>JAGSMS010000025.1:0-4800000 GCA_029286595.1 Bhutanitis thaidina
ATGTCTTGTATCTTAAAACTCTAATTGGGTGGACTATGTCAAGGATTCGTCCGGGGGATGTTTTTCCCTAATTTTGGCTTTTTCTGAGTAATATCTATTTATACACTATCTTTGTCTAGTGACATTACTATTATGAATGTGATTTTATGTAGTTTTTTTTTCAAACGCAACCTTCGCTCACACACTCACTCTTGGAATTTTTCCTGTGTTGTGGTGACAGTTTACAAACCTAAATTTAACATGTACAAACACCCAGATCCGTGACAATATTTGTAGTGCATGCATATAATTGCACAGGGCGGAAATCGAACCAACGACTCGCAACGCTGCGTCCAAATGCTTGGCCAATGCGTCTCCGAGCCGACAGAGTCACAGATTAGAAATTAAATTTCAATTTCTTAAACAGCTTTTGAAATAAAATAAAAACGAAATGATTTTGTTAATTTTTGGGTATGATTAAGGAACCCTGAAAGAAAGATTGTTTTAAAAGGCTTTGCTTAAAAAATCAACACTAAAGTAACGTTTTTTGTAATGCACAGTTTCTGAGCGACCTTTTGTCACGTATTGGGAAGAACTGGATTGCTGGATGTTGCTTAAGTAATATTTCGATACCTAATAGTGCGCACAATACCATGCACTATATAAACTGAATGATCATTTATGTGGTTACATTCGTTTCCAATAAACACAGCCAACATGTCTGCTAAAGCCATCCTTCTTTTCTGCGCCCAAGCCTTCTTGGTTCAGGTAAGAAAATAATAACATTTAAACTCCTGTATACTAAACGGTGTCCTCGACGTGTCCATCAGGTCTTTTTGTCATTTCCGAATGTGTAAAAACGAACAGTAGCGTGAACTTTCGATCTTGTTTAGATTTCTTTCGTTTCATGTATAAGATTTTATTAGGCCAATGAGATGCGAGCGGATAAGGTTATAAATATGAAACAAGCGCAATAATAGAACTATTATTGTGTTCATTTTCGAATCTCCAATCAATGAGATTTTGTCACTTCAACGGATGAATATTTTTTTTAATAATATGACATATTTTACTTTTCTAGAGCATCTCTGCGTACTGCTTGGGTAACGGATTGGGCTATGAAACTCCATTGATCGCCGCCGGTCCCTGCGGTGCCGCCGCCGCTCCTTGCGGAGGCTTAGGCTGGGCTGGTTACGGTGCTGGTATCGGTCTAGGTGCCATTCCTACGACCAGCGGTGGTGGTTTCCCTGTCTCCAGTGCTTCCCCTATCCCGCCTGTTGGTGTTTCCGTTCTCTCTGAAAACGAGATCGGAGGTATCTTGGCTGTCGGTGGTGAGCTACCTTTCCTGGGTACAGTGGGTCTGGAAGGCGTTCTGCCTACTGCCGGTGCTGGTGCCGTCTCTTACGGCTGTGGAAACGGTGCTGTGGGTATGGTGAGCGAAGACATCGCCGGTTCAGCTTGGGGTTATCCCGCCGCCGCTGGTTTGGCATACGGACCCGGTCTTGGTGCCGGAATCGGCTACGGTCCCGCTATCGCTGGACGTGCCTTCGGAGGCTGCGGCTGCGGTATCTACTAACATGATTACACACCACCAATCGTCAGTTAAAAATAAAAAATATTGCATGATAAAAGTTTATATTTTATAACCTTTTTATTATGTAAAACACAATATAAATAACTTCAAAAAGTTGGTCCTCATCGTCTTATTTCACTAGTATCCTAGTTTAAAAATAAGTAATTACTCCTGACATATATACTTGACATACATAGGAGTATTCAGATAGTATGGATTTCTATTTAGATCGATCCCGTTGTCATAGCCTAATGGAATATAGCAAGTAAATACTCCATGCTAAAGTTAGAAAATAAAACTGTTAGATTAGATTTTAATATGACACACACATTTTATCAACCAACCGGAGACACCAGCAGTGCAACTCCTTGTACTCCTTTATAACAACCTTCTTTTATATTTTAATGTATAACTATCACCTTATTTTTGTCGACGTATAGTAAACTGTACGTCAGTTTACTAAGACCACGTATAGAGATGCATTGCGTTTCTAATTTTATATTTTTAATTTACAAATTAAAAGTATCGCCAAATTAAATGTTATGGAGACGAGTAGAGACTGGCACGGGAATCGGTTGATGTACTTTAAAGATGGGCCACTTTATTCCAATAGCGACATTTTAATTTAATAATTCATTGCATAATGCTAAAGTAAATCCGTATTTCATTAAGATAATAAAAAAATTGAAAAATGATTTAATTCATTACATTATAAAATGATAGGCTAACAAATTGATATAAAGTTGTAAAGTAACGCAATAGTTATCAAGTATGAAATAAAACTTCATAAACAAATAGCACGTATTTAGGTATATATATGAATTGTGTTATAATTCAGTTTAAAACTTGTCACTGTACCTATATATCTAACCATTCAAGAGGCAGCACAAGAGGCAACACTCATGAAAACATAAAAAACTGAACACATTTGAGAAGACTTTTTATAAAATCAGAATCGCTATTTTTGTTGCAATGATTTAGGTTTATTTGTTTATTTTATTTAGTCTAGCGTTACTGAGTAAAGATGTTTCAATTTTTTGTTTATAATCGCATTAAATAAAACCAGGTATTTCTGCAAACTTGTTAACCCTTACTACATATTGGGTATTTTCTAACCATTATATTAATAATTTCCAAATCTGTTAAAACTTTGACAGAAATGAAATAGCCTACTACTGGACATATATCTCTTCCATAGAGAAAATTTACCGTAATCACCACACGTAGCAGGTGGATTGGCAATATGCCTAATACGTCAGATCTTAGATGCTACTGCTCGTCTCTGGTATGGGTAATTTTAGTCTGACATTATAAGAGATAGGTATTCCAGGATCTGTCGAAAACCACAAGGTTTCGCCGGCATGGGTATCGTAAGAATAACCAAAGTACTAATAGTACCACGGCTACGCTCGCATAAGTATCGTAAGAGAGAGAGAGGACCCCAACCTTTTGGTGGTATTGGCCGAATCTCAGGACAATGGCACTTGTTTGCTTTTCCCAGCGCCTTTTCTTGACTCCTTACAAGTTCTTTAATCTTTGTCCTTTTCTTTATCTATCCATTTTGGGATATAACAGCACAAATTATTAGCATTCCCGGAGACCCTGCAGATTTGGTAACTTATGTATGACACCTTTTTCGGTGTTATTTGTGCGCAAAATGTCTCGGTTTTTTAAAGTTTTCGTCTCAAGAAACAAGTTCGCAGTAGTATGCCGGATACCCCACACGCAATCTAAAACCATTCAGCCTTCTGTCGCTCATATATTCATACATTGGCCAGATACACAGGACGTTATGTAAATCCTTATCACCTAGTCCACAATCACATGTATAGCTGTCATTCAATTTCATTGTAATTGTCTTACGGTAGCACCCATGTCCAGTTTCCTCACGATGTTTTCCATCACCGCCGAGTACGCGGTAAATATAGCACTTAAAATTGCTATTAAAAATTGTGTTGGTGGTGGCACTCTGTGAAACTAAAGCAAGCGCACTGACCACTAGGCTAGCACGGCTCCTACCACGTACTTATATTAAATAATAAAACGTAAAATATATATTTGACGTTGATTGTGTTTTTATTGGAGTAATGATATTATGCAGATACACCACGGCTCTTAAGTACAAACCTTTATATTTGTAGGCAAAAATGTCTCAGATTATTCTAAAAAAATATTTTATAGATTTTTTTTAATCCTTTATGTGAAGTACTTCATTGAGTGTATTTTTATATACGCGATGGGACAGGTTATACATGAGATTTAACAACGAAAACCACCACAATCACATGCACCAGCACGGCTTCCAGCATTAGTGATGCTACCAGCAGCTGGCATTGCACCACTGAATCAAACAACCGAGACACCGACCACTCATAGTTCATCAGCGAGACCCAAATTACCCACTCCATCTCCGCCATAAGCGTACAGCGTACCCGATGAAGATAGAAAGAAGAAAGAAACACATTTATTTGGCAATCACACAACAAAACACAAAATAAAAAACAAATTAAATAAACAAAAAAAAATGAAAAAGATTAATTTGTTGTGCGATGTCAAAAAGGTTCCCGTCTCAGTGATATCACAGCACTGTTTTTCAGTCGGGTCCTTCATTGACTTCACGAACAACCGGACAAGAAGTATAAAAAAAAGCATTATTAGTAAAAAACAAAAGATACACAGTTCTTAAATCATTGTAACCGTTCAGCAGAATACTCATCTCGAGAAAGAAAATTAAACAAAAATAGAGCCAAAACAAAAACAAGAAAAACTTCAGCGTGCATTTCACAAAAAAAAATTAAATAAAAAAAACAAACAACAAATGTTAATAAAATAAGTTAAATATTTAATATCATGCTGAGATGAAATTGTACGAGATAATGGTAAGTAAAAAAAAAATATATATTTTAAGTGTTCTTTTGTGATGTTATCAAGTACAACTTCATACGTCTACTAAATGTTTTAACTGTTTGCAGGTTTCTTAATGACGGGGGCAGGACATACCAACATTTCGACGCTGCAAATCTAATACTACCTCGAAACGCCGCAGTTTTATGTTTCGGCGCTTTAGTTTAATTAAGTAAGACGAGGCTCGTGTCTTGTAACTATTATTACTATAAGCCCACTTCAATTTATTAAAAATATAGTTTGGATATTGATTTTAATCACTCCAAACAATAACGTGCCATCAATGCCGACAAGACCGCCGTAGCCAATACCATCATAGCCTGCTAGACCGCCGTAGCCAAGACCATCATAGCCGAGGCCATTTATTTATTTATTTTTTATTGAACCATATAAGAGTAAATTTTATGGTCAAAAGGCGAACATAATGCTAAAAGCTTTCTCTGCCTGTCAACCTTTGGGAGTGATAAAACATCGAAGGCGGTTACAGAATAGATAAAACAAAATAAAACATTAATACGCTATATATAAAATACATAAAATAATTATATACGAATATAATATGTACACACTTATAAACACATATATATATATATATATATTTATATATATTTACATATATATGTGTGACATTATGATGACAACTCAGCAATTATGAGAATTTTTAAGAAATGAGCCCTAACGTTCTTTTGAATGTTTGTTTAGGCAGTGCATTCCACAGGCGCGCGGCTTGAACAGCAAACAACGAAGAAGAGAAACCAGAACGTTTAAGTGGAATAGAGAGAGTCAAAGTCTCCGTAGAACGAAGTTGTCGGTTATGAGTATCACGGAAAAATTTAAACTTACGTTTCAGATAATCCGGGTAGCGGATATCGAATAAAACTGAAAAAAACTGTCAAAAGTATCCTGGTGTGTCTTCGTTGACGAATTGAAAAATGAAGCGGATACAATTATTAACGAGACGATGTAGCTTATCTAGTAGATTCTCATTAAGATCTGGATAACACAAATCAGCATAATCAATGATGGCCAAATTAAAGAATGCACCAAAGTTAAATCTTTATCTTGACCGGAAGAATTTTTTTAAGGCGATTCAGAGCACTCAACTTAGCGATAACAGAACCACTTATTTATTGAATGTGGGTGGACCAACTTAAAGTTGAGTTAAAGTGAACACCTAGGTTTTTAACGTTAGAAAAATAGGCTATGTTTGAACCATTAAGCGTGACAGGTGATACACAACTAATATCAAGTTTCGACAAGTGCCGGACGCTGCCGAATAATATGGCTTGACATTTATTGGGATTAACTTCTATACCAAATTTACAAGCCCAATTGTTTAAATTAGTCAAGTCCATATTACATATTTTTCTACAGCACTATTAATCGAGTTGACATCTAAGTGTAGATTTGCAAATCGTCGGCGTAGAAATGGTAAGAGCAGTTGAGCTGTGCAGAGAGGAAGTTAATGAAAATAGAGAACATTAGAGGTTCGGTTTGGTAATATAGATAATATTCCACCCTGTGGCACGCCAGACCAAAGCCAATACCGTCTCCACAGCCAATCCCTCGCTTATAGCCAAGACCTAGACCAGCTTCATAACAGCAGCCCAAGGCAGATGCGGAACCGAGATAGGCGCTAAATACGTTCTAAAAAACAATTAACGTTGAACCGTGACCAAAAATTTGTGAAAATCAACCGACTAAGAAGAAACAAAAAAAATGTTCACTCTAAGTTTTGATAATTACCTAAACCAAGAAAACTTGGATGCAGAAGAGAAGGAAAGTGAAAGTAGACATATTTAGTCGTGATGTATATGATGCAGGTTCCGGAATAGATTGCATATGCTACAAACGCCTATTAATGATTAAAGCGATTGAGCGCTTTACAAATCCGTGAATAAATCAAAATACTGTTAAGTAACTAAGTAGGTGAGCTTTATGTTATTTAGAAAATTGTATTCGGTAAGGAAAGTTATTTATAATAAATAACTCAAGTCTGGGTGTCTGTCCTTGTGCATTGTATTAAAAAGACGACTATAACAAGTTTGCTGTTCTTTTTGGAGTAAACTAAATCACTAATTATGACTAGAATCTGATTATATTATGAAAACAGAATGGGAAATACATAAAGTAGGCATGTGGTATGGAATTAAACAAAATCTATTCTTTGACGTAACAAATTAAATTTTGTTTATCAAACCCTTTTTTATACAATTTATCACCGTTTTGTAATGTGTTTTATCTAAAGAAGACGAATGGATGAGACGGCGCGGCTTTACGTTTTTTGGTAATTTAGTTAGTATTGAAATATTTAATTTATTTCAGTAGATTTGATCGTGTACCGCTGCCTATTTTTTTATTCCAAGGATATTTGCTTAAGTATCGTTGTGAGGGAGCATCGGTGCTCGCCACATCTGCTGGATGCAATGCTATTTTTGCACCCCACGTGTGTGCAAAATGTGGAAATTAATCCAAGAAGACACTGTGCGCGGACAGAAATCATCGCTATCGCGTGGCGATATCTCCGGTGAATCACAGACAACCGCAACTCGGCTGTTGGAGTTGAGCCACCTTTCGTTCTACGAGTGACAGGCAAAACGCACTGGTGAGGTATTTGCACGCAATTTCTGCTAGTCCTTCGTTGTGACCTTAACCTACACATAATTGAACCTGCCTCTACTGGACTATCTTTCGTATTCCGTAACTCTAAACGTGGTAGAGCCATGCGTCGGCTTTAGCTGCTGCTCGAATGAGCCGGATCGCCGGGTTGGTACTACGGCCTCGCAGAATACCAGCGTGAAGTAGAGCCATCTTGTGCTTCATCGTTTTGTTCGGTGAGTGAAGTAACCGGAAGCCGCTTCCTCATCCTCCCTCCCATCTCCCAAATACCCTTAAAGGCGGGCAACGCACCTGCATCACCTCTGGTGTTACAGATTTACCTGGGCGACGGTAATCACTTACCATCTGGTGAGCCGCTTGCTCATTAGCCGCCTTTCACATAAAAAAAAATTGCCCACCTGATCTCCCTAGCTGACACACCATACATTTACACAAAGGATGTGGAGCAGTTATCCTTTGTGCCAACAACTATAGTGCTGTTTTAGCCCCGCCGTCCTGCTCCCAGACGTGATAAATAAAGTATTTTCCATTGCAATAAGAAAAAGTAATAACCCATGTCCAGGTTTGAACTATAGTGGGCGAAAATATATTGTCCTGCGTCTTGTGGAGGGATGTTGTACTTGAAAGATGTAATATTATTTATATAATATTATATCTGTCAAGTAATAACATATTGTAATAATGATTAATATACTATAACCAAAAAAATACTATACATAAATAAATATTGCCAATCATACGTGTGACTGCTTTACCTTAGTAAATAAGTAAAATATATTAAATAGAACAATGTTGGTCATTGCAATGTGTTATTTAAAAAAAAAATCCCTAATATGATAACTCTTATCTAAAGGAACATTTTAACAAAGACATTAAAATGAGACTGTTTGTTACAAAACTAGGCCTTGACTTACTAACTTTTATCTCACGTTTCTTTATAATTATTAATACGCAATTGCACAATTCAAATACTATTGTTTTAATATTTTATGATATATCGAGGTTCCGTAATTAATTTGTACAGATGATGAAAATAACCGTAGTGGCTTAGTGATCAGGGCGCACGCTTTATTTTGATAGTACATGAGTGACCTTAATTCGAACTCACCACTAGTATTTTTATTTGCTATTTTAAACGCTCGATTTACTAACTGTTCTGCGGGTAAGCAAAACATAGTGATGAATTTTGCATGTCTGAGAAATAATAAAGATATTTTATGTAGGCACTGGATCAACCTAAATGACCTTTCTTAGCACCAAACCCCTCTCAAATATATTGGGAGGAGGTCTTTGCCCACTTATGGGACATTTCAGGCTACTACATTATCCGTATTGTGCCGTTCTGATGTATGATATTACGTAGGCGACCAACCGATGATCAATAACTTGGTGATTTGAAATCGGAATTCTAAAATATTTTTTAAATTTGTAAGCAATAACTAATGTGTTCATTTTGGTTTAATTTTATTAAATTTAGTTCTTTGTATTTTTCAGAAAGTATTAAGCGCCTGCCTAGGAACTGCACCTGCTTTAGGCTACGGATTTGGAGCGGTTCTCGGTCTTGGTTATGGGCGTGGGATTGGTTTTGGAGACGGTATTGGCTACGGTGGTCTAGCAGGCTGTGACGGTATCGGCTACAGCGGTCTTGCTGGTATTGGTGGCATCGGATATGCTGGGGCTTATGGCGGAGAAGGTGTGGGTAATGTAGGTGTCCCTGGTGAACTAGGAGCGGCCGGTGCCACGGACGTTGCTGGTCAAATGCCCGTAATTGGTGCTGTCGAATTTGGTGGTGAAGTGCCAGCTGCTGGCAACGTCACTATAGCTGAAAGCTACGCCGGTGGATGTGGATGTGGATGTGGTGGCGTTCGTTACTAACTTTGATGTTATACTAAAGTGAAATAGCAGAAAATAATATATCAGAATAAACCAATAAAGCAATAAGAAAATCTTTCTCTGTTGGAATAATGTCTAATAAATTATGTGAAATGTAAGGTACAATGCCTATTTTAATCATTGTAAGCATCTACGGCTCGGGCCTTGTATGGTGACAATCTCTGGGGTAGGCCTATGTTCAGCAGTGGACTTGTGACAGGTTGTAATGATAAAGATGATGTGAATTTCGATAACATTAAAGCAGCAGGAGCTGTTAGTTAGCTGTTGTTAGGAAACAGGAAATCATTTAAGAGTCTAGTTCGTGATTACCTAATAGATCATTGACAATATTCGGCTAATCTTTTTTGGATTTTTATAATATATTTATTTATGTATCTTTTTATATATTTGTATACTATTATATATTTCTTATACCAAATTTTACGTTGTACTTAAATAATACACTATGTAATTAAATAAATATTTATATTTATTTAATTACATAGTGTATTTACATGTATTTCTTAACTTATTATTATTGGAGTCTACCTATAGTTTTTATTTTTATTCTTTGTTTTGTACCTTCCAACTACCTTTCACCATAACAAGGGTTGACTGGTAGAGAATGCCACTTGGTATTAAGTCCGCCCATTGTAACCTTAAGCTGAAGGCTAACAATAAAGAATAAATAAATAAAATAAATTAATATCGCTTGACCCTATGGTCACCGTGCTGCATGATAAGTGCATGGTATATTAAATACAGCGAGAATGACGCGCCGTGCCTTTTTTATTTCAGAAGCAACTCTAATGTCATTAGATCAAACAAGTAGAAAAGAATATACGGTTTATAAAGTTACATGAGATACTTGCATTACTTACAATAAGTATAACACGAAACATATGTTATAAAACTACATTACATACATTATAAAACTACTACAGTTACATGTTTAGTTTGCAAACTAAAATTGTTAATTGAAAGAAAGAAAGAAGGAAACATTTATTGCACAAATACGCCACTTGATAACAAAACAAACATTGCAACACATTTAAACAAACAGTAATTTACACAAACAATGTTTAACGTTGCCTCCTCTAGACGCGTTGCGTGACGCATGGGGCAAACAGACCACACTCAGCTTAATGCTGCAGTTGAGACTACAGCGCTGGTTTTTAGTGGGCCTGTGTGTCGAGTGATGTACGGACATTCGTATAAATACGGGGAAAGTTATTTTCAACTATATTGTACATAGCTTAAGAAATATCAGTAACAATAATAAAATGAAAACTAACTTAACTATAATCAAGGATAAATAGATTTAATAAATACAGCTTTACAAAATTGTGTCTATGAGCTATGGGAGCTGTACTCTGTTCTGGAACAAGTTAATTAAGAAGTTGAACGAAAATGTTATAATCCAGAATAAAAAATGTATTGTTGCTGGAATATTCACATCATAATCATTTATTTGCGGAATATGTAAATGCACAGTGTGTGACTGAGGTCAGTTTTTAATTATTAATTTTGCTTTCATCTACGCAGAAGACGTGAGCGTCTAACTAACTAAGGCACGCACACTGCACTTTCTTAAGATACCATGGGGCGCCATAAAAATGGTTTTATTTCAATTTGGGCAGCTTGTGTATAAGCAAATTATTTACAAGATCGCTTTAACGAAATCTTTAATCCACACTGAATCCATACTCGAAACAATTACTTGTATATATAGACAATACAAATGTTTGTTCCGGGACAATTACCCAAACAATAAGCCAACCAACACTCTAGTGTCCATAGACTACAGTAGCCAATTACCATCAGGTAAGGGCTGTAAGGTAATTTTTCACCCAATTGCAATAAAAAAAAAAAAATAATACCCTTGGGTACGACTTGGTCATGGCAGTTTCTACGGATTTTACTGTACATTTAATATTAAAACGTTTTACTATACGAAAAAGAGGATACCTAAGGACTTTCTTTCGGCTATTTATTCTACGTTTATCAAGTGAAAAAAAACTATTTGGGATCTTATATTTATTATTATATTTAGGATAATAGGAGGATAGGAACCTATTATTCTTAGTTCTTATTCTATGGTTCCTAAGTCGGAAGAATAAAATTAATTTGATTTTGAATACTGTTCTATTATAATCTCCTACTAGCTACTTTTATAGACTAGCAAAGCAATACAGAGCAGTATTTTCTTTAACTCAAAAAATATCATTACGCCTGTCTGCCAACCGAGAGAAGTATCTAAAATGATACATGTCTCTCTGTTAAAAATAAACTGCTGTTACGCTGTAGTCTTCTGCATTATGTGTCATATAATATTTATACATTAAGTATATATTGCGTTTACCTCACTAAATACATTGGGAAAAGTAAATACCTTTTGGTATTCTCGTGGGCAAGAAGTTAAAATCTGCATTAAAACATAATTTGTTTTCTATACTAATAAAAATATTAATGGCAAGAACTTGAAATGAAATGAACATGAAAGTTCAAAATTTACATTACATAAATCCAAACATTCATACATTACATAGATGATATGGATATTAAGTGCTGATTACTGACTTTTAGGGTTCCGTACGAAGTCCTATTGCTAAGCCTACGCCGTCTGTTCGTCCGTCTTTCTTGTATATTTTAAACCGTAATAAGTAGCCGTTAAAGAACATATGTTATTTTGGCGGTTATTGTATGTAATAGAAAAAACAAAAGTAAAATTTAGAGGGACCCAATACATAACACAATATAGAAAGTTTTTTTCAACGTTTTTTTTCTGTGTGTAGTGGCGACGTATGGTAATCAGTGACCATATTTCATTCCTTGGGTGTCTTAAAACTCGACTAAGGACCACTCCAGAAGATTCTAATGCCCTCCGACAGATGCATTAATAACCATCACTATGAAAAAAAGCAATAATTTATTAATGTTCGATTTCAAATTACTTAACACAAACTTCTCCTTTTATTTTAAAAGCATATATTTATATTGAGCGCCAGTCCCAGCCATTACGCATACAACACAAACAACTTAATTTTCTTACGCGTACGTCAGCACCAGGTTAAAGAAAATATTTTGTGAGTCGTCAATGACAATATTATAATAATGTTGTAATTAGGAAAATATTAAAGTAAAGAAATACAAGAGGTTGATTTTCATATTGCTATATTGATAAAGAAAAAACTTTTAGTAAAATTGCACATCGCATATAAACACAAGCCGAGATTTTGCAGGTTAGTTTTTATTAATAACGATAACCACCACATCCACATCCACATCCACCGGCGCAGCTTCCAGCAATAGTGACGGAGCCAGCAGCTGGCACTGCACCGCCGAATCCAACAGCACCAATGACGGGCACTTGACCAGCAACAGCCGTGGCACCGGCCACACCTAGTTTACCAGCGACACCGACATTACCCACACCTTCTCCACCATAAGCTCCTTCGTATCCGATGCCATTAATGCCAGCAAGACCGCCGTAGCCGATACCATCATAGCCAGCCAGACCACCGTAGCCGAGACCTCCGTAGCCGAGACCTCCGTAGCCGAGACCTCCGTAGCCGAGACCTCCGTAGCCGAGACCTCCGTAGCCGAGACCTCCGTAACCAAGACCATTGTAGCCGAGACCACCGTAGCCGAGACCTCCGTAGCCGAGACCTCCGTAGCCGAGACCTCCGTAGCCGAGACCTCCGTAGCCGAGACCTCCGTAACCAAGACCATTGTAGCCGAGACCTCCGTAACCAAGACCATTGTAGCCGAGACCTCCGTAGCCGAGACCTCCGTAGCCGAGACCTCCGTAGCCGAGACCTCCGTAACCAAGACCATTGTAGCCGAGACCTCCGTAACCAAGACCATTGTAGCCGAGACCTCCGTAACCAAGACCATTGTAGCCGAGACCTCCGTAACCAAGACCATTGTAGCCGAGACCTCCGTAACCAAGACCATTGTAGCCGAGACCTCCGTAACCAAGACCATTGTAGCCGAGACCTCCGTAACCAAGACCATTGTAGCCGAGACCTCCGTAGCCGAGACCTCCGTAACCAAGACCATTGTAGCCGAGACCTCCGTAACCAAGACCATTGTAGCCGAGACCTCCGTAGCCGAGACCTCCGTAACCAAGACCATTGTAGCCGAGACCTCCGTAACCAAGACCATTGTAGCCGAGACCTCCGTAACCAAGACCATTGTAGCCGAGACCTCCGTAACCAAGACCATTGTAGCCGAGACCTCCGTAACCAAGACCATTGTAGCCGAGACCTCCGTAACCAAGACCATTGTAGCCGAGACCTCCGTAACCAAGACCATTGTAGCCGAGACCTCCGTAACCAAGACCATTGTAGCCGAGACCTCCGTAGCCGAGACCTCCGTAACCAAGACCATTGTAGCCGAGACCTCCGTAGCCGAGACCTCCGTAGCCGAGACCTCCGTAACCAAGACCATTGTAGCCGAGACCTCCGTAACCAAGACCATTGTAGCCGAGACCTCCGTAACCAAGACCATTGTAGCCGAGACCTCCGTAGCCGAGACCTCCGTAGCCGAGACCTCCGTAGCCGAGACCTCCGTAACCAAGACCATTGTAGCCGAGACCTCCGTAACCAAGACCATTGTAGCCGAGACCTCCGTAACCAAGACCATTGTAGCCGAGACCTCCGTAACCAAGACCATTGTAGCCGAGACCTCCGTAGCCGAGACCTCCGTAACCAAGACCATTGTAGCCGAGACCTCCGTAGCCGAGACCTCCGTAGCCGAGACCTCCGTAACCAAGACCATTGTAGCCGAGACCTCCGTAACCAAGACCATTGTAGCCGAGACCTCCGTAACCAAGACCATTGTAGCCGAGACCTCCGTAGCCGAGACCTCCGTAACCAAGACCATTGTAGCCGAGACCTCCGTAGCCGAGACCTCCGTAACCAAGACCATTGTAGCCGAGACCTCCGTAGCCGAGACCTCCGTAACCAAGACCATTGTAGCCGAGACCTCCGTAGCCGAGACCTCCGTAGCCGAGACCTCCGTAGCCGAGACCTCCGTAACCAAGACCATTGTAGCCGAGACCTCCGTAGCCGAGACCTCCGTAACCAAGACCATTGTAGCCGAGACCTCCGTAACCAAGACCATTGTAGCCGAGACCTCCGTAGCCGAGACCTCCGTAGCCGAGACCTCCGTAACCAAGACCATTGTAGCCGAGACCTCCGTAGCCGAGACCTCCGTAACCAAGACCATTGTAGCCGAGACCTCCGTAGCCGAGACCTCCGTAGCCGAGACCTCCGTAGCCGAGACCTCCGTAGCCGAGACCTCCGTAACCAAGACCATTGTAGCCGAGACCTCCGTAACCAAGACCATTGTAGCCGAGACCTCCGTAACCAAGACCATTGTAGCCGAGACCTCCGTAACCAAGACCATTGTAGCCGAGACCTCCGTAACCAAGACCATTGTAGCCGAGACCTCCGTAGCCGAGACCTCCGTAGCCGAGACCTCCGTAACCAAGACCATTGTAGCCGAGACCTCCGTAGCCGAGACCTCCGTAACCAAGACCATTGTAGCCGAGACCTCCGTAACCAAGACCATTGTAGCCGAGACCTCCGTAACCAAGACCATTGTAGCCGAGACCTCCGTAACCAAGACCATTGTAGCCGAGACCTCCGTAGCCGAGACCTCCGTAACCAAGACCATTGTAGCCGAGACCTCCGTAACCAAGACCATTGTAGCCGAGACCTCCGTAACCAAGACCATTGTAGCCGAGACCTCCGTAACCAAGACCATTGTAGCCGAGACCTCCGTAACCAAGACCATTGTAGCCGAGACCTCCGTAGCCGAGACCTCCGTAACCAAGACCATTGTAGCCGAGACCTCCGTAACCAAGACCATTGTAGCCGAGACCTCCGTAACCAAGACCATTGTAGCCGAGACCTCCGTAACCAAGACCATTGTAGCCGAGACCTCCGTAGCCGAGACCTCCGTAACCAAGACCATTGTAGCCGAGACCTCCGTAACCAAGACCATTGTAGCCGAGACCTCCGTAACCAAGACCATTGTAGCCGAGACCTCCGTAGTTTCCGGAATAATTTCTGATCTGTAACTATTCATATTTATACTTATTCCGTATTCTTGCCTTCAGCGTTAACTGTATTTTTAGTAATCCTTTTAAATATAGAAACCTTAATTTGAATATTGCGTGAAGTATTCTTATTATCGTCTAACCTCCTCTGGTCTCCTCCAGCAAGTGTAATAATTACTTATTCTTCGACATTAAGTAAATTATATTTTCATTCGTCCACCATTGTGTGATAGTTATAAATATTTTCTGTATGTTATGGTTCTTTCAACAACAGCGTAGAAAGTATTAGTTCTTCTCAGATTTTCTGCGTACTTACCATAAAGGTACGCTATCACTCTTATGTCAGCAGCAGTAATCCATGGATCTTGGATCAAATCTCTGCCGAAGCCACAATAGTTTGGGGAAACACAAATGAATGATTTTCAGATCTGGTTGCATCTTATTGTGTTCCGTGTTTCTGTAACATTTTTTATCCTCTGTCTGATGTTACCGGTCGTACCGTTATTTGAGATTCGGAAAGGCGAAGAAGGCGTGTATATTAATGAATATATTAATAATATTTGTGTTTATGGCAATACAAAATAACCTGCAAGAATATCAACCAGGAGAACATCGCTGTACCTAACAACTCATGTATGGGATCTAGTTTTCAATATGCAAGAGAATTTATTCTTTATTTTTTTTTATTACGGAACCTTGATATAGAAAAATAATATTTGCATTGTATTAGTATTTCATAATTACAGTAATGAAAACCGTGAGATTAAAGTTTATAAGTCAAGGCCTAATTTTGAAATGAAAATGTAAAGTGCACTTTAAGATATTATTCATTGTTTACGGTGACAGGTCAAACCATTGTTTAAATTAATAAATCTGTTTTTTAATTGTGAAATTTGTCAAAAGTTTTTCAGTTTATGCAGTTTTTAATAAATATTGTAAATAAAGTTCAGTTAAACCCTTCGCTCACATTTGACTGAACGTTAGATTTGAAGCAACTTGAGCTTGGAATTGGAGAAAAGGTCAAACGGAGTGTGTTACACTAAAATTGGCACCGGCTGGGATTTGAAGCCAGAACTCATGTCTCAATAGTAACCACTAACCCATGTAGTTGTTGTGTATATAATAAGCCAAAGAAGTACCTAAAGAAAATGCCAAAGTTTAAGAAACATATCCTCTCCCACCGCCTGTTATTTACTCTTATCAATTTGATTACGAAAAAAGAGTCGTATTAAGGACCAGATACAAAGAATTAGCACAAAACACCCAATAACCTAACCTAACCCAAACCAAAAAGCTTGCATTGTTTGCAAATACACGCATCAGGGGGTACAATAAAAAAAATATATTATGTGGGTATAATAGGTTCGTAGTAGCGTAGTGGTGAGCGTGTTCACTTTAGTTTCATAGAGCCCGAGTGATCTGGGTTCGATCCCCGCTGCCGGCACCACTAAAAATGTTAGTTACAATTTTAAGTGCTATATTTACCACATGCTCGGCAGCGAAGGAAAACATCGTGAGGAAACCTGCATGTCTGAGAAATAATAAAAATATTATTTCTAGGATATGTGAAGCCTGCCAACCCGCACTGGAGCAGCGTGGCGGCCGCTTCCCGGATCCAAAACTTGAGAAGGAAGCCTTTGCTCTGCTGTGGGCACTTTTTTTTAAAGAAGAAGGGGCAAACGAGCGTGCGGCTCACCTGATAGTAAGTGATCACCGACGCCCACGAACATCCACAACACCAGAGGAGCTACAGATGCGTTGCCGGCTTTTAAGTAAGGAATAGGTTCGCTTCTTGTAGGTCCCTAAGTCTTAACTGTTCGGAAATATCGCTGGCGATAGCTGATTCCACACAGTCGAAATGCGTGGCAGAAAATTTCGACTAAAACGCACTATAGTGGAATGCCAACCATCTAGGTGGTATTACGTACGATGGAGAAACTCAGCGAATGGGATCAATCCTAACAGTTTTTCAGAACAATCCCCGTGGTAAATTTTGTAAAAAATGCATAGAGAAGCAACATCTCTTCGCAAGGCCAAAGGATCAAGCCGATCAAACAGAGCTTGGTCACCGACAACTCGAGCCGCTTGACGTTGGATGCGGTCAAATGGAAGGAGTTGGTACTGGGGTGCCCCTGCCCAGAGATGAGAACAGTATTCCATGTGGGGCCGAACTTGCGCCTTATAAAGTAGCAAACGGTGGACCGGCATGAAATACTGTCCCGCTCTACAGAGCACACCAAGCTTTTTGGAGGCCAATCTGGCCTTTCCCTCCTAGTGACCACGAAACTGAACGTTGCTCGATATGTCAATGCCAAGGATTCTGATACTGGCTGAGGCAATAAGGGGAATGTTCTCAAAAAGAGGAGAAACGACAAAGGGATTCTTTTTAGCGGTGAACGCGCAAACCTGTGTCTTTTTGGGGTTGAATAGGACCAAATTACGTCGACCCCAATCCGAGACTTTGAATAACAAGGTCTCGACTTCAGACACAAGTTTGTTCCGGCACTCTTCGACGTGTTCCCGAGAAATATTCGCACGGCCTGTATATAGGGCATCACCCGTGCTGTCGTCTGCATGGCAATGCATGCTACTAATTTGTAGCATGTCGTTGATATGCAGAAGGAATAGAGTGGGAGATAGCACCCAGCCTTGTGGAACACCAGCATTCACGGGTTTGTCCTAGTACGCACCGTCGACAACAACCTTGATGCTCCGACCCGCGAGGAAGCTGGTGACCCAGTTGTACAATCACTCGGGAACCCCGTAAAATGAACGCTTAGAAAGAAGCACTTTTTGCCAAACCCTATCAAATGCTTTCGCTACATCCAGACTAACCTCCCCTTCGACTGAGGCGAAGTAGTCTCTCGCTAATTCTGCTAATGTGCTTTGACTTTGCCGCGGTGATAACTCTTTTGAAGGACCTGGAGGCAGAGTTGTACTCGTTTTTAAGAGCGCTGGTTTTTGCATCCCGAGACGCCGATGCATCGGCCCAGGCCTGGTAGCACTTCCGCTTTCAGCGTGACGCTATTTTGCAGGTGCGACTAAACCAAGGCTGGGGTTTACCTCCGACAGCCACTGTAGAGAATGGAATAAAAAGTTCCATTCCCTGAAGTACCACATCGGTGACAGAATCTGCAACGGCGTTGGGATATTCCAGCGAAAAGCAAACCTGCCCCCATGGGTAGAAAGCAAAGAAAGAACGCATTCGATCCCAATCTGCCGACCTATAACTAAGCATGTAAAACTTTCGATTATGCAATTTTTGTAAGTAATACTGGACGTTGCAAAAATCAAATAATATGAAATTGAAGAAATCATTTTTATTTTAGAAATTTATATCATTTTTAAATTATTGTTATTATAATAAATTATATTAGGCCAAGCTTCAGCACGTCAAAGAAATTTTGCATGACAACAAGCTTCGGGTTCCCCACCGTGTGAAGCCGGCCATAGCCTGCCAATAGTACAAATTAGAACATAGACTTCTCCCATAAGGAGGATTTGCCATAATCTTCACGCTAGAAATCGTGGTTTTGAAGACAACATATAATAAGAATTTCGTCATACTCAGTATTTAGAGTTACCTCCTCTTGTTGTAAAAACTTCTTGCATTCGTCTGGGAATACTTTTTATTAAATCATTAATATAAAACTTTGTGGCTTAGATTTCATTCTTCTACCAATGCACTCTGAACGTATCTAATGTTAGCTGGTACAGGATTATCTTATTTAACTCGTCTTCCCTGTGTATCCCAAACATGCTCATCTCATCTATCAGATTTAGGCGAGCTTCCCGAAACCTTCGCGGGATTGTAGGGCTGAGCATTATCATGCATTGATAGAAAAGTATCTCCAATATATGACGCAAACGGAATGACAATCTGTTCTAAAATATCCGTTACTAACAATACCGCAACCAAGGACCCGTTTTCCACAAAGTCTAACTCCGTACGTTCTCTTATATATATTATGCTTTCTTATTCTTACATTGAGAGTATCGTTATGCGGGTCATCTCCGTAGTTTGTTCTTCTAATCATCTGCCTTAAGAGAAAAACCAGGGCTCGTCAGTGAAGAATACTCTTCTCCAAGCATCATCATACCAGTTTCGGTGTGAGCGTGCAAAATTGGGCTGAGCTACTCGATGACCTGTGGTACATAAAGATTCTGTGACAGGCAAGTATGCCTCTATTGCAGCTGTCTTAAGTCTTCTTCTTATGGTTTTCACCTGCCACTTGTCGTACATCCTGCAACTTAATTATTTCCTCAGAGGAAGTCGAAGTACGATTTCTAAGCCCAATAAATGTAATACTTTGCTGTTGTTACTTCTTGTGTCCTTTAGGTCTCGTATATTCTTCCAGTCTGCCGGTACCGTTTAACATTGGGAAAAGTACAGCCTTAGGAACTCGCAATGTTTGAGCCACTTACGTAACTTACAACCAGTGTAACCATTTTCAATTAAAGTTACAGCTCTCGCGACTTGTGCTAAACAGAGATCCGGCATTATCACTTAAATTGTTCAAGGGATGGCTAAGTTATACGACTACAATAATGTTTTGACAAGAAGATTAAAAATTACACAGGGATTTGTAAAAAAACAAATTTAAATATTTTTTTGGTCCTATTTTGTTTTTTATTTCTATTAGTCATAGGTAGATTTGTTTTGTTCAGCAATGTTATTTTTACTTAATAACTTCAATCAATCCCTCTATAAACACGACTAAAGCTGTTTTTATGCTAATTTGTCCAATATTTTAGCGTTTCGTTAAATAGGTCCTTGGGTGTAGTTATTTTAAATGACTGACTTTTATATTTTTTGTTTATTTAATATCATTGACATTGAGATACTGATGTTTTAATCTTATTCTTTTATTATTTTCTACTCATGGGCGACGTTAGAGTCGGCTAAAGAAAAGGCTTTGAAAATGTGAAATGAAATGCTCCCGGAGTTGGCGATGGAACCACTTCATAAAATGATATGCCAAAAATACACAGATCAACGACGAGTAGTGGCATCAAAATGAGAGAATTGTCAAGTGTATAGACTGAGAAATACGACTTTGCAAGTTCTAGGCTGTCATTTGAAGATCGATCGATGACCCGTAGCTGTCATTACTACTGGCGCGGAGTTCACATCTGCTCTGTTTGTAACTCAACGGTAGCTTCCCTATCGCTTGGCTATGATAGCTCCATTTACATGAACCCTTGTTTAATCTTTCAAGCATTTAGGCAAACGTGTTTGGCGTCGTCAATAAGAATAAATAAATTGTGAATTGTTTTTATATGGAAACTATTACAGAAAAAGTAAAGAAATAGAAATAGCGAGAAGAGGGTGATTTTTATTACAATTTTTTTCACATTATAAAGTTTGCAGAAAGTTACATTTAGAAAGCAAGAATTTGCGGGATTGTTGTTATTAATAACGATAACCACCACATCCACATCCACATCCACCGGCGCAGCTTCCAGCAATAGTGACGCAGCCAGCAGCTGGCACTTCACCACCGAATCCAACAGCACCAATTACGGGCACTTGACCAGCAACGGCTGTGGCACCGGCCACTCCCAGTTCACCGGCAACACCCACATTACCCACCCCTTCTCCGCCATAAGCTCCACCGTACCCGATACCACCAATACCAGCAAGACCGCCGTAGCCGATACCGTCATAGCCAGCCAGACCACCGTAGCCGAGACCTCCGTAGCCGAGACCACCGTAGCCGAGGCCATCATAGCCGAGGCCATATCCATAGCCGATACCGGCTTCGCAACCAATCCCACGTCCATAGCCGAGGCCGAGACCCTCTCCACATCCGCAACCGATGCCAGTTGCGGCACCAAGGTATGCGCTGAATACGTTCTGGAAAATAATAATAATAACTTATGCTGTAATAAATATTTCGTTAAATAAGTAAATTATAATAGTGATAAAATTGAAAAAAAATATTTGTAGCAGTGTCAACAGATATTATGAGGACAGATTTATAATGTGAGTCAATACATGCTCTGGATTTTTATGTCATGAGACAAGTTCATGCGAAGCCGCAAGTTCATACGAAGCCGCTCCGAGTAAATCGTCGCCAAAGTAAAGATAGGAATCAAAACATAAGAAAGAAGGAAAAAGTAACGAAATATCACAAAATTCATATACAAAGAGAAATAGTTTATAAAATAGAAGCTTTATAAATTTACCTGGACCAAGAGAACTTGGGCACAGAAGAAAAGCAAAGCGTAGGAAGACATGTTTTGTAGTTAGTGTACAGGAATATGTTTCCGGAATAATTTCCGATCTGCAACTACTCATATTTATATGTATTCTGTTATTGTTGCCTTTAGCGCGAACAGTATTTTTAGTGATCCATTTTAGAATTCTAAAACCATTATTTAAATATTGCTTGATTAATTCTTAGGAACACATTCTGGTAAATATTTCTTCGGCATAAGAAACTTAAATTTCATTTCATAAACTGAAAACGTTACCATTATTTTTTTCAATCTTCTACCGTTTTCTGACACTTATTATAGAACCTCCAATAATAGCGTGGCTTAATGATAAGTGTATCTATCTGTCATGGGTTCAAATCCCACCCGAAGCCAAAATTTAAACATAACACAAATTATTAGTTTTCGGGTATAGTTGAGTTTCTCAGTGATATTTATCCTTCGTGTGACCTTACCGTATATGGACAGATGACTGTGGGTTAGTCTGTCTGATGAGTGCGCGAACAGTTTTTACGGCATTATAATATACCCCGCAAGATTATCGACAATTTCACAGTGAATGTGAAGTACAATTTCGTGAATGGGGTCATCTGTTTTCAGCTTGTCACTAAACCGGTTCGACATGCACAAAGTATTCTCTACTTTTTTTTAAATTACGGAACCTCGATGTAGTAAAATGTTGTTTGTATTGTATTTGTATTTCACAATTTCAGTAAGGAAAAACGTGAGATAGAACTTTATAAGTCAAGTCTCCATTTTAATAAAAAAATTACAATGTATTTATTATTTTTCATGATAAGTGTTACTATAGTTTTAATTTAATGTAATTTATTTTTTTATTGAGAAATAAGTATCAGTTTATGTAATGATTTCTTGTATTTACGCCAATACCACACATTGTTTTGACAGGGGGTTTCAGTCCAGACAGACCATGGAAACATCCGAAACGTACAGAATAAAAAGAATAATAAAATACGTAAATAATAGTTTAATTTCAATTCAACTTTTTATACATGTTTTAATTATTGTGTGACAATATTGTTCGGTGATATTTGATTGAAGGTTTGACAAATCAAACTTTTTATCCATCATAATGGAATTCAAGTCTACTATTTAATTAGATCAATTTTGAAATCATAAGATACCCATCCTAATAGCAAAACAAAGGCATCATAGGGCTTCATTGGCGAGTGGCTACATGTCGCCGTCTTAGTATCAAAGCTAACGACACAAATAGTACATAAGTTTCGAAAAACACAAACTCACTAAGGGGATCGAACTCGAGTCTCCTGACTCGGAGGCAGATCCCCTAACCGCTCGGCTATCGTGACATCTTTATAAATACTACTTAAAGATATTATAATATCATTGACAGTAAATAAAAAATAATTGTACCTAAAACATCTTTTTTAAGAATTTAAGCAGCTATTGTATGCGGAGTACAGATAGCATTAACATTTCAGAAGTGAAATTCATGTTCCTATGTCGAAGAATACACATTTCGATTTTTAATCATATTCAAAGTGCCTTTTCACTCAAGGAAGAGGAACATACATGGCCGACCTGCCGCAGTAGAAACCAATGACCGCTGCTGGGGGTCGGGAGGGCTTCAGAAAGTTGGCAGTTGAAGCTCATAAGTCAGTGCTGGCTTCTGGTGAACACGAAGTGATGAAGAAACGTCGAGTATATCGCTTACACTTGTCAATACCCGTTTCGCTCAGCGTTTTGGGCAGTCCATTAGGGCTCATGTATATGATGCATTGTGACATAAAGAAGAAGACTGTGAATGAGGCTAACATGGTAATAAAAAAATGGTTAGCGACGCTTAGCTACGATGCCACGGAACTTGTGTTACTGCAACTCTAATTGTGTGATAATATTTAGGTATAACCTCAACTAGCTTTTCGGGACTACATAATATGTTACTTCTTGCTGGACTTTTGGCAGCCATATTTTATTTAAAATGTTATTCATTAATGTATATATATATATATAAATATTGAAAAAAGTTAAGTATTTTTTTTTTGTTAAATGTATAGACCTAATGTAGCGGCTTCATTATTATTGCTATATTTTATTACCTGGGCATAAACTATAGTAAAGTAGCAGCCTATAAGTACCCATTGCTGAGCAAAGATCTCCTTCTCAAATATCTGGGAGCCGGGAATGGCCCGCAACGCTGCTACATTGTGGATTAGCGGGCTTCACATATTCTCGAAATATTTTTTTTTTACTTATTTCTCAGATATGCAGGTTTCCACACGACGTTTTCCTACACTGCCGAGCACGTGGTAAATACATCACTTAAAATTGCTATTAACAATTTTAGTGGTGCCGGCACCGGGGATGGGACCCAGGTCACTTGCGCTCTATGATACGAAAGTGAGCGCCCTGACCACTAGGCTACCACGGCTCATATCGGAACTACAGTACAGTTTTATAATAAGGAAGAAGTGTTTAGTGTGTAAATCGTAGTCTGGTCTTCACCGTACAGGCTCGCCTAGTGTGAAGACCATAGATTGATTTAGGATATTAATATGATGTTAGGATATTATGGTTGCAAATAAAATTTTCCTTTTCCTTTTTCTTCATATTTCTGAGCCGTATGGTATCCGGGTAGCGGACTCGGGGAGGTTCGTTGCACACATGAGATTGCAGTCCCAGTAGAATCGCGTGCCCGTGTTTCGGCGCATCTTGCTAGGAAAAAAAGGGAGAGGAAGAGTCCTGCTACTGATGGGGGCTGGAAGGGTCACGGGTGTGTACGAAAGCGTTCCCGTGCGTAACATAATGATATAAACACTTAAAACTTTCCCTCGTTTAGAAAACTGGTTCCAAAGTGCCGAAAAACCTTAAAGGTCTTTAAGCTTAACTATTTGAAATCGTTAATAGTAATGATGACATGCTCCAGCCCGAGATCGAGTTTTCTATAAAAGAACAAGAAGGCATCGTCTGCGAAGAATATATTATAGTAGTTATCGCAAGTGTTCTACGCGCAAACACAAAAACATTTCCGTATGAATGAATGATGGAATAAAAATCATAAACGTAAAAACGTAACAACGTGACAAATTTCGTTTGTCAATTCTAATAATTTTTTACAATTTACAACCGTTTCGTGATTAGATTTCTCTGGCGGATAAAAACAAGAAAAGCCGTAGTTATTCCTTTATTTTTTTTAGGTTTATACAAACCAAATAGTACAAAATAAGAAGACACGATAAGTCTACCAGACAATTGAATCATATTCGAACATAAAAAGACTAATGAAAAACGACTTTACTTAACATACTTGTAATTTCTATGAGTGTACCTGGATGTGTACTAAAATGCCTCCTTATCGTTAAAATAATCATTCAAACTGTAGTACGCTTTCGAGTACAAATGCTTACGGTTAATAAAGTATTTTTTTTATGGGAAGGGCGACAATCGAGCAAGCAGCTCAGCTGATGGTAAGTGATCACCGCCGCCCTGGTACATCTGCAACACCAGAGGTGCTGCAGGTGCGTTGTCGGCCTTTAAGGGTATTTGGGAGATGGGAGGGAGGATGGGGAGGAGGAGTGGGCCTCCAGTTACCTCACTCACCGAACGTGCGTTGTCGGCCTTTAAGGAAGGAATAGGCTCTTTTCTTGAAGGTCCCTAAGTCGTAACTGTTCGGAAATACCGCTGACGACAGCTGATTCCACAAAGTTGGAGTGCGTGGCAGAAAATTTCGCCTAAAAGGCACTGTGGTGGAATGCCAACCGTCTAGGTGGTATCGATGGAACTTCGAATTCTGTCGCGATGTACGATGGTGAAAGTCAGCAGCTGGGATCAATCTGAACAGTTCCTCAGAACATTCCTAGTGGTAAATTTTGCAAAAAATGCAAAGAGAAGCAACATCTCTTCGCAAGGCCAAAGGATCAAGCCGATCAGAGACAGCTTGGTCGCCGACAATTAGAGCCGCTCGACGTTAGATGCGGTCAAATGGAAGGAGTTGGTACTGGGGTGCCCCTGCCCAGAAATGAGAACGGTATTCCATGTGGGGTATATTCCACTTGCGCCTTATAAAGTTGTAATCGGTGGACCGGCATGAAATACTGTCTCGCTCTGCAGAGCACACCATGCTTTTTGGAGGCCGATTGAAAACAGTTGAGTATTATCGCAATCTGTGGTGATTTATTTATTTATTTAGTCTTTATTCCACTTTTTTGTTTGTGTGGGAAGCTGTCATAATCACAGAAATCAACAAATTCTTTTCACAGTACTATAACAAATTTTTACAATAAATAAATTCGCGTTGGAAATAAACAGACAAACAACCTCAGGCTCATTTCAAAACAAAATTTACGATCCCTCCATCAGTCGTTCTATTTCTTTTTTAGCAGTCAGCTTAGCATCAATGGCATTATCTCTGCTGTCGGTCGTTTGCTTGCTTGTTAACTACTGTCTCTTGCCGATGTCACCCAAGAGCAAGATTTTTTTTTATGTTTTTAAAGTGAATACGCCAAAGTTTTAAAACGATCCCACCGGATGTTATATGGAGTCAAGATTCTAATCACGTTAGACTGGAAGTTATTGTACATTGTTGTTGTGTCCAACTTTCAGTACTGGAAGTTTCTTTGTTTCTAGCTTTGCCAAGGAATCGTCCAAAGTTCTTATTGTTAAATATTGTAAAATTTCGATTACTTTGATTGTGAATATAAGGAGATTATCGTGTGAATAGGCTAAACACTATAATACGTAATTTCTTCCGCTTATTTTGAATGCCCTGCGCAACACCGCATATTAAATGTCTTTCAGATATTTACGCAAAATATTTTGAAGCCGTCAATAAGAATATGTAATAAAGTATTTTATTATACTTGCAGTAGTAAGTATAATAAAAAACTTTAAAGAAATAAAATACATACAAAAGTGGTTAATTTTCACATTGCTATATTTATCAAGTTTGCTCAAAAAACAAATCACATCACTTGTAACTACAATGCAAAAATTTGCAGATCAGTTGTATTTAATAACGATAGCCACCAAATCCACATCCACATCCACCGGCGCAGCTTCCAGCAATAGTGACGCAACCAGCAGCTGGCACTTCACCACCGAATCCAACAGCACCAATTACGGGCACTTGACCAGCAACGGCTGTGGCACCGGCCACTCCCAGTTCACCGGCAACACCCACATTACCCACCCCTTCTCCGCCATAAGCTCCACCGTACCCGATACCACCAATACCAGCAAGACCGCCGTAGCCGATACCGTCATAGCCAGCCAGACCACCGTAGCCGAGACCTCCGTAGCCGAGACCACCGTAGCCGAGGCCATCATAGCCGAGGCCATATCCATAGCCGATACCGGCTTCGCAACCAATCCCACGTCCATAGCCGAGGCCATCATAGCCGAGGCCATATCCATAGCCGATACCGGCTTCGCAACCAATCCCACGTCCATAGCCGAGGCCATATCCATAGCCGATACCGGCTTCGCAACCAATCCCACGTCCATAGCCGAGGCCATCATAGCCGAGGCCATCATAGCCGAGGCCATATCCATAGCCGATACCGGCTTCGCAACCAATCCCACGTCCATAGCCGAGGCCATATCCATAGCCGATACCGGCTTCGCAACCAATCCCACGTCCATAGCCGAGGCCATCATAGCCGAGGCCATCATAGCCGAGGCCATCATAGCCGAGGCCATCATAGCCGAGGCCATATCCATAGCCGATACCGGCTTCGCAACCAATCCCACGTCCATAGCCGAGGCCATATCCATAGCCGATACCGGCTTCGCAACCAATCCCACGTCCATAGCCGAGGCCATCATAGCCGAGGCCATCATAGCCGAGGCCATCATAGCCGAGGCCATCATAGCCGAGGCCATCATAGCCGAGGCCATATCCATAGCCGATACCGGCTTCGCAACCAATCCCACGTCCATAGCCGAGGCCATCATAGCCGAGGCCATATCCATAGCCGATACCGGCTTCGCAACCAATCCCACGTCCATAGCCGAGGCCATCATAGCCGAGGCCATCATAGCCGAGGCCATCATAGCCGAGGCCATCATAGCCGAGGCCATATCCATAGCCGATACCGGCTTCGCAACCAATCCCACGTCCATAGCCGAGGCCATATCCATAGCCGATACCGGCTTCGCAACCAATCCCACGTCCATAGCCGAGGCCATATCCATAGCCGATACCGTCATAGCCAGCCAGACCACCGTAGCCGAGACCACCGTAGCCGAGACCTCCGTAGCCGAGACCACCGTAGCCGAGACCTCCGTAGCCGAGACCACCGTAGCCGAGACCTCCGTAGCCGAGACCTCCGTAGCCGAGACCACCGTAGCCGAGACCTCCGTAGCCGAGACCTCCGTAGCCGAGACCACCGTAGCCGAGACCACCGTAGCCGAGACCTCCGTAGCCGAGACCTCCGTAGCCGAGACCACCGTAGCCGAGACCTCCGTAGCCGAGACCTCCGTAGCCGAGACCTCCGTAGCCGAGACCTCCGTAGCCGAGACCACCGTAGCCGAGACCACCGTAGCCGAGGCCATCATAGCCGAGGCCATATCCATAGCCGATACCGGCTTCGCAACCAATCCCACGTCCATAGCCGAGGCCATCATAGCCGAGGCCATCATAGCCGAGGCCATATCCATAGCCGATACCGGCTTCGCAACCAATCCCACGTCCATAGCCGAGGCCATATCCATAGCCGATACCGGCTTCGCAACCAATCCCACGTCCATAGCCGAGGCCATCATAGCCGAGGCCATATCCATAGCCGATACCGGCTTCGCAACCAATCCCACGTCCATAGCCGAGGCCATCATAGCCGAGGCCATCATAGCCGAGGCCATCATAGCCGAGGCCATCATAGCCGAGGCCATATCCATAGCCGATACCGGCTTCGCAACCAATCCCACGTCCATAGCCGAGGCCATCATAGCCGAGGCCATATCCATAGCCGATACCGGCTTCGCAACCAATCCCACGTCCATAGCCGAGGCCATATCCATAGCCGATACCGGCTTCGCAACCAATCCCACGTCCATAGCCGAGGCCATATCCATAGCCGATACCGGCTTCGCAACCAATCCCACGTCCATAGCCGAGGCCATATCCATAGCCGATACCGGCTTCGCAACCAATCCCACGTCCATAGCCGAGGCCATCATAGCCGAGGCCATCATAGCCGAGGCCATCATAGCCGAGGCCATCATAGCCGAGGCCATATCCATAGCCGATACCGGCTTCGCAACCAATCCCACGTCCATAGCCGAGGCCATCATAGCCGAGGCCATATCCATAGCCGATACCGGCTTCGCAACCAATCCCACGTCCATAGCCGAGGCCATATCCATAGCCGATACCGGCTTCGCAACCAATCCCACGTCCATAGCCGAGGCCATATCCATAGCCGATACCGGCTTCGCAACCAATCCCACGTCCATAGCCGAGGCCATATCCATAGCCGATACCGTCATAGCCAGCCAGACCACCGTAGCCGAGACCTCCGTAGCCGAGACCTCCGTAGCCGAGACCACCGTAGCCGAGACCACCGTAGCCGAGACCACCGTAGCCGAGGCCATATCCATAGCCGATACCGGCTTCGCAACCAATCCCACGTCCATAGCCGAGGCCATCATAGCCGAGGCCATCATAGCCGAGGCCATCATAGCTTTCCGGAATAATTTCCGATCTGTTACTACTCATATTTATATGTATTCTGTTATTGTTGCCTTTAGCGCGAACAGTATTTTTAGTGATCCATTTTAGAATTCTAAAACCATTATTTAAATATTGCTTGATTAATTCTTAGGAACACATTCTGGTAAATATTTCTTCGGCATAAGAAACTTAAATTTCATTTCATAAACTGAAAACGTTACCATTATTTTTTTCAATCTTCTACCGTTTTCTGACACTTATTATAGAACCTCCAATAATAGCGTGGCTTAATGATAAGTGTATCTATCTGTCATGGGTTCAAATCCCACCCGAAGCCAAAATTTAAACATAACACAAATTATTAGTTTTCGGGTATAGTTGAGTTTCTCAGTGATATTTATCCTTCGTGTGACCTTACCGTATATGGAAAGATGACTGTGGGTTAGTCTGTCTGATGAGTGCGCGAACAGTTTTTACGGCATTATAATATACCCCGCAAGATTATCGACAATTTCACAGTGAATGTGAAGTACAATTTCGTGAATGGGGTCATCTGTTTTCAGCTTGTCACTAAACCGGTTCGACATGCACAAAGTATTCTCTACTTTTTTTTAAATTACGGAACCTCGATGTAGTAAAATGTTGTTTGTATTGTATTTGTATTTCACAATTTCAGTAATGAAAAACGTGAGATAGAACTTTATAAGTCAAGTCTCCATTTTAATAAAAAAATTACAATGTATTTATTATTTTTCATGATAAGTGTTACTATAGTTTTAATTTAATGTAATTTATTTTTTTATTGAGAAATAAGTATCAGTTTATGTAATGATTTCTTGTATTTACGCCAATACCACACATTGTTTTGACAGGGGGTTTCAGTCCAGACAGACCATGGAAACATCCGAAACGTACAGAATAAAAGAATAATAAAATACGTAAATAATAGTTTAATTTCAATTCAACTTTTTATACATGTTTTAATTATTGTGTGACAATATTGTTCGGTGATATTTGATTGAAGGTTTGACAAATCAAACTTTTTATCCATCATAATGGAATTCAAGTCTACTATTTAATTAGATCAATTTTGAAATCATAAGATACCCATCCTAATAGCAAAACAAAGGCATCATAGGGCTTCATTGGCGAGTGGCTACATGTCGCCGTCTTAGTATCAAAGCTAACGACACAAATAGTACATAAGTTTCGAAAAACACAAACTCACTAAGGGGATCGAACTCGAGTCTCCTGACTCAGAGGCAGATCCCTTAACCGCTCGGCTATTGTGAAATCGTTATTATAAATACTACTTAAAGATATTATAATATCATTGACAGTAAATAAAAAATAATTGCACCTAAAACATATTTTTTTAGAATTTAAGCAGCTATTGTATGCGGAGTACAGATAGCATTAACATTTCAGAAGTGAAATTCATGTTCCTGTGTCGAAGAATACACATTTAGATTTTTAATCATATTCAAAGTGCCTTTTCACTCAAGGAAGAGGAACATACATGGCCGACCTGCCGTAGTAGAAACCAATGACCGCTGCTGGGGGTCGGGAGGGCTTCAGAAAGTTGGCAGTTGAAGCTCATAAGTCAGTGCTGGCTTCTGGTGAACACGAAGTGATGAAGAAACGTCGAGTATATCGCTTACACTTGTCAATACCCGTTTCGCTCAGCGTTTTGGGCAGTCCATTAGGGCTCATGTATATGATGCATTGTGACATAAAGAAGAAGACTGTGAATGAGGCTAACATGGTAATAAAAAAATGGTTAGCGACGCTTAGCTACGATGCCACGGAACTTGTGTTACTGCAACTCTAATTGTGTATCATTTGTGTAATAACTTAAAGTATAACCTCAACTAGCTTTTCGGGACTATATAATATGTTACTTCTTGCTGGACTTTTGGCAGACATATTTTATTTATAATGTTATTCATTAATGTATATATATATATATAAATATTGAAAAAAGTTAGATAAGTATTTTTTTTTGTTAAATGTGTAGACCTAATATAGCGGCTTCATTATTATTGCTATATTTTATTACCTGGGCATAAACTATAGTAAAGTAGCAGCCTATAAGTACCCATTGCTGAGCAAAGATCTCCTTCTCAAATATCTGGGAGCCAGGAATGGCCCGCAACGCTGCTACATTGTGGATTAGCGGGCTTCACATTTTCTCGAAATATTTTTTTTACTTATTTCTCAGATATGCAGGTTTCCACATGACGTTTTCCTACACTGCCGAGCACGTGGTAAATACATCACTTAAAATTGCTATTAACAATTTTAGTGGTGCCGGCACCGGGGATGGGACCCAGGTCACTTGCGCTCTATGATACGAAAGTGAGCGCCCTGACCACTAGGCTACCACGGCTCATATCGGAACTACAGTACAGTTTTATAATAAGGAAGAAGTGTTTAGTGTGTAAATCGTAGTCTGGTCTTCACCGTACAGGCTCGCCTAGTGTGAAGACCATAGATTGGTTTAGGATATTAATATGATGTTAGGATATTATGGTTGCAAATAAAATTTTCCTTTTCCTTTTTCTTCATATTTCTGAGCCGTATGGTATCCGGGTAGCGGACTCGGGGAGGTTCGTTGCACACATGAGATTGCAGTCCCAGTAGAATCGCGTGCCCGTGTTTCGGCGCATCTTGCTAGGAAAAAAAGGGAGAGGAAGAGTCCTGCTACTGATGGGGGCTGGAAGGGTCACGGGTGTGTACGAAAGCGTTCCCGTGCGTAACATAATGATATAAACACTTAAAACTTTCCCTCGTTTAGAAAACTGGTTCCAAAGTGCCGAAAAACCTTAAAGGTCTTTAAGCTTAACTATTTGAAATCGTTAATAGTAATGATGACATGCTCCAGCCCGAGATCGAGTTTTCTATAAAAGAACAAGAAGGCATCGTCTGCGAAGAATATATTATAGTAGTTATCGCAAGTGTTCTACGCGCAAACACAAAAACATTTCCGTATGAATGAATGATGGAATAAAATCATAAACGTAAAACGTAACAACGTGACAAATTTCGTTTGTCAATTCTAATAATTTTTTACAATTTACAACCGTTTCGTGATTAGATTTCTCTGGCGGATAAAAACAAGAAAATCCGTAGTTATTCCTTTATTTTTTTTAGGTTTATACAAACCAAATAGTACAAAATAAGAAGACACGATAAGTCTACCAGACAATTGAATCATATTCGAACATAAAAAGACTAATGAAAAACGACTTTACTTAACATACTTGTAATTTCTATGAGAGTACCTGGATGTGTACTAAAATGCCTCCTTATCATTAAAATAATCATTCAAACTGTAGTACGCTTTCGAGTACAAATGCTTACGGTTAGTAAAGTATTTTTTTTTATGGGAAGGGCGGCAAACGAGCAAGCAGCTCAGCTGATGGTAAGTGATCACCGCCGCCCTGGTACATCTGCAACACCAGAGGTGCTGCAGGTGCGTTGTCGGCCTTTAAGGGTATTTGGGAGATGGGAGGGAGGATGGGGAGGAGGAGTGGGCCTCCAGTTACCTCACTCACCGAACGTGCGTTGTCAGCCTTTAAGGAAGGAATAGGCTCTTTTCTTGAAGGTCCCTAAGTCGTAACTGTTCGGAAATACCGCTGACGACAGCTGATTCCACAAAGTTGGAGTGCGTGGCAGAAAATTTCGCCTAAAAGGCACTGTGGTGGAATGCCAACCGTCTAGGTGGTATCGATGGAACTTCGAATTCTGTCGCGATGTACGATGGTGAAAGTCAGCAGCTGGGATCAATCTGAACAGTTCCTCAGAACATTCCTAGTGGTAAATTTTGCAAAAAATGCAAAGAGAAGCAACATCTCTTCGCAAGGCCAAAGGATCAAGCCGATCAGAGACAGCTTGGTCGCCGACAATTAGAGCCGCTCGACGTTAGATGCGGTCAAATGGAAGGAGTTGGTACTGGGGTGCCCCTGCCCAGAAATGAGAACGGTATTCCATGTGGGGTATATTCCACTTGCGCCTTATAAAGTTGTAATCGGTGGACCGGCATGAAATACTGTCTCGCTCTGCAGAGCACACCATGCTTTTTGGAGGCCGATTGAAAACAGTTGAGTATTATCGCAATCTGTGGTGATTTATTTATTTATTTAGTCTTTATTCCACTTTTTTGTTTGTGTGGGAAGCTGTCATAATCACAGAAATCAACAAATTCTTTTCACAGTACTATAACAAATTTTACAATAAATAAATTCGCGTTGAAATAAACAGACAAACAACCTCAGGCTCATTTCAAAACAAAATTTACGATCCCTCCATCAGTCGTTCTATTTCTTTTTTAGCAGTCAGCTTAGCATCAATGGCATTATCTCTGCTGTCGGTCGTTTGCTTGCTTGTTAACTACTGTCTCTTGCCGATGTCACCCAAGAGCAAGATTTTTTTTTATGTTTTTAAAGTGAATACGCCAAAGTTTTAAAACGATCCCACCGGATGTTATATGGAGTCAAGATTCTAATCACGTTAGACTGGAAGTTATTGTACATTGTTGTTGTGTCCAACTTTCAGTACTGGAAGTTTCTTTGTTTCTAGCTTTGCCAAGGAATCGTCCAAAGTTCTTATTGTTAAATATTGTAAAATTTCGATTACTTTGATTGTGAATATAAGGAGATTATCGTGTGAATAGGCTAAACACTATAATACGTAATTTCTTCCGCTTATTTTGAATGCCCCTGCGCAACACCGCATATTAAATGTCTTTCAGATATTTACGCAAAATATTTTTGAAGCCGTCAATAAGAATATGTAATAAAGTATTTTATTATACTTGCAGTAGTAAGTATAATAAAAAACTTTAAAGAAATAAAATACATACAAAAGTGGTTAATTTTCACATTGCTATATTTATCAAGTTTGCTCAAAAAACAAATCACATCACTTGTAACTACAATGCAAAAATTTGCAGATCAGTTGTATTTAATAACGATAGCCACCAAATCCACATCCACATCCACCGGCGCAGCTTCCAGCAATAGTGACGCAGCCAGCAGCTGGCACTTCACCACCGAATCCAACAGCACCAATTACGGGCACTTGACCAGCAACGGCTGTGGCACCGGCCACTCCCAGTTCACCGGCAACACCCACATTACCCACCCTTCTCCGCCATAAGCTCCACCGTACCCGATACCACCAATACCAGCAAGACCGCCGTAGCCGATACCGTCATAGCCAGCCAGACCACCGTAGCCGAGACCTCCGTAGCCGAGACCTCCGTAGCCGAGGCCATCATAGCCGAGGCCATATCCATAGCCGATACCGGCTTCGCAACCAATCCCACGTCCATAGCCGAGGCCATCATAGCCGAGGCCATATCCATAGCCGATACCGGCTTCGCAACCAATCCCACGTCCATAGCCGAGGCCATCATAGCCGAGGCCATATCCATAGCCGATACCGGCTTCGCAACCAATCCCACGTCCATAGCCGAGGCCATCATAGCCGAGGCCATCATAGCCGAGGCCATATCCATAGCCGATACCGGCTTCGCAACCAATCCCACGTCCATAGCCGAGGCCATATCCATAGCCGATACCGGCTTCGCAACCAATCCCACGTCCATAGCCGAGGCCATCATAGCCGAGGCCATCATAGCCGAGGCCATATCCATAGCCGATACCGGCTTCGCAACCAATCCCACGTCCATAGCCGAGGCCATCATAGCCGAGGCCATCATAGCCGAGGCCATATCCATAGCCGATACCGGCTTCGCAACCAATCCCACGTCCATAGCCGAGGCCATCATAGCCGAGGCCATCATAGCCGAGGCCATCATAGCCGAGGCCATCATAGCCGAGGCCATCATAGCCGAGGCCATCATAGCCGAGGCCATATCCATAGCCGATACCGGCTTCGCAACCAATCCCACGTCCATAGCCGAGGCCATCATAGCCGAGGCCATCATAGCCGAGGCCATCATAGCCGAGGCCATATCCATAGCCGATACCGGCTTCGCAACCAATCCCACGTCCATAGCCGAGGCCATCATAGCCGAGGCCATCATAGCCGAGGCCATCATAGCCGAGGCCATATCCATAGCCGATACCGGCTTCGCAACCAATCCCACGTCCATAGCCGAGGCCATATCCATAGCCGATACCGGCTTCGCAACCAATCCCACGTCCATAGCCGAGGCCATATCCATAGCCGATACCGGCTTCGCAACCAATCCCACGTCCATAGCCGAGGCCATCATAGCCGAGGCCATCATAGCCGAGGCCATATCCATAGCCGATACCGGCTTCGCAACCAATCCCACGTCCATAGCCGAGGCCATCATAGCCGAGGCCATATCCATAGCCGATACCGGCTTCGCAACCAATCCCACGTCCATAGCCGAGGCCATATCCATAGCCGATACCGGCTTCGCAACCAATCCCACGTCCATAGCCGAGGCCATATCCATAGCCGATACCGGCTTCGCAACCAATCCCACGTCCATAGCCGAGGCCATCATAGCCGAGGCCATCATAGCCGAGGCCATCATAGCCGAGGCCATATCCATAGCCGATACCGGCTTCGCAACCAATCCCACGTCCATAGCCGAGGCCATATCCATAGCCGATACCGGCTTCGCAACCAATCCCACGTCCATAGCCGAGGCCATATCCATAGCCGATACCGGCTTCGCAACCAATCCCACGTCCATAGCCGAGGCCATATCCATAGCCGATACCGGCTTCGCAACCAATCCCACGTCCATAGCCGAGGCCATATCCATAGCCGATACCGGCTTCGCAACCAATCCCACGTCCATAGCCGAGGCCATCATAGCCGAGGCCATATCCATAGCCGATACCGGCTTCGCAACCAATCCCACGTCCATAGCCGAGGCCATCATAGCCGAGGCCATATCCATAGCCGATACCGGCTTCGCAACCAATCCCACGTCCATAGCCGAGGCCATCATAGCCGAGGCCATATCCATAGCCGATACCGGCTTCGCAACCAATCCCACGTCCATAGCCGAGGCCATCATAGCCGAGGCCATCATAGCCGAGGCCATATCCATAGCCGATACCGGCTTCGCAACCAATCCCACGTCCATAGCCGAGGCCATATCCATAGCCGATACCGGCTTCGCAACCAATCCCACGTCCATAGCCGAGGCCATCATAGCCGAGGCCATATCCATAGCCGATACCGGCTTCGCAACCAATCCCACGTCCATAGCCGAGGCCATATCCATAGCCGATACCGGCTTCGCAACCAATCCCACGTCCATAGCCGAGGCCATATCCATAGCCGATACCGGCTTCGCAACCAATCCCACGTCCATAGCCGAGGCCATCATAGCCGAGGCCATCATAGCCGAGGCCATATCCATAGCCGATACCGGCTTCGCAACCAATCCCACGTCCATAGCCGAGGCCATATCCATAGCCGATACCGGCTTCGCAACCAATCCCACGTCCATAGCCGAGGCCATATCCATAGCCGATACCGGCTTCGCAACCAATCCCACGTCCATAGCCGAGGCCATATCCATAGCCGATACCGGCTTCGCAACCAATCCCACGTCCATAGCCGAGGCCATCATAGCCGAGGCCATATCCATAGCCGATACCGGCTTCGCAACCAATCCCACGTCCATAGCCGAGGCCATATCCATAGCCGATACCGGCTTCGCAACCAATCCCACGTCCATAGCCGAGGCCATATCCATAGCCGATACCGGCTTCGCAACCAATCCCACGTCCATAGCCGAGGCCATCATAGCCGAGGCCATCATAGCCGAGGCCATCATAGCCGAGGCCATATCCATAGCCGATACCGGCTTCGCAACCAATCCCACGTCCATAGCCGAGGCCATCATAGCCGAGGCCATATCCATAGCCGATACCGGCTTCGCAACCAATCCCACGTCCATAGCCGAGGCCATCATAGCCGAGGCCATATCCATAGCCGATACCGGCTTCGCAACCAATCCCACGTCCATAGCCGAGGCCATATCCATAGCCGATACCGGCTTCGCAACCAATCCCACGTCCATAGCCGAGGCCATCATAGCCGAGGCCATATCCATAGCCGATACCGGCTTCGCAACCAATCCCACGTCCATAGCCGAGGCCATCATAGCCGAGGCCATATCCATAGCCGATACCGGCTTCGCAACCAATCCCACGTCCATAGCCGAGGCCATATCCATAGCCGATACCGGCTTCGCAACCAATCCCACGTCCATAGCCGAGGCCATATCCATAGCCGATACCGGCTTCGCAACCAATCCCACGTCCATAGCCGAGGCCATATCCATAGCCGATACCGGCTTCGCAACCAATCCCACGTCCATAGCCGAGGCCATCATAGCCGAGGCCATATCCATAGCCGATACCGGCTTCGCAACCAATCCCACGTCCATAGCCGAGGCCATATCCATAGCCGATACCGGCTTCGCAACCAATCCCACGTCCATAGCCGAGGCCATCATAGCCGAGGCCATCATAGCCGAGGCCATCATAGCCGAGGCCATATCCATAGCCGATACCGGCTTCGCAACCAATCCCACGTCCATAGCCGAGGCCATCATAGCCGAGGCCATCATAGCCGAGGCCATCATAGCCGAGGCCATCATAGCCGAGGCCATATCCATAGCCGATACCGGCTTCGCAACCAATCCCACGTCCATAGCCGAGGCCATCATAGCCGAGGCCATCACAGTGCCTGATATCTCCCCTTGTGATTGGGGTCATTCTTCAGCTTGCCAATTAAAGATAGATAGGCTATAGAAAAACACTTTTTTTAGTTACGGAACCTCGCTATGGTAAAATAATGTTTGCATTGTATTAGTATTTCATAATTACGGTTAAAACGTGACATTAAATTTTATTAAGTCAAGGCCTAATTTTGAAATTAAAATTTGAAGTGTACGTTGAGGTACACGTTATTTACCGTGATAAGTGTCACCATTGTTTTAGCTTAATGTCCCCTTTTTTAATTACGAAATTGACATCTAAAATTATTCAGTTTAGATAAAGATGCACGAAGTTCATTTAAAATCTACGATCATAATTAATTGATTTTTCGATTTGAAGCAATTTAAGCTTAACTATTTAGTTATGTCTATTTTAAAATCATAATGAAATACCTGATCTTATGGTTTTACATAGACGTATTATGTATGGTTACATTATTCTTTGGTTTGTTTATTTATGCTTTACGACAAACGGGTCAGATCAATAATATCATAATAAACAAGGAACCCAACAATTTACCTGTTGTACAAATTACAAACGGTCTGCAGTATGCAGTAAGCGTCGGATGCAGCTTGGGATCATGTGATAAACAATATCCGCTGCAAGACGTCAAGATACTAAGTGCTATTTTTGCGAAGATTAAAATTAATAATTAAATCACGGGTTAACTATTACATAAGGACGTTAAACACCTCGGTCCCTCCTCGCTGCAATAAAGCGCCCAAAACACAGGGATTAAAAATGTTATAATCTGTATCTAAATAAATCTGTAAAAAATTGTTTCATTTTAACCTCAAGATGAGTAACATTAATTTGCTAAAATCCTTACCAATAACTGTAAATAGTGTGTGTTACCTACATAGTCTTAAGGTTAAGGAGTCATCATTCCTTCTGCGAGAGCAGTACTCCACTGCTACCACCGGGCACTAGTTATAATTAAAATAGATGATCCAAATCTCATAATTACTCCATCCCCTTTCTACTATCGGAAATACTTGTTGCAGACATCTCATGTATTCGGACAAAGCGATACTTTGCATTTATATTTTTATTTTGTTTTATTTTATTATGGAACATGATAGCCGAGCGGTTATCTGCCTCAGAATCCAAAAGACCCGAGTTTGAGTAAAAATATAAAATTTAAATTTTCTCCTCTTAAATAAAAGTAATTTATCATATATAAATCATGATATGAACTTGCAGCCAATATTAAATTTGGTATTCGTCGGAATACATGGGTCTAACACATACAGCTAAGGATTAAAATAATCTGCTGGCATCAATGTTTCAATCCTATCTAAAGGAGACAATGTTTAAAAAAATACTTTCAAGTTCACTATAATTAACTATAATAATGTATATATAATCTTTATCTAATTTTTTTGTTACGAGATAGTTCATTCAAGATTGGGGAATGTCTCCAGCCAAGACGTTATTTATAAATTATTCGTGCAATCAGCGAGTTGTTACATATATTAGCAATTATGAAATGTAACTTATACCTATTATTTAATTTTATGTTCCCAATAATAGATATTTGTAAAAGTAAACAATTATTTGAACAAAAACAACATTTTATTAAATGTATCTTAAAAAATAACTTCGCAGTCATAGTGTTATCGTTACATTTAAGTGCATTGATAAATAGTTTTCGTAGCGAAAATTTTATGAATTTACAACAATCACAGCCCACGTGGACGTCGTGGTCGATGAAGCCTTCGCAAGAAGCAGGATGTCACGTTTATTTAGTGGATTTACTGCAAAGATTACATTGTTTCTTCTTTATCCTAGTGGTATTTTTGTTTATTTTTCTAATTTATTGTTGAACTGTCATATATAAGCTTTTATTCTTGTTTCGGAATCATTCAAGCTTCAGTATTCGTATAATCAATATTAAAGCCCACTTACAAAATACTCAGCGAAATGGCAGCCAAATATTTCACTTTCCTATGCCTTCAAGTGATACTCCTCATCGAGGTAATTTTTTGAAAACATCAATCCTGTCTAACCATTATCATCATCTGTAGCTTATATTATTAATTTTTTTATTATTATTTACTAATATGGGGGAGTTTATTGTAGCCGATTAGGAACAGTATAAAAGCGTCCATGCATTGTTATTACCAAGGATAGCAGGGTACATTAATTTATTTGTTATTATATTTTATACGGGCGTTTAACTATATTGCTGTAAATGTACAAGCAAACCACGATCATGACCACCGCGTGGTTAGCGTACCCGACAGCTGTGCCATTTGTTCTGGATTCGAATCCCAGCAGGAATCAAGGATGTGGAATGAAGATGGTAGATTACCTCTGGTTTTGGGCGTAATCGCGGCGCTGTTGATCACTGGCGATTATATTAGTTGCGATGAGGTTGAACATTGGCCAAGTAGATCACCATCAGCACTAATTAGTATTTATTCATAACCGAATGGACCAAACCTATGAACCAATGAATATGACCACTAGTGTGATATCAATGCAATACGCAATAGAATCAGCTGGCTGTGAAGATTATCATTATTATGGAATATTTAGCTACATGTTGTTTCATAGAAGTTCCATTATTTACCAGGTATCAACAGACTTTTTCTATCAATTTTACAATAGCATACAATAGGGCGATTAAAAAAAATACCGCTACTATTTTTAAGTTTTTATATTTTATGCAAACTTTAAATAATAGTAGCGACAGACGTATGTCAGGACCCTAGCAAGTGGAAGAAAATCGTCAAGGCAACAAGGCGTGAATATATATATATTCACGCCTTTCATATATATGTATATAAATAATACATACGTTCCCTGTATCAGTTTGAAAAACATATCAGACCTAAATTATCCAACTAAACAGTAACTGCGTTAAAGGTTGTAACTGCAATCGCAAAACCGTCTACCGAGTGTGATGATTAATATTCAATATATCTTCACAATGTTTTCAATTTTAGGCTATTACTGCGTATCCGTGTGGTCCTTGTGCTGGCTCTCTTGCTGCTGGACCATACGTGCTTGAAGAAATCGCGGCATCTTCTGGCGGGACTCTCATCGTGACCACTGGTTCTCCGATACCTCCAACTGGTATCTCAGTATTGTCTGAGAATACTTTTGAAGGAGTTCTTTCTGTAGAGGGCCGACTTCCATTCTTGGGTACCGTAAGCTTGGAAGGTGTTGTACCAACAGTCGGAGCTGGGGCTGTAGCATATGGCTGTGGTAACGGTAACGTAGGAATAGTGGCAGAAGAGATAGCTCCAGCAGGTTTAGCTGGTCGTGCTTTTGGTTCTCGTGGCTTAGGCTGCGGCGGCTTCTTGTAATAATCAATAATCCTAAAAAAAATTGGAATTATGAAACTGTGACTGATTAAATTACTGATAATAAAAATATTTAATTCTTTATTTTTTTTCTACTTCTTTGTTAGTGCAATGTATGCATTTCATAATTATTTTAATGGACATCAGTCAGTCGTAGTCCATTAGCCGAGGATAAAAATTATCAATAGATATCGTAAAAGTTCTCTTAAGCAAATGTTGAAGGATCCTCCGATGGAAGATATAATAACCACCTTAAATATAGCTGATCTTAACCATGGACAGGTTACTCTTACACTTAACATGTCTGACAAGATTTTAAGTGTAAGAGAATCTGACCCCCCGTTATTTATCGTGAGTGCCGTAAAAGCCGACTAAGGGAAATGGGAGAACAAATCGTACGGCCACGGTTTTTTTAACATTCCCGACGTTTCGTGTGCTTTACATTACCCGTGGTTTCTAAATTATATCCAAATATTTATTTTTATAAGTTCCTTTCACATCGGAATAACAAATTAGTTTTAATATTTTTACGTTTTTTAGTTAATAAAAGTAAATAACTAACTTTTATCTCTTAATAAAAGTTAGTTATTTTATTTTCGAAAACGTCATTTTATCATTACAGCCTGTCACAAACCACCCGTAAAGATTGACACACAAGACAGTCCTGAGCCATCTGCATCCATCCACTTACACACTATGTCGTCGTCACACAATCTTGTGGAGGTCGTCCACCTGCGTTGGTCTGCGGACTTCACGCATATCCTTGAAATAATATTTTTTATTGTTTCTCAGACATGCAGGTTTCCTCACCACGTATTCCTTCACCGCCGATCACGAGGTAAATTCGGCATACGTTTAAAATTACTATTAACGATTTTATTGGTGCCGGGACCGAAGATCAATCCCAGGTCAGTCTCACGCGACTAAAATACTTAATTTTGTAGTATTTTACAAGTAATCTAAATTTTAAGGCGTAAGTCCATATTTAGTTAAATATGTCACACACCCTCCAAATTGCTTAGAATATGAATATTAATCAATATTCTTATCTCATATAAAGGTATCTTGATGATTGCATCATTGTACGCTTGCAATCTGGCGTTACCTAAACCTTTTACTGTTTCCTGCATCCTATCACGTAGATACTTTAATATTACATAAACACATCTAATCTGTTAGATATAAAACATTTTAACATTGTTGAAATGATCAGTTCGGCTTGTGATTTCTTTGAATTTTTAAATTTAATATTGTAATCATGAGTCGAATTGTGTTACTTTGGTTTCTGGCTTGTCTTATTCAGGTAATGTTAATTTTCAATTAAATGTAAATTTTGATACAATAGTTACAAAAGAAAAATTGTCTTTAACTACGTAGAACCTAATAAGTGCTCTCTGGAACCTAATAAAACTCTGTTTTAATTGTATACTAATTACTCAGTACAGTTATTTTATATTTACCATATTCCTCACTTTACTAACATCTTTGCAAAGGTGGTGTAACTTCCCTTCAACAATTTTGGGATCGGTATACTCTACTCTACATTTCCAACTTACCTCGTCAATTAGAAAAGTTTCCCATATGCATGAAAAACTTATTATCCCTTATACGTTTGTTATAACTGTGACCCTGTGTTAAATTTTAATAATTACACTCAAAATATTGTAATATTATTCCTTATTATTTCAGAAATCCTTTTGCCAAGTTATCGCCAATTCACCATATTATGGAAGCACCATTACCAGTAACGGTTTGGGACTTACTACAATGCCAGTAGTGAACTCACTAGCTGCTTCCAGTCCCGTAAACGGTATGATAGGAAATGGAATGGTATCGAACGGTCTTGCAATAGCTAATGCTTTGCCAAGTGGTTCAATTTATTCCGGAATACCGAGTGAAGCTGCTATTGGTGCTGCAGCAGCAACAGCTATCGCCGCGAATGCTGCTAATACAGCGATCAATGCTGGAGGTACAGGTCTTGAAGGTTTCTCTCTGGGGGGCTTGCCTATCTCCGGTGTTTCTCCTATGGGATATGGAGATGTAGCGGTTGCTGGAGAGTTACCAGTTGGCGGATCTACAGCAGTGGTTGGCAACGTGCCAGTGATTGGATATGTAACATTCGAGGGAACTGTGCCTGCAGGAGGCACTGTTACTCTAGCAAGTAATTGCGGTTGCTCGAACCCAAGCCCTGTTTATTAAGTTATGGTTACTTTTTTGTAATTAAGTTTGGTCACAATTATCCTACCATTTTTAAAAAAAATATAAATAATGCGCAATACATAAATTGGGTTAATTTATTTTCATTCAATATCCTAAACCATGTTAACAAATAATCTTATAAATTTTAATATTTAGAAAGTTTAACCCCACCTGAATGTGGTGTTGGCTATTTAATGTTAGCTAGCAGGGTGCTGCTAGATCACAAATTGGGCTCTTGCGACCGAATGACAGTAGAAAATTTGACAATTCTTTTGGCCAACTCAAATCCCACAGAATAGTGATGAGACGCAGTATCACTAGCGAAAAGGTACACTGCGCTTACAACGCGCTTACCTAGCGTGATGAATGATGATTGTTGGCAAAACTTTAGAGGAATGCATCCTGGCTTTTTTTCTTGAGGAGGTTAAAGGTTAATCACGGTGTTTTCCTTTACCATGTGTTGGCGGTAAAGGAAATCGTGATCAAGTGAGTAAACCTGATTGTCTGAGAATTAATAATAAATAGATTAGGAGATATTTGAAGTGCCCTACCAGAATTAGCGTGGCAGACCCTTCCATTCCCCTATCCACAAAAAAATCCCTCAAAAATTGAGAGGAGACCCTTGTCCTGTAGCTGTCAACATTCACATTTTTTAATTAGTACTTTCCAAATTGTGTAATATCTGGCAGAATAATGCCCGCCGAATAATTGTAATAAATTAATATAAATTGTGTTCAAATGTTACATACATGTATTTATTTAGCAACTCAAGCTACACCTCAAGATAAAAAAATACAGTTTTAATACCTAAATTGTTAGGAAACTACTTCTTCACGGATTAAAGATACGTTGATGGCTCCGCGATTTTTACAGCTTCGGCGGAAAAGACTCGAGTAAAAATTGTGGACACGGCGTCGGAAGTTGGTTGCTGGTGTGCTGCCGTGTGACCCCTGTAATCGAAAGAGACTTCCGACAACTAGAGGGGGGCTTGTGGCACGAGACCACGGCTTGGGTAATCGACGATAAGGGTGGAATAGTTTGAATTTTAGAACGACTACATCTCGTGTAGGTCGTGAGTCTGGGACAACGCATTCGACAGCGAGGGCTGTACGCAATATGCGGATCGCATGTGTGTGTTGTGAGTGAAATGTACGAGGGACGTTACCTGGAACGCATTGTTAACAGCATCATTTTCGATGGGATTTTGCGCGCAGGTGTGCGCTGTAATTGCCCAACCCCGCCACTAACGCCTTAGTAATTGCAAGTAGTCTGTGGGCAGTTGATATTCTTGAGGTGTATTGAACACACATACACAAACACAGACAAACAATCACACACACACACACGCTCCTTCCTCTCAAAGCAAAGCTTATTACAAAGTATATTATTTCATTTCTGTGTCTGTCTCTCATATTAGTATTTCTTTAATTCTTTCTTTAATAATAATAAGACAAACCTTCTACGCGATCGACGATCGCAGAACATAGGTGTAGCAATGTCTAGACATTACTGTCCATCACTGTCCAGCGCTGTTCGATTGCTTTGCAAATTAATTTTGATGTGGTTTTTTCTCATCAAAAGTACTATTATCTTGGAATTACCTTCAGTCAACCTTAACGCATCCTGTAATGGTAACCCCATTGCAGGATGGCGTGCAGGACATTGTCATTCTAATCACCTCTCATACGGGCAGATACTGCTATCAACTGTGTAGTATTACAGTGCAGATAATCGAGTTAAGAACTGGATAGTGTTGCAGTTGGCTCAAGATCGTGCTTAGTGGCAGTATATATGGGAGCCCTATACTCAACAGTGGACTTGTTGGACAGGCTGAAGTGATGTAGTTCACGCGCTAATACAGAAACATTCAAATCGTATAAGATCAGAGAAAGAGTAGGCATGAGTCAAAAACACAAAACACAAAACACCAGAACCAGACCCGAGAGCTGTAATTCGGAGCATTTAGGTACACTAACCACTTAGTCAAATTGGGGTCGCCTTTATAAAGAATATATTAAGCTCTCACGACCGTGATCACATTAATGGGATATTTAGGGGCAAGATAATGGTATACAATGTCTACGTAATAACCAAGGATGTTAAGAATAGGGCTAACCCCCCTATTCTTAACTTCCGAGAGCCTCACAAAACCACTTGATAATTTTATCGTACATACTCGTACTGTCATAATTAATAATTTAATAGTCGATGAGTTTCCGCTGTTGTGTTGTAAATTTGCGCTATTGTTTGTTCTGATTGAAATTCTTTATGTCGTCAATATGTATTTGATTTTTGTAGGTCATTATTCTTAACTTTTATGTAATCAAATAATTTATCAAAAGTCATGCAAAATGCAAATACACAATCAGACAGACAAAAATTAAATATTACTGATTTAGCTTCAGTGTCACTCGTAAAGTCCCTGCAATTATTTTTTTCAAAAACTGTAAGAAATGCAGAAATTACTTTTATACAGATTTGTTAAATGCATAAAAGTCTATACCTATACAGAAGAAAGGGAGGTTTTACTCTAAAACAATTACGACTTGTTTCACTGACTATTTATTTAATAAAATATAATACAATACGTATTACAAAGCACATTAATAGCAAAGACATTTAAATTATTACTCATATCTAAAATAAATAAATAAATAAAAGATTACTACGACTTTGGTTATATTAAAGTACTAGGATTCGCACAGCTATAACTAACCGTTGCCATACCATCCGTCGGAATATTTCCATTTATACCAACCATACCATAAATTGGTATTCTACCATTTACAGCAACAGTTCCACCAACTTCTAAAGCGTCTGCCATTACTTGAACACCGAGACCTTGAGTACCAGGAGATCCACTTGTTACCGTGAATGTATTTCCATTGTTACCAAGATAAAACGTTGCCATATTTCCATTCAAAACGGGTGAAAGATTAGCTGCTTGTTTTAGATCTTCTACATTTGCCAAAACGTTTTCATATGCCTGATTGACGTTGTGAAGATTATTTGCTACATTTTCTGCAGCGATAATTGCATTAGCAGTATTAACTGCGTTGGCTACCACATTTGCATTTGCAGCCAAGTTTGCTTGGACCGAATTAGCGTGATTTGCAGAAATCGGGATGTTACCTGCAACATGTTCTACATTGGTATTTACTAGTTTCGGATAGGCGTTTGTTATAGTGTTGGCTAAGTTGGTATTTGACAAATAGTTTCCGGGTGTCATGCCGCTAGGTGTTTGCGTATATCCACTCGAGAATGGAATATGAGTTTGTTGAAATCCTTGGCTAGTCATTGGTCCAGTAGCAGTCATAACCGTCGGAATATTTGAAGCTGTGTTTGACATTCCATTTGTTCCTGTTATAGAATACGGCAGCATTTGCGGTGAAGTAAACTAAAGAGAAATATAGTAAGATTTAATAAATGTATTATAAAATTGTATCAGTATATATTTATTAAGCACATAATAACATGTTTTTGTTGTTTTAAAAAAGTGAACATAACATTGTAATAAATGCAGTGATATTAATGAACGTTGTGTACCCATAAGAAATACTTACTCTGAACAGAGTTAAAAAGGAAAAACAAATAACAATCTTCATCTTGAAAAGAATGTTTTACTGGGAATAAGCATATTTTTAAGAGTTTGCACTTATATAGTACTTATGTTTTATCTCTTGGACATGATCAATAAGAAATTGAAGAACGTGACTTCTAATATAGTTGAGTAACTTTGATGATCATAAGATAAACGACTATTACACAGTACGTTGCAGATTATTAAAATTTATGTCATTATTTTTACGTATCTATAGAATATCATTTATTAAAATAGAAGATGTAATTAAATCGTTAGTAAAAAGTAGTAAACATACCAGCATTTTTTCTGAGCACTTATTACTGTTAGCAAGATTCTGAGGATTTCGTGTGACGGAACTTAAGAACAGTCATATCAGACTAATAGAGTCATAGTGAATATGCCTGAAATATTCTCATGGTGTGCAGTATAAGAAAGTGACTATAATGTTTTGTAAAGTGGGGCGGAGTATAAATATTTTTTACATATTTATTTTAATATCAATGTAAACAGCTAGTGGTACCAATAATATGATGTCAACAGTAAAAAAACTGTGTCCGTTGGTCATGACCGTTCCGTGTAGAGATTTCATGCTTGAGTTTTATGTATGGCATTAAATACATGACCAACGTGTGATTAAATAATTGGTGCATCATAAAACTTATGGTTTTCGACCTCTTCGCCTGAAAACATACACACACAAATAGTTTCTTCAGCAAATATGAATGTGAAAACTTACGTGTCTACCATGTAAAGACCAAAAGAAAGTCCACTATATCACAAATCTCAAAACATCAGACAGCTGGTGAAATAACCATCTCATATTAAAGGCCCTAGCATTTGTATGATACTGCATACATCAGCCTATTTTTGTCATCTCTTGAACAAAGGCCTCCACAAAAAGCGACAGCAAAACCTGGTACTAGGAAAAAAATCCCATAACACGCTGGGCAATCGTGTTTGTGAGCGCAATGCCAGCACCCACGCACTAGTGATGAAATTTCCAAGACCGTAATTATTTGAACGTTTTGCAATAGCGTCTAAGCATCTTAGCATACCCACTCACGCTTGCACCATTTTTGCTAACATTTAGTTTGCAATATGTCATATTTTGCGTATGATCCAGGTCAAGCCATTTTCACCCAATTTAATGTTAATTATCATTTTTTAATTGAATAGTGTACATAACTTGTGAACTTTTTCTTAAAGAAGTTTTTTTGTGTTCTCTTTTAAACTCTTGTAATTAGTCTACTGTTAGATACCATACCATAGATGACGGAACGGTTGTACTATACACCTCGCGCTTTACCCCTGCTGTCGGACCATTAGGTTGTGATTGTCACAACTCATCGTGGGTGGCTTATCACCCACGGCGACTAAGCCACGCCGATAGTAATTCATATGATCGATTCCATTGGTAAATAGACATTGCATGCGAGTTACAGAACTGCCAAGAGGAAAAGTGTTGGTATGTACTGAATTGGGATGGCAGGTACTTCTACGTGCTCCCTTTCCCGATCCCATGGTTACCGTTCTTCCGTCCATTGCTCACGTAGAGATCATGATGATAAGAAGGAGAGAGTGAGAAAGAAAGGAGAAAGTTTTATTATTATTGTAGGTATTATAAGTAAGTTATTTCTCCACGTACAAGAAAAAGATATGACATCCTTGAAAAGTCGGATGGCACGATGTATTTGTGCCGTATCCCTTATCTACTTTTACAACACCTACAAAATGAGATGTAGTGGCAGATTCAATTACTCCGCCACCACTGCACAATACGTACTGTACAATGTATACTTAATTTCTCTGGCATGTAGGTTCCTCTTGATGGTTACCTTTATAATATAAAATAATAAATCGCTACTAAAAGTGTTTTAACATTTTCGTTGAGACTGACACCGGGATCGAACTCAAGTCCACGCTAAAGCTAGAGCCCTGTGCTAGAAGTGATCGCACCCCAACGAAACACACTTTTCTATTATGAAAGCACTTCAATGTTTATTTAAATACAATCAAAATTCAATGAACAATTTCAGCTTAATTTAGTTTATCTGAATATATAAAATATTTAATAATTTCGCATAAATATTTTTACTTTAGTGCTTAAAGCATATCATACGTCGTTAATCATTGGATTAATTTCTGCAGCAGCTTGTACTTCATCTGAAAAAATTGTTCATAGCTTTTATTTCAATCTTAAATTATTATAATATTTGTGTTAGTGCTTAGTACACAACAATGAGAACTTGAAAGGCCACGCTAGGCAAGTAGGATGGTGAGTTTAATGCCGATACCCTCGGACTACTGATGGATGAAATTCGGATGAATATTCCACCATCACTTTGTTTTGCACTGCGCTATATGAAGTATGACCTTCGAAGTAATGTATGTCGACTTTTACTGATGCTTTCATGGAGGGTCCTATGTTCAGCAGTGGACTAAAATAGGCTATTGTAGTAGTGTAGTTGTAATTGGAGTTAGCGGTAATGAAAACTGTACCGGTAATGATGAGGAATGATGAATTGACAATAATAATAACGGTTCAAAAAAAATTGTGGTAGGACTCTTTTTCGTTGGGGGTATTAAACCTTGTTAATTTGGAACCCTAAAAAGTTACTGAGAATTACATAGCAGAAAAAGTCAGCCTCGCTGTTTCATGTTGGCGATCCCTATCCAATACGACTCGCACGTCACAGGTCTTGGTATTTCAGGAATAACGAAATCTGTCACAGGCCCGTTTGACGTTTACCAAGGGATAAAGAGGAGCATTATTTCCACGCCATCGGCCTATACTACGAAGTTATTTACTTTAAATTTCACATACATCACAAATCAAATATACCGGAAGCGGAAAATTAAACAGGAAAGGTGGAAGAGTTAACTTGAAGACACCGAATCTTTACCAGAATCATTATGATAAAAAAAGGAAAAAGCACTAAATTTCAATCTGTATTTATTTAAAAAAAAATTTGGTACAAAAATCTTTTTATAATAAGTCAACATTATATTCTATCACTGTCTATAGTTCAAGTAGTACATGTCGCAGATTTATGATGAAAACCGTGGGAGCTAAGAAACAGTCAGTAGCTGACGGTAGCCTGGTTTATGGCATCAGGACTTCAAACACCTCAGGCCGCACGTGACTATAGGTGCTGTAAAGCACCCGAAACCTCAGGAATTAAAAAGTTATACATACGCGATGAAGTCCGTAAATACTATTATTTAAATTTAAAAAATTTCGCGTTTTTAAATGATAATATTACATAAAAAATGAATCCGGGTAAATTTTATGTGTGGGCTAGTAGGATAAAATTTACTATTTTGGGTGGGGCAGATTCATACGCTACCACACCTATGCCGCGGGGCGAGGGTGTATTTATAGGCAAAGGTAAAGACTTAAAGATATCATGGCAATCTCTAGAAGCAAACCTGGCGATGACCCATCAAGTATTATTTCTCTTAAAGGCAAAAATTGCCTAATGGGTTGAGAATAAACACATAAAAAAATCTCTAAAATGTTATTAAATCGAAATATTTAATAGAAGTATCGATCAGAGAAATTGTAACTTATCATCAAGCTAGTCGAGATATATTATTTTATCAAGTTTTGTTATTCGAAATTCATAACATCCCTGCGACATATGCTATTCAAATATATTAATATTAAAATCTTGCAAAGATTCTAACTTTTCCGGAAGCGGGAACTCCGCCACCATAACAAACATTACCGGTTATGGGCACGTTACCTTCGGCTAACGTTTGTCCAGCCACGGCGACTTCCTTGCCAAATGCTTCAATATTGCCATAACCTAAAGTCACGTCGCTATCGGTTATGGTAGAATAGCCGTTTGGATAGCGTGAATATGGAAAATAGTAGGTAGGATACATCATTGTAGGAGCAAAACTCGGGCTTAGTCCAAAAGCGGCTAACATTGGTCGCGCTAGAACAAAGTGCCGAAAATTAAACAGAAGGCATAAAATGGATGATTGCTAAATTTAATACTGAGTTAGAATTGATCTGATAGTTTTGGAGTAGTCATAACATGTGAATTTAAAACAAAGGTTTAGACAAGTGAAGATATTGCGTAACATATATACTAACAAGTTAATAAAAAGATTAATTGAAACCAAATTTATAAATAAATTAGTTACTTCATTAATTTATGATCAGTATCATGTAAATTCATGTCAATAGTACAATGCTGGACCTTCGACGTGTAATTAATATATCTATAAATTTAGGTAGATTTTAAATGAATATCTTACATTGTCCGATAATTGTTACAGTGCCAGTTGCGCGAACTGGTCCTTCAAATGCAATTTTTCCAGACATAGGCACATCTCCTTCTACTTCTGTGACTCCTTCAAAAATTATATCTTCACCGGCGATTACAATTTCTCCCTCTTGTATGCCTTCACAATTGTTGCCCAGAGCATACTGAAACCCATTTTAGAAAATAGTAATATTACATTTGTAAATATAGTATGATGTAAAACACATACTAGTAATGGGGAGCACCGTAACTAGACCAAGGGAATCAGTATTATACCTTAAGCTGACCCAGTAAGATAAGTATGGCATACCTTCCATAAATTATTTTAGCTTTGCAGACGACTCTGCACTTTGTTAGGAAAACTATGTAATTGCATAAGAAAATGAAAGGAGTACATTTAAAAATATGATGTAAAGGTTAAATGAATTTATTTATAAGAACCATCATCAATTATGATGATTCTCACAATTATATCAATTCTTTATAAAGAGTTGTTATAATTTCCATGAGAAGAAATCATAGTTTCTTTAATGAGATTTTGTATCGTTCATCCTATGGGGTACTATAAACTAGAATCAGAGTTTCTGTGAATATACTATATTGCAATATTGTATATATATATATATATTTGACTATATTGTAGAATAACAAATAAGTACTGTTATTTGCTATATGTTGTTATTTACCAGGTTTTCAGTGATAAAGGAACTCTCTTGGCTCAGCTGCATTGTAAAAATAATTGTGATTTTATAAAATTATGCTAATAAAATAATAATAATAATAAAAAAGAGAAAATCCCTTCAAACTGATGATATTAACATTAGAATTACAATAACTGTTTAAAATTCTTTTCTAATGTTTTTTTGCCTAAAGCTCACAAAAGCTTCAATATTTCTGTTCGTCTATTTTTTAATTATAACGTCATTTGGGTAATGTCAATGTTGTGCCAAACACACCGCCAGGGAAATATACTAACTTCTCCTAATCTCAACCTCACCTGCCATGCCATGATGCCTGCCATGCATGCTTTGACGGCTTAGTGGCGTAGTGGCTAAGCCTTTAGCTGCGGCGCTTTGGGTCACGGGTTCGATTCCCGCACGGGACTAGTATTTGTATGGACTACAAATAATAGTTCCCGGTCTGGGTGTTTGTCCATGTGCAATTTATGTATGTAAACTGCCTCCGCGACACAGGAGAAATTCCTACAGCGGAAGGTAGCGTTTTTTAACCAAATAAAAAAAAACCTGACTTGGTGCACCCTGCTAACATACAAACGAGGTTTTGACGATCGAATGACGGCGGGATATTCATCCGAATTTGGCGAACCAAAATCACGCAGTCTGGTGAGAGGGTGCAGGGTGTATTACTAGAGTACCTGCCCGCCCAGCTTGATGAATATGGTCATTCCAAGAAATGTATGGCTTTTGTTGGCACTTTCTTGATGATACCTTTGTCGAGCAGTGGATAAAAATAAGCTGACGTAGTAGTAGTCGTATGTCAATTTATGACATGGACAACTATTTATATGAAAATAATTGTTTAACTTTTTGAGAATGAAATAATTATAAAAACTTGTTAACTTACTTGCGATAACAATATTTGCCCCAAAACACACACAAACGTCGCAATAAGCATTTCTCCCTTCACTGTTTCATTACAAGACACATATATAGTGGCAATTTGTATTATAATGAAGTTATATTTATATACCCGTATATATCCTATTTTATCATAGTTACAAATGCATGGCGTCTTTGTTTTAATATTATTGTTTTTACTTTAATGGAGGTCTGTCTGTCTGAATATATGATAACCATAACACACTAAAGTAGTACCACATTCATCTAAATTAAAATACAAGTAATAAATGTTATACACAAAAAACTTAAAAATTATATACTTTTAAATTGATTTATTATCTAAGGTTTGATATTTTTATGTTAGCTTCATATAAGCAAGCATCGTCGCATTATACGCTATGTATGTTTTCAAGGGTGACGACGTGACCCTAAACAATAGGCCTCAAAGTGTTTATCAAAACTTAGTCAATAACAAAGCATTGTCCCTTCCTCAAACATTTTCTTTTTTTTAAATAAAGAAAACAGATAAAAAATTACTTGTAACATAAAAAGTTAAAATAATTTCATTGCATAACAGTTCAAATTCGTATACTTACTGTGTTTCAGAGTATTAAACAGTACTGTATATAAACAGCACTTTATTCAATAAATTTAATTCACTAAAATATAATGTGATACGAAATGACCGTGATACTCACTTATGTTTTTAAATAACTTAAACTATTCTTAAAAATCTCACTAACTTCAGTTCATTTAATTTTTAAAGTGTTATAATTTGATATTGAATAATTATATAGAACTACGGTACCAGGTATAAGAATATACAATAAATCGATATGTAGTTAAATACGATATCATTAAGATCGTTAAGTTAAGATACAAGTAGTAATCCAGGATCGCAGCAATACTTATTATTTTACATAATGCCTTATAAAACTGTTGATACGAATATTTTTTATAAAATTTTCATGGTTTTAAGAATCGAAATACGATGAAATCATGAAATATGCATGAGTTGTTTCTCTGCGAGAATCGACCAAGAATGTACAACGATAATGTTCGCAGCAGAACTGGTGTAACCGACGTAGCTTTAAGGATCAGCCAAAATAATGGCCAAAGGCTGGCCACGTGGCTCGCAGAACTGATAATCGTTGCCCAAGAAAAGTCCTCGAGTGATAAGGAAGAACCTCTATATAATGGGGCGATACGACTCCGCACAGAGTTGAGTAAATTCGATGATACATCCAGGTGGCTCAGGTCCATACATTATGGCATCTTTGGCAGAGAGGAGCTATCTTCAGTTGTGGACTTTACATAGGTATACAGTAATAAATGCAAATAACTGTTTCTGATAGTATTTTCAGTGGATCATATTTAAAATATCAAAGAAAAGTAAGATAATTAAAATGTATTATAAAACTTCTTAATTTTCGCAGTAATATAAGTTCTCAGCAGTATTTCTGTGTATGTCATATATATCTATGACATCATAAATTTCATGAATTTCGTCGTAATCATAATATGCAATTTCAGATTCATCAGCAAAGTCATATTCTGTTTCGAAAACATCTTCTGTTCTGTGAATTTTATGTAGAATTTTGAATCTACTATCTTTCGTCTGAGAAGTTGGTAAGTCATCAATCTGAAAGAAAAAAAGTTATCTTTCTCAAAACCTTGAAATATGATGTCTGTAATCTGCAGACTAACGTGTAATTTTATTATTGATATTCGGTGTATTCTATGTACACTCCCTCCACTGAACACTCCTCATACATTAATAATAAGTTCTTAAGCTAATAATTTAAAGACTTATTAGCTTAAGAACTAAGTTAAAGACTATTTCTAAGATACTGCCAGTTGCTGTCATTCATAGCATCTGGGTTTATTCTTACATTATTTTTATTTCACGAAGAGCTGTATCCACTCCTTATTTACTAATTGTTTTCATGACCTTTAAGTTAATCCAAGGGTCGAGATGGGGTGGTAAATTATTTTATGGCGACATCTTATACCACGATTAGTAGACCCCTTCTAAGTAAGGAGCACTTATCACACCGCAGACACCTGACATTTCGTGACTTTGTTGCCTTTTAGTGGTTTTTAAATGTTTTAATGTTCATGTTGGAATATGTCGGTAGCCATGAAATATGTGACCCTTACCCCTTAACTGGTCTTTTGCAACCCCTGGCGATTACATCGAGTTGTATTCAGAGAAAAGAAAAGTATTAAAAAAATATGAAAATATCTTACACAGATAGTTACATCCTCTTCATAGCTCGCAAGAGAGTTTACTTCTAAAGGAATAGGTTCAGCTTTCCAGATCAATGGTTTACGGAATATTCTCCTCACGAACGGTACATTTTTGACAGGCAACAGTTTCTTTGGCGGATATTTGATCAACCTCCAATTTTCGGCTGCCTTTCTGCAAACTCTCTTAGCCCTCTCCAGCAGCGTACTTGAAGTCGTATCTAATAACTGTTAATAATTATAAAGTTATGTACCTATCAATTATTTATTTGCTTACAATCAAAATACTGTCCCTTTTTGCAGAATTTACAAATAAACAAAAAAGCCACGTTTCTCTAATAGCAAACATTTTTAATTTATTTTTATTTAGTATCAAATGAAAATCACTTACTCACACCAACACACAGAAGACAAATCCAAAAATACTTTGCGGTCATTTTGATTAGAAAATAAAATTAACACTACTGCAGTTGTTCAATAATTGATATCCTTTATACATTTGCTTTATCACAAAATTAGTTTAAATGACGCAGGTTTTCTTATATTCTTTGTTAAAGACAGAACAAAGGGAAGATAAAAATAGTTACTGATGACTGTATACACAAAAACAGGTGCTCGTAGTTTTTAATACCCTTAAGTGTTTGGCCGGCCTTAACTAATATTTATCACCACAATGAAGTTCAGTCAAAAGGCGTTGAACAAAAGAACTTACAGGTAACAGTAAAAACAGCAGAATTTGAAAGCCGCGATACTGTGATTAGCCTTAGGGGTTAACGTACTTCGATTGAAAACAAAGATTATCTAAGGCATTTTTATGCACTTTCTTACTTAGATTCGTTAATGTTGTGTTTGTCAAAATAAAGTCTTTCTTCTTGCCTGTCTATTATAATACATTAGTCATAGGTCGAAGGTTTCGATTCTATTCGATTCCAGTCGGTGTCAATAGACGTGTAACAGATAAATTATAGATTTTCTGGTTTGATTGTATCGTGTGTATCTCGTGTCTCTGTTAGTACATCTGTTCTTTCCTCCAATTTTAATATAAGCATAACATCGGGTATGGCAAGTATAAGGCGAATGAGTGCCTCTGTGTTTGCGCGTACACTTGCGCCACTATAATATATCATGCGCAGTTTCCAACTGAGATGACGATACCACATGGAAATTAAATATTGATTATTATATATTTTGGAGATCTTCTGTCTAGTTTTTACAAAGACGGCATCTACAAGTTTACAAGCAAAGCTTTCTTTAATTTTGTGGTGTCGTAAGTATTATCGTAAATTTAAACCTCTCCTTAAATCCATACTTTCTTCTATCCGATTTGTTTTATTGTAATTAGTACAGTCATGCTAGCTGCAAAAGATACCAAAACGGATTCACAGAAAACATACGAAAAATAGGGATATGCATCAGAGAGCAAGTTCACTGGAAATATTCCATCATCCATTAGTCGTCTGGGGCATCAATAACGAAGAAAGAAACCGCAATAGACGTAGAACGATGAACATCAAGATTGCTTAAGCTTTGCGTAATACTGCTAGGAGATTTTGCGAAGTTAGGTAGGTTTTGTAAATAGTTTTTTTTTTAAAATTTGTTGAATAGTATAAGAATTATTGTAACACCGCTCTACACTAGTCTCTTCGAGTAAGTAGATTAGATACTTACCTTATTATGGTATTAAAAATTAAACCATGTAAGTTTCATTGATCTGTTTGTTTTATTTTCAATAACAAAAAGTAATTAATTAAAATAAATTAAATTAAATAACATGCTCCATTTTTAACATTTCACAGTGCTAATAATATTGTATCAAATGCCATTGCTGAGTTACCGCCAATATTTGTTTGAATATTCCTTTGTAAACGCGTCGGTAAATTATCACTAGTTGGTTTAAATTGTAAGCCAATGTTGTCGAACTTGGCAACATTTGCGATATTAGGTAAATTATTGCCGATATTGGCAATGTTACCTAAATTACTACCTTGCGCATTTACAGACGGAATGATAGATAGAATTGGAATAATATTTTGACATGAAGGCGTATTTTGGGTCAGAGGTAAATTAACATTGTTTGATATTGGTACTTGCATACCATTAAGAATTATTGCAGTATTGGTAATTGGCTGCGCATTGTAAACTGGTAGTCTGTTTGATAGTGACAATCCGCCTAAATTATTTCCAACTTGTAAAGGATTCGCAATTTGCCTGTCAAAATTATTTTGAAATCCAATATTTGTAAGCGAAGGTATCTGTGCCTTAGCTGTAAATGGTACATCCACACATCCGCACTTTACTCCTAAAGGTATAGTAGTGAGTTGGCCAAAAACAACCTGCAAATATAAATGTTAGGCTTAGAAACATATATAGCAAAACTAAGAGCCGAAATTACTATTGTTTCTAAATTATTTTTTTTTGTATTCAAAACATTATCTATAATGAATACAGACTGTGGCGTTAGTGGAAATTTACCAACTTTTTCCCCCAATACCAACCTCACCCGCACGTGATGCACTCTGCAAGTAAACAAGCGAAGCTCAGGTGGCCGAATGATGGCGGAAAATACATTCGCTGAACTCAAATCCCACGGACTAATGATTAGAAACAACATCACTAGGGTTCATCACGGCACTATGTTCACCAACTCGCTTGACCAGCGTATGCGCAAAAATTTCAATAATACATGCTTTTGGTGGTGCTTTCTTGGAGAAGCCTATGTTTGGTAGTAGATATAAATATGCTAGTGAAAAATAAAGAATACAGACTGAAATATCTATGCAAACTATAAGCGACTTTTGAAGTTGACGGTACGAGTGATGGCATTACATTGCTCAGATATGTTTATATTGAAATATATTACACTGACATTTTTCACTGAAATTTAAGTCTAAGTAATATTGACTTAACAATAAATCCCTAATCCTTAAACTTTTATCAAATGTTATAATCTTCAAATCTCTAAAGCCGTTTACAAGAAACCATTTACTAAAATATAAATATCATTATCATCTTCAGCTTATAAAAGTACACTGCTGGATCAAACCCTCTGCCAAGAAGCGCCAACATGGTCGCTTCTAAGAGGATTTAGTTTTTAATCGCCACGCCAAGCAAGTGGTATAAATATTTATACACCTTTTGCACGTTTACAAGTGCAATATAAAAGTTACCTGTCTAAACATAATCCAAACAATAAACACTCTTAAAGAATTGTGCATTGTACTAACAGAATTATAAAATACAAAAAGAAGAAAATCGAATGATCGTATTACAAAGAAGTAATGACATACACGTACCATTATATAGGTACCATTTATCTGGAACGTTCTTTATCTCGATGCTCTGTCTGATTAAGATTCACCTTTAATTTTACTACTTCGATTGCTTAAAACTCTTATCTCTCTCTCTCACTTTTTTCAATAATGCAATGTTCATTTGTTTCATCACAGTTTTGTGTTGACGATGAAATGTCCCCTGTCAGAAATTGATCATGGCTACAAGCTACATGACACAGGGCAATAGTAATGATACAATAATGTGTAAAAATACAGTGGAAATTATGTGATGATATCCTCTTGAGGGTAACTTTCCATGCTATATACTTATGAATACGTAAACACAGAGACAATCAGATCGTATGAAGGGTCAGATGCTATATCAGAAACACAGAACGCAACACATTACAAGCAGACATGAAAGCAATCATTTATTATTTGGGCATACATTGGCTACGGCGTGGTTTCTAAACAAGTTCTAAGGTTAAGTACTTAGGTACGTTTCTTTATTCTATTATAATGTTCTATTCTAGTCTAGAGGTTCGAATAAGCGGCAACACCCTCGGGAAGAATGTGGTTGGCAGATTCTTACGCCACTACCACATACATTGTGTTACAATATGAAGAGATCCCTGATTAGCGAAAAGGCCGCCTATTTGTATAAATCTGATATTAATTATATTTTCGCGTTACATTTACAGTCCGTTAAGATAAGAATCTTTAACGGTCTGTAAATAGAGCCCTGCAGGACATAGTCCTCTCCCATAAGGAGAATTTGGCACAATCGCTACGATAGCGACTAATAGCGATCGCAGTACCAAACACCTTATACTTTAAACGTCACTACTCATCATCCCGCCCTCTGTCCATTACCATTGCGAATTTCAAAATTGTTCCCCTAATCGCCTCTTACGATACCCACGAGAAGAAGGTGGTGGCAGATTCTTCATCATTTCAGCCTATCAGAAGTCCACTGCTGACATAGACCTCCCCCAAAGATTGCCACGAATCTCGGTCCTGAGCCACCTGCATCCATCGACTTCCCGCAACACTGATTCTAACGTTTTTTGTATACTATTTAGAAAATGAATTCATGAACAAATTTACTTATGTGTGATATAAAGTAAAGGGGATGTAATGGGGATGTAATGGGGATGTAAAGGGAATGAATCATATTTTTCTACAAATCACAACCTCAATTTCACACTATGTAACCTACTAATTAACAGACGAGTCTCTGGCGACGGACTGATGGCGGAAAATCCATCTGAATATACCAAGCCCAAATGCCACAGACCAATGATATGGAACAGCATCTCTTGTGCGAGGGAATCGACACTGCACTCTCCAATCCACCTATCCAGCTTCGTGAGTATGGACAAATAATCCATGCATGACATGCCAGCTTTTGTTGGCGTATAGAAGTCTACTTCTATAGGCTGACGTAAATTATAGTAGATGTGGATCTATCCATAGTATAAAAGGAAGTCTCGAACGAGCAGCTATCCTTCTGAATTACCCCGCTAACCTCAGAAACTACCAATCTGATTGAAAAAAAAACTTTTATTGAAGAATTTTATAGGCTATGTAACATCACACTACGACCTGTAGGAGCGGAGCAGTCACCATAAACCTTGGACATGTACTCGACATGTGTATGCAACAAGGATTTATTATCCAAATATAACGCGGATGAAATAGCTGGGCTCTGCTGGTTTATATATAAATGAACGAGTAAGTAAGTAAACATCAATTTACTATATAATTTATCTCCGATGCGTAAATGCATTATGCTGCATTAAATTATATTAATTCGATATCGGTTCAAAGCTTAGATGAAATGCGTACCTATCTGCTTAAGAATAATTACGGTTTAGCCGTGAAATACGCTAACCACTAAGCCACGCAGTCGTCAAAATAGTCATTCTATAAAACAAGAGGTTTGGTCGTGTTAATTGAGGTTAGTGAGTTCAAGATAAGTTATTTCTTGTATTGCGCGGATTCTGGCCAGGTACTGATATATACCAGCAGATGTCGCTGACTACCCGGAAGACATTAAACATTAGATGAATGCCAAATATTACGGTCAGGCATATTTATATCCCAAAAAAAAAATTATGTACTTAGATGTGTATCAAATGTTGCAACAAAGTAAATTTTTAAAAAAACCTTATCCATAGATTTTTTTATCCATATAATTTAATTTAAATGTTATACTAATTTACTATTTACTATTTGTCATAATTTTTGTTAAATTAATAAAAATCTTTTGACAGCGGTGGGATTCGAACCCACGCCCTTTCGGACTGGTGCCTAAAACCAGCGCCTTAGACCACTCGGCCACGCTGCCTACTGCAATGAGGACAAATATTGAATATCGGATAATATTACACATGATTTATTATTTATCAGTGTATTTCTTACTTCCACTTTTTTATACTGCAACTGAAAAAATTTACAAAAAAATCATTGATATAAGATGTACTAGTACTCTACACAACCCACGCCTCGTGGTTTAATATACCTTTTTAGTAACCACAAGAGTTAATCCAATCCTTGGCTGGCGCAGTAAGTTTGATTATGGCGCAGCGGTAGTGGGTTCGATTCTCTTGTGTAATATTTATCTCTATAGCCTTCAAATATTTTATCTCGTTTGTACAACTTATATTTGTAAAACAGGCTCCTCCACAATCGCTGAAGAATATTTCATTCTATTATTGAATGAATTTCGAAATACCTATTATAGAAACAAACATATGGTCAATAGAATGCGAGGGCTTGTTGGCGTAGTAGCTGTAGACTGCGGCACTGTGGGTCGCAGGTTTTGATTCCCAGTCAGGACACGTATTTCTATGAACTACACAAATAATTGTTCCGGGTCTGCGTGTTGTCCTTGTTCAATTTATGTATGTAAACTACCTCCACGATGCAGGAGAAATTTCTACAGCGAAAGTAATGTATAAAAAATAATAAAGTCATAAGTACTCCAACATGTTTTGGTTCATATGCTTGATAGAGTGACCTGCGTAGTGTTGCGGGAAATCGATAGATGATGGTGACTCGGCACCGAGATGTGTACGACTTGATGGACAGTGGGGAGTTGTTGTTTGTGCCATCAGCCATCTTACGAGGCCCTGGAGGCCAATTGATGGTTGAAAATTCGACGATTCTATCCGACTATTCTGAAGCCAAATTTTACAGACTACTGATGGGAAGCAGACTCGATGTCGACACTGCGCTCTCCCTGCCTAGAGGGGCGTGTGAGCAAACATATATAGCATTCCAGAATATGTTGGCGCTTTCATGGAAAGGCTTATGTCCCGCATTGAACTTATACAAGCTGATAAACAGGGACACCAATCTGATTTCTAAAATAACATGTATAAAGGCTCTTCTTCTGTATCAGCGATACATTAGTATATCAGCGATATATTAGTAATCTAAACATCGAGATGATTGATGAAAATTATTGTTGAGCCATGAGTTCTGGGTCCGAATCCTACCCGAAGTCAATATGCTTTACAACACACAACTTATTGGTTTACGAATCTGGTTATATTGTACACCGTCAAAGGATACAGTAGTCTTTGGAATTGCATTTGACCCTTCCTCTGATCTTATAGCATAAGCTTACATCTGATATGGTAACCTCTGTGCACGGGCGTACACCTGCGGCACTATAATTATTTCCTACGCAGTTGACAACTACCGATAGTATTAGGAAGTTGTCGCAGTCTGGATGACGTCATCGTCATTAATGCGAGGATGGCGGCACTGTGTTCATCAACACGACTGCCCGCTGGGAATATGGGCAACCTTCCATGAAATTAATACCAGCGAGGTCTGTGTCAAATAGCAAACTTAGTAACGCCACAGAGTAAGAGTAGGCCTTGAAGAAGTAGGATAATCGCTCCAAAATAATTTAAAAAATAACAAAAAATTATACTCATTTTAATCATTAGAAAATAAATATTAAATCTGTAATAAGTTAACTTAAATTAAGAGAATTAAATATAGAAAAAATGAGAAGTAAAATTTCAGAACTGGCATCACTGAAGTGATAAACGCGCGTTTCGTAGGACATTTGCTGATTGCTTCCCTGCACTGCACGCTTCCGCAGCCGCTATAACGTTCTGCAGAGCCGATAATCTTAATTTATTTGCCAATAACTCATTGTTATTTGTTGTTCGCGCCATTCTATTCGGAGTATTTTGCAGAGCATATACCATTCGTTTTGGTATTGACACAACTTTATATTGGGACAGTGCATTTTGCGGCTGTTGTTGTTGTAGGCTGTATATATTATTAGGTGATATATTTTTTAAATTCTGCATAACATATCCCTCAGGAGTAACGTACTGTGATGCTACAACATCCTGAAAATGAGAAAAAATAGTTAAGAATTTTATTCAAATTGAAATTTTTGGTTTGTTCGTATATTTATAGCAAAACTTTGTGCTTCTAAATTTTAATATCATTTATTTACGAGGAGTAAATATCATTTGAATCGTCATAATGTATCTAGATCAGAATTCCAATAATCTAGACATTGAATTTGTTTTAAGTCTGGACGATAACATAGTATTTTTAAAAATTAAATAAAAATAATAATCAAGTGTAATGTTATTTACCATTGCAAGTGCAGCTACCAGGAATAAGGTAAACTTCAACATTTTCATTTCTTTTTTTCTAAACAACGGTGTATTTTCTTTACGACAGTGTAATAAAGAAAAAACTTTTTACAATCACTTTATGTATTCTAAATTTATCTTAAAGCGCGTGTGCTATCAGAAAAATCAAATAGTTTTATAAATTGTTTGACTAATGATAAATTGAATGTTACACAGATAATCACGGTTAGTTTCGATTATTTCTTAGATAACTCGACTTAGGAAAACATTACATCACAGCCCTTGCACTTGGTTCAATCTTAAGTAGAATAACCCCATAAATAACCCCAACAGTTGGAAACATATATTCTCCTATATTTTTCTTCGTTGACTTGAGACGAGAGTGACAAGTCAACGAAGTATTTTCCCTAACATGCAGGTTCTTTATAGCTTCTAGCTCGTTGTATCTCAGCACATTAAATTCCAACTTATGACTAAAATTAAGCACCAGGGATGGAACCCAGAGCAACTATTACTATGCAATTAAAGGAATCCCTCGGCCCCTGAACTGCCGCGGCTCTACGTGACAATACATTAATAACAAGGACGCGGAAGTTTATCGCTATTACAGGAGCTACTTCGGAAGACTGATCCAATAAGAACGCTGATATAAACCCTTATCGTAATACTAGTAAAAAAATTTATTCATACGGTGTAAAGGTTTTGTAATTTTTTTTTTCTTAATGCCCACCTGCACCCCGTTACACAACAAAGGAGGCTCTAGCGACCTACTTGGGGCGGAAAATTCATTCGAGTTTGCTGAACACAAATCGTACAGACTAGTGATGGGGAAAAACATCAGTAGTGCGTGGGTATCGGCAATGCTATTAAATGGATCAGGCAGACATGGTCTTCACTATGGCAGTTTAAGCAGATATTAATTTCAGTGACAAGTTTAGGTATGTTAACATAAACAAAACATAAGGAAATGAAAATCTTGAACATAGTTCAACAGTTCGCTCGTGGATTCTTTCGTTCGATCTGGTTCATTGATTTTTAACAATGTATTTATGTTAATAATTGTATTGCATGCAATGTATTAAAGTCAATGAACTACATCGTAAAAATATTATTATGCTGTGTTCGTATTTGTTGCGTAGTGTAAATAATATTCAACCTTTCCATTCTTGTTTTTATTTTTAAATCTGTTAATTTAGCAATTGATTCAATAACACGTGTAACTATAGAATAGGTATGAATTGCGAACACTTATTCTACAAGATCCTCAATATATTTTGATAAGCGAATTATTTTATTGGGTTCGGTTTTTGGAATTAATTAAAATTTAGTAAGTGGAAGGCTCACGTGGTTACGTACCACGCATCTTTTGTTTCTTTGTCAATCTTATGTAGTTTTTAGGAGATAACAAATTTTTCCTCGTCACAAATTGCATATTAGTGGTATTTAACATGAACAGGTCCTATGTCAGGTATATAAAAGTAAGTGTAGACGTTTCATTTATATTTTTTAACGATATTAAGTAAGTATAGTGTATATTGTGAAGTACGTAATACGACATTACTTATGCTTATGACAAAATATACGCAACGTTAGTTCAAGTTTATGAAGAATATAAATTTAAGAAAAAATGGAACTAGTTTTTAATGATAATTTATAATTTAAAACTTCAAATACATCTTTCAATTAGATACAGACTAAGTAATTAACATAAATATGTAAATTAAATACATATAACTTATATAAAAGGCGGCGGAATTGCAATCTTCTTTAGAAAGTGGCTAGAACATTCCGATAACAATACCGGTGGTAAAATTGAGGAGACTGGTGGTGCATACGCAGAAACGGGTGATGCAGCCGGTAGAAAAGGACTACTTACTGGATAAGCCATTTCTGGTATTGCTATGTCACCTATCATTCCGTAACATGTTAATATAGGATCTAAGCAACCAAATGGTATATCTATGATAGGTTCTTGCAAGCAAACTTCATTTATATTGGGTAGAATAAATTCTGCTGTACACGGGACCGGGATGGGTGATGGGGGATAACATGGAGCTGGTACTGAGGATGTAAAAGGTAAAGATAATGTTTGTGGCAAAAGAGCAGGCGGGTTAATTGCATATTCGAATGGATGACCGTATTGCTCACTTGCAACAGCTATGTTAGCATTTGTAAACACTGGCTGCGACAAACTTTGAGCTGGAAGTACCGAAGGCGAACCAGATATAGCTGGCTTCGGAGATGGACGAACATTAGTATATAATGGAGGCAAAACGTTGGCTGGTACACCGCCTTGGGCACATGGAAGTGTAACTGTATAAAATTGACTATTCACCTGTAATAAATTATAAAATTACAAATAAATTGTTAAAAAAATTTCTAATACATAGCGTTTGGAAAACTCATCTAAAGGAATACTCACTTTACTAAAGGTAGCAATAAATGCTAACAGTTTTACTATCATTTTTGTGTTTATAAAACAGATTCAGTAATGAATAAATTTTAATCATTTCGCCTTTTATGTAGTTAGCCCTAATCTATTACATTATTATTAAATCATCTATTTTTCACAATTTTTTCATAAGCATCAATATTTCATAACATATTACTCTATTAAAAATATTTGAAATTAAAATTAAGAAATTAGCATTGTTAAAAGTAATGACGTTCTCGGTATTGAAACTACAAATTGATTTCAACGTAATTTCGAAAATTGCTTTAGCGAACAAAGTTTCTCGAACGGCAACCTCTTACAGGCAAGCGTAGCTTAGGATGACCCCTACAATGCTTTGCGGCAATCTTTGAAGGAAACCTATTTGAGGCACTGGAGTTATGATAGGCTTTAATGATAAAATAACGAATTTCTAAAATAAAATAACTAATTATACACTAAACTTTTATTGTCTAAGAAAACATAAAAATATTACGTAATAATTTATTATATCTCACATGGAATAACTTAAATAAATAAATATTTAAATGTAATTAAATTATAAAGTTGGAGGTGGTATAGGTATTTTTCTTAAAAAATGGCCTCTTGATTGAGTTACTGGAGGTAATAAGCCCGAGGTAGTAGAGGTCCATGCTGAAATAGGAGATGCAGCAGGCAAAAAGGGATTAAGGAATGGAGTTTGAGAAGCACAGGGGCAGCTGACCTCTTTAGCGACGGGAGCTTCCGCAATATCACGTGATGTCATAATTATAATTGGCATGTTGGGCATCGCAAATTTAGGCATTACTGGATTTTGCATCGCATTCATTGATACTATTTCCGCCAGATTATGTAGATTAACTGGAATGTTCGGTGAAGTTTGCTTGACGTGGAATTGTCCACCATTAGGTGGAGGCCTTTGTATGGCCCCCAGTGGTACGACACGCCGATTTGGAGCAATTGCGGTAGGTGCTATTATTTCTTCTCTACAAGGAGCTGGGCTAGAAACTTGTCGCTTGGCTGCCATTTGAATCATCTGCAAAGCTTTCTCTGTGTTTGCTGGTGAAAGTATATTTTGCAAGGCACTTGCAATGGAGTTCTGATGAGGATCAAAAATGGCACAATCTACAACCATTATTTGTATAAAAGTAATAGTGAAAACAGCTACGTTCGCACAGAAAATCTTCATTATTATCTGGAAAAAAAAAGGTTCCTTATAAAACATTGAAAGTGTGCAAAAATACTGATTCCAAAACATTAATTACCGAGAAATTCAAAAAAGAAAAGATTGCTTTGTTTTTTGCTTTGAAAAGAAATTTTGTTTTACGTGAATTATACCAATACAATTATGTATCAAACGCCTTACCTTTTTAGTTTATTATTGTCTAATATACGGATATACGGATGCTTTTAAATGAAATATGTAAAAGCATCCGTATATAAAAGGAAGTAACGGGTATCTGCCATGTTTATGAAGCAATCACTCTTAGCAAATCGTTATCTAAATATTAAATAATTTGTAGCAATCATTTGCTTTTATCGAACTTAGATCTTTCAATGCATGCATGTCTTTATCATGCATATACTGTAACAGTCGCAGTGCATTTGAATATGCAAAATATTTAGTTTTCTTTTTATGGGAAATGGGCAAAAACGCTGGCTGTTGTCCTGGTGGTAAGTGATTACCTTCGCCCGCGCATATCCGCAGGTGCGTTTCCAGCCATTAAGAATATTTGGGGGGTGGGAGAGGGGTTTACAGGGGGGAGAGAGCGTGCCTCTTTACTGAACTAAACGCAGAAGCACAAGATGCCACTACTTCACGCCGGCATTCTGCGAGGTCGTAGTACTACCCCGGTAGAGCCAGTCTACTTGGGGAGCAGCAAAAGCCGCCGCTTGCCTAAACCACTTAAAAATGTGTTTTCCACATTTCCTTAAACTTTACAGATGTCGAACATTTTACACTTCAGATATTCTATCAGCGACTTGTCACTTCAGTTGGCTTAAAAAATGTTCAAAGCTGCAGATAATAGGAAACAACCTTTCTGGACTTAGAACGGGTACCGGGAGGTAAAGACGAGTATGTGTCGTGCACGTGGCATCGCGACATAATCAACTAGTATTTGCTTCTGGACAGGCCTCTCCCAATGTATGTATTTCATAGATCGTGACCATAATCTTCTCTTAACATTTTTTTTTTGGCAAGGTTTGTTTCTCATCTACCAAGGTACCACCACCTTTTTCAGCATAACCGCTGCAGTAGCTCGGGCTCCTTACTGATGACAAAATGTATCTAAGTATCAAATCTCACCACAGTAAAATTCTACACCTTCAAAAACACGTGTTCAAAAGATTAGATACAGGGGAACGTACAATACGTAATATAGCTAATAAATGTACGCGTAAAAAATTATAAACCTGCTTCCGTTCCTTCGAGAATGTCGGGTTGGGAATAAAAATCCCTACCAGTGACCATACCGTTATCTGTGGGCTAGATCCGCCCCTGATTCCTAGTTTGATGCTCTCACTACACAGCATATGCAGACATAAAAATTGTCTTTATTTAAGTACCTTTCTGGACAAACACGCTTTTATATGAAGTATATAATAAACATACTCACTACTCACCCCTTTCTCACACGACCCGACGTAGCATCCGCAACCCAGACTTCGCCTCTCTGGGAGACAGAACGAGCCACGTCGCGGGGTTTGCTGCCGGAGATTTCTGAGGTTTTCAAGGTTGCCAGATTAATACGTGGTTACCACAAAACTTTTTGATAAAGTATTAACATAAATTTGTTTTTAAGTTTACTTTCTTCTTCAACAGGTCACTGCTGCACATAGATGATATATGTTCTCCCAATATTAAGTTTTGTCATAATCGCCACGTAGGATAAACGGGATGACCGTACCAGTCGAACTTGACCCGTCTATGACGATAGGTCTAGCATTTTTTGAGCAAGTATTCTGCTATTAGATTTTCTCGTTGGTGTCGAAACAGGCGACTAAGGGAAAGAAAGCCTTTAAAATCGGGGATGACCATCTCGAAAAATACCCGACAAAGATCTCTTAGGTGCGAGGTATGTAGGGGTATTGCAATCCCCAATCCGCCTGAAGAATGTAGCGATTATGGCAAATCATCCTTATGTGAGAGGCCTATATTCAGCAGTCGACTATTTACAGGCTAATAAGATAAGGAATGTTTCCTTCTGAACTCATGAGGTTGATGACAAAAATATTGATTTCGCGGTTCAATTTCACGGATTTTTTTTTATGAGTGGGCAAACGCCTCAGTTACACACCTGATTGTAAGTGATTACCAATACTCTGCAACACCAGAGGAGCTGCGGGTACGTTGGACTTTTAAGCATATTAGGGATTGGGGTATGTGGAAGGGGACGAGTGGGCCTCCGGATACTCACACAAAAAGAAATGTGAGGTGCCTCCTCTTCACGACGGTATTCTGCGACGCCGTGTTACCACGGTCGGGCCGGCCCATTCGAGCAGCAGCAAAAGCCACTCTACCACGTACGTTAAATTTATAGGAAACTGTTATTTTTTTTAAGTAAATCGTTAAATAATTAAGAATACGTTATAACTTTCCGCTTTTTGAACCGTTCTTTTAAATAATTATTTGTCTATGATCTACATATACTACGTTGCCGAGCCTCGCCTGTCTAATGTGCAACTTTAAATAATAATGGTCTACTGCACCAAGAACAATATTTCACCACACCATGAGTATTTGTTCTTTCAACATTTTCAATTCATTGAGTTTATTTAATAAGTCCGCCCTATATGTCCTCTGTTAAAGAAATTAATTCAATCGCATTCACATCATCAAATCTAAAGCATTAATAAACATATTATTTTCGAAAATACCTTTATTGCCTAACTATACAAAAAGCAACATAAATAAGTATTTGCAAGAATTGTAATCTTACATTGACTATCTAAGAATCTTACATCACTGATCTGCCTGTTTTAACCATACTCTTTAGACGTCAAATATCGTGCAAACTAACGCATTACACCAATGTAAATAAATAGATAAATAAACATACTTAAATTTTCTTTATTAAATTCAATATGAACTTATTTTGACATGTACTTTGTTTTGGCACAAATTGTCGTTTCGCTTTATTTCATAAGTAACATAATTAAGGTGCCTATGCTGTAACTGGCTTTGTAAAAGAATAAAAAAATGTAACGCAATTGTAATAATATCAAATGCTGCGAATACTGAGCTAAGATAGTTTTGCAAAAACTACCGCAAGTGTACGCGCCGATACAAAGTGCACACACGGACACAACAAAATATAACCGGATTCGAAAATCAATCATTTGAGTGTTGGTCAAATATTGGCCAGCTGGGATTCGTACCCAGGGATCTTAAGCCGGGTACGCTAACCACTAAGCCACATGCCACTAACTACAATACTAATTGTGAAACAACACACATTAAAAATTATAATTCAGAAGTATCTTTGTCACTATTAACACCATTTTATAATGAATATAAATATGAAATGTAAGAATATATTAAAATATTGATAGAAATATTTCTTTTTTTTATTTTCTTAGTTCTTTATAACTTTAGATTTAAAATAGGTATGAACTCTTATTAAACAATTTTTGATAATAGTTTAATTTATGTTTTATATACTATTTTAGAGATTTATATCATACACTTACACATAGACATTGTAAACATAATTCTTTATATATAAACGCCAAATACCACACATATTATGTATACATAAATCACCAGATCCAAGACTCAGAAACGTCGAAAATTAGTAGGTAATTATTTTCATTTTATGTCCCAGTGAACCAATATTAAAGGAAAGGATATTTAAACAGTAAATTTTGAGTCTCGAACTAAGTGTAGCCATACACAGTGTACAATTACATAGATAATCAGGGGTACCTCAGATAGTATTTCATACACATAAAAAAATTATTCTTATGAAACGATCAACCCAATAGAATTACAATTACATGGTTACTAATAATGTACTAATTATGTATACTCTTGGTGAAAAGTAAGCTGACCTCTGACCACCCCTCTATTGGGATATGGTAGTGTGACATTTTATTGTATTTTGTCTAATTCTGACTGGGCAAATGGTTAAAACATATACCATTTGTATCTAATAGCACGATATAATATTTCTAAAGGGTACAGTGCATATAAAATTAGTGCTATACATTTAGTAAGAGTTATTCTGAAGCTACAACAACATATTTAGATTTATTACATCATGATAATATTTCCCTACTTTTGTCAATAATCAACCCGTTATAACGAAATAATTTTTTGTACACCTAGAATTTCCCAATTGGGCCTCTCATTTTTACAGTCCCATAGTCTAGAAGTGTTCGTGATGCTCCAATGCAGGTTCGCAACATTGCCACAGAATTTTTTTTATGCTTATGTTTAACACAGCTCCAATTTTTTTTATTAAATTAAGAGAAAAATATATTTTGATTCGTTGTGGCTGGCACCTGATATTTCATACAATGGTATTTAAAGTGCCTATATGATGATTCCTCTATGGTAAGTTGTTTATAATAGTGTACTATTAATACATAAAAATGATAGTGCACACAAGACTTTTCACCTAGTGTCTCAAAATTATATAATTCACATTGCTGCAATCAGTATTAGTTAATTTTGGCTAAGTAAATAGACAATTTACTTATGGCGCAGCGGCACTACTAGTGCTGATCTTAAAATATACAAAAACCTTATCGTTAAATATCCACATCATTTAAAAAAATTAAATACTTTTTAAATGACAGCATCAGTAACATGTGGTACACCATGCTAATTCACTGTTCATGTCCCCAGGCAATCGAGTAATAGTGGAAAATCTGTCTCAATATTTTGAGCCTTAATTCCATAGACTGTTGGTGGGGAGAATCACTAGTGTGAAAGTTTACACTTTGCTCACCATACTCTGTCCTTGCTGAGTTTTGGTAAATCTTTCAAAGAAGTAATGACAGCTTTTGTTTGCAATTTCTTGGAAATGCCTATGGTAAGCAGTGGATTAAGATGAGAGAGATTGTAAAACAGAAGAAATGGAATATACCAGACTGTAGATTAAAACGCATTTCGAACATCATCACAACAATGAGTCATTTATTACTTGATTACTGGATTCCATTTCCTTCATGGTTGAATATCTACTTTGTTACACTGTTTGTTGAATTTTTGTACACTGTCTACTTTGAAAAGATTTTTCCACACATTATTACTACACATAATAAGCAATGTGTGTTGTGGTTTTATCCTAGTTGTCTTTGACTGGGGGAGGTTTGTCACTCGCTAGTACAGACTTCATGGTTCTCATCATATTAGGGATCAGAGACATGTGCTTATCCACACATTTAACTGCGCATTTCTCGAATTCTATGGTGCATTTGTCAACCTGAAACATAGTAGAGTATTATAAATGTTTAAGTACTTATAAATGTTAATTTAAATTGTACCCATGAAAAATATATTTGCGACTGCCTGGCTAAGTGGTTAGCATACCTGACTTCTGAGCCATAGCTCCTGGGTTCTAATCCCAGCCGAAGCTGTGTTGCATTCCCTTCCTTTGTCACTACATCTAACCCTTGCAATCTTGTGGTATAAGTCTTCTCGTGTTATAGTTTTGAAACAACTGAAACTGTGTTGTTATGAGTCATATCAGGACTAGAGATGGCAATAACGACTATTTCCGTACCTTATCTCCACTGTAGGACATAGGCCTCTCCCACAGGATGTGCCGGAAAGCAGATTGTTGATCGCAATACCTGACACCTAGCACCACTGACACAGCTTACTGTTATTTTAATTAATTTATAACAAAATACAGTTGATGACAACTATTTTTAAAACTATCATCCTCCAAACAAATCCAAATAATAATTATTACAGTAAATAATTACCTAATTATATTATAGTAAAATATATTATAATTAAATTAAACATGTTGATGAGATAATTATAATATTTAGTTATGTTTTATTCTTTTTTTATTCTGCTTAGTGTTTTAAATTAATGCGATAAAAATGGGACACGAAATTATAACATAATGAAAGTCACCAACCACCTAACAGAAAATATTACTTGTAACTATTAACACCCTCTCTTGCAGGCTCTAACGAGCCTTTCGCTCAAATATATTAATGCCACATCGAAGTGATAAAATAGGGCGCTGTTAGCCTCATTCTATTTCATAACTGATAATAATTATAATTATAACATATTTGCAGGATTTACATAACCATTTAGAAATTTATTCAGTTTGTTTTATGATATAATAAACATCTTTAATCAGAACTAGTGACACTAGAAATCCATGGTGTCCAATGAGTAGTAACATATTACATAATACATATGCTTTCTTCTTTAGCAGCGTCTACTCATTACACTTACACTTCTGGATGTTAGTTTTTAACAGTATGACAATTAATAATTATCAATAATCCTTGGCGATTGCAATATCAGAAACCTTGCACCACAGACACATGCAAGTCACCAGTTTTCATTTTAGTAAAAAGGACTGTTTCATTTTCATTTTTTAATTACTGAGAAAATGTACCAGTAATATATTATATAAAACAAAAGGTAAAAATAACAATGACTTTTATATTTGTAATGAAATCATGGAGAATAAATATAATGAAGAATATTTAAAAAAAGGGAACGAAGCAAAAAAAAACAAATGAAATTGTTAATTGTCTGTGTTTAAATTGTGATATAATTGACATGGTTATTCTGCAATCTGTCTATTCATTTCCCTTAGTAAATTTTTAAAATACCAACAATGGAGATGGGGTAGAATAGATGATAAAAGAATAGTGTGATAAAATTGTATGGATTAATTTAAAGCAAACCAAATTTGCCCAAAAGTGTGAACACTTATTTAAAAAAAGTCCTTACAGTTTGTTGGCTAGGATCTGGTCCTAATCTATCCCTAGCTGAATCATTGCAGTCCATAACACACCGCTGCAACCTGTTCTGAAAGTGATTGATCTCACCCTGAAAATAATACAATACAATACACTTAAAATAAATTCTGATTTAAAGTTAAAATGTATGAACATTAAGTGATAAGTGATATTAGAAAAACAGTATCCTACTGATGTATAGAATGCTGAGGTGGCTAGTTGGTCAACGATTTTAAATGACTATTCACTAGACATTATTTAGGACAATGTGACAGGCACTGTGCCTGTGGCAGCCTTGGTGTTCATTCCAACAATAATTGTCTGACTATGCAAAGGTATATGATTTTAGCTACCAAGCTACTTCACATATCTTGATAAAAGAAGTGTTGTTAGCTTTGTTTTAGAGCCCCGTGTGTTTGAATGTGAACCCACTTATTTAATTCAATTAATTAAAATTTATGGTTTGGTATTTTCAAATTTTGGTTTATATTCTTATGTACATAGTTCTTGTAAGTTTTGAAAAATCAGGAATTGTTGACTCAGAGGTAGATCTCCTAACCAGTCTGGTATCATAGCCATTTAAAAAATATTTGTGAAACACATGAAATATGCTCTTGAGACACCTATATCCAGTAATGAACTAAAACACTGCATCTGTACCCTTCCACCAATTATCTTTCACAAGCTTTTTTGGAAACTGAAATCAGAAGATCTACAAGGGAACATTTACTTCATTTATTTTAGTAGCGTAAATGTTTGTTAATACATTGGCAGAATAAGCCACAAGGAAGCACTACTTATTTTGTGAAAAAAATGTCTTTTCACATCTTTTCTAACACAGATAATCTTTTTAACTAAATGAATGATTAATGGTATCTTAAATTGACCTATAAAAAAGTCCGAGAAATAAATAAATATAAACTTATATTTATGATGGTGGAAGATAGAAACTTTCAAGTATACCTGTACATAATTATTGGCTTGATTAAGTGGAGTTGTACAATTTTCAATGCATCCATGTACTCTTTCAAGAGATGTCTGTTGGTCATCACAGCATCTAGCTGCACATCTGTGCATATCACCCTGAAATAATAACATACCAATTACTTTCATATAAAATTTCACAAAATGCTTTCAAGGTTTTTATGTGAAATTATTGGTAACATTTAAACGCGAAGTTGCAGGGCATCGCACTTGTTACACTGAGGCTTAAAAACTTACTAATATTACAGCAGCTTACAGAGCCAAGGTAGCCTAGTGGTCAAATCTTTCGTTTTAATTAATTGACTGAACTTTAAATTAATTTCACCGCATGCTCGGCGGTGAAGGAAAACAATGGGAGGAAATATGCATGTTTGAGTTATAATATACATTTTTATTTCGAGATGTGATATCAGCCAACGGTCACTCGAGCACAGTGGCCGGAGCAGTGTAGCCGCCGCTAGTCTCAACACTACAATTGTTTTAATGAAATGAAAACACATTTCTTATAATATATTGAACACAATATATTAATAATGTCTATTGAAATCTAATGGAAAACAAGTCACTTTCGTACTTGTAATATTTTAGTAAGGAGATGAAACATTTTATATAAGTTGCATAAGATTCAAACTGATAATACCATAACCTAAAAATATTACCTGCATTTTTCTTAAATAACTTCTATCTAACTCATTAACCAAATTTGTCATCTCCTGTTCGATTCTGTACTTTTGTGCTTCAACCATTTTTACTTCTTTTCAAAACTATTATCAACTAATCAACTAAAACAGACAAGTTTTCCGGTCCGTGTTCGATTTTCCTACCAAATGGATTCTTCAATCATCAAGAATTTCATCTATTTGACAGTGACAGTAACAGTAACATAGCACAGGAGTATGTCTGCAGTGTTGCTAGCCTTGGCGTACCTACCGTAATGCGGGCTCCACACCTTCCGTTAAAATTTTGCTATTTCACTGTACAGATAGATAGAGCAGTTAAAACGTTGGGTGTGTAGTTTTGAACAAACAGTCGAACAGTATAGTTGATTTGGCAACTGATATTTGAATTATAGGTTAAAGTAGAAAAAATGTAATTATTTAATCGAATTATTTTCCTACATATTTCTGCCATCTCGAGGGACTATCATTTATGTCCTTGCGAAAGAACTTTAATGATCTGCACTCAAAGCTTATAAAGGCATTTTGTCTGTTGTCTGTTTCCTTGAAGGAAATTGTCGAAATTAACTGGGTCTGGCGAGTACGGAGGATGACGTACGGTTTCCAACGGCAGGTCTTGTAATGTTAAAAAGGTGTGTCGATCAATATGAGGACTTGCGTTACCATGGAGAAATAATGGCAAAGATCAATTGAGGAGTCGGTGTTATTTCCCAGAGAGTTTCGCCATCATTGTTCGAGGTTTCACAATTGAGATAAACTGTTATAGATATAGCGCAAATGATGGTAAACTAACAGCTAGTAGTAGTAGTAGTCCATACTACTTAGAGTTTTTATTTATTATTATATATTTATTTATTTATTTATTTATGTATGTGTGTATGTATGCATGTAAAAATTTATTTATTTGTTCTTTATTGAACCATATACGAGTACAATGTATGACATAATGACAATAGCATTCTCTGCCTATCAATCTTTGGGAGTGATAAAACATGAAGACGAAGGCGGTTACTGAATATATAAAACAAATTAAAATTTACACACAGTATAGTATAGTAATGCGTAATATATATATTTATATGATTTAAAGTGCCATAATCGCTAAAATAAATATACAGCTTAATTCAAGCTAATTTAAAAACTATGCGAAATAGATCTGCAAACTTAGAAAGAGGCTTCGTTTCATTTCTTAGTTTTTGCTATTTTCATGTCCGACCTACAAAATGCTAAAGCGTCTTCCATGGTGGCAATGAGAAAGCACTGACAGACGGCACTGTTTCAACAAAGAGCGCGTAGGACGATAGATAAAACTGGAAAGTCTATTTATACTACAGTTAAATGAAATTAAAAGTTAAATCGTACAGTTTTAACTGAAGGTACAGCATGCCTAACTCTCTTAATTAATGCGAATTCTGGGTCGTAAGCCAAAAAGATGTGTGGCAGTAGGAAATTGCATGTCCACCATCCTGCGCTACTGGTGCTCGTAGAGCGAAAGGCGTTCCTTACCTCTGCGGTTTCCCGGTGATATCAACACAAGGTTTGCGTAGTTGCTTGCGCGCACATTGTCCAACAGTTGATGGGTGGGATGGACATAGAGCAACGTATCCAGCGGAAGAGGCGAGAGGTCCGCCGCACGTCGTCGAAAGGTCACAACCACTTGCGACAGCGTTGCGTAAACAGCCTTTTTGGCATGCTCAATTCTCCCGGCCTTGAAAAAAAATCCTTTAATGAAATAATAGGTTATAAGACCTGAAGAGGTAACAATAAACATGAAGCAGAAGGTATACGAAGGAGATAGATGGTCCTATACGACAATGATAAAAATAAATTTAAAGTTATGTACAGAAAGAAATCTCATATATGCGTCACAATAAAATACTTAGTGCAGATCTATAGACCTTATCTATAATATTGTTAGTAATATAATAGTAATATTACTTAATATTAACCCTAAAGTGCGGTTAAGGCTCATGACACTCACGTCTTGCAATATAAAGGGAGTTTCCAAGTGAAGAGGCCTCCATTACGTGAGGTAAAGCAAACTGGTACCAGTCGGATGAGTTTCTCCTGACTGTAGAGATTTAGAAAAACCCACGGTACGACCTGTACTTCTTCCATCACCCTACACTTGCGAATATCTAGAAAATCTTAAGAGGAAGTGGGACACATAGCCCTGCAATTAGGATCATTATTATCGACCGGAGCTACTCCCAATACGAGAAGTTTCACTTCAAAAACGAATAAATTATGCACTGTCTAAACTACTGTACTTTTATAATTGATATTTGGCATATGACCTATTAAACATGAGGTTAAACTTAATGTCGGAACGTCGCATCGTACCCATATGAACTTAATATGAATGTGTTATACTTAATTCCGTCGACATGAAATTTTCTAAATTATCATTTCGAAGGAAGGAATTTACTATCGTAAAAACCGCATTGAAATTGAGACGCTGTAAGTAACACAGACAAAAGGGGAATGCGACTTCGTTTTATACTACCTATTTAATTTAAAGATGACCCATACGTCATCCTTCGTTTTCGTCAGCCCTGGCACCAACCGATTAGCGGTGCAAAATGCCTTCATAGACTTTGTAGAGTCCAGATACTCAGAGTTTTATCACAAAGGCTTAAGTAATCTTGCCTAGAGATGGCTGAAATCTGTCCATAATAAGAGGAAAATAATTCAACATTAATAATACCACAATTTCATACTTTAACCCCGAGTATTCATTTTTTTTAAGGGTCGTGCAGTGGGGTGTTGCAGTACGTCACTCAAGAACATCTGCAACGCTGGAGCAGAGCAGACCAGAACAGCTGCAAGTGCGTTATCTGCCTTTAAGGATATTTGGGGAATAGGAGTGGTGATGGGGGCAGATCGCCATACCAATTTCTATTGTTATTGTCACAAGAAAATTTCATCCTATGACTAATTTATGACCATAGCCTACAGGTGTCTGATAGTTCTAGCGTATCAGTCATTAACGCGTATCAAAAATTTCAAAATTACCAGATGCCCCGATAGTTTTTTTATCAATGCTATATGATTGATTAACTTAAAGTGCATAAATTAGTGATAAGACACGATTTGTAGATATGCTTACTTAAATATAAGGGACTTATAGGAGTTCTAGTAAAGTACAAGAACCTGTGCACAAAGTTACTTGAATCTAAATTACCAAAATGTCAAAGATATTCCTTGTGTTATCTTGTTTAACTGTTATACGATATCAGGTAAGTCGTTACGCTTGTTGAAGCAAGTCTTTGTTTACATTTGTTCTATTACAATAACTTATTATGGCAATTGTATCGGATGAGAGTGAGAGTAGTCAGGGCACTGGCTTTGATTTCACAGTACGCAGGTGACATGGGTTCGACCTCCGGTCCCGCACCACTAAAATTATTTATAGTAATTTTAAGTGTGGAGTTTATCACGTGCTAGGCGGCAAAGGAAAACATCGTGGGAAAACCTTTCAAATATTATTTCAAGTAGATGTAAAGTCTTCCAACTGGTACAACGGGACGGACCCTTCTCGGCTCCAAAACTGGCTTAAATATTTAAGAGGAAGCTTTTGATCAGCAGTCGGCATGCTGCTACTTTACTTTTTACTTAGACTCACAAGACCTATTCGAGCTATTTGATTTGTATCATAAAAAGCAAACTAATTTAAAGTGTTTCAAAAGCTATTTCGTAGATATAACCAGAAATTAATTAGCATATGTCCTTACAATATTGATTTAATTACCTTAAGATGCTTTCTTTAATATATATACACGGAAGATTAGTTATAATGTTTATAATAATGGCAAAAGTAGCTTGATTTTTATTACCCTCCAGTTTTCTAAAAATGTTTCTGATTTAGTGTATTTAATAATACTAATTAAATAAGTATAAGCAAGTAAAGAAAAAAAACTTGCAATGTTAATATGTAATATACACATAAGTACCGCTTTTAAGATATTGTAATAAATTACAAATACGATTTGTAAAAAAAAATTTTCTTGGTATATGTGATCGTTACATTTGATTTCAGTTAACGACTGCACAGTGTATGAACAGACAACCCACATGCAACATAATGAATGAAGCCATCGTCGAAACACCTAGAAATCTTGTTTCTCAACCTATGACAACTTTTACATCATCAAATACGATAGTAGAAACACCTTGTAATACTTGTAATTCTATCCATCCAATGTCAACATCGAACATCTATCCCACTTCTACTACAACAATAATTACAGATTATTCTCCAACTATATGTAAAAACTTAGCGGATACTCTGCAGTTAATGACAGTCTGTAACCTTTTACAAAACACCAAAGGAACTTCTAATTTGGCTTTGCACCTAGCATCACCAATTTTAAAGGAAGTGCTATCTTCTCCAACATTTTCATGTGGTTGCTCGAATCCTCTGTATTCAAACCCCATTACGCCTAACTTAATTTCTTCTCCAGCATTTACGAGTACTCCTAACATCATTGCATCGCCGAGTTTTGTTTCAACTGTTCCTTCGACCTCGTTAGGAAACTCGTGTAACAATGGACTACTTTCAAATATTTTAGGTTTAATTAGTAACTTAAGTTGAATTTGTTTTAGACGTATTTATAAATTTTCATTAGTAAAATTATATCATTCAGCAAATAAATATTTTTAAAAATTAAAAAATGTTTTTCCATTCAAAATCAACATAAAAAGGCTAAACTCAAGGTTGTGGTTCAAGGGTGTTGATTCTACTTCTTCATCATCATCAGCCTATTTACACTAAAAGCGCATGATGCACAAGACCTCTCCAGGAGAGTAAGAGCATATATTTCTTCGATGTCTTCATGGTCGCCACGTATGGTAGGACAGTTCTCCATCCATTGTCTGTTAGATTGATCTTAAAAATGGATCGAATTTGGATTAAAAATAAAGGACAGTATTATTGGTAAAAATAACTTTTTTTTGACAATATTAATTTATTCTGCTTAGTAAAAATAAGGATTAGACATAATGTTGTTCCCATAGCCGCATCCACATGGTAGGGGTTCCACGTTTACACTAACACATGGTAGCGAAGTAGGCATATTTCCGATGTTACATGTTAGTTGAGCTGGAATGGCAGATGGTAACAATATTTCAGCTGGTATAGAGCCTATATTGCTAAAAGGTCCAATTATTTCTGTTAGGCCATTACAGTAGCAGTTTGGCACTAGAGGTGTCATTTGAACTTGTCCACCACATTCTTGTAATCCGCTGATCATATTTGGAGAAAACGATTGCGTATATATTGGCGCAGTATTTGTAATAGGTGATATAAATTCGGTCATGGTACCACAATAGTTCGGAGGAGCTGCTGGTATTGTAGCTAAATTACTCATAGGAGTGAAACATTCTGTACAACTACTGTAAAAATTTGGGATAGGTTCGAAAATTTGTCCACAGGTTGGTATATAATCAAATACTGGTCCGCATGGTGGTGTATAATCTATGAACGATCTACTTTGTGGCAGGAAATCATAAAATGGACCACAAGGCGGAATAAAATCAATAGATGGTGGACAAGGTTGGCCAAAATCGATAACTGGAGTACATGGTGGTGGAAAGCATTCAGCTACTGGTGTAATCACGTCAATAGTTGGCGTATAAACAACTGGTTGAGTAACTATTGGCTCACAAGTAGGATTAGTCAAAGGTACACAGCGGTTTCCTAATGCTGTGTTTAAAGTAGATTCTATTAAATCGCTTACAATTAGTAACTGAAGAACATTTGCAAGGGCGTTTGACAGAGAATTGTCAATAATGGTTGTGCCAACAACAGGTGTGGTTACCGTTGTAGATAATGATGACGGTTGTATTGTTGGGCCACCGCAACCACATATCTGAGCTTGAATCTGTAATAAAAAAAGAAGTTGGTTAAAAAAAAAATTACGTTTTTCATTATCTGAGAATTTTCTTCTTTATAAGCCTATTAATAGTCCATAGCCATAAGCATCTCCGTCTAAGAGGATTTACCATAAGCGCTACCATAGTAAGCGGTTCGTTGATGTTGATCACTAATCCGACATCTGTCGCATGCCATTCGGCTTTCGTGGAGACTCATACGAAAGCCACGGAAAGACAAGGAGTACCAGATAATCTTATGGTGAACCACATAATATTATTAAAAGAAAATCAATAAAAAAAATACTTTTACTTATTACTATTACTACTTAGTACTATTTGTAAAGTTAAATATGCTTTAAAATTATCTTACCTTGCATAGTAAAAAAGCAAGACTGAAAAGAACTGTTATAATGTTCATATTTTTCACTAACATTTTCAGATATACTGTTGCTTTTATATAGTGTTTTTTAATTTTACTTAATGTAAATGCAACCAGTGTCATAATATTTTACAAAATTATGTAATTGTTACAGTACCGGGAACAACGATAAAAATGAACCATTGAAACATTGATATTTTTTTATTGTGTAATAATTTTAATCGTTATTTAATTTAAGTATTACAATATGATGCATGTAATTACTTTTTGTGTTCTAAAGTCAAGAAACAATCAAAGAGAATGTAGTATAAATATCAATGAGCTCTTCTGTAATGGGGTTGGTGTGGAAATTAATATAAGAAGTGACAATGTCTAGTAGACATAGCAGAAATAATGACAAATTTTCCACCCCCTTTTTTTCTTTTGGTTTTATAATAAAAATACAGTTTACTTTTCCAAGCGATGTTTTCCGCCACTTAATGATGCTTTTAACAGCTATCTCAGATACTATAATACCTATAGGCCATGAATAAATGTATTTAATGTATTGTACAATGAATGTATTGGGTACACGTTTCGATAATAATATATTCCTACTCGTACCAGTGTTAGGCTCCAAACATGGATAGTTTATTCATGTGTAAGTGTAATGGGTGGTTTCTCTAATTACCTGCCACCAATCTCACCTATACATGTTTTACCCTGTTTATTGAAAGGCTGCCGCGGGACCGATTAACAGCAGAATATCTATATGAAAATTCCTAACCTACCAACTACGAAGATTTGGGAAGAGAAGGACCGACACTTCTGTAAATTAAACGTTGACTTTGACATCAAATTTTATTTAATACGAATGAGTTTTACTCTTCGTTGTCGGTCGTGTTATTATTCTTATATACATATCATAATATTTTTTTTATTATCCACCATAATACTTAAATATATGAGAGACTTAAATAGTCAAGAATATTTGTGCTTTTAATGCGATTTGTTTGTACACATTGCTTCATGGATGAGTTACTTACTTGACTTTCTAGCATATTCAACACTAGCCAGACTACCTTTTCTTACAATTTCTCTTACTATTTTAACCCCTCTTCCCCCTCCGTCCTAACCAAGATTTGCATACAGTACCCAAGACTTTACAAGTAAAAACTGGTATCTACTGTAAATTTATAGTCACCCTGTCATCAAATTAAGTAGAAATATAATTAGGTTTTTTTTAAAGGATAGGCGGCAATCGAGCAAGCGGCTCACCTGATGGTAAGTGATTACCGACGCCCACGTACATCTGCAACACCAGCGAAGCTGCAGGTGCGATACTGGCCTTTAAGGATATTTGGGGAAGGGGAAAGAGAAGAGGGAAGGGAAACGAAATGCTGAAGCACAAGGTGCTTCTACTTCACGCCGGTATTCTGTGAGGCCGTGCCGTACCCCGGTCGAGCCGGCCCATTCGAGCTATAAGAAAAGCCGCCGCTTAGCTCTACCACGTGCAGACGTAAGATTTATAATCAGTTTTCTAAAACAAAAAAAAAACCTTATGTACTATCTTTTATTTTGTAATGGTCAAACGAAATTAATACATCATGATTATGTAAGAATCATTGCATTATGTTTAAGTTCATATAAAACTGCTTGTGACATAAAAACTGTACACAATTTTAAAACATTGTAGTAATGTTCCAAAATGAATTTATTATATTTAGTGTTTGTAGTTGCATTCTTAGAGGTAATTTTTTGTATATAATTTAATTCTAGAATCATTTAAAGATTATATTAAGGAATAGCAAAAAGAGGATTTTGTAGTAGAGGAAATAATATTATTTTTCAATACCTCCTTCGATCACAACATCAACACTTTTCTGATTAAACTTTCTCGTGTATCCTTATTAATATAAAGGCGTATAACAATTCGATGGATATAAGTGATCTTATAGCCATAGAATTTTATTTGTTACAATGTTATGCCATTTATTATCGTTCTTCATTGTTATTAGTAGCTCAGATGTTAACCAACTTTTGTACGACGTGAACTTTTGACGTAAATTATATAAGACATTTTTGTCTTTAAATTCCCGTGTTGTAACGGCAAAAGAATCTGCTCCTCCCTCCTTTCATCCGGTGAGGGAAAGACTTTAAATATCCCACGCTGTGCTTAATATAATAAAAAAATTCTTTTCAACGTCAACGTTAAACAAAAAAAAAAGCTACGCAATTGAAAATGTAGGAATCTATAATAGTATTTTTTAATATAATGTAATATAATTTATTACAGACTAAACCCATAAATTGTTAGTAGTTACAAACATACGTACTATTGTTAATAATATGACTTTTAAGTTGACTTCATTTTATTTTAATTATATGGGTTTGCACCCATTTGCGTAATTAAGTCGAGTCCCACCTATCAGAAAATATGACTTACAAGCTCTAAATTTTTTGATAGGCTTGCAATAATTAAACATGATAATGATTCAAGTTAATTGAAAATATGAATGAAAAGCCATCACTGCTTACTAGGAGAGTATCTAAATTTACTTTATTGAAGTTGTTTTCACAGGTTGTCTGGTTGTGTGGTAGATGCAACAAAAAATTTAGTTAAAAAAGTTTAATCATATCATGATCATCATCATCATCATTTCAGCCTATCAGAAGTCCACTGCTGAACATAGGCCTCCCCCAAAAATTGCCACGAAGCTCGGTCCTGAGCCACCTGCATCCATCCATCCATAATTGAAATCATATAGTAAATGAATTTAATATTCATTTACTCTATGATTTCATTTTCTTTTTTATAACTTAATGGAATATTATCGATTGGCAATAAAAATATATTTAACATATTTATGAAATTATAAAGGTGCTGTCAAAATTGTTAATTTTTTTCTTCTATGTTGAATCAGTCATTAGTATTATGAGTTGTCTTTTCCTGTGATATTTATTTATTAATATATTTTACTATGTCTTTTCTAAGTTAATTGCGTAATTTATTTTTAAATGAATCATTGTAATGTAGAAATAAATATATTAAAAAATATTTGTTGAAACTTTATTTTGAAATTGTGTTTATGTAACATATGGGTCTTCACACGTATAGAAGTTAACTCTAGTAAAATCAAATTTTAAAAAATTTAAAAAAGAAACTAGTTAACAAGTTTTCCTGCGACCCTACTACCCGTACACTGTCGAAAATAAAACAAATTACAATTTACATAAATAAGTTTATAACTTTAGGTAAGTATTTCGTTTATATAATATTACATAATTAAACTGCAGTTGCGAATCGAGTATCGTGATCGTTGGTAGCGTTAGAATTTTATATTTCATGAAGTATGGTTTGCAGCGTTGTTTTTTTTTATAGAAGAAGGGGGCAAACGAGCGTGCGTCTCACCTGTTGTATATTTTCAACTTTAACAAAGACTCTGTCTAGGTTCATATTTTTGCTATTGCCCCTCAATAGTACATACCAGTACATAAATGCAATTTAAAATGTTTTTTTAAGCCAGTTAAAATATGTACTACTTTTTATTTCAAAAGGGGTATAGGTAAATTTAGACAACTTTTTTGTATTTTCAACGTGGGTATTCCATCCTATCTATTAATATCGCAAGTAAATTAAGCGTATTGTCTGTCAAACAGTTTTTTTTGTAATATATCATTTAATGAAATTATTTTATAATCGTAAATTTAATAATTGTTGTTTTATTGTAATTTATTTCAAAATTGTGATTCTCTAACCAGCTTGTCACTGTTTCAATTACATTAATAAGAATAAGTTACTTTGCATACGCCTACGGGGTCGACACGTGGGTCAGAATTATAACTGAGTAATTTTAATTTTCAGTTTCTCCAAAATCGAAATAATATGGCGTCACTTCATTAAAGTTTAGTTGTGAAAGGGAGCACAAAGCATAACAGAGAATAGGACTACTATTAGTCTAAATTAATAACGCCTAGAAACCAAGTCCATACCCAAGGCCAGGCAATTAAAACTGTGGCTTGTTTTGGCTCAGTTAACCACTTATCATGTTTAAGTAAAATCGATTGCAACTCTTGGAATTCCGATAAAAAATTAGGAATACATGAGATAAGGAAGATAATTTCTAATAGCCGCAATATTTTTGCAACTCTGTGCAATGAAAAGAAATGAAAATTCTTTATTTAGAGGCATGAACTCAAAATACGTTGGTCAATTGCAATTTTTTAATTTAATGCGACGTAGTACATAATAGAAAATAAAATACATAGAATAGTCTCACGGGCAATCAAATATAAAATAAAATACTAACAAAAAACAACCATATTAAAGCGAAGTGAAAGACCCACCGCACAAAGCCATTGTAAGCAAAGGCTTTTAAGCAAGTATGAAGCACTCAAGTGCACCACCCACAAAGATATACACCCGTATTCGTGGAAGTTGTTACGACTTTACTCAACATACTTGTAATTTCTGTTTACAATTGTGTTCAAAATCAAAAAGTAATAAAAAATACACATACACATGAACTGAATTACTATAATAGTATTCAAATATTGGTAGCGTCACATTTCCAATTGTTTGTATCAAAATCAGGTCTCCTTGACATTAAAATATTCGTTCAAATTTACCAGAATTTACTTTGTTGTACAAACCCTTTTTTATTTAGATTCCGCAAGATCTAGTACATATTTGAGAATTTTATTATGGATGCGTGTACTTTAACCTATAAAAGATAACTCTACATAGCCTTATCTTTGACTTTTCTAGTTTACATTTATTTCTCAATTGAAAATCATGCCTGACACTATACTTTGGGGATAGGGATTCATGTTTATACATTACGGATGCCATGTATTTCACCAGGAATAGCAAATAAATTAAATTCTTGAAATAATTCTCTAAGTAATAATAAATTATAAATTGCACACACGGCTCTTTTTTGCAGTATAAAAATAGAATTTGCATTAGCCGCATGTCCCTATAATAAAAGACCATAAGACTAATTGGCTAAACTTTCTATACGGGGACCTGGCTGAAGTTTACAATAGTAAAATAAAATACAAACAGGTAGACGAAGAAGAATTAGCAGTGTGGAATAAAAGAACCAGGTTAAAAAAACCGTTTAATTAGTTTAATAAATTATTTATTTGTCGCAAATGATATTACAGCATAAAATTATGTAAAAATACTTGTATTTAATAAAAATAACTGACGCCTGTGTATGGTATTGGCTCTATATTTACATTGGAACATTGCATGGGTGGTGTGATATATCCACCGTTACAACTCATTGGTCCAGAAATTCCTGGAGAGTATATTAATTCAGCTGTATTGGGTCCGAAATTACCAATAGAGCCAATAAGATCTGTCAAAGCACCGCAGTAGTTCGAACTTAACGAAGGTATCTGAACTGGTCCTCCAATCTCTTGTAGACATATGGATGGTCCAAACACAGGTGCAAAATTTGAAACTGGTGATACAATTTCTTGCAATCCACAAAGGTTTGGTCCCAAAGCTGACAAAGGCGCTGCATTTATTAGAGGAGACAATACTTCAGTTACACCGTAGAAATTTGGTATGGGCTCCACACATGGACAACGAGGGCGTAATATATCTACTACTGGTGAACACGGTGGAGACACAAATTCAGTCCTTGGTAAGATTACATCCACAGGCGGTGTATAAATTAGAGGGGGTGGCACTGGTTCGCAAATTGGGGCTACAGGTGGTAGCATGCATGGTGATACTGTTACATGAGGATTTAAAGTTGAAGCTATCAGATCACTAACGATTAGCAACTGTAAAGTATTAGCTAGAGCATTAGACACGGAATTATCAATAATGGTAGTAGCTACTGTGGGTGGTCTAATAATTTGTGATGCCGTTTGAAACTCTTGTGCGGGCATTAACAGTGGAGAGTTTGCAATCACTGGTATGGAGCCTTGCATTAACTGCTGCATTTGACCACTACAGCTGCATATCTGGGCATGGGTCTGAAAAAAATTGCAAAAAAATTACACGGTATTAAAAGGAAGAGATTTATGAACTAATTATCTAAAAATCACTTAATTTCAATCACTTTACCTTACAGAAGAAGAAAAGTGCTAAAGCGTAAAGTATTAATTTACACATGTTATTTTTTAAATGTACTCTATCGATATACATAAAGGCTTTATATACCAAATTGCTCTAGGTGAGCAATATTTAAAGCAATAATATTTCGAAAACTTCGATAGCTGTTTATCACAACAGAAAATCATTACAAACAATGTAATTATCACACACTAAAATAAGGAACAACCGATATAAACTTTATGTTCAAAATTGCAAAATTGAATAATTGTATTGTATTAAATTTAATTGTTGAGCTTTTACGTTTTTATATATAAGTTCTCTTCTGTTATAATTTATAAAGGTACACCTCTGAGAATTTAAGATGCTTAGTAAAGATAAAATGTTACTGATCGCGTTTAATCGTGGATTGTGGAGATTTTTAGAAAACACCTCACACTTGCGAGGGGAGGGGAATGTGCCTCCGATTACCACTCACCGTGCCGGTATTCTGCAAGGCCGTGGTACTACCGTGGTGGCCAGCCCATTGAAGCAGTAGCAAAAACCGCCGCTTGGCTCTACCACTGTTAAAATCGAGAGGAGGATTCTACTCCCGCTAGTGGATGTGTGCATGGGCATTCTTATTGCCCTTTATTATTATATTATTACTCTGCCGATATGCGGCGTAGGTAGAACACCGTGGGATTTTAGTTGGTGTTAGTCTAGATCATAATCTCCGCGAGGGCGGGTAAGCGTTACATGTTTCCCCACGTATGAGAACGATTTTGCTCCGGGGAATTTCTTAAATGAAAATTAACTAATATAAATTCGCTACCTCGTGGAGTAATGACCGATTTTCGGTTGGAAGATAGCTATGTCCAGCAGTATACTATTAACAGGCTGATAAACAAGAAAAATATTTGATTTGATGATGTAACAGTTCGATTCTGTAAAAACAAAGAGAGAAGGCAAGAAAGCCAGTGCAGAAAGAGACAAAGGATTGGTATTTAACAAAAAGCATTTGAAGACTCGTAGAAGATCAAGGACAAGTATTGGCGAAGAAACTTGGCACCGTTTGTGAGAGATTACAAAAATATCATCCTTTTAAGATACCGGCCTTTTACTTCGATCCCGCAACCCATAGTAATAATATTTACGGCGTAAAATGTAATAATAGTTTAACTGATAGTTAAAGTAAAAATTTACAAATCAACTAAACTTTATCAGAAATTAAATGCATAATTTCAGTAATGTAAAGATTTGGTTTAACTTAATCGATCATTTACTTAATATTGTGATAAGCATAATGTGATAAACACTTTACTATTTCTAAGAACTGATAAGCATTAATATAGATGAGGCACGATCACCTGAACAGTGATTTTGAAATTCAATCTTAAAAACTGAAGACTCATCTGTATATGAAACATTATATCAAAGAAATTCTAAGTACCACATAACGTTTTGAAGCAGTACTGAGAAAATGCTTAAACATTATTTAATAGCAGTAACACTATTAAAGGTAACAAAATCTTATAGTAATATTATAATATTGTCTTTTCTTAAATTTCTTTTCTAGAAATGTTCTTCTGCTTGACTTAATCATATAAATCACATGCTTGTAATTAATTCGATCGGATTTTAGATCAATTAAATTAGTTTTTCTAACTGTTTAGAAAACCTTTCTTTCCTTTTCTTTCCGTGGTTATTGTAAGAGTCAGCCTCTGACAGCTGTTAAAACTAAAAATATTGTGCTGTTAAATCTAATAATTATAAATTACGGTTTGAGAAAAAAAAATATAACGTTCATAATAAGTAAGATTTCATTTGCTTTCCTATTTTGTGATTCCAATTTTTATATTTCCTTGTAATATATTATACTAATAGATATAAAGGAATAATTTTCTGCTCTTTCTCAAAACTTAATTTTTATATGTCCTTTTTCTTTTTTTCAGGTAGTTGTCGCACAATGTCCACTTCAGTCCTATTCTTCCAAAATGCCTATCGAAATAGCAACGTCTTCAATTGTAGAAGCCTTGACAGGACGTGTAACACCGCGCATTCCAGTTCCTAGTACACCATTAGAAAATATTATACTCTGCAGGAATTTAGCTGCACAAATTGAAAGTACTGCTTTAGCTAAATTAAAACGAAATGCTTTAAAAAGACCAGTCTTCGGTCAAATAGCAGGACCTTTATTGAAAGAAATAGCAATGGCATGTCGTTGTCCTGTTTGTCAAGGCACCAATTCACATATAGGTTCAGCACTATCGTCGAGTTCTGCGGCAGCAGTTAATCCAAATTTAGTATTCTTAAACTCCGTGGCTTCGACACCAAATTCTAACATCAATCGATTAAATTTATCTTATTATTGAATATTTTTAAATGTAAGTTAAATAACTTATTGTATATTCTATTTATTGTTATATTTATTTAATTTGTATTTTCTAGTATGATGTAATAAATTATGATACACGATTATTTAATTCTACCTTTTGGTTTCCTATTTGAACCAAAAACCCATACTTTTCACTTCGTGCCAGATTCAATAGGGCCAAAGTTTAACGGTCTGAGTACAGCGTACGGCATTCAGCGTTCTCGAAAAGTGAAAAAATGCGTCCAGCGTTCTTGATACTACGCCACAAGAAACAGGCCTCTGTAAATGTAATCTTTGTAATTTCTGCTAATTAAAACTACTTTATATTCATAAAAGATACATTTTCAATAAATTTCGAGGACCACAGATTTTAAAACCGTGTAGGTTCTTCTACGTTCTTTCTTCGAAGTTAAGTCTTAAGGGATTTAAATCTCATTAGTTCGTAGAGATCATTATTTCAGTTGAACTTGAACTCAAATAATAACCTTCTTCTTTAACAGAATGTGTAAGTTCACAGCTGTCTTCCATGAAAGTGCTAACAAAAGCTAGAATGCCATGCACGGGAGGTGTGTCTCTACTCACCACACTACACAGGCGAATTATTAAGCGCAGTGCCGGTACGTTTGCACTAAATCTGCAATTCCCCATCATCCTCTTCCTCTCAAATAATTATTTTATTTATTTATTTAAACTTTATGCTAAAAGTGGTACACCTGGCGGATTTAATGCCTATAGGCATTCTCTCCCAGTCAACCACTAGGCTAAGCAGAGATAAACACATAATAGAGGCGATACAGCTACACTAAATAAAACCAGTAAAAAGATATAGATATCAAATTATATACTTACACAGATGGGTAGATGCATACATACATATATAGATATATACAATATATACAAATATACAATATACACATAGAATCATAAATTTGAATACTAAAATACAAACAAATATGTATGACAGGAAAAACAACTAAAACGACACAATGACTATCAGTAACACTAGTACTTTAGACTTGCAACATCTTTGTACTGTTAGAGGATAAATAGCGAAAAATCATCAAACTATGTGCGAGTCATTGAAATATACTTGCAGGCATAACCTACCAAAAAACTCATATAGGAAATCTGCTGGAACGCTTCACTTGCAGTACCCTTCGGTATTAATTATTAAATGTTTTTTAAACTTTTGTTATATTATATTGTCTTTTTGAGGTTTTTTTTACTCGATGCCAATCATCCATAGGACTGGGCATTAGATATTAGCATTTGACACAACCCGGCGTAGCCAAACAAGCTCCAGCATCTAACACTTCAACTCTCCGGTAGTCACAGACAAAAAGAGTTCTTACAATCTCCTATATCTCTCTTCTATGTCTATATCACGCCTATATCTCTCCAATTTTCGGCACATTCTTACGCCGCTACCACATGGCAACGTAAGTAAAAGTAGGGACAAAAAAGTTTATTTGCAAACATAAGAGACCATAGAGGACTTTGTACTTAACCGTAACTTCGTAACTTCGGTCTACGAAAATTGTGGCCGGACAGCATTTTACTTAGACTTGCTTTTTCTTTGCTTTGTTATCCTCACATCATGATGTTCTTTCGCATTTCGAACACTGCGAATTTATCTACTGGTTAATAAAGTTTTGTAAGTTACTTACTTAACAAAACTTACTCTGACGTATTTTAACTATTGATATATAAATAAATACAAGTTCTCACGACAATATACCCGATATTAGGGTGGTTAGAGGTCTAGATATTTTAGACCTTTCTACCCACTTTTCACCAGAAAAACTTCCATGTAATTTGTGCTACATTTTACTGGTGCATCTTGAAGAAGCCCATTTTCAGCAGTGAAGGAATCACGTTGATGTAGTAGTAGTAGAATTATTAGAGAACAATAAAATCTGCCAACCCTTTCTTACCATACGACAAAGACAAAAACCTTGAGAGTCTCATGGGATCAGACAATTTGTAGGTGAACTATCTCGAAAAATGCCAGACCAAAAATACACAGACCGATTACGGGCAAAACGTCTAAGATGCGACGCGGCTAGATCTGCGAGCGCCATATCACCAATGCGATCCTCCTTGGACAATGTCCAGCAGTGTAAATATAAATATGTTAAAGATTAAAAGAAAAGAAACAATTTTTAAAAAAAAATTGTACTTTACTTATAAACATTTTCTTCATTTACAAATATAAATTAATTAAAAACGTATGTACATCTGTACAATAATTATGGTTACCAATCAACCAACATTTCAGATGAAGCGAGTTATAACTTTAGTAAGAATCCATGGAAAACAAATCTTTATTGCTATCTGTTGCTAGAATAGCGGAATACGGTGACTGGAAATTACTTTTGGCGTATTCAAATGGTGACATGTTATCTGTTGATGGCGCAGACGCTATAATATCATAAGGTGACTTTAAGTTTAAGCCAGGCCTTGCTGTTGCCGGAGGGACTCCAAATGAGCTCAGTAAGCCTCCTAAATTATGGGACGATCCTAAGTAATTGGCATTTGGGAAAGAATATTGAGAATTTGAGATTTGATCATATGGTTTAGTTTTGTAGTATGCCTCATATTCACTTGATTGTGAAGAGGTAGGATATGATTGACTTAAAGAAGGTATACTAGTAGTAGCTGGATAACTATTTAAATGTGAAACTGATCCATAAGCTGAAACGGGGTTTAAAGTCTCAGCTGTTTCATATTCTACCCTCGTCGGTGGTTGAACAGCATTAGGAATATTCAACTTAGGGATTTGCTCCGACATTGGTGTATTTAATAAATTACTGACAATTAATAACTGTAAAGCAATTGCTAAGTTGTTTAGGACATTGGAGTCAAAACACGATGGGGTTGTTTGTTGAGAACTTTTTGGTTTAGGTGCGTAGTCCGATGTTCTTGAATATGTTAGTTTCGGAGGTTGTGCTGGTGCTGAAACTGGGGTCTTATACGACAGAGATTTTTCTGCTGCCAGATAAGGAGAGGTTACTGCTGGATATGAAAAATAATCTAAATAAGATGAGCCGACTGTAGATTGAAATACTGTAGGTAAGGATGGCGATGTATAGGAATTTGGTGGTGTATACAACGGTGTACCAGGGAGTTGGTAATATTGTTGTCCAGGCACTTGGTAATATTGTTGCGTTTGTTGTAAATATGTCCCCAATACCTGAAAAAGAATGTTTTATCAAAAACCTCGAAAAAACTGATATGTAAAGAGTGTCTCAGAATGTTTTTCGTTTTTAGATGTTAAATAAAAAACAAAATATAAATTAAATCTCGTTTTATTTAATGTTAATTTAAAGAGCAATTCTTGAAGTTTATTTATGAAAAACAACCGTTTGCAATTGCGCACCATTCATTTGTTAACATTAAATAAAACGAAATTTAATTGATATTTTGTTTTTTATTTAACATCTAAAACGAAAAACATTCTGAGACATCCTTTATTTTTTGATTGTATGATTATTATAAGATTTTATTGTCATACAACTGGAATTCAGACAATTATTATATAAAGTTTCTTTTACTACGACTTTCCTTAAAATTAGGTAATATTTTTTTACTATAGAAATAACTCTTATTACAAATGCTTACAATCAAAACATTATTTTAAGGAAAACAAATGATATTTTGAACATTATCTTGTTGAAAATGTAGTAAGAAAAGATTTATGAAAAAGCAAAATCATCCAAAGTTATTTCGATTTAGTATCACGTTCTAAAAAGTAAAGTTATAATATAATAACAAACCTTTGTAAACAGTACTTCAATTATTAAAAAATTCAAAGCCTTCGCAGCCATAATAGTACTATTTCTCGTTTTAAAATGATAAAATTAGTTTAATTTCATTATTCATATAGATATCTTCTATCTACTAAGTAGTGTTTTGTAATTTTTATCTCAGACATGTCTCTGATTATTCAGTTATGATCTGTTTATCGGTGTTTCGAAATATCGAACCATCTTCTTTTAATATTTGTTATCTAAATTATTATGAAATAATTGTAAATAATGTTTTGCATAAATTAATGAATGTATATATTTTAATTGTACATTTTAAAATAAAAGTTATAGAGCTTTTTAAAATATATATTAAAAATAAATTACAAAAATCCTTTAACGCAATACACTCTTGTCTATTATATAATATATGTTATATACATACACATACATATAGTTATTTTATTCATGCGTGTCGAATTATGAAAAGGTTTTCTTATAGTTTCATAACAAGATGCATCATCGGTTTAATTTTATATATGTGATAAAGATTGAAACTTTAAAATATTGAAAAAATATCAAATTAAGTTTAACGTAAACCTTTTATACTAAACACTTTTGGTTTCCGGCTCACATCGAAAACTGTTTTATCTGCCCAAGATATATTATAATATAATATATAAGGTAATAAATATGAACGTCACCTACCGAATTTCACGTAAGGCATCTGCTATATGATCGAATGAAATATCACTTTATACCTAGAGACATAAAATAAAATGATGTGCGTTATTCTTACTTTCTACTCAGACTCAAACCTATGACCCACGGCTTAGCATACTTTTCTCTGCCCCTGGGTTAAGTGGTTGGAGCGGACGTTAATAATTCAATAGTAAAAGAAATACCAGGAAAATATAAACATTTTCAATGGAAGTAAAAGGACAATGGCTTAATAATTATTTGTATTCAGTAAAAAGAACCAAACATTATTGTTGGTAACAGCATATATATCACGCGACCCTACTAGTTGTTTTGTAATAAAAGTATTATTTATATTTTTAAAAATACGCAATGGCGTATCTGTAATTGAAATTAATTTTATATCTTGGTGTTCATCATGATCACTGTTCATGCCTCATAATACTGGAACGATATTAAGTATGTGATTCCTTTGTCGCCTTCTACGAAACACATGCTCAGATAGAGTTAAAAAAATAGCTACACTATGTACAGAGTTCATCATAATTTTAGAAATGCAGAAACTTCTTATTGTATTTTAATAAGATCTTGTTAAAAACTTGTAAGAAATTGAGATAAAAAAAATAAAACTGCGCAATTATTAATAATTGTTTGAGGCATTCGGACTGTTCGACAATTCTTTTTTATTAAGGTACTTGATAGATTTCATGCACTGATGAATAATGATCAAGGACTATCGATGCAATGATACTCAAGCCCATATAGCTTATATACCTAAATGAGATTGTATAAATGCCTTTCTGTAACTGTAAGCACCCATAAAAGCTTTCATGAGTTACGTACCACGTAACTTGCGGGCCTTCTGCTCACGAGTCTCTTCTGCCGAAGCTGTAAAGGCCACCGGACCAACAGCGTTATCCACCTAGGAGTTTTAGTAGGTTCGACATCTTCAATGCTGATCCCGACATAACCAGTCACCGCTTTCAGTGACTAAAAAAAATGGGTGACGTACCCATATAGACGTTGTGCAGCCGGGTCGATAAGTGCGATGCCGATTTCCGCAGATTATGCTCAACATCACTAGTCTATGGGAATATGGCCCACCATCAGTCGGGTGTCAGAGCCTCTTGTCTTAGTCAGTAGAGTGCATCGCGTCCAGTGGCGTCGACGAAGACGGAAGTGAGGTCGATTTGATTCGACATTCGGAAATATTGGTTCTATTTGATATTTTCTTTATTATAGTAAATTTATTTATTTTATTCCTTCTATTTTCTTCTTCATCTGCCTAGAAACGAACAAATAATAAAAACTTTGGACGATTTTGTTATGTTCCACTGATTTATCTAGGGAACACTAAAAGGATTTTTTTGAATAAAACACGTTCATGTACTGATTACAAAGCAGAATCGTTTTTATTATGTTTGATTAAGACAAACGTTGCGAATTTAAAATGAATGCAATCTCCAGAGATGCATAAAGCAAATACGACTGCAACACCTTGGAATCTAAAAATATCGTGAATTTTTCATCACAAAATTTACGTTTGCGTTTTATTTGCTGACTCGATATTCTCCAGGCTGATTTATATCTCAGCTACATCTTCCGTTTAAGAAGTAGAAGCTGGAATCAATTTGTATTACTCGTCGTCTTTTTATCCGGTCTGATCACTTTCTTGAGAAAATTTACGTAAGCGTTTTATTCGCTGAATCGATATTGTCCAAGCAGATTCTCAGAGATACCTTCCAATTAAGAAACTGTCATCAATTTGTATTACTCATTCGTTTACAAACATACTGTTGGTATTGGAAGGTCCATTGGCTCCTTGGGTTGATCATAACTAACCTTTTTTTGAAGTCGGGAAAATGCCTAACGCATATCCGTCGCTCGAGGCCAAGAAAGAGTTATGTCGGGCTTGAACCGTCTAAAGCCCTACGGTGTGTGCCAGGTCTACCGAGATGTAGCACTGAAGACATCCGCGGCCCCTCCAGCACCGATCGCTCATCAGGAGAAAACGAGATTCAAAATTCTGCTCCAAAAATATTTATCTTTATCTCTGTATCGTAAACATCGAAAATTGTAGTACCTGTTTTTTAGCGTTTACTAAAAAGGGAGAGGAATCAAACTTATAACATTCGAAAGCTACTGTAGCATAGATGTGCACATGTGCATAAGTCATGTTTGTGTATTTCCGTTAAGGCAGGGAAAATAAAGTAAACATACACTCAAAATTTTCCATACCGACAATTGAAGGAAAGTATCTGATTAAAAAAAGAAGTTGACTTTGGTTACTTTAATACAGTTGTTCTTATTTTGACCACATACGATACTACTTGTAATGATAATATATCGGATGCTCACACGCATCTCTTTTCTATACTTTACTCTATTTATATATAGTACAGTATAAGATACTCAAGTAACGAAGCTAATATTTGTGAATATCTAATCGTATAGTATAAGTGTTTTAATATAGGCTACAGGAAGGTGCATTATCAGTCATAACTTCTGTTTGTAATCCAAATATGGCAGGTAAAAAAAAAATACTGGCAGTTCTATTAACATTACTAATATACATATTTTTACCAAGTAAGTCCAAGATCTTGTATCTGGAGACGACGATAGTCAAATGGCATTCGACCAGAATTACAAAATTTTTATCACTTATCTGATAACTAAAATTATTTTTAGAACCGACATCAGCCAGTGGACTGTCTTCAACTGAACACAGGGGTGTAAGTGGGAATATACTATCTCTTTATTCAAATGCCAACCCTCACGTGGTGCACTCGCTAGCCTCTGGCGACAGAATAATGGTAGAATATTCATCCCACATTGTCGAACGCTCGCTTTTGGTAGCGTTTTCTTGGAGTGATTCATCATATGTGCCTATATTAGACTAAGTAGCAGTAGTCGACCATAGGCTAGTTGGAAAATTTCCATAGTTGTGATACTCAGCAGAACTTTTAGAAACTGCTATAGAGCGTTTTGATCGCAAGAGGTTGTTGTTATCCTTTTGTTCATATTATGTACTCGCTAGGTATATTACTTCGATAAATATTAACACTTCTGGATAGAATCTTTAACTTTTTTGGAAAACCTGGTTGCTGATTTATGTATCTAGTTTGTTTATTAGAACAAAACTCATAATTTTATTATTTCATGTCGTTATTAAAAACGTTCTCGAAACATGCAACGAAAGAGGAGTCTCACTCGAAATTACGTAAAAACCTATGGTAGCCAAGCCTTTCAGGTGGGTAAGTAATTTTAGAATAATACTATAAGCTTAAAGGCATGTATCAAATTTCGTTAACCTCCTAGAAGTATACTGTGCAAAAAAACTTGTCATTATTGTTCGTTTTGTAGGGATGCATATAACCCTAGATGGAAATACTACATTTAGATGGAAAAAAAATTCGCAATCGATATGAAAATATATCTTTTTCTATTTCCACGGCCTGTTATTAGCTCACTGCAGGACTTACTCCCATCGGAGGTATCATACCAACTGTGATCGCCAACACCAACATATGAAAGCACCTTGACGCTGGTCACTGTCATCGGTCTATTTATTTGATGCGAACAAACTATGGACACATAAAAACATATCAATATGTGAAAATGTAGAGAAAAATTACTAGAAATACTTTCGCGTCACGTAGCAAAGGCATCTCAACGAAATTGAGTTTCGGAACGAGAACGGTTTTACGAAGTAAAAACCTTTTTTAATATCTTTTTATTATTCGCAATACGTTAAAGATATTGCATATTTTATTGTTACTCACAGTGTTTTTTCTACTTTAGTAGTGGACTTAGTTCACTACTGGCGTCTCGCAATGGTAGGATTAGTAAAACCTGACACTACGCTCCTTAGATGATCACAGATCTAGATAATTAAAAGACTGGCAGACTTGAATTGATTACACTACGTCTGTCCGGGGCTTAAAGCTACCGAAAAGAACGAACTACGAAGTCACAAACTCTTGAGCCACCTGAATCCATCGGCTTCCGGAAACACTGTGAAAATCGTTACTTCGTCTTATTGGGGTTTTTCATTTTTTCTCCACTGGTTGTTAGTTCTGCAAGCAATATGCCTGACCCATCGCCACTTCAGGATAACAGATTATATAGGATATTCCGTATTATAAGGTCATCAACCAAGACACAGCTGCCTACAAGATCTATATTAATCACAGATATTATAAGCCATTTAAAATTATTCATGAACTTAAATGACAGGACTTTATTTCATATTTCTGTTGACCTCTCGCATTTCATGAAAAAACAGACACCATTCTGTTAGCGCATGTTATTACATAAGACATGAACGAGTGAAAAATTCAGTCTTTTTCAGTCAAATATACCGATATCAAGGTACGTAGAGCAAAACGTGTAAAACTAGTAATTTAATTTTATCATTCTGAATATTGAAACTTTTAAATTAATTTTCAGATTTAATTAAGGTTCTAAAATCTTAATCCTCATTCCATTAAAATTGTGTAATAAGTAGCAAACAGCGAACATTAAACTATTTCTCTACAATACCTGAAAATGACAGGTAATCAGAGCTTTTAATTACATTTCAACTATATTCAACATTGTCTACGTAACATTTTGAATGAAAAATAAATATATTACTAATATTTAATTTAATATACGTAAATAAAAAGTTGCACTTAAAGTCTATACAATAGTATTTCTGCGCAATTTGAACAATGTTTAATTAAGGTTTGTAACATTTTTTAGTACATGTAATTGAAACTTGGCATACAATTATACGGAGAACCATACGGATTAAGTAAACCACCACCAATTATTTCGATTGGAGCATAATTAGGCGGCAGGATTTCAATAGGCGCAAATGTAGGAGCTAACATCTCGCAACTGGGATTGGGGAGTGTGCTGCTCAGTAAATTGCTCACCACGAGCAGTTGTAGAGCATTGGCCAAACTGTTAGCAACGCTGCTGTCCTGGATTATAGTTGGTGCGACTTCTAGTGGCCTCTCCAGCATTAGAGGTGCCATATTAGGTGTGCCTATCATTAACTCTGGAACTATATTTTGTCCACAACTCGGTACTAGTCGGTTGACACATTGACCGTACACGCCCTGCAAAAATAGTAAACATATATTTGAAACCAAATTCGACATCATTAACAGCCCCATACACATCCTCTAGAGTCTGCAATGATGATATCCGCAGCAGAACTGAGGTAACCGACATAGCCGTTAGGATCAGCAAGCTGAAGTGGCAATAGGCCGGCCACATAGCTAGCAGAACTATCAACCGTTGTGGAAAAAAGGTTCTCGAGGTCGAGGTGGCTCAGGGTCGAGCTTCGTTGTAATCTTTGGGGGAGGCCTATGTTCAGCAGTGGACTTGTGATAGGCTGAAATGATGACGACGATGATGATGATGATCGCAATTTTTTTTGGTTTTTTTATCAAACATCGCCTATAAAATTTTACTGAAACTTTGTAAAGGCAAAAAACAAATGTAAGATAAAGGACATTACCAACAGAAGGGTAATACATATCAAAGTTTGTTAGTTCCCAACGGTATTAAAAGCAAAGTTGTATCCGCAAGAGAAAATGTGCACGCTTAATATTACGACTTTTATCTACATTTAAATTGCAGTCTCCGAGCTTTGCAGGCATTTAAAAAGGGTTATATTAAGTACTTTATTTATATTAACGACTGGCAATCCTATAATTTACGCTGTTTAATACTTTACGGTTTTAATTCAAGTGAATCCATAAACGATTACTATGTCCAGTCATTCTATAAACGATAAATTCACCTGCACGAATCCTGATGGATGAATAAGAGTGGGTGGCTATAGGGACGAACTGATAGCGGAAAATGTAATGCTATTTCCTATTATGGAGGATTATAGTAGTGTAAAGGGTAGGTGGTATACCTTCATTTTTTTCAAATGCCAACCTCACCTGCCTGCCCCTGCTAGCTAACAATCGAGGCGCAGGCTACCGTCTGATGGTGGAAAATTTACCGAATCCAAATGTCACTGCACTCAAAAATCCGTCTGACCAGCGTTTTGAGAATGGGCAAATCTTCAATAGCCGCATGCCGTTGGCACGTTGGCATGTTGCTGGCACTTTCTTGGTGAGGTCTATGTTCAGATAGAGTAGCGTATAGCAGTTCAGTAGGACTAGCATATTTAGTACCAGCGGGCCGGTCAATGGTGAAATACATGGCAGCGTGGTGGCGCATAACTTGTGTGTAGCATTGTATAGGTTTACGGCGCTTACGCCAAATTTTCCTAACGGGAGAGCCCTAAGTCCAGCAGGGGCCTACTCACTATAGGCTGTTAAGGAAGAAGATAAAAAGAAAAAATAAGATACAACGATTTCAATGTGTTGTTTTACAAGTTCTGAAGGTTTACATAAAAGCCGTCATATAAGCAAATCTTCAAAACTTAAATAAGTATACTTAACACCTTTGCGCTAGGGTTTCCTAAAAATGGTTTTATTATATTATGGAAAAAATACATTATGGAAAAAAAAGGAACTAACTTTGAAGCTACTAGTAGATATTAAAAAATCATAAAAATAACAAATATTTAAAGAATTAATAAAAGTAATCATTTCATATAGTTCTCCATTTTAACTCTAATACTTCATTAATTATTTCTATTTGAAGCTTATTTTCTCAAGCTCCAGCTTAGGGAATTATTTTTATTGGAATTGGGTGACAAACGAACTAACAGTCCACCGGATGGTCAACCAACAACAAAGCGTCAATAGCCTAATGGGTTAGGGTGCGGACTGTAAAATATAGTATCAGCAGGTTCGAGCCCACCATTCGATTATTGTTTAGTTAGAGTGGTTAACATGAATATTAGTAATGTTAATTTACTAGTAAAGAAGAAGCCTCTAAGTGGCAAGTCAAATATCTGAGAGGATTTTTGGGGCCGAAATCGTACCGCCACGCTGCACCAGTGCGGGTTGGCGGATGACATGAGAGTCACAGAAATCACATTTTTAATTATTTCTCAGATTTTACTAGTATTTAAAATTTATTTAAAAAAGATTACATATGCGTGATAAGTTGGAATGGCTCACAGCTTGTAATTATACCGGTTTAGTATACCTTTCAAACTGGAACACAAAACTAGTGGCACTGCGACTGCGTGCATGGCGACAGAAGTAAGTAAGAGGGCAGATACCTTCCCCGATAGCTCCTAGTCAGAGAAGGATATCCATTTAATATGAATCAATAAATACATGATCCTGTTTATCTATGCTAAAGCGTGTCAAGTGGAAATCCGTAATAATTTGCCCACCCCTAAGGATGACAGTTTGAGTGCTTCTGTAATAGTAAAATTAAATTCAGCTAATTACCGGCACTTAAATTAATTTACCTGCATAATGATTAGATGAATGACGACTATCGCTGCAGAACGGTGAGCCATTTTCAATATTTTAATTGTTTACTATTCTTAAGTATCTCACAAACTGTTAATAAAATTATATTTCTACTGCTATAAATATTCAAATGTTATCTTACATTAGACTATTGCATTGATATTTCAGCAATTCTTATCAAGTGTATTTTCATTCCATCCATTTAGTAAGAAATTATGTACTATGAAATACATAGTACATAATTTCTTACTAAATAACCCATATCTATTATCGATTATCTATAGTAATCTTAGAAAAATATTTGTATGTATGTATAGAGTAAACTATTCGACAGATTTTGATTACATTTTTTTTTCGCTTCAATTCGCTTGTAACAGGATTTGGCCAGTTCTCCTGGGTTCAAACACCGTGATGAGCGTTTCTGATTGTAGTACAGTATCCATTTTTCGTAACGATGCGATTCAAAATTCTCTGGTTATTGTGATGGTTGAGTAATGTAACGCACCACTCAATGCGTGTATGATGGTGTGCTTCATTAAATTCATGTGGTACCCATTTCTCGAGCTGTTTCGCTTTTCCAATTTGTTTCAAGATAATTAAAATTTGTTATCACACCGAAGCCTGCCGCTAACTCTGACATGGTTTACTATAGATTCGCTTCCACGATCACCTTTAATTCTTCATTGTCAACTTGGGTCTTCGGCCGTCCGCGGATTTTGTTTTGGGGGTCAAAGTCTTCAGAACGAAAACGTTGGAACCAATCAACCAAATCGTACCGAGCATTATTTTACAATAGCTTCCCCATACACATCATTAATCCTTCGAGCTGTTTTTGCAGCGCTGGTGCCACGGTGGTGAGTGCCCATATGCGCAAATAACGCGAAGTTTCCAGTTTTCCATTTTGTTAACAGAAGGATGTCAAAGAAAAAACAAATGAATCACTAAATTCGGAACACAAATACACAAGCCTAAATTTGAAATATATTTGAATTTGGAATTCCTAACCAAACGCCAGATTATTTGATATCAAAGTGGCCAGTTCGAAAAAACGCCAATGTCATATGTAAGGACAGAAAATTGAAAACAGAATTAGAATTTTATATACGTATTAAGAACATATTACATACAGACAACATATTTTTTTAAATTAAATATCTTATTTGATATCTTTAATACATGTTACAGTGATATAATATCAATTAACTAACGCGGCTTCGAACATGTAATTTACAATTTCTGTCCCAAGAGTAAAAGTTCTCTTGGAACAGAAATTGGATAAAAAACAGGTATATCCTATATCCAAATATAGATTATGCCACATCTCACATATACAGATTTAATTGATACCCATTTACACCCATTTGGTTATTTTAGTGTTATTGAACGACAAACACAAACTTAGCCTATCTGTAACACTTTTGGAATTATTGAGAAATTAAAAAAAAAATGTAATCAAAATCTATGGAATAGTTTACTCCATACATACATACAAATATTTTTCTAAGATTACTATAGATAATCGAGTATAGATATAGGTTATTTAGTAAGAAATTATGTACTATGTATTTGATATGAAATGCAATGAAAAATGGATACTGTACTACAATAAGAAACGCTCATCACGGTCTTTGAACCCAGGAAAACTCGCCAAATCCTGTTCCAAGCGAATTTTGACTCAGAAAAAGGCACTGGTGAGTGTTTGGTGGATCAGTGCTGGTGTCATACACTACAGATTCCCATAATCTGGCCAGACAATTATGGCAGATCTGTATTGTCAACAGTTGCAATTTGCAAACCATGATGGAAAAGCTAGTCGATAAACAACCGAGACTGGTCAATTGCTCTATTCCATTGATGCTTCATTACAACGTTAGACCCCATACTTCATGACAGAAGGTCGCTAAATTAGAGGAGCTGCGATTGGAATGTCTCCCACACTCACCATACTCCCCGGAGCTTGCTCCAACAGATTACTATAATTCAGTTCATATGGGGCAGTCCAAACCGCTTTCATAGATTTTATTGATTCTCGCTCCAAATTTTTTTTCATTAATGGAATCAATGAAAAATGGCGAAAGTGCAAACATAATTATGGTACATACTTCGATTGATTAAATATTTATTTTCAAACAAAAAATCGTTTTTTACTCTTTCTGTCTGGAAATGGATGAAAATTATCTTAAAAGATTCCATTACGATCATACAGTAGTTGCAGTAAAATCTCTTTGTTTGTACTGTTTGTGGCTGGTTTTGATACCATTAAATAGATGACATTTTAAAAACAGAGAAATAAGCCGTATAAACGATTTACCGCCATTCTATTGTTTTTTTGTCCACCAAAATAAGTGAATCCTACGAAGAAATTCGATACATTTTGAAGTATTAATACTTAAATCTATCATATTTTATTTAATAACCCATTACGAGTAAATTTATGAAATTTTATTCATTAGAAAGTGAAAAATAAGAACGAGTAAGAGGCTTACCTGATGGTAAGTGATTACCGACACCCACGTACATGTGCAATACCAGAGGAGCTGCAGGTGTATTGGTTTGGTGTATTGGACTCAAAGGATATTTGAGGGATGGAAGGGATGACGCGGAGAGGGTTTGAGCCACCGATTACGTCACTGACCGAACGAAACGTAGAAGCTCAAAGCGCCTATACTTCACGTGAAGTATAGGACTGTAGAATAAACCAATATGCATAATTACCTCCATTCGAATCTTTTTTATAAAACTTATTTTGAACTAATTTAAAATGTAAAAAGTAAAGGATGTTTTTCTCTAACGACCAACCTCACATATACGCAAACTAACAGACGCGACTGTTTCGACTAAGTGATCCCAAATATTACAAACTAGTGTCCCTTCTCACCAATCTGTACCACCATCAGCATCACGACCACAAGCTCAGTATGGTTAGTACAGGCAAATCATCCACGCATGGAATGTCATCTTTTGTTGGTGATTTTATTGAAAGGCTCTTTTAATTTTATTGCTAGACATATTCAGGAGTAAGCTTTACAGCCTGATAAATAAAATAATGTTCACAATATTCATATAATCGAGAGGCACATCTCTTTCGTAGTAATTTTTTTAAAGTGCGTATACAATTCGAGAATATTAAGACGTTTTCGTTTACAGAGGACCTGAATAAACAGCGACTGTGTGCGCTTTCGTAATTGGATTCATTTGTAATGTAGTCAAAACTCGGCAACCAGGGCGTTTGCACACAGTCCGTTGGCTTAAAGTTATTTGGATTTTGATCGAGCATATTAAATAGAAACTAAATTTAATATTTTACTCTACGATGCACAGCAGGATATATAGATTCTGCGGGCTATACTGAGGAATATTATACCATCACTTTCTCCAAATGTTTTTCACGTTTTTCACCCTGCTAGCAAACAAACGAGACTATTGCGACCGAAAGATGACGAAAAATCTATCCGAATTTGCCTTAACCAAATCCCACAGACTAGTGATGGACAGCAGGAGCTAGATTGCAAAGATACCGACACCGCGCTCACCAACCCGCTTACCCAGCGTGGTCATTATAAGCAAACCCTTTAAGATGCTTTCTCCAGCTTTCTTGGCTTTTGCCTATGTTCAGTTGTGTACTTGAATACGCTGCTAAAAAGAAGATATAAGTCTAAATTGTATGTATGCCACGATGGCCGAGAGGTTAGGGGATCTGCTTCCGAATCTGCAGGTGTTGAGTTAGATAGATTGTCAAAGATTTTCACGGACGGATGGATCTCCGTAGGCCACGTAATCTCGTCACCTTGTTTGCTTCCGGAGATTGCCATGAGGCTATTCTTTTAGTCGCTTTTTACGGGAAGAAAGGGGGTGGCACTACGTTTCAGGCAAAAGATATAAAACTAGAGAAGTTCCTGCATCTTCTGCTAACAGAAGCAGTTTTAATAGTCCAGTTATCCAAAACTCTCTCAAATACTACTTTGCTTTATTTAGCAAAGAAGAATTTGAGAAAGTTCAATGCTTTTCCGTTAGGATACTATGTTTGTCAAAGTTTTTTATTGTACTATAATGCAGTTTAAAATTACGTTTTCAAAGGTTTGTTACATAAAAATTAAAAGGTGAATTCAAATTAGTATTAGTGACTAAGGAATTGCCTCCCTTATGTACCTAAATGTTCACTATGTTGGCTCATATATAGACGACTATCTCATCATCATTTCAGCCTATCAGAAGTCCACTGCTGAACATTGGCCTCCCCCAAAAATTGCCACGATGCTCGGTCCTGAGCCACCTGCATCCATTGACTTCCCGCAACACTGCGCAGGTCGTCACTCCATCTTGTGGGGGGTCGTCCTACACTGCGTTTGCCTGTACGTGGCTGCCACTCGAGAACCTTTTTTCCCCGAACGGTTGTCAGTTCTGCGAGCTATGTGGCCGTATATCTATCTTCGATTAATGCCGTACGATACTTCTCACCCCAGGTGATAAATGGATTTCATCGTTGCCTGGGTGCATTTAAGAATCATTCATCATTTGCAGCACACAAATACGAGTATACTATTATATCTACACTTTTTTGTAAATTACGATTTATTTACCATTTGGATTTATCTAGTGCTTATGAATGTAACATAGTCTTCACCAAAATACATGGATATTCAAGCCACATTCTCTATTTTTAAAAAATAGTAGTACATCCAATAAATATTGAATTTTTAAAATAAACTGTTCGTATGCGTAGAAGGGGTCGAGGCGATATACTAGATGTTAATTTTTATATTTCCCTAAACTAAAAGTATCTTTTATAGCATTATGCCACTCTAACGTTTACATAAAAAAAAACCTGATGCAAAAAGTAAAAAAAAAGTATAATATAGATCAATTTAGTAATGATAAATATGTGTGGAAATAACTCTTACTCCACACTTACGACCTGTTGAATGATTCATGAAAATCTTGTATGATATTGTCAATAATCTTCTAAGGCCCTGATATTTTTCTAGGATGTTTTCCCTGAAAAAAATTATCTTTTCTGCTGTAAATTTTGAAAGAGTGCATTGAACAGGCTTTAATTGAAAAAAAAAGTTGTACGAACCTCTAAAGCTATACTTTGATTTTTTTCACAACTAATGCGTACATTATAGTAAGTTATGCAATTCCTATTGCGTTAAATTCGGGTTAACAATATAATTTTTGTGTTTGGCGGAAACTGAACGAAACAGGTAAAGGCCTTGCCTGATTGACTAAAAGCTCAGCAATACACAAAAAAACTCATGCTTCAGGGCCATTAAGCTTCTAACGTCACTCGGGGAAGGCAGAGTAAAAAGTTTAATTATCGTCATCAACAGCACCTAAGTATACTGCTAGAAACAGGCCTCTCCTATGTAGTATGGATAAGCCATAAGTGTCTCGGTTGGAAAGTACCTGACATCACGCACACTGATGCTCGTCAACAATCTGGATAATTTAGATCTGATTTTTGTTCTAGGGTGTCTTGCCGGGTCGAAGGGTCATCTCTCGGCCGGCACTGGTCCGGCCACGGATGAGTAAATGTTCCTACGGATCTATCTATATGCGGTGAAGGTGGAACGTCGTGGAGTTTTAGTCGGTGCAAGACTAACATAATTCGTCTTGAACACGGCTAGGGCGGAAATGCGTTAAGTATTTCGCCCAAAAACAAAATTTTGACTTCTTGATTCAACTTTTACGATGCCTACGATATGAGATGGACTAGTAGAAATGCCTTTACGTTATGGACAGAATTTACAAAATAAGACAATAACAACATTTAGTAAATAGCAGAATAAATTAATTTATTTATAACACCAATATAACATTATAAGACAAATTAAATAGTAATTACCTTAAAATTAACTACCACTATCGAAAATCAATTAGCACGTAACTAAAACTATTTTTATCCCTGACATAATCACAAAGTTTGTCCATATTTTGCAAGTTTTGAACGAGCGTAAACAGTTTCAACATTTTTATCCTTAACCTTAACCCCTTTTGCTGTTGAAGTATTATCAATTTCGTTACACAATTTGCTTTTTGTATTAGATTTTGATGACAGTGATGTTGAGTAGACAAATGCTGTGTCGTCTAAATAATACTTAGTGAAATCGTCATCCGGGTTTTGATAAACATTGTGATAATAATACGGTTCGTAGTTCTCATTCGAATCAATCTTGCGTGTTCTAAAGTCAGGATTGTCCAATATAGGTGGAGATTGGAATTCTACTAAACCTTCAATTTTCTCCTCTGCCATATTTCCTTTATTAGTAGTAATTATTTTATCATGACTTCCATCATTTTCACTAGAAAATAAGTTTGAATGTTTATTCATATTAAGCTGATTGTCCGGAGGATGAAGACTCTTTTGATCAATGTGATTTTTAAAATTAAAATTTTGATTACTTACGTAATTGTATTTAGTGCTCTGATATTTTCCATGAGTATTTGTTTCAGTGGTCATATGAAAAATATCATTATCTGCAGTAAAATCTGGGTAATAATCGTCAACTAAATCATTTTCAAAAATGATTGGTACCGTGTCTTCCATACCCAGTATAAAGGAAGGGTACGAGTTATGATATGAAGATTCTTCGGTAAATGTATTATTGTTGAATAAAAATTCATTGGGAGCATTTATAAAGCTATTCTCTGGCTCTTCTATAGAAGTCGTATTAGTATGTTTGGAAAATGTTTCACTTAACTTTACACTTTCCTCTGTTTTCCTTGTAGTAAATTTTTGAAGACTTTTTTTAGTATTCAAATTAGATGTTATATCATCTGAACTGCTAACACCTATTGTATTATGTGGTGTACTCATTTTACTTTCTGCATGTTTGTTTTTAGAATTTACTCTTTTTCTGTAAGGTCTTCTACCATGTGGTCTTGGTTGCTTTCTGCGTCTATAAATTTTACTTTTATTTATACTTTCCCACGGCACCGACGGTTGTGAAACTTGATAAATATTTTTAAAGTTTAAAGGAAAGTCACTGTTGAAATGAGTATTAGTTAACTGATAATTTGATAAGAGAGCTTCAATAAATTTGTAAATATTACTATTGTCATCAGGAATATTAGAAATTTGATAACTATGACTGTGTGGTCTAACACTGAGTACATTTTTAGTAATATTTTTATGGTCACTAATATGTTTATTTTTATCCATTTCAATGGCATTTGTATTAATATCCTTATGTTTGCTGAAATTATTTCTTTTAGTGTAATTTTTCTGAATCATATCACCAATTTTTATATCTTGTTGTTTTTCATCTGATTTGACAACGCCATGTTTCTTTAAAAGACCGCGTTCATTTTTAGTAGAAGTGGTGTTTTTTTTTAAATTACTTGTATGTTTTCCTCCTATGTTTATTTCATTATTCTTACTTGTACTAGGCGTAATCGAATTTAAATCCGGAGGTAATTTTTTCATATCTCTTTGTCGTATAATTTTATTGTCTTCTAATTTATTCTTAGTTATTTTTTCACTTTCTTCATTACTCGAATGTTGAAGTGTATGATACTTAGATTTATGTTTTTTATGTAAACTTCTTTTTAGGGTTTTTCTTAAGTTATTCTTTTTATTACTGGTGTTGTTGGTTGCCTTATTATCTCGAATGGTTGTACCTGGTGTTTCCTGTTGATGATTTGAAATCGGTATTTTTATAAGGCTTTTTGTGGATTCGTTTAAGTTTAACGGATTATTGCTTACACTTTTCGGTGCTTGTATGATGTTTTTATTTATATTCTTTTTAACCCTCGTAGAGGCACTTGGATTGTTATAAATACTTTCTGGTGTATAATTATCTTTTTGTTTATTAATTTTAGTGTCCTCTAAATAATCTGAGGGTAGTATTATGTAATTATTAACAATACTAGGTATACTCTGCGAATGTTGAATGTGATTTGAAATTTTAGCATCATTACCATTGTTAATACCGCCTAATATATCTAGTATAGCTGGGTTACCCATAACTCGTTCATAAATATTTTTTTTTAATTGGTTATTTTGTTGATATATTGTACACGCCGGTGCTAAATGACTTGGCACGGAAACAGGTATATTATTAGAATCAGTGTTACGATTGTCATACACATTCGGTGAACCTCTCAATGAATTTCTATAAACCGTTTGGTCGAAGTCAACAGAAGGGTAAGCTTGAAAATTTACTTCTTGTAGTATAGGATTTGTTACCACCTGTAAAGATTACATTTTAAGAATTATTTATAAAATCAAGAAATATTTTTTTACATAACTTAAAACAGTTTTTTTCATTTTACATTCTTCTGTTAGGTATGGCTTAAACTATTCCTCAACTTATTTAATAACTCAATACAGGTTCATTAGAGACTCGGGCTGTTTCTATGTGTATTAGTATATCTATATGAGAAAATAATATAAAATTAACAATATCCAATATATTATGATATTTTTGTATTATGTTATTAGGTTCTGAAAGACGTTTAGACGTCTTAATAATACAAAAATTCAGATTCTCTACAATAAAATTTCTTCCTTTATTAAGATTTTCACAATATTATATGTCTCATATTTAATAAAATTTTACACATTGAATTAAGGTTATTGTTACAGATTATATCGTGTTGCAGAACACATTTATAATAAGGTTTTATTTATCTAAAATTAAAATATGAAGTCAGAATTTAACTAAAGCTACAGAATGATTACTGAATATCCATCCAAATTAGCCGAACTTAAGTCCTATAGATTAGTTGTAGGGAGCAGCATCACCAGTTTGAGGGTACCGATACTACACTCACTAACCTTCTTGCCAAATGTGGTGAGTTTAGGCAAACCTTACAAAAATGGATGCTATTGTTGGCGCTTTATTGGAGAGGTATATGTTCAGCAGTGGACTAAAATAGGCTGATGTAGTAGAAGTAGACTTTGACTTTGATACCACATTTTAACTTGATTACACTTGCGACAGTTAAGGAAAATAAATGAAGAACATATGCAATAAATTGTGATGTATTAAAAATTACACTATAATGCTTACCAGTGCAATCAACAAACAAGCATGTAAAATGAATATTATGTTTGTAAACATTATGCAACATCATTCACAAATCAAAAACACAAGAATGCGTTCATGAATTAAAAACAATTGTACAATATCAAACGAAACCTTAAGCATGAGTACGTGACTATTTTATAAATTACAGTGTTTTATAACTGGCAGTGAAATTCTGATACCTACGTGGTATTTATCTATTTCTGATCTTGATTAATCACGCTTGACAATGTTATAAGAGTAACGTTTGCATTTAATTTCTAGAGTGAATTTATAAAGATATAATATCAACAGATTGTATGAGATAAATAATGACGTTGTCCTCTAGGTCGGTTTCGACAAAGGCATCACTTTTCGGAAGCGTAGGATATACTTTATAGAATCGTTAATGTAACAGTTATAGAATCGGAACTGCGTATATATGTATATGTAAGTAAAAAGGCGGTTGCAAAAGGCTTTATCTGCACTGAGTTATCCCAAATAGAAATCCATAATCTCTGCCTATTCCTATTGGTGACAGTTATAACTACTTGATAGTGCAAAGGCATGGTGCCTTATTTTTGCATTCCTGCATGCGATGTAACGCTGATACTGTAACATCGGAGGAAGGATCGATGATATCGCATCGGCGCAACCGCTTTTCGAAACTAAGAGCTCGAGAATGTCCTAGAAAAATAAAACTAATGCAAAGAAAAAATGGAGTTAATTATGATCCGCAAACAAAACTAAAAGTGATTTTCAAATTTGAAAGGAATTACAAGTTAATATATATCACTATAATTTCGCACGGAACTCTTTCTCTTATTTCTCTTCGATAATGATTTCCCTCTAAGAGCAATCCACCTAGTGTTACGTTGCTTATCCAGTATATCCATTTTCATTTGGATACATGAAAATCCTAAGCCCGCCTAAGCACTGAATTTCTCCTTCTTAAAAGTCCTCTGCTGGACATAGACCTCTCCCATTGGAAGGATAGTTCATAATGGCAAATGGGTCAGCGATTGCAGTAACACTTTGTGAGTTATAATATACACCTCTACCCGTCAACGGTCTGTATATTTTTAATCCGGCATTTTACGAAATGATGGACGTCGTCTGTCGACTTTTACGGGATCCACAGGAAATATAGGGGAGAGGAATCCCTCTCTTCATTTTTTTTCTGAGAATTTTCATTTTAAACGTAATATTAAAACCAGAATAAGAAAATATTTTCATAGGACCAACACAAAGCACAAAGATAATAAAGTATACAGTTTACGTTTTCAATGAAAAGGAAGGGTGTGTCGTGAAAATGACTTAAAGCTCTACAACAAAATAGAACATCAAACCTATCTCATCTAAATATCTCTTTATTTAGCACCTATAAACAACTCTATAAAGATAATGAAACTTCTTTATCTACTTTTCTTTATATTTATACCACTAATGAGACCTAAAATAATAAAATAAACTATCATTTACACGTCTCTGAAATTAACAACCCATTTAAGTTAAAGTATTATGTTGTAATAAAACTTGAACGTGAACTGTTAGTTTCATTATATACTCTATTCAATTTGTACTTCTTTACATCCCAAAGTCATTCCCTTTTACAACCTTTCTTTTGCTAACACAAAGTACGTTAGTCCCATTTGCCATCATAAATCTTCGAAACGTGTTAATTTTAGCCATTTGTTTGAGTTTTTCAGTTTACTCACTGAGGGTAATAGCGAAACTCTTTACCGCCCATTGTGAATTTATTTATTAAAGGTGGCAATTTTTGAGCGTGAACAGTGTTTAGTGATGCTCGGTCGGCGGAGGTCCGCTGCTGAGCACAGCCGATCTGAACGGCTGGCTGGCTGCGCTGCGCAGTGATGTATGGGTCGGAGAGCGCGCGGTGTTTTTGATTTTTGTAGTCCATGGTTTAATTTGACCCAAAAAGTTTATTCAGACTTCTCTAATCAGGTGGAGTCGTAATTTTGCTGCTGGTCCTTGATCCAGCCTGAGAGGAAATGTAGCTTGCTGGCCTGGCAACGCGAACTTGGAGCCTATGTCAGCAGTATTGTAGTCGGGAGAATGCGAACTTTGCGACTAAATGTAATATAAAAAGTGTATAACGTGAATGTTTACGGAGCAACTAACTGGCTTTGAGTCTGTAGTAACAGACACGCCAACGTCATTGTGGAACGCCCTGACCTGACGAGATCGTCGGAGTGTATGTGTAATGTGTAATTAAACGATGTGCAAATAGAATTTGTCGCTCGGGAACCTTTTCTTACTCTTTTAATTGAAAACCTTCCTATTCCTAACAATAATATGAAACGAAAGAATATTGTTAAGCTTACAGATTTCTCCTGTATTGTGGTGAGTTGAGGCACTTAAAACTTATCTAGACATAGAAAATTATTGGTAAGCTATACAACCGTAGTTTTTAAGCTATAACCGAGCCGCCTATGGGAATTTACATAGTTGATGTCATTGTCTCAAGACTATGTCACTCTTCTGTTTTAATTGTATACCATTAATTACTTTTGTGTGAGACGAAAAATTAAAGAACGCTTTAATGTACGCTAATACACCCAACAATATATGTTCTAGCGCTGTTGGCAACTACCTATAGTAATTGAAAGTTAACGCTGTAGTCGAAATTTTTCAAGAGAAGTTGAAATAAAAACTTTCTTATACTCACTTTATCGTATTTCACGTTTCTGGTATCATAACGGTCCGAAAAAATTGAAAAATTATTGAGGAGTAATGTGGAAAACATACAACATAAAAATAAACAAGGCTATTCAAAACGATGATTGAAATTTTAAAATAGGAACCACGTCCCAATTTAGTCGCGTTAGTTGAGCCACGTATCACTCGTGAAATAAAACTATTATGGATATTACCAGGTTTTATGTTTACTCTTTTTCCGACGAGGTCACGGGAGTACTGAGGTGTTTGACGTCTTGATGCATGGTTAACCCGGCTACTGTCAGCTTTTTAATAAATAATGCTTGATGTATGTTTAAAATATTTTACTAAGGAGTGTAATTTATTTGCATAAATAAAACATTAATCTTTTAATTAAAAATAACTTTACTATATTACATCACAGCCAAATCTACTCCGAACTAAGCTTAGATTAATAGTTTCTCTAATTCTACTAAAACATTTGTTATTAATTTAATTAAGCCCGTTAGTAATCCCGTACCATCTGAGAGTCCAGTTAGGAGATTTAAAACTAAGTTAAGGATTTCGGATACCAGTCCCAACAGAAGACCAGGCGCTGCCAAAACATTCGATCTAAACAACGAAATCAAAACACTGATATACAGAAATAATACTGAAGCTAGATCTGTCAAAGTGGCGTAAAGAAGCGGCAAAGTACAACCAAAGTATGGCAATAACGCTGGTGTTAAGTTCTGAACTATATTTGACAGGTTGTTTAAATTGTTTATTAGGTTTATTAGGAAAGGAATGAGGAGGCATGCTAACTGATTCGCCACTGGCAATACAGTTGATATTTCATCGAACGCCAAACGCAGAGCTGAGACCGAATAGGCAGGTATCATTGCTTCACTGCTTTTTACCTGAAATAAAAAGTATAAATAAAGATTAATTATAAAAAGAGAAATATGAGCTTCAGAAATTTATATAAAATGCTTGTGTCATACTGAGTTTAGAAACCAAAAAAAAATTTAGGAAAACGATTTGAGTGACTTATAATTAACTTTACAAATTCATAAAATTATCAGAAAACAAATAGGGATATGATATTATTACATTCAAATAAAACAATAAATTTTGATCAATAACATGAAATATTAGATTAATACTGACCAGTAATATGACAAAAAAGGGAGAAAATGCCAATCGGGACAGCATTGTTAATACTTATTTATGCTGGTCCAATTACCGATATGTTTTGATGAATAAAAGACGCCATTAGTTTATATAAACGACTTCTTATCTCAAGCACTATGTGAAAATACTCGTTACATAAAAAGGTACATTATCATTTTTGTTGCAATCAGGCGTAATATCGAATAACTCACGATAAATTTCCAAGGTTTTTAAAAGTAATATAATTCGTATGGGAATAAATAATACTCTGTTCTGGAGAATGAGCCATGCAAACTCAGCGGCCGGGCACTTAATAAAATTTTATAAAACACGCATGTCCATAGAGCTATATATACTATACTTTACCATTGTTGATCAGTTCTGTTACAGATCTATTAGAGGTATTAATAGAACGTAGACATGGGTTTGATTTAGTAGAAGACTTGGTCTGAAAGACTCTGAACTAATAGAAGGTACAGAGTTTAAATTGTATAGACCATCGTTTAGTTATGTTCGTATATTTTGATTCTCAACAATATGGACGTCAGCTGATATTATGGCGTATTTGGTAAATTCTTTAATAAAATAAGGTTCTATTGAATAACAATTCTCATATCCAACTAAGGTTGTCAAATCCTGTATACACTTTAACGGTGGACACTACGTGCGCGCTTCGCTAACGTTAACCGATAGATATAAATCAATTTTGCTTTTCTAGCTCCTCCAAATACCAAGACAAGTTCCCTACCTAACCAGTAGATAAAACAAAAGTTGCAGATGTATAATGGTAGACATTGACAGCAGAATTTACTCAGGTGAGTGTTTACCAGTGTTTACTTTATATGTACATAACGTAGTAAATGTTTCACACCAGGCACCCATAGGATTTACGGATTTCTTTCAGGCATGTTCCTATCCAGCGTACCGTCACGCCATCATTGCGTTTCAGTTTGTATTTAAAAAACAATTAAACCAAGAATGAAGAAAAATAATAAATAAAGAATTTATCCTACCGTCAACGATTACTTACCGTAAGTAGTTTCTCATGTTAAGACTTCGCCAGAAATGACTCTGTACACCTGTTCCTAAATTTAAGACCACAGCTAGTTTATTACCCTATTCCATACGTGATAGAGCCACGCTACGTCTAGACATTGGTCGTAGCATATAAAACCGGGGAATGACCACGCTTTCACAGAATACTAATAATTTTTAAATATTTGTATATATGCATAACATTTTATTTATTTGTGTTTTGTTGTCAATACATACATTTAATGAATATAATAGAAATATTAATTTCTTTTAATATTTATTTTAGATTTTTTCCCATAAAATACTCACCTGTTATATAATTTCACTATCATCTAGGATTGACTGACAGAGAATGCTATAAGGGATCAAGTCAGCTCTTTGTAATCTATAGATTATGGTGTCAATAAAGAATAAACATATGAAAAAAAGGCAATTCTCAATATCCATTTCAAACAATACCAACCAAAAATAAGCAGACCTATGACAGGCTGCTGCGTCTAAGGTACGAGGCATCTGGTACTGTGATCGCCAATGCACTTGCCATGTGTTGCGATATTGGCAAATTCTCCTTATGGGAGAAGCCTATGTCCTGCAGTGCAGTATTTGCAGGTTGTTATGAATATGAAGACTAGCAGTGTAAACTAGCATCATAACGAGGCTCGAATGGAGAGCGATGAAAACCGGAAAACAACCATGAGGCATTCCATGTACTTCCCTAACATTGCGCAGTAGTAACATATGTAAATCTGCCACCGCTTTTCTCATGGGTGTTGTAAGAGTCGACTAAGAGTCATGTTACATCTTGGCATCCAACTAATCATCTAGATAAATGCTAACCTGATTTCGGGTAGTTACTTCATAGCTGATACTACGGTCGCCAACCCGTCTGCCAAGCGTTGCGATTTTGGCAAGTCTTCCCATTGGGAGAGACCTTTTTAATAAGTTCGAATGAATGAATATACTTTTACTGTACACCATGAAACAAATGGATACAGAAAACATTAAAAGAGTAAGTCATTAAAATGTTTGAAACTTCGGCCGATAAGTACTTGAGCTGCCAAAATTCATACCAGATGTATGGTCACAGTAGTACAAATCTGTCAAAGCACCTATATTCTTTCGATCCAAATACTGTCGTTCTTTTCATTTTAAAACTAAGTTTATTAATTTTTACATTTATATTTATTTTCATTTATATTTTCGAAACTGTTATTATGTCATACGTGATCATTGATTTATTTACTGCTCAATATGGATAATATATTCAAATGGCCCGAACTGTTTCCGCAGATAACTTATTACAGGTGTTTCATATCTAAAATCACGTAACATTTTCGAGGTGCGTATTACATAGAAATAAAATTTAAGTTACAAATAATTTGATAACTGCCCGTTGCGCAAGCGATGATAAAGTTTATCTTCAATTTCCACAATGACTGTTTGGCCGGAACACAATTCATTTATCAATAGAATCATCAATTTTGCAACAACATATAATATATAACAACGTATAGTAACAATTCTATCACAAAACTAGAGTTAAGTTTCAAGAGACATTGATTTCGTTTTCGGTAAATATCATTTTTATACAAAAATGAATAAATTTACATTCCTATTATTTTGTAGCGTAGCTGTCTTTGTTTTAACGGTGAGTTTAATGAATAGAAATATTTATCATTGGTCTGTATATATGACTGCCATTTGTCAAAGGAAGGAATCAAAAATACTTTCTAATGAATGGAGAAAATAATACTTAAAAACTTCTTAAAATTAGTGTCTAATTGTATCATCAAAAAACTATAAAACGCATAAACTGTGTGTATTTCAAAAAAATACACGTTTACAGTACACCTGTATAATTCAAAATGGATATTATATAACTTTTATATACAAACATCTATTTTATCTTATCATCATCTTAAAATATTCAAGTTTTTAGGAAAACCATGTTTTAAAAGACCCATGAATTACGAGACTAATTTATTGTGTTTAAAATAAGTAACAATAATCAAATGCTTCTTAATTTCTTTCAGCCCGTTTCAGCCACAAATGTGCAGCTCCCTGCAGTATACCCTCTAGTCAACGTACTCCTCCCCTCCTGAATAACGTATATAATCTGCTTCTCTCTCTGCTGTCAATTTTTGACACACTCCCACCTTCAATTAGCTGTCTTATACCAGTAGACTTGGGAGCTTTGGAGACGTCCCTCCTCAAGCTCTACTCCCAAGCATTAGCTATTATCAATTTCCTCAGATCACTACCAGAGTATGCTATCGGTGCTAATCCAGACTGCCCTTCAACGGGTGTTGCAAATATGCAGGGTCTTCTCACAACATTGGTCACAACGATCACAGCCCTGGCGGACGATGTTCTGGTGGGGATTGGTGGGGCTCTGCTACCAGGTCTACTGCAGTTGGTTGTCATGGTCGTCCAAGCCTTGCTTAACCTGTTACTTTAAAGAGAATTTAGAAATAACTAATTTAACTTGCAATTATACGTTACCAAGGAATTTTAATTGATTTTTTTTGATAATATTATTTATATACAAACATCTATTTTTTTATTTTTACCTAGTTCCTTTTTTCAAAAAAAACTTCTACTATATAACCAAGGAATATTTAAACCCCATTTTTATTATTAAATATGAATTACAATCCAAAATAGAAATATAATTCAAAAAACGTAGGAATATACTTCTAAAAATAACAAGAAACAAATTTAGGGAAAAATCGGTCCACACCTGTAGCAAAAAGGGTACTCCACTATAATACCCTTACGTCATAGTAACGACGAAAAAGCTCGGTTAGGGGTGTTAGGGGACAGAGCAAGGGTAATGAAAGTGGAGACACTCATTCATACTGAAAGGGGAGACAAATGTTATCACCTTAAAAACGTAATATTCCAAATGTGTTACGCGCATTTTTATTATTTTAATGTGCATTATCGCTACTCTGAATTTATTAGATTAAGTAAATACCTAGTATGGCTATAAGTTCTGTTACACATGAAAATGTATATTATTTTTACGGAAACTGTGAAAAATAATAATAAAATAAAATAATTTTTTAAATTTTTTTTTTATCCAAGTTTAAGCAATTAATTAAAAACAACTTTATTCAAAGTGGACGCCTTTAGCTTTGATAAAAGGATTTAAACTCCCTGGTCACGAATCTATGAATTCACGTACTGTCTTTAAATATTTCTTGAGAAAAATAATGTCGCAGTAACGTTTTGGCCATGCAGAATTATAATATGTGAGGGCGCCAAATCTATCAAAGTTTCTTACATAATAAACGCATACCAATTTTGAAATTAGAAAATAAATAAAATAATTACAATTTCAAAAAAAGCATTAATTATGGCTAAACCTTCAAATTGACGCTTAATTACTATACAATACGTACTCGAATCGTAAAACAAGGAAATTTTTGTTCAGTATTTAAATTTGAAGCTGTTTATTTACAGAATTGCTATAACAATTATATTTACAATAACTGCAATGTAACAATTAAAATTAACAAAAAGGAATTCCCTGCCCCATGGAACCAAAAACAGTGGTTGCGCTTCTCCGCTGAATGGTTAACCTCTGAGCGAAATAAATGTAATTTTAGACGACACGTTCGATATTTAAAAAGCTTCCGGTAAATTCAAATTATACTCCACACGTCCAGATTAAATAAGGGCAATTCTATAATGTATCATTATATATAAAGATACTTGTAGGAACAAAGCTTTAAAGCGATCCTTATGATTCTTACAGGCACAAATTTACTAAATCTAGGTTTAAAATAAAAAGCAGGATAACACTATTATTTTTGGATTTTTGGTCATATAAAAATCACTTACTACGTTGGAATATCAAAGAAAACATGGTTAACCCAACCATCAGTTTTCTTTTTATTTCATTAACAAATAATATAGTAAAAAAGAAAATGTAAAAACATTAATCTTTAGTAGAAATGTGTTTACAGAAAAAATAAGAATAATGAATTTATGAATCAATTTCGTTACCTTTTAAAAAAACCTTTACAGTATTATAATTCTCGCCCACTACACCCTCTCCTCTGAACGCACCCTATCCTATAAGACCCATGCGCAATGAAGCTCAAGTTATGGATCCACCAGTCTAGCGTCAGACGTGCACCAGAACGGACGATGAATCGGTAAGTAGACCCATCTGTAAAGCTCGTTAAACAAATGTCGAGATTTAAGTTTCCATACGACACAAAGCTTTAACTTTTAAGTAAAAAAAGTTTATACTTTTGAGTAAATAATAAATTAGATATTTCCGTTACTACCGATTGAAACATTTTTAAAATATTGTAAGAAGTAAAACTTTCATAAGTTTAAGCCATTTTCTATTACGTATTGGCGTAAAAAAAACTGATTTTGATTTAATCATTTTTTTTTCTTTTCAAAATTTTTGAAATTGGAGTAATATATACGTTTCCACGTGGTCCTCATACATTAACTTTTAAAATATAAATATTTTTAATTTAAAGCACGGGTCGTCTTTAAGTTTTTGGTGGATTACTTAGGTATTTTAGCAATCATTTAAAACAACTTCTTTTAGTACTTATTTAATTATTTTTGTTAAACGTTCTTTGTCTTCGTATTTATTCCCAAAAGGATTTCAATCTTTATATTATATCTTAGTTCAATATATAATTATATATATCTATACATAATAACGACTCGGTGACGTAGTGATCCTTTGACTAAACGTTTAGCTGAGGCGGTCGCGGGTTCGATTCTCGCACGGAACTAGTATATGTAAGGACTACAAATAATAAGTTCCGAGTTTGGGTATTTATCCATGTGCAATTTTATGTATTCCATGTCAACAGAGAAATTCCTACAGTGGAAGGTAATTTTAAAAAAGCGATAAAATATTAACTATTCTCTTTGCGTAAACAGTCCTATTGACTTGACATGTTTCTTTTTTATCTTATTTCTTAAAGTCCATGGAATGAGTTACCTCAGTTCAATCTTCAGTGTCGGCCCAATTAAAAAGTATCGCGCAAAAATTATTAAGCGCTGTGGCTACTGTCTAAGGTCCTTATTACATTATCATATATCTATGAGCCTACGTCTATGACTCATAGACAATTGATAATGTATATATATATATAAGTACGAGATATATTATGATTAAATTTACTTAATTTATTGCACGTTGTGACATATGATCATATTTAACATCTAACGATGTTATATAATCATACAATGCAATACGGGGCCTAAGCGACAGTCTTCAAATGAACATACGATACGCGGGTTCGATTCTCGGACGGAATTAATCTATGTATAATAATTATATAATGAGATAATTATTTCGGTTCGCAGACCATGCACAATGTTTGTATTAAACAATACATAAGATATAATTATATAGAAAACTCTTTTCTTCCACACCGAAATAGCAAAAAAAATTACGAAAATAAATATTTCCATTTTAATGGTAGTACTGGCAAATTAGTAATTAATTACTTTAAATAAAGAAATAAATATGCAAATAGAATTCCAAAAGTGAATTAAATTTAATTCATTTAAACTAATCTGCTTAAGCTGAGTAAAGAAACGTTTAGGTTCCGTTAAAAGAAATTAACAAATTTAATTTATTCAGCTGCGGTAAATGAATTTGAGGACTTCTAATTAATTACGTGTAAAATATAGCTAAACGTAGTACCTAATAGAGGGTGCGATCCTTTGAATTTAAGTAAATTACATTTTGTTCTTTACACTTTAAGTAAGAGAAATTTATCGTCGGAAAATATTTTATCAAAACAATTAGGATGTTAGGTATCAGTTCATAACTAATTAATAAGCTAATTGTGCACCTTAAGTGAGTTACTTACTTCTTTTTAGCTTTTAATTCAAGAGAATTGCTTTTATTTCAAGATGGTTTATAAGCAAACCTATCTTAGATTCTGCGCAGTATAGATATTTCCTTACACAACACAAAGAAATAATTATTTGTAATTCTTAGTTATTTGGAGCCAACAATTTTCGAGAAGATAATCTTGCATAAACAATTACAATCCCTGTTGAACAAATGAATGTTACAAGTATGAATATATTAACTTAACACTTTTTATAATACCTTTTTTCTTTAAAAAATAAAGTTTATATCGTGGCTATATCTACCGCGTCGCTTAGTGGTTAGAGTATCTGGATGCTTGGACATGGGTCCGGGGTTCGAATCCCAGCCGAAGCAAATAATAGAGCAAAAACACAAATTTTTGGTTTTCGGGTCTGGTGATGTTTTGATGCATCCCGTGTCTCCGACACTACATCGGACTCTTCCTCCGATATTATCTCATATCCATTGCATCGGATACGGGTAGGTAAAAATTATTGGTGCTCTGTGTTTGCGCAAAAATGTGTGCTTCTTGTGCCTCTATAATATAATTTGCGCACTACCCACGTTTTTGTGTGGGGAAATATCTATCGCATTTCCGCTTCTGCAGTGCAATGCAGGTTAGCAGTGCAGGTTAGTTTGGGCTTGCTAGTCGGCCGCCAGAGGCAGCACATCCTCTCACTTTCCCCAGTAGTGGAAGGCCGTAACACAGACGTGCTTTCTTACTCAGCCTCTAATTACACGTGGGCATAGGAACCCCCTGAGTCCGCCTTTGGAGCCCATAAGTTGAAACAATATGTTTCAATAAACATCCTCACATATATACACATTAATTCTAGTGGCCTTGGCCTAGGATCGCCCCGGTGCCAGCAGTGCTGAGCTTACTACGTGCTCGATGGTAAAGTAAAATATTGTAAGGAAACCTGGATATCTGAAAAATATCAAAAATATTACTTCGAGGACATGTGAAACCCGCCTTTCCCGGCCACATCCTTCTCAAATATTGAGAGAAGGATATACTTTTCTTACTTTTGATGCGATGCCATTAATTAAGCAACACATTTGCAAAGTTTCATAATATGTCATTGTTGCAGCACCAACATGACTTTCGTCGCGATCATGGTCGTCGGCTGCCTGGCCTCCGCTAACGCCTGGGGCGGCCTATTCAATCGCTTCAGCTCCGATATGCTGGCGAATCTGGGTTACGGGCGAGGCCCTTACCGCCAGTACCCTTACGGCCAGGTAACTATTTTCGTTCATTACCAGTATTACTAAATTCACCAATTTTTTTATGGAAATCTCCGGGAACTAACTCTAATTTTCTTTCTACTTCTGCTTTACGGAAAAGCAAAAAGTAGGTTGCGAAAGCGCGTTTGGCTACACTCAGTCACGCCAAATGGCAATTTGTATTATCTGCCTTCCTCTATGGATGACATGTCACGTATTTATATCATTATATGAATACAATTAAACATATGCCTTGTTCTTACCTACTTCCTCTCACTAGTGACGCTGCACCTCATTACTAGTATTTGACAATTAGGATCAGCATAATCTCGTCAGATACCAAATTGTCAGTCGACAGAATGCGCCACGTCCAGGAGAGATTGCCATTCGAAAATATGATGGAATTTTCCCAATTGTTTTTTACAGGAACGTAATATATTTTTGTGTTACTGAGTTTTATTAATTATAGAATATTAAAGAATTATTAACAAGTAAAATGTACTCTATAATACATTAATATTTTAATAAGTAATTCTTGACGTGATGAAAAAAAAAAGATATTATTTTTTTATGACCACCGAAGCGTTAAATAGTTCTGCAAAATGACATAGAGCATTTATAAATACTTTAGATGCGGTATTACCAATTTAGAAATTTCCCTACTCTTTAAAAACTAGAGAAGGCAAAAATTATGTTCCCGTGCAGGTACCGTCGTTTATATTTAAATCACGTAAATGTAGCATAGGTTAACTACGAAAGGTCATCTAAAATCAAGTGAACTGTAAGTTATTTGCCCTTTATGCCAGCCTAACTTTCGCTGGCGGCTCCCTACTGACCCATTAATTTAATTAGCGCGAATCGTTTTCTATTTTACAAGTATTAATGGGCTTAGAAATTTAATATCCACAATTGTGTATTTTAAATTTTACTTTATTACGTGAATGGATAGTCCAATGTTAATAATAATAAGGTATAAAATAAATAATTAAATATAATTAATGGAGGAACGTCAAATATTTATAAAAAAAACATGTAAATATAACTAAAGAATTAGTACCTAACTGAACAAAGTTTTGTTCAGTTAGGTACTAATTTTGGACACAAGATGGTAATATTATAAACTTTCATATTTAATATAAAGAATCCCGGTAGGCGTTGCCGCTAGCGGGATTCAAACGTTCCGCTTTTTATGAAGGCTCACCACTATCACGTATCACGTCACTGCCCAGGGGCAGCGAAAACATCTCAAAGATAAAATCATACGCATTAATTCCTTCTTGGTGTGACTAAACCAAAACGTAATTCATAAATGCATACTTAAGTAGCATATTTTATAGGTGGAACCCGATGAGATATACGCTGAGGCCCTCGAGGGGAATCGCATCGAAAATGCTATAGATGAGACAGCGCATTGCTACAGCTCTCCTTGCTCCACCAGCGGAGACTGTTGCCGTGGATTGCTCTGCTTGGACACAGGTAAGCTATATTAACATTATAATAACATGACACAGGGCAACTGTTGGGGGAAAACTATTCTCGAGCAGCAACATCGAATAGGCAAACATTCACTACGTTGTATCATGAAGATAAGTGACAACCTTCAACTTGTTGCACCTCGATGGATGCAGACTGGAGGCTCCGGACCGTGCTTTTTGGCAATCTTTGGGAGCGGCCTATGGTCAGCAGTAGACTTATGACAAGCTGTAATATAAAAATGATTTATTATTACGACTACGTAATATTTTATAGTTTTTTCATGCGCAATAGTGCAAATTATTTTTTCCAACACCTTTTTAATCAGATAATGTGGAAACATAGTGGCTCGTTTTATATAAATACATAAATATATAGGGTAATAAAACTTTCTAACAACCAGATGATTTGTATCATTTGGAATTTGTCACGGATATTTCTAAACCTTCTTTAGAAGTTAATGACAATAATGAGAAAAAACTAATTTTTAATTGTTAAATTAATTTTTAATTGGTTTCTATGCTCTACATCATAAGGACGGAGACGGCTGATATGCTTGTTGCATATAAGCTCTCAAAGCCCCACACCTTTTTATTATACGTTAGGCGGTCACGTTTTCATAAATCGATGCAAAATTGCCTTCAATACACGTTCACCGAGGCCTGGTATTTTCTCTTGAAATAAAGTGGCATGAAATTTATGCACTAGGCTTTTGAGAGCGGCTTGAAAACCCATTCACGAGAGTGTAACCTGCTTCTTTATAACGTTCTCGTAAGCATAACGACTAGATCTCGAATATAACTCACTAAAATATTACTTTGACAATATTTGGACATTCATCTTAAACTTCACACTATATTGTAATTCAGACAGAGTTAAAAAAAATCTCTTGATCTAAATTCTACGAACAAAAATCACAACGAATCACTGTGATAATATTATGAAATATAATTGATATTACTTTGTAAGATTTAGTAGTACCTAATACGGACTGAGGGTTACACGTCTCCTTTTATATAAAATCCCTGAGTATTTTTTTCCACTATCCTTTTTACGGCAACTAAGTGAGTTACTTCTGAACCCATGCAGTTGGCGACAAAAATGCAAAAAATATTTTTCGATTGTTTGAAAAAAATTTTTTTGCTAAACTGTTCTCGCCATTCAATTAATGCAAAAACACCTAAAGCCTCATATATTACTTTCAATATCTAGAAACCGTTTCATTATAACAAATTCACTCTCAATTAAGAAAATGCCATGAAAACTTTCTACGCAACTTATTTCAACCACTAAATTCTATATGGAAAATATCTAAATCTATGCACACCATCTTGATGACAAAAATGCGAAAAAACTTTTTAAACTTTTTAATTATTATTTATTTATTTGATTAACATATTCTCCGTCGCCTGGCCGATATGTGAGTAAATAATAAAACCAGATATTATTTGTATTTTGAGTATATTGTGTTAAACTTTTCTGCACGGTGTAAAATTAATTACTTATAAACAATACTGGTATATAAATTTTAGAACACTGAGAAATTTAAAAAAAATTTAATACATTCCAAAATTTTCAAAGTATTTCTGGCGCACATAGTATGGGCGAGAGAATAGGCTGGGGAACTTGGCGGCATTTCCATAATGCTTTTTAAAACACCAGTTTTCCTCGAAGCGTAGTCAACTTTTATTTCATTTGTCATTATATTTTCTGAATAATTTTCTTTAAAAATACGTTGTGCTTTTCTTGTCTTTCATTTCATTATATTCGTGGAAGCACCATAAAACCTTAACGCTTACTTAGATATTAGGGAGCCGAAGAAAAATTGTAGAAAACTCAGTTTAAGTTTTCTTCAATGTTGTATAATATATTGCTATAAGTTATTTTTCTTTAACATCCTGTAATCAGTTCACTGCTGTACATAGGCCTCATCTGTCCCATAAGGAAGATTTCACATTGCACAATTAACACCGCTATAAATGTATCATACTCGGTATGGTTATTCCACCATCGGTCGAAATCCGCAACATTTTCCTAGCATTTCCCTTAATCAACTTTTATACACACGAGATGGGGATGGGATGGTAAATTCCGCAACCCCATGACAAATCTTCGTTATTCGAATAGATATTGTTGGGGCGGAAGTGGTAATGTACTAGCTGTTTATCCAAATGCCAACCTTACCTGCACAGTGCTGTCAATGCTACCGTGCTGAGAAATGGACGAGACTATGGCAAAATCTAGACTTATGCGCTGACCGTTGACCGCCTGCCCTAAATCTTCTATGCACGGCTGGCCAGATTTTTGGGACGGCCTCGTTCAGCAATGAACTTATAAAGGCGGATGAAGATAGTATTGGTAAGGTTATGTGGGTAATAAAGTGTTGTGAGGTCGTTACCTAAGAAATCATAATATTTTTTAAAGAATATGCTTTTAACATTATCAATATTCCTACTAACCACTCCAACTAAGCCTTTGAAAGCTTGAATCTGGAGTGGTTCATGAAAATAGTCGAATGTTGGGTCTGAACCTGCAACGTCATGTTTTGCAGTGCGCACCCTTAACCATTACGAAATATAAAAAAATAATCGGCTGTCGCCAGCGGTATTTCCGAACAATTACAACTTAGAGACCTTCCAAAAAATAGCTTACTCCATTATCAAAGGCCGAGAACGCACCCGCAACTCCTGTGGTGTTGTGTTCGAGGGCGTCGGTAATCACTTACCATCACGGGAGTCGCTCTCTTATTTGTGCACTCTTCTATAAAAAAAACTTGTGAATTTTAAAAAACAACTCAGATTTATGAAGCTTACTTTTTAGTTTTATGATAATAACAGAAAGCTTGTTACAATTTTTTTGGTGACTACAAATATTTCCGTACTTTGTATCCTAAATACTATGTACAGTTGTAAATTGCTAACTCAATATTCCATGCCCCAATTTTCCAAGTCAATTAACGTCATGGGTGCAGTCAATTTCAGTATCGTAACGGCGCAGGCCGCTACCCATTTTATTTAGAAGTGTTTTATTTGTCGGTTAATAACATTTGATACATGGTATTGTATTTTGTTTTGAAGTCAGAAATAGTCAACCACGCTGCTCCAGTTGGAGTTGGCGAATTCTTTACATTCTCGATTCTTTATCTTTTTGCAGATATGTTGGTTATCCTTTTTCGTTTAATATTTAGTTAAATAGCATTACTGGTTTTAGCATCGCTTGCAATATTTTCTGAAATAAGCAGAGGTTCAGATACTTCCTACTATTTCAGCTGGTATACTATGAGTAGGGTCCGTCCTAAGTTCCAATAATACAGCATATAATACAGTAGTCTCTAACATAATGATGTTAGCATTATTTTTGCCAATAGCCGCCTTCTGCGTGATCTGTGGTCAGATCACCGCACCTAGTACATTTATATATTTCCCCTTATGGTATAAGGCTATTCCCTTTGTGATTATTTTATTACGTGAAATGCTTTAAACAATTTTTAAAGGACTACTAGGAATGCTATTTTAATTAACATTACTAATATTCCTGTTAACCCTCCAACTAAGCATTACAGCTAGTATCTGGAGTGGTTCACGACAATAGCCGAATGGCGGGTCCGAACATACGACGTCATGTTTCGCAGTCCGCACCCTAACCCATTAGGCTATTGGCGCGTTATACTTTTAACTTATGAAATAAACACGTAACTTACCTTCACAATCTGTAAATAGTCCACTGCAGTATACAAGCGTCTCTCATAAGTAGGATTAGCCATAATTGCAAGCACGGCAAGCGGATTGGTGATCGCAGTACCGGACACCTCGCACCTTTGACGCTGCTGCCGTATATTTCGAGATGGTTATCCCGCAATTTATCGGTAGAATTAAGGCTTTTCATCTAAGGCTTAATCAATTCTCACGATAACCACGGAAAGAAAGGGGGTGGCTTAAAAATTAATCACCCGTTAACACTAGTTTTAATTAATTATATAAATGATTAACAGTGACTGTACATTTTTGAAATTACTGCTTATATTGTAAGCAATTACATGCTGATGAAAGCCACACCTTTCATTTCTTTTTGAAATAGACCACCGCCCTCGGCGTTTTTGTTACCTATTTCAGTCATTAAACACTATAAATTGATTTTTAATGGAACAGTTACTAACTGACTGCTGACGGCTGGGCCATGGGACTTGAATTCGAAGACAATATTTATGCAAACACTTTAATAACATTACTTATTTGGTTTTCGAGTCTGGTCATGTTGTGTTGTGTCCTGTGTGATATCTGTACTTGCCGTACTATAATATCTCCTGCGCTGATAACTGGCGATATATAGTAATCGGATATTGTTGTCATGGTTGCAATTGGCCAAGAGGATATCATCAGCATCAGTTTTGGAACTGAATGAAAAACGCACATAGGAGCTATAATTTATTCTTTAGAGAACAATAACTCATCAAAAGTAGGAACAAAACTGATCTATACTCATGAAGAGTAATGTCCTAATTGTTTGACAAATTTATCACCGCAGATCTTAAACAACAGCATTTAGAAACATTGAGTCGAATAGTAGGTTCCTTTTGTAAGGTAAGCGCCCACTAAAAAAGGATTTTTGGAAATTCCACCGCAAACAAGGTATGAAAACATGAATCCTGTACTAGCGTAGCCACGGACAGCAACTAGTCACTGGTCAAGGCATATAGCATATACTTCCTAAATAAAAATTTAGAAACAAATAAATATAAAATTTTTGAAAAACATTCATCGTGTTCGTTAAAATTGCTCATTTCTTTAAACTTCTTTGTTAACAGTATTTAATTAGGCCGCAGTTCGCATACACCTACCGGTGCATATTAGACTGAAAACTACTTGCTGAAGATTTTCTGTAATCACCATTTTCAGCAGGCCGTTTGGCGATCTAACTACCAGATACCACATATCTTAGGAGTTACTGTCTCTTTTAGTTTTTATATGACACCTGAGATATTGAAACCTTAATATTGTTTTTTAAAACAATAGAATGAGGCGATAAACGAGTATGTACTAAATGTTGCATATATATACAATTTCGCTATAAGTATTTAGTCTTTACTTCAAATGCACTGCACTTTACCAAAAAAGAATAAAATTATTAATACGATGGAATTCTAGTCAAATATTTCTATATGTATTCACGTTAGAGAGGCACTAAAGTCCTTCGAGGGTTTTTTAGGGCAGTTTTTACATCGGCTTTACTAATTAATTCTATTTGTCATGTAAGGAATATGTAAAAAAAATTCAAATTCGTTATAACCATTTGCTTTTAAAAATAAAAATCATTTAGAGAATAAATAATTAAGCAAACCTTTTCGCAAGCAAAGTCACTCCCAATTTGATTTAATTTTGTAAGCAAAAAAAATATGGATACGAATACTCTTAATTTAGTCTACAAGGCAGAGGTCATGCTGAATTGAATGTCAACATAAAGACGAAGTTAAATACTAGATTAAAAAGGAACGAGCGAAACGAATTTTTAACTTTCAAGAAGTTTGAAATGTATTTACATTTCAACTTCTTCTTCTTTGTAAACATGTAACTTCTACTTTATTCTACGTTCATCATCATAACCAGCTTAGTCTAGTGCTGAACATAATGTTAAGCCATTTCTGAAAATTGCCATTCTGAAAGTTATCATTTTTAAATATATTTACCGATATTTACTACGATGCAGTTTGACGACAGACGTGGCATAGGGATGTCAACCTTGCACGAGTTCTGCTCCACCACTACTCTCGTGTGACAAACAGCATTACTCTCACACTGATTACAAGCCATTCCTAGAAAGCACCGGCAAAAATCAGCATGCATTTTTTGTTTAAATTTATAATTACTAAAACTTTTGACCCTGTCACAGTATCCTGTACTAGGATAGCACTTTTACAGGAGGCAGTGCTCTTCATATGTTTTGATGTGTGGTGGTGTGTGTTTTGTGTGTGCGTGTATGGTGCAAAAGTGTAAAACTTTCCATCAAATTTTCTGTTCCTTCGTAGTTTAATTTAAGCATGTCATCAAAATATTTCTTTAATTTATATGTATTAAATATTCGTATTTGTTTTACATTTCGTGGTTTATTGTATACCCGAGAGATCAACGCATTACAATAGTGCTTAGCAAACTCTGTTTATATTCGTACCTTGGGACATCTGAGAAACATGACAGCTTTCTCTGAGACATGGGCAAAGACGGTACAATTTCTCTATGATGATATCTGAAAGTTATTGATTTATAATACAATTATCTCATGGCTAGTAATCTGCAGTTTTAAAACAAAGCTTACGAAGGATATTTAAAGGGAAGACAAATAGTTTTAAGGTTGTGTTTATTTTTTATTTAATTTTTATTTGCACTATTGAAGGCACAAAAGGCGAACTTAATGCCAAGAGATATTTTCTACCAGTCTTAGGATGAGAAGTTGTAAAGGGTGCAAAGAGCAAATTATCAAACGTGGATTTAATATTATGTTAATATACTCAAATAATATACTACAATATACAACACTTATATTGAATGGATTCATAAAACTTATATATTATGTATCCGTTCAAAGATTTTTTTGTATTATTTATGTTTATTAATTACTTCAATCGTACTTGTATATTGTGATAGTCATTATCGTTCAGTTTTACGCGCGCAATTAAACTTTCATTTTATGTAGCCGCCATTTTGTCGGTCGTTTCCGCTTAGAAGCACTCAACATCCGTTTCCTTTGGAAAATTACTCGTTATAAATTTATTCGCTTTTGTCCGCATGTGAAGGCACATAAATGTAAATTATCTACGACTTTGCACAATCTGCGCTACGTTAACTCTGTTGCGAATTTTTCTTTTAAATGAACATTCATTTTAACAGATGAGGGGGGTCGTTGCCTGCCAGCATTCGCCGGAAGAAAACTAGGAGAGATATGTAATCGTGAGAATCAATGTGACGCCGGACTAGTGTGCGAGGAGGTCGTACCGGGTATGATAACAAATTTACAATGATTTATAGAAATAAAAAAAAATTATATAGAAATTTCATTATTTAATTTATCTGTTATTATTTTCTACCAAATATTTTAAACACCTCTAATTCAAGATTTCATTCAATTTTCAGTTTCTTAGTAACATCTTGAAATTTTTTAATAAAACCATATCTCCTTTATTAAAGACAATGGAATATCTTAAATTTAGAACACACACTTTTAACAGGTGAGATGCACGTTTGCCGCCCACCGACAGCCGGCCACAAGCAATACAACGACGACTGTACTGCCTCCAGCGAGTGCGACATCACACGCGGTCTTTGCTGCATTTTGCAACGCCGTCACCGCCAGAAACCCAGAAAGGTAAACCTAGCTTTTACCATGTTTCCATTATATCAATGGAAATTAAAAACAGAAATACTGTAGGTGTAGGTGATTTTAATTGTTTTTAAAACTTCTGCCACTTCGTCACACCCAATGGGTTACACAAAAAGCGACTCATGGAAAACATGTATGAGTATAGACTTCAAAAAGAATTAACTAATCTTAGAAAACCGCCATTAAACATAGTTTAATTAAAAAAAATCCCAATCTTACTGCTCAATTCACTTGTATAGTTTGCGTATTCTTCAAAAATATAGTTTGTAATTCATTTAGTACTGAGACGCTGTTTATATCCTATAGTTTGTTTTTGTATATTTTAAATTGCACCAATACACACAAATTTAAATAATTAAAAAAAAATAGGATAATATTAAAAAAGTTAGAAAATTGCAATATAAGTAATCAGATAATATTAAATAATTACTAAAAAAAAAACAATCAATTCAGTGAAATAAATTAAAATCAAAACATTATATTATTTTCATTTATTATTTTTGATTTTAACTAGACGAAAACCCATTAAAAAGGGACTCAACAATAATAAACGACTCTGTTTTTCTTTATCTATTATTTCTGCTTTGCCTTCTTACAGATTAATTGTTTAATAAATGCTCCAGGGATCGAAATATAAAAAATCCTGAAAATATCATATTCTTTGTAGGCATTCGTTTGTGTTCATTCAGAAACTTTTTTACACTCTTTTCTTCAAAATGCGATGAATAATTACTTCCCTTAGGCAACACTGAAATTCATCTTCAAAGAATAGCTTATAATAGTATTAACATAAAAGAGGCTTTGAAAAGAATTTCATGAAAAAATTATGTATTTTATCCAGAGATTTAATAATCTTGAGTGAATTTATAACAATAATTATTGTATTTTTGAAGTGAAACTTTTTGGGCTCGCTACAGAAAATATTTGTTCGCGTTAAGCTCTACGTTTTCTACGCATGAGTGTTTAAATATATTGTTTCATGAGTACACCTAAACTAGTATATCTTTGATTATTTATAATATATCTAGATAGAGATGACATGACCAGATCTCCGACAACTGGATCTCTGGTACCATTGTAGTTTCAATTCTTGAGTTTGGTTTTAAGTGTTTAGTTTTGTGAATGAGATTTCAAAGAACAATAATTGAAGAACTGATAATGATCTTCGGCACTAGATCTCAGGCACGTAGAAAGTTTCAACCTTTTAGTTGAGTTAAATATAATTTTTGTGAAGGAAATTTTACAGCTATAACTTGAGGGCTTGGTGAATGGTTATGATCATATTTACGACATCTGGAACTTAAGCACGTTAAGACTTTTAAGTTTGGGTTTTAATATTTAGTTTAGAAGAGGAAATTTTTAGACAATAATTTAAGGGTGTGGTCATAACCGTATTTGCGGCAACCAAATCTAAGGCACTACGGCAGTTACAACCTTCGAGACATTTATTTTTGTGAATGAGATTTCACAACCAAAAAATTGAGGGTCTGATTATGATCAGATCTCCGGCAACTGGATTTTGGAGGAACCATGGTAGTAAAAGCTTTCGAATTTGTGCTCAAATGTTTAGTTTTGTCAAGAAGTTCATAGCCAAATATTTGACAGTCTGGTGATATCCAGTTCCCTGGCAACTGGATCCCAGGCATCGTGGCAGTTACAGCCTTCTAGTTTGGGCTTTCATGATTAGTTTTGTGAAGGAGGTAACACAGGCAAATTTTAGGGGATCTGGTGATGATCACCAACGGGTTCTGCGGCACCATAGCACTTTCAACTATCGAGTCTGGACTTCAATGTTCAGTATTGTGAAGGTAAATTGGGGATCTTCAGACTAGACCAAATTCGTGGTTAAGGTTACGCGTTACGATTTCGCGTTACGTTAAGTGCGAATAGATGTTTCAAGAGTATACTTAAACTTGTAAATATATAGTTTAGTCATAATATTATGGATAAGATGCGCATAGTCGTGTATGGACTAAGATATATGAACATGTAAACATCAAAACTTATGTGGACGTATTCAAGTTCTATGCGTTATAAACTCACGCGTAGTTACAGATCTATTTTCTTACATATTCATTATTCTCTAATAATTATAAAAATAACATTGGTAAGTTAAAAAAAATGGTATAGTGAATTATAAAATAAAAACTTCGTTAAGGCTTTTAATATATTATTTTAATAAAATACACTGAAAAGTGTTTATGATATACAGAAGTTATAACACACAGACACAGACTATCTGTTCGGTACAAATTTTGATAAAATAAAATTTTTATTCTATATCTTATTCCATGACATAATCTACCTATCTGACAAATTTTAATAAAATCCATTCATTCTTGTAGGCATAACAAGATGACAAACATTACATTAGCAAGATATATTAAATACAATTATTTTTGATTTACGTGTAATATAATACATTTTTACAATTTTTGTTTACCGATTAAATTTTTGTACACCGATTTAAAAAAAAAGTGAGGATTGTTATTCCCGCACGCTAGCCACATTTTTTAGATTAATAAAAAAAGTATTTTGTTTCATTGTTACGAAGAATTTGTCATTGGACAAGAGGCTGTTTTTACTTCATGGTCGTTAAGTATGATAATAACGAATAATATTGTTGCAAATGATTTTTTTTTTGTTTGTTCTTTTAAATTACTATGCACCTATTCAGCATAATAGCTGGTAAAATGCATAGATAGTCACTTTTACTCTTTACCTTCCTCACTTTATAAACCGTTAATAAAGAAGATAACAAGTTAGACAGCGTGGTTTCCTTTATTTATAAAATACTTTTTTAGCTGAAAACTGATCTGTTCATTACTCTCAATGCCTTTATCCTGCTAATTAATATTATAAATGTGGAAGTACATTTGTTTGATGTTTGTCTTTCAATCACGCATAAACCGTGAAAAAGATATTTTAGTAAAATTGATATGGAGATGTCTTGAAACCTAGAAAAGGACACTTTATCCTAGGAATACCGAGGAATTCTCCACGCGGCCGAACACGCGGGCGGAATTCAGTTTTTCTAGAACGATATGTTTGATTTAAACAGTTGTCCAGGTCCAACTATGACCAGTTCGATAGTTGAAAGCATTTTATTTATAACTATATTGTAAACGTTATTGTATACGCACAGAGTTGCGGCTACTTCAAGGAGCCTTTGGTGTGCATCGGACCGGTAGCAATGGACCAGGTTCGTGAGTTCGTGCAGCACACTGCCGGTGAAAAACGCATTGGCGTCTACAGACTCCATTAAAATATTTACCGTTTGTCTTACTTGGAGTAAAATGCTTATAGTTTAAACTCTTGCAAGCCATCAAAAAAACGTAAAGACTTTGAGAGTCATAATGTGTTTTTTCTTTATATTTGAACAAAACAGTTGTTTCGATATAGTCAGTATATGAAAAGTTATAAGCATATTACTCGAAGTAAGAATAGACAGACCCCTTGACTAATAAAGGTTTTTATTATTGAGAAGATTACCTTAACATTATAAAATAGTCTTTATTAGTTGAGGGAACTAACGCATTAGTGGCAGAAATATTACGATTCCTGACATAGTCTAACAATACAGACAACTGTTTAAATCAATGATTCGTAATATTTCTGCCAAAGCGGTAATGGATAATATTTTAAAATTACTTTCATTCGAATTTATAATTATTTTCGTTTAAAGTTTCTATATAATTATGTCTATCAATTGTAGATATCAATAAAAGTAATTTTAAAATTCGATATCCAAAAAAATGATACTTTAGCTTTCGAAAATGGTTAACCGATCTGCCCTTCTTTATTTAAAAAAAATTTGAAGGCTTAAAAAACTAAACAAGAAAGATCGTATAAAAATCAAACTAATGATAACTACTTTAGTTAAATCTTTATTAAAACATTATGTGCGTAGGTTTTAGAATAGAAAAAGATATGATAGATGTTTCATGAATACTTATGAATGTTATTTAAAAATAATCCTAAAATTAATTCTAATTACTATCGTTAGTCCATTTCATGTGTTTAATCCTTTAAATTAAATTAGGTTTAAACATTATAGGATTAGTCTTCAAAATTGAAACAAATACATATCCCACTGGCTGAGGCATTTATATTATAGATATCAAGTAATTATTGGTGTTAAATTATAATTAAAATAAATATAAACATACATATCATCTTAGATGTAAGCTACTTCATAATATAAAATGTATAATATATTTTTCTGCTGTATTTCATTACAAATAATTTAAGAATTGTCCTTCTAGTCACACAATGCTAGGTGCCTAGGTAAAAACATATCGAGATAATTGAAAAGTTCTTTCAAATGTAATGAATTTACCAGTAATTAAGTAACGTCTTTCATACATATCACCATTTTTTCCAGTAATCGGACTTAAATGTAACTAGCCTAAGGTCTGTGATTGTTGTATCTAAATATTTTCTGAAAATATATTCGTAAACAGAAACCTATTTTTCTGCCAATAGATACTGAGCCTTGTTAAAGATATTAAATATCTTCTATCCTGATCCTTGATTTTATTTACAGAGATTACAAAGGCCTAAGAATATGAAAAATTATTGTGTCGTGTCTACCGATTGATGTGTAATTACTAAAAAAAATTGTTGTTAACAAATAGGGTATGATGTTATTCGTACTATCTAACTCGTGTGTTAAATATGTTATTATGTGTTATATAAATTATGTCAGCAAAATATTATTGTTTTATTTCGCAGTATATGTAAATACTTTTTACCATAATATTCAAACATTTACCACACGATATTAAAGTTTGGTATAATCTTTCATGCTTACCTTACCCACTTATGCTAGTGCTTTCATGGAACAAATTGTTCTAAATTAAACAGTTATTAATACAACGATCTCTATAAACCAACCCAAATACGTCCGAGTGGGGATCTGCCACTGAATAAGGAGTTCAGTTCAGGAGTCGAGTTCGATCGGAGAACTTATACTATTTCTGCGGTTGGCTATGACACTAAGACGGCGACAACGGCTCACCACCTATTACGTAGTCGTAAATAAGCTCTGGTGTAAAGGACTGTTTAGTTAAATCGACTAAATTGTCCAACTGTGACCATCCAGTTTTATATACCATCCATTGAGTATACAGTTGGGAGAGTTTATTTATTTTTAGATCTCTTATCTAACAATTAAATCTCTCAACGAAAGGAAAAATTGTTCGAATTAAATTCCTGTACACTATTAATAAGAAAAAATCTCTGAAATTCGTAAAATGATTAAGAAATAAACTTACTCATAGTTTGATTAAATAAATATATTTTATAACAAAACATTAGAAAAAAAGGAAATACATAGTAATTAGATTATGGTCTCAATTCATCTAGTCAGCTGTAATCACTCATAAAGAGCTTATTCTGTCACAGGTAATGGTGGTATATAGAAAAATAATGGCGGGGGATTGTATATTCCACCACCATATCCAAATCCATATCCTCCTATAATAACAGTAGGAGGTCTCCTTTCACCTACCAAGTAGGATTCGATGCACTGAAATTCACAGAACACCGTATCATTAACATTATAAGTCATTCATTTGCACATGACTGGAGACCGGCCTCTCCCAATAAAAGGGCTTGCTGTAATCGCCACGCTTATAAGTCTGGTTGGCGATCGCAGTATCAGGTGCCAAGCACCCTTGCCCTTGCTGTCAGCCATCGGTGTGCGTTCAGGACGAATATATTTTTAAATTATACTTGATAAATTTAATAATTCAGATACCATGATATAAGAAAAATTTTCGCTTAGTCCAGAGTTTCATATACAGGGCGGTCCGCGAATAAATAAAAATTATAGTAAATATTACGATCTCTATAGAAACAATATGTTTTTTTTTTTTTAAGAATTAAGTAGTCCATCGCAATCATAGTACATTTTTGCCTTTATTATTATTTGTTGGGATATCCGCCATAATAACACATATTCAGCGGAAGTTTCAACCAGCCAAGGTACAAAAATACAGTGCTTTAATTGTAGTGAGGGACGGATGGCGTAGCCTCCGTAGTATGCCTCTGTACGGAACCCACAAAAATGAGGAGTGATCGCAGTACCAAACGCTTCGTGGTCCAGACGCTGCTATCTTTCACTGGCCAGGCATATTCCGAGATATCTGTCGGAAGCCATGTGATTTTCTAGGAATCTCTCTTAGTTAAATCTTATGACTCCCAGTAAAGAAACCGGAGTGGTAGATACTCACGTCTCTCGCCCATAGTCAGGTAGACATAACGGATTTCTATTAGGCACGATTCAACGTAGTTCAATTGTTAATACTGGCTTGTAAAATAATAATAAATATTATACTAAGTTATTCTATAAGCATAAACATACTAACCTGAATAAACAATAAAACAGAGAATATTAAAATTAAACTATTAACTGCACCCATGTTATTCGGCATTTACTTCACACACTATTCAATATTTGTTATTACATTTCACAAATCCGCGGTTCTCTATTTATATTATTTTTGATCTTGTTTACATTATATGCATATGCATTTTAGTACACAGTAAAAGACTATGCAAATAGAATTTAAACTCTTTGCCAGGGCGATATGAATCAGAGGAGTTTGATTATTTATTTAAATACACTGCTGTTTGTTACGAAACATAATTTTGCAAACACAAGAGTATTTGTGAAACATGATGTTATATATACAGTTTCGTTTTACTTCGAATGAGTAATACTTATATTGTAACTAAAACTAAAATACAGGAAAGAAATGATATGAAAGCTAAAATGTTTAAGAAAAAGGTTGTTTCTCTTAGCATTTCCTTTCGAAATCACGCCTTAATCTTACAAAAATAAGTATCAGACAAATTTCTAATAAAGTAATTGAAAAAGAGCAACATTCTTTCCTCACTTTGGGTCAATATTCGTCCTTCTGTGTTACGAAAACGTGGATTTGTGCTTATAATGCCAGTCTGTAGAGACATGGACACTGGGTAGGAATTCAGATTCAGATTTAAGGATTTAGCGTTTGACATTTGTGCAACATACAAATTATTAGTTTTTTGTCTGGTTCTGTTGTATTGCGTCATTGTCTCTGACACATACGTATATATATATATATACTGTGGTGGTCATATAATTTGAAACACTTCTTATGAATAAAGAAAGTATAACTACAACGTACTAATGTTCGTAAAAATATACACATTTAAAAATTTATAATCATGCAATAATATAGCCACTCAAATAAAAAACTCATTAAATGCATAAAATATAAAACATATCTTACATTTCATTACAAAATGAGTCTTACACATGTAGGAGTTTATTTTACTGTTACTGGCCGCCTAATTAGAAAAATTTTAAAAAGCATCCACAGCTCGTTCTTTTTTTGAAATTGGAGAATAACATTTCTTTCTTGGCTTTGTCTATTATTTTGGCGGCTATTCAAAATTTAATCTAAATTTTATTTTGTTCAAAATGAGCAAAAATAAAAATTGTGACGCGTCAACTAGGCAACTAATTGTTAATTTACATAGATCATAAGTGGGCGTACAGAAGAATAGCTGAGCAATTAAATTGTTCTGTTAAGAAAGTTTTTAATGCAATTGATCATTATAAAACACATAGAACTGTTGAAAAACCTCTCTCAGAGAAGATACGCTAATCGTTCGTGTTGCTAAAAAAGACCCAAGTAAAGGCTCCAACCAGATTAAAAATGAAGTGTTTCCCCCGATGACCCGAGAAACATCTCGTCAAGACTGATACGCCGAAGATTTGTGGAAGCTAAATTGTTTGGAAGAATCTCTCGAAAGGTACTGCTTCTTACCAAGCAACACCGAGAGAAGCATCATTATTCGCTAAAAAATATGTTAATTGGACGGTACGAGAATGGAAAAAAGTGTTATTTTCAGATGAAACAAAAATAAATATGGTAAATTTCCGATGGAAAGCGCTATGTTAGACGTCCTGCAAACAATGCTTTTAATTATAAATACACGTGGAGTGTAGTCAAGCACGGTGGCGGTAACATTAAAGTTTGGGGGTGTTTTTCCGGATGTGGAGTTGGACATTTGGAAGATTGAAGGTACAGATCAATGGCAATACAAAAATATCTTAGAGCACACAATGATTCCCTACTCGGACGATCATTTGCCTGTAACCTGGATCATTCAGCATGACAATGACCCTAAACACACGGCCAATACAATAAGTATATACATATAAATATACTTATTTGTATAATACGAGGTCGAAAATCATTTTATTTATTGGAAAGCATTTATAAAATAGGTATTTTGTATTTTAAATACTATCGAAATAAACTGTTTACACATTTTACATGGAATTAATAAAATTAAAAGTATATCTTGCATTTAAATATATTTGAAAAACGATTTTGTTCATATCAGGTTCTATCTCCCCGAGAGGCATAAAGTGGCGGCTTCTGCTGCTGCGCGAATGGGCCAGCTCATCCTGGTTGGTACCACGGCCTCGCAGAATACCAGCGTGAAGTAGAAGCATCGTGTACTTCTGCATTTTGATCGGTGACTGAGTTAACCGGAATCCCACTCCCCTTCCCCATCCTACCTCCCAGCTCCCAAATACCCTTAAAGGCCGGCAACGCATCTGCAGCGCATCTGTGGCAGATGTGCGTGGGCGACGGCAATCACTTAACATCAGGTGAGCCGCTAGCTCGTTTGCCGCCTTTCCCATAAAAAAAGTTAAACGGTAACTCCGGTTAGCCGTACCAAATGGAGGTTCTTCATTTCTGCTCACCTACTAATTGCTAATTGTTTGTAGGGTGTAAGGGGAAATGTAAGATTTTAGTTTCACCGAATCTCAACGTCACCTCCTTACGGGCGAGGCTCTGGCGAGCGACTGATGGTGGAAAATCTATACAACTATGCTAAACCCAAAATCCAACAGAGTGATTATGAGGAGTAGCACCTCTAGTGCGAGGGTGCCGGCGCTGCGCTCACCAGTCCGTCTACCCAGCGAGGTCGGTTTGGCCAGATCATGGCATGCTAAGTTTTGTTGATGCTCTCATGGAAAAGTAAAGAGTTTGTCTCTAAGTGAACTAACACAGGCTGATAAAGAAGAAAAGAATATATCCAAAAATTGTTAAATTTTTAATTGTAAAAGTTTCAAACTACATACAACGACAACACAACACAACGACTACCTATTTACTACTAATTTAGTGCATTAAATGTGATGAAGGGCTCGACAATTGCATGACTTGGTACCGGTGCCCGGTTGGTCTATAGTAACATTTTCAGGTACTTATTACTATTATTGCATATAGCCTAAAATCAAAAAAAAAACCGGTTAGCAAGCGGTAGTGTCCTTTTCTTCCTAGATGCTTCTTCCTTGGTCTGGGTTGGTATCACAATCTTATCCATTCCTGCGGCTCGCTCACTATTGTGAACCGTTTTTAAAGACACAAAGAGCCAGTGTAATTACGGTCTGTAATCTTTCTCGTTTTAAGTTATTTGCAGATGTTCATATGCTGCAGTGGCCACTTACCATCCAATGGACTGTTAGCGGATTTTTTCTTACAATCAATGATTAAACAAAAAGAAACTTCGATCGGCGTCACTAGTAAATTTTTGAAGTATTTATTATGTATTTACTTTCTTCAAAAATACTACTGAATAAAAAGAATGCTTATTATTTGTTTATGTCATAAAATTCCCAAATGAAAAAAAAGTTTCATTTAATAACAATTTAATAACATATTAATATTTATATAACACAAAACATTAACAAAAATTGCATTTACATAAGTACGGTAGGCCAATTGTGATTTTTAATTCATTGTTAATTTTCGAATTAATTAAATTTTTAACGGGTGCAATCACCCAAAAAAGGGATAGGGTAGTGGAGGTGGTGGTGGTCTATAGAAAAACGGAGGCGGGGGTCTATAATATCCCCCACCGTAGCCCAATCCTCCGTATCCTCCCACAATTATTGCAGGACGTCCCCAGCCGCCATACCAGTGGGATTCGATACACTGAAAAGAATTAGATAAGAATCAACCTTAATCGAAAAGTACTATGTAGTTGCTAATAATAATTGCGAAAAAAATTCCACATCAAGGCGTTTTGTAAAAAAAGAAAAGAGAAGGATATCAGCAGTGTCATAATTTGTAGTCTTCTCATTGTAATTACATTTTGGTGTATAAAAAAAATTGCTCCTATTGTTAGATTTCCAGGACTGGGTAACCACAAAAAGGCCTGTTAATAAACTGTCCTGCCAAGAATTGTATGCCGGCTTTTGCTGACGCTTTCTTGAGGAGGCCTATATTTATCAGAGGACTAAAATAGGCTGATGCAGTAGTGGTACAGAGCATAATTATTTATCAATACTGGAGGGTAATAAGTTAAATATTCATGTGTACGATAAGATAAGATATACCTAAGATATACATTTGTAGTAAGTGTAGATACCAAAACACAGGGACTTACAGTTAGGAAGAGGATAGCGATTGGGTGTAATTAAAATAAAATAAAAAAAATTAAAATAAAAAAGAAACAAAACTCTTACCCTGTCCCTAAAATCAATTGGTTGTACATAACATAAATATGAAATCGAACCGAGAGACGGTGATTCAGCAGGCAGCTAATCTGATGTCAAGCAACATGATTGATGGTAGTGGTTTGACGACGTTTTATTTTAATCTTATATCTAGTTGAGTTCAACAAGACACTACGGGATATCATTACCAGCATCACCATCACAACCTGTCATAAGTCCACTGCCGAACATAGCACAACAAATATTTCAACAAAATAAGATCCTGTGCCACCCCGACCGGTCGGCATAATTTTACTTGGATGCATATACATATACTACTTATAGTCATAAAATCTACACTACACTGTTAATAAATAACACACTAAAATATATCTATATTTTGGACAAAATTATCTGGTGTAACCGTAACATGAAGACAACAGCGTGATCACAAAACAGCTGAAGCGTAGAACAACAATTTTAATTGCGAAAAATGCATTAAAACAAAAATACTAACCTGAATTAACAAAAATCCAGTAATTATTAAAATTAACGTTTTAACTGGAGCCATAATCTGTATTTACTTCACATAATACACACCACACTGCGCAATACCTTAGTTTGTCATTAGATCAAAAATCCTTCCTCCCGTCTTTATATAATAATTTGCACTAGTTTACATTTGTATGTAATGCACGCCTTCTATAATGAAGTCTTAACTCTTTGCCAAAACATTAAGATTAAGAGTTGCTTGACAATGTCTTAATACGCTTCTGTAACTTTTGTTTATTGGAATAGATTTTCACAAAGATGTGAGAATTAATGAATAATAGGTTATAAATGGAAATCGTTTTCCCTCTAGTAAGTAAAATAAGACATTATGCATACTATACAAAATAAGTCTTACAAAAACAATACATTCGTATATATATTGTTTTTGAAAACAGGCATTCCATAATAAGATTTTGTAATTTTTTCCCGTACACATTTAACAATAAACATTAGCGAACTGTGGAGAAGAAGGTATCAATTTCTTTTGCCAAGATATGGATCCTGAGTTCGAATCCTAACTGAAGCCAGCATAATATTTGGGTGTGCTTAAACACCCAAATATTACGGACGTTTACAGACTATGGACTCTAACGCACATATCAGACGCAAATGAGTTCAAAAATAGCAGTTGTACTTCTTGTATTTGTTAAATGATAATCTGTGTTGCACAGTAGTATCTGGAATTTGCCTGAGAGTCTTTAGTTCAGTTCAGACTAGAAGATAAGAATGCTGAACTGAAGATCACGAATTTTTGTTGTCAGTGCACATGGCTTCTGAATCAGAGGTTCTAAATATAAAATCAATTCTTATCTGCGATCTAATAATCTTATAAAGGTCACATCGGATTCGAGAGGGAACTATTATATCTACAACCCCTTTCTTCCTTGCCGTGTAGTGGAAAAGAAAAAAATCATTAAACGCTTTTGAAAATTACACATATCTGCTGGATTAAGCACAGTTGCATCGTTTAAAACTCAATAAAACTCCAGGCGGTGATTCCCTTAACGTGAAGCTTGTAAAAAACAATATTTTATTAAATTATTTTAACGATTAATATCTAGCAATGAACAGGGGAAAAATAGTGTTTAATATTAAAGTGTCAAGGATTACAGGTTCACTCTAGTGTACTAGCGGAGTATGTGAACCTGAAACACAAATTTATGTTGTAGGTGAAAAAAACCTATAGATGGTTGAAAAACTGTCATATATTTGAAATTAAACTATGTTTTACTGATGTTCGTTTCGATGTTCGCGATGTGTAGTATTCACGTAAATACAAGAAATCATTATGTGAACCATCATATATATCATAGGCTTAATTTACCCTATAGGTCAGTGCTTCCCAACCTTTTTTCGTTCCCGTACCCCTTAATAAAACTCATAAAAATGTTTTGTATTTTACCAACCTAACGCTCATAGTCTAGCACCTTAGTAATTTATATGAATGATGTTAGAAACGCCTTTGCACACGAGGTTCCAGTCGCTGTTTCATGGCCGAATACTACGCTTGCATAAAACATATTAGGTAGTATGCAAGTTTTGTATAATAATTTGCACTAGTTTACATTTGTATGTAATGCACGCCTTATATAATGAAGTCTTAACTCTTTGCCAAAACATTAAGATTAAGAGTTGCTTGACAATGTCTTAATACGCTTCTGTAACTTTTGTTTATTGGAATAGATTTTCACAAAGATGTGAAAATTAATGAATAATAGGTTATAAATGGAAATCGTTTTCCCTCTAGTAAGTAAAATAAGACATTATGCATACTATACAAAATAAGTCTTACAAAAACAATACATTCGTATATATATTGTTTTTGAAATCAGGCATTCCATAATAAGATTTTGTAATTTTTTCCCGTACACATTTAACAATAAACATTAGCGAACTGTGGAGAAGAAGGTATCAATTTCTTTTGCCAAGATATGGATCCTGAGTTCGAATCCTAACTGAAGCCAGCATAATATTTGGGTGTGCTTAAACACCCAAATATTACGGACGTTTACAGACTATGGACTCTAACGCACATATCAGACGCAAATGAGTTCAAAAATAGCAGTTGTACTTCTTGTATTTGTTAAATGATAATCTGTGTTGCACAGTAGTATCTGGAATTTTCCTGAGAGTCTTTAGTTCAGTTCAGACTAGAAGATAAGAATGCTGAACTGAAGAACACGAATTTTTGTTGTCAGTGCACATGGCTTCTGAATCAGAGGTTCTAAATATAAAATCAATTCTTATCTGCGATCTAATAATCTTATAAAGGTCACATCGGATTCGAGAGGGAACTATTATTTCTACAACCCCTTTCTTCCTTGCCGTGTAGTGGAAAAGAAAAAAATCATTAAACGCTTTTGAAAATTACACATATCTGCTGGATTAAGCACAGTTGCATCGTTTAAAACTCAATAAAACTCCAGGCGGTGATTCCCTTAACGTGAAGCTTGTAAAAAACAATATTTTATTAAATTATTTTAACGATTAATATCTAGCAATGAACAGAGGAAAAATAGTGTTTAATATTAAAGTGTCAAGGATTACAGGTTCACTCTCGTGTACTAGCGGAGTATGTGAACCTGAAACACAAATTTATGTTGTAGGTGAAAAAAACCTATAGATGGTTGAAAAACTGTCATAAATTTGAAATTAAACTATGTTTTACTGATGTTCGTTTCGATGTTCGCGATGTGTAGTATTCACGTAAATACAAGAAATCATTATGTGAACCATCATATATATCATAGGCTTAATTTACCCTATAGGTCAGTGCTTCCCAACCTTTTTTCGTTAATAAAACTCATAAAAATGTTTTGTATTTTACCAACCTAACGCTCATAGTCTAGCACCTTAGTAATTTATATGAATGATGTTAGAAACGCCTTTGCACACGAGGTTCCAGTCGCTGTTTCATGGGCGAATACTACGCTTGCATAAAACATATTAGGTAGTATGCAAGTTTTGTATAATAATAATTTATGTCTTAGGGATATTTTATTGGTTTTATTCGTTAGGTAATTTAGGCGATCGAATATAAAAGCCGCTTTATTCCTTACGTTTCTGAAGTGCTTAGTGAAGCTAAGCCTGTTGTCTAGGGTGACACCTAGGTATTTCACTTCCGACACCTACGGTACGGGTTTGCCGAATAGTGATATCGAAGAGAATTTCCTTGATACTTTGCGTTTGGAGGCGAAAAAATATGACTTAGATTTTCCACCACTTTTTAACTCCTTCCTTACTCCAGCAAAATATAAGCACCATCTTCTATTTATGTAGGTCTACCACATATGTTCCAAACTGACACCGTAATGAACCAATATCGTATTGAAAAGTAAAGGATCTTTATATATATATTTTATTAATATCCTTCATTCGAAATAAAAATACTCTAAGAAAAAAATAAACAATATAGGTATATAGTGTAACGTCTCTAGTGTACTAGCTAAATGGTGCCTACTATTTACCCAGTATATATATGTACTTAACAAAAATGATTCTTGATTTATTTTTTAGCTTGCTTGCTTGATTAAAATGAAAACAATTTCAAGTTCTCCCGTAAAACGGAAACGGGGGTGGCGGCGGCAGCCCGAAGCATGGAGGAAGAAATCTAGGTGGGGGCTGGCGGTATAAGCCACCCCCAAAGCCGTAGCCGAAGCCTCCCGCTACAATTGGAAGCGCTCCCCAACCACCTATCTAATGACAAAATATAAACAGAAAACCTGAAAAAGGAAAACTTTAAATTGGTTTAAGCATATTAAACAATTAACATCAATGAACCTGAGATATAATATGTAAGAAGTGTAAAACAATGAAAATGTCCAATCAAGACTACAGCGATATCATCATTATTGTACATCATCGACTCACGACTCATTATGTAAATGAGTCGTAAGTGAAAGAACAAATTAACATACCGTTAATTTAATTGTTAGTGTATAGCGGTAATGTAAGGGGGGAATATATTCCCCCTTACTTATTACCTTATCTTATTACCAAAATAAGACAAGGTAATAAGTAAGGGTAAATTTAAAAGTACACGTGGTGCACTCTGTTAGCTAACAAAGGAGGTTCTGATGACCGAATGATGGCGGAATATCTATTCGAATTTGCGAATCCAAATCACACAGACTACTTTAACGTAGTAGAGTCAAGCGGCAGCTTTTTATGCTGCTGGACCGGGTTGGTACCGCGGCCTCGCAGAATACCGGTGTAAAGTAAATGCATCTTGTGGTTCTGCGTTTCGTTTGGTTTTAGTGAGGTAACCAGAGGCCCACTCCTCCTCCCATCCCCCTCCTCGTCCTCCCTCCCATCTCGCAAATACCCTTAAAGGCCGGCTACGCACCTACAGCTCCTCTGGTATTGCAGATGTACGTGGGCGACGGTAATCACTTAGCATCAGGTGAAGCGATTGCTCGTTTGCCGCCTTTCGCATAAAATAAAATCACAAATGCGACGGTTTTCCTGTCAGCCCAGCGTCTCCAGTGTCTTTTATGTTCTGCAGTGCGAGCAAGAAGACGAATATATACGATTTACGTTAAATCTAGAATGAGGAGATTAACTTACTGGCAATAAAATACAAATAATGACTATACTACAAAAGTGTACATATATTATAGATATACGAGTAAGACCCATGGTAGAGTCGGGAGAGGAAGACAGACCTTTTTTTATTTATTTACATGGGGAAATGCCTGACGCATACAAGCCCACTCGGGGGCAAGGACGGGTTATGTCGGGTTCGCACCGACTAAAACCCCATGGTGTTCCACCTTCGTCGCATGTCGGCAAGTTCACGGGAACGCTTTCGCACACATCCGTGACCCCACCAGCGCCGGCCGCTGTAGGCGGTCCCTTCTCGAGAGAGAACGTTCTCTCCCACACCACCCTGGCTAGGAGTGCCGGAACACAGACCCGCCTACCTACTTGGCCCACGGTCCGTTGCCCACGAGGGCAACGGACCCCCCCGAGCCCGGAGGCCATGGGGATCAGGAAGGCTGGAAGCGCCAGCCTTTCCGGCACCCCATAAATACCAAAACGCATTACCAAAACTCCTCTTCCCCCGCGACTCCACCTCGGCTGTGGGGGGCCAGGAGAGTGCTAAGCTAACACGGGAAGTGTTACCTTACCACAATCCACCAACAAGCATCCAAAGTGGGCTCACCAAGCCCACTCGGAGCGACCTCCTCTGGCCGGCTCTCCCCGCAAATACAAGCCGGCCATGTAGGTTCCTCTTGGTTCACCATGGGAGACCAAGCCGCGGTTACTAAGCCCCCCCGCCACGACAAGGCCCATTCGGGGGGGAGGAAGACAGACTTAGGTAAACATTTCACGATCAAATCGGACACGTTCTGAAAAAAGGCCAGGTCAAGAGTAATCTAAACCAACGAGCATGCATGCGAAGATTGATAAAAGTGGAACAAGCGAAAGACGTATGTCAGGACCGTAGCAAGTGGAAGAAGATTGTCTCTGCCTACCCCGTTGGGAACAAGGCGTGAATATATACATACAGTAAGACACAATACTCAGTAATACCGGCTCGTTATTTGCGCAGACTTTCTACTGTGTATTTTTATTTAGATCTACTGCTATATATTTACTTATATCAATTTATATCATGTCACAAACACGCTCATACGTTGTTCTCTAAGATTAAGTACAAAGAAATAATAGATTATCTGGAAAGAGAGGAGACATTTTTAATGATTTTGTAGATAGATAGAAGCAAATATAAAATTTGCGTTGATATAAAATACTTATTATTATAATAAAATGATTTAACTGATTGAAAACTAATAACTTGTCTTTTACACAGATAATGGTTCCAGCTGATAGTGCCATAGAATCATCCATTGCTTGCAGATGAAGTTGACTTTTGGAGAAAAACTATAACACATCTTTAGTCAGGTTAGGTTTAGGTTTGTGTTCCAACCTTGTGGAAAAAGCGTTTGAGCATCGACTTTCTAAATTACTTTATACTGAAGTCTAAATTCGTAACAAATATCTATAACCTACTAAATATTTTTTAACACAGATGTCGTTCAGGTCGCGGTGCAACTACTGAACTTCCTTAACGTCGCTTATAACATTAGAATAAGCTTACCTTGCACTTTTTTAACTGTTAATACGTTTTTAACACTATTGAACTCGATATCCTTATCACCTTTATACCTTTGTTTTATTCTTCTTCTCAATTCTTGTAATTGTTTTATTTTATTTTTTTCATGGGAAGGCGGCAAACGAGCAAGCGGTTCACCTGATGGTAAGTGATTACCGTCGCCCATGTACATCTGCAACCCCAGAGGTGCTGCAGATGCGTTGCTGGCCTTTAAGGGTATTTGGGATATGAGGAGGGAGGATGAGGAGGTGGATGGGGAGGAGGAGTGGGCCTCCGGTTACCTCACTCACCGAACGTAAAGTAGAGACACAAGATGCCTCTACTTCACGCCGGTATTATGCTTCAGCTTGTATATAAACCGGTGTGCTGTTTGTATCTGTGTCGCATTAGTTTTTTTGGATTGGTGTTACAAACAATTTAACAGTGTACAATTAATAATGGTAAATGGCTACTGAAGCTCATGGGCAACTGGAATCAAGTTTAATGGAATTTCTCACAGCTTGTAATGTAAAACCTATGCATCGCGCCGGTTTCGTGCGAACAAATTTGTAATATAATAGACAAAAAACGAAAATTTTATACATTAAAAAACCCCTCCTTGTGAAAATTTCAAGATGGTGCTGAAAACCATATTGAAATCCACCTCGAAGCTGAGAATTTATAAAGAAGTCACGGAAAAACGAAGACGGCTACTTAGCTTTATGCTATTTAAAGATATAATTTACGTTGTTAATACTAATTTTGTATACATTCATTCCGTTGTGCAAATAGTAAGGCAATTGCGTATAGATTGTTTAAAAGTTTAATGCAATTTTATTATAATATACATAAAATTTAAATGTAACTACATTTTTATTACACTTCCAGCTATAGTGGCCTTCCCATCTGGTGATATCTCCTAGTAAAATATGTCTAATATAACTTTTTAATGGGTGATCCGAAAATATTTTAAAAAATTCACCAGAAGAATTTGACTTAGTATATCATAATGTTTTTGACATATACGAGGGGCGTTCAAATAAAATTGAGAATGCGGTCCAAATTTCAAGGCGTGTTCTTTTCCCGACAAAAAAAGTTCATGGACTCTATTTTCAGGGATGACGAAGGGATAGTAATGATTGAATATCTCGATGATGGAGCTATTGTTACGGGTGCTTTGAACAGAACAATTAAAATTATTACGCAACGAAATTAGCGATAAACGGCGAGGAAAACTCGCTAAGATCGTTTCAATATAGCTATGCTACCGACGGCCTTCAAAATTTGTTATTACTACGAGGAACTACATTCATATTCAAATTATATTCCTTCAGGATTTTCATTAATCATGCCTCTACTACGACTATGAATTTTAGGTACGTCACTCTCCATCTAGTGTATATCTGGTCAAACCACGAAGAAGCCAATATTATGTTAAAAACTTGAAATCAATCAGAAACCATAACAAACTTGTATTGAGTTTCTTCTCCTATTTATTTTTCATATTAACACTCTTTCTGCTTCGGAAATTACAACGTCAGAGAGTAACGAGTACATATCGAAATCCAACAAATTATTAGCGAGGGAGATCTAATTGGACGATGTGGAAAATATCACGGTTTTGTCCTGGTTTACCCCTTTTTGGGGTTATCGTCCAATTCAATAAATTATGTGATGATGTCAATAAGTTATTACCAAGCTAGGTTTCTAATTGTATTCGAGGAAAGTACTAATTAATATTGCACGAACCATTATTGTCACACGTGTAAAAGAAATAAAATTCAATGCCACTTTATCGAAAACCGTAATAATTCTATAAGTATACAAAATTGAAAGAACCGACCAAAGTAAACAAATCTTTAGAAGTAATATTTCTTAGAGCGTGATATGGAAAAATAATGAGCGTGAATTTTAATGATGCGCACGTGCAGGATGACATCAAAATCTACATGATGAAGTTACTCGCTAAGCCCACAGAACAGCCGAAGAAGAACGACAATTTCGTATAAAAAACGAGGAATCTCGTGTCTGTGAATCCCATATTAATTCTCTCTACTAATTATTGACAATTGTTTTTGTTTTAAATAATACTAGTTGTTGCCCGATTTTCACTCGCGTATAATCCATGAACACGATATAGTTATGTTAATAATGTAAAAACTTAATAAATAGACACATAAATTATTCATAGACTTCCGAACAGTGAATGTAACATTTAATTGTCTGTGATATTTATGTATGTATTCTGTTCTGGCCATTGTCTATAGTTTATATAGTATTAATTCATTATATCCGTCCGTAATATTAATCGTTCTGATCGATTACGTTATGCCTGCTCTGCTGGTTGTTGACAACAAGCTTATAGGTCCATAGCTGCTTATATAATTTCTTCGTCTCTTTTTGTTCAATAATATTATATGGACTTAAGTCCATTGTCTCGGGATATTGCCCGTAAAAAGAACCTTGTTAAATATTACCATGAGGACAGGGCTTACTTCGTCGATAGTGTCCTGTAGTAGCTCGTGTAATTTTCTTGATCCTGGAACTTTAACTCGTTTTGGCTACTTATTGTTTTTCTACTTCACATAATAGTATCGTTGGTTGCATCTCAGAATGTTCGTACGTTTTGGAATGATGTAAAAAATGTGTAAAGAAATCATCTGTTCCAACCTTTATTTCATGTTTAGTATCCATTCCCTGTTAACGTCCCATAATTCTTTTAAAGCTTTCTTAATACCTCCTATATATATAATATATTTTTCTTGAGTCTGTAATCTTTTCTAATGCTCTCTCTTCTATTTTAATCAAGTGAGCGATTTCATTGGCATTCATTTTCTTTTTTAGGTGTGACAATAAGTTTTTTCTCTTGAATGTGAGTCCAATGGAGTGTTTTTCAGTTTTTTACATATATCTTTTAGCTAAATGTTAATATATTCTTGTGTTATTTGTCTCCTTATTGCTAGACTTTCTTACTTCACTGAGTAAGATGTTAGTTTCTCTTATTATCTAAGATGGTAGTTTTCCTCGTTCACTTGTCTTTTTATCTTACCTTTTTTTTGTTTGCTATGATAATTTTTCTTACTAATTTAGGTTAATTTAAATTTGAAAAACCTTATAATTATTAGAGTAAAAAAAATAATTTAGAATAATGTCAATGTTTATGCATGCCTAAGCATGATTTGAGATCAAGATACTGATTTCCTTTTTGGTATTTTCTGTCTAGGAAAATCCACATCCATTCGTTACCAAATATTTTCTTGAAAATATATTAAGAGTTTTTAAGCTATTTTGTGTAAGAAAATTTATATGGGCAGCCCATCGTACATATGCACATAGTATATTTAGTCTCATGTTGCATATCATTTTGGACAGATTTGCCACAATTGCCACGCTTAGCAGGCAAAGGGGCGATTTCATTACCAGATACTAGGCATTACCTTTAGTAGACTTTTACGTAAAGTCCTTTTTTTACATCTCTGTTAATCTATTTAATTTAGCTATACATTTCTTAGACTTTATCGCTTCTGAACGACTATTTTTGGTAAAGATAGACCGTCAGAGGTGTTAGTTTGCAAGTAAAACCAAAAGCGGGTCCAAATTCTGTGACAAATATTAATGACCCTGTAATATTACAATCCTTTCAGGAATTTCATTATTCTATTCGTCTAAAAACACTTTATGTTCGGCCTCCATTAAATCCTTTGTAGCAAAGGTATACTTTGTGATTGTGAGGTTCTTGGTTAACAATAACTGTTTCATTAATTTAAATTATAAAATACGTAGGTGTATGGGTTATACAGTATATATAATCTTTATCTTTTTTGCCAAATGTCGACCTCTAGTGCACAACGAGCGGCGGAGCTTGAAATTTAACGGACGAGAAGTTGCTTTCTAACGGATGAGGCACTGTCGGTCGACTGGAGACGTAAAGTCAATACGACTAGTGGTGGGAAACAGCATCTCTTGTGCACCGGCACTGCACAGGATAGCGGCACTGCTTTTACTAAACCACGTGTCCAGCATGGTGTGTATGTATAAATCTTTCATGTGCAGCATGCCAACTTTGGTAGTCGCTTTCATAGAAATCCATATGTCCAGCCGTGGACTTATATTCGATACCCGTTCCATCGCCATTAAAAATATTGGTGGTAATGAAAGCCATCTTGAAGAAAGTGTCATATTTGAAAAATAATAAAAAGAATTACTAAATATGCCGTCCATCAACTCCGACTATATTAGCGGAGGCTGACTATTCACAGCTCCAAAACCCTCTCAAAAATAAATGAAGGCCAGTCCCCGACAACGGAAATTTGTAGACTGCTACTTTACGGTTTAAATTGTGTGTAGCATTATCTCTTGGCATACTATTACGGTGGAATTTAATTAATTAAGTACTTTACTGCTAACACAAATACATGGCTCTGTTTCCTCGATAACATTGCTATTTGCCAAGCTTATTTAAGTGCAAACGACCATAAGAAATACTTAACTAGAATCGCAAATAACAACCCTGCTCTGTTTCACGGAAAATGCTGGAATAGAATTTCCAAAAACCATTACTCTTAATGTAAAGGAATAAGAACGCGTTTGCAGTACTTGTAGCCTGATTAGATAATACAAGTTAAGTTACCAAGAGGTCAAGTACGTTTGTGACGTAAGAGAATAACAGGATAACTAGGGTTTACAAAATTTATCGATATCTATTTATTTCGCTTTTAATTTTCTTTAGATGACGATGCATCTTTTACGTGGTCTCTCGTCCGTCTATGTGCCTATTCGCTGTATCTTTTAAAACGCAATAGGTAACAGATTGAAGTTTTCACAGCTTGTGTTATTAAGGTAGATATACTAACAAATAATATGTGTTTTTTCATCGTTTTTGGTTTTTACTTTATAGTAAAAAAAATAATACATACAAGTGGTCTGATTATAGTGCAAACTCTGAAGTAAAACAACAAATAATAAAAACTGGCCAAGTGAGAGAGGGGGGCTCGTGCTAATGATGTCGAACTAAATGAAAGAAAACACATTTTTTGGTAAATATATAACAAAGATATATAGAACAGATACAAATATATATATATATACAGAATACAGTGTGTGGTTAAAGAGAACCCTGAGTGAGAAAGATTAGTCATCTGTCAAGTGTAATATCCCTCTACAAGATGCAGGAGTGTACAAGCTTTATTGTGAACGCGGTCTCTCTTACATATGGCAAACATAAATATCAATAAAACACCGATTCCTACCAAGGATGATTCGCGAAGCTTTTTGAAATTAGAAAAACATCCTAATTTAAATAGAGGAAATGGCTATACCACCTGCTTGAGATCCGGTAATTACTAAAATTAAATCCAAGATCAAGCATTTGGCGTAGATCGGATCAATTTAATAATTGTAAAGCTGACCGAAAGTAGCTGGATTAACTATGTTATCAGTGATCCAATACATCAAGATTTAAAAAAAGCAAATTAAACGCGACAAAGTTAAATAATAATTTCATTTAAAAGGTCTTAAACGAATCCCGCTGGAGGCAAACATGTATAATAAACATAAATGTCACGTTAATACTTTTTGTATTTAATTATAAGACTAGTATTCAAAGCTTATTACAATAATATATAAAATTACAACATCGCTGTATATTAATAAGAAGACATTTGCGACGCAACAATTACTTATTCTTATCACATTAATTTATACCAAGTATGTCTGTTAAACGTAACTTGTTTCTCACTTCTATTTTGTCATATTAAAAAAGGAAAGGAAAGCACAAGATAATGTATTCAGGTAAATGAAAAGTGTGCTTTGCGATTATTGGTAGATAGTTAATAAGGATATAAAAGATATAACAAAAGATTTACGACATCGATAATATAACATAGTCCTCACTATTTTCATGACTGGGATAGCGCAGCTGCAATACACTGCAATTGGCGGTCGATGCAGCGCGACCCGGACGCGATTTCCCGGGATGTTCAAACATTTTCTTGCGCTAACAAATGTAGAACAACTTTATATAAAAATCATCTACACACACTACACATAACTAATTTTCTTAACTTTCTTCTAGCCTGCTTAAAGTTAACGTAATTTTAAAGGTCTTAATCGAATCCCGCTAGAGGCTAACATGAATAATGAATATAAATGTCATGTAAACCCTGGTCACGGATGTTTAATAAATATAATAAATAACAAGTTTAGCTTTTTATTTAGGTATATACATTTCATCTTATCAACGTCTAGTTACCAAGACACAGGGAATCCTAGTTTGTAACTGGAAGACGGTTACTACAAAATATTTGATATATGTATATGTGGGTGTATTTTTATTCTGTACAGTTTACACAGGTGCAGATGAACATATATTTCGTTTCAATCAACATTGTCAGAGTTGAAATAGTATATCGCTATAAACATTACGCTTCACAGGCGGATTGGTGACCGCAGATGCCAAAGAGAGTGCTTCTCATCAAAGGTCTGGGTATTTTAGATCTGGCCTATTCACCTATGGTTATTCCGCCATTTGCGTATGCTATGAGATCCTTTTTGTATAGGTTCTGATGTAGAATAAGAACCAATCGAAGGAGTTCACAGATACGTAGTACAGACCCCTGAGGACTAACATTAAATGCCTTATAGCCTCTAATTATACTGGCTCAGTATTCCTTTCCAATCGGAATACAACAGTGGATGCACTACAGATTGGAGGAAGAAATAAAAAAGAGGGTGGTACCCAGACTACTTCTAGGCAGACAAAGAGCCTACCGCCTAGTGTGTTGCAAACAAAGAAAGCCATTTTGTGCCAAAGAAAACACAAGAGTATATGTTACGTTTAACAACAAAAGCGATGTTTTTATTATGAAACTATTTAGTGCAATACAAAAAATTTATGAAGGTTATGCTATTTATTATAAAATCTGAATTCGTACTCATTTCTTGGCTTACAAATAGTTTTTGCTTCGTCCACTAAGCACTTTAGAAATCATAGATATAAAAAGTATAATTAAGAACGAAATAAGTACATATACAAGAAAATGAAAACGTAAATTAAGGGTATCTTTGAAATCTAAATCAAGAAATTCTCGGTAACTTTATATTAGAAAATGTAGGTGGGAGGATTTCGGAGTATTTATTGTATATTTCTGTCCCACGCCGCCTCTGCTATAAACCTAACGAATCAAATAATTATTTCCTGTTTCAAGGCTGACGCTTCATCTTTTCTCGAGATATTATTCACCCTATTATTCAATATTCTTAACGATAGCATAGCCTGCCTACAAGCAAGTGGTACAACTATGGTATATATACATCTGGTAATAATTAGTCTGGCAATAAATAATGTTTCAATTTCTAGTTTTATACGTTTGATATTAAGAAACTTCGACCAATTTCATATTTAATCGTGATTGTTTAATTGCATTTAGGACTGGGCGTTAAAGAAAACAGAATCGCAGTGATTGCTATGCACAAAGTGAGTATGATGCTGTCAGTATTTATATCCTTCAAAAGCTAGGCATCAGCAGTATGTTTGTGTATCCTACTGTCGACAGGTACTCCAATAATTCCTCTATTTAAGACTGGAAAAGAAAGGAGCGCTTCGTAAACCAAAAATATTATCGCGTGAAATGCAGGTCCCTGGCGCAAATTATACCGCTCTGATCGGGAGGTCATTTGTGACAGCTTGACAGGTGGCGCACCTCCTGTCATTACATGGTCAACACTGAGCTAATTACTATACCCACCTAAAAACTAATTATTAATATAATATTACACTATTGAAATTCTTATTAAGTTTCCTATTGGAAAGTGTAGACGCTAACAGAGAATTACGAGCGTCTTATTGGAACATAGTAAAAACACACTAGTGACACTTTTTAGACAGTTAGTTAATATCGCTGAAAACAATGTTAATTAGTTTATTTATTACATTATTTACACAAAAAGAATGGTTGTCTTTAACATAAAATTATTGCCTAGCGAAAGACGCGGAATTTTTCATCTTTCTCACACTAATAATAAAGAAAGAGATATTTTTTCACTATTGACTTAAAGCGATGTGCCATATTGGCTCATACGTGTCGGTGCGTGGTATGATTGTCGGAGTACAAATTGTCGCCAGCAGTAGAGGGCATTGAGTCTCTCAAACTTTTGAGCAAGCAGTGGCTAAATTTCCCCTCGAGACAGTGGGTAAATCCATAGATTCGTGACCAGAGAGTTAAAGGCATGTATCAAAGTCATAGGTTTCAATAAAACAATTTTTAATTAATCGCTAAGACATCGAGAAACATGTACACATAGTTTTATTATTATTACACTGTTTCTCTAAAAGTGTCGTTTGCCTCTGACCACCCGAATAATGGTTATACGGTCGTCAGAGCTTATTTTTACATCTATTCATCTTTGAAATCAATATACAAAGTCTTATTTTGATTAGTTGAAATGTACCTAATAGTACATCTGCCCTTTTCACTAAACACTACAGTTTAAACGAACAATACCGCCGCCGTAAATAGCAGAGAAATCCCTTAATCCCCTGCTTTTGTTATTGTACAAACTTGAACATTTCATTACTTAAGTAATCTAGATAAATGTTGAATATATATTTCAATGTAAATTGTCTTCAAAGTTTTGGATCTTTGTTTACAAAATAAATGCTGTATTATCTAAATCATGTTTGGCAATTTCAAAATCTTCTCTTAAATTAACAATTAGAGTACATTGTTAATTAAGGTAAATGAGCCTGTCAACTTATTAGTGGAAGCAAGAAAATATATGAAAAATATTTAATTTTTCATATATTATACGCATAATAAATATATTTATACATAAAAATTTTCACCCTGCTTCTACTCTTCTTATTTATATTTATTGAATGTATTCCAAAAAGAATACGTACACTAAATTAGATATCACGTATTTTTAGCTCAACGGTTCGTGTCACACGTGTATCCCCTACACACTTAGGTTCATACAAAGTTTATTTTTATCGAAACATATTTTTAATGATATTTATTATAATCCTATAACTACATCAGTCTATAATAGTCTACTGCTGAACATAGACCACTCTAAGAAAGCGCCAGCAATAGCCAGCACAATTTGCTTGGAAGGTTTGCCCATAATCACCAATTGCCAATTATGGGCGGGCCTAGTTTGTTGGCTAACATGGCACACAGCTTAGCACCTCACCAGAGGTTCGCATTTGGAGAAAAAGGTAGTAAAGTTATAATAAAATTAATCAAAATAATGTTTAATAAAGTTCGTCTTGTTTTTTACGGTTTGGGCTCACTTGTCCTTCCGCATCATTGCTATAAATTTAGAAAAGGCGTTCTGGTTTTATGTTGTATCTTTGTATCTGGTCACCGCATCCATTATCATTGTGTGTAATTTCGACCGGGCATTTATGACGATTAATCCGCCGTCTATCGGAAGTCATAAGATTTTTAAGGTGTTCCCTTAATCGGCTTATGATTATAGTTATAACCTATACAAGATACTTCCGCGATTACAAACGAGCAGGGTGTCATCATCATATTGTCTAATAAATATCATTAGTAAATGATGTCTTTAAACACAATATGCGGGGTTCCTTGTCCCGGTACAAATACACACTAGTCGTAAGACGAAGTGTTAAAATTGAGTAACTTTGATCGATATGAATTTTAAAAACGGAGGCGTTGAATCAATTATTCAATACTAAAGTAACGTTAACTAAAACATGTGAGGTTTCACTGCAACTATATTGACAAAAAACGTCTGAAAAGTTTATTTAAATCGTATTAATTTCACAGTCACTAATAAACATTGAGTAAAGTTTCAAAAGTTTATCGCAACATCATAAAAATTTCTTTGAGAACGCGGCTTGATATTAAAGACTTTCTTTCTTCTAACTCAAAAATAGATGAAAATTACTCATAGCTAGGCTACTCAGTTAATAACGGAGTGCTGGAACATCAGAATCCCATGTACATATTGAATTCTCATTGCAATGCAGATGAAAACGTTTATGGGAGGAACCTTTACAAGTATTGAAATGCTTTAAACGTCTGGCTAATCCTGAGCAATCTGCTAGTTTCTTCTACGCAGATTGGCTGATCCTTTCAGCACTGTGACATATTTGTGTGTTTTGACATTGACATGTTAAAACTATAACGACTACATAGTCAAGATTATGATCTAATCATCTCTTGTGTGATGTACCGATGAGTTTTTACTGTACAATTTGTATCGTTAACCTGAACGCTAAAACGACAAGTTCACCACATATCTCGTTGTTCCTCTGTTCATCAAATAACCTCGTAAAGGATGGGGTGAAACGACTAAAACGATCAACGGTCTTGACAGCTATTTCATTACTATATTATATATTAATTTGTTCTATTTTAACAATAAAATGGCATCAGAATATCTATTAATCTGACTCTTGCTCTGTGTCCCTAAATACTCATTGAAATACCAGTAAGTCGCAGCAATATGATCAAAAAAAAATTCAGGTTTCTTTTGATTATAAAACTTTTTTATGGTAAAAGTTTGTCATACCAACGTGATTCAGCAATTTAAATAATAAATACAGAAAGCCATATCAACGCTTGTTTTATATCTTCATTTCTTTTCTGAAGAAATCAATTAAACCGAAAAGTATTAGTGAGTTGTTTAAAAATATAATTAAATGAAAAATTAAAATACATTACAACCATTTTTTCTTCTTCATTATCAGCCTATTTTAGTGGAGTGGCACGTCCTCAAGATCTTACCTACATGCGTGTAGGAATATTTAATTATAATTCTACTATACATATAAGCTTCTAAGGGATAAAGATTAAAAACAAAAACAGTACCAAATCAATTATTTTTAAACGCAACATATTTAAATGAATATGATGAAATATTGGTCATTCATAACTAGTTTTTAGTCTACTAGCGTAATCAAGGAACCGTTTAGCGGTTTCTGCAAAAATGTTATGTAGAAACGACTTGAAATCATCTAGTGGACTATTAATTTGAAGATACAAAGACTATGAAATTTTATAGAAACATTCCACATTTTTAAAAATATCGCTACTTTATAGCAGTAAATTATATCAGAAATTTGCAAGGGGTATTAGGATTATATACAGATATTGTTTCTTAAAAAATAGACACGTAGATTCATCGGCTTCCGAACAGTGTTTTGCCATTAAAATAGCTTTGTTGTTTTTGTGCATGGCTACCATTTCAGGCCAATCTCGGTATTTCGCGTGATTAAATGTATTGCAGTTTTATGAATGTCTGTTTTATCACCATTCAGTTAGTAAGACACCGGTTTGAAACTGGATGACCTGAAACCGTAAGTAAGTCGTAACCGGAGGCTTACTCCCCTTCCCCATCACCAACATCTTCCTCCCTCCCATCTCCCAAATATCCTTAAAGGCCGGCAACGCACCTGCAGCACCAATAGTGTTGCAGATGTACGTGGGCGATGGTAGTCACTAACCATCAGGTGAAACGCTTGCTCGTTTGCCTCCTACCTAATAAAAAAAAAATTAATAAAGTTTTCCCGCAAATCTAAGATTTGTATATTTGACTAATATTTGCTTGGACTTGAATTTGAACTCAGGACGCACGTCTTAACGGGTAGCTACGGTCATTGTTTTGTTATAATCAGTGATATTATTATACTATTAAAAAATTATGTGGTTCTGAAATAATAGAATAACTATAAGGCATATTACTTGTGATATAACAATTTTTGTTATCAGCTGAAGGTACTACAAAAGACCGGATACAGGATCACGTTTCACAAGGAAGTGAACTTGGGTGCTTCATTTGTTTAGTACACACACCATGAGCTTCCTTGTATGTAGTTAGTCTCTATGTTAAGATGATGATAAGAACAGAATATAGTTATAATATATTTTTACAAACAGTTGGTAATCGAGTAGTCTTCGTTCGTTATATGGTGGATTCTCTTTGCACGTAACCTCGTAATCCACCAAAGATGGTGGATTCTCTATAATTATTCCATCTTATCAAAGTCCACGAAAACATACGTGGGCAAACTCACGACATCCGTGGAAAGAAAAGTGGAGGCATTTTTTCTTACGCCGATGTAAATTATTCATGCCAGTCCTTTGCGTCAATTAGTCTTAAGCGTTGCGATATATTGTTAATCGTTGCGGTTGAAGGAGGAATATATCATCTTTTTCTCCAAACACCGACCTCAGCTGCACGCGGTGCACCCAAGCTAACTAGCTAACAAACAATCGGATAACAAAGCATCGTCAGAAAACCTTCATGTCGGAGATAAAAAGAAAAGTAATTATTATTTCGGGGACATGTGAATTTCACCAACCCACCTAGGAGCAGCGGTGAATCATCTCAAATATTGATAGAAGCACGAATAGCCTAATAGAAACATGACGATGCATATCCGAACCCGCCATTTGACTTTTGTGGTTAACCACTCCAGATAGAAGCTCTTACGCTTGTTTAACTGGAATATTAATAAAAAAAAACTAAAACTATTAGCATTGATTGTAGTTTTTTTTTTTATTAATTGCTCAGCAGTGGATCCTTTATAGGCTGCAACTTTACTTTTAAATATAAATATAAGCTGTCACGACCATGTATCCCATACTGGGTGGTCCGAAGTCTAGAAATTATTTTTTAGTTGTTGCAACCCACTTTTCACCAGAGCTTATTTGGAACAACGCGGCCGGTGGAGAAGCTGTCACGTGGTACCAAAAACAAAATTCCGGAACTAAGGAACAGATGAAAGATAACCTATGTAGTGTCGCTTGTTTCGTCTCCCACAGAGTAACTTCGTTACGGAACGGTAGTAGATTCTACAGAAACAATTATATGATTTCACATATTAAAGTTTTCAACTCAACGATACACATCGTACATCATCTAAAAAGAACCAGCAAGTAGAAGCCGTACACAGTTGATTGCTTACTCCTGATTTAAACCCGGAAACTACGGGTATGTATATATACTAGTTAACATTTCAAAAATGTATCGATTAAAATGCATTATGAAATGCTTGTTTACAAAATTTACAGTCACGAGAGACAAGTGGATTGTTTCCGCATAGTTCCGCCAGAATCTGTAGGATCGCAGAGGTACTTCGTGATATACAATACAAATCCCGAGCGACACGACCGGAAAAGAATTTGAAAACGTTGACTCTCCATACAAAATATAAGTATACTGAAATCCGTAATATCCAACCGTCTCACTGCAGACAAATAAAAAATCCTTAAGCGTCAACTAATAACTCGTTTCACATTGGAAAAAATAATAAACATATTAAATCCCCATTAAGCACTAAACGTCCAATCATTAAACATAATTTTATCTCATTTACCAGAAGATCTTAAGTATTTAAACAAGACATTCTTGTAAATAAATACCATAAGAACTCATAGATGACCCCTGCTAGGCTATTCAGAGTATTTCGACTTTTAATTACGGAATACCTAAAAATACCATCCAATTAAAAAGCCGTTCAATTACAAGTCTATATAATTAAACGTGTATGCAGTTCGAACGACTTTCGGCCGAGAGGTCAACGCCCGGAACAGGTTTTTAGGATGAAACTGACGGACAAACCCACATATGCTTAAATAATATAGCTACAGTGATGATAAGCTCCCATTTTTTCCCGACTAACGATTCGATTCGTTCAAATAGTTTTTAAAAATATCCGTTATTTAGAGCTGACAAAGTCTAACATGGTAATCACGTAAGCCTAGATGGTTAAACAGATTGGTTATTTTCATTAAATAAAAAAATACTACCACGCATTATGCAATATGAGTTTTATTATTTTAGTCTGAAATCGCCATAAGGTTACAACTCGATGCAATAGCAATTAATAAATATTTTAAAAAATTTTGGTAATAACACCAAATATTGATAAATTAAACGATTTCTTAGTTTCGAACCACAACCATGCAAGTTACGTCCCAAAGAAATAATAATTCGCGAAAAGACACAGTCGCGCAAAATTACGAAGAAATCCCAAGAACATTTTAGTTATAGCCATTAACGCTATGAGAGCCGCAGTCATGCCCTTGCGTAACAATTAAATAATTTGTCTATTTTCTGTGGCTTCGAGGTGATAAATCATTATTTACGTTTTTACAAAAGATACAAAGTGCAAAAATCATTAAGCTGCTACAGCTAAAGTTTTTTCGATCGCTTTTTGCTCACTCCTCCCTCATTATAATCTTTTATTCGCTATTTTCCAACATTGTATAGAAGTAGTAATGAGCAAATCTAGAAAAATACCTAACATATTTTAGTCATTATTTCAAAAAAACATTTCAACATACACGAAACTAAATCAGGAACAGAAAGTCATTAAAATTTTGATAACCTTTTCAGCAATATCTACTAATACCGTACGTATTGACTAAAAAAATCTCCACCTAAGAGCCGTCTGGATAGGTATAGGTACTTCCAACGTCATGTCTTTAACTGGGTGGTACTTACTTTCTGCCTAGGAGCCCTCTGAATAGGTACCATCTCCTCTCCTATTCCTGCCAACAATCAACAGTGCAACAATAGCCTGTATCCTAAAAATCCTACTAAAACCGAATACTGTTATCTGCGCCCCGAGTATCATACATATATGCATCATAGAAATATGTGCACTGAAACAGAAACACATGATCGTGTCTGATCTAATGTCTATGCGATCAGGTTGGAGCAAGGGTCAAATTCAGGGTGTGAAATACAAGGAGACAATATATCCAGACCTGAAAACAGACAGTTAATTTGGACATAATTCTACATTTTGTCTGAAATCAGCTTTTAGATGGCAGACTACGGCGCTTGCATTTTTTACTGTAGTAACAACATCTCTCAATCTAACAATAATAATTTAAAATATTACCTTCTTCTTGTATGGAGTAGAGTCACATTGCTATTAAAACAAAAAGAAATAAGAAATAATATTCTAGCACAAAATACATTTGAGGTCTTCTGGTGACGTAAATTATCCCAGCCCGTGTTAGCTAGTGTCGTAAACGACTCAAATAAAATTAACACAAATAAACTTCAAATAACCTGACAGTCCACGAGAAATTGTTTCTAAGTATGACCCATGGAAGTCCAGCGGAAGACTATTTACAGTCTGTTTGTACCATTTCGATAAACAAATAAAACACCTTTATTACGTGTATAAAACTAAATGTAATTACTTCTAAATAAGGGCTTAATTCATCCAGGACGTACTGGTAGCCGCGATGTCAGATAGAACTTAGAGCTTAATTACCGTCAAAGCTTTTGCGTGTCGGCTATCGTAATCACGTAACACTATATTTAGAAACGCCACGTATTTCTGAGAACTTATTCCGAGTTTATTGAAATAGTGAAGGTCAAGTCAAGTTTGCTGTCAAGTCAACTTGCTGAAAAGTAACAATTATATACTTAATTATTATTTTGGAATACATTATTGAAGTGTTAACATAATAAACGTTTTTATTGTTTTAACTCAGTTATGTTAATAATATATAATTCTGAGGACATGTGAAATCCGCCAACCCTATTCAGTGCAGCGTAGTGGACTTGTCCCAGCTTCAAAATCCTCTTAAACTTTGAGGAGGCCTTTGCCCAATGCTGGGTTATATTCCCATTCATTTAATTTTAATTTGTTAATTTTACTTTTCATAAAATAAATTTTTGACATCTTGACCTACGGCTTTGTCCAAAATCCGTACCGAAAAATTTTTTTGGTTTCTAGCTATCTTTCCGAAGTTTTAACAATTTTTCTTACACGCTTTTTATAAGCTTGATCTGTATGTATGTATCGATGTATAGGAATCTTTAAATTATCTTTTCCCCACTTCCAGACTTTCGAATAATCTGAAATTTTGCACACATTCATAACCGTTTTATCTGAAACATGAACGGTTAATATAACCATAAATATCTCATGCCTCTTTTATTCGAGATCATTATAATTTAAAAAATAAACCAATCTAAATTTAAAAATTAGAAGCTTTATCAACTATTTGACTTATTGTCAAATAATTATTATATAAATATTTGACAATAAGTCCCTGTGAATTCATTCCTCGATAATTATACCGTGATATTTTTCAGATCATAAACTTTGTTTCGTTTACTGGTAATCACGTCTTGGATAAACGAGACCATGTTAAAACGGTATGATATTATCTAGGAATGATGTCTCACTTACTTTTGGGAAGATTTTTGTGGCATAGCGTATAGGGACTCGATTTCGAAGAAACATTGACACATTTTTTAAGTTTTTATTTTCTCATAGGGTTTTTTCCAATTCTGGCTTTGACATCGTAGACAGCCCGTCGCTTCGTTCTTTTATGGACTTGGACGACTTGGAGTGCCTGTCGTTAGTTCGTTACACAAACATACGGCAGATGACTAGCTTTTGAAGAGTTTTAAAAATGACTGACAGCTTCATACCCACAATGTGGAAAGGCCATAATGTAACTTAACAATTAAGCTGAAAAATCCTATTGCAAATGGCGGGTTATCGATCGAAGTTACATACTTAATAAAGAATTTAAAAAATTCGTGATATTTATATTACAACATTTTCGTGAACTTGAAATGAATTTTTTTAAGCCTGTATAAGTCCACTGTCAAACGTCAACATAAGTTTTCATACCTCGCATAGATTGGCATGAATTCGGCAGAACCTAGTTTGTTAGCTGGCAGGATGCACCACCAGCAGATGAGGTTGGCGCTTGAAGAAGAGGGCCGTAAATTCCCCTTGCACTTGGACTATTTAGAACTTATCATTAACTTCTAAATTAGTCCAAGTGAAATAAAGATTAGTTAAATAAAGAGAGTCAAATGATGACTTTAATTGCAATTAAAGAAAACTTGGAAAACCGAATTACTGTTTTGTATTTAGACGATAATATTTTATTATTCACCCTATTATAATAATTAGTAAAATATGGATGACTAATGGAGTTAATATAATATTATATTTAGGTGATCTATGTTTTCGTCTCCTGTTCAATTTAATCACGAGCATGTAATAATCACAATTTGGCTATTGATTTTCAATTTGTTTCTATGATATAACGTTATTTGCTTTGCACTATGATTATTACGTATTAAAAACTTACTGACAATTTTAAAATTAACAATCAAATAAACATAAAATTTTGTGAAATGTATATTTTGTAAGATACATGAATGGCCACATTGTACCAGCTATGGGAGTGTAGGTGTGGGACGCCCACTACTTACTCATACTGATTCGTAGATGGAGCGACGACCTGTCGAATATTGTGAAAAGTCAGACGCAAACAGCTCTAACCGTACTTAATTTATTAATTTTGTGAAGACCCAATGTACAGTAGTAGTGTTGTTTTTAGTCAATAAGGTAAGATTACGTACCAATTTAATTACATGTCATGGAAAATTAATTGTAAATTATTTCTTTCCTGTTCATACATATTTGTTTTTATTTAAGCAATATTTTGTAACAATGTTAAAATATATTGTTATTATTTCTGTAAATTTCACTGCAAAGATTGGAACGTCACCAACACCTGTATTTCCCGTCCGATAAATATCTCGAATCTCATAAAAGATAAAGCAATAGACATTTCTATTTCTAGGCATGTTTGTTCCATTGTAGCATTATTATCTATAATGATATCTATAGTAGAATTTATGGTATATTTTTCAGAAAGCAAATGCTAACAAGCTTCTTCTGGTGAATTTGCCTACGCTTGTTACCTCTGAAGACGGATTAGTAAACTCAGCACAATAAATGAAGGTATCATATCAGTGATGCGCTCTCTGATAACTCACATTACTGTATTTTATTTTAGGTTGTTGTTTATTTAGTAATAACAACAACCTACATGAATATAAACTTTTTCAGATTTCCCACTGAAACCTCACTTATTTTAAAAAAGGGTTTGTGCATCGAAAATTAATAATTTGCCTAAAACCATACGTGTTACTTTAAAAATGTAAGTAACAGCTTTAATTCTTGCACTGTATCATATTTACTTAGAGTTGGAAGCTCGTATCTAAGTTTAATAAGAAAGGTGATTCATTTGTATGCCAAGTAAGCGCCAACAGACAAGGTTCTGATCGAGCAAATAGGACAATAGCGTTTTCAAGTGAAATGAAATGACAATGAAATATACTTTATTGTACACCATTACACTTAACAAATAAGATTATTTAAAAAAAAAAAAAAATGTACAATAGGCCGCCTTATCGCCAAGAAGCAATTTCTTCCAGCCAAGTGGTGGTTTGACAGCCTGTTTAAAGAACTTAACCCCTCCAATGATGATGTATCCACCAGGATCCTGGTGTATCCACCAGCATTCATCGCCTTCCCGCACCACTGTGCACATCGATATCATCTTCATCACTCCATTCCTATCATCAAATTTTAGTGTAATCTAATAAAAGACTATTTAATTTTAGTTATATTTCCCGCATAAATTAATATTGTGTCCTCAAATGCTTTTATTCATTTATCTACTGATTACTTGAATTATATGCAAAATATTGTACTCTATTTGCCCACATAGCCTACCATGTATAGATGAACTTTATTTTAGATGTAATTCACTCTTTGCAATATCTATGATCCATGAAATGAATAGTTCTGATTCTAATATGATTTCTACCTTAAAACTATAGTTATTTATTTCTATTAAAATTAAATAAAGAGAGTCAAATGAAAAGTGGGCGAAAGATTCAGTATTATAGTAACTTATTAACATTCGATAAAGTCGTAAAAACCTAAAAACTAACTAACAGCATTAGCCGAACACATAGTAACTTACATGTAATTTACCTTAGTACCACAAATTTCGACTGCAAAAAGTTTTATTTATTATTTAATAAAAATTTACTATTTTCAGCTTTTGCTAATTAATGAAAAAACAAAACATCTGTTTTCATAAGGTTTTTTAATTATCTGAAATATGAAGCAAGAGCTAAAAACAAAAACAAACTTGAGCAAAATTAAGACTTTCAACAAAGCATCTAAAGAAATTTAGTCCATAATAATATTACGTTCCAGTGTGTTTTTATACGCACTGTAGATGGATTTAGGGCTTTATTTCTTACCGTAAAGGAGTTAACGTAGCCTTCACAGGCTCTTACATCGCAATGTTGCTTGTGTTATATAAAGATGCGTTCCCAACGGTCTACAAATAAATCGAATTCTACAGCGCCCAAACGTGCTCTGATTTTTGAGTACGTCTGGAGGGTTTGAATGCAAATATTGGAATAGAGGGAGGATTTTTATAGATTTCCAGATATTTTTGTTGTAGAAGGTTACACTTACGTTACTGTAACCGATGGTAACGTAAAGTGTGTCGTTACATAATCTAACATAAGGAGAAGTAGTTGTATAACCTGATGACAAAGTTTTCTTAATTTATATTATATTTATAATTTTAACGAACGTTTTACTTTAACGTCACTTGTGATTGCCTTAAAACAATGAATTTTAGTTTATTTTTAATTTTATGTTTGTAAACTGCTTGTTGATGTGGCGCTGTGGTAGCTATAGAGAATGAATTTCATGCATGGTTACCGTAAGGGTAAGTAAATGAAATAATAAACTAGCGTTTATGTATATGAGTTATTTCATAAGAATGTACATAGACAGACCTCCGAAACAGATCATAAATTTAAATAACTGAAAATAAATGGATAATGTACGTAATAAGCATTGTGCCGATTAAGAAATGTTCACTACAAAATATGTGTTAATGTAATAATTTCTTTATATTTTACTAGCAGGCCCAGCAAACGATGCTTGGCCCTCTCCGATGAGTATGGTGGAACGGCACAATAGTCGATGTGCTGCCGTGCCATCTAGTGGCGAGTTACAACGTAGTGGATAGCATAAACTTCTTCTTTATGAAAATAGCACTTACATGTGCCAACTTTCATGGTATATATATATATACATATATATATGTATAGAAGTTTATTTACGATTAATGCCCTATTATATAATATAGACTATTTTCAATAAGAAAAATTAAAATCCACTAGATAAGACAACAGTGCTCTTTTCGAACTTTTTCCCTTTTTGTTTTCGGGAGTTTATGAGACCTTACAATTTTCAAGCGTATATATAATTTTTTTAACTAATCATGTTATTCGATATGTATTTTGTTTATTTTTATTGCGATGAACAAAGCTTCACTTAGTTACTTAAACACATTTTCACTTTGAAGATAATCTATTTATAAATAGTAAGTGAAGTTTCAATTTCAATTAGTAAGGAAGTAGCAATTAGAATTTCAAGGAACCCAATTTCCTTAACGACCTCGACTACGGTCTCTGTAAAATAAATATGTAACATTTGTTGAAAGATCTTAGTATGAATGTGTATAATAATAATGTATATAACCTACTTTTGCTTGCATTTCGTATGGAATCAAAAACAATTTTTATGGTATTAAAGAGTGTTTGTATTGCCCATAACTCACCTACTGTAAACTAATGATTAAGGAGAAATCCAACAAAGAATCAAACATTTTATTTTTTAACAGTAAACTTTATTGCCAAAAAGCTTGATGTTTAAGCCTGCCACTTCCATTCTGTCTTGGCTTAAGTTTTTTTGAAAATTATGATAAAAATGTAGATAAAATATGTACGTCAAAATTAATTAAAAACTCTTTTTAGTAATTACGATAAATCATTTTCAAATAATTACAGTCATAATTTTTTTAAATAAAATGTTGAAAATAACGGCATTATTATTTTATTATCTTGGTAAACGCAGCCTTATCAATCATCGGGTATTCAAGACAAGGCTGGACTGGGCTGGGCGCAGTCAGTTGCTGTATCAGTCGCATGCGCGATGGTAGTGCGCGTGCGCAATACTTCAAATAATTAAGTTAAACATATCAAAAAACAAAAACACACGAATTTAAATAGTAACAGTTTGGCTTACTAAACATTGAAGCGTAAAAAACGAATTTTTGTTTGATCAGCTGTCAATTTTCGGGGTGCATTGAAGCCAAGGACTCAGACAGTTTTCGTATTATTGCCCAATGAATAGGATTTTGTACTCTACGGTGAGTGTTTTTTCTCATGTGTTTTTTGTTACCCGCTTGAAGATATCTATCTCGTTAATGCAGACTTCTTATATATATAAACTCATTGTACATTTGTTAAAAACATTATGTCATCACATAAGTTAGTGGCCTTGGTTTAAGCTCAATCAAGTTTCTTTGGAAACAATTACACGTCTTTTAGAGTCCTATTTAAACATACGTTCGCTTAAAATAAACTGACTTGTCTATGTTATTGTTAAATATCTACATCCCACGGCCAAAAAGGTACTCATTATTTCTTAACTTGTCGGGACAATAAGTAAATGAAGAACAAATTATAAATTTAGTTATTTTGAGGCTTAGTATAATCATGATGTTATTTATTTTTTCTTTATCAGCCTGTATAAGTCCACTACTGGGCACAAACTTTTCCATGAAACTCCCAAAAAATGGAAAGATGGCAGGTTATTGAGCGCAATCCTGGCACCCTCGCATTTGAGGTGCTATTCCCCATACTTATTCCAAAAACACATGTGGGATTTGGTTTAGCTTAGTCACATGGATTATCCGCCGTCAGTCGCATGCCAGAGTTATGAGATTTGGAAAAACAGTTGATATGTTCACTCTTATACCTAATGATACCTAAAATATTTAAAGAGATTATATGATTTTAGGTTAAATATTTAAAATTTTTGTTGGTTGTTATTTTCATTAATTAAAAGTTCATTACGTAAAAGTATAATGATGTTTTTGGAACAGTAGTCTTAACCAAAGAAAAAGAAGATCTTGACGTAGGCATTTAAATAATTTCCAGGAATCAAAAATTTTCGTTTGAGCGGCTTTAAATTCATTTTTAATTGGTCGCACAAATTCATGAGGCCGATTATCGTTTTCATATGATCGTGCAACGACTGAATAGTAATAAATTTCTAGAATTTTCATATCGACTACGGGTTTTTGTCTATTTTAAAAAATTGTGATGTAACAAGGATAACTCAATAATATGCTTATTGAGTTATATTATATTTTAACATATCATTTCGCTCTAAGCAAAGAACTGGTAATTATTTAAGATGCTTAAAATTACCTTAAAAATTATTACAGAAGAAATCCTTAAGGAGGAAGGAGGAAATAAAATATTTGAGCAAAATATACACATATTTGAATCATATGCCAATAATTAGTTTCCTCTTTTTTAATTACTTTTACTCCTCTTTTGGTGTTAAAGCTGTAACTTTTTGGATTATCTTTTCTTTGAACATAAGTGTGGAGTCTTTCAAAAAACGGAACACAATTTGGATTATGAACATAATTTGTTAAATATATATATTATCTATTGTTAGCGTTTACTTTGTATATTCATCTGTCAGTATTTTTATGTTTATTGTATAAGACACTTGTTTGCCTAAGTTTAAAGATATTCGACATCATTTACTTTATGTGAGGACACAGCCTTGTTAATATAAATCTCCTTTAGCCACGGTTTCCCTGAAAAGGATCGCTGTCTAGCGATAAGCCTGCCTTTTGGTCCATGTACAGTAATAGTTCCTAAATGTATCCTTGTGATATTTGTGCAATAAAGTGAGTTTCCGGCTAGAACCACGTCTCGAATTAATTAACAAGACCTGAAGCTAGGTATTTGACATCGATACACAAGACATCAGTCCCTGCAGCTTAAGATAGAGTATCTGTCAAAACGCTTACTGTCCCAATGCGCTGGTGGAAGAAATAGAAATGTGCTCATTAACGTTAAAAAATATGATTATGGAACACTACAACAAGCAAAATTACAAAATGTATTCTTACAGATCAATGGAAAACTATTATCTTGTTTGAAAAGTCATCCCGCATTAATCTTGGTTAGGTAGGACGGGTCCTTCTAAGGTTTATCAAGACTGACTTGGATCGTGTAGTGAAGTCGCTGAGGACATCGATACACTTTTTAAGACTACTCCTGGTCACAATGCTCGAACAACTCAAATGCACTGGCTCGAGAATAATGTTCCAGGCTTCATAAGAGCTGAACACTGGCCTTCGTCCAGTCTCGATCTGAACTCATTCAAATACAAATTGTAGTCAGTACCAGAGGGTATGGCCTGCTCAAAACGTTACTCCGATATTCAGTCTGTCAAGAAACCTTTAAAGCTAGTAGTGTCAGAATTCCCCACATAGACAGTGCATAAATCCTTAGATTCGTGGCCAGAAAGTTTCAAATGGGCGGTACCAAAGCCAAAGACAGCATTAAAAAGAAAATTTCAATTAAATCGTTCTAAATTAATCACTTAGACTTCGACGAATTGTACACATAACTTTTATTATTATTACACTAAAAAAAGAGTAAAGTAGCAGCATTAAAGTAAGAAAGGCCTCCTTCTCATTTGAGAAGATATTTATCTGAGAAGCTTTTTGGAGCTGGATAGGGCCCGCCATGCTGCTCCTATGCAACACTCGCCCTTGTGGAGGGTTGACATACAATTTTTATTAACGAAAACCTGAAATACACAGAAATAATTCAAAACGCCACTTATAAATTCGCGCCGAAAGTCGTCCTAGTATATAACTATTACATAGGTTTCGGGGAAACGTTAGCTTATGTTCTGCTATAAAACCGAATAAACTAATATAGATAGATGCATCATTAATTTTCTACGGGAGAAGATATATTACGTATTAGTATAATCCAATATTTATTACCGTGCTTAACGGTTATACAGGCAGCTTGGAATACATTAAAGCTTATTTAATAGTTTTATTTTTTAATCTTGTTTAAAACTGTTATAAGTAAGAACATACATAAATAGCTATTATTTCGATAGCAAACCTGTCTTATCGAATTGTCGTAACGAAATACCAAGGTTATTTAAGTGAAAGTTTTTTTTATTTATTTAGGACCTCTTCCTTGTTGTATGCCAGTCCCGTCAGTTATACTCACCTAACTCTGCAGTGAGTGGGTACTGTATTTACAGAATTTGTAAATATTTTTTCGCATCGACTGTCACAATCATAGTTGTACAAATACCCTTTACCCTAACAATTCTATAGCCTTCTTCTTTAGCCTATTTAAATTCACTACTGAACAGAAAGCGCCAGCAAAAGCACGATTGCATTTCTTGCAGGATTAGTACATGTACACCACGCTGTGTAATATTTGCTGAACGTAAATTATTATATACATAAATGTAGTACACACAAGTGTTCGATTCATCATCGAAGAAATATTATACCGTACATTAACATTTACACTGCTTGATCTTTGACGCTGCTTTCCAACACTGTCTATTTTTTATGTTTGAGCTAGTTATTCATCTACCATCTATCGAGACCAACAAGATTTTGGCATTCCTATCGATGAGTTTTTGAAATAATAATTGGACGAAATGCGGAGATTCTCTCTCACCAAAACACTAATACGGTCAGTTGAGACCTCTTGTACCTCTTGTAACAGGTCGACAGAATATCGCATAGATTATGTAGCGTTCACTTTTTATTTTTTGGCTTATATTTGTAATCGTCTTACTACATACTATATTTTTTTTACTTTTCTACACATTATAATAAATTAGAATTGAACTAGCTTTTAATTTGAATAGAATTCAATGATAATATGTATTAATGAGTTAAAAGCATATAAAGCATTATCGTCTGCCTGAACAATACTACCAAAGAAAGGGTCGGGTGCAGTTTCAGAGTCAAAAGTTCAAGACCGTAAAAGTTGTACTAATATTGAATTCAAATCCAGATCCCTTGACTCAGCACTAAGGTGCACTCACCACTAACACACGCGGTTATAAGAAACCATTGAAAGAAGAACTACTTTAGAAGTTTCTAAATTAAGACATACAAAGCGCGAGTAGGCTAACGTAATAACTGAAAGTAATGCCAACCCATACAACAGAAATATAAATGAAGCGCGAAGTTTTTTTGTGAAACTTAAAGTGGAAGGGCTGGCAATAATTGTAGTAGATAATTAATGATCTATTTATTACGCACAGGGTCGATATCATTAATCATTAATTATTCAATAATGTAGCCTACGCTTCTGGCAATAAATTGGAAGTTATCTCATAATACTTACACCCGTAAAAAAGACAGACAGAAAAGACAATTTTATTTTATAAGTTATACTATTTTAGAGTTTTGTTTTTTTATTGTTTAAAAAATAAATATTGATTTTTTAGTTATGGATTTACACAAAAAGGACTTTCTAGTTTCAGCCAATCTAAATTAATAATAAGGAACCTCCAGCGCCTCGCCTCGACCTGTTCTACAGGAGACAGTAACCTTTCAGTAAGGTATTACTTCTAATGCACATCTATAAATTTATGTACGCCTAAAATGATTTTGATGAAAAAGGAAGAAACACTTCTTATCGTCAAAAAACTGAACCAACATAAAATTTGCAGTTTAAGTAAGCTTAATGTTTCGAAAAGTTCATCGATTTAGAATAATTTTTGATTTAAAATTTTAGATTAATTCTTAAGTTACGTTCAGAGTTTATTATAAGTAAATAACAAATTTAAGAAGCCATACTGAGAAAGGTTCGAAAATCCCGTTGGTTATGTTTTATACATAACCACCTCAGTTAGTAATTTAGATTAAATGTACAAGGAAATTTTCTTATTTAAATTTATTTAACAAAGATGCCAAAGATGTGAGGGACATTTTACGGCAACTAATTTGATGTTTAAATTTTATAAACTATTAATTTCTACATAAAACTAAATTACTAAAAGAATTGTTAACATTCATAAAGCTACGTAAAATGGAACAAAGTGTACTCTTATATGCATATTATAAACTACTAAAGCATTAAATGTATTCTTTACTTTATTTAGCACATAAAAGATGAAAGGAATAAGACGTTATTCGTCTCGGACCACCTTTACGCTGCCACAAACCAGCGCAGTAAAGTGTCCTTAAAACATAAACTACTTTTCAACAGAACCCATTACGCTGCTCCAAATGTTATTTTCACACACGTCCCCCTCATTAAAAGTGTAATGTAGTTCGAAATCGTTTAATGCTCTTCTTAAAATAAAGTACAGTAGCAACCTATAAATGCTCCACTACTGGTCAATATTCTTCTCTCTATATTTGAGATGACCACAACGTTGCTTCAGTGTGGGTTGGAGGACTTCACAGCTCAGCACGTGGTAAATTCAGCACTTAAAATTGCAATTAACTATTTCAGCTTTAGGCACCGGGATTAAAACCCAAGTCACTCGCGTACTATGAAATAAAAGCGAGCCCCCTGACCACTAGGCTACAACGGGACCCGGGCATGCTGCATTTAATGGTAAGGAATACACAGAATTGCAAAATTCTGTCTTACTCCATAGGCCTGTATAAGTCCACTGGTGATGATAGGCCTAGCCCGAACGCGAGAGGCGGGTGGAGGGGGGCTAGTGGCTGTGGTTTGTTCTGGATGTGTGCGAAAGCGTTCCCGTGGCCCTGTCTACAGCGAAGGGGGAACACCGTGGTGTTTTGGTTGGTTTAAGCCCGCCATAACCTGATTTTCGGGCGGGCATACGTAAGGTATTATAAAAACCACATATAATAAAAAATAAGGCATTTCTATGAAACCCCACAAAAGCTGCCATAATGGATTGGTCAGCTCAGCGCCAACCTCGCAGCAGATATGTTCCTCCTAGATATTTGGTTTTAGTATACCAAGTAACAAACAACGGCTGTAACAAATTAAAAAGAATATCTTTTTAAAAAAAGCAGTGTAATAATAATAAAATGTATGTCTAAGTATTCATTGAAGTCGTAAACGATTATATTCAAAGTAGCCTTTGGCTTTGATACAGGCCTTTAATTTTTTAATGTGTAAAGAGCACTTTTATGTGTTTTCCACTAGCGTAACTTTGAAAATAACTTTAAAAATAGAAAAAAAAAGTTGTAAATTGTATTCATTAATGGCCAGACTAGTTATTATCCGCCAACAGTCGGTCGTTAGAGACACGTTCGTTAGTGAGCAGGGTATACCGCGTGCAGGTTTGACATTTGATAAAAAATATCGATCTGTATCTATTGTATTACAATGAATTAGTAACAGTTTAAATGGCTGTTACTGAGTGCTAGAAACCTTGGGAAGGATGATTAGTTATCGTATTTTCCTTTTAAACAAAGACCTCCTAACTATACGTTAGCGACTGAAGTCCAGACGTAACTTTTTCAAACCGACGTTTTTGCACCAACAGCAACCCCAGTATAAGTAATTTCGTATTTTACGGTAGGTCACTTTAATGTGGTGTACCCCTTTCAATAGTGATGAATGTAACGATTACATCGTCGAACAGCAATGGAAGTTATGGAGTGCAGGCAGGCAAGAGTAAAGATAGTATAGGTACAGGAAAGCTTAGAGGTGTAATTTCGGTAACATCGTTCTTGTCGCTCGTCTACCTACGCGAGTTCCTCCCACCTAATTTGCGCAAGCCGGCTCTACTCTCGCTAAAAGGAGAGTGAATTCAAACTGCAAATGAGATTACTTAGAGGGCGTATACGTCGTAGGCTACTCTAAAATATAAGTCTGTGTCCATACCTTAATTGCTTTACTTATACGAGTGGCTCCATAAACTTATGAATGTACCAATTTGATTGTATTCTGTCTTAATAGGAGTACTAGCGTTTCTTACTTCAATGGACCATGTATAATGTCTATATAAAGAGATGTTAACGACACGTATTATGTCACCTTAATTATAAAACAACGATTGAATGAACATGAACATTTTTATGACATCTATTATTTTTGAGATTTACTGTTAATTAAAATATTCATTTCAAATGCTCAAATGTATCCAGACTCAGTTAATTTCTATTTCTTTTATACTTTTTTTTTAGATAGTAAAAAAATAATAAAGGACAATAGTTTTAACTTTACACACATATTTAATGTATTCGATCATTAATTTACAGTCAGATATGTAAGTGACGTAATTAGACGGTCACCACGGCGATCACTTTACAGTACACCGCGGGCCCTGACTTGAGTCAACGAACATATCAAACAAACTACAAACCGTTAAAATCTAATCAATCGAAAACTGGAGTTACATAGTAGTTTAGATATTAAACGTCTTTTAACATTGTTTGCCGTGTGGTTTCGGCGTAAGAATCTGCAACTCCTTTTCTTCCCGTAGGTGTCGCAAAAGGCGACTAAGGTAAAAGCCTTGAAAATAACAATCGCTACCGACAGATTGCGGGATAACCATCTCAAAAAATAGCAGACGAAAATTAAGCAGACCTATGAGAGGCAACTGTGTCTACGGTGCGAGGTCTCTGGCACTGAGATCGCCAACTCATCTCTTTTCCTACCAGATGAGGCGAGATAGCAAATTTCTATGGGCCACTACACAGCAAGAGGTCGGCAGAGATAAATAATTTTTATTCCATGTAGGCAGACGAACTTCCGCAAACCACTTGACTACGACCGGTTAATAACTAGAAATTATAACCGCAAAATATATTTTAGTGTGGGTGTTATTGACTAAATCACTGAAGCTAAACTGCTACTTGCAATATCTAATAAATTAGCGTAGGCTATCAAGGAACCGTCAAGAAACACCAAGGCCCGAAAACTAACAATTATGGGTTGACCAAACATGGGATAATAAATGACACGATAGCCGAATACTCTCTCTCTGCCATCATCTGCCTCAGAAACAAGAGATCCGAGCTAGATCTCCCATGCATGCACTCGAAACTTATGTAGGATTTGTATCGTTGGCCTGAAAACTAAGACAGCGACAGGCTCTCCCTATTATCCATCACGTTGTTTCAAATAAGCTCTAGTGAAAATGTTGATACGAATAAAATAAATGTCTAGATCACTGACCCCAGTATACAGTTTACAGTGGGTGTACGGACGCGATTGCTTATATTTTTATACACAAACATGGTAATTCGAAATCATCAACTCATTAAAAGAGTAATTCAAATATATGCATGAATGAATGAAATAAATTAAAATTCTTTGGATTTTTTTTGGAAAGTTGACTAAAGAAATTCAATTTTCTTTTGTCAATTGTCATGTTTTTTACAATACTCGTATAGCACTGTATCGTAATGAGATTCTTCTCATATACCATTGCTATATGCATATCGTTAACCCTTCACGTTTCATAACAATAGCATTTCTATTGTTGCAACACGTCTAGAAATAAACGATATATGAACATGGCCGCTACCAGACATCAAATATGTTTATGAATATTTATAACAAATTGTGTTTACTTATTTAAGAAAATTTTGTTAAATAAACAACATTTGACCAGTTTTATTACTACATTTACAATTTGCATATGCAAGAATTTCTATTTTTGCATCAAATCATAAGTTATTAATTATTTTATAGCTTTCGCTTGTTCTTGTGCCTTGAAATATTGAATCACAATAAAACTTATTTTTTTATCAGTGCATGCGTAATGAATTCAGCTAAAGTTATATACAGTTATTAATTTAATTCATGACTAGGGAATCATCGAAGTGGACACGGTTCGTAAGCCACCGTCGGAGCGTTTATGGCCGTTTTACTGCGCACCGTTTGCCCATAGTGTGTGAAATTTATTGTTTTTAAAAACCTTCAAACGTGTACAAATGATACGAGAACTACTTAAAGTGGTAATTGTATAGAATCTTTACGATAACCAATAAATAATTAAAACATGTGGACGTTGAAAAATGGAATTAGTTTCATGTTTCGCAGTACGTCATAGTACGACCCCGTTGAGTAATTAGATTGATTTTTATTCAGAAGATGTCTTCTACTTCATCATCAGCCTTCAATAAGACCGAGGCTGCGGAAATATTTGCCACAACCGTCACCGTTGTCGGGCGGATTGGCGACCGCAGTACCAGACGCCTCGCAACTGAGATTCTGCTATCCGTCATCGGTCTGTGTATTTTTATCTGGCATTTTGTGAGTGGCTTAATCGCTATCGGTTCAACTCCTTGGTCAAAATAACTAAAGGAACAAATTCAGATTTCACCTACTCCAAATTCCACAACATACATGTTAGCCTTGACGCCTGTAACCCATAGCAAAAGGTATAGGGATTATCATTTGGCAAAATTCAGCGTAGCCAAGCAGACGCCTCTCCGAGAGACTGTATCACATGGAAAATAAGGGGATGGCTGATTCTTGACCGTTACCACGCAAACCCACTATCCGCCACATATCATTACCTTTAACAAGTACTATTATATACTCATAATAATCAGGGGGGACTCCACTCATATCATGTGCTATTAGGCCAAGTAAACTTGCCTATAGACGAATGATGTTCTCTTGTAGTTAAATCTATAAAATGTACTATACACTCTTAGGGAAATCTTTTCTGTTGTTTCAGGATAAAGAATAACGGTGACTGTGAAGTGTTCCCAAAACGAAAACTTCAAGATGGTGCTAACGAAGTTTGTGTTTTGTTTATGCTTGGCGCGCCTGGTTTTAGCAAAAGGTAAGAACTCTTTTTTATATAACTACCTAAACGTTTTATTTTCTACTTCAATATTAAAATGATAATTAATACGTCTTCCACTAAAATGTTATTAACAAATAATTATACCAAATCGTCTTCAATATTTTTTGGTCTCAGTCGCTTTTTACTTCGATACTTTTCTTAACAAAACATAATAACGAAGCATCACTTATTGCTAGAAAGAGTTATCTTAGAAGGCTTAAATTAAACAAAAAACTACTACTAAGTGGGTGTCGGACCCGTAGGTAGGGTCCGTAGTCATATAGAAGCAGCGTAGATGTAGGTCTTGAGCCCAGATAATTATAACGACAAGACATTACGATAATATTCTTTTACAGTTCTGACTATAACCCACTAACATAAGTAATATTATTTTGATCCCCAACCCCAAACCAGGATAACCCGTCACGGGTTATCCTGGTTTGGGGTTCCAGGGTAATATTAAGAAAAATTGTACCTTTTCTTTTCGGAACTAACAAAGATTTATTTATCTATTATTTACTTACAAGGTTTTAAATATAAAGGATTATAAGTTAGGCGTGGACCTTCAGCGTGCTTTTGATGTGTAAAAGTACAAATGGTTTTGATGTGGTATATTTCGCAAAAGGAATGCCATCGGAATTACCCCTTCAAAGAAAATTTATAGCGTTTTAGTAGTCATAGGAATTACACTAAATGTTTTTTCCTTATCAGCCAGCATTAGTCTCCTACTGGACAACTGGTCAGACGTTGGCTGGAGTCTAGTCCGTTAGTCAGTCATTGGGAGTTACAGATCGCAGAAGTCAGTCGTAAAATTGTTGCCACCCTGCGTTCCCTTATTGTCTTAAAAATTTCTTACCTTTCAAAACTAAGCTCATGCTGGTTTTCGATTATGCAGATGTGTGTTACCCAGATATATCCCAAAATCTTCTTAACAAATTGGAGCGCCTTCTTAATTCTATAAGATTTATTTTCGGTCTACGTAAAAAAATGACCATATATCCTTTTATCGCTCAAGGCTTAAATGGCTCTCTAATCAAAGGCGTATCTCCAGAACTTTCCTTGTACCTTACTCAATTTTAAATGATCCACATTCACCAGCATATCTTAAAGATAATTTCTATTTTCTTTACTCGTCTCATGATCGAATACTTCGCTCTTCTAATAGTCTCAAGATTAGTATTCCACGACATAGCACTGGTTTCTTCAGCGGATCTTTCACTGTACAGGTTATACTGCTCTGGAACGCCGTCCCCGACGATGTCAGAAACGCGCGCAATAAAAACTCTTTCAAAGTCTGATTTGTGAATGTTTCGTGATAAGTCCACAGTCAGACAAATTCCACGACATTATATTTTAGTTATTTATATATATACATACATATGTATTATATTTATACATACCTATATTATAAGTGTATTTATGCATATTTGTATATATTTATTTATTATAGTGCACATTTATTAATTTTAATTAGTATGTAAGTGTGTTAATTTCATTTCTTTGCGAGTTTTAATTTTTTTTTGTTATTTCCTGATTGCACTTGCCAACATTGTTCTTTATCTCCCTGAGTAGCTGTTAGAGAATGCCACAAGTCATTAAGTCCACCCATTGTAGCCCTTAATAATAAAATATTTGATGCTTTAAAATATGCTTTACTTTAAACGAGCAATTCTTGTTTACCACTTGAGACCACTGTAGCTATTTGGATGAATTTTTATATTTAGATAATGTTTTACATTCCAAGTTTATTTAGAAAAGGGTCATCCTTTAGAAAATGCGTTTGCACAAATATTAATAAAATAATTAATAATTACTAGTATTTACGCGAATACTGCACATTTGAAATGAAAGTATTATTATTATACGTTAAATTATATTTTGTTAAATCTCGATGTTTCGGGTCATTTACAGCACCCGTGGTCACGGATCGGGGAGAAAATCTAATTAAACGCGATAAAATCCGTAAATATTAGTTATATTTTGAATAGAATAATTATTAATAAAATAATTAATAATTACTAGTATTTACGCGAATACTGCACATTTGAAATGAAAGTATTATTATTATACGTTAAATTATATTTTGTTAAATCTCGATGTTTCGGGTCATTTACAGCACCCGTGGTCACGGATCGGGAGAAAATCTAATTAAACGCGATAAAATCCGTAAATATTAGTTATATTTTGAATAGAATAATTATTAATAAAATAATTAATAATTACTAGTATTTACGCGAATACTGCACATTTGAAATGAAAGTATTATTATTATACGTTAAATTATATTTTGTTAAATCTCGATGTTTCGGGTCATTTACAGCACCCGTGGTCACGGATCGGGGAGAAAATCTAATTAAACGCGATAAAATCCGTAAATATTAGTTATATTTTGAATAGAATAATTATTAATAAAAATTAATAAAATCGCCATCTCGTACATTACTGAGGTACTATTATATTCAAAGAGTGGCGCTGAAACTTAAGTGACTCTTCAACTGGTACTACATAATTGGCAAACCAAAGATCTTACATAATGGTTCTATTAGCCTAACTTCTCTATCCATTTAGTAACGACAATCTCAATAAATGAATAGACCTATACTTTAACTGCATCAATAAAAAAAACTCTTTCAAAGTCTGATTTGTGAATATTTCGTGATAAGTCCACAGTCAGACAAATTCCACGACATTATATTTTAGTTATTTATATATATACATACATATATATTATATTTATACATACCTATATTATAAGTGTATTTATGTATATTTGTATATATTTATTTATTATAGTGCACATTTATTAATTTTAATTAGTATGTAAGTGTGTTAATTTCATTTCTTTGCGAGTTTTAATTTTTTTTTTGTTATTTCCTGATTGCACTTGCCAACATTGTTCTTTATCTCCCTGAGTAGCTGTTAGAGAATGCCACAAGTCATTAAGTCCACCCATTGTAGCCCTTAATAATAAAATATTTGATGCTTTAAAATATGCTTTACTTTAAACGAGCAATTCTTGTTTACCACTTGAGACCACTGTAGCTATTTGGATGATTTTTATATTTAGATAATGTTTTACATTCCAAGTTTATTTAGAAAAGGGTCATCCTTTAGAAAATGCGTTGCACAAATATTAATAAAATAATTAATAATTACTAGTATTTACGCGAATACTGCACATTTGAAATGAAAGTATTATTATTATACGTTAAATTATATTTTGTTAAATCTCGATGTTTCGGGTCATTTACAGCACCCGTGGTCACGGGTCGGGGAGAAAATCTAATTAAACGCGATAAAATCCGTAAATATTAGTTATATTTTGAAAAGAATAATTATTAATAAAAATTAATAAAATCGCCATCTCGTACATTACTGAGGTACTATTATATTCAAAGAGTGGCGCTGAAACTTAAGTGACTCTTCAACTGGTACTACATAATTGGCAAACCAAAGATCTTACATAATGGTTCTATTAGCCTAACTTCTCTATCCATTTAGTAACGACAATCTCAATAAATGAATAGACCTATACTTTAACCGCATCAATAAAAAACATTGTAATTTGTGCAATAAATTATTTCCGTTCAAAACTGAGTAACGCGACGTACTTTTGTTTTTTCGGGGTCAGTGGATTTGTATATTACATTTAACAATTTATAATTAAGGCTGTGAAATTAATTCTGTTGCCACGCATGAGCCGCAATAAAAGATCCGTTGTGACGCTCAATACTCATTGTTCATCGTATGTTCGTGAGACCATTGCTTTTGAAATGTTTGAATTTTGTGGAGGTAATTTTTTTAGCTTTGATATAATACATATCAAACATTTTCGGTAATGTAGCTATTGTTTAAATTTCCAGTATCACCATTCTATAATGTCCTACAGCTGGGCATCTGTTTGTTTTATGGGTTATAAAATTAAATTGCCATTTTAAATTGATAAATAATTTATTTATGTAATCGAAGTAATTACCCTCATTAGCTATACCTATCTGCCATCTTGAGGTATGATCATTTAGAACTTTTCGCTAGAACTCTGGGGGATCTGGACTCTCTCACTCTCTGGACAAAGTCTACGTGTATGAAGGCATTTTCTACAGTTTCCTAAAATCAAAAAATAGTAATCGGTTGGGGCTAGGTCCGGCGAGTATGGAGGATGACGTATGGTTTCTAACTGCAGTCTTGAAATGTTAAAACGGTTTATTTCAATAATGGCAAAGATCAATTGACAAGTCGGGGTTGTTTATCTGATAGTTTCGTCATCATTGTCCAAAGTTGTTCATAATAGACATCTACAATTATTGATAAACCGGATCTCAAAAAGCTATAGTGACCACCACAAGGTGACCACCCAACAGTTACCATTACTTTAGAGTTTTACTTTTGATTGCGGTTATGGTAGGGAATCCACTTTTCATCACACGTCACAATTATGTCCAAAATCGCGTGCTTCCACTTCTCGAGTTTTTAATTTTACCTAACTTTTTAATTTTCTAACTAACGTCAAATCGTGAGGCTAATTCTTTAGTTTGATAAGGATCGGCCTCCACCATTACTTTAGTCCATCGATATTTAGTATGTAGTGTCTGGACGTGGTTCATTCTTCAAGTCGAAGTTTTCACTACGAAAGCGAATTAACCAAAAACGCAGAGTACGTTCGTTAGCCGTATCCTCTCCAAAGGCAGCATTGATATTGCTGTGAGCATCTGTCCCTGCTGCGTTATAATCACGTCGGAACTGGTATTCGGAAATCACCCAATTTTTGACTATCCATGTTCAACTCAAGTGCTGAATACAAAATCAATCGAAAGTCAAACAATAGACTGTCATAATTTTTTCGAATTTAGAATGCTATAGTTTTTTTGAAGTTATACTACTTTTGGCGCGTTTGGGAAAAATTATGATAGTTAGTTTTTACGATACCCGCGCACACTGACACCTAAAAGCGACACCATGAAGTTGGTTGGTAATTGTCTCTCAAGTTAGAACTGATAATTATATTCAAGGTAGTTATTCAAATATTTGTGAATTTTTGGTGTTGCAGATGTACATGAGCGTAATCACTTACCATCAGCTGAACCGCTTGCTCGTTTGCCGCCTGTTCCATAAAAAAAAAGAATTTATTACACGTGTTTTATATCAGTGGAGATAAAAAAAAATATTCATACATAAATATACATGTGTATTTGTGTATGAATATAATTATAAATAGAAGGTGGTGAATGATAATTTATTTAATTAAACCGTTATCAATTGCATTTAATGTCTTTTTTCACAAACAAAGAGTCCTAGCACACGGGTTAAATCTTTTAGTTGTTTTTGTTTTGTTACGCTAAAGAAGTATAACTACTTGCGTGGGTACATAAGTACACACACACGTTTTTTTGAGAAGCAAAAGTTTTAATCACGAATCTAAGTTTAATTTTAATTCTAAGTAGCCACTCCTGTAAAACGGCAACTTCGTGATTTAAATCTTATTATTATTATATGTCGAACATCTAATAATATTAAGATTTATCACAACGATACAAAAAGTCCGATCTTAATGAGGATTAAATGTATACTTTCGCCTAAAGATTTTCAGCTTTAAATCAAAAGAAACATTTCCCTTTCGCTCCCGGCACATGCGATACAGCGAAGGCACCTTAAACAACAGAAATTGCATAACAACCGCCTTCTACTCCCTCATCATCGAACATGCGTCCCCAGAGGCGCAGACATTTGTTTGTAACATTTAATAACCAGCTACAAGTGCACGTATTGCAATTACTTACAGCACATGGGTTGAATGTAGACATAAAAAAAACATATAAACACGATAAACAAGCTGGGGAAATTAACGCAAAATAGAATCCAGTTTTCATTAGTTACTTTTATTGTAAATAATGCTAAGCGCAAGTACGAGTATAATGAATACTTTAGTAAGAAAGTTGAAAATCTCAACTTAAATCTCTCATTAACGGAGCAAGTCTGGAAAATAAGCCAGAAAAAAATTCTGGCATAAATTTAACATCTTATATAAGCTAATTTTTTATAATTATGATCCACAATCTTCAGAGACATTGAAGGTTCGATCAACGTAAATCTCTGACCTAATTAACCTTTTATTTATAGCGCATTATTTAACAACTGAGTTTTATGGCCGTAAATGATTATGACGACAAGCCAAGGACATGCAAGGCACGCGATACTTTTTTAATAATAAGGTGCAAAAATATTTAATGCATAGAACCACGATGTAGCAAGATGTAGTACACTGGCTGTACCTTATAAATAAGCCGGCACTATCGAGGAAACCCTTTGTTCTAGTTGAATATCAGCATAAAGCAACAACATAACGCTGCTGCCGTTTCCATGTTGACGTGAACCGGAGACCCAATTGTTGGCAAAATGCATTCCATCTTAGTCCTCAGCGAAAACATCCAAAGACTGATTGAAATAAAGATGATAAATAAGTAAGAAACGACGGGAGTACCATCGAGTACTCCCGTCGTTTCTTACTTATGATATTTATTATAAATTAACGTATGTTTAGAAACCTTAAATATTCATAATTTTATCTGTCTACGAAAATAGTCAAAGAAATCAAAGTCGTGTGTTTCACAAAAACGTTGTCTTTTATTAGTTGGACTAGGTTTACTTATTTAAGGTTGCGTTGTTCCGTTCATAGACTAAATAAAGGTACTAAAATGACATTTCACTATGTAGAAATGTTAGCTTTTAACCCTATGACTTATGAGACAAAACACATATTGTCTATGTAAATACTATTTGAAATGGTTAAACATGGGTCTTGGTGACCTCTTTTAAAATTGTGGATATTACCTAACGCAAATAAATATGTCAAAAAAATAAAAGATATCTGTAACTCATGCCATGTCGCAATGAGCAGAATTTACGAATCTTACATAACCAGCATAAAAAAAAATATTGTAAGAAAAGGCTTTGAATGCTCTTCACACAATATATTGTTATGTATTGTTATATCTATGTTTCGAAATTTTATAATAATAATTATCTTGATAATATGATTAAAACACAAACTTGACATATTAGAAATACGAATATATGAGGTTCGGTAACACCAATCCAGAACAAAATAAATACGAGTAGTACCTACTTCCTTTTTCCTTATTTCTAGACGCGTTGCAACAATAGAAATTCTATTGTTATACACGTGAAGGGTTATTGTACTACAAACAGAACGCTCACATGTCGACATGTTGAGCTTAATAAATGCTAATACAATAAAGCAATTTAGTCACAACATGAGGTAGTCACTACAATTAACTCGTACAATATATAATAATCTGTACTTGTAATTCACTAACTGTGTATTTTGATGGGTCATTGACGTTCAATTCATTTAGTCCAGCTGCCGTTTTTGCGTCAGGCCTCGCCTTAAAAGGACGCACGTATACCATCATAACAAAACGCGCAAAAACTTAAAATTGCGGTTTGGTGTTTTTGCGCGACTTATTTTTATTACGTCGTTATTTTGAGTACTTTGTTGTAATGTGAGGGTTATTCAGTGGATTTATATCTAAGCTATGTCTATAAATGTACTTAAATAAAAGAAATCGTTAACTTATTTAAATCATTAAAAGAGCTATATTTGTATTTAACTGACGAAAACGCCTAAATTATGAGGTGTCTAGTTGATGGGTGAGATGAGAACATCAGGGAGAGAGCGGTCCATGTTCATCTGTAGAATGGTTATAGGCTGTTAAGAAGATGAAATAATAAGAATAAGTAAGTTTTCTTCTTCTTTACAGAATAAGCAGTCTGTTCCTGAACACAAATCTCTCCAATTAGAAGAGATTTACCGTTATCGACACGCTTGGTGATTAGAGTCCCGCCTCGCGCCTGTTCATCATCGGTCTGCATATTTTCGGTCTCGTATTTTTAGAAATGGTTATTCCGCCATTGGTACCCGATAGCCATTAGATTTTCCAATACCGCTTTTCTTGGCTAACAGGAAATAAACTAAAGGAAAGCGTATTTAAAACACAAAAATTTGGAAATCGCAAACAGTCGCTACCATGTTGTACTCTCTCTCTATACCTCTACTTCGCTATCCTATCTTTTTTCGAATAACTCATATTGAATCATGTACTTCTGAATTACATTTTTCTACCTAGTCTTAGGTCTGTATCTCGGTTTTCGACCGGGGACAGAAAGTTTTTTTTTTTTAAAAAATAGGTCTGCGTTTGACCTCAATCTTGCCCGATGGAAAGCGAAGATGAGGCCTAGGATGGTACACGCTTGCCTAGATGTCTGTTCACTTTGGCCTTGAAGATATCCAGGTTATAGGCCTCCGGAAAAACCGACCTCGGCAGAGAGTTCCACTCCTTAGCCGTCCGCACAAAGAAAGAAGAGGCAAACCGCCTCGTGCGTAATGGAGGAATGTCTACAACATAAGGGTGGAACTTCTCGCCGCGTCTAGTCGTTCGGTGATGGAAAGGGAAGAGGTATTAGGTTATGCAAAACCTCCGCACACTCTCGAAATGAATTCGATAAAAACCGAGGCAGGCCACTCGTCTACGGTGTTCGAGGCTTTGAAGTTTTGCCTCTACTAGTGAGTCACTGCCTATGATCCTCTTCGCTCGGCGCTCCAACGAGTCCAAAGCATCAAGCTGATGTTTAGCCGAACCATCCCAGAGGTGGGAACAGTATTCCATGCAAGAGCGGACTTGAGCTTTGTATAGATTTAAGAGCTGCTCCGATGTAGTACCGTCTCACCCCCGAGAGGATACTAAGTTTTTTGGCAGCAGTGTTTGCTATGGACTCGATGTAACGACCGAAATTTAGGTTAGAAGAGAGATCTAGATCTAAGAGCGCAAGACGGTCATTTACCTTTGGAATGGACTCCGTTTCGCCGAAAAAAGACAAGCCTGTGTTTTAGAGGGGTTAAACTCGACCAAATTGGTATCACCCCATTGGGAAACAGCCTCCAAAGTCGAGTTCACCCCCTCAATCATCGATTCTCTGAAAGACTAGACTTTTGCCCCAGACTTCGCATCGGACAAGTATCTCCCCGAGACTGTGCTGTCATCTGCATACCCAAAGATATCGGGTGTTACCAGCAGGTCTTTGATGTGCAGCAAAAAAGTCATGAGCACAGACCCCTGAGGCACACCGGCATTAATATCATGGAGATCGGATGAGGCGCCATTAACGACAACCCGAATCGATCTGTTCCTCAGGAAATCCTCGATCCAGATGCAAAGCTCGGGAGCAATACCATATGCCGGAAGCTTGCCAATGAGACTTGCGTGCCAGACCCTGTCGAAAGCCTTAGAGATATCAGAATATGGAACAAAATATTCCATAGCCTGATATATCACTCCAGAAACAACATCTGCGCAGCACGCCGGGTCGTCTGAAGAGAAGCATAAGTGCTGCCATGGGTAGGATGCAAAAGAAATGCCGCATCTCATCCCAATCAGCTGACTTGTATCGCCATACGCCTAGTCCCCATGTGTTCGGGTTCAGGTGGCGAGTAGACAGACACAGATTTCACCAGACGGTGGTCGGAGCTACCTAACGGGAGGAGACTGCAACGATATCGGTCTGGATCAGTTGTCATCAGAAGGTCCAAGCAATTGGCCGTGTGGCCATCAATATCAGGTATCCGGTAGCGCTCTAACCTTACAAGTATGGAGGTGATTGCGATAGGTCGGTAGTTAGCAGGGTCGGCACGACTTCCTTTCTTAGGTACAGGTTGGACATTGGCAATCTTCCAGGACTTCGGAACTTGACCAGTCCTCAGGGACAAGCGATAGAGACGAGTCAGAACAGGAGACAACTCAGGCGCACATGACCGCAAGACAATGGCAGGAATGCCGTCAGGCCACTAGCCTTATTCACATCTAGGTTCTGAGTATTTTGGTACCTCTTTTTCTCGAATGTGTACCTCAGGCATTGCAGAGTCACAACGAGGTAGCAAGGTGGGCAGTTATCAGCTGCATCTGGTTGTGAATTCTTCGCAAATAGAGGCAAACATGTCTGCTTTCTCTTTGGCGGTGTGAGCTAATGAGCCATCAGACTTCTCCAATGGCGGGAAAGAAGACCGGCAGAAATTGGCTTCGACCGATTTGGCAAGAGTGTACCATCCTAGGCCTCATCTTCGCTTTCCATCGGGCAAGATTGAGGTCAAACGCAGGCCTATTTTTCATAAAAAAAAAAAGGTATAACTACTTGCGTGGGTACATAAGTACACACACACGTTTTTTGAGAAGCAAAAGTTTTAATCGCGAATCTAAGTTAAATTTTAATTCAAAGTAGCCACTCCTGTAAAACGGCTTCTTCGTGATTTAAACCTTATTATTATTATATGTCGAACATCTAATAATATTAAGATTTATTACAACGATACAAAAAGTCCGATCTTAATGAGGATTAAATGTATACTTTCGCCTAAAGATTTTCAGCTTTAAATCAAAAGAAACATTTCCCTTTCGCTCCCGGCACATGCGATACAGCGAAGGCACCTTAAACAACAGAAATTGCATAACAACCGCCTTCTACTCCCTCATCATCGAACATGCGTCCCCAGAGGCGCAGACATTTGTTTGTAACATTTAATAACCAGCTACAAGTGCACGTATTGCAATTACTTACAGCACATGGGTTGAATGTAGACATAAAAAAAAAAACATATAAACACGATAAACAAGCTGGGGAAATTAACGCAAAATAGAATCCAGTTTTCATTAGTTACTTTTATTGTAAATAATACTAAGCGCAAGTACGAGTATAATGAATACTTTAGTAAGAAAGTTGAAAATCTCAACTTAAATCTCTCATTAACGGAGCAAGTCTGGAAAATAAGCCAGAAAAAAATTCTGGCATAAATTTAACATCTTATATAAGCTAATTTTTTATAATTATGATCCACAATCTTCAGAGATATTGAAGGTTCGATCAACGTAAATCTCTGACCTAATTAACCTTTTATTTATAGCGCATTATTTAACAACTGAGTTTTATGGCCGTAAATGATTATGACGACAAGCCAAGGACATGCAAGGCACGCGATACTTTTTTAATAATAAGGTGCAAAAATATTTAATGCATAGAACCACGATGTAGCAAGATGTAGTACACTGGCTGTACCTTATAAATAAGCCGGCACTATTGAGGAAACCCTTTGTTCTAGTTGAATATCAGCATAAAGCAACAACATAACGCTGCTGCCGTTTCCGTGACGTGAACCGGAGGCCCAATTGTTGGCAAAATGCATTCCATCTTAGTCCTCAGCGAAAACATCCAAAGACTGGTTGAAATAAAGATGATAAAAGTACCACCGAGTACTCCCGTCGTTTCTTACTTATGATATTTATTATAAATTAACGTATGTTTAGAAACCTTAAATATTCATAATTTTATCTGTCTACGAAAATAGTCAAAGAAATCAAAGTCGTGTGTTTCACAAAAACGTGTTTTATTAGTTGGACAAGGTTTACTTATTTAAGGTTGCGTTGTTCCGTTCATAGACTTAATAAAGGTACTAATATGACATTTCACTATGTAGAAATTTTAGCTTTTAACCCTATGACAAAACACATATTGTCTATGTAAATACTATTTGAAATGGTTAAACATGGGTCTTGGTGACTTCTTTTAAAATTTTGGATATTAAATAACGCAAATAAATATGTCAAAAAATAAAAGATATCTTTAACTCATGCCATGTCGCAATGAGCAGAATTTACGAATCCTACATAACCAGTATAAAAAAATATTATAAGAAAAGGCTTTGAATGCTTTTCACACAATATATTGTTATGTATTGTTATATCTATGTTTCGAAATTTTATAATAATAATTATCTTGATAATATGATTAAAACACTTGACATATTAGAAATACGAATATATGAGGTTCGGTAACACCAATCCAGAACAAAATAAATACGAGTAGTACCTACTTCCTTTTCCTTATTTCTAGACGCGTTGCAACAATAGAAATTCTATTGTTATACACGTGAAGGGTTATTGTACTACAAACAGAACGCTCACATGTCGACATGTTGAGCTTAACAAATGCTAATACAATAAAGCAATTTAGTCACAACATGAGGTAGTCACTACAATTAACTCGTACAATACATAATAATCTGTACTTGTAATTCACTAACGGTGTATTTTGATGGGTCATTGACGTTCAATTCATTTAGTCCAGCTGCCGTTTTTGCGTCAGGCCTCGCCTTAAAAGGACGCACGTATACCATCATAACAAAACGCGCAAAAACTTAAAATTGCGGTTTGGTGTTTTTGCGCGACTTATTTTTATTACGTCGTTATTTTGAGTACTTTGTTGTAATGTGAGGGTTATTCAGTGGATTTATATCTAAGCTATTTCTATAAATGTACTTAAATAAAAGAAATCGTTAACTTATTTAAATCATTAAAAGAGCTATATTTGTATTTAACTGAGGAAAACGCCTAAATTATGGTCGAAGCGGGCCTTGCGGAGAGCACGTTTGCAGGACTTAGCAGCACTATTGTAGGCTCGTTTCAGTTTCGGGACATTCGGTGCTTTGCGGGCTCGAGCATCCGCCCACTCTTGGTAAGCTAAGTGCTTAAGTGCTTCGGCACTATCACACTCAGAGTTGAACCAAGGGCGGGTTTCACATGAAGTGAGATATCAGAATATGGAACAAAATATTCCATAGCCTGATATATCACTCCAGAAACAACATCTGCGCAGCACGCCGGGTCGTCTGAAGAGAAGCATAAGTGCTGCCATGGGTAGGATGCAAAGAAATGCCGCATCTCATCCCAATCAGCTGACTTGTATCGCCATACACGCCTAGTCCCCATGTGTTCGGGTTCAGGTGGCGAGTAGACAGACACAGATTTCACCAGACAGTGGTCGGAGCTACCTAACGGGGAGGAGACTGCAACTTGATATCGGTCTGGATCAGTTGTCATCAGAAGGTCCAAGCAATTGGCCGTGTGGCCATCAATATCAGGTATCCGAGTAGCGCCAGCTACCACTTGGGAGAGACCTAGCGGTAGAGCATATGCGTATGCTAATCTCCCGGCATGGTCAGTGTTTAGGTATGGGTACAGCCACTCCTGGTGGTGGGCGTTGAAGTCCCCCAGAACAACTATCTGCGCTGACGGGTACCTGGGCTGAGCTTTTTCCGCAGAGTCAGTTAGATACTGAAAGAGCCTGGTCGTCTCCATGTTGTCGGTATGCGACCGATAAACACTGGCATAGAGTATCTGCTCCAAGCCAGTGTTCACCAGAACCAACAATACGGAAAAACTGGAATCCTCTAGGTTACGGAGACGTCGACAGCAGATGTCATCGCGAGCATACACGCAGGTGCCAGCGCGAGATTTGAAGTTGTGTTCCAGCGTGTAACCTGGGTAGTGCAAGTATGCTGCATCAGCTGGACATCTGATTTGCGTCTCCGTGAGGAACAGCAGATGTGGTGTTTCAGTCTCAAGGTGGTGATGGACTGGAACGAGATTGGAGTGCAGACCTCGGATGTTGGAGAGGTGCACTTTTAGTGCAAGGGAGTGCAACCGCTGTTTAACCAGTTTCTTATTTTTAACTTTTTCCATTGTTATTTTTGGTGAACAGACAGACAGAAAGGGACAGTTAGGCGAGGCATAGCTAAAACGAATACCAAGCGGTACAATCATAGTGCTGCACTGATGGGAGACTGGTCTGGGCGCGCGGGACGCCCTAACCCCCAACACGATGACGCATCCTGGGATTTTCGCGAGTTGGCGGGGCGGCCTTTCATAGGTGGCTAACCTACTAGTTGGGCCCCCTACTACCTGCGGTCGGCCAGCGGAAGACCGTGCTTAGGATCCCGCTACCCTCCTCGAACAGTCACCCAGTACAGACACCACGCAGTACCGGAACCGGTTCGCTCCACCATGCAACTGCCTAGACTCCCCTTCCAAGATGGCTACTCATGGCATCATGCCGAAACGCGATAAAAATCACTTGGCGGCAAGGCTTTGCCAAGAGGGTGGTAACAAGCCGCGGCCGAAACCTACCACCAGATGGTGCCGTTCATTTGGCGCTACCCAAGGGACACGTGTGAGTATCTAGAGCTGTAGCCCACGGACGCGAACAGCATTATCCCTCAAAATGTATTCCTAAGTGATGCTACTATTTTTTTTTTTAAATTACCTAATAAGTGAGGTACTGGCACTGCAGCCATATTTAGTCATTTTATCTTTATACATATACATACTTGATTTAAGTTCAAAAACGACATTTACGATAAACAAAAATCATCTCATCTTTACAGCTGCAATTACAAATTGTTTAAAATCGCGCCGTAAAGCCCGCGAGTAAAATTACCAGAGCACGACGTTTAATGTTAATATTTAAATTAGAACAATGCTTAATGACATAACGTTATTCCGTCAGATGTTTATACATAATAATCATGACGTACTTTATGCTATAAAAAGAATAATCATGTTTATCATCATTTCAGCCTGTTAAGTCCACAGCTGAACATATGCCTACTCCAAAGATTCAACTCCTCAACCACCTGCACCTATCCATTTCCCGCAACAAAGTGCAGTTCTTCCTGAGCTGGAAGCTATGTGGCTGGGCCATTGCCACTTCTACTTGCTTATATATCAGTTATCCTAGTTCTGTTGCGGATATCGTCATTGATGTTTGTATCGTGCATAGAAACACCAAGCATAGTACTTTCCATAGCCCGCTGAGAATCTTTGAGCTTCCTCATACGGCTCGCAGACCACGTCTCGATTCCGTTTGTCATCACTAGCAACATGCACTAGTTGTACCAGATTTTCCCCAGGTTTACGTATTCGTGGACAACTTCGAGAATAGTGTTACCAACGCCAACCGGAATTGGTGTGACATGAACATTAGACATGATTTTTTTTGTCCTTGTTCCTCTTAAGACCATCACTTTGGGAGAAACTATTACGTCGGCAAATCGAAGTTGAGTGGTCGGATCGGATTTCAGACAACCCTATATTACTCCAATGTACCTTTTTAACCTCTGAAGATACTGGAGCTGGATCTTTCCAGGATCTTCTCGACGGCTATTAATCTGAGTTCGTTATATATTCGCCTTCGCCTTGGTAGATAGGTAGAATCCAGCCGGAAATTCTTTATACCCCTTGCCCCGCCGTTACCAAGGCCGCCACAAAAATAAAGAGGTTATTATTTCGACTACATTTTTTATATGCACAAATGTACATCGATTACTTCGGAGTTTCGAAACCTACGACTAAACGATGGTGGAAAATCCATAAAAATATGCCATATCTCTGATGGGGCGCAACCCGCTTGCCTTGCGTGGTGAGTATGAACAGGCAAACTTTCCAGGGCTACATACCGGCTTTTTAGGCGCTTTCGTGAAGACGCCTGTATTCAGCAATGGTCTTCAATAGGCTGATGGAAAATGCTGCATTGTACATTGTTATAGTAATCTATATATTTGGAATAATACTTTCAATGTTAAAATGACTACCGACGTTAAACAAAGGAGCCTGTTATTTACAGTGTAAAGTTCGTATCATATTTGTTTTCCCAAGTATGTGTTGTATTCCCAACGTAAATGTATCTATCAACACAGTTTTCTCGTGGATTGGTGGGACAGATCTGCCCGATCTAGAACACCCAGCTCGTGGACTTCAAGTAATATTAAAAGTGCAAGGTGTGTCTAGTAAGTCTTTTACGACAAATCCTCTTAATTTATTAGATATTAGAGATTGTAAAGCAATAGTGAGTCCTGTGGCTGAGTCGTATTATACTGAAGAAAAGTCAAATTCAGAGTACCCATGTCTATGCATAGATGTACCTATATATCATAAAGAGGCAAGATATGCGTCAGCATTGCGCTTAATGGAAATCCGTTATATCTGCCTTCCCCTCTGGTTGACTAGCGTGAGTAATTATATATTATAGCGAACGATACTCCAAAATACTACTAGAATTTTTAATCTTGTATATTGACAATTTTTGTTTAGAATTTGTACAGCATTGAGAACATCATATTATGATGAGTTACAGACAGAAGTAGCTAAAATGTATCATTAACACTACGACAAGTTCGTCGTTTATTCACGTCACACCGGTTTTATAATTCAAAATGCACGTACAGCTGTACAGATTTCAGATATGGTTAGTTTTTTTTTTTTTATAAAGTTTAATGATTGGCGACTGGAGATGGTCAATGACTGGGCACAATTTCGCACGCTTGGTCGTTTTTGGCATTCATGTTAAAATTGATAGGCACCCGTGATTATAAAAATCCATGGACCTTTGAAATTCATCTGTAAGTGGTATAAAACAAAGTCGGAATCTGCGACTGTCTGTTGTATTCACTTATTACTTCGAAACTTCTAAGCAGAATTTCAATGCAATTTTCACTATCATTAAGAACATTTCACGGTTATATATTACAGATCTGTCCATGCGAATCCGGCGCAGTTAACAAGTTTTTAAAATTAAAAAAAACGATGTAGACGGATCAGTCGAAATAGAAAAATAAAACAAGCTAAACCGTGGAAATACGCCGCTATCTACTAAGACTTCTAGACTAGACTCTAAGGAATCTTGAAACTTTATAATATTGTGATTTTCCTTTTAGGTTCTTTATGAGGAGAAAAATCTAAATGATGCCACAAAAAGTTAAGAACCAATTTGAACAAAGCACAAAGTAAGATATTCATCTGATAAAAAGCCGAATTTTACTAGAACAAACTTTCTCTCTAATTCGTGGCTTCAAAAGTTAGGCAATTTTAGATAGCAATCTTGTCGCGCAGTTCTTCGTTATATTGCCTTTTGTTACTTTTACCTTCCAAGATTCCTAATGTAGTTTTTAGGTTTAAAATCAAATCCTTTACGTATAAACTTGCTCATACAGTAAACTTCGTAAATTTACCTAATGAACGCAATGTTTTGTACGATCCTTAGTCAAGAATAAGATTTAACGAAGCATCGTTCTCTAAAAGCCCACACACGATCCTAATTTGTAAAACGAAAAGTAACAAAGCGACGGGCGAACGAAATGTTTTTTGACGCAACTAGTCGCTTGAAAACGGCTCGAACGAAGATGAAGGGACCACACTCGAAGGTGTTGAAAAGGAATCCGTTGAACCGATCTTAAAGGGAGTGCGTGACTAACTTGCGTAAGTAACAAGTGAAAATGTTCTCGTGCTTACATATGTAAAATCTGTAATTATACTGGGGCGAATAAGTAAAATAATCTCTATAGATTGCGTAGGTATTGTATCAATTGTATAATTGTTTTACCGTGTTTTCTTGCATGGTTACGCTACAGATAGGAAACTAACTTTGTGTACCCGTGCCCATATATTTGAACGGGCGTTGCCACGATTCCTCTACTGTTATATCAGCATTGCATCGAGGTAGAAGCTCACTTCAAGGTCAACTTTGTTCTCTCAAGATTGTCGGTTCTCTCTACTTTTAGTCCATAGCTCTTGCACATTACTAAACCGTTGTACTAAGTTGTTTCTCTACTTTGAATATTTTCGTTTCGTATTTGATAACACAAGATGAGTGAATAAATAAATGCAGTGACAGGAAGGTAGGCGGATAAAATGTTTCTCAGTTGTGCTCACTATATTTTCCTTCACCGCCGACCACGCGGCAAATTATTCACTTAAAATAAAAATTAACAACATAAGTAGTGCCGGCGGCAGTAATTTAACCGTGTGGTGGCGGTATAAGAGAATCTGCCACCCCGTCTCGTCCCGTGGGTGTCGTAAAAGTCGACAGAGAGAAAATTTATATTAGGAGATTGGCAGTAGCCGCGGGTTGGCTGCTGCACGCCAAGCGTGGCTGAAATGATGATGGTGATGATGAAGTAGTGCCGGCACCACGATTCGGACCCAGGTCACTCGCGTACCATGAAATGACCTGTGCAACCACGGCTCAGTGGCTGCATACACAAAGAAAAATATTCGTTACTTATAACGAACACATTTTACGTCACGACACTTTAGACAAAGGACATAAATTTATTTTCCATAATGAGTATTGGACTTGAGTGGGAGTAGAGGCTGTGCGTGGGCAACTGACAAACATAAGATAGCAGGCAACAAAGTAACGAACACTCAATTATAAACCTTTACTCACAAAAATAAGATATAATATATTGTGACAGTTATATTTTTGGATTAGTTTTAAGCCACCGCTGCATTTGGGCGCGATGAGGTCGTCCTGTTATGTGTGGGATGCTGTGAATCACATTAGCTGAGTAAAGGATTGGACGTGACTGATTTTTATTATGTTAGATATACTTAACACACAATATAGTTTGCCAAAACTTTTCCCGTCATGCTGTAGTTGAACTAGTTCCAGTTCAAAAAAGCTTACTCTAAATTTTTCTGTAAACCGTTAGCGTGATTGGGTGTCAACGAAGAATAATGAAAAAATATATTTTACCGCATTAATTTACAAATATTTAAACACTTACGTACCAGGCGTAAGGGTTAGGCAGAGATTATTGATACCTACGCAGCCTAGCCTAACGAGAATACAGAGGGTGGCAGATTCTTACTCCGCTGCCATACGGCTACATTTTAATATTAATAGTGTATATAACATGCATATCGTGCATGCACCTATCACCATATTTCTTCACGCCCTGGGTTGACTGTTAGAGAATGCCAAAAGGCATTAAGTCCGCCTTTTGTAATCCTTTTGGTGTAGACAATAAAGTATAAATAAATAAATATAATATGACAAAAATTTTAAAATTATCTTAACGTTATTTTAAACTACTATCTCGTTTTCTGTGTAGCCATGGACTTTATGGCCTTAGGTTTGTAGGACAGACGCACTCACCTACTAACAAGGAAAGTAGAGTGATCATCTGTCCGGGAGGCTCCGGGTGTACTCGATACGAATCCAATCCGTTATTTTACAACCACCGCTCGATTCCATTTTTTCCTTTTCCTTTTCTTATTATTAGGGATTGTCTCAGTGTTACATTTCTGTTTATTAGTGGGTACACAATACACTGATTACAAATTAGATAAAAATGTTTACTTAAGTTTAATAAGTTTATAACTTCAAAGTTTTTACTGGTATAAATATATTGGTAACTATACTCAATTACCCAGAGTGAGAGTTTTTAACGACTACTAAAGAGTTTACTTACCATTTTGAATGAAAACGATTAAAGTTTCCGAGAGCGCCTTTCCATTTTCATATAAAGTGTAAGTAATCATAAACTCTGCAGTTATAGTTAAAGCTAATGCTTAGGATACTTTCCGCAAGCAGTACTAAATTTGCGAATAATCATGAAACATTTGAGCTAAATAAACACTGTTCTGTTTACATTGTATACGGTTTTTATACTTCAAGTTCTTTTAGAACCGCAACTTCTGATAACACCCAACTAATAACAACGAGCCGTTTCGTCTTAGTCCTCAGGGTAACTACACACCCTTTGATTATGATTCGTAATCATAATTGATACTGATGTCTATTGGATGAAATAACCACTTTACAAGCATTGACTGTAACGCCCTTCTTTAATAAAAATGTATGCCTGCCCGTAGACCGTTAATCTCTTCTATATTCCATATAGTTACTTTATACGTATAATTAAATCTTTATTAATTTGCCTAAACATATTGATATTAACAGTGTCGAATAATGTGTAATTACGTCACCACACTTTATTAGTGAAGTGGAGTCACTATTGTATCGCAATACTTGACCAAAATAATTACAAATACATTCCGTAAGATCTTAACAAAATCTACTACATGTAATACTATTGTGATTTATGTTGAGATACTACAGATGTAATTCTAAAGTCTTTGTAATCATCGACTATACTTTTTGCACTCTTTTTTTTTCAATTTATAACGAAACTTCTTCTTCATTATCATTCGCAGCATGTCACAATTCTACTGCTGAACTTTGGCTTCCGCCGAAGATGTCCACAAAGCACAGTCCTGAGCCTCCTGCATCTATCGACTTCCCGCAACATTATGCAGGTAGTCACTTCATCGTGTGAGAGTACACTGCGTTTGCCCGAATGAGGGCGCCCCTCGTGAACCTTTCTTCCCCAGCGGTTGACATTTCAACGAGTTATGTGGCCGGTGCCATACCACTTCAAATTGTTGATCCTTAGAGATATGTCTTTTACCCTAGGCGAAACTATAAAAATATTTTTTTTCCATTACTATATTAAAAAAAATTAGTTTGCCTGTATTAAATAAAGTGAACTCCTACGACCTCCAATTGAAATATGCAAGTCTTGCATTGCAGATTACATTTTAGCCAAATCCATATTTTATTTTAATGTACCACTACTATGTATATCTTATTTTATTTACTTTTAAACTTTATTGCTCAAACTAGTATAATTGGCGGACTTAATGCCTAAAGGAATTCTCTAACTGTCAACCCCGAGTACAACCGACAAATCCTAGACAGTCCTACAGATACTATATTATACTACATTTTAAAATAGTATGATACATAAAACAAGTACATTATGAATATAATAAATATATAATGTTCACAAATTTGCATACATTCTTATATCTAAAGATACCTTATATATATAACTACATATTTCGATATTCGATTAGCTTTTATTTTATTTTTTAATTGAAATTATTCATTTATTTCGATGTTATCACATCGCATAAGCGTTACATCAGATATGGGAATGTGAAGACTACTGAATGCCTCTGTGTTTGCGCGTACATTTTTGGCGTTATTATTCTAAGTACGGTACTATTAATCTCCTGCGCAGTTGACAACTGAGTTGAATATACTATTTTTAAGACAATAGTATTAAAAAAAATTGTCTCATAAATTAATCAAAAGCTTGAGTATATGTATTTTTACTGGTATTTGGGATTAAAAACCATTAGGACTACAAATAGTCTCTCTTTACAAACGAACAAATAGACAGACTGACAGATACATATACAAACAATTAAGTTATTCTATAAAGTTTCGGTTCGGTTTTTTCATTCTGAGGTACGGAGCCCTAAAACAGATTTAAGTGTTTTTAATGCCTTAAAAACACGTCATATATAAAATACTCCCTAAAGCCTGTCTATGGTTGAAGTTAAACAAATTTATATATAATAAAAAGTAGCACAAAATTAAGGTTGCTCACTGTGATATAAAAGGTAGAAACACGAATGAACTAGAAAAGGATGAAGTTCCGTTTAATAATTATAATTGCATTTAAATAAAAGTATAATTTATTCAGAGCACAAAAGCATAGAACATAATTCCACTGAATACAAAGCGCGTAGAGCTATCGTGACCACTCATATGCAAATACAATCGATCAACATTTTCCGAACGAGACATGCTTTGCAACTACATTGCTGTATTCCATTTTTTGTATTTCATCATCGTAATCATCACAAGCTTGTTAACAGTCCACTGCTGAGCGAAATGAAGCGAATTAAAATATTTTTTACCTCGACGCAAGAAAGATATTTTGTCAAATATCAATGCTTATTTAATAAAAATAGAAGAAGAACAAACAGGCATCAAACATCGTAGGGATTTCCTTAATTGCGACGCTTGACAGGACGGTTAGAGATTACTGTAGGTTGAGTAAAAAAGTGTAGAAGAGTGTAGAAAAGTGTGAAGTTTTAAAAAGAGAATGCATTGGAGATTCACCTTTTTAAAATTTTAAATTCGATTTCCAAAATCATTAAAGTTAAGAAAAAATAAGTTTATTGTTGAATTGCGTGCGCTTTTCTACACTTGTTTTAGTTACTTGTTTTTTTTTCTTATTGAAATTGTCGGGATACGTATTTCATATATTATAAAGATTAGTCACGAAATAATAAATTCACATTTCATCAAAAGATTGTTCTGCAAAATTAATCTGTCTATCTGTTTAGTCATAAAAGTATGACATTATCATTGTTTATCTGTAATAGTCAAACCTGACGTGTCTCGCCGCAGGGCAACCGCTAACAAGGAACGTTGAAACGCAACCTTTTCTGAAGTTGGCTACATATATTTGATTAAATTTATTTGTTTTGTAATTTGTACTACCAAGTCATTAATTTAGTTTTCTTATATTCTATTTAAATTTCCGTGTTGAAATTATCTTTATGAATATATTATGTAAGTTCGTAATTAATTATAAACATGAAAGGAAAAGAGTTATAAAATAGAGTATAAAAGCGTTGTAAAATATCATTCCACTCAATAGACACACCTAATAACATGCAACAGTGTGGGCACCTCGGCTCTGTGGTACTTTTTGTAATTGTTTTCTTTTAATTCATACAGACGCACAGACCCGAAACAATAACATTTGTAGGTATTTTCTATGAGATGATCCTGGCAGGTAGTAAGTGGTTGTTGTATGAAACAATTAATTCTTCTTCAATGATGAAAAAGAGTCAATGGGACGCAGCGATGGAATTGAACCCGTCCATTAGCGCCGCAGCAAAATGCTCAGCCACTGCGCCAATACCCCACAAAATTGATCTGGTGCATCTGCCACAGGAATACATTTTCTAACTATATTTTATATAATCAGTTAAAAACGAGCGCTTTTTTATAAAAATGTATTGCTATTGAAATTCATGCTAATATCTCGGCTTCAGCCAAGACCGGTAAAACACACACATTCTTCTTACCCTCGAACGATACTATCAATTTCATCGAAGCCTTATAAAATAATTGAAGGACCACCTAAGACGTATAACGTTTAATCCAAAAAGAAAACAATAGTTTCAACATAAACGAAATACTGTTTAAACGTCTCCAAGAGATAGGAATCAACCTAAAAATAAACATCATTTAACTTTTTTTATATACTTAATTTATCTCGCATCGTAATTATTGAATTTCAATTGTAAATATCAATGGAATATATGTAGTAAACGAAAGTACGAGTATAATTACAAATTAATTAAGTAGGCAGCGATTGATAATTTGTAATCAAATTGGACAGATCTTGGAGCTGGGCACAAGGCGGTGTGCTCTCCCTCTTACTATTCTTCGTATTGGTGCGGGGAAAAAGTTTTTTCGTATTTTATAAGTAAAAACCAAATACAAAATCACTACATACAAAATGCCAACAAGTTATCAAACAAAATGGTACATTATAATGAAACGTAAATAAACTATGATAAAAAATATCTTAAATTTGTATATAAAATACGGAAAAACCTTTTCCCCGATCCATTATTTATAAATGAGTTAAGAAAAGTTATCTCTTCTCCTTTTCATTTGTATGCGGATGATTTGCAAATTGATACGCAATTTGACTCTGTCATAGTCAACACTGACCTACTATCTATTAATGGTTGAGCTAACTAATTTGGTTTACTGGTAAACCCCACTCAATCACGGGTTATTATCGTGGGTCGTGGCAATACGAGAAGTATGGTTGGCCCAAACGGATATTCCTGGGACTACAAACAACTGTGTTACTATTACTATCCAATTTCCTGAAAGATTATATAATTTATGCTTGGTTCAGGGGGTCTGTTTTTTTAGTACCTATCCCGACGTTTGCTACCTAGATTCAACACAGAAGCGGTCGCTTCTCACTAAACTAGAACGACTAAAAATATAGAAAATATTGACCACTTGTTCGAATATCATTCACGCCTTAAATAGCTTTCTATTGGTATTCAGCCTTATGTGTATATCCTTTGTTTTCTGTACAAGATCCTTAAAACTTGTCTTGCTTACTTGGGCCCTCGTTTCCGCCTGTTACATCCCTCCTTTCGCCCTAGGCGCTCCTGCATTACTTATACTCTTAATACACCTTTCTCTAATTTCAGTTTTTATTCCTATTCCTTTACTGTAAAACTACTCATATGTGGAACAAACTCCCAGCATGAATCCCAGAAAATCTCTATATTGTTTCCTCCAAGGCTATATTAAAAAACACATCTCTCTAGTTAAAAAAGTAAAGTAACAACCTGTAAGTGCCCACCGCTGGGCACTGGACTCCAATTGAAATACTAGTATCAGAGAGGGTTTAGGAGCCGGGAAGGGCCCGCCACGCTGCTCCAGTGAGGGTTGACGGACTTCACATATCGTCTAAATAATATTTTTTTTTATTATTTCTCAGACATGCAGGTTTCTTCACGATGTTTTCCTTCACCGTTGAGCCCGTGGTAAATACACCACTTAAAATTGTTATAAACATTGTTATAAACAATTTTAGTGGTGCCGGCACCGGGGATCGAACACAGGTCACTCACGCTCTTTGACACTAAAGTGGGCGCCCTGACCACTAGGCTTCCACGGCTCTTCTCTCAAGTCACTTGAATCTTTTATATACTTATTTCTTTTCACGTTATGGGTATGTTATATTTATATATGAATAATCATAATATTATAATAAAGGTATTTTATACTCTGGTATATTCACCTCTGATGTCTCCTAGCACCTGCCGAACAGTCCTTTCTATATGTGTATGGATAATAATCTCTTAAAGAGATAATACCGCCATTGTACAGTCCTTATAATTTTAATATAAATTAGTATCACGTGTTTGTGCAATAAAGTGTTAATTAAAGAAAATCAATATTTGTTACTTACTTAATTACGAGATACGCTTAATCTTACATATTCTCTGACATAAATAGTATATATAGTGTGCCTCTTAGGAGATGAAAATTCAAACTATGTATCCAATATCTACCGTGAGATACGTGAATTGCGGACTTAGTTTACGAAGGAAATAAGAAAATATTTGTAACTATGGCATCATTAAAGAATACTTGGGGCGCTTGTCGGCTTTCGACGTTCATGCTATAGCGTTAATTATGGGCGGCGAACAATAAGCGAGATTCCCAGAATGGTGGTCACCGCTCTCCCTACATATTAACATCAATGCTTTTGTGACGCAACCACGGGTTCACGATTGATAATTTGTTTACATTTAATATTTCATTAATAGTTTGTGAATCCATTTCTTCTCTTCAGAAGATAATTAAACATATAAATTAGGAGAATATTAAACCTTTTTTTGTCATTTCTAATCTTTTATATTACTTATATTACTATTACTGTAGTAAGCAGATAAATTTACGAAGAGACTAATAATATAAATTGTCGAAGGCTATATTTAAATTTAATGTCAACTTTTCATATTAAAAATAAAAACATTTAAGTGTTAATGCCGTTCTCACTTATTAATGTCCTATATGCACTCTATTAAGCCACAGATAAAGAAGTTTTTTATATTATTTGTATCTAAGAAAGTCATATGGACTTCGAACGAGGAAGCTCAAGGATCGGAGCGCGCGTGATTTAGGTTCAAATCTCGGTTCCTTTAATGTTAGTTGCAATTTTAAGGGCTTTTTTTCTTTCTATGAACTTGACGTTAAAGTTAAACGCTGTCAGAAAATAGACGCAGCGTAACGGCTCCCAAACCTAGTAAAAAATTTTGCATTTATAAAACAACAGTATAACATGGTAACATACCACAAGCTTAGTACGAATAAAATTGCAGCTCGACGAGTATTCTTTGTTCTATAATTAGTCAAACTATAAAATATTATTAATAGCGCCCCTTCACCGCTTGTCGCATTAGTCGATAGAAACTCGAGTTTATGTGTTATGGTAGCGTCATTCAAGACGGAGCTGGACGGGAAAAAAGTAAAATTGACACAGGCTTAAATATAGATTGCGTTCCCGCCATTCTTCTTTGTTTTTTAAACGACATTAATATTTCTCCATGGCAGCCTTACAGCTACAGATTGTTTCTATTTTTTAAACCTTTCATTTTACTTTACAACGTCATTTCCACTATAATAAACTCCACGGTTAATCCAGATTATAGAGTAAGGCAGTGTTTTATTTTATAACGTATTAGTCAATTATTCACAAGCACTGTTTATACGAGCAAGTATTTTATTATTATAACTTTGTAGTAATACTTTTAATCTAGATTATAATCCTATAAAAAATTAAAATGTTGTATGTAATGCTGTTTAAATATTGGTATGTTTGTCGCTCAAAATCGCCTTGACTGTACCGATTTAAATGTGACTTGGAAGAAAGGTCAATTATGATTCGCAATAAGACATAGAATACCTGTTATCTTATTTAAGTAGGGATCACAGAGGAATGACAAAATATAAAATCATGCGGACGAAGCCGCGGGCAGTCTCTAGGTGAGTTGCGATGCAGATTATAGTTAAACAAATGTTCCTTACCAGCCCGTTAATAGAAGAAGATTGACGAGCACAATACCTCACACCTCGCGCCTTAGACGCTACTGTCTGTCATCGATTACCTTATTTTTGACATGGTTATCCCGGCTAAGAGCCGTGGTAGCCTAGTAGTCACGGCGCTCACTTTAGTTTCATAAAACACTAGTGACCTGGGTTCGAACCCCGGTGCCGGCACCACTAAAATGGTTAATAGCAATTTTAAGTGCTGTATTTACCACGTGCCCAGCGGTGAAGGAACATCGTGAGGAAACCTGCATGTCTGAGAAATAATAAAAAATAATACTACTTAGACGATATGTGAAGACCGCCAACCCTCATTGCAGCAGCGTGGCGGGCCCTTCCCGGCTCCTAAACCCTCTCTGATACTCGTATTTGAGAAGGAGGTCTTTGCCCAGCAGTACACTTACAGGCTGCTAGTTTACTTTACTTTTTATCCCTCCATCGGTTGGTAGCCGATGTAATTTTTAAGAATTCTCCATTAGTCGCCTCTTGCGACACTCACGGAAAGTAAGTGAGTGGTAGATTCTTACACCGATGCCACACGGCAAAAACATCTAATACATTTTTAAATTTAAATTTTGTAAACACTTGGTTTTCGTTGAATCACAATAACATTTACACAGTAATAGATAATACAGATATATTGTGTAGTTGTACGGAAGCCACGTTGCCGACTCGCACTTGGCCGATTTTTATTATTTGTTGTTTTACTTAAGAGATTTATAGAATTGTACTATAAATATCTTAAGTCACTCTCTTAAGTACTATAAATCACTATAAACACAGATTTGTATTTTTTTTTATTGAGGTGACGAACGAGCTTACAGTTCACCTGATGGTAAATGACTACTGCAGCTGTACCTGCAATCGAAAGAGGTTCAGATACTTTGTGACCCCTAAAGACTAAAATTAAATGTGATCAAAAATTCTCTCTATTTTGCTAAGAATCATACAGTTACGACACTCTACCCTTCTAACCGAAAGACAACAATGATTGCACTGCTGATTGCCGGCAGAAATACGAGTAGGAAAGAGGCACGCCGGCACTTACTCGTCTTTACCTGCCTGGATCCTGATATAAAAATATTTCTATAACATCAGAGAAGAGACTCATGCGTTGTCAGTGACATGGAATGCAACACAACAGAACTAAAACAATAATATTTGTTTCATAAATATTAAGTCCAGTGAGTCGAATCCTGGACTCTTCACCAGTCAGGTATGCCAAACACTAAACTACGCGAACGTTACTGTTATACCTATCACGAATATATAATCTACATATAAAACAACACACAAAATATTTTATGTAATAAACATGTCGTTTTTTTAAATGTTTCTAAAGTTATAATAGCAATATCTTCTCTGAAAATACCACTCAACCCAAAGGATAGATGAGATCGTCTGGATAAAATGACTCTTAAAAATTTAATAATGCACTCATTCTTGCGATTAAAATACACCTTTACTAACCAAAGATAGTAATTTTCTGTCGTGAAATTATCATAAAAATACACGTATATTCTCCATTTGTTCTTTCCATGAGAATGCCTTTATTACAGACCAAATTATGCGATAAAAAAGATCTCATGCGCGGTCTGATGGAAAAGCGAGATAACCCGGAAAACGTGAGAAATTGTGTTCGGCGGCTATAGTAAATTATTGTTTAACAATAATCTAGTTTTGTGATATGAATCTGTCTTTTGTTCTGTAAAATTAAGTATAGTTCTGCCATTTGAATGTGATTGTGTGAAACTTATTCAATGCTATGGTATATGTTCAAATGACAGTAATGCAGTTCAGTTAGTTAACCTGATAGTGAAATTATCTTTACTAGTATTACTGCAAAAGAGTATAAGGGGGAATATGCCAACTACAAATTATACAAATTTCATCATCATCTGCACGCGAGCACTCACCTGCACCTTACGAATGACGACGAGGCTGGCGATTGACTCCAAATACCGAACCAAAATTCCGAAGACTAGTGGTGGAGACCAGCATCTTTAGTGCGAAAGAAAAGGCACTGCTCAACCCGCCTACTGAACGGAAAGACCAATGTCAAACTGTGAACTTACGAGGGCTCATAAAGAAGAAGTGAAGCAAGACAAAAGAAAGAAGTCTTACTCCATATATTTAACATCAATTCGCGTCGTTTCAATACCTCCTACCTCCTCCAACTGTGAACGGACAGCAGCTATATCAATTCAAACAATATGCAAAGATATTATGCGTATTTACAACGATATACGACGTACGATATATTGCTCCATAAATTTGTTGGTTGAGGTTCATAATTCAATATATTTATTTATGTGAGAAGTAGAGAAGATAAAACTCCGGTCATGAAAAAGGGAAATATATTCAAACCGGTAAATCAAGTCCTGGGGAGAAGAAGAATTGAAGAAAATTTTAACAGATACCATATATATTCTTTTGGCTTGAACTTTTTATTTGATTTTTTATGAAAACTGTTAAAACTAGCTTCAGTTTAAATTTAATTACATAATGTATATTTTAATTATAATACTGCCGTAGTTTTCTAGTAGATAAATAAATATGAAATATGTTGTGCTAAATAGTAGATACGTAGAAGAATTTTTACGTTAGAAAACTATTATACGGTATTATCAACAGCCCATCACTAGTCCACAGCTGAATACGTACCTCCCCCATAGATTGTATTTGAAATTATATGTCTTATATAAATACCATTTTACCAAAAAGTATATAACTTATTAAGATTTTTAACATTTAACAAAGTCAAATGTCACTGATTCAAAAAAAAATGTTATTTACAGAGAATTGAGACATTTTTTGCCACCATTCACTTACACGGTATACATTATTTATATTAATCATCGTTAATCTATAAGCACGAATAAAAAATACTAATATTAATTTAAAACCTGCAATACGCTTTCACAACGAAGACCTACTAACAAACCAGCAAGTCGGGTCAAAGGTGATCGCGTAAATTCAAGTAGGTGCATGGAAATACGCACAATTCGCTACAGGGCTTGAGTAATGTACTACTCTTGTTAGGACACGTGCACAATGTAGGCAATAGATGACCTGACAGTAAGGTTGCACGGCCTTCTTGTAGGCCAGTGTGCCGACATGAATCGTCATCATAATACGGAATGATTGATCATTTTGTCCTATATTCAAGTGACCAAAGGTGAGAACGTTGAAATATTTTATTATTGTGCTATAAAAAGGATGTCTAGTTAAAACTCTATGTTGTAACGTGTGTTGAAGAACTTGTAACATAATAACTAATAAATAACAGTTTTTGGGCGAGTGGCGCAGATGCTAATCGTTTGACATCGGCGCTGAGGGACGCGGGTTCGATTTCCGCATGGAACAAGTGTTTATATGGATTAAAAATAATTGTTCCGGGTCTGGGTGTTTATCCAAGAGCAATTTATATATGTAAAGTGCCTCCACGACACAATGTGTCGAAGTTATTATTATTTTTTTTGTTAATCACACAGTTACTGGTCCTCTGGTGTATTAAGATTTTTCTTAATATCTGTCAACTGAAGGCATTCTTTGTAGGATATAATTAATAGAAATACATTATGTAGGAGAAATAGTATAAAAAATACTATTTCCAGGACATGTGATCTAAAACCCCACTCAAATATTGTGAGGAGGAGGTAAATAGTACACTACAGGACATAGGCCTCTCCCATAAGAAGGGTTTTCCATAATCGCCATGCTCGGCAAGCGGATCGCAATATCAGGCACAACGCACGTCATCGGTCTACCTTATTATAGTCTAGTTTTTTCCGAGATCGTTATTCCACCATCTGTCGGTAGCCGTTGCTATTTTCAAGGCTTTTTCCTTAGTCGCTTCTTACGACACCCTCGGGAAGAAATTGAATGCTAGATTCTTACGCCGATACCTAGAGTGGTCCTTCACTTTAATTTTATTAATAATTTATTACTCATCTTTGCGAACATAATTTGTGTTGTACAGTAATTGTCGGTGTTAATAGGCATGACTTAATGGCACGAAATTAAAGCCTGCGACTATCGCTACAATGCTTACTATATATAAAATGGCTTAACCATTAGATACTATTATAATATTTTTTTAGCCATACATCTTTATGTTTCCAATCGATTGAATGAGAGCTATTTTCAATGTTAGCTCGTTTAGTTAAAACTAACTAGAATCGTGATATAAGAATGGGTTTTGAAATCTTCTTAAAGACAAAAAACAATATGTACTCTTCTTTATCGATTACGATTGTTTCAGAACTAGAGAAAATGAAAAGTAGCATTACGCTGTTACTTTATTTTAGCACTGTGTGATAATACTTGGTCAGTTCCATAAACTTGTTAAAATCAATAATTAAAATAATTTTTAGAGTTGGTCCAGAATTCTCGAGTTCACTTCTGACAAACAAAGAAATAAACTCGTAATACTATATTGTATTACAAAGGTGTGCAAGCCGCGGGCCGCATGTGGCCTGTTTGGCTTTATGGTGTCGTCCGCGAGGAGTCTCTAGGATGTTCATAAAATTCCCACCACAACACGCGTTAAGATCAATAGTGTATATTATTGATAAGGAAAAACAACATAATATGCAATATTTATCCAGATTTTAAATCGATCAAAATAAAACTAAGAGTATTTAATATTTATCGAAGGAGTGTTTTTTACTAAATAGTTTCTAATTACTGAATAGTTCCTAATTACTAAATAGTCGTAAAAAGCTGGAGTAGATTTTGATTGGATACGTTTTAAGAATTTAAACAATCCGGCTGCTGTGTAAATTCACCGTGATATATTTGCAAAATAATGCTGCACCAATATTAGCTTCCAGATACAAAAAAAAACGCAGTAAAGTACCATTAAATTTGAATTTTAATAATTCCAGTACAAGAATAAAAAGCCCTTTGTAACACTTATCACTTTGTTGAAAATTATTGAAGAATTGTTTTTATTTAGAATTACAAAAAGTACAAACTCAGTTCTCGATTAATTGGTGTAAAATGAAACTCAACACTTCATGTTTCTACAACAAAAAAATATGCTGAAATAAAAGAAATACGACTATTACATCCGCCTATTTTAGTCCGCTGCTGAACGTAGGCCTCTCCACAATAGCGCCAGCAAAAGCTGACATACATTTTTTGTTCTCATACTCATCACTTTGGGCATCCGAGTAGGTGGGTGCAGCGCCGGCATCCTCTTACCAGTGATGCTACTCCTCCCCACCGCTGGTCTGTGGAATTTAGTATAAATCAACGCACAAATAATTTGTAGAAGTATTAATTTGTTATCTAGTTAAAGTTGAAGTAAAGAAACACCTTCACTCCAACTTTTTTAACTCTGACCACGAAGAACCTGAATTCTTTTGTACTTTATCCTCCATGTAAATTGATATTCAATAAACCACATTTTAATACTATGGTTTATTGAAGAGCGTACGGCGTAAAAAGACAAATAACAGACGCACCGCATCGTGTAACATTACCCCGACATAATTCACGGTCAGTGTGGCCGCATCGCTTGTAACTGCAATTCCGTGCCCTTAGGGCCGGGCCGGAGTGGGTAAATAGGATCCGCGAGCTCCGGTCCACTTATGTTGTTCTAGTATTCGTTCTGGCCAGCGTATTGCAGGATTGCGAAATCGTATCACTTCTTCGCAGTTTACATAATATGTATATTTAAATATATATGTATAATTTTATTAGAGATTCTCAATCAGTAGCTACAACAAAGACAAATCTTTAACGTATTAAGTTTTTTTATTAGATTGTTGTAATTTGATAATTTTCTGAAAAATCATTACGATACCTTGTCTTAGCCTAAAGCTCTTTACGTTTTAATCAAAAAAGTCCTTTTCCGGAGATACATGACAGTGCATTGAGTACCTATTTGCACAAACACAGAGGCACTCTCTTTCTATCTATACCTTATTATCATCGATGAAAGTGGATGAAACGCGACATTTCAATCTTATACTAGTATACTGGCGTACATAGTGTACGAGTAGTATACTAAAGACGATGATAAAGAAAACTCATCAACCCACCTCTGGCTCAAAGACAAAATAAATTAAAAATAGGAATTCGTTAAATAATTAATTTTCATCCTTTGAATTAATAAATTTGAAGTTAAAATAAAAACTGACTTAAAATAAACCCAAATACACAATAACCCTACGAACCCACATACTTGCTTCTTTTAATGAAAATACCTTAATATAAATACATTACATTATTTCAATTACTTTTCACCTCACGTTTCATTTTATAACTTTGTGTACAGCTTTCTAGCAGATAGCGTTAACTAGGTAATTTGCGGCAAGCCAACAAATAATCATAACAATGCGGCTTTTGTGACCTTCAAGCATCATATACGCCTTTCCGCATTCGGTTTTAAACCGCAAATCAGCTTTTCCTTTGTACACATCTGTTCAACCGTTAACGCTCTAGGGATAAACAAACCTCATAACATGTTAAAATTAAATACAATATGCACCTTTACTGTTCAATTCATCGAAATGAATGAATTCACTTGACACGATATGCGATGAAGGAATAACCACCATGGAAACTGCAAACAGGCCTTATTTCGTTTGACCAATGATTAACCCCAATGATCCTTTTTTTTATTTACAATGTTGATCTTACATCTTATCTGATTGCACAAATGGCACAATTTTACAACACTCCATAATAGAATATGTTTGATAATTAAATTTTATGTATGGTTAAAATACCTAATTGACATTTTTCTTCTGTAAGAACTACTTAACCGTCCAGTCTAGTCTGGTCATAAACCTCTCCTAATGGTAAGATTTGACGCAATCGTGGTTTGGCAGGCGTTGTGTGGACGGGTTGGTGAGTGCTGTGCTGGTACCCTCGCACTAGTGATGCTACTTTTCGACACTATATCATCGTAGTTCTTCTCCGATAGGTTCGACCCATTTTTTACGTGCAGTTAATATACACCGTGACTCTACCAAGATATAACTTACTACTTATGTCAATAGCTTCTATCGTTTCTACTCCGGATATTCAGAAAGATTGTTTTAGGTAGATTTTTTGTGTTGTTAGGTAAATGAAATTTTATTGATAAACATACACTTTTTATTTGTTTTAATTATTAACCTATATGTTTTACTAACTTCATACGCTTGGAATTCATAATTTGCATAAAAAATTATAATGTAGGAATAAACTTCTTCCTTTCACGATCTTTGCAAAATTGAAATCATTTATTGAATCAAATATATTTCCAACTTAATAATAACAGTAAATAGAATTTTCCCTTACAAACTTTCGTCCCCTATTTTATACCCCCAGGGGTTGTTTAAAGTATTAAGAGTTAAAGTATGAAATTGCCCTTTTATATAGAAAAATTCAGACACCTTTTTTCAACGCATATTTTTTTTTATTGAATCGAAGTATTTACCTTCATTATCTGTATATTGTCACCTTGAGGGAAGATCATTTATGCCTTCGCGATAGAACTCTGGGGATCTAGACTCTACAAAGTCTGTGAAAGGGGAGACATTTCGCGAGGTTTTTTTTCGAGGTCAAACCATGACGCTAATTCCTTCGTTGTTTGATAAGGATCGGCATCCACCATTAATTTAATTTAGCGTTATTTATTATGTAGTATCTGGTCTTCCTCGAGGTTCATTCTTCACATCGATGTGTCCACTACGAACGCGATAAATCCAAAAATACTCAATGCGTTTGTTAGTTCGTTATAAATACACAACGCCTTTCCAAACGCAGCATTGATATTGCAAGCTGCCTCTGATGCGTTGGAACCACCGTCGGAACTCGTATTCGTAAATTACTCGAATCACGAATCTTGGATCATGAAGGTTTAATTTTAATTCAATGTAGGCACTCCTTTAAAACGACAACTTTTTACTTTAACCCCTATTATTATCCTTAGTGCTGATTTTAATGTCTCTTTCTTCAAAAATATTCGCTCTTCTTTAAATAAACAGACAAAGAAAATGACAATCATACTGATTATGTTAATGTCAGTAATTCTTATAATAGTTAAAGCACAGTTTAAAAGAAATACTTTGATGTAGGTTTCTCTGCGACGTGAGATGTTGTAAACAACTTCAACGTGTAATTTAATACTGCATACTTTTTAACAAACCTTGTTATTACTTAAGATGTGTTTATGAAAGAAATGCACAGTAGCCTACCCTAGTAGGGAAAAATAAAGTTTAAAATACGAGTTTTAGGTTTTAATTAAATACCGGTTATTTTTACAGACTAAAGTTTAAATATAGAACCTCCCACCGAACTATGTGGCGTTTATCGATAAATAAAAGTCTTAGTAAGTGGTGTTACTGTGATGTATCGATATCATACATATCTATGTCTATAGGTGTACATGTTTTCGTTTCTAGGCTTGTAAAGCAGAATTTTTCACTTATTGAATGCATGCTAATATAGCCTTAATTAGTTACAAATAAGCACAAAACAATATGCATTATGAAAATTATTTTATTTTTCTAATTTCCCTTTCACGCTTTTAATTAAATAATTACGAATTTTATGTATCGTAATGTATTGAAATAATCTTAAAATTTCGCAGAATCCTGGTGGTGCTCACAAAAAACGGATCTTTCTAAATTATTGAGCACAAACTTGTGACTTTGGCACCAGCTAGCAGAAAGATAAGCATGTACAAAATCGGACAAGAAGACCATTTTCATTGTATTAGGACATTACTTAGAAATTTTATAAAAATAAATTAACCTTTAAGCTACGTTAGCTGAGAGTTTAGAGGATCTACCTCCTGATTCGGAGGTATCTGATTTCGTTTTCCTATATTGAGGGCACATACTTATGAGATTTCGAAACTTATGTAGATCACAGACAGGCTCACCACTTGTCACGTTGCCCTAAATAAGATCCGGGGCCTATCCACTATACCATCAAAATATTTCATAACAATTCCTTGTGAACATTTTTTCTCGATAAAATCATATCGTGTTTTTTTCACATCCACAGCATGGTTTCGTTATTGGTAACGATGTCTTGTATTAACGGAACTATATATATTTTATATATTTCCCTAAATGTTTTTTTTAGCTGTGTAATATATAACGTTTACACATATTTAACATAAATAAAGTTTTCGATTTCCATATATTTTAACAAATGGCCAAACCAATTATCGATATCGAGAAATATTCCATCCCTACCGTAACAGTTACCACCTGCGCCACTTATTCACCTGTCATAAAAACAAATAAACACGAAGCAAACCATAAATATAGTTATATTATATGTGCCGGTCAGCCGGTGTGCACCTGGCGGCTATCTTTAACTAGGCTACAATCCAGACACATTACTGTTATTGGTTTTTCCAGAGTCCATGTGTTATTTAAGATGTGTTTATGAAAGAAATGCACAGTAGCCTACCCTAGTAGGGAAAAATAAAGTTTAAAATACGAGTTTTAGGTTTTAATTAAATACCGGTTATTTTTACAGACTAAAGTTTAAATATAGAACCTCCCACCGAACTATGTGGCGTTTATCGATAAATAAAAGTCTTAGTAAGTGGTGTTACTGTGATGTATCGATATCATACATATCTATGTCTATAGGTGTACATGTTTTCGTTTCTAGGCTTGTAAAGCAGAATTTTTCACTTATTGAATGCATGCTAATATAGCCTTAATTAGTTACAAATAAGCACAAAACAATATGCATTATGAAAATTATTTTATTTTTCTAATTTCCCTTTCACGCTTTTAATTAAATAATTACGAATTTTATGTATCGTAATGTATTGAAATAATCTTAAAATTTCGCAGAATCCTGGTGGTGCTCACAAAAAACGGATCTTTCTAAATTATTGAGCACAAACTTGTGACTTTGGCACCAGCTAGCAGAAAGATAAGCATGTACAAAATCGGACAAGAAGACCATTTTCATTGTATTAGGACATTACTTAGAAATTTTATAAAAATAAATTAACCTTTAAGCTACGTTAGCTGAGAGTTTAGAGGATCTACCTCCTGATTCGGAGGTATCTGATTTCGTTTTCCTATATTGAGGGCACATACTTATGAGATTTCGAAACTTATGTAGATCACAGACAGGCTCACCACTTGTCACGTTGCCCTAAATAAGATCCGGGGCCTATCCACTATACCATCAAAATATTTCATAACAATTCCTTGTGAACATTTTTTCTCGATAAAATCATATCGTGTTTTTTTCACATCCACAGCATGGTTTCGTTATTGGTAACGATGTCTTGTATTAACGGAACTATATATATTTTATATATTTCCTAAATGTTTTTTTAGCTGTGTAATATATAACGTTTACACATATTTAACATAAATAAAGTTTTCGATTTCCATATATTTTAACAAATGGCCAAACCAATTATCGATATCGAGAAATATTCCATCCCTACCGTAACAGTTACCACCTGCGCCACTTATTCACCTGTCATAAAAACAAATAAACACGAAGCAAACCATAAATATAGTTATATTATATGTGCCGGTCAGCCGGTGTGCACCTGGCGGCTATCTTTAACTAGGCTACAATCCAGACACATTACTGTTATTGGTTTTTCCAGAGTCCATGTGTTATTTAAGATGTGTGAAGATAATTGTGTTTATGTCATAAGAAGACAAACAGGCGATATCATAAAAGGTATAATATATATATGCATGTTACATGATTCCTAAAAGGATTCCGTAAAGGAATCATTATAGCGGAGTAACCAAGGCGTGGTCAGATCTGTCTTTAATAGACACGATCGCAGTTAGAGTAATAGAGTTGGGATTAATACCTAACTCTAAAACAATATTCGATTAGAATTTATTTACTTATTTTATTATTAAACTAGAAAAGTCTTTATGGTCGTGACTCTTGAATCGCGCTTGATTGAAATTGAAACAAATCGCTATTGCGATTACCACCAGAGCTATGCAAGGAGGACCTGGGGAAGTCATAACGTTTTGAATAATTAGGGATGGGACGATGGCTCCATCCTCGGGTAGATAAAGCGACGATCTGCGCAAAGAGGTCGACAGAAATTGAATGACAGGCTCTCACTGAAAAGAAACCTCCAGTGGGGGGATTACGTCTGGATTTTGGTACGGATTTAACTTTAGTTATTAGACATGTACGACTTAGTGATGGTTCATGTTTAGTTCATATACATAGGTGGGACAGAAATGAAACCCATATCATCATAAGCACATCGAAACAAAAGATATAAAAAAAATATTTCTAATGATCAATATTTTAAATGTTCCCTGTTGATTACTGTATTTAAGTCCACCGACCTGCACTGGAGTAGCATGAAGATATTCCCGGTTCTAAGTCTTTCTTAGTAATAAACACAGCTCTTGGACGTTTATACGCTTTTACTTTCCTTGTGGAAATAAAAAGGCTTCGTAATCATCATTACTCTAATGTGACTAGACGTTCTTGGTACCACTGATTTATTTAGTGCGAGTTGATTGAAGATTTATAATCATTTATGTAATATATATATGCATGTTACATGATTCCTAAAAGGATTCCGTAAAGGAATCATTATAGCGGAGTAACCAAGGCGTGGTCAGATCTGTCTTTAATAGACACGATCGCAGTTAGAGTAATAGAGTTGGGATTAATACCTAACTCTAAAACAATATTCGATTAGAATTTATTTACTTATTTTATTATTAAACTAGAAAAGTCTTTATGGTCGTGACTCTTGAATCGCGCTTGATTGAAATTGAAACAAATCGCTATTGCGATTACCACCAGAGCTATGCAAGGAGGACCTGGGGAAGTCATAACGTTTTGAATAATTAGGGATGGGACGATGGCTCCATCCTCGGGTAGATAAAGCGACGATCTGCGCAAAGAGGTCGACAGAAATTGAATGACAGGCTCTCACTGAAAAGAAACCTCCAGTGGGGGGATTACGTCTGGATTTTGGTACGGATTTAACTTTAGTTATTAGACATGTACGACTTAGTGATGGTTCATGTTTAGTTCATATACATAGGTGTGACAGAAATGAAACCCATATCATCATAAGCACATCGAAACAAAAGATATAAAAAAAATATTTCAAATGATCAATATTTTAAATGTTCCCTGTTGATTACTGTATTTAAGTCCACCGACCTGCACTGGAGTAGCATGAAGATATTCCCGGTTCTAAGTCTTTCTTAGTAATAAACACAGCTCTTGGACGTTTATACGCTTTTACTTTCCTTGTGGAAATAAAAAGGCTTCGTAATCATCATTACTCTAATGTGACTAGACGTTCTTGGTACCACTGATTTATTTAGTGCGAGTTGATTGAAGATTTATAATCATTTATGTAATATATATATTTAACTAAGGCTATAACACCTTAGTGGCGCTTTACATACTATAGCTTCTTTTGAAGTCCGGTTTACTGGAATACACCCAGCTCTTAACAAACCATTTAAATACTAGTTATAAATAACAAGAGATTTCTTATGTTCTACAGAAGAGAAGATTTTTTTTGATATTTACAATGTTAATGCACCGTCCACTACGCTTTCAAAGTGGTTTATGATGGTTATGTTTGAAAATATTTTTTTAATTCCTTTACTACAGATTATTAAACTAAATTTTTATAATAATTCTATAATTTTCGATTACGTTTTTGTAATACATTTAACATGATTAATTAAATGGCTACGGATTTCTATACTATTATAAAATTATTAAAATGCTGTGCCTGTACATTCAAGATATTTAAAAAACCTTAAGGGACAAGATAGGCGCCTAAATCTGAACAATTTTTTTTTATTGGAATTTATGACCGTTAGTCTGTTTATGTTTGTCTGGGATTTTTATGCAAAATATACAGCAGTGTAATCTGGACCAATTGGAAAAAGTTTCGACACTGTTCGACAGCGTATAACTCAAAATAAAAACGCCGATACTTTTTATCCCGGAAAACACCGGGTTCGTCCAGAACGGGATTAAATATCATACACAGAGCCACAAACACACAAACCACAGAGCTATTTAAATGTTACATACACTGTTTGGAAACCTATGAATAAATATCTTGGCTATTTATCGAGAAACAATATTATTAATAAAACTATCCCGTACTCATAGATGAGGCGCGAATGAAACCGCGGGCAAAAGTAAACATGGCAAAGAAAGGACAATGTAGTATTATCGACAAAAGTATATAAACCTTTCAGCTAAAACAAAGTTATATAAAAACTAGTATCTAAGTTCATTATTGAAAGAACTTCCTGAGTTATGAAGGAATTGTAATTCTTCGCTGTGACGACCGAATGATGGCAGAATATCCATCTGAATTTGACGAACCCAAACTGGTGATGGGGAGAAGAATCCCTAGGGTATCGGCGCTGCGCTCACCAACCCGTTTGCCCAACGTGAGTATAGGCAAACCTTCCAAAAAATGTATACTGATTTTTGTTGGCGCTTTCTTAGAGAGGCCTATGTTCAGCAGCGAAGTAAAATAGGCTGATATAGTAGTAGTAGTAGCATCATTACTTTATACGCTTTGTCATTTTTTACTTTTACTGTAGAGTTGTTTTTCTGTTAGCGAACTGATATCAGAAAGTATATCAGAATTTGCCGAACCCATATCCACAGACAGCACCGGATACCTGCACTGCGCTCACTATGCATAACGAATACTATGGGTAAATCTTCCGCTTTTGTTGGCTCTTTGTGCAAAGGCCTGTGTCCAACAGTGGACTTACATAGGCTGATAAAGAAGATGATGTCTTTCTACTATCTACTATCGTGTAGCAAGTTGGCATTTGGTACTTTCTTGGACTGGTTTGTAATTACACAAAATAAACTATTTAAATTGACGTCATGAATCAAGTGATTATGGTCAAATAATTTTTAGTAAATATTGTAATTTAAAAATAGTAGCAACTTATTACTTTCTCTTTCAAGATATTTACATTTATTAAATAACTGCACTAAAACGTGTACAATAAATATAAAACAGTGATTAGAGCAACATAAAACCAGCTATAATTTTAATAAGTAAATGCAGTAGTTCACGCAAAAGAAAGGAAAAAAAGGGGCATCAACAACAAAGAGGCGGTCAGTTGTCTGCGCCGATGCATCCGGCCCCGCACATCCGGTGCGATGGCGGCAACCAGCGCCATATTTACGTGACCGGCGTTCGAAAATTACTGTCTCGTAAGCACGTGACGTAATGGCAACCGTGCAAAATTCTACAATACGTAACGTTAGTTGTGCGAGGTTGAGAAACTTCATATTCATTTACTTTAAATCGTCAGTGACAAATTGGTTTCCTAATTTGTTGATGAAAAACAAATACTTAAGGGCCAATTTTTAGCGTGAAATGCACCTTTTATCCAAAAGCCACCTTGCCTGCACGTGATGCAACCTGACTATGAACAATGCCGAAGCCAAATCGCGGAGACTACTCATATGAAACAGCCTTAGTTGTCTCGGGGTATATATGCTCAGTTGAGGCCTTAACCGCTATGCCACAAAAACATATCACAAAAATCACAGTAGTATTATTCACATTCATGGCATGGTTTCGTTTATTGGTAACCTTGTCTTGGATAATATAAATCACGTTTTTAAATAACACTATGACTACTAAGGACTAAGGATAGAAAGCCTCTGCCCTCAATGTTAAATATGAAGTAATCTTCCATGAAATACATGCCCACTTGGAAATTCTACATTCAGAATTGAACTGTGACAGACTGATTATAAGACGAACAATAATGAATGATCGATCGATATTTTGTTTTATAGTATTAGAATGACAAACGAGTTTACAGTCTTCCTGACCAGACGTTAAGTAGCTACGAAAATGTTGCCTATCGACACCTGCAAACAACTTCAAACGAAAATGTTAACTAATTCATTTCCTCTTCTTACGACTAAGATGTAATTCACAAAAGCAAGATCATTGTTGCATAAAATATGCAAATTTATTTTCAATTTCAGCATCCATGAGATACTTTTGTCAAGAATAGGAATGAATTAAATAAGAAACAAAATAAAATTACATTTAGAGATGTAATTTTTATTTGTTGCTCTTTGTTGTTCTTGTGGATAGAATATACTAAAATATTCCTTTTGTCACAGATTTATAGCTTATACGCCCTCGAATAATTAGACAATAACTCACTATGCACGGATTGCCATTTAAAGCCGCAAAAGGTTGGGCTAATCGGGATTCGATGGATTGACTCGACGATAGCCAACGACCATTGCATCTCGAAGTAAAATCTTTCCGATTTAACCATTTCCTTTAAGCAGTTCTTCAACCAATTGAAGATCTTTGTAGCGTGCGATTGTGGTTAAAGTGTTAAGAAATAGCGATAGTAACACAATGTTAAACCTGAGTTTTTTTTGTTCTTCACATTGGTCATCAGCCTCTTATCTGTGCACTACAAGATATAAGTTGAAAGAATTTAGTAAACGCCACGCTAGGCAACTGCTTTAACGAGTATCCCTGAAAGATGTGATTTTTAATAAAATTATAAAACTATGTTGTTGCTTTATAAACACATTACATAACACAATATAAGATTAACGTGATTATAAACAATCCTCATATCTTGAGCTGTTGGTATTCGGACGAAAGAAAGGCATCGATTACATAGATGCCGCGTATTTTTAACAATTACTGATTAATTTATTCGTTTTTAATAATTATTTTCATAAATTATTGACGGTCACGTGGCTTGACAGCAGCTTTCCTGAGAGAAATTGTGTCAATCCTTAGGTTTTTTTTGTTATCTGTCTGTAGATATCGCTGTTGTGGGAATCATCGAGAAATACATACATTATTCGGTACCTTTCCATCATCGTCTAATCAGGATTTTATTAAAGTAAAGAGGAGTAGCAGCTTAAGTGTTATTATTTTACTTTTTATTATTTTGCTTCTGGCGTACAGCTACCTTTCATCCGAGAGTCCGCCACGCTACTCCAGTTTTATTGACAGACTTACCATGTCTTCGAAATATATTCTTTTATATTTTTCAGACATGCTAGTGTTCTCACGATGTTTTCCGACACCGCTGAGCACATGGTAAGGTCAGCACTTGAAATTTTCATATACTGTTTTATTGGGGCCAGCATAAGTAATCGAACCGAGGCCCTTCGCTTACTATGCAACTATAGAGAGCGCCGGGTCCCTGGGCTATCACGGATAGAAGAAATTCTCAACATTTATCGCAACAGTATATCAAACAGGACACTAAACAGCAAACAGTTAACTTTTAACCGTCCACATAAAGGGACATCGTATAAAATCCAACGCTAGATTTATATTACTTCCCCCGCAACGCCCATTTTCAGTGAAACCTTACACGCTTACGGCTCCGTCGTATGCGCATAAAGGAATTTAATTGGCTAAGAGTCTCACTTTACAAGTTCGAGTTATATGTGACTTCCGACTTGTTCACACAATGTAACAATAAAAAATTTAAGTAATAATTTTGCTTTGTAGAGTTTTTTATTTTACTTGAGCCCTGAAATAGATTTTAAGTCCTAAACTAAATTAGATTTAGCAAAAATAGACATAGATATTTGTTTTTAAAATTGTTTGATTATTATTTCTGTCTATATCTAATATGTTTATTCTCTCCATCCTCTGCAAATAGGGTGTTGCTTTTCTACTTTACTTCCACTACTTACAAATCGACTAAGGAAACAGTCTAGGAAATTTTATGATATTCGGCGAATGACGAATTAATGATCGCAAAAGATACTAGACCCTAAACACTCTGACCGATGTCAGGGCGTAGTACCTGAAGAGTCCTCTTTATAAATTCCTATATGCAGCAGTGGACATTTTATATCAAGAATAAATCTAACAATATTTTAAGATTCACATAAAAGAAAATACCTGGAAAATCTCGTTGTGTTTTATAGAGGCGGAGAAACAATTTGGAAATAAAGTCAGACCGAAAATACACATACAAAGCTGAAGGTGCAAGTGATTTGATATTACCTTTGCAAATCCGCTATGAACCGTGGTGGTTGCGGCCAATTATTCATACTTAAGAGAAATTTATCTCAAGTGATGGCCTTTTTACATATTGAAGAAGAAGAATCCACAACCATGTACGCGTAGCGCCATAAGCTTTGTCGGTCTAATTCGTAATAAATCCAATCGCGTCTTAAAAAAATTCTATTCAATAATTCCACTATTATTTAATATCATGAGATATATTTAATATTAAGGAGTCAGACATTAGAAAAAAAATTTTGTGCTTGGAAAATTAATGTAAAGAATTATTCATAAACATTTATTAGCTATAATGCGAATTTCTGTGAATGAATAATTCAAAACATGGCGCGAACAAAGCCTTAGAGGACAGTTTGAATAATTCAAGTGAGTGTATTTGGTTAAGTGTCTATAAATCAAGTTTGTTTGTGAATACTTCCAAGAAGCTGCATCAGGAAGTCGAATGATATGGTGAGAACCACTCTGTAGTAATTAAATTGCAAAATGTTTCTAAGGAAGTACACTTTCTCGTTATATATTCAATGTAGTATCTACTTAGTTGTAAAACCGTTTTTAAATAATGTTTTTAAAACGTTTATAACTTCTCGTGTGAGTTTAAATACTAGTTAAAATACTATTTGACTTTTGATTGCGAAGTTTGAAATTTCCACAAACTAGAGAAGGGAAGCAACATCGCAAATACGACTTACAGGCTGATAAAAAATAAATACCATTAATAAGTAATCTGTAATCTTAACCAGCAACGACATTTGAACTACACAAGTGTGGAAAGGTTATGCCCATCTTAGACTTTCAGGGAATAGCTTTCACAAGATAATGTGAAGTATGATTGTTGTGTTTTTTTCTTTATTGCATTACCTTATTGAAGAAAGGAAATAAAGGGATGTTGTGCGTATGGGAAATGAATCAGCCCGGACTGTGATGAGAATTTGTAAGCAGCAAGTTGACTAACGTAAATTATTCATAGACAAAACATAGGACATAGCGAATAATTAATATTCTATGTTTTATACAGATAAAACATATTATTAAAAAAAATTTTTTTTGTAATGCAGGAATTATTTACTGTCCGAAAAAACATATTTTCTTTTTGTAGTGAAACTTTTTACGAGGTCGAGTTAGTACCACGACCTCGCTGAACACCGGCATGAAGAAGAGGCATCTTGTGCTTCGTCGTTTAAAAGGTGATTTAGATAACCGGAAGCTCACTCTCCCCTCCTCATCCTCTCCCCCATACCCCAAATATCCTTAAAGGCAGGTACCTGCTGCTTCTCTGGTATTGCAGATGTACGTGGGCTATGGTAATCACTTACCATCATGTGAGCCGCTTTCTCGTTTGCCCCCTTTCCTATAAAAAATAAACTCCATGGTTAGCGCTCGCTGAACCATACCCCAAGCACCTTAGACTCTGATACCCGTCACTGTTTAGAAAATTTAGAAGTAAGCCACGAATTTTTTTTACATTTACTTAAGTCTACTTTTATAACACTTACGCAATGAGAAGTGACAGATAATTTAAAAAAAAAACAAACATCAAGTCAAAGTGTTTTGGAAAACCAAATCTCTAGATATTTTTATCTAGAATATTGGTTGAAAATGAAAATGGATTTTCATTTTCTTGCTCCTAAATGGCGCTCTACATTCAAACATGTTTCCAATTAGTTTTGTCCAGTTTTATATGAGACAGGCCTTAAACAACATATAAACAGGTCCGAACTTATCTGTTCGTTACGCATTACGAGCAAGGAAATACAGGCGGATAGCATAACATAAGTTTAACTACGTTATTTAAAATTTTTATATTACGTATTCAAATGCGAATGAATACTCGTATACGAATATGCAACAGTTTAGTATCATTTATCTCATGCGATTTAAAAAAGAAAACAATGTTAAATTTCTATCTAAAGTAATTTCAGACAAAGAAAAGGAAATAGGTTGTGAATTCTCAACAAAAAATACTCATACCCGTACTTTATGAAAAACAACCCTTAGGGTGTAGAATAAGGGATGAAAATCACTACTTAACGTTTGGTAAAACGATTGATTATATATTAATAATCTTTAATTTGTTTGTGCACTCGAGCCTTAGCGTATTAAAATAAATCGAAACATTACCCAGTAAAATACGCAGAATAATGATCAGAGCACAATAGCGTACATAGCATATAACCCCTAAAATTGATAATTGTAATTTTACGTGCTAAATTTACCACGTATTCGCGGTGAAGGAAACCGTTGTAAGGAAATCTACATTTCTGAGAAATAAATGAAAATTTATTTCAAGAACGACCATTTCTGGCACCAAAACTCTCTCAAATATTGCGTGGCGATCTTTGGCCAGCTGTGGGACATTTGCAAACTACTATTTTACTCTATGTTACTTTTGAGCTTAAATTCTAACAGCCTGTATCTTTCAATCTCTGAGGCTATATATTAAAAGTGCATCGTATGTCCGCGGAAGTGTTTTTGTGCGCACGCGTTTACGGTTCAAGAAGCTTACTGGTTACCGTCCATGTCTCTATATGAGTTCTCTGACTACCCACTACTACCTTTCTAACCGAGCATCTTTATTTCTTATAGTTATCTTAGCTTTCGGGTTAAATTAAAACCAAAAGCGTTTATTAAACAAAGCGGAAAATTACGTCAAAAATCTTGACCGTTTGGCAAAGGTAAACATCTACGGAGTAGAAATAGATACTACTAGATACTCTAAGGTTATCTTCGTCTAATTCTGTAATTACATTTATCAAAAGTTTATGTAACAAAAAATTTGTTAATTGTATTTAATAAATTAAACGCCAATAGTCTAATGGTTAGGGGGCGGACGTCGCAGGTCCGAGTCCGCCATTCGTCTATAGTCGTGAACCATTCCAGATACAAGCTGTAATGCTTAGGTGGACAGGAATATTAGTAATATTATTGTTGATAGTATTATTTTTAAAAGAAAAAAAAACAAATCACAATACAATAATAATTTATCAACTTATCACTCAATCGCACCTGCTCACGGTGTACCTGCAAATACATGTTGCGTGTTAGATCGTTTTTAACACCAATCCAATAAAAAAACCGTGGGGTGTAAGTGTAAGTAAATACTATTTATAATTGTTATGAATGTATTGCTTATAATTCAGATTATGATCAGATATAGTCCCAAACGTTATACGGGTTATACGTCATTGAAAGCAGGAAAAATGTATCATTCAAATCGTAGCTGAATTTTTGTCGCTTTATGGTATCGTGATAATATAAATTTATGGTAATGTCATTCACCACCTTTCGCCTTGTTTATTTATTTCTTCGACTCGACACTCACGTGTCGAAGGGATTGGAGTGAAAGATTATCCTTGTAAGTTGTTGTAATTCACTCGTCTTTCGGCGAAAATTAGTAAATTATAATTAATACACATAATACAGTATTAAATATTGGCACGCTTTACTAGCAACCTCTTAACATTAATCTTTTATTCGCTAATAACTTCAAAATTTCATAACACGAAGTACGCGTACCGGCCTGTAAACCGTCCACTGCGGGATATAGGCCTTTCCCGTAAGAAGGATTAGCCATGACCTTACACGCTCTGCAAGCGGATTGGCGATCTTAGTACCAGACATCTCGCAACATAGACGCTGCTGCACGTCATCGGTCTACTTTATTTTGGTCTGGTATTTTTCGAGATGGTTATCCCGCCATATATCGAAAGCCATTGCGATTTTCAAGGCTCTTTCATCAGCCGACTCCTACGACACCCATGGCAATTTCTTACGCCAAAATCGCACATTTGTTTCATGTGATCAATACATTCACATTTAGTTGTTATATTACAGATCTGGCTCAATTATCTGTATCTAATATAGATATTTCTTGGCATAATGACTGTACAAAGGTTGTAGTCGTACAACCTTAAGTCAAGGAGACACTGTACAGACTGGTACATACACGGTATTGTATGAAAATGAATCTTTCGTTGTTACAGACGTAACATGAATTCAATTTACATATGAATTGAAATCAACTTTTAATAAATTTAAATCACGGAATTCTATTCACTACCCAGGCATTATATGAAATCAAAGCAATCAGTGTTATTTCTCTCGTACACAATAAAAGAGATTTTGATTAATTTGATACTTTTTGCCGCACTGCGTACTTGTAGTTAGTAGTTCTTTTAGTTGAATTATGTTATTGGAACTTAGGAAGTTAAATGAGAGCACAACAAGTATTCAATGAAACATAAATATATTCGTATATATATGTAATATTTATATATATATATTTTTTTTAACCTAAGTAATTAAATTTGTATAATATAAAACAGCAATATTTCAAAGTATTTTTCTTCTTCATACAGTAGCAATGAAATTGGAATAGCAATTAAGATCTTGAACTACATAAGTGTAAAACTTGGACGTCTTTTCCGGGTTCGTTCGGGCAGTGACGGTTCGATGTCCGTTCCGCTCTGTCGAAGCAACGCGCGTGTGAACACCATCTTATTATTTCGGGAAATTCTCTGGAACTACAACGAGTTTAATACAGTGCTGGCTTTAAGTTTTATATCTATTGGTTTAAAAAAACCTCACACCTCCGGACACAATAATGACGTGCTCAGTGGTCTAAGCATTTCTTTTTTTTTATGTTTGTATCAAGTTTTTCTCGATAGCTTATTTGGGACAAGGAGACAGTTCTAGAGTTGTAGCACAAATAGGGGATTGAATTCGGTTAAATAATCGACTTATTCGTAAAACAAATGTTCTTCGTTTTAATGTGTGTGATTTAGGCGATGGTGGGCATTTTGTAAATATATAGAGTAGCTATTTTTCGCCACTTCGTACGCGTGAAGTTTGAAATTTGCATTTATTATTTTGTAGTAATACATTCGAAAATAAATCCTCGTATATTGTTCGAAAATCGAATTAAATATTTAAGAATATTTTCATTATGTTTCAAGTTAATATTAACAGTAAATATAATTTTCCTACATTAACTTTCATTTCCCATTAAGGATTATTCCATTATCCCCTACACCATTAAGATTTATTTATCAAAGAAACGCTTATAACACACGCATTTTATTATTTAAAAATATTAACCTACATGCCGATTTTAATTTCTCAAACTTCAAAAACATAGAACCCACTTTACGTGTGATTTTTTAGCCAATGTCTGAACTTACCTACCAAATTTCAAGTCGGAGGGTTTATACTAACATATATATGTGCGCGTCTAAGTGAAAATGTTTTTAAAGCCCACATATAACATCTTTATATCAAACGATCAAAGTCTCATTAATACTCAAGCCTACGATACTCATAAGAAAAGCACGACTTCTACGCTACTTTCGATATACCACACCATTGTGTTTGCTCATAATCATGAAAATAAAATCAAAACTTTAAACAAAAATTACTCTGCTTCTGATGGTGTTTTATAGAGCATTATTATTATAAAATTAGCCTAACTGATTGCTGAGCCATGAGCTGATTTAGAATCTCAGCTGAGAGAATATTTGTGCAAAACGAAAATTACTGGTTTTTGGGATTTAGTTGCGTTATGTTGCGTCCCGTGATCCCGTCCTACCTTCGATCTTATCGGAAAAACGTTACAATACGCGAAGAGATGAATGAGAATGTACAACAATGAGAAGGGATAGGAGAGTGAGTGCTTCTAACCGATTGTGTGTTCGCGTTTCCACTTAAGACACCAAATCTCCGGCCTGGTCGACAAAGAAGAAGTTGTCGCCGTGGTCAAAATCGGCCAGAAGGTTATTCATCATCGTTATTATGATTAATGAATAATAATTGCTATTAGAAAATACTAATGAAACTAATAAATACTTACATAAACCGTAGTTTATACAAGATATTATGATAACTGTTTAGCAATACAGCCAACGGTTAATGTTATGAAATATTGCCGACTGTCCCTTGCCCCAAGAACATTATAAAATTGTTACTGCGTTAAAATTATTACAATAATTATTATTCTAGCTTTAACTGTTTAATGTCTGGTCATAAAGTTACATATTTATAGAGAAGTATCGATAAACATTGCAGCCGCTCGCGACCTTCTGCGGGAATAAGGAATTGAGAAATTACTTTACAAGTCACTTATTTGATTTCAACGAAGAACTACGTTCAAGTTTAGAATTATTTTACATTTGATCTAAGTCTTGATTATTTCAGAACTACACAGACACCACATAAACGCATATTACTTTATTTTATTACTTTGATTCTGATGTGATCAATATTTTAACTCTTAGACAGGAATGGTTATTATATTGACAGTAAAATCACCAACGCACTTGTCTTAGAGTAGACAAGTGCGTTTGGGGATTATTATCAGCAGAAAAAGCCAAATGAACAGAAAGAAATTAAGTAAGAACTAAATGAATAGGACCTTTAAGTTTACGCTCGACTAGAGGACATTTTTTAAAATGTTTTTATTTATTAAAAAACTTTATTGCACAAATTTACTGCGACCGCCGTAATTGTACTTCAATTGGTGGAAGTAAATCAGTGCTACATTAACTATATTTAACCTAATAATATATAAACTACATGTTGTAGAAATAAATATATGGTATACAGTTATTGAGTAATCCATCCAATTTGCACGAAGGCAATTATTAATAATTATTATTATTTTCGGAGAAATTCTACCTTAACATCGGATACTGCTTTATTTGTTCGTGTGAAATACTAAGAAGTTATACGGCTCCTACCAGGTAAAACCCCTTCCAGGCATGTTCCTCTTATCACCATTCTTCGAGACCACGGAAACGGTTTCGCATAAATATACCGTCTCTTTCGGGCGTTGACTTCAAAGTTTCCACACGTTCTTGAAGTAGAGACTTGCGGCAGTTTTTTAACTAAATGTATTTAAAAATTGACCAGCTGAAGAGAATTCTAGAAATTGAACTTTTGTGTCATGACTACATAATGCTTTTTAATGATGTAATTCGATGAGTCACTGCTGCAGAGGTCACCGCACAGAACTTGTTACGCGGGTTTGCAAATCGTGCAAATTTTGTGTACAGTTCGCGTGGCTGTAGAGATTTTAACGATTCTAAAGTATGAAAATTAAAACTACACGACAAAATTACCATTTCCCTCTAAAAGTAGTGCTCACATGTATGTGGTGGAGCGTGTGGGACAGACATCCTGTAATATCTAATTATCTACAAAATGTAATCAGACGTTACTCATTTTATGTACAGATATTTTTCATTCTAATAAAATAAATTATTGTAATGTGTTTGTTATGCTTCCAATTAATTATACGCTGACAAAACAGTACTGCATAATTATTTTGAGTACTTACATAATTTATTCTACCACTGATGTCCGCGGATGAAACTGTATCCATCACAGAGTATAGTTGCGCAGGTATTTAAGGCACAATCCTGCTCAAATTAAATCGCCTGGCTAGCTACCAAAACTTATCATTGAATTTTAATTATCAGTCTGGGAGGATATTTATTAGAAAGAAACTGATTCCTAAAGTACCTATTGAAATTATTACCTTGTTCAAGAGGTAAAAGAGCTTCAGACCTGTGGATTGTTTAATATCAAACCAAAATGTCAGTACTAATAAGCATTAATATTATAATATTGTAAGTTTGTATATTTGGATGTTTGTCACTCAATCACGCCAAATGTACTGAATTTAACTGTTATGTCAGGGAATAAAACACAGAATACTTCTTATGTATTTAGTCACGGGTTCCACTGGGACACAATTTGAGGCTACGCAGTCGAAATCGGGCGAAGTCGCTAGTATAACTTTTAAAATAAAAGTAATCCAATGAAACTAAACACGCCCTTATTTTACATAATATGTAAATGTTAGTTTAGCTAAATGTTAGTTTGCTGGTAAACGTGGCCAAATTCAATATTGACGAATGAAATAATTAGCTACTATTTTTGTCCTATGCTTATAACTCAATGTTGTCTTTTAGCAATTTTCTAATAAATTCATTATAATAATTATAAACATATTGATAAATTTTAAAATTTGTCAACAGGTTCTGATTCCCGCATACAATGTACACCAGAGGTCATGGCTGTTACAGTCCCCATGGACGGCGACAGAAAGATCTCCTATCTCGACAATCTCAAAGGTAACTATTTACTTTGCTTAGATCAACTTCAACTTAAGCGGAAAACATATTTCTGTTAACAATTTACACTCGATATTTATCTTTAGCACATACTTTGGCAAAGTTTCTTGTAAGCTATTGCTGTGTTTAAAAAAATGATTAAACTTAACTCGCTTAACATCTTCTAGTTCTTGAGAGTTGAGAGAACCTGTTTTCCGACTACATGGATTAAAAAATTCTTTTATTTTTAAAATTTTTGCAGCTCGCGTCCATTAGAATTAACTCTGGATATACTGCACTACGTCACGGTGAGACGTTCAGAGAACCTGCCCTCCATCTCACCGAGTGCATATCGATCATCTTATCAAGTCGACTAAAGGAAATGCCATAAATATTTAAAAATGTATTTTTTATTTTATGTATACATATATTATTTTGTTTATCTGACTGAACACGCACCTGGCCAACTATGTATAAATAAAAAAGGGGGTTCTACCCAATTCCACGCTCGTTGCGTCGACATTCCACCAAAAAGTTGATTAAAAAAATAGTAACAACACCTCATATTTCTAATTGCCATCAAAGACTATACATGTTTACACTACGTGTTACTGTTTGTAGCATAAACACCTGCGGCAACCTAAAATAGTGTAGCTATTTTCAAAACACAAAATAGCTCACAGTAATACTGCACTTTTTCACTGAGATACATAATATTCATACAATACGGAATACAAACATCGCAGGCTAATACTCTCTGTTGTAAGACGACGTCTGCAATCTAAGATATAATAAAATCAAGCGTGCGAATTAATGTGCAGACTTTCCCTTTCTCACAATTGTAAATGTACGTTGTGAATTCTGGGAAAAGTACGAAGAATTCCACTATTATATTAATAGAATTTAAATAGTGGCATGTATTAGATAATAATATTTATAATAATTATATAAAAATATTCTTTTACGAGTATGAGGTACAAAAAATATGTAATTTGCCAGGATAATCGAGAGGTTAGACGATCTGTCTCCGAAACAGGACACGAGTTCAAATAAAAGTCTCGTACGATTTGTGTCGTTGGCTTGGACACGAGACGGCGACTGTCACCAGCTGTCAAGTAGTCTCAAAATATCCTCTGGGGCCCTATCCGCTATGCCACAAACAGTTTCACAAAAGGTCCGTGTGAAATCCTGTTTGCCTTAACCTTAACAGCCTGTAAATGGTTCAGTATAGGAATCTCCTATACTGAACCATTTACATCCTCTCCCATAAGGAGGATTTGCCATAATCGCCACGGCCGGCAAGTGTATTGGCTATCACAGCACCAGGTACTTCGCTCGCACCTTAGACGCTGTTGCCCGTTACCGGTCTGTTTACTTTTAGTCTGATTTATTTCGAGATGGTTATCCGGGGGGGACGGGATAAGCACCGGGAGCGACTTTTAAGGATTTTCACCTGCGGAAAGAAAGAGGGTGGCAAACTCCTCTTCGGATACCTCATACATAAGTTATTATTTTTACATGGTTGCGATTATCCAAGAAAAATAATATATAATATGAACATTCGCTTACCAATCCGCCTGCTCAGCGTGGTGCGTATGGGCAAATCTTCCTTGCTCGGTATGCTAGATTTTGTTAGCGCTTTCATGGAAAGGCTTATGACCAGCAGTGGACATACACTGGCTGATAAAGTAGAAGAAGATAGGAATAATATAATACTTAAAAAGGGAAGGGACCGGGCACTCGCTTTAATTTCATAGTACGCGAGTGATCTAATTGAATTTAACACGTTCTCGATGAAGAAGGGTAATGTGAGCGAACCAACATGTTTGAGATATAAATGAATAATAAAAAGGTATATTTCGAGCACCCGCGCAGCCTCCCCACCTGCACTAGAGGAGCGTGGCGAATACTACCTTTATTAAAAATCTTCTACAGACCACTTATAAAGGTCAAATTACTATGTTTATTTTTCTAATGATTATACTATTAAAACAGTTAACTATAAAATGAAGTTAACGTCACTAGATTCCCTAGTACACATTCTCGCATTTAATCTTCATAGAATTACATGCGTGCAGATCTGTATGGAACTAATATGCAAAGAGATAAAACTTCTTTAGACGTATCAAATTTCGTTTGCCATTCAATTTCTATGTCAATTGCTTTACTTTATAGCAGTGAGCAGTTTAAACAATTTATAACTGGATAGTTCCGCCGAGAAAGGCAGAAACCTATTGCACCAATAATAATACTGCGAGGACGCACTATAAATCTTTTCTTGAAGCCTATTCTGAATTGACACATCAATAGGGCGATGCGTGCGCATATAAATATCACATAAATGTTTTGAATCGAAAGAAGAAATCACGAGAGGCTCGCCATGTCGTGGGAACAGACTTGCTAAATTTATAGACGTATGAAAGCGTCATATGGCAGCAACAAACTTTAGATTTATTAATTCAGTAACTTGAATACTAAATTATTCTTATCTGCCAACATATACGGTTACATTTTGTTCGCCAATTTACCATAGGCTTAAATCGTCTACAGGACTACGCATTCAGTTTTAGAAGTAATGTACTAACAACTTATTTCGTTCTTCGTTACAAAACTTGTTAGGAGATTATAGTAGAATAATTTAATAAAAAAAAATTTCGTGAACATATGGAGTCCGCCAACCTGCACAGGAGCTGCGTCGCGAATTCTTTTCGACTCTAAAACCTTTGCCCAACATTGGAACATTTATAACTACTATACTTTTCTTTTTACTTTAAATAACTCCGTAAATCTCCACGAACACGGTTGAGGGATAAAAGTTGGTATTAACAACTTAGTGGTGCTACTAACTTAGGTACCATAAAATTAAACCGAGCGCCCGATTCAATACTCTACTTATACTTTGCCAAATTTTGTTAATGTCCCTTCAGTCCTTAAACAACAAACATACACAATTACACATTTATAATATTAAGTACAATAAAACCGTAGCTTATAGCACTTTCAGAAACAAAATGATCGTTTTAATAATAGTTAGTTCAAAATCTGTTAAATTGCTTTGATGTTAAATCCATTCAAACATACATCTATACAAAGAATATTAGGTATTAGTGTATAGATGATCTTGTATAAACAAGGGTGCTATGTAGCTTGGTGAAATTTACCGACAGCTACCATTCGCTATCACTCATTTCGCCAATCCTTTTTTTAAAGGACTCCAAAGCAGGTTTTTTTTAAAGGTTGACGTGAAAATATTTAATAAATAATGGTAGTAAACCATAAATTCAAATCTTGAATAACTTATCAAAATTAACTTTATTTTCAGATTATAAACCTTGCCTGCCCAATATAGAGAACAATGCAGCGACCTTTATGCTGGACTTACAGGACCATCACAAATGCGGTGTGACTAGAGTTATTAATCAAATTACGGTAAGAAACCTCTTTAAATAAATAATGTATTTAAATTTAATATTCTTGCGTCTGTTTTAAAATACTTATGCTGACAATAATGTAAAACCTTTGGTGCTTTACATTTCACTCGTGTATTTTTTACAACGATAAAGTAAGGTTATTCTATTTATGGCAACAAATGACAATATGAATCAATTGGTCACGTAATAGTAATTGTCCATAAACGGTACAATGTTACCTAAAGACAAAGTCATCTTATAATGCAAAACCCTGTGTACTGCACTGCTCAAAACGTAATATATATATACACCTTAGCACTGCCTTACTACTCGGTAATCACTTCGAGATATGTTTTAAGTATCGAGTACATAAGTATTGTAAGTTCATAAGTAAATATTTTCGACCTTTTTTTTAATTTTCAGGGTAGCCGTACGTTCTACCATAAGATTGTAATAGAATCAGCGGATGGTCGCGAGACGGTGACTGTCCGGTGTATGACAAAAGGCAAACCACATTTATTAGCGAGGAGAGCCGTGGAACCCTTTCCTTTGGACTTCAATGAACCGGAGTAAGTATTTTTAAATATCTTATTGTGTTTTATTTAACCTCTTAATTATTTTTTACTTTTTTTCTAATTCCATTTAAAAAAAATATGGCGCTTACAGACATATTGTATAAGCATATTGCATATTACCTATATCATATATGTATACCCATAACCGGAACAATTATCTGCAGGCCATACACGTGTTTGGTTTCATGCGGGAAACGCACTCGCGACTTACAGTCCAAATCGCTTAGCCACTACTGCAACCAAGCTGATATGATTTAAATATTAATATAATGATAATTTAAAAAATGTTAAAACATTTCTTTGTTTTTGGATGCATATTGAGTATTTATTGATAATTTCGTTATACTTAGTGGTTTCAATCTAATATAAACTATTTGTAGATTGTCTTAAGTTAAAGGTCTACCTTTCTCTAAATCTCCCACTACTAAAATCAGGCCATTACTTATTGGAGCTGATAAAAATCACGACGTCGCGTTTTTGAAATATTTTTTACTTCTCAGAACACGCAATTTTTTTTTTCGATAATTTGTGCATATCAGAAGATAAATCTATTATTATTATTATTATTATACATATACTATTTATATGTAAGGATTTCAGTGGTGCTGGCGCCGAGAATCAGTCTTAGGCCAAGCGCAATGAGCGCGCTTGGTCATTACACTTTATAATAATTTTAATTAATCTTTTATAGTGTACTGAACATCACACGAAACGAAGTAGGCCGAGCACCTGAACCAGTCTTGGGAGCCATTGTAAAACAAAACGGAAAGCAGTGAGTATTTTGACCGACTTCTAAACAAGGACAGGTTGCAATTTCGATTGTAATTCTGAAAAGCGAAAGTCATAAGAAATGTTATGAAGAAAATAAATAACATAAACAGTGTGAAAATGAAAACTCTTAACGGTCCCAGTACACGATGCGGGTATATTACCTGATAAAATCAGATCTATGGAGACGACTTTTAAAAGAAAAACGTTTATTTAGTAAAACCTTCATTACGATATAAAGCCGAACCTTACCGAAGCAATACCTTGTAGAGGACTCGTATTACGTACGATTTGTATCGTGGGCTTGGACCTTAAAAAGGCAACAGGCTCACCATGTATCACGTTGTCTCAAATAACCTCTGATCGCACCTGAATTGGTTCGTCAGATCTCATTATTTATATATTAAATGTTTGTACAGGGTATCAGGCGAGATATCGGTAAGCCCTGGCACACCACTGTCGATGGAGATATTCCTGGACAACACGTCTGCGCCAGTATACGGTCTGCTCGTCAGCTACATGCATGTCACCGATACCGGCAAGCAGCAGGAGACCATAGTATTTAACGGGTAAGCTAAATAGATACGATTCCTTCATAAACTTTTTTCTTCATTAAGCTATATACAAGCTCGTACTAAAGTTCTAAAAATGCTATTAGGTGTCTGTGGCTCCCAAAGTTTTATGACCATGGATTTATTTAAAGGCTTAATTGGTTAATAAATATCACTTACAATTTATGATACCATAACAATAAATGTAACTTTGCGGAAACAACTGCATTAGGTAACGTAGCTTTAACATAATTACTGCGACAACATACCGAGTAGCGTGTAGATCATACGATGACGTACGAGAGTACGGATGAAAATAAATCGCATCTATATATCCAAATTTTATGAACAATACGTTACAAAAAATTCTTACGTTTATTTCTGTACCGGCACTACGTGTGTGTGCGTACGTATATGTAAATTTATTTTCATAAATACATCATAATAAAGTCAATCAGTGCGTCATGTTAAGATTCACAAATTTAAAACTAATAATTACAGTTGCTCGGTGGACCCGTATTTATTCGATAACTTCGTGACAACGGATGGCGACGTGCTCGCCGCCAAGTTCAAAGCCTTCAAGTTCCCAGACACCACTTACGTACAGTTCCGAGGAACGGTCACTGTGTGTCTTGACAAATGCCAGGGGGTAAATAACATATTTCTTTAACATAATAACCCGACCGTTTATTTTTTTAATATGTAATATGCATCAGAAGATAAACGTAGATGAAGGTACCTCATCATTAAGTCCTCGCACTAGTGATGCTGCTCTACATCACAGTCTGTGAGATTTGGGTTCGGCAAATTCAGATAGACATTCCGCCATCATTTAGACGCCAGGGCCTCGTTTGTTAGCAAGCAGGGTGGACCACGTACAGGTGACGTTGGCATTTGGAGAAAGGAATGCTATATTTACCAGTACACCATATTAGCATATAAGCAGCCTATTAATCGCCAAGCTCGGCAGTCGAATTCCCGATGGAGGTACCAAACCTCTCAGAACCTATCGTATTTCATCCTCCTCCTACATAGTTTAGGTCTGGCATATTTGACATTGTTATTCCGCCATCGCCGCCATCAGTGTTCTAGCATTTTCTTAGGCGACTTTTACGTCAAGACAGAGGATTCCCTTTCACTGCTATGGCAGATATAAGATATTATAAAGATCCTTACGAGATAATAAATAATGTAAATGTAAATTTTGATCGTATGTCGGAGGCGTAAGAAAAGTTACCACTGCCATTTTCCCGTGGTGGTCTAAAGAAAAAGCTTTGAAAATATTATGGCTTCCGACCGGCGCCGTCTGATACTACGTCACATATAATCACGTGGTGATTACGGCAAATCTTCCCGTTGATAAAGGCTAATGTCCTGCTTCTGCAGGACTATTCTGCTGTGGACTATTCATTTGCATTTGCTGATGATGTTTTTTATACTTTTAAATCTTGTCCTAACTTAATTATACATTGGATTTTTTCAACCTGTTGAAGCCTTATTGGATCATAAGATAAGCTATATGGGTGCATTTAAATAAAACAAAGCACATACGGATCTTTAAAAATACCCATATCTCAGCTTATTGACCTGAGGATTCGTAGGTTCTAGGCGTTTGATTTTCAGTTCATGCCGATATTTAGAAAATACCATCGTTCGATGACTTTTAAGCTTTCATTATATAAAGTGTTATATTTTCTATACGTAGGTGGAATGCAGTAATGGAGCGATTGGATACGGTCGAAAACGGCGTGCAATTGCTTCAAGTTCTAATACCAATAAGGTGTATGAAGTGTCTTTAACCACCTTCATCAAAGTGGACTGGACTGACCCCAACGCTGCCAGGGATTCAGGTTTGTTATTACTCAACTAAATTTACAGAGTTATGCAATTAATATTGCTAATATTGCTTACTGGTTCTTTTCTGAGGCATCCTTTTGAACCAAAAGAAGAATGTAAGTGACATAATAGGTATGTAAACAACCAACATTCAATAAAATTATTCATTTCTGTTATTTAAATTGTTAACTTTAAACCAATTTTTTCGAAATTATCTTTCTCATCACTATCATAGTTATGATAGTAATGAGAGACTAATCTAAAAACTGTTAACACAGAGCTTGTGCTCTGACGTAATCAGAGAACCAGCAAACTAAAGCACGGAAGGTTATTAATTTTAGTTAATTTTTATTACAGAATATATTTCACTCCTGAAAAATCTGAAAGTAGCAAATCAGAAATTAGGCGACGTTGACGGTACTCCGGCGACAGTCGCTGAGCACACACAGGACAACAAACTGGTGCTACATACATACTACAATTCCAACGACTCCAATGTATTCACCCACAGCTGGGCGCTGCTCCTCTTCAGTTTAGCATTAGCGTTATGTTATTAGGATTGAATAGGTCATTTGCAATATAAATAAATGTAGATACAACACTGTGAATTTTACTTTATTTTCAATGTTTAAATCATATTTCGCCATTTGTTTGTTAGTTCTCAAAATTATACATGATTTTGAAGTTAATTTGTGCTGTATAAAACATCATATTTGTTAACGTATACTTTGAATTCCTTTTTGAAATAAACTTATGCGCTGTAGTAAACTAATGTCGCATTGTAAAATGATAAGTGAGAAAATTTTAATTATAATAAACTATTAGGCTTACATTGTTGGTATTCATAAAACATAAAGTAAAGCATCATAAACTAATACGATCTCTACCTAACCGATAGTAAGGTTTCCAAATAACGTATAAAAATATTTTTTCGACATTATGGTTAGAATAAATATTCTATATAACATTTTAACATGTGTCCTGCAAATTTACTCTTACAAACTCTCGTATTTTTACCAACTCATTTACTTATTAGCTTATTACTGGTACTATGAAAATTGCTTAGTTATAAGTAAAAGTGATTTAATTTTAATTTAAGAATACCGTAACATATAGTGCATACTTAAATAGTAATAAAACTATAATGAAACTAATGCTATCGCATTTAAGTCCGCTAGTCTTAAAAATAAATGGGTTTATTCAGTAAGAAACACCTGCTCATTTTCCTAAAAAAAATCAAATCAACATTTTAATTAAAGTATATGTTATTTGTTTGCTTTTTAAATAATAAAAGATAGTTAAATGCTTCATAAATAAGGTTGCAACAAATGCTTGATCCAATACTACCCAAGTAAGACCATGATACCATTTTTAGAAGTACATAAATAATTATTAAGTTGGTTAACAGAACAATTTATCTACACTAGATTTTATTTTCTTTGAATTACTTTGTTATTATACTTTCTTTTACTTTTAGTCTAAACACAATGTGTAAATGTGATTCTTTCTAAAAATTGCCATACTTATACTATTAATTCCCGGCTACCTTTCATGTTCTTTACTTTGTATTCCGAGTTTAACTACAAATAAACCGACGATGAATGTTTAAACACGTTTAAGTTTTCGTATGGTAAATCGTTTGATTATATATTAATGGTTTCGTAATTTGTTGGAAAACTTTAGACTTATAATCATTTAAGTTTGTACAGGACATTTTACCGCCACGGTGCTTCACAATACCGAATACTTTTATAACTTTCTGGTGAAAATTAAGGTTTCATTTTATCAAGTACATTTATGTATAATAAAGCAATTAATAATGCATTAAACATTCTGACAAGGTTTTTGTTTTATTTACAATGATTTTATATTATAAGTTCAGTACTATCGAGTATGTTATTTAACTGTACTCTAATGGTCTACTTACAATGCACAAGGTATGCCGCCCGTACAGAAAATTTCTTCAAATTTACTGAACCCAAATACCAGATACTAATTGATAGGGAGCAGCATCATGTGTTAAAAGGTCATGAACATCTTAGATTATCATGGTAGAGCTTTCTCTAGAAAATGTGAGGAATTATTGTTTTTTTTATTGCAAAAAGGCAACAAATAAACGTTTTGTCTATGTGAAATCTGTCATTTTCAAATTGTCGTGAAATTTGAGAGCGTGATAAGTCTAGGCAAATCTTCCATGAATGACATGCCTTCTATCAAGCGTTTTTGTAAGTGGTAGAGCCAAGCGGTGGCTTTTGCTGCTGCTCGAATGGGCCGGCTCGACCGGGTTGGTATCACGGCCTCGCAGAATACCGACCTGAAGTAAAAGCATCTTGTGCTTCTGCGTTTCGTTCAGTGAGTGAGGTAACCGGAGGCCCACTCCCCCTCCCCATCCTCATCCTCCCTCCCAAATACCCTTAAAGGCCGGCAACGCACCTGCAGCGCCTCTGGTGTTGCAGATCTACGTGGGCGACGCTAATCACTTACCACCAGGTGAACCACTTGCTCGTTTGCCGCCTTTCCCATAAAAAAAAGAGATGCACTTATAAAGGTCTTCCACCGCCACCACAAGTCTTTCTCGTGATTAATGTGATAAAAATGAAAGAAGTCAAAGATTTCAGTCTTTTAATAGAATCATTTTAACTGATCAATCTAACATATTACATACTAATCAAGAAAATTAACATTACAATAAGATAGTAAAAAAGTAAAATATACATCACAAGACTCTAATTTTACGATGACAATCATAGTTACAGTACGTAAACAATTATTGCTATAAGTCCGTTTCTGGTACATTTCGTAATTTTACAAATAAGCTTTTAACAATAAAGCGTAAATAAGACAAAAATATTATGTTACTACAAAACAATTTACTTCTACACAAGATCAATGAAACTATACTTTACAAAATGCAATTAAAGATTAGTACGAGCTATTATTAAGTAAATTTAAAAAAGTTTTAGTGAAGCAAACTCGTGGTTTGATATCGACAGCAATTTGTATAATTAATCCGTTCACGAGTAGTCAGTCGTAGTATATGTAACGATTAAGCGTATGTAACGATTGCTGTACTGCAGAATGAAATCCCGAAAATCCGCGCGTTTCACTCGAACCGCGAGGTCAATAAATCATACCTAACCTGGTCCACTGTTGCAAAACTAATTTCTGCAAATTGCATCGGACTATTCTGAAACGTATTTATTTTACGGTTAATGAAGAGCTATGTTACAAACTGCCTTCTGCATTTTACAAGAGTAAGCTTTTTATCTAAAACCGTTTATGTATGGACAAATTATACAAATTGCCAACGACATAGAGAAATAATTAAACACCGTTATAATTTAAAATCCTCAATATATTCCACAGGGAATGTGGTCTTTAAAATATTCGAGTATCATACCCTTACCAGCCTGTAAATAGTCCACTGTAGACATAGGCGTGTCCCATAAGAAGGATATGCCGTAAACGCCATGCTCGGCAAGCGAATTGACGATCGTATTACCAGACTCCTCGGACCTTAGACGCTGCTACCCGTTATCGGTCTGCTTAATTTAGGTCAAGAATTTTTCGTAACGCTTATCCTGCCATCTGTTGGTGAGCATTGTGATTTTGTAGGATTTTCCCTAAGTCGCCTCTTACGATGCCCACGGGAAGAAAGGAGGTGGCAGATTCTGACGCTGATACCATACGGTAAATGTATTCGAGTACTTTAATTAAAAAAAAAGTTAATAACACAGTAAATTTCTTAATTCACAAAATGTAAAAAGTAACTGGATCAACATAACAATGAAACCAACCTATTTAGTTTGGTCGTTTGAATACAAAAATCTAATAAGTAAATACTAACTACAATATTACACGTTAACATTATATTGGCAAGGTTTATAGTTAATAGTAAAAAGTAGTTTAAATATAACACACGACGCTTTTTGTTTTAATAAAATAAACAGGTAACGAATTGCTACATCCGAAATTGGAAAAGGCGATTACAAACTTAAGTAAGTTTCAGTTTTCAGTCATTGCTAAAACGATATTTCGTTTTAATAACAAAAATCCTTAATTTCGCTGTTTTCTGTAATCGCTAAATAATTAATTTAATACACGTTTACAAAAGTATTTTACCTGATTTAACTTAAAAACTCAGTTAACAAAAAAATATAACGTAGTTACTACATATTCTTATGCTTAAGATCACAGTGTAAACAAGTAAAAATTACTTGTTTACACTGTGATCTAAATATTTCAGTTTGTGTGTTATCGAGTATTTTTAGACAATTTGAGTGAAATTTCTTAATTTACAATTTGTAAGATATTTTTGAGTATTAATTCTCATATATTTGAACTTCTTACTAGATAGCTAATTTTATTAGGCTTACAAATATACTTTTTTCGGATGGCATAGAGATAACGAAATAGGAAAGTTAGAGCATTTCCCAGAATGACTGCTAAATATTGTGATTATTTTTCCAAGTTACTAACAGTAAAGAAAACTGAAAACATATCGGTACAACATTTGTTATGATCTATTTTTAATTCGAATTGTCGAAAAAAATATATGACCGCTACCACGAACAAAGGTTACCAATTAGTTCATAGTTCGTCATCATAAATAATATTATTTTTATTTTGACATGAAGTAAATTGATTTAAGTATAAGTTTCTCAAGGTGTTAGTACTTGTATAGATTAAAAATTATAATAATAACATTATGAGATAAATGCATTTTTACTAAAGGTTATCACAAGCCACTATTCCTTCAGCTACAGTAGAGATAAATTTGCATAAGAAATGTTTCTGTAATGGTTTTGCTATTAGCAATTGCATAGCATATGTACTAGTAATGCAGAGTTCCGCCATTGTTGCTCGTGATAAAGCCTGAAAAAATAATCCCAATATTCTTACTAATAGTTATAAATATTAGTAATTCGGGGAATTGTCCGAAAGTTTTATCGAAAAAAAATTTCCAGGTTTACAAAATTTAAAGTACTGTACTCTTTACATTTCTTTCACAAAATAAATACACACGTTTGCAATATTATTGTCCACGAATTTAACAGGAAATTATGAAACGTCACATGTATATATGGACAAAATATTATATATAAGTATGTACCACTATCACATTTTTACAATTTTACAATGTTATCCGTTAACGTGTCATAATTATAACAATGGAATTTCTATTGTTGTAACACGTCATGAGTTATTTTCAAAAGTATATTTGTTATATTCTTCATGAAAAAAAATTCCTTGATGTAAAATATAACATATTACACGTCTCAATGAATACTCATTACTAATAGTATCAATATACAAAATACTAAAACTTATAGAATTGAAGAGGCTTTAAAGGCCTGTAGATTGAACACCTATGTATATCTTTTAATTAATAGTACACAAATAGACCTTACAAATAACACAGATATTTAAATTTTAAATTGGCGTAGAGTTTATTTACAGAAGAACACATTAGTTATTTATCGTTACTTTAGGTAAGTTACAATCCCTATAGTTGCTTTTATAACTGGAATGTTAAACAAGTTATTAGCATAACTATGTGATACGAAAAATAACTTTATATCTTGTTACATTAAATGACGAAAATTGTTATCAATACATAGAAAAGGAAAATACGAAATTTTTAGTCTGTAACCTGTTTCTCTGACCCACTCTGCCACCCGGAGTCCATTGTGTTAGTGTCGCTATAGCAGTGGTGGTGATTAGTCTTTAGAATTTCTTCTTTTACTTCCCTAACTGGTTCATACTGAGAATCGGGACCCAGACATTTAGATGTCTCTGGCTCATTTGAGTACACTGTGTCTTTTCTTCTGTCATCGTCGTCAGATAAGAGTGACTCTTCCGTGTTAGGAGATAGGGGCGAATGAGCTGGCGGTGGAGGAACAAAGAATTCAGGTTTACTAGAGTCTGAACTAGATTGTCTTGGATGCTCTTTAGGCAAGTTTTTAGGACTAGTTCTAGGCATACGTAGTGGGCTAATATGGGCGCGCATTTTTGGGCTTCCTTCCATGCGTATGCTGGCATTCAAATCTGACATTCTCCGATCCTCAATTCGACCGTCGTTCATTCTTTCAATTCTAGAATCATTTAAACGATCCCTTGAATCAATTCTATCGACCCTAGAATCGTTCAGACGATCTCTCGAATCAATTCTATCTACTCTGGAGTCGTTCAGACGGTCGCGTGACTCGTTCATTCTATCGATTCTAGAATCATTGAGGCGTTCTCTGTCTATTCTTGAATCGTTCAACCGATCTCTAGAATCGTTTAAACGCTCGCTCATTCGAGCTTCATTCATTCGGTCACTAATACGTGAATCGTTCATTCTGTCACTAATTTTGGATTCGTTCATTCTATCGCACATTCGTTCACTCATTCTCATAGAACTGTTCAAATGCTCAATCTGTTGTTCTGTCAATCTGATAGAACTATTTAGGTCTTGTCGTAGTTTTTCCTGATTTTTGGAGTGTTTTTCGTTCTGCCTCGGTCGCCGTTTTGACCCGACTTGTGGTTGAGGGCGCTGTTGCCGAGTAAGTGTAAATGAACCGGTGTCTGACTCAGACGTGGATTCGGGATGATTTTCTATGGTCCCGACCAGTGCCGAGACGTTTGGATTTAAACAACAGTCGGCCTGAAAATAAATACAGGTTTAACACACGTTTGATTTAAAATATGTTACTGAATGATATATTTTATATATACATATTCTCGTACATGCTGAGTGTACCACAAAATAAATACCTTGACTGAAACATTGCAACAACTAGAGACGTCTGCAAAATAGACTTCAGATTCTGCATTTTGATTACCCGCTTGACAGTCTTGCATTGATGCTCTGCAAATTAACACATTTTAATTAAATAAATCATAAGAATCAAAGAAAAATTATAGTGATAATAAAAAAAATTATATAAGAATCCTAATATACTACCTTTTTAGCAATGTGCCATTTCATGGTATTCAAATGTAAAAAAAAGTAATAGCTCAAGTTTAGCAATCATAACAAATTTCTAGTTAAAAGTAAAATAAATGCTGCCAACCTTAATGGAGAGTGTTTATCATTTTGGAAACCCAGATTCTCTTTTCCTTGCTTTTGACATGAATCCGTACTTTGATCTGACACTGAAATGAAATAAATAATCAAAAAGTTTTTCATGTAAGTTATTTTACGTTTTTTCATTTACATCATCATACAGCACTCTTGGGCTAAGTGCCAAGGACTTGATTTATATTCTCGCGGATTATATTCCGTATACTGAATCTCATCTAACACGCACTGCGAATAAAATTCCTCGCGATTTTTATTAGTTATACAGTTCTCGATCGAGACGCAAGTCTAAAATGGACAACAGAACTCAAGTAAAAAAGTCAAAAGATGTCGTAAACACCGGTTTCTTTTAAAAGTAATTTTTTTCACTCTCTTACTTTGAAAGAATTTTTCTACATAAAATATAAGTTAAGCTTTTCGATTATTAAAGGATGATTTCCCATTATACGAATTTTAGGCAATCCGAAGGGTATCATCTACTCATCCAGACATGATGAAAAGTCCGCTGTGATTGCCTTTTCTACGCGTGCGAGTGCGAGTGAGAATGTTAGTAGGGTTTTGTGTAGTTTTTCAATAATACTAAAGTTGTATAATTATAATAATAATCACCACGCTTGGCAGGCGCCTTGGCGATCGCAGTAGCAGACGTTTCGCATCCGTTCCAGACTCTGCTAGTCGTCATCGGTCTGAGTATTTTCAGTGACGTCCAAAATAAGAAAAAATGTGTAAGAATTAAATGAACATCAACAACACCATTACCTTTGCTGGCACTTTTCTGATGTAAACACTCTATAACAATATTGTCATCTACTCGACAATCTCTATGCAGATTTCCTGCACTCATTCCCAAAGATCTTGGACATCCTCTATACGGAACTAAATGACCTCGCAATGTATTAAATCTTTCCGGACCCAATTGAGCCATTTCTGCCTGCAGCCGAGCTATCTCATCCACGTCTGCCGGATACATCTGGTTCAAATGACTAACTTCAGAATTCAAACGGCTTATTTCCGGATTCAAACGGTTCATTTCTGGATTCAAACGGTTCATTTCCGGGTTCAAACGATTCATTTCCGGGTTCAAACGACTTATTTCTGGATTCAATCTATTTATCTCCTGGTTCAAACGAGACACATCGGGGTTCATTTGGACGTTTGCATGCATGAGATAAGAACTTCGGGCACAAGTATGCGGTTGTAGGGGCATAGTTGTATGTTCGTGTACAGGCATAGAATTCCGGTGAACATCGATATGGTGATGATGGAGCAGGGTCGCAGCTGCAGGATCTTGATGATGAAGATGATGTCTAAAACAAAAAAAAATACGAATTGAAATGTACAAAAAGTAATAAACAAATTAAGGATTCTATATTTTTCCACAAAATGGATTTTAATAATATTAAATACAGTAACATATGTATAAATTTTTATTTCAAAAGCAAGTCTTAATAACATAACAGATACTAACCTGCTACCACTCCTCCCTTGTGGGCTGTATGGAGGCGGTGGCCCCCACACCCCTGTCTGAGCATCATAACTCCCACTAGCCTCTCCAAAGCCCTCTTGATAACCCTGCGAAAACCCACCAGCCTGTCCAAAATTCCCTTGGCTCTGAGCGAAATTATTCGAGTTTTGTACAAAATTTTGAGGGTTTTGAGGGAAATTACTAGAATTCTGTGAAAAATTGGCCGGGTTTTGTGAGAAATTGCCTGAATTTTGTCCACGTTGAAAGGGTTGGCTGAAATTTGATGGGTAGGAACGCTCGTCGTACGCTTGTGTGGGATTCTGAGGTGTGGGGTCATTCTCGCAGAATCCGTAAGCGCTGTCGCCTGATTGTGGAACACCGCCCATGCGACATCGGGAGCTGTAAATCATAAGCCTTCATATTTAACCGTATATTTAGTAATATTTTTTAATGTTTTATTTAAGTATGATGGTAATTTCGAGATTTCTCCTAACTGCGAAATAGCGTTTCTATTACCAGTAAACTCGTTTTATCATGCTTTTTAATAAATATTAAGCGGTGTTCATTTTATTGTACTTTTTTTAGATATAAGTCTGTCACTTTGTGTTTATTTTAAAGATGTTAGAAAAAATTACTTTACATAATTCCGTATGCAAATACAATGAAATGGCATATACCTAGTACTTATTTTATAAATAGACAGACGAACTTATTAGAAAGTGATATTTTTATACCTAGTAGTAAACATAAACACTGCAAAATTTGGTAAATAATACCAATGTAGTTTTTATTATTATTTTTAAAATTTATAGGATCATCTAATACAAGTTAAATTAAATTACTTTTGACTGTTACTCCTAGGCCAAGGAAACCAACTCCATGGGGATGTCTTCCTCCCAGCTCCGGGATTCGGGGAGTACAAATTGCCTATTCGACCTGAAAAAGAGGGAAATTAACGCTTAACATATCATAAGGTTTCTGATCCTGAAGAAACATACTTTACTTTTTATACCAAGCATTTGTATCCCAAAAAACCTTGGAATAGTTACCCTTTCTTAAGAAATTAACTAGGGTCGGCACTGCATTTTTGTCTATACGAAATGCACGTCACTGGTCCTGAGATAATACGTTGAAGTTTTAGAGAAGATTCTTTAGAAGAAGATAAATGATTACTATTACAATACATTATGACTTATAATAGTTGTGGCAGTCGTTAATTAATTCTTGCTAAATAAATGATGAAGATGATGATGACAACACGGGTACTAACCTGGTGCCCAAAATCGGTGTTGCAAACTGAAATCCCAGGCGGGCTGCGCGGTGTGACATTGTGCACAACAGCTGCAATTATTCTACAAGGAAAACAAAACCGTTTATTTTACTTAATTTCTGAGAGGGCACCACAGTTTTACCAGTTTCTGCCCATCAGCAGTGCAACCACAGGACAGTCGTGTACCGGTGCGAAAGGTACAGGGAGGCAGTATAATTACAGGCTGCGAGGATACCATCTCACCTTCCATATTGCAGGTATCCATGAGCTGCACTAGTCACTTACCATTACATGGATTGTTTAGTTCGTTTCTCATCCCACATCAAAAAAAATGTAATTGGAACTACATGTGCTAACAAGTCCGCCGACATGCAAATGAGCAACATAGTCTCTCTGGTTCCAGAACCCATTAATAATAAATGAGTGTTTCGGCCAACAGATTTTTTATTAATAATAATATGTAAGACGTTCATACATTCTACCTTCACATCGGCCTGGCAATTATAGCCCACACTAATATTACGTATTTTCCAATGCGAGAATTTAAATCACACACTTTATCCAGTCGCTGATATAAAAGAAACATACAAGACTTGGGCACTCACATTGATATTTATCTTACAAATGTTTAATCGTAGCGAGATTCGAAACCGTGATACTGGGCCATCCGATATTTCCTCTGACATAACTTTTTAGCGCGAGAATAATCTTTGACTAAGCAATTTCTACAATTTCATAAGTCTACTCGAACAGCTTCGCAAGCACTTTTTTGCTTTGTATTTTTTGCATATATACATGACACTTACACTCATCAATTGTATTTATATTTTCGTGTTAATATTCCATATGTTTATACTATACTAGAATAAAGGCCCGATGTCAGTATTATATAACTTAGTTTATAAACATGAAAAAAAAAATACTTTTTTTCATCAAACGGCATGAGTTCAGAAATCTCGATATCTCATTCGGTTGTTCAGGAAAGGAGTGCGGAAAGTTTTTATTGTGATTTAATAATTGCTTACAGTTTTTATACAAAAACGGATTCATAGATATATTGAAAGTAAAGTAATATTTTAGTCATATTTTCCCCATAGATTCCGTCGACCGGGAAATTTTGTTTTTTGGCCGGTAGTTTAAAAACATTGTTTAAACAATGTTTGTCATCAACCGCATGGGTTCAGAAATACACATATCAAATTTCAAGTCCGTGACCCATTTCGTTGTCGATAAGGGTAGTGAAATAAATACACTTAGGGATTTTATATAGTTAGATAAGTATACTGCAAGTAATTGTATAAAAACCAAAACAATTTAACAACTAGTTACCTGTGCTGGTCTACCCGCAGTGGCAGCTGTTTGACCTGTTGGCGGACGGTAGAGAGATCTGCATCTGAGCTCCAGCTGTTCCCAGTACATCTTCTTGCGTTCATGGCTGAATTACAAAGACAAAACTGTAATGGCTATTTATGTTACCCAATCTCTACATGATCAGGCTACGGCTGGGAGGCGCATGTTCGATACCCGCACAGGACAATTATTTGTAGCTAAAAAATACTGTTCCGGATCTGGGTGTTTGTCAGCAATTCATAAAAAAGTTCTAAAGTAACGTCTCTTTATAAAAAAAAAGTAAGAGAAGATAATCTTTAACAGTCCAATGTTGAACATAGACATTTCCGGTTGCAACCTGAGCTTGGCGATTAGGCCAACTTCTGTCAGGATTTACGGTAGTAATAAACGAAGTAGGCAGGTGAATATTTAACAATATTTATGATAATTATTTTTCTTACATAGTCAACTTTTAATACACTTTGGTATAAGTTTGCTAAGCCGTAATAATAAAGTTATTGAAATAAATATTAAACTATTCTAGTTGGCGGCCTATCTTACCTCATTGCCTCATGGAATGCCATAAACTATTGATTATTGAGCATAAGAGGAGAACTCGAGTTCTCGTGTGTTTTGTCATTTAATGTATTTAAATGGCAAGGGTTTAAATTAAATAAAAAAAATTACTTTTACTTTCAACGATATTCCTTTGGTGAATTGTATGCGTGTATGGGGATGTATAGTCCGTGGTATTAAACTAAACTTAACTAACTTGTTTATATACTCTGCCTACAGATTTTTTTTACTCTACAGACAAATACTACAAAGTACTGTAGTTATTGTATCCATGGTTACTGTAACAGCAAGTCGTGACAATTGCAAAGTTACAGAAGACAATAATGAAACTAGTTCGTTTAAACATGAACCTTAAATCAAGGTACTAAGAAACTTCATAGTAATAGTACCATCAAAACACCAAATTGTTTTTTAGAGTTATAAAGACTTCTCATGGTTACAGTTTTTGATATTTTACTCAGTAATTTTTAGTAATTTATATTATTTCAATCATGTCGCTATCTCAATCACATATCCACAGAAGTAATACTAGTCAACCGTCAAGATCGATGAGTCAAATTACCAACGACTTAGAGGAGTTAACTGACGAAGAATTAGTGAAGCAAGTGAATGATTTGAAACATCAAGTACGAGTGTTAACTTTAGAAAATGAAATATTTGAAAAAACTATGACGAGATTGGATCCAACGTTATTACATGGAATACAACAGGCTCTGGAATACGCCAGTAGATTACACAGTAACTCTTCTCTAAATGTAAGTAGTTTCGTCAAATCACAGACGTCAAGGTTATTCTTTGACTCCTTGACGAGCCCTTCTAGAATGCTTGTAAGCCCTTCTAGAGTGTCTACTAAAAGAGCGGAATCTTCGGCTAGAATTGGAGGTACGGTCATGTTCGGAACTGGACCCAGAATAAATGTACTAGAAAGATCGGAACTAGTGTCAGCTGAGATGGAGATATTGGTGTCCAATTTAGAGAAAATGCGTAAAAATGCTGCCAAACAACATGCTTTATTAAAGGCACAGTTGGAAGAAATTGATGTACGAGTCAATGATATTCAGAAAGAAAGTTCAATGTTCAATCAAGAAGTTATCATTGAAGGATGGGATAAAATAGCACAGAGGATTCCCGCAGAAATTTGGATCAGATATATGAACGAATGGGTAAAAATTACTGATAGCAAAATTGGTAAGCTGAGACTCCGAACTAGTACTTTAAACACTCAGTACAGTAAATTGAAGGGTCAAATAAAGATGAAAGCAGAACTGAGTGAGAGTTTAAGACCAGTGGATTTTGAGAAAATAAAAATTGAAAATAACGAATGCTTGTCAATAATAGAAAAAAACTGCAGCAGTTGGCAGAGTTAAAAAAAATGACTGGAGACGCAAATTTAACTTTAACTGTACACAAAAAAGCTATGATGGAGCAGAATATTTATTTGGCGCAAATGATGAGTAGTGTAAAGAATAAACAGAAACTAACTATAGATTTGAATAAAGAAACAGAAATAATACAAGTACAAGCTAAAAGCTTAGAAGAAAAATTAGGAGATATCAGAAAATTACGAATGGCATACGAAGTTCCTGACATTATGGATTATGTTTATGTGAAAGCAGAGGTGACGGATTTAAAACACAGTGTGAAGTTATTGCAGAATAGACTACATATACTTCAAATTGCTCTATCGTCACACCATAAGAAATTGTATACAATGTATTTGAATGCTTAACACACGATTTAAATCTAAATGCACATCTATTTTTACTTAATCAAAGGTTATTTTGTGATTAATAATATTTATGTATTTAATAAACATTAATTATAAATGTTACTTCTAAAGTACTATGTGTTTGTATTTAAACGGTTTCATTAATACTTCAAACGAACTAAGTATACATTCATAAACTACACAGTATCAATTCCTTCTAGTAAGTTTAACTCCATAAAGGCGGCTTTCAAATCTTACTGAGTTCATTATTATAAGGCTATATTGACTAATCCTTATTACAGATATACAATGTAACTAAATAAGATGTACGGGATACACCATCTCTTTCTCCATATGCCAACCTCACTTGCACGTGGTGAATTCTGCTAGAAAACAAATGAATCTATGGCTACCATATGATGGCGGAATACTTATCCGAATTTACCAAATCCAAATCCCTCGGACTAGAGATAGGGAGCAGAGTACCGGCACTGCGCTCACCAACCCGCTTACTTTGCGGGGTAAGTGAGGATAAACCTTCCAAGAAATGTATGCAGGTTCTTTCGGCTCTTTCTTAGTTAGAGAGGCCTATGTTCATCATTGGACTAAAGTACACTGAAATTAAACATTATTTTTAATACTTAAACATTGTAGCAGCGGCATAAGATTACCAAACACATTAGTGCGCTAGACATGATTCAAGAAACAAATTAAATAAAATCACCTGCTACGCTAATATCTCTCCACATAATATTTCAGATGGGCACGCGAATCGACTATTTTGTGGCAGTCAAAACCAATCCCACGTTTAGCAGTGAACTTGGGACATGTTATAAAGAAGAAGATTTTAAAATACATCCACCTCTGCTACTACTACTACTACTCTTGTCCAGCGTATGCCTTAAGGAATCGACAGAATGAAAAGCTAGTGTCCTCTGGACGATAGAATTGCCATGCTATATACCCAAATCCGTAACAAACTGCACTTAAGACACGACTTGTCGGTTGCGATCGCTGATCAAAAGTCATACATGGAAATAGGATCCCAACTTAAGAAAAACGCATATATTCTTCACTGGATTGTGTTTACAGGTAACGTAACGACATCAACGAGCCAGAAATGGTCATATACCGCAGTGACTCACCTGAGCAACTGGTAGGCCAGCATGCAGCTGAAGATGCAGACGAGCACAGCGCTGACGGAGAGCGCGAACACGCCGCGCAGGCACCAGTAAAGCGCACCGTGCACCACGCCGCACTCAGACACGCCCTCGAACACGCACCGTACTGCAGACGCACAACGCGACATTTGATACACTTTATGTATGTGGGTTCACATAGGGTTTAACAAATAAGTGAAATTGGTTTGTGATCATGGGTTGATAATGAACAAATTTCACTCACTAATTAAACAAGATATTTAAAAACAAATATTACAGTATCTCTGATTATTTACCTATAAGAATATTATCCATTAATAATTTTCAGATCAGATCAGATCTCACAATAGCTAAACTTTTGCAATCTCAGGTCACTTCTAGGGCACAATATGAAAATATATGCATAATTCCAGATCTTTTGACCTTTTAGAATTGCAATTTTGTTACCATTCAATGAAGCTTTATGATAATAAATATAGGTAACAATAGAATTTGAATTTTTACGTCTTAATGAAAGTGAAGGATGGTCGTATTTGTTATAATCAGTTTGGGAACTTGAGAAAACTATGATCATACAAACAACTTACGTTACTGTCATACGAGTAAAAGAACTACTTCGACAACTGACACTCACCATCTTCCTCAGAGCCACTCTGTTGGGAGTCCGGCGACATGGAGTAGCAAGTGCATGTCCTGGTTCGCATTGTGTACTCGCAAAACTTTAACGTCTGCAATCTGTTAAGAAAAACATTTAAAAACACTTAAATTAGTAAAGTGAAATATCATGTAAACACATTGTTTTCAGATCTGGGTTTTTTATGTCGTGTCCTAAGTCCCTGACACTGAATCTGATACTTCCTCCGATTTTATCGCATATATGTTACATCGGATTTAGAAAGATGAAGACAAATACTGCCTCTTTGTCATATCTGGCGCTATCAAAAACTTGTAAAAATGCTGTAGTTGTAGTAGAAATCGATCGTTTGGGATGTGTGTTGAAGGAAAGAATAGAAGGTAGAAGCTGGAGCGAAAAGACAAAAAGCATGTGCAGGAAAGTGACAAAGAAAAGAGAAGAAAAACAATAAAAGACTTGATACGACATGAAATTTTCTTGCTCTGCTATGCTAAAAAGCACTCCACTAACAAACCGCCAGCTATCAAATACGAAATAGATAATTTTTCAGCTGGGTCAACACACACAGGTCTTTGCTATAGGCTCTATTAATGACATACCATTAGGTTATACGTGCACAGGTGGACTTTTTAACAGATTATTTTTAGTTCCTGGCTAATTTTGGACATCACTAACACATATTTACAAACCACTGAAATCTTTCTTGATAAGAACAAATGTGTGAGCAAATAAATACTAATACACTCACTTGTTCATGTGTATGACGGTGGTTGTGATGGTAACCAACACGCAAGTCAGTGCACAAACCAGACAACAGGCGCCCACCACCTTAATCTGAAAATTAAAATACATTGTATACTTGCTTTCAGAACAGCAAATCTAAATTACAACTATTTTTAAAAAGAAACTCTACTTGAGAAACAGTATTTCTACATTTATGTAAAAAAGATTATAAATCTATGTATTCTAATATAACTTTATCTCTCAACCTCATCTGCACGCGGTGCACCCTGCTGATTGATATAAAAAGCACTGACGATCGATTCATGGGCGAAAATCTATTCAAATTAAACCTACGAGGCGAAGCACCACTAGTGCGATGATACCGACAGAGGGAAATCTTCCATAACATGCATGGCAGTTCAGCAGTGGACTAAGACAGGCTATTCAAGAAAGGCACAAACATGATTATTCATTAATTTTTAAACATGCACAAATTGCAAAAAACAGGGAAAATTATCACTCCGTCTCTTCCCATAGCCCTGGGAGTAAAAGTCCGTTAGATAAATTGCAGTGAAATCTTGAGAAAAATGGCCCCAACATTACCGACTCCGACTTACTACTTATAGAAATAATGTTTAAGGCGCACGGTATTCGGTAATATAATCGCCTATCCTCCTGCGATGCGATTACGGCTGATCCACCCTTCTTTGGCGAGGTCTATGTCCAGCAGTAGACTAATAAAAAGCTACTGGTGTTGTGGACTCTTTACTACTACTACTATTGTACGCGCACGAAAATTTTATTGCGTAAAACGCGCAGTATCATTTAATATATACTGTCCTAACATTTTAATGAAGAAATATGTTATTTAAAACTGCGCATCTTCACAAGTCTTTGCATTTCACAGATATATTTTAAGAATAAAGATAAAAGCTACATACTTTCCTTACCATATAGCTGTACCGGTTCCGCCGTCTTGCCAAACTCATTATACACACTCCCGTCAGCACCAACTGTCAACAATGTTATTGATATTATATTTTATCTTTGCTGAGGCCTGAGAAGCCATCTACTTACCTGCTGAACGATGAACTCTGGGTTCGAATCGCAGAATAAATTTACTACTCGATTGGCACAGTAGTTGAGCAATTAGCGTCAACAATTTTCACGGAAAAAATGTTTATAGGAAATGGTCCCAGGAATAGGTGTTTCGCGTGTACGATATGACCGCACAAATCTGTCAACGCACCCAAGATTTAGGAGTTTTTTTTATGCATTGAGGTGACAAACGAGCTATCAGTCCACCTGATTGACACAAACAACTTCAATAAAAGAAGGTTACAGATATGTTGTCAACCCTGAGGACAAAGAAGGAATGCCTCACAACCTGTATAAATACTAGTACTTAAAATTGGTATTTACAATCTTAGTGGTGCACGCACCGGGGACTAAAGTTAACACGAGAGTGACCCCTAGGCTACCACAGCTCATTTGCTAAAGCTCACGTCCATTCGAAACATTGTCCGATGATAGTTCCTTTAGCTTTCCATGGCAGGCAGGTAGGACCGAATAATCTGCATTCGTTCTGTTACCATAGATTAAGTACTAATTATCAAACATTACATGTCTCCTTGCTTTGGGAGACAAGAAAAAATCTACGTATTTTAGCACTTGGTGTAGGCTAGCTTCCGCTTTTGCTACTGCTCGAATGGGTAGGTTTAACTGGGGTAGAACCACGACCTTGCAGAATACCGGCGTTTTTTTCGGTGAGTGAGGTTACCGGTGGACCACTTTTCTCGCCTTTCCTTCCTCCTCATCCCCTCTCCCATCACTAAAACATCTCCTCTGGTGTTGCAGATGTACGTAAACGATCAGGTGAGCCGCTTGCTCGTTTGCCCTATTAAAGATAGACAATCACCATAGCGGCCGGTACAGCAGCCGGCACCGTCTCCAAATGTTGAGGCGAAGCGGTATACGCCCTCAGAAGGATATGCTGGGCGGCAAGTAGACCTCCCAGCGCCGCTGCCAACGCACCACAACCCACGCACCACCACGCGTACTTCTTCCGCCGGCAGGAATTATCATTGCCATTACATCCCACTGACGCTGAAAACAAAGTATAAATACAATTCATTCCGATATTATAAATGCGAAAGTCACACACTCTATATGTTACGTTTCCTAAATAGATTTTGATGAAATTTGCGATATCTTGAACAGCCTATGTTTACCTGAGAAAATTGCAGGATTAGATTTCACATGGACGAAGTCGGGGCTCGGTATTTTTATCTGAAAATAGCTTATAATCGGAAATTAGCCAATAAGATAGTATTTTATTTTTAAAAAATAGTATTTTTATAATCTTGAAATTTAGCACATCTCTGTTGAACAAACATAGTTGTTTGGAATAAACCAAACAAGTTAAATTTAAAAAGACACTGACAAATTCATAATATTGAAATATTCAATTGTATTTAGTGTTTGTGATTGTGTGATTTGTTTTTGGCAAAATCGCTAATATGTAGAAGCGCCTTAAGAATTAATTTAAATGTACATAAAAAATAACAGTGTAGTGACTAGTCTAGGTAGCAGTTTACAGTGCTGATTATTAAGTTACCCATTTATTACAAACTGATTATTAAATTCATACGTTAGTTGTATTTGGAATACAAATAGAACGAACCATTTTATTAGATTGACTCATCACGTATTGCAACAAAGAAAATCGATTTGTGAGAAGATAATTTTAAAATTATACATACACAATTTAAGTGACAAATAATTTTATAGGAGGAAACCCCATAGACCTGGGCGAGATTATAAAATAATATTTAGTTTAACGCTTCGACCTAATTACACGTTTTTGTTCTTGTTTCGAATGTTATGTGATAGATTTCTGGACTGCAAATAAAATTTTGAGACTGTTAATTTTTATTGTGCTCGAATTATGTACAAAATGTGCAATTGTTTTGAAAACTATTCTCACTGCGCAATATTTAGGTACATATGTACCTTATTATTTCGATACATTCAAATAAAGTTAAAAACGGAAATTGATAATAATAAGTGAAAAAATTGGTTCATAATTCTTTTCTCGGTTAAAACACTTCTTCGATCAACAATAGTTGCGTTTGTCATAAACAAAGGTTAGTTCAGTTATTTATTGTTTTTTCTTTTCCATTCTAATGACACCAAAACTATCCCCTATGGAAATCGAAAAATCAAGAGATAGACAAAATAACCTGGTCCTAGAAAGAAACTATTATTTTCTTTAATCTTTTAAAGAAAATAATAGTTTCTTACGTTTTCTACATATAAAAATTGTTTCAATTATAATTACCAAAATATGGAGGTGGTGGAACATAATGCTGTGCCACGTCCGCTGCTATTGTCGATTGAGGGTTAGTGGCCACTTGATATTGTAAAACTTGCATAATGGTGCAAATTTGCATATCCTTTTGTTTGGTCTTTACTCGTACAAGTTAATTGTAGTAAAAGTTAAAATTATATTTATATTATCTTTCTTATTCATTATCTTTTAATTTTTCTTGGCAAGGTTCACAATACACAAAAGAAAACACAAATACAAAACGCGACATTTGAACTACGCGCCATCCTGAGAATCGATATTTACAACACTCACAAACAGCGTAAAGAACAATGACCTTTTCGGACGAAACAAACAATTGCTCATTTATGTATAACAAACACAGTTTCACTTAAATATTCACTGAAAATATGTCGAGCAATTCAGATTCAATTTAATACACATTAAAGCTTTCGTTTGATTTGGTGTTTTGCGTTTTCCCTCCTTTATTTGTGTTCAGTAAATTAATAAGGTACATCATAATTTTGAACATCACTGTAACGACCATGATTTAGACCACTTATTGGAATTATTAATGCCAAGAAGAAGATAATACCAATCCACGTTCAAATGTAGGTTACATATTTTATTAATACGTTTACGACCGCCTACTAGGTTATGTATTCTGACAATGACTGACCCGCGCAGAAGCAATGCGTGCTTTATGGGACTGCAGGTAAAAAGGACTTAAATTAACAAATCCGAATGAGTATAGATTTTGCCGCGCACTTGTAAATACAATTTAGCTGTGACTACTTCGACATCAAGTTCTTGATTGAGAACGGATGCCCAAAAATGCGACAATGATATGAGAACAATTTCACATGTTAAGCCATCAGGTACGCTATTCATAAAATCTGTGATACAGGTAGGAATTCTCAAACGAAGACGCTATTGTTGAGTTTTAATTTGTGTGAGACATTATTTTTTTTGTAACACACCTGCGTATGATTTTCTGGCCAAATATCAATTGTTGTATCGATTTCGTGAGATAGGTAAGCATTGTGTAGTCTATTGTACAAGCTTTTATGTATTAATATTAGCCAACCGGAAAACATAAATATCCCGTTTTTGTTACGTACTTTTTAGGGTTCCGTACGGAGCCTTAATAGTAAACCTACGCCGTCAGTCCGTCCCTCAGTCTGTCTTACCAAGGGCTTGACGTTGGAACCGCAATAGGTAGATTATTACCCGATTTATTATTTTATAGAATATGTGTTATTATGGCGGATATGGCAGACTAATAAATAATAAAAATCAAAAAGGGAAAAATAAGAGGGTCCCATGCAAGAAACTTGTTTTATTCAAAGTTTTTTTGTTTTAGCTTTATTAAAACTTTACGTAATACAAACAAGCATCAAACGTGATATGATTATAGAGTGACGTCTAAAATAAAATAACAAACTAAAGTAAGATAAACACCTGACTAAGGACTCGCGCTAAGAATACTGAAATTAATGAAAGAAAACAGTTTTTTTTTGTAAAAATGTTAATATGTATCGTGTGGTTGTACGAAACCCTCGGTGCTTCCGACTCGCACTTGGTCGTTTTTTTTTTTCGTTATATTCGTAATATAATTCCAATACTTTACATAAAATATCACCAATGACAATTCTAAATTTATCTAAAAGTGCACAAAAAATGTTTGACTGTACAGAGTCACACCCTTATTATGTGTGCATGAATAGATCGATATTATGTATTATACAAATACACGTTTACCCGAAAATTGACGTGTGATAGTGTGGGTCTCTTAAAAGTTGACTAAGAACATGCATTTCGCATCTCAAATCAGGCTTCACAAGAGATGGCGGTATAACCATTTAAATACCAGACCTAAATTGACAATTTAGCAGTCTACAGCATCTGCTGTAGGACGGTGACAAATGTCGGAGCCAAGAGACGACTAAGGTAAAAACCTTGAAAATCTGTAAGCAACTGTCCGTGGCGGATAAAACATGTGTGGTGCTTAAGCTGATGAAGAAGTAAGTAGAGCCTGGAATAGTCCTCCAAGCTCTTTCAGCGGACTTCAGAAGAACAGGTACAATATAACACAACACAAACTCAAGACTAGGCAGAGTTTCCAATATTTCTAAAAGACAACAGTTCTTATATTCGTTGACGGTTAGAGCACGTACTCTTCACAATTATTGGATATAATACAACAATTTACGTTATTACAACCGTAGCTCTTATTCTCAAACTAGGAGGGTTTTCTCGCAATTTTGTCTTCAATCCAGGGCACGTGATTGTCCACGCGGTCACTTTGATACAATATAAATTAAAGTAAGCTACTGATCACTAAGCTAAAAGTGTTGAAGAGATGTTTGTAAATGGTAGAATCGGGAGAGGAAGACCTAGGCGAACATTTCACGATCAAATCGGAGACGTTCTGAAAAAAGGCCAGGTCAAGAGTACTCTAAACCAACGAGCATGCATGCGAGGATTGATAACAGTGGAAGAAGCGAAAGACGTATGTCAGGACCGTAGCAAGTCTAAGAAGATTCTCTCGGCCTACCCCGTTGGGAACAAGGCGTGAATATATACATATACATAGATGTTATACGGTAATAAATTGCACATGGTTAAACACCAAGGCTCGAAAATCTCAAAACCATGTTTAATATTAACCCTAACCGCTTTAATAATAAGAGCTACAAACCGTTGTTTCTTCTGTTCGTAGCAGCTAGGACGCTTGTGGGTGGACGTGGTGGAAGAGCCGGAGGGGTGTCGGTTTTTGCGGGCGGCGGGGGACCGGGATCGTCTGCGCATGCGTACTGGGCCGTTGACGGTTTGCATGTGCACGCCACTTGATACTGAAAAGTTTAGACACTTTATTATAAGTTAAGTCATACAACTACTAAATAGCTCTTTGTACAAAAATGGAAAAATAAAAAAACTTAAAGGAATCTTTTAACTTAGTTACTGTTAAGTACTACGTTAAGTGTACTAGAGATTATAATATCTTTTGTATGCAGAATATTAAAGTAAAGTTGCAGCCTTTAAACATCCCACAGTTGGAAAAAAGCCTCCTCTTAATATTTAAATATATATAAGCCAAAGACAGCCTACCACGCAGCTTCAAAGCGATAATTGTGTAAAACCATTAATATTCTCACAAGGTATATCAGACTAAGGTTTTTCAAGTAAATATGTATGTTAGAAAGTAGATAATAGTATGCATAAACAGTTTTAGGACCCTACCCTCCACAAATAAACTCTATAGATGACTGAAAAAGTATACGAATCTTAAGGTGGTTAATGGACCAAGGTAATCTGTGATGAATGAAGATAGTATAAGTCTCCTTTTTCTTAGACAAAACGCTCCTTTCCACTTTACATATTTTTCCTGTGCGTGGAGATAGTTTACATACATAATTTGCACATGGACAAACATCCAAACCCAGAACAATTATTTGTAGTCCATACAAATTCTTCCCGTGAGGAGCGCCCGATCCGCAGCACCGCAGCCAAACGCCTAACGATTACGCTACCGATCCGAAAATTATTTATAAGTTATGACGGAGAATTCGGATAAAGTTAAAATAGAATACTATTTAAAAAATTCTGGACTCTTTTACGAATAGAAAAAAAGTTCAAGCTTAAAGCGATAAGAAGAAACGTCATAATATTTACGTTAAGGGTTAGTAACAAATGAATATAATGCAGTTGTTAAGAATGCGCTCCTACTTGATTATACGAGTCTGGATGGATAGAGATTACACACAGGGGTAGTTTTCAATATTTTTATTATCTCGTTATATCTAAAATCAAAGGCGCAAACTATCCACAAAATCAATTGAATAAAAATGACACATTATTCGCTCTGTACTGGCCATACTTATCTTGAACATTCTCCGAAAAAAAAAACTCTGTGAACGAACCTTATGCAAGTCAGAAGTAACAGAAGCACTAGTGTCACACTCTGGGCACGCTTCCGGGGTGGGCGAACTACGCGCCGAAGTCACATCCGCCAGCGACATCTCTCCTCCTGAACTGTAAAGATATTAAAATATTTTAAAGCATGAATAAAATTATTTCAACAGAAACAGACATTGTTACAAAAATAACGTCAAAAGAATAATTAAAAATCTTTCTTTTTTATTAGATTATTTAAAGACGAGAGATATTTTATCAATAAAATAATACATTTGCCACCATCTCTACCTACAGTGTTCCACGACTCCAATTGAACATTGTAATATGGTATTAAAGCTCGAAGGCCTGATCGTGATTGAATGTTGTGTCCTTTCCCATGGGAACTTTAAAAACGTTTAATACTTACTATACTCGTATAATATGAAAGCGGGAATGCGAAAGAATTACCGAAGCGTGTAAAATCACGTCCTCTCTCGTCAATTACGAAGAACTAAACTTAAAACCAATTTCAGAAAACAGCTCTCAAAAATTAAATCCTTTATTCGTATGGCATACGAAAGCAAAGATAAATTTTTATCATTCTCATTATTATAACAAAATATTATAACAATTCAGCATTTGAAATTTGATACAAAACTATTCAAACTAACGGCAAAGTATAGATAATATAAGCTCCCGCGGCCGTATTGAGTATACTGGGGTCATCAGAGGTATAGACGTTTATTTAAGTCGTTTTAATACACTTTTGACTACAGCTTATTTAGTCATACATAAGAGTATATAACCACTGAGAACATTGTGACAGGAGATCAGGCTGTCACAGTCAAAATGTTCAGGAAAACAATAAAAATCGTACATAGAATACCAAACTCGGGTCTCCTGATTCGGAGTCAAAAATTTATGCATTTTATTATTAGTAGGTAAACTTATCCGCTTCTATCTATTACTATAATAAAATTCAAACGTAACTTAATCGGTACATGGAATATATAAGATCACTAGTGGATTCTGTTTCCCCAATAGAATAAATTATAACAATATAATTTATTATGGCCACATCGATGAAATGACAGAAATCGAAGTCTAAAATGTCTACTGAAATGTGTTACTTAAAGTGTGAAGTGTCAACTTCGCGATCGCAATTGCATCGACGTCCGTAGCACTAGGGTCCTAGAATTGTGAAATAAAAAATAAAACACTGGAAGCATACCGCACATATTGCTCGTACATAGTTCCCAGCAAAAACAATATGGCGTCCACAGCTGACCGCCTACATCCGGCCAGCTGTTAAACAACTTCAGAAGCATGGAGGGTTAACATCTGCATATCGTGAATAAATTGTTAATTTTGCTTATGATAAGCTTCTAACTTTTCAATCATTTTATGGTAATTCGAGCGGAAATAAATAAAAAGAAGAGAACTTAAAACTGTAAGGCTGTGGATTTGAACCGAATACTACTCTACTTCTACTCGGCCGAATATTCGAAAGATAATTGTGCCAAAATTCAAAGTGCGGCAGTGAATACAAAGTAGGAAAAGAAAAGATAATCAATTATTTTGTATAGTTAAATTATATTATGTGGGTTTCGGAATTAAAGAATGGCTTTCAGTGGCCAATATGCGTATTCTAATGAAATAGAAGAAATATAAAGAAATAAATCTTTAATGGTCCGTATTTAATTCGATATCACAAAACGTATCTTGTTTCTTAATGTGATGTTGTGTAGTATGCTAAGTATGTTTAATGTGATGCTTTTAAATATTTGAAGATGGAATGAAAGAAAAAGATCAAACATAAACCTTAAAGTACAAGGGAGTGACGACTACTTACATCTAAGACAAAACATTCGAACTTGTTGACATACCACTCCCGCGCTCGCAATGCAAGGTCAATGCCCGTACGCAATCATTCAATCATAACACCGTGTAAACGAGTATAGCTTTGCACGTGTGTGAGTATCATGAAGGAGCTAATCTTGTTTATCCGTTTGATTTATGCATAGATTTATTATATAAGCAATAAATTTAAGTAAATACATCGGAACTTCGTTAATATTTATATTACAAAAAAAAACATGACTTTAGGATATCCTTTTTATGTATATGAATAAAATATGAATATGATATTAGCATAATATCTATAAACTTGGCGATTTTACTAACGAATTATCAGAATTACCTATCCTACTATCTGAGGATAATTCATCTATGTCTGTTGCATCTACAATCGCATTAAATGACGCAAATTTGGGGAGAGAAGCCTTTAGTCTAGGCAGTGGACTTGTGACATTCTGTGGTGTGATGATGATGATCGTCCAATAAATACATAAAGAGAGATATGCCAAAAAGAACCTTACAAACCTTATGTACCTTGATAATTGAACTAAAAGAATACGAAAAAGTTTTTAAGTAGGTTCCTATAAAAAGATTTCTCTGTGAATTGAAGCATTGTGGTATAAAGGAAGCTATACTAAACAGGATAACATAATTTCTCAATTGCAGTAAATTCATGGTTAGAGTAGGTGAACATTAGTTAGACAAACTAAACCTAGGTACTCAGCGACGTACCTCAACGATTAGTACCAGAACCCTTTCTATTTGGAATATTTACAACCTACTTAAAACAAGCTATGCTTATACGCTAAACTTATAGGGATATAGCAAATAGGATATTTGCTTATTACTTTAAAATAATGGTAAATCCCCTTATATGCAATGATATAATTGACTAATGACCTTGACCGTGTCATGGCCGGTAGACCGTGTCATGGAGGACTAAAGTATGCCAGTAATAACCGAAATGTAATTATTGACTCCAAAAATACTTAAATGCGTCATCACATCACTCAAAGAGACCTTTGAGTAACTGTTACCTATAACCTAAAATAAGATCATTTATATTACAAAAAGAGAAAAATCCTTGTAGTATTCAATAACAGAAGCATTTTGGTATATGGATGAAGAGCTATTTAGGAAAATATACACAACGTACGCATATGCATTTTAACTAGGGACACCTCACTTCCATAAAGATAATCACATTCTCGAAAAAGTCCTAAGAAAGGTTAACAAAACTGATACCGTCTCTTCGTTTTTTGATGGAGTTCGTTTGAGATGGAGTACAGCGAGCGACTAGTCAGAAATAGACTGACAAGGATAAAAGAAGGAAAATAACCTCATAGTAAAATATATAATTTTGATGAGGTACGGAGGCAACGGCTTGAATGGTATTTAGTCTAGTGGTTCCTACAACCACCTAAGACACTTAAACAGTCTGAAACTAACTAGAACGTCAATACACGAGCGTTTTATAACTAACCGAGCGGTGAAAACATGGACCTGCTGGAAAATGTTACAAATGCGGCTTCGATCAAAGCCTTCAAGAACAGGCTGGATAGATACTTGAAATTAATTCATAAAACTTGAAAATGCTAGTGTAAAAACAACTATAAATAAATAAATAAATTAATTAAATATTATGCTTGTTTTACCTCAGAAAGAACGACTACATACTAACAAATTTTGCGCTAACTTAGTTAAGTCAATGTCGGGTTTAAAGATTTAAGATAAACTTTTAGCATCTCACTCAATCTTAATACGTATAGCATAATAATGTTCGTCAAACTCAATGTATAAATTACTATTGTGGATCACATAATGTGTTCGTGGTAACTGTGCGACACTACTTAAAACAAGAAGTTGTCTAATTGTCTCAATTAGTCCGGCTAATCCCCCTCGAATGTCTTATTCAAAATAAACGAATGGATTATCATTGTGCTATGCCTTTATTTCAGAGACAACACATTTAACACATATCCTGATTCATCACAGAGGCTAAAATACTGAAGCTAGAAACAAGAAATTTGAATAATAGCATATACCGGTGCTGTCCAGTTTTCTTGTGTTATCAAAATAAAAAAATGTGAAAATTAATATTTAGGCTTCTAGTCACAGTATTGTAGTTCGTAATTTATGCTACATATTATCAAATTAACTTCTTGTATGACCGACTACCCCGGTTGTGACGTCTGTGGTTCAGTGGATGGCGTACAACATATACATTGCAGAATGTGTGAAGCAAGAGAGGGAAAGGGAGTCATTGATTCAACTACATAACAAGTCATTGATTCAACTGCACTAAGCATAGTCACAATGGCTACGCATCATCCCTAATACATAGCCATTGCAACTATGAAAGTTGAGAAAAGCAACAGTGGTAATTAACTAAAACATTATGTTATATAGACAAGGGTAAGCTGCGGTTGACCTATCAATCCTTGTTTCACTAATGTTAAATTTTCGTAAGAAGTCATATGAGTAACGCAATTCATGATTATTATTTTATAATTTAGTATTTTTGTCACATTAAAACGGGTATTAACCAAATTTAGTAGCTCTATACCTAAAAACACACACTTCCGTTGTGGCTTCGGCACAACTGACCATATCTAACCATTACAGCGACGGTTAGAAAAATAAAAGGCGTTTAACAGACCCTTGTATGTGGCCTTCATCGACTTTAGTAAAGCCTTTATAAATATAGCATATAAAGATAGCATTAGACCCAGGTCAGTCTAACAGTCTCTCAATCAAACACACAGAAAAACTAACATAACTGATACCCTTATGCATGTCCTAACACTAAAATAGCTATGGACAGGTCACGTCTTTCGTTACACTGACAACAGGTGGACAATATAAACTACATGATGAAAATGATAGACCAGTAGGCATTCGGAGAGTAGGTAGTATGCACTCAAACAAATTGCTGGGAATGATTGGATGAAGTTAGGAAAAGATGGAGATATATCTCAGTATCGAAGCTGGAGATACATCTCAGAATCGCATAGTAACTAACCATGCTGAAAAAAAAGGTAATTCACTAACAATACTAACAACTTTTAAATTGTATTTCATTTAGTAAGATATGGAAATAAAATGCTTATCCTATACTTTAAGAGAGCAATCCTCTCTGTTGTGTTCAAATGTATTTTTTATATATATATGTGATTGGTTTCGTTATGAATTACCGTAATTATGGTTAAAATGTTGCATTTAGATAATGTTTTACTTTCCAAGTTTTTCTAAATAGTTATCATCCTTAAGACAATTCGTTTTCACACATATAATTAAAATAAGATAAACGCCTTCTCATAGAATATTGAGGTACCCATTATGTTAGCTATTGGAAATTAATTTAAGTAACTTTTCCTGCGGGAAGTTATCACATGCCCATGGAAAACTCGAAAGAAAGACCTGTATCGTCACACCCTCTCCTTTTTTTAAATAATAGCTAATTTGTTACAGTTCTCAAATGTGTAGTTACAAGAACAATAAATATGTGTAGGTATGTTTAACATATTTATTACTTATTTTATGAGCACCATACATTATTGATATGACCAAACGTGGATGGACAAATCGACAAAGGTTGACAAATAAATGATATGGCCAGTACCATTTCATGAAATAGTCGAGAATTTATGATGAGGGCAATTCTACGATCGGGCAACAGCATAGACACAACTAGTGTCATGTCAGTTTATCATCTTGTAATTACAATCTATCAATCGTTAAACTGTTGATCAACATATATCGAGCGTTTCACAAGTTCAGCTGCTGAACATAGGCCTCCCCCAAAGACTGCCACAAAGCACGGTTCCAAGCCCCCTGCATCTAAACACTTTCCTCAACACTGTGCGGGTCGTCATTCCATTGTGAAGGATTTTTCTAACGTTTACCTATAACACTAGTTTTTGGTAGTATACGCTAAAACCCTTGGGTTAGTTATCCTTTTTCTAATTGATTCATCAGAAGTGGTAGGTAGTGTCAACTCAGTAAGAGTCTATTCACTCTACTTATTATACTATTATTTATATTCTTGGAAAATGTAAATATTTATTGTAAAATGATACTGCTAAGTTAAGTCGATACGATAACTATTCACGATAAATATTCAAAACAGCGAAATAAATAACGGATCTTTTATAACTTATACCTGTTTAAAAGCACTGTACTAACAACGAAATGCTCGTATAGAATGTTGATAAATTCGTTCCACAATAACGGAATGTTAAATTCGCATCACTCAATTCTAACATCTGCATATCTAACAGGTAAACCATTCCTTGCCTGGTAACTGGTATAACTGAACTTATATACAATGAAAATGGCTGAAGTTGCTTTTGGCTTTGACGACCCCATGACTCAGCAATTAGCGTGCCTGCCTTATGGTTTCCGGGTTCGGTTCCATACTTAAACATTTGTTTGCCACATCTCCATGTTTGGTGCAAGCTTTTTTTAAATTGCTCATTTATATCTTTAGTGATTTAATTTCGACAAATGAGATTATAAAACGATCCCTTCGCATTTTTACATTCTGTTATGTAACAACAGTAACATTACACAACTGGTTTAACCACAAGCCAGTTTGGTAATCTTGGTGGTTAAACTAGTACAAGTAAGTTAACAGCAATACAAGCCAGCAAAACAAGAACAGATCGCCAACTTCGTCCATACCATAAATTCCATGTCTGATTAAATGCAAGAAAATCAATTAAACTTCTTAGTTGGGTCTTCCTTATCATTCTTTATGTTATTCAACTAAATCCTCTGCTACAAAGGAGTATCCAAGAACACGTCAGTAAAAGATGCTGCGTTTTGCATTGTGACTTTAATGCTGCTGTGACGCTAGTGTGTGTGTTAGTGTGCCAGTGATCGCTAGTCTTTGGGATTTAGGTTCAGCATATAACTCGGCAGGACGAGGTCGATCACCACAGTAAAAGGGAATTATAGGTACTTTTTACAAATTGAGTTAAAATTACTTAGGAACCATAACTTGCAAAACAGTTAAAGTTACTCGAATTTATGCATTGAAGTACAATTATAAAAAATTATTTGCTGCATTCTATTTTGTCTCATCAGAAAAAAATAAAGTTATCTTTACGCACCCCGACCTGTCGGGTTTTAGTAAATTCCACAAAATGTATCTGAAGATCTCAATGATGTGCCCCCAAACGTGAGCACATCCCCCAAAAATGCAAAGAAAAAAGTTAACCCGAAGCCTTGCCAAACTGCCCAGGTAGAAAGTCCTACAAATATTTTCACACCATTATGGGCCTTAAGAACTAACTAAACAATTCAGTGAGCTTGTAGGTTGGTCGTGCGTTGCCGTTACACTGATTTCATACAAAGGAAGCGGTTTAGGATGTTTCACGGTGGCCTGGCAATGAAAAGCGTTAAATAAAAAAAACGCAGCGTAAAAATGAGTTCGTGATACCGGCGCGCGTGAGTTTGAAAATTTTCGGCTAGTAAAATCGTGTTGTTAACATTAGCGTCATAAGAAAGAAAAATTATTTTATTCGATTAATAAAAGTACCGTATTGAACTCGGTAACAAGTATGAATTGAAAATTAAAGAAAACACCAATACAAAGTGTCTAAACACAATATCTCCGCCGTAACTTGTCCAGGAATAGGGTAGTCTGCAGACTGTCCTATTTGCAACACCAGTCAAGGTTACCATTTAATTGCAGTTTTCATCAAACAGAAATAAATTCCAAATAAACCAGTCATTAAAAATTCGATCCATTCGTTTGGAAGCTAAGATGTGGACAGATAGACAAATGCTACAAAATTATAATACAAAATATATATCTTTTTGCGAGGGTGTAGAGGAGTGTGCTGTAGAGGTAGTCCACGGTACATTTTTGAAATGTGTATCACGATATCACGATCACTAGAGGTATATCTAGAAGTAGAACATTTCCAAGAAGTTGCGAAGCTTCCTTACAGCTGTGAGCATAGACTCATTACGCATATACATCATTTTACTTGTAGTAGTGCTCTTCAATCGTAAAGTGTTTTTCATCTGTGAAGAGCACATTTCCACCACCATATCGGGACAGAAAGCGTTTTGATCGGTCCACGCTCATAAGCTGCAAGGACTGATCTAGGACATGTTCAATGTATCGTCGATGAGCACCTACTTTCAGGTCTTGAATAATAATTCGCGACAGGGTCCTAGCGGCATCTTCATTTCACGCTGTAATATTTTTTGTTTTATATAGGAAGGTAGTTTCGTCGAATTCTGGCTTTATTAGTGTTTACAGTTCGCCGTCAGCTCTTAAAAATGAGCCGTCAGACATTTTTACACACACTGCTTTGCACAAAGTAGGTGTGGACCCAATTTGTGCAAAACTGTCACATCAATTCTATTTTCTTCAACGGAGAGGGGCTCCATAATGTAATTAATAAAATCACGGTGAAACAATATGCGAATAATAAACGCATTCCTAAAACAGCCATACTAGTTAAATATGCCTACCTATAAGCATCGTATATCGTAAGCATTAACGCAACATCGCGGAACAGCAATTGAATCACATATAATAAGCACAAAAACTTTCGACATTATTATAATATTATCTTAACCATCACTGTCTCACTTTTATCCGTCTTTTAAAAATATCTTTCTCACGATTAAATCCCACACATTTTCATTGCTTAAAAGTTCAACTTGTATTTTGTTTAAAAGCCTATCGTCTTGTTTTATTGCATTAGATATTTCAATAATCATTGGTGGAATGGTGGGTGAACTTACTATTTTCGAGGGAGGAAACCTACTTCTAACTACTTTCTTGCAAATAAATAAATTAAATAAGGCCGTTAGAATATCTACGACCCTCTGTCACGCCGCGGTGCACCCCGTGAGTGTATCACGAGCGGAGTACCGAATCGTCAATTTGCCTTTTCCGGTGGAAGACTCGGTGCCCGTTGGCGGCGACGCTAGCGCTATCTGCTGCTGCACTCCGCTGACGAAGATACGAGCACTACTAACAAGGGGCTCGTAGCAATCAAAGGACGCCTCTTAAGGAGGGACGAACCGCGGGTTGGCTTTATTACTTACTTAGAACCATATAATAGTAAAGTTTAAATTCTTCTTAGTAAGTAATTCCAAAAAAGATTTAATTCTTGTTTTGAAATCGTATCTCAATATGTTCTGGATTTCTGGAGTTCTGGCTTTGTAAAGATCGCGTAAACTTAGTCGCAGCCGAGGTTTGTAATGAATACAATAACTTAAATGAAAAACCTGTGTTCATCCTCAGTTGTGTACCGACGATGCTGCCTATAAAATCAGCAACTATGCATTTGAATTGACGAGGAAGACTATATTGTACATTTTAAAACCATTCAGTAAATAACAAAGCGAGTTTTTGTAAAGGTTTGTACAGACATTAAGATTATAAAAAAGCTCGGTTGTGCCACGCAAAAGTGTTTGAATGTTTCAGAGGCCAGGTAAAAATAACACGTAAGTTAAGTGTAGCAACAAATAATTTTATAAAAAAAAATTATAAACATTATTTTTGCCCCTTAACCTTCATAGTTTATTTTTTAGGTCTATATAGGGTTTCGTATGGAGCCCTATTACTAAGCTAAGCCGACGGACAGACGGCGTACACGACGGTGCTTTCTTGTTGTATCTTTTGAACTGTAATCGGTAGCCGGTGTATTATATCCTAACAAATAATAACAAAAAAAACAAAAACAAGAAACCGTAAAAACAATAATAAATACAAGCGTTTGTCTTAGTGTGATAATAGTGCAAACTCTAAAGTAAAAAAATTAAGGTATAAGTGTCATATTCGTTTCACCTGTTATGTCATGACATGTCTACCTACCTACTTTTAATTTCGAAACAAAGACTCGATTCCACTCACTCCGCTACGCCAAAAATAATTTCACAAAAATTCTTTATCTAGTTGTTAATTTATTGTAAAATCAAGAGATCGTCAATAAACAGTCTTCAAATTCGGTGCCTGACATTTTCAACCCGCAACCCAGCTACACACACAATGATCATGAGAACAAGGGACCTTTTCACTTTCACTGACCCCGGTAGTTGCGAACTAAAACACTGCCATTTCAATGCACGATGTAACATGGTGGACAATAATTGAAGTTTTGTTAGAGAGAAGGTAACATCACTAATGGAACCTTTCACTCACTCATGCATCACGAAAGCTAAACAATCTCATCTTTAATATCTACTTTAGTAATAATATTAACGGTTGAAAGAATGTGGCAATATAAGTTACCCAAATTAGTTAATGAATTGCCCATGGGTCTGCAAGAAAAATATATAAGAGGCGAGAGAATAAACAATACATTGTTCAAAAATATTACATTGAAAATCAAAAGCAATGCTGGGTACAGACCAAGAGAACGAAAGCGAGCGAATGCAAACGAGTGGGATTCGCCGCTCGGTACCGTACGCTCGTTTGCTTTCGCTGTTGTGTCCACACCAGAGATAATACTATACATACAAATAAGTAAACGCGTGTGAAATCCGGCGCCAGTCGGCGTACCTAGACGAAGCGCAACCCAAGTTGTATTTTATTGATCACAACGATCTTGAAATAGCTAGCGCTGTATTCTTTGCGATAAATTCGGCGTAGAAGAAAACGGAGTTGGTGGATGACGGCGTAATATAATATTTGTCTATTACTTCTATATAATATGTATATATATATATATACGAAGGAGAAACTGACTAACTGATCAATGCACAGCCAAACCAGCTGGGGTCAAGAAGCGTGAAATTTTGCACAGTAGTTTCTTGTACTTGTCGTAATATTCATCTGATAACGATTTTGGGTAATTCATCCCCTTAGGGGGAATAACAAAGGAAGTTTGTATAAAAATCTATAATTTTTGACGGTGTTATAAAAACGGATTTAGTTTTTAGTGCGTCTTCGAAGATTTTCGTAAATAATGCTCTTAAAAGGGTAAAATAGGGGATGAAAATATCTATCGGAATTTCGTTATTTTGTACTCAAACCCATGAAAGATAATATTTATAAAAAGTTTAGAATGTCTTATTTCAGCATATTTCGTAAATCGTCCCCAAAGAGGATGTAAGTTTGTTTGAAAAACTTTGAAGGTTTAAATTGTTTTTATTATTTAAACTTTATGTCAAATATTTAAAAAAAAACATTAATTTAAGAACTTTTTTAATATCCCATAAGGTGGTAAAATAGGAGACGAAATGATATGGAAACTCAGTAATTTTAGTTACGAGCATAAAATTTGTTCAATGAAAAAATTAAGAATGACGTTTTTCAGTGTTTTCGAAAATCATCCCCTATGAGGATAACATAGAGAATAGAAGTTCTTATAGGAATTCCGTGTTCATCTAATAAGCTTCAGTGATTTCACCTGAACGATGATTGTATTAACATTATTTCTTATTGTACCAAAGTTACTTTTATTTTTTATAGTGACTGATTTTTAGATTGAGAAAAAAGTTTTCTGCTCCGATGGGTCATGTGGTGGAGGGTAGAGAAAATAAAATATCTTCTATCTTCTCTATATATATATAATGCGAAACTGACTGACTGACTGATCAACGCACAGTCGAAACCTCTGGGTTTTTGAGTGATTGAAGCGTGAAATTTTGCACTAGTTTCTTATACAACTCATATGCGCACTCAAAAATGTATTTTCGGAAATTCACCCCCTAAAGGGGTGAAATGGGAAATATAATAGGGATGTAAAATCTTCCTTGAAGACATCTTTTTTGTGACTATACATCCGGAAAAAATAATAATTCGGTTGCGGTACTACGGATAAACCCGAGAGGTATTTGTAATATCTATATAAAAGAAGTTTTTTTTTTCTGTGATATTTTATTTGGTTTCTGCAAAAAAATTAAAAAACTGTATTAGTTTTTCCCCGCGGCTTCACACGCGTTGAATTCGAGTTAGCAATATAATTCTAATAACCCTTTATAAACTAAGTGGGCGGCCCGTGCCTTGGGAAACTTTAGAATAGAAAACAGACAAATTGTTTTAATCATTGATTCTGCCTTCTGCAAATCTTTTTCCTAAAAATATTAGAATTACCGAAATCCCTTTTCTGCAGATTTATTATATTATGCATAAACAGGTATAGATTTAATTTTCCTTTAATTAAAAGGCAATACTGCCGTAAAAGGTCTTGTAACTAACTAACGAATACTAATTAATGAATCACAATTAATCAATGTGACTTACCACGTTAACATTCGTAATTTTTAACAGTTAATTTCGATTTAAATATAAACAGGCATTGATAAAAGTCTTTTCTCTGTACTAACCAATTAACTGACTATCATATAATCTGCAATTAATTAAATAAACAGTTTATTGGAGTAAATAGAAAAAAAAAGAAATACGGTAGCTCTTTCAATTTTGTTCATATTGAATAGAAACGTCGGGATTTAAAAGAAGTCTAAATTAAACGCGATAAAATCCGTAAATAATCGTTTAATTTCAAACATATTATTCAAGTTATTTTAAGATTTAAGTATGTAGGACTGAGCCATTGTTCGTTTAAATTAGTCCAACACTTCGGCTTTGTCTAATTAACTTTAAAAGGCTAGGTCAATTGCTGCTGAAGACAGTGGCGTCAATTGGTAAAATTGTGTCAAGCGCTAAACCACACGCGTACATATCATAAAATGAATATAGGTACAAACATATTAAAGGTATAACCTTTAAATAATAACGTTTAACTTTGTCATGCACCCACAACTATAATATACAACAATAATAATCTAAGCATTTATGAGGAGGTTATAATTAGTGATGGATTTTAGATAGAAAGAGTATTTTAATGCGCTGTTTTATACAAAGAGAAAATTATCATCGTAGTGGGCTTGTTACCGAAATTCTCTACTGTGCAAGATTGCAGATTTAAATACGTAATAAAACAAAATCTTTTTTAGCTAACTTTGTCTGGCACAATCATAGAATAAGATTATAGACATATAAGGTCTAGTTCTATAAGTGCAATAAAAATTCCCGCTATAATACAAATACATACTAAGCAGAAAAATGCCTGTAAATGTCTTCCTGCTCAAAGGAATCAATCATTCGAAAATCAATGATTCAACAGTTCAAGCATTACGAATTCATATAAGTACCTTATTTTTATTAGAATTCTACGTGTACATAACTTGTTTTTACTTATTTAAATTCATTTCTACATTCACATTTTACGAACACACTAGTATGTCTCAGCAATTAAGTACCTAATTGAATAAAAAATATGTTCTTTTTATTCGCGACTAAATATTACGAAAATAATTAAGTATATTAATAAAAAAAAAGTCTGTTTGTGATTTGAAAACAATTAGTTTTTTCTTTTTTCATATTATAATTATTTGAACGAAACCAATACTTAAAACTCGTTTTTAAATTTTTTGAGGTGCTTTGTAACCCTCGGTGAGTATAAATATGAAATCATTTTTTAGCATATTAAAGTAACGGCTCTTATATAGATAGTAAAATAAAAAACCTATAATAGATAGTAAAAACAATATTACTCCAACAGGCTATAAGCCAATGACCGTACAATTAGTTCCAAACTAAGTAACACAACACTGCGGCATGTAACTGTGGGAATCCGCCACATCTAGGTAGGTACTTACCCATTTCTTATCAACAGCATTAACGGTGCTGACCAAAATAAAGTGTCGGTGACATCTTTAGTTTACTATTTTTGAAATACGATACTACTTATGTTAGATACTTACATAATTTGTATGTCTCTAATAGGACAGATACAGATCTATTAGGTATGCCATAAATAACTCTATTAAATTTTCAAAAAAAGCACTAAAAAAAGAAGGTCTTTTTTAATTAACTCACAACAAATTAGTGCATTCACCCTGTCAACATTTACGGTCATCGTTAACTGTTAAGTCGTCTGAACCAGTGCCTTTCTCAAACCCAAAAGAGCAAAGATCCTTTACCATTATTGATAGTCATACACGCCAATAATTGACCAAACGAGATACAAATAAAAAACCGCCTATAATTATAGTATATACTTTCGAAACTAGTTTATCTCGGTTGGCCTTTGTTCTTTAACCGAAGAATATTATCTCACAGAATCATTTACTCATTTACTAATTACATGTAACGTGATGCAACTTACCAAAAATTAGACTTCAGTTAAATATTTTAGTTTACAAAACACTTTCGCAACATATTTTGCACGCACTAAACTATTTCAAAACTAAACTGTTGTACTCGTGAACAGAACACATGTCGCGTAGTGGTTCTACAAGTAATCACCGAACTTATGATACATAATTTACAATATTATTTCATTCAAACTGTTATTTAACAATTGTTTTATTTACCTAAAGTTATTATATCATATTATCGTTAGATAAGCCTCAACTAAGTTCTCTTACAACCGTGTTACTCAGCGTCGCGTTTAGACTGGTTGGGATGGGAGTCAAGTCAAAGATATTTTTACCTGTACGAGCAAAAAAAGTTCCGTCCATACACAGGCTTAATAGAAGTTGCAATCTGTTTTAATACTTAACACTCTACACTTTAAGTTCAATATGAATCTTCGACCGCAAGTGTAATCGTGTAGCCTTAACTGTCACTGCAAAGAAATATTAACATTATAATATTAAGAATAAAGTTCTCTTTTGAAGACTGTACCTAAAAGCTCAAGCCATGGGTTTGATCGTTGTAGGTATATTGTAAGCAGTTGCTCGTAACCAGTGATGCCAAAGTTTTAAAAGACGAGATATTTTAAGTCCAACGATGGACAAGCTGATGAGAATAAAAAGGCATAAGAATGTCATTAGAAATCTCAAGGAAAGTAAATACTTATAACAATGAATGACACTGTTTTATTATGCAACTACTTCTAAAGTAATTCACTGTTTTTTAATCAGGAATATTATCTGTGTATGTATTATATTATATATATTATATATGTCTGTGTTATGTATATACCAAAAATGGGTTTTGTTTTATTTAGTTCACAATCCTTAGCGCGAGCCCGACTCACACTTGGCCGGTTTTTATTATTAGTTGTTTTACTTTGATTTGCACAATAATTACACCAAGGTTGGCACATGTATGTATTACTGCAAAATAAAAAAACGTTTCTTATTTGCCCTACTCCACCCTCGTAATTTATTTTTTCGATACCCGTCATTATAAGCCACATTCTGTTTCTACTTCTATCAATTCAAATTAAATCTTCTGTTTCTTTCAAATTTATAAAAATTTTAATTGGCAAAAATATGAATTGAAAGTATAATCACAGTAAGAAAAAAATCCAAAACTTTGGCATCCACCGGTCAGGACCCGTAGTCCCAAACAGGTTTATACGTAGAAATAATAAAATAACAAGTCTCAGTAAGATATGAATTAACTTATTTCGGATTGTTATCTATCACGTTGCCGAAATATAGTCAGTGAAATGAAGCATGCAAAGTTGATCAAGACGTTGAACGTAATGTTAAAGCCTTAAAGGTTGGAAGTTGAATGTTAAAGGTGGAAAATCCTTATTTCATTGTAATGCGCCCAATTTAAAACGTCAAAATAACGACAATTACCTCTTGCTAACCAGTGTTACCATTAAAATAATGAGGTTAATTTCTTGTCATCATTCACGGTTAATCGTCAATTTTAAATCTATCCAACTTTTACATTAATAAGAATAAAATATAAAACATAAAACACAGGTACATGCCGAATAAACCGTTGCGCACGCAGGCTATGGACGCGTGGCCTATTGTTTAGTGTACCAGACTGCTGAGCCTTAGGCCATGGGTTCAATATTTGTGCAAAACACAAATTATTGGTTTACGGGTTTGTATTGCGTTGCGTCCCGAATCTCACTGCATCTGACACTTCCTTCGTTCTTACCGCATAAGAAAGGTTAATCGTCTTAACCGTCTTTAAAAAATCGTAAGTGCCTCTGTGTTTGCGCGTACACTTATGGCCCCATAATATCTTCTGAGTAGTTGAAACTATACTACTACACTGCCTATAATAGTATTCGGGAGTTGTCGCTCAGATCGGTATCGGTCAGAAGGACATCAACATCATGTTAAGGTTGTTAAGGCTTTAGATTATCTTCAGTGCCTATTTACGTCCACTGCTGAAAAAAGGTCTCTCCGATAAAGATTCAAAAAGCCGACATACTTTAGATTATGATTCAAAATGTTTTATTGAAACAAAAAATATCGCATAAGTTTAAGAGAATTTCAGGTAATGAGGTATTTCTTGTAACAAGTTATTATCTGCCGCCCATACATAAAATATTCAGTCGAATCGAACACTCATTCAGTAGTGTTAAAGTCAATCGCTAGACTACGGCGCTAACCCAAACGACAATATTAAATTATCATAGGTAAGATAACCCACGACTATTTATCGAAGCGTAGTCCGCCATGCTGCTCCATAGAAATTTGACATTGCCTTATAATATTTTTATATACACTTGCTAACCAATTGGCATTTACGAGGCGTTCAAAAAAAGTGAGAATGGGGTGGGGTATAAACTCTGGACAGATTTTCTGCCTTCTGTTGTCGCATAATTCGTTATAATTTATGGCAATTGTGTGAACGTAACTCCAAAACTTTTAATGACTTAAAATATTCTGTCTTTTGCTACTTTAGTAAACTTCAGCTTCACTCAGTGGGTGGAATTCTTCATCTGAGTTACCACATTCTCCGCGCGTGGGTGAGATGTTGAACAATTTTCTCTAAAACCTTTAAAACAGAAATTTTATACCCTTATTGTACAGCTTTCAATAAAAATATATGCCATGCATATCACACTAAGGATCGAAGGCAGAAAATAAACAGACACAAAAGAAATTTTAAATTATCGATATATTACACTTTCTACTTAAAACTAATGTACACTGTCTGTTGAATCAAGTTGCAGATTACAATAACTCTGGAGTATCTGTAATATTTAATAACAGCCTCAAGCCCATTTTAGTTTTGCATGTATTATACGTATAGCAATTTAATTCTAAACGCTGCTTTTGCGCTTAGGAACCCATGGCTCAATCTTTGGCCTCGTGGTACTATAAGGACTATACTGTCCAGTGGTTCCAGACATGTTCTCCGTGAATTCCACCATCCATTTGTATTTAGGCCGGCTTGGGTCCTGGAATTAAATTATTTACATGATTAAATCGCAACACTAATATTGTCACTAAACGTTTCAGAGGCGCAGTAATTTCTCAGAATTTTATTGAGGATCGCGTGGCTTAGTGGTTAGCGTACCGAACTGACTGTTGAGGGTTCGATCGATGATCCCCAGCAAAAGTCAATATGTTTGCAACACATTAGTTATGTTGCGTCCAGTGACTAACAAAGACTCGTTTTTATCGGTACTGACATATTTATTAATTTTTTTTTAGCTTATATGCTATATTATACGTATAAAGTAAGAATATTAGTCCTAGCCGAATTAAACAATGAACCATAATAGCGACACCACACGCGTCTTTGTCTGTACCTTCCTCATATATAACATTTGGGCGAAAGAATCGCATTCGCCTCATGGGCTTGGGCATATGGGCAGGGCCACGGGAACGCTCACGTACGATACGTGGGTGGTCTGAAAAGTTTCCGACCTAACAAAGATACAAGATATTTTTTCTTTCAATTTATTTTTATTTTTCTACATCCACAATGAGGCTTCCTTGTAAGGCTACACACTTCTCCCAGCGATGCTCCCATCTCTTTAACACGTCCAAATAGTACTCAGCGTCTTTCTCTACAAAATAATTATTTACTGCCTCCTCATTTGACGAGAATCTCTGTCCTCCGAGCGCATTTTTAGATTAAGGAACAATAAAAGTCGCTTGGGCTAGATCTGGTGAGTAAGGAGGGTGACCGTGTTCAAGCCTAAATTCGAGGATTTTCGCCGTGGAAACCGCTGAGGTGTGATACGGTACATTGTCTTAGTAAAACAGAATATTTTGCGTGCGTAAAATGCGTAGTATGCTCCTGTAATAGTTTTTCTTGTTTGAAGGTAATCGCTTAAGATAACTCCACGACTATCCCAAAAAACAATAGCCATCACTTTCCCAACCAAAAAAATAGTTTTTGCTTTTTTTAAAGTCGATTCCCCTTCGCAGTCCACTGTTTTGACAGTATTTTTGTTTCAGCGTATAATGGTGTATCCAAGTTTCATCTACAGTAATTAATCGGCGCCAAAAGTTTGATTTATTGCGCCCAAACTGCTCCAACAGAGCGTTGGAAATGTTCATTCGAACGCGTTTTTGGTCTAACACTTTCTTTGGATATATTCATAGCCTCTGCTGTCTCTCTCACTTTAATTCGTTTCGCATGCTTTGGTGAACTGTAGCGACGTAATCGACAGTGGTTGCAGTTTTTGGCCGACCCGAACGTTCATCGTCTCCCTGCCCAATGATACGCTATTTGCGTACCGTAGCTTTTATTGACGAGTGCTGCCATCTTCACGTTACGGTCGGAAACTTTTCGGAACGTAGCTTTCGTACCCACCAGTACCGACCGCCCCAAACAGCGCCTCCTCGGAAGATAACTCCGCTTCTTCCTCCTGGCAAGATGTAGGTTGTAGGTCCAATCCCGCAATGAATCTCCCCGAGATCGCATGTCGGAAGCTATGAGGGTTTCGTAAGTGAGCACTTTGAAGCATCAGCTATCATGTACTCCAGCAGCTGATCTGGTTCATGGCTCCGCGATATCATCAATAACTGCGCGAATCTTCCTCGTTAGGTCGGTGTTATTTTGCGAGAATCTGTAGTCTGTTAAATCTGATATAATGTTGTCTGCAATCTAGAATAACACTACAGTTGAAATATAATCAAACTAAATAATGTAAAACTACAGTTTTTACAGTTAACAAAATTATTTTCTTGTTTCACCTGATGCGGGGGAAGATCCGTTTTATAATGCAGCCAGCCAAACCATTCAGCTGGAACCTGAAAATTAATATTAGGGTTTTTTACATTTTAATTGCAACACAATTAATTTTTAACACAAATTATCATTATAATATATGTAGGACCATAGGACATTCTATTCTGTATGAACAATTATGTGTTCATGCAGTGGTGGAACTTAAGAGGCCCGAAATATTCCAAACCATCTCTCAGAACACAGTGATGGGAAGAAGACCATGGTTAGACCATGGCCATGCAAAGAGAAGAAGCAGTCTCTTTGCATGGCCAGTGAAACAAGACAGAAAGAACTGTCATAAAGAACTTGACCGTCGACAATTTGAGGAACTCTTTATTGGATGAGGTCAAATAGAAGTAGCCTGTACAGAGCTGCCCTGGCCCAGAGACGAGAACAGTATTCTATATGGGAACAAACTTGCACCATGTACATTTGCTATTTGCAGTAGAATCATACCACTTTTTAGGTGCCAATTTTGCCTTTCTAGTAAAATATATAGAAGAAATGACAAATGGTCAATGGTAATGGTAAATGCAGATATGCATCATCAGCTAAATTTCTGATATATGATTGAAGAATAACCCATCATATACCAAAACGTATCATTGTGTTATCTCTCATATTTAATTCTTTTTAAGGATTTGCAATGTTATATCAGAAGACTAGGCTTAGTTAGAAGGATTCAAAACAAAAACTACTAGATTTAAATAAAGTTATAAGGTAGTTTATAACACTCAATCCGGGACATATCTACTGTTGATGCACTTATAAGGGTGCATAAATGTGTAATCCAAACAAATGGTGCAAACATTTTAACAATTCATACAAATCTTTAAAGTGTATTGTGTAATATGTATAATTGTATAGATTGTTAAATTTATCCTGGGCTCAATCTGTCACAAGTTTGTAAATGTCTGTTATGGAGAAATAAGTAAGCCATATAATATCTTACCTGACTGCCATCATAATCCATGTTAAACTTGCCAGAATATTCAACCCAGCGATTGCGACTGTAGAAATAACGGGGATTCTCATAGTATTTGTTGCCAAACTTGTCTTCACCTACCAGAACTCCATCTTTTAGTTCTTCCTGTCTACAAAATGTGAATCATACATGAATTTTATCACACATATTATATTTTAAAGTGACTAACATCCTAAAAACTCATCTTGAAATGTAAATTATCAAAAGTTCTAATCTTGATAACTGCCTCACCCTTTGTCACAAGTTCTGAGTGCATAGTTACTATGCAAAATCACATTGAGGAGAGCTGATGTCCACCAGTGAACTATTAACAGTCTGATGAGGAAGAAGATATATAAAAAAAAACAACAGAGACATACACACATATTCATTACCTGGTAGGATTTCAGTCTACCACCATCATTTTTGAATGAAGGCAAGTTATAGTAACTATATTCTATTGGGCTTCTTTGAATTACACATTATAAAACTGAACCAACGATGTTAGTATTGCAATATGAAAACAGTGTTGATAATTTTGTATGCCAGTTTGTCAATGACACACTAATTAGTTAATTACATTTTTTAATCAGTTTATTTGTCAATGGAAAGGAACATTTTTGTAATGAATTTAAAACTGTTAGTAATCTATTTCTTGATTCAACATAATGTTGTCATAATCTTCAAAAAAATATTTCCTTTCAAAGTTGCTAGAGATCTAATCCCTCGTTAACATGCAGCTATTGCCTTTGTAGTCTTTGCGGCCTCAAGTCCTTCCATATAAATAAATATGGAATCGAGATTTCGGCTATAATTTGAGATTATAATTATTAATTTTCCCATTACAAATCAAAGGAACATAACCTAGCGACATCTTACATAATAAATTCATTTTATATTCACCTGTACAGCTTGTATAAAGATCCCCTAATTCCCCCATTTTGCTTAATAATATTAAAGAAATTGGCCAATTTATCCAGAGCAAGATATTTGCCAAGCGACATTGTACTAATAATTTTCTGTACAAAAATTTACAAATATTTATAATTGACAGCTGTTAACATGACTTCACAGAGCAGTGACAGATGACATTGTCAGTGACACCCGGTTAACTATGACGAGTTAGTTACGTCGATTGTTTCGATTGATCTAATGTTTCTATTTTTTTCTCTCCTAGTTGAAATCAGAGGATACGCTTCAAATCAGTGGCGATAGTTTAACTAACGTAACAAACATTAATCAAGCATCCGATTAACTGACAGTGTATTTGAGTTAACATAAATATTAAATCCAAACGGGTTCCTGAAGGAACAATTACTTCGAAATTATCTTCATCATATTCTTGACATAGCGATCAAATCAATAAAAAAATTAAAAAATGTGTATATTGTTACATATAGATTGATTGAAGGAGATTACACAGCCAAACATGAGGGTCTGGTGACAACCAGACCTCTGGCAACGGTATCTCAGGCACCAGAGCAATTACAACTTTCTAGTTTTTAATGTTTAGTTTTGTGAAGGTTTCACAATCAAATATTTGAGCCCGGTGATGATAATTTCAATAACCTTTGACCGATACTTTAAAAAACTAAGGTGTGATATTTGATCATCATTTATCATGGTCGCGCACGTCGCTGTGATAAATCGAAAATCATGCAAGGAAAGCACCTTGCATTCGCTGAAGTGCCTTCAAAACTAGTGACACCTGCCCTTACCCTTATTCAGCCCACTGGATTACGCAGATGCCTGTTATTTGGATGCTACTAAATAGCAGGCTAATTAATAAACTTGAACACTTGCAAAATCTACCTATCCGTTTCATCTTTGGAAATTTGACCGAATATTTGTTTCCCAAAAACCTCAAGTGGTTCCAATTATTGTCTCGTTTATGTACTGTACAACCCATCCTCTCAGTCATATTTCAGCAAACTACTTTGCTTCGTTCACCCTCCGAATGTACAATGCAGATCCCATGTCAGAACTCTTCTTAATTTTCTATTCATTATTTTTTTTTTTTTGCGGTACATGCGGTTAGATTGTGGGAAGGAATATATTTGTATATATTTATATATATATATTCACACGAATACAAATATATTCCTTTTAAACGTTGCAGAGCCAAGCGGCGGCTTTTGATACTGCTCGAATGGGCCGGCTCGATCGGGTTGGTATCGCGACCTCGCATAATACCAACGTGAAGTAGAGGCATTTTGTGTCTCTGCGTTTCGTTCGGTGAGTGAGATAACCGGAGGTCCACTCCCCTCCTCATGCTCGCTCCCGTCTCTCAAGTATCCTTAAAGGTCGGTAACGCACCTGCAGCACCTCTGGTGTTGCAGATGTACGTGGGCAACGGTAATTACTTACCATCAGGTGAACGGGTTGCCCGTTTGCCGTTACCCATAAAAAAATTAAATATATCTATTAGGGTCTGCAGGAAGAAATTTTAATATATTCTAATTTTATTTTTATACCTATAACTTCCTATAACCATTATTACAACATACATATTAATGGTTTACAATTAAGTATATTTCATTCATTCATATTGAGCAGTAAAAAAACTTTTATTCCGTAACTCAACTCAATCTACACAACAGTTGCGATACGCAATTACACGAGGTCACACTTTAAACATCTATTAAAAAAGTAAAATGATGAAATTCGTAATTTTTCCGCTGCGCACCCACTTCTTTGGGCTGGAAGACTTATAGCTCAAGTAGTTGATAATAAGTCCCGTGACGGCGCTTGAAATAATAATTAATAATTATTTCAAGTAATAAATGTATCACGGTCTTGTAATTACCCGGCCCCAAATGCTCAAAAATAGGATTACATCTTAAGTTTTGCAATGGTTAATTTAAAGACAATCCATTTTTTTAATAGAACTTTTGACATACGTCTTTCGCTTCTCCCACTTTCATCAATCTTCGCATGCATGCCCGTTGGTATAGAGTACTCTCGACCTGGCCTTTTTTCAGAACGTCTCCGATTTGATCGTGAAGGTCTTCCTCTCTCGACTCTACCATTTACACTCGCCTTATATATTTGTTTCTTCAACCTGGTTTCATTTATCCTCTCTACATGTCCAAACCAGCTCAGCATCCCTTTCTCAATCCGTGTTACTACATCTTCTTTCACGCCACAACGCTCTCACATCACATTACTGCTGATCACATTATTTCGAACCCTGTCGAATCATACTTCTTAAAGCTCTCATTTCTACTCCATTTATCCTGCTTTCATGCCTCTTCTGCCATACCCAGCTTTCGCTTCCATATGTCAGTGTTGGAACCAATACCCCTCTATGCACAGCGAAACGAGCCTTGCGAGAGACCGTCTGGCTGTTCAAGAATGTATGCAATGCCCTATTCACCATATTACCTGCCATAACTCTCCTTTCAATGTCACGTTCGTACCTTCCATTGAACGGTTGAACCAATTTGTATAAAATTTTCTAGAGAGATACTTTGAGGTGTAGGAAAGGACAATGACTACTTTTTATTCCAGCAAAGCTGCGATTCTGCCGGAAGTTAGTAATTTTTTTTTACACCAGCTAATTTTAGTCCATTGCTGAACATGGGCCAAGAAAGGACCAGCAAAAGCCGGCATATATTTCTTGTAAGAATTGCCCATACCTTCCACGCCGAGCACGTCGGTTGGTAAGCGCAGTGCTGGTATCCTCTCACTTGTGATGCTGCTCCTCATCATTAGTCTGTGGTATTTGAGTTCGGCAAATTCAGATGAATATTCCACCCTCATTCAGTCAACAGAGCCTCGTTTGTTGGCTAGCCGGGTACACCACGCGGAGATGAGGTTGGCATTTGGAGAAAGATATGGTATATTCCCCCTTACACACTTACTATAGAAATCAATTATTAGAACAAATTGTTTTGCTTTTTTATTCTTTTCTTTTATTTTTTTTAGGTTTTTTCGTAAAATTTCTGTCCAATTCATGTTGTTCTAAAGGCATGTTCTTCGCATCCACGTCACTGATAGTCTTTACAAAATCCTCAGAAACTTTTTTCATCTTCTTCAGAGTACCACATTCCATATCATCATACCTTTCAGGAACCGACTGCTCAATATTATTTTTTCTTTTGCTTTTCTTCTTTTTTAATATTTTAACAGAAATGTTGTCATCACAATTGTACATATTTGGTTCAACTTTATTTATATTATCAGGTTTGGTTAATTGACATTCAGCATTTTTATTTGTACAGTCTTCAACTTCCGAGGTATTTACAACTGTATCTGAAAGTGTAGGGCTATTTTCTATATGACAATGTTTCTTTTTCTTCTTTTTAATATTTTAACAGAAATGTTGTCATCACAATTGTACATATTTGGTTCAACTTTATTTATATTATCAGGTTTGGTTAATTGACATTCAGCATTTTTATTTGTACAGTCTTCAACTTCCGAGGTATTTACAACTGTATCTGAAAGTGTAGGGCTATTTTCTATATGACAATGTTTCTTTTTCTTCTTTTTAATATTTTAACAGAAATGTTGTCATCACAATTGTACATATTTGGTTCAACTTTATTTATATTATCAGGTTTGGTTAATTGACATTCAGCATTTTTATTTGTACAGTCTTCAACTTCCGAGGTATTTACAACTGTATCTGAAAGTGTAGGGCTATTTTCTATATGACAATGTTTCTTTTTCTTCTTTTTAATATTTTAACAGAAATGTTGTCATCACAATTGTACATATTTGGTTCAACTTTATTTATATTATCAGGTTTGGTTAATTGACATTCAGCATTTTTATTTGTACAGTCTTCAACTTCCGAGGTATTTACAACTGTATCTGAAAGTGTAGGGCTATTTTCTATATGACAATGTTTCTTTTTCTTCTTTTTAATATTTTAACAGAAATGTTGTCATCACAATTGTACATATTTGGTTCAACTTTATTTATATTATCAGGTTTGGTTAATTGACATTCAGCATTTTTATTTGTACAGTCTTCAACTTCCGAGGTATTTACAACTGTATCTGAAAGTGTAGGGCTATTTTCTATATGACAATGTTTCTTTTTCTTCTTTTTAATATTTTAACAGAAATGTTGTCATCACAATTGTACATATTTGGTTCAACTTTATTTATATTATCAGGTTTGGTTAATTGACATTCAGCATTTTTATTTGTACAGTCTTCAACTTCCGAGGTATTTACAACTGTATCTGAAAGTGTAGGGCTATTTTCTATATGACAATGTTTCTTTTTCTTCTTTTTAATATTTTAACAGAAATGTTGTCATCACAATTGTACATATTTGGTTCAACTTTATTTATATTATCAGGTTTGGTTAATTGACATTCAGCATTTTTATTTGTACAGTCTTCAACTTCCGAGGTATTTACAACTGTATCTGAAAGTGTAGGGCTATTTTCTATATGACAATGTTTCTTTTTCTTCTTTTTAATATTTTAACAGAAATGTTGTCATCACAATTGTACATATTTGGTTCAACTTTATTTATATTATCAGGTTTGGTTAATTGACATTCAGCATTTTTATTTGTACAGTCTTCAACTTCCGAGGTATTTACAACTGTATCTGAAAGTGTAGGGCTATTTTCTATATGACAATGTTTCTTTTTCTTCTTTTTAATATTTTAACAGAAATGTTGTCATCACAATTGTACATATTTGGTTCAACTTTATTTATATTATCAGGTTTGGTTAATTGACATTCAGCATTTTTATTTGTACAGTCTTCAACTTCCGAGGTATTTACAACTGTATCTGAAAGTGTAGGGCTATTTTCTATATGACAATGTTTCTTTTTCTTCTTTTTAATATTTTAACAGAAATGTTGTCATCACAATTGTACATATTTGGTTCAACTTTATTTATATTATCAGGTTTGGTTAATTGACATTCAGCATTTTTATTTGTACAGTCTTCAACTTCCGAGGTATTTACAACTGTATCTGAAAGTGTAGGGCTATTTTCTATATGACAATGTTTCTTTTTCTTCTTTTTAATATTTTAACAGAAATGTTGTCATCACAATTGTACATATTTGGTTCAACTTTATTTATATTATCAGGTTTGGTTAATTGACATTCAGCATTTTTATTTGTACAGTCTTCAACTTCCGAGGTATTTACAACTGTATCTGAAAGTGTAGGGCTATTTTCTATATGACAATGTTTCTTTTTCTTCTTTTTTTTTTTTCTTAATCTGCCAAATGTTGTTTGTGATTTCAAAATCAGATGAATTCTTACGTTTTATTTTCTTTACTCTGCCATTTTCCTCTTCCACCTTAGCAAACCAAAATTTTTTATAGGCATGGCATATACAACACAATGCACAATATTTGCAGTCTATGAAATTTAATGATTATTTAACTTTAATAATTTATTTTGATGCATTTTATATATAGATAGGGAAGTGCTACCCAAAAATCACAATAACATGGGAGATATGCCCTGACAATTTATGTTATTGGATGCCACCAGTTACCCCATTTAATTTTTGACATGTTGAAACAATAGAATTACATGGCAAAATAAGTAGAATGCCGGTTTCAACATAAAGGCATCCATTAAATATGAAATGCAGGTTTGCATTCACATGCCCTCTATCTTTCAATCCTTTGTTTCTTTGTTCTACAGCTCTATATATTTTTAAATTTCAGTATTTATCAATTTTCCTACAATGGCAGTTTATAGCCTTTCACTGCTGGAGACAAGCCTCTTCTCGGTTTAGAATTACAAGATACAGTGGGTACCATACTGGGTGTTGTCAAAACCATTCCTTTTTTTAATGATGTTAATAACTGCACAATGTTTTCTTTAGCTATCAACCATGTGGTAAAATTGCATTAGTTTATGTAAGGCCAGTTTATTTAATTCATGCATAGACACTTAATTAATTAAAATAATTCTAAATATATACCTTTATATATATATATATATATATATATATATATATATACAAATACCATTAAATATACAGTCATAAAACAACAGTAACCTCAAGATTTTCAGCAGCTTTGTTATATAAATCATTCCACCAATGCTTTGTAAAATCAGCAGCAGAATCATGACCAACACCTGTCACACTGCGCTTTACTTTAGGTTTCAGTGCCTCAGAAATTCCATTTTCATATTTGCCTAGTCCTTTACCTGAATATAAATGGAAAATTGTTGATATTACAAAACTTGGTATTGTATTTTGGGTGCAGTATATTTGCAAATAATTTCTATTATTGAAGACTTTTTTATTTAAACTAATATAATACTTTTTTATTTAATTTGTTACATCTAAATCTACACCAGTTAGCAAAAAATTACCTCAGAGAATATATAATTAACTGACAGGTGGCTCAGGACTATGCTTTGTGGCAACCTTTAGAGTAAGCCTATGTTCAGCAGAGAACTTGTGACAGACTGTGATTAGACATAAATAAATTAAAGACAATTATAAATAAATCAGGTGCAATAATCAAAATATTATCAAGATTATGAAATATTTTTTTAAAATGACATGCCAGAAATTATAAAATATTATTAATCTAAATAATGTTCTGCAATAACTGTCCAGTGTGGTGAGTGTGGGCAAAATCCTATGCAAGGCCTACCAGCCTTTTTAAGAATTTTCATGAATTTCTGATTTGAAACTTGTCTTCTTTGCAAAATAATGTTTAACTATTTTTTAATTTTAAAATTACCTGCGGTCCAACCATACTTCTCCAACTGCTTTCTTGCAAAATCCATATTATTTATTAACAGCGATTGCTAAACATATTGCAACTTATATTACTTTAATTAAATATATAAAAAATATAACACATCTAACCTCTTAAGTGGAATAGAAAATGTGTTTTTTTAAATGTCAATCATTAACTTTTAGAAGACATTGACGGTCAATGTCAATTGTCAAGGATTGCCTTCTGTTAGTGTTGTTATTGTAAGAATCGATGTTTTCATATCCAAGATTGCTATTGACGTATTTATGAAAAAAGAAAACAAAATCGATGTAGGTCACATAGTAATTATTTAAACATTATTATTGTTTACTATTTATATACATGATGGTTTCACTCTTTCAATTTGATTGTTTGCAATGGGATACCCCGGTAACGTTTAATATGTAGCTAATAACGCTAAATACGTTTACATTGTTATAAAAAACCGATTAGAAAGGTTAAAAAAAATAGTTCAGCATACATCTTCGTTGTTGTACACAACGCCAGATTGCCGTATTTTATGATACGGCAATAAAAAGTCTGCTGTATACCGTATAATGTTAAAAAACTTTTAGAATACCGTATATATTACAGCAATTGCCGAATTCCGTAGAGTATAACTTATTCAATTTAGGCTTCATTAAAGCTCTTTTAAACGTCAAAATCTACACCGGTTTAATTAAAAAATAGCTAATAGAATTATTAGTAGATGCGACTAATTAGCTGCAAGAAACCAAATACTTACATATATAGATATACATGTCATCATGTCGTTATCTTGTCGTTCTCGCAAACACAAAATATGCAATTACGTCGGGAATATGGTCAGGGTTTGCAAGAGCCGCACTTTTATTTGACCCGAACCCTCCTGTGCCGATAAAAATGTGTGAATTATCAACTCAACTTTGGACAGATATAGCCTGTAGACTTCCTAGGCCCTCCTCCAAGCGACCACTACCTGTTTTTAGTTATAGATTACTATAGTTGGTACAAAGAATACTCTTGCAATCTATATCAGAAAAAATAGTTGATGTACTAAAATAAATCTTTTGGACAATGGACCGCAGTTTAATACAAGGAGTTTGTATCCTTTTGCTGCGAGCTTGGCATTAATGATATAATTCTGTACCATATTGGCCACAACAAAATGGCGAAGTCGAAAGATAAAATCCTGATATAATGAAGCGTTTACTTCATGCGCTATTTCATATGGTAAAAGAGTACTCTACATAGCACGACTGAAAGTATGGGGTCCGAGTTATTTTTTAATCGACTATTCAGAGACAAGAATCCCTTCTGTTGTAGAGGTTGAGAACAGTCATGTTCATTTAGAAGTGTATGATAAAGATAAATTTATGAATTTAAAAAGAAAATCACGGAAGGTAGAAAGATGATAGCAAAAACAGTGATATTAGTGAAGGAGAAAAGGAGTCGGTTAAAAATATGACTAAAGAAAATAAATTAACACCTAATTTCTCTTCAACGCCGAGGATTAAATACAGAGGAAGTGCAAAATGTATTCGTAGTCAATAATCACCGAAGGGTTCTACGTTAATTTATCGATTTTAATCCTATTTCTGAATTAAAATTAATTAAAGGCTTATGTACTTAAATTTGTGTATAATTAGAATCCTAAGAACAATTTAAGTAAGGCTTAAGTGAAGAGTAGTATATGGCTGATAACTTGTTAAATTTGCACAAACGGATTCATTTAAGGAACTTTATTTGCTTATAAGTTATAAACAATTAAATAGTAAATGTAAAATCTTGTCTCTAATCTTGTTTCTAACGCCATGTCATAGAATTCACATACTTTGACAAGTGGGCAACGTTTTCGCCTTTACACAATCTATATCGTAATATTAAATAAAACATTTAGAATATGACAGAATAAATTATTACTAAAATGACCATAAAAAATCACCCTCCTTTTTGTTTTGTGATGTCATATGATAATAAAGTAATTTAAATTGTATGTGTATTTTTTTAACTTATATTCTCTTCTTAACTTAAACTATATTATAGTGATTTCCTAAGCTACTGTTGACATTATGACTCCTGAGTTTGAGTATAGCTGGAATCGAGATTACCCACAAGATAGGGCAAAATTTACAGAGATAGTAATTTTAATTTCTCATAATCTCAAATTAGCGAAATTACATTTCTTTGTTTTGTATTAAATAAAAATAGGTAATTAAAAAAAATTTAAAGCAAAATGCTTTTGAATATGTAGTTTTACTGTAAATTCGAGAAATGAAAAGGCTTAAAATTACCCAAGAACCTTGGTCAAGTTTATGCTGCATATCAATTAACATATTTACTTCGCGTTTGGTAACAAAATGTCTTGTTACTAATGTATTATTTACACTAGCCGTTGTAGTATACAACCGTTTGTGTGATCTGCACTTCGATTTGAGGTTATTGTTTCCAAACCCATAAATGTAATCCTGAGATTCTGATTAAATACGTTTTATGTATTTTGTGATGCATATAATTTCTTTAAATAGCCTTCCTTCAAGAATAAATCAAGAGTAACAAAATATTTTAAATTAATAAAAGATTATGAAGTTGTTGCAACGAATTTGCATGACGACGTTTCTTCTACACAGCGCTCACAGAACACCGGCGTGAAGTAGAAACAGCCTGTGCTTCTGCGTTTCATTTGGTTACCGAGGTTACTGGAGGCCTACTCCCAGCCTCGCTTTTCCTTTGGTGTTGCAGATGCACGTGGGCATCGGTAATCACTTACCATCAGATGAGACGCATGCTCACTTCTCCCTTTCCAATAAAAAATACACACCGTTAGATATTTGAAATAATCTAAATTTACAAAGTTAAACAGAAATTACGCAACAAATGTAATACAGTGATGTTTTTAGGTACTACGACTTTCGCAACTTATCGAACTGCAGTCTGCCAAAATGTTAACACATTAAAAACCATTGTATTATAAATTAATTTAAGTTTAGTTAACGAATTAGAAAAAGTAGCGTGCTCTCTTTGGCAGATATGATAGGAAAAAATGGTTACGCCGATAAGGACACAATATGCAGCTCTCTTCTATAGGTTGGATCATATTTTCATCTCCGTCTAACGTTCTGTGACTTAATGTATAACTACATCGAGTATTTCTTAATCTGAGCAATAAACGAAAACTGATTTATGATAGATGTCAATCTATTTAATTTTTTATCATTCGTATCTATCTAATCAAAGGACTCATAGCCCGTTATTTTTTTTACATTTCTTCTTTGATATTGCTAGGTAGCGAGAGGCAGATACTCGTACGTACCTGCGGTATTCTGTATGCGATGTAAAGTAGTTGTATAAAATTAACCTTTTTTATTTGCTGGTCACTCGTTAATCGCTCGTTAATTCTACAATAAAACAAAACCACAGAATTAGCAACTGAAAACTAAACCAAACTTAAAAGCAGAACAGATTCACAATATTCGTAATGCCCAGTAAAATTGCTCCCCAATCCAATAGATAATTGGCGCAAGTAAATCCAAATATTATTTACCGGTCAAACGGATCGCGTCTTTCCCCTACGCAGATTTGAAATGTAAAAAACGCATAATTTTTACAGCATAATTGCACCTAAGAAAAGTTTTAGAATCTCTTTTCTGGTCACTAAAATCAACTAATTAACTTTCCATCTTTATCCGCAATAATTCCAAGCCAAATATATCTAAGGGATATAAAGATTTATTTTGATTACAAGTGATTTACTGATTCAATCTATCTTCACTTCAGACTGATCTCTTAATCTGAACGTAACGGTCTAACGAAAAAGTGTGAACGATAATTTTGCCGATGAGTTTTTCCTTCACGAACACATATTGTTCATTGCCATATTAATTATTTAATGATAGTGGTGATTGTGTGGCGATATATTATATAAAATATAACAACAATGTCTATGTATGAGCTACAGATGTGCAAAACACATCTGTAGCTCATACATAGACATCCCAAAGGCTCCGCTCTTTGTAATAATTTTTAAAGGTGATAGCAATAAAGTTTAAATGAATAAAACACAATGATAGATATCGAAGCTAAATCGATGATTTTCAGAACCTTTGTATGTCCGTCAGTAAGTTAGCGTATCATACAAAATCTACCAAACGGAATTAGTAGAAATTTAGTAGTTATTAAGGTATCTATTTAAAGCCCCCTCCAGGTCCTCTGTAGCCCCTCACCACTACGTCTTAACTCGGAGAGATCGAGTACGGGCCGCTCTCTTTCGCCCGTGGACTAATTCGGGAATACGAGTGTACCCAATACGCGAAACCTTATCCCTCATATTTATTGTGGTCTAAATCAGCAGTAGGAAATTACACAAAGGTCATAAGCGTATTTCCTATTTAGCGACTTTGATAAGACACCTATGAAATTCTTTAATTCCTTCAGCCACACGGATGAGACTGCTAAACAACCTACGGCAAACTATGGGCAAACATTTCAAGTAATACATCCCGGCTTTGGCTGTCGCTTTTTTGACCTGTGTTCAGCAGTGGACTTAAATAGGCTGATAAAGAAGAAATACCCACATTTAAAACCTGATAAACGTTAATTCATATAGGAGGATAAGAAAAAATTTGTTCAAAAAACCCCAACTGCATATGTTTTATTCCCCCTCTCTTTTTAGATTCGCAAATTTAAATACTATACACCATGTCACGTATACATGTGTCGTTACATGATTTTAAGATAACATAACGCAACGTTCTTAACGTATAGATAACGTTTACCTAACCATTTATCGGAATCGTTTGGAAAACGATCTACGATACGTAACGCCCGCTACTAATGTCACTCCCACAATGGAGACGAACAAAAACCATCATGTCTCATATATTAAAATCAATCAAACCCTTTAGGCTACAGAATGTATCAATAAAATAGACGTAATACATACACGAAAAATATTACTCTCCTTCTAAGGCAGTCGGGTTAAAAAAGCTAATACATTTATTAGCAACTTTTTATTAACAATCAATATAAGGAATGTGTAACAGTATCAGATAAACTTTACAATTGATAGATTGATACTAAAATTTTAATAAAAATCACAGACAAATTCACTAGTTCTAATTTGTAAGTCTCATCATTTAACTGACCTTTACATTATCATCGACATCAAGGTCATATATTGTGGATTCATTAGCACTGAAAAAAAAATATTTTTCAGAGTATTAATACAATGCTTATTTTATGTTGTAGACAACAAGGTTAACTGTATTCACCTAAATGCAGAAAATCAGTTATAAAACACGAATGTCTGAGAAACCAAAAAAATATTTCGAAGAAAAATAAAGTTCACCAACATAAAATTTCTCAACAAAAGAAGAGCAGAGTGGTACCATAATAAACGTTTCGACATGGTACAATACCAATTAAAGTAGGGAAGAATTCTTATGTGCACATATGAATTATCATAAAAAGGCTTTTTTAAATGACATTGTATCTTCATAGAAATTTTTCTAACCTTGTTAACTATAATAGTAACTATTATCCAATCTGTGGCACCATTTAGTCTACAATGTCCACCCCCAATATATCCTGGATATCCTGACTCAAAATTTTCGAAATATAATGTTAAAATGCACATCAAGACGAAGTTCAAAACATTTCGATCCACAAACTTAATGATAGGTCCAACACTCACTAGGAGTGAATTTTATATCATTGTATTATTTATCGACAATATCATGAAATGTAAATGTTTTTGAATAAAAGTGAGAGATCATTTCTTAACAGTCGAATAATGATCATAATTAGGATCTCTATTAGACCTTTCCATATATGGCAGTCCATGACTTCCTGCAGAGGAGTAATTCTCTAACATTGGTCTAGTTAAAAGATCATCTTTGAAACTTTTTAAGAAGTAAATCCAGCAACTTATTGTTTCCATTTCACTTGTATGCCTGTAATATAAAATGAAATATATTATTGAATTATTTTGTTTAAAATTAAATAATATAATTTCCTACTGTAGTGTAATTCACAAGAGCATAGTTCATAAATTTGTATGGAGCTCAAGTAGATGACAGGGGAAAGTCTATGAAGAAAATAAGAAGTAGGTTCTAACTCACAACATTGAAACAAGAGCTCTTTGACCTCAGGGATGTTTTTTTTTAATACACATATTTTAAAAAATAAATATGAAATTATAATATACATAAAATATAATATAAAAAATACCTACATTTTCTTAATTTCCACATTATTTAATTCTCTTACATAATAATTAGGGTGGTCCTCTAGTATGTCCAAATTACTAAGCATTTTATTATCAACTTCATATACTTCTCCTAAAAAAAAAAGTAGCTATAAATATTAATACTGAACAAGGTTATGCCTGGCCTCGGGCAACCTCACACTGACAAATAAGAACGAGAACTTAAAATACCTATTCGGCATAATCCATATGTAGTCTTATGAGTGTCACAAAAGTTACCTGCAAGTCCCTATATCTAGTTTGACTTCTCCGCTTCTCTGTAGACCATGGATGTTAGCCGCTCTTGACGAAGGTGTGAGATACACAACATAATGGGTGTTGAGAAATCAGGACTATGACCCGCTGAGTTAAGCATTTATACATGGAGAAGTTGATGCGGGATACCTCAATGCACATCTGTTATATGCGGGGCCAAACCTCAATCTCCAAGGTGTCAAGTGTACTGGCATCTCATGAGGTTACAATTCTTCATGTTAACTGTGTGACATGTGTACATCTGTACTCAAGATATAAAGTAGTAATAGTATGTACGTACGTAAGTAGTAATAGATCAATGCTGTAGAGACACAGCAGCTTATGGGCATGCAGGGGAACCATTAAAAATTTTCACAGATTTTGATGGGACATTTTTTTAAAAAATTCTTATCCTTTCAGGAGCGCTATAATGGGAGTATTATATTATATTATTATTAGAGTATAATATAATAGGAGTGATGCCTATACCATACTAATACTATAGTGTTATAGTTTATTTGTCATACCATACAATCAAACCCAAAGGCTTGAATAGATATGAATTAAATTTGGTAGGGATATAGATTATGCCATGGAATAGGATATAGGATACTTTCATCTCAATTAAAAGTTACCTTGGAACATTATTTGTAAGCATGAGGCCAATGCTGCAGGGATGCCTGCTAGAATAATATTTAAAATAAAAAATACCTTGTACATGATGACCCAGTCCTGGATTGTGCAATATGAAAGGTATATTATACTTAGTAGCAATGACTAGTGGATACTTTTGGCAGGTTTTTCCAGCTGATATAAACTTACTGATTCCGTTTTTAGGATTAGACAACCAATGATGATTTGGTTCATTTTGCTTTAAGGTACCATATACAAAAACATTGTGAGACATCTGTAAATAATGAATGGTATGTCACCTCACCAACTACACAAAGAAACATAAACAAATACATAATAAATTAGTTATTGATGTGTTAAAATAATAGTAATTCTTTAAGAATACTTTATTTGTATTTCTCTGATACAATAGAAATAACCTAAGTTTAAACCGTTCTTAGAATCATGTACAACCAAATAATCAATTCAATATATAATATTCTAGTTATATATTTGATTAATTTAAAATCACCTTAGTTACATTTCTAATTGTATATCTATTTATGTTTGAAAATAATGCCAAGCTTAATAATTTTATCATTTAATGTCACTGTGGAAAATAAACTGACTGAACCAAAGACAATGTAATCAATACTAGATTACAGAACTGAATAGAATTAATTTAAAAAGTAATATAACTTTAGTACAATTAGTACATACCTTATTTATTTGTGATTAATATACGTACATGGAATGACAACCACAGAAAAAAACGACAAAAATTATTCTAACGCCATCTATGGAGTACCCAGAACAATGCATATTAGAAAGAAGTCATATTTCTTAAAAAAATATTATAAGTGTTGGAGTTTGAATGTGTAAGTAATGGCAGGCAACACTTGTCACATGTGAAGTGACTGTTTTCAAATATTGGAATCTATATTCAAATGTAATAATATGATTGTTTTCTGTTATGAAGTACTTCTCATCTAAACATGGACAGTGAAACATCCTAGGGTTATAAAAACATAAAATGTATTTATATGAATATTAACCATGAAGTCAGTGTTTTAAAATAGCCCCTCACCTCCAGAGCTCAGTATCATCAAATAGAAAAGTCTAACAATAAGTATCTTATAAAAATTATAGGATAGTCTTCTTATAAGCTCTTGCAAATATACTACATTTAATATTACAAGGTTGTTTTTCATATCAGAGAAACCAGCTGCTGGTATTACTTTTTCAACTGGGCCTCGATTTAGCATCATTGTACGTTTTTCAAATGTAACAGCTTCTGGTTTTTCATTAGTAATTCCTTCTACAATTTCGTAAATTTTAAGTGCTTTTATTAGATTATGTTTAACTTAATGCAGAATGTCTGCCTTCCCAAGTTGGGGAAAACGATATAAAACAACACAGATCTATAGCACTTAAAATTCCACACTTTAACTATTTTTTGCGATAGATAGTTTGCATTTATTTGTATTATTATCCGTACTTTCTTTCTCGAAATTAAAACCTGGTAAATAAAACAAAACAGCCAATCCTTTTTGTATAGAGTTACCATTGCCTACTTACAACTAAATAATTATACAACATTATATTTTACTACAGTTAAAGAAATTAGTATAAGTATAAGATCTTCTATCACACACTTACACACATAATATTAAATTTACTTACAATATTATATAAAAGTTACTTTATCAGTATCAGTCTTTTTCTCTAAAACAAAAATCTAATTTAAAAAATCAACAACATGCATGTCGCTTAAATGATATGTATGTATTCGATGAAGTTATTGCTGTTAGCCGTTTTGGCTTTTCAGCTTCATAGGTTTGCGCCTGCGTCCTTGAGGCCGCAGACGTGCTTAAATGATCCACAATGACAAAATGACAGCATGTTTTATTAGAAATTAGAAATGTACTACACAACATCTACAGAATCACAAAATATTGTTGTACCTAAGTTGAAAAAGATATGTAAATCGCAACATGTCAAATAAAAAGCGTCCAGGGTCACTTTAGTAAAAAAGAGTTACCAGCAGGAAAAAAATTATTTAAAAAAAACACCTATCATTGAATAACACTTCATTCAGTCGTTCCGAGATACCATACCCAATCCCGTGATACTATGAACTAAGTCAACGTCAAAACAAATTGAGCTTGGTATTAATGTAGACATGAAAGAGGAAGTTTAACGAATAATAGGCGCTGACACTATGACAACTATCCGTCTCCTATCAAAAAGAGTTTCGAAAAAGACAGGTATACCGAGATATCAATTCTAAGATGCTCAGCGGAACCGAAGACGTCGATTAATATGCCAGGTCAATTTTTTGTAACTGGATAATTTCACAGTATTTTTGCTGACAATGTTTTTATACCTTATCGACCTATATCTATGCTCAAGCAGATAAAATCAGCAGAACTAAATGAGCACGTTATATTACACAAAAGATTAAAAATAAATTATTAAAATATAGAATATGCAGCTTGCTATTTACATTAATCTGCGGTCTGCTGTGTGCGGATATTAAGCGGCTATTAGGGATTCTTGAAATTATATCGAGTGCTACCTGTGTCACAGATCTATTTTGTTCCACGATTAATCAAAAGATATCGTTGTTTAGTAGTAACACTAACGTCAACCATAGCGTAACTATTGAAATAACGGCCAAAATGGAATGTATATTTCCGACTTTCAATTTATGCTGTTTGCTACATTTGCTAATAGAATAATGCAGTACAGCAGATATTATCTCAAGCGCTGTCTGCTACTGTAAGCACGCATGCCTTTCGTTAGAGATTCTACTCTCTTCTCCGTCGCGCGCACCTATGCCATATAACCATGCTGTTATACTATAACTTTTTTAGTAAGAGAATTTAGTTCGGAAGTGAATTTATGAAGACAAAGTACTTATCAAAATATTTACTTTTAGGTGTTACGAAAGTTGTCCGTTGCGTTTTACATAGAGCCTAACAACTTTTTTCGGGTATTACATTATTGAACCTATAAATGTTAAATAATTATATAGTACAGTGAACTTTTTAAATTTATGTTATATTGTAATTTTTGTTTTAAAATGAATAATAATTTTGAATATATTCTTCTAATTTGTAAAAACTGTTATTCATATATTATTGTTTTAATTATTTTTAATCAATGTCAATTTTTCTATGGAGGAATTTTATTGAAAATTATTATAGCCATGTAGTGTGGGTTACAATTATTTTTATTCTACATAGTGGTAATTTTTTTTTAATAAAAATTGGTAAATATAAATTGGCTTTATTTCGAGTATTAATGTTGGTGTCTTTCATTCTTGTATTTTTGTATTTTTATGTATGTATGTATATAATGTATGTAGTAATGGTTAGTAAGGTATTGTATACAGCTTATTGTATTTCCTATTTTAACTGTAAATATTAAACATTTCTTTTGTATGATTTACTTATCATTCAAAAGAAATGTTTATCACATATTATTTATTTTTGTGCTGTTACCCAATAAGTAATAATCATCTCATATCTTATTCCAGAGTACGCATATGTGTAGCATACAGATAACGCCATTTCCGTGACAGTATTACGTTTTAATCAGAATAGGGCGTAACTGGATTTGGATAATTTTGATTGAACGTATTGGATGTGTATTTTCAATTTAGGTATCTATGTTTAAGCCAAGTAGTTCACATGTATTTACTCAATCTGCTTGCAAGTTTTTAAATCATGTTGGTAAGGGTGTTGTGTATAACACCGGAATTATGTAATTTTTGTCTCGGTATAGTTCATATCTGTAGCGTTTTGTAAAGTGCTAATTATTAAAGTATTTCAGTTTTCGCCTTGTGGGATAATTGCATTTGGAAAATTATAATACAATGCAATTCAAGCTTTTGGATTTAAAATGATAGATTATTTTTTGCGAGGTAAAGATAAGTAATTAAGATAAGTTATCGAAATCACTAAGATGATGTGAGGATCGTCACTATTCGTGGGCGTCCATCAAAAAGTATGAAATTGATAGTAGTACATTATTCATTTACATTTACTTGAAAGTCGTGATTTCAATGACAGCTGTCATAGGACAAGCTATATTTTACATACTTCAGTTTCATTCAAAGAGAATATAACCATACGTCATATCCGTATGTAGTAGTACTAAATACTCATACTTGTGTGTGTTATTCTATTCTCTATGCTTATGTCAATTTCCTCATTGCTCAGTCAAATATTTTGTTTGTTGCTGAGAGTAGTTGTCACTATTTAGTGTTTACTTATTTATTGATGTAAATAATAAATTTATGCGCAATGTGTTTAACTTACTTTTTTTAAATCGTTATTTATTCTGTTTTTGAGTTTTTAAGCATTTTGCGTTTTTGTTTTGTCAAATTGTTTGGTTTTTACTTCCAAAATGAGGTTGGCGGGGACGATTTTCACTAATGTTACAAAAATGTTGGACTTTTACTCTCAATTTAACCCATCGCCACTATCTATCAAGCAGTTTATAGATTTTGGTAAGTATTCATGATTATGTTATCAAATAACTTTGTATAATTATCGAATAAATTTATTTACATAAGATGCCAAGGTCGTTCGTTAGCTACCTTACCCACCTTTTATTAAAATATACGGGCCCTTATATATCGTCATCGTCAACAGATATGCTAAGTAAGCGCTTTCTAAAAACACCAATTTTTAGGTACAATTGCATCCATTGTTCTTTGTAAATATGCCTGTCACCCTTATTTGAATTATGAAATTAAAATACTTTATAGAAATAAACAAATTTAAATGTGTATGTCCTTATTAAATAAAACATGTATTATTAAACAAAAATGTTATACTTACCTATTATGAAATAGTGAAAAGGCTGTACTTAAAGATATTCAAAACCCTTTTGTGATCAGCTTTTTGCAACTCTGAGTTCATTTGTTCAGATTTCCAAGTTAATAATAGACAAGATGTTTCAATATAACTCTATTGAATTGTATACAATCATACACAATTATATACAAATAAAATAGAATTTAAATAAAACTTGATATTTATTTTTTGTAATATATTATTTACTAATAATCTATCAGCCTTTATCTGAGGTCTGGACAATTCTTTTTTGGAATTTTATTGTTCACCAGACCTTAATTTGCAACACTGAAAGGCCAATGAAATCATAGATAAAATCTCAAAAAACTCATTGGTATGGATAAAATTCTGGTCTTCTGATTCAGAGACCGATCCACTAAACACTTGGCTATCACAAAAGTAAAGTAGCCTTCAGAATATGTCCCACAGCTGGACAAAGACCTTTTCAACTTGACATATCTTCGAAATGATATTTTTTATTATATCTCATATATGCATGTTCTTTCACAATTATTTCCTTCACCTCCGGGCATGTGGTAAATTAATCTCTTTAGCTAAATCAAAATTGCTATTAATAACCAATTAAACCCTAGCCACAGCTATGAATATAGAATGCTATAAAATTAAAGCAAGCTCCATGACCAACTCAGCTACCATGGCTAACATACTTTTTACTAATGTTCTAAACTTTGTTTTTTAAAGTAGTCATCATAATCCTGTCCTCACATTTATGATGCACAGTGATGAAACAGTTCCTGTTACAACTAATTAAGGGATCGTATGAGATTCCATTAAATTACACAACTTATTAACTTGAACAAATTAACATTAATGTACAGGATATGCATATTCCACAAACTGTTTTTGTTATAGATAAAAAATGCAATATTATGCTTATTAGAATGCTACAAACTCCAAAACATTTACATTTTGCTGTGTTCAACAGGTACATACAATAACATTTTTTTTATTTATTTATATTTGCTGGTAATACAATACCAACCTACTTTGTAAACTGCTGCACACTACAAACAAGCTATACTAATGTATAAGCATGGTTTATTATTTCTAGATAATGGTCTATTACTATCTTGTTTATTACTTAAGACAATAATTTTTCCAGAGAACAGCTTTATTACTGCCACATTTAAGTAGTAGTTGTTTCAGTAGCAATGACTAACCCATTACAGACATAAGGACAGTTAGACCTTTTATAGCAATAGTCCTTTAAATATCTTCTTTATCAGCCTACTTAAAACCACTGCTGGACATATATAATAAAAGTGCTAAAGCTTACATGCAATGCATATAAGATAGAAGACTGTGGGATTTCAGTTTGGCACTTGCAAAAAGTTGATATATTTATTTATACTTACAGTCATTTAAATATAATAATAAATAATTGATCTCAATCTAAAGGTATGTATTGTATTAAGTGACAAAAGAGGACACTGCCCAATTGATAGTGAGAAGACAATATGATTGATAAACTACAAGGTCCACCCTTGATAACAAATTAATTGACTTATGTCTCAGGATCAAGATGAAACATCTTGTGGAGTATGTTATCTAAACAAGTCTCTATGTCATGATTCAAATGTTGTTTTGGTTAAACTAGTGCCCTACTGGACTGTTCTACTAAAAAAATTACACATTTCACTAAAAAATTTTTCACAATCCACTAAAAAATTGTCCACATGATGAACCTGATATCAATTTTAAAGTACACAAATAATGTAATAATATTGCATTCCACAAAATTTTTGTTTATTAAGTATATCATAGTATAGCGCCAGGTAGTGACGAAAGAATCTGCGACCCCCTTTCTTTTCGTGGGTGGTCGTAAGAGGTGTCTAAGGGAAAAGCCTTGAAAGTCACAAAGGTTAACAACTCGAAATATCAGACCAAAATTAAGTAGACCGATGATGGGCAGTAGCGTTTAAGGTGCAAGGTGTCTGGTACTGCGATCGCTCGACGCCAATCCACTCGCAAAATTTACGTTTTCTAAAACATATATATTAACTAGGAACTTAGTATATAACTTACGTAAATATTAAAAAGCACTTATGTATTAAAGAGAATGTAGGGTATAGCAGAAGAGGCATGCGAATATAATATGTAAAATGGTTTAGAAATGCGTAATTTATAGAGCTACGTTCAGTAAAGATGTCCGATAAAAATAGGTTGTTTATTGTGTCTACTTTACGGTTACTTTAATATAGTTTTAATATATAAATGAGATTTTTAAATCGCGTGACTAGGACAAAGTCTCAAAACTTAAAATTAAAAATTGTGAAGATGACTCACAAACTTATTTGACAAATAAAACTCTGAATTTATCTTCACGCAGTCGGCTAAAAGTGGGTATAATTTAAGCTTACTGATTACGGTGCGACACTAATACCTTCCAGTAATATATCACGCGATGCACAGGTCCTGACGATTCCTCCCCAACAAAATTTTAGAATTAATAATGACTTACTTCTCCCACTATTCTGTGTTGTTCAGTGTGTTACACTTCACTGTTGTTTTACAATAATATTAGATAATATTCACAAATATTAAATGAAACTTCGAATGATACTTACGATGGCAGATCAAAAAAATAATAGAAAGTTACGGGACACTGATTTCGTAATATACAATTTTTGTGATAAACGCCCTCCTGTCGAATCTAATGAAACGTCAAAATGAAACCGGCCTCGATTACCAATACCAAGACTAGTGACGGTAATCGTCATAAGTGTTTACGCCTCTGCGATTGTAAATCCGTCTGATGGCTTGTCAATTACAGAAAAACCCTTACAACGTGACTGATACATGATATAGTACGTGGTTCTAACTGTGGACTGATCTAATTCTTTTTAAATAGAAATATCTACTACTTACTTTTAGTAGTGTTATTATCTGCAATAAAAAACATCTAAATACTCTTATAAATTTCACCAACTTCTATTCCACAACAAAGCCATCACTACAACAATGAACACTTACATTCATAACAAGTTAAACTTGAAGCAACAAATCTGTTTTGTTTGCTAAGGAATTATGGATGATATGGAAATATGAACTGTGTTACACAATGCGCCGTTCTGGAGGTCTATTCCGGGTGAGGATGATTAATCAACGCAGTGGTCGTTTTAAACCAGACAAGTCTCTACGACGTGATTTACTAAACTGTCGAATCTTTCGTAACATCAAAATGAAACCAACCATGTTTGCTATTACCTCCAGAGTTACGCAATAGCGAAAATCTTTACTGATGGTAGACACCTTCTTTGCCTAGAAATTGTCTAGGTAGGGATCAAGCTCCTACCAATTTGTGCCGACAGTGCAACTACTGTTGTGTTCCGTTTTGAAAGCTGTAGAGACTCGGTATAATTACGGGCAGTGAGGCATTCCATCTTTATCCACAGGGGTGACAACACATCTATAACCCTCTTCGATTAAAGTTGTTTGGATATATGCATTGGCTGCAGGAGTTCAGAAGTACTATAAACTTAACGGAATCTGTACATCGTCATAATAACCGAACACACAGCAAAGCGTGTTACCTTCCATGTGCTTTTATACTGGAATCTCAGAGTAGGTTAATTTACCTGCGAGCAGCATTGGAAGAAAAGTAAGCTAAAACTCGAACACTTAGAACACCAATTACATGATTTTATAATTATATATATCCGTATAGTTTTGTTGATAAGTCCCACTTCAATCACCTGTTTAATGATCGCGACAATTTGAGTTTGTGGACAACTTATCTGACTGGATCGCTATATCTGAGTTCGAATCTCAGTCGAAGCCCACGTTCGGTCATACCAAAACGATCGGTCATACCAAGACGTTCGGTCATACCCCACCGTTGCCGACCCCAGTGATGATTAATCAGTTTTTATTTTATTTAAAAAGAACGTTGTGTTATCCCCACCAGGAGACTCGGAATGGCACGATAGCGTTACGACGACTGAGTGGCTTAGTGTACTAGACATGGATGTACTAGGTACAGCTATTGAACTAGGTACTTGATTTGCAGTCATCAGTCCCTTTCACTCAATTCACCTGTGAATGAGTTGATTGCCCCCAAAGTTGTTTCTAAAAAAAAATGTTGCAACATCTACACTAATATATAATATTATAAAGAGGAAAGATTTGTAGTTTTGTATGTTTGTAACGAATAAACTCAAAAACTACTGGACCGATTTCGAAAATCGTTTCAACATTAGAATGCTACATTATCCCTAAGTATACATAGGCTATGTTTATTACTAGAAAGATTAGGGATTCCTACTAAAACTTCAATAGTTCAAACGTAATCTACAGGTATTGAAATCGTCTTGAATATGAAATAATTTATATGGATAAGGATTAATATGAAGGTATGGATAAATAGTAATTTGAAAATGAAAACTTATGTTCTGCATAAATATATACAATACTATGTCGAAGAATACAGATTTTGAATTGGTTATAGCGTTTGGTATCGGCGTAAGAATCTGCCACCCCCTTTCTTTCCGTGGGTGTCGTGGGCAATGAATTAATTGAAAAATGTAGTACTAAAAATATGCAGTCCGATGACGGGTAGCAGTGCTTAAGGTATGACACCACAGCAAATCATTCCGTTTTATTCAGCGGGTGTCGTAAGAGTCAATTAAGAAAAATGCCTTAGAGACCAGCACATACAAAGAGAGTACATAGGTCGCCCACCTTCACCTTCTATCACCCGGAGGAGCGAAAAGTGGATTCCGGAAACCGTTTGCCTACTCTGAGTCTTGCCAAATGGAAACCCGTAATCTCCGCCTACCCCTACGAGTAACAGGCATGACTGCTTATTATTTATAATACATGTAAATATATGACTTGGCTCGACGCCATAGCTCAAGACCAATGTCAGGTTAACTAACTACATAGACATAACTATTAGTAAATGACGTTAGTTAGTTACGACGATGCAAGTCTAACGGCAGCTGAGTGGAACTTCCTGATTATACAAGACTGTTAGTGTTGTGATGATTTATGTTATATTTATTTTGGTTCACCAGAACTTATTAACCATAATTTTGCTCAAAATGTATGTAAGTACCGAAATGCTTTTCAAAGTAAACATTTGCGACGGAATGCTATAAACTATAAATACCTACCTACCACATTCGTTTTATTTGCACTACAATAATTATGATTTGAAACGGCCACAAAAATTATCCGAATCGCGGTGAAACATTTCAAGATTCTGCCGGGAAATTTCCAGACGTCGATTCGAGGTTCGTGTCGTTTATGGCAAAATTATCTTACCGAGACATTTATTCTATAAGTGGTTGTTAAAATAGAATAAACACAAATGAAATCTCTAGGGTCTCTGCAAGATATTTTATATAAATTCTTCTATCATTAAGAACCATTTTTTCCACTTTTTTGGGCATTTTCTTAATTTATAGAGGTGGACGGTCAATTGTTAGAATAATCATGTTCACAACTCGATTTGCCTCTATGAATTCAAGTACCCACTAAGTATCCCTGTGATGTGGTAAAGCATCAGTAATAATAATAATATCTGCTGAATAACTTTATTTTTCCAGGAACTGGTACTTTATCACCATAATAATCTAATAAATAATAATAAATCACGACAATCACTTCCATCAGCAGAGCCGCATGCTCGTTTTCCCATGAAAAAAACAGTATACAATATACGGATATATTTATAAACTCCCTTGTTCCTAGTGTAAATAATAGCGTTATTCCGTAAGTCGCCTAAATAACCTAAATAATAATAGTTTGTTATTTTTAAATGTTCCAAATTTACGAGACACGTGTAAACAATTTCGCAGGTCAGTTTGCCTGATCTACTGTAAATCGTTTTATGAATGGCTAGCACGTTACGTGGTTACCAAGGATCAGAATAGCACAACGCCCTTCCTGTTATGTCGTAAATGCCACAATGGTATACGTCTAACAAACAATGTTCTTAGAAACTAATGAAAGAGTAATCAAATGACGCAAATTGCTGTGGCGTTGTAAAATATGTTTTTCTAGCACTTACGGCTGTTTTTAAAGACCTTAGCTAGCCTACCATTTTGTTGTTACTGTTACTTGTAGTGTTATAAAACAATAAAATACCCAGTACATAGGCCTCTTCCACAGGGTTTAGGAAAACCAAACATCTCGCACCTTAGACTCTGCTGTTATATACTTATGTTTGATTATATTGTTGTTTTTATCCAGATTGTTTTTTTAGGTGTTGCTTAAAAACTGAATAATGTTATGATATTATATAACAACTCAATCAGCAGAAAAATAGAGGTCTTAATAATTCGTTCTATTCATTTAAATTAAAAAAACAAAGTGCTGCACCGTATTCTATGCATTCGTTCGGTTGCCAGCGCATCACGTCAGCGCGTAAACAACTCTTAAAATTGAGTATACTGTATATACAAACACAGACATATGTATGTATATATTTATATATATTACATATACATGTAATGTAGAACTTTTCTCGAAGGTTACTACTTTAGATAGTGTTTTTATTGAACCAACTAATTTTTATTTATAAAATTGAGTGAATTTTATTGTTATAAATAGCAATACACCTTATACTCGCCACAGTTTTACTAAGTATCGCGTATTTTTTTATACATTTGTAAGTCGAGAAGTAATCCATTACAGTACTTTGCACATTGTACTTTTTAAAAGATTTTTTTTAACTAATGCAATGTACATACACAATGTACAAACGTACATTTAAATAAAACTAAATAAATTGTCCATAAATCTCCGTAAAATGGTAATTGTAGGATTATTACGATAAGCGTATAGTTATTTTTAGTATGTAATAAAAATAACCTCTAACTTGCTTATACCCAATGTAGGAGTAGTCTAGAGATTTTAGTCCTTTCGACCAACTTTTCATCACAGCTTAGGGCACGTTGACCGGTGGTGAGCCTTGTCCAATATGAAATGAAATTATAACAATAGTTTTTGTAGTGAATTTCGAAATAGTTCTTTATTTTATAAATACATGTTTAGTTACAACACAATTAGTTGTACTTCGATGATGACACCCGCCTCTTGTAAACATTTTGGTAAACAGTGATTCATGTTGTCTAAGTCTTGTACTACATACAGGCAATATACTGTTTATTGTAACAACTAAATAAAAAAAAACAATATTTTCGTTTTTACGTCTCAAATTTATTCTATAGCCAATGTATGTAGCATATGTGTATTTATCAATGCGCATCTATCACGGTACCAAAGTCCACATAATAAATACCTACGTGGGTTGTGCGCTGAGTAGGTACGCAACTGTTTATTTCTACGACATCGTAATCTTTAAACACTGAATAACTACAACGTATCTCAAATTAAAGAAACGTTTGAAAATATCAAATGTTGCCAGACACACATCGAGTCGATGTCTCTGCTAGACCGAGTTCGCAAAAATTGGCCATTTAGCCAAACTATTTCATGAAACAACCACAAATATACTATTTTTTCAGTTTTTTAACGTTGCTACAATGCAGGATTTCTCGTAGTGTAGGTGTTTGTTTACAGACAGTCCGCCCTGAAACAAATGTCTATAATATTTATTCGTTTGGGAATCTATCCCGCGACCGTTACGTCCAATCCAATCCATTACCATTGCACCAACCGAGCTGAAAACATGTATAGAATTTACATGCATGACTTTATTGTTAAAATAAATAGTATAATGTAGTTTTATCGTAAAGGTTTCATATCTATAAACACGATAATTATAAGTTCTTGAATCTTTAATACAATTATTTATGGCTTTCTTTTCTAAAAAAAAATGCTTGTACACTTGTCTTTCAAAACATGAGGAGTGTAACCGTCTACGTGAATTTTGGATAGCCACCCCGTTCCCTTGTTGGGGACCTGGGAATCAGTTACGGAATTTGATTATAAATATCTAATTTTCACGATCTTGGTATACTTCAATCTCTTAATGCATTCTTGTCGTTTTAGGTTCTCACAACCTGAACACACACTTTGATAAGATCCCTTGCAATTAGATTGTACGTTCACCTCTTCCAACTCTTCCGTCCAAATTTGCCTTGTTTCATCTGTACACCTACATTTGTTTCTTTTGCCTTTTGAACATCTTTTCCAATTGCTAAATTAGATTCAAACACAAAGTTTTCTATTATATTATAGTTTTATGGCAGTAATCCTTCATATAACATTCGAGATCCATGTATTTCGTACTGTAAGGTAATTCAGTAAAATATGTTTGTACATTAATTGTAGTTTAAAATATTATTTATTGTATGTTAACACGGTCGCATATTATTGTAACTCTACGCCTGGGCCTCCAGCGTGGTGTTATAGATAAGATTGTTTCAATGACACTCGATGCTTATAATGTTACTTGTTTTTTTTTTATAAATAATAAAGATATTGATATTTTATATTCACTGAGTAATTTTTAAGTTAAAAAATTATATAGTGATAATGGAGAAAACGGAATAAGTAGTTATATTGAATTTATTTTTATTTTGTAATGAAGATGTCATCTTGGCCGTTTTCGACTTCGGGGACGACTTAAAAAAATATGATATAATGACCAAATACTATCGACAGATGAGAACTGGGCAGAATATAATATTATAGTGTCTTAAGAACACAAGAATTCACACGTCTTTTACCTTCCTGTACGCGATGTAATGATTATGTAAAAAAAATAGGAAAAGACGGTCAGATGCAGTGTCAGAGACACGAGACGTAACTCACGATAACCTGACCCTGAAACCAATAATTTGTATGTTCCACAAATATTGGCCCCGGCTGGGTTTTGAACCCATGACTCGAACACTCTTACTTTAACTACTAAGCTATACGAACACGTGTTCGTAAATTTATAAACCAAATTTCTGGTCACTGCTCTTACTGTGTCCATTGAACCGGACTACTGGCAACTGAGCCAATATGTCACAGTCCACATGCATTTGGTACCACTTCTGTGCACCGTATAAAAGCTGCTATTTATGATATGGGCAACAGTGAAAACTTACCTAATAGAGTGTGGTAGCGACGTAAGAATCTGCCACTCCCTTCCTTCCCATGGGTGTCGTAAGTTCAAGACTTATCCCATAGGAAAAGTTGTGTTTATTTTCGTTAATCCATAGTGACTTTTATCACATTTTAAGAATTTATAAACGTAATGTATGTTCAAGTAGTTGATATATGTTATCTGTTACTAGGTAGTAGGCATCGGATCATTTAATCTGATCATGAGATCTTTGTCTTATCTTGAAGAGTCCTTGTAGGCTCTGTTTATCATACGCAATGTTTTTGTTAGAGATTGAATTTTTTCATAAGAGGTTTTTTTATTTTAAGTATCATTTTATTTTTATTATTCTTTCATATTTTACCTTGTTTTCATATGATGTATCAAAATTTAAGAAAGCAATAACATGTGTATTGATAAAAATCTGAATATATGATAAATACCATAGTGAATAGTTTAAACTATTAAGTAAATATTATAATATTACCTCACGCCTCGACCTGATGGCATAAAGACTTTAAATCTGCATTTTGTGCTCTTTTTTTTTATTAAGATGAAAAACAGATTCTTGTTGTTTACTAGTGCTGGTTTCGCACGGACAGATCTGTAAAATATAAACTAATTATTCATGTGGCGGACCAAAAATATAATTGACACAGACGCAATTAGCATATCAAATTGTTATGCTAATTGCGTCTGTGTCATTAATTTATTAATTACACTTACGCTATTGTTACACGAATTGATTAATTCTACAACTGTTAGGATCCTTTACCGGCACTACGAACAAAAATAACTATTTAATATTGGGTTGCTTGGAATAAAAAGGTTTGGCTCATCCTTAGTTAAGGCTCCCGTAAAGTAAACTTTCCAAGAAATGTATGCCAAATTTTGCTGGCGCTTTCTTGGAGAGGCCTAGGTTCAGCAGTGGACTAAAGTAGCATAAAGAAGTGCTATAACTTATTTGTCTTTACGCCGCAAACAATGCATGTACTTTTGATGATCCTCAAGGTCGGGTCAGTTTATTGAGGCGATTCTCGTTGAATACGCAATTACGTAGGTACCTATTTAATGCAAAAGCTTAAAATATACAATGACAACCGGCCTAGTGCGTATCAGACCCGGGCGCTAAAAGGTCAGCATTAGTTTTTTTTTTTGTTTTTTAAAATTGGCAGAAAAGGCGAACCCATAACCCACATTTTGTAAACTAAACGTTTTTACTAAAAAAAAACTATTTCATAGGTAAAAAATCGCTAGTCTCAGACTGATGCATCTATTTTGTATATGTGTATGCATAAAGGGAGATGTGTCAGAGGGTTAGGGTTCAAGTAGAACGTCTACATGTTTTGAAGTAGAATGCTAAAGTTTTTCGAGTACACACTCTGTAGCCTTCAGGCTTCATGGATTTCAACATAATATGTCATTGAGGTGAATCGTCAGATTCGTATTCATTGGGCGAGTGACATGGTGTATAATATTTAAATACTTATCCCGTCTGCGAATTAAAAAAGTGAAGGGAATTAAAATATTTCACGTAGTCGGATTATATTAATTTGACGATGATAAAGGATTTGTTAAATACTTGTTGTGATTGGATTCGAGTGCTACTTGTAAGTCGTTTTATTTTTCATCAGTGGACATTTATTAGTATAACGTGTTTTATTTTAATAATTTATGAAATAAGATTATATACTTGTATATAATTAAAACCTGCATCTAAAGCCTACAATTGTATTGTCATAGAATACGTCATTCATACATAATAAACATCTTATGCACCGTTGATGATACCTTGATCCTTAAGATTATGAGATCGAATGTGTATCTGCGATTAATATTTATTGACTGTGATAAACGTATATCTTTTTAAGTATTGCAACCTTGTTTTGTCGAACTTATTTCTGTTATCGTTCATATATTGGACATAGTTTTTACACGTGACTTCGTATGTATGGACCACGTAATATGCATATTATATTTTTTATTAAATTCAAAATTAGAATCAAATATATTACAGTATTTTTATTAAGTTTAAAGATAAAAGAATTATAACAGTCGATTAAATTTTCTCATACAAACTTGTATCCCCTAGATATAAGAATAATTTTACAAAAATCGCTTATGTAAGTATTTAATCGTTTAAAAATATTACCATAATGCCGATTTTCGTATAGGACTTTCATATTGTCTTGCAACTTCCACTTGAAAACCTTCCCGTGTTTCTTAAGGTCAGTCTAGTGATAGGTCTTGCAACGAGGAACTGTTTTCAAAGACCGTTTTATGTCCTACGACAATAGAGCTGTTTTTACGTTCCAAATTCAAAACAGTTTTCGTTGTCCAAATCTTGTGACGTGCTATTTTTACGAACGTCTAAGAAAATACACATGGAAACTCTTCGTTTCGTTCGTTCGCAAAACAGTTCTTTAATAATATTATGCAAATTAAATACTTTCTCAAAGGAACTTAAACTAATTGTCGTCGTTGTCGCAACCCTTATTCTTATCAACATAAAGTGCAAAGTCGTCTTGCACTATTAGTACTAAAGGAAGAGGAGTTAATTTTGTAAAGAAAAATCATTTGATCAACTACTTAACAGATTTTCCTCTCGTTGATAGTTGCTACTGTAAGTAACCGCAACCATTTAAGTCGAAGAAACGTATCAGTTAATATTATTTTCGTTTGGTATGATTCGTCCTTCAACCAGTTGCAATGACAACCGTTTCGACAACAAGTTTTCGTCCTCTAGAAAACGTTTACGTTTTGGTTAATGTACAGTCATATACATGTTAAAATATTCATTTCTTTTAACAGTTCCCTAAATGAGTCACGAGATCGCATATAGTAAATAGCCCGCACTCTTTTTTGCAAAATAAAAAGGGTGTTGAGAGCAGCTGCATGTCCCCACAATAAATATGTTTCATATCGATTAAAATGCTTATGAATTTCTTTTAACCGTTTTTTTGTTAGTCGCTGAACGTTATCTATATAATAATATAGAAATACGTTTCTGTTCTTGTTAAGCGCTTTTTCCGCGAATGCGTGGATGCGCTTATGGATGTTGACGTCTAGTCAGTACACTTTATTTCGGCATTAGTCTTTCTACTGTACTCTATTATTTTATGATCTCTCCTACAAGCTCCTTCTCCGTGTGTAATAAGTTAATTAGAAACTGTACTGTGGTAAGTCAGGAGTCGGGCTCACGCTTTATTTTTATAATAAGGGCACTCCCGGGGTTAGATGCCCGGGTTAGATTTACTACTACTACATCAGCCTATTTTAGTCCACTGCTGAACATAGTTTTCCAAAGAGACGATGACGACGGATGACAAGATATTCCTTGGAAAGAAAGTGAAGTAAAATATTGTTAGGAAATCGGCATTGTCTAATAAACAATTAAAACATATTTTGAAGACAATGAGAAGGTCGCCAAACCGCATCAGAGCAGCGTGACGGAGTCTTTCTTGCTCTAAAACCCTCTGAAAAATTGCGAAGTGGCTCTTACCCAGCCGTGGATCATTTATTGGCTTTTAGTCTATAAACTAGCCCTTTACTAGTTTTACCTTTACCGGGTTTCCTTAAATTTATTATCTACATCACGTAGTCTTTACACCGATGTGACGTTTCGAATCGTGACTGTATTTTTGTCGACATTGATTTTTATATCGCTGGACAGTGGACACGGAGATAAAGGCAACAGGTCAAGGTCGACTTTCATCTTATATTCTGTATTGTATGTATACATACACTCTTGAAAATTTATTTTAACGCGACTGTTTCAAATTAGAACTTGGTACTTTTTTGTTAATATTTAATGCACTGTTGTAAGTACGGAAAATTGGAAACGTTCCAAATGACTGTGATCACTAGCATAAAACATGAAAGCCGAATGCAGTGATACTTTTATTCTCATGATAATTAATTAATGACAGCTGTTTTACAATTATTTTGGTTTTCCGTCAAGTTTTTTAACAGTTTAGGCTTCTCGATCATCAATCTGTATAATAATACCTCTGCTGCTTAAAATAGACATTTTCATGATAGCCAACAAAATATGATATGGTCTAATTGGAATGATAATGGAAATGATTGGGCCTTGGTGTGCTGTACCTTAGTCTCTCACTTAAGGTGATGCTATTGCTCGTCTGTGGAATTTGAGTGCGGCATAATCATGTGGATTTTGTGCTATATATGTTCACCAGAGACACGTTAATCAGTTTTTATTAAGTTTAAAGATAAAAGAATTATAACAGTCGATTAAATTTTCTCATACAAACTTGTATCCCCTAGATATAAGAATAATTTTACAAAAATCGCTTATGTAAGTATTTAATCGTTTAAAAATATTACCATAATGCCGATTTTCGTATAGGACTTTCATATTGTCTTGCAACTTCCACTTGAAAACCTTCCCGTGTTTCTTAAGGTCAGTCTAGTGATAGGTCTTGCAACGAGGAACTGTTTTCAAAGACCGTTTTATGTCCTACGACAATAGAGCTGTTTTTACGTTCCAAATTCAAAACAGTTTTCGTTGTCCAAATCTTGTGACGTGCTATTTTTACGAACGTCTAAGAAAATACACATGGAAACTCTTCGTTTCGTTCGTTCGCAAAACAGTTCTTTAATAATATTATGCAAATTAAATACTTTCTCAAAGGAACTTAAACTAATTGTCGTCGTTGTCGCAACCCTTATTCTTATCAACATAAAGTAGTCTTTACACCGATGTGACGTTTCGAATCGTGACTGTATTTTTGTCGACATTGATTTTTATATCGCTGGACAGTGGACACGGAGATAAAGGCAACAGGTCAAGGTCGACTTTCATCTTATATTCTGTATTGTATGTATACATACACTCTTGAAAATTTATTTTAACACGACTGTTTCAAATTAGAACTTGGTACTTTTTTGTTAACATATAATGCACTGTTGTAAGTTCGGAAAATTGGAAACGTTCCAAATGACTGTGATCACTAGCATAAAACATGAAAGCCGAATGCAGTGATACTTTTATTCTCATGATAATTAATCAATGACAGCTGTTTTACAATTATTTTGGTTTTCCGTCAAGTTTTTTAACAGTTTACGCATCTCGATCATCAGTCTGTATAATAATACCTCTGCTGCTTAAAATAGACATTTTCATGATAGCCAACAAAATATGATATGGTCTAAGTGGAAGATTGCCTTGGTGTGCTGTACCTTAGTCTCTCACTTAAGGTGATGCTATTGCTCGTCTGTAGAATTTGAGTGCTTCATAATCATGAGGATTTTGTGCTATATATGTTCACCAGAGACACGTTAATCAGTTTTTATTAAGTCACACAAATTTTGCGGTCGATTTTGAACTTACTTTTCGATGAACTTATACACTTGAAACATTTAACTGGATGACAATGCAATATTAACTCGCTTTCTTCTTTGTCTGTTTGTTAGTTTGTGTAAACATATTGCTATCGATTTTAAACTAACTTGCTGATGAGCTATATACTTAAAACTTTAAACATAACTCAGAACTAGATATCAAAAATATTTATTTAATTACAAGAAAAAATGAGCTAAAGCCCGGCACATTTGTGAGTTATAATGTATGGATGTGTCATTAAAACTTGTCTTGTAGTCTTGTTGATTTGAATAGTTAGTCGTATGATAATCGAATAGTTGTCGAAAACGAGTCTTAGTATGTCTTATGACTTGTTTATCTTATAAATTTCAAGAATACAATAGGAGGCGCTATCTATATCTGCATAATCATCCATCTTGATCCACTTTGATCTCATTGAGCTAAGTCTGTAAGTTATAAACAAATAGCACCTTTTATTCGAACAACCTTGGGGTTATAAAATCACTGGGCACTAGACAGTATATCTTTACACAATGTGTTTCGAATGTATAAAAGTCATTGGAGTATCTTTACCTACTCTACAACTATTTAATATACTTTGCAAACTTACGCAACACATATAAAGTAACACATATAGATTCTCTGCTAAGGGTCTTTGAACTTCTCGTTACAGTTCGTTTTATGCCAAAGGCAAATCTGCGAGAAGGACATTTTGTTCTTTGTTTTTAATTTGATGGCAATTGATCATGTTTATACCAGACTACTTACTAGAAAAATTATTTTTCGACATTGCGTCACTCTTTTGTTCTTCAGGCCGATTTGAATTATAATTAAAACTGTCATGAGGCGTTGGATATAATATATGTTTATGTCGCAAACATACGTGGATACTGAGCCATTTACTCGACATCATATGTATACTTATATATAATAAAACGCTTATTCGATAAGTTTTGGGACTCTCACAATATACCGTGGCTTAGAATTTCATAAATTGCGTTGTACAAATAAATATTTGTCACTAAACCACGCGGTTGCCAACTTCAGTTAGACATACTGTATGGATATGAGTATGGCATATGTATACCATATGTACGATTATTATATTATAATATGATTATAATTATTTCTGAATACGTGTACATTTCATTATATTACATTTAGTGTCGCACTAAGTACGTAAATACGGTGTGAAAATATCATAACATTGAAAGCGCAGGTTTGGCACTCAGTCAACATCTTTATCCTATGATTACGTACATTGAATATTGTTGCAAACATGTTTTTGATGGAAAATACCATTTTTTAGCGTGAGGAAAGGATGCACGACACCTACCTCTCACTGAAGGATCTGCATCGAGTGCCGGACCGATTAAAAACATCTCGACAAGAGATACGCTGTAGGCCCGGGAGCTTTGACACCTTCGACGGAATGACTCGCAAGCAGAAGGGCCGCTAGTGAAATCATTTAAGTAGCAACGACGCTGCTGGCGCTGATACGACGTTCGGCGTCATGCCGCTCCCGCCGCTGTGACGCGCTACGACACCTTTGAACGAAAAATTACTTACGAAAAAGTAGAGGGGGGCTTGCAGCAACCCAAAGCCTCTTAAGGAGGTGACGCAGTACCAGATAGCATTTTTCAAGACATCTCCCTTAGTCGCCTCTAACGACAACCAGGTGATGGGGTGGTAGATTCTTACGCCGATACCACATTTCTTTTAGTGTTACTAATCCACTTTTTAATTAGTATATTTTTTTGGACCAACTTGACTGGTTTTGAAAAAAAAGTTGACGTTTTCTTCCAAGCCAACGATAAAAATCGTTGATAAGTTGCGAAGAGCTTTTTGGACTGCATTGAACTCAGGTCCACTGATTCGGAGACGATCGATCTATTCACTTTACCACAACATATCGTTCTAATGGTTAAGTAAATTGTCTATTACGTTCGAGGTAACCTTTTGTTAAGATTTTTGCTATGTACACCTAAATACTAGATATTATTACAGAGGTTATTCAGTAAAATAGTAGATATGTTGTACAGATGCATACTGAAATATCCTCAAGAGAACAAGAAACTTTGTAGTATTCTTTTGTCATTAAAGAAGTCACGTCAGTCAAGTCATATTTTTTTTCTTTACGGTACTGTTATTAAGTGACTCAGCAGATTTACACCAACTAAAGTTTAAATATAATCAAAATAATGATTTAAATTTTTCCCTGTTATTGAGTTGAAAAACCAGTCACTTCATGCTTGTTTTTCTAAGTTCTTAGTTCAAAAAATTAACAGTCATTTCCAAACATCCACACTGGATAGAATTTGTAATTTTTTGTCGCTCTTGTGTTTTTATGACTATTTGCAAACTTTGTGAAATAACAAGAATAAAATTGTTCGCTTTGTTGCAACGTTGATCTTAAAATGATACGAGTATGTCGGCATACAGGACGCAAATATCTTCTTAAATTTTTTATACAAATTTCAAGGGACTATTTGGTATTTTATGTTTGGCAAAATCTAATAATATGGTATAATTTTTTTAGATTTTTATTCACTTATAAAATTAGAGACTGCGGGTGCGTTTTTTTCAGATGCTTTCTTTTTAAGATCGTGTATCGATTAAAAACTTTTAAAATTCAGAACGAATGTAAAAGTATAGCAGTACTAAGTTTAATATTAATAAAAATTGCGAAGGTAAAATTTCCATATCCTAAGCTTGTTTTGTTTAAGCGTTAGTTTTCAGGCATTTTTCATAGATGTTTTAAAGACTCGGGGAAAAATATGACATAAATAACTCTGAAGATTCTAGGAAAAATTCTTATCTCACTAGAAAAGACTGGCCATTAATAAAATTACATGTTAATATGTTAAATCATAGCCATACGCGTGACGAATAATTTTTAACATCATATGTTTTTTTTATCATTCGAATAGCATTCATTCGCATTGAACGAACTGATAAATCGAAAGTGCGTCACGCCGAACCCAGTTCCAATACATTAAAGTAAATAAGTAGTTAATCATCAATCTTCAAATACACTTTTAAGCTTAAGTATAATATAGATATAAAGTGTATTATGTATGTAAATATTATTATCGATTGTCTTGACGCGAAGGACGCCTTTGTTTATAAATATACGAAACCGGGGTCAAAGTCCGGTACGATGTTGGCTAATGAAAGCTGTACTTTCGATTTTCGCCTGTGGTCTAATAGGCTTTGTTTATCTTGACTTATGTATATTGTTAGTTTGAGTAGAAGTGAACGCCGACATAAACGCACTGCATTTTTGCAGACGAACGCACCGCAGACATAGACTTTGCTGATGGTCTGACGCACCTATCCGCATCGAACGCACCGTACGCCCCGTACGCTCTGAAAGAACAGCGTTGTCCGAATTGCATTATTTCTATTAAGAGCCGACTGGTAGTGCTGTGAACTTGAGACTGTTGTTGTCAGTTGTCTTACTAGGCTATGAAGAAAATTAAATACGATTAAAAAGAAATCTAAGTTATGTGTTCATAGCATTAACTTAAAAATAATTCGGTTATGGAAAGTATCATACATTATTTTGGGACAAACTTTCGAAATTCGTTAGGAAACTATGTTAGGTCGAATGGGGATGACGCGATCAGAATCGTGCTGCAGCATACGCATCGAACGCACTGAATCCGATGCCATCATCGCGCGCTCGGGTTAACATCTGCATACCAACAGCATTTTACTGAAATGCGCTTCGTGCAGTGCGAATGGGTGCGCGACGTCGCATACAATTTCATGTAAAGAACTATTGCGCCTCTTTTAGCTGCGTGTTCACCTTAAATATTTATTATTATTGTCATATCTATTACTTTGATAGCAAGCGATACGAGCAATCTGTAACTTGTGGCCTCGCGACTACTATATTGTACCTTCGATCTTACTGTGAGATAAAACCGCTTAGAAGGTGCAAGACTCTTCGACAAAGTGGCTCATTCATCGGATTCACTAACGAAAACAGTACGTTCAAGTTTCAACATTCTGTCAAACAAATATAACGTATCAAGGTATGAAAATATATACGTCGGCGACTAGTTCTGTGGGTCATAAACTAATAAACCCGTATTACCAGTACGCTAACGTCTTTTATGCAAACTTAAATACATAAAGACATTTATTCCTACACTTACATCTACACACATAGTACATGATATGGTGATACATAATAATTATGAAATTAACAAAACAGAAAAAAATATATATAAACCATGGAAAATGAAATAAAAAAAAAGAATTCTATAAATAATTAAAGAATATATATCACAAGGAATTTGTGAGTGTTGTGATAAAGCGGCGGAAAGAAAGAACCATACGCTTAAAAGAAAAAATAAATTCATGATTAAGAGATAACTTAGGCACTCCGTTACATCCGGGGGTACGTTTTAAAATCATACCCGGTTTAAATCTAAAGGAGTTTACTTGTGATGGACCCTTAATAGTAAACCTATGCAGTTATTTCCTCAAAACTAAGATGTCGTCGAATGGCCTTATCGATTAACTACAAAATTTTACATTTCACAGGGTATAAAATAACCAGATTTATTTGTAATAAAAAATAGATTTATTCTCATTTCTAATGCACTCAAAATATATTTTAAGATTCAAGTACTAGTTCAATACTGTATATTTCTGTAAACAACAAAATTTATGATGACCTATATTTTTATTACTTATATGAGAACGTATTTTTTGAAAATCAAGCCGATTTAAATCACTGAACCCTGTGATCACGAATTTAGGTTCATAACTGTCGAAGCCATGACATTTCTACTTAATGTTTGCTTTATGAATATAGGATTTGTAAAAAGTTTATTTCTTTTAACTTTACGGTATAAGCTATAAATTGGAAGCCCGATTGGTTCTGCTTTATTAGATTTCACACTGATAAGAACGCCAGTAATCGCACATGATTTACCTATGCGTTCCAGTTATGCCATCTCTTAACGAAATGCTATTTGCAATTTCTGTAGATAGAATTTCAATTACTGACCTCCCACGCAGAGCTAACGCCTTTATCATTAATTTTCTCAGCCGCTGAGTTGGAAAACTGAACAACCTTTAAATGGTTTTGTGGTGAGAAATGACATTAAAATTTGTCTAGTTCTCGCCTCTCTCTATGTCTTTTCAAAATCAGATTAATTCTATTTTCTGCTTTGTTTCTATTGAATTGTTCGTTGCCTCTAGTTTATTTGCCAATTTTTATGCTTAAATTGTTTGTACTTTAACCTTACCAAAACTAACTTAAAATACTACAATTACAATACGGGAGTACTATTATATATATATAATATATATATATTAGTGGCATTTAAAATTTAAAAATAAAATAAAATTTTAATTTAAATTATGAAAAATTAAAAATTAAAATAATGGGCAACATACCCCTATGTGAATTATAGGTGTTACACATTGGTGACACCGGCGCGCGCGGCTAGCTTCGTATTGAGGTCCGCGTAATAGTTTTGTTATTGGGCGGCGAATCCTTATTAAAGAGACACGTTAATTATTCATAGACTTCCGAACAGTCGATGTATCATTTAAATCGTTCTGTAGTTTTTGTTTATCAGCCCATTCTAGCCATTACTTATGGTATTATTCCGTTCTAGTCGATCCCGGTATTTTCAGAGATTAAAAATAGTTATTTTGAGTCATTCGATTTCGAACAGTGTAAACCTTTTTCCAATTGGTCCAGTAAGTGAAAATCTCGTAGATAGAAGTGGATCCCGGCATTATTCCGGAAATAAATTAGCGCAGTTATTAATTTGAGTCTGTCCGTCCAAAACTGACCTGTGGTTTTGCGTGACACCTGAATAAACAGACAAAACTAAATAACGTTGTAAATCGTATAAAATTGGTAATTTTGTTTTTAAAGGTACTTCTTATTTTCAGACATTGCGAAAATTTAAGAAGAAACGTACAAAGACAAAGATTCACCAGAGCGTTGTAACAATTTCGTGCATTGTAAATATAAGACGACCTTGCGTTTTACAAAGTCACCGTAAATATGGCATGTGATTAGTTAATAATGACATATATTTTTGTTTCAGGGTTGAACGCTTGCGAGAGGAAGTCGTACCTGTTCTTAAGGAAGGAGTTGCCAGTGAGGTTAATATTTGTTTAATTTCTCAGCATTTTGTGAGCTGGCAGTCGGCCAGGTCGGCGAAGTCCTTGTGGGTAAACGTTCAATGCTATACCAAAAGCTGTCATGTACATCTGTGGTAATAAAACCGTACCTTTACGTTAACGTATACGCTTCCTTCCTGTTGTGCTACCGGAAGTGTGCGATCTGTTTTAGAAACCAACTTTCAGTTAACGTAGGTTAGAATTTACATAAGATAATAAATCATCAACGCCTCTTCTCCTACTGCTGCATATTAGCCCCGAAAATAACTTATCTGGTAGGTAAATTCTACGACCAGCTCTGAGCCCGGTGTTGGTAGTGATCCTGATTTCAAAGTTATGCGTTGTGGGTTTCATGCATATGAAGGTCACTTTATGCTCAATTATGAATTATTATTTATCTGTGTATGTATAATTATTATAGCACTATCCAGTAAATACCGTAAAAACCAATAAATTACCGTATTATATGATACAAAGGTAAAAAGACACATACGGCATATACCGTAGACATAATAGAACAAAACTATCAGAATGCCGTATATAACAGCAATTGATCCCACGCTTGACAGGTAATCGCGTTATAGTGGTTTTAAGTTTAGAGAGTTTTTTATTCCCTCAATCGTATCTTACTGTGTGTGGATGTTTCCACATCACGGTTTAGGAAACGTACGCTTGTGTATATATGTACGCGTACGAATGTACGGTGACTTACATACGGTGTGTACGGTACGGTGGTGGTGATTACTTACCATCTGCTGAACAGTTTGCTCCTTTGCCTCCTTTTACCATAAAAAAAGCAGGGTTCCCCTCGGTGTGCGAGTCCGACTCACACTTGGCCTTGGTTTTTGTGCATATTGAGTGACCAAGAGAATAATGGAATAGGTATTAGAAAATTTATGTTTCTGGTAATTTGTTGAACTTTTATGATGTTATGATATGATTCAAGTAAATGGCGTTCTAGGTCTAAAGTATAAAATAATATTATAGCTTACGCAGAAGTATCCGTTCTAATCTGGCACTGTTTTGGTTTACGCTGAATGAAATCATATTATTATAATTATTCACGCAAGAAAATTGGAAACGCTTTATGGCCCTAATATGAACACATTTTTTTTGTCATGCGTCAGTGTGAAAGTTACGACACTAAGAAAATTTGCTACCCGGCTTATTCCAATAGTGTCGTAAAAGTCAGCAAAGGGAAGTGCTTGGGAAATCTCGTAATGTTCCAAACTATAAATGCGCCGTCTGATGACGAGCAGTATCGGTGATTGCGGCCAATGTGAGTGACGTATGTCAAGGGATGAATTTAATATTTTTATCTCGTAGATTTAATGATTGCCCATTGTGATGCAATGATCATTCGACTACGAACTGTTGAATTGTCCACAGCTGACTATCGGCTTTACCAAGAAAGCGCCAATAAAAGCTGGTACATATTTCATGAAAGCTTGCCCGTACTCACCTCGCTCGGAAGGAGGGTTGGTGAGCACAGTGCCGGTACCATAGATTGCTACTATAATACTGCTGTGCCCCATCACTAGTCTTTGAGAATTGGGTTATCGGTGGAAAGTCATACGAATATAATAATTCGTATAGACATTCTCGGGGATGACAACGCATTCGTGACAGGATGCGTTGTCTATATAGGACTATACTCTGCCTTACTGACGCGTTCATTTGATCTTCCCTACGTACGCCTGGTATTATACATTTTGAATTTTTTTGAATTATTTTAATAATGAATGATTGCAAACAGCTTCATTAGGTAGACGTCTGGTGTTCTTGTTAGCCCGGGGCCGAGAGTCCAAAAGAGAGTCATTATACCCTTCCAATCGAAACTCAACAGTGGTTGCACTGATGATTGGAGCCTTACACTAGAAAGATCACCCACACCCACCTAATGATTGAGGCAACTAAATTGTTAACAACCTCTCTCTACTACTTTAGGACCACTACGAGTATTCTACACGTGTATAAATTTTGCATTTTTTTATGCTTAATAATATTTGGATTCGTGATGGTGAACGCGTAGGCATTTAGTTTCCACTCAACCCACAAACGTGAACGTGTTTTGCAGGGAAGCGCGCTGCAGAGTCAGGGAGCGCGTGATACGTGTGAGATTTGAACTGAACGCTCTTAACGAATTTATATAAAAAAAATCACAAAGGTGTATTGGAATTAGTGTCACTTTACTAGTTAGAAGCTATCAAAGTTGAATTAGTGGCACCATGATTCATCCTATACCTATCTTAGAAATGTTTTCAAGATTATGTTATACGACATTTTTTGTTTGTATCGATGATCAAGACATTTTTAAAATTGGGTAAAAGGTGTGGGTTTCGGCGACTCTGTTACGTGACATGTCCTGCTTATGTTTCTGTCAATAATCGATTAACATATGTATATATTTACTCTTCTTATATAATATACGCTAATTTGAACTTTACAAAATAGTGGAGTGTAAATTGTAATTTCGTAAAATAAAATTGATATATTTGTTTTTGTTTGTTACCTTTTTAATTCATGTGATAACTCTCTCGAGTGAGTTCCATTGTGTGTATATATATACATATACACGGGTAGGTAGATATTATGTAGATAATCATTAATGTGCAGTGCAGTCGTGAAATAATTCTTCCAAAAACTTGTCTGACTACTAACTCACGTGTTGTTTTATTACGAATTCTGAACTGGTCAGGCTGCCTTCTTCGTAAGTATTTTTTTTGGAAAATAAAAAGTACGACAAAAAGTACTTCGGGCTTATTACTTGGTTATTAATGAATCATGATTTTTTATAGAGATGACTATATTCATAAAAAGATATAAGGTTTTCGTATACAGAGTATAAAAAAGTAGATGCTTATTTTAATCAAAAAATTGATAATTTATTTTCAAATTCGGAATGTGTTAGATTTTTCTAAAATTTTAGTACTAGCGAATTTCCGCAAAGTAACATCCGATACTGTTTAATATCTATTTACTAGATTTTTATGGTATTTAATGTTTGTTTTTTCAAGCTAAAACGTTAATATTAGTAGGGGCAACATTGTTATTAGTAGCTTAGATATCGTCTTTCACATTTATTTAAGGTAAGTTGCGATCACCTAAGTGATATTATTACAAATTTAATGCCTTTTGGCATTCTCTAGCACACATCCCAACACAAGCGCTTACTAATTTCCACTTATTAAATTAAACAAGTGTACTTAGGTGACCCCCAGTGGCATCTTTTATAATTTTAAAAATTAAAAAAAATCACAGTTTCATTTCAAACGAAAATATAGTAGAATAGTGTTATTTAGATTAGTAAACTTTAACTTCTCATCGCACCATTATGTAATTAAACAAATAACATGCGAAATGACGGTAAAGTATCTTTAATACTTCGATCTTGAAATGAATGAACATGACACTTGCGAAATAAACGTATTCCAAATTTGAATTCAGAAAAATAGAAAACAAGTAACGAATGCCCGATAACGTCTTGTCAACATTTACATCTTCGAATGACTAGTCAAAAGAAATAATGTTTTATAAATTACCAGTCGATGTTACCGAATGACGCCCATGGAAGATCATGCGCGAGGGATAGCGCATCAAGAAGAACGCGCATTAAACATCGTAGAACTAATTCTTATACTTACAGAGTTTTCTATTTATATATTTAAAACTTTGGTTCTAAAAGCGTTAGTATTAGTTAGTTATGTTTCTACCAATCTAGTTTCGTGTTACGGTTTGCCGTGACACCGTTCGCTGTCACTTTGATCTCCTAATTGTATACATAAACAAACATGTTTCTGCAATGCTGGCGATATAGTAGAAAATGCACAATAGTTTGACGACCTCTGAGGACCTTGAATATATTGCAAGTACTCAATTTAAAAGAGCCGTGGAAGCCTAGTGGTCAGGGCGCTCACTTTAGTATCAGAGCGCAAGTGAGCTGGGTTCGATCCCCAGGTGCCGGCACCACTAAAATTGTTAAAAGCAATTTTAAGTGCTCTATTTACCACATGCTCGGCGGTGAAGGAAAACATCGTGAGGAAACCTGCATATCTGAGAAATAATAAGAAAAAGCGCCAAAAGAAGTATAACTTCTAAAAATATTATTTCGAGGATATGTGAAGCCCGCCAACCCGCAATGGAGCAGCTTGGCGGGCCATTCCCGGCTTCTACACCGTCTCACATATATGAGAAGGAGGCCTTTGCCCAGCAGTGGGCACTTACAGGCTGCTATACAGGCATTGTATTATATTAATTTTACAATAAATATACTCGTATGTATCCATTAACAGCCTGTAAATGTTAGTCTACTGCAGTATGTGGGACTGTCCCATAAGAAGGATTTACTATAATCGCCGCCATGGCCTCTGAATCGGCGATCGCAGTACCAATCACCTCGCATCATAGGCACTGCTACCCGTCATCGGTCTGCTTCATTTTAGTCTGGAATTTTTCGGGATGGTTATTCTTAAGGCTTTTCCCTTTAGTCGCTTCTTACGACACTCACGCGAAGTAAAGGTGTGGCAGATTCTTACGCCGATACCAACACACAGCATTCGTATATATACAATTAGGCTTTTTGGCGTTATCCTGACTTCTGTATTTTCATGTCTGTATAATATTACCTTTTAGAAAAAAAATTATACTGAATTCTTCCTTGCTGTTTACAAAAATTTTAATGGTGATACCATTTTCATTGACGAATAATGATAAAGTTCTTATGTAAACCTCGCCGATGAGCAAACCGTTTACAATCATTAACAGAAACCGGTTCGTGCGGTTTTTAGATGACATTACAAGTATGAAAAACCGTCGTAACCGCAATGAGAACCGAATCGAATGCCATTGGAGGAAATTTCGAAACTAGGCCAAGGCCAGCGTTGCGTATTTGGACCTTTATTATTTGATTATGTTTGGCAAACAGAACTTTTAATAACTGTGCTTTATTGTTATCAAATGTAAAGAAATGTCAGGCTTGATATTATATTAATTGCTAGATTTCAAGTTTTTTAATTCTTTGATTAGTATCACCAGTCCACATAGTCCACTTCTATGATAAACATATGCCTTTCTCAAAATGCTTAACAGGTGAATTGCCGACCTCAGCACCAAACGTCCTCACGACGCTCCCATTCTTGGTCTGATAGCTAGCAAGATGGTGTAGTCCGCAACCTTACAGAAGATACGATTTTCAGATAGAGTGAGACGGTGTGGTAGATTTTTATATGTAGCGACCCACCGACACGCGACTACTTTAATTCAGTAATTCATTAGAAACCTATAATAGATATTGAAACGATATGACGAATATCTATGTTTAAACTAAACAAAAAATATCCTTTTACCTACAGGCTAGCAAACATAATGAAGGAGATCGCCTTGCTGCCGGAGAATCTTCTACGAATGCCATCAGTAGGGATGGTGAACCAATGGTATGAGCGGTCGTTTGAAGAAATTATCCAGTTCGAGAAAATGGAGCCGGAACCACCTGTCTTGAGCCAGTGAGTTGATCAATCATTAATTTCTACACTGTATTTACAATAGATATTTTCGAATAAGGCATCTTTTACCGTAAAGTGGGTCAACAGAATATTGCTATAATCATAAAACATATTGCTGTAAAATTCAGCACAAAGTTGTAAGGAAGTAGAAGTACTAGAAGTGTGCACACTTTTAGTACTTCTACTTCTTGACTATAAAAGTTGGTATTCATACATGAAATAATATTAAGAACTTATTTTCTACTTCTATGTATATTTTATTAGTTGGCTTTAAAATATAGTCGCTAGAATACTACAGTCGGAGTAGCTACTTGCTAACCCGGTATAGTATATACTACGGTATACAGATAAGGGTACCGTAGTATACAGATACGGGTTATTTAATATTTATTTAATAGCCGTAATTTTCATTACAAGCTCATTTGCCTTAATCAAATAGTTAATGGAGTCAGACGTAACTTTGTGGAAATCAATTATTTTAAAGAGGGCCAAAGAAGCTACTTCGCACATTTTTCCAAACAGGACTCCTACTCTTTTTTTAGTTTTGTTTGATGTATTAATATCATTATTGTTATCTTTATTGATCTCAGATCACCAATTTTGGACAGGTTCTGCGAGAGACTGGTGCACATCAGAAATCGTCACGCGGACGTGGTGCAGACGATGGCGCAGGGCGTTTTAGAGCTTAAGGAGTCCCACGAAGTCGACCCCGGCACTGAAAACTCGATACAGTATTTCTTAGACCGATTTTACATGAGTCGGATATCGATACGGATGCTTATCAATCAGCATAGTTAGTCGTCTTTGATTTAATTAATTCTTTTTTATTATTCAAAAATATTTTGCAGTATTAACTGCCGATAAACTTAAATAAATAAAATTGTCTATCGTTGCATTGCTTACACTTAATTAATTTTATATCCAAAGATCGGTGCTTTCATTTGCTTTCATTGCTTTATCTATACTTCACTACTGAACATGGACCTCACCCCAAAAATGCGCCTGCAAATCCAACACGCATTTCTTGAAGGATTTACCCATACACTTCACCCGGGCACTTTGAAATAAATGATATTCTTTATTACTTCTAAAAAAAATTAATTAACACGACTCTCAAGCAAAATAAAAGAGAGGCTTTTAATGCATAACTGTACTTCAACCTGTCCATTAAGTTTAGCTTCCCTAATGTATTAGAGTCGGCTCTTGTCCTTTATTACTATCTAGCACATTATTTCCACGTGACCCCCAAGTGATAAGTACCATGTAATAAAGGTTATTGGTACTTCCTACTACTATTTAACTTCCTTTGCGGCATGTCCTTCGCGATATATAATGAATGCTGTGCAGCTAGTTTTGAGCTTGTTACAAATGCAAAGGATATCCTATCTACAAACTTCTTTAAACACCGCAGCAGTTTCTCGTCGTTCTTTTTTATTGAATTAATGAAATGTCTGCTTAAGGTCTTAAGGATTTTTATCAATTAATAAAAATGGCTCTGATTAGAATGATTATATGTTGTATAAGGAAGTTGATAAATTCCTTATACATAGACGACCATTCAAACTCCTACGTTTCATGGGAGTTGTTGCGGTCTACCACGGACTGATACACTACCCTGTTGCGTTAACGTAGGTACTACGTGAATATGACATGTTCATGAAAACAGTTCTATACTATTTTTGCGATGAAAACAATCAACCGCTGTTTGTTTATTGTATATGGGAAACCTTAGTTTTTTCATGCACATAAATGGGGCACCTTTACCGCTTTATTCACTATATTAAACTTTGGTTGACAATTATATGCCGGCACCGAGATCTGGGCTCTGTCATAAAAGACTTCTAATATAAAACATTAACAGTTTTAAATGACAATAGGAATTTCTTCTGTGTCGCGGAAGCAGTTTACATATATGAATTGCACATGGACAAACACCCAGACAGGGAACTATTACTGATTGTAATTAAGTATGTGTGTATGTTTGAACGGATTTTTACACTTTTTAAATGTTCTTTTCTTCCTTATGATATAAGAAGTGCTGTAGGCTGTTTCATCCTGCTATGACAAATGTGAAAGTTTGTACGTTGTCGTTCAATCGCGCTTAAAGCGCTAAATGGATATGAAAGAAATTTCACAGACGTAGATTATGCTATTGAAATGCAGACTGCTTATCTCAATTAAGAGTTCTCTTGAGTTAACATTTCTAACCACTCAGACGAAGCCTCGGACAACCGCTAGTAAACTTTAAAGAAATAGACTTTAAAGCCTTCATTCATATATATTTATATTGTATCCTGCAGCGCTGCTGTTCGGGGAGCAGATCGGGAAGCAGGCGTCGGTGAACGGCATGGGCTGCGGCGGTCGGCACATCGGCTCCATCGATCCGGCGTGCGACGTCGCGGCTGTCGTACGCGACGCATATGAAAACGCACGCTTTCTTTGCGATCGGTATTACTTAGCCTCGCCCGAACTTGAACTGCTGCAGAATGGCGGTGACTATCCATTTTTTTATTTTGTGTTAATTTTAATGATTCTTTGTACCGATAGGTGTCCTCAAGTTTATTATTATCCCCTGACGTGTCATAACTTTAAAACAATAAAAAAAATATTGTTATGAGTTAAGACCAGTGAAACTAGTCCAAAGATTATTATGTATCTATGATATAAAGACAGTCCTATGACAGGAGATTGTAACATATTATCATTTATAAGCTGAGATGATATTGGCAGAATACTTTTAAACGCCATACAAGAAGAAGAAAAACGTAGTCTTAAAAGAGTTGCTGAATCCTATCTTTCTGACCAGTTTATTAGAGCTTTTATTATCACCCTTTAAAATTTAACTGCGGAACATGGAGCTGTCCCAATGAGTAGATTTGCCGTAACATTGAACAAATATCTAAATAGAATAAAAGGTGTTGAATTTGAGGTCACATAGTTAATGATTAGATATCATTAACTATGTGATATCTAACCATTAATTATGTGACGCCCCCTATCATAGCTATGTAAAGAAAGTGTTTTGTCATTACCTTCATTACACAAACGAACGACTATGCTATCGCTGTGTCAACAACACATGTCATCGCTGAATTTAATGTAATTGTAGCGCGTCTTCAAAAATCTGCAATAATTCAGACTAAAAGAACATCAGTTATTTAAACTGATCGTTATTTTAGATAAAATAAAATAAAACGAAACTTGGCACAAACGTTTCAGCCGGAACACATGTCTTAATATCTAACATTTTCGTGGCCGCCTTGCAGTGGCGAGCGACCGGCCAATGCCAATCGTCTACGTGCCGTCGCACCTCTACCACATGCTGTTCGAGCTGTTCAAGAACGCGATGCGCGCTGTAATGGAGTGCCACGAGGGCGCGCCCCCGCCCATCCAGGTCAATCTGGTGCTGGGCAGAGAAGATATCTCCGTTAAAGTGAGATTTATTCAAATGTCTTAATAAAATACGTAGTATATTACAGTTTAAGTATGATGATGATGTACTCCTTCCTGATTTCGACAAGACGTGTAATTTTAACAAATAGAAATTATCATTTGAGCAGGTTTTACTAGAGTGGCATTTTAGCGCAACTATGGAGACACTCGCTCGTCCTATATATATATATATACCTTAACGTATAGTATGTAACGCTTAATTAAAAAGTATGTAATACGTTTTAAATTCAAGGATTACATCACCTCTGTTTAACCATGAAGCGTAAATAACAAATGAACAAAGGTCGACAAATGAAACCAACCGCCAAATGACATAACCCATTGATTTTGTTAAACTATCTAGTTATGTGTAACATCGTAATATTACGCTTATTATGTTTGGTTTTTTTTTGTTTATTTGTATCTCTATAAAACATAGTTAATATCTCACATGAATTACGTTGCCCGAAGAAATGTGAATCTGCTATCTTCCTTGTTATTAAAGAAGCATCTCTAACAAGCCATTGATATGCATTTGCAATAATAATGAGGTCGATTCAATTCTAACTCGTGGAGCGATAATTTGTGACGTCACGCCTTACTCGTATCGTAGTATTGTGAATTGATCGTGACAGCGTTTAATTTGCTTCATTTAAAAGACGAATATTCTTGATGAATTTGTGATTAAGTATTGTGAGAGTAAGTCTATCGGTCTTTGATTCATCTACCAGCCATGGCTAATATTTTATATGCAGCTAAATTTACAAATAGCGTAAATTATGTATATTATACTTAAAAGGTGGTAAAGAAGTCCCTTTTGTGCCTAGGAGGTGTTTGGATAAGAGGCACTCTCCTGCCTTTTTCTGCCGTTAATCAGTAATGCAACCATTGTTGTGTTCTTGTTAGACGGGTTTAATTACGGGCTGTGAGGTTTTCCATCTTAGGCCTTAGAGGTGCAAAACCATCTGTTAGCTTCTTTTATTAAATTTGAAGTTAAAGAGATTGGCTGCAGCGTTTACTTGTATATACTGGTGAAACATGTAAGTGGACTTTAACAGTGGTTAAAAATAAATCTTAATTAATAAATAGATCTTAGAAAAAGTGAATGTATAATTAAAATGTAATGTTCTGTAATAAGTTCTTACACATTTTTAACTTATTTGATATACGTATCATTTATTACGTGTTATGAATCTGAATATTTTTATATAGAAGTTGTTATCATTATGCTAAATCGTGCATGACTATTTGTCTATTTATTATGACGAGTTTTGGTTTCCCAGGATTCCTCACCTTCATGTGATTGTGAGTGATAATTTATTAACGCGGAATGATGCAGATGCAGGAACGCCTTCTCAAGAAACGAATAAAAATGAATCAGACAGACATAAGTATGGATGAGATTATGAAAGCACTGAAGAGCATGAAAGCAGGTAAAGCAGCGGGATATGAAAGGGTGGCGGTCGAAATGCTGAGAGGTTCCAGAGCTTGTATCATAATAAACGGGGCGTACACGGACTGGTTTGATATCCATAGAGGTGTTAGACAGGGCTGTGTAGCATCCCCTTGGTTGTTCAATTTATTCATGGATACTTGTTTGACAGATTTGAAGGAGAGTGATTGTAGACTAAGAATGGGTTGCTTGTTAAATGTTTGCTCTACGCCGACGATCAAGTCTTACTTGCGTCGTCATCGGCTGAGGAAGTGCAGGCAATGGTGACAATTATTAATGGGGCATTGGAAAAAAACGGAATGAAATAAACGTTAATAAGACAAAGGTGGTTATGGTGTTTGAAAGAGAGGAGAGGATGACGGAAGTATGTATCAAGATTAGGGAAGAGCAAAGCAAGATTACTTTAGAGCAAGTGAATGAGTTCGTTTGCTTGGGAACAATGTTTACGAGAGATGGAAGGTACGAATGTGACTTTGAAAGGCGAGCAATGGCAGGTAATATGGTGTATGGGGCATTGCATACATTTATGAATAGCCGGAGAATATCTCACAAAGCTCGTTTGGCTGTGCATAGAGGGGCATTGGTACCAACACTAACATATGGAAGCGCAAGCTGGGTATGGCAGAAGAGGCATGAAAGTAGGATAAATGCAGTAGAAATAAGGGCTTTAAGAACTATCATTGATGTAAAGATAACTGACAGGGTTCGAAATAATGTGATCAGAGAGCGTTGTGGCGTGAAAGACGATGTAGTGACACGAATTGAGAAAGGGATGCTGAGCTGGTTTGGACATGTGGAGAGGATGAATGAAAGTAGGTTGATGAAACAAATATATGAGGCGAGTGTAAATGGTAGAGTCGGGAGAAGAAGACCTTGGCGAACACTTCACGATCAAATCGGAAACGTTCTGAAAAAAGGGCCAGGTCAAGAGTACTCTAAACCAACGAGCATACATGCGAAGATTGATGAAAGTGGAAGAAGAGAAAAACGTATGTTAGGACCGTAAGTGGAAGAAGAATGTCTCTGCCTACCCCGTTGGGAACAAGGGGTGAATATATACATACATACATATTGACATAAATTATTTCGGAAATTAGGTTGTGACTTTAAATGTTGTCATAATTATATGAATTGGAAGGTGACGTGACGTCAGATATAACTTACGCTAAGATAATTTTATTGAACAGGTGATAACTTCTAATTGTTAAGTGAAAGAATTTGAAACAGAATGTTGTCATGGTCAAATTCGACCGAGATTATCTTGGTACATTTTCCGTCGGTTTTAGCTAGATCAAAATATAAATGTTAAGGTTTCCAAATGCTTTAACCTAAATAGCTATGGGATTGAGATTTTGATAGAAACAGATCTGTTTTTAGAATTATTATCACGAAGCGAGAAAGAAGTAGTACTAAAGAATGTTTTGAATATTTTTACAGATGTCAGATAGGGGCGGTGGTATACCCCGGAGTGTATCAGATCTGCTTTTCAAGTATATGTACAGCACCGCGCCGCAGCCTTCCAAGTCCGACTCACACACTGTACCGCTGGCCGGTTAGTTATTCTAGATGTTAAATACAATAAATACGCTCTTCATCATTAACAATTACTGCTGGAGACACTGGACTCTCATTGGAGAGATTTTTCCGTAATCTCCATTCTGTTTTGTTTTTATTATTTTCATGACATCACGTTGTATTGTTATGTATACGCTTTTATCAGTGTTTTGAACAAATATAGTCGGAATATTTACGTTAACATGATACGTGATTTTCTTTCATTTAAATTTTATTATCATCGCACTTTGCAACACTTATTTTGAATGTTATACATGTCACAACAATTTATAATAAAAAAATATTTACCTCCTTTTTGATAGCAGTTCGTGAGGTTTATTTAGTAACGCTAATAAAAACGTGATACATATAGAAAGGTTAATATTTTTAATATTAGAACGCCCACGATATTTTAATGTTCATTAATGACATGCCAAACTAACAACAGTTCGCCTGATGGTAAAAAGCTGCTGCAGCCCATGGACACATGGGTTGCCACTCCTGAGGATTAAGATGGACAGCTTGTAATTATACTGGTTATGTATATCTTTCAAACCGGAAAACAACAGGAGTCGCACTGATGATTAGCGGCAGAAGTATGTAAGAGTGCGTTATCTCCCAGACGCCTCCTTGGCAGAAAAGGAATCCTGCCAACTAGTAAATCATTTATTTAAACATAGAAACATCATGCACGTTTACTCTCACATTTATAATTTAAACAGGATTAGAAAGAAGTAGGTTATGTAACATCGCCCGACTCTTCCATGACTATGGCAAGTTCTAATATTTTATTACGCAATAATCCTATTATTCGGCAATTTTCTTACCGCAGGTTACGGGTACGGCCTGCCGATTTCAAGACTCTACGCGCGATACTTCCAAGGTGACCTGGTGCTTATGTCATGCGAGGGTTACGGAACTGACGCTGTAATCTATTTGAAGGTGAGTCTCGAAGCACTCTCAAAAAGAATATTCAAAATGATAATACGGAATGTTAATCGGTATGGCGTTCAATGAATCCTCGGTATCGGGGTGATTTACTAAAGATGTGGGTAATTTCATTAATGAATTAGGTAATGATAACATATCTGAAGGTATAATTATAATATTTCATATAGTTATGTTTATTAGTTCGGTAGTTCTTAGTCAAATACGAATAGCTGTCGTAATAATGTTGAAAAAATCGTGCGCGGGGCTGTGATTAACAGGATTTCTTATTACCCGTTTGCAAAACCCGTAATTTACTTACTAAGAAGGCCTCATCTTATCAAAGATTAAATCAAAACAATGCGTCATTACGACTTAGACTAACGAACTCTACTAATCTTGTAAGAAATGTTTAAACTTTTCTTAATTTTTATTGTGTTTAAGTTTTTAATATTGCTTCTGAATGAGTAAATAAACAAATTTACTTCACCTCAAATTCGGATCGTTATTGTTACACATACGTTATGTTACATACGTACTATAAAAAAATCCTATATTGCCTAAAACGTTTTCGTGACCAACACGAAATGTAATAATACAGTGCAAGGAGTGTAATGTGGAATATGCCATATGTGGTCAATCCAAACTCCATGCGTAAGTGAGCAACTTATGAACGAGGCTCTGGCGAACGACTGATGGCGGAGTCTGCCGAAGATTATTAGACCAGACTAGATGGGGAGCAGCATCACAGGCACGAAGGTACCAGCACTGCATTCACCAACCCGCCTATCCAGCGTGGTAAGTACGGGCAAAACTTCCATACATGGCATGCCAGCTTAAGTTGGCGCATGGAAAGGCCTATGTCCAGTTGTGGATTCATACAACAAGAATAAAGAAAAGTATAATAATAATCGCTGCGTAGATTATATACATAGGCACAAATTACACATCGGGTCTAATATTTTGTACTGGTATACTAGAGCCTGTAGTGTAAACCTTGAGATGTACTTCGGTATACTTGTACACAATACTCCTGTGTAGTACAGGAAGACTTTAGAATTTAAACGGGAATATTTAACAGTTAGTGCTATATGTAGTAAATATTTTTGGAAACGTCATTTGGGAATTGTGTAGTGTTGGTGTTTGTATGGAATGAAAATGACGCAGTGCCCCTACCCTCACACTAAGGATGCTGCCATCCCATCACCAGTCAGTATCGATATGGGTTCGGCAAATCGGTGTAAACTTTCCGCCATGAGTCTCATTTGTTATTTTGCAGGGTGCACCACATGCAGGAGAAGTTAGTATTTGGAGAAAAAGATTGTGTATTCTTCTTTTCACCCTTGTAGTTTAATTTAACGTATTAAGAAAAACATACTGGTATAGACAACATTGCACTAATAATTTGTTTTCATAGGCACTGTCAAACGAAGCAAACGAACTCCTCCCAGTGTTTAACCGAACATCGACCAAATTCTACCGACCAGTTCCAACTCTCGCGGACTGGTCAGGTTCCCTCAACACCGCCAGCAACTCTCAATGTGTGCGGACAAAGAACAGAGAAAAGTTGTCACCGTCTCTTTCGCACGGCCTATAGTGGAAGGAGACAGATTGAGTTAGTCGATGGAAAGACTCGCAGTATGTAGTCTAAATTGGTAGATATTCTCTATTGTATGTGGTAGTCGTGGAATGCTAACGTAAGTGTGATCGAGTGATACGAAACTGTGCTAAAATAATAATGTAAATTAGAAATGGCTTTTAGGGAACTTAGATTCATTATTTTGTGATTTAATAGTACAAAATTCTCAACACTTAATTAAATTATGGTAGCATTGAAGTGTTTTCGGATTTTTTTTATGTTGCTATTATTTTGTGCTCATATTATTAATTATCTTTCTTTTTAGGGCTATATATTATAATTATTATTTAAAATTAAAAGTTACTGCGGGTCTTTGTTGTTTCCTTTTATTCTATATATTTTACTTAACATGTGATACTCGGTATAGTGTTTATTGGTTATAGATCGCAAAATTGGACTGAATTTGTGTGAGGGAGACAGCATGTTCTATCTGTGTCAAATGTCAAAAATATGATAATGAATAACAAGTTCAAAAAGTACAAGAAGGTTATCTGTCAAATTTGACATATGGCACCAGATTTCTGAGGGATGTATGGAAATGTAATTTTAACTGTAATATTTTTATTGATTAAGTAAAAGATATATATATTTTATAAGTTAAAGTGTGAAATCCGAAACTGGGATTTATTTGAAAGTGTTTCTTCAAATAATTTATATCATTAACAAGGCGAAGGAAAATATCTTGAGTAAAAATTAATAATTAAAAAAATTCTAGGATATCATGAAATCTGCCAACCGACATTGGAGTAGCGTTGCAGACCTTTGTCCGCTTCAAAACCCTCTCAGATATTGAGAGGACAGGCGCTCCTGTTGGCTATATTTATAGGCTGCTACTTTACGTTTTTTAACATAAACTGATTAAATCAACGAAATACTTTTAAATCTGTCTCTGTTTGGAGAAAAAAAAATTGTATTCATACAATGATAATATCACTAGATGTAGAAATAAATAATATTTTGATGAATCCAAATGATCCAAGTAATTAAATTGTTTACAGTAAACCTGAGCAAAATGTCATAGGCTAAATTTTGTAACAAGTGTGATATTAATGTCATATTTTTATTAAACATCTATAATTATACCCATGTGCTAAAAAATCGTTTTTCTATTTTATGCTTTAATTTAAAGCATAAAATAATGTATTCTTATTGTTGGCTCAATTTTTATTGATATTAAAAATATATAATAAATAAATAAACCACACCTTGCATGCACCATAGACCCCCACATAATTTTAGGAATTTGATTCTAATGTACTGCCGTTATACAATAAAAGGGCGCAAAATTCCATTTAATAGTTTCCATTTCGTCCCCACTCAATGGTGGACATACTTTAGTAACTGTATAATGATGCCACTCTCATTATTTCGTAATTTACTCAATCTCTGTGTGAAGGTATAAAGGAAAATATCTTTTCTTTAAGAAATAATTGTTTTAATACTCTATATTCCTTATCATAATAATATTTGATATTATTTTTATACCAATATTTAAAATAGATGTTTCGTATAATTACAGCAATTAATTATACATTACTATGACAAAAGATAATTTTATGTTAATATACTCATTAATACTTGGGGCTGATTTAAATGGCATCTGCTTTGAAAATGGTTTGCTTTTTTTTATATTTTATAATAAAAAGTTATGGTTAGCAATTTTGGTCCTAAATTTAAAGATTTTTCATTACAGAAGCCAATAGAAATACGTTTTAAATAAGTAACATAGTCTGGCACAAGGATTCCAATCTATTTCTGATGTTTATATGAATTTGCGATGAGTGTAGATATTTGAATGGTACCGATTTTATATTGCACATTTTTTAATTTAATCTTTACTTACTGAAACTATATATTATTGTCATTTCACCAAAAAAGATAAATATATAGTAAATGAGTTAACCATTTTTATGAACATTTGCACCAGTCTTAAAAAATTATTATTACAACATTTCATAAAATACTAAAAGCATTACAATATTTAACAATGACATTTTTTTAAATTGTAAAATCATGTTTCGTTGAAGCGCTAATTAATGCATTTTTTAATTCATTTAAGTTGTTATTCCAACTCGATATTTATGTAATTTAATGGATAGATTGTAGAAATGTCTTATAGCAAAGATTATTTAGTTTTAAGAATAAACGTTAATTAAAAATGAATTATATGTTTTATGCCTCTTAATCCCTTTATCTCTTACATATTATATTTAATTGCGGCCGGTGGTGACATCAATATTTAAATGTTTTACGAATTCATGAAACAATCGCTGGACGCTAAAGTAGATGTGTAAAACTGTCAATTAAATAGTAGTAATCGTTGCTACTTTTTATGTTTACTTGAGATTTCGATGCATGAAAAGTTATGCAATTTTTACGATACCGTTTAATCCAAAACGTGACATAAAAACAGAATTTCTGTAGTTGCAACAATGCATGAGATAATGTAAACATATGATAATAAAAATTTACTAAAGTTAGATGTAGCGATCCCACGGGTACACCCGGTTTAGATCCGGCCTTATTTTGGATAATACGCCGATTAATTATTAGACGGCAAAATAGTTCATAGTCAGTCAACACATAGGGGTATGCAGAAATAACCGATTTTTGTTTGGCACGCCTTAGATGAGTCCATGAAATCGGACGTTATGGGTGGCGAGCCGGAATTTGCTACCGGAGTTTCCTTTGTTGCCTCTTACGACGCCAAGGGGAAGAGATGGGTTACATTTTCTTCCACCGCTACCACTACATAGTATTATAATATTAGTAGCTAGTAGCGTCCACTAACACAACGTATAGATGTAATCGGCTGTAAGAGTATAACGGTTTTCCATGACTTATATACACACTGATGTAATATAATCTAATCTTTTTTTTATGAGACTAAGTCCGCTGCTGAATGACCTTTCCATGACGCCACCAACAAAAGCTGGCATACTATGCATGGCTTCGCTTTAGAGTATTATTGTTCTGTTATCACTTTTCTGGAATTTGAGTTTTTGAGGCATAGTCCGATACATTTTCCGCTATAAGTGGGCTGCCAGAAATTCTACCGTTAGCAGGGTGAGTGCATGCGCATATTAGAACATGTTTTTTCAATTTAATATAAACATATATTTTAAATGACAATTACGTTTTACAAAAAAAAGATCCTCGACGAATGCGGAATAAAACTAGTGTCAAACATTTACAGGGTACCTAATTAAAAGAAGGCTATAATTTTAATATTTAAGTTTTAAAATAGGTGATATTTTGACTTAAAACAGTAGAAATAAATAAATACAGTCGTAAAACTTTATTTTTGTGTTAAACTTTGTACTATTTATATTTTTATTCGTATCGCTAGGGGTAATCGTGGATTCCATTTGGGGTACACCCTATTCATTGCTGCTATCCGTTCTATAACACCTCTACGGGATTGTGATATAGGTTTTAGGATACAGAACATCCACTACCCTATCCTTATATACCTTATGTATCCACATATTTATCCCCTTCAAAGTCAAGCCACTTATGTAAGAAATAGAAATTCGTAATTCCCATTGATATCATCGACCTGCCTGGAAGAACTCGCACCATTGATAATATAAAACAATTGATTTTGAATTATATTACTCAAATATGATATAAGCAAGCAATAACAATGCCACAGCGCACGCGATGCATTATTCCTAATAACGGTCATTAGCCGCCTATTGTGTGTAAGGTTGCGGGATTTCAACAACTTTTTTTTTTATGTATAAGACGGCAAACGAGCAAGCGGTTCACCTGATGGTAAGTGATTACCGTCGCCCACATACATCTGCAACACCATAGATGCTGCAGGTGCGTTGCCGGTCTTTAAGGATATTTAGGAGTTGGGAGGGAAGAGGAGAGGAATAGAGAGGGAATGTTGGCCTCCGGTTACCTCACTCACCGAACGAAACGCAGAAGCACAAGATGCCTCTACTTCGCGCCGGTATTCTGCGAGGCTGTGGCATCAATCCGGTCGAGCAGCAGCTAAAGCCGCCGCTTGGCTCTACCACGCTTAAAACTTTCTTTCTTCTTTTCCTATATTTTAAATAGTATTTGAACAATTCACTTTTTGTTGTTCTATTCGAAAACATTTGTAAATTCTTAATCTCTTCATCTATCTTCAATAATTATGTAGCCGCTTGCTATTGAAATCCCACACTAGAGTTCCTTTTCAGAAAATTTTGGTGGTGGCCTGTGGGTGGCCGACCAAAGGAATCAAAATATTGCCCTACGTTGTTTTTGTCTATGTGTACATACTTTTTTCTGTTTTATATCTGAATCCAAATTGGTTATTAAATTGCCTGTAATGCAAGTAATGCACATTTATAATGTACTCTGTGCTACTGAGAGAATACTCAAAGTACTCTGTGGAGAATACGTTCTTGAAAATGAAACAATACCACGTCCGTAGCTGGATGACCTAGTGATGCCTAATCGATTATAGTAAATATCGACCATAATCGGTTATGCTTTCCAAGGTCGGTTTCACAATCGATCGACGATAAAAAATAATCGACACATTTTGCAGCAGTAAAGTTTTAAACGCACCTAAAAAAGTTAACACGGTCACAGTGTTTTAAAAGTACAAATAATCTGTAGCCAAACCCGGAAAAAAGAAGAACGCCTGCGCAAGAATCGAATCTTCTATGGGATAACCCATAACTAACATTTCTGTGTATTTAATTTAATGTTTAAAAGGTATTACTTATAAATAAAATAAAAAACGTATATGAGCTAATACCTACAGGTAACATTAAAGTTACGGTTAGCTTATATATTTAACATTTTTTACATTACATTACACGATACTCGAAATTTCGTATCGATGTACGTAAAAAAAAATAATGATAAATGAAGTTAGTTTAAGTTTGGTTGTCAGTTCACTCAGTTGTCACCTGTCACTTATTTGTCTAGTTTGCAAAGTGCCAGCTGGTAGTTAGGTTATGCATGCAAAACTAATAATAAATAAATTAAACTGTTGCAAATTTAATTATAATAATGAAGATCTACACAAATGAAAATAATACGGCTACTTTGAAACTATTGATAGCGGCAAATTTAGCAGGCAAAAAACTTGAATTACTCAAAGCAACTTTCGAAGGTATTTATATTTAAATCCTTTATTTTTTAATGGGGAACTGTAACATTCATAATATCAATTTCGCAATTACTATGGATCAAAATGTGACCTTGATTGCATGTGCTATATTCAGAAAATTATTTAAAACTGTATGTTTACATTTGTGTATATATTTTACATTTGTATATACAGTATCAGTGACAATAATTAAGTCATAGTCATGTAATTGTAAATTAATATGTTGTTCATTTATAATATATAATTTCGGAAAGAGTTTTTATCACAAATGCTAGCATATAATGCGTCTACAAAAGTTATGTACATTATGTACACAATGTTTGTGTGCTGGTGATGAGTGGTACTAGAAATACTGGAATATATGTTACAGATGTAGGAACTAATTAAGGAAACAACAGGACGTAAAAAGTTATAATTTAACACAAAAATTCCATAAAATTTGTTTTATATATTTATACAAGGGTTGTGCTAACCACCGAATACATACCTGTATTAGCTCATTTCAGTTGTAGTTCTGGAGGCCTTGTTTTTTTCTATGAATTTTATCTACGATAGGTGTATTGAGTATGACCTGGATAAAACACCAAGTGTAATGTTTACAGTTTGGTGGAATATAATCTATGTTTTATTGGTGAAGGTGAATTAATGATTACCACAAAAATTATTAAAAACAATAGTTATTGCATTTTTTGGATTTGACCATCATGTATTTTTTGGTTTAATCACAAGCAATTAAAAAGTTTTTATATTTGAAATTATTTAAATAAAATATTATTTACTGCAACACAAGTTTATTATTTATAAATTACAAATATAAGTGTATTAGCATGCAACTAACAACCTGGGGTTGGCACTGAGCACTCGTCTGGCATTGCAGACGGCATTTTCACAGGGCCGCAAGTGTTGCCATTGCTGGAAGTGGATGATCAGCTGGCATTCTTCTCCAGTAATGCTGCAGCGCAGTATCTGTTTCCTGTTCTGGATTTGTCAGAAAATGGGCAATGGTATGTATATGTTTTAATTCTTCTTTTGTGACCCATGAAATGAAAATTTTTGTTTGTTTTATGGGACACTCTTTTTTACAACATACCACCACTTCTTAAGTAGTTTTCTAACTGCAGAAGAAAGGTGAAGTTTTTGCTCAATATTCTTTTATTTATACAATTTTTCCTTAATTATTTTAATTTATAAAGAAATTATTAACAATGTATGAAAACATCATGTTCATGTAATGATTCTACCAATATTAAGTTAGTTATTGATAACTTTTTGATCTATTTATTTACAGCCAACAAATGCAAGAGTGGGAAGCAACACGGCTCCAGCCTGCAGTGGCAGCAGTAGCCGGTGGCAAAGCCATAGCGTCTGATTTACGACAAGCTCTGCAATCGCTGCTGCAAATGATAGATTCGTTGCTCCAGAAGCACAAATATATTCTTGGGGTAAGTTAAGTTTTAATTTTAGTGTCTAATCAGTGTTTTCTTTACTCAGTTACAAATTCCTCATCAAAAATATTAAAGGTGGCTTTTGCTCAGCAGTTAGATATTTGTGGGCTGATTCTTTATTTTTCTAATGTTATTGGTGTTACATAATAAATACAAATAATCGTGTCTAATCTATGGTGTGTAAATGTTATGTATTTATCCCCATGAAAAAAGCAACAGTGACGCAGTCATCGCTTTATTTTTTCTTGCAGGATAAATTGTCTGCTGCTGATATTTCAATTTGGAGCACACTGTATCCTCTTTACTATGAAGAATCTCTTAGGCAAAGCTACATGGCTGATTGTGAAAATATTGCACGTTGGGTTGATGAACTGGCTGCTGCAAAATCAATTCAGGTAAATTAAAAAAACATAATATATAATACATGCATAAAAAAAAAAAAAGGAATGAACATCTATAAAATTAATCTCAATTCTATAAAAGTAATTTGATCTAAATAGTCACATTTTTAATGAGTACTTACATCAAAATATTTCGATATTCTATGATATACATAGAGATTTTTTATCATTCTTGAGCCAATATTTACCAACTTGAAGTAAATAAGAGTATAGATTAGTAAAGGTAAATTGAGTAAAAATATTTTTTTATTTATTGCATTTGATGATTGGAAGTAGTCGCCAATAGTATTTTCATCCCCAGTCTGCAGATATTACATCTTAGTTTTTGTCTAGGAAGCAGTTAAACAATGGGGAGGATCTGCCAAAGGACCATTTGGAGCATCCTCCATACTCGGTATTCCACAGATCACCAGCCTTGTCTCACCTGTCAGGTAATTTTTATAAATTTTATAATCAACACCATAAGTTAATTTCATTGTTTATTAGTATCTGTGATTTATTTACATTACTAGTTAATATTGACATTAACAATATTTTAAGAGGTTATGTAACAACCTCATCAACAAACGATACACTGGCATGGTAACATACTGTTTTGGTATTTCTCAAGCATTCTGGTCCTATAACCTCAAAATTATTAGGGCCTCCTTTTTTCCTTTGAATGGTGTTAGTAACTTTTCTTCTAGGAACAGCTTAATTTTTTTACATTTGTTATTGCATTGGGCTACAAGCGTTGCAGCCAAAAATAAGTCTTAAAATTTTTACTGCTTCCTGATTTAATGTCTTAAATTGTTAAATTTAATAATTGCTTGAAAAATTGTCAAAATTTCTCTTTTATTAGACTGATGTAGCCAAAACGAAAATTGGCAGACTCTGGACATCGGTACTAAATAAAATTTTCCACTACCTTTGATTCAAATTCGGCATATTTATTAACCTCAGGATGGTAAAGAATTTTGGTTGTTCGAATCAAACAATATTTTAATCTGATTGGGACGCTTATTCCTTATTAAGGAATCTATATAGATATATTATAATCTAAGGTTATATTATGTCCCATTAAATTAGATCGATAATGCAATGTCCCATTAGATGCCTTATTTTTTTTAGATAACTTTTACCAAAAGGTTCTATGTTTATACAAAATATAGTCCACATCCTCTCAAACAGAACCATGGATGAAACTTGTAACCATAAATGTTTTATTACATGTAATGCTTTAAAATTCATCTTTAGTAGGTCACCAGATGAGGATGCTGCAGTTGTCGGCGCTACACCCGAGGAAGTACAAGCGGCTAAGGAGGGCTGGATAAATGGTCTTAAAAATTTGCAAGCCCCCTTACCACAAGATAAACTAGTGTAAGGTTAAACTATTTCAAATTAGATTAAATTAGTACATTTTAAATAGGTGGTGTAGGTGACAACTTTGTAAATATCTAGTACATTTTTTGATTTCAGGCTAAAGGTCGTAAGTTGTTATGTCAGTGCCAGAAATGATGACACAGTAATGGCTATATAAAAGCGGTGTAAAAGAGTGTTACACTTTTTAAAATTTTTCTCCATACACCAACATCACCTGAACATGGTGCCCCAATGTCTGTCTAACGAGTAAGGTGGTAAAATGCGCAGCGTGGTGTAAACCTTCAACTTAACCTGTAATCTCTAATCGGTGTAACGACCGCGTGGCATACTGGTTAGCGTACTTGACTGCTGAACCACGAGTACTGGGTTCGAAAATCCGATGTCAAAATTTGTACAAAAACACAACCCGTGTTTCTAACGCAGCATCAGACTCTTCCTCCGATCTTATAGCTTAGAGTTACATTGCATATAGGAAGGTAAACACGAGTGTATTTGCGATTGAGCGTAAACATACGGCACTATAATATCTCCTGCGCAGTTGAGAATCGCCGATAGTACTCGGAAGTTGTAGCCGTGGTCGAACTCGACCAAGGGGACATCACTCGCCGTAACGCTTATGCGACAAGATCGGCGGAAGGTTCGAGTGCCTAGACAGTTAAATTAACCAGATCCAGAATCAGACACAAGGCAATCCCTAATTTTCGAATCACGCAGGTGCATGTATTTGTATGTAACTTAATTTTCTTGTCCCTTCAGATTGCCAATAAAAGGACGTAAAAACGTGCTAATAACTTCAGCGCTGCCTTACGTGAACAATGTACCGCATCTGGGGAACATCATCGGATGCGTGCTCTCCGCTGACATATTCGCAAGGTGAGTATTTATATAATTTTACACGCTGCGTTTTACATTGCCCATGCGCTTACACAATCGTATGTTGTAAGAACACCATGTCACAGGCAAGGTAAGGTAAAAATTTTAATTTTTCTCGTTATGCATGAAAGAAAAGCCTAATTTATGAAACAAAAGATTGTTACTTCAATGATATTGTAATTCCCCCCAGAGGATGCTGGTAACTTTTAAACAACTCCATTAAGAGTCTATGTTTTACTTCATTGTCTTTGGTTCCAGATACTGTCGGTTGTGCGATTACAACACACTGTATATATGTGGTACAGACGAATACGGAACTGCTACGGAAACGAAGGTATTTTTAATCAATATTTTGTCAGAATAATCTTCTTCAGTATTGTTAGTTACGAGTATATTTATTAGTAATATTTTTTTAATTAGCGAGCGTAGTTTATTATTCACAGCACACCTTATTAAATATTTTCAATATTTTAATATCTAGTATATTTATAAAACAATCTTAAAAGTTTTGATTGTTATACCACATATTGTAAAAGTGGAAAACATGTTATTGATTATATTCAGCGATATATATTTCACGAAAAATTACTACATAACATATATTTACATAGCACTTTTTAATCGAAAGCATTACTATTATAATATTTTTATTGTAATATCTAAGGTTCTACATTTACAAGGTAATTTGTAAAAGAAAGTTGTTTGTAAAACTATATGAACCTTTGCACTTCAGGCGTTGGAAGAAGGTTTAACGCCACGTCAGATCTGCGACAAATACTTCGACATCCACAACGCCGTGTACCGCTGGTTCGACATCGGCTTCGATTATTTCGGACGAACTAGTACAGCGGAGCAGACTGAGTAAGTTTAAATTGTTCTATTTTATACTTATGACTCTTTTTGTAGCTTTACTCAATTTTCTGATTTACCATATTAATTTCTAAAAATGGGTCAAATCAGCAAATTAATGCATTAGTAAATTTAATATTTCCAAGAGTAGTTGCAGTTTTGGAGACTGTTTTGTTTTTGTCTTCATTATATATTTGGGGTTAAGCTGTTAATGTTTTCTCAAATGCCAACGTCGCATGCAAGTGGTGCGCCTCGTTAGCTGAAAGATGTGACTCTGGTGAACTAATAATACGATAATGTGGACGCAGACCTAGTGATGGGGGTCTACCCACGTACTTTCTGTGGTAAAAATAAGCGAAACTTTCAAGAATAGTATCCCAGCTTTCGTTGGCTCTGTGACCTATGGACACCTTCTATTTAATTAATAATTGAAAAGAACTGTTATGATTGTTATGGCCCATAGACACAAATATTTACTCGATGTAGGTTAACACCCTTGAGAATTAAGATGGAAGAATTACCTTGTTGCCTCAATTCAAGTCAAAGAATCAATTACAAATGGAGCAGGCTTATACTGCTACTTACAATATCGTAGACATTGATGTACAATTCAGATTTTTATAATTGCATTACATTGTTATAATATATGTAAGTAATTATGGCGCATACTAACCCGGTTTTTTTTTAAAAATAGAATAGCACAGAAGCTGTTTCTAAAACTGATGGATAATGGATTCGTTAGCACGCAGTCAGTGGAGCAATTATTTTGTGAAAAATGCGAGCGCTTTTTAGCGGACAGGTAATTTTCAAACCTTTTTTTAAAAAAATCTTTACAAAAGTGTCGTGGAGGCACTGCACGATTGCACATAGACAAACATCCAGACCAGGAACAATTATTTGTCGTCTACACAAATACCTGTGTCCCATGAAAAATGACAGTAAATGGCGGTGATTAACATATTGGTGCAAGGTGCAGGGTAGTATAAGGTAACGCAGTATTCGAAAGAGAGGGTAGTATGTTCTTCTTCTCTACGAGTCAAAATGGTAACGTAACCTAGGTTACCATTTTACTTTCTCTTGCGTAATACTCTAAGGGGAATACGCTATATGTAGCAGAATGAACCCTTGTGTTTGCGATCCATGGCGCGTATTCAGTGCGATGGCAATACACCCGTAATCGCCCGTTACCTTCCCAATTACGCGAATATCCTGACGTAAGAAAGATACAATACGTTTCTGTCGCGTTATTTTTTGTTTGCAGTGCTTTATGTTTCAGATCTTCTAGTTCTAATGGTCGCACATTAGAACTAGATAAATCCAAGACTTTTTTACAAACTTAGTTACAGACGATACTAATAAAAGCGTATTTAAACCCCTTCCCCATAACATCGGCAGGTTCGTGGAGGGTGTGTGCCCGCACCCGGGCTGCGGGTACGAAAGCGCGCGCGGCGACCAGTGCGACAAATGCGGCAAGCTCATCAACGCCATAGAGCTAGTACAGCCTAGATGTAAGGTGTGCTCGCACAAGCCCACAGTCAGGCCCAGTGAGCAGCTGTTCATCGAGCTGGGACAGGTAAGCGCTTATTTTTCTTTAATATTTCGTTTTTGTGCCATCAGTCCTACAAACCTGCAGAAAAAGTTGACTATCGTTTTACTTTCACATACACTTGAATTTATACTTAATTTATACCCTAAACTTGTTTTAATATCATTTTAACACTGGCAGAAAGTTTACTACTGTTGCCATATGGAGCGAGAAAAGAATACTATTAAATGCTGCAGCTGGAACCGGCGCTGCGGACGTGGACGGGAGCGGCAGAGTGCGGCTGGTCCGCTCCCGCGCGGGCCGTAGCGCGCGCCTGGCTGCGGGATAGCCTACGCGCGCGCGCCGTCACGCGAGACCTCAAGTGGGGCGTGCCCGTGCCCGTGCCCAAATACGCTAACAAGGTGACGTTCTTTCCCCCGTTTTATATTTATTTTTGTTATATAATGATATGAGTGACTAAAGTTATTACAGTACACCTAATGGTACTTGAAAGGTGTTAGTGCAGCCAATGAACACCTGCAAACAACTTCAAACTAAAAAGGTTACCGATGCGTTCTAGTTGATGTTCGCAGTGCCGTGCCGGTTTTTTTTTGAAAAGGAAAAACAACGATAATCGCTTTCACACAAACTTTATATACATTGTTTGAATAGCTAGTAATTTCGTACATGAATATATAATTTTATTTGTTTTGGATTTTGAACAAATACGTTGATATTCTCAAAAAAATTACACGTACGTTTAGTAAAGTCGTAACAATGTTCCGCGAACAAGATTGAACAATAATTGTGGAGAGGACTTGAGTATGTTATTAAAATTAAAGTCTTTAAAAGATTTCCTCATAATATTATCCTTCATCACCGAGCACGGTTATTAAATCATATAATCAGTGGAGCGTCTGTTAATGATCGTGTAAATTCTGAACGACTTGACCGATTGAGGTACACACACTACGTTTGTTTTGTCAAGATGTTATTTCATATGATCCGATAGGTAGCGCTGTGGTCGAGTTATTATGCAATTAAGAAATCTAAATCATCACCCCGCCTACCAGAAAGGGCAGAACAACCTCAGTCGACCAGCTAGTTGCGCTATATAATGTTAAACTACCTCTATTTTGTACCTGACAGGTATTCTATGTGTGGTTCGACGCCCCAATTGGATACCTAAGCATAACGCAATGTGCAACGAAGCAGTACGAGAAATGGTGGAAGTCGGATAAAGAATATGATGTAAGTATTTTTATATTGGCATGTACAAACGTACGTGAACACTATGCGAGATGTATTTGAAATAATAAATGTATGTACCCTGTATAAGAAATATCCGTAAGTATATCATCCGATGTATAAGAATATTTTACTTTAAACGAGCATCGTTATAATTTATTCAAGAAACGATATATTTTATTATAATACGAAAATATTAACTTTCCGATATGTATCTTAAGTGAAAGGAATAACCTTTTTATTAATGTAAAACAGATGAAGGCTGTACGCCCTCTCCTGTGGCAAGGGTATCTCTCAAATTTTGGCACGTTGTTTCAATGCGAGCTGGCGAATATAATTTTTTTTTTATTTCTCGGCACATTTCCTCTTGGTGTTTTTTTTACAGCTACACTTCACTTAAAATTGCAAACAATTTTGTAAAATATAATCAGTTGCCAGACAGTAACTGAAAGCGGGCCCCCGACCCTTGTGCTTATTTTTTATTTATGTTCGTAAAAACTTTATTGCACACAAAATTTAGGTGCAATTGGCGGACTTAAATGTTGTTACTTGTTTGGAAATAGCGATATAAGAATTCGACGTGGGATAGCTGCATAAAAATATACCTGCTCTTTTCTTTCCTTGGGGTGCCGTTAAGGTTACTGGATGGACTTTAAAAGTCTAAAGGCAACCCCGGCGCTAAGGCTCGCCATCCCTCACGTTCACTATCTCCCGGAAAAACGAAAAGTGGGTTGCTACTATGACTGTTGTTTGGCTACACTGAGTCGTTTCTAATAGAAATCCGTAGCTTCTGCCTGTCCCTGTGGTTGACAGGTGTATGTATTGTACGTACGTATATCATACATATGTAATGAAGGATTACGATAACTTGCCCAGATCTTAGCTGCAGTTCACCACAGTTAGCAGAACTGACAATCGCTTTGCTTTGTGGCAATCTATGCTGAGCAGTGTGATTTGTTTTAGACTGCGATGACTACGGCTTTTTCTTCTTATATTTTCCATTCTGTTTCAATCCACTGCACGACAGAGGCCTTTCCATGAAAACGCCTCCAAAAACTGACATGCCAGACATGGAAAATTTGTCCGTACTGTCCAAGCTGGGTTTGGCGAGCGCAGTGCCAGCACCCTCGCATCACTAGCTGCTCCCCATCTCTAGCCTGTAAGATGTAGGTACTAACAAGTGACATGTGATTACTCATCAGGTGAAACTGTATCAGTTCATGGCAAAGGACAACGTGCCATTCCATGTCATCATGTTTCCGGCTACAGTTATCGGTGTGAACGAAGGCCACAAGCTCGTCGACCACATATTCGCTACAGGTATGTATTTTCCTGCTCTAATAGAAATATCCTTTTAATGTCTTTTATGGTTTCGAAGTTAAAGAGCAGCTGTTTTTAACATTTTTGTTTGGTGATCCTTAGAACAGTTGTACTTGAATCGAAAAAAAAAACCGCAAGTCAGTAACACGGCCATAACTATCGATTAAAACCATGGAAATTTTGAACATTTAGTTGGTGTCCATAAACGTGATGGAAAATTCAAAAGTCACTTTTTGTAGTTAAAAATGTTTTAGATATCATATAAATTTTTCTTTTTTGTAGAATACTTGAACTACGAAGATAGCAAGTTCTCTAAGTCGCGAGGTGTTGGTGTATTCGGTACGGACGCGCAGGTTAGTAATTTTGTTAAAGTTATGAGTCGTTATTACTCACTAAAACACTAATAAAGAATTATTTGGTTGCTTTATTGTTCGATGCAAAGTTACTTTTTATTTTTCACTGTAACTGGTGCCAGTGAAAGCATATATGTAGTAATATATCGCACATTATCCAGTGTACCTGGGCACTAGAGGGTGATATGACAAATAAACAAATGTGTACATAAATAAAATAAATAGAAAAAGATCCGCCCAAGTGCGAGTCGGACTTGCGCTCTGTGGGATCCGTACAACCACATTTTGCTGGCATCTAGGTTGTATCTGGCTTTCTGTTGGTTTACTATTGATGATATTTCGCACAGTATACATAAGAGTTAAATATTATGACACGACGCATGTTTGACGTGTGACGTTTACCGGTTAAAAACCAATTTGCTTCATTATTCTTTTAAAACTTAACTAGTACACCGACAGATTATTGTTGGACTAACATCTTTCTTTACCTAGCACGAAACATTTTTTCGAATGAAAAATAATTAATATTATGTTAATACCTCTGTAGGAAACCGGCATTCCTTCCGACGTGTGGAGGTTCTATCTCGCAAGCATACGACCGGAAACTTCGGATTCCAGTTTCAGTTGGACGGAACTTGGTACCAGGTAGTTATATTATATTGTGTCAACAGTCCATCGCTGGATAAAGGCCCTACAAAGTTGGGAGGACTTCGACGTTATCGCCACGTTTGGCAGCCAGCTTGGCGATCAGATCACCTTACACTTTAGACTCTGCTTTCCGTCGCAGTTCTGTCTTATTTCAGCAATATGTCGGAGGCTCTAAGATTTTTCTGGCATTTCTTTTAGCTAACTTCTGCGACACCTATGATATGAAATTGGGTGATAGATTCTTGTATGTCCCCAGTATGTTGTATCTAGCTTAATTTACATCGATATTTAGTATCGATAAATTGGGTACAAATTATTTACTTAGGAAGCTACTAGTCCAGGCGCTGCTGAAAAGTTTTGAACCCAAGGTATTAAAAATGCTAATAGATATGTGTAAAAGTGTGTTTCAATGTAATCTTCTTCTACTTCAATACATTTCTTACATTTATTAAAAAGGGCTTTTAATCGGGTCAAAAAATATTTATTGTCTTTACCCTAGAAATGTTCGTTTATGGCCTCCTTCATTTCTTCATCACTGGAAAATCTCCGTCTTCGGATGTCCTATTTCAAATTCTAAAAGAGGAAATAATCGCTAGTCTTGTAAAATCAGGACTCCTTTCTCCAGTTTGCCTCTCTTTTTTTCGACAACCACTTAACGCACTTTTGCCAACAATGCATGCGTAATAGTCCCTGTTCATTGTAGTATTTTTGGGAAGGTAGTCGATGAATAATATTCGTTGACAATCTTTATCATTAACGTAATAATGCTAATGGCATGAAACTTGACATTTATATTACTTAGGATACCCGCAATTAGTGTTGTGCACGGCGAGTCATTAGTGAAACTTTCAAACGTGGTAGAGCCAAGCAGCGGCTTTTGCTGCTGCTCGAATGGGCCGGCTCGACCGGGTTGGTACCACGGCCTCGCAGAATACCGGCGTGAAGTAGAGGCACCTTGTACTTCTGCATTTCGTTCGGTGAGTGAGGTAACCGGAGGCCCTCTCCTCCTACCCATCCCCTTTCTGAGCCTCCCTCCCATCACCCAAATACCCTTAATGGCCGGCAACGTATCTGCAGCATCTCTGATGTTGCAGATGTACGTGTGCGACGGTAATCACTTACCATCAGGTGACCCGCTTTCTCCTTTCCTTTTTAAAAAAAAAACTTAAAGGCTAGGTTCAAAACTTTTCAGCTGCCTTGGTACAGATATTAAATACATTTTACTAGTAGCAAATGCTGTCTCTCAGCCTCCGGCCGGCCCAGCGTTGTGACTATATGGACGAAGCTTATAAATATGTATTCCAGTTTATGCTAGAGATCCCGCTGTATAGTCTGCTGCTGATTTTCTTACCACATATCTTTTATAAGATGCTGATGACATAGTTGTAAAAGATGCGGAAATGCGATATCAAAGCCCACACTTACAAATGGGGGATTAGCATGACTAAAATAAGTTTCGTGATGGAATATTTAACAAATGATTTAAATAATTCTCTTTAAGAAATAACTCGGAACTTCTCAACAACCTGGGTAACTTCTGCCACCGATCTCTGAGCTTCTGTGCAAATACTTTCAAAGGAAAAGTGCCCGAAACAAAGCTGAATCAAGCAGACTTCGAATTAATCGCATTGGTCAACAGGGAGGTAACTGGTGAGTGAGAGTGAACTAGTTAATAATATCCGATAGTGTGGTGCCGGCCTTAGATATGCCATTGCGTCTCTTACCGAGCGTAGTACCGAGTACGTGAGACTAGCTTCATGGTTTCCGACAGTTCGCTTTGTGTTTCTGTATATTGGAATCAAAAAAAACTTTCTGCAAATTCAAAACTCATCTGTCCAAGCCTACTGGCGTACAAACTAGTTTCTGCCGTTTCCGTGTAGATATCGAATTAAAAAATTGCCCTATCTGACGCGTGTCGCAGAAGGCGACAAATGTCAAAAGTCACGCTTAGCTACTTTGCACACTATATACGTTTTAATGCTGTATTCCTTTTTTGCTAGGTATGGTTGCTCCATCCGGTAACGAATTAACTGGTTCCATTGTCAGTTTGATGTTTTTATACCTCCGTCTACCCCGGGCGGGATTACTATTAGTTGTTAACCCTCGAAGGGAAATCTGGAGACTCCAATATATTAATAGTTCGTAGTATCGACAGTTGGGGACCCGGCTCGTGAAAAACAAAATGACTAGCGGCAACGTTTGCATTTCAGCGTACGTTCAAAACATGGAAAAGGGTCGGCTCCGAGAGTCGTTACGGCACGTCATGTCGATCTCCCGCCTCGGCAACCAGCACATGCAGTCTGAACAACCTTGGGTACTGCTTAAGGGATCAGATGAGGATAAGTAAGTCAACATATTTATCTAGTTTCAAAACGTGTGCATATAAAGGTAAATAAATAAACAAACTTATTGTACTTACATACATATCGATATATTTAATTATGTACAAATAAATAATGTATTTCAATGATTGAAATACAAGTCGATGGTAGCACCTAGCCATCTTCCACAGTTATAATGGTTTTTTTATTATTTCAATTCCCTCGAGAATAATCCTTGGCAGGAATCAATGTAGTTCTGCCAGGATTTGCGGTCTATCTGATCTGATGTGGCGAACAGACATGATCACAGACTTCTCAGTGCGTCGCGTTGATGTTTCAAATCAGCTATGAGTGTGCTGTAATTACTTAGATATCAATGTTTTGTATTCGTGTAAATATAAGAAATTAAAATTTTGTGGTGATTATTTAATTTTAATATTTAATGTACTTTCACATACGTAACGAATTTTGATGTCGCAAATAAACTGTGTCTGTTGTTGTGAACAAAACTACACAAATATTATGAAATTGATTTAACTACTTGGTTTTTCTATGGTCGTTAAATCTGAAAATATGTTAAATTTATATTTCTAAACTCCACGTAGACCACAGACAAAGCTTGTCTGCAAGAGATGTAAAAGACATGTATAGAGGCTGGTTATGAACAGGGAGCGAGGGGCTACAGCGATAGGACTGTGCTGCCAGCTGGTGGCGCTGCTATGCGCGTTGCTCGCTCCGTATCTCCCGCACACGTGCCGGCGTCTGCGGGAACAGCTCAACGTGGACTCTGTAGCGCTGAGGATCAACCCACTGTGAGTTATGTTATTTTGTATGCCCACTGATATATATTTCTTTACTAATTATTTCTGTGTACGATTGTGCGGGTTGACTTAAAAAACTCGAATACAGATTGTGTTCGAGTTTTTTAATTCGATTAAAACGTTACCAAATAAAATGAAGAAGAATAATTTGACTGGGAAGAAGTAGTAGACACCATTATAAATCTCGAAATAGTGACAGTGACGTATAGCGAAATTACATGGTCAAATGTTGGATTGTCTCCAACATGTAATTGAAAATCGCAATATGACTCGTTTGCGAAACAAATAATTTTTCATGTTATTTTTCTTAACTTTTACTACAGTGTTTCTTTCGCCCGTTACTTCTCCGTCTCGTTACGAAACGGCAGTAGATGTAAAAAAATACTATTGACAAGTAAAATTTATGTTTGTTATAACCATGAATAAATGAATAAATTTAAATATGCACTAAATTAAAACCTGTTATGACTTGTAATACTATCCATGTCTTATTGTATAGGAATCCATCGCTGGTACAATACCTACAAACGGGACACGTCATCGGAAAACCTGAGCCGCTGTTTGCTAAGATAGAACCGGAGCTCCTGGAGAAACTTCGAGCGCGATACGCAGGCACGCAGAGCGATAGGGCGAAGGTTAGAGCAGTCTAAGAGAACTGTCAATCAAAATTAATAAAACAAAACTTATTTTTACCTATACTTACCACTGAAGATGACGATGATGATGATGATGATGATGAAGTTCTACTGGCCAATTTTGATCACGGCGACAACGCAGGAATACTATTGTCGGCATTTGTCAACTGAGCAGAAAATATGCCGCAAGTGTACAGAGGCACTTAATCGTTTTACACCTATGTCGATAAGATCTGAGAAAGGGCCAGATGCAGTGTCATTCTAGCGCTCAGCTCAGCAATCAGGTCCGCTAACCACTAAGCCACGCTAGGTCATAAAACTGGGAAAATGAAATTCATGAATATGGAATGGAGTAGTTTTGGTATCTTATGCTTATTCTTATTCTACAACACTTGATAAATTCAACCCATAAAATTGTAATTAACAATTTTAGTGGTGTATTAAAAAAAGTAAATACAGAAGAAAATAATTTGCGGCCATTATAGAAGAGTTCACGTTATGCATTTTAATTTTGCAGCAAAACGGGGATGTGAAATCGGCACCGTTAAAAGGAACCGTTGCAGAGCTTGAAGCTACTATAGCGACGCAAGTAAGTGTTAAAATGCTATACAATTAATCTCTGAAATAAACTTTCATCGTTATTTTCATTTATCTTTAAGCAGTGTGGTTTTAACGGTTTAAACCCTATAATGAGGTCAAATCGTACAATTCCTTTATGGTGACACTTCGGTGTTTTCTCTGTATGTATAACCGTTTTCGTCAGAAACTTCTAATGAATTGAATTACTTAGTTGTAAAAATAGTTTACTATCGATTTATTATTACAACAATTAAACATTAAAAATTAAAGTTATATTATAGTAATTCGGAAAGTTTCAAATCGCAAACAGGCAACACAATAAATCACGGTTTTGTTAAATCTGTTCCAGGGTGAAAAAGTAAGGCAACTCAAGGCATCGACAAAAGACAAATCTGTTTGGCAACCCGAAGTGATCAAGCTACTAGATCTGAAAAAGCAGTTAGATACGGCCCGGGCATCACCCGACGCCCAGTCAAATAATAGTGTCGACAGCTTGGAAAAAGCTGTGGCTGAACAGGTATAAAAAATATGTAAAGTACTTTTGCACAATAGCAGGTTATCTTAATAATTAAACGCACGGTTCGAGTTGTTTAATCCGTAAATAATAGTTTAATTTCAAATGTGTGTATAGTAAATTCGCCTAAATACAAGAAATCATTAGTTTATCATAATTTAAAATAGAGACGACATATAAAACTGCCATAGTCTGAATGATAATGGCCTTAAATTAAACTGAAATTAATTGCAATATTTTATAGCTGACATGCAGGTATACTCACCCGCGCTTTGCCACTTATTTCTAAAGTTTACTTCTCAAATCTGTATTTAAAAACCATATCATATAATGGGGATATTGGGATGTTTCGGATGCGGATCCAAATCACATATCTGAAATATAAAGTTACGAAAATGCCTGTCATTTCTCTAAAATATTTATTACATATTTAATCGATTTCTATTTCTTTCAGGGCGATAAAGTAAGAAAACTAAAAGCGTCAACTAAGGATAAGAGCGTCTGGCAGCCAGAATTAGACAAGTTGTTACAATTAAAAAAACAGCTAACTGCAGCGCAAGCGCAGATTAATAATGCAACAAGTTCAAACAGCGGTAGCCATACTATAGCCAGCTTAGAAAAAGTTATTGCCGAACAGGTGAATAATTAATTTTAAAAGTCAAATACATTTAATGTTACCGATGTCGGACTCAACTAAGGGAAAACCCTAATTAATTCCAAAGGCCCTTGTCCGATTTAACCATCTGATAAAATCAAATAAACAGACCAATGACGGGCAGCAGGGTCAAGGGTGCGAGATTTCTGGTACTGCGATCGTCAATCCACTAGCCAAGCGTGGTGATTACTGCTGGATAATGATTCGCTCTATCCCAAATGAGCGGATGATTATCCACCAGTAGATTGATTAGAGGGAATAATATCGCGTTTTCCGGTATAGCAACTTTAGTATGCAGGGGATGTTAAAATTGGCACCTACCCTTTCCCCTTTTTCCGTAAGAGATTAATTATGGTAAAGCCTTGAAAATTTCATGGTAATCTACGAGTAAATTCGGAACGGCGATAATCTGTAGCAGAAGGCTAATGGGCGGCGCTGAGTTGTATCAAGTGGTAACCCATAGTCTCTACCTACCTCTTTCGATGACGGGTGTGACTGCAAATTAAGAAAAATAACACTGTATCTGTCAGTAATGTTTTAGTAATAATAACGTACATGTGTTGGCAGGGTGACAAAGTCAGAAAATTGAAGGCCTCCACCAAAGACAAGACAGTGTGGCAGCCCGAAGTCAACATGTTGTTGGATCTCAAAAAACGTCTAGCTGCATTACAAGCCAATTAATTAAATACATTTTTAGCAATAATTCCCCGAGTACATTTTATAAAAATGTAATTTAAACATTCAGACTAAAAAGGCTTATTGTAAATATAAAAAAATATAGTATTTTAAAAATGATGATTATATCATTTGGAGTTGCAATAGAGACATTTTTGTTCAATAATATTTTTATTTGTATTATTATAATATTTTTGCTTTCTATTATAAATATTGTATAGTCTTATGTTCTTTTATCTAAAACATAATGAAACTTGTATAATTTAAATAGTTATCAGCGCAGTTAGAAGTTTTATAGTAATATGTATTTGTCTCTAACTCGGCTCTAGCAGTGTCACAGGAGTGTAAATTTCTGCAGCATTTGCAAAACATAAAACGCTGAGCCAGTGCCCTTCCATTGTTCCACCATGATAAATTATAATTATTTCACTATCATCTGTTGTCGCTTAGTTTGTAGATGTGTATTTAACTAGCGGACAATGAATAAATGTTTCAATTATAATGGTTTAGTTTTGAGGTTGGACAGTTCGCTCGAAAAACGTAATGTTCTGAAGAAATATTTTGTTGATCTAAAATAACCACCAACGGCACATGTCGTGTATTTAAAGATTTTAATGTCTCAATTACTTTTACCACTTGTTTACCTTGCAATAGGCATATGTAACAGGCAACTTGTCTACATTTTTAGTGTCTCGTATGAATGAAACCAAACAATTTTATTAACTAAAGCTATGTCAAATGTTCTTTATTTAATTTATTCAAAAATGTTTCTGTTCTTGGAAGATTAAAATTAGGCTAAGAACTTATTATGTTCTTAAATAATTTGTACTCTGACTTCGTGTTAAGAATAACGGACATTACCTTATGTTAAATAAATAATAGGGCTATATATATGCAAATTATTGAAAATATTTTTTGGCTACAGACATTAAATACAGTGTAATTTTTCATTAATTACTAGCTATTAAATTATTTAGTTCTTAAAAACGACTGCTTCCACCTGGCATCATTCTGGTAAAAACTTGCTGGCTACAAATTAATAGCTAGCTTGTTTGACGAGTATATTTTTAAAAATAAGCTATATATATATATATAAAACTATAATATATATATAATATATATATATATATATACAACTGAGATTCGTACTTTACGGTACGTTTTAAATGTTTATAACCGGTTAGTAAATTTGTGTTATTTACAAACATTGAAATATCTTCAAATTATTACAACTAATTGTGAGATGTATAAATTATTAAATAATTACAAACTATACAATTATTTTTATTTGCATAATATATTTGGTAATTAATTATTAATAATAAGCTAATATTTTTGAGATAACTAACGGGTTCAGTTTGTTACGACTTATCCTATGTCTATTAAGTTTAAGTAAAACTTCTATGATTTTTTTAAAACAAGCACATGGGGGTCTCTAAATGCTGACATGATAGCTCTCAACAGAGAGGCTTGCAATATCTTTACATTCTCTATATGACAATAATTTAAAAATATGTATTTACTCTATTGAAAGTGCAACATACAGGTTACTAAAATTAAACATTTTAGTTATTTTATTTTAATATATGTTCAGTTATGCATAAAATATCAATGTCATAGCTATTTAAAACTTTCATAATCTTTACCCAAAAATTTCGATTTGTTTGTTTGTTGTTATTTATTTGATACATATCACAATTATTGCAAGAGGTTTCCTCTATGGTCTCATTGTTTAATTTAAATTATTTAAAACTGATATGTAATTAAATGTCAAATGATTAAACTGCTTAACAGAAGAAACATGATCCTGTCACCAAATTCTTAGCACAGTTAAAATGTTAAAAGTAACAGGGCATTGGCTACTATATAGTGATATATACTATATAGTCTTAAACTATATTTGTATAGGTAATACCAATGTTGTATCAAAAATTTTTTACTTAAATTATTTATGTCAATAAAATGGATTTTTTTTAAATTTTTAACATGACAAATTCCTAATAAAACTTTATATTATCAATATTAGTATAACAAAAGAAATTATTCCATTGTAAATTCAATTCGAGAACCTAATGGTCTTCCTATTTTGGAAGGAGCTTCTTTTCTCTTATTACTTTCGTTCACTTTGACTTTTTAATAATTTTTTACTACTTGATTTTTTACTCCGATTTCCAGATTGTCTACTTCTACCAGAAGTTGAAACTTTCGACCTGGTCGAATATTTAGATCATAGTCTCTTATTATATCCTGGAGGAATCCTGATTGCTAGTTGCTTTCAACCCAAAAAAAAAAATTCCGGTTAAACAAATTTTATGTTGTGATCTATGCATAATTTTAAGACTAACGCTAAAGCCGGCACTTAAGCGATTGCAATAAAGCACTTTTCCCTTCTTTCTTATGTCCACCATGTTCCCGTTTCTATCGAGGATAAAAATGTATTTACATCTTACAAGTCATGGATACATATGCCTCTGCCCATGACACTTATTGTATGAGATTTTGAAAAATAACCCGAAAACATATCACGTAACATAAGTTTCGTACAGTGAAATAAAAATTCACTTTATGTACAGTAAAGTAAATTAATTAAATAAAAATCACAATAACTGCAAAGTTGTCTTAGTTAAAAATAGGTCTTTGCCCATGAGAATATATAACATATACCTCATCAAAGCAAAGCAAGCTTCACCGCGTGTTCCTCTGTACACATTAGTTTATTCATGAGGAACCTATTTCTCCAGTATTTTTATTTTACCAAGTTACTGCAAAATAGCCAATGATCAATAAAATCAATGTAGTTGGTAAACTAACGTCCAACCATGCACTAAGTCCTTGGTTGTTTGAAAGGGATCTGCTTCGACCATTACTTTTAATTCATCATTATATATCATAGTCGTGTTTCATTTCTCTAGTCGATGTTTCCACCACAAACGCGTTTAAACCAAAAATGCACAGTGCGTTCGTTAGTCACATCTTTTCTAAACGCAGCATTTGCGAGCTGTCTCTGTTGCAATAGAACCACACCGGAACTCGTATTCGAAAGTACTCTAATTTTCGATGTCTACATGTTTAACTCAAATACTGAATGTAAAAATAATTGAAAGTCAAAAAATACACTGTCATATAATTAACATAATTTTAATCAATAATCTTGGCTCATGCAATTTAATTCAAGGTGATCGATTTTTTTTTATATTTATTTCTGCTTAAAATAAATAGTATCGATAGAAGGATAGATAGTGCGAGTCAAGGAGTTGTAGCCTAGCCTAGCCTAGTGGCCCGGGCGCTCACTCCAGTTTCAGAGAGCGCGGGTGACCTGGGTTCGATCCACGGTGGCCGGCACCACTAAAAATGTTAATAGCAATTTTAAGTGCTGCAGTTACTACTAGCTCGGCGGTGAAGAAAAACATCGTGAAGATACCAGCCTTTGAGCTAGAAGATGAGCAATAATTAAAAAACAAAACACAATGTCCTTCTTTTGAGTGCGTTCAAAAACTTACACAAAATGTGTCGATTATTTATCCAAATCGAACATGAAATCGATAATAAATATCGTAATATGTTATGGTTAATTTTAAGGATAATCGATTACGTCTATCACTAGTGTCAACTAGGCATGAGTAATACCGCTTTAAGAGCGTATTGAGTCTTATCCATCATCATCATCATCATCATTTTAGCCTATCAGAAGTCCACTGCTGAACATAGGCCTCCCCCAAAGATTGCCACGAAGCTCGGTCCAGAGCCACCTGCATCCATCGGCTTCCCGCAACACTGCGCAGATCGTCACTCCATCTTGTGAGGGGTCGTCCTACACTGCGTTTGCCTGTACGTGGCTGCCACTCTAGAACCTTTTTTCCCCAACGGTTGTCAGTTCTGCGAGCTATGTGGCCGGCCCATTGCCACTTCAGCTTGCTGATCTTAACGGCTATGTCGGTTACCTTAGTCCTGCTGCGGATATCATCGTTGCAGACTCTATCACGCAGAGAAACACCGAGCATAGCTCTTTCCATAGTGCGCTGAGCAATCCAGTAAACGAAACTTTATTTTAACGCGAATTGCATAACGTTGAAACCGAAGAAACCGTGCAGATAAATTACTTCACCTACAGCTAACGCGAAACACGAAACTATAAATAGAACACAAAATTACGTAAAATGTGTTCTTACGAAAATCATGGTCAAGGCCTAGGAGCATATTAGATAAAACAATAAATCTGATGCAAATTTTATGTTGCACGTTATATGATCTAAAACCGTTTGATATTTCTATTCAAGGTAAATATATATTATTAGATTTTCTTTTTAAAACTTAAAACCTCATTTAACTTCAGAAGTTTTGAATTACCTTATTTAGGCTTTCGCTGAATCTCCAAAGTTACGTAGTTTGCTTCGATTTCCAATATATTCTTAGTGTACCGTCCAATACATAGATATTCGTTTTCATAGCAATATATGATAATTGTATCTATGGACGTTTTGTATCGCTTATGCCTAGTTGACATTGACACTGACTTTTATTCAGCAGTACCCAACAGTACTTACTTTGTTGATGTAGTTTTGCGTATTTATTCGGTTGAGTTAAAACATTAATTAAAATTGATATGGATATTACGGTTAACGATGATAAAGTGGATATCATGTGTAGAGTATGCCTCTGTGAAGGGAAAAACATGCGGCTGCTATCGAGTAAAATGGAAAGTGATGATAGGACGATAGCAGAGATTCTTTCTTTTATTTTAAATCTTTGCATTTCTGTGAGTAATACATATTCCGAACAAGTTTGTGAGGACTGCCATGCGATAATTCATAAGTTTGATCAATTTAAAAAGCGTTGTATTCAGTCGGAGGGCTTATTAAATGATGCTTATTACGATGACAGTAAAGAAAAAATATGTGGGGGTCTTAATATTCCGAAATCACCTATTAGAGAAAAATCAATCAATAAATTTTGTATGGATGAACCATATCAGTGTAGTGTTTGTACAAAAAAATTCTCGGATTTACTTCTTCTCGAATCTCATGTATTAACTGGCCATAGCTACACAATGATTAAAGATATTACTATATCGGATAATATTTTAGACTATTCAGATTATCCAGAAAACACATCCCTTTATAATAACAGTTCTATAGAAAATGATAATGAAATCAATGAATTTAAAGATACAAAGGATGAATTAGAAAATGAACAGGACTTTGTCGACTTTACAGAAACCACTGAAGGGTTACAAAGTCCTTTGGAAGATACTAAAGATAAAGAAGAGGTTGTAACTAAAAACTCTTCTTTAAATAAAACCAAGTGTAAATGTGGATCTATTTTTGACAACTATGCCATGTATAAGATACATTTAGAGGATAATAATTGCAGTGAAAATTTAATAAATGACATAGATAAAACATGTGATATAGAAACTGTTAAAAACAATGAAGAAAGAAGTAAAGCAGTGTGCCAAAAATGTAATATTGAATTTAGTACAATGAGAAAGTACAAAATGCATCAACGTAAACATAGATTTGAAAACTTTGATCCCTCGGAAATCTTTCATTGTTCAATGTGTATGCGGAGATTTACAAGGAAGTCATCATACAGTGCACATCTGAAGACACACGAGATCAAAGCAAAAATAAAGTATGTTTGCAATACATGCAAGAGAGAATTTCAACACCAAAAACATTTAGATAACCATATTTTATCTGTGCATACAAAAGAAACTGGCTACAATTGTGAATATTGCGCAAAGGCCTTTCCCACAGAACAAAGCTTAAATAACCACAGAGACGCACATAAACTAGACAAAATGCATCAATGCCATATCTGTAATAAAGGATTTTGCATGCTGTCAACATTGAGGGATCATATTCGGACCCACACTGGAGAGAAACCATTTTTGTGCTCAGCATGTGGTAAAGGATTTAGTCAAAAGAATAACTTGGCCCAGCATATGAGGCGACATCAAGGTTTGAAACCTTTCAAGTGTGAAAATTGTGATCAAAGGTATTTTATTTATTGATAAATTAACTTAATATTTTTTCTCAAAATATATACAGTGGTGGTCTTATAATTAGAAACACTACCAAGAGTCCTTGACATTATGTAAGATACTTCACCACAATCGTTTTTATTTTGAAATTAAACGATAAATAGGACAACAATATTTTTAATGATTTCTCTTTTATTAAAAAAACAATATAAATCCCATTACACAAATGCTGTTTCAATATTACATTACGAACAAACATTTAAATCAGTTTTAAGGTATGAACAATAATGGTCAACTTATTAGAAACAACAACAAAAAAGTATAAATAACAATATTTTTTTAAGTATTAGTAATTAGTATTGTTATTTACGCAACTAAAACAATGTGGCATTGATTCAATCAATTTCATACATTTTTCTAGGGGGATTGAATTCCATGCTTCAACAAATGCTTTACTTTTGGTGTTACATTCTTTTTAACAATATAACAGAGATTTCTATCGGGTTTAAATCTGGACTATTTGCTAGCCAGTCTAAAACGCTGTTCACTAAGCGTAACATTTGATGCTATTGGCTGTGTGTTCAGGGTCATTGTCATGCTGAAAGATCCAGGTTACAGGCAAGTGATCGTCCGAGTAGGGAATCATTGTGTGCTCTAAGATATTTTTGTATTGCCATTGATCCATTGTACCCTCAATCTTCCGAACTGGTTCAATTCCACATCCGGAAAAACACCCCCAAACTTTAATGTTACCGCCACCATGCTTGACTATACTCCTTGTGTATTTATAATTAAAAGTATTGTTTACAGGACGTCTAACATTGCGCTTTCCATCGGAATTTACCATATTTATTTTTGTTTCATTTGAAAATAACACTTTTCCATTCTCGTACCGTCCAATTAACATATTTTTAGTGAATAATAATCGCTTCTCTCGGTGTTGCTTGGTAAGAAGCAGTACCTTTCGAGAGACGAGGAGTAAATACAATTTTGTGAAATTCAACCCCAACAAAACACAATTAAAACAACTAAAGTCTATCCACAGCTTAAAGACCCTGGTTACCCAACTTTATGTTACGAAATATAAAGATACATATTACATATGGTATATACTGGCTGCCCTCAGTTATAGGGAGCTATAATTATTAACTTTGGTCAGTTTATTGAGTCTAGGTCACAGGTTCTCCAACTTTTTCGCTCTCCATTTTGAGAGTAAAAAATTCTAATTGCCTCCAAAATATTTTAACTTACCATCTGTTGTGCATCTTTAAAATAGCCATTGCTAATAATATTTTTAAATGTGCATTATTATATGGATAGGATAGATAGGAACTTGTTACCACATCTTAGTCATTTTAGTTTGAAATCTGAGACTACTACTCCAAACATGGAAATGAAGAAAGTATTGTTGACCAACTACTCACTGCTCAAATAAAAAAAAATCTCCTCTGATTTAATCCAAAATACTCATTAATAAAAGCTAGCACTATCATAATTATAATTGATAAGTCCTATTATAAATGATTGATAAGAGTTATTTAAAGAGAAATTAATCCATGTTGGTGTTATTTGTATCACCAATTTATTTCATCTAATAATAAACTACTTTTGAGATTAGGTAATTATGTTACTACTGTTTGTTATTCACAAGACCAAAAGGAGGAGGCACTTGTATACTTGGGCGAAATATGCCTTATATTGTACAAACATTAATTTGCTAAATATATTGGCAGAAGAGCAGTAAGAATTTGGAAAAAATAAAACAATAATCATGGAATTTTATAATTTATTGTTACAAATAATCAGCAGTATGTAAGGGAGTATATATGGGTGTCACCTTAAGTAAAGCGAATATTTATTTATGGATATAATTAAAACCTTTGACTGTGAAGGTCATCAAATATTGTTAAATAAAGTAGAAAACTATAGCATAAGAGGAAATATTATTTTACAATTTAATGAAATCTATTCAATTAACAGTAGTTTACCAAACTAAATCAAGTTGAGACTAAGATTAAAACGGAAAATATCTTCATAAGAGAAAAAATTTAGGACTTTTGTATAAATTAATGATTTACCTAAGTGGGTCCCATATTCTATGGTTTTATTTGCTTTATTTATTCAAAAAATTTTTGGTGGAGGCCTATGTTCAGCAGTGGACTTGTGATAGGCTGAAATGATGTGATGATGATGATTTTCTCAAGACTGTACATCTTTAATAAAGGAAATACATCATGGAAACACACTTCCACACACACAAAGAAAAATTAAAGAAATGTAATTTAATATTACTTAAAAAACCTTAAGATTAGTTGAATTTATATTGGACAAACATTTCTGTTATTATTGTTATTTAACTTTAACATTTACTAAATTATTGACATGTTTAATATTAGTGATTGTATAACATAGCAAGCTTTTGGGGAATGTATATATATTTGAACATTCTTGAAAGGAGTAGAATATAATGAGTAATCAATAATTCAAAAATGGTAACTTACCCCATAAATCGCTAATAAATGATTATGATTAAAACATCGGTCCTTGAAATTAGCATGGAGGTTGTGTTAACAGTAAACAAGCAAGTCATCATGGTTGAAGGACTACTACTACTGACTATTAAATAATCTGTCATTTAGTGAATTACTTCCGATTTTATTAACGGCTCTGATAACATAATATTGTGTTCACTTAGATTTCCTGCAACCAAATAATGTAGCAGCCTTTAAATGCCTCATCTCAAATAGTTTTTATGAAAGATTGAAGCCGCTCCAAGATTGCCGGAGTTCACAAGTCCTGTAAAAAAAAGTTTTTGAATTATTCTTAGAGATGCCGGTTCCCAGTCGATGTTTTGCTTCACCGCCGAGCACGTGGTAAATTCAGCACTTAAAATTGATATTAAACATTAGATGAGGTGCCGACACCGGATATCGAAGGAAAAGCACGTCAGGTACTTTGGTTTTTAAGTGCGTTATATTTTAATGATTTATGCATATATGATTATTTATCTATGCCTATGTCTAAATAGTTATTCCTACATCTTTCATTATCTCTTTATCTCTACTTTAACACTTACTTTTCCTAGCGTCGCTTTTATTTAATTTATTGTTTACTCTTTATGTTCTTGTATTTCTATGGATATGTATAATGTATATATTTCCGTATATTAGTATATATGTGAGAGTATATGTAAATATCAATGTATATTCATTAATTTCATTATGTTATTTTATGACGGGCTGGTTTCCGCAATTCCACGACTGTGCGTGTCTTTTGCATATGGATAGGAATATATAATTACGAGCGGAGATTACAACAGAGTTCCTCAAGGAAACTCAGCAAATCCTTGAAGTTACCGGGGGACTAAGAACCCTGTATTCCGCGACCGTCGGACACTGGAACAGGACGTGCGCCGCCGTTTCTTCTTCCTCCATACCATACACGCTCCGCACAGAGGACTGTAACGCTTATAGAAAACAGATGTTTGTTAAACGACACAGGTCCAGCTATAGTGCTAGTTGCTATCCGTATTTGGGGTTGTTTCATGTGTAGTATCATTTTGGTTATTCGTTTAGTAACCGTTGGATGTGCTTCCCTAGCCTGTCTACATGGTTAGTCTACGGTGTTGTAGGTTCCTAGCGGTGTTTGTATCTTAATGTTTAAGTCTTCCGTGAAAGTCCCGGAGCCAGTAACTGAATCCATTTTGGATCCGTCGGTAAAAATTCTGAGCTCACGTGGATAACCTTCTGTACGATGGTCTTCATGGAGAATTTTATACTGTTTGTCAAAATCAAATCGTTTCGGAATCTTATCATACTTGACTTGTATGATCACTGCAAATAGAACTTCAAGTATGGTCGTATGGGATATCCTTCAGGATTCATAGTCTTCAGCCTGATGGCAGCCAACGACGCTTGCTGCTGTATAAGCAGGTGCAGCGGTGGCAGATCCGGCATGGCCTTCAGGACTGCAGTGGATATATGTATATCTACTTTATCACCACGTAGTTCACGATTACGATAGGTCCTTGTTTGTTCTAATTTGGATGACGTGTTTGTTTGGACTAAGTTGGATTGTTCTATATTGTTTGATGCTCGAAGTACGTCATTGTCTTGCTTAGAAGCTACTGAAAAAAGTTTTGATATCTTTGTTGGCTGGACTGCGTTCTCATTTTAAATGTCTTGAAAATAGCTCATATCTTAGTCTTTCTTATCGAAGTGCATTTTTATTAAAATTATCTTGTAGCTTAGTAGACATAATCGCTCAATCTGAAAATATTTATTGACAAATTTAGGAAACTTTTTAATAGACAATGCTTTTAACTTCACAGTCACCTGAGTAAAGGATTAACTTTAAAATTCATGCTTCGCTACCGATTCCGCGCAAAAATTTTAATAAAAATTAAATATACATCAATGCCTTATCACGGTTGGAAATGCTTAGTAAATATTGCTACTTAATGCAGGATTGCAAAAATAAACAAGTTCTAAAAAGTTTAACAAAAACTTGTTAGAACTTGATTACAACACAACAAGGCTCACGAGCTAAGCAAACCGTGATACATATTACAAAGACAGGGTAGGAACATCCATTACATAAGGAATGATATTTATACTGTAGTGACAGTAGGTATTTAATTTTATTTTTGAAATGCGGAGTATTTTAGTTCAGAGGCACCGTGACTTAAAGTCGGATTCTAATAGAACTCGTCTAGATAAGACGAATATTAGAATAATTTATTTCCATATCCAGCATAGTTTTCAAGATATCGAGTTAAATATAAGTATATTTCATAAGTAATAACTAAAAAAATAAGATTTTCTAAATAATTTTTTTAGAATCCGTTATCAATTCTCGGCGCTTCGGAAACCGTAGAACTGCCGAAATGCATATCAGAAAAACATAATTTTTCGCAATTTTTTAATCTGTCTTCTACTGTCCCCCTGAGAGTGATTGAAATGAACTGACCCGAGAACCTTTTTTCCCCAACGGTTGCCAGTTCTGCGAGCTATGTGGCCGTTTATTGCCACTTCAGCTTGCTGATCCTAAAGGCTATGTCGGTTACTCTAATTATCCTACGGATATCATCATCGCAGACTCGCGCAGAGAAACATCGAGCATAGCCCTTTTCATAGCGCACTGAGCAACTTTGAGCTTCCTCATACGGCCTCCAGTGAAGGACAAGTCTCGGTTCCGAAAGTCATTATTGGCAACACGTACTGGTTGTTTACTTTGCTCTTGAAGTTTTGAGGTATACACAATGAGATGTATGTTTCCCAACAAGAGCCGGTATTGGTGTGACATAGACATTAGACATGATGTTCGTCTTGTCCATGTTCATCTAAAGACCAACCTGTTGGGAGACATTATTGAGGTATATTGAAAATGTATACCAGATTTAAATTAAATATTGCTCAGGCTCTCTATAAAGCTTTTAATCGCTAACTTAAAAAAGAAGAAATGATTGAAATACTAACGTAAGTTTATTGGACGATAAACAAATATAGTAATTTCTATCCTCATGGATAGAAATGAGCATTCTGTTAGTAAAATAGCAACAGAATAAACATCCCTCATGTTTTTGTTGTTGAGTGACGAAATTAGCAAATCCGTCTTAAAGTTACTTGAAGATATATATCACACTTGCTTGGAACGGTCGTAACTTTCAATTTCAAAACTCTATATTATACAGCATTACGCTCGTCATTATGACATTAGTTGTGAAGTTTTGTATGCTATGCCGTACAAACCGAATATATTCACCTCGTTAGACAGGTGGGTTGGTGAACGCTGTGCCGGTACACTCGCACTGGTGATGCAGGTCCCCCAGTCTGTGGGATTTGTGTTTGGCGAATTTTGGGATGAATTTTTCCCCATCACGCGCTCCTTTTTTAACAAAGCCGGGTGCACCACGTACATATTGCAATTGGAGAAAAAAATGATATATGATTTATCCTTTTTTTTTTTTTACTTTGACTTCACCTTTTTTTAGATTGTCCTACAATGATAATTTTTAATTCTTTTGCCAGATTCGTTTCAAAAGGTGAACTAGTCGCTCACAACCGAAAACACAGCGGCGCACATCCATTCGTTTGCGATGATTGCGGCAACGGGTTCACGACATCGAGCTCCCTGGTCAAGCATCGTCGCATCCACACCGGAGAGCGGCCTTACGCCTGCGACCTTTGCCCCATGAAGTTCAGGGCTTCTGGAACGTTGAAGAATCATCGACGCATACACACCGGCGAGAAGCCCTACCAATGTTCGCATTGTGAGAAGGCATTCGTTCAACGACAAGACCTTGTATCTCACATTCGCTGCCACACCGGTGAGCGACCATACGTCTGCACCACCTGTGGTCAGTCGTTTAGAAAGACCGCGGCTTTGAAAGCGCATCTTAAAATACATGGAAAAGAACCAATACCGATGCAAAAGGATATTAGTCTTACTGTTTTACATGGTGTCAATGTGCTAATTACTGGAGTGCACGATTTAATTAGCGGATAAATTTGAGTCTAGCCACCAAAAACTTTTATTAACTTTGCTTTTGCACCACCGTATTTTTAATAAATAATGAGATTATTTTATTGACTTTTTTTGTTTTTATTTAATTATTTACTTATTTATCAGTTAGCCTCACGGCTCACCTGTGGTCTAATTAGACCACATTTATTTGCACCAATTATTTGCGTCTACATTTTATTCTTTTTTCGTTTAGATTTGTGTCTCATACGCGATAAATTTATTCATTTAAAAAAAAAGTCATTACAAATATAAATACTTAAACACGTGAAACGTTTGCTAATTATCTCAAATATATCGCCGTTTTATATGTGTTGTGTATATGTCAAATGTTTAAGTATGTCGATATATTCCAATCCTAAAACAAGGGATTTGTGTATGCATCTAATATTTGTAAATTTCTTCGTAGCCTTATTGTGAGAATTTTATCCGATGTGTTTACTTAATACTTATGTAGGTACACAAGTTCATTAACGGTCTGAAACTGGTCCTAGATAGGATGCAGGATTTGCTCATAAATAATGATCCTATACGAAGCCACTTATAAATTAAATACGTATCTGGTATGATGATAACTATATTTACATATTATTTCCAATTATCTAAATGTTTACATGACTATGCCGTCGACGTTGTTCCTACAAATTTAAATAATAATTAAATGAATATTTTTCTTCTAGCATTGATTTTACATTTATTTAATAAATATTCAGATGTGAATATTTAAATTGCGTAAGGTTGGTAGCGCATTATGGTTTTCATAAATTCACATACACTTTAGCAAGGTAAGGCTAAAATTCTTAAAGACAATGCAGCCCTGATTGTGTATTTTAATAAAAAGTTAGCAAGAAGAAAAAAAACGATTCGTCCGTATAATTTATCTAATTTAAAATTTAATTAGAAATAAGTGAAAGAGACAAGGTTTTAAGAAATCTTAATACATTTTATTATTATTATTAATATGATGTAATGCGCAGCTAGGCTATTTCATTAATATACAATTATTAGATGTTTAGGATCTATATTAAAGGTTTCGCAGATTTTCATAATTCGTATCTGTGTGTATCTACCTCAACCATTTTCTTACAGTAAGTCGGAAAAAAATAGTACATATAGTGATTTTTAACTGTCGCAGGTAACGACCAATAGATGCTATTGACCTAAAATTCTAAAAAAAGTAGCTTGTAATTATATTCCTCTTTACCTAAAAAGACTACTGAAAGCCTTTTACATACTTTCACATGTTTATATGTGCCTCAAAAGACTGCTCCTATATTCTGCTGGTTTCCCTATTGTGTGTCTAAATGTTACATCTAAATGTTTAGTACTGAATGTGTGTATCATGGGAAACTGATGTTAAAAATAAAATATTTAAAAAATGTCACTGATAAATTTTATTTTATGTAATACGTGTACGATTGGTGCAAAAAAGGAAGTAATATAAGGTTCTTCGCATAATGTTTGCACTTTCGCCAATATTTGATTCTTTACTGAGAAATTATATAAAAATATATATATGAGGAATAATAAATATTGCATTATGTAATTCCGCCTACAAAGCACTTAGGTGAGAAGAGGGTTTAAGAGTATTAAGGTAATATTTTGGCATAAAATTGTAAGGTGGAAAATACATTGCTTACATAACAAGTGATTTTAGATTTTACGCATTTGCTACGTCTACGTCTATTATTTACGTTTAATAATTAGCAAAAAGTATTATGTGATCTCTTTAATACTTAGAAGCTTAGTGTAAGCTATACTAGAATGTAGTAGATAAGGTAAATATAGTCCCGACATATAACGAAAACATATTGTTGACGCAATTTTGATTAATTTGACTACGGGTATTTGATTAAGGATTATCTCGGGTGACATCAATTTAAAAGTTGCTTAATTGTCACACTGTAGCGTGTGCATAAAAGCAATGCCTGAACAGAATCATGTGCGTTCAAGTTTAGGATTTTCTTAGACACTGATGAAAAAGTTATCAGCTGTTTTCATTGATTAGTTAAAAATTTCAAGATTTTAGTTTTTTTTACTTACATGCTAAAAATATTGTGCCTGTTAAAATTGTGATAATAAAAATGTGATGTATAAATATTAAGGTTTCTTGTGGGTTTCGATCGATTCGTTAATGTATAGGCCCTAAACTTATTTGTACATATCGATAACTAATTTGCGGAAATAAAAGTATTTTCTATTTTCTGTCACTATTTTCCTTCTACTCTATCCCTCTGCTATTTCTACTACTACCATCTTTTAATTTTTCTCGCTCTGACTTTTTACTTTTTTTTAAATCGTCATAAAACGGTTTTAAATTAATACTTCTTCTTTAACAGCTTATAAGAAGCCCATTACTGGACGCCATTAACTACAAATAACATTAGAGTTTGTTAGCCTAGTGGAGCTGTAGTATTCTAGTGTAGCCGGTGTAGAGTCTAGTAGTCAGGCTCGCTTTAACTGCATAGTATTCGAGTGACCTGGGTCCGATCCCTGGTGCCGGTACCACTAAAATTGTTAGTAGCGAGTGTTGGATTTACTCAGTGCTCGGCGGTGAAGGAATACGTCAAGAGGAAACCTGCATGTCTGAGAAATAATAAGAATCAAAGGTGTAAATTTATCGTATATGGGTAAGATATTCTGTATACTACGTGTTTTGTTAATTCAATAACTTGACGACACGCTATTTTGATTTTATAAACACAATGTTGAAGGTGTAACGACAAAATAAATATTCCTATACAATGTTTTTTATGAGCCAGAAATAAGATATCACGTAACGCATTAGTTAAGAACTTTATTACGTTTCACGGGTTTGCGATCGACTTCTATGTTTTGACTCATCTAACGGTGAGTGATGAATTAATGATTGATGATGCAATATAAGATGGAAGGCGCTAACCTGCTCTTTTTAGATATTATGTTCTATAATCATATCACATCTCCTCAAAATAAAAAGTGCGGCTAAAATCTTACTAAGCGGACCTCTGAATTATTCAGAAACGAAATATGTCAGCAGATTATACTATAAATTTTAAAATTTTAGTAAGTTATCGTTTTAGCGGTGGGGAATTCCCCAAGCATTGTAGGTAACTAAACGTAACTTAAAGCCGTATCTACATTAATAAAAATTCGATCACTGTTAAACAGTGCTTTGCAAAAAGTTTTTGTCAATCCCTCTCTCCGTCTTTTTTATAATAAGGGCGGTAAACGAGCAAGAAGTTCACCTAATATATTTTTTTTTTTTATGAAAAATAGGCTTGCGTTTGACCTCAATCTTGCCCGATGGAAAGCGAAGATGAGGCCTAGGATAGTACACGCTTGCCTAGATGTCTGTTCACTTTGCCATGGAGATATCCAGGTTATAGGTTTCCGGAAAAACTGACCTCGGCAGGCAGTTCCACTCCTTAGCCGTCCGCATAAAGAAAAAAGGGGCAAACCGCTTCGTGCGTAATGAAGGAATGTCTACAACATTAGGGTGGAACTGCTCGCCGCGTCTAGTCATTCGGTGATGGAAAGGGGAAGGGGGTATCAGGTTAAGATAGTAAGTGATTAAAGTCGCACACGTACATCTGCAACACTAGCGGCGCTGCAGGGCGTTACCGTCCTTTAAGGATATTTAGTCGTGAGCCTAATAAATAAAATTAATATTCGTCATATAACACAATCATTTATTAACACCACAAAATAAGAAAAATAGTGAATATTTCCATAGGAACGATGAGACACAAGTTCCTCCTACGGTCTAAACCTGATAGTGGAAAGTCCGAGTGGGATAAATTGGAGAAAAAATATAAAATAAAATTGATGAGTTCATTACTTTGACCAGCTGTATTACGGGGCTAAAACCGTGTAATACCTCCCTAACCGTGTAACCCCTGAAGAGTAAGAGCCAGTGTAATACTGGCTCTCTATACCTTTTTTTTTTTTTATTTATGTACACACAAAAAGGCATGGAAACAATGAAACGGTATTTGTACAAGGGCACTACTTATTCCATACATTGAAATTTCTTCCAGCAGACTGGCAGGAAATTTTATTGAAATGACAAACTTAGTGCGTATATTTCCAATACATATTATGTATACAATTAATTAAATATGACAACATATAGTTAAACAATATACATATATATATTTAAATAAATATATATAAATAAATCTGCATATACATCATCATCATCATCATCATTTCAGCCTATCAGAAGTCCACTGCTGAACATAGGCCTCCCCCAAAGGCAAACCCCCCCCATACATACATACACATTCGTAAATATACAATACATATTCGATTAACACGATCCTAAGTGGTGGTCATTAACGCGTTTCTTAAATATAAGTATAGTTCCGGAATCTCTTACGGTAGGCGGTAGTGAGTTCCATAACCTAACCGCATGTACTGAAAAGGAATAGGAATAAAAACTGGAATTTTGGATAGGATAATTAAGGAGAATCCTAATATACGATCTTCATGGCACATCCGGAGGGTGAACGAAGGAAAATAGGTTCCTGAGAGGGTTGTGAGAGGATGGGTTGTGCAAGATGTTATAAAGGAGACATAATAATCGAGAGTTCCTGTGAAGTCGAATTGGGAGCCACTTGAGGGTCTTGCGGAACTGAGGGTATACCTCAAATTTCTTGAGTCCGATGATGAAACAGATTGACAGATTTTGCAAGCGTTCAAGTTTATTTAGTAGCTCCTCTGTAGCATTCAAATAACAGGCATCGGCATAATCAAGTATGGGCTGAATAACAGTAAGCGCCAGTGTGATTTTAGTTTTAAAAGGAAAGACATTTTGAAGGCACTTCAGCGAATGAAAGGTAAAGTGAACTTTTCGACTAATCACAACGACGCGGACCATGATAAATGCTGATCAAATGTCACCTAAGTATTAAACAGTATTGGCATAGGATATAGGAATGCCATCAAGACACACGCAAACCTTTCAAAGTTTGACTGTAGATTTGGCCTAACAACACGTATACATAACCAATCCCGTTTTTTTTAAACAATGAAATATTTATGGCATAACAGCTGTAAAGTCACGTAATTCACGATATTTCACATCACACTTATGGCTATGAATAACTCAATGTTGTTACAGTTGCACACTTACATATAACACATACAATACACGTATAAGTATCATTTACACATACATCTATATGTAACGTTTATCAAAATGAAAGTCGAAAAGCTCTGCTTTCTATTTCGACGAAATGCTGAGCCTGAACCCCGATTGAAGCTGTCACTGAATGCAGTGACAAGTTATGTTGATACAAAAAAAATTGCCCACAGATCATCCAAGAAGTTAATTGGCAAAATGGAACAACTCTCAATCAAGTGACTAATTATTTGTGTAATTTGTAATTATGTTAATCATGTCTCAGAATTTTGAGTCGGAACAAATTTGTAAGTGCAGCAGGTAGACGAGTTTTTGTATCGTGTTTTGTTATAAAACCTTATAGAAATTAGGCCGAACTTATTGCTTCAGAAAGAAAATATAGCTTGTCAATACAAATAATATATTTTCAGAGCAAATCTATGGAAGGGTAAGTACCTAAGTTTAACTTAGAAACTTTATTTATTCTCTGCCTTTCCTGTAATTTATTAATTAGTATAGTTATGTGAAATTAATTAACAAATTAATATTTAATTATCCTTGACTCGATACGCCCATTTAAAAGGTTATTAGTATAAAGTATTTCCAAGTAATTGTCCCCTTGACCCAGACTAAGGTAAAGTTCGTCACAAATATGCGAGAATACAAATATCATAATAACGAAAAATTAACACGAATTGTACGGTCTATGATATATTCAGCTCATTTTCACAGACCGCTTGTGCAGTGGGTTCTGTCCCGGGTGTCGGCACCAATAAAATTGTAAATAGCAATTTTAAGTGCCTTACCACGTGCTCGGCGGTGAAGGAAAACATCGTGAAAGAACCTGCATATTTGAGAAATAATACAAAAATGTCATTTCGAGGACAAGTCTTTACTTGTCCGAAGAGATGATATGAAGGAAATATCAGTAGACGATTCTTGCAGATTGGCATCATAAAATCTTACTCCAGTGTTATTCCTATCATTGAGCACTATAAAGTTACTATCGACGAGAGCGTTAAAAATATAAGAACCTCTTCGATCTCTTTTGCTAGACCAAGTAGAGTGATGTGCATTAAAATCTCCTAATATTAACGTTTTATTTGGTAACAGTGAAAACAGAGACTCCCAGTCTTTTTGGCTAGTACTTACTCTAGTACTAATGTAACACCTACAAATTCGATCCCACAATTATCAACCTGCAAGTTTATAGGTAGCTCCATAAGCGTCTGTTCTATCCCGTCTGTAAATATTATTATCTCTTACCTTTAAAACACTAATAGGTTCTAACCAAGTTTCGCTTATAACAGAAATATGGATTTTTTTTCTGTGAATGAATCTAGTTTATGACGTATACTTTGGCCATTCCACTGAATTATATTAACATTACCTTTGTTAAGAGTCATTAGTTAATTCAAATAACCTCTTTAAAATAGACCAGTCCGAAATATGTTCAACCGCAACTACCAACCACTCAACGCACAATTTAACAACAAGGAATATTTAGTTTTGACAAATATCACCTCCTTTAGCCTTCCCAAAAGCTCATTAAATGATGATTTAAGCTTGTTTCCTGTTTCTTCACAGTCTTCTCTAATGCTGGCGGTAAATTGTTGCTATCCACTCGTCATAGTCTTCCTCCTTTTTTTTTTGTTCTCGAGCTCAATACTTTGGTGTAAGCCTGGCTCTATTGAGCACCCAATAGGGTATATTATTTTCTTCATAAATAAAAGCAGAAACTTTAACGACTTTGCAAGGCTGGTGTATTTTCGCTATGAGATGTATTTATTGGTGAAGAAGGATTAATAATCACAACAATTTTGGGGGGTTTAGGTGGTACATATATAGTCAAAGCCTTTCTATAGGTGCAGTTAAATTCAGCTATTATTTCTCTGGCTTTTTTTCTTTAAGTAAATGGGAAAGATTTTAGCCAAAGCCATGTGTTGTCCTCCGCAATTTGTACATTTAAATACTTTACTGTCACTTTTCGTGATTATTGCCACATTTAGGACAGACAACTTTTTTGTAAGGACATATTTTTCCGTTATGACCCATCTTCCACCACCGAGAACATTTTCCACTTTAATTTTCATTCCGTATATGTAAACATACGGAGGTAGGCAAAACCCGTCAAAACATGGACGAACAGACTCCCTTGAACACCAGCCTCCTTCTCTGTTACGATGATTAAGCCTCTTCACAGTAATTAGTCTAATGGAAAAAGGACAAGTATTGCTATAATCTCTTCTTCTGCTAAGCCATGTTCAATATCTTTAATTACACCATAACTGTATGTTACTTCCATGACTTTGTATAATTTCCATCCTTTTTCTAAAATTATCTTACATTCAATAATATTTTTGATTCCTTGTAATTATTTCGACTTCCATCTCGACTTCTGTTGATTCTTTCCTCGGAATTATAGCATCTTGATTAGATGTTTCTTCGGTCATATTGTAATAAGAACGACATTTGCGAAAAGTATTAGGTTAAAAGGTACAATTGAATAATTTGCGCTCGACCTACGCGCGAGAACAATAACCAAAACCGGTTCCCGGTCCCAGTATCTCAAGGCGCAGGTAAACAATATTAATTACCTTAATAGGGTCTCGTCTAGCTCGTACGAGTACCGACATGAAACTGAATGAGAAATGACGTGAAACGAGAAGAGAGATGTGAGAAAAAAATGAGTATAATGTAACTGCTATAAAATAAATAATTTGCTTTACACATCCTAGGTTTTTAACCTATCTTCTTTTTGTACGTGGTAGAGTCAAGCGGCGGCTTTTGCTGCTGCTCTAATGGGCCGACCAGACCGAGGTAGTACTACAGGCTGGTAGAATATCTGCGCGAAGTAGAGGCATCTTGAGCTTCTGCGATTTGTTCAGTGAGTGAGTTAACCGAAGACTGTGTACTGGGTGTTCCCATGTCTGGGTACATTTAAATGAACACGCATTATAATAGCCAAAAATATAAAAAAAAAGGTTTTTGTACTTGACGATACGATAGCACGACCAGCAAGCTTGAGCTTATGCTTCTTTCGTATTCATCTTTAATGTAAAATTAAAAAATTGCCTGTTAATGTCTCACTACTGCGCAAAGGACTACCTTTCCCCTCATCTTTAATGAAAATATACTTGATCTTTCTTCTTATCTGTACATGTATGTATATGTATAAGTCCGCTGCTGAACAAAGGCCTTTTGATAAAGGCACCAACAAAAGCTGCCACGCCGTGCTTGTAAGAATTGCCCAGCGTGGTGAGATACCAGGCTGCTGAGCGGGTTGATGATATAACATGTCATCTAATTGCAGAATAAAATATACCCTAAGTACTATGTACAGGATACATGTACAGGTTTTCATATATACGTAAATGTACGTTTTTTTCTAATTACCATCATAGACTTACTTCGGTATTGTAACAGACAACTTTCTATACGACTTTACAGTAGGTACAAAGTTGAATCGCAGAATATATAATAGTAACGATAATGTAAGCGAAGTTCTTACTATGTGCACTGAATCTTTCAGTTTTAATTTTAAGGAATGAAATATAGAATCTTTGTAAAGACAATGTACAGTGACGTCAATTCCGCGATGGCGCTTCTTACTCACCTGCATTTTATTGATAACTACAGTTTCCACGCGCAAAATTTAAATTTTTTTGGGTCTGTACATTAAAGGAATTGGAAGGAAAAACATTAAAGGAAAAAATTGCAAACACGATTTAGATATACGCATTAGAAAAACATAGAGCACTACATGAGGTAACGTTTAATTTTTATTTCATTGCTTTTGGCTCACTCAATCCGAAGATATACAAATTATTATTTGATTTTTTTTTCTTATGGGGCCATTACGTCTATTTTAGACCAATTAATAAAGTTGATATCCTTGTAATAATTTCCGAATTGAATTTGTAATAACGACAAATTGCTTAGTGGTTAGCCTATCATACTGCTGAGCCATGGATCCGGGGTTCAAAACCTATCCAGTTTCAACAATAAACAAATCAACCTTTTCTGGTCGATCAGTTTGTTGTTTTGTCTATTTGCTACGTCTAGTGACATCTACGAGTCTCCTGACATCCTCTGCATCTACGAGTGAGTACCTCTGTGTTTGCTCGTACACTTACAGCTGATATATATCTTCTGCAGATAAAACTCCTGAAGGAAGTTATATTTAGAAGGAAGTGAAATTTTTGGAGCGAAAATTAATAAAAGCTTTGAAAGCGGTTTGGACTCATTGGAATTAAATTTTTTCCTTGAAAGAAATTGTGCTAAATCCGAAAAAAGTGCTGATCTGTTGGAACAAGGTCCGGGGAGTATGGTGGGTGTCCAAGACATTCCAATCGCAGCTCCTCTAATCTAGCGACGGTCTGTCGTGAAGTATGTGGTCTTGCGTTGTCATGAAGCAGCAGTGGGCTAGAGCAATTGACAAGTCTCAGTTGTTTATCGGCTAGCTTTTGCATCATGGTTTTGCAATTGTTGACAATACAGATCTGCCGTAATCGTCTGGCCAGATCATAGGAGGCTGTAGTGTATGACACCTGCACTGGTCCACCAAACACTCACCAGTGCCTTTTTCTGAATCAACTTTCCATTTTTTGTCACAAGTAACGATACGATTCAAAATTCCCTCGTTATTGTTACGGTTGGGTAATGTAACGCAGCACTCAATGCGTGTTTGTTGGTGTGCTTCACTCAATTTCACGACTTTATTCGCTTTTCCAATTTGTTTCAAGCGAATTAAAATTATTTTGTCGCTCACACCGAAGCCTACACACGTATTTGAAAAATTTATTATTGTGAATAACAATCCCGTCTGGTGATGGTGGTGATGAAGTCCATGGTGGTAACGCAGTAAAAGTCTCTACGCATGAAGCATAAAGCTTCATGTGAATTCAAGCTACATGAACAACAAGTTTAGATACCCGTAGTCCATCTAAATATTCGATGGTACAAATTAGATGATAGAATTGTATAATTTAATACTTTCGCACTCTCCAAAACCTATCCCGTAAAACACCGGCTAACCACCATAGGCCTGTACCTCTGGGTCGCTAATTAGAATCTTGGCAAGACGTTGCAGCAACATCTGCCCAAATATGCCAACTCTTGTGTACAACACTACTTCTACACACGTCTTGATCCGAGCTTTAGATATGGTTAGACGCTGTCTCGGTGTGAAATACATCCACACTTTTTGCGATGATACCCAGCTTCCTTTCTCCAGCCATCGCCCTATACTCAATGAACAGCAAAGTTAAGATTCGACGATATTTTGACGCCTGAAAACTAGTCGGTCGGTGTATCCTAAAGATACATTTTGGAAAATAGCAGCCATGGTGACGTAGCTTCTTTTAGCAGTGATATCTCCAACAATTTGTAGTTGGTGTACGTGTATGAATGAATCTCACAAGACTGGCATCATCACTGCCACTTAAGTCTCACGTTCCACTATGGCCTTCACTTGATTTCTGACTAGCCGGTGCGCTCGACAGACGGGGTTCTACAATTTTTTATCATCTACGCATCTAAACATATCGGACTCCAAATGATCGTTAATATGCAAACGATAAGAATTACCGTGCGAATACACCGCTGAGAACTTAATAAATTTTCGCTTAGTCTTACTAAAATTCATAAAAATTACACTTTTGTTTTACATAAGTGGGGTAAAACAAGCAAGAGGTGAGTACCACTTCCTCTTAGAAAACTTACCTTTAGTCTGATAATAAAGTATCGGGTTAGGTACTAATCAACTTGTTTTTCTAATTCTTATGAAATAGCTGAATCAAAATTTTGTTATGTATATGTAAATAGACATAGTGTCAATTGAAATTTTGAGTTACAATACTTTTTCCAGCAGCTTAATTTTATTTTACTAAATTTAATATTATTCCGTTCCATTTTTATTTTCAATTTCTGAACAAATCCTTGAAAACACTGTAACACATTGCTTCTAGTTTTCGTCGTTTTAACGTTACGCTTGGCAGATAGATTGTAAATCGTACCACGAAAACAAGCGCCGTGTTAGTTACCTGGTTCATGACACCGGTCTTTGTAGTTACGGTCTGAAATATTTGAATTGTCTTTTTTGTCATTTATCGAACGAGACAAGGTTTCATATCCGCCTTGATTACGCAAACGAAGTCGCGGAAATATATCCGATTTACGTAAAATACAATATATAGCGGGTTAGGTCGCCCCGGTTGGCGGTGCTGCTGATCATATGCATCCATCCATTTTTAATTACACGAGTTGTCTCTCTTATCCCATAGTATAGGACAGTTATTAATTTTTGATCTACGTGAAGATTAGTGATCTATGGTATTTAGGCATATGAATATAAAAATTGTGATTTTTCACATTGAAAGTAATAATTTTAAAAATGCATATTAGCCCTCATAGTATGTAAAAGCGCACACTTGTGGAAACTAGCAAAACGTACAGATATAACTCATTAATTTTGATTTCAATTGCTTGGTTAAATAGTAGCTACAATACCAATTATTTTTATGTCTGTATTGATGATTTAATTAATTTAGAGGCCCACTCGGCCGGGACGAGACATGGAAACTGATTTTTACAAATTCATAATATAAAAGAAATAATTGTAACACAGAAACAACATATTCCATTTTCCTACAAAGTGCAGAGAGCACCAGGCTGACTGCCAAACCAGGCTTAGGCTAACAAATCAACCAATAGTATGAATCAATCCATGGCAGGAACTTTATTCAAATATCCCGCAAAGTAGTAGTCGGCACATCGAGGTGTTTCTGCACAAACTTTACGTGAAATGCATTTTACAAGCCCGAAGGGACGAGACGACAGAGATTTATTGCAGCAGTAAAGCTACACAGCGTAAAACATGTATATATACAAAGAATTTTATGTTTGAACGAAATTAACTAAAACTTTTTAAAATTGTTCTTGTGATTCCAGAAGTGTTATTATGTGAAATTTTGTATGTTTGGCGATTAATCACGCTTCTTAAAATGCTGAACGGACATTTCGTCACATCAAATTTGGCAGAGATGTAGATTAAGCCATAGAACGAGATATATAATACTTTTTATCTCAATAAAGATTTCTCTTGGGTGACTACGATTAGTGACCACGCGGGGGAAGCCAATAAAAAACATCGGAACAGAAAATAAATTCTTTATTCAATATCAATAATATTATCCAATTTTATCAGATTAACTTAACGATGTTCCGAATAAAAATTATATCTTACAAAACACATTTCAATACTCGTAGAAATCATTTTTTAATTTAGGAAATGGTTGTTTTAAATCTGCCATAAAGCATTAATTTTATACCTGTACTGAGATCTTAGTAAATAACATCACAATATTGTTATATATCAAAAAGCTGGTCAATGTTGCCATGAAAAGGAAAAGAAAAAATTCGAGCAAATCAATATTTTTCAAATCTATAAACTTATTACTTTCATATTTTATTGCCTATACAAATTCCCAATTTTACTGGCAACCCAGCTTCATTTTAATATAAGGGTAACAAAACTTGACAAAAATAAACTTGTCTCCATATAAAAAGGTTTGTCTAAAATTTTCATTACAACTATTACGACCCTATTTTTACTTATTTACAATACACTGTCAGAATGAGGTAATTACTTTTGCTAATAAACACTTTGTACTGTTGTAAATTTATTATTCCTTTTCTAAATTACAATTTATCTCTCTACAATATTTATAATATCATAATGTCTTGAATTATTTTTCCACGACATTTGCCTACGTTATTTACGTATGTTATTTCAATATAATATCTTATGCATGTAATAACTATAAATTTCTTTATTTATTATATAACAATGGTTTTCGTTTGTTGGCACGTCGCTGACTCGAATAGTTTCCTGTTGTGTGAAGTAGTTACTGTGAAAAATAGATGACACTCCGCCAGCTGTCGTTAACAGAAACCTTTCATAAGATGCATTTAAGGACGGCGTTCACTGTGAAGTCACAACACCTGTATTGCGTTACGAATACTTATATCAATAGATATATAAATCAAACACAAAAATTTTACGTAACCGAAGCTCCTATCAAGCCCAAGTTATACGAATTAGTTAGGTAATAAGCAATGGCCGCGTTCTTAATCAAATCAAAATAACTGGAAAGACGTTTATCTCGCATATTTATTTAGTTTTCATTGCTTGCATTGCTCGATAACATTCATACAACACCTACCTCACACAACAACATTAAAAACTTACCAGACTAAGCTATTGATTAGTTTAGATCAAGAGCTTGACTTTATGTCACAAAGTACGTTGACCCAAAAAGCGGGTTATTCTCTATCCTAGATCAAAAACTTTTATAGAGTCCTGTAAAAAGGACTCTCAACTAAGTACTAAAATCATTAAAAATAACAATTACTCGAAATTCAAAATATTTGGCAGTTTATGTTTGTTGAATATACACAAATTATGTTCGGCTGCCGTGTCAAGAAATAATAAGATAATACTAGAAAATAAACTCGGCCATGTCTATGGCAAAAAAAAATTTAAGCACATTTTATGCACTAAAACTATCAAAAAGTAAAAAAAAAATAAGCTAGGTAAAATAACGATTACAAAAATAATAAATCTTATCTTTTTTCAATCACATATCGAACCCATGTTTGGTACAACTTGTGCGAAGAAACACAAACGTGTATAAATACTTATGCAGTTTACAAAAGAAAAATACTTTTTTGATACATGGATTATTCTTAAAATACTACTTTAAGCCATATGCCTTGTAAGCTACAAAAAAACCTGAACTTTTAAAAATTGTACCAAAAATATATCATCATCACAATAACTTTCTTAAGAAATGAAAAATAAAAAACAGCTGCTCTATAAAAGCGAAGATAATATAAAACACATTTATTTATGACTGCTTAATAAGTCAAGCCTCGCACATTTATAATTAAGAAAATATAAATTTTTGTGCAGTGTGCGTATTGATTATTTTAAAGAGATGGCCAAATTACAGTTAGAGGATAACGTCTTCATAAATTTCAATGTGAGAGACTTATTCCTTGTTCGAAATTATTATTATTTAAGTTAATAAGCAGAAAAACAAGACGCAATTAAAACGATAACTATTACAAATGATGGCACATTATGAAAGTTTTAACATTACCAAGACGAGCATTGTCGCAACCAAATGAAGGAGGAAGAAAATACATTTTGCAGCTAGTATTTGTTTGTAAACAAAAAAATATACTTTATTCTTATAATTCTTATGTTGCGGCAACACTTATGTCGATATTTTAGAACTTTTGAACGTCATACATTCAAGAAATTCAAAGCAAACTCATCCAGAGCCAGCTTTTGGTAAAAGTGCTTAAAAAACAATATTAATTTATCTTTTCAACCATCAATATTATGTGGTTGAAAAGAGAAATAGTAGTAACAAAATCATGACTAATGTCAGTAAAAAATTGTTTAAAATTTTTCCCAACAGAAGGGTTATGGATTATGCAAGTCCCCGAAACAAAATAGAAAGACGTTATTTCGCGCTCGCTTTTTCCAAAAAATCCATTTTCAATCTCAACTCTATAAGAAACAGTTGTTTTTGAAGTGAGAAAATCTCTTCCTTTTGTCTTAATTCCATATTTAATATCTTCATTTTAGCTTCGTGCTCCCATATTGCGTGTTGCCGTTTGGCAGAGAAGTACAACCTCTCCTCTTCTGTCGCCGTCCCGCAATCGTGCTTTATCGGGTCTTCAGTCTTCTCCTGACTTCGGTCGTGACCGTTTTTTCTCTTTTCCTCATCAAGATGGCTTAAATTTAATGGAGTATTTGACAGTTCGTTTAGTTTCTGTAGAAAGTTCTGTTGTATCCTCGCTTGTTCTAGCGCTTGTAAAGGATTCGCTAGTAACGGTATGTGGGAGGTTAGTGTCAATGGGTTAGGGATAAGTTTGTGTGGGGGAGGCGTTGGTGAGGATTGGGGGATTATTTGCACTTGAGGCTCGAGTACGTTCGGCATCGTGTCGTCACTGTCGTTCGTGCTGGAAAGTCGTCCATTAGACATCTGTGGAATTCAACTTACATAAATATTACAACACAATAGCTAAAGAAAAGATTAGTAATTTATTAAAAGTATTTTTATATACTAATATCTTATTGTGAACTAAAAGGAATATTATATTATTATTCCACGACTTTGTTCACATCGACTTTAGAACGAAAGTAAATTCATTATATTAAACAGTTGTTTATTCTCTTAGTATACAATTACGATACAAAAGTAAATAATTTTTTTTTCATTATTAAAACTATATAACTAGTCAAAAATATATATGATAATAAGTCTATAATACTTACATTAACAGGGACGCAGTCGTCGTCTTTGATACTGTGGGAGCCTTCGACGCTCGTGGTCGCCTCACCCTCCTCATCTGAATAATTTTTAAGTGATAAAAGACCTCTCAAAAGTTCAACTGTTGGTTACGTGGTACATTTACGCCCCTTATTAAGGACGCCATTATACTTTTTAAGAGACCAAAAAAAATTATGTTACGAACTGTTATTAAATATATTTTCAAATTTCAAAAAAAAATATAACAAAGTCTATAGTAGAATATTAAAAAGATAGATTAAATGAGACAAATGAAGAAATCAGATGATAAATATAAAACAATGTGGAAAATCTTAAATTCTAAAGTTAACAATAAAATTATAGAATGTCCAAAAAGTGTTTTATGCAACAGTTGGTTAAACGACAAAAACAACTGACCAACCAGTAACTTCATCGTCAATTCAATCCTTGTATTTAAGCCGTGTAAATAAAGTAGAAATAATTCGAATTACAATGTCGTTAAAAAATTAGCAGCAGGATTGATGATATACCTTAAAACAATGTGCTGAAGAACTCTGACTTTATGCAGTGCCGCTGACTTTATATATAAACGAAAGTTTTAAATGGGTGAATTTCCTGATTTCATTAAAATTGCATTAATTAAACCAGTATATTAGAAGTACCTTTCTATATATTACTTAAAAATATATACGGTTCTGCCATTTGAGGATCTGCTTACAATTGGTTTAAATTATATATAAATAACAGAAAACTATAATTGCTACAAAAAAAAACACTGAGCGCCGCCAAGGGAGTATACTATCCTACCTAATAATCTTGCAAAAATACTCAATAGTGATATTATATTACCAGATTTATTTACAGATGACATAGTCATCCGAATAAAATGTGTCGATTCTAATAATGCAAACTAAATTCTAAATAATACAATTATTAGAGACTCTTCAAATACATTAAACGAAAAATATTTAATTACTCCTAATAATAAAGCACCCATTTCTTTATTATAATTTCAAAATAAACTTGTAGAATCTGTCAATATCTTTTATTTATTTAAAATAACATCAGTTGGGTGACTACACGCACCTAAATTGGATAACTCTTGAAATTGAATTTTATTCTTTTTGAATATAGCATAAAAATTTATCTAGGCCGTTTTGAAATAAAATGAAGAACAAATTTGAAACAATCTATAATACATACCCAAGCCCTAGGTGTGTCACAAAATATAAACAATCGACTTATCATGCAAGAGAAATCTTTGCTTAAATGGACAATACACAAGCATAATATTATGCATACAATTCTAACGCTAATATTAATATACATCATATTACATTCAGGAAGTTTGCACTAATTCGTAAATATTTCCAAATACACACGATTTAGTTGCAACTTAACATTCGCCAAAAAGATAAATTACATCTGCCAAACTCAAGGATTAAAATACTTAACTGTAGTCACCAATGCTCGGGTTCTAAAATTTATTACAAATGTCCATTATTTACTAAAAACAAAATTAAAATAATCCCACAAAAACTCTTAACAACTAAGTGGTTCTATTCATTAAAATAATAATTAATTAAAATTAAATCACAATATAATGAGAAATACAAAATATATTAGTAATTTTATTAAAAAACTCATTTGTAGGGCCCATTCAAAATAATAAAAAACTAAAAAAATTTTTATATATATGGACTAGATTAGATATACCGTTTTTATGCATTATGAAATAATAAACGCTGATAATATTTTTATACAAAAATATTTAATAAATTAAAAAAAAAATTATAATAGGGCTTATATAACAAATATTAGTTAAATATTTTCTTTTAGTACACGCATATTTCTTTACTGAGGTCACATTATTAGATTCCATTCCTTGATGAGAATGGAGCTTGATTGATGTGCTTGTGATCACTGTGACGATCTCTTATTTTCAAGAGGAATGTGTGTTTGTTTGTCAGCCTTACTTGAAAATCACCAACCAATCATGCGCACAGTTATTCAACTCGGCCAGTAAGTTAGCCACAGATGGGGTTAGGGATACCGACACTACGCTTACCTACCTGTTTTCCCTACGTGGAGAGTACAGGCAGATCTGACATGCACGGCTTGCCACATTTTGTTGATGCTTAGAAGATAAAGAACTAAAAAAGTTTATTTAATACCTTTAACATCCAGAGGGTGTATACTCTGCCAAAGCATTCCGTCGAGAATACCAGGCGGTGCATCGGCATTCGGCGGCTGAGATATTAATTAAACAACAATTGGATAAAGTGACAATTAATCAAATATGCCAATTAGATTTATTTTATACGTGTTCCAATATTTAGACTACAAACAACTCAATAAAAATTTGAAGTACCGCGTGCAGGTGAGGTGGGCTGTCATTTGGATAAAAAAGCTGGAGTATTTCCTGTATGATGCCGAATCATAATTCCACAGAATAGTTCCACAGATGCAAAGCAGTATCTCTTGTGCGAGGGTACCGGCGCTGCGCTTACGAACCCGTCCAACGTGGCGGGTATGGAAAAATATTTCTTGCTTATTATGCTAGTTACTGCTGGTTGCAGCGGGGATCGGGTCGAGTTCACCGCACTCACATAATACTAGCGTTCGAGTTCAAAAATTTCGAAATCCACCAGCACATTTTTAGCAAGCGACAAATTCACATTTATTAAAAGCTCCAAGTTTATGAACGGACAAAATCTACACCGGTTCGAAAAAAAAGAGGAGAGAAAAAAGATAAAAAGTACACCTGTAACACTAAAGGAGCTACTGGTGTTTTGCCGGCCTTAAGGATATTTGGGAATGGGGGAGTACGAAGGGGGCGGGACAGGAAGGATGTAGGGAGGAGTTACCTCACTCACCGAACGAAACGCAGAAGCACAAAATGCCTCTTTTTCACCCCGATATTCTTCGAGGTCGTGGTACAACCCCTGTCTAGCCGGCCCAATTCGAGCAGCAGTAGAAGCCGCTTGGCTCTACCACAAATAAGCTTGGGGTGACAAACGCACTTCCAGTCTACCTAATGGTAAGTGGCTACTGAAGCTTATGGGCAGCTGAAAACAATTTCAATCGAATGAGGTTACAGATGCGTTGTCACCCCTGAGGTCTAAGATGGAATGCCTCACAGCCTGTAGGCATACTGGCTCAGTATACCTTAGTAAGAAGGTAATACCTTCCCAGACGACTCCTAGGCAGAGGAGCCTGCCACCCAACAATAGTATACATGCGGGAGTACCTGAGTGTCGTGGGCGCGCATCTTGCACTTCTTCTTGTAGTTTTCGTACCACATCTTGACCTGCGCAGGCGTACGCGGCCGCTCCCCACCACACCGCTTGTTCACCTCCTCGCAGATCGTCGACCACACCAGCTGCAACCAACGCAACATTCATGAAAGTTCATATAGATCTTGGTTTTTAAAGTATAAACAGGGGAGAGTTCATCAGTACAAGGCACGTACGCATGTACGTATTAAGGTAATTAATATTTTAGACTTTATATAGTAGTCACTTTACTGCGTGCCTCGCGTTGAGGCCACCTCCTCGAGCACTAAGATGAGAAGAGAAGCCGAGGGCGGCCCACGGGCAATCATAGTTTATAATTTTCATAAAACGTGCTATCTATGATCATCTTAAATTAGACCTTGGCATATAATGTATTTTAACGTATCGAAGAAGATTTGCACGGATCAGCATGTTAGATTGATGCAATTCTAGTATTTATGTATAATAACATAGACGTAGTGATAAATGGTACATGTATTTATATGGTATAAATAGATCTACTATCCCCTTAGAGAAGTAGTTTTGAGCCTTTGACTAAAGTTGTGTACGCAAATGCCAGTAGCACTTTTTATATATTAATTAGTTATTATTGATAAAGCTTCTTCAATTTCTGGTTTGAAATACCCAATAAAAGTAAAATTAATAAAACATAATTCGCAAACATAAGGCATTAGTGTTCTAGAGGTTTGACTAGCCTAGAAGTCAACCAACGTCCAGTTGAATTAAAAACCTCGTTAAGCCAGTTTATAACGACTTCTTACTTAGTCTAATATATTGAAACAGATAGGACTTACATAATTGTAAAGCTGACACGGCGGCTCCATTTTAAACGAAAAAAAACCACACACTTATTATTTTACAAAGACTTTTAATCTTCAAGAAATGAAAAACCAAATAATGCTTCGTATCACTTTATAACTATGAAATTGTGATACATTTCATTTAAATTATAGTTACACGCGATGAGTTGTGGCCTAAATGCAGACTAATGGCGACGAATTAGCCTAGAGCGTAAAGTAAAATGAATTAATTGCCATAAAGGTGACTTACACGCACCTATTTAGGGTTTTGTATATATATATTTCTCACGTATTTTAATGGGCGCCGGATAGTTTAATACCAAGGGTGTTATAGAGTAAATAGCTGTTAGGACATTGGTACCTCTTATCTTTTTAAATCTCAAAGTGTATTGCACATAGATCTTTCTACGATAGTTTACTTTGCTCCAAAGAAATTTGGCATGCCTTATATGGAGGATTTGCTGATACCCACCACGTTAGGCAGTTGACCTGGTGAGCGTAATGATGCAACTTCGCATTAATTTTGGTGTTCCGTATATTTTTTCAGTGGGCGACAGATATTCAGATAGAACAATTATGCCATCCATCATTCGGTCGTGGTCTGTCGTTACCATGTTGCACCGCGTGCCGGAGAGGTTGACATTTGGATAAAAAATGTTATATATTACTTTATCTAAGTAGCTATTATTGCTTTATTTAATAACATTTTACTATATTAAGTGAGCGCTTATGTCAATATAACAATTACTACTGAACACTAAAATACCAATTAATTTCAAAAACACACTCTATCTGCAATCGTATCTTTTTCGACCTCTCATTAAGGATAAGGAGTTTAAAGCGAACTGTGAAATATAGAATAATATTAGGATATAGATAAAGTTATTTAGGTAGTCCGTTATCCAATAATATTAATTTTAACAATTCGCTATCGCCTATGCTCTACATCGGTGCTTACACGAGTTATTAAAATGTGCGCACTCAGCAAAGTCCGGACACGGAGCAGTGTCGCATTACAGTGCAGCCCTCAGCGATTCCTCGTCGTATCATATGATGGCACGCCAATAGATAGAGGCCGTTTTATTAAATGGCCGAGAGACGAGACAACTCGATCGAACCTACGGCGAAATATATAATTCCAGACTTGTCTGACATGTCTCGTAAGTTTAAGCCCGCCCGGAGTAACGAACAAAATTTGAGCAATTGTGCGTTGTGCAGTTTTAACCGATTTCGATAGTGGAAGAGGTTTTCAATTAGACAATTCGTTTTAATGCATGTTAGCTGATTAGACGGGCATTTTTGAACCTATTTAGATGCTTCTACATCTACAGTGTAATCCCATTGATTCTCTATCTAATAATACACGAGATATTGCGAGGAAGTTTTTATTGATAGGATAATTACTAATATAAGAGGAAAAAACTAGCTTTCATCTTGTTTGGGAGTAGTTCAAGGTCTATTGGCAACACTAGGACTTAAATAGCAAATAGTACAAATAGATCATAGATGTGTGATGTCACTCTTCCTCTCTTCGATATTTCACCCGGAAGAAGATTCCCCGACCGTACCAATTAGTTATTCAATAGAGAGACGAAGATCGAGCCAAGTGCCGTAGGTGTCTACGAAAACACCGTAGACCTTGCGTAGACTAATATATCCTGCCCAAATGAGAATCCTATCGGAGGATGTTGTCATGGTTGCAATATCTAGGAGGAAATATTCGCATTAACGGTCTTCTAGTAGATTAATAAAATCATCTGCCACCCCGTCTCATCCCGTGACTGTCGTAAAAATCGACCAAAGGAAATGCCAGAAAAACTAGTGGCTAGCGATAAGTGGCGGAAAGGCAAATCTTCTTTAAGGGAGAAACCTTTGTCTACCTAAAAAGAAGGCGATTAGAAGTTTCAAAGACCGATCAATAATTTATTATAAAAAAAAACAATTAATTTCTTGGACAATCACGCAAATAATATCTATTTATCTAGGTCTCCCAACAATTGTTTATATTGGTAAAAGACGTGTATCCTTTCACGTATCATAACTTTGAAACAATTGAAATTCTGTTGTCATAAATCACTAACTACTTATTATGACACTGGAAGGGTACAGTTTACAATTCAATAAAAATAGCGATAAGTGTAACTGTGACAAAAAGTTAAAATCCATAAATGTATAAAGGTATACCATAAATATGTTTGGTTAAAATGTACGATGAACATAATTCTTCTTATTCTTTAGCAGCCTCTAACCAATTGGTGGGCAGATTGGTGAACCCAGTACCTAAACAAGCACTGCAGGGCGAACTTAAAAAATTTAATAATGAATATGTACTGCCTTTTTGATACAATTAACACGATAATTATAACTTCAATATTTTTTTTCTCTTGATAATAAGTAATTTGTCGTGTTTTTAACACTAAATAATTTCCAAACATTAAATTCCAATAATAACAAACACCTATTAGCAATTACTAATTATTAACATTAATCAATCAAAATTAACTAGATAACGGAGCCGTCAGATAAATAAAAAAAAACTTGTTAAAAAAACTGTATAGTATGCGTTTATTGTTATAAGTACCTACATTGCCTTACACAGATCTTAACAAACATAGCTTCCTAACACATTTAATAATTATAAGAATCTTTAGAGGTAGAGTTAAATTCAGAGCTATTGACGCATTTAAAATGAAAGAATAAATAATCTCTAATAAGAGACCTACATTAATATGCTTTGAATATCTCATTAAAACAAATCAAACGATTCCACACTTTTATCTGTCTACTAGTAAGCATGGGGAGTTTCAGTACCCACCTCCTGTCGCCATCATGAGACCAGCTCGATGGTACTGTAACTCCGGTCTGAAAATTTAAGGTCTAGCACATTTGAGATCGTTATTCTGCCGCCTAACGGAAGTCACATGGTTTATCAGGAACGTCACTTAGGCCTTAGTAGAAATATATTGAAAATTCTTAGGTATTATTTCCCTGGCCTGATATAATGATATACGCGAGTCTGTGCCAATATAGAAAAATTATTTACAGAAACTATGTGCCTGCCATAGTTTAGTGTCACTAGTTTACTGACATAGCGAATCTTCGCATCAGGAAGGAAGCGATACAGGAAGGATAGGAGTGCCTCAGTGTTTGCGATAATTACGACGTTATATTATATCCAGGACAGTTGATATATTAAGGTAATAACCGGAAGATGTAAATGCAACTCTCTTTAGGCCTTTCATCGTGAATCCACATAGGGCATCCACGACAAAATTTATAAGAGTCCGTGTTTCACGTAAAAGCACGACAACAAATAATTCCAAAATAAAAAACTTAATCCTTCGACAATTGGCGGAATTAATATCTCAATATGGCGGACTGAAATTATTCAAACCGGTGACCGGCGTCTATAGTGTGAAGTGTCTTGTACTGGGATCCACAACCCACCCAGTCGTGCATGGCAATTGTCTGTGTGACGAATCCAAACAATTGTAAGTCTGTTCTTCATCGGCCTGGACTCCACTGCTGGACTGCCTTTCCACGAATGCGTATAATAAGCTGGCATCCTATTTATGGAAGATTTACCCACACTCACCATTCTGGGCAGTAGTCTATGGGATTATGGTTAGACGTATTTGGATGGTATTTCCGCCACCAGTGTGTTGCCACGGCCATGTCAAGAGTGAGGTGAACATTTGGAGAAAAATGTATACCTATATTCTTACTTACATCCCAACAGCTAAGCCTCTTACTTGACTGAAACTGTAAAAACATGACTTATATTTTACCTTGATAATGATACACGATTCTAATTAATCATACATTCAGTGAGTTTGGTTTGGGCTCCATCGCGACCTTGCCGCACTTTTTATCGATAGTTATTGATAGCTTTACGTATTACGTACATATATATGATTATGTTTTAGACTCAGTGTAGTATCAGGCTTATTTTCATAAACTGATGTATGGGATTGATCGCAGAGATTACTAGATTTTTTTAAAGAATACTAGCATTGGACATTACTAACAACACTGTTAGTCACTCTAACTTAGCCTAAAAGCTAACTAGCTGTGTTAGTGACAAGAACAAGTCCTACTGCTGTGATAGTGACTAGAACAAGTTCTACTGCTACGTTAGTGAGTAATAGTCGTGTTAGTCAGTATTAGCCGTGTTAGTGAATAGATGCAAGCGTCGTCATGTATCGCAGTCCGTTCCATAAACCATTAGGCTATTGGAGCCTCATTAAACTCAGTTTTATTCTAGGTCAACTGGCCTATATATAACTAAAGGTTTGTCGCTCATGTCACCAAAATGGAATGCCTATTTGACTACAGTCTCGTCACTATGTTCTAAATACACACGTCATGCAGCCCCAGACTAGGATTCCCTGACTAAGTAACTGGATGGTGATATGATAGATACGCATGTACCAACATAGATAAATAAGCGTATATACTTATTCATCATACAAATGTTTGCTCATAGCGGGATTTGAACCCGCAACCCTCAGTTTCGAAAGCAGGGAAACTACCAACTAAGCTATCGAGCAATAAATTTAAATTTTTTAACAATATAGGTTACCTTATAAGGCGTTTGTTTATGATAAAAAAATATTATAAACAAAATTATTCCGTGCCGATGAATTTATCATCAATATCATCATCAGTGCTTCTTACGAAAGGGACGTTGATACCCGGTACTTGTAGCATATCGCGTATCAGTTACCTGTAACCTTGGAGTCGGTTCTCGAGTCTGCTTTGTTTTTTAGAGCATCTTATGTGAAACTTAAGTACCTGTTTGCTCCGGTTGGTGGCGTTGTTGGAGCGTCCCTGGCGCAGCACGTCGCGGTGGCGCGCGATCAGCTCGAGCACGGTGCGCTTCTCCAGCTCGGTGAAGTTCTTCGAGCGTTCCTTGTGCCCGCGGCGGGCCCGGATCGCGCTCGCACCGCTCCGTGTCGACATATCAGTCTGTTTAACAACATCTGTGCAGGTGAATAGAAGCCAATATTAAGTAATAGTGATGCGGGTAAAATAAAGTTGGATGATAAAAATAAAAAAATTAAATATTTAAAATTATAATATTCAATTATCCTGAAAATGCTGTAAGGCGAAACCTATCGGTTACTTATATATAAATGTGTTGTAAAACGAGTAGAAGGGTATATACTATCTCTTTCTCTAGATGCCAACGTCACTGGCATGGGCATAGCTAACAAACGAGGCTCCGGCCCACCGAACGATAAACATTTGCCGAACTCAAATCCCCATAGAATGTACACACACTGCGTTCACCAACCCGTATGCCCAGCGTGGTGAGTATGGACAAACCTTTAAAAAAAGTGCATGCCGGCTTCTGCTGGCGCTTTCTCGGACAGATCTTTGCTGAGCTCAACTTAAATGTACATTATTATATATATTATTAATCTATAATGTTAAATAATTTAAAACACTAAATTATAACTTAAGCATTAATTAAAAATGGTTGTCACACTATCACTGCATAAAATTTGGCATCTTTGGTAAATTTTATTTAGTGATTGTGCCCATTATTTCTTAGTATAATACATAAAATACTTCCCTTGAGATCAACTACAAGTGCATGTAGTGCGCTATGAAGTACACGCAAATCGCGTGTTTTTTTTTTAAAGCAAATACCAATTATTATAGCAATTCAAAATTCCTAAAATGGCCTAAGAAATAAGTGGCTTACTTGTATACAAAACATTGCACAAGGTGTGTATTATTCAGTATAATAAACCAAGTTAAGGCGAAGTTATCCTCACGGCTGAGTGATCGGAAGCTCAATTTCCACTTATTAAAACAGCTTCATTGAATTAACAAAACCCAGTAAAAGTACTCCAGAAATATTCCAATCATTAATCGAGATTTCTCTGCATCTAATAGATAAGCTTTTAATAATAATTGTTGATATTGCGATTGCCCCGCCCAATGGCTTCGAAAATTATTAGTATTGCATACATACATTTATTAGAAATTGACATCTACTGTGTGAGAGTTTCCCCCTTACCGCTCCTAGCCGAGAGAGAACCTAGAAATAGTGTTACAATACGACAGCGGCGCAAAATTTTATGTTAATTTCATGATTTCAGGAGACAGCGGACGACTGAAGCGGCAAAATATGCAGCTCGGTTACCAACTTGACCCAAATATCGCGGAGAGCGTAACTTAATATGTTGTATTTCTACGAGATGTTTTCCGGATTTTAATGCCGACAATTTTTAACAATTTTCTTATGAATAATTTTATATTTTATTTATACAAGGAAACTAAACGAATAATAATCGTATACCGACATACATTATTATTATTATTAATCCTTTATTGCGTATAAAATTTCGTGCAAAGGCGATTAAAATTTTAAGCAGCATTAGCTTCAAACTTGAGCCTGTCATTTTCGAGTTTTGTACTGGATAAAAGGATACGTTTCTTAGAAATGTATATATACTTTGTAGTGTAGTAACAAAATACATAAGAACATGATGCACAAAAGGAAATTGGGTGACTGTTTCAATTTCAATTCATTCAAATTCGTTTCAAATGTATGAATTGAATATACCTAGTAATAGATGTAACGGAGAGAGAGTATACTATCTTTTTTCCAATAGCCACCCTAGCGTGGTGGTTAACCGAATAGATAATAGATAAAGATATAGTAAGATTCATCTGTATTTACCGAATCCCTCAGACTAGTGATGGCGAGCAGCTTTGTGTCGCTTGCCTGTTCAGCAGTGGACTTGAATAGGCTGATGTAGTTCACTTCAATCAGCTCAGTATCTTAAATAATGATTAGGAAAACGCTTACCGTGAATATGTCCGGTTAATTAATTTTCTGTACGGTCGATGTTAACAGGTATATGTAATTAATACAATTATTACTTTAAATTATATACTAATCAGCTATAACATTTTAATGTTAGCTGGCGCTATAACATTAAACCGAACTGGTTTCCCAAGGTCCAAGCGACAGTTAGTCTTTAATTTAAAATCAACACATACCTATACAGTCAACGCAAATGTTTAGATATTACACATTACAATTATTTATACGAGTCTATGGTAGAGCTACGCTGCCGCTGTATTTTATAGCTGCAGTACGAATAGGTTGGCTCGGCCGGGGTAGAACTGTATTTTGATTCAGCATATCTAACGTACAAGTTATCTGGTATCTTTGGAAGGTCGTGATCAAAAATTGGGATGAGCTTCGAGGCGCCTCCCCAGTACGGCAATAATAGCCAACATAGAGTCCTATATGGACAGCGGACTGCTTAGAGGCTGCCAATGATGAAAATTGTGGCAGATTCACTTAATGTGAGTTCTGTGTTGAAATAAGAGTAGTAAATAGTTTATATGTAATAAATACCTAGTACGATAATAGTATAATAAATAGTTTACTAAGCATTTAGTACAAGTTGTACTTTGTGAGGGAAATGTACCGTGTAAAAAGGAACTAATCCTTTTGTCTCCGTAACTTTCTTTAATTTATGTTTTTATTTTGTAACGGATACTTATTTATTACCACTAAAATGTTTTATATAATTAAAATGATATAGTATAAAATAAACAAAAGCACGTGGTACTAATAAACCGAAAGAGATTTCCTCTAACCTTCAATTTCAATCTAAAAAAAACTTTTTAATTTGTCGTCCTATATCAGTTCTCTTTTAGAAATATCGTGATCTGCCTTATATAAATGTTTGTAGCTATTGGTTCTGCGTGGTAAAAGTAATCCCCTAATGGCTTCCTTAATTTCAATCATAAAAAAAAAATCCACGGAGACTATAACGTATATATTTTGCAGATGGTTAGATACGTGGTTGAAATGTACAAAGAAGACAAGTTCAGTAAGGTCTGTCTTTATGCAAAAAATGGCATCGTAATTATAAAAGAATGTCTAGACGTGATTTCACATTTTAATTATATCAGCCTTTGTGGTGTAACTATGTGCACAAAGACACATGTCCTTTCGTAGGTTGGAAGTAAGGGAAATCTCTATAGGCCAGTAATGGTTTCAGGAAGCAGACGACCACAACGAACACAACTCTGAACCCAACCGTATCTTTAGCCAGCTATTAGCATCTATCTACAATCCATGTTACATGATTTTATTCGAATTTATTAGCGATTCGACATTTGACATTCTGCAGGCGGCATTCCGAATGTAGATCCGAACGTCAGCTTAGTGTATGCATTTGGGAGATTTTTTTATCACTGCCCACACAGTAAAATTGAACCGAATACTGAATAAGACCGGTCTTGGTCTAGGAATAGCGTTACAGATACTGTCGTAATACAGGGTAATTTTTAGATAACGTTTCGAATCTTATACAGCAATGATAACTTCAGATTGCTATAATATTAGATTCTTAGCCAGTATCACAATAATTTGGTAGCTTCGCTCAGGTAACTTTTAACATATTTTTACATTGTTTTTTGTAGTTTCATTTAAAACTTAACTTTATTACATTAAGAGATGACTTTAGAATTCGCTAATAGGTCTTATTTTGTGAAATATCAAAATTTTTAAATAATGTATGTAATTATATTGTCATACAATATTCATACATACATTATTCGAACTCGTTCTGTATGAGTAGTTTTTCCAAATATCCGCCGCTCTACCTACCTAACCTACCATACCCCCGCGGCAGACCTGTGCTAAGCGGTGAACCTAGAACCAGACCCACCGCGACCTTCGGGCGTCGGATATGAATAGGTTCGTTGCCGACGTAGAATTGGAGGCCTTTTAAGAATGTGGCCTCGTTCCGGTCCGGTGCGAGGGAGAAGAGTATTTCTCTTCCTAGAAGTGGCCACGAAGGGCGGCCGGCGGTGCAGGGCCTGTTCTCGTCAGTGTTCAAGTGGATTTGTCGATATGCAGCAAAGCTAACACTGTTAGTTTTTAGTAAGTGCAAGCCCGAAATAGCCTGTACTTGCCTCCGCGAGTGGTGAATAAATGTATAGATTTTAGCCTATTTATCTCTATATGTAAGTGAAATTGAAGATTCTGTCTACGAGAGTATTTGCACGATACCAAAACTCACAACCCAATTTTAAAATGTTTGTCTGTCTGTCTGTTTGTCCGGGCTAATCTTGGAAATGGCTGAACCCATTTTGACGGGACTTTCACTAGAAGGTAGAGGACATTGAATCAGGCTACTTTTTATCCATGAATTGTTTAACATTCGCTCGCAAAAATTAAAATACCATTAAAATTAAGGTCAAAATCTTTGAAATTATGCTACTTTAATACTACTGCTGCACCATGTCACTGATGACAGCTTGCTTTTTATTGGACCCTGGGGTAAAACTTTTCGTTTTCTTAGGTTCGTGTACCTAAAATCTATACGTATCTATACATATAAACAAAATGGAAGTCTGTCTACGATTTCGAAATAATTGCGTTTTTCATTGTTCATATAATTTGCTCGATAGCAAAACTAATAAACCAGTTCTTTAAATTTTTGTTTGTTTGTCCGTGCTAATCATGGAAACGGCTGAAGCGATTTTGAAGGGACTTTCAACCCAACCATGGGGAACAACTTTAAATAATGAGTTTTCTTAAATAATAAATGAAGAACTCACAACATAAATACTGAGCTGGTCAGCGGTTTTTTTTGAAGGAGAGAGAAGACATTTTTAGTCCTTTCAACCCATTTTTCACTAGAGCTTATTAGGGAGAACGTGACAGGTGGTGAGTATGTCTGTCCTCAGGCCACTACAGATACGGGTATACGGTCGTGAGGGCGTCTTTTTTTAATTTATTTTGGGGTTGTACCTAATTATAGGCTACAAAGATAATTATTTATTTATCTTTTGCGTCATCAGCCTGTTAAAGTCCACTGCTGAATATAGGCCTCTTGCAAAAGCCAGCATGTATTTCTTGAAAGTTTGCCCATAGTCTCTATACTGGGCAACTTGCGAAAGCGGGTTGGTATGATGATGTTCCCTATAACTAGTCTATGGGATTTGGTTACAACAAATTTGGAAAGATTTTCCACCAACGTTCAGTCGCCAGAGCCTGGTTTGTTAGGTGGCTGCACCACCACGTGCAGATGAGGTTAATGTTTGGAGTTAACGAAGGATTCTACTGTATTTATTCATATTGCATATTATATATACATGTAGAACAAATATAGTATAGCCAAGAAATCATTATACGGGGTTTTTTTTAAAAAGAATGAAAATTTATTAAAATTACTAATATTCCTGTTAACCCTCCAACTAAGCTTATAGCTTGTATCAGAAATGGTTCACGACAATAGTCGAATGGCGGGCTCGAACTTACGACGTCATGTTTCGTAGTCCGCACCCTAACCCATTCGGCTATTGACGCTTAAATCCAGTCCAGTCTGGGTCCAGGAGATATCCCATAACGGCGAGGCGACGTACTTTAACAAAAAAAAAATATTTGGAGTCTGTGGGTCATGAAGGCCGCGTTTTTTTCATGAAACACATGGTAGCTGGGTCAGAAAATCTCCCATCTTATATCATCCAGTTTGTGGCGAAGGAAGCGTAAATATTGAAAATTGAAAACAAAAAAATATTTAATTCTCCGACAGATCTTGCAAACGAGCAAGCGCTTCACCTAAGTGATTAACGTCGCCCACGTACATTTGCAACAACAGAGGTGCTGCAGGTGTATAGGAAAATGTCATGGAATTTGTAACAAACCGCGTTTAAAAGTAAAATATTTTTAACGAAAAATAAAATATCTTTCACGGTCGTCGCGCAATGTGTAAGGAATTATTAGGCAAAATCTTTGAGAACGAACATGTTCACTTTCTAGTATCTGATTAGTGTGCTAATTATTTAAGACGTTTTAGCTTGAACGATTATCTTTAAACTAGTCTTGCAAATGAGGCCCCGGACCTGTACGCCGGCCCGCTCCCACAGTGTTCTATGCATGGCTAGCATAACAACAATTTAATCGGTTAAAACAAATGTTGCAACATGTATAATAATGATGGAATGGCTTAGTGGTTAGCATCCCTGACTGTTTACTAATGGGTGTTAGTTTCGAAGTTGTGCATAAGCGTTACATCGGATAAGGGAGGGTAGACACTAGAGAGAAAGAATATAAGTCAGGTTCTGTGTTAGCGCCTACACACACATGCGGCACCATAATATTTCTTGCGCACAAGAAAGCAGTAACAACTGCCGATAGTATGACCGTCAACATGTTTAATAGATGTTGTTACTAAATCAATAATGTTAGAAATGTTAAACTTAATATTATAACCTTCATAAAATATAATGTGTGATGCGGTGTATTATCCTCTGTGACTATGGCGGGCCCAGGGGCAGATGGGTAGAACAGACATAATTAACATAATTTAAAGCATAGCTGACGATAAAAGAACGCGTGTGTCTCTGATCCAACGTGATTTGACGAAGAGGGTGACAGACTCAACTGACAAACAAAACAGAAAACATCTGTGAATTAATAGACCCCTGCCAAAGAATAGTGCGTTGTCGGTAATTGAGGTTCTTGTTCTCGCCACGCACTGTACGAAAGCCAGCAGCGTTACGCTTAAGAATAAACTTAAGGAGGAAACAAGGGGAGTGACGTTCTGCGAAAAGTATTAGCGAGGAGTGTAATTTAATGTCAGGAGCGAAGAATTTAAAACTATATATCGTTCTAACTACGATATTGTCATACACTTTCGTGAAATAGGTAATCAATAGCTTGTACCAGCTCCCGTTGTTGTCCGCCGTCTCATCCCGTTTCGGTTATCAATGAGTCGCTCGAAGAGCTTCCATCTCACCTAGTAACACTATATCTAGCATAAACAAATCTAGTAAGGAATTAGACGGGTACATGCATGCATTCAACAGTCTGCAAAGACGATCCGCTAAGTCTCTAGTCTAGAGACAAAACCTAAGCACGGAAAGGGATGCCTTAGTCCATTACAACTATTTAATAACGACATCAGTGCAAACTCACTTTAATGCAAAATTATTAGTTATTGAATCTTGGTTCAAAAATAACGTATGATTTTTTTCCTAGGCGAAACATGCTCGGATCTAAATTTTATAACACGAATGTCTAAACCAGTTATTTCTAAATGTTAACATATATTAAGGCCATCCTGTTTTGTTGTCAAAACTCGTATTACAAAAAGTGAATACTAGATTTCGGTACAAATAACTTCATTAGTTAAAATTAAATTTACGATAACGGCGATAATTACGATAATTTGTGCGCGGCTGATAAGGCAGATCTTTTCGGAGGTAAGTTAAGGCAGACCAGTGTATGTACTGACGGAGTTAATACTGCTTGCATAGGAAGGTACGACAACTGGCACAAATTTAATGGTTTATCATTTAAACAAGTTAGTGTTCAATCGGGTATTTGCCCGACAGACACAGTCGATTTTCTCAAAAAACATGCGACATAGTAACTTCAAATTTAGTGCTAATTAATAATACATATGGCCATAAACATTAAAGGGTAGGCAAAGGTCAGGAAATTGAATTTTTAAATTTTACATAGATAGCGAATAATCGATCTGTTTCCAGTGAGCTTTGTATCGAACACAAAGCTCACTGGCCTGGTGATGGGAAACCATCATTAGTGCAAGGGTACCGGCATTGCGATCACCTGTCCAGCATGGTATTGGCAAACACATGGAATGCACCACACGAGTTTTCCTAAAGCCTAGTTAGTGAATAGTCGGATAATTATACTGAATAATATTAATGTAATTCCACAAAGAAATAGATGCCATTCAAACTATTGCTAGACTACAAATTGATCTATGTATTTCATTTAAAGCTCTAGAGTGAGAGTTTATGTACGTGTGTGTGTGTATAAAATCAATGTAATGCTTTAAACTACTTACTAAAAAACTTAATGAATATATATTTGGTTCACCGTGATTTTTATGATGGGCTAGGGTCTTAACCCAGCAGACTTTGAGGAACGGCAAGTTTGGAGATCCCCGGCCTTATTAAAAAAGACTGTCTGATTATTTAAAGGCTCCTTTAACAATATGTAATTTTTTACAGTTTACACCGAATTTAAAAATATAAAAGGTAGATTTACACGCTTACAAGCGGTATAACACGCTTTATGACGCTACAGCAGTCCGGTAATATTACACATAATTGCATAAATTGAATGTTCTGATTCATCTGTAACGAACTTCGTCTACTTACGAATAGGCCGGCTGATAAACAAGGCAAAAATGTTAAAATCACGCGTTAACAGCATACTGTTTGTGCGTTCCGATTGGTTATGTTTGAATGTATAAAATAAAATATTTATTAACATGCAGTTTTAAAGAATTGGTCCAATAACAACTCATCTAATTTTCATCAAGTCACATAATTTTTTTAAATCATAACATAAAAAAATAGCTTAACCTGGATCAATTGCAATCTAGACCATTGTTCCGTAAAAACCGACCAAGTGCGAGTCGGACTCGCGCACCGAGGGTTCCGTACAACACAACATATCTGTGTCATCGATTAGGGATCCTTAGCGCAGGCCAGACTCACAATTGGCCGGTTTTCACATTTGTTTGCACCATAATTACACCAAGTTTGAGGCTTATTACGATAGTGTAAAATCAAAAAACGTTGAATATTACGCCTTGTAAGTGGGTGCCACTTAATATGAAATTATTGAGTTTTTTATGAATTGTAAGGATCTCCGCCATAACACATACTTAGTGAAAATTTCAACTAGCTGCCTATTGCGGTTTAAAAAAATAACCCTTTAAAGGTAGGACTGACAGACGGACGAACGGGAAAAAAGAAAGAAGGCGGAACTATCTAATGCTAAGGACTTTACCAGATATATCCAATTCGCTTTACTACTGCCCTTTTCCAACTTTCGCGACACCGTCTGATTGAGATGGGATTATTGATCGCCGTGGATCCTTGCGATCCCTAATACTCCCGAATCAGCCGATTTTAGTCCACTGCTGAACATACCTCTCCTAGAAAGTATCAGAAAATATCTTTATAAGTTTCTTGGAAGGTTTGGCCATGCTCACTTCGCTGGTGTCGTGTCCCGGTACCCTCGCACTGCTGATGCTCCCGATTCGGTTTCTCGGCAAATTTGTTTGTTTGTTAGGTGAGGTTAGCATTTGGAGTAAAAGAGTAAACAAGCAAAGTAGCATCTTGAGAATGCCCAAATGTAAGCACTCACTCATAAGACGTAAGCAGAGATTACGGATTTTCATTTGCCACCACTCAGCGTAGCCAAACGAATATGAACGAGTTGGTTAACGAGCCACATCGTCGGGTTTACGATTTGAATTTCAAGGCTTTTCCCTTAGACGCTTCTTTCCAACTCCACGGTAGGAGTGGCAGATTCTTGCGTCGCAACCACCCTATCAATTAGTATTTTTTTTAATAACTAATCACTAAAATTGTTGAATATGCACATATATATTATTCACGGATGAAATACATAACATAACATGCATCTAACTTGACTTTTTAAACACGCGTGAAACTTTCGCAACAATTACTATGAAAAACGCTCTCTTTTATATCAGTCTAGATATACTATTTAGGTACTAGCAGCAAAGCATAAGGTCAGAATTGTCTGGATCTGCGATCGTAAACCAGCTACCTTAGTGTGGAATTACGGTAAATCTTCCCATTGGGCAAGATCTATGTCCAGCAGTGGACTATTCAAAGGTTGATAAAGAACATAGGCTATTGTATTTATTTATTTATTTATTTAATCTTTATGCACTGGATCGTACATATGGCGGACTTAATGCCTAGAGGCATTCTCTCCCAGTCAACCATTAGGCTAAGCAGAGATATATACATAATAGAAGCGATACTGCTAAGAGAAAAAAACCAGTAAAAGGATATAAATATCAAAATATATACTTACAATAGATACATACATACATACATACATAGATATATAAATATCATATATACAAATATACCATATATACATAGAATAATATACATGTCAGGACAAACAACTGAAGCGGCACAATAACAAACAGCAGCACTAGTACAGTCTTGCAACATTTCTGTAATGTTTGCGGATGTTATTTTTAAAGGCAAACTTATTAGGAGCTTTTTTAATGTCAAGAGGGATTTCGTTCCAGAGTCTTATAGCCGTAAAAGCGAATGACTTAGATAAATACCCAGTACGGTGTAAAGGCGTCAGCAACTTGAGACTACCCGAAGAGCGGAGAAAACAGTTATGAGAATCACCCAGGTATTGAAACTTAGATTTCGAATACTCAGGAACACAAGGATCGTTTAGAATTGTGAAAAGGGTGCAAAGTGTTCTAACATCTCTGCGCTGACGAATTGGCAGCCAATTGAGCTGTTCACGAAAGGAAGACACTTGGTCGTACTTGCGGAGACCATAAATGTATCTGATGCAATTGTTAAGAAGACGATCCAGTGTGTTAAGATGTTGTTGAGATAGGTCTGTGCAACACACATCAGCATAGTCAATAATTGGCAAAATGAGCGATTGGACAAGTAAAATCTTAGTAGAGGTTGGAAGGAAATTTTTGAGACCATAAAGTGATCGCAAGGTAGCAGAAATTTTGCGACTCACCTCCTGAATCTGTTTATTCCATGTAAAACAGCTATCAACATATAGACCCAGGTTTCTGACATGGGAACAGAAAGGAATTATGTTGTTATTAAAAGTAACCGACGGCAGGGTAGCAAAATCTAGATTGTTTACAAGTCTAGAACTGCCTAAGACTATGGCTTGGCATTTTGTATAATTCACCTTAGTACCATACACAGCGGACCACTCAGATATATACTGTAAATCATTATTCAATAGAGCAATTATATTATTGATTTCGGAGGGTTCCGCTTGCGCATATATTTGCAAATCGTCAGCATACAAATGGTAAGAGCATTTAATGTTTGTTGTAACGAGATTGTAATGAGTAAACTTATTTCATTACTATGAGGCAAACAATTGTTACATTTAAGGGTTAACAATTATGATGATTAAGTGTAGCGGCTATCAGCCGGCCACATAGCGCGCAGAACTGATAGCCGTTGGCGAAGAAAAGTTCTTTAATAGCAACGTACAGGCAAACGCAGTGCAAACGACTCTCAAAAAGATGGAGTGACGACCGGCACAATGTTGTGGTAGGTCGATGGATGCAGGTGGCCCAGGATCTTTGAGGGTGGGCCTACGTTCAGCAGTCGACCTGTGACAGGCTGTAATGAAAAAAATGTGACGAAGATAATCTAATTTCCTTGTTTCATCAAATCGGAGGAAGGTTTCGTAGCAGTGTTGGACGTGTATCGAACGTGCGTCCGTGTGCGTGTGCGTCTCGCCAGGAGGGAGAGGGAGATGAAGAGTTCTCTGAGATGGGGTTTAGGATGTGTGCGAAATCCTGCCTGCGGAAATGCGGAGAAACTGGAACTTTTGGGTTTAGTCCAGGCCCGCTGTAGGCTAGTGTGGAACGCTTGTACGCGGGCGCCTCGTACAAAGGCATGGTAAATACCGAAATCTCGTTATGATGGCATGTCATTTATTAAATTTTTTGTGTGCAATTGTTTATTTTTCATATCGGGGCCTCTGAAAACATGTCAATTGAGCTCACAAGATGCATTCATCAAGGAGGCAGAGAGAACGCCCTCACCACTCGGCGATAGTTAACAATTTACTGCTGATTTATCTTTTAATAGATGGTTAGGTAAGGTTGCATTAGTTTATATCAACCGAGTGGCAGTGGTTAGCGTTACCAAGTTGCTGATACATGGGTTCTGAATTCGAATGCCAGCCGTGGTCACTATTTGTGAAAACAAGTTATTGATATTCGGGTGTAATATTGCGTCTCGTGTCTCTGGCACTTCATCTGACCCTTCCTACTATATCCATACAAAAATTTAAAGTAATAAAAATATTTGTACCACGCGGCGGCTGCTCGAATGGACCTGCAGAAGAATATTTACTCAAAAAAAAACCACACACTTAGAATTAGTAGAATCGTTAGCTAACGATGAGACTACCTGGTATTTTATACTGTCCCACCTTCTGAACTTTGGCGGACTGCAGGTGGACCTTATAAAATCCACTTAAATAGGTTTATTGGCGAAACAACTTTTTTTACATCTCTGTTACATGTACTTTTTTATTCAGTTTTAAAGTGATTTCTCTTTATTTTATATTCATAAAGACAATAAGTGTCATTTACGCGAGAACCATGATTATTTGAATTTTTAATTATATAAATGTGTAGTTATGTTTGTTTGGATGTTTAACTTTCAATCACACATATATGAATGAATCAGTTTTGATGGAATTTGTGGAAGAGCCAGCTAAGCTGCGGGAGGAACCTGGTATGTTGAACCCACACATATATTTTGATTACTGTTCACATCCACGAATTTATTATTATTGAGTACATAGATTAAAATAAAAAAAGAAGCAATCAAGCGTAAGTTGGAATGTTGATACAATTTACCTAGATTAATTATGAAAATAAACACAGCTTTATTATTACACTCCGGCAACAAGCAATAATTGCCGTTAAATTTGCCGCACGACTTAAGGCCGCTATACACTGGGGCGAGCGGATTTGGATAAGACGCGACACCTGGAATTAGAGTATTATAAAACACTATGATACCGTATAGCCATGGTACTTCAGATGCCAGGCGAGAGTATTAAATTTTATAATACGAAAGTGGACAGAGGCCGTGGTCGCTCAAAGATCAAGGTGTTCGCTTTAATATTCATAATATGCGAGTTACTCGGGAAGAATGAGTAGTCCGTTAATTCGCATTTGGAGCAGCGTGGTGGACTCTTTCCGGCTCCAAAACCATCTCAAAATGGGAGGAGAACTTTGACCAGCAGTGGGACATTTATGAGCTGCTACATTACTTTTGTAACTTATGCTTGAATAGTCTTGGTATAGTAATATGGCCCTTATAGCTTTTAAGCTAATCCCTTAATGTGTCATAAGATCTATTGTTGTAACAATCATGACTTATTTCACAAGAATGCTTACTTATCGCAATTAAAAAAAGTTATAAACTTTTGTATTATGTTAAAATGGACACACTTTTTAAAAAAGATTTTTACCCCTTAATGTGTACTGTAAATACTACCATTCTACAGGCCATTAATATTTCACATTGTAATTTAATAGTTTATATCAATATAAAAGTGCCATCACTTTAATCTACTAAATTACCTCAATGACACTCATGCATATGAGGCATAAATATTAACATCAAAGAACTCTCAGTGTACCATTAGTATCAAGAGTATAAATTGAGCACTTTGATCAGTAATAGTAAGGCCAAAAATGTAAATAAACAAATGTATCAATTCCCTCTGTGACATAAGTCCATTTCAATTGTTTCAAAGTTATGACATGTGAAGGGATAATGCACTAAATAGAACTAGCACATATACAATAAAATGTTAACTAAAGACAGGTTACATTAATGTTCTTGTAAATTGTTATAATATTTAAACCTTTATGCTTGAAAAATTCTAGTCACAAACATTTATGTAAATTTAAATATTAGTTATAATACAATTAACTACATAAAAACAAAACATAAATTAGCATTGCTTAGAATGAAAATTTAATTAAACTTTTGAACCTTAAGAGAGAAAGTACTTTAAAAATAAATCTTCTATTTATCAGTACTTAAATGCAATTTAGTATATATATTTCTTAAAATTTGTGTGACTATATATAGGCTGAACATCAAAGTTTTTTTTAGCTTAAAAAGGTTTTTAACTGACACATGAGTAGAAATATTTTTATTATCATTAGTTTATTCGCAAGGCTAAAACAAAAACATCATCATTTCACAAATCAAATCTTTGGGTTCGGAGACAGACCTATATCTTATCCCAGATGGAAATTTGATAACTTGTTTTTATTTAAATAAGTAAATAATATAATTAACTTAAAGAAGCATTACTCAACAGTACTTACTAGCAAATATATCAGTGGAGATCTAATATAATTATAATAATAAAATTTTATGACTGATTGAAAACGATTTCTTTGATAAAACTGGAAACACACAATATCTAATAATATAAACATTCTTCTATTTTTTAAAGTCTGGCAATTAGACAGAAACTGGTTTATTTGAACTTATTAGATAGATTGTATTTACATTCATTTTATTCCTTTACATTTAATTGACAATTGTTAAAATAAACAGGGTTATTAAAAATAAACATGCAGCAAAACTCAAATAATTTTACTTACAATTAATCTCCTTTATTGTTGGATACATAGCAGCACATTTTTCATATTAATAGCAGGGAACAGTACATTTAAAAGCCATTCCTCAATTATGGCAATAATAATTGGAATTAACTGGCTAATATTATACAATTAAAATAAAATATAAGTACATGTAAAAATCTAAACGACTAACTATCGCGAATACCAAACGTTACACAATAAGAATAATAGATTCCAATCACCGCAATACCTGATTAAATTCTGTAAAAATGATAATAACTATGCAATGTCAGTTAATAAATTATCAAGTAGTTTAAAGCTAATCAAAGGTTTAAATGTGAATTTTGTACTAATAGAGATAACGAAACAATTACGTACGATAAGTAACGACTGTTTGGAGTTTTAATGATGCAGAATGCCGAAAACTTCGAAACGAAGGACAAAATGAGCTGGGACTAATGTATTCAGTCGCGATGCGAATCCTAATAAAATTATACACGGCACAGCGTCAAATTACGCGTCTCTTGCCTTTAGTTAAAAGGTTAACAGCCAATTGACTACAGTTTTTTTAATCAGTTAAAAATAAGGACATTATGCGTAGTTTTTTAACACTCACCAATGCTAGCGAGCCGCATTCCACCGTTCTCGAAGTGCGTGGGATCGTATTTTCATCTTGTTCACGTAATACCACTTCGCGAATTACTAATATTTTGTATCAAAATGCAAGGAGATATAAAAAATAGGATGAGCACTGTTACATTACAACTGTCAAAATTGAACTTCACTCAAGTGACCGTGCCAAATGCCATAGACAAGGTTGCATTTTAAAAATAGACATAGTCATTCTACTCGACACTAGATGGCTGTAGTAGTATTTTATACATTTTATCGGAAAAATCGGTCTGCTTGTTGAGTTGAACGCAGGTTTTCAATCGAGTTTGCGGATAATTTCTTATTTATAGTCCGTCTCATAAATTATGCCCAAAAGAGTTCCACCACATCTGCGTAATCCGAAATAAATCAAACCTACTTAGGTCAATATTTCATCGATTTGATAAATTTGAATTTGATTAACAATAAATGTGGCCCGGCCATAAATAAGTTAATTCAAAGAATTCATGACACTATCTACTTACATCCGCCTGACGATAATGAAATATTAAAAATAAGATTAAATAACACAAAAGGTAGTATACGTACAGATAGTTAAAAAGTGTGTGCTTAACATGAGCTTCTCATGCACACATAATTAATTTATCTTTTACACAAGGAATATTCCCCAATAACTTTAAACTGTCCATAGATAAGCCAAAGTTAAAAAAGAATGACACATGTACACCATTGATTCCTATAATATTAAAAATGCATAAAAGATTTATAGATTTCATTATAAAATACAAAGTGCTTAAAGAAGAATAATTTGGTTTTTGGAATACTAACTCCTCTAAGCTCAACTTGATCTGATGATAACTTTAGTTTGATCTCATTTGATAAAAGCAATAACTGTTAAAAGTAATAAGTTTAAACAATAAAATACCTATTACAGCAAATATTGCAAATCAGTGGATTGCAAGCTACTTAAGTAATAGGAAGCAAGGTAAGGAAATCACCAAAACAATAAATAATATTACATCAACGCACATCGCAGTACGGATTGAATATACGGAGTCCTATCTGGTAATGCCTTGAGACTTCTTCTATTTTCAACCAAAATTAATGATTAATCAAGTGCAACTGATCATCCGTATACGATCGTTCTCATATAATGTATCTCATAGGAGAATTATATATTAGTTATCTGACATAATAGAGTGGTTAAATAAAAGTAATTTCCAAATTAATATAAATAAGACAAAATTTACGTAATTCTAGACATATAATAGTAGTACAAATCCACTAAATGTTCAAATAAAAATAACAAAGTAGGCGCGGTAGACAATTTAAAATTTCTAGGTATTATATATGATAAGCACTGCAACTGGCAGCCACATATCGATATAATATGCGCAAAGCATGACAAATTTGTATACGCCCTGCAACGACTTAGAAGATCTGTCTCTAAAGAAGCGGCGGCACTTAGCTCTTACTACGGTTATTTGGCGGCAATATTGTCTTACTCACTATTGATTTGGGGCAGCTCAGTCTTAGAAGAAATGCATTCGAGCTATTTTTGGTACTTGACCTTTTGATTGCCAATATTTAAAGAATATATTGAACTCATTTTACCTATTCCGTCAGGGTAAAAGATAGGTACGAAATTCTGATAAACCATAAGTACCTAAATGTATTTAAAAATAATGCTTACTTCATGGCAATAATTTTACGTAACAGATTAACCATAGGTCATTGAAAATATAAACTAGTTGGCTTTTAGAAAATAATATAATATGACATTATTGACTATGTAAATGATAATAAAAGAATTTATGTTTTGACATGATAATAATAGGGATTTTTCTATATTTCTGTCTCTCAATTTTAAGATCTATCACATATATATTTGAATGCTGTGTTCAATACGTCCAGTAGAACTTTTACTTAATTCGTGTAGTTCGCACTTTTCTTTGGACAAAATGTAGGTGTAACTGGAATATGTGTTTGCGATTCAATGGTACGGGCCAATGACCATCTCGCACTCAGTTGCTATAAATGATTAAAATTATGGTTTCCTCGTCACCACGCCCTTAACGATTACGTATCTGTTGCGATCTGATTTTTCTCAATGTCTCCTATGTGTGCGAGGAATGTATAAGTTCCAATAGCCTAACTGGGTTCGTGGAAAAGGGGGTGTTGTATTTAGTGAGATGCTATGTCGACAGCGCTTTTACTCCGAGGCACTAAAAATACCTCTAAGACAGCAGCAGCAGACGCTTTATCTACTGCGAAATTTTATTTTACATGAGGTACCAATTCTCTCTTTAGCCTATTTGCGGTGTCCTTTAAAGCTGCTACGGAGTTTGTGCGAGGAATTGGCAGTAGTCTCAAAGAATAGGTTTGCTATTCGCTTTCCAGGTACAGAGTTGTCTTATACAGCGCGACAAAGCTGCTGGCGTTGTGGGCACTTTTGCATCGGGAAACTCATGGAGCGGATTTTTTTAATTATTTTGATAATAATTGTAAATTTAAAAATGATAAATATTCCTTAACAGATAGAGCCGGCTCTGTTTCCTTATTTCTCTTAAATACACTCCATAATCCTTTATGTCATAATTTTAGAACAATATTAAAAATTGAGTGTGATTATCTTAGCGTACGTAATTTGATAAGATAAATTCTTAATCTATCGAGCATAGTTGTAAGCATATCTATGTTTAAAACTTAATCTTGAGAACAGAGCATAGAGTCCCTTTAAGTCGCACTATATGCATTGAATACTCTATTAATAGTATAATATGTGGACAGAAAACTTGTCGTTCTCAATCGCGATCTTCATATAAACTTCATATGTTCATTTATGAACATATTATTAACATAAACAGAACTCTCATTAATCATTTGAATATATGTATTCGGTGCCTAATGTAAAACTGTTGTATCTTTCAATGGAATACGATTCACATATATCATGGCTTCATAATTTCTGCTACCGATGATGTCCGAAAACAACATTTAATTGCAAATGTCTTAATGTGAATACAATAAATATTCAATAAAAGTAATTTGAACATCAAAATTAACTACATTTTATCTGCCAATTTTTTTTATTTTTATATTTTTACCATTAATTAACATCCAAAGTTTTACAATTAGCAGTCATTCCAGAATCACAATAGTGCACCATAAGATAGTAATGTATCTCTTTCTTTCAATGCCAACCTCAATTGCATTCCTAAAAATAGCAATCTAACAAATAAGGCTCTGGCTATCGAATTATGGCAAAATATACATCCAAATTGCTGAACCCAAATCCGGGAGACCAGTCATCACAATATCATTGGAACGGTACCGCCACTACGCTCTCCAACCTCAAGTAGGTTATATTTCTGGGGAGTATGGTCAAACTTTCTTAGAAATATATACCGGCTTTTGCTGGCGCAGTGTAAGCTTGTATAGGAGCATATATTGATCATGAATTTTTTGGAAAACCAATTAGGATATCATTCATTATTATTTCGCAATTCATTATCATTCAATTTCCCATTTCATATCTTATTCCACTTTTCCGCATTGAAATTGTAATTTTATGCATTTTTTCTATGTAATTTGCTATGTTGAGCATTTAAAATTTCAAATTGATTATTTGACTTGAGCAGGCACCGGGCTTCTAATCCAGGTCAGTCTCCGACTATAAAACAATACCGAGCGCCCACGCCTTTAGAGGTAGTATGCTGTATGCTGTACGGTGCGTATGAGATAAAATTTCAAATTCTGCTGCAGTAACACGATAATGAAATTGTTAGTCGCGATTAGGCAATATAGTTTCTTGTTCTTGATCGCCCGCTTAATATGGTATTACTCACATAATCAAAATGTTCATAATATTTCTCAGAGCGCGTGGCTTATTGGTGGACAAAGCTGTTTCGTGAATTGTGTGTTCAAATGTCAGTCGAAGCCAATAATTGTTACACAAATTATTAGTTTTAGGTCTGGACAGGATAAAATTAACCCATGTCTGTCACTATGTATCACATTCATCATTAAATTGTATTGTATAAGCAATCATCTAGAACATGATCAAGGAAAAAATATATAAAAAAGACCTCTTTTAAAAATAACATACCTTCCTATAAAGTAAACAGAAATCACTTGTTAAATACATTTTTGCCTATCACCTTGAGTTTTTGGTGTGTTACTCGATGAGATGTGATAGTTTCCCGAGTGCTGCATAACCAAGTTGGATTCGTTGGTTGGATTCGGACAACTTATCCAAGATATACCTGTACTCGAATACACTCGAGAGTCGGCTACACTGCAACCGCTATGAGTGTGAAGTCCATGATCATCATTTGACTAACGCTTTAAACATTCAACTATATATATATACTCAAATTTTAAATAATATAAGGACGTAGATACTCAAATTTTTCTGATCAAGAAAATGTATTCGCATGACCGCTAGCCGTTAGACTTACTGAATGCTTAGAAGCTTTCAAAATCATGCAAACAAAGCTGGTGATTGAAAATTTTGCTATTGTCGAAAAAAGGGGCTTCATAAATAGTCCGTCTGGTTATTTATTCTAGCTCTACGGACTTAGAATGTAGTTAATTTAAATGTAATCGAATTTAATTTCGATGAATGTGTCGCGACAACGTATAAATAAATACAAATTCACATTGCCCGCTAACCATCTTGTAAATGCTGCGCTGAATGCACAATAAACAAGCGACTCCGAGCTCCGTTGCCAAACTTGCCTTGTACTATGCTAAACGGCTAACGATACCATCATTATTGTCTATGACTCGAGCGTTCCAATTTCAAAATGCACGACGAAAATAAAAATTTGTAGAGTGGTTTTGTAGATTTGTATGGTTTTTTTAAACTAAATAATTTATTCATGACTATGAAAATAATAACTATGTGATTATTTTCATTTAATAACGATAATTTTTATTTTTGGCTGTCAATAATTACAAATATAACATAATGTAGAAATAACGTTCAGAAACCAAAATAATATACTATAAAAAGAAGATATTTTTTTTTATCAGCCTGTGTAAGTTTACTATGTGACTGGCCCATCCAAGTGTCAAGAAAAGCGGTTATTCATGCACGGATGGAAGATTTACCCATGCTCACCACGGTTTACAGACGGGTTGATAAGTACAATATAATAATATTTTAATAATATCGTGTTTATTGTACATTGCATACAACGTTTTATTGTATGCCCTGGCTAAAATATATTATAGACAATCATCTATCTATATTTGGAAATTATAATGTACAAATAAACATAAGTTTCAAATATTTAAAATGCAAGAGCTACTCATATTTTTTCTTGTTCTTAGTAAGCACCATCCAAACATCGTCGACGCGGAGTCTAAACAACAAATTGGTTCGATGACGCTGCACGATCGCCAAATAATGTTATTTACATATTGTTTTGTCACTTTCCACTTTATTATTTATTAGAGCCTTTGTTTTTTTTGGGTCCTGATAATATCATAATGGTATATATATGAGCATTTGTTTGGAAATTTAGCGTAACTCTTTATGCCTTAATTGTATTGTTTTGCTATTCAGCCAGTCATATCGGATAGTTATTGATATTTCGAACAAATTTTAATTATTCTTTTGTCTCGTATACTTACATTACTACTACATTCTATTATAATCTTTGTCAATTATTAAATACCATATATATGGGTTTGCTTGTTTTGACTAAAGCTCGACAAAGTAAAAGATCGTAACCTGCGTGCCTTGAAATTAAAATGAAAAATCTTGTGTAATTCAGATTTCGTTTGTCAACTGTTTTTATTTTAAATCTACCACTGTTTCGTAATTAGGACGGAGAAGAAGCCGGCGTAAGAAAATCCGTAGATATCGTCTTTTTAAAACTGATTTTGCCATTATAAATGAAACAACATAAAATAAAATAAGAAGCAACGAATAGCTCCACAGGCAATTAAAACACATTCTATGATCAAAATACACAAAAAAAAACGGAATTTAAACTTGATTGGGCTACATACAACAAAATCAAAAGTAATCTAAAAGTCGTAAAGACAGCAGACTTGCCGAGTGACGTTAGTGTATGCTTAATGATCCTTATATTATCTCCAATAATGGCAATGGTATATGGAAAGGTATGGACGAATGAGTGCCTATGGTCGCTGACAACACTATAATAATTCCTACCCAGTTGATAAGGCGCAGTTGTAGTATTCGGAAGTTGTAGTCGTGGTCGAAATCGTCCAGGAGAACATTATCATCATTGCCTCCAAAGTAGAAGGTATTTTTTAAGATGGGTATGCACACTTTGGAAAGAAAGACTAGGCTCTAAGTTATCCACCAATATCTCAAACTTCTTTTCTACTTTTACTTTAACAGTCTCCAATGATATCTGTGCCAACCGGATGATAATGCTGCAATCGCCATGCCTGGCAGGTGGGTGGCTGTAAGTTAGACGCTGCTGTTCATCTTGAGTTTCTTACATACTCTTTTAGCGATATGGTATACTTTTCTGGTACTCCTTGCCCATAAATGGAAGGATATCACCAAACAGATAGATTCAAAAATATTTAAAAAGTTAAATAATAGTTAATTGAGTTTCTGCTGTATGCTACCAAGTAAGTAAATAAGAATGCATGTTGTTTAGCAGTAGTAACTTATTTTAATGTATTTATGTATGAATATGCATACATATAACTATATTAATACATACAAAATGTATATATATATATATACGAATGTTTCATTCTGTATCTAGGACTAGGTTTTTTTTGTCTTGCATTAGCTGTAAATAATTGCACGTATTGACTATGGCATCAGGACATCTAACTCCTCGGTCTACCTGTGACTCATATCTCTGAAAGTACAATTAAGTTAAAATTACATGCGATAAATTCCTTAAAATTAGATTCATTTCAATGTGTAATATTCTCGTCAATCCTAGAAATATAGAGTAATGAAGAATTTTAATAATTATCTGATTTATGTATTATTAGGGATATGGATGTTTAGCCACTTGTCGAAGGCCATGAGCCTTCTTCCTTAGTTGACATTTACAACACCTATAGGATGGGGGGAAAAGTCTATTATGACCACCTTACGGCACTTAAGTGAAATAAATATTTATCCGTTTAGGTATTCGACCAACTTTTGTAGGATTCGGACATAAGTCCGAACAGTCCCTTGCTGAATCTAGGCCTCTCAAATAAGGACTTGCCATAGTCGCCACGCATGGCCGGCGGATTTGCGATCACAGTAACACCTCACACCTTACACGCTGCTACCCGTCTCCTATCAGATAATTTAAATCTGGCATATTTGAGATGACTTTGCCGCCATCTGATGGAACTCCATGATTTAACTGACATTGCCCTAATTGGACTTTTATGTCACCCTCGGGAAAAAGATTAGGTGTCAATGTCAAAAGCTCTCCTGTCATAGGAGTTCGCGAAATAGTTTAAAAATCGGCGAATTATAATTACAAATAACGAAATAAGAAAATAGTTAACTATTATCATTATATTAATAGGTAAACATCGAAAGTTAAAATTCCTTTTTTAGGAGTTATTGTAAAAGTATAGGAAAGAAACTTATATCAAAGCCATAGCCATGCCATATGTGAACAAAAAAGAAAATAATGCGTATATGGTGTTAATAACATCTTATTATCTGAAAACAAGTCGAATTTTGTTACTTTACAAACATCGAATTTCTAACATTGGCATACTAGTTAACTCAATAAAGAATGAAAAATTGTTTGTTTTAATTTAAAAATGCTGGCTCACATAATTAAAACTAAAAAAAATATTCCTTCGGTTTTAGAGGCTTATGGAATGTTTAGGGAGAGATGATAAGAGATTCGTCGGGATGGCAGTCTAGATGTCTTTTGGTGCGGTCCGTATCTCAGTCACTGCATTAGACCCTATGACCCAAAAATAATAATACTTTTTACTGAGCTCTGCGTTGTATCGTTGTAAATAAATAAAATGACATATTTTGAATATTTAAGAAAACCCTGCTGATCCGCGCTGAAGTAGCAAGGCGAAATTATTAGAGCGTGAAGAGTCCACGCCCAAGTACCCTTCACCAGTAAAGTGAAACGTCGTCGTTGATAACTCAAAATTAACTTTTTAAATTTTATTATATAAACGGGCTAAAGTAATACACCATATAGGGTCTTCAAAATTAAAATTTCTTACGACACTTAGTAGTTAATGTATTTTATCACAGTATTATGTTCTTCGTTAAAATGTGCAAGAAGTGTTGTCGGCCGCAAACAGCAGTTTTGGATATTTCCTTGAAACTAACAATAGATTTAGTTCGCGGTAGAGAATACATACAATGGGTGTTTAAGCACCGGTCCGGGATGTGTCTATGGATGTTAGGCCATTACGGTTCAATTATTAACCTTACGTCGAACTAATAAGGAAAACGACTCAGTATGGTTGAGTGTGGCAAAGAATGCAAGACGTATTATCAGAAAAAAACCTAATTTAGAAGATTTTATGTTTTATACGAGCGAACTGATATATTGTCCGATTATACTTACTATTTTGGTTAAAGTGAGAGATTATATAAATAATACAATTTATTACTAAAAAAAAAAAGAGAGAACGGTGTTTTAACTTTGGAGTTTCGTATTTTGACAATAACAAAATATTATTTATAGAAGAATAGTGGCAAAAAGCCTCGGTAAGACTACATTTTTTGCCGTTTATGACCGAGAGAAAGGTGTTTATGGAAAGTTTAAGGTATTCTAAAATCTGACTGCAAAACTCAATTATCTCATTCAAGACGGTTATTATTCCCCAGCATTAGTTTAAAAAGCTGTCATGAAATCAACTATAAAAGTTGCTTAAATATTCGTTAAACGTCTCTATATTTAAGTAGTTACGTCAGGGGTGTTAGAAATAAGGGATTTTTGTTTGGTGCCAAACGGGTTTCCGCAAAGCCCTTTTCGCCTCTCCGGGAGATAGAACATGACGAGTGACGAGTTATATCAACGGATTTGCTCCCGTAGATGAATGAGAAGTTGTTAGCTAGGGGAACAGATTTTCATTGAACATCGCGGTCGTTCTCTACACCTATTAGCAATCAAAGTAGAGTTTTACTTGTACTTTTAACAAGTGAGAGTTAGTTATTGGCGGTAGCATGTATTCACATAATATCACTGCAAAGTCATCGTCATCATTACAGTCTATCACAAGTCCACTTCTGGACATAGGCCTCTCCCTAAGATTGCCACGACGCTGAGCAACCTGCATCCATCAACTTTCCGAAACATTGTGCAAGTCGTCTTCATCTTGTGGAGGGTCGTCATATGCTACACGTTTGCCTTTGAATGGTACTTCAGAACTTTTCTCCCCAACAGTTGTTAGTTCCGCCCGAAGTAAAAAGAATATTAAGGTCCAGCGTTGAAATTCGAGACCTAGTTGCTGGCAACGAGGTATTCTATCAGAGATATCTGAATTGAAAACGCAGTTACATCCTGGACATACATGAGTCATAGTTATCACCCATTCCAGCTGCTGGACTTAACGTGTGACACACTTAGATATCTACATTTATACTTATAAAGAGTAATGTCTAGATTGTCTGAATAATTGATTTATCATTGCAGAGCAGTTTAGGTACTGAAGGTTTTCTGGGAAGTTTGCTCACACTCACTAGATTCGGGGTTGCTAGTTGGCGAGCGCAGTTTTATTAAAAGTGGCATCCCATTTTTATTAAATACTAGTATATCGGGATTGAGTCCGTTCGGGGATAGTGTCCGATAAATTAGTCGAAAGGACTGACTTTTAAAGTAAAAGAAAATTTAATTGTTAGTCTACACTCTTTTTTTTTACATAATTTGCATTTATTTAACGCCTTACAAATACATCGTTAATAAACCATGGCTAACAACCATTGACGTCATGTCCTACTGGCCGATTTCGACCATGGCGAGAACTTCCGATTACTATAGGCGAATCCCCAGATGTGAACATTGTCATTGACAAATTTGGTAGATGAATTTGACGATTGCAGTACTTACCAGGTATGACGCTCTTTTCGAAATACTTCACGTTACCTGTTTGAGTGTTTCGTTGCCATAAAATCTAGGTTTTTTTTTGTTTAACTTTAATTGGCTTTTTGTAAAAGTATGAGCCAATTACAGTTATCCTCAAATTGGATTACATCCAAATTACAAAAATTGTACAAAACTTCTCGACTTAGCCTGCATACTGCGATTCAGAATACGGTATACTATGCATGTACGGTAATGTATGCCACAATTAATACAAGAGCCTTATCCGCTATGGCATAGAAATGTTTCACAACAATTCCATGTGAAGTTATTCATCGATAAAATCGTACCGTGTTATTTTTCACATCCAAGACATTGTTGCTAATATCGGTAATCATGATATACGCAACAATGTCAAATAATGATTTCTTCTATTTTCGCGAACACTAAACATTTGAAGTAAAACTTTTATTTACGGATTGTAATTTTTATATTACGGACCTCAGTCTCCCCGTGACCACAGCTGCGGTAAAACACTCGAAACGTCAGTAATATAAAAATAAAAATTAAACGCAATAAAATCCGTAAATAATAGTTTCATTTCAAATAAGTCAATTAAATTAAGAATTATAATTTTAAATTATGCTGTATGCTGTATAACAGAACCTAGGTCAATCGCGCAAATAAGTTTAAAAACTAAAAACCCGTCTACCGAAAAGAACAAATTCAAGTTAATCCCACGATATGACTGCTTTGGAGCTACAAGGCCACAGGAACAGATGAATATACAAACATAACGACTAAAAGTACCGCTAAAATCATAACAATCCTCGTAGTCGTGTAAAATAACGCGGTATGATATTTATAAGGGCACGATGACACAATTTGGGTGAAATTATTTGTGTCAGAGAGGATAAGGCCCTTACAAGAATATAAATTCCACACCACAAATGTAATTATGAATTAAACACCTGTTTTCCGTGCGGATTAAAATAAAATATTTTTGTTACCTCTGACTTTATCTTCAATGTTTCTATTTTTTGTAAATCTCTAAGAATCATACAGAACATATATACTATATAATTATCATTGTTTTTGCAAATAATTTGTGGCTTTCTTTCAATGATAATATTTAATGAATCCAATACTGTACTTAAATGTTTATTAAACTTTTGTATCGACAATTGACGATGTTTTATAATTCAACTAAAGTAAACTCCATTAAAGTTAAAATTGGTCTCCGGTTCCTAGATAATGTGTTCTTAGTAATGCCACTTTTTAATTCAACACCTGTATTTTTTCTCTTCCTTGTTCTTGTATTTTTCAAGGAAATATCTATTAGCGTAATAGGGTTGTCACATAAAAACGTGCTTGTTTTTAACTTTAAATAGGCTTCATCTCTTTCTCATAAGTAAAATATGATTTAGTTTTTATAATAGGTACATCCAACTTAAAATATGATGAACTATGCTAAATATTAACCAACAGTTTTATAATAGAGAATTTATGCTATAGGTAGAGAATACATGTAAAGTAGCCTCAAGTAACAAAAAAAAATCATGTATGAACTCAGTTTTCGTAAAAAGGGGATTTTTGGACATAATATGAGTTAACACACTAATGTACAAGGAGCGACCCTGTTGTGTTTTATGGCGTAATTAATATTCAGTGCGCAGTGCGATCACGGGCAATAATCGTTTTTATAGTCTATAACTACTTAAATCAATACCTGCTTTGGATGACGTATTGATTGATGCTTTATATAAGAAAAGTGTATTAAGTAGTACAAAATCCTTTTCTTCCGAACTAATCTTTGTGCCCATAGATAATGATGCTTATTTCAGGAGCCTATGTCAATTTTATTCATAGGTCATTCGTATGTAAGATCAAATTCATTGTATTTTTACTCTATCTATACTTTTTGATTCTTCATCGAGAATTAATGAATGTGTCTATGGGACGCGTACGCTTACGTACGAGTATTTACTAATGGCTATATTGGAGAGGAATATCTAATGACCAACAATTAGGTGGGCGGTGCGGCGCTCGGCTAACCGAGCCTAAATTTAACTTTTAATCCTAAGATTAACTTTAAATTGACTTATTCAAGACGAAAATCTCGTGAAAAAATATTTAACCCTTATCCCTTCAGCAGTCGTAACAATATCATTTACATTCACGCAACGTCATGACTTATAAATAATTGAATCAGAATGGCACATCTCTAAAAACATTTAGGTTTTAAACACTTTACAAATAAAAAAATGAGTGCTGGGACTGGGATTATACTTTGACCATAATTTATGGTTGGGGTTTGGTTTGGGTAGATCACTATGATAGTTTAATAAAAATTTATATAATGATATATTTTTTATTATTAGTCCGGGGTTGAGGCAGTTGCAGGATGGCCGAAACAAACAAACAAAATGGATTATAAACTTTTTGTCTATAATAAATATAGATTATTGCTTATGTTAATCTATGTATTAACCATGTAAAGTAACAATTAAAAACTGTGAATACCCACCCTACTGTGGCGTTACGTTAATTTTCATGTACTTTCGCTGCTGTGAACAAATGTGCAAAGAAAAATATTTCATTAGCTTTAGCTGTAGCAATTTCCGTGTTTATACTATTTTCGCTTCCGCATAGAACCTTTTTTTCCAAAATTTTAATATCCCGTACAAAAATAGACCTCCTCCGAAGATTGCCACATAGAATTAACTTTAATGCATTGCAATTCAATAATTAAAAAAAACACTCGACTCCGTATTTTTTTTTAAACCTGAGAGGGTTTCCCACAATGAAGAGGGTCCCACAATCGAGAAGAATCTAACGACACCTCATATTGTATTGGAATCCATCAAGCCGTCTAGGCTGGGGAGCATGACATAGAAAGAGACATACGAGTATATACATATGTAGACTCGAAAAACTGGCAGTTAAATAATAAAATTATGTAATAAAGACTTTTTCAGATAATTGACTAATGGCTTTATTAGTAAAGCTGTCAATGTTTTATTGACTCGCAACGGGCATCCATCGATTAAATACATACGTGTTGTACAATGTTAGGTATCACTTATGTACAGAAATTGGTGACAAAAAGTTACTTATGGATGTTGAATAAAAATAAGCAGGAGGTAAGTATGCCAATTAAGACATTGGCGGAGCCTGACATATGATGCTGATTCATTAGAAACAAGGCATCGCACGTGTGGCGACTTTTGATCAAGACATTTAAGGAGTGTAGACTACCTAATCTACAGAGACAATAGAAAACATTTTAAATGTAATAAAGTAATGTAGCACCATGTAAAATAAAGTTAGGAAAAGTAATTTTCTCAAATACATGGTCTCTATACGTGATAGATCCAAGCGGTCGCTTTTGGTGCTGCTCGAAATGGCCGGTTCGACTGGGGTCACGACCTTGCTGAAAACCGGTGCGAAGTAGAGGTTGGAATGTGCTGCTGCGTTTCGTGCGGTGAGTGAGGTAACCGGACACCCAAGTGCCTCTCTCCCATACCTCTTCACCCAACCCTCCTCCACATCCTTTCTCTCAACCCCTAAATATTCACAAAATCCGGCAACGCACCTGCAGCTTCTCTGGTATTGCAGATGTACGTGGGCGACGGAATTTACCTACCATCAGCTGAGCTGCTTGCACGTTTACCATGCCATATTTGAGAGAGTTTCGGTAAATTTCCGCGCCACTTAAAGTTGTTTTAAACAAGTTGAGTGGTACTGGCACCGGGGATCGAACCCAGGTCACTTGCGTACTATAAAATTAAAGCGAGCGCCTTGACCATGGCTAGATCTATTTTAAAAATATAAATATGTTTTTGAAAGCATGCAGATTAAGTGTCTATTAGCGTTAAGTAACGATTTTAATAGTCCTTTACATATATTACAATTATAATATAATATTATGTAAAATTAAAAATGTTACAATATAAGTTATATGTCACAAAATATAAAATTTGAGTCCACTGCGAAACAAAGGCGCTCTCCAAGAATGCGCCTGCCATATTTATTTAATTTATTAGCGTTACTTCATTTCGTTATTTAGCTCGAAAGTAATCTGTCTTTAAAATGTATGTCACATTGCATAAAACTTACATTCAACTACGAAATATATCCACGTAGTACTCGTCTCTAAGGCTACGAAACCAAGCACTAGATTTATTCCGCACTAATCACATCATACATATAAATTAAGTAGAAGTGCCTGCCTGTGGCTGTTGAAGCTTTGCGTTTCAAAAGTTTTTCTATCTGGCCGAATTTAACAAAAATTTACTGAAAATATTTATATAACTTTAAAAAACATCGGATAAATATGTCATTCGGTCGACAGAGCCTCTTTTGTTTGCTAATAGGGTGCAGCACGTGCAGGTGATCATGTCATTCGTAGAAAGTGATTGTATTCAACATCAGGAATTCGAGAAATTAGCTTGCAGACATTTTGAATATTCAACCGATTTTATTCATCATCGATCGATTTGCTTGCTCCCTATAGAAAACATTTTAAATGTAATAAAGTAATGTAGCACCATGTAAAATAAAGTTAGGAAAAGTAATTTTCTCAAATACATGGTCTCTATACGTGATAGATCCAAGCGGTCGCTTTTGGTGCTGCTCGAAATGGCCGGTTCGACTGGGGTCACGACCTTGCTGAAAACCGGTGCGAAGTAGAGGTTGGAATGTGCTGCTGCGTTTCGTGCGGTGAGTGAGGTAACCGGACACCCAAGTGCCTCTCTCCCATACCTCTTCACCCAACCCTCCTCCACATCCTTTCTCTCAACCCCTAAATATTCACAAAATCCGGCAACGCACCTGCAGCTTCTCTGGTATTGCAGATGTACGTGGGCGACGGAATTTACCTACCATCAGCTGAGCTGCTTGCACGTTTACCATGCCATATTTGAGAGAGTTTCGGTAAATTTCCGCGCCACTTAAAGTTGTTTTAAACAAGTTGAGTGGTACTGGCACCGGGGATCGAACCCAGGTCACTTGCGTACTATAAAATTAAAGCGAGCGCCTTGACCATGGCTAGATCTATTTTAAAAATATAAATATGTTTTTGAAAGCATGCAGATTAAGTGTCTATTAGCGTTAAGTAACGATTTTAATAGTCCTTTACATATATTACAATTATAATATAATATTATGTAAAATTAAAAATGTTACAATATAAGTTATATGTCACAAAATATAAAATTTGAGTCCACTGCGAAACAAAGGCGCTCTCCAAGAATGCGCCTGCCATATTTATTTAATTTATTAGCGTTACTTCATTTCGTTATTTAGCTCGAAAGTAATCTGTCTTTAAAATGTATGTCACATTGCATAAAACTTACATTCAACTACGAAATATATCCACGTAGTACTCGTCTCTAAGGCTACGAAACCAAGCACTAGATTTATTCCGCACTAATCACATCATACATATAAATTAAGTAGAAGTGCCTGCCTGTGGCTGTTGAAGCTTTGCGTTTCAAAAGTTTTTCTATCTGGCCGAATTTAACAAGAAATTTACTGAAAATATTTATATATAACTTTAAAAAAAACATCGGATAAATATGTCATTCGGTCGACAGAGCCTCTTTTGTTTGCTAATAGGCTGCAGCACGTGCAAGTGATCATGTCATTCGTAGAAAGTGATCGTATTCAACATCAGGAATTCGAGAAATTAGCTTGCAGACATTTTGAATATTCAACCGATTTTATTCATCATCGATCGATTTGCTTGCTCCCTATAGAAAAACATTTGACAGAAAGTCCATACAAGTTATGTCAAATTTTGTTTACGATCATGGATAAACTCTTTTCGTTACACGCCTGGGGGATAAGGTAAGGACAGCCGTGAGAGACTAGGTGCAAGCTTTACATTTCAAAGTACGGGATTTTCCTGGGTTGATGCTGGCTAAAATTATTAATTATAATATTTAGTCCTGCTTAACAACATACTTTCCGACGAAAGATGAAAAAATATTCCAATCAGTATTTAAACAACATTGCCAATGCTATTTATAAATACCCATACCTATCATCCGTAGGCGTAAGCAGACATTTCTGAACAAAAATGGGCTCCTACAACCCACCTACCCCATGCCGGATGATATTAAATGCAGGATGACAACTTTCGTCGCCGGGTTTACTGACGGATATTGCGATGACTTTCTTCTTTTACGCCTTTTACAATACCGACAGACAGAAATGAGATAGACACTCGATAAACTTTACCCGAATTCAAAGCTCTCACAAACATGGTGGTTCACAATATATTAAACAAGTTAAAAACTAAAAATAGGTATTGAAACGAAATAATCCTTTACAATATTTAACAATTTTACCTTGAATTTGTGAAAGGTGTTTGTCGTTGTTTTTGTAATGGATTTCCCCACAACATAATACAAACCCATACTGACGCAAAACAGGCATTCATGCATGCATAGAGACAGGATGACGTGTCTTCATTACCTTTATGGGAGTCTTAAAAGTCTGATATCCGTTAGCGCTTAAATTATTTCTTGAAAAATGATTACTAATCGATAGATAATGATGCAATTCGCATTCGTGACATTTGCGACACCAATCAACTAATGCACATATTGTTTTATTTTTGCATACAATCGATTTCTGATCGTATTCGGGACGCAACCGGCTGGTAATTGTCAGCCATTTTGAGACTGTTCGCGCCATTATTGGTAGACATTATTGTTCACAGTCTAATCTGTGATAACAATGGGTTTTGGCGCTAATTAATTTATTGTTTATTAATTAGTATCCTGTTATTTGTCAGGTTGACCTTATTTTTAATTAATGTAGTTCGTATCAAGTAATATATAATTGGTTCATAATCATCTTCTAATAAAATAATCAGAGCCGGGTAGCCTATGGTTGCTCACTTTAACTTCCTAGCACACCTGTGACCTGGGATAGATACTCGATACCTCACTCACCGTACGAAACGCAGAAGCGCAAGGTGCCTCTACTTCACGTCTGTATTCTGCGAGGTCTTGATACCATTCCGGTCGAGGGGGCCCAATAGAGCAGTAGCAAAAGCCGTCGCTTGTCTCTACCAGGTACAAAAGTTACAGTTAAATTGTTAATATAAAAATAATATTACTTCAAGGGCATCGTTGCGACAACCGCCAACCCGTACTGGAGCAGCGTGGCAGACGCTTCCCGGCTCCAAAAACTCTCTCAAACTTTTGACAGGAGGCCTTGGCCCTGTAATTTACAGAATGCTACTTTACTTTTGATCTTTTTCATCACCTTAATGTTTTACTCATCTCAGAACAAAGACACTTCGCAGCCTGTAATGGTGATTGCTCTAAATACACTTTTAACGGGAACAGTGGTTGCACTGCTGATTAGTGGCAGATATAGATAAGAGGGTAACTATCGAGACATCTTCCAGGCAAAGATGGGGAAGAATCCTACCACCTAGTAAGGTGATTTCATACTTATCGCACGAAATGTAATTCCAGTGGTATTCTATCAGTGTGCTCCAGTGGTCCGGTTGAGTAGACACAGACAGTATATATATAAGTGCAGTGTGAATCTACTAAATGAATCACAGATACATATTACCATACACATAAATAAAACGTAAGAGTCTATCTGTGTATGATTTTGTTGAGTGACAGGCCACCTGTTGAGACTTGACTGTAATAAAAATATATCATGTGCGTAGTCCGTCAATTATATTGATTGCAAATACAACGGGAAAGGCTTAACAAAGGTAGGTAGAGGTGCAATACTTCGAAATCTAATGGATACAGTTATTATTCTTTGACAGTTACAATTTTCAGAAAAATATGTTTAAACATCGCCGTTTTCAAATTTTAAATAATGTATTTTTTTTGATAGCAGTACCTTTACTTTATGATCATGCCTAAAATATTTACGAAAAATAGATGGTCAATTATGCAATAACATGTTCAATAAAATTAGAAACTAGGCGATTAATGTATGTTAAATAATTTCCGTTTTAACAAAGACAATGGATATGGGTATTGGTTATTAACATAATAAAAAGATTTGTTCACGCCGGTGAGAGGGGACCGGACGCTGGTGCTAGGTGACAACCGATAGCAGCTAAATCAGAGAAGGGAAATCATTTTTATAATTGAAAATTAAATATTAAATGCACAAACTCAAATACATATGCATACACACCACATACACACGCATGCACGCACATACGAACGCATGCACCTTCGCACGCACGCTCGTAGGCTTGCATGTACGCCTAAACGCAGGCACTCACTGCAAGTACACACTCACGCCCATACTTACCCATACACACACACATGGTACAAATAATAATAACATATTTTATTACATTTCGATTCAAAACAACTGTAGCTATTTCGGCTTAAAGTATAAACATCGATTAATTTATGACGTGTTACAACAATAGTCAGGGTTAAAAGAAATTCATAAGTATCTATTTGGTAGATAGATAGCAGAAAATTCAATACAACGGGAATTCGTTTAAAGTAGTCCAATAATAACTTTCGAATAAACGGGCATGTTGTCATTCGAAAGGGCGTAGTTTTCTTAAAAATTTACTTGTAGTCGATCATTACGAATAGTGACTATTTTTATAAGTGAAGTTTTGTCACTAAAAATTTAAATCAAAATTTAAACTAAATGTGAAGTTGTAGTCATGAAATATTTTAATTGGTGGTGGAAATCGTAATGAAATTTACTTAAAAGTTTTAAAGGAAGTTTTTTAAGCGACTACAGAGACAAACGCGGATTGCGACTTTGTTCAATACTATTTAAAAAAAAAAATTGCGGTTATAACCGCAAAATTATCCTTATCTCTTGTCCACTGCTGGACCCAGTAAGTTAGGAGGACTTATCATAATCGTTACTCTTCGCCATCGGTTGGTTAGGGATGTCTCGAAACTTAAAAGTTATTCTCCATAACTATATCTCATCTCTGCACTCACCAAAATTGTTGGAAATTGTACAGGAAAAGTGTAGCCACCCGCCAGATTTGTGTATATAGTTTGAGTAGTAGAAACTTTCATTGTGCGATGATGGATTTTTGCGTAGGAAGTATTGTGAATAGTGCCATCTTGTAGTGTCAGTGATTTCCTGAATGTGAATGTCTGCTGATGTGAATAGATGTCGCAACACCTTTATGGAAAGGCTTAACAACTATGGACTTATTCAGCAGATAAGAAAAAGAGAAAAGGTTTACACAACTTCAGAGTCAAAGAGCTAAGCTACTGATATACTTAAATGTCTTTACCCATTGTCGACTTTTTCGATTAAAATATGGTGATCTGTTAGAAATATAAGTGTATACACTGGGTAATTTGAAATACTTAAAACAAAATTATGAAGATTTTTGGTTCAGCCCTGCCATATTAATTTTTTTCAAATTAATTGTCACGTTTATGCTAGCGGTACAATCGTGACGGCACGCAGGTCGCGGTTACGAAATAATCTATTAGGATACATTATTGTTATTGTCAATCGCTAACTCAGCGCCAGATCGCCATTTGGGCGTGGTAACACCATTCTTCATTTTAACGACTTATTAACACCGCTCCTAATTTTTTTTGTTTTCGCTTTTTGAGTTCTGACTGCGTGTGGCTACTTACTATTTTATTTTGTTCTACTGTTCGATTACTACCCTACTATCTGGTAAGTGCTTATAGTTTTCATTTAAAAAAAAACCTGATTGTAAAAGATTGGATATATAATGTAATTTTAGTGAACATGCTTTACTTTAATTTCACAGTGCGCGAGTGACCTGGTTTAGTTTCCCGGTGCTGGGACTGCTAACATTTTTTATTTACCTGATCAAAATATTAAAAAATAAACCTTATTTCGCTGACGTATAAAGTGTACACAGTATACAGCGTGGCGTATTGTGGTCGTACCCAAATCGCTCTCAAGTATTAAGGGGGTATTCTGGTTCAGAGGCTCGAATTTTAGGTGTTTTTTCAGACGCGGTAAAAACTATACTTGCGGTAAAAACTTACTATGGATATTTTTAAAAGTTTTTATGGATATTTAAAGAGTAGAAAACATACATAATATTAAAAAAAAACAAATTTCAAAAAACTGCAGGTCGCCAAACTGGGGACTGATGAAAAAATGGCGTGTCCTGATGTGCATGATACCGGTGCTTCCAGTGACCTGAAATGGAAAACAATTAATAGTCCTTGAAGAGGAAGGATGTAGTGATCGCACTACGAACAGTTTTTTAAAAAAGTGAAGCCCTTTATCTTGCAGCGGGACATACAGACACAGATTGCTACTTTTTTAATATACGTTCAGGGTAGCTTAACAAGCGAGTGCAGGGCCAGTGCCTTCGCACTAGTGTGGTTGCATCATGTGCAAAGTGAAAAAAACTAGTATATTTCTCCTTATATTCCCAATGTTAAGTAATGACTCAACTACTAAAAATAAGTCTAAAGTGGTTCTCGTTATGATTACTATTGTCTTCTCCACTCTTGCCTTAGACACAGCCACTTCATTGGATTTGTGCTACTAGGATCGAAAGAACAATTTGAAATGAAACAAAACACGCTGATAGTTCTGATCTCGGACCAATTATTACCTGGACGGTGATATAGCTTGATGCAGCTCTCGTACTTTTGTACGAATGGCGAGGTTATGTTATCCTTGTCAATTTCTCGTAGCACCAGTACGAGTAAAACAGGCCTCTGTCCAAAGTTTTGATAATTTCCTGGCAATTTCTTTAGTCGACTTTAATCTACGACCCTCTGGCTCTAAGGTGGGATTACAGATTCAGACATGGCTAATTTATTTATCTGTATACATGTTATGTGTGTTTTATATAACTTACTCGTGTTTTGAGCAAATTTTGGCTCCGACTGGGATTAAAACCAGCATCTATGATAGAAGAATACTACATAGAGAAACTTCCTTTTGAATTCTGACGTCCTCAAAGTATCATTGCAATAGAATTTCAATTATTGCAATACATCACGAGATTAATCATTTAATACAGGAGTTGGATGTAAATAGTGAGTAAGTCATATGCAATATTAACACTAGGTACTGACCACTTCATTCTAATGAATATGCTCATGTATGACGTGTACAGTGGCTACGTTACGCGTCAATACATCAAAATATAAAGGATAGACAAATCAATTAAAGCTGTCGTTGGCTGCGACTGCATTACCGATGCAGTGCACGCTATCATGCCCCTTTATTCCGCCGCCGCAACGCACGAGGCATAATACCGAACGTCATTGAAGGGACCGCAATTTAAAAAAAAGAAATTTACAAACGAAAACTTTTATTCGAGGAACCCGCTCGAAATATTATTGCAAATACGGTAAGTGCAAGGTGCAAATACGTTGCTTACGGTAATTCTTTTAAAACCACCTTTAATTCTTCTGGACAGCACCAGTAAAATTTTAAAAGTGATATGATTCATAATTGACGGTCTGATAACGTGCACGTCATTCACTTTCCTCTTCAATAGCCTCAAACCGTCCTCTGCTGAAAATTGCCCTCCCAATGGAATGTTAAAATGTAATCACCACGATTTACAGGTGGATACTTCGATTGGTGTGTAAAATTAATGTTGAGATGGTTAGTCCGCGATCTGTTATAAGCCACGAATATTTTTTGGCATTTCTCTTAGTCTCTATTTGTTTATCTACGTAAGAACGTATATTTTAACATTTATCATATTAACATTCTCTGTCCAAGGTGCCAGGAATCCTAGCCACCAGATTTAAACTGGATGACTAATCTAAAAAATAAATTTTTCTTCAATATTCGTCAATCAATGCTGCAATAAACATGAATAGACTATCTACTTCGGATTTTTTACACTACACGTATTTAAAAAAAGGATATAGTGAGGTAGAGGTGAGAGTCAGATAAACTATGTACACGTTTGTTTACGCAACGGGTAAAATGACGGAGAAATTGCTTTAATTTTTTTATTGAGGAAAATGATACTTCGGGGGATTTAGGATCAAGTTCAAGGTCACCAACAGAATAACGACCTATTTCAATAACCTGGACTAATGATAGATATTTCACGTAACATAATATATTATTTTTGATCCATTAACTATCTTTAGTAAGTTAATCTGGCGATATATAGGTCATTGAAATGTGCCATAAGAGGTACATTAATGTACAGTCATTCGTTTTGCCAAATGAAAACTAGTTGTCGAAAAGTTGTTTTGATATTCAATGGAGTGTAGGATTTAAGCATTATTTTTTTTATTATACGTAAATGGCGGCCAAATTTGAGGAGCGGAAAATTTGAAAGTAACTGAAATTGAAAAGACCATTCCGAGGACATTGAAAACTATTTATAAACCCTTTTAAGGAGTTTTTTCTTTTTAGGAACTGCAGATCTTGTAGCTGAATATGATACACTTTTAGCTGACCTTTTAAAAACTTTCCAGAAAGTATCATGTTTATCAAAAACAATGAATGAAAAAATTAGATTGTTAATGAGTGATGTTAGTGAGTGACAAAGTATTAAAAAAAAGATATAACTAAATATTAAGATATAATTGTAGATTCAAAAGGGTCGCTATATCGAAAAAGGCCTAGGGCGCTGTCTAACATAAATTCGCCTCTGTTTTAACGTCTGTTGATTTGTCGATGGACAGGGGCTTTGATTTGTAGGCACTTTTAGCATAAGAATTACCGTTTTATGACAATGCAATTTTACTGCATTCTTGAAACACGCAATGAGTTATAAGAATGCAAACAATTTAAATATGTAATTTGTATGCGTAAAGTTCATCTTTTCTTTTATAATTTATTCTATCTAATAATTTATAAGGCTGCAACTAAAGATCTGTATCAATATAAAGTTTCCCAGACATTATTCCACGAATACGAATTGAAAAGAAACGTACGTTCATAAACAAAATCACGTTTAATCGTCTGTTATCGGCGGAGTACTGTACTTTGACGCACCGACCGACGGACCGACGATTCCAATTATTGTATTAGCATAACATCGTTATAAGGACTCGCTGATCATTTCAAATAGATCGGTGTATGATGACTTCTTAAAAGCAACTTATACGAGCTTCTTACAGTAAAGTTTAGAGCTAAATAGCGGCAATGTGAAGCTCTTTTTATACTGGTCATATTCATTTGCCTACCTGATTGACATTTAATAATGTCAAACTGTCAACGGTTGTTCCCTTGGCTGCTTGGACTGTGCATCAAAGGAAAGATGTATTGAATTCCTGCTCTCGTTATTGTTAGAGTGGACAACGTGTTGAAAAGATCGTTTATTCGAGTTAGGTAATTTGAATAAGGATATGGTAGATTGCAAGGTTTTTGGTAATTTCATCCTTTTCCAATTTACTTTACTTATATACCATATAAAATAATTAGTTTATGTATATAATTAGTATATGTATGTTAAATGAATTTAACTTGAAAAATTATTTAATGATTTCTAATGATCTATGATTATGATTTCGAATGATAAATGTTTTATCCTACTTAATTGAACCACCAACATACCAGTACATATGCGAATATTTTTAAGTTTGCCAAACAATCAGGCATACAGGATTCTTTAGAATATAGCAGTGGTGTAGACGGAAAAGGATATACGAAACTTAATTTTTTTTAAAAGTATTCTACATTAAAAATGTAAGCATTCCTTATATTCCTGTTAACTACTCCAACTAAGCATTAGATCTTGTATCTGGAGTGGTTTACGACAATAAACGAATGGCAGGCTCGAACATCGTAGGCTCGTCGAAGGCTGCGACGTCATATTTCGCAGTCCGCACCTTAACCCATTGGCTGAGTAGAGTTTTTTTTATCTCAATTAAGAGAGATTCTCTTGGACAACATTTGTGACCACGCAGATGAAAGCAGAAAAGTTATAAACAATAACCAGACTAAAAGGTTCTTCGGTTTAACTCAACCAAACGACCTTTACAACATTATTGTATCACACATTCATTAATGTTATTAATTTACGTACTTATCCATTTTATTATTTATTATAATTAATTATAGAAATATGTAAATGCTCACGCTTGTCATCCATAGGCAGAGATTTTTTCTTTATTATAATAGATTGGGGTGACAAACAAGTTAACACTCAATCTGATGACGTTAAATGGCTACTGCAGCCCAAGGACAACTGCTAATAACTACAATCGAAGGTTATGCTTTGTCACTTCTAAGAACTAAGATGGAATGCACGAATGGAATGAACAAGGTGGTTGCACAACTTATTGGCGGTAGGAATAGGTAAGACAAGAGGGTGGTACCTACTCAGACGCTTCTTAAGCAGAAAAAAGTTCTACCACCCAGTAAAAGATTACGGATATCCATTAGGTACGATTTATGTATATAATCGGGTAAACGATATGTTAAAAAAGAGGAAACGGTCATAGATTGTAATAAATAGAGAATTGACGAACGAAATTTGAATTTCTTACGCCAAATAAAGAAATTTCATTTATTTCATTCATTCATTCATTTCAGAATAGTCAAACGGGATTCTGCCATCCACTGCCACCATTGCGAAAGATATAGCGTAACGGTTCGAGCGAACCACGTCGGCAGTATTGTTCCCGGAGACTGCTATGAGCTTTTCAAGGCTCATAAAAAATAAGAAAAATGTATTCTGTAAAAGATAATTTAATTTCACATTACCTAAAACATTGTTGAATACTGGTAGATGAACTGTACGGAGCACGACCGTTTTTGATTTGAACATAATGTCCAAGGCTGGCTTGAAAACGGATTTTTTTAAAATCAAATAAAAAAGTCATAAGATCCACCTCTGTTCGTATTTCTACCTGCTATTTTGGACGTGCAGTGACTGTAGTGTGTGATACTGGACTTTTACGTTTAAAAATTTCCATGTGTGGTATAGCCACGATGAAACTGACTTCTATAAGTTATCTGCAGCATGAAAGTCGGTCGGCGTGGCGAAAGATCACACTCTGAGAGACTATCAGTGTGAAATAGTAGCATTATGTTTCTTATTGTGAGTGAATGAATCGAAGATCTGATTCCTGGTAACGAGGAATGCCTCGATATTATATATCTTAGTAATAAGGGGAGGTAACACATCCGCATCTTAAATTATAATGTTGGATAGGTACAAGTCTCTATGGGCTGCGTTGAACACTTTTCATCAGATATATATATAATGTATAGTCGTTTGTTAACTGAAATTAAAAAAATTAGCGTAATTGTAGCACAGTATGTTGAAAAGTATTTTAACTTTAAGCAAATGCACAAAGTGTCTTTTGGAAATGTAATTTATCGGTATGGAAAAGAATATACGACTTTCACATAATGATAAATAATTAAAGCCAAGATATAATAAATTACAACATCGACAAGTAATTTCGAAATGCATTCCGTGACCGCTGCCGATTATTCCCCGAATGCATGATCGGCGGTATTGTAAGAAATTAAAAAGAAATAGGGCCATAGACTACTCGTACGTTGCATATTGCATAGAGTATGAGTCGGTGCTTCAAAGAGGTGCAACGATGAATTCATAATTCGAAATTGATTGGTTTATTGCTTTTGAACGCAATAAAATTTTACTGCTGTTAATAAAAGCAGATGTACTGCAGTAAGATGTACATGTACTACATATAAAGTACAGTTTGCCATCACAGGAATCTCAATCAAAACCCGTTGTTTTTTATAAATTTAAAAATGTGATAGTACATGTAAATATGTAGCAACTTTGTGTATAGAAGAGTTTGTCAACTTTTTCTTTACATCCTAACCTCACTAGCATGCAGAGTTTACTGACGGATGAGACCGGTGACCGACTATGATAGCTTAATATTCAATACAAATATGTTGATCACAAATATCACAGACTTGTGACGGGCAGCAGGTTCACTAGTGCTATAGTAAACCCGGAAGCAAAAGCATTAAACATGGCATTTATTTAGTGTCGATTTCCTGGCAACGTATAAATACCCATCAGTGGCTTTTGAAAAGAGCAGAAGATGATGATGATGTAATTGTAGAGACAAAAACAACAAAGTTAACTCTTTCCGGAGGTGCTTCTGAAGAGTTTAAAAATAAAGGTCGTAACATTTATTGGAAAACAGATTGTTTAACAAAATTAAATAATATGAATTTAATTATTAAGCCACACACTATGCTCGAAAGTCACACGCAAACATGTATCGACGATCAGCGCCGATATGCTAAAAGTTAGGATCAGATTTCTTTTCTCAAATTTCGACATAATACGAAATTTTTTATATTAAATTTAATATTTTTAAAATAATAAAACTCAAAATACATCCATAAAATCTAAATCATCATAATATCATTAGTTGTCGACAAGACCTTAGAATTATTCCTTCAGTCGCAGTTACGTTGTTACTACGAAATGAACTTCATAACTTTTGCAGCTTTTTCCTTTTGTGTAATTACAGTGTGCACTACTCTGTTAGACAACGGTATCCATGCAAAATTTGAGAGGCTTTTGAAGCTGGGAAGGGTCTTCGCTGCTGCGGTGCGAGTCATTGTATGAGGGTGGTCAAGAAGTTATTGTATTATGTTTCCGACCTTAACGTGAAGATAGCAGCAGTCGTCAATAAAGGCTAAGGAATGCGGTTGCGCATCGTTTGACCGGTTCTCACAAATATTTAGCCATTTTAGAATCGCAGTTGTTGTTTGACAAACGTCTTAGTGAGTCCATGTGAGTGTTTTTGTGAAAATGGAAAAAATCGAATATCGAGCTCTCATTAAATATTTATTTTTGAAACGCAATACGCCTACATAAATCAAAGACGCGTTGGAAGCTGTGTACGGGAACTCTGCACCATCATTTACCACCATGAAATTTGGGGTAGCTAAATTTAAACGAGGTCGTACCAGCTTGGGAGACGATGAACGCTCGGGTAGGGTAAAAACTGCAACCACTGACGATAACGTCGCTAAAGTTCACGTCCTATGGATTGAATGGTTCAGAGGCTATGAATATGTCCAAATAACGTGTTTATCACATATTGAATCAAGATTTAGGCATGAGAATTCTATCCGTGTACGAATGAACATTTCCAACGCTCTGTTGACGCAGTTTAGGGAGTTTTGGCGCCGATTAAATACTGTAGATGAAACTTGGATACACCATTATACACCCGAAACAACAATTCGTACAGTTTGTTGCCTCCTACTTACTACCTTTATATAATAGTTTTATAAAATTGCATTTCTGAGAAACAATAGTGAAATAATGTGAAGAATGAAAATGAGAATAATAAAGAAAATATGTCTAAGAACCCCCACGATGTTTTCTTATACTGCCGAATATGTGTTGTAAATTTAGCACTTTTTTAAACTGCTAACACAAATTTTTGAGCTCAGTGAACAGCTTTTTAGCTATGAACATTTTTTTTATTTATAACTTACATACAGGTGTGGCCAGTTGCGAATACTCTATTTCTTTTTACGGAAATATGATTTATTGAAGTTCTAATAAGTCAGCAATGTAGAACTGCTGGTACTCATAGCACAATAAAACGTTCAACTATGCTATAATGGTGTCGATTCCCACGTTGCGCGACAAATCTATTGAAATTTAAATTTTTCCTAAAAATTCATAGGAAAGAAACTCAATTCCTTTAGCCATTGTAGTCATTTGGTTTTTTATCACGTATTTCTTGGCGCCACAATATTATAAAAAAAATTGTAAAGAAAATTTAATCAACCGGATTTTAACAAAAACGTGGAACAATAACTTGTTAATATGCGATTATGTGAATAAAAAAATAATTTATCGGCTGGCGCCTCTTGCCACAGGGTAAGCATTGTCTATGTAAACTTATTATGCTATTATATGGTAAATGTTTTATTTTGCGTGTGGTCTTTGGCATCTCTATTACATCATCATCATCACCTTCTCGAGTCCGGTGCTTGAGAAAGACTTCCCCTAGAATGAAACTACAAAACCAGACAAGTATTTTTAGTAGGTTTTCCCATACCATCACCACGCTGAGCAGACGGGTTTGTGAGCGTGTGATGACCCTCGCACCAGCGATGCTGCTCTCCTTTTATAGCCTCTGGGATAAGGGTTCGGTAAATTCGGCTATTTTTTCACCAACAGTGGGTTGTTAGATAGCATTGGATCGATTGTTCTTGACCTCTGAGAGTAAATAGAACCAGCCTTTTTTTTACTTACCTGAATCTTAAAAATCTTCCTACCTACTAGGGTACCAACCAACCAAACTTCGTAAAACAAATAGCACATAATAAACCTCTAAATGAGGAAAATATACTAATACATTTAGAGGTTTATTTTGGCAACATTTAATTACTGCCTAGGCTCTGTCAGAAGTATCCGTATGATGAGATTCCGCCAATGTGTCTACTCATTGTAGAGTCTTACAAAAGGGCATTGTCTTCCTCCCAAGGGACAGTCATACCGCAGTGTGTTATAGCCGTTTTCTCTAAGGGCACTATTCATAGGCACGTGCTCCCTCTGGATGACGTCGTTCGCAGAACCATGATGGTATAGTCTGTCAGTATTTTTTTAGAAAGGATATATCAAAAAATTGATCCTGAATAATTCAATATATGAAAGAAGGTTATCACGATAAAGCATGAAAACACTCTTATCTATAGTAAAACTAGCTGAACCCTGTCACGCTTCACAGTGAATATTTTTGTAAGTACTGTTTTTTTTGTAGTAACCAGTACTTTCCAGAAATGTGTCGAAGAGTACCAATAAATTTGAGTTTGCGGTTCTATTTTTTGATAGGAGATAAAAAGTCTAGTAGCAGCCTAAAAATTTCTCACTGCTGGCCAAAGGCTTCCCCTCAATTTTTTAAGTGTTCTTGAGCAAGAAAGGTTGAAAGACAACGCTGCCCTAAAGTGAGTTAACGGATTTCACATGACTGTTAATAATTTTTATTATTTCTTAGACATGTAGGTATTCTTACACTGTCGAACACGTTGTAAATCTAGCAAAATTGCAAAAAATATTTATTGATTCGGCATTCGTCGGCATTGGGATTCACACCCAGGTCACTATCTGGACCAAATTTGGTCCGAGGTTATTACTGTTCGTTATTGTTCGACGGAAGAAGGACAATTTAATTTGCCAAATATCATTAAATCTACCGCCGTTTCGTATTGAGGTTCCTTTGACGGTGAAGAAACAGGGAAAACCAATTCATTCCCTTTTTTTACATTATGTCTTGAAACCAAAATTAATGTAATTAATTAAAGGATATTAATGATTGAATCCGAAGCCTTACGATTAACACTGATTCATTTAATACATTAAAACAATTTTAAATTGATATACATATTCATAATGTTCCTCCACTTAACTCATGGGTTGCTGTGTGAAGCCCCGGCTCCACTGCGCCAGAGTAAATTTGTGATTGTTGGGCTGTCAGATTTGAGGCGAGGGTGCACTCGACAAGAGTATAAATTTTACGCATCGAATGGCGTGCTAAAGCAATAGTGTTGTAAATATACATTTTTAATTAACATATTTTACAAGTTTTTTAGCAGGAGACAGAAAGAATTATTTTCTAGTTTATCTGCTAATTCTGCTAGGGCCTCATTAACACTATTTTTATACGATCAAAAACTTAGTCACTAGATACTTACGTACATAAATAATACATTTTCGTTTGTCTGTTTGTAAAAATGTTACTGTAATTTACAGACTAAACGGAGAAAAGGAATTTGGTCTTTATTATTGTCATATTTTAAAAATAATATGTCCTATACTTATATAAATTATTAGTGACCATAAAACTAACTTCTTTTAATTACAAAAAGTTTTAGTTATATCAGCTGTTTATATTGACAAAATCTAAATTAATCCAATTTCCTAAAATTACATGAGAATTTATCGATATTTTATAAAGTTATACACATCGACAAATATCACATCCCTACCGTTCACCGAGAATCTCGGCTCGACGCGTCAACGCACCGTCTCGCATTAGCATCACAAATACAACGCGAAAATAGATTTAAAACGACACGCGGCCTCGTAACTACATTGCTATTGCACGGAAATGTTTTGCAATTGCCATTAGCTACCTTCATTGCGACGTTTAAGTTTGCATATCTTCATGTCTATGTTAACAACCGTGAGGCATCTTAGCGAAGCGAAGTCACTATTTGTGCACAAAAAGATAGGTAATTAAAAATCTGCCACCCTATTTGATTCCGTAGGTATCGTAAAAGCCGACTAAGCGTCAATAAATGGCAGAATTACCTTCCCAATATGTTACATCTAAATTATTCAGATCAGTGAAGGATAGCAGCGTCTAAAGTAGGAGTTGTAGGATCGCCAACCCGCTTGATTAGCGGGTAGATCGGCGATCGAATTTAGATTGTTGGCGATGTAAATTATGAAAAATCTTTCCTATAGGAGAAGCTATGTTCAGGAAATAAGACAAATTACCATAGCGTTTAAATACTACGAACGTTTACATAATTTTCTCTCTGAACGGCTCTACCTGTCATCGACGACACCGTCTGTCACAAATTCTAATGAAATAATATTCTACATCAAGAAAATTCACTGAGCAGGGACTCTACGTTCCGGTTGTCTCTGTGGCAAAAGACACAAAGACTTTCCCTTGGTGACTTAAACACAATTCGGTTGTTTTTGTTGCCATATTTGGGGTCTACACGTAGTAGAGCTAGAGACCGGGTTAATATCACGGCAGAATACCGGCGTGAAGCATCTTGTGTTTTGTTTCTGTGAGTGAGGTAACCGTAGGCACACTTTCCCCGTCCCCCGCCTCATCCTCTAACCCTTCCCCAAATATCCCTAAACACCTCTGGTGTTACAGATGTACGTGGGTGACGGTAATCACTTACCGTCACCCACCGTTGTTTATAGTCCACTGCTGGATATAGGTATCTCCGAATAGGAGGATAATTTCCATAATTGCCACGTTTGGTAGGCGGGTTGGCAATATACGTGATTGGCGAGCACTGTCCATTGTAATGAAAATCTCGTAAGAGAGTAGAAATTATGTTAAAACTTCAATTTTGTACCCAGAAGTTCCAAGAACATCTGCAGGTCGTGTTAAGAGTTGCTTGTCTAATTTTCATAGACAAAGTACCTCAAAGACTTAAAAGTCGGCAAAACTTATAAAGTGTGTCCAAGCCTCTTCAAACTTTAGTTAGTTAGTCTGACGCGACGACCTCTTTGAGCTCGTCGTCGTAGACCTGGAAATCTAAGAATTGACTTTTTAAGGGATATGACGAATGGTTGAATTATCATGATCATCATTTCAGAATATCACAAGTCCACTGCTGAACATAGGTCTCATTCAAAGATTGCCACAAAGTTCGGTTCTGAGCCACCTGCATCCATCGACTTCCCGCAACACTGCGCAGGTCGGACTCCATCTTGTGGGGGATCGTTCCACACTGAGTTTGCCTGTGTTTTTTTTGGTTGGTATAAAGCCATGACTCTCACAATAGTGCTACTGCTCTCCATCAGTAGTCTGTGGGATTTGGGCTCGGCTAACACGGTTTAAGTTTTCGTCATCAGTCGGTCACCGGAGCCTTGTGTTAGCCAGCAGGATAGACCACGTACAGATGAGATTGTCATGCGAAGAAAAAGTTGATACTAATATTAGTAAAAGAATAGTGAGTACATATGTATGACAGAAATTCAAAATTAAAATTTCAGTTATAAAATTGAATGTTTGCTGTTCTTTGTATCTAAAATATCAACGTAGCACAACACCATCGATAATATTACTCGGATAAACAACAATTAGTCATTGTTAATATCAGTTTGCCAGTTGTCAATGTGTCATGTTGCAAAAAAAGTCGCGCCCCAAAAGTCATTCCGGCAAATGGTTTGACCACGCCCCTTCTGAATTGAAACAGTATTATTAACCATGGTTAATTTTTCTAGTGAGGCTATTTAATAGTTTGTTTTTACTATTTATAGTATTATAAAATAAAAGTTTAAGTTTTAAAAAGTTGTGGTTATAAGATTGAAATACATTTTAATTTGTTGAAATTCTGATGTACGGAGCAGGTTCTGTGGTTGATTTGGTAATTTGTAGTAATCTCAGAGAGAATTATGTGGATTCGTTTGGATTTGCGAAGGCATGTAGTGATCTTAATGATACTATTGTGTAAATAGTATCATTAAGATCACTACATGCTTGGATTGAAACTTGTGTAAAACATTGGTATATGATATTGATTAACCTATAATAACCATTTGTTTGAGATTAAAGAAATTGTCAACTTTTATGCAAATTAACGAATGCAGCCAAGTCAACGTGTAACAATAAGAAGCGGTATGGCATAAGGTTCGCGACAGATGTATCGTTAATATGCTCGCTTTGCGCTAATCTGTGGGCGGAACCGCGCGACAAAACGATGCTAGTTACAAAGAGGTGTGACCGTACAATAGAAAGCGTTATAGATGGCTTGATGGCTCAACGGTGAGCTTAAAGCACTATTATTTGAAATCGTAGTATTTGTAATGGAAGGAATTTTAACGGTAGTTGAAATAAATCGAGTTACTCATGCCATTGTTAGTCTAACAATAAAGATATACTTTACAACATAAAGACAATATATGTATATACATTTAGCTTAAAATTTGCGTTCTAAAAAATAAGGAAACACCTATTTTTAGTTAAAAAAAATTATGGACATGGCAGATTGATCGAGAAATTGTATTCGTTTTGCCAGATGCGGCTGCTTTTCTTTTACTCTGGTCCCTTTTGAGGATTCTCGTTTACTGATTCTCAGGTCCATCCAAAGAAGTTATTTTAATTGCCGCGTGTTCATATCACCAGCCTGTTTTTGTCCATAAGGACTTAAGACTTTTTGTGAAAGCCCCAACAAAAGCTGGGCTGGGGATTAGTTGGGTTAATGAACGTATTGGCGTAGAGTAACAGTAGATGTAGATGGCGTAGAGATGCTGCTCGCCCTTACTAGCCTGGAATTTGGGTTCGGCATAGACGGATAGATTTTCCACCCCATATCTTCCCGTGGTTGTCATAAGAGGCGACTAAGGGAAAAGCCTTGAAAATCTCAATGGCTCCCGATTAAGTTATTACAGATTAATCGAAATTAAGCAGACCCGTGACGGGCAGCGTCAAAGGTGCGATTGAGATGTCCGGTACTGCGATCGTCAATCCTCTTGCCGAGCGTGGCAATTCTGGCAAATCCTTCTTACGAGAGAGGCCCGTGTCCTGCAGTGGACTATTTATAAGCTGTTAAGTTAAACGATCGTTGTACATGTTTCTACGTCTTTGTCATACAATGATAAAGGACAAGCGCATCTAAACGGCAATATTCCTTAGCGAAGCTGCAGAGGCGAAAATTGGATTGCGAAAGCGTATTTGGCTACGCTGAGTCCTTAATACTTGCCCATCTCTATGGCTGACAGCCGCTTATGTAATGTTATTCTATATTTTTACAGTATTTAAGTAAGTGTGTTAAAACATGACTCCCGGGTTCAAATACCAGCCGAAGTACATCATACATTCGAAGTATAGGTTTTCAAGTCAGGTTGTATTTTGTTATATCTATTATAAGTAAATATACACAAGAAAATAAAAAAAAGTATCCAAAAAATTCTTATTATTTTAATTATTTTATTTCCTTTGAAATAGAGTACTGGTGACACCGAAAAATTTTCTGACGACGTAGTAATAAGATGAAGTATAGTTTGTATATTAATATAAAAATAAATTTGTTCTCCCTACTTTATACAATTAAACAATAATAACAGCCATCTTTCATTTTCATTGTTACAAATGTCAAAGGGCAATTGCATTATAGTCTGTGCTTTTGACAGCCCATTGACAAGTTCCAGCTGATATTCAAAAGTAAATCATGTCTTATGGAAATAATGTTCAAGTTTCTGTATCATGTAAAACTAACTAGAACTAGAAGCGAGTATATTTAACGAAAGCAAAATCTACTTTATGTCAAGGCTAAAGAGAACTTTTTCCATTATACTCGTAGATACGCTCAGAAGCGTTGTTAGAAAATGTGGAAGACTACTTCAATGTTTAAATAGTCCGGAATTCGGTGGATGATATTGAATCTTATGTTCCAGTAGTAGAACTGAAAATCTGTACCTAATTGTTTTACGTCTAGACGGGGCTTTTGTCAAGTTCTATGAAAAGTAAACGTATTACTGAATGTTCACGCCTCCCAATCCTTCCCAAGTAAGGTTAGCAAATTATGCAAAAATCTATTAAATTCCGTTAATGAAGATTATGTATATTATAATCATGGAAACTGATACAAAGAAGATGTGACTGTCGCTCTGGGTGGTTTCTTGTTCAAAGGTTGGCCACCCAGAGCTGCAATTAGCATTATGGGTCCCTTCTAGCCGTCATTTATCCGGGGAGCGTATATTTGACATTTCAGATAAATTTGGTAAATGCATAAAAATGTCGGCTTTACTTAATGAGTCGTAAAAAAAGTCGGCTTTACTTAATGGGTATGTAAGGTTAACCCCGTTGTGTCCTGCGAGTAAAAGTCGACTAAGAAAACTGCATGGAAAATTTCGTTACTTCCCTAGATGGCAGAAAACACATCAAAAATATCAAAAACAGGTCATTTCATTGCCTCCCCTTTAAGTGTGGGGTCACCGGGATGTATCCTCTGAAAGCGGGATTGACATCTCATTACGCTACTTACTACACTCCAAATAGTTAATGGCTCTCTCCCGATTACGGAGGATTTGTTATAATCGTCAGAGTAGTATAGAGTTAGAAGCATGGCACGTGTAGGTTTATCATCGATCTGTAATAGGTATTTTATATCAGATGGTATATAAATAAAAAAGGGTTTATTATATCACACATTATTTATTTTTATTTATTTATATCATAATATTATAGGCAATATGCTCACTTAGTCTACTATTTTATTGTACACTACAAACTTAATACTGATTTCTTCTCTAAAAATTAACTGTGTCGGCCATTTTGACTCGGATAATGCCTTAGACTGTTCGCTTGACCCATTGTTGCCAACCTTGCAGACATGTTTGCATCGTATATTGTGTTGCGATTTAAGACAGGATTCAAAATAACTGGTTCTTGACGGTTTTCTGGATTCACCTTCGTTGCACTTAGAAATGCTGATGTTTGGGATTGTAATAAACTTCCAGGTAGTGGCTGCGTTCTGTCCAAGCGGAACTGAAGACCGTTCTGTTTTTCCATTTGATGATGTTGGGTTCTTACAGCGAAACGATTTACATGGACTGGTATTGGAACTACTATTTTTGTGCCTGATCCATTCTTACCACTAGAATGGCTTCCAGATGCAAGGCCTGCCTTGACTCTCTTCCATTTTGCTCTTCGATTTTGAAACCAAATTTTGACCTGCAAGACAAAAATTTGATATGATTTTTTTTTATCACGGTACACCAAAAGGAACCTACATGTTGTCCTTTCAAGTGGACTTGGCGAGGTAAGTCGATTTCGGATACGAGTTGGTGGACTGTGGTTGGTTTTAGCCGTGGAAAGGTGAGCGTAGTTGTGTTGCACCAATCTCCCTGTTCTCCGCAGTCAAGATGAAGTCATGGCGGAGTTTCGGTATTTATCTAAATATGATCGCAGATGATGGGGTAAGTGGCCCAGATGAATCTGGTTATGGCGTACCGGCGAGGCGGCCTTAGGACAGCGTGGGGAGAGGAGTCTAGGTATAGCAACTACAAACTTTCGCGGTTGATATGTGGCAAACCATGGACCATATCTACCGTAGGGGACTGGTAGAGCTGATGCTTCCCATTGCTCATCTTCCTGACCGCCATGACCTTGGGTCTGTTTTCCACGTGGGTGGTTGTGTAAGAAAGCGCCTTCTCCTTTTAGCACGCCATCCCAGGAGGAAGACGAAGAGGAACAGTTCACTCTGAGGAGGGGTCGGCAATGACCAGATCGCGAAAGTCTGCGTCAGCAAGTGGTCCGATGCGGCGAAGATGGACACTGACGGATTTGAAACGTAAGCCCGACCTAACTTACGTTTACGACTCTGATTTACGATACGGAATATGCTGGAATGGGACAAACTTTCACATTTGTACTATTATGTATTAATATCTTCAGATACTAATCCTAGAAAGTCTTATGGCAATATCCGGGGGGAAACCCGGTGACGAGGTTCGCCACCTGTCACGTTCTAACCTCCAGAGAGGCGAAAAGTGGGTTTCGGAAGCCTGTTCGGCTACGCTAAATCGTCGTAATTATGAAAATCCAAAATTTCTTGTGTGTACATAATCGTAATACATGTAAAGGCATAGCAAGGAAAAGTGTTAAAAACTAAAATATAAAAAAATTCAAATTACCTGAACTTCACTTAGTTTTAGTGCTGATGCGATTTGTGATCTTTCAGTCAAACTAAGGTATTTTTTGGCATGAAACTCCCGTTCTAGTTCTAATAGCTGTTCGGAGGTGAAAGCAGTACGACGACGCCGTGCTTTGTTATTCTCTCGAGGGTTGTCTGTACTAGAATCTTCTAGATCGGGCTCCGAATCATTACCTGTAAAAGAAAAATTAATTTTAAATACATATATCTATATCGGATAGGTTTCGTTCGGAAAGTGTTCAGACACCATTCATCTAAATTTAAATCTTTGACATATAGATTTTTTTTTATGGGAAAGGAGACAAACGAGCAAGAGCATCACCTGATGATAAGTGATTACCGACGCCGACGTATATCTGCAACACCAGGGGAGCTGAAGGAGCGTTGCCAGCTTGAAGGATATTTGATAAGAGGTAGGCGAGGAGGACGGGGGAGAGGGCCTCCACTAGATGCTTCTACTTCGCTTAGTATTCTGCGAGGCGGTGGTACTACCCCAGTCAAGCCGACCCATTCGACGTACAAAGAGTTGTTTATTTTTAAACATACCATTATTTTAAAAGTACTGGATAAATTAACCAATCAGAGAATTATTTTTACGGCCAACAAAAACCGGGAAAGCTGTGAGTGGTAAAAGTAAAGGTATCTGCCTCCGAATCAGGAAACACGAGTTTTTGAAAATTACGTACGAAAAGTACTGGGAAACAATAAGACATCCTCCGAATCCCCTCCTGTCTACAAATATTGGTTTGTGAAAAGTAGGTGTCTAGACCTTCGACCTCCCCAGTATTGGGTATACACGGTCGTGAGAGTATATTTTCATTTTATTTTGTTTTATTTAAAAAACTTTATTGCTTACACCCCTTATAATTTGAGGTGACAAAGGGCGGACTTAATGCCTCTTGGCATTCTCTGCCAGTCAAACCATGGGTTGGTGAGATAGCCGTAACAGGCGTATTTATTTAACTTAGTAAATGAACTCACAAAATTATTTTAAAATAACTATAAACAAATATAAAAAAGTAAATGAACAAAAATATGAAATAATACACATGATAGATAGATAAAGAAATATAAATGGGAAACATAATAATAATTAAATAAGTCCATTTAAATTTGAATAATGTTCTCTAACAAATTTTTTACTTCATTGGGCAGGGAGTTCCAGAGCAGTATACCCTGAATCCTAAAAAAATTAATATTTATTTAAATCTTTAAATAAATATTAAAAGTTTACATAATATATCATCAGGTCAATCTTCCTTACCTTCCCTCAAATATTACTGCGAGAGACGCAAAAGTGGTTAAAATAATATGATATGATAAACATTATATCTGAGATATTAATTTTATTGCAGAAAATATTTGTGAATGATAGTTATTTTATTAAACCAATTCTTCGTCATTTATTTTTATCGCCAATCCTCCTGCCAGGCGTATACGCCTCGGGCATGCAAATATGCGGGTTATGATTATCATTTTGGCTTTAATTTTATTTTTCTTCAGTTTTAGCAACTATTAAACTATCCAATGCTGAACTGTGGATAGTTGCATGCTTGCAAAAAGTTTGTGTCAAATAGTGATAAATGAAGCGAAATAATGAAGTATAATCAAAAGTATTATACCCTAACGACACCGTCATTCTACCACGAAGTATTTTGCGTTGCTGCCCGACAATCACCGGCCAAAACAGCTACTGGGCGTGGCGCTGACGACGCAACGCTCGGCCATCGTTTTTTATCGTCTATTTGATCTGAAACGTCCGTGTCGGACCTATTAGTGTGACGTTGTTACGACACATGAAGAATAAATGGTTCTATCTGTATTTATTTATCGAAAAAGATTCGATCTGTGAGTTAAGAGTGCAGGGAATAAATAATAATGTCTTTCCCGTTTCACAACCGAAAAAACAATAAAAATAAAATTCAGCCCCCGAATTAAATATTATAGAAATTATTATAAAACATTTCTGTTGTTTTATAAATGATGATATCGTTCAAGTATTTTATAATAATTTGCATAATGATGGAGTTTCACCTAATGACAACAAGGGTAAAATAGTTTAATTATGTAGAGACATTTTTACACGTAAATAGTATTTTTCTGTTTTGTATAATATATTGGAAAATAGTATTTCGTTACTATAGGGCAGTGCTTTATTTATATAGTATAATTGTATATTTAAATTCAAGTGGTAGCTTGTAGCGCCGCAAACAAAAATTTGTATTTTAAGTACGGCCACAAAGTGCCAAACAAGAAAGCTACTGTCGAAATTTTATGTATTCGCGTGTGCAATTGTGCAATTTCCATGAAAAAACGTCCATAAAGTCGGTCCCTTCGGCAAATAAATATATTTATTTAGTTCTTATGGCCGACTCGATCGCGATTGACAGTTATCGAATGCGCAAAATGAATTGTAAAAATATAGGAAACTTTAATTTTGCCATTCCATTTGGTAAGATGTAAGCTAAAATAACCTTTGAGTATCTGTAGTTAAGGAAGAGAAACAGTTCTTGTGAGTTAATATTATTTTGCAAAAGCATAAAGCTCAGTTCCCGCCATTTGATCGCGATCTGAATTTTAAATGTCGAATTTGGAACGTATTCGTATATAGTACGTTTGAGATAGGGAAGCATTCAATGAAAACAATTCAGGATAGGGTAACATAAAAATCGAACAACGGGGTGTAAGTTTGAATATAAAAAAATCTTTAAATACTATCCTAACGTGATTCGCGTGGTGTACTCTGCTGGTTGACAGACAAGGCAATATCTAATATGATATAACCCAGTAATTGAAACATTTTCGGTTATTCATGAAAGTTTTCAAACAATAATTAAAATATTAAATCACTAACGTTATATTTATTTTTAGCAATAAAGCTCCCTTTTTCTCCGATTTTCCGAAAACAAATTCAAATTATCTATTGTATGTACCCAATATCCTAAAAATATCTACCAGGTATATTTCCCATTGATTTGTGGTGGCCCTAGTTTGATAGCGAGCGGCGAAGTTAAATCGTTTGTGAACTTTTAAAATGCAGTTTCGTTAGAATCGGATATTTATCGGTAAATTTCGATAGACGGACATCACCAAAAATGGTAGTCACGATCCGAATCTGTTTAAATTTTTCACACCGTTTTGCGCAAGAAAATGTCGTCGAATGCTAAATACACGATTGTCAAAATGGTGGGCCGCTTTTAAAATATTAATTCTGTAAATTGAGTGTTAGGCGTAAATTGAATTACATTTATGGTTTCATGTTAGTTTGTGAAGTTAAGAGTGCAACCTGTAGTGCTTATATCTATGTGATAGTATTTTGTTAGAGTTTATTGTTAAATACTAGCCGTGTGGTGGGCGGTGGCGATGGAGAATCTGCCACCCCATCTCATTACATCTACACCTACTTTACTGTCACTAAAGATATATATATAGATATATGTCACTAAATATATAAAAATTCTGTCGTCTGCATTTGTATATCTTTAAATAATAATAATATTTGCAAGCACTCTTTAAAGACTGAGAACCTTTCTTGGATCTTATCCATAGTGCTTAGTTAATTGATGACGTGTTGCAACAATAGAAATTATATTATTATGACGTTTGTACCGTAACACAATCATACAGCGTACTATTAATACGCAGATGATTATTTAATATTATACTCGTTTATCACTTCGAATAAGCCCAGTCCACTGTATGACCAGCCGTGGATTATTTAGTTACTGACTGTTAAAGAAGCTTAAATAATAATAATAATATTTGTTTATTTTCTCTCCACAAAAGAGACCATACTTGATTCTCTAATGAAAAATTAATAACCATTTAAATATAGGCGTGTTCATAGTCTAGGATGTGAGAGGAGCAGGTGTCTGAGATAGGGATAAAAAGCCTGTATTACAGATCTCCAGGTCCCCACCCCACGGAAAAAACAAGAGCATTATTTAGTATTAGTGTGGTACTGGTATTTAATCTTAAGGTATAAAGGGCCAATTAATTTTTATATTATTGCATATATTGTGTTAGGAGAAACAGAGATCATTACAGTGGTTCAAATAATAACAAGATGGGAGAGAAAAGATAAAAACTATAAAAATAAAACATAAGGACGGGTTGTGTATGTTTATGTTGTGTAGTGTACAGGTGAAGTGTGAATGTGCGTACCTACACGCGTGTTTGTGTTTATTTTGTAAATATAACTTGTAATGTGAAATGAGTGTGTACCTAGTTTAGTTATGAAGTAGATTTTCTGTAAAGTTATAGTCTAATTTTTGCAATCATTCCTTAAACATTGATTTGCATTTTAATTTTGGAAGGGAATATATTGATAGTATCTTATTTACCTTATTATAAAAATTTGTGCTTTGGTAACAGAAAAATCGATGTGTAAGACTAGATCTGTGCAAAGTTGTTGTGCAAACTCTGTCCCTGCGGCGCTGATTCCTGTATTTATTTTAACAAGGAATGTTTGTACTAAGTAGGAAAATAATAGGACAAATACTAAGATTTTTTTAAAAGCCAAGACTGTAAACTTGTATCTTTTATGACTTTATGATAGAACACTACATTGGGTTTTCCAGTTTAATTTCAGTAATTTAGTATTCAGTATAACAAGTTCACAAAAATAGGCGATCATCAAGACTCGAATACCAATCATATGAATCATACCAAATTTAATATTTCACTTCACTTTTCGACTTCGCATCTAAAGTCAAAAGTAGATACTTATACTAAAATGATCCTTTGTTAGAGATATAGTTACACCTCTGATTTTCTGTAATACGTAGACAGCTGTCAAACATAACAGATTCTCGCCTAAACGATAGTATTCGGTTCGAAAATGCGACAATTTCACGGTACAGATGCTACTTGAGTGGCATTTTTTTCTAATTTCAAGGAGCCGTTACTAATTACGGATTTATGGAATGAACCATTTTCTGTTTGATTTATAATCGGCGTGAGATAGTTTCGGCCCAAGGGTATATAAGTAATGAATGTAATTGCTTTAAGTGCAGCAGATTACTGTGGTTGTGGTCCAACGTTGTTGTAAACATTTAATGTTTACATCAACGTTGGAGAGGCGAGATTCTCTTAACATATACCGCTTTGTAATTATTGTAGTTTTGGACATGAATTCGAAAGCAAAGTCTTATATTTAGTAACACTAACAATACACTTCGAATTGATTTCGACTTTAATCTATGCGAGTTATAAGTGTTTTTGTTATAATTTAAACAAAACTTGTTCGCCTTATAAAGAAAATCTTGTTCATATAAATATTATTATGAATAAAACCTTGATTCATTATTGTTCGCCTAAGATTAAAAAGTGGTGATATAAAGCTACTGCTTCTGGACTATTAACGTTTAATGATAGACCAATAGCCCATTCTTTAAAAAGACAACTTATACTTTGATCGATTTCCTAAAAGTGTGTCGGTGGTTTATTTATTTTTTTAAATATTCACCAGAAACATCGTGTTTGTACCATAAACATGGTGACAGATTTATTAAGATAATTAAATCTGATCGTGATTATGCCTCGAAATCTGAAGAACAAAATCAAATTATATTTTAAAATCCTCTCTAGGGATACGTTATATAAATGTTAATTAATTGTCAAGAAATCAAGTCAAGAAAGTATTAGGCTAATAGTATAATTCAGTTACTTTGCGATCGGGTCAGTGATTAACAAAATAATGTCAATTGTTACTAAGCTCTATCACATGATAAATATGGTTATTAAAGGGGTTTTTTCGGATATTAACAACACTTAAGTGATTTTAATTTAAAAACCGCCAAAAAGTCTTCCATAATATTTCATTTAGTTTCGTTATAAATTTTAGGCTTCCCATATAGTGAAAGGAGATGAATGATAAACAACATCCATTATTATTAATACAAGTACTCACATAATAGATACAAAAGTTGTTAAATTTCTTCTTCAATTTGTTAAATAAATAAATATAGAGTAGTAAACCTTTTGAGATTGGTTTTTAAAATGTTCCTTAGCTTCCTTCCTCCCTTCCATGAATGTATTCAAAATGTACCAAGATATAATGCAGTACTTAGTGTAATTCTATTTGGTTTTCGATCCGGAGTAGGCACTACAGCCCTTAATTACACTACAAATATTGATACGAATATTAAGGAAGTAAAATCATAAGAGGACCAAGCTATCTAATTAATCCAATACCTGAGTTTTAATCAGAGGGCATCTGTTTGTGTAGTAAGACAGGAAAAGTAAATTGAAATACGGGCATATTGAATTTGTAATATGAAAATAGGTGTTGGTCAGGGCTGATTTATAAGTACTATCACCTATCGCACCTACCACCGTTGTAATGTGTTTTCTAATGACGGACAAGGAGCAAGTGAAAGAAACTCCGTCTTATTCAATAATAGCAATGGATACTGTCTAAAAGCATGGTCTCAAGTATACTACAAAAGAGTATGCTACAATAATAACAAGTGTACCTGTTCACAATTACGTCGCATGTGGCAACTATCGCCTTCCTAACCCCCGACGACGTCGCCACGCGTAGCGGCCTCTTCATATGCGAGCATGGCATAATCGACCAGATATACAACGCGAGCAATACATGATATGATAATTATTAAAGCCACACTAGCACACGTCGAAATAGCACATGGAATTGCTGAGTGAAGTGGGTTAGGTGTAAACTATAGCTGACTAAATAAAAATATTTAAACTATGACAATGAAGATTTCTTCCGCTAAACACTACTCCTGGAGCCAGAACTTGCGAAGCAGGATTTGCTAAACACAGATTAGGAAGATAAAAGACAAAGTCTGGAAACGTATAGATCCTTTTGGAATATAAAATGCAGACGCATTCTATTAACTGGACACAATAGCAAAATATACGCTACTTGTATTCCAGTCCATAAAACTGTTAAGTTGCATAACTAACGCATACATTCAGAAACTCAACGTTTTCAATTAATAATGATGATCTTGCTAGTAAAAAGCATGACAGTCGTAGGACGAAGAGCAATCACTTCTATAACATTGAGAGTTCGATTGGTATAAGTTATGAATTATATAATTTGTTTAAATATATATATAATTACGAAATATGTAAGATATAAATCGTATAAATGGGGGTTGGGAGGCAGTATTAAACTCCTACTCATTGATATAAGCATTTAGATTAATACTTTCAAACACAAAAAAAGAAAAACAAACCTAATTAAAATAAGTAATAAAAGTTTGTTAAAAATAAAAATACTCTTCAATGTTACACAGACATGTTGACGGTTACTAGACTCTTGTAGACATACATATAGACATACGTTTAGTACAACAAAATCACAGTAAGTGCGCAGTCTTCTTATCAATAAGTTTAAAACATTTATTGAACAGAGACTTTATTAAAAGGGTTATTATTATATAAAGGAATATATGGATGATTGTAACCTCTGCGAATCAGTTGATCGCAACCAAGTTTCTAAAAGTTTTTTTTTTTTTGAGAAACAGCTCAATTAATTTGTTAAATTTTTATTATATTTTTGAATGATTATTGAAATAAACAATATTTTCTGTCGTACCTTCGTAAATTCTGTATAACTATACCGAGTAGCTGGCATGGCGGAGGATCAAGAGTGTCTGTTTTTAGCCGATAGCTTGTTTAGATTATATTATTTGCTATAAATATGTAATCATTTATGTCTGTCTTTATCAGTTTTTATAAGACCAATGACATATGCCTTTCCATGAAGGCACCAACAAAAGATGGTAACCCTCGAATGGAAGATTTGGCCATACTCACCACGATGGGCAGGCATGTTCGTAACCGCAGTGCCCTTTCTAGCTTTTGGATGGATTTTCCGCCATTAGTCAGTCGCCATAATAATATTGTTTTCGCAAAAATACTATATGGGACTGCAGATGGGTAGTGGCGTTAGTATAACTGCCACTCATTTTACTTGGAGATATCCTGGAGCAAATCCGCGCAAACAGTCTAGCGAACTAATTTGGCTTCTCTCGGAGAGGGTAAAGTGACTCGCGTAGGCTCGGTTTCCTACGCTGAATTGGGCCAAATGGAAATCTGTAGCCGCAATTTCTGCGAACTCCGATGTGTGATACGTGATTGCTTAAATATTAAATAGGTATTCATGTGTTTACCGAAGATTCGGCCTTCTTTATATCGTGTGTTCCGATACTTTTTTTAATAACTGTCTAATAATAATAAAAGTTATGTGTAATATTTAGAGAAGTTCAAGCGATTAATTAAAAATAATTTTCTTTATACTTGCCACCTTTGGTTTCGTTACGTTGATGATGATTTACGCAATGTCTGTATGAGGAATCTAGTCACTGCCAGCTCCACCACCCTCCTCCAGCATATCGGAACAGCAAGCATTTAGCTGATAATATTTTTTGTTACCTTATAGGGTTTAGTCGAATTCTAGGTTTGGCAGCGTTCACAGCCCGTCTGGTCCTAACAGCACGCTACGATCTTCTATGGTCTTCGACAGGGGCGCTGTCGTTGTCACTGTAGATAGTGCGGCACATTCGCATACAGCTGATGTCTAGCTTTTGAAGTGTCTTAAAAATGACTACCGATTCCATACCCACTCTGTACAAAGCAATCACTTCAATTCGATTTTCTTTAATGCCCCGTCACGGTGAAAAATAATAAATGAAATTGCGGCAAATTGATCGAAAGTTGTTTCTTATTATAAATACATTCCATATTTGGATTCAGAAAAACAGAACTTTTTAAATTGTAACATAAATGTATGGCATCATTTTTTATTATTTATCATAATCAGAATTTTTGTTGTTCGCGTATTAATATAATGATCTAAAACTATATTAATTATGTAAATCCATGGTATTTTTAATATAAATAACGGTCACAGGTCACAAGACATGTATGAAGATCAAAGAAAAGTATTTCCTCCGATTTGGTTAAATAAATTTTACAACCAATTCACAAAATTGCAGTAATACGTAAGTAAGAAGGCTAACTAAGGTTATTTGTTAAGGTATGTATTTCTCAGACTAATCGCAGTCTCAACATTTAATAATTCCTCGTTTCGATGCGAAACTCGTCGAGCTACTACTTAGTTCTTATGAATTACATGTTGTTACGTGGTATAATAGAACTATACTATTGCATTAGGTACTAGTTTCCAGTTATGATCGTTGTAAGTTTCAATAAATAAATAAAATTAATACAGACCACTTTAATTTTGCATCTTAAAAAAGTGTTATCGTTACCCTTTTATTACAGATCAATCATTTGTTTCTTCTCACGGTCGCGAATCGTAATTAGTATTTGACTAATAAGGCAAGGCACAGGTGCATATAATACTATGTTTTATTGTTATATGCTCCAACAATTTTGTTTATCTTCCATTAGTGTTCCCTCTTAGCCTAGTTTGAAATAGGTACAGCTAGATAAAATTGCAACAGAGACATTTAGTTTCCGATTCCATATATTAATATGTTATCAAGAATCATAAAAGCATCATCACAGATTAGATAATACTTCCTACTACATAACACCAAAAATATTTTATTTTGGAAAAATATGTATTTTATAGATGTATATCCAAAGTTAGGATTAATATAAGCTTGATTTTTTTCCACAGACGAACTCTTTATAAATGATTACTACTATTATTTTAATAAGGCTTACCTGTTTATATGTTTATGAGGCTCATCTAATACCTATACTATCATATTGTTCTAAATAAACTCGGGTTATAAGTGCTACTTAAAAAAATATGTAGATCTCTGACCACGCCTATAGCGACATAAGAATCTACTACTTTTTTTTCTTTCTGTGGGTTTCTTAAATACAACCTCAAAAACCTATACGACTATATGAAATGGCATTAAAAGTGAAGGCATTCGCACAGTAGTGTTTACATAAACTGTTGAAAAGTAACTAAAACTTGAGAAAACGAATAATTATCAAAGAACACTATCTTACTAAACTAGTCTACCATATTATGCCGCGAAGATACCTTGTGTTTTGTATCTATATAAGATGATTGTGGCTGATCCAAGCAGTAATAGGAGTGGGCGGTCACAGCCTAAACAACGACCCTCACAGAGTATTCGCGTAAAACAGCAGAAAATGCTTCATACGGTAACGCTACGTCCCATGTCAGTCCTTAGGAGTGACATAGCATAGTAGTATATGTTATTTCTTACTCGAGAATGTATACAGAAGGCTAAAGTGCGCACCAACCCTTATCATGAGGGTTGATATTTGAATCTATACTAATATTTAAAATTTTAAGTAAGTATGAGTATGTATTTGCATAGATTTAACTTAAAAGCTATTTGACGGATTCTGATGATTTTTTATCAATGTTCCTTATGATTCCAGATATACTAAGGCCTCCAGATATACTAAGATATACTAATTTATCCTACTTCAAAAATTAGAAATGTGAAAATTTTAAGGAACGACAAACATATTGTCGTTCAATCAATCTCTTAAAGTAGTGAACGCATACGAACGAAATTTAGTAGAGATATATATTACGCGATGCTATAGGATACGGGATACTTTTTTTAACTCAATAAAGAGTTCTATTGAGACAAAAATTAAGACCACGCGGGCGAAGCCACGGGCAGCCTACTATGTAATCGGGTGCGACAGAGGTTACAGTTTCACCCCGCATATTTAATTATGTGTAATGACAATAGGCAATATATTTACAACTAATACATAATTACAACTAGTACATAGGTTACCTTATTCTTACATATATATATATATTTTCTTTTCTTTATAGGAATTTGATTTCTTAGGTGACCTATTTTCTAGATTTACGTACCTATAAATTGTTTTAGTTATGTTATTATTATTTTCTGTTTTTTTTTTTTTGTTTTTTACTTAACTTTGTAATGCTTATACTGATATCCTGTTAACTGTCAACTGTTGGGGTGGTGCATAGTAGTACAGGTACATTATACCAGCATATTGTGCATACTTAGCAGTTCGTAGGTTTTAAGATTTTTCTAGTTTTAGTTTACGCTATTTTATATTTATTTCGTATAATCTATTTATTATAAATACTTATTTATTTAATCATATATATAATATTTATACTTTTGATCTATTTATGTCGGATAACGATTCTTTTTATTCTGTCAATGATTCAGATACCTCGTTTGTTTCTTGTGACCTCTTAAATGATAGTATACCTTCGCTGCGCAATAGGCTTTCGCATATATTTTCGCCTTGTGACCACTGGTTTAATGTTTGCCACATTAACGCGCAAAGTATACCAAGCCATTTTCGGACTTTGAAGATGCATTTTCTTTAGACAATTTTCATGCCATACTAGTATCCGAAACTTGGTTAAAACCATCTTTATCATCCAGCCTGTATCCACTTACAGACTTTGTGCTTATACGCAATGATCGGTTGGAGAAACGTGGCGGCGGGGTTGCAATATATCTGCGGGCTAATATACCTTACAAGGTTGTATTAGCTTCTCCTTCTCCCAATTCAGCATCCGCAGAATTTCTATTTTAGAAGTTTTTATTATGGGTATTAGGGCGATTCTAGGGTAGTGTACTGTCCTCCTAATGTGTATTACTTCAATGCTCTTGAAGCTGCTCTTGATTCTGTCGGATCGGAGTACACACATTGCATGATAATGGGTGATTTCAACACTGATCTATTAAGAAATACATTTCGTTCTCATAAACTTCGGTCAATTACTGAGTCAGTCGATCTCCACATTCTGCCGTTAGCGGCTACTCATCACAATGTTGACACTAATGATTCATGGATTGACCTAATTATTATGGCTTCCTGACAGTGTCAAAAGCACGGTCAGTTGTTGGCTCCTAGCTTTTCCCATCATGACTTGATTTATTTTTCCTATAATGTGATCCCTCCCAAACCTGTTCCCACGATTTTGAATTTGCGTAATTTTTCAAGAATGGAATTGGACAAACTCAGAAGTGACGCTTCCATCATCGACCTGGCCCTTTAGCAGCAGCGACTACAATAGACGATAAAGTGTCGCTACTTAATAATATTGTCCTCGATTTGTACAATGTCCATGCTCCTATACACAGCGTGAGGGTAAAGCGTCCTCCTGCTCCGTGGATGTCTAGAGGCGTAAGGGTGGCAATGGCTAGACGGGATAGGGCTTTTCGGAAATTTAAAAGGAACGTACCGAGGAGAACTGGTCTCATTTTAAATTGCTGAGGAACAGATGCAATCAGATGGTACGAAATACTAAACGCCGTTATATCCATGAAAATATTATTAACTCTTCTACCGCTGACGTGTGGAAGTTTCTTAAATCTCTTGGCATTTCCAAGCCGACTTCATTTGACTATGCCTCATCTCTTACTTTGAATGACATAAACCAGCATTTTACTTCCACTTCATCTATGGACCCTTTAGTCCGCTCTCAAACAATAACTTCTATTGGTTGTATGTCTCCTCTTCTAATCCCCGATTTTCAATTCACACCGGTAGCTCTCAATGAAGTTAAAAATTCTGTTTTAGCAATCAAACCTAAGGCTGTGGGGAGTGACGAGGTTAGTAAGCAAATGGTATCAATGATACTCAGTACCTTTTACCAGCAATTACTCACATAATTAATTTCTCCTTGGACTCCGGTATTTATCCGACCCTGTGGAAAAGGGCTTTTGTTCTACCACTCCCTAAAATCTCCAATCCCTCCTTGCCCAATCATTTTCGTCCAATTTCTATACTTCCTTTCCTTTCTAAAGTTCTTGAAGCCTGTGTACATAAGCAAATCTCCGTGTTTATAACAAAATAAAACCTATTGAACGTTTTTCAATCTGGGTTTCGTCCAAGTCACAGTACCACCACTGCCCTTATCAAAGTCACCGATGATATAAGAAAGGGTATGGATGAACAAAATTTAACAGTGATGGTGCTTGTTGACTTTTCAAACGTTTTAACACAGTTGTCCACGATATCCTCATATCTTACCTTACTTATCTTAGATTTTCAACCCCAGCCTTGGACTGGTTTTCATCCTATCTTCGCGGCCGCCAACAGTCAGTTCGTCTAGGACAGCAGTGTTCTGCCTGGGCGGACGTTGGTACAGGTGTGCCGCAAGGCGGTATACTTTCTCCCATAATGTTTTCGTTATTTATTAATTCTATCACCTCCGCTGTCGACTGTTCGTATCATCTGTATGCAGACGATCTTCAGCTTTATGCACAATCAGGCACCAACGACCTCAATAACTGCATAATGAAGCTAAATAACAATCTTGTCTCTATTAGAGATTGGTCGCACAGATTTGGGGTTACTGTCAACCCATTAAAATGTCAAGCAATCATAGTAGGTGGTCCTAGGATGCTTGCCGGGATTGATTATGGTAACCTTGCTCCAGTTTATTTCAATGGAACATTAATTCCTTTCTCCAAAACTGTGAAAATCTAGGCATTCATCTGGACCAGTCATTGTGTTGGGAGACTCAGGTTGCTGAAGTCAGCCGGAAAGTCATTGCCACCTTACGTTGTCTATATCGTTTGAAAAATTTCTTACCCTTTAAAACTAAGCTTTTGCTCACTCAATCCTTAATTTTACCCATTATCGACTATGCAGATGTGTGTTACCCGGACCTATCCCAATCACGTCTCGATAAGTTGGAGCGCCTTCTTAACAACTGCATTAGATTTATCTTTGGTTTACGTAAATATGATCACGTCTCTTTTATCGTTCCAAGCTTAATTGGCTTTCTATTCGACAAAGGCGTAGCTCTAGAATTCTGTGTTTATTGTATTCTGTATTAACTGATCCTAATTCTCCTTCTTATCTTAAGAATAATTTCCAATATCTTTATTCTGCTCATGACAGAGAGCCTCGTTCCATAAACCAATTTAAGATTCGAGTTCCACAACATAATACAGGATACTATAACTCTTCTTTTACTGTTCAAGCTACACTCCTCTGGAACGCCCTGCCTGATAAGATAAAAGCAGCTCCTAGCAAGAAACTGTTTAAGAGTCTACTTCGTAATTACCTAACAGAATAATAGATCATTGACAATATTCGGCTTATCTATTTTAGATTTATGTTATATATTTATTTATGTATCCTTTTATATACTTGTATATGTATTTGTGTATTTTATGTTATAAATATTTATTTAATTATATAGTTTAATTATGTACTAATCAAGTTATTTTTATTGGAGTTTTTTTTTTTTTTTTTTTTTATTCTTTGTTTTATACCTGCCAACTACCTTTCACCATAACAAGGGTTGACTGGTAGAGAATGCCACTTGGCATTAAGTCCGCCCATTGTAACCTTAAGCTTAAGGCAATAAAGAATAAATAAATAAATAAATAATTGATTTAAAATTAATTTCCAAAGTATGAATGCATGGAGCAAATATTGTTAAAAAAATAATGTTAGCAATAAGAATTGTAAACAGTATAACGTTACTTTACTAAGTAACGTAACGTTATACTGTTATCCTGTAACTGGTTGGAGGTCAAAATGGTTTTGCGTGTTAAAAATGCTGATAAAAAAGAAATATGTTAGTCTCCTTGCATTTTTAAGAGCGTTAATAAGTTAGTTAGTTAGTTAATAAGTCTTAGAACTAATCGTTTCTGTTGAATAAAACAAAATGTAAATGAAATATATGACACATGACAATGCATGCAGTTTTCCTCATTGTTTTCATTCGCCGCTAATCGAGGATTAAGTATTTTAGTTGTGTGGAGACCGCACTTTATATTTGAATTGCTTGCGTTACTACGAAATTAATTAATCAATTCCTAAAAATCCTTTGTTTTTTCAATATAAGCATTCAATAATTTATTATTCGTAGTAAATAAACCCGAATAATGTTTAATTTGTAGTAGTATTTTTAAAGTAAGTTTAATACTTATTTACTAGGTTTATCTCACTCAATTAGACGATACTGTACAATCGACAATGCCAATATTACTTATTTTTGTTTTCATATTAAGGTTTAGAATTAGTTTAAAGGGTTTGCTTACATTGAACAAATTACACGAACTAAAATCCGTTAATTGTTAATTATCACTTCGTGTGATAGGTCTTTACTGCGAAAATTATGCATAGCCGGCATATTAGATATTTTGGGTAACAAAAGCGCCTAACACAAGGAACTTTTGTTCAGATTTTATTAACTTTTTAACAATATAAAATCTAAAATAAATTTGATCACATTTGTAACATGATAATTAAATTTAATATAATTTTTTAAAACAAATAACAAACGACAGCAAAGTCCATCTCATGGAAAGCGGTCACTACTTATAGAAGCCTGCACCTATCCTCGATAATATATTACTCCAGATGCAGAAACATTACCCCTGTGGAATCGATCCTCGGAGAAACGGGTCCCTTGGTCAAACAATCATCCTACGAATCATAGTAGCAGTATGCTGCTATTTCCCACTGGAGTTCTGTGATATTGTTGACCACCCTCTTTCGTGCTGCAGTTATAATACAGCTGCAGTGTGCTTCTGCCACACATTAATATTAAAATTGTTGTTAAAATAATCGTTTAATATTTTATATTAAGGAAGAAGTTCTTACAGTTGAGAATCTTTCTCATTCTTACCATGAGTATTATCTTCAGCTCCGTCACTTTCCACTTCACTGCCAACACTCAACGGGCTCTCCCTTTTCTCTTCCTCTCTATTCTGAGCCACAGTGTTCTGCGTAGATGCACTGGATCCCAGCATTCGCGACAGCCACGGCTCCGGATATCCGAGAAGGAATGGAAAACTAACACCAGTTTGATGCAAAAATGGCGCGTTCAGGTAATAACGCATTCTGTTCAATTCCTCTGATCTCTCTGCCTCATCATCCTCCGAATTCTTAGAATGATCCGACAAATTGTTCTCTATATCAATCTCAGGTGACTTTCTGTCCGTATTGCCTATTATAGATTCTATCGAAAATGGTTTCGGTGATTTTTTCTTGGTTTGCATTTTTTCTACTTCGGAATCCATATCACTCACTTTTAAAATATTGCTTATAATATTGCTTTTGTTTAATAATTATTGTCTTGAGTTCATTATATTTTAATATATATATCACTTGGACACAGGGTGGAACACGTTTTTTTTTATTGTTGAAAAACTAATTTTGGTTTCCAAACGCGCGGCGCGTGCGTTCGTTGCGGCATCGTAGTGATGTACTCGAATACTTCGGCGTTCGAGTCTGCCACGCCCACATACGGGGTGTTGTCACAGTGTAATTTCATTTTATTAATGCTCTGGTTTGGCTGGGCGAACATAAGCTTTATTACGATGGTCATAATACCACTGCCATTATCAGTATATTCCTATTCAAACAGCTTACATATTTTGATTTTATTGAGAAATAATGAATCTTACTGCTCAACGATAAGATATATTTTTGCATCAAATACAATTCTGGTATTAATATTTATTCCTGCGGGCTAATCTGTACTTTGAATCTCGATCGGAAAGTATTTTATTGTTTGAATGCTAAAGACGTTGTTACGTTTTGTCTCGAAGGCGAAACGTATTAAGTTTGCTTAAATGCAATGCGCAACAAAGACAGTAGCGTACTTTCAACAGAAGAAAGAGCGAGAAAACAATATGGATCTTTGTAGACACCAGAGTATCAGTATAATTGGTGGTGATCAGAATGTTTTGCTTGTGTCAGCGTTACAAATTCATTGTTTAGTGCTTCGCTTAGAGTGACTCTCAATTATTTTCTGTTTTGTTATTATAGATCATGTGAACTAGGACCATAATAAACCGTTTTAAAGATATTGATAATCTATCTATCTGTCATCTATCTTCAATTGAATGCCAACATCAGTTGTATCCAAAAAGATTTAAGTCTATAAATAAAGATATAATCTTCAAAAGTTGTTTAAAATCAGACTTTACTTTAAATGTATATTAAATCCCATTTTAGCAGTGTTAGTCAAATTTATGTTTCACCATCTCTCATGACATAAGAATTCAAGGTTACATGAACATCGTCTAGATGGGCGGCAATTCAATTTACTGCCACCCAACGCTACTTTGTGGAATCAGCTGTCGCTAACGGTATTTCCGAACAGATAGGACTTTTCAAGAAAACACACAGAACAAAGAAATTCTACAAAAGATTCAACTGCTTTCTTAAAGGCCGGCAACGCACCTGTAATTGTTCTGGTGTTGTGGATATTTATGGACGTGGACGGTAGCTTACCATCAGGCGAGACTCGTGCACACACACAAGAAAGAATTCTTAATAAAAACGTACGGTTAAAATAAAGGTTTAAATTTAAGATTTCTTAATTTTATTATGTTGGCAATATTATGATAAATGAGCTAACATATTAAAAAGTGAATAAATTTCGCAATTCTGTCCACTATTAGCTATTATAACGAAACATATGTGCAAAATTATCGTACCCGAAGAATTTTGCTATAGCTTTAAATGAATTGCTTATAAACAATTAATATAAAATTTTTTATTCTTAAATTTTTCGACTTGACTAGTAAATGTCAAGGCAGCATCTCCAGTTCACTCGAAGTTCTTGTCATTAGAGAGCAATTTGCCTCCTCTTCCCTCCATCACTTAGGGTCACCCCCCGGGCCAACCTTAAATTGATTGTAGCCATTTCCTCGACCGCTGATATATTGTCGATTTGATTTTTGACGTTGTATATTTTACTAGTGGCAATGTCATCATTTTGATTTTTTAAATTAAGTTTATTTCTTCATGAAAATGAAATTATTTCCGTCGAATAAATCCCCACTTTTTAATAAAATTAAGGATTACATAATTTATCAAGAATATTACTAGTTTTAACCTTATTTTTGTCATTCAAAGTCATTTAAAATTCACAGTAAATATAGAAAGTGCCAATATTTATTGAGAATAATAACATTTTGGCAAGCTAGAGCGGCCAAAACTCTACCGCTGAAATACTCTCACTCACTCTATTGCGTTATTAATTATTATCATCAGAAAATAATAAAAACAAAAATTATTAAATATTAATATTATTTAAAATAAAATATAAACAAAGAGAAGGTATGTGCATAACACAGGATTTAAATCGGCGATAGGAGAGGTACATGATAGGTACTTAAGTTGCTAATCCACTTCATTTACGGCGGTTCCTCCCATTGGGCGCAGAGGCCTATATCCAGCAGTGGCTGTTAAAGAGTTGTACCTCCTACACTTAAAATTTGGCTAGGTTTATGTGCCGTTTATATATATTATCGCAGTCACTGCCATCACTAATCACTGTTAACATAGTCGTAAACTTGTCTCTGTTCCGAATCAGTGTCACAAATTTGCTAAAAGACAACTGATCTTAACTTATAGTAGACGCTGACACTTGACATTTTGTTCTTTTCAAGTCTAGTCTCGTCCTTAGTTCTCACGTCTCTAAGAAGCGCCTCTTGAATTAGCCTCCCAAATAGACTTCGCGAACGGAATGTCTATTATTTGAAGGCAATAAAATAAATACAATAGATCATTATCGCGCATAAAAATAATAACAGACAAGTAGCCAAGGCGAAACTATTGATAGGGACTTCATTTTAAACGTTTAGGTTATTGTATCACGACTACTTAATAAAAGACTATCTTCAAAAGTCAAATAACCTTTAAAGTAATGAGAATAATTTCAGTTTTATCTCATTAAGTAAAGTTTTTTTAAATATAATTTATTTCGACAATGATTCGTATCGAAATTTGTTACTCTGTTAATTTTAAATTTAATGTACGGTATTCATATAAAGTAAAGGTATTTAAGGACTAAGGTATATATTTTATGAAACATTTTCTAGATTGGGCTTATCATTGTTCATTGAAAACAATTAAGATAAATTCATTATCAATAGATAATGTAACCTTTAATTAAAATGACAATCAAACACATAAATGCACATAATATGAACGCATTGAATAACAACTGTTAACAAAAGGTGAAACTAAACTTTTATAATAACACTAATTTTAACAAGATGCAAATGAAAAAGAAACTTTAATGTACGCTACAAATAATTTTCCCAACAAATCTCATTTCCAGCCATTAATCTCTGAATAGACACTGCACCATTAACGCCCCCCCCACATAAATCCTACATAATAGAATCAACTTATTCATAACAACGTTAATATGACCATAAAATTAAATATTAAAACACGCTGTGAACGCTGTGCTCAACGATCTGTCCAAATTGCTTTTCATAATCAAATTATCGACATCACTTTCCTTCAAAACTTCTGAACGTCTGAGTAAAAGAGATAGCTATATTCTTGTTATTACGTGTATCCATAAGTAATGAGTACGGTCACTCCCAGCAATCATGTCGCTAAACTCCCATTGGTTGGGGTTAATAGGGTTTGAAGTTTTCGAACGAACACATTTCTTTTTTCGAGCAATTTTCATTCATTAATGATATGAGGCGATGAGAAACTCGCGTTAAGCCGCCGCTCATTTATTAATTCCTTGGCGGTTTCACATTAGTGTGTGTAACGTTTAAAGATCAGAGCATAAACTACATTATGACGCTTTTATAACAATTTAGAGAAAAGTCTGACAGTATAAACATGTAACTTTTATTACTTTTTCACTTTTATTATATTCTACAGTGTATACTAAGTGTCTCTAATTTTTCGACTAAAATCGACATGTGTATCAAGTTGGTAATATGCTAAAGTATTCCGTGCGACGCATGGTGATTGTGTCACAGAATTTACCACACCATCTCATCATCATCTTATCTACAGGATGTCGTAGAGTACTACCTATAACAAGGGAAACACCAGATTTTTTTTGATAGCCTCCGACAAATAGCCATGATAATAATAACCATGTTAAGCATGTTTAAATTATCCAGAGTCATGACGCACATCGCACCGTGTCTATTGGGTACTATGATCGCCGATACGTACCTGATTTTAATTTTGGTTCATTTTACCTGATCACAAAAAGCACTGACACATATAATAATACCCATACTGTCTATACTAATTTTAATTTTGGTTCATTTTACCTGATCACAAAAAGCACTGACACATATAATAATACCCATACTGTCTATACTAATTTTTAAAGTAGTTTTTAAAGATGTTTCGATGTTTGTTACTCAGTTACTTAATTGAATGAAATTTGGTAGAGAAGTATATTATGTCATACAATACCACGTTGATACTTTTTATTTCGATCCAGATCTTTTTTGGACTAAATTAGAGATTAGACGGCGAAGACGTGAGCTGCGTTAAGCGGGTGATTTATTTTAATAGTAGAAGAGTGGGCCAACGAGTGATTAGTTCACCTGATGGCACCGACCATCCATTATATGCACACACACATTCGAAACACAAGAGGAGTTGTAGGAGCATTGCCGGCCTTTGAGAAACGAGCAGGCTCGTTCCTTGAAAGTCCTTTAGTCATAACTGTCCCTTAAATAAAGATTTGTTTATTTGTAGAGCCAAAAGGATTTGGCGAACTTTATCAAGTCATCGAAATGTTTTTTTTATTTCTCACCCATGCTGATGTCTTCGCTGCGTCATTAACTCTATAGCATGTTGTATTTACTTAACTTACCACCTCCGTTTTATAGGTATAAATAATATTTAATTTAATTGGTCGATAGAGATATTTAGACAAAACTGTAATATGTTATTTAAGGAGGTTTTAATAATATAATCTACTCTATATACGAAGAAAAGATAATCACGGAGTTACCTGTCACAAAATAACTTTAATTAAAGTTGGAAAATCGATATCCAAACAAATACCACGTTAGTAAATTTAAACAGCATTGTTTATTTTTTATTTATGAAGTAAAACTAGGAAGTACTTAACATCTAAAATTTTTATATAATAATATCTGAAAAGTTAATGATGATTTAAAATAAAAACACCATTGGGAAAAAAATATACAGCTATAATTTAGCGCGTCGTAATTTCGCGCCCTCTGCTAGAGCTGTCAAAACCGTCAAAAGTCAACGTATATTTCAAAATCGAGTGCGCGGTATTGTCAGTTACCCCAAAGTAATTTTATAACTAACAATAAACAAAATATTGCAAAAAATACTTTATGCTTGTTGAAATAAGGTTGTATTAATCTTTATTGAGTAATATTAAATTTGTCGTATTCATTAGCGTTAGTCACGCAGTGTAAGTGCGTTCAAGTAGTAGTGTGACATGACGCGGCGCGGGATTTGACACAGAGGAATAGCGAATTTGAATTTGGAATGGCACTTCCGTTTCGCTTTTTAATGTGATTTGTTTGTTAATGTCATTGCTTATTCAAAACAGTTAAATTTATAATGCATAAATGATTGACATGTTTTTCATAGATACGAGTTAGACGAGCTATTAGGAATTTCGTTATATTAATTCACTGTCATCTTTTGCTTTTTCGTGTCCTACTACTGAAGATGCTGGTCCTCGTCTATAGTTTGTAGAAATTGGGTTAGATTTTTCGTCAACTATAGACCCCTGAGCAATGTCCGTTAGTCAGCCGCTCGCAAGTGAGGTTCACATTTATGAAAAAGTTTTATATACGCACCTAGTTTAAACCAGGTAAAACATGAATATGCTAGAGTGGAAATAGGTTACACTACGTTTGCCCGTACAAGGTTGCCTTTCTTCTCCAATGGATATCAATTCTGTGAACTGAGTGACGTTTGGTCACTTCAGTATGCTAACATTACCGACATAGTCCTATATGACAGTTAGCCTAATTCTGCGACGAACGGAGAAGCCGTTGTCTACGTATTTTTTCCTGGAGACGGATAGCGTCGTGCGGCCGGTAGGGTGAGGTCGTGGTTGTGTGAATATGGAACTCGATGGGGTTATGGACGACGCAAGCCCAGCATAACCTGTCCTTGGCCCGGCGAAGGATCGGTACATGTTAGGTATTTCCCCAAGTAAAAAAATGGCTTATTATTAATTAAAATCGAGAGTGAAAACTAAGGCCATTCTCTCAATGTACTTCTGAGATGTAATTTTTAAGTATTGCTTTGTTTCTATTTTGACACATTAGATATTTAATAGGCAAGTTTTTTTAAGCCCGTGAATAATTAGTGTCACGAGTACAACGTCGGTGGCTTGTGATGAGTGACGAGCTTTAATTTTAATTGAATGTTGAAAAACTTTTACCTTAATTAGGCATACTTATTTATATTTGGCTCTGACGAACATTTTCATTAATTACGTGTTTGTTGATAGAAACGTTTTAGCTCGACTTAGTCAAGGATCGAGCGGTTACATGTTATTTTTAAAAATGTAAATTAAAATAAATTACCCGTTTTTTACCCATGTATTTGTCCATTTTCTTTATAGGCCAGTATAAATCCTCTGCTGAAAATGCCTGTTTCCATGAATGCGGGTCGGTGAACGACGTCAAGTACCCTAGTGCAAGAGCTGCTCCTCCACTTTCAAAGTCCGTAGGATTTGGAAGCCAGAGCCTTGTCCATTAATCAGCACGGTGCAGCTGAGGTCTACCTCTCGAGAAAAATGTGGTATATTCACCCTTATAGGAGGCATTCATTTACTGATGGTAAACTATGAATACGCTTGGGTATACGTGAAAATATCTGTGGATACCAGACCCCAATACTTGCATCTAGTATAGATACGATTGCTTAAGACGCACTCGTAAGGGTCTTCCTCATAATTTATGGCTATGTCGTGTAGTATATATGTAGAAATAAACCGTGTGGAATAGCAGGTGTGTGCCTAATGTTGAAGGAGGCGCGGATGTTGACAAAATTCCGACCAGTTTGTTCGCTATTTGTCCTAAGGAATTAGTATTCAATATTATGATAGGAAGTATCAAATTTAATTATAATTTCATTTAGATTAACGAGTCGTGGTGACCTAGTGATCAGGGTGCTCACTTTAGTTGAGAGCGCGTGTGACTTGGGTTCAATTCCCGGTGCGGGAACCACTAAAATCGTTAATAGCAATTTTAAGTGCTTTATTTACCATATGCTCAGCAGTGAAGGAAAACATCGTGATGAAACTTGCATGTCTGAGAAATAATACAAAAAAAAATTTTTCAAGGATATGTGAAGCCCGCCAATCCGCACTGGAGCAGCAAGGCGGATCCTTCCCGGCTCCAAAACCCTCTCAGATATTTGAGAAGGAGGCTTTTACCCATCAGTGGGCACTTACAGGCTGCTAAAGACTAAAGCTAAAGTAAAGGCATTACTTCGATTAATGTATTAATATCACGATGTTTAAGTATATATTATATATTACGAGTATGTGATACTGTCTTCCTTCTCCTCAGTAGGTATGTAGATAAAAATAACAAAATTTAGTTCGTGTACCAAGTAGATGAATAGACAGTCGTTGCTCTCAAATATTATCACTGCATTCTGCACCCCAGCCGCGCCAAACTAACTTCTGATTTATAGGTCTGCGTTACGCCACTTAACTTTGTCTCGGTAGTTTCCTCCCTGGGTTTCAACTGTGATACGTTTGTTGAATACATATACTTTAGGGAGACATTCTCGAAAATTAACCTTTTCTAGAAATTGAGGGGATGATGGAAAAATCATCGTCCCCGCAAAGTCGATCTCTCCTTCAGCATGTGGTACGTCCTTCTGATAATCAAACGAAACTCGAACAATAACTCATCTGGACGGATTGAGGGTAGGCTGAAACTCGCTGTTATTGGCTTACGAAGTTTCTTATTCACATAAGTGGGATATTTGAGATTGAACTGTCAGAGAATTTTGTCTATGACAGTTTTGTCCTTTATACGTAAAATTACTTATAATAACAGCATTACAGCACGCTGTGTTGAGGGCATGAGCAAAACTAACCAAGAAATGCTTACCAATATTTGTTGGTTCGGAACAGGCCGAACACAACCACTTTTTATATTTATCTGAAACATTATGAAAGACTGATGCTTTCGTCGTATACATACCTATAACTTACTATGTATCTACGTATATTCACCAGAGACCTATCTGCAAAAAAAACCATTTACATCATTCACACACGCACACACGCATAATCTTCTGTAGTTCAGTTCCATGCAATAAATCGCGACAATATTAATTACCCCATTAGGTAAAACGGCCAGTTTAAGATGGACCGCATACACCATTACTACGGGTAATGGATGTATGAAAGTCAGCCATTTTGCGTACAAGCTTCTGAAAAATACAATCCTTTTATATTTAAGATGATTTTTGGTTACCGTCAGAACGTTGTAGAAATGATGTGAGGGCTTATTTTTCCTACGATTGAAGTAGTTTTGTAGATTCGTACGAACATTACAGTACTTTAGAACAACACGTATTGGCGTAAACTTCTTGATTAATAACGGTTAGGAAGTCTATCGACAATAGTCTCTTGTTGATCGTTATTTATTTATATAAAATGTTTATTTCCCAACACTAGAGCCTTATCCGCTATGCCACAAATAATATCACTAAAATTACGTCCGACATCTTTCCCCGTAAAAATCACACCGTGATATTTTTAATACGTTCGTTTATACGAGACATGTCGCAAAAAATACAAATATTAGTTTAGATCGATTCAAAAAGTAAAATACTACAGCGCTAATTATTTGTGATTTGTATAAACTGTATAAACTGTCTTGTTCAACATTAGAAACGTTATAATACAAACCGAAATAAACTTAGGAGCTCACGTTTGCCTGGTTATTATTTAATGGATCGTGTCGTCTCTTCACTGTGCGTTTAGGTAAAACGGAACGCGGCCGGAAGCCACGCCCCTTCCGGCGAGCTGTCAGCGTCACAGCGCGAAATTGCGGTTACCATATTGGGAAATATGAATCATATTTTCTTTACAATCACTAATTTTTATATGAACATGTCCGAGTTAATGCATATTGACAATAATAACTAATTCTTATCGAATTTCATAACTGATCGGTGAATAATACATAAATACCGACATGCTCACGCCTGTCATCCATGCCAAGATTCCATTTAAAAACTTTAAAACTTATTTCGAGATTAAACTAAATTTTGTTCCATATTCGCTTATTAAGTACAAGCAATAGGAAGGGCTTAGTAAGCTTTTCCATATAGTTACGAGTACGAATGACCGGTCACTGCATGCGGTCTTTAGTGACAGGTATGTGGACGCACATTTCCACACATGACAAAAAACCCCGAAAGTAGCAAGAAATTAAGTTAAACTAAATAGGTCTGCATCGGATTGCTGATTTAAGAAATCTTCTAGTCGAAAATAAGATGAAAAATAATCTACTCCAATATCTTTAGAGATAAATTACGTTCGATGTGATATTAAAACTAAGTTGGTTTCTGGGGATGTACCAAAATTATTAAAAAATGCATGAAAGACATACGCATTCGCGTAGGTGGGAAAATATAAAAATACAAAAATCTGTCATAAATCTGTATAAATCTCTGTATATAATCTGTAATAAAAATTAATATCTTTCTATCTTTGCTCAGCTCAATTTTGATACAGTTTTGGACCCGGGAAGATGCTGCGCTAGTGTATACCGGCGGACTTTACATATTCTCCAAATATTTTTCTTTCTTTACTTCAGACATTCAGGTTTCCTCACGATGTTGTTCTTCTCCGCTGATCCGTTAATATTGTGGCAAAATACACTTACAATTGCGAGGTAGGTAGGTTAGGATAGGTATTAACAAACGTCTAAATTCAACTAAAACTTTTGTTAGTCCCGAACACATTGTATCGAAATATATTATTTTTACTATTATGATCTGTTGGCTCGTATAAAAAATTATTCTATTAATTCATTACTTGTGTTAATTCCATTACATAACACTTATTGAGTTCGGATTCAAAAAAAACCATCGATGACTGACGAGCAGGTGTCATCTTCTTAACCCTTAACGTGTTCTTTTTACTTTCGTTTATTTGAGTTAAAATAAGCATTAAGAAAATATTTGTAAATAAGGTATGATTATGTTAGGCTTCCATTGTAAAGATTAGCCCAAAAAGTAGTTAAACGTGAGGAGTGGAAAGGGAGCCAGGAGGCTTTTGCCATGAAGTAGGACGGCACAAGCGAAATAAAATGGCGTGATTTTGTTACAAATTTATGGCTACAAATTTAACCACGAAAAGGATGTAGTGCGTCTTAGTATAAGACTTTTAATAATTTGTATTAGGTATGACGGTTTTACTTACTGTATTGTGTACTGAATAGATTACTGTAATAATTTACTTATCAATGTGATTGTGATGAAACAAAAACATTTTGACCAATAATTACAGTATATGTTGTTAACAAACCGTTTTAAAACTCACTTTGTAAAACAAACGACCAAATTAAACTTCCAAAGCAATTTGAAAGCCATTATCGAATAAATATTAATAGGTAATTACAGGAGCGCGATGACCAACGTTCGAACAAATGACACAGCGTTAACGGACTTATAGTTTGAACAACTGTTTGTACGTTGGGTTAAGAATAATATGTGCTATTAATTTTAACAATTATCTATATTAATGTCGTTTGGTAGCGGCTTATATGTCGGCCACCTCTTTTCTTCTCATGGGTAAAAGGGGAAGAACCTCGAAATTCTCAAGCCAGTCTCCGGAGTAAGCACGGCTCGGTGGCCGTCACGTTCTGTTTCTCGGAGTGGTGCAAAGTGGGATGCAAAAACCGTAGTCACAGCCGTTGCATATATAAATAAAAATAGGTGATACATATCTATATCTATACTACTAATATATAAAGACGTAACTGTATTGCTGCGTCGACCGGGTCATAAGTAAAAAAAATAAAACGAACATATTATTCAGCAGGGGACTGGTGTTTTTGGCAATTGGAAAATATAGAATATTCCTTACACCCTCTTATCAAGGATTAGCTACTAAAATATACAAGTTTAAATATTTAAATTAATCTGGAGTATATTCTTAATTTTAATTTTTATTCATATTTTAAAACAAATTAAATAATGGGCAATGATATTTGTACAAATATTTGAAATATAGCGATACTGACTGTAAGGTTCAATTAGAAAGAGTTTAAAAACGTAATGACTAGTTCCTGTCAGTCTATTTGTTAGTAATTGAACGTTGCAGTTCAATGTAAACGCGTCTCGAATAGATATTAGAAATGTTAGAATGGGCAGAATATTTCGCGCTTCCAAATAGTAACCAATAACATTTAATGAAGATTCGCTTCCGTTATGAACATTTATTATAGAAGAATATTACTCACAGAGAATTCTTGACGAAAAAACAGCCTATTATTATTTTTCACTTTTAACACTTTTTGTCCGATGTGGTGTTGACTTTACGTAGCATCAGTCACGCCTGTCACCCATAGAGGTAGGCACATCTCCACGTTGCCAAACGGGCTTCAGCAATCTACTTCTGGCCTTTGTGATAGGAGATGGGGATGGATGGTGAACCTCCATGTTAGTTTGAATGAAAGAAGAAAGAAAGAAAAGTACTTTATGTATTGCCACAACTCATGACCGTATATCACGCATAATGAAATTTTATTAACAATATGGATTTATTGAGTTGCAGCAACAAAACGCCATCCGACTCAGCATAATGCTATACTAATGTTACCACAACTACAGCGCTGTTATTCTGTCGGTACCGTGGATAAGTTCGCGAGGCTTTTCATGCGATCGCCTCTTAAGACACCCACGGTAAGTAAGCAGGTGGCAAATACTTACGCCACGTATATTTCTTTATGATTTTTAAATAAAATATGGTAGTAAAAATAAATCAATAAAAAGTTAAAACGTTATTTTTAAACATCATTCTATAAAATTCCTAACTCTACTAAGCGCACTCAAGTCGGATAATACGTATAATTTGTTAATACGTGGTTCCGTAGCGTGCTTAAGCATTGAATTTGGGGTTCCCCTGGACCCCTCTGCAAATATTTCGGGGTGGATGTCACCCCAACAATAAACCAGGCATCCTTAATGATATGTTGGTCATTTATTTTGGTAACGTTATCGATGTTTTATTGTAAACTCGATGAAATTTTAAAATTAAATCATGGATAACAAGTTATCTGCTCTTACATTTTTCAGATAAAACAATCAGAGGAATTACGAAGGATGAATATTTTTGTATTACAGAATAATTAAGGCTATGGACTTGGAAATTCATAAAACAACCCCCTTAGCCTACACTATTAGTTATTCTGTGCCATTGCTCACAAAAACATTTGATTACTTTTGTTACTCGATATACAAGTGTAGCAATAGTAACCATGGATAACGATGATAGAAGACGTCATTGAATAGGTAATGTGACCATTGCGTGGGTTAATGGTTAGCATGCCTGACTTGAGTCACGGGTCTTGGGTCCGAATCCCAGCCGAAACCAATGTTTGTGCAACACACAAATTATTGTATTTTCGGGTCTGTTTGTTTGTGTTGCGTTCCATATCTTTGAAACTTATCGCAGAAGCGTTACATCGGGACATTGCGTACACATGTGGCACTAAAATGCATCCTGCGAAGTGGAAACGGCCAGGAACTAACATCATATTCATCAGTATACCAAACTTAAACTCAACTGAAACTGTACTGATGACATGATATCTTTTCGACCTTGGCGATAATTTTTGACGCAATCAGAAACGAAAACAAATATTTTATAATTTTTCCAAATATTGCCTTAAGCTGAGATTAGAACCTTGTCAGCTAGTCACTAAGCCAATACCTACTGAAGAAACTACTATTCACATGAGCTCATGTGCTACTGTAACGATTAAAATAATTTCACTGTTCAGCCCGTTCTTTGCAAATGGATATTTATCATGATTTATGAAGAAAAAACGTTTTTATTTTACGTTTTGCACAACAGTAAGTCACTTAGCAGCCTATTAGTGATCCAATGCTGGGCAAAGGTCTTTTTAGAGAGTTTTAGAGCTAGGAAGGATCCGCTACTCTGCTGCTGATTTATAACTTAAAACTGCAAATTACAATTCAAATACTCACATGCACTTAAGACACGAGAAGAATTCAAATTAGCATACCACAAATGAAGCGTGCCTCGCCACAATCAATTCACACGTCACTAAAAGCTTAAAATATAATTCGATGCTAAATAACAATTAACAAAGTCATCAATGCCTAACGAGCGGCAATCGTGAACGCTTCCGTTGAGGCGCGCTGTCTTATTGATATATCGCGATGGGCGGCTTTTTGTCTTTCGTGTACGGTACATAAAAGCGTTGATGTGTTACGAGCGGTTTTATTCGTGTTCAAATTAGAATGTAACTACAAATTCAATTTCAATGGAATTCAACTTCAATAATTTCAAATTCAACTAGGAAAGGACTGGGACCTTAGGTAGATTGGAAGGACCCCCCCGAATGGGTTCCCGCCTTGCTGTGGCGGGGGCTTAAAAACCGTGGCTTGGTCTCCTACGGTGAACCAAGAGGAACCTAAATGGCCGGCCTGTCTTTGAGGGGATGGCTGGCCCGAGGTGGTCGCTCCGAGTGGGCTTGGTGAGCCCCCTTTGGATGTGTGTTGGTGGACCGTGGGGGAGTGTTTGCTTAGCACACTCCTGGCCCCCCACAGCCGAGGTGGAGTCGCGGGGGAAGAGGAGTTTTCGTATTGCGTTTCGCCATTCTTCCTATCCTCCGTGACTTTGGCGGGGGCGAAATGTGGTCAGCGGCGGAGCCACAGACCAGATCCGCCGCGAGGTGCCGGGAAGGCTGTGGCCATCCTAATCTCCATGGCCTACGGGTGGCGGACTCTGGGGGGTAGCCCTCGTGGGTTCCGGCGCGTCTAGCCTATTTGGACCCAATGAGTTGATCCCAATTTCGTAGAGTTCCACCCCTAAAAAACACAGACTTGTCTTTTTTCGGCGAAACGGAGTTCATTCCAACTGACTCCGACTTTCCGGAATGTCGCCGTTCCGATTAACGACCGTCTTGAGCTCTTAGGTCTAGATGTCTCTTCCAATCTAAATTTCGGTCGCTACATTGAGTCCATAGCAAACACTGCTGCAAGAAAACTTAGTATCCTCTCCGGGGTGAGACGGTATTTTACCTCGGAGCAGCTCTTAAATCTATACAAAGGTCAAGTCCACTCTTGCATGGGATAAGTATTCTCTTCTCTAGGATGGTTCTGCTAAATATCAGCTGGTTGCATTGGACTCGTTGGAGCGCCGAGCGAAGAGGATCACAGGCAGTGACTCACTCGTGGAGTCAAATCTTCTAAGCCTTGAACACCGTAGACGAGTGGCCTGGCTCTCGGTTTTTATCGGATTCATTTCGGAGAGTGTGCGGAGGTTTTGCATAACCTGATACCCCCTTTCCATCATCGAACGACTAGGCGCGGCGAGCAGTTTCACCCTAATGTTGTAGACATTTCTCCATTACGCACGAAGCGGTTTGCCTCTTCTTTCCTTGTGTGGACGGCTAAAGAGTGGAACTATCTGTCGAGGTCAGTTTTTCCGGAACGCTATAATCTGGACATCTTTATGGCCAAAGTGAACAGACACCTTTTAGGCAAACGTCCACGTGGGCCTCATTGTCACCTTCCATTAAGCGAGATTGAGGTCAAACGTAGGCCTATTTTATATATATATAAAAAAAGGAATTAAATTATAAAGTGTGCGGTGCGGCGACAAGATAAAAATTACACATTTTATTAATTTAACAGATATACGCCATAAATTCCTCGTAGTTTAGCATAGTTAATGAATTACGATAAATGCTTCAATGATGTCATGGGGGTTAACATGTTGGTATATTTCTAAAATATGCCTCAAACTCATTGGCTACTTCATTGTAGGACTCAATCAGCCAGTGGACTGTTCTTAGTAAAAATGTGTTATTATGAATTTGCGTTGCCTTATACTTATACTTTATAGAGATTAGATTTGGCTACACCACATACCTTTCGAAATTTTATAGAATAATTATTTACATATTCCTTTAATTGTACTAAATGGAGGTACGTCCTTTGTTGAATACCAGTAGCAGTGACCCAATCATTGAATTCCAAATTGTAATTAACAGTAAAATAAAGTAAACATAAACACATGAGTTTTAGATACAAAATGCTTTCGCCAATTTAATATAAACATCAGATTATCTGACAAACAAGGCGAATTTCGTTACTTTATAATTACAATTGGTTGAATTTCGACCAAAAGCGATACTAGTCTTTATTATAGCATACCTGGTCTTTTTTTTTACCAATTATTAAATACCAGAGACTACTTACATGGTCATGGTTAAGCCAGTTATAGACCACCCAAGTTAGTATCACAACTTTGAAAATATTGAAATTCTATTTTCACAAGTCATATCAGGACTTATGACACCAGCAGGGTCTTTGAAAATAATAATACGATTTTCGTTAATTTCTTTAGGTAATTTCAACGAAAAACAAATTGGGTTGAATATTTTATGGAATTAAGTAAGGTTTAAAAAAACAAACAACAAAAATACAATTGAAGACTTGCCGAGCAAGTGGAACCTGGATTGTTTTTGTTTAATTTAAGCATTTAATACTTGCTTCGTATCGTTAAAACATACTTGTCCATAATGTAATAAGTTGTTAAGTACCTACATTGGTGACAAATAGTTTATCTTGCACAGCTCAAACATCTAACAAAAGTAACTCAACTTTATGCATTCATTTGTCCCGCACGACAGTACAGTAGTCGGTGTCCATTTTTAGCCTTTCCAAAGGCGCGAACCCGTCACCGTATTTCGCGCCTCATTTCAGTTTTAGAGCGCAATTTTCGTTTCCATTTTCAAAGACACACTAAAATGTTGCAAAAGCTATAAAATAGACTAAGTCAAGCGTAATGTTGTCAGCTGTAGATATTCTTAAACAAATTGGTTAATTGCTCTGTTGGTTATTTATGGAAGTGAAGGTAAGCTAAGTATGAAGAGTGCGCGAAGGAATAACACCGTTTTTATTTCTCTTTCTAGCATCTAACATCCCGACGCACGATAGGCTTCCATCCATTTCATATGCGATAGGTTCAACACCTGTCACATTGACTCCAACAAGCTCTGGTAAGATATGAAAAATGGAAACGACTAAAATGTATCTCTAGACCTTTGACCACCCTAATATTAGGCATACGGTCGGAATAATATATATTATATGTATATATAATTGTGACATTGAGAACAAACATTGGGAACACGTCGACGAGTGCCGGAACAAACTTGTGTCTGAAGTCGAGACCTTGTTATTCAAGGTCTCGGATTGGGGTCGACGTAATTTGGTCCTATTCAACCCCAAAAAGACACAGGTTTGCTCGTTCACCGCTAAAAAGAATCCCTTTGTCGTTTCTCCTCTTTTTGAGAACATTCCCCTTATTGCCTCAGCCAGTATCAGAATCCTTGGCGTTGACATATCGAGCGACGTTCAGTTCCGTGGTCACTTGGAGGGAAAGGCCAAATTGGCCTCCAAAAAGCTTGGTGTGCTCTGTAGACACATCGGTAGGACAGTATTTCATGCCGGTCCACCGTTTGCAACTTTATAAGGCGCAAGTTCGGCCCCACATGGAATACTGTTCTCATCTCTGGGCAGGGGCACCCCAGTACCAACTCCTTCCATTTGACCGCATCCAACGTCGAGCGGCTCGAATTGTCGGCGACCAAGCTCTCTCTGATCGGCTTGATCCTTTGGCCTTGCGAAGAGATGTTGCTTCTCTTTGCATTTTTTACAAAATTTACCACGGGGAATGTTCTGAGGAACTGTTCGGATTGATCCCAGCTGCTGAGTTTCACCATCGTACATCGCGACTGAATTCGAAGTTCCATCGATACCACCTAGATGGTTGGCATTCCACCACAGTCCGTTTTAATCGAAGTTTTCTGCCACGCACTTCGACTTTGTGGAATCAGCTGTCGCCAGCAGTATTTCCGAATAGTTACGACTTAGGGACCTTCAAGAAAAGAGCTTATTCCTTCCTTAAAGGCCGGCAGCGCATCTGTAGCTCCTCTGGTGTTGTGGATGTTCGTGGGCGTCGGTGATCACTTACCATCAGGTGAGCCGCACGCTCGTTTGCCCCCTTCTTCTATAAAAAAAAAAAAACAAGGTCTTCATTTTTTTATAGGGTATTTTCTAACTCATATGTATATTAAATTAACATCTATGATACGGTTACAAGCACACAAATCGTCGTAAAAATGTTATCCTCCGGGGAATTCGAACCCGCGACCCTCTGCATCGAAAGTAGGGTCACCACTAACAAAGCGGTCAATTTAAAAATAGAAATCTCGTATTTAAAAAAAACATATCGGTAAACTGATAATATTTTTTTCCTGAAGAATATTATAGACTGATTGGTTCCCAAAACGAAAAATGCACTCTGGTCTGGAATAAGATTTTCCAAAGAGGTAAAGCCAAGCAGAGGCTTTTGCTGCTACTCGAAAGGGCCGGCTCGACCGGGGTAGTACCACGAAGTAGAGGCATAACATAAAAAAAATCACTACACATTCCCGAGCACTTGCGATATTGTTATCCAATGTAAATGGCAGAGGTACATCCGCCTAATATAATTTCATTGTTAATAATTTGTCTGATTAGTTTTACTCAATTATAATCACTTCTTTACTTTGTTTAGTTTCTAAATAAATTATAATTTGAATATTGTCCATTTAAGGAATGTAATGATAATCTGTCAAGGGTATTTCCGTTAACAAATGCAACAATATTAATTAATTTCATAACAGGGCTTAAAATTTACTATACAATATTTAATTCACTTTCGTGAATTAAATGTGAAAGCAACCGTCATTTATTTTAAATATCCATTTTTACATACCGAAAATACCCTATTTATTTTTTATTACTTATGGTCGATTGTCTTAACGTCTGTATAAAAGCGCATTAACCTGTAGCAAAGGCATCTTATTGAAAATCAGATCTCAACGCGTAAGGCGAAGCTCTGCCTGTTCGAAATAAATACTTAAAATAGTCGGAGTATTTTATTAGTTGTAACAATATACTCGTAAATAGACAATAAATACCATACATCAAAACTCGTAATGTATGGAAAGACGCAACAATCACACGAAAACCCAAAAGGCATTACCTATATGCTTAGTCATTTTTGATGCGTACAGCTAAGGAGTGCAATAATTAGCCTGCGGTGTTTCCGACCGAAGTCAACGTGGGTGTCTTTAAGAGTAAGTGTGTTCTGAGTTAGTACCCCTCAATGTAGGTTCATCACCACTTAACACCAAGTAAGATTGCAGTTAAGCACTTGCTTATGCTCTGTAAGAAAGGGTAAACACACATTTATCACTTAGCAAATTAATTGCTAAATTAATGTTTATGTTATTAATACTTTTGTGTTTAAGGCACAATAATTCTGCCAATGTCTTCCGTCATACTTGTAAATAAATGAAATACCGATAATATATTAACCACTCACCTCCGTATACCCAATAATGGGGTCATTTTAGTCCTTTTTTCACCAGAGCTTATTTGGGAAAACATGACAGGTGGTTAGCCTGTCGCCGTCTTAGTATCTAAACCAACGATAGAAATAGTACGCAATTGATTTTTTAAAAACTCATTGGTACAATCTCTTCACATAGAGGATCGAACTCAAGTCTTCTGACTCGAAGGTAGAATCCCTAACCACTCTGCTATCGTGGCGTGTACTACAAGTTGATTTTCAACATCTCTTATGGTTGATAATCAGACGTTGTCAACTGCACTGCATATATAATAGTGCCAACAACTTTCATCGAAAAAGGTTTCAGATGGGTTATCACCCCTGTGGCCTAACATTGAATGCCTCACAACCTCTAATTATACTGGCCGTCTTCAAAGAACGGAAAAGACGGCCAGTATAATTAGAGATGATTGGCGGCAGAAATAGATAAGACGGTGTACTTATTCAGATGATTGCTAAGCAAAGATGAAATCTACCACGTAGTAAAATGTGTTTGTCCCTTTGGGGTACATTTACAGGCTGCTACTTTATCCTTTATAGATCATGTAATATAATTCACCATTTGAAACTTAGATGATTTTATTTGTTTGCACTGAAGTTTTAACTTACAATCTACTGATGATTATTTATTATTGCAGTATAATTTTTAAATTATAATTTTATAAACGTTATTATTTTTTGTTTAACGCCATCTTGTGTCGGATAGTATGATTTAAAGTTACAACATGACAATAATAATTTTGGCAAGGTCACATGTATTACTGACCATTAACCACCAAACAACCAAAGACAAAAATAGAATTCGGAAGTCGAATACGGCAATTTTCTTTTTTATTTTATATCAGTATCAGTTTTATTTAAAATTTTGTTGAAAATTATTTGCCCCATAGGTTTCAAATAGTATAACACAATGAAACAAGCACCTTAATTAATCCAAATAATTAAAAAAAAAACCGTATTATTTTTCATGCAATATAATAAAAAAATAGGTTTACTGAAACAATATTACCCATAGAGTAGAGTAAGCATTAGCAAACACACGTCAATAATGTCAAAATCTGTTGTGTCATGTTATCATTGTATTATTTTTGTTCCATATCAACATTAATTGTAAAATTGTGTGAAGTATAATACAAACCAAATAAATAGTTTATAACTGTGCCAGAAAACAAAAAAAAACCGTGTTAACAATGCATTGGTATGGCGGTAGCATTGCGGAGGCTGTTACGTTATCAAAACAAAGAAATGCAATTTTCGTCGTTTTTGTTGAAGGTACGAAATTTTTCTTTTTATGCTAATTGGAATGAATTGAAATGACACAAAGTTAACTTTTATACAGCTGCATAAAAAAATATTTATGTTGTTTTTAGCGATTATCTGATTACATCTGATGCTATTTATATCAAAATACTTTGTGCAAATTTTATAAGAACATTGAATTGGATTTTGAATTAAATGAATTTTTTAACCTAACTAAAATTACATAATTACGACTAGGCAATGGTCTACTGTGTTAATGTTTAAAATAAAATGTAAGTGTTTTCAGGGGTTGAGTGAACATAGATACGATTTGTTTGCACATTGCTTAGTCGGTCGATATACTTTCAATTCAAGTGAGCTACTGATATAAATCACTTAGCCAAATTAATATTTCTCTTCAGTAATACATTTTAGTCTTTACAATCTATGTCTGAGTAATTAATAGAGATGTAATGGAGCTCCAGTTCTACTTTGCAAATGCAGAAGTTCCACAACAGTCTAAACACTTGCTTCAGATTCTGTTTAAGTCAATTTATATTCCTTAAAAAAATCATTAACACATTCTGCAACTAAACAATCAAAATGAAAACTATATTGTATGTTATAATAATATGACAAAATTATATTATCTATTTGTGAAGGAACAAAATAGTAAAACTAAGCAGTGAAAGGTGTCCTAATTAATATCATTTAAGTCAATTGTATTGGAGATGGTTTAATTGGAAAGTGTATATTGTATATAAAAATATTTAACTACAGAGTACTAGTCAGATCTCATTTTTGATAGGATTAGGAGTCTGATTGTCTGCCACACTACTGGAAATTTTATTTGACATGTAGGAATTTATATTTTCATATGTAGTAGAGTCAAGCTTTTGTTGCTGCTGTTTTGTTGTTGATAGTAGATTTATCTTGTGCTGTTTCCTTTTGTTCCGTGAGTGGCGACACAAATATCCTGAAAGCAGTTGCAGATGTACATGTGCATTGGTAATAACTTACCATCAGGTAAGCTGGATCTCTATTGCCCAATTTCCCATAAAAAGATTAAAAATTCATTTGTTTGTTGATTTTAGAACTAATACCAGCTCTGGGATTGAACTAAAATCATCAAAATTTAAGAGATGATATTTAAGATAAAACATTATAATAGGAATGAAATCTGTCCATATTTAAAGTTAAATAATTATGAATTGCAATATTTAAGAGGTTATGGAGATGATCTTCCAGTAGTATATTAGTATATAAGTATTTCTTAGACATACACGAATTGGAACATGTAACATAAGTGATCGCTATTAAAATGCGATCTGTATCTAGCTAACCCGCATGCATCATGTCTTAGATACCAAAAATTTGTCTTTGTTCTGAAATTAGACTTTACTTTTCATCAGAACAAATTGGGGTAATGCCCACATTGATCTTCCATTAACAATAAAGCGAAAACTACATCATGTTTATCCTACCCATCTTAACTTATGGTGCTTGATGCGGATGATCTCACATCAGAAGTTCAAGTTCAAGGTTTAACAAAGTCTCATAGATTGCGGTATCCTGTGGACAAAATCTGATGTGGGGAAAGAGACTGCTAGACAGAAGTGCAATAGGGCAGAATATGTGATTTCATAATATGCATATGCATCAATCGAGTAAGGCGGGCAATAGTCATCACTAAATGCAGCCTACAGATGGTACGCAGTTTGACAAATCAGAGGCTTAAGAAACTGCAGAGATTGCATGAGATAAAGGCCAAACAAGAATGAGATATGAGAGAGCTTTGCCTCGAAGCAGTGGGATGCATTGCGATAGGAAAGAATAGGAGTTATCAACTGACATTGCTATGGAGGAATTAATATGTAAGCCTTTATTTAGAAAAATATATAGAAAGTTCACGAAGGGGTGGAGCTCCCAAAATGTTACTTTACTATTTTAGGCCAAGAATTCCCTTCCCATGTCAGATTAAAGATATATACAAAGTTGGGTGCCTAAAGAAATGATTTATATTAGCTCAATTCTGTTTTGGAAGAAAAATATAAATATAGGTATCCAATAGTAGAGAATGAATGTACACATTATAATGTTATGTATTTAAATTGTAAAGAAATTTATTAATGAGTGAAAATTTTTTTTTTAGGTGAAAATGAGCAGTCTGCAGCAATGTCTGCAACAATTGATGATAGTGCTGTTGTAAAACGGCTTTCTGATCCCGGAAACTTTCTCGCAATAAAACTAAAAAGTGGTTCAGTAAACTATACACACTTTGCACAAATTTGTATCCTTTTGAAACATAAAAAATATAGAAAATGTAGATTCTCTTATTTCATTTCTTATTGCTTAATTAGCAAGCTGGTATTATAATTTCCTGTCGCTCGTGTTTTTGGTTTTAATCTCAAATGGAAAACTGCCAACAACAGAAGTGCAGGTCACCGACTCTTCAGCAAAAGTGTCAATACAAGGGACTTGCTCTCCATACTCGCGCTGCTCACTTCTTTGCTAATTGCTGTAGAAATGATCTGGGTGTAAATGTGGTTCTTGAGGTTATTGTAAATCTATGTTAACCTAAATAACCATCTGAACTGAACATCTGAACATTCAAGTACTTGAATGTTTGTAACGGTCTGTACTGATATGGTTCGAGGAAAAGGAAATTTTGTGAAAAAATAATTAAGGTTTATTTTTGGTCATTGTCAATGCATTCCCGATATTTCGATTTTGTAGTGTATTTTGTTGTAAATTCAGCAATCATTATAATAGAGTTACAAAAATAACATATTAACTCAAAAATAGATCAATTTGTTCCTGTGCCATCACTCTTCTTTATTAGTAGAAATGGAACACCATTGGAGGTAGTATGTGCAGGAGTTGAAGCCCAAAATCTTGCAACAAGGATAGATAGGATACTAGAGGAACACAGTAAGTAGTCTAAATTAATTTTCTAATCGTCTTCAGTGTTTTCGTTAAGACTTCCACACAAACTTCTTAATTTTTTCCAGATAAAGAGAAACAAAACACTGTACAACCATCAACCTCAAGTCAGAGTCTGAAAGAACAGACAGTCAATCTTCTTCAAGCGGAAGCTGCTGCTAATGTTAGCAATACTGGAAGTCCTTCGGCTCCACCAGCTGAAAAGATGCCGGTAGCAGATGTGGAACCAGGTATAGAAGTAAAGAGTCACTAAACAACTCTTTGGCCAGTAGTCTCCTCAATTAAGTCGAGACGAGGTTAAACTCAAGATAAATTTTGTTTGCAGGGCTAATTTTAGACAATTTTTACATAGTTTAAAGAATCAGATATTACTTGGATAATAATGTACTACTTTATAAGTTTATAAACTATTAATGATCTGTTTTGTGATAGGTAATATTAACCTTAACCAAGAGTCATGATAATTAATAGTTAATTCTGTGATAATGGTGTATTTGATAATATACCTATCGCATTTGTGTGCTTAAAAAAAAGATTATTTATTTAGATTTTGACCTGATATGAAGTGTAATTATTATTATTCTGATTGCACAGAGACATCGTCAGGGCCAGCAGCAAAGGTAGCAAGGACGGAGTTTCACGAAGTCACGCGATCGGGACAGGAATACGAGGTGGTGTGCGATGGTGACGTGTGCGTGAGGAAGCCGAAGGCAAAGATTGAAGAGCCTGGGCCGAGTTCTAAAGCATCTCCTACTACCGATACTGTAAGTATTACAAAGTTAGTTAAGTAAAAAGTTTTTAGTAAGTATTCTAAGGGATTCCCCCTTTGCGATGGTCGAACTCATCTGCACACCGTGTACCGAGGCTCTTGCAACTGCCAGTTGACTAGTATGGCCAGACCTAATTTTGGAATCAGCTGTCGCCAGCAGTATTTCCGAACAGTTACGACTTAGGGACCTTCAAGAAAAGAGCTTATTCCTTCCTTAAAGGCCGGCAGCGCATCTGTAGCCCCTCTGGTGTTGTGGATGTTCGTGGGCGTCGATGATCACTTACCATCAGGTGAGCCGCACGCTCGTTTGCCCCCTTCTTCTATAAAAAAAAAACCTAAACTATCCAGAGAGTGATGGTCATTAGTGTCTTAAGGTTTAGTACAGCTGTCACCAAAGCACTTGCGAAGCAGCTTCTTAATACTCCTCCAGTTCACGTGGACTATTAAAAGGCTATACGAATATTATTTTTTTCACAAAGAGGAAAACCTAGGCAAACGTTTCACGATCAAATCTTAGACGTTCTGAAAAAAGGCCAGGTCAAGAGTACTCTAAACCAACGAGTATACATGCGAAGATTGATGAAAGTGGGAGAAGCGAAAGACGTATGTCAGGACCGTAGCAAGTGGAAGAAGATTATCTCTGCCTTCCCCGTTGGGAACAAGGCGTGAATATATACATACATATACATATACATTTTTATCAGAAATTTCTTAAACAGCCTTCACTATGTATAAAACTCTACATAGTTTGTTTTTTACTTTTAGAAGGAAATTCCCACTCCTTCCGAGGCTAGCACAGTCGCTTCTGATGACAAGGTGGAGCGAGCTAAAGAGCTTATTGAGGCGCTTAGACAGGAAAAAGAGGATAATGAGAAAGAGGTACACATTCATTTATAAATCAAAGTCACTTTCTCATTTTATTGCGTTTCCTATGTAATACTCGTAATTTTAAATAGACAATTTTTAAGAGATAGATGCATATTTTGTACAAATATTATTTTTTGTGTTATTTTTATTATATATCATATTATATTAGAGTTATATTAATATTACATAATATATAAATATGAATTAGAGCATAATACATTAAAATAATGAGTTGAAGTAGTTGGTTAGTGGGCTGGGCTTAATATACTAAAGAGCCTTAAAAGGAGACACGAAATATGCATAGATTGTACAGATACTTGAAAATCCCTTGCTGTGCCACTGATTATGAATTAACCATCACAAAAAATGGTAGATATCCTGATTTATATGAACTCGTTAACTCTATACAGTTCATATTATAAGCATCCTAGTGATGTTTGTATAAACGGCAACTTGTTAAAGCTGGAGAAGCAAAAGGAACTGGAACGCCGTGCAGTGGGTCAAGGCGTCGCAGAATTAAAAAGATGGCAGGCCGATCAGGAGTTGAAACAAATTCAGGTATGGTTATAACTAATTTATTAAAGTTAATGTCATTTACTTATTTTTTTATGTTACTTTTTAGGTAGTAGGTACACAGAAATATGCAGCAAAAATTAAATACGTTTAAGTAAATTAGGAGGTGAATTCCCTAAACTTCTCGTGTCATAACTTTGAAACCATTGTGATTCAATTGTTTTTGATATAACTCATTTATATCAGAACTAATGACATTGTAAGACAGATCGACGGATCTTGGCGGCACCAGGGTTCATTGGTGCACTTCAAAGCATATGTGTTACGAATTAATTAACAACCAAATATCTCCCATGTAATTTTGCCAAAACCTTGTGGGTTCTAGTATTGTATACATTTGATAGCTCAATATGGACCTTTTTTGTGTCATAAATTGGAATCGTAAGATATCTTAAGGGATTTAGGTATTTATAACGGCGAAATGTCTTTGCTATCGTAGTCAGGTACAGTTGAAGGATACTAATTACCTCATTAGCTATGAAAGTAATTTCGGAAATTCTACAGGGTTCCCATTCACTATTTACGTATTTATACAATTAATGGAGTATAAGGGTAATCGATCAGATTTTTCTTCATCAGTCAACCTCATCTACATGCGGTGCGGTGTTGGTTAACGTACGAGAAACTGGTGACCGACTGATGACGTAAAATCTATCCGAATATACAAAACCAGAATAATTTGTGGTGGGGCCGGGAGCAGCATATCTAGTGCGCGAATGTCAGCACTGAGCTCATCAACCCGCCTGTTCGTATCGTTCATGGAAAGGGTTATGTCCAGAAATGAACTTGTGACTTGTACAGGCCGATGAACCGAATAATATTGTAATCATTTATCAGGAGGAACGGAAACGCGAGAAGATGGAAAACAATCAGGCTCGGCAGCGAATTTTGGAGCAAATAGCGCAAGATCGCGCTGAGAGACGTGCCAGGGACCAGCCGCAGCCGTCGCCGCAGCCGCCGCACACTTCGCATCCGTCACCGACCTCTAGTAAGTAAGAGTTGCTTTGTATTATGCCATTATTGTAATCCTTTATTTATGTTTATTCTTTATTGTAAAACCAATGGATTTGAACCAAAAAGTTTAACGGAAATATTATATTTTAAAAATGAATGAAAAAGTTATTTCTACTATTCGGCACAAAAATAAAACGATGTAACCTTAAGTAAAATTGAATGTACTATAATATAATAGCAGCTTACTTTTTTTTAGGTGCGGAATAGTATTAAATATCTTTTTCTGACATCTTTAACATAATGGATTGCCGCAACATAATGTGTGATTCTATTAAGTATACATTTTACAAAACCTTACGTCTTTGTATAAGGTTAAAAAAAATCGTGTAACTAATATAAAAAATGTAAGTTCATATAAAAATATTCGAGCTTTAATTAATTATAATATATTTTGTAGCGGTCGGAGATGGCGGCACTCGCGCACGCGTTCAGTTTAAAATGGCGGATGGCAATGCACACACTGCTCACTTTGACGTCGACGCAACCTTACAAGAATTACGTCGCTATGTTGCTGAAAATTTACAAGTAATATGTATTATTTTTTTATGTGCATCCTTGCTACTAGATTACTAGAATCAATCAAAATTACTAGATTGCGTGTTACTAGTAGCTCTTTTAAATTCTGAAATGTCTAAAAGAAAACATAAAAGGTGAATAATCCCATTGTGCGGTTTCATCGAATATTTCGAAGATAAAGCTGAGAAAGCCTCCCCAGGCCTGAGTTTGAATATTAATAATAAATAAAGTTGCTAAGACGTAGAAAAAGAACTGTCTCAAAAATTCAATTTGAACTTTGTAGGGCGTCGTTAGGCGCAACACTATTTCGCTAAAACCATATCATTCACTGTCAACATAAGTAAGTCTATTTTGATGCGATTCCACCATCGTTATGAGTTGGCTATCCCTGGACATCCAACTTACTGGGTACATAATTAATTACCTTTTGTCGCTCGTGGAATTATGCACTTTCAACGGAAAGTCCGGTTCGAAGGACCAATGTTGAAAATGGCGAATGAAGTAAACAATAAGAAATAAAATGTAGTTAGAGCGTGTGAGCGTGTGGGCCTTTTCTAAGGTGTAAGGGTTTAGATGTGAGGGTTAGATTTAGAAGCCATTTCGCTATCAGTGAGATGCCTCAGTTAAATTTTACCACCCCCCAGGTCAAGATGTGATCATCTTCAAGGGTTTCACTTACAGTGCTACCAATGAAACTAAACATTATTATAATACAGGTATCTTTATTATTCAATATCTAAAGCTTTAATGTGGCGTTTGATAACAATTGAAAAATATCGAGGCGATCGGTTAGTGTTTCTGACTGTCAGGCCTTGAATAATTATATTCAAGGTTCGTATCACAGTCGGAGCCAATATTTGTGCAAAACACAAGTTCTTACGGGGTCACATAGAAAAAACACACAAAAGCTTGTATAATTTGTAACACACGTAAATAAATTAAAGTAAATCGTTGTGGTGTTGGCATGTGGTAGCGCCAAATATCCCAGACTTAATTTACCCAGACCAGTGACCACGTCTAAGGTGTGAGATTTAATACGGTAAATACTCCTATGCAAATTCATTGTAATGTCACCGCTTATTTGCAACTAACCGAGTGAATAAATATTTTCTTAGTGTTAGCTCCTTTCGGTGGATATTTATAAATATGTTTTGTCCAGAGTTAAACAAATTTGTAACTCTCTCCAGCTGCGACAATCTGAGTTCTCGCTGTGGACGGCGTTTCCACGGCAAGAGTTAACGGACGGTGGCAGCACTCTGCGGCAGCTGCACCTGGCACCGTCGGCTGCGCTCCTGGTGTTGCCACACCGCGCGCCGACGGTGGTAGCCACACCTACCGCTTTCTCTACCATCCTCTGTAAGTAGAAGTATTTGCGTAAGGAGGTTATTCCCGTTCTGCTCAATACCAGTGTTTTTCCGGAATTTTTAAGTAATTAAGTAGTTTTTTTTATATACACTCCGAACAGTGAAAACATAATCGGTTCAGGAGATTCATGTGGTATCTGAACAAACATATGAACAGACAAAAATTCCAGAAAAAGTTATTGCGCATGTAGTGTGTACATTTTTATATTTACGCAATTTTTTTTAATAAATCTAATGTGCCGCGAAACTTTCTCACAGTTGTATAATACTTAATAGTATAGTAATTACGTGTAACAATTTTGTTTTACAGCATTTATCACGCAACTGTTTACATCGATAATCCTGGAGCCTTCGCAACAAGTGTTCGTGTGGCTCCGCGCCCGCTTGTTCCCTCCCCCATCGGGCCGCGCGTCCTCCTCGCAGTCCGCCGGCCCCGCGGGCGCCCCAGCCCCAGCCCCCGGCCCCGGCCCCGGTGCGACCCGGCCCCCGCCCGGCCTGAGGCGCCGCGGGAACATACATCGCCTCGCTGGGGACACCAACAGCGACGACGACAACAATACCTGGAATGGAAATTCAACCCAGCAGATGTAATCAATTTTAAATATTAAACATAATGTATTTATTTCACTTGTAAGGTATTTTGGAACCCGCAGTTTCCTATTTGGATGATTTCCTATTTCTATTTGAACGCTGTTTTAGTAGGCGTGTTAGGTTTGAATGTTGTTTCACTAAACGTCCGGTAATCAAAGTGTATTTATATGCTTTATTTACCGTGTTTATTAAATCATCTCCATAGTTATTTCGAATGCTCCGTTTTTCAATCTAATCACTTCTTAAAACTGAAACTGATCTCGTACACTGCAAAGTTTATCAAAGTAAACAGTATTCGTAAGTTAAAGACTGCTTTTTATGAAAAAGACACAACAAAGACAGAAGTATACATGCAGAAAGAGATCGTTTCCAGAAAAACATTCAGTAAAGCTTGTCGTTGTTTTATATTTTGAATTACAAATTGGTTCATTATACTAACAGCTATATTGCATATTATTGTATCAAAATCAATGCTTACAAAATTCTCTTTATTAACGTTCGTATAATCTAAAACGAAAACAATATAAATAAACTTTGCATTATCAATGCTTTAATAGTAATTATTTGCTTAAATCACTTCCAGTTATTTTTAATGTTGACTTAGTGTAATGTCATCATATCGCAATATAATAAAAATTATATAATTAATTAATCTTTAAAAAAATACATAAAAATGCATAATAATTCTGTTTACCACGACTTTTCCTATCAAATTGCCAAGGACTTGCGTGTTTTTATCAGAGGGTAAAAAGTAACATTCTGTTTTGAATTTAAATATAACTTATTTAATGATGGTATAATGTATCGGAAACTATGGTGAGAGAAGAATGAGTAAACTTTGAGTTACAGATTCTTCATTCGCATCTTCATAAATATTATTACGTATGCGTCTATTAAGGCAATCATATTGGCCTAGTATAAAATTATACTGTATAATGCGAAGAACTCGCCGATAAATATCGTACCTAAGTCCTTCATATTTCTAGGATAGTTATAAACTATTTGTAATTTTTCACGTTGTGACTTATTCGTGAATAAATGTGAATAAAAACGTTATCTGTATATTGTGTTTTTTTTGCTTAACTTTTTAAAAGCATGTTGGTATATTCACCTAATAATGGGGTGGGTAGAGTTCTAAATTAAGAGTCTAATTTGTTTCAGTCATTTCAACCCACTTCACCAACGCTTATATGGAACAAAGTGACAGATGGTTAGCTCTCAAGACCGTCCAGTGTAGCCAGCCTTAAGTAAAATTATTTTAATTAAAATAAAATTTTAAATGATATGCAATTAGGCTTTAAAAGGAAGATTAACGACAAATGCTGCTATAAAACTAGTGTCACTTGATCTACAGGCTTGGGAAGATTTCAATGACACTCCTAATGAGTGTGAGTTTGATTGTTTAGATCGTATAAAACTTAATACTTTAACTTAGAATTTCCTAAAGGCCCATTCGAGCAACAGGAAAAACCGCCGCTTGATTCTAACACGTGAAAATCGAGATTTCGTCATTTTTTGTTCTTGGTCTATGTAATATCTGAGCAGTTAATAAAACACGTCGAACAGTACAATCACCATTTATTGACTCCTGATAAATCAGGGGTACTTGTAGAAAACATTATTGATATCTACCAACATACATATGTTACAGTCTACATAAAGGATCTTCCTTACATGGTACAAAAAATTTCTAATATAGTCTTGTTTGCCTAGGAGCGTATTTCTAGGAATCTATTAAAAACCAAACTAAGTTTTTTTTTATTATATCATATAAAAAAATATATAATTACAATACAACTATTAGAAACATCTTGGTAGCGATCAACTCATTTCCAAAGCTTACAATCATCCATTAATTCCTTTATTTAAGACGCTTTTTAAAGAAACTTAAAAGAAACTACTATAAAATATATCGAGGAAAAAAATGTCAGTAAATAGCTCTTACTTTGAAATAGCAAGTCCCCTGGCTACTGATACATTGTTAAAATTAACATATAAAAATACATTTTATTATGATTGACATTATATTGATTTTATTGTAAATGACATTGTGATGTAGCCTTTTAAAACCCACAATTTGCCCGGTTATCCTCTGATAAGGTCTTGTTTTGCGAACCGATGTAGATTTTGTCATTCATAAGAGCTTTAAACAAGTCTAAATTCAATAAAAAAGTATTCACTTTGACCTTGACTCCATGTCATCCCGCGGGTGTCTTAAGAGTCGACTAACCATATACTACAGACTAATGATGGGGAGCAGCATCACCTGCGCGAAGTTTCCGGCGCTGCGTTCACAAACCCGCCTTCTAACGTGGTGAGTATGGGGCAATTTTCCATGTGTGACGTTATGGGTTTTACTTTATGGCAGGCCAGGTTAATCCAAGGTAAGTCGCTTGCTCATAGGAAGACCTACGTCCAGCATTTGTCTTGGACAGGAGGATTATGAGGAGCATAGGAGGCATATTTTCATACAAAAGTACAGTGTGCAAACCGTATCATGAGCCGCACTACACAAACTTTGTACGCTTTAGAATCCCGTAGTCGATTACTGCGTCTACTGTTTTAAACAAAGGTTTTTTACAAGGTTTATATGCAATATTTGTCTAGATGTTAAATGGTTCGAAAAATTGTTAAGAGTATTGATCGAAGAAATGGATGAAATCATTTTCCTAATTACTAAAAACAATAGGAAAAGCTTAAATAAATTTTGATTAGAAAAAACATACAATAGAGAGAATTACATTTGCAGCTTGTTTGGTAATTGTAAATATCCGTTCGCAGAGAATGAGAATTAAGTATTAAGAAAAGTTAACGAATTTCCTTGAAATTTCCATTCTGATAATGCAAGAAGTTAAAAAGCAAAACGTTTTTAAAGCAAATATTGCTATTTCGCTTGGCAGTAGTCAACATTTTCCGTTATGAATTACAAAAGTACAAACTATTCTCGGTTGAATGTGTATAAAATTGTAGTCAATACTGCTTGTTCCTACAATAAAAATGTAACCTGAAATATCTTGCGTGTCAAATACAGTAACAAAAACCGTTATCGTTTTTACTAGAAATGTATTCTTATTATAACAATTATAATATTAAGTGGGACCTGCAACAATTTTTACAAAAGATTTTTGGCTCTTCATTATTAAAAGGTTGTCGACCCTTATCCTAGAATATGAACTATCTATTAAATGAGAAAATTCGAGATGGTAAAATCACTTTCACTCTATTAGCTCACTGATTGCATCTAAAGTCTTGGCAATCAATTTTGTTTTAATCCCATCCAACCGGTTTTTTGCAAATGTAATTTTGGAAACAACGTGATTGAATTTCGAGTAACGTCTCCGATGTGAGATGGGACCAACATAACCACAGCTTAAAGTTGCCCAGGATGCTTAGAGGTGCAATAAATTATGCTACATTTGTCTATTTATTCCACTGCTGAACAGTTCCAAGAAAGTTACAGACAGCAGCAGCCGGCAAAAGGCTTATATCGCGCGGGTTTGACATCGTATTACCGGTACCTTTGCACTAAAGGTGCCTCGTTGTAATGTGTACCTCGAAAACCTTGACATAAAGATGCGAGTAGTTCTTGATATTGAAGCAGACAATGATGACGTCCTCATGAGCGATTCCGACCTTAGCGACACTTTCCGAATACGATCGGCAGTTGCCAACACCGCAGAAGATATTATAGTGCCATAAGAGCACACGCAAACACAAAGGTCCTCCTTTTGTTTCTACCTTCCCATATCTGATGTAACGCTCATGTGACAAGATCATAGGAAGGGTCAGGTGCAGTGTCATAGGATTAGAAAAAAGTTGATTCGCGAAGTTCCGCATTTAAAAATATAATAGTGTGTAATACTTATAGTTTTTGAATGATGTAAAACTAAACTAACATGGGTAAAGAGAGGTTAATTTACATATGTATGTGTGTAATACGAAGGTCTTTAAACATCTTCAACTTTAAAAGATTTTCTCATTTTCCCCATTTTTTTAAACTAAATGATTTGCCAAAATTGCTATTGACGGTTCTTCATAATTGTTACTCTTTACCTATTCTTGTAATTCTGTTTAAAGTGTGTGCTTAAACGAAGCACGAATATCAATGAAAAGCGAAAGTTTTTTCGAGGTCGTTGTTTAACGTCGAGACCAGACCCAACCGATTGCCGAGTGAAAGAAGAAATGGGACGGCGGCCATTACTCCGTCAGTTTTTATATAGCGTTTGGCGCGAAATGACGTTATACCACAGCTGTGAAACTATTATTTCTATACTATTGTCATAACTAAGTGTAAATCATAAGAGAAACTAAGATAAAATTATGGATTTAAAAGAAATTATAAAGTGGTTTATACCGTGTTTTCACATACTGCTAATTTATAAAATGAGAAAAACTAGAGCTCATTTGACTGTCATGTGTTTGTTTTTACTTTTAAATTTGCGACCTGGTTTCGCGGCAGTCGTAAATAGTGATAGTGACATAGAAAGTAGTCATAATAAAACTATTTTCATTAAAGGTAACTTATATTTAAGTAGTAATGGAAAAATACCTGTAGTTAACCAAAGTGAATATTTTTCTTATACAAATGGAGCAAAAAAGACAAACAATGAACAACAGGATCTCTTGCCAGATAATTCAATAGGTACGTAAAATACAATTAAAAGTACAATTTCTTGGCCTATTACTATTACTCTATTGTTTGTCCTAAAATATTAAGACTTCGGTAAATTTTTTTTTCTTCTTTCGCAGGACGTTACTGAGTGATTTGAAAAACTCTATAGACCTAAATACTTATTTAAGTCTTCACGTGTTGAAACAATTTTTTTTTGTTATGACACTATAAGGATTAATATTCGTCATATGGTTTTCTATTTGATCTATTGTACATAATTTGTTTATTCATAATAGAAATTTTTGCGCGTATATAATTCTGAATAATATCAAAAACACGGTTCATACTTATTTATTTTTCTAGACTCCCCAAAATTAAAAAAAAAGTACTTACGTACGAGGCTGTGCGAATCTTTGATCCTCTCTAAACTAAGTTATTCAGATGTAGTGTATGGCCGATGATTTCTGGCTCGTACAGCAAAAATAGTACAGCGCATCCAAAATGCCTGCGCTTCAATATTCTCCCGAGAACTCACCTAACATCGTTTATTAATAATGCCAAGAATATAACGCCATTTTGTTACATTACTCTTTGGCATTATTTATTAAATCCCGTCAGCCTCCATACTTTGTACAAGTAGGAATAAGGAATAGGCTGCGTGAGGATGTACGCCATAGATTAAAGCCAGGAAACAAACTACATACGACGTAGGATAGTTGCGTTTCGAAGTAGTTTCCGCTCTAATGCCACAAAATGCTTGAATAATCTGTTTCGAAACCTAGGATCAGTCAATTCATGTGAATCTTGTGGAGCTGCTTACTTAAATCGAGATACCATTAACCTTAAATAACTCATCAATCAATATTCATTATAATTTTATTAATTTTTTTAAATATTACCTTTCCTTATTTTTACTTTATTAATTTTTTGTCACATTTATTATCATTATCTGTTCCAATTAGCCACTTGTAATAAATTTTAATATTACAACACTCCGTGTATAAATTGTATGCGAAGTACCGCTAGTTCTTATGTTTGTTCTCGACACATTTTCACTCATCACACCGGCTTTACAGAAAAACAAGCAATAATGCTGAAGCAGACTACTTCAGCATTATTGCTGAGTGAAACCGTTTTAACATCACACAACAAATAAATTTCAGCACACTGCCGAATGATTGATTAATCAAAGTATCATTTGTTATTTGGGAAACTATCACATATATTTTACACATTTACACGTTCGAAGTCCTGGAAATATTTTTTTTTGTTACGTTTGTAAATAGTATGTAATAGTAGTAACCACTAGTATAAACTGAAAGATGTTTTTTATTTTTTTTTGTCAGAAACTGTTGTTCCTGGGTCTTTTTAATTTTTCTTTACATTTTTTCTCGGTATGTGATTTGTTATTGTATCTTTCGCTAATGTTTTTGAGTGTTATTAAATAAATGTTTTCTTTTTTATTCTATTACATTACCATCATATAATCTTTTATATTGATTTTTTTTATTTGCAAATAGTATTTCTGAGTACAACAAAGAATATTTTTATGAGAGCAATTAAAAGGCATACTTAAGAATATTTAGAAGTATTTTTATTAAAATAATGCGAAGAATGAATCCGAAGCACTTTAAAACGAGTTTGTTAACATCAGACTCCACTAGCTGGTAGGCTCCTTCCACTAGATGATTGGCTATTTCCACTGACATCATTTGAAGCAGACACTATATTATTCAAAGGAATAGACTTTTCGACAAAAAACTATTTTAGTGATCAGTTCTTTTATATCTGTTTCTAAATTTCTTGCAACTAATTCTTGTCATATTTTGTCATCTTTGATAAACCTCTAGTATGATAACAACAATGCCTCATTAATTGGTAAAGTGGACTCATCCAACTGAATTGAAAATCGACAAGTCTGTAAATTATTGCAGAATGATACTTTTAATGTTTTCAGCTTCCCCATCAATTCCTTTTTACACAGAGCTATTGCTTAACGGAATTTTTCGGATAAAATATCTGCCACTAGTTTATGGAATGTTTATTACTTCTTCGTCTGCCAGTAAAATTTAATCTTCTCTAATAGTGTTTGGTTTACCTGCTTCAGAAATTATCAATGAGATTATTAAAGTTTTGATATAGTTGGCAGAAACAAGCACTTCTTTTCGAGACCTTGTAAATTTCTTATATTTTTGTCTTTCTTATACGAGTGCATTTTATTTTAATTGTCTTACCAATGTTAAATTTTTAACTTTAAGAAACCTGCTACCGATTGCGCGTGAAAATAATATAAACAAACATTTTCGCCATTCTTTTATCTGCCTTCGCACCCATAGATCGCCTTAACGCCCCTTAATTTTATCTGAGCCCTCTACTGGCCATCCTGAAAGCCTCCAGCAACCACAACGAGGCGTTATCGTCGAATTTGATAAAGACTTAGTATCGGATACGTTCAAACAAGAGATCTGGCTTAGATTCGGTACCTATTCTAATGTTTTTAAGCATAGTGCCCCAACAATGTTGAGGGATTAAATAAATTCGAAATAAATAAATATAAATTCGCACCAGTGAACCAGAATATCGGAGTGAAGACGTTAATCTCCCTAAGCTAAGGAGTTCAGGAACTCGCATCCAACCAACCCGTCCAGCTGCAGACCAGATGGGTTAACGTTGGAATCTCTTCAGGAGGAAGGAGAGTTATATGGCTCTTGCATCGACTTAAACTCAAGGTCTTGGCCCCTCCTCGAAACAAGATACTACCACGGCCTCTTCTTTCTGACAAGGTGGGTCAAAAGACAGACCTGCCGCTTTACACGACCTCATATCCCACGTGAGTAACAAATTCCCCCGAGTCTGCCACCCGGAGCCCATAGCACAAGCCTACCGGACAGCGTTTGGCGGCAGCGTAATATTACACCTCGCCAGGGGGTGACGTATAAATACACTGAGGTTAACAGATAGCTTATGAAGGAGATAGTTAATAGATTTCAAATATGGTGGTCTTAAACTATTCAGATCGGTTACAGCATTAGCTAAGGCGCGAGTCGTCTGATACTGGGAACGCTAAATTTTTGTCATGCTTGACGGTTATAGTGAATCTAGAAGGCCGGTCCAGGACTAGCAGAGGACTGCAAATAAACCTACACCTTTTGTTTAACGATGTTTTATGTTTTTATCCCTTTAAAACTTGCGTGATTTTTGGGATTTCGTTGTAAAATAATTGCCCTGTAAATGCCTAAGGTATATCAATGTATAAAACATGTTTACTTATTATTCTTTTAAAAACAGGTAAATATTTAAAGTTAATATAATGCAAATGTATTTTCGTACATATTATATTGAAAGGTCAATAGTGTCATAAATTAGAATTTCTATAGTAGCATCACGCCATGAGTTAACTTATCGCTAAAAAAGTACTTTTAAATTTTATCTATAGTAAGTATTAAATTTTTTTTTATTGTACACAGGCACAATAATAAAGTTTTCTAAATAGTTGCGTGACTGTAAAATATAATTGTTTTCTGTTGATACACATGCACGTAACTACATCACCAAGTGCCTATTTTACTTTCTCTTGACGACAACAAAGTAAGTTTTGCGCATTGCGATATAAATAAAAGATATCATGAAGTAAAGGTAATATGCCGAGTTGGCGCATTGATAATAATATGATAATATGGTCAGGATTATCAATATACCCGCCGTGTCATCACCATCATCATTGGTCGTCTGCAGAAGAGGGTTAATCAATTCGATACAATGTTGGAATCCAGTGTAACTAATTGGCCATAAATAATGTTACAATTTAAAAATATTTTTTTTCTGAAGTTAAATTTGGAATGTAAACACAGAAATGTGTTCTTTACGGATGAAACATTTTTATAATTAAAGAGCACTACAACAAGCAAAATAACAGGACAATGGCAAATGTACGCTCACAGCTGTAAAGAAAACTAGCAGCTTGTTGGAAAAGTTCAACCTGCATTAATCTTGGTTGCGAGGATGGTTCCTATCAATGAGTCCAAAGCAGGACTAGACTAAAGTTTATCAAGAGACTGTTTTAGATCGTGTAGTGAAGCCTCTCAGTCATACACTTTACAAAAATGCTCTGTGGACTTTCCAGCAAGACTTTGCTCCTGGTCACAAGGCACGAACAACTCAAACCTGATTCGAGAACAATCTGCTGTCAATGTTCCGGAGTTGATGACTGATCCTCATCTGAACCCGATGAACTACAAATTGTGGTCTGTACTAGAGGATAAGGCCTGCTCAAAACGTTTCTCCGACATTCTCTAGTCTCTCATGAAATTTGTAGAGCTAGCAATGACTTAATTCCCAATGGAGACAGCGCGTAAGCCCATAGATGAGTGGCTAGAGAGATTAAAGGCCTGTATCTAAGCCGAAGGGGGCATCTTGGAATAAAGTTGCTTTTAATTAATCGCTAAGACTTTGATAAATATGTACACATACTGTGTTTCTTAAAGGTCATGAATTTTAATATGTAACTGAATTCGTTTGAAAATTGATAGATAGGTTGATTTTCAGTTATATTGTAACCTTATGAATTTATACCGTAATAACTATTAGAATACTATTTAACCCATAAACACAAAAATAAGTTGGTCGCGTTCAGTTTGCAACTCTAGTTCTCAGCACAATATCTAGTTGTGTTTGGAACATGGAACATTGTTTCAGTGCGAGACGCCGAAGTACAAATGTCCTGAAATATTTATTTATTTCTCTTACTTTTTTGTCTAGTACGTTTCCTGAGTGTGTTTTCCTTCAAAGTAGCAGCCTGTAACTAAAGTAGCATGTAGCTGTAAGTGCCCACCGCTGGGCAAAGGCCTCCTTCTCAAATAGGAGTATCAGAGAGGGTTTAGGAGCCGGGAAGGGCCCGCCACGCTGGTCCAGTGCAGGTTGGCGGGCTTCACATATCCTCGAAATAATGTTTTATTATTTCTCAGACATGCAGGTCTCCTCACGATGTTTTCCTTCACCGCTAAGCACGTGGTAAATACAGCACTTAAAATTACTATTAACAATTTTAGTGGTGCCGGCACCGGGGATCGAACCCAGTTCACTCGCGCTTTATGAAACTAAAGTGAGCGCCCTGACCACCACGGCTGTTTTCCTGTTTTCCTTCACCGCCGATTAATTGAAAAATAAGTAAAAATTAACCCAATAAATAATCAAAGCAAATATGTGATAATGATGGTATATCATTTTTCTTCTTGTAAATACATATAAAAAATTACCACTTATTAAAATTAATTTTTTCCTTTTTTAGATAATTTTAAATACTTTTTATTTGAAAATAATTGTCCCGTTTTTTCATAAAACATACCTTTAATAAACGTCATTTTAAACACTTGATAAATTGACAAATGTTAATCAGGACTACTTAATGAATAAGTCTTTTAAATTTTAAAATATTTATAATTTCTATGTCTGGAGTTCTAAGTTACCAAGCATTCGTACTTCGCCTTCCCCCCTTCTCTTCTTCCTTCAACCGTAAAACATTCCACTGACACAGATATGCCTTTTTCAATGTGAAGAGGTTTTGTTTTACCACGATTGACTAGCAGATTGGCGATCTCAGAACCGTATCTTTAACCAATCTGGTAAATTTAACTCTATAATCTTTTAAAATGGCTTTGACGCATATGTTTTTCAGGCATTTCTCTTTAAAACACCTTCGGAGCGATACGTTAGTTCCCTGTATTTCTATAGAACTATACCATGTAGGACTTGAAGGTTTGTGTCTCTCACTAGATCCGGAATAATGTAAGGCCTATAATCAAGGAACCACGAAACTTTCGTAATTAATAGTAATTAAGAGACTTTCTAATTTGCGTTGTAATTTGATTCGTGTTTTTGCAAGAACACTAAAATCAAAAATAGACTGTAGTCTATTCGAAATTCGAGTTAATTAACAAAATTGCCAGTGTTCCGAATTGTCTTAATAACAACTAAAAATTTCAAGTATTCTTAAATACGTTTCGACTTTCCAAAAGATAATTGAGTAAAATACGTAGATATAGGCGTACTACAGATTTAATTATTTCTTTGAGAGTGTATATATACCGATTTGGTTGGGTTGTATAAATGTATAAAAAAATAATAATATTAATATATAATTATATAAAATACCTACAAACTAAAATAAAATAAATAAATAAACCGCAACTAAACGAAAGCCCTCGGTAGGAGCGACCAGACGGCCGTGCGTTAAGGAGAAAGAGTAAGAAACCGGTGGACGATACAAGCGGTATCGAGGACCACCGTCTTCGACATTTGAGCTCGGAGCGGATCACGAAATCCCCGCTATCTCAGATATTTCCTGAGAATGACTGGGATTAACCGAAGTAACCGAAACGCAGCCAGTTCAGAGAAGCGACGAAAGGCTCATGTAGAGCCTTTTAGAAGGTCCCGTAGATCTCTCTTTCTCCTTCCATATGATCTCCTGGTCGGGGAGTCCTGGCATCGCTCGGTGGCCTAGGATAGACGGGTCCTTTATTACAGCTCATAAGCTGTGTTCCAATAGAATGAATCTTTCGATTTGACAGGAAGTAATTACGGAGGCTCCACATTACGAGACTGCATGGCGAGGGCGCTAAAATAGCCTAGTCTATACCCTCGAAATCAACGAGCGTTCCCCTTTCGAGATGAAGGACCGCACACACTTATCCATCTCGAGCTCCATTCTGATAGAATTGCTGAAATCACTTTTTTGTTAGTTACTCAACGAAAGCTTCGATTTGATATTTCGAGATGAGATTTCCCTCTGAAGAGGGTCATCTGAAGATGACCGATAGACATTGTTTTGTAACAACCAGGATGCACCATTATATTTTTTGTGAATATTGCGTGAAATATTATAATATATTTACATACGTAGTGACAGTGTCTAATACTTACTCAAAAGAGCACAAAAATCATCAAATAGACTTTTCTTGTAATGTATTATGCTAATTTCGATTTTAAGGTAAATTTGCGATGGTATTTATATAGCCAGCCATAGTAGATACGTTGCAAAGCGATCATGAATGTCAAATTGTACGTAAAATATAACGATTAGCTAAAGCTAACGACAAGGTCGTGTTTTAAATGTCGAGGTCAATACTGAGTTTTAGCAAATGCACGAGTATATCTATAATCTATACAAATTATTTTGTTTCTTAATTACATAAGAGATCTTGCATTCTTGGTGCAGATTTTACACATAGAGTGTTGTTGTAAAACAATGTATCGCCCTATTTCATTCCGTGTATCATAAAAGTTAACCAAGGGAAAAGTTAAAGATTTTTCATCTTATGGCTTTTAATAGACGGCGAATAAGCCAAGACATGACACAATTTTATTATACAGGCAGTCGTCGGCAGTAGCATCGAGGGTGCATAGGTTCTGGTACTTTTATGACATAGAACTGTATACAATAGAGTGGTTTGCAATCAGAACCAAAACCGGTTTATGTTTAAAATCACCCAGTAGAATCTTCTGTGGCAAGAGTCATCTAAATAATACTTATTACACAGTTATGAAATAAGGCCGTCCGGTTTTACAAGTCACTCGTTAAATTGACGCAGAGTCAACAAATATAAATAAATGTACTTGTTGCATTGCAATATCAATATATATATGTTTCAGTACAGTCTTCTGTTCAATTTGTTCAATTGCGTCCAATAAATTGTAAATTTGATCAAAACAGTCGCTTACGTAAATATGAATACATATATCATCAGCAATATTTTTGGCAGTAAAAGCAGAATCAAAAGTAAGAATAAATTTAGAAATATCTTTTATCGCAAAGCAATGCTCTACATGTTTATATAATTAAATTTTCATCTTTTTCTAACATTTTGCATCCAAAATCAGTTTAGGGCCCTCAATTTATTTTTACCAATAATTCCATTTTCCATATTTCCACAATTTCCACAAGAAATTTTGTCAAAATTATTATGATTAAAGAAGATTGTACCAGCATTGTCTCAAAAATCAATATTAGCTGCAAGCTGTATAATCTGTCGACTAATGATCTATACGAATAAATTATCTGAATAAGCCGAACTCAAATCCCTTAGATAAGGGATGCGAAGCAGTATTGTTTTTGGTGCAAACGCAACTTAAGAATTAATTACTTTTGAATTACTGCAATATTTTCTTAGAACTTTCTCACTTCGGTCTTACGCATTGAGGTAAATCCGGATAGCACGTGTCTGATTGCTTCTCGCAAAAACTTAGGAAGTGGACCAAGTAGCGGTAACGACCGTCACACATTCGGATAAGATTTCACAAATCATTGAGGTTACATTCCCGCGTAGCATTATATTAACAGCATTCTTAAATTATTAGAAATTTAAATATTTCAATAAGTAGTCAAGCCATAAATAATGTTACATTTTAAAAAGGTTTTTTTCTTTTTTTTAATTCAAATATGGAATGCGTTTATCATGAAAGAAATGTATGTAAATGTCCATCAATTTGTCGACATTTATCATATTATTATTAAGTGATTGACGATTAAATTATGATGTGGGGGCCTTAAAGAAAACAGAATTGCAGTGATTGCATTGCACAAAGTGGGTATTGGGTATTCAGTAATTATTACGACGCTTCAATAGGCATCAGCCGTATCGACTGGTTACCAACAATTCCTCTGTCGAATACTATAAAAGACCGGACGACCCGTTGATGTTAGGACCAGACGGGATGTGTAAGCCAGAATTCGACGCAACCTAAACATGACTAAAAAAATTTTTTTGGGAAAAATTAAGATTTGAGATAGGACCATGTCGGGAATTATTATACAAGACCTGAATCATACTGTAGCTTAGCTAAATAACAGGGTTTATGATACATACATGATGTATGTAATGTACATATAGAATAAATTTTATCCCGGCCATCATCCTGCATCATGGTTTGTCCAAATAAGAAGTCATAAAGCCTAATTTTTGTAAAAAAGGAGTAAATACTTCGGCCGAAACTCTCGGTAATACACTTTTGATAAATGTACGTAAACGGACTATCTAGCAAAACTCTGCTTCTGGTCACAAGGCACGAACAGCTTAAATCGGTCTCGAGAACAATGTTATGCCAATATTGAGACTTCATAAGAGTTGAAGACTGGCCTTCACCCAGTCCAGATCTTAATTCGCCTGTACAAAACGTTGTTCTCAAGAATTAAAGATCAAGCAGTGGTTAAATTCCCCGTTGAGACAGTCCATAAATCCATAGATCCGTGGACAGAGAGATTAAATGCCTGTATCAAAGCCAAAGGCGGCGTTTTTTAATATTTTTTTTAATTAATCGCTTAGACTACGATAAACATATAATATAAGTTTTGTAATCTGTAACAACAAAACTTATGGTCATACTGGGTATAATTATGTTGTGTTACGGTAAAATTATGTGTTATAATTATTTGTAATATGATTTTTATTTGCCTGTCGTTAAGGAAATATTTACGACCTAGTAGTGAGTGTTACCGGTTTAATGGTTATCGTGTGACTGCTTAATCACGGGTATTGGGTTCGAACTTTAGCCAGAGTTTAGCTTTTCTAGTTTAGATTAATTGAATTGGTTTTCGTGTCTGGTCGTATGTGTTATATCCCGTACTCCTGATACTGTATCTGACTTTTCCTTCGATCTTTTTGGACGATATGTAATACGGAAAAGACGTTTCACGCACTGCCTCTAAATATACATTTTGTTTAAGACTAACGACATAAAAGTAGCGTGGTTTAGTATGACGGATATTTACGAGACAACCCATTTATTATAATCATAATTAAAGTATTCATATTGTCGAGACCTTCGGTATCGGGACCACGGGTTAGGAAACATTCAAGAACACAATGAGGCACTTGACAATAAGTGCCACTAAAAGACGCCAATAGCTGCCTACGTAATTAATTTTATAACTAATGTTAGTTTATACAATCCTTGTATTTATAGTTTAGTTTAAATTTGTAGTTGTACGAGTTTTCTTTCGTATTTTTGTTACATTCATGGCCTAATTGGTATTGAACCATATTTATTAACCTTAAGTAGTTCACTACGCTTTGTGTAATAAATGTAAAAATAGATGTTTAATATCCATGCGTAAGATGCTTGAAGGACAATAAAAGTAGGTAAAATAGTTGTTTGCTTAATAAAGAATATCCTATGTTTTGATTATTTAATACTGACTTAAATTTGTCTTTTAAGTAAAGGACCATTTTCAATATACATTTTTGAAATTATCAAACTTATTTAAAATTATCCATAATTCCAAATAATTTCAATGAAAATGAGTGTTTTATTTATGGATAATTATAAATGTTGCAATTATTATTAATGCAAATAAGCCTTTTTTCAAATTTAATCTACATGTGGTTCTATAGAGGGTGCATCTTCTGTAGGCAGAAGGCAGATATAACCTTCTATGAAAGATCCACCATCTAAATAATATAAGACCAAGATGGATGTCAGTTTAAAAAACTAAGGACAGATTCTTAAACTTTCATGAATAGTTGTAACTTTGTTTTAAAAAAGCTCTACGCTTTTCAAACGAATACCACCTTAAAAAAGCCCTCTTTTTAAGGTTCTACTCAACTCTTCTTTAACTTATGTTCAAGCTATGAGGTGTAACTACACGTCAGCTAAATAAAAAATATTTCACTTTATCGGGATCGCTATTGATGATCGTTTCACAGGTGGCTTAGACTCTGTCGCGGTTTCGAATCCCGTATGAAACTAATACAAGGCTTTATACCATCTGCAGATTTTCATAATTGTTCCTGGTCTGGTTGTCTGTGCATTTTATGTCTGTAAACAAAATATTGAAGTAATTAAACCTTAAATGAAACAGCCACAAACATTATTTTTAATATACGCGCTCATATAAATGCATCGCTTGCCAGACGACATGTTACTCTATAGTATTTTAAAAGAGGAAATTTTGATCATTTATTTGGGTTATCTCAGAAACTACTTAATAAACTGATTTACATAAATTCTTTCCCTATTACAAAGCTAAATGATTTAATATGGCTGTTGATTTTGGTGTTGCTATTTTTGAAAATTTTATCTGTCCGTGCGGAACGGCGGATCTTTCCGCACGGACCGATAAAATTTTCGTCCAGTCGTTTTATTATTATTATTTAAAAATAGATAAAAAATCTGCTATACTTTTTTCTATGGATGTCATTATATGTAAGAATCGACGAAGGGGAAATCTTGACTTAGTGTCCGATAGAGGGCTTACTTACTTCACTAAACACCAGACTTACTTCAAAAATACCAGACCGAAATTACACAGTCCGATGACGGGTAGCAGCGTTTATGATGCAATACGTCTTGTACAGCGATCGCCAACCCTTCTGCCAGGCATGGCGATCCTCCCATTTCTAGGGACCTACATCCAGCAGCAGACTAATAAGCCGAATGAGAAGAAGAAGCGCCCCAAAATTTGTTTAATAATATAAAAATTTTAAAAATTAAATCGTTATAATTTTCCACAAAATTATATTTGGAGTAGGACTCCTTGATTTACAAAGATTGGTCAACCCGTGATCTTTTGAGTATCTTCTTAATATGGTGACCAAATAGGTAAGTTGAAGGTAGGCTGTTTGTCGATTTGACTCAAGGGCAGTCAATATTTAACGGACCGACATTTCTCAAGGTTAATCAGTTTTGAACGGAAGATTGAAAAGTATGATGCTGATGACCTTACAAAGATGTTGTATATGTGAATAAATATACTCATTTAGAGTACGAAGAATTTACAATTGTTTTGTACCTGAATCATATTGTGCTTTTTCCCCTTATGCCTACACCAGAGAAGGATAATTGTTCAGTACTCTAAATATCTTGTCCTCATAAATTTATCTATGACGACCGAGTGACTTAGTGGTTAGCACATGAAACTGCTGAACCATGGGTTCTAGGTTGGAATATGGTTCTAGGTTGGAAAATATGTCGTTGAGAGAATTATAGAAATGGACCGTGTCAAGCTTGATCATTATTGTCAAAGTTTACTGAGCCTTGTATGTATAAAATATACATGCAAAGTTTCGAAAAAAATACTGATCATTCTGGCCAAAGTTAGTCTCTTTACTAATCTAAAAAAAAGGTACTAGAAAAGCTGTGTTTGTTCCAACAAATATATGTTGCATGGAGTATTTTAGAAGTAATGTGATTAAAATAATTTCTATACTATACCATACCATAAAAAAAATGTTTTATGTAGAACATTGTTTAATAAAATTAAATCAATTGACAAAAGAAATACAAATTCATTTTATACAAAAATACATTTACTATATTTTTACAATTTAGCTCCGTTTCGTAATGATGTTCATCTAACGGAGAAGAAACAGGCGAAAGAAACTGCGCAGCATCAAGTTTTTTTAATGACGATTCAAGTATGATTTGAAATTCCAATAGCATTTTTGTTCTAATCTTAAGAAATTAATTTAACGCTGTTTTTCCTTCTAAAACATTATCCGTGAATAGTCGCCAGGCTTAATGAATGGGCAACAGTAGGACTTCACTGAAATTGACAATTATTGTATGAACTTTATCTTAGAGATGTTTACTACTTAGAGTATGTTGAATAGCCAAGTCATTATAACTAAACAATAAAATTAAGGACAGAATAAGAAACTAAGAATTACTTGTGACATTAATAGTGAAACGGGGAGGATACTATATATAAGTCGCGTAGCTTCGACCTCTGATTTAGTTTCAACAATAATTAATAACGACTGATGGGGAGGTTGCAAAAGCTTTTGAGGAGTTCTTTACTTGATATTCCAATTTTGACTACAAAGTTACTGAATTCTTACTAATTAATAGTGTAAATGTAATCGCTTGTAACATTTTTTTTTATTTTAATTAGTTGATTCAAAAGACATTTTAAAGATATTTAACGTATTGAAGTTAAAAAAATAGCGGATTTACGGAGGACCTCCGTCAAAGTAACTGTCTCAATAATAAATATAATTGCACCCCTTTTGGCCAGTAGTTGTGTAGAGTCTGGTGTATATCCTGATTTGATGAAACATAATAAAGTCAATCTTTATTTAAATCTAATAGTACATTGGACTCCACTAACTTTAGACCAATTTCTGTTCTACCAACGTTCAGTAAACTTTTTAGAAAAATTATTTTAGATCAATTAATTTAAATCAACATTGTGATTTTTTTTAATTGTGCCTAAAATCTTTCTTTAACTTCCAATAGACCTCTTATATACATACACACACCTCTTATTGATCAGTTACCTATATTCGTGAATTCTGAGTTATAATCCAGCTAAGACTAGAATTTGCTCAAGTGACAAATTATACAATAATTATAGAAAGGTTTAACCTTCCGAATTATATTCGTCTACTAGGCTACGACACCGTTAACAATTTACAAAAATAATAGTATCCATTCTCTTTTTATGGCCAAATGCCCTGTCCATATATTTTCAATATTCATTCATTATCAGCCTGTAAAAATCCGGGGAAGACTAGACCATACTCACCAAGCTGCGTAGGCTGATTGCTAATCGCAGTGTCGGAACCCTTGCAGAGATGATGCTCCCCCCACACTAGTTTTTGGGATTTGGGTTCGGCATATGTGGATGGATTTTTCGCCAACGGTCGGTCCGGTTAACAGGGTCCACCGTGTGCAGATAAGATCGATCTTTTGGTGATACCTCTCTCCTTACATAATTGATTTATAAATCTTTCTCAATACTGATTTCAGGCAGGACATTCGGAAGGCCGTTCAAGAAAATGGCAGCGGCACTCATCCCGCTGGTATTCCAGATGGGCGCTGCTGCTACCTGGGCAGTGGTGGCCGCACTTGTTGGCATCAAGACTCTAGGTGTCACCCTTATTATTTTGAAGTTGCTTCTTATTGCCGGGGCTGCCAAGGTATTGCTTTAAATTTACTGTGCTGAATTGAAAAATATAAAAGTACTTATCATTTTATTATTATCATAAATGTATAGTGGAAACTGCCAGAATTTTTCAGGCATTTACCTCAGTCCACTTTTACGTCTCCCAACAGATGAGATGGGGTAGCATATTATCTGACGCCACCACCACAAGATATTCATTTAGCATAGCATTTTAGCGAATACAAAAACTGAAATTAAAAAAAAAATATTTGTTTAAGGTATTTGATTAAATAAAAGAAAAATGACAGTTTTTATGAACACAATATTACGAGTATGTTTTTACACAAATATAACGATCAAGTGCACTTTATTTTCATATGCATAATGAGATTAAAGAAAAGTTCTTTAATCTCATTATGTATATATTATATAAAACAATTTAATTTGATTTAATTTACTAATATTTTTTTAAATGTCACTAATTGGAATAAAATTTACTTTGAAAACATGTTATTTGATGCCCATATCATCATTATTCGTGGGTGTATTACAAACCAAATGACGATGTCACTTCAGAAGAAAAAGTATTTTTTGGTAACAATTTTCGTACAAATAAAAGAAATCTTTTTAGGTAAACTGTCTTCTTTATTGTGACATCAGTTTCGTCAACACGACGTGTCGAACGAGTGAAAGCCGCTTTCTAGGGCTCAAACAAGGACACAAAGTGTTGTGTTCGTCTGATTTTAGAATTCTCCCTTAAATTACTCATGTCACCAAGTCTAATCTAAAAGAAATTATTTGTAATTCTTTAAATTGAAAGTTGTGATAATGATTGTAAAGTCGTAAACGTAGTACATCAATTGTAAAGACGTAAATGTAGAATCCAGTTAGTTTAATTTAAATGAAATATCTTAAAAAGTGTATTCAAAATAATTCTAAAGAATGCGATCAAAATCAAGGGCACTGGATGTTATAAAGATATGTAGTTTTAAACTTTCATTATTACTGTCCTCCATGATTCATCAGTATAATGATTTTTAACTAGCTTTTGCCTACAATTTTTTCCAAGTAAAATTCTCTAGAATTCTAAAAAATGTCTTAACATATGTGACTAGGCCGTTCCTACTTCTGTTTATAAACTCTAAATGGTAAATCGGTGATCCTGATTCTCCGGCGGTTTCATTTCGGTTATAGTTCCGCTTATCAAACTTTCATGTAATTTAGGTATTAGTCCAAATAAAAAGATATGTAAAAAGTCACAGGATTTATTACAACGAAAGATGTGTTGTAGTGCTCCACATGGATAACTGTACCTTTTTATCTAAATGTTGTTTTACTTAGTAGAATTTCCCGCTGTTTTATTTTATATACAGAATTCGAAAAGTGAAGTTCAAATACATACTAGTTAATATGAACTCAGGTAACAAAACAAAAGGAAATAAAATGCACAATCATCTCGGTAATAGATCATTCGTATTTTTTTGAATATTTGTGTAATTTTTTTGTGTATATAAATAAATGTATGCAATATATACATATATACATTTATAGGCATGTAAGTACGTGTGTATTTATGTACGGAGTTAGGAATATGTATTTATATATTGTATCTGTATATAGATTAAATCAGTTATGCAGGCATTTGTAGATATGTTTCCATTATTAAATGAAAATATATCTTGTAGTCCATTAAAAGTAAAGGTATTCTTCTATTATAAAAACTTTAACGACAGTCGTTAAAATATTTATTTGAAATAGATGCTGGATGGATTTATTCTTAAAAGAATGAACATACTTTATGTGCCGTAAGAAGTTCAAATTCCGTTAGAAAATTGTAATTATTTTACATTTTGTGTACCGTTTTGTAAGGAGGATCCTTACAACTAACGTAGAAGAAACGATCGAATTTACCCCGTACGTATCCAGTTTTTTCTTTATATACATTTTATTTTTATTTTTCTTTATATACATTTCATACACAGGTAATTGAAGTACATTACAAGGCAAGGTAAAATAATAAATATAAAAACAAAGAAAAAACTCTTGTTGAAATTTCAGAACTGAGTTGACCAGCCTTGATGTTCATCGCTGAGTACACTGAGAATCAGCAATATCAATAGCGGCGACACCACGATATAAGCTCAAATCAATTATTTTTCCCAATTATCCGGTAGGAGCGCTGTTTCGTAATCACATAAATTATTAGTAAAGGTCAAACTTATTAATCTTTATATTATATTTATATCTAAGTTATAGTAACATATAAGTTACATTTAAAATGTTTAAGAAAACAAGACCAAATGACGGTTTTATATTTTTAGACAGTATCAGTCAATGTGCATGCGCCTATATGCGCATATTTACAGTTGTTTCTTGACAATTGCCATGTCCATTATACAGAAATAGGAAACGTAGACACACTGATAACAATAAAATATCTTTGTTAATATAATCTTAAAATTTTAGATTGGCGCCTTCTTTGGTCATAAAGGGCATCACAGTAATTCCTGGGAGCCACCGCATTCGCCGCAGAAAGAAATCCATTTGCACATACATAACGGTCAACAGGGACATAGTGAACCAGAAGAACACGTTCCTTTCTGTAAGAATTTGTTCTAAATGCAAATTTTCCTTTTAATGCCATCTTTCGGTTAACAGAGAAACTACTGCGAATATATATTGATATTGTTTTATACTTTATTCACGTTCTATTCGATGTGGTTGATATTGCTTAACTCGCATATATTACAATAGATGGCATTGTTATCATTTTTACATAATTTTCAGCTGCATGGAACAGAGAAGGTGTAAAGAGCTCAGCTGAAATAAAACATGTCAACGTTGGATATGAACCATACGTTGCTGGACCACAGACAATTAGTACTCCGTATGGAAATTACGTAAAAATTGATTCTGGAATCAACAGTCATGCACAATGAATATCGTAGTTTTCTAAAGAAAAATGTATAAATGAATTCGAATCAAGCTTAATTTATTACACATTACCTTTTTTCCAAAGCATAGATGAAAAATAAATATCAGTTTAAACTTTACTGGTACAGATTTTTGAAATAAGTGGGTAGAGTGTTTGTATATAGAAAATTTTAATATTTATTTAGTTAATAGACGTTTTAGTAAAATTTATATTAAAACCAAATAACAAGTAAATTATCTTTTATATTATTTATCCCAACTGTAGTGAATAATGAGAATTATTGATGGAGAAACAATCGAACTGATAATCTGATACTTCTCAATAAAAAATGTCCTCATTATCCTGAATGCACATCGTGCGGCAATACTGAAGAAAGAAAAGAAATAATTATTTTACTGTGGTACTTAAAAATTACTGAAATTGTAACCAAAAATTACTAATCGTCAGTAAAAGTTTTGTTGCAGTATTGAGCTGTAGGTTTATTTTTTTTGGTAACTCCGGTTAACACTGTAAAATAATATATAATAAAAAAACAGAGGTCATAACGCAGGCTTTAGCGTCTAAACTTATTATCTGTGTAGCGATTATGGTGAATACCATCGTAAAGATATTGTAAAGGCCTTTATGCTACAGCAATAGACTGTTTAAATGCTATTAAAGAAGGAAAGATTTGACATCTGCTAACTGGCACTGGAGTAGCGTGGTAGTATCTTCCAGACCTTTCACAGATGACAGGATAACCATCACGAAAAGGAGCGAGGTGTCTGGTACTCCGCTATCCGAGCGTGGCGATTATGGGAAATCCTCATAATGTCTCCCATGACTCGCAGAATACTATATACAGATTTATAAGATGAGGTAATGATAAAATTTATTAAGTTTTGTTTAGTGATTGAAGAAAACCGTTTTTTATAAAACCACTGGTCGAAAAATTATTAATAATGTGACCCTACAATGTATTACAGATTACAGTAGTCAGCATACAAATGTTCCACTGCTGGGCAAAGGCTCTTCTCAAATATTGAGAGGAGTTCTGGTTTTTAACTAGCTATGGATTGGGGTATTGGAGTGAAACACCTGTTGATATTCGTATCTCAATTCTTTGTTTATAATATAATCATTAAAATACATTTTTCTGTATTTATTATTATAAACTACAACATAAATGCTAGAGGCCAATTCGCATATTTAGCGAAACAGCCAAGTGAAGAAACCAGCAATAGAACATTTCAATCTCTGACAAAATCGCCAACTTTGTATTATTAATAAATTCGACTGCATTCACTTAAGTTTTATTCTTTTCTTTTCAACCTTACAGAGCTTCCTCCTTTTTTATTTCATTTCATATCTCTAAGAGAAAGATGGATTTTATTGAATCACTTGTATCCGGTTTCTATATAAATCCTAATAAGCCTAATCATGGCAAAGATAGAATGTTTGATATAACTAATATCTATCTTTTTGAGAGGGAGAGATGGTATCTCTTTCTCCAAATACTAACCTCACTTGCACGTGGTTTAATGGTGAACAAAGCTCTGGCGACCGAATAGATACAAAAAATTCATCCAAATTTGTCGAACCGATAGAGTAGTTATGGGGAGCATCACTGCCGGGCACCGGCGCTGGGTTCGCAAACCCGCTTGCCCAGCGTGGTGAGTATTGGCAAACCTTTAAAGAAATGCCGACCATTGATGGCGCTTTCTTAGAAGTTAATGGTGGTTTGTTTCGATATTATAGAGTCATGCTGTCGATAGTAACAGACTGCAGCATGAATGGGTTGGTCTCCCCGGGGAATGATCACGCTTCGACAGATAATATGTATTTATTTATTCTTCATTAGTGACACCTTAAGCTAAGGGTTAGAATGGGCGGACTTGATGCCTAATGGAATTCTCTACCAGCAAACCGAATATAAATATATGAATATTTATTTGCACTCATGCGTGTCATTTTAACAGGTGTTAGATTCCTTCTCTGCCACCAAATAGCAGTGCAATTACTTTTGTGGTTCGGTTTGAAAGGTACAGAGTGCCAGTTTAATTACGGGCTGTGAAGCTTATCATCTTAGTTCTCAGGGTGACAACGAATTTGTAACCTCATTGTAGTTGTTTGCAGTTATCTACTATTGCACTAGCCATTAACTATCAGGTGGACTGTCAGCTCGTTTTTCACCAATATGGGCAGTCAGAACCAGTAGCTAAACGGGCACCCACATCCCACTTTGCTTCTGAGGCAGATAAAACGTTACTGATATGTGTACGTTACTGTGGAAAGCCTCATTGCCGGTAATATCTTGAAACTTTCGGGAGATTGCCATGAGATTATCAAAGTTTTTCCTTTTACAAAACAGAGGAAAAGGAGGGTGGCAAACACACAAAACCAATGTAAAATAGCAGCGTATCGCTACTCTTTTTCGTATGGACAGATATTTAAGTGGAAACCAAAATTACTTGTGATGGGACGTTCTCTTTTAGTCCTGAGGGGTGACAACTCAACATCTGGATGTTTCCTCGGAGATGTATGTAGATGTACATGAGCCGCAAAGATCGCTTTAGTTCAAGTCATAACTGTATGCTCGTTTGTCAACCTAACCCCTTTGTAGAATGACATGATTGCATGAAGATGATAGACACAGCACGAGAAATATTATCATTAAGATTTCTGAAAACAGATAGAAAAACTTACGTATAAAAACTATAATTAATAAAAATGTAGAAACGGTTGTTTTTAATAGAATATTATCGATTAAGAATGTATTCATGGACTTTGATGTGGTTTATCTTATGCTCTTGCCTGTGTTTGTATTAAGATTAACGTCCAAGAGCTAACTTCGTTACAATCGAGCCGTTAGCCTTGACACACCAAGAGTTTCAACCTTCCCAGTTAATTTATAACTGCTTCGTTAACGAAATAATTTACCTATAATTTTCATAAAACTATTTGTTCAATAAATTGTTGCCTGCCTAGTTATTATTTTCATTAGCTTTTAATTAATGATGCTATTTGAGATAATTTAAAATCATTGTATATAGTTGTTTTACTAACTGTGGCAGACCATTGGCCATTTCAACCCTTTGCAATGTAAAATTCCGTGTAAGTGTATGTATGGAACTTAAGTGTAAGTAAGTTTCGGATACTTGAAAGATGCAGATGGCTTGGTATCCTGCTTTGTGACAATCATCGGGATGTCTTTGTTCTAGTTTACTTGTAATAGTTAGCAGTGACCACCCAAAATACTTGTGACTTTTCCTCAGACTCAGGTGTTTTTGTTAATAAAATTTTTCGTCTAAGAGTTTTATTTTTAGCTGATTATTATACTTCATACATTATTTTTACTTTTATTTAGGTACCCTTATCGATGAGTTCTGGTAAAGTTATTGTATTATTAGAGAAACTTTTGATACGAGTATGCATGATGTACAGAGTGGAATGGAATAGTGCACATACTCGATTTATGTGCGAATCGAGGATTAAACGGATATTGAACGTTTAACGTATGACCGTACTCAGTATTCGAAAAATTAACACATTTTCTAGTATTATTTATGTAACGACCATTTTGTTTTGAGCTAATTGAGGGCAGCGTTGGGCGATCATTGTCTTCTGGCGGCTGATTGTCGCTGCCCGTAACATCCTCCCCACGGCGAAGTCGATAAACCCTAGACTAGGCACTGAATAACGATAACTGGAGGCTGCTTGAGTACTACGCCTGGCGTCCTCGCTTCAACGTTCCCGATGACACCAACGTGCCCTGAGATCTTCATGATGATCCCTCGCGAGCACACGTTTCGAGGAAGGTTGCCGTCAACAATTACAACCAGGACTCCTGCCTTCGGTTCCATCTTTTGGCTACTCTAGAATCAACCGATGCCATTTTTAATCTACAACCCCTTTCGCTGCCTGTCACGCGCGTCTATTAGCAGGCATGCACGGCGCCGTGACTGGTAGCGACGATGGTCCTTGTCCTAGTGGTTGGGGTGAGTACTTCTTCATCTTCGTATCACCGTAAATTGGAATTATTTCTTAATCCAGTTATTGAAATAAGCGAGCACGATTACTATCTGCTGTGGTTCATAAACCCAGAACTCTGAAACTCTGGGGATCTGGGCTGTACAATGTCTATGAAGACATTTTGTACCGCTTCCTGAGAGCATCATTTTAACGTCTATCCATGACGCTATTTCCTTGTTTGCTTGATAAGAATCGGCTTCTTCCATTACTTTTAATTCATTACCTTAGTGTCTGATATTCCTCATGATTCATTCTTCAAGTTGAAGTTCTTCAAGAAGAAAATTTTTGAGGTCTCGATGTTTGTTCAAAAAAAATGTTTTTTCAATTAAGTCAACAGAAAGTCTTAAAGTTTTGAATTCAGTTTTTGTGTAATAAAACGATTATTGTTAATTCAAAATGACCATTCCATTAAAACAGCAACTTCATACTTTAAACTCTATTATTAAAATTAAACGTACTCTCTCGAAATTAAAGAATATATACCTTTTTACGTATGAATCGAAATAGGCGAGAAATGGAAATATTCGTTGTCTTCAATAATACGTCTCTGGCACCAGCAGTGTGCTGTTATCCAAATTACGTAGAATTGCAGCTTCTCTAAATTAGCGATAAGATATTTAATACCTCAAATCATATGGCCATGAGGAATATATTGCATCAGTCTTTTTTTACGTTGGTGAGCGCAGTGCCCGCACCCTTGCACTAGTGATGCTATGCAGTATAATAGATTTAAATGACAATGATCTATGGAAAAAGGTATACTTTTCTTTTTTTTTCCAGCCCTTACTGTTAGACACAGGTCTCTGCCATAAGGAATATTTGTCGTAATTGTCACGCTTAACAAACGAATTGGCGATTAGGTGCTGCTGTCAGTCTAACCTAACCTGCGTCGATAACCATGTCATTCTTTGACATGGTTATTCGGTGATCAATCGAGAGCCAGGACATTTCCCTTGATCGAATTTTACACACGTAATGAGATGTATTCCATGTATCCTAATGTACTATTGTGGTAGATGTTCAACGGAGTCAAGGGCGTCATGAGTCCCGGCCCGGAACTATTTCCTAATTTAAGTGTCTCGTATCGCGGGAACTTCGGATCATAACGAATTATTTTACCAAAGGTATTTTTATCAGCTTAATTAGCACACGCTTCCTCGATCTGAGATTGACTTTGGCTAGATTATGTTAAGTTTGATTATTTTCTGAGTCTATCTATTTTTTGGATTATAGGAGATATATATTAATTAATTTATTTTTGACACTACTAAAGACTTAAAAATGGGCGGCCTTAATGCCTCGTGTTATTCGCTATCAGTCAACCCTGCGTGATATATCATATTTTTTCTCCAAAACCAACATCACCTGCACTCAGAACAGCCTGCTAACAGACGAGGCTCTGGCATCCGATTGATGGCGGAAAATCCATTCAAATACGCTGAACGTAAATTCCACAAATTAGTAAGAGCACCGGCGCTGTGCTCACCAACTCCCCTGCCCAGCGGGGTGATTATAGGTCAATCATTCATTCAGGGTACGCCAGCTTGTCCTTGTAGGGCAGAACATGTCCAGTAGTCGACTCGTACAATCTATTGAAGAAGAAGAAGATATTATTCTTTCTCTTTGAGTGTAAAAATACTTTTTTGTGCAGGCACCCTGCAAAAACATAAAATTATCAACAAGTGACTACTCAATAATATTAATTTGTTTAATGGATTCAAGATAAATGAAGCGAAATACAAGAGGGAAATATTAAAGTATTAGGATAAGGAAGCGGGACAAGATATATTTAAAATAAAATCTTATGAAACATAACACAATAATATTTATTCACGTATAATTTATTACTGTTCACAGCCATTTCATTATCGAGTATGGGGCATAGCGAATACATATTATAAGTACAATTTTGGAATGGGTTTAGAGTCTTTAAATTTATTAACATCTTAATTGAGAAGCTTTAAAAAAATAAAGTATTGCGCTTTTATTCTACTCCTATTTCTTAAACAGCACTCACCTTTTCCCACCCAACCGTATTTAATTGATGCGATCGGAGTACGTTAAGCCTAAATACGGGTATTCTTACAATGAAACAATACAAAAAATCAACGATTTTGTAAAGCTCTGCTGTATAACTAAGTAACGAAGCGAGTCAGTCGTCGAACGTTCCCCTCGTAGCCCGTTGTTCGTAGCAGTTGTAGTGATACACAGAACTATGAATTGCAAAATCTCAAAATATGCCCAGTTTTTTTCTGGATTCGGTGCCCTTCACACAGTTGCACATTGAAGTTCCCATATTACTTATTTACCTAGAACTCTAGGTTGACGATCTTTTGCGTAGAAGTCTACATAGTTTTTGGAACAAACTGTCAGCAGTAGTTTTTATAGTTATAAAATTTTAAATCGTATTATTGAAATATTTGGATCCTCAGTCACCAACAGTGCCAAAACGTACATACGCAGCAATCTAACAAAAACTAGCAAAAATGGCTCGCCCTTCGCCAAACGGCCGAGATTGAGCGGATATTTGACTTTTAAATATCATATGTATCCACTTAAAACGCGACATACAGCACGTATACATATTTATGTATACATATCTGGTTAGACCAAGGGCGACTAGGTCGGGTGACGTCAGCGCTACAAGTTTCTAAAACTAGTCGCGACCGGCGGTTCAGCTCGCGTGGAATTTCCTTGGCTTGTTAACAAACGTTAGAATATTAAAGTTCGCAGATTTTTAAGCAGCTCTCACGATCGTATTTCCAATACTGGGGTAGTTTTTTACTATTTTTGTTTTTTTTCCACCAAAATTTCTCATTACATTGCTGTTGGCTGATGCGCTTAATTCATAGCCGAGCTAGGTCATTAACAAATGAAAAGTCTATTTTTGTTAATATTGAGTAACACAGCTTCTTACGTATTAAGCTTTTGGCGGTCAAAACTTTTTACGTATCTTTTGAAGTATGCAGCAATTAAAGTAATTCTGCACTTAAAATTGTAATTAACAAGATTTAAATTACAGATTAACAATATTATTTACTTATTTAATTCTAAGTGTTTTTTTTTATTACTTGCTGAACAACACAGTATCCATATTGAAGTTTAAGAAAAAAAGGACTGCATTTTAAAAATCAATTTTAGATACATTATTGTTTATCAATATCTAATCAATGCACGAATAATATCAAAGTCATTCGGAAATTGAAATCACTCTTTGGCTTTAAAAACACTGAGAAATAAATTGGTTGTTTATTAAAACTCGAATTATCGCATCATTTGTAGATTAGACTAATTAACAAGTTGTTTTATATAATTATATAATTCTTTAAAATATACCAATGTAAAACTTATTTACATAGTTACATTCTAATTTTCGTTTTCTTCTTAAGGCCAACGCGGCTGCAAGGGCGCATATGCAGGAGAAGCGACGAAGTTGTTAAAACGACCAACAGCACTAACTTCATCCTATATATTTATGATTCTCCTTAAGGCCTCTTTGGACAAAAGAAGATTTTCCTGTATTTATAAAAGTATATTACGCAGAAATATGCTTAAGGTAAAACTCCAACACAACAAAACTGTTACTCTGCATAAAATAATTACAAAACATCATACGAAAAGATAATTATCATTTTAATTTATTTTGAACATTAGGAACACATATTGTCAAATTTTTATATTATGTAACATTATTTTCATAAAAATAGTAAAACATTCACTATTCATGTCGACGGTAAACCTTCAGAAAAGTGATGCATGCTTCGAAGACTTCGACGTCGAGTTAAATGGATAAAACGTAACCTCTATCAGGCTATGTCTGAGACATCTTTAAGATACAGACAAAGCCAAGGAGAGGCTAGGTCAACATCCCATCGCAGATCAACAGATTTGTATTTTTTTTTTGATATTTTCTCAGATTCTTCTTTCTTCCTCAATGTTCTTTGGTTATTTTATTAACAAGTACATAATATCAATATATAATATAACAAAACGTTGCTACATATGTCAAAACACTACAATACATCTGAAAATAATATTTTTACTGAATTATTAAACTTTACATTAATTTGCAAAAAGACACAAACAGGTTTATTCAAATTAAAACAGCGACTACTAGAGAATGGCAAGGTCAATCTTCAAATAAACCTAGATCAAGTTTCTGTTTAGATTTATAGCCACTTTATTTTTATTTATTCTTGGTAACAAATTACTGCATAAAGATATTATTTTTTTAATGAAAGGAAATGTAGAGAGTACAACGTACATTTCTCTCTTTATAAAGATTTCAACGCGTTCTTTTTCTTATGCCAAATTGTAAAATTAATAACGATTTATTTAAAATATTATTTTTAAGCAATTTCTGAATATTAGAACAAATATTAAAGTTAATGTTATAAAAAGTAAATTCAATAGGCCGAGGAGGTGAGATGTAAAATTCAGATCCAAAGTAGGAGCAAGTATTCATTAATTTACAATAAATACGATCCTTAACTAAAATAAAAATATAGTTTAAAAACTAATGAACGAGCTTTTCTCTCCCCTCGTTCGTCAGGCAAATTCAATGTGCCCAAAATTCAAGGGTATCGTTCGTATATATATTCATAATTAGAAACATATTCATACATACAGCCCACGCTAACAAAAGAGGAGGAGGATCCAAGATTTGAAGAATTGATTAATTTATGTTTATGTATACTAAATTTAATATCTATAAATGAAATGTGCCTAAAACTCTAGTATAAAGATTTCTCATAAGTTTAATTCAGATAAATTTGTTAAAAATGAATTTAAATAAAAATATCAATAACCTATTCATAGTAATGCTATGAATTAGAACATACGATAATATTAAAACGAGACGAAGTAAAAAGGCAAACAAAATTCTTTAAAATTGTACAATTTAAATGCGTATATACTGCATGGGTATAAATTTTGATAGTATTGCCAAATTAATGGTACCCATAAACGACGATTGGATATTCGTAGATGGGTGTGTCAGAATCGCGCCAAATGGAAGTTCGTAATGTATGCCTACTCCACAGGGTTATTACCTTGAGTGTGTATATTCCTGTAAAATACGTTATTAGCTTTTCTAAATACCGTGACCATTGTAGATATAGTGCACAGACAAACCGATGGACAGTCAGAAATATGACAAATTGATCCTTTAATGATTCCATTGATTATTACGAGACCTTAAAAATTAGCTTGAGGACATAACTTAATATAAATTTATTTTGAAATTAAACTAATTGGACGTTAAATGGAAACTAACTTTAAGTTTAAATTTAACTAAAATTAAATAAAACATAATCCGTAAATATTAAATGTGTAGTATTCGCAAATCTAAAATCAAGAAACCATAATTAATTCTGTTTCTGAAATTCTAGTATTTCAAAATAGTACTTTTAAAGTCCCCAGTCGTAAAACCACTCTTTGCTTATATAATATTTAAGTAATATGAGAGAATAAAACTTAAAAGCTGTTACCTTATTTAGTCACTAACTATGTGGCCTCTATCTAATTATTATAAATTATAATTGAAATGATTAGCACATAACAGAAACATTAAAACACATCTGAGTCTGCTTCTAAATTATAAAATTAGCATATTTTAATAATAGCCGAAAGAATTCGACCCGTGTTTCTTAGAACGATCTTATCCAAAGAGAGGTCTTGTAGACCGGTTAGAGTCTTCTATCATAGCAACAAAGCCAAGGTTTTCAAGTATTTTTCCATTCTAAACACGTATTTTTTGATTTTTCTCAGATACATGTATCTTCGAGACGTGCGCTTAAAATACTGATTCTTTTTGTATATCCTTTGACATTTTAATGGAAAGACATAAATTTATTTACTATCCATTTCTGCAAATATCCTTAGAATCTCATTTTATATTTTTATTTTCTATTACAATAAAGTTATTTTGTGTTTTATTTATTCTTCTACAATGTAAAACACAAAATATTTCTTATTTGGTTATAAAAAATCTAATTAGTTTTATTTTTCATGTGTGTCATGACATTGGTATTTATTTAGCCAATTATCGATACCAAGGACTCTTTATTGAAGAAATAAATTTGTAATACTCGTATTTCAAAGTGTTTTATCCATACATAGTATAAAAAGAAGTCCCTGGGGTGCGCCTGTCCTTCTGTATGACCGCTTTAATCTCGGAAACTACCTGCCTGAACTGAAAATGTTTGCTGCGCTAGATAGCCCTTTTATTAAAAAGGGTTATTGACGTATATTATGATCCACAGGAGCGGAGCAGTAAACATAAATCTACATGCACTCATTACGTATATTAAACAGGCATTACATAACCAAATATTCAGTACGTGCATCTAGTCATGGTATCTCTGGGTTGTGTGAGTCTGCAGTGCGCGATACTTGAACCCAAATCACTTAACTTATAAATTGCAATTTTAAGTGTTTGTCTTAGAAATAACATATATTCCCAGTATATATGTGTAACCCGTCAATCTGCACTAGAACAGCGTAGCTGACCTATAGGCGCTACGAAACCTTCACAAATATAGAGCCAAGGGTCTCTGCTGTTTTTGTTTAAGACATTACTCGCGACAAAAACACAAATTTTAATATTCGTTACATTCATGTTTTTATTTAAGTATTTTTATTCCTGATTTAATTTGATTATGTGTTCATTAAAACAAATCCTGAACCATAAGTAATGTACCAGAAGGCTAGTTCCGTAGGACAAACTCCAGTACAATTATTTTTAAGAGTTTTCTATTACGTTTTATTATATAGCATATAGCATAAACAAATCTAAAAATGTTGTTGTTAATATGTGCAGGTATAATTCTTCTTGTTCTCGGATATAAATAGAACAATTAGGACAATGCTATTAATGTAGTAAGGTAATGTGTAATGTTGTTACTTTAGGTGTCCGACAAGGTTCGCATTGGGCCCGATTCTTTTCACGCTGTTCCTTAACAATACATTTTAAAAAGACATTACAGAACATTTATCAAAGTTCTTACGTAATATACGTAGATGATCTGAAGATGTTCAGACAAATCACAATGCAAGCAGAAATTGTCACTACAAAACGATCTTGATTCAACAAAATAATGATATAACAACATGTGCCATACTTGGAATAAATACGAACATGTTAAATTTACTAGAAAAAAGATTCCCAAGATATCTGAATATAAATTAAGAGACATAATTTAACCTAATATTTCAAATGTGGGATTGGGGAGACTCTAAACTTAAATTTACAAAGCATATAAACAAGTTCATAGCTAAAGCCACGAAAATATCAAGGTTTATTAAACGCACTTGTAAAGAACTCCAGAATATTAACTGAAATATTAATATGTCTTTACAATACTTTTGTATGGAGCATACTTGAATATGCCACCTCACTATCGCTACTGATCTTTGGTCATTCCTTACCAGCCTGTAAATGGTCAAGTAAATCAACCAAAACTTCCCCATAAGAGGGATTTGCCATAATCGCCACGCTTGGCAAGCGGATTGGTGATCGCAGTACGCTGGTACTACCTCGCATCTTAGACGCTGCTGCCAGTCATCGGTCTGCTTATATTCGATATGGTATTGCGATTTTCAAGGTTTTTTCCCTCAGTGTAGACTGATGATCGGAAACGGGCACGATTCTTTCTGAAGTTTTGTTCACAGATGTGTCTTTTGAGAATTTAGGACAAAACAAATAATCAAATGTCACACGGCCCTGTGGTATCGGCGTAGAACTATTTCTAGACGTAGAAGACATATCTGTGAACAAACTGTCAGAAAGAATCGTGCCTGTTTCCGATCATACGGGGGTCGTCAAGCGACTGTTAAGCGTTAAAATTATGGCGAATTTCAAAGAGATATTTAACAGTGGACGGTTTAATGGCAGACGGTGATGCCGTTATTGTAATATGATGATAGTATCGCAGACTTCAACCACTGTGACATCAGCTAACTGTTAAGAGTTAACACAATCTTGGTTGCTCTCACTTGTGTTTGCTTCCCGTATCCGATGTAGCTTATCTGATTCCTAAGAGGAAAGGGTATTGTCAGAGACATGAGACATGTAAACCAGACTTGAAATCCAAGAATTCGTATTCGTGGGTAATGGCATCGAATTCGAAAGCCGGCGGGGCTGGCGACGCTGACGACTGAGCCACGTGTCCGTCATCAGATGATGTATGTATATAACTATAAAAGTTGTAGTAATATAACTTTAATACGGTTAATTCAATCAGACGTAATAGATTTACTTTGCAGTGGAGATCTTACCAAATTAATAAAACTTTTTTCCATCATGATAAAACGTTTTATATTAATTATCTTTTTTGGCTAAGGGGTAACTACGTAAGAGTTATTCATTCATTCAAAGAGGTTAATAAATAAATAATATAATGTTTAACAAAGGCCCGCCAAGCGCTAGACATCTCATATTTGGTTTTAAATTCGGCTTATCTAATGCTAGCCACGTGTCCGTTGCGAACAGGGTTTTAGTGGCGGCCTGCAATTGAATTAAATATAAAAATGGTTGAAGAACCTACAGGTTAGGAGAACTCACAGTTAAATCTAATTATTTAAGAGTAGAAATACTATTTTTTTGTTATTTCGAGGCAAAAAGACAAAATTCTTAATTTTTGAGAGGGTTTTAGAATGGGGAAGGGTACGTTACATATAATTTATTTATTACATAACAGACATGCAGGATTCCTTAAGATGTTTTCCTTCACCGCACGTGTAAGTTCAGCATTTAAATTTGCAATCAAATATTTTAGTGATATCGGTACCGGGGATTGAACCCAAGTCACGAATTATGAAACTTAAAGCGAGTGTCTGAATTACCACATTGGATTGTGTTGCTTATGTTTATTTATACATGTATAGGGTAAAGATAAAGATGTTATTAATTTTAGCGCCGTTTAAACATTTAATTAACGCTGAAATAATATAACGACGTATTTACCTATACTACATAAACAGTCTCTTGTCCAAAATAATTGTGAATGTTACGTAAACGTTGCCATTGGCTATTAGTAGATAATGCTTTATATGCATAAAATTAAGCAATTTAAGAAGTGGCTTCGGTAAGAATAATTTTAGACGTGTTGGAACAATAGAAGTTCCATTGGTATGCCACGTGAAGGGATAAGATTATTTTAACGACAAAAATGGGCCAAAACTTTAATATTTTTGGACCAAAATATTAAAATAATTCGCTACTACTGATCTTCTAAAACCTAAATAGGTACATTATATTTCAATAAATTAAATTAAAGATGATAATAACTCAAGTATCTCGTAACAATCGTAACGGTATATTTAGAAAAAGTTTTAGTTTTTTGTGTAACTTCTATTTCGTTTGGTACCTAGTCTTAAAATGTCTTAATGAAATGTGTATAAATCTTATTAATTTAAAAAGGTTTACCCTTTTAGAAGTAGATTGTCCAAATAATACATATCTGTGATATTGTGTAAAATAATACCATTTCAATAACATTCGCAAACTTTACATCTTAAAGTTTAATCATGAACAAAAAATTTATTTATACGATTTAAAAACATACCTGATTGCAGCATCGGTATTACAACACTGAAATATAAAAATACAAATTTAAATTAAATAAGTAACTAAAGCGCCAACACACGACCCGAACGCACAATCACAGAAACTAAACTGAGAATCGAATTAGCGCCTATTCACGTCACGAGGTATATAGCTGAGACGAGCAAAACTATCAAATCGATGCCACGTCCTCCAAATCATAGAGGATTGATTAAAAATCGTCGAAAACTGGTCGCATAATTATGAAGTAGTTCCGTGGCGCCATTTTAGCTGATGCGCGCGCACTGCTCGCAGCACGTTAGACCGTTGCCGGATTTAAAAATAATATTAAAACAAAGGAAAAAAAAAACTCTCGATCACAAGGATCGGTTGCGTATGGTATGGCGGTTAAATTTTTGGCACTCCTTTACAAAAGTAGCGGGTTCCGTACGTATAACACAGTTATATGGTAGTGAGTAGCTGTCATGGAATGGAAATTATGTAAAACTCTTAGAGAATTAAGAAGCTGAACGGGAAAACATCTGTAATAATTCTTAAATACCCAAATGAATTATAATGTGTTCTACTACATATCTCATGTAAAAGTAATATCCTTCTGATTTTTAATACATAATAATACATAAATACAGTGAAAGGAGAAATTTACCATCTCATTGCCAAATGGTAATCTAACCTGCACGTGGTGCATCTGCTAGCAAACCAACCAGGCTCTGGCGGCAGAGTGTTGGCAGACTATCCATCCGAATTTGCCAAACTGAATCCCACAGACTAGTGATGAGGAGCAACGTCACTAGTGTGGGGGCCACCGGCACTGGACTCTTCAACTCACTTCCCCAGCGTGACGAGTATGAGCAAACTTTCGAAGAAATGTAGGAGGCCAATATTCAGCAGTGGCCTAAAAGGCTGAAGAAGAAATTCATTGAAATATTTAAATACAAAATTGTTTCGTTGAAGCTTTCTATTCCTATATAATATATATTAAATATTGAACTATTTAACCTATGATTATTTATATTAAAAAGTAATTTTTTTATACACGAAATAAGTAATAAGAAGTAAATTACACTAAAAATGGGATAGGTAGATTAATCGAATCGACGCAATTAGTCGAATCATATACATTAAACGGTGTTGTTAGAAAAGTTAACAAAATACGGAGTAAAATATTCAAGGATTTCTTCTTTTCTGAATGGTTGATCCCATTAGATTTTGTAATTCGATGTAAATGGAATGAATATATCTTTATGATTGACAAGGACCCTCTCACCAGTTTCGTAAATATCTTTATTAAAATCTAAAATTGTGAAAGAGGCTAGCACGATTTAGGTTAGTTATAAAAATTATTCGTAGTTGTTTTCGTGTAGCAGATATTTATTTGTAATGGATTTCTAGCCGTGACTCTAATGTACCTGCTTCATATCGTTAGAAGCGACATTGATCATGATTACGACCTAGTGACATGAGTAATTAAAAGTCTAAATAACTTTATACAACATTTATAAAAATCTATTAGTCCACCTTTGGAGATAAATGTAAAAAATACTTTTTTAACCACAGTTATATTTAATTAAATAGTATGAAACCCTCTCAGATATTTCATTATTATAGATTAAGGAGGCCTTTGTCCAGCACTACTTTGAGGCTGCTACTTTACTTTTAAATAGTATGAAATAAAGTAGCGTTATTAATCAGCATTGTTTCTGTATTCACTAATAACTTCTAAACTTCTTAGTGCGTTTCAAAGCGGTTTTCACCATCATTTAGACCATTTCACGAGAAAGGTTTGTATGTGTATTATACACCATTTAGTCTATACTTATATTACAGATTTGTCCGTGCAAAGCCTAAAAAAATCCGAAAAACGCAATATTTAATAGGCAGTCATTATGAACTCCTTTTTGGCACTATTTATCGCAGTTAAACAGGTTTCTCTAACGGGTGACGTGCCTTGTCGACAGGTGTGTTCCCGGAGATTACCAATAGATTTTCACTGTGTTTTTTTTTCACATTTTATTACAAATTTGTTATATAATTTTATTTTAAAAGACTCGAAAACCAAAATTAATTTGATTGGTTCATGTAGTCTTGTATTATAGTAATTCGCCTCAGGTTAACGTTTTAGTTTTTGACGAGCGGATCTCTAGTTCCCTTCTCCGAAATGTCATTGTTCAAGGTCGCGAAGCTAAGCGCGACACCCGGCAAATGTCAAATGCAAATATAATATGGAAACATGAACACATACCTACGTGGAGTCTAATTTGGACAGATCTTACCAACACTGATAGGTGTAGTAAAATGCATACTATATTGGCAATACTATCACCACGACAGTTTGTGTTTGAAGAAGTCTATGAAGATAATGAGAGAGAAAAGAAAATGTATAATGAAGATAAAAATATATTCAGTGTTAATATTGGGATATTTGTTTAAAAGTAGCAGCCTGAAAGTGCCCACAGCTGGGCAAAAGCTGAGAAGGTTTTGGAGCCGATAAAGGCCGGCCACACTGCTAAAGTGTGAGTTGACGGGCTTTACATATCCTCGAAATAATATTTTTTTTATTATTTCGAGGATGTGCAAGTTTGTGTGTGTTTTCCTTCACCGCCAAGCACGTGATAAATACACAACTTAAAAGTTGGTACTAATAATAATGATTTCTTGTATTTACGCGAATACTACATATTTGAAATGACACTATTATATTATCCCATATTTTATCCCAGTGCGAAGCACTCGAAACGTCGAGAATATAAAAACAAAAGTTAATAGCGATGAAATCCGTAAATAATAGTTTAATTTCAATTTGCTATTGACAATTTTGGTGGTGCTGGCACCGGGGATCGGGAAATATATTGTGACTTTCGACGAAAGATAATGAAATAACATGAACGGCGGAAACGCTGGAGGGGACGCGTATATGTGCGAAAGCGTTAAAGTGGCCCTGCCGATATGCGTAGAAGATGGAACACCATGGGGTTTTAGTCGGTGTAAGCTTCGTACTCGCCTTCGCTTGGACAGGTACGCGTTAGGCATTTCCCCAGGTATGAAAGAAAAAGGTATCCGAGTTCGATCCCCTGTGTGGAGGGCTCATACCAATGACTTTCGAACTTAACACTAATAAAGGGAGACCTGATAGGTGGCGCTTTGGTCAAGTTAGCTTGTAGTAGGTAAAATCTACTTTCCATCACCAGAGGTCAATCTTTTCAAAAACGGTTCGGTTTCATTACGTTTCAATAGTGAGTCGCAAATGAGTACACGATTCACTAGGTTCCTTTCGTTGAGCTCAATGGGTCAAAACTTTGTATGTCGTAACCACTAAGATGGCGATATCGCTCCACTTTTTCACAAATGACATAGATTTTATCCGTAATAGATCGACCAGAGAGAGGTTGATCTTTGACATCAAAAAAGTAATTTTGTGATACTCTTACTGACACTGCGTTAAGTCCATAACCATAAACGTCACAAATTTTTTCTCTTTTTTGTAATGAAACTTCAAAATGTATCGAATTTCTTTGTTAGATTCACTCATTTTGGCGGACAGAAAAACAAGGGAATAATTTTTACAAACCGTTTTTACTATTTATTTTTATGTTTTACTTATAAAATACGAGAAACTTTTTCCCAGTCTTAATATGTATGAGTTGTACTTGTTTCATTCTGTATATTCGTTCAGAAACATCTATAACTTTTGCTGTTATGTTATAACTTTGGTTTTCAGTCAAACTCTCCTTTGTATATGTTCGTTTTTTTACTCGATTGAGGTAACAAACGAGCTAAGCTGATGATGATAAGCTACTGCAGCCCATAGACATCTGCAAACCACTTCAATCTAAAAGTAATAGTATATTTATTATAAACATTTCCCTGATGAGTAAATTCTTGCGGACTTACGAAAGCTTATGATGGACACACACTCTACTGTTTACTATACTCATATTTTATATACCTTATATTAAACATTTCCTTTATCATATAAATTGTTTTAATATAAAATGAATGCGTCTGTAACAACTAAAGGAACGAGTTATATAAAGGTATAGATATCATGTGAATCCACCCAAAGGCTCTTTTTTGTCGTGCGGTATGCTATGCAAAATATTTTTTTTATTCGTGTACCACTTAAAAATACAGAATGGCATTCCGGCGCATCCGGCGTGGGCCCGAAATTTTGAGTTTAGCGATCGTTGACTGCGTAGGCGCAAAGTCAAAGTGGTGCTTTGACCATGATATCTCTAAAATGTTTGTCTTATTCGAGAAGTTGTATTGACAGGCGTTTACCAAATATCTGTGGGTGAATACGGATTTCTATTGGGAATTGATACACGTATACGTATACATAGGCCATACATATACGTATTGCCAAATATTGCCTCCTTTGGCATAAATATTGTATGTTGTATCCTAAGTGGGCGTATAGGTTCAGCTACACCACTACCCGATTGTAAAAGTTAGCAAGGACTTTAGGATATGATTTTCCTTGTTATTTCTTCTTTATCTTCAAGTATGAAGAGGAATAAAAATATGTTATTAATTTAATATAATATGACCATCTTACTCCTTTCCAGTACATTCAAAAACTGATTGCAAATTAGACTAACAATGCGTGAAAAATGGTCATTTCACTACAGTTCTCTCTCGCAAGATAGGTCACTCCTTTTAATGCAGATTTTCTTTTACCAGCTTTTTCATATATTTCAAAATTTTTTATTAAAATGATTATATACTAAAAACATTTAAAAATCATCTTAAATTATTTATAAAGACCTACAAAGTCAATATCTATGCCTTGCGCAGTATTCGTGACTTAATTTGCTTTAAAATATAGTTTTCCCAATACGAATATTGTGATATTGCCTCACTGCGGGCCACAGGTTGTAGTCATTATTTTTCTCTAAAAGCTGTTATAATTTGATTACAGCCCTTGTTCAGACTTCACTAGGTAGACTAAGTAGACATCGTCTCTAGCTGGGCATCAAGTCTATAGACGTTTTAGATAAACATTCTCAGCTTCAGACATGTATGTACTCTTTAGATACACTACGTAAACATCATCTCTAGCTGAGCATCGAGTCTATAGACGTTTTAGATTAACATTCTCGGCTTCAGAGGTATATGTGCTTTGTAGATACACTCCGTAGACATCATCTCTAGCTGAGCATCGAATATATAGACGTTTTAGATAAACATTCCCGGCTTCAGACATGTGTGTACTCTGGTAATCAATGTTTTTTGGTTGGAGAAAACGTAGTAGTAAACGTAGTGTCTGTTAGTAACAGTTAGCATGTCAGCCGCTGAAATTTAAAGAATATGCCGAGCCTACTACATACATAAAGACATATTTCCACAGTCTACTAAATATATTTCCTTTATTATTGTAGTGTAACGAAGGAAGGATAATACTAATCATCGAGTTTTCTGTTTTCTGGTAATTACTTAATGTTTGTCAAGTAGGTAGAGTTAACTTCGAAATATTAATATTTTTTCTTATAATAGACTCGACAACCTTATTTGTCATAATTTTGTGTCATTGTCATGTGTAGCAAACGCCTATAGGATACGAGACCATTTTCCAAGATTTTTAATTTTTTTTTAAGTTGTGCCAAATAATCTCGAAGTCAGAACTTAAACTTAACGATTGGGCTTCGGGTTACCTCTCTCACTGAACGAAACGCAGAAACTCAAGATACCTCTATTTCATGCCGGTATTCTGCGTGGCCGTGGCACTATCCCGGTCGACTCGCCGATTCGAGCAACAGCAAAAGCCGCGACCTAGCTCTGCCACGTATAAAAAAAAATATTATTAGATTGCTAAGACGTGAATAAATAAATATATTTAACATTAAGATTAGTAGTATCATCGTGTCAGTGATCTTATGCGAGGCTGACAGAGTGTTAATTGGAAAACGACGGTTGCGTGGCAAAGCGGTTAGAGTACCCAGTCAACTGTTGGTTTTATAAAAGGAGGTTAAATAGGATAATTTTATATTTTTTTTATTATGATATTTTATTACACAATTGTTATTAGGCACAGTACGCTCTCCATAGTTGTCTGTGCTATTTTAAACTTTTTCATACGGCTATTGCGGGTAGAGAGAGTGCTGCTGATGCCCAGCTGACTAACAGACGAAGCTCTAGCGACCGACTGATGACGCGAAATCCGTGTGACTCAAGTAATAAAACTGCGATATTTTTACTCCCGGACCACACCGGGTTAGACCAGAACTGGATTTATACGCCAAAAGTAATGAAACGATTCTAATGTGTATTTCACTATTGAAAAGTTAAAAATTGAGATAAATTTATTAAAATTTACATTTATATTACGATTTTAATATTACATTAATTATCCGCAAACCGATAAGTTAACGTGAACGTTTGTTAATAAATACCACAATAACGCCGCACTCAGATTCTACGCGAATGAAACCGCAGGCAAAAGCTAGTGTAACTTATTGGTGTTGTTATACCTCCCACGTGACTACCTGTCAAGCTCGACTTCACCGCTCCCTGCCCACGTATCGTTAAATGACCTAGACTGACAAGTAACCTTTAGTTTTACCTGAATCTAGTCTAATCTAAGACTGCGCGCTAATGTTATTAAATACAAGTGATGTCGGTTCTCCGTAGACAGCGCAGCCTCGAATTGTAAATGTGAAATACTGTATAACAGTTAAAAATATATATTTTAAAAAAACAAATAAATGATATTGGTTAAGAATAAATCTTCATTAAAAGCTTCCGAAATCCACTTCGTATCACCAGCCTCGCCGCTGGATTTGCTCCCGTAGATTAATCGCGCCCCATTCAAGGGGCGTAATACTTTACAACATAAACTAATGACAAGTACTTATACAAGCCGGAGACGATTAAGATAATCTTAACTCAAGATTTAAGGACTTGCTTTGAAGTTACATGGTAGACGTCGCATTTAATACCCTGTTAATTAGAGATGTGGCCCTCTCTATCCGTAATTTTTTTTTGTCACCTTTTTACCTTAAATTTATTTAGTCTCGTTAATTCTTTTAAATCTATATTATTAAAATAGAGCACAAACTCTCCGATTTAAGCAAAAAATGTCTTTAATAACGTTTACTGCAATAGGTTCCAGTATAGTTATCGCACCACAGCAGATCAGGTTCGTAGATTATTAATTATTCGTTGTTCTACTATATAAAACCTAGACAATCGTTTAGTTGCAAACAACGCTACAACAGCTGGCTAGATAGACTTTAGAAGTCATACATAATGCATGGAACGACGCGACCCGGATGTAAGATAGTTTAGGAGATAAAAAGTAATTATTTTTAAGTAAACGAAAATTATCTTGTCAAGGTTTTGAAACAAGTTTGTAGCATCAAAGCCTATTAACAATTATTATCTTCTGTTCTATGCTTAACTAACTCCCGTCGCCAGGTGCAATTTTATAACTTTTAGCTCAACTAATACAAATTGAAAGAGTCCGAAAGGCTTCAGAGTTTAAGATCTTAAATACATTTTTTATTATACATGTACAATACAATATGTATTTACTATATATATTATAAAACTATGCTTGACTGCCTGGCAGGAAAATAATTTTCGAAAACTACGATCAAATTATTTGTCTTTATTTCATTTATCTTAAAAGGTAAGGTCTATAGTGAAGTACTTATAATATCAACTTATTATTTTACTCGTGAATTCGCTTATTTGTTCATGTAACGCCGAGCTGCGGATTTAGCTACAGCAGATTTTGTTATGTTTATATCTTCAGTTCTTCATCAGTCTACTTACTTCCACTGCTGAACACAGACCTTTTCAAGAAAGCGACAGCTAAAGCCAGCATGCACTACTTGCAAGGTTTACCCATACTTACCAAACCAGGCAGGTGGGTTGGTGAGCGCAATTCCCCTACACTCAAAATATTCTCTCGCTAGTGATGGTACACCCAGTCTGCGGGATGTGGGTTCGGCATATTCGTGATTGGTGAGTATACGTATATCTTACAACTACCTGTATTTTTGAGATTTGTTTTTATGATCTACTCAATAATAAAGGTGATGACGGAGTCATTGCGTGTCTTTGATATTCTCTAAATTATAATCTATTTTTTTGTTAACCTTTTTAAAGTAGCTTGCAGTTTCTACTTTTCGTACCAACTATGTAATACTATTTAAAAACAACAATTATTACTCAGTATCGTGTTATAATTCGAATAAAAAAAAAACAGCAATTAAACTCCCAGACTAGAATCGCGTGCAACCGCGTTCTTAAACCGTTGGAGGCAAAAAGGTGACGCTAGGCATCTCATGATGTCATCGACAATGATGAAAACACTCTCATTGCCTAACGGAATTTGTAACTTATCATCGCGCTACTTTTTACTAAGCAAGGAGAATAAAGTTAATGTATATAAAAATAATCACTGAACTTGCAATAAAAATTTAATCAAACAACCAATTCTGATAACTTAAGTACACTTACTTGTATTGAACTGGAGGAGTAATATATAGTTAATATACGTTTACCGCCCACTTACGATCCTTCCTTACCAGCCTGTAAATGGTCCACTGCAGCATATAGGCTTCTCCTATAAGGAAGATTTTTCATTATAAACACTTCGCACCTTAGACGCTGCGCCGTCATCGGTCTGCTTAATTGCGGTCTGGTATTTTTAGAGATAGTTATCCCTTTGAATTAAAATTAAACCTGTAGTCCAAGGTTCGTGATTAAAAAAACTTCTACACAAAAACTATAAAATTTTAATTTTTTTTTTACTTTCAGCATTCGAGTTGAACATGTCCTCAAAAATTTTAGTAATTCTCGAATAGTCACTGCAGATGTCTGTGTCTCTCTGAACGCGCATCGAAACAAAAAACTGAAAACGGATATGAATGAGACTTTGACTAAAATGTTACTTAGGAATCGTTCCGTTATAACAAATGTACATCATCCCGCTATTACAGGAGCTGAGTAGTAGGCGTAACTGTTATGATACGTTTAACGTTGAAACCTCTTGACAAATTCAGAATCCAGCTGGAATTATTATTATCGTTATGAGGAAAAATCATCACGCTATTTTCTAAAATAACTGAGAAATCACTAAGAAATCAATTGACGTTAACTGATTGTGATATCCCTTACAAAACAGCGTTTCTAGGCGTCGAGCCGTTATAGAAAAAATACATTTATGTTCATGCTATCTATTAAAGGAGCTATTCAAGGCACTTTGGTGTGGTTGTTCTATTATCTATTATTTATCTATAACATAATATCACAACTCAAATAAATATAGTCCCCCTTCTTATTTCTTTACATATTTTTTTTAATTACCTAAGCTCTCATGATACCATACTGTACCATACATACCCAATACTCTGGTGGAGGTAGAAGCAGTTTAGTCCTTTCAACACACATTTCACTAGAGCTTATTTGGGACAACATGACAAGTGGCGAGCATGCCGTCGTCGTAGTGTCCAACTTAACTATACAAATCGTTCATAGTAAATATCGAAAGACTCATTGGTACAAGCCCTTTACTTTTTGTAGGGTTTTAGTAGGTTTGCACTCAATGCAAAGCGCAACTAAAACGATCACTAATTTTCTCTACAGATATGAACGAGAGCATTTCCCCACAAGACAAAAAAATTAAAGCTTGCCACTTCATTGTATACTGACTAAATTGTATTTCTATTGAACTAGGGTCTGATTTGAGGCTTCGTGGTCTGGCTAGACTTACTTTATTTTTGCCTACACGGGGCTATAACTGAGCATGTGACTTCACCCGAGACAATTCTATCACACTTAACATTATACATTAAAAAAAATTAAACTATGTATAGATGTTTGGTTGTTTTTTGTTCAATCACGCTTACAATTGAACGGATCTTGATGAAACTTGTTAGAGTGTATATACTTTTAATTCCGGGAAAATAAAGTTCCTGCGGAATAATTTTACATGTGCAGAGTCACGAGCGATTGGTAGTATGGAAATAAGTGCCGTGTGGTAATGGTGAATGAGAGTCTGGCGTACCCTTTCTTATCTGGGGACGTAAAAGACAACAAAGGTATTTAAAACTTGATAATTTAATCCGTCAAGTGAATAGTCTGTTACTATGGCATACCGGCATTTGTAAGCGCTTTCATGAAAAGGCCTATGTCCAGCAGAACCCCCCCCCCCCCCACACACACACAAGCAACAAGCATTATATGTACAGTGGCTGCCATCCTCTTCCATATCCAAACTATAGGTATGAACATCTGTGCATGTATATCTGTAATTTTTTAGATAGGTACGTACGTCTTTTAAAGATTAGCCCAGACAAAGAACAAGTAACCTAACTTTGTCCGGTCAAGTAAGGCAACATTGCACGCGAGGTTGGCGGGCGACGGGTCGTTGGAGTAACGTAGCTGACGTCACTCATACCTGGGTTGCGGACGTTCTTAGAAGGACGGCTAGACCTGATTGGTATGCTCAGCCACGAAGCAAAGCGTTTGGATGCGGTACTTTCTTTACATTGGACAAAGTATATAAAAGTTTAATTACACTATTTTTAATAGGCGTTTAAGTTTTTTTAATTGCATGAGATATTAAGAGGGTGGATAATATACAAAGGGAAATGCATGAAGACTTCAGTTTTCACTGAAGTTTTGGATGTTAAAGAAGATAGAATAAAACATTAATTTATCTAAGTTTCCATGCCCATTTGTTCTTTAATTCCTTGTAGCACTACTAGCTAAATAAATTTGTTTACAAAACGATGAAGTCTTACAAGTCAGGAAGAATTACAAGTAAAATTGGCGTTTTGTCGAACTGGCCACTTTGATCTCAAATAATCTGGCGTTTGGTTAGTAATTTCAAATTCAAATGTATTTCAAATTTAAGCTTGTGTATTTGTATTCCGAATTTAGTGGTTCATTTGTTTTCTTCCCACATAATAAAAAATTAACATATTTAGTCGCACGCAGAGACTAAAACCAGAGATATTTAAGGGGTAACCTTTATATACATTCAGAGACGAATGCTATGATATAACAACAGTTTTAAATCGAACCCAATACCAATAACTCAGATATACTGCGCACTGAGCCTTATGGAGTAGTAAAGAGCCGAGGCACGCCTTCAATGTACGCGAAGTATCAAATTCATTGTCCTTTGCCTACACTCCTGTTTCTGCCACTATTCTCCAGAAAAAATATTGTACATTTTTATGTATTGTTCTTTTAATTCACTTTACTATACCTACATTCAGATTTACCATTCCAAGCACCTTGGTGACGTATGCGCGAAATTGGCTAAGCGGCTAAGCGGTGGGCCCTGGGTTCGGATCCAGGCCTTACGCCAACATAATCGGTGTCTAGATATATTGTAAACAGACGAACTTTGCAATATACCTAGACACCTCCTCTTTTTTTATTATTTTTTTAACAGACTTACTTATTACTTATACTGCTATTTACTTATTTATACGAAACCAATAATCTTTAAATGGTATAAAATAACGCCACAATCCGCGTTTTGTATTCGCTTATAACTTCTATGCTTTAGAATATTTCATGAGTAAGGTTTATATGTATAACACATTCACACCTGTAGAGCCAAGCGCCGGCTTTTGATGCTGCTCGAATGGGCCAGCTCGGCCGGGTTGGTACCACGGCCTCGAAGAATACCGGCGTGAAGTAGAGGCATCTTGTGCTTCTGCGTTTCGCTCGGTGAGTGAGGTAACGGGTAGCCCACTCCCCCTCCCCATCCCCATCCCCCTCCACATCCTCCCTTCCATCTCGAAAATACCCTTAAAGGCCGGCAACGCACCTGCAGCACTTCTGGTATTGCAGATGTACGTGGGCGACGGTAATCACTTGCTCGTTTGCTGCCAATCCCTTAAAAAAAACATCTAGTTTGTCCGTGCGAAGCGGTGAGGTTCGCTAGTAGAAAATAAATAGAAACGAATAGTCTCCCAGACCATTGAATTTTAAATTGAATAATCTGTGACAAAAAAAATAGGAATAAGCAAATCCCATACTTACATAGATTAGAGAAGGAAAAAAGAGGACATGTCATCCTTTAATTTATTTATAATGATTAAATTATCAGGTTCGGAAGAACGGAACATCCATTTTAGATTTCATAAATCAGCGGCTAACGTAACCGAGCAAGGTTATCTCTCCAATATTTTCGAGACAAATGTGTTTTCAATTCATTGTTGACGTATGCACATATAAACCAATGGTCTCTCAGAAGTTTAATAGATATGACGTATGACTTTACATTATTGCATTGTGTAAAGTAAAAGTTATTAACTTCATAAAAATTTTTACAAACAAAAATTGTAAACTTCCTTTGGGTTCGAATCCTAAACTAAGTCAATATTTGTGAAACAGCCAAATTATTAATTTCAAAACTTATAGATAAGTACATTGCATCACGCTGCCTACATATTAATCTATTTTTGTATGTATTATGTAGGCTAATGCCACAGTCTATATTTTAATATATAGTAGTAGCGCATCAATGTTTGAGCTAAAAAATTCGACATTCATATTGTTTAGGTATATTCATTGACCTTGAGACAGAGTATTTACTCCTCTCCTCCTATATAACATAACTTTGATTAATATTTCATATTCCAATAATATTTTTAATATAATTCTAGGCTTGTGGTGGCGGCGTTAGAACGCCTGTCACCTCTTTTCTACTGGTGGGTATTATAAGAGTTGACTAAGTCTTGAAAAGTTTAAAATCGAAATTACCAGTCTAAGGTGTAAGGCTGGTAATGCAATCTCAACCCACTTGCCAAGGATAGCGATTATGGCAAATCTTCACATTCTCTCTTTCACTTTTTTTTGACATTGTCTCTTCTAAAGTGCATATGCTTTCCTGGAATGCGCCTGCTATAGCCGGATTTTATATTACGGGTATCTTCATTCTTCACCAAGAAAATAATGCAGAAATTAATGGGTTTATGCTCGAAACTTGAATGAACTACCTCCAATGAAGGCATTCATGGCTCTACATCGTCAGTACCATGTCCTGTACATGGGGTATCAATCGAAAGGGTTAACGTGGTGCTGGCAAAGGGTCAAGCGGCTTCTACCGGCTATCGGATTTGGGAAGTTGAGGACAAAACAATGAGTTATTTACTCATTATTTGGTCATTCATTAGTATTGGTACCAGAAATTCTCAATTGAAATTTGAAGCACCAACATGGGCTAGCCTTTTGGTTTCGGGTACGAACTGTGAACTTGACGTCGCAGGATTTTTTTTTCTTTTTCTTTTTTTTAAAACGTTACCTTCCGCTGTAGGAATTTCTCCTGTGTCGCGGAAGCAGTTTACATACAAGAATTACACATGGACAAACACCCAGACCGAGAACTATTATTTGTAGGCCATACAAATAATAGTCCTGTGCGGGAATCGAATCCGCGACCCACAGCGCCGCAGCTAAATGCTTAGCCACTACGCCACCGAGCCGTCAGGATCAAGTCTGCCATTCGACTAATATCAATGATTAACAGCATTCCTCCAGTATTCGACCTTTGCGCCACGGCAGTAACGAAGGAGTTAAAACCCTTCGGTGTTCCACTTATGGCCACTTGTTTTTCTTTAGTCTTTCTCATAGTCAAGATCCGCCAGGCATGGGGGTGATTGTACTTCTTGGTCTTGTTTTATCAGGCTAAGGTTTTGTATGGTACTTTTCGGAAACCGACTTTTCGAGAGACTGCTTGTTAGACTATTTATGCCGACACACGAAAATTACGTATATGCAGCTCAAAAGCGATATTGTTTTAGTTTTTGGATCCAATTGACGAGGCAGATCCTCCAATTTAGTTTTTCACTAGCCTGTCGAATAACTCGTCTGTATATCGTTCACTGTGATGAAAATGCAAGGCTTACAGCCGTAAGCCTACAGAACTGACATTCCTCCACTTTCATTAAAATATTAATATGACAAGGGAGAGGTGGAGCTTAAATCCACGGGAGTCAAAAAGCGATGCGACTCATCTTAGTTGTACCTTAAGCACCAGGCGGCATTAGTGGCAGCCCGAATCTTGAAAATAGCTTAATATTATAATTTCTTGTATTTACGCGAATACTACAAATTTCAAATATAACTATTATTTTGGGATTTTATCGCGTTTAATTTACTTTCTGAAATCCCGACATTTCGGCTCCTTTACAGGTAGTCTCGGGGGGACTGAGTTGTTTGACGTCCTGATGTCATAGTTAACCCGGTTACCGTCTACTTTATAATTGGTCCGACATACGCAGAATAAGCCCACGGTTTCTTGAGGTCGTGCAGTGGTATGCTTCGTCTTGGATCTAATTTGATTGATTATGTCTTTATTACATAAGAGTTAGATTGCAGATATGCGCATATCTATTATTAGCCAGATATGTTACGATAGGTTACTTTGTTGTTTCATAGTATAATGGTATGTTTGATAACATACAAATAAACCTATTGTTTGTGTATAGTCATCTATGTAACTATTTAAGCTTGTTGTTCTGACTAGAAGATACAAATGACTTATTAAATTACAAACAAAAATAATTTTATAATTCGTCTTTTGCCATATAATAACGAGAAGTAAAAATTGTTCAGAGACATCTATTAGTTGTTATAATAAAATGTTTTAATGTTTTTAAAAGAAACGGGACAACTTTTTGCGTTATAAATAATATAGATGCCGCTGTCACTGTATTTTACAATGGCAGGACCAGACTGCGCATGTCAGAAATACATGTCATTCAGAATTCCCATCTTTTTATTTTGTGAAATCTAAAATCGAGTTGAATTTGTGTAAAATAATCAAAGGTGGTGGCGTCGGGCATGTGCAGCTCCGTACTTCGGACCATTGTGTTAGAAAAATGATTATTGAGTGGCATCTTTAATTTTAATGTTATTTTATGGACATCAAATTTGCACATAATATTTTTTCTACAGTTTTCCCCGACTTTTCCGTCTTTTGTGAGTAAAGGCGAGAGAATATTGTGTTTTACTACAATACATAAGGAACATTATGTGACTGTCCATATCTTCCTAGTGCTCAGTGGTTCTATTTTGGACAGGATTTGGGGGTAAATTTATAACGGGATATTGTACTTTTGTGATGAATTACATTTGAGGGAAGGCGTAGAAATTGCGTAAGTACACCTTATTTTCTAGTTATCAAACATTTTGTATTACCTACATGTCGGCATAACAAAATGAAATTTATTCACTGATTATATCATTCTGTAGTCACGCTTTTGCTACTAATTTGGTAGTTGTTTTGTAATTAAAAAAAATCCAATTCATGAAATTACGTTTAAATTACCTTCAACTGCCTAATACATGCTAAGTTACTATTTACTACTCAAACATATTTATATTATATGCATTCAAAATGTGTAATGTCGGAATAAATAAGCAAATCTATCAATATTCTTATACATAAATAAGTACCATATCCCTTCACATGCCATAAAAGTATAATTTCTTTAGATTTAGATGGATGGATGTGATGGATGGCAGGGAAGTTGATATAGGGATATCAGCAAATCTGGCAAGTCAATTAGGCCTACAAATAGACCATGTAGGAATAGCACATCAAAGAACTCATGCTGATCTCTTAGCAAAGTGGAATATACAGAAACTACCATAGACTTCATAGGTAACACAGTCATGGTGCATTTTGAAATTGAGGTACAATTACTAGATTTTCTCTGAATAGATTCATTTACATTTAAATTCTTCATAGTCATCCTAAAATGAAATGCACATTAAAGTGAGGATATATTTGTATCTCTTACAGATATTACATTAAATGTTTTCCATTACCCCAAAAATCAAAATTGTAAAAATATTGATTGGTAATTGTAAAGATTTAGACATCTTTTTAACTTATTAATTCTGATAATAACTGCATATTGCTAATGTGTCATATAATGGCAACACATATTATTTGTCTTTATGTGTAAATATTAAAAAAATATCCTTTAAAATCTTGATTAAGGTAACATAAAAATCATAATTAACAATTGTAACTGTGTACAATTGTGTACAGGTGTAAATTTTGACATTCATAAGAGCTTCAAATAAGCCTAAATGAAATAATAAAGTTTTGACTGACTTGCACATTCAAAACATACCCTGCAAGACTCTGTATACTTTGAATATTTGGGGGGACCATATGCATCATGCATACTCCTATGTAATTTTTCCATAAGCAAAGTAAATACTTTTAAATGTAGAGCTTACATATTTTAAATGCACGCCCAAGTACTTTACATGCTTTTAAATTTTGTAAGGTATTATGTGTTTGTATTAATAATTAATAATATAATTAATTATTAATATCTGCCATTATGAGTTTTGAATCTAGAACCACTCCGAGATCTCTAACCATATAAGAACTTCAAACCTTTAGGGCAGTATTATTTTCGGTATGCTGAAACAAAACTGGATTTGGTCCTTTAAGACATTTCAAATATTTATGCACTGTATTGAAGTCGGCATGGCTGGGAACCTTGAGGTATCAATCTTTTTGGTTATAAAGTCTCATCTGGTCTTACCTACAACTGTTGCTTGTATCCCGTTAGTAACACATTATTTTATCCAGCAGTAAATTGATGGTGAAACATGGATCCAAATTTGCCAAACACTGATCCCACTAGTGTGTGGGTACTAGGACTATAATCATCAACCAGCGTAGTAAAGAAGGGCAAACCAAAATCTGTTGCCACTCTCTTAGCCTCTCATAGGTTTAGCAGTGGACTAAAATAGTTTTGCAACCAGTTGTCAACCACTTTCCAAAGTTGCCAACCAGTTGCTGGCCATCAAATATGGAGTATGAATATATAATGTAACTCTTATTACTATTAGGAATAAAAGTATATTTATGTTCATAATAGAAAACTATAGGATCAGAATAAATGTATTTCTTATGCCCATATCCAAATAATTTAAACTAGTAAATGAAGACAAAAATTAATGAAGCATTCTTTCAGACATTATTATAATCTCATTTCATGACATAACTAAAACAAAAAATGTTATCTCTGGTAAACTCTTTGTAAAAATCGACCTTAAAAGTAAGCAGCAACTTATCAAATCATTGATATCAATTTTATTTAAGGATTTTAAAATGTCTTCACTAGCAAGTTAAGTTAAGATATTGCATTCACTATTTTCTTGGAGCAATGGATTAAATAGGCTGATGAAGAAGAAGAGTGTTCAAATAATTAAAATAAAGAGTAGAGAATTTTATATTTTAATTTTTTTTAGATAGATCCATAAGTATTCTGATACCTTATTTGTAGATAATAAGGTAGGTAGTGTGAAATTCTTGTAGGGTTTTAAGAAGAATACGGCTTGCTGTAAATGTTAGTGGTTTAATAAGCTGCAGTTTTTTTTTTCAAATCATAAGTTATGCCGAAGTATTTTAAGAACTACATATTCATATTCTCAAAGTTGTAGAAGAAACAATACTTTAACTCTTCTTTTACCCTTTTTTAAGATGCATGTTATGCAATTTTATGCTCCTACACGTGCGCGTAATTAATACGCCCACAATTATGCGCATGTAAGCACAGATTCGCACTATGTATTCGTTTTATTTTTTAATGTACTGTCACCTTATTCTACGCGAAATAAAACAAAAATCTGCCTATAAAGGAAAAATTCAAAATATCTAAACTGCTTAAATTGCTTTAAATCAGGGGGAAGCACCCCGTGTACTTTCTGCTGGCTGACCAACCTCTAACGACTAATTAATATTCTGATTAACTCAAATATGGAAAATCCTTTTGATTATGCCGATTCCAAATCTCACAGACTAATAGTGTGAGCAGCGTCACCAATAGATGCTTACCAACTTGCCTGGCTAGTGTGATAAGTATGGGTAAATCACTCATGAGAGGAATCCCTGGGGTTTTTGGGCGCAGTGGACTTCTCAAGAAGTAGACAGATCAAAAAGAATATCGTAATTTGTTTAGATTGCCTAGGCGCAGTTCAAATGCCTGTATTGTACTACGGTCACCAATCCACCACCATTCTCCCATTATGCATGCTGAGTACGGTAAAACAGAAAAATCCAGAATTTTCTTGCGTGAGTAAGACTGCGTGGAATCTAAACTTGCTGCCTATAAACGTCCCACTGTTGGGCAAAGGCCTCTTCTCACTTGACAAAGACTTGGCACGTTGCTTCAATACGGGTTGGTGGACTTAGCATTTTTTTGAAACATGTTTATTAGACGATAATCAACAATTAAGAATTAGATGAAATCTTCATAAAGGTCCTGCTCCGCCAAGCACGTGGTAAATCCAAAGCTTAAAAACACAAATAACAATTTTAGTGGTGTTGACACCGGGATTCACTCCATTCGCATACTGTGAAACTTAAAGTGAGAGCGTAAAATTTGACAGTTCCTACTAGAGAGGAAACTCGTGTAAAATTGAATAAAGGAAAGTGTTATGTAACATTTGCTATTGCTGAATAACGATGAAATCTAAGCAATCACGAGTCGGATTTTATTGTGCTGTAATAAAACCGAAACGATTCAATCACAACGAAAAGTTGAGTTTATTAAATTACACCACAAAGTTCGGTGTAGTAAGTGTTGACAACTTTTACGTGTTTGTGAATACTTAACCACTACGTATTCCTGATTTAATCATCATCATCAAAGTCTGGCTGAAGGTCCACTGTTGAAAATAGGCTTCACGAAAATATTGTCAGTTCTTTCATGGTTCCTTTCTTCCTTCCAAGGGTTGTCAGTTTTTACGAGCTATGAGGCCCGGCCAAAACGGAAACTTCAGCTTGCTGATACTTAAAAATATTACGGTTACCTTAGTTTTATTCATGAGCCTTTCTATTGCTCGCAGAGTATCCCAGAACTTAGTAAAGGAAAGTATTAGACGAAAAGATGTGACCCTAGTTTATCAAACGCTGCACAGCAGAGTTGGATTCATCATCATTCATGGCCTTAGTCGAAGTTGGACTTACCTAGACGGACAGTTTGTCCCAGGTATACGTTATATCGTCGACAATTGCGTGCGTAGCGTTCCCAATAACAACCGGTATTGGTGTAACATGATCTTCGTTTTGTCTATGTTCATCTTAAGAGCAACCCATTAGAAAACACTAAGGTCTACTGAGGTCATATAATAGTAGAGAGCATAGTGCTAAACTCTTCCAGGGACCCCTCTGACTTAAAATGGTAATATTATGGTTATGATAGAATGATAAAAATATAGTACGATGAAAATATTTTTATCATTCTATCTATGATGAAGATTATTATTATTTGAAATTATACTATTATTTACGGATTTCATCGCGTTTATTGAGATTATAATTATGAAGGTGACGGTAGCCGGGTTAATTATGACATCAGGACGTCAAACAAGCCCCGTGACCACGGATGGCTGTGAAGCACCCGAAACGTCGAGATTTGAAATATCTGATAAAATCCCGAAATAATAGTTTAATTTCAACTATATACTATTCGTGCAAATACAAGAAATTATTATTATTATATTTATTAATTAAAAAAGTTTTCTTTTTTATTATCCTTAACACTATAATGCGTTAAATCTACATTACAATAATATATTAACGAACGGAGCGGTCGGGTGTCATGTATCGTGTGTTAATAACAGAAAGGGTAATTTATTTTCTGTATTAACAATAATTCTTATGGAAGTTCAAGTTTTAATAAATTCCATGTAGCCAGAATCAGCCTAAACTAACATCAAGACTTATTGATTCTATCCATATTCGATGTTTATTCATTTATCTATTCCTGAGTGACAACTCCACAAAGGGACGTATGGACACGCACACAAGCGTCCACACCTACACAAAAAACTCACGCTGTAAATATATTCCTTACCACACATTGTCTCGGTAACCGTTCAGTAGTTTCAGTTGTCTAATAAGATTTCGCCTGCGACTTCGTTCACCGGGAAAATTTTCCCGCGGATTTTCCAGGAATACCGTAACCTACGTGTCCTTGGCCAGAATTCCTTCTTCAAAATCGATTCCGCGGTTTGGCCGTGAAAACAACAGACAGACTAACAGAGTTACTTTCGAATTTATAGTATGGATAGATAATAATTGTACCACGAATTTTACGCTAATTCTTTAGTGTCTTGTCAAGGCTCTAATTACATCCTGTCAGTGTAAATTTCATACAATTTTGATAATTTTATGTCATGTACGTTAAATTTACAATACGTCAAACTCCGATCTTGCATAGCATGACCGAAAGTCGTAAAGAGGTTAAAGGAAACAGTGGAGGCGCTGTCGAACAATACACGTGGTAAATGTCAGGGCCGTGACTCACTATTGCAGCCGAAGGGTTGAATCACACAACTCGCCCCCGCCCTTAATGCCTTACTGTGTAATCACGTACTAATTTACTTTCAGGAATCATTAAATGAGGTTATACCACGCCGAAATGTATGTTCGTAGAATTTGCCGTGGCTTATAACTTTAGGTACAATCAGTCTATTTCTACTTAATCAGTAATTTTAAGTTAATTTCTGAACCTTTCGAAGAAAGCTACTACAAAAACAAGCATTTCATGGAAATAGCAAAGAACGCGTTTTACTAGGTGATAGAGTTCTTCTTTGCCGAGGAGTCAACTGGGTACCCTCTTCCTCATTTCTAGCGCCAACTAGCATTTCAACCACAGTTGTGTTTCGGTTTGAAAGTTATAGAGAGTAAGCGCTATAAGGCATTCCATCTTAGTCATTAGGGGTGACAACGCGTCTGTAACCTTCTTCGATTGAAGTTGTTTGCTCATGGGCTTCAAAAGCCACTTAACATGAGGCGGACAGTTAGTTAGTTGGTCACCCCAATCCAATAAAAAATATCATCAACATTATCACTTTAAGTTTTCTCTGAATAAGCAAAGGCCTTTTCCACTTATACCATAATATCGACTATCGATATACCATATACCATATGTCTTCCATCAGAGATGATTATTTTGACATCTTTCGGAGGCAACGATATTTTTCGGGCATTTCACTTGGTCAGCTTTTACACACTCCGAAGGCATCTAAAATATATGCTATACACACGAGACGCGATGGGATGATTATTCATAAATTAAATTAAAACTTATATTTAAAAAAAATACTTTATTATTTATTGTTTATGTACTATGCGCACAGTCACTATATTTAATGTTATTTTCAATTTATACAAGCCTGATTTAGATTACAGAAGAATGATCTAAGATACACGTAAAACGTATAAAGCTCGCAATGTTAGATATAAACTAAAATAGATTAAACGCCGTGCACTGCAGTCTGTTCGCAAAGGTGTGTCGGCACTGGTTAATTCAGAGATACTTTTAAATTAGTATTTGCATTAACATTTTATTTATTAATTATAAACATTAACATTTTGAAATTTATTTCATATGTTACAGTCAAAAATTCTTATTATATCGGACTAACTCAAAACCATTTTAGATTGACGATTCCTGATGCCTGATATAATTCAGGCTTCTAGAATGGTATGACGTAACATTTTATTATTTTTATTAAAAAATAATGTGCCGCCGTACCATCCTATTTTTGGTTAGTTTTTTAACCAACAAACCAAAGTAAAATGGAATTAAATACTCCCTTAATATTTTTCTGGTGAGTTACTTAAGGCCTTTCTTTTCGACAATGATGATGTTTTTCGAAGCCCTAATAGTTTAAAAAAAAATACGTTTAAAAGAGCCCACATTAGCCAAATTATTGAATATAGAGTAGAATTTTCTAATTTATCTAAATTTTCCTTGAGTATATCTGTGACTATCTATAATCCATAATTAAGTAACGTAACCTATAATGCTCATGTTTTTAATTAAATATACGTGATGTAAAAATGTATGTGAAAGCGTACGTAGTCAACATTTCTTTTCATTTAATTTCTTAGGAAACAATTAGTTTGATCTCTCTTCGGAAGATGACGCCAGTATAAAATAACTCTATAGTTATTTCTAATTTAGGAATTCGTTTGGTTTGCCTTACCTAGTTCGATTTCTTTTAACGAAATTCTTACGATTCTTTTAAAAAAAATCCTATGCTTGTTCCTAATGTAAACGAAAAGGTCCGGAGGCGTTCTTATTTAAATTGTGATGTTAGTACTAATCTTGCTTTGTCGAATTAAACTTGGCTCGGTAACCTACTTGTTCGTAGTCTTTGTTAAAAGATTGGGATTGCGAGTTAGAACCCCAGAGCAAACATTTGTGTGATAAATATGAACCTTTCTTTATGTTAAATATTTGCCATGCGATTTGACTCATAGGTATTTATTTAATATCGTCTAATCATTTGTTTATCTATATTTAACACTAGCGAATGCTCTTTCTTGAATTTAAGAGAATTGACTATTTAGGACAGCCGGGGTGAGCAGTAAAAAAATTAAAATTTCTTCGATACACTTAATGAAATTGTAACTGATAAGAGCTGTATGTACGAGTGTATGATATAAATTATCAAAAATATGTTGAATTGAAAGGACAAAATCAAAATTTGTTTCAAACCTATATGGTACTGACCGCAAGTGACAAATTATTTTAGAATTTTGTTCTTACATATTGAAGGTTATTCCGCCATCCAATGTCAGAGGCAGATATTTTTGTTGGTAATAGGTACCCTTGATGAAGTTACTGACACCTTTTTACCCGCCCCAGAGCGAGTAAGAATAGAATACGCGAGGTTTACAGCGGCTAAATCCCCACGTTGTTCCACTTTCGCCATATACCGGCTACTTACATAGTCATGAATTCCACCTGAGCTTCAAACTCCACAGAGTCTGCTATCCACAACACTCGGAAATACTTTAGCTTCCGGCCCCCACCGGCGTATCTAGTCCGGTGCATCGTAATACCATTCGGTGGCGCGTCTCCCCCAGCGGTCCCTCCACGATCGCATCAGAGGGCGGTCCAGCCATAGTCTATAGTCGCAGAGGATAGGGCAGAGTGGAACATCGCTTCGCCATATATCGCATTCTGGAACAAAACTCCTCTTCACTAGCAGGCTAGGAGAACGACACAAATCCTGATGAAAGTGCTTCTAGGTTTCACGTGGGTGTCCAAGTCAGGGGTCGGGAAAATAATATACGATACCTAAATAGTGATAAAAAAAATATTGCTAAATGAAAATGTTATTCTAAATGTAAAACCGTGGTCGAAACCTGCCCTGAGTACATCATCAAGTAGGCATATAGTGGCGGCATAAAAGATCTGCCAACTTCTTTCTTTTCTTAGGTATCGTAAAGTCAGACAAAGACAGATGGCTTAACCAAAAATACAAGTGAATCTGCATGCCAAGCTTGGCAATTATGGTAGTGGACTATCAGCAGACTGGCGAAGTAGACATAAGCATCTCCCTAGTAGCGCAGAAATTCACGCTTGTTTACGTGACCGCAGTACCAAATACCAGACCCCGAAATCATGTCCGCGGACTATGTATTTGAGGTCTTTTTATTTAATATTTTAAATATTATACTATAAATACACTAAATTTCCCAAAAATATTCAATGTACAAATTTACCCCTTTTTTAATATGTATAGATTACATATATGTATACACAAATATAGATTTATGGATGAAATCAATTATGTGTACATCAAGTCACGGTTATTGCTAGCGTAAGTGGTAATACCATAGTGCTCTAATCCATCAGTCAACCCTTCCTTAATAACTCGCACGCATTTACCTAATGACTTATTTTTGAACTAAAACCCTAAAAACTCAAAATTGCTTTACTTAATACCTTGTAAGCATTTAATTAATAAAAATTATTAATTATTTATGAAACGTCACCCCCGAGGGCTAAGATGAAATGCGTATGCCTATTACGTGTGTTATACTGCTGATTGGCGTTATAAGACGGTGGTATCAAACAGAGATGGTGTCTACCACCTAGATGCACCCCAGCGCTGCTATGCACCTGAGGCGTCGGGGATAAAATCAATAAATAATAGTCACATTGCATTTTGTAATACTGGCGTAAAACATTTTGTAATTTTGTTCATACATTGCCTCCCATTAGCACTTGTTCAAATAATGTAATTATTTGAAATAGAATGAATAAATTCAACTTTAACAAATCCAATAAAAACATTTACCACGTGGATAAAACTTTAGTCATCGCTACTGCCATTGCATCACTGTACATTTTAATTAAACATATTAATTTATTAAACGTTTTATGGCATATTTTTCTTATTAACATCAACGCTATTGTGTCTTAATTTACCTACACAGGATTATTTTGTACTGATGTGTCACCTACAATGGCGCATTCATCAGAACCCTTACTGTAATAATATATGTGCTGCTGGTTTTCTATATAAATAAAAAATAAAGAGATCTTATAAATAATGTGTGTCTTAATATGGCTTGCACGTCTTTTGGCTGCAGTAACTACTTACCATCAGTTCACCTCCTTGCTCGTTTTCACCCCAATCCAAAAAAGGAAAACAAACTTTTCATGCGATTTGTTGATATACTCTCCCTTCCTAATCCCTACTACTCATAGTATGTCCGCCGACATTGACCGTCGCTGACCTTGCACATCAATGTTGTAATGCAACGCCCTGCACATTGCGTGAGCGCAAAAGTTTGTTACATACGATGAGGCTATACCAAGACTTCAATTACTTATTTTTATAGAATTTTTAAACTTATAATATTTATGATTGACGGTCGATACCTAGACATTTTTTTTTATTAAATATTCTATTTGAAAAATAATTGTTCAGACAATTGATTTATTTTGCACATAATAAAAAATAAACACGGTAAAAAATAAACTGTCCTCAGCTAAATCTTACAATACTTTGTAAAGTGTGTAGGTTATTTTTAACGTCTTTTCCGATGTTCGTGTTTACCATCTTTGCTGTGTTGTTGACAGATAGATAAGGGTATATGAATTCGAGTTATAATTTTTAGGCCCAGCGCGGTGATTATAGGCAATTTTCCATACATGAATACCAGCCTTTCTTGGTACTTTCATGGAAAGGCCCATGTCCAGCTGTGGTTTTGGGTAGGCTGATAAAATGAAAGAAAGATTTTTGGATTTAGAATAAAATCGGTGCAGGAGTCATCCCGTAAAATTTTCCAGTGACGTAACTACTCACTTTTTAAGCCTTTTTAAGTGCCAGATTAAAAACCTAAAGGTGATGTTTTTCGAAATCAGGATACAATGATATGCGCGAGTAGGTATATTGTTTTTGGTACAATGGACCTCTGACATTTTATAGAATGCCATTTTATATAACAATGACGCGCTGTGCCTATTACTGTGGTTTTAGTACCGTAGCATGGCGAAGACCCGTGCCAAATGTAACTCGCCAGCTTGAGAGAACGTAAAAGTTTAAAAGACAATCATGTTGATTATGTTTCTTTCCAGCTTCATTTTATTTGCTGAATCTGAGTTCTTATTGAGGTACCGATGAACAATCAATGTTAAATGATAATATATTTGTAATGTTATATTTGCATCGAGCACGAAAAACCCTTTTTTCTCGTGTTTATCGTATTAGTTAACTAGGGGATATAATGTATGGAAAACCTCGACAGTTTCGGTAGACGGCGTAACGACTAATCATCTCAAAAATTGTCCATACATTTGAATTATATTTATTTATCAGATCATGTCTTGGAAAGAGGTAAAGGATACTTTTGAAGTCATTTAAGAGTTCTCTTGATACAAAATTTATAACCACGCGACCGTAGTCGGCGCACAGCCGCTAGTATATTATATATTTTTTTATAATATTAGAGTATCAACGAGCTAACAGTTTAACTCATATTAAGTGGTTACTCTAGCCCTCGTACACCTGCAAGTCAACTCCAAACAAAAAATATTACAGATGCTTATTGACATATCTGTGTACTAAGATGGGATGCCTCACAGCCTATAATTATACTTGCTCTCCATACCATTCAAATTGGAACTGCACAATGCATTGTTGCTTACCAGAAGACATGGGCGCGAGAGATACCTATCCACACAAGAATCTAGGCAAGAAAAGGTGTTCGACCAACTAGTAGACTCACACCTGCTCTTTCACGCAATTGTTTTTAAGGTTTTCCCTTTCAACTCGTGTGTGTGGAGTAAGGGAAAGGCTTTGAAAATCTGAAGGTGAATGTCCGGGTGCTAACCAGGCGACGAGGCACAGCACCTGTGACGTTCTATCTTCCCAAGAAGAGCCCTGAGGGTTGTGGAAGTCAACAATTCGTACGACAGCTGTACGCTGTACGTAGCCGTTATATAAATGTACTCGTTTATCAATGAATAGTGGTTCGTGAATTCAATGAAGGTCCCGCCTGAAACAGTGTTATGGTACTCCTACCGATCATCACTGAGAGGGGATCCTTTTTATTTGTTGTGTGACTGCCAAATAAATATATTTCTATTTTATTTTATTCATTTTGTTGACGAATATCCCGTTTGCGGAAACATTATACATGTATTTACGGCAACCGCTAATATCGAGCTTAACCAACCATTGGACACTTTCCTTGGCGGAGGGGGTATCGCATAGCTATAATGAACCGTAACGTGTAAAATTATGTATAGGTCTCACAGGTTACATATTTCGGTAACGCGTATGAATAAATGCTAAGGAAGCAGTCTATCCAAATCAGTTATTTATAAAATTCTGTTAGCACAGGGTGCGTAATGTTATTTACCTTTCAGTTTTAAGCAATGCCATGATATCATCTATCATGGCATTGCTTAGGGGATCTGCCCCTGAGTCAGGTGACCATAGTCCTTTCCCATGTACCTCCCAATGTACCAATCGTTCCAATGAGATTTTCGAATATTTGTACCGTTCACGTTGGTCCAAATAAGCTTTAGCAAAATTTAGCATGTAACGACTAAAATATTTCTTATTTATTTTTATATTTTATGATATGTACATTATTATAGCTCCAAGAAAATACAACAAACAATTCCGTTTTATGTATATTTCACATCTTTTTAAAATTTTTAAACGTCCTGTTCAGTATTTATTGAATGCGGCACAACCGTTGTCTATAGCAACGGTTCGCTGGCAATAAATTGCCCAGTACGTTTATGGAACGCTGAATGAGCGACGTCAAAGATATTTTTGTCTGTTAGAATTTTCTCTGACGTCTATGCGCTTGCGTACCTATCTTAAGATTTATTCCTTGTATTAGGTACCCATCCGTGGGTTTAATTTATTTAGCTTTGCTAATGGATTTGAGATATGGCAAATTTATTCATTATTTTTTTAAGATCGTTTTTAAATAGCCATTTAAAGTCTAAAGGCGTAATGTTATGTGACACCTCTTCGTGAATTAATACGTGTAAATATATTGTCATACGAGACTTACGGTGAAAGATGATGCGTATTAACTTTTTTGTCATATAATTAGCATCACTTATGAAGTAGGGAACCTACCTTAAGTTTGATCAAAATATACTAAGTAGCATCGAGCTTTTAGTTGTGGCTTTGCGCGTATTATCGCTGTAAGGCGCTTTGGCTAACTTTTTCTTTCGTAGATTTCTTCGTCTTCTGCTTCATATATAAGCACAGTCATAATAACATCAACGTTACCCATTCAACGCCAGATTCTTTGAACGATACACATGCTTAATAGTTCTCCAACGCTCAGTTCGTACAGTTAATGTGACGCTTCGATACGCTTCGACTCTGCGTCAATGAGAATTGAAGGTACTTAACAGTGTGTTGTGTTGTCATTACTGATTGCATGCCTTACCATATGCAATATTGGATAGGTAGGGATTCAGTATCTTATTTCACCAATAATTTACTTGGTACTGATACCATAGTTCAGAATTCTGAGTTGTATCTTTTCCTTGGATTTATAGGGTACAAGACGAACCTAAATTAAAAAAATTCAGGTGTTTTAAATTTGGATATTTCGTAATCAGCCAGCATGTAGTTGTCCTTATGCATATCGATTTGATGCCATGTCTCACAAATTATCTAAGAGCCCTTTTTGGATTAATGAAGAAGGAAGGTCGCATTTTAGTTCAACAACCATATTCAGTATTCACGTTGAGATGTCATCGGCATGAAGAAAAAAAGTCAAGCTTAAAGATGTTAAATAATGTTTACGTTCTATACTTCAATGTACTTGGTCAAGCTCGTGTGATACGAACAGAATGTTCATTATGTCAGGACATAGGATATTGTAGCTGATCAGTATCACTAGTTTAGTTTACAATTAGTTTTTAAAATACTGTAGTTAAGGTACATATACCTGTGCAAATTCATGGATAGAGAAGAAATGCCAGATTTATCTAATTATTTTCCTCATTTTTGTATATATATCAAGTGAGATGAGTCATCCAAACGAGCTAGGAAGGCGGGAGCGCCGTGCAGTGGCACACTTTATTGTCTATTTCTGATCCTTGTCGAAGAACACATATTGTTTTGATCGAACGATTCGATCGGACCGCTGTGACGCAACCTTCGATCGGACATCGCCTGGCGCATCTGCCTGGCGACAGGCCAAACTGCGACCACCGGAATATCCGGAACAGGAAATATACAAAACGCCTCTTGATATTTTTGAATGATTCAGTGTAGTATTAAGATGATTTTGTACATGGCCGTACATTTTATCGAGGTGATGTTGGCGCCATCGAGGTTTTATTTCTGCATTCAGTGTTTCGCAACTTTGGTATTTAGTACTTGTGTAAATAAGAACGAAAAACGACTTAACAGTCAACCTTGTGACCTGATGTAGTAATATGTAGAAGGTACTACAAATACGTAATAGATAATATGTAAGTTAATATTTAAGTATATGATGTATCTATATCGCTCGTTTAATGATGTCGAGACACTATACTTTGGGTGATGGTCATTCCTGTTTTCAGTACTAGAAGAGACTAAGAATGTGCTCAGGACGCTGTGGGATGAATTGCGTAGCCGACATAGCAAAGTATGAATTATTGCATGAATTCCGACTATATGCATCATGCATGCGCATATATTTTTAGAAATAATTTGCAATTTTGAAGCTCACAAGCTTATTTAAGTAATCTGACGTACCTATGAGCGTAATCAGAGCAAAACAATATTACAGATTTTAACGTAGTCGTTTCTAAGGACAATATAATTTAACTTACTAAGATTTCCTAATTGATTATATCACCTACCTGAAAACAAAGAATCGTACATCTTTATGCGCATATCCTACATAAGCGTGTGCGCTACCTGTGTTCCGCTAAAATGCATCTAGCTCCACAAGAAATAAGGTACATAATATTTCATAATTCTATCGTGCCATTCCCGGCGCGTGTGCGGTGTCCCAATGACCTGCTAACCGGCCGGGATGCGTTCGGGAAGCAACGGAAACACTCGAAGGGTCACGGAAATAATCGAATGCACGCCCCGTTCCCGTGCAATCGAAGGCTCCTTTCATTGAAGCTGTATTTTATATTTAGCTTAAATTGTTCACCAATAGCTGTTAATATCACAATATTATTATATATATAATTTAGACTTTAGTAGTGTATAGAGATATGACTATAACTATATGTTGGTGGGTTGGGAATTTTGATTTTCGGTAGGTAGATCTTTGTGTAAAGTGCATTGTATAGTAGGAGGTCTCTTCTATCTATTTCAACTATAAAGCAGTGATATTAGCATCGCTGGTTAAAAGGGTAATCTCATAATGTTGCCAGATATAGTACAGTGTTATTAGATATAAAAAAAAATCCATCCCAAGTAAAACTTTCATACATTTTATTTATAACCGTAAAGTGGAGCAATGTTTATCGTCATCATCATCATCATCATCATCTGCATCTTTAAGACCACTGCTGAACATGGACGAAAGTGAAGCAAACCGATTTACATTTCTTGGAGGATTTGCCCATACTGATAACGCTGAGCAAACGAATTGGTGAGTGCAGTACCGGCACTGCACTGATAATGACTAACTTTCCAATTTGCCAACCTCAAGTCTCACAGACTTGTGCCCATCACTAACTAATTCGAATGGATTTTTCACCTCATCTCAACTTGCCGCAAACGCTATGCTTAGCAGATTGGCAATCGTTGTGCCAGAGATCTCGCTTTGACGTTGCTGCCCGTCGCTGGTCTGAACAATATATATCTGGCATATTTAAGATTGTTACGGACGACATATTTCGAAGGTTATAAGAATTTGCTGGCATTTATCTTTAAGTCAATTTTTACCACACCCACGAGATGAGATGGGTTGACAGATTTTCGTGTTTTTCATGGAAATGTGAAGATTAAGAAAGACTGCACCGCAGATTTGTCTAATTTCACATGGAGGAGACACGAGTAATTTATAATAACTTGAGTAGGAGTCCCTAATCGATAAGTCGACGGAAAGATCGTGTTATTGAACCATGGCCGTGATTTGACAGTTTGTGTAAGTGGGGTGGTTTATATATACCCATTATCGTTTTTAATTGTCTTTCGTAACTAAAAGTGTGGAGGTAAAATATTTTTCACATGGGAGGTTTGAGTTGTGTTCATTTTTTATTCTGTTTTTGTGGTTAATTTATATGTCATTATTTTAACGAGTTTTAATGTCTGATGTTTGAGACTGTGGTTTACACAACGTTACTACGAAAATCATGTTCGAAAAATGTAACGTTCACCATTTACATAAGCTCAATAGGCCAAACATTAAAATTAGTTAGATATCATTTTAAGTCTCCACATTAGATTTTTTTTGCAATTTATGAAGGGACATTTTCGCTACTTAAAAAAATTACGAAGTTGTAACTCTTACAACTGATTCAAAACGTATTCGCTTCGCATCGTAGATGGTGTTACTCGTCACCACTCCACAGAACACTTGGAGATGGTTATCCCGCCATCTGTCGAATGTCAAATGTTTTTTAGGATTTTTCTCTTAGAACATTTATACGACACCCACGGGTAAAAGGGCGTGGCAGATTTTCATACGCTGTCACAAATCGGCCTTACTTAACTATTTTGATTAATCATAATCCTTTTGATGATGATGTTTTTATCGTGGTAGAGCCAAGCGGCAGCATTTGTTGCTGAACGAATGGGTCGGCTAGACCCGGGTAATACCACGACCACGAAGAATACCCACTTGAAGAAGAGGCATCTTGTGTTTCTGCGTTTCTGCCTTTCGATAAGTGAGGTACCCGGAGGCCGACTCCCCCTTCCCATATTCCGCCTTCCGATCCTCCTTTCAATCTCCCAAATATCATTAAAGGTCGACAACGCAGCTGCAGCTCCTCTGGTGTTGCAGATGTATGTGGGCGACGGTAATCATTAACCAACAGGTGAGCCGTTTGGTTTTGCCACCTATACACAAAAAAAAGATGTCTTCCTGGCCGATTTCTATCACGAAGACTTCTTTCGAATATTAGCGGCAGTTGTCAAATATGTAGCAGATCTTATAGTGCCGTATACACAGAAGCACTCACTCGTCTTGATTTTCCCATATCCGATGTAGCGCTTATGCCATAATATAGGAGGAATCTGGTTATGGAGACATGGGACGAGCACAACACAACTGAACCCGAAAAACAATAATATGTGTTTTTGCACAAATTTTGGTTTCGTCAGGGATTCGAATCCCGGGCCTATGGCTCAGCAGACAGGTGCTCTAACCCTATCAAACCCCACCTCTTTGAGATAGATATATAGAGTAAGATACATTCGATTATACCGTCACCAAGTATTTGCTCGAAGATAATTTATATGTAAAATAAATTTTTACTGCGCTATGAGGAAGCCATAAAGATGTTTTGTAAACATTGTTCTTTCGTAGATTCTTTCAGTCTTGAATGTAGCCAAATAACATTCACCTAGCCAGAAATAAGTATATACGCATTACTTTTCGCACGTGGCTCCATCGTTTATAAACTGTATTTTCCTCTTTGACGCAAGGTAATGAGAGTACAAAAGCTATGATGTGCATAACACCTTAGGATTTTTAAGGGCAGCTATAGACATTTGAAATGAAACCAGCATCAAAATCGGCAATGTAGTTTACGCACGTTGCTTTGACAAACGTACCGAACGGACAATAATTTTAAAAACTATGGTTTTGGGTTTTAATATCACGAGAGGTATTGCTTTAGAATATATGTATGGACAAAGCTATTTTTGGTTTTATAATAATATAGTAAAATGAATCGATCTGGAGTTTATTATTCGCTTATCTAAACAAATTTGTAATAACAATATTAGTCATAACCTTTTGACATGACATTTGCACAGGTTGTAGATTTTACCCCAGGGGCTATCGCAATATTGCATCTTATAGCTTAGTAATATTCCATGGTCACGGTCAAATATTTATCCGTAATGTGTCTGCCTACCCTCTGTGAGTGACAGGCGTGAGTTGTTATTTATCCTTATGTTTTGAAATTCTCATAAATTTGAGGGGTTTTAAGTGTCCCATGTCCTAGTATGTAAAAAACGACGCCGGTAGTGTTCCATTCATTAGTGTGAGCATTTATGCCTTTGCTATAGAACTCTGAAGATCTGGACTCTACAAAGTCTTTGAAGGCATTTTGTCACCCTTTCTGAAAATATAATTCGTACTCATCAAAGCGAGGCCAGCTTTAGCGCGTGCTCCTCTATGCACATTAGTTAATTCATGAGACACCAATCTCTTAATTTTTTAGTTTTAGTAACAATAAAAGTATTATTCACAAATCTTGATCGATGCAGGTTTACATTTAAAGTGGGCGCTCCATTAAAATGGCAGCTTTAAAATTAAAATATATTATAACAAATAAATCTTTTTCACCCTCACGTCAATACTTACAGTTTTATGGCCAACTTACATGAAGCTTATCTGTGATGTACTTATACACATTCATAAACGTGTTATAACGGGGTGCAGCGGCTGACATGGTCCAGGTGCGTCATTCTGATTCAGAAGTGTATTTGTAGCGTATAGATAGCTACATATATCCATATGTTGCCTACTTCCATATTAGCGTGCTCTGAAAGGTACGATCTACTAACAAAAAGGTAAAAAGGGTCTTACCAGCGATGCTAAGGTCACTTCGTACGTAAACAGGTCAGAAAGGTGGATCGTTTGTTTATTTTTAGTACTTAAGGTAGGGTTAGGGTAAATGTATGGACGATGTAGATGCATAAATTTAAGTGAAATGTGGATGTGGCATTTTAAGTTCAGGTAATATCTCATGACTCTTTATAGTTTTAATCTCGACTGTAACCAATTGATACACATTATGTTAAAAAATACGTCTTCATGTGTACGTCAGTCTATTTTTTTAACAAATAAGGACAACAAACTGGCACACAGTCCATTTGATGGATAGAGGTCGCTGCAGCTCATAGACACCTTAATCTAACCTCGATAAAGAATCAAGATGTGCTGTCAGCCCCGAAGTCTATAAATAGATGAAGTGACTATAAATAGTTCTCTGGTTCAATCAGTCATCATAAGATATACATAAGGTTTGAAGATTGCGTACGTAGTTCCCTAATCGAGCCAAACCATTCGTATCATTAATAAATTACTAACAATCGTACACACCGCTTCCCGCGTTAAAAGTAATAAACAAAATTGAGTGATGTCCATCGCAACATCATAAGAAACATCTAAAAAAAATCTGATCAAAATCGGTTCAATGGATGTCAAGATTAGCCTGCACATCAAAATTCTGTATTTTATATTTTTACGTCTTTATATATTGGTATAGATACTAGATAATATAGCCTCAGCGTGATTCTGCCACACTATTTGGTCTGTGCTGGCTGTTCAAGAGAATCTGGCAAACCCTAACTCATAAATGTCGAGTAAGAGAAGTGTCAGATAAATCATCTCCGTCTCCGACATTTCGCGGAATAACTATGTCAAATACTCCAGATCTAATTTATGCAGACGGGTACCGGGTAACAGCGTCTTCAACATTATATAACATTATTCGCCAACCCACCTGTAGATTACGGAATATCTTTCCATTAGGGGAGGCTTCTGTCCAGATTAGGGCTGTTTGGAGGCTACTGAAGAATGCAAAGAAGGGGAAAGGACTAAAGCACTCACTGCATCATGCATTCGGTAATGTGTAGAAGATGACGGGAAAGCGTTTAGTGCAGTTTTAAATATTGATTTTTCAGTACGAAAATATGATAAATCTTTGTTCTTCTTATCAGTTTGCGTTTTATTTAAATGCTCAGGTAGGCCTATAAGGTTACATAGCTTCATTGTAAAACTTTATTTCGGCAAATGAAACATATAGACTATGAATGGTTTATAAGAGAGTCTGTAAATCTATATTTCAAATATTCTGTACTGTATTGCCGGTATTTCTTTTTAGATGTAGATTTAGACATTTTAAAATACAAATTAACTTCTCGACAGATTATAGATAATTATAGAAATAATGTATATATAAACACTGAAATCACCCACGCGTCACGACTATTTATCAAGGCGGAGAAAATTAAAAACTTGCCTGGAGCTATCGCTTATATAGATTTGATTTAGTGCACGTATTAACTTGTATTTTGCTATGCCAGCTCACTTGCTCTGTAAAAAAGGAATTTCGTCAAAAAAACCTGGGTCATTATCGTCGAAACATGTTTGATTGCACAGACCGCGTGTTTGCCTACCAACTTACAAGGACTAGTCACCGTTCATTTATTTTAAACTAAAAAATATTAGATACGCTAACTTAACGTTGCTTGTTAACGCGATAATAATAACATAATTTATACAGCAAGATAATATATTTATTTGAGGATTATAAACTGTATTTTATGGAAATAATATATAAATTTGAAATGAATTTATTAAAAATATTTTTGTGCTGATTGGGGTAGGTGCACAGCGGTCACAGATCCTCATGACTACCTCTGGATCCACTATAGCCCAATGGAAGGCTCTATACTAATATTATAAAGAGCGAAGTCGTGTACTTGTGTATAATACGAATGTGGTTAATCATCGAAACTATTAGGCCGAGATAAAAAAAAATCACTATTTGAAGGCTACATTACTTCAGACGCCTCGCGGTCTAAGCTTCATGTTTGATATCCAAAAAAATAATTCGCTAGCTTACTTTTTGTATTAATTGCATATAGTTATTAGTTAAATAAAAGTACTTAGACATGAGACGAGCACTCGTGCATGGTAAGTGCCACAACTGCCCATAACTTCATTACGCTCGTCATCTCAGAAACTTCAGTATTCTCCAGAATATCTCAGGAGGCAGTCAATTATCTGCCTACTACAATACACGTAGTGCTTAAGGAATAGTCTTGCATTCATATTGTGATAAGGAACTATTATTTTATACGTAGGTATATCATACCGCAATAAATTAATGCAACTATCAGAGTAACGTGTTACTTTGCGGAAACTCATATAAAATCGTGCACATAACTGAGAGCGACGCAAGTTAATTGCTTTTATGTCCGCATACATTATTTAATAACACTTCATTCCGCGGCTTATTCATAATGCACAAGCACAGTCGCTCTCCGCAGTCAAACGTTGCGCTCGGAGCGAACGCAAACATGTAATTTACTTTTACTTTGTTGAGATATACGGACTTAATGTACCTTATTCGGAACAAAGTTACCTATAAGCTTATAGCAGAAAAGTGCAATATTCTCTACATAGTCAATTATGTAGATATTATAAAAAGGAGGAATATATCATATTCTTCTCACACACTGGTGATAGGGATCTCTAGTGGACTAGGCATCACTAGTGCGAGCCTTGTTATATTTGTGTTTTAATACATTTTTTAAAGATATAACTACAGAATGACTATTTTATTGATTTCATATCAAATCACGAATTAAAACTATTGTATTGCAATCTTAAATAAAAACGCAAGCTGTGACTGAAAAGTTTAAAAAAATAAAACGTCGTAAACAAGTGTCACGAATCTTGGCATCTCTGTGCACAAGTCACCTATTGCAAAACTATTGCTGAAACGGAAGTTTTCATGAGTGAAAACGAGTGATAGCCAGAGCCAGAAACATGAAAAGTGTCGTTAATTATTATCACATATTAGTTATCGTACAGCACATTGCCCCGACACAATGTTACGTTCACAAGGCGTCCCCAATTTATTCATGTCTTAAAATAACAGATACAAATCGTTGCAAAATCGTTACCGGCGCAATAGATTAATGTTTTACTCGTGCCTAATTTAATTGCGTTTTGCTTAATTAATTAAGTCGACTAAGACAGCAGAGATTTTTATGCACTAATTTTAGAAATACTTATATATGAACATCGTAAATGTCTTACTATTAGAGCAGTTAGAGCCGTGATACCCCTAATATTGTTAATTGCAATTTTAAGGGCTCAATTTACGATAATCTCTGCGGTCAAGGAAAACATCTTGAGGAAACCTGCATGCATGTCTGGGAAATAATAAAAAAATATTATTTCGTGGATTTGTGAAGTCCGCCAACCCGCACGGGAGCAGTGAGACGGACCTATCCAACCTCTAACCTTTAGAGGAGGCCTTTACCCAGCTGTGGGACATTCACAGACTGCTTCTTTACTTTACTTTGTAAACAATGTGACTCAATATTAGTGCCGGTTCTCTTGCTCTAATGATGCTGCTCCTCGTCGGCACAAACCTCTCGGATTTGGGTTTGGCAGAGACTGAATATTTCTCCATCAAGCGGTCGCCAGAGTTAGCTAGCAGGATGCACCACCTGCATGTGAGCTTCACATTGAGGAAAAATATGTTTTATTAACCCTAACTGTCCTTCGTGTTGTGTAAATCTTAATCCTCATCTCAAATATCAGAATTTTAAAAACGTTAAAATGATGACAAATAATTTGACAACAGAAATTATTTGACAAATGAGCAAAACTGGAATGTAATTTTCTAACCATCAGGCAGAAGGAAAAAAATAATTTTTCTTCTATCTATTTTAGTTTTGGGAAACAATCGTAGCACATAACGAATAACTTAGTTACGCTTTGAAATCACAGTCATAGTTCAAGTATTTCAGGAAAAAGATATGTGTTATGTAATTTGTTATTTTATTATGAAAATTTGTCAGCTTTTTAGTATTTCTTTTTCGTATCTTTACCGATATCCTATTCCATTTCGTTAGTTTCGATAGAAGTAATTTTTATAAAATCTCTGTTTTTAGCATTATTATTAGCAGCAATATAACCGCTGTAAATAGTGGTGCGTTAGAAGTTCGTCTATCTAATATCTTAGTAATACCTAATAAAATTTCAGTACACTATATCAGCTAAATGTTAACTTAACCCTCGTATAATCGTATACCGCAGTCGAGTGGAATCAACGTGAATCATGCGCCCTTGGCCTCGACTCAGCGGAACGTGTACCCTGACAGCTTTGCGGACGTTAACCGTCATATTTCTTTCGCTTACAATCTCTTTTCAACTAGAAAGATCTGTAGAAGTGGTTGATACCTACAATCAAAATGACATTTAAAGTCAAAGCAAATTATGTGTTTCCTGATCAGCAGTGTGCCATTTACAAGTAGCGCATTTATTTTTATTGTCCCAGCTTGAAGAGAAGAAGGAAGGAGGGAACGATCAAATCCAGGTCACTACGATTACGATACGAGTGACTTTGCATTATGATAAAATTAAAGCGTTCGCAGAGCCACAGACCTACCATAACACGAGCTGGCTCCGTATTAGTCAGGGTTGAAGAACATTTTAACTAGGGATTGGCGATTCTGTAGACAAATTACAGAATACATAATATATAATTGTAAATAAAACACTAATAGTATCATAGTACGAAAATGACAGGAAAACATTGTGAGTAAAACTGCATATCTGAGAATAATTAAAAAATGAAAAAAATTCTCGCACGTCTGAAGCCCGCCAACCAACATAAGAACAACGTGGCATACACTTACCGTACTCGTGCCGAAACACTCTTTACAGACTGCTACTTTACTTTTAAATAAAGTGCATGGGGCCTGGGATGCAGGTGATACAAATAATGATATAAAACTAAAGCGACACTTATGCTTACAGTTCATTAACGCATATGCACGCTCCGCAAAAATAAGTAATTCCGGAGCGTGCTCTTAATGTATATATGTATTTTTAATAAACTTACATTTTCTAAACATACATTGAAATAATGAACTTTGAGCACCACTCCAGCCACATAACAACCATTGTCTTCTTGATGTCAATGTTTTTTGACTGAATCAAGATGCATTTAGTTTTATAGTAATTTATTCAAATGGATGCATTGTATTTTCGTATCGACGAGGTATACCTATCCATTGTGCGCAATGTATCGTCGACCGCGTGACTGTAGTAAGTGTAGTCGGGATCGAGTTATATTGAACGAAATATTTTATTGAAATTGCAAATATAAAGAGAAACACGGCATTCTCATTATCATCATCATTACAGTCTATCACAAGCCAACTGCTGAACAAAGACCTTGCCCAAAGATTTCGACGAAGCACGGTCCTTTGCTTGCGTCCTTTTTTAATTTGCAGCTGTTTATTGATCTAATATTTGTATACCTGCATCTTATCTACATGTATTTAACTCGGCATGAATCTTAATATCTTATACACAGACGTACTTGTCCCACTGTTCACGTTGGATCGTACTAACGCCCACCAATAATTTGTTTTGTCTCTAAAAATCAGTTTGAATATAATGAAACCCGTATTTGTTTTCTATTAACCACGCAGTTGCAGGTTATAAGGCTGCACCGATGCTTGGTACATTTTACAGTTCAGTAGGTCATCGGGCAGGGCTGAGGAAGCTGCGTCCTGCTCCTGCCCGGGCGGCCGGGTCGAACGACCGTATTTAGGTCACTGGGGTGCACCACCCGATGCAAGCGCCGTACAGAAACTTTGAAATGGATGTGCGCTTTGATAAGATTCGAGCTCATATCTACGCTTTAAATCCTGTCCTAGTAGTATTATTCTAATATTATAAATGCGAGAGTCAAGTTTGTTTGGATTTTTGTCGCTCAATCAAGCCTAAAGGACTGAACGGATCTTAATGAAATTTGACAGTGAGGTCGAAAGTCATCTAATGGGATGTATCAACAGCATAAAGGCAGTAGCCGCGGGAATCCTGTTTACGCAGGAAGTTGCTAGTCAGAAATAAATTTGTAATATTTTTGTTTTTGTTTCTCCACAGCATATTAAGGCCACTCGACACAGGCATTTCCATAAGACCCCCAAAAAGACGGGTCGGTGAGCGCAGTAGTGTTATCCCTTACTACTACTATGGCTGTAATTTGGCTTCAAAGTTGTGTGTGGGGAATCCTGACACCATCAGCGTGCCCCGTGGGTATCGCAATAGATGACTTAAAACAGATAGCAGGTTTTACGGTGCGAGACAGAAGTCTAAAGCTACGCAGCCGAGCGGTTATGGGATCTGCTCTCCTGAGACTCGATTTCGATTTCGAGTTTTAGAAACTTAGGTACGATTTGAAAGGACACTTAGTTGTCATGTCGTTCACCGGTCGTGTTCTCCCAAATGAGCTCTATTAAAATTGAGTTGAAAGAATTGAAATTTCTAACCTCTAACCAATCCGGTATTGGATGGATATTCGGTCGTAAGTGCTAATAGCTTTATACGATTTCCAAGCAAGGATTAAGGGAAAACCTTCAAATTTTTGAGTATGTTTTGCTTTGAACTTTTGAATTTGCACCCAAAAATTTTCTCCTTCTTACGTTCGGAACTGCGGTGCGTTTATACTAATCAAACAAATAAATTTAAACTATATGATACATTTAATTGCTAATAATATTAAGTACTTTTATAAATTATATATACCCGTTACGAAGCACCTCTAAACATGCATAGACAGACTTCTCTTATGTTAATATGCAAACCATCTTAGACCGCGATGATTTAACCACAAGGTATGGTGCCTTCCTTATCTTTAAAAAAAAAAGTATAAACATAACCGGTAAATGATATTTTTAAAGTTTTATTATGTAGAAGAAATTACCGATTTTTATGCACGTAAATTTGATGTTATTGGAATTATACAAGATTCTTCGAAATCAACAATTTATGAGTCATAGAAAAGTAATGTAAAGTCCATACTAGTATTGAATATGTAAATGAATAGGTAATTAAGCGATTGTAATATATGTCAACCTGCCAAACTTAATGTTATGCGTAGTAAATATGAATTTTTGTTTGGAAATATTTCCGTTGTGTTATGCTTTGTATAATGTGTAATTAAAATATTCTTTTAGCATAATGTCTAATATAATAGAAAGTGCTATTTGCTAGTTGATAGTTGCTATTATTTAACCTTCATATGATATCTATTCTATATAACTCAATTACTATATATTTAAAAATGGTCAGTTGCGCTAAACTGCCACAATAAAACTACGGTGGAGCACGTTTAAGGGTCGCCTCGACCGAGGCAGGATCGCTCTCGTACAGAAAAAAGCATAAAGTAATAGCATAATACTAATATGTTTCATATATCCGAGCGAAAACCAGAACCATCTAAATATCAAATGAGATATTTCAGCACTTCCTTCTCGGTTGTTCATTAAGCATAAATTTAAGTGTTTATGAGCCACAAGGATACAGACATAAAGGCCATAAATTTTAAGTTTCCTCTACCATATATTTTGCGTCCCTAAGTGTGAGTTTTAATCTTTTATCTTTTCTCTTCTCTTTAATCTTGATGTAAGGTCAAATATCCTGTACCTAAATGCCAACGTTAGATGCAAATGGTGCACCCTGCTAGCCATCAAACGAGTCTCTAGGAACTTGCCAAACCAAAATCTCGTGACAGTACTGACTGCGCTACACAACTCGCTCGCCCGGCGAGGTGTCTATGGGAAAACCTTCCAAGAAATTTATACCGGCTTTGGATCGCGCTTTCTTGGAGAAACATATGTCCAGCAGTTGACTAAAATAGGCTGATGTAGTAGTCGTTGCTTCTACTTACAATTTGTATAAAAACGAAAAACGCCACTATGGGATACTTTGGGAAACTATTGACGATTTTATACAAATTGTAAGTAAACGCAGACTTAGAACCCAAATATCACTGGTAACTGTTAGACTTTCACACTCCGGGTAGTGTTCATATGCCCATTGTATAATATCGTTATTGACGGTTATTAAGGTTAATAAATGTAGCTAAATATTAGGTTCCAAAAAAGTTGAACATAGTTTGTTCATGAATCAGGTCTGACGCATAGGCGTCGTTACGAACTTGACAGTTTTGTAGCAAGGGCATTGGGTCAGGGACGTCAGAGCATACGTTTCCATAATTCTCTCAAAGTAAAAATTTACTTTTAAAATATATATATAGCAGATATGACCCTGTTTACTTTTTACCATACTCGTGATGGATTTTTTAAAATCTTTTGATATATTATGATGTTCTGAACATTTTAGTAAAAATAGATTACACGTTTTCAGCGTTGTTTTTTTGTGCTTGGAATAAAAATAATACGTTTGAAATCAAGAGGCATTATTTTAAATGTAGCAATAAAATTCGGCTAAAGCAAATGGCATGGAAATTTCGTAGCTTCCGTCAGATGGCGTAATTATCATCTCAAATATGCTCAAATACGCCTAAATTATCCTGGTGACAAGTAGCCTGGCACGGCAATCGAGCCAATTACAGCAAACTATCTTATTAGGACCATCCAACCCATCTGATTAGGTCTATGTAGCTGTAAACCCTTTAGAGGCTGCTGAATATTAAATATAGTTGACGTAATATCTTTTTTTATACTTTTTTTTATAGGAGAAATATTTTAAGAATTACAGAATTGCTTTCCTTTTCATAAACAGAAGTAAAGGATTATTGCGGCTACAAATTCGCGCAATTAAAGTCGAACAACGAGTAAAATTATTATATGGAAACAATTTACAACACCGCTGAATTGAGTTGTTAGTAATAAATATGTGTTATAGGAATTTCATAAGCGTGCCAAGATTTACTTTGTACACCTAACGTAGTATTTACTGCTGTCGCAAGTGGATGTGCCTGATGATGGACTTATTTCCAGGTTGTTTTTCGCTATGTAAAGGTATTGGCACATATTAGGTAATAAGTATTGCTCATATCTACGTTACTGTTGTGTTGATTATAACAAGATTATACAAACGAATTTAAAGCAAATAACTAATCTGATTAAATCTATACTAAATTTTGGGTGTCTTTTAGACACAAAATATTTCTGCGCTAACAATAAAGAAAATTCAAGAATTTTCGTTTTTATCTACCATTATTATTCGCAGGTCTTTCTTTTTTTCGGTATTATTTAAGGCGTTGAGAACTGTCTTTGTAACTTGTTTATTGTAGTTGATTGGCTTAAAACTCATCTAGATATACTCCTAGTTGAAGATGATTGCCCGTTACGAAGGTATTTGGCGGTGGTGATGGTAGCTAATCCTCTGTTTTTTTTTAGTAGTAGTTTCATAGGTATACTCCTTTCCACAAACAAAAAGTATTGGAACGAGGACACAAATCGCTCGTGCCGTGTCTAGCTATGGGCACAGCCACAGACTGGTGATGGCTCGATAAGGGTGAGCGATTGCTTCCTTCACGTCGTGGTGTTGTATTAGCAAACCGCTGCGCCACGTCAAGCTCGTCTGCATAGTTAAGTATACGGTATATCGGTGCTGTGTCACCCCGCGCTGTCTACCATGTCCTGTCGAAGGTCCCATTACACTTCTTTGGGGTATCCTTGCACTTATTCTAGCTCCTGCCTTGTCATATTATAACAGGTGCGAAGACATAATTAATAATTTTAAGATAATTTCGTTTCGTCGTATAGCTGATATTATTGAAATTGCTTTGAAGAACCTTTTCAGATGTATTAGGTACATGCATAGTTTAGTAGTAATATTTATTTGCAAGAAATTTAGTTTACAGATGTTAAAGCCATTAATACGTTCACGCATACTTCGCCACACGTTGGCATGGACATCAGCGACGATTGTAGTTAAATATTTAATTCTTACTTTCTGTGATAAATTTATATCACACATCTTGTTAATACTTATAATACGTTACACATAATGTTAAAACCCATTTTATAAATTATAAACTTTAGTTGCTTATTAAGATAGAAACCAAAGTTCAATGATCTAGATGAGTTTCATTGTAGATTTTTTATATAGTGAAAGCAAAATCGATCCAGTGTATTTAAAGATTAGATTATTTGCACAACGGAATCTTTCAGATCTTTATAATAATATAAGATGAACTTCAACAAAGGCGTAATTTTTTTGGTTACTTAAATTCACTTTTGTTGTTCCAGATTTATGGCTTCAAGAATAGTGAAGAAACATCGCATAAAATCTGATCTCCACACCCCACCCCTGTCTTACAGCGGTTTGGATTAAACCAAAATCACTGCTAACGATACCGAACAATGTTCTCCGTCAAGCACCGTCCACGTAAAGTGAAAACTATTTTGAAAACATCAAAAAGCCCAATGATCATAAAACCACAGATTAAAAAGTTGAATTTGACACATCAAAATAAAAAAAAGAAAAACTACGAGCTTACAAACATTGTAGCACCGAACTTGTGTTCCATGAATATCGAAAATTAAATAAGGACATTCTTATTTCGAATAGAGTTACCATATTCCCCTACCCGGGAGTTTTAGATTTTTCTGAAAAAGCTTTAACTAGTGTTTTTGGACGGAGATTCTAATAAAAAAAAATAGTTGCCTTCTATTAGTAGTTAGTAGTGTACTAAACCTTCGTTGGTCCAATACCTTTTAATGTGTAAGGGTAATTAGATGTCCCTGTGAAATAATTATCTATTGATGTTTAAATTAAACAATAATTTTAGAGGAGTCCTTTATTAGATAGAGTTATACGGGTGAGTGTTTAATTTTTTATTTAATTAAAATCATTTACATAATGTCTACTTCATAGATATTCTATATTGTGGTTGTATTAAACCGGATATCATAACAATTACTGCGCAGGCACTGAGTGACTTATTTCATTTTCTGCGTTTCGTATCATCGCTTTCTCCAAATGCCGACCTCACCTGCATGGTGCACCCTGCTAACTAACAGACGATGCTCTTGCGACCGAATGATGGCGCTAAATTCGTACGAATTTTGACGAACCCATATCCTACAGCTGAGTCACAGTGCGTGGGGAGCAGGATCGTCAGTGCGACACTGCACTAATCATTAGGTACACCAATCCCACTCATGCCCATCGAGGTAAGTATGGGCAAATCTTTCAAGATGAGGCCAATATTCAGTAGTCGACTTAAATAAGCTGATGAAGAAAAAGAAATATCTTATATACAGGTGCGTGTAATAGTTAGGACGAATCATCATTTTCTCAAAAGGCCTACGTAACCTTAACGTGGTGCGCCCAGCCAGACCATCAGAAGTTCACCTCCATAGAATACATGCCAGTTTCCCCAGGTTTATGATGATTATTGCATAGGGCATAAGCTCAATGAATGATGCTTTTCATTAGCTTGGAACTGGTATTGATTTTAATTGGAAAGTATAAGTATTGTACTGTGAACTTTTTAGGTAGGTAAAAAAACGTATTTAAATTATTTCAACGAAATGGTTCAAGAAACTAATATCGTCTGATATTTGAAGACTATGATGTCATGTCTACGATGAACTATTAGACCGCATTGCTACCTGACTTCCACTAGTTAGCGTACCTGACTCCTTGAACATGGGACCTGAGATCGTATCCCAGCCGAAGCTTATTTTATTGGTTTTCAAGTTGGGTCGTGTTGTGTCCCGTGTATCGGACCAATCCACCGAATTTATCGTATATGAGTTAAGTCGGCTACGGGTAGGCAAAGAAGTATGAGTGGCTCTGTGTTTTCATGAACACTTGCGGCAATACAGTATCGCCTACGCAGTTGACAACTGCCAGTAGTAATCGAATGTTGTAGCTGTGATTGAAATCGGGCAGGAATACGTCCAGGTCTAGTTTATTAAACTCGACCTAGACGTTTTAGAAAGGGTATGGAATATACCTGGTATATTTATGTTCGGTCTTGTCACCGGCATTCATGTTAAGTAACATCTTTATATTAATTCAGGAAATTCTATGACCTGTCACATACTTTTGAAGTTGTAAAAAGTTCGAGGAGTAATGCAATACTTCAAGGAGTTGTTGGCTTTTCGCCAACAGTCGGTCGACCCGCGTCGGATGTAGAAACACTTTGTTTCGTACAGTTATCGCTTCTATCATAATAGGAATGTATTATGTCATGATAATTTTAATTCGTTTTCCACTTTCCTAGCAAATGAAAAAAGAAACAATGGAGACGATTAATATTTTTTTTTACGAGAAAGTTACTCTTCTACTATGTCGTGGAGGCGTTTTACGGTTATAAATTGCTCATGGGCTGTCCCAATCATCCCAGATCGGGAACAATTTATTTGTTGGCAATTAAAACTTGTCCAATGCTGAGATCGAACAGGCGACCCGCAAGCCGTAGTCAATCGTTTAGCACCAGCAAATGCGCCGACAGAACCGAAATATGATAAATGTAACCATTATTTGTAACGTAAAAGTGATTTTCTGAGGGTATTTTACCGCTGATAGCTGACAAATCAGCCATTCGTTTGGCTGTCGCAGGCAAAGAATTGCTCCACCAGTGTCTGATGATGTAAATACAAATATTGATAATCTCATTTGCATACTATGTGTAATATATCTGAAGAGTGGGTTCCCTAACTGTCAACGAAAATTACCTCGATCGCTACTTGTCGGTCGGCCTAATCTGTCAGTTTCGTTCTATTTTGTCATTAGTTTGTATTTTAACTAGTACGTGTAGAACAAATGGTTGTCAACCCGCTTGCCTAGGTTTTCAATAATTTCAATACTAGAAGTGTATATTTTACAGTAAATAATTTCAATATATTTTAGGGAGCGTTGCAATGGAGAAGTCTGAAGTAGAAAAGTGCACCCGCACCGAGGACGGAGGACAGATGACCAGGAGTCGGGTAATTATACTGTTTAATATAAAATTTATTTGGATTATGATATCTGCCAAAAATCTTCGTAATTGGTAATAAATTTATCTTTCAAGTAAATTGTGGTAAATAAAGCAATATTCAAGTTCGCACTAAAATAGCGGCGCTAACATTTTTTAGTCGGCCTCTGTGACGGACGAGCGAGTCGTGTCTCTGATGGTATGTGTAACGCCTTCCTTATTTACAGTCGCAGTGGCACCTGAACCTCCTAAACTCCCACAAGTTTTAACTTCTTCCACAACTTCCTTGCCAATCAATCACTCGTCTAGATTCTATCGTCTAATACTAAATAATGTTGGTAATCTCTATCACGTTAAAACGCAACCTGAATTTCAAAATAAATATTGGTTTAAGTAAATTCTTTTCAAATTTTTATTTATTTTTATTGAATCGTATCAACTATTTTTACATTTCTAGAGCTTCAAAACGAAGCAGCTGGTGCGTAGCCAGGCGATACGCGAGACCCAATCGCCTCCACGCACTTCGTCGCCGGCCTCCTCTCTCTCCCCGGAGCCTCCGAAGGGAGTGGTCAAACAAAGCGTCGGCGAACGTTCGGCCAACGGCAGCGGGAACGCAAGCGACGCCTCTAGTCATGCCAGTGATGTTAGCTGTAGTGATAGGAGGGATGAGGACAGAAAGAAGCAATCTGTTGAGATACAGGTGATTATAACGTGACTCATTTCCATGTCGACTCGGCACAGCTGCCTACTGTCCCGTTTCACCATTGCCATTATTAATATAGCAAAAAGATTTAATTTTTGAGTTATTACTTCCAAGTATTTTACTCACTCTTTTTTACTTCACTCTTCCCGTGTGTCTACCGCTGCATTCATACGAAAAGGTCAAAGCGTGCAGTGTACCTTTATGGTTTCACTGATATTCAATTATATCGTGCATAGATGACTACTAGTCTATCAATTATGACACAAGACAGTCATCGTGACTCTTTGTTTACAGATAACTCACGGCGGCTGGGAGTCGGAGCAGCAGCTGGAGCAGAGACAACAGCGCACCAAGCGCTGGCTCGGCCACCGCCACCACTCGGAGTCCGCGCGCGACCTGCTCTCCAACAACCCGCGGGTCGCCTGCGTCTGCGGCTCCTGTGCCGCCTGCCCGCACTGCAGGTATACCAACCGGCGCGAGTCAAGAACAGGTTCCAAATTCATGGGGGGCTAGTTCGTGCGGAACGGTACATATTCTTCCCCAATGGCATAGTATAGTCCGAATGAATATGGTATGTGGGCCAATCAATAACGCCCAAAAAGGTAATGAAGAAGATTCGATAAGGAGAACGAATACGTAATAAAAGAGATCATCGCCATTGTTCATTAATATAAGTTCAGTTCATTAAGCAGACGACAGCTTTACAACTTCGTGAGGCTCAGGTATCTTAACTAGAAAGTCTTGTATGACAAATTACCTGCCCTTCACATTCGACTAATTCATATATACATATGAATCTATTTTTTTTACCTAAATATAACATTATATTTCAACGTTTATTATTATTAATTACGTAGCCAGGTTGGATATACAGAGCAACAGTTAGACAGAATGCTTTAAATTAATTATAAATGAAAGTCAATTCTACTATGTAAGTAATTACAATATCCTAATACCAAATTCTTTATGGACCTGTCGTTCTTCGAATCTATGCGCTTAAATTTTATACTACATTTCTAAGTTTAATCTTCCAGAGGCCGGCGGCGGAAACAAGTGTGCCCCACTAAACAGGACTCTGGTATCGTCTGCTCGGACGAATGCCCGGACTGTTCGGACTCGGAGCAAACAGGTAACGCTGCCTTTATAATATTTAATAATCCATGCGAGACCCCTTTCGTTAATGCTATAACCATCGCGAACTGCACTTAACTTTCCAAGTGTTTCAATAAAATATAAGTATCTTGATCTAAAAACGATCAAGATATTTATATTGATCTTAAATTTTTATAAAACATAGACTCGGTTCATGATGGTCCACAGTGGCTAGACACTAATAGACACCCTATTACTGGCATAAGCTAGTGTTTGACTACAATCCTACGTTTATTATGTGGTGATGAAGCTGAAGGTGGTAGCGCACTTGCTCAGTATAAACCAACATACTCTTAACCTACATCCATAGTCAATGAAGAATCAAGATATCAGTTGGATGCCCTTCGAATACAATGAAATGTAATATATAATATATAGGTAGGAGGTAAGCTCCTTCTTTGCGTGTTGAAGAGTGGTGCAGAGGGTATGTACCACGCTGTTTTACCAATTTCTGCCACCAATCAGCAGTGCAACCTCTGTTAAGTTCCGGTATGAAAGGTATATACATGAGCCGGTATAATTACAGGCTTTGAGGCATTCCATGTTTGTCCTCAGGGGTGACAAAGCATCTGTAATCTTCTTCGATGGAAGTTGTTTGCAGGTGACGATGGGGTTCAGTAACCACTTACCATAAGCTGGACTGTGACTTCGTTGGTCATCCTAAACTAATAAAGTAGTAATTCATGAGAGCATTGTAATTTCCTATACGAATATGCTTTTTTACTATTTTTGAACGAACCAAAAATTTCCAATCGTTATTAATGGTATGCGTGTATAAACAGTCACGCCTTTACGTAGAAGAGAAGTCAGAGATTACAAATTTTCATTTGGCTTAACTTAGGGTAACCAAACACCTTGCAAAACTTCTTAATGCACAAACACTGCCGTCACCGTTGCACCTCATTGGCTGGTTTGCTCCCGGAAATTTAAATTAGATTTTAAGGTTTTTCCCTTGGTCGCCACCTTCGACACCCACAGGAAGGAAGGGGGTAGCAGATTCTTACTCCACTATTACACGCCAATTCTTTATACCACACATAATAAAAATTCCTTTTAACTTATAAAAAAAGAACATTTAATAGTATAACATCTTTTACGTGTCCAGACAGTCCATGTGGTGGAGCAAAGACATCTGGCAGCCTAGATGTGGACGACGCTTACTACTGCAGGTACGTTATTTAATGTTAAAGGACCTGGGCAACCGAGCGTCGCCCGTTCAGCCTGCTGTTACCTGCACGCTTACGATGTAGCGCAGTGCTATCTGTTGTTGAGTAGCTATCATACTGGTACTGGTAAGTACTTCAATATTCTATGAGATGACCGTTTTAATTATTTGTGTGATCACATATTTTCTCAGGGATGACCCCTATCTAAATAAGCTTGGAGAGTAAAACATTATCTAAATTCATAATAATTAAAGATGGTTGTGCATCTTCAGGCTATTAAAATATAATAACTAGTAATTTAACGAACTAATTTCACCCACAAAAAATTAAGGAAATTTATTAAGTTTAAAGAAAACATGTAGTACTTTAAAATAAATAAACATTACGTAATTAAAACGATATTTTATTTGTAAGTCAACATCAAAAATTTTATTGAGTAATGAACAATCCCACTAAAATGAAATAAATATATACTTACCAGTCTGTTAGGGTAATAACAGTTTGTGTCGGTGCATCGGTAGCAAGTATTCCAGTAATACTTATTGCGTTTTGTTTTCTTGATTGTTATGAAAAAAAAATATTTTTTTACTTCTTTCAGATGTCCAGATCGAAAGGAAAAACCAAAGAGTATTTCATTAAGTAGAACAGATTCAGGTAGGTACCAACTATCATATTTTTCCTTCTAAAGAAACAAAATAATTAGCTTTGGACATCGAATAATTTACTTTCTTGTTGCTTATTTATTTTAATATCTTTGCAATTTTATTTTATGTTCAATTAATAAATAAAAATTAGTAATATTACACTCCAAAACTGTATGTTCTGTAATTAACCATTGCTTCTTTTAAATTATCGGATACGTATGATGTAGTACTGTTAGGTTTATATTTCAATTCACTTTTAGACGATAAAACGGAGCCTACCGGACCAGAGTTAGTGAACTTTATCAAAGAGACGCTTAACAAAAACGCACGGGACAGAATGACACTGTTGAAAATTGAAAAGGAGTTGCACAATCTGGTCAACGACACTGGGTAAGTAATTAATTTATGGATGTTAATACTGTTTTTGTGTTTCCGCGTAGTTTTTTTTTTATTAGATTGCTGATAAGTGACTACATGCATGCATGCAGCCCATGGAGGAAGTAACAGATGGGTTGTCACCCCTGACTATTATAAATAAATATCTCACAGCCTGTAATTATACTGAATCTCTCTATCTACCTGGATCTAGTAACACCTTTCAAACCGGAAAGTGGTTGCACTGCTGATTGCCGACTGAAATATGTAGAAGGGTGGGTGGTGCCGACCCATGCGGCTCCTGGGTAGAAATGGAGTACTACCTAGAATTATAACTGCAGTAATAGCGATATATATTATAGCAAAATCCACCCCTCTCCATGTGGAGTCGATGTCGTGAAGTGGACAGTTTACAGATCGTTAAAGAGGAAAGAAAAAGTAATAAATATGCCAGAGTTCTAGATGAGTTTATGTCGTGGTTCGCGGAAGCCCGTTTTGATAGAATGAACAGGATCGTGTCGAACGGATATCAGTAATCTCTGCCTACCTCAAAGGCGTCAGGCGTGTGCGTGTGTGTTACATATTTAATTAAGAGTGGGCATGAATCACTAGATATTTATTAGGTGGACATTTATTCAGAATTTCGACATAAATTTTTTGTATGCAGGCGCTGCATAGTCCGGTTTCCTGTGATGACGTCGTATGGCCGAATGCTGGTACACCGTTGTGCAGCGCTCTTCCAGCTGTCGCATCACCTTGACCAGACCAATAAAACTTCCGTGCTGGTCTCTAAAAGTGGTAAGCGGCTACTTATATAAGTATACACTTGCGCACGCCAGGGGTATAAGATGTACCAGTATTGCATACGGTACCGTCATTTATAACATAATCGTTTCCACCTTTAACCCATTTCAGTTCCTAAAAATCTAAATGCAGGGCAAGGCAGGGGACTATTTGGGCCAAAGAGGGCAGCGATTGTGGTGATTGTAGTCGTGGCTTTCGTTGTATAACTTCCTGTCAAGGTCAAACTTCGGTATCGAAACGTGATTGCTATGTCCCAAAAATAGTGATATCATTATGAAATGATATGACGTAATACCTCTACTAATATACTTTTAAGTACCTTAATTTTGAGGTTATTCAGTACCTGGTTCCATACCTGGACCCATAAAAACACAACTTTCCTCGAAAAATTTCAACATTATGGAAGTTAAGTAATTTTTTAAAAAAAACTACACAAAAGACGAGGGAATTTCGCGTATTTAGTTTTTACGCAGTAGATCCAAGCAGAGAGAGGCTTTTGCTGCTCGAATGGGCCGGCTCGACCGGGGTAGTACCATAACTTTGTAGAATACCGGTATGAAGTAGAGCCATTTTGTGCTTCTGCGTTTCGTTCGGTATGTGAGGTAACCGGAGTTCCTCCACCTCCCCATCCCCTTATCCCCTCTCCCAACTCCCAAATATCCTTAAAATTGGGCAACGCACCTGCAGATCTTCTGGTATTCCAGATGTACGTGGGCGACTGTAAAACTTACCATCAGGAGAGCCGCTTGCTCGTTCCCATGAAAAAAAAATTACTTCAAAGACTTGCATAATAATATACGCAAGTATAGCTTGTGATCGAAGATCATTGTCACCTGAAAGCTATGAGAAAAGAGTGGGAAATTGCAAAAGAGGAAATTACCCCGTACCACGATCATGTGCGTATGTTCACGATTTCTCCTGCGCAGTTGACAACTGCCAATAGTATTTTGAAGTTGACGCAGTGGTCGAAATAAGCCAGGAGGACATCATCAGGGTCCTCTCATATTCCTGTTTTATTATACTAAATAAAATGTGTGTTACAAAACAACATAAAACAAACAGGCACCAGCGGCGGGCGCATCCCGTGCACGAGCTTCAAGCAGTGGTGTACGGCCACATTTCCGCGCAGTCCGCAACACCGCCGCGACGATACGCTCGCCAAGTAAGCTTCGTTTTAATATAGACTGTTACTAATCGTCCGCGAATCGGATTAATAAAACATTATTATTCGTCTGACGATCGGATGATGATGACAAAGGAAGCACTTTAGCTTTGCTGACAATTCACGATGTGGCAGAGGAAGGGGAAGGGGACTTTTATCAAACTTGAACTGAACTGAACTTTATAAATATTTTCGTTACCTAACTCCGATCCAGTTTTTACCCTATTTAGAATTGGCAGATCAAAATAAATTACCTTAAACACAAGCAACACCGAAAATATCAGACGAATAAGTTACTATTATTCTGCGACTATCGACTACAACTGTCGAGCGATTAAAAATAAATTAAACGACCTATTGTCGGACGGATAGGACACATCGTTTAAATTAAATGATTTCGTGTGTAGTATACAAACGAATTTATTTTTACAACACAATATAATCATTCGCGTATTTTGTATTACCTAGTCTCGGGGTGTTTGTTAGTGCGGGTGATCCGTGTTGGTGATGGCTGAAAGGTATGCACTAGTGGAAGGGAGTTCTTATCAAATATTTTTGCAATGGTACATTATAATAAAGCAAAATGACGTTGTTTTGTCCTTTTAAATTCCAGCAGCTTTTTTACAAAGCCGATTCTCATATCTTTAACTAATTCAAATATAAGCAGTCACGTTTGTTACACAATTCCCATCACTCAGCGTAGACAAACGGGCTTCCGCAGCCCCCTTTTTCGCCACCCTGAAACACAAAACACGTTTGGACATCGTCGACGATTTTGCTTTCGGAGATAACGGGAAGAAAGATGTTGGGAGATTACGCTGCTGCCGTTCGCCTAAATGAATAATTGTTTATGTTTATTTTTCATATAATCATATCAGGTCGATCCTGAAGCGATCAACAGCGATGGGTGAAGAGGCGGGAGGTAATGGAGCGGGCGCGGCGCGCAGCAAGTCCCTGGAGCAACGCGAGCGCGACTACGAGCGTGTGCGACGCCGTATCTTCAGCTCGGTGCGTGGCCAGTGACGTGCATACTACACGCACTTTCTTACTTTCTTTTATTTCGCTAGTTAAGAAATCCTTTATGGCTACTGCTTATAATTTTTTGCCAGTTTCAAAGTTTGTTATTTAAAGATAATCAAACATGTTTCAGAACTCCTATTACAATTACTTGAAGGCTTGTCAAAACATCGACTGTAAAATGATTGTTTACCTTTACTAAAGATTTGTGAATTTTATCAAATTGAAACGAAAATTGACAATCTCTGATCGTGATTTGAATTTTCTAGTTCATTTGCACATTCATCATTCAGAGATCAGATCTCTTGACGCTTACACTATCAATATTTATAAACTAAAAATAAAAATAACCACATATTTAAAAAGAACTACTTTCTTAAGAAGCATTAATTTAGCTGAGTTCATGCTTAGCAAAACCTTAGAATTTATGTAAATAGTCCTTTACTGCGAGATTACGCTAAAGGTAATATTTATATTCTCTTTGTAACTCGTAAGTTGTATTTGTAGATCTCGGCCTTTAGTACCCTACATAACTATGTATTTTTTGTAATATATGAATGGAATCATAATTCTTATTTGTAGGATAATTGTACTCAAGACGAATCACAATGGCCATGGCTCAATTCTGGACCCGTAAAATTGTTGACTTCTGAAGGGCGAAATAAACTTATCAAGGTAAGTGATTCACAAAAATTTTTCAAAAGGCTTCTCTAATTTATATTAAAGATTGCATAATATAAATCAGGTGAGAGACTATGCAGTAAGTAATTTTATGAATGCAACAATGTAAATACCTACACTTATTTTGCTACTTCTGTTAACAAGGCGTTACTATGCTACCTTAAAGTTATTTTGTAGCTTGATACACATACGTAAATGTAAACGGATGTTTGTTTATTGTAATACCCAACCTCCTAAAGGTTGTTTCGTGTACGAGAGGCACGTTGCAGCCTATCAGTTAAGATCACAGAATACCAGCCTGAAGTAGGAGTGTAACCAAAAAATGTTGTATAAAGCCCGGAAAAGTGTCTCATTGACTTGCATTTTTTGATGTTTTCTATATCCTTTTGTTTTGAGGTGTACAATAAAAGTATATTCACTCTTTCATTCAAATGTTTCGTATGTGAATGACTTAGAAACGGGGCCCCAATTAGTTTTTTACCATGATATTCCTCGGGGGTGACAACTCAACTCCATGTTGCCTATTCTATAAGGTCGGCGTTTATGGGTCGGGAATAGACGAAGATATCATGATTCAATATATATTTTTATTAATATATATTTTCTTAACGCCGGGTAGGCCAAAACATACACGACAACCCGACATTACGGTTAGACATATTATATTTGAGATTGTTATTCCGCCATTTATCCGGCTTAGTGATTTTTCTAGCCTTACAGACAATCGCATATTTTTATTTCTTTCACTTTTCTTACAATTTTTTTATAGACAAATATGTGAATCCCTTAAACCGTATAGTGGTTTATTTTGAAACCTAGATTCCTAAACAACTTTTCTGTCTTGAAGCCGTCTGGGTAGGCTACCTCCCTCTTATTAATTTCTGCCTCGAGCTCTAGGGTCCAATTTAAAGGTTATTGAAAACCAGTATTAATTACAAGCTGTGATGCTATCCATCTTAGTCCTTAGGGGGTAACAACACATCTGTTATCTTGTTTATTTGAAGTTGTTTGTAGATGTCCATGAGCTGCAGTGGCCACTTACCATCCATGTGTAATTGGAGCTCGTTTGTTACTCTAAGAAAATGCGTTTTCATATCGGAACAGGTGCAGTCTCTGGAGAGCCGCGGCTGCGAGGCGACACGTGCCCGCGGCCCTGTGTCCAAGAGCCACAGCTTCGGTGGATACGCGCACACCGAGCCCTCCGGACACCGCCTGCTCAGCAAGCAAGGTAAGACTTTAACGTCATATGCCTATTTTGACCGAACTGACTAAACTAATGTGAGCCAATGATGCACATGCTTGACACTTTATAAAAAGCTATTGTTTAAGTAGAGCTCAGCGGCCGAGGTAGCTTAGCAGCCAGGCGTTTAGAACACGAGTACTGGAGTCTTGGTCCCGGTCCATAAAAATGTTATAATCTTTATGTTAAAATGTCACGCAGTATAGCGAAATCGGTTGGTCGTTCAATCAATAAATGCGGTGTGAAGCAAGTACAAGTGTTATACCTGTATAATAATTTTCATGATGGAGTTCCTCTATGTGGCAACAATCAAAATATTTATTATGTAATAATTTTAGCTGCTGATTTCCGACGTGCTCTACGTTGTAGGAAGATACTGTGAAAAACCACCGTGTCAGGGATATTAGAAAAATATTTTGAAGTTTACCAAAACGCACTGGAGCAATGAGGTTTAGGGTACAGCAGTAAATCTGGTCCAATTCAAACTTTGTAACCACTTTTGTTCAGTTGACGATAGTTGTGGTGATTTAACCGGTGGTAGATTCCTTCTCTGTCCGGGAGTCGTCCGGGTCGGCGCAGCACCCTTACCTATTTCTGTCGCCGAACAATAGTGTAACAACTGTTGTGTTCCGCTTTGAAAGCTATAGAGAGCCTGTATAATTACGGGCTGTGAGGGATCTCAAGGTGACAACGCAACTGTAACCATCTTCCATCAAACTTGTTTGCAGGTGTCCTCGGGCTGCAGTTTCATTTTAACCCCTTCAGATAACAACATGTTTCGCGGTATTTTTGTCAGGTTTCGTGCCTTTATCACTGATTTTGATCATAATAGTCCCTTACATTTCTCTTACTTTAAATATTCATCTATTATATTCAACAGCCATTTTTTTCGTATAAGTATTACAACTGTCGTAGGTGACTTAGCATCGAGCAGCTGGCGGCTCTCCCCTTCCAGCTCTGGATACAAGACTCTCAGTCTGAGGAGCACCGACTCTGTCACACCTTCGCCTACGGGTGAGTGCTCTTGTTTAAGAAATTAAAACTAGTACAAGAATGAGGCCTCGAAGAAGAATTGGTATTTGTTATTGCAATAAGTGTCACTTAATATTGATTGTTAAAATTCACTTCATTTGTAATTGGTTTATTGAAAAAGATTGGAAAAAGGAGATTGAAGTGTTCTATACTACTTCTACTAGGCTAGCATGTAAACGCCCACTGCTGGACATAGGCTTCCTCTCAAATATATTTTAAAGAAATTTGTCCCGAGAAGAGACCGCCACTGCTCCAGCACGGGTTGGTGGACTTCACACTTCCTCGAAATAATATTTTTTATTATTCCTCAGACATGCAGGTTTGTACATGTTCGCGTGTTATGAAAGTAAGCGAGCGCCCTTATGAATTGTAATTTCATATGAGACTTTTAGATGATAGATATGATGAATTTATCTAATTAAAGCATTTTAATAATATGTAATTATCTTTACCGTGCAGGAGGAGCTAGCCCGGAGCCGGGAGTTGAAGGTGGAGCCTTAGTTTGGGCGGTGACCGACCTGTCAGCTGTGCCCCCGGGAGCATTGGTGATACACCCACAGGTATAAAACCTTAAACATTTACACCTTTACACAATTGAAATCATTACCTTTACACAAACTAAAGCACAATGTTCAAATAAATTTTAATTATTAAAAAAACTTAATTTTTAAATTTGTATTCATGGCCACTCTTCCGTTACACTTATCGAAAGTTCTGTTCAAAATGCACTCTGTGTTGATCGTCATCATCGTTACAACATAAAGCTAGCCTTCTGCAGGCTTCTGCTAAACAGGCCTCCCCGATATCTGGCTATTCCATTTTCCCCTCCGTAATTGTTGTAGTAAGATGATTTGTAGGCGTTTAGAAAAGACGTAGTATAGCACAGTACAATACGGCCTTATGCGCTATGCTACAAAATATTTCATTAAAATTCCATATGATCATTTCTTGATTCATTCATTTCTTTTTTGTTTTCTTGATTTGATTCATTCATTCATTCTTGATCATACCGTTTTATTTTTCACATCCAACATTTTGTGGCATAGTGCACAAGGCGCCTGTTAACCATAACCTAATTTATCGATTTCCTTAAAGATTATGGATTTAGTACTCAGTCGAGCTAACTTTGCACGTCGGTTAAATGCGGGCCCTAGTTTCCCGCGCCGCGCCCCGTGGCCGTGCAAACTACAAGCGTATGAACGTGACGTCATCAGTCTCATGTGCCTAGTTAGCTAAATCGGGCTATAACTTTATTGTTACATATTTTGGCATGAATATACTTACTTTTTATTATTGACTGAAGGCGGAAAATCTTCTTGACAATCCCTAGACTAGTGACGGGGAGCACTATCACTAGAGGGTGGGTAGATACAACATTTGCAATTATGTAACTTTGTATAACAGACGTAATGATGTGTAAATACATAAAATAAATTGATATCTTTCAGACTGGTCGCCCACTTACCAATCCAGATGGAAGCCTGTATCACTTCGATCCGGCTAACCCACCAATACTGCATGATCCTAGTGTATACTTGCAGAACGACCAATTGAAGGTACCCCCATGACTGCTTTTATATCAAAGTGAAATAACTGCCAATAGTAAATATAACGCAAAAACATGGCTAGCTGAGCACGATTTTATGTTTTTAAAAACTGCTATTGGACTAAAGTTGCTTTTAGATACCTATATGTAATTAATAAAAAAAATCTACTCTGTTAAGAATCTGCTTCCCTTCTTGTGTCATTAGTTCTGATATGACTCATAACAATAGAATTTAAATAATTTCTATGTTACATCTCTTAAAGTGTTAAGCTAGAACGCTTAATATGGCCCAACCTGAGAATCTCATAAAATACGAACACATAGACCCATAACGGGAACCAGCTTCTCAGGCCTCTCCCAACCCCTACGCCAAGCTTCAGGTTTCAGTCCCAACTGTGGACTGTTTAAAGGCTGCGTGGTGGGCTCTCTGAAGTACTTTATAATTAATGTTTATATGTTATTCTTTCTATTTAACTTACTGTTTTCAATGTATGTATATGTAACATGCATTTGTTCTTAATACAGTCAGATCCAAATAACGAAAAGAGAAGGGGCAGGTTAGAAAAACAACACTCCTTTATGGACAACGGTAAGCTTTATTTATAAGCCATTTAATACCTATCTACCTAATAAGACCTATGCCTCGTGCACAAAAACGTCTCTGTACTAATGATTATTTGAGTTCATATCCATTAGTCCATCTGTCACACGACAATAGACATGGCCATTCCAAATCGGAAACATCGATATATTTTAGCATTTGCTGCAGTTTACTTTGAGAATAGTTAACATAATCGTGAAAAAGAGAACTCATTCAGTACCTTTACGGAAATGTAGTAAGCAAAGGTACTCTTTATCGCTAGGCGCATGTGGAGGTGCCTATGAAATTACTGTTTTTGGTATTGGCCACTTCAATATCTGCTGTTCTAATTTGATTTTCAAAATGAAACAAAATGGTTCCTATTTGATAATGAAATGGAGTATTTTGAATATTGGTAGGCAATGATGGCATAACTGGCAAAAATGTAAGCAACTTTGGTCAATGGTTTATCTGGATGATAATGCTCACACTTCTAAAATGACATTTTTAAAACTTCTTAAAGAATTTTTTACTTCTTTAAGGAATTTATTCCGAATAAGCGTTGACTAATTCATTGTAACTCGTCCAGAAAAGTACTACACTGAACACCCGTGAAGTTGCAAGTGTATAGATAAAATGGGTTAGCATTTCGACTAGTAAAGTAAATACTCTTTAGAATTTTTGTAATATATTTAGCACTTTTCCCAGAATGCGAGTGTCAACCGACTGAAGAGTGTCGCAATAAGTGTTGTTGCGAGTGTCGCCGGCAGGAGTCTTCTAACAACAATGCACCTGAAAAGGTATTAAAATAATAACGTACGTGTATGAATCTGTATTTGTTTCCCATTTTCACGTACAAGTGGTATAGGACTCGTGTGCAAGTACATAATAAGGTACAGTCAAGACATAATCTTCAAACTTTTTTCAATTTTTATGTTAATGCTCGTAACTGTACCGCCACAGTACTTAATTAGTATTTTTCGTTATAAGGATAATATATCTAATAGTGGTTCCATTTGGTTATATTGTTATTTGCACGTAGGCCTTATCCCCTATACCATAAAAATATTTTACAACAATTCCGTGTGAAGTCATTCTTTGATAAAATCGTATAGTGTTAATTTGTACTACTAGACATGGTTTCGTTTATTGGTAACCATACCATGTCTTGTTAAACATAACTATGGTAAAAAAATATACGCCATTGTATAGGATATTGTAGGGGAATACTATCAAGTGGATATTTTTTATGAAATTGTTTGTGGCATACCGAATAAGGGCTCTCTTGGTTATTACGCAACTGCAAGCGTGTATCTTGCGATATTTATTTATCCTAACCTTTCACGTGTCATAACAACAGAATTTGTATTGTTCAAATAAGTCAAGAATAAGTTTAGCTATTACGCAAATGACACCACGCTTTTTCTTTCATCCTTAAGTTAAGTCGTTAAGCTGGTATTCCTTTATAACCCAAAGTAGAGATGGAAAGAGGTCCAGATGTGATTCTTTTCCTATACTACTAGCACATAGATCTGATGACTAATTTAGTAAAGGACTTTCCTGTCACTACTTCAATATGATTATATAAAAAATACCATTTAAAAAAAAATTTAGGTAACAACTCAACCGGAGGAGAAACCGAACTCGATTCCCGCCAGCCCAATCAAAACCCGTCTCGATCATAGCCCTGACTCTACCAACAAATTGAACGCAGAGACAACACCTAACAGACCACAATATGAACAGACACAACAGAATTCAGTGGAAACGAATCCACGTCAAGTTTACGAAACCGCGCCTAACCCAAAAGCAGTATACGAACCGGCAGAGAACCATAGAGTATACGACAACAACCCGAGGCTTCCATACGAAACTAATCAAAGAGCTTACGAAGCACCAAATCACCAAAGACCAATTTACGAGAATCAACAATATAACGGCTCACCGAGCCAGAGGACCCCGTCTTTAGAACAACAGAAGACGTTCGAAGCTTTAAATCATAGGAATATCGAAGCAGCGGCTAATCATAGATTAATGAATAAAGCCCTTCACGAGAGCCAAGAAATGGCTCAGTATGTTGTGCAGCCAAACTATATACAAGGATTCAGGAATGATGAGGTGAGTTTACATAGACATTAAGAATTACAAAACAATAAGATTTAAAATTGACGACCAAGAAATTCAATAGTCTTTTAGATTGACTCACTCAAACTCTCTTAGCATTAGTATGGATACTTTAAATTGATTTTAACCATTGTTATCGGCTGTCGGTTTGATACATTCTTATATTTTTTGTGTCAGGTGACGTCACCACCACAAGCGATCCCTAACCCAACATACATACAAGCCGACATGGCGAACCTGCACAACGTCATGCTGCAGGCCAAAGTCACTCCCGTTCAGATGCCAGACCCTAACATGCGTAAGTTATTTTTGAAAATACCCCCATTAGCCATGTCGCAGTGAGAGCTTTTCGGTGTACACTATATATAAATAGCTTATTGTATAAAAAGTATAATGTAGAAGGAAAAGTAATACGGCTTTGCAGAATACCCGCGTGATGTAGAGGCGTCTGTGTTTCTGCGTTTCGTTCGATGAGTGAGGTAACCGGCAGCCCACTCCCGAAATTTAAATCTGTAATGGCACGTGCCCACTAAAACTGTCCCTGATTACCAATGCGAATAAAATGAAAAAAAAAAGGTTTTTTTTACTTTTTGTGGCTGCAACTCAACTTACATTTTATCAACTCGTTATAGTTTTATATCCATTATTCGGCAGATTTTACATAAATTCTGGAAAAATTCAAGCCTCGTCGTATTGTCTTGAGCGTGCAATTTCTGCACTAAATGTAACTATGCTTACGCCATGTTTATAAGATAAGGCCTTTATGTCACTTTATTTGATTGTAGAGGCCACTTTCCTCATTGTACCTGTGATTCACCTGAAATTCAGGTCTGAAAGCCTGTGGGTCACTCCTACACGCATTAGCTGCAACTGCATATTGCTGTCAGATTAGCGACATTTAGGAATTTCATTCTTAAGTTTCTACGTGTCTAAAATTTATGGCTGCAATACATGCGATCATAAATATTTATTTCAGAATGAGAAATGATATATTTCTATCAAAGACAGCCTGTTTAGAAGCGACTAAGGGAAAAGTATTGAAAATCTCTTAGCAATCTCTCGAACCAAATCAAAAGACTAGGCTCGTCACCCGTCACGGTCTATTCGAGAGATAGTGAGGCGCGTTTGGCAACGATGACGCGTGCCAAATGGAAATACTACCCCAACATGGGTAACAGGCGTTAGTGCTTATATACATATACAAGATGCCCGGTGAAGAAATCCTGAAATGGCTGATATCAGAGCTTATGGCCGTCCAAACGCAATCTGTATGCTATGATATAAATTTTTATTAGAAGTTATAAAGTTTTTCTTTTTCTTTACATTCTTTTTTAAACAGCGAGTTCAAATTAATGAATTCCGTCGGCTTTTTGTGGTTAAAATGTTTTGCTATACCGGTGCTGGTAAACAGGCAGCATATATTACGCTAGTCGTACTATTATATTCGTATTGCAATTTTTTTTTCAATCAGCTTGAATTTATTTTGTTCGTTAAATTGCTTGAAATGTGTGAGTGTAAAAAAATCATGCTCATCCATCAGAAGAAGAATCAAGGTGGGTGTTGCAATTTTTTTATTGGTACAATAAACTTGGAACTTTTTTACAGGTCCAATGTCGCTGACTAATGTGGTTTACCCAACGCAAATGCCCCAAGCCTACCCATTCGTAAACCCTTGTCGACTGGTAAGTTTTTTTTTTTATTTACACTTACTAGATGGGTCAAACCTATCAAGTCGTCATAAAAGCACGCGCCCACTAAACATTTAGGTAAAAATCATTAAGGTTAATAATGAGTTGCAATGAAAGAGGAAATCAAATAATAATATATGTAATAAATTGTACTTTTGCCAGTCGTGAGCCGTGGTACTCTAGTGGTCAGGTTGCTCGCTTTAGTTTCATAGAGCGCGAGTGACCTGGGTTCGATCCCGGGTGCAGGCACCACTAAAATTATTAATAGTATTTTTAAGTACTCCGCGGAGAAGGAAAACATCGTGACGAAACCCGCACTAGAGTAGCGTGGCGGGACCTTTCTGTCTCCAAATCACTTTGACAGGGAGGCCTTTGCCCAGCAGTGGGCACTTACAGGCTGCTCCTTTTTGCCAGAATGGTGGTATATTTAATTCAGATGGAAATTATTAGACTTACGCGATGGGTAAACTCTTCGGTCAGAACAGCGTGCACAATTTAAATAAAATTTTGCAAATGAACTACTGTTTCCATTATATGTTGGAGTCCGCCAACATGCTTTCGAAATATTCTATCGTCGGGCATGAATTTTCGGTATTGCTATTGGCGGGCTATGAATTACACTTTCAATAAAAATAGGCCATTTCCCTAGAATAAGATTAATACAGTCTGTCCCTTTGCTAGGATGCACCTATGCAACCAGTGTTCCAGCAAATGTTGCCGCAACAAGTGGAAGAGCCAAAGCAACTGGCCCCCTCCCCACACACGAACGACACAACCTTCCGAATTGGTACGTATCACGACAACGTATCCGAAATGAGTACCATTTTAAAATATCAAATCAAAAGCCTTGAATAATGTCAAGGCATACATGACAGATTAGCCATCTCAAATAAGCTGAAGTATCCGGACAGGAGAAGGGTAGCAGAGTCTAAGGTGCGAGGTATCTGGCTTCGTGCCTGCATTGCGTGATAATTACGTGAAATTGGGAGTGGTATTTGTCCAGCAGTGGGCAATTTATAGGTTCTATAATTTGGGTTTGGATCAGCAGAACCGTTTGCTTCTTCTTCAAAAAAACTTGACTTTCTTTTAATATAGGTCACAACTGGCAAATCGGACTTCGAGGGTTCCGTTTACTACGATAGCCAAGCGATTTGGGAATCTGACTCCGAACTAGGAAAGCCGAGTTCGATCTCCTGTGACGGATCTTATCAATGAGTTTTACGAAACTGATGTACAATTTTTATCGTTGACCGGGAGGGTAATTAAGGCGCCGACAGGTTAACCACCTGCCACATTGGTCCAAATAGGATCTGGTGAAAAGTAGGGTGAAAATACTAAAATAAACGCCCTCTGATCCCCCATTATTGGTTATACGGCAGTGAAAGTTTGAAAGTACTACAAGTATATATTACTACAAGCGTTTGGCTGGACCTCAACTAAGTAGCATTAGTAAGACGTGTGTGTACATACGTTTGTCTCAGACCCGAGCTACCCGTACGCGGCGGACTTCAGCGCTGCGTGCGGCGCTTGCACGAGCACGTGCGACCCTGCGGCCCTGCAACATCAGCACCGCGGGTATGTACGCTCACGTGTTTAGCATTTTACGGAACTACTTGCCGTTACCGTTCTGTTTCTATTATTCTCGAAAAAGTTTTCGTTCGTTACATAATTTTTTTCCCAAAAGTACACTTTTACGAATGTCTCTTTCCAGGTACAACGTATCGTACGGGCAGGTGGAAGTGCCGCAGTATCCCGTCACCAACGTCATTCTACCGCAGCAGATGCCACACTACCCGGTCGGTATACTTGTAAATTCAGTCATTCCCAAAAAAATCTTAATAGTTACCACAAATACGCTCTGGAGATTATTAATGTTGGCAATAGAATATGGCTTGCTTTAACTTCGTAGTACACGTGCGACCTGTCGGGTACGGTACATCATAATTTAATTAAATATATTTTGGGTCGATTTTTATATACTTTTATTTACGCAGCAATACCAGGAAGCGGTGCAGTGGCCGGTGCCGTCGGTGGCGCCACCCAAGTTACTGGTGCAGGAGCTGTACCCGCTCGTGTATCCCAACGTGTACCCGCAGTACAATGTCGTCTACCCGCCGGTAAAACTGCAATTGTTGAAGCTACATACATTATTTTAACGATCTTGATACGACCACTGTTGAACATAGGCCTTCCCGAAGATCACAGCAAAGCATTGTCCTGAGCCAACTACATACATCGACGTCCTGCAATATTAGTTCGTCGGCTACGTTTATAGTTCTGCTGAGAAGGAAATGATCGTTCCAGATTCTTTCACTAGCAATCTTTGCATATGTTCAGCAGTGAATTAGTGACGAACTGTATTGAATGAGCGAAAAAATGCGATCACTTCTGGCCTTCACAAATTACTATATAATACCGAATATTTAAGCCACCGTCGAATCCAGTGGCACAGTAAATTTTACTGATGAGGTTTTGTTTTCCCTTTTGCTTTTACTTTTTATGGACAAACCCATTAATCGCAGGTGATACCACAACCATACCCAATGTGCCAACCAGTCTACCCGGTCATAGACAAACAGATGGAAGCGCCGCGTCGGAACAGCGTAACAAGTAACCATAGACTTTCAAAACGGAACTCCGTATCGGGCTCGGCTCGGAACACGCCCGACGATAAAGCGCAATTCGAAGATAAAAACGCAAATCGCGAAATCACAAACCCGGTTGCCAATAGAGAAGTTAACCGCGAATTTAATCGCCAGAATTCGAACGAGATCGCAGTTAAAATACAGCAGATTAAAGAACAAATGGCACAGCTGAATACGAGGGAAAGGGACACCGATAGGGGCTTCAAAAGGGACGAGTGGAAAAGGAGAAATAGTGGCAGTGGAATTTTGGGGAACTATCCAATGAATAATCACTTCAACGGAAGAGTTATGGCGTAAATATTTTGATTGTATTTTCATGCATGATTCATAATTTCGTCATTACTTAATTTTTATCACATATATCGAAAAGCATAATTTACATTGTTATAATAATGACATTTATATAAAGCAAACATGCAAATTTTAGAGTAATAATCTCGCGAGAGCATCTTCGTCATCAGCCTAAAACTTATTCTTAAATTATTTAAAAGTTTTCTTTAATGTTACTTTAAAAAATAATACATTTAACGTATTTAATAGTTTATATGTTAAATTTAGCCTTTAATGAAGTATCAATAATAGTAATTTTCGTAAAAATAAGAAATAAAATGAAATTGAAATAAATGTATTCACAGACGAACCCCTCATGACGAAACCCAATTGAGTTCTGCGGCTCGAGCAATCGTTAATTCCATAAGAAACATGCAAGCGAGGAGTAACTGTGAGTGCGAAACTACTATTCCTACTATACTTAACTAATTTCTGTGTATAGGTTATTAGACACTAACTGTGCCCGCTACTTTGTTTGTACGAGTATTATAATTTTTAGAAGCTTTAGGGATTTACTGTTTGAAATGTGTGCAAATTACATACCATTAATAATAACTGTTTTCGCCATATATATTTCGAACATAAATATATAACTTAACCGAGATTACAAAAAAAAACTGTATTCTTCAACATCGGAACATAAATTTCACTTGTTAATTCTTTTAAACCAATATGATAGGAAAACTTTGCGCACTTACTGGGGTCGTAGAAACTTATACAGTGCCAATGAACGATTTACTGACCCATATAACCTTCTTTCGCAAAACGAATATTGTTTATAGCTTTCAGCTGCATGTCTTCACAGCAAAATACCATATTACCGAATGCTATGGAAAACTGACTGAAATAAACTGTTGTAGCTGTTTCGACATCAGTCAGACTTCTTATTCTCCTTACAGCATATGCTGCTAAACTTGCCAGCAGACTTAGCTGTAGGTCTGCTAGCAAGTTTGGATATGTTATATATTACAAGTAAGTATAGGGTTGCGGGTTTCTTAAATTAGCTTAGTTGGCTGGAGTAATGATAATTCCTAAGCTATTAAAAATTTAATCAAAGCCAGTACTGACAATTAAGCTAGTACCGGCTTTGCTCGAAAACCGCTTACTCGGTAACTATTTCTATACTTTGGGACTGCAAATGCACCTCTTAGTTCTGTTAAGAGTTAATGTGGATTGTGTACACTGAATTAAAAAATTTGTAACTACCTCTTCCAGACCACTACGACAACCGACGCAACTACGAATACGCACCGCAGTACCATCGCCACGACAACAGACCGGACAACCAGTATAGGAACAGGCAGAGACAAGACAGAGGCCAAGAGTCCAAGGCCGCGGATAATCCCGTGCACGTTCCGTTTAATCAAAAGAGGCCAGGCGACAACTCCGACGGCGACGGGAAGAACGACGGAGACAGGAGATTTGAAGGAATTAACAGACACAGAAATGTTAACCCGATCCCGTTTCAATATAGACCGCCATATTTGTTCAGACAGGTGAGATAGCATTTTAGCTGTCAGCGAACTGTAAACTGTCTCCAATTTAATGTAAATGTGTCATTCCATCTTAGTCGAAAGGGTTTACAACACACAGCTACATCTTGAATTTTGAAACATTAGTATTTATTCTGTGGCCCATAGTAATAACCTATCATTGTGATCTGTATTGTTTGTATCCCTTTTTAATATTAAAAAGCTCGATTTTTTTGGTAATAAATAGGGCTTGTCAACAGATGTCGCCGGGAACTTGGTGCAGGCGGTCCCCAGGCCCAGTGCACCCAGGTATGGATGCTCCATATTCAGTCACTCCAATTCAAGTCATATATTCGGTTCCTTTACTGCACCATTTTAGTAGAAATCTGTGCTACAACAGACATTACTAATAAAATCTTTAATCAATGAAATTAAAAGGAGGTAACTACGAGATAGTTTGCGATATTAAAAGTGTTGGCATTCGGAGAAAAAAATGGTTAGTCCCCCCGATACCCATACATGCATAATTATTTCTTGAATTTTCAATGAATGACACTCGTTTCTTACAGTTCTAAACCATCCAAGGCGACCGTATCCGGACACAAGAAATGGGCGGCGTTAAACCATTCAAGCATACAAACATTTCTATTAAAACCCATACATACAATAGTGATAAACTTATTACATACATATCCTTAACGTACAGCGGAATTCACTCAATGTTTTAGACCAATTAAATTATAAAAAACAGTAATCAAGAGATTTTGTTTATTATTAGTACATGTAACGCAAAAATATTTAAATCAATAAAAATTAACAGCATAAATTATAAGAGCATGTGTACAATCAATAATTTTGTGTCCATTCTGAGTGGGTAGATGGTAAATCTTTCAATACTTGAAATGTAACGTTATAAGTATACTATATTATATAATTATCTTAGTTGGCAATACTTCTCATCGCACATATGATTTTAAATTGTTTTTAGGTTTAACATCAAAAATATGTGTTTAAACTTTTAATGAATAGTTTAGTGCAATCCGCTGTACAAGATTTCACGGGAAATTAACCAACTTCAAACTTATTCCTCAAAATTAAACTTCAATTTGGATTAATTACATTTTTCCATATTATGTTAGAGCCTTTCCTTATCAGTATTATCTTTATTTGATTATAGCAAGAATATAAATAAAAGAAATTACAAAGATTTTGCAAGGCCCTTGAAGTTGCTTAAATTCCTAATTTTAGAACTATTTTTGTCGATGGCAAATAATCGGGACTAGCAGTGTGAAATAAATGTGTTTAGCTTTCCAATCACAAAACATGTAAAACAAAATTTGAATTTGAATGCAAAACAACATTGTGTAATTATTAAAATTATTTAGACAAACCTGTCTTGTTCCTCAACACAGGACGAATAAAATAAAGAAACGAGGGTTATAACATAATATAGATGTTGTTAAATAGAATACTTTCTGACTTCCTTCGCTGCTCCCGTACAAAGTATATAGATAACTTAAGTAGGAGGAATCTTCGGACATGACAAGATCTCACATATAACGCGAACTAGTCATTTTTTTATTGAATAAAACAAGATGCGAAGCATAGATCTAGTGATATCTTTTTATTGTTTAGTTTATTCGGCTGTCCGCAAGTTTCCTTCGGCTGACACGGACTCGATTTGTTGTTTCCTATTCATTTATTTTCATTAGGTTACAGATAAAAAAATAGATTAATTGTTGGCAGTACAAGGACACCTATTATATAATTTTCAATGTATTCCTTTCTAAAAGTTTACTAAATCTGATAAAATATAACAATATATACTAAGTAATTCTAAACATAATGTGCAGTCTCGCAGGTATATCGTACTTCCTGTTTATTAGGCTCGAATTCACCAAAAAATTACATACCGTAAACATATAAACAATCATTTTTGGTGAACTCGGGCTTTAATTTTGTAATGTTATTAATTATATTATATTTAAGTTCAGCTCTTACATAAGTTACTTTGTAATTTGTCAAATCACATATGTAATCTCCAGTAAGACTATAACATCATATTTTCAACTTACTAACAAGCAAATAATTATTTAAAGTAAAACAAAAATTATTTTTTCAGAAATTGACACTTACTGCATTAATATAAGGTTGAATTTACATGTGCGATTTAACAAATTAACCAAGAACCGGCATTGTACAATAAAAGAATATTTTTTTCTCAAATCCTTATTTGTGTTTTCAGTTTAACAATTTTAAAATCAAAATATGAATTCGTGATTTGTAAGTAACACTTAAAACATTAAGATTATTCCCATAACAATGTTAAATTACTGTTGTAAAAATAAACTACCCACGTGTATTTATCTGTTTTTTTGAGTGATTCGTTTTATCGTTGTCTCTATAAATATTTTACGCTATTTCCACATCTTCGAGGTACACTTCGTTGTTAAAAAGCAAATAAAAACATAAACGTAATCAATCACTCTTGCGTAGTTGTCAATAGCTTGGAGTTTAATAAGAATTTTGTAAAAAAAATATGGGCACATTGACCTATGCAAGGGCTTATACTCATTATAGTTATGTTTGTGTATTAGTCCGTATGTTACTTGTATGTATGATTATTTTGGTTCGATGCAGACTCGCTGTTAACTGCAGAAACCGAGAGTTAGTATTTTTTTTATTAAACGTATGCAGTGATTTTTATTTATTGAACAGCTACATAACATTTTACAAATAAATAGTGCAATAATTAACCACATTATAATTCCGCAAGGTTCATTCATAAGGTGGTTTAGTTTCATGATATACATCCGCAAAATTTAATTAACATTTCAAGAAAATCACGCTCTGCAAGATTGGTTAAAATTTATATAAATTAATTTCTTTTCTGCAGTAATATTTTCAATTGCCAATTACCTTTACGTTGCTACGTGGTTATAAATTGTATAGACTCTTTAAAATTACGTACAGGTCTCGGTATCTGTAATTATTTGAAAAGCTAAATCGATGTCAATATTACCAAAAACGTCGGTTGACAGTCTGTCTGACGTGTGATGAGTGCAAGTGTGGCGAGGTCCCGTAGATTGTATAATTTATATGGAAGTTTATTGTATCTTGTAGAGTATATCGTTGTTAATATTAAAGATTTTAGCCTATAAAATGTGTGTTTCATTTCTAATTAACTATACATTGAATACCATATGAAATAGATAAAAAATTACTACTGAATCGCCTTAATTTTTACTTCTTTTATTTTGGTACTGTATATAGGTATCTGAAATAGATTGCTACATAGTACGACCTTTTGCACCTCCAACCGTCGACTTCCCAAAACGAAATCTTAAAACATACATTTTTTAACATATTTAAGCAGAGGCAAACTAGATGGTAAGTAATCAACGACACACGAACATCAGCAACACCAGTGCTGCCGGCCTTTGCGAAAGAAATAGGTCTTAACTTGAAGGTCCCTAAGTCGCAACTGTTGGGAATGACTGCTGGTGATAACTGATTTCACAAAGACGAAGTGCGTTGAAAAAAACCCGGAAGAAACTCGTGTGCGATAGTGGAACTTAGCGGCTTGGATCACTCCGTCGTAAATACGATAAGAAAATAATATGTAGAGAAGCAACGTCTTTTCGCAAGGTGCGGTGGATCAAGTAGGTTAGAAAAAAAATTGGTCGACGACAATTCAAGCCGCTCTTTGTTGAATGCGGTCAAATGAAAATAGCTGGTATTAGGATGGCCCGGCCCAGAAATGAGAACAGTAATCCGCCGAACTTGCGATCGGTAGACCGGCATAAAATGCTGTCCCGCACTGCTTGACTTTATTAAGCTTTAAGAGGCCCCTCCAGGTGACCACGAAACTGAACGTCGCTTTATATGTCAACGCCAATAAATCCAATACTGACAGTGTTTAAAAAAGGATAAGCAACAAAGGAATTAATTTTAACGGCAAACTCGCTAACCAAAACAGGGTTAAATATCCGATAATATCTCATGTCATGTAATATCGAGTTAATTTTCTGATGATGTTCGTGTGCAACGCAAGAAATATTGTACTTATAAAGAAGGTTAATAATATTTATTTACCTTTTTAAAAACGAATTTAAATGATAAACCCTTATGCTTTTCAATTGATACTAGTTCTAGATTTTCGATTGTAATATTGTCTAGTATATCGAAACCGATCCGATCTCGGGTCTGATATTACACGGAGGCTTAAGTGACAATGATTCAACATGAGAATCTCTAGGATCTGTTAAACTTCATTTTGAGTTCAAGAGTTCGATTTTATGTTTCGCGCGATAGACTACACCAATAACTCATGTTATAATTATATTATTCTAAGTGATTTTATTTAGCCTATTAAAGTTGAATCTTTTATTCTACAAACGCACTTAATTTGCAAGATTATGTAAAACCTTTACCTTTATGTTTTACCTTCAAGATCAATAAAGGTTATTGAGACCTTAATATTGGATCAGTAAGTTTGTGAAGGCGTCTTATTGACTAATTGCATAGTTCAGGACACAGTACAAACCAGAACCCGCAGAGCGAGCGATCAAATAAAACTGTCACTGCAAAAACCATTATTCAATGGCATGGTTTAGCGCCCTACAGACTAGTCATTCTGTGGACGTCGACGTTGTTAAAGCGTGTTGCTTTTAAATGAAAAATGTTATCTTGTGTGATTCCTACATGTCGAAGCAGAGCAGCTTTAAGCCCATGCTTAAATAGATAAAAGATGGAATCACATTTCATCTGCTAATAACACAATCACATTAAATTTTATTTATTTATTTATTGAATTTAATTTACATGCCAGAAAAAGAATGTTCAATTTTGTTAGTGTGACCAACATCACTGTAAATGTTACCCAATTTTGTGTAATTTGTGTAATGTGCTTGATGTGCACAACCGATTTGAATTACAAATTAGTCAGTTTGAAATTATATGGAAAATAAGGAGTCACGCGTAAGATGTAAGTTTGAGGTACATTCTATTTATTTTTAAAAATCTAGGTAGGAGACAAACATCCATTTGTAAATCCACGATGGCGGATAGAGTATATAAAAAAAACCGATGTGTCATTTTCGGGCGGTTTTGACGGTTTCTCGGGACGCTGCTTACGAAAATGACATCCATTTTCAAATTCAAGATGGTGAACATGGAATTTCTGAAAAATTTTGATACATGCTTTGTCATTTTCGAAGTTCCTCCGGGTGCTGATTATGAAAATTACATTAATTTTTAAATCCCAGAGAGATAGCGGACTTGCAATTTTTATGCGTTTCAAACTTCTTTGGACACAACACAAAATTTGTTACAGTTACGCGGTTACGCGATTCGCGTTACGTTTTCTATGCATTAATAAATATAAGTGTGAATATGTTTAGAATACCTAAACTATTAAATATACAAATTAATACTTACGCTACGGGTGTATACCAGGTGGCAGACTTCTCTACCTAGGAGTCGTCTGCGTAGGTAGTAGGGGGATGCCTTTACTAATTTCTGTCGACAATCTGCAGTTCAACCATTACTGATTTCCAGATAGAAAAGGCCAGTATAATTACGAGCTGTGAGGCATTCCATCTTATTAGTCAAGGGTAACAACGCATCTGTAACCTTCTTTGATTGAAGTTGCTAGCAGTTATCTATGGCTGCAGCAGCCACTTACCATCAAGTGGACTGTTAGCCCGTTTGTCACCCCAATCCAATAAAAACCGGTACACTAGCACATTATTCCGTTTCTGATTTGAAAGTGAATGTCATTTTTGTAATCAATACCACGAGAAACCTCTGAAATGACACATATATCGATATCTTTAAAAAACTCCATGTCCTCCATCTTGAATTTAAAAATAGATGTCATTCTCGTGATCAGGACTCTGTAAATCTTCGAAATTACTCCCTCATTTTGTCTTGGATTTGTACATGAGTGTAATTTTCATTATCAGCACCCGAGAAATATTTTATTTTTATTTATATGGTTGTTGAGTATTTGAGAGAAATAAAGGTAAGCAATATATATATTGCAAACACCCAACCATAAAAAATACTCCAAAAATACCTGAATAGCTCTTAACATTACGCGGGTGGGAAAAATGAATGGTGCGGCAAGTGCTGTGTGTTTTTAGTGTCACTGCGTCTTCTACGATTTATCCTGTAAGTTAAAGCCAAATAATAGAGTCCTAGTTTCCATAAAAACACTACCGAATCTGAAGTAGAAAATAATAAGCTACAAGTAGGGTACTCGAGCATTTCAATGCTCTCACTTAAGTCCTCGAGAGAGACTAGAAGAGCAAACAACGTGCAATTTAGAGTTATTATTGTTCGACGAGATACTTTTAGTCTGTACATGTGTACAGCACATGGAGACACTCTTCGGGGTAGCTATTTCACTTTTACTCTATGCATTTTTAACCCTTTTAAGCCACATTTCTTCTTTTGTTAAATTAATTAATCTTTTGAAGTTATACTTATCTCAGGGGCGTTTGGGAATAATGAAATGAGTGAATTGTTACGATGCGCGCGCACACCGACATCTAAAATTAACAGCATGAAGTTGGTTTCTAAATGTCTGTTAAATTATTACGATGCGCGCTCACACCGACTTCTAAAAATAACAGAATGAAGTTGGTTTCTAAATGTCTCTTAAATTATCTTGGTAACTATTATGGAGACTATACACTATTATGGAGTGTATAGTCTCCATAGAAACTACATTCAAAGTGGTTATTCAAATATTTATGAATCTTTAACACACGTGTTTTACATCAGTAGAGATAAAAAAATATTTTCATACTTAAATATAATATGTATTTGTGTGTGATTTTAAATTATATAAGTGATAAAAGTGGTTTCTTATATTATATATAATCTTTTTTAAGTGGGTTTAAAGAGTTGAGGTTACGTCAGTTAACCAGTTATGCAGTTAGTATGTATTCTTTTTATTTGTCTAGTTACGCTAAAGAAGTATAACTTCTTATGTGCGTACATAAGTACACACACACTGTTTTTTTTTTAAATAGAGACGTAAATGGTGCAGATAACCGAGTCGCGAGATAAGTGTTTTACTAACAAACAATCTCGTTTATGCAAAATAAATATTGTACCCATCGAAACCGGCTGCTGTTCATCGCCGCAATATACCATAGGATTGAAGCATAATAGAATTATTAATAAGTAAAAGAATTGTATGCAAAATATTATATTTCGCTTTGGCCTCGGTAATTAGCTGTAAGATTATTTAAATTAGGTAAGTATAAGTTACTCCTATGTATTTAAATTGAGTATAATAGGGATCTATAAAAATGTATTAAAATACCGACAGTGAAATTATGACATTAGCGAAATATGACCGTACATTATATATATGTAATAAATGTCAGTACGTATATCCGACTCGGCTAACATGGGTATAAATTTTCTTTATCCGTAAAATACTTAGTGTCCTATTAACTGTGACACATAAAATATTTTATATAGCCAAGCTTAGGTTATAAAACGTTCATGTGGTCATTAATTGTCAATTGCTATACTCTTGACCGATCCGAAATGGGTTTGTCGATGATTAGGTGGAAACGTTCTTTTATACAAATTTTATCAATTTAGTAAAAATAAAGCTTATATTAAACCTTTATTTCTACAATTGCAATTTTTTTTAAATAAAACTTATATTAAAGCTTTATTTTTTATGGGAAATGCGGTAAACGAGCAAGCGGTTCACCTGATGGAAACTGATCGTAAGGGGTCGCCACGTACATCTGCAACACCAGAAATGCTGTAAGCGGCTTTTAAGGGTGTTTGAGAGATGGTAGGGAGGATGAGGGGGAAGGGGAAGGGGAGTGGGCCTCCAGTTACCTCATTCACCGAACGAAACGCAGAAGCCCAAGATGCCTCTACTTCACGGCCATTTTGAGCAGCAGCACAAAGGCGCCGGTGTTTGATACAGCCACGTCACAATATAAATCGTACAGTGGGTCAAAGTTTTTTTTTCAAAAAGAAAGAATCCATGCCCGACGAAGTTAAAAAATCTGCAAAAATGTGCTAATTTAAGAGATTAGCTGGTAATTTTTTTTTAATTTAAATGTTAGGAAATTTTGACAATTCTACCATTAGAAATATCTAAAGAAAATAATTATGAACAACTCGAACCGGATACCTCTGGCTAAACCGTGTGACGAGGCATTGCATCTCAGTTCTCTGCGGTGACAACGCATCTGCACTTACAATATGTACCGAGGATAGGTGCTGAGCCACCGCGACCACATACCAACAGGGTCCTCCTGTGTACTTGTTTGTAACACTTGTTGTATAAAAAAAAACATATAGGTCCTTAGATAAAGATGTTAGATCGTTTAAAATAGAATAGAGTGCTAGTAAAACCCTGGAACATAGATACAAACCGTTAAACAGTAACCTGAAATTTGTAAATATTATAATTATCATTACGTACTTACGAATATAAATGTTATGAAATTATTGTTATTGTATTGAAGTCGCTCCAACATATCGACATAGATTTAGGTAAAGAACAAGATAGCACAATACACATACACAGATAAGCCATAATGGTAAAAGCACACTTGAGTAATCCAGCATGAGCTATATTTTGAAAGGACATGAGCTATTTTTTGCAGGCCGTATGAGGAAGCTCAAAGTTGCTCAGGGCGCTATGGAAAGGGTTATGCTCGGTGTTTCTCTGCGTGATAGAGTATACAACGATGATATCCACAGCAGAACTAAGGTAACTGACCGTAAAGATCAGCAAGCTGAAGTGGCAATGAAGTGCCGGCCACATAGCCCGCAGAACTGACAACCGTTGGGGAGAAAGGTTCTCGAGTGGCATGCACGTACAGGCAAACGCAGTGTGGGTCGACCCCGTACAAGATGGAGTGACGACCTGCGCAGTGTTGCGGGAAGTCGATGAATGCAGGGGGCTCAGGACCGAGCTTCGTGGCAATCTTTGGGGGAGGCCTATGTTCAGCAGTGAACTTGTGATAGGCTGAAATGATGATTACATTTTTGAGACAATGAAGGCAATGCAAGGTGAAAATGACTACGCTATTTGATCTACTAAGGTTTCAACCTGCAAATGCAGAGAGTAATATATATCCACAAGAGGGGATAAAGACTGTTTATTTGGTGTGTTAGTAGTTGGTTATTTTGGTGGCGTAATTCTTATGACTTTCGGAATTCGGTACATTGACGATAGCGGTATTTTTTAACATTAAACAGCGTAGCCAATCGATATTTTTTATTAAGCTTCTGCAAAACTGTGCTATCTAAATCATCGCAAAATTTACACGTTTTCCAAGAAAGTTCACGTTCACATAACATTTTTTTTGGTCAACTCATAATTTTGGTAGATTTTTAATTTAAATTTCATCTGATTTAAGTAAATTCATTATTAATTAAGTACTAATTTTAAATATTTTCTGCTATTAGAAAATATTTAAAACCGAGTGTCTACGTATATAAAATGATCATGCATAAAAATTACATTGACACAATTTTTTTTCTAAGCGGAAGGTAGAAACTTTGAAACTTGCACGATTATTCAAAACAAAAAATAAAAAAAATTCCATCTTAATACGTCCCTGATCACTCATCGAGGACAACAGAGAGTTGATTAGCGCTGCCGACTATGCTATCTCTATTTCTCTCGTATCGTGCGATCGTCCATCTCATTTGCACGCGACAGTAGCTCTACCGCAGCCATTGTTAAAGCCGCGAAATCTTGGATACATTTACGAAATATGTTTTTATATGGCAATATGAATACATTTATTCACTTAAATCATAATTTTGTTAGATTTGTGCTACTATATAAAAGCACTAAAATTATGATGCGCATAATTTTACAATTACTCTTTGATTCCAGTTACTAATTTACTATGATAAGTTATACGTAAATAACTCCTCTGATTCCTTAGTTAATACATTGTCTATGACTGAGATTGTAGACTAAGATTGTCCCTAAACAAAATATGTTAGATTAAAGATAATGCTGTTTAAAGTTCACAATAAAGTTACATCTCAAATTACAGTTTAAGTTTAGAAATCTGCATTAGGAAAGTAAATAAAAAGAAAGACTAAGCGACAGGAGTTGAATCCGCGCTCACTTGGCATCTTCTCATCCATGGCGAGGGGGTACCTATATAAATGCTGCGTGCGTTATCGTCTTTAATTTGTTCTTCTCGCTGTCGCTTCAGATATATCTAGTCAAGCAGCTTGACTATCTCAAATACCAAACACTAAAACCAATTTAAGTTTTTTACTGCCTGTGGGTTAGTATCTTTTGGCTATATTTATTATTCTTATTTAGCAGCCATAAAATAGTTTATTGGTTTACTAGAAATAAGCCTCTGCCAATAAAATGTTGTTAATGTATATTATAAATATTGTTAGCCTTTGATAAATAATGAATGTTGATCTCTCTGCTTAGACGTCATTTGCAACTAACTGAAAATTTATTGATGAAAAAATGAAAAAAATCATGGAAACGCTTCTCAATACATTTTGATACAGATATCAAAATATAGTAAAATTTTAAGCTCTGTTTCGGGCGGCACTAAAATTATGAACTGTAATTTTAAGTGCAAATAACCATTAGGACCAGGTATAATAAATAAACAGATATTTAAAGGACATGTGAAGTTAGTTAAATGACCGCATCACTCATCGAGACGAACTCTCACTAGCAATTCATCATCACATATGCTGTTGGACCATAAGAACAAAAACGCTGATGTAACTAACGCTGTGCTAACTAGAAAATATAAAAAAAAATATTAAACATTACTACAATAATTATGACCACTGATATTATTTTTTAATATTCAATATAACAATAATAATATTTTATCATCAACCTTACCGTACATCAGTTAGATAAAGCATATAATAGATAATACAAATACACTTTTGTTTTATAAACAATCGAACGTAAAATGCTACAAATTAAAACATTTAAGTAAAACAAATTGATTAAGCGCCGCTTTGTTAATTGTCAAATAATTAATTCGTAAATTACAATAATTCAAAGGTAAAATAATTGACTCCTAGACTATGGTACGGCATACGTACAAGCGTCAATACTACGTCTCCATTCCGCTCTTAATTGCGATAATTAGTGAAAGTGGGCACTTATTGCAGTCGGCGCTTGCTGAAATTGCGAGTTTTAGCTACGAGAGTTGCCAAATAAATGTCTTTTCGTGTGCAGACTGCCATAAGAACAGAAATTACACTTATATATATGTTTTATGACTTGTACTAATATATTTTTCGGTAAAGTAGTGCATTTACATAAATTCATATTAAAATTATGAATATCCATGTGTTTTAAGTTAGAAGATATTATATTAAGAATACTCTTCGATTAGGCAAAATAACGATAATTATAAGTAATTCAATGCTTACTAAAGGGTGCAAGGTTCCTGTGTGTGTCGTAAGAATGAAATAAGGCCTCTAAAAATTACATGACAATCTTCGGGAGAAAACCCGGCCACGAGACTCGCTACTTGCCACTTTCGTAAGATCTCCCGCAGAGGCAAAAAGACAGTTGCGAAAGCCTGTTTGGTCTGAAAGTCCTTAATAAGTGCCTCCCCTATTGAGTGACAACCATGATACTAGTTTTACATTAGCCTATTTTAGTCTGAATATAGCTGAATATAGGCCTACGCAGAAAGCGCCAATCAAGGCCTATATACATCTCTTTTACTTTCTTTCACTTACCACGCTGGGCAAGCGGGTTGGTGAGCGCAGTGGTCAATAAAAATCCTTAACCTCCTAGAGTATTTTGATTTCGACCTTTCAGAAACACGGAGCGCAACACAACACAACTATACCCGAAAATTTAATTTTAAACCAAAGATGCCGTTTTAAAAATGTATTAAAAATCTGAATAAAATGGAAATGAAATTGCGATTCCAGAGTCCGCACCTGTGCTCCATCCAATTAGCGATCAGATTAAAGATATGCCGGGGGAGCCATTACCCGGCAAATTACGCTCCACGGCCGACGCCACGCCGCCCGCGCCTCCCCCGGCCAACTGGACAAAATATAGGCGAATAGCGGAAATGTTAATGGTCAAATCCGCAATTTTTTAAAAATATTTTCAAATTTAACATAATATTGGTTAATGTTAATAGTAATGAGGCCTTTCCTTTATTTTTGCAATGCAATTTTTGATTAAATTTAAAGAAGATGGCAGCTTAAATTTAATGGCGATATTGTACACGACTTTATTTAACTTATTAATATAATAATAGATATTATATTCATTAATATTCGCCTAGCTGATTTCGCCACGGATACGTTTATAAGTACTTACAGCGATAATACATTACATTTGAATCTCGTAATATTTTTTTTTAAATTAAACTCGTTTAAAATATATACGTTTCTGAAATAAAATCCCACGAAGTGCCTTTCTTACTTCCTTGATAGGAATCAATAACTTAAATGTAATTATAATGTTTTCACAGTTTTACTTATATTGTGATCACATAGAACCTCTGGGAAAGAGTTGATCGTTGCCAAGGTGCTTCCAAATATTATATTGTAATATTTTATAATACTTAACATAAAGTTTATTAAAAATAATTGAACAAGGTCATAAAAAGCGAATATCTAACTCTCTCCTCTAGAGGAACCTCGTTACAAAAAATTGTAGATTTTACAATAAGGACAAGTGTTTATATTGCTTAAATTTATATTAATTTTACATTACGTATGTGTTATGAGTTATTCATGGCATTACATCTGAAACGATTTTATTTATACAAAGCTATAAAAGCATATTATTTAATCTCTTTGCACTTAGGCACATAGACTAGAATCTATTGGTTTCAGCAACTGCACGTAGTCTGCGTAAATAATATTGCTTTACATATCCAGTTAATATAACCAATCAATATCAGTATCACTTAGAATATTAAGAATATGGAGAGTTTGCACTATGCACTATGTACTTATATCATCACCAGTCGAAGCCCTAACCCATTTAAGAATATTAATCTCTTTATTGTATTAAAAACGAATAAATTCTGTTTCAGTACAGATATATTTAATTATTGATGAATATACCATATAGATTTAATTATTGCTGTTTTTTGGTTATTGATAATAATATATACATTTTTTCAGGCAGACGTCAATTCCAAACGTTTATCGGCCGCCAGTCGCTTGGGCCATGCACCAACTCTCTCCGTTTCATCCCCGGCTAATTGTTTTAATCGCACCCACTTACCTATCGTTATGTATTGTTGTACGATCCGCTTTATGTACATCATTGTGTACGCACCCTTATATCTTGAGGTTAGTTTTTTGCGCACCCTTATATCTGAAGATGTTTTTGTGGCGATTTTTGCATTTGAGCTATACAAAAAAAAATTCAAAAATGTAGATACCATAATAAATATGGCAATAACAATACACACAAATAGATCAGCAGCCTGAGTTTAAGCTATATAAGAGTTTGCGTTTACTTAAAATTTAAACCATGACGTGTCACAACGATGTCGTCGGTTGGTTTCGATTTATAAAATGTTTCAATTTTGAATGTTCTACGCATTCTCATTTTGCCGAATTCTTATATATCGAATACATATTAAATTTTTTCCACATTACTTTATGACATTACTATTTTTACATATTCAGTTTATTCAGCATTACGTATTTTCCATATGCATTGTATCAACATTCTCGAAATCGGACTGGTATAAATGTACTACTAAAGCTATATACTAAATGCTCATTGGATTGATGAAACTATGCACAAATGATAAAATTAATGAAAAGTCTGAATGAAATTAATTTGCAAATTTATGTTTAATTGTACTTACCAACGGTTTGTAATATTTTGTACAAGATTTAACTTATACCACACGCTAAAATTACAGCAATTACATGATTTTGCAACGTAACAGCGTATCTGCCACACCCTTTCTGCCATGGGTGCCGTAAGACAAAGTCTTGAAGATCTTATGGTAATTTCCTGGTGAAACTCAGCTATGAAGTTCGCGTTCTATCTCTCGAACAAGCGGCAAATGCGTTTGGCTTAAGGAAATCCGTTTGGTTATGCTAAGTCCGGTGAAGTTTTACTAATAAGTCTATATTTCCATAGACTATTCTATTTCCTTCATTGTTTTATTACTTAATAAAAATGGTTAGTGGTACGTGTTAGAGCCAAGTGGCGACTTTCGCTGCTGCTCGAAACGAGCCGTTCGACCGGGGTAGTACCACGGCCTCACAGAATACCACCGGCGTCAAATAGAGGCATCTTTTGCTTCAGCGTTTCCTTCATTCAGTGAGGAAACCGGAGGTGCACTCCTCTCTTATTTCAATGGATTTTACTCCGTTAGACGGTCACCAGAGCCTCGTTTATTAGCCATAGCTTGGAGCACTAAGTGTATGTGAGGATCGAAGTTGTAGAAAAAAATTATATAATATTCTCCCTTATAGCCCTAATACAGTATTTATTTAAAATAAATATTTCTAAGAATCGTCTGTATTATAAAAATCTCGTTAGGGTTCCTTTTCACCGTTATCCCGACAACTAAATAAGATGAGATTTCTAATCTAATATTTGTAATTCTGGACCCAAGCGGTTTATGAGGAATATGCGAAAAAAATTAAATTGTTTTATCTTATCTTAACATTTATTCCTTAAAAGAAATAGTTAATTTATATTTTCTAAATTTATTAAGCCATTCGACTCTACAGAAACAGAAATACTAAAGAAACATTACTTTTAAAATCATTACGTTAAATTTTTACTTTCCTTTTAAAGTACATATTCCGTATTGCTAAAAAGTTAGTGGTTACATATATACTCTTTGGATATTGCCATTTCTAACTCGCCGACCAAGCGTGACTATATAGAATAAGAATCTATATACTCGTATCTATAGCCACTTATACTATTTATAATTATGACATTTGGCAAACGAAATTAGTTATCTTTCTTCCGTCGATGAATAAAGAATATTCATTTATTCGTTCGTTCACACCAAATCTGTATGTTCTGTAGTGGACTAACCGTAGTGTTTTAAACTTGTTGGATGACCTTATAGAGGTTGGTAACCCTTAACGTGACATATCATCAATGATATTGTAACGAATGCCTGATAAAGTCTTGTCGGCTCTCACGTCTTCCAATGACACGTCAAAAGAAATAATGTTTTATAAATTACCAGTTGATATTAATAAACATTAAATACCGTTCGGGAATATTCTGGAATAATCGAAAATTAAAAGACGTCCTTAATTCGGGACTACATAAGTAGTACTGAAACGCGCTAAGAGAGTTCAGTAGTAAATTCTGACGTCTTCCACTTGGAAGGGGAAGATTACGAAGAAAAGGAAGCAAAAACAAAAAAAGAAGAGAAAAAAGAAGAAGCGACAGAGAATTGGTTACTATCAGGAAAACCCGTGGTAGATCACATGCAAGGGGCAGCGCATCAAAAAGAAACGCTGCTTACTCCCTTTGTAAGTGTTAAAAATAAATAGAAGTTCTAGAAACGGGCCTTTTTACTCCAATAACCGTAGCTCGTAACAACATTATAGGAAAAAAAGTGTTGATAGGTTTTATAACCTATCTAACATTCACTTATTTCACACGCATATGCGCTCCACAAGTGAAATGTTTCAACTTTGATAATTAGTAATTACCTTTTCTATTTGCTTCTCTTCTAATCGCTTCTCTCTGTGTCTCTTTTGTCCTGATAATTAAGGCATGCCGTCCTACATCCACGTGTCATCTAATATAGTGTAATATTACTATGTTACGTTATTTATGTGTGCGTTAGTGTGCCCTTTGTGAAGGTCCAATGTCATGTAGGTAACCTATCTAGATATACAAACTTTTACATATAACATCATTGCATATCAACATAATTTATTTTATTGTGTTTTTGTTTTAACGTGGTAGAGCCAAGCGGCGGCTTTTGCTGCCGCAGGAATGGGCCGGCTCGTCCGGATAAGTACCACGGCCTCGCAGAATACCGGCGTGAAGTAGAGGCATCTTGTGCTTCTGCGTTTCGTGCGGTGAGTGAGGTAACCGGAGGCCCTCTCCCCCCTCCCCAAATATGGTAGCGGTATATAATTTTGAGCTACCCCAGGAGGGTACCAGTACCTACGGTTCTGGAGAATCCCTCACTGAGCATCCACGTTCAGGCTTTCCTACGCTACCTAATCGTGGATGCTCAGTCTGCCCCGCGTATTCTGGGGGGGGGGCAATATTCCGCTCTCTTTCTTTCCTACTAGAGGCAAACGCAGCAAGGAAACTATGGCATCCCCTACCGCGCTCGCCGTGGATTTCTGCAATATCAGGGGACTCCACTCGAATCTTAGCGCCGTTCATTACCATCTTGAAACGGCGAAGCCAGCCTTGCTTTTCCTTACAGAGACTCAGATATCGTCTCCGGCTGATACCTCTTATCTCCATTACCCGGGGTACAAACTAGAACACTCCTTTGTGCCCCGTGCCGGAGTTTGCGTATACGTCAGAGATGATATCTGTTTTCGACGCCTCGGTAGTCTTGAAGGTTTGGACCTATCTACCCTTTGGCTGCGCATCGACAGCGACGACCATCCGCGCGTCTATGCGTGCCTTTACAGGTCCCATAGCGGTAATACCGTAACTGACCGACTCATCGACCACATCCAAATGGCTACAGATTCCGTGCTACAACAGATCCCATCCGCAGAGATCGTGATTCTCGGCGATTTTAATGCCCACCACACCGATTGGCTCGGTTCTCGCATAACCGATCATGCGGGAGATCTGTTCACGACTTTGCATTAGCATATGGCCTGACACAACTGGTAACCTCGCCGACACGGATCCCAGACGTGGAAGGTCATACACCTTCCCTGTTGGACCTTTTGCTGACCTCACACCCGGACGGATATTTGGTCTCAGTCGATGCTCCTCTTGGCTCATCGGACCACTGTCTGATCCGGAGTGTAGTGCCTATCGCGCGCCGATCCCGAACGCGATCTGCGGGCTTCCGCCGTGTGTGGCACTATAGGTCGGCAGATTGGGATGGAATGCGGTCTTTCTTTGCTTCCTACCCAAGGGGGCAGGTTTGCTTCTCGCTGGATGATCCCAACGCCGTTGCAGATTCTGTCACCGATGTGGTACTTCAGGGAATGGAACTTTTTATTCCGTTCTCTGCAGTGCCTGTCGGAGGTAAATCCCAACCTTGGTTTTGGTCGCACCTGCAAAATAGCGTCACGCCGAAAGCGGAAGTGCTACCAGGCCTGGGCCGATGCATCGGCGTCTCGGGATGCAAAAACCAGTGCTCTTAAAAACGAGTACAACTCTGCCTCCAGGTCCTTCAAAGAGTTATCGCTGCGGCAAAGTTAAAGCACATTGGCAGAATTGGCGCGAGACTAGTTCGCCTCCCATCGGGATCCCGCGCATTCTGGTCTCTCGCCAAGGCTGTCCAGGGGAACTTCTGTCAGCCATCTCTCCCATCTCTACACAAGGAGGATGATTCGCTGGCCCATACTGCAAAAGAGAAAGCCGATCTCTTGGGCTCTCTTTTGCATCCAACTCGACTCTTGATGACCGGGGAAACTCTCCACCTACCATCCCGTGGTGTAAGTGCTCCATGCCGGAAATTCAGTTTCTGCAGAGCTCAGTGCGAAAGGCACTCCGCTCCTAGACATTCATAAGTCGAGTGGGCCGGACGGAATCCCTCAATTGTGCTGAAGATGTGTGCCCTGAGTTGGCACCGGTTCTCACGCGTCTTTTCCGGCACTCCTACTTTTCAGGCGTCGTCCCGGAATCTTGGAAGACAGCATTTGTGCATCCAATACCCAAAAAAGGCGACCGCTCTGATCCGTCCAACTACAGGCCTATTGCCATCACCCCCTTGTTATCTAAAATAATGGAGTCACTCATCAACACCCAGCTCCTGAGGTACCTGGAGGAACACCAGCTGATCAGTGACCGACAGTACGGTTTCCGTCGCGGACGATCAGCTGGTGATCTTCTAGTTTACCTGACTCACCGATGGGCAGAAGCAGTTGAGTCTAAGGGGGAGGCTTTGGCGGTTAGTCTGGACGTAGCGAAAGCATTTGATAGGGTTTGGCAAAAAGCGCTTCTTTCAAAGCTTTCATCTTACGGGGTTCCTGAGAGATTGTGCAACTGGGTCACCAGCTTCCTCACGGATCGGAGCATCAAGGTTGTTGTCGACGGTGCATGCTCGGACCCCAAACCCGTGAATGCTGGTGTTCCACAAGGCTGTGTGTTGTCTCCCACTCTGTTCCTTCTGCATATCAACGACATGCTACAAATCAGTAGCATTCATTGCTATGCAGACGACAGCACGGATGATGCCCTATATACAGGCCGTGCGAATATTTCTCGGGAACACGTCGACGAGTGCCGGAACAAACTTGTGTCTGAAGTCGAGACCTTGTTATTCAAAGTCTCGGATTGGGGTCGACGTAATTTGGTCCTATTCAACCCCAAAAGACACAGGTTTGCGCGTTCACCGCTAAAAGAATCCCTTTGTCGTTTCTCCTCTTTTGAGAACATTCCCTTATTGCCTCAGCCAGTATCAGAATCCTTAGCGTTGACATATCGAGCGACGTTCAGTTCCGTGGTCACTTGGAGGGAAAGGCCAAATTGGCCTCCAAAAAGCTTGGTGTGCTCTGTAGAGCGGGACAGTATTTCATGCCGGTCCACCGTTTGCAACTTTATAAGGCGCAAGTTCGGCCCCACATGGAATACTGTTCTCATCTCTGGGCAGGGGCACCCCAGTACCAACTCCTTCCATTTGACCGTATCCAACGTCGAGCGGCTCGAATTGTCGGCGACCAAGCTCTCTCTGATCGGCTTGATCCTTTGGCCTTGCATTTTTTACAAAATTTTCCACGAGGAATGTTCTGAGGAATTGTTCGGATTGATCCCAGCTGCTGAGTTTCACCATCGTACATCGCGACAGAATTCGAAGTTCCATCGATACCACCTAGATGGTTGGCATTCCACCACAGTGCGTTTTAATCGAAGTTTTCTGCCACGCACTTCGATTTTGTGGAATCAGCTGTCGCCAGCAGTATTTCCGAACAGTTACGACTTAGGGACCTTCAAGAAAAGAGCTTATTCCTTCCTTAAAGGCCGGCAGCGCATCTGTAGCTCCTCTGGTGTTGTGGATGTTCGTGGGCGTCGGTGATCACTTACCATCAGGTGAGGCGCACGCTCGTTTGCCCCCTTCTTCTATAAAAAAAAAAAATTGTATCATCATGTCATTAGTTAATAAATGAAATTCTTTCATCACAAAGACTGCTTACTATTGTAACAATTACACGAACACTTTATCTCCATAACGTGGAAATGCAGTAGCACTTACTGTCCATTAGCGTTTAGCCTTTGATAAAGTTGCCGGCTTAGGTCGTTGTGTGATATTAAACTATTGAAATATACCCTGAGCCTATTACTGAATTGAAGCGTTTTTACCGACAATTTGTCTTAATGAAACATCTGACTTCGGCTGTCTAATTATTATTTTAATCCTTTTTTTTTAAGTGTTAAATAAATATTCCACTGGATAAAGGTCTTAAACATTTTAGAGTCTGCTTTTTGCTATTGGGAATTACACGTTTAATCTTTACTTAGAGGATTTTGTTTGGGTATAGATGACTATGACTATCGCTGGATATATTTAAAAAAAAAATATTTTCTTATTAACTTCTAAATGTGAAACATGATTTAAAAAAATAAAACTAAGGACGAGTATCCCATCTCTTTTTGCAAATATCAACCAGCCACCAGCTCGAGGATCTCCTGGCTCATGTACAGGAGGTTCTAGCGTTCAACAGATGGTGTAAACTAAATATCACATACTGTAGTGTAGCAGCAACACAAGCACCAGGTACCTTCGCACCGGCTATAACCTCACCAACCTGCTTAGCCAATGAAATGAGAAAAACTTCCAAATAATCTGAAACAAAAACTTCTGTCAGCCTACAGGATGCGCCACGTGGAGACGTGACGATGAAGTTTGCGTTTGGGTAAACAACGGCGTATAACCCCTTACAGGTGGTAGTAGGTGGTGGTAGTAGTTATTTGACATACTTTTTAATTACGTTTACGACAATTTAGTTTTACGTGATAAAACTTGGTGACAATGCAGTAGTTATTTATGGCTACTGATTCAAACAAACCGACAGTTAGGTAGTAGTTTCATATTAATAACAACATTTTAAACACGTATAATCTCACTGCGGTAGCCATTGTTTGCCTTCACTTAGCGTCACTTACTGTCAATTAGGCAACACCGATAAAACAGATAAATATTAAAAGCATACATGTATGCAACAAATACACAGTGAATTTGTGAAGCTTCCGAAATTATTATTTGAACGTAGCTGAGTAGACGATCGAAATACCAGACGTTTACCACCTTTGGCAGCCAGTCTTAGTTGTTTGTCTAACAATGGCAATTTCATCATCTGTCCGACGATATGTCACATTATTTTTTTAGTTTTCCATGGGGATAGGTGCTCGCACCAGCATTCAGATCAGCATTGAAGATGCTTTTACAGTTTCGCCGGTCGAGACACGCGAGCAGTCATGTCACTTTTATTTAAGCTTCATGCACAAAGTGGAACACATGGCGGACTTAATGCTTAGAGGCATTCTTTCCCAGTCAACCATTAGGCTAAGCAGGGATAAACACGTAATAGAGGCGATACAACTTTTAAAGTTAAAGGGACTATGTTCAGACAGAGCAATAAAGCCCATGAGAACAAAGCTCTCAAGTATAATATTTAATTGACAGAACTCTGTCTGTAATTCGTATGTTTGTTTTATTTAAAGGCTAAGCCCACATTTTAACGCATATTAACCGTTGTACATTTGTATTAAACAGTTTATCTTTCAACAGTGGAGAGCATATATGTCAAAGAAACCTGTTAACTCTTGTCTTATAATGTCCAATGTTGCATAGTTCTGTGAACTAACAAGGACACTGCAAGGAATTCCAAACCGTTGTTTTGAGTAAGTCTGATAAACAAATTTTGTCTTTTGAGGCCAACGAAGGATAGAACTCCGTAAGCTCCATAGTATAAATGCTGAATGCTGAAATTTAATGGATGTATTTATTGGTTATTCCGCACACAGAACATATCTTGTGTCTCTGACACTGCACCTGACACTCCTATTGATCTTATCGCATTGGCTTTATTTCAGATGCGCAATCGGATGACCACATGGCGGATTTTGATAGAGGCGCCATCTTATCACCAACTTGAAATTGTCGCCAGCCTACGATGTGATGTGATAAACATAGCGCAAAACCTAAATGTCAGTACTCCTTTTCTGTCCAGGAGGCGTCCGGGTAGGTACGATACTCTTACGTATTTTTGTCACTAACCTGAAACCACTGTTGTGTTCCGGTTTTAAGGGCATACAGAGCCAGTATAATAACAGGTTATGAGGCATTTCATTATAGTCTTCATGTGTGTAAGGATAAGCTTACGGCGCAAGACTTAATAATCTTTACTACTACGAGTATTATAAAGAGACAGTGTGAGTTTGTTTATAGATTGGGTGTTATCTCTGAAACTACTGAACCTATTTTAAATATTCTATTTGAAAGTTTCATTACTCCAAATGGTCATCGGCTATGGTTAATTCCCAAACAATTTTGGATCAGTTAGATTTTTTTTAAAGATATGTCCGTGCGAAGCAGGTGCGATTTACTTATTAAAAGAAACAGTAATGACCAAAATATTCTCTCCATTCCAATCAACTTATCAGACCACTGCTGAATCACTGGTCTATGACCCCTTCTAAGTTAGGAGGATATATTATTCGGATGGTTGGCAGACAAGTAGTCAATTGCAGTACCAGACAAAAGTTTAGACCACATACTAACACTTCCCCAACTTGTTTCCTGGTAGTCGAAAATTTTAAAGCCATACATGTAAGGTAAAAATTACATTATCTACATTAGTACATTATATTATTGGCAGAGAAAATAAGTTTAATATATTATTCAATGAATTAACTAATTTGACAGTAAGAAAATTTTTATTCAGAAAAATTTAGAATTAAGACGGCGTTTTTCGCAAAGAGCACTGTGTTTACGTACACAGTCATGTGGTTTTATGAGAAATGCCTACCCTGAAAAGATATTTAAAACGTGTTACTCAGCTAAATATTCTTAAGTATGGAAATTATTATGTAAGTAAGTATTATTATTATATTAATGTAACAATTAAGGTTTCTTTTCTCTACAATTGTAACGATTTTCGCCACGATTTTTGCATCGAGGTAAGTATTTATTTACAACTGACAATCACCACAATTAAGGACCGTGAGAGTATTGGAAATGGTCATAAAAATAACAAATTATCCTGTCACGATAACCAAGTGCTTAGATTATTGTACTACGAGTTTAGTTAAACCCTTGTGTTTGAGTAAACTAGAAATCGTTTAAAATGATGTATTGATATATTCGTCTCTGTAATTCACCAACCTGTTACTGTCAGAATTAATCTATATGTTGACATTAAACTGGGATAACCAAGTAAAGTTATAACGAGAGACATGTCCTAATAATTTGACGTAAGAACATAGAGACGCGAGGATCTGAAATGTCTTGCAAGAAGTTCTTATGAAATTGTCTAATGTTTTAAATTAAAAGAAAAGGGTGTGGTTTCTTAGAGTATTTATCTTGAACTATATCTAAATGAAGCATCTAATTAAGCAGCATATCTTGTAGTTGGCGCCAATATATTTAAATTAATTCCTTAAACATAAAAAAATCGTTCGATCAAAAAATAAAAATCACATGTCTAATGCATGTGATTTTGGCGTAGTGATAATAGTTCAATAATATTTTCATATATCATTTTATGTGTTATGTACATTAAAAATGGTCTAAATTAAATGTTATAATGAAAATTATTATCTTATCTTTAGACACCTTTATCATGCCTAGATCAATGAAAAATATGTTTGAGTTAAAAGCAAATACCATTTGGTTAAAAGTATAATTTTTTGCAATTCTATAAATTTTAAGACTATCCGGGATGTTAGCGGCGAAGATGTCTCCCATCCGGAGCCCGTGTGAACGGCCGCGGTCGCGTTTATCGCCGTATTTCGCCAAAACACACAAACAAACACGCAAAGAGTCAACATATTATGGCTTTGATAAGCTCTGGTGCTGTGGGAAACCACTTCATAATTATTCATACATTTTCAAATATTACATCAGTGATAATTTTACAATTTAGAATATTCGTATGGTCTTGAACGGACTGCGGCCCGTACAATAGCTAGAAGGCTACATAATATAATATCACATTGTATGTATCTAAGATAGATTTTAGAATTTAAAAGAATTTAAAAAAACCTTTTACACACAACGTAACGCCGTAAGCTACCTGCCACTACCTGTAGGTGTCGCGAGAATCGACTAAGAAAATATCTCATAGCACAAACTGAGAGGGCGGATTAAAATCACAAGCAACAGTCTTTTTGATTTAGATTGGGATTTGGGTTCGGCAAATTCGGATGAATTTTCAGCCAACAAACGGTCGCCATGGCCTTATTTGTTGGCTAGCAGGGTGCGCCACGTGCAGGTAAGGTTGTATTTTCCCCTTTACACTCGATAATGAAGATGAATCTATGTACCAAATTTTAGCTTGATCTGGTTTTTATGAAACACTTATACAGACGCCGTGTTTTTAAGGCGAAGTATCTGCCACCTCTTCTGATGAGATGGGTGGCACCACGTGATGACGCGATGATGAGGGTTTGGTAAAAGTTGAATTAAAGAAATGCCAGCAAAACGTCGTAGCCAACGACATAGACCCATGGTAACATTGCGGCCAGGGCGCACGCTTTAATTACATAGTACGCGAGTTACTTGGAACCTGGATAGCAATTTTAAGTGCTGTTTTTACCACGTGCTCGCCGGTGCAAGGAAACTGTATATCTGAGAAGTCATAAAAAATATTAATTTGAGAATATGTAAAGTTCGCTAAACCGCTCCGGAGCAGCGTGACCCTTCCTGTCTACAAAGCTATCTCAAATATTTGAGATAAGGTCTCTGGAACCATGGAATAAACAGCAGCCTGCACTTAAAGACTGCTATTTTTGATTTTATTTTATTATATTCTTATTGAAAAACAGCTGATACAAGAAAGATACGAACGATTATTATAAAAAAATAATGCCAAAGTTTTCACAGACATTCACTAAGTGTAAAATAATAACAGTAGACTGTAAAAAACACATTCTCACACGCGCATGTGATTACATAAAAGAGAACTATTTAAATTAAATCGTTACACATAATTTTATTTAGGTCATGTGGATTAGTATTATACAGGAATATTTCGCCACTATGTGAAAGTTCATTAAAGAACTAGCTAGCTTCAATTAAAAATTAATTTTGTCTATAGGTGCACTTACGTTAGGTATACGTAACATAATCTAGCTTAATAATTCAGGACATGCGATAGAACTGTTCACTGTGTTAAGCAAAAAGACAACTTCTACTCGCTTTCGTTTACAAAGTGGAAGAATATGATTTATTTTGCACCTTAGAAAGTAGTTAGAAGATTAGTACATTGCAAGGTTAAAAACTTAAGGTAACGGACAAAAGCATAGTAAAGGATTTTTAGTGTTTTTAATACATTTAAATTCCGATGCAAGAGGTGAAACAAAACCAAGACTTTTACTGGCATAGCTTACTATATTATTGATGTGAGTGTGAAACAAAAGCTCTGAATCAAATGTAACACCTAGTCTTTTATAGTGATACTATGATTTTTAATCGTATAGTCGTACTGAATTAATAAGATTTTTCGGGAAAAGGAAAAGACATTACATTTAAATCAAGTTAGTTTGACACACAATATATCTGAAACTTATCTACATATTGTTGCAATATCAGTGTATTTTCTTCAGAGTTTAAAGAATACAAGATATTCTTGTCTTCCGCATTTATAATCTTTTAAAGGTATGAAAGCAGGATGGATTTTTTTTTTTATGGTTAAAGGCGGCAAATGAGCATGCGGCTCATCTGATGGTAAGTGATTACCGTCGCCCACTTATATCTGCAACACCAGAGATGCTGCAGGCGCGTTGCCAGCCTTTAATGGTATTTGGGAGATGGGAGGGAGGATGAGGAGGGGGAGGGGGGATGGGAATGAAGAACGAAACGCAGAAGCTCAAGATGAAGCAGCAGCAAAAGCAGCCGCTTGGCTTTACCACGTTTAAGAGGAATATTATTAATAAAAATATTAAATAGCAAAGGTTCCAGTAGTGATCCTCGACCTTGAGGATCAAGCGTACCAAGGCGTAATATGGCGTAATCACAGTGCAATCCCCAGCGTCTAAAGTGTGAGGTAGCTGGTACTGCGATCCCCAAGCTCGGCAATTATGGCAAACCCTCCGATTGCGAGATTCTTATGTCCAGATGTGGATTGTCCAGAGGCTACGAAGTCTTATCCAGTTTGATACTTAAAATAAATTTTACTTTAGCACCTTTTCATAATCAACTTAATAACATTTAACTTAAACCTTAGTCATAATCAACGCCAGCATCATTATTATCATCATCATCAGTCTGGAGTTTAGTGGTTAATGAGTTTATACAGGTCGGAGGTCAAACCTGTACCCTGCCTACTGAGAGTTCTTAGGATTGTGTTCAATGCTTAGGGCGCTCGCTTTAATTACATAGTACGTGAGTTACTTGGAACCTGGATAGCAATTTTAAGTGCTGTTTTTACCACGTGCTCGCCGGCGCAAGGAAAAATCTTGGCAACTGTATATCTGAGAAGTAAAGTAAAGAAATATTAATTTGAGAATATCTAAAGTTCGCTAAAGAATAGTTAAACTGAAGTTTGTTGTACTCTTTCAGTTTATCCATTACTTTCGTACATGCCTTATACCAACTTGTGTTATAACAAAAGAATCTTACCCTTCTACTGTCAATGTCCTGATACGGTTCAACAATAGAATTTCAATTAGTTCAAAGTTATGACCCGTGAAAGGTTAATTGTTTCAACGCGTCAAGACTTATTCGTCTTTGTTGTCAATAAGAATAGTGACACATTCCATTGCGGTTCTTTTTTTTATGGTCGATACTAATCAACATTCGCGCTTGCCAAGGTTTTCTTAATATTTTGCTAACCTCTATATTTTGTGATCAATCTTCGCTTTTAGCAATTATTGTTAAATAAATCTGATTGGACAATCCTTCAAGAATATGATTAATAAAATAAATTAAAATGAAACAAGTCTTTCATTGCAAAATCATTATACCTTATCCCTAATTAAATGTGGTAGAGCCAAGCGACGGCTTTTGGTGATGCTCGAATGGGCCGGCTCGACCGGATTGATACGGCCACGGCCTCGCAGAATACCGGCGTGAAGTAAAGGCATCTTGTGCTTCAGCGTTTCGTTCGGTGAGTGAGGTAACCGGAGGCCCACTCCCCCTCCCAACCCCCCTTCCATCTCCCAAGTACCCATAAAGGCCGACAGTACCTCCGATGTTGCTGATGTACGAGGACGACGGTAATCACTTACTATCGGATGAACCGCTTGCTCGTTTGCCGCCTTTCCCATAAAAAAATCCTGTTGAATATTTCTGATAAAATAATGTCTTAGATCTCATAACCATTAAAAGTGAGCTCATCACTAGTATAAGCCTATAAGTTGGTACGTGGTTTGGTCATTGCAAAACCGTATAGTGGACGCTTCTGCCACCCATCATCGGTCTGGCTGTTTTAGGTTCGGTATATTTAAGCTGGTAACTCCACCTTTAGTCACATACCAAGATTTTACTCTTATTAGCTAAAAGTATTTTACGTTTAGGCATCACATCTCAAATCAAGTTCACGATAGCTTTGAAAAAAACATTTAAAGGCTTAATAAGGCGCATGGTTAACATTCTTATAAAAAAACATAACATTCAAATAAACACAACCGTATTTTATCTGGCACAAATAACAGCGAACAAGCTAAATAGTGTCGTAACAAGCAAGATTACGTTATCGGCAGCTAGAGGCATCTCTAAACATCGATCTCACCGAATCACACCATTAATTTCTGAATCATCGACATCGCTGACAGATGTCGAAGATGACGTCCGATCTTGTGACACCTGTCAAAGATAACGTCAGTTAAGTATGAATTATTTGCTTTTTAAAAGCGAGTCTATCTCTAAGATTTGTGGGATATTAAATAATCAGCCCATTTCGGATTAAGTTATATTTATTTCATGAAATATTTTTATGTTCATATGTCATCTCGGTATGTGTACACACTACTTACTGCGATCCTCGGTGAGGATTTGGTGCAATAACTGAATAGTAACAATCAACATAAATCAATATAAATCAAAACTAATATTAATTGAAGAAAATGAACCACTAGAGAAACGTCGTTACGAAATGGAGGTAGATTGTAAAAAGAAATAATAAGATTTCGTTCGTGGTTATGGAAAACCGTCAATCCGACAACCAAGCGTGGTCCAGCAGTGGATTGGCTGTTCATGATTATACATTAAGGTTTTATCACAATTCCATCTTATTAGGAGGCATTTCCCGTACCTAGTCGACTTTTATGATTTCCGTTGTAAGACGCGGATTTTGCTCCTCACATCTCTCCTGGATCCGCGTCTGTCCTTAAGAAGAAATGATGAGAATAACTAACAAACTGAACTTACTCGTTTTACATTGAGCGTAAAATAGGTATCACTAAGGGAAGTAGTCGACTGTATCGCTACCCACGGGATATTGTTGAAACCTAGGTAATCTATATATCTACAATTCTAAGAGAGTAACAGAATTGTTATTATTCATGACACAAAATAAGTAATTGTCACATTTAATTTCGAACATTAGTCAACTCCCAACTAATTTCGTTGAATAAATGGACTAAAATTAATTCGCTTGCCCCCTGCCTGGCAATTTGGGAGACATTATAATCGTATTTAAACGTCAAGAGTCCAATTTGCGCGCGAAACTTTGTCCATAAATAACATCCGCCATGTTGTTTTTGCGTTTGGATTGGATGAAATTGTGGAGGCTGCACCGTGATACTCCTTATGGCTTTTAAACTTTTATAGATATCGCTTGCGCTGAACGCCTTAGACTTTTTTAAATTATTATTTAAGGTAATAATTTACTAAAACATGCAAATAATTAAGTTTAACTAAGTAGTACCTTCCTAATATCGGGAAGATTGACAAAATGATTACTTTTAAATACTTATCAAAATATACCTACCTACAAAACTAGCGATCAAAATCTTCCCTGCGGTCTCGGTCGCTTCACTTTGGTAGGCGTTGGTTCGTTTTGACATTGTCAAACCGTCGATTGGCGCATCGTTTCTGAATCGTAAATCTATGATTACTACCAAGTAAAGACGCCGAGAAACACAATTCCACCCGGGCCTGATCTGAACATCGGTAAGGTTGTGCGGCAACCAACGCGAAACTATCCTCCTCACGCGAGGGTGTTCGTGTAAAATCTCGTGAACGCTTCCCGATCCAATCTGCAATATGTGCTGAATACCTTCATACGTAATTTGCCTATTCTTTTCATTTTTTTTACTGCTGGCACGTTTCCTTCTATAACAGCCGTCAATCTGAGCGCAAAGTTAGTCGATCGTGCTGAAATGTGTGACACCAGGAATGCACGATTGCCTCAGAAGGTCTTGTAACCAAATTAACTCTATCAAACGATTCGTCAAGTTTCGCGCGAAAATATTCCCGACGCAAATCCATTTTTCAATGAAACACGATATTTCAATTTAGCTCTTTAAAAAATTTAAAATTGTAACATTCGTAGTTTTAATTGTAAATAATCTTATGTTCAGTATAAATTATGACAGGCTAGTGTTACATATAAAAAAAAAAAATTAAACTTTCTACGGAACTATTACTTATCCTGTGACTACTTAATAGACACGCAATTTAATTCTATTAACTCAATTTAAAATAATATGATGGAAATACTAATGTAAACGTGTTTACAGAGGAGCGTAAGACAGGGGTAACCAATCTATTTAATTTGGTTGGCGGCAAGTGCATTCGGAAGTTATTCATCGTGAGTCAAAGCCATAAATATGTCAAAGAAAAACGTTTCTTCTCTCTGTCTTTGTTCCAAAGCAAAGTATCCTCCATCTTTCTCCGGCAAACAGTGCGATTGGCTTGAAAAGTTGGCGCGCCGCCCCTCATTACGGAGACAATGGAGTGAGGAAAAAAGAAATAAGTATAGTCGTCCCTATCTGTCGGGAACGTTCCGAAAACGTGTGTAAACGTTGTTTTAAGTAGGAATGTCTTGGTTTAAATGAAATTATTTGATTACGAGATTCGCGTGCGCCATATGAACTTGATTGTGAGTTACGAAAGAGTTTATGTAGATTTCAGTTTATTTCTACATCTTAAATTCGAATCACAGACATTTTACCATCATGCTAAATCAAAAGGCTTATGTATGTAGGTACCCATTATCAAATGGTATAATAAATGTTTGAGTATTTTAGTTTTTTTAGTACATTAATTAGTATTACACTATATATATATATATATACTTATTCTCATACTTATTAATTGCATTATCATTTCCCAATGGTATTATTTATTGATCAAGTGGGCGTGGTAAAAGGCCACTAAGGAGATAGCCTCAGGCTTTTTGCCAAGCCTAATGCCAGAAAAAGCTTGTTGCTGCCGACTGATGGCGAAATAACGACTCCAAGTATCTTCTTGCTTCTTCCTTCTTTCAGTCCACTGCTGGACATAGGGCTATCCTATAGGGTGTAGGAGTTACCAAAATAGCCCCACACGTGGCAGAGCCTCTTCCTTAAATCAGTAGGTTGCAGATTAACAAAGCAGAGACTAGTAAAACATGCTGCTCCCTGCATTACTGGTGCGATTGCCATTCGGCGTGATTTACGCTGAGTTAAACGTGCCTCCGCAAGCCACTTTTCGCACGCATTGAACGTGACGGGTGGCAAGTGGGCTTTTTGCTTAATCTCCTCTTACTATTCCCACGGGAAGAAACGAGGTGGCAGGTACATACGCCACTATCCCAAAGCTAATTGCGCAGCACAAATATCAGCTTTAGCCGAAATTAAAATCTACCTGTAAATCAGATGATAAATAAAAGTTAACTTAAGGTATTCAGTAATTCGAACGTGTGCTATCGTATTTATAAACGTAAATAAATAATCAAGACTTTTTTAACTTTTTTTAAACAACTATCTTAATAATGTGGCATTATAACCTAAAAGGAACTCTAACATTATTTCGGTCTGTAGCAAATAAAAAAAAAATTGTCCTGTTATCTTTTACGCAAAAACGCTTTAAAACAGAACAAAACCTAAAAGTGTTCAGAGCACAAACAATGCGAAATCCAGTATCGCGGTTAGACAGTCTACAGTTAAGAGAATGCAGCGAGTCATGCGTAAATCTCATCGTTCCTAGAGTAAAAGGGACAACTGATGCCCAAAAGAGATGGAAGGAAAAAGGGTGGGGCGTAAACATTTTCCAGCGACTACGGAACTTCGAACTTCTACTATATTAGGGCATCTGTAGATCGAATTAAAATGGTTGTATAGCACCGCCCCGTCGTTTTGTCCACACACGGTACAATATGGGACGATAATGGGTGATAGCAGTCGCTTTAATAAAATAATCCAGTTGTTAGTAACTACTCTTCGGAACTGGATTTCCGAAACGAGCGGTGCGAAATTTTGCGCGTCACCTATTTTAATTGAAGTTCGAGAGACCAGCAGTCTAGTGCCAAATATTTTTTTATAGACCAATAACAATTTTTAGTGATATGTGTTTTTAAAAGTGTGTTAAAGTTTTTTTTTAATTTATGTAGGTAAGTTATTGATATCTAATATTCGAGTTTGTTTGAGAACAAACAGTTTTTCTTATTAAATGTCGCAAAAGAGTTAAATTATGTACCTACTACAGAAAAATATTCTTGAACTCAACGGGGTTTCTGTTTTTATTCGTTCTTTAACATTAATATATAAAAATTAAAAAAAATATATTAGTAATTTTAGTCACGGATTTTGTCTATTTTAATAATTATTTGTTTGCGGAATTTTGAGTGAAGTTTTATTAATATAATTTAATATTAGAACGCATAGATATTAAATATATTATCAGATCTAATATTTAATAATGGTATATGGTCGTTTGAGTAGCTTAGTGCTCAGCATACTATCCTAACTTATGGTTCTTATGGTTCCCTGAGTTCGAATCTCGATTGAAGCCAATGAATGAAGCACACAATTTATTGACTTTCGGGTCAATATGCCATGATTGCTTAGAAAGGTAAACTCTCTTTAATGTTAGTTGATCACTTATTGTTCCTGAAATTATCAGTACGCCTCGCGTAATCTGCTCTAATTTAAAGTTCCTATTGCAATCATTGCGTGTAACCTATAGTAAAATGACTCTATATAATAAAAATCTCGACGGTATACCGAATACCGGGGTGGTCATTTAATCTAAATCTAGACATTTTAGTTCCATGAACCCAGTTTTATATTAACCCAGTATTTTGGGACAAATGGTGGTAAGCCTGAGGTGGTGGCCGTTTCAGTTGGACACTATCAATATAAATCATACATAAGTTTCGAATAACTCATTGCTACGATCTCTCCGCATAGGGGTCCAATTCGTGTCTCCTGATTTCGAGGCATATCCGCTAACCACTCGTCTATCGTGGCTTAAATGACTCTACATCTCTGCAATGTTATCGTAGATAGGTATGTGTATACGTTACAAAGGGTTCGGGATGTTAAAGTCAAGAAAAGTGGGTGACTTTACGTTAATATTAACGGCACTATATAAAATCTTGCGCAGTTAACTAGTTTCTTCTTTCTTTACCACTATGTATAAGTACACTTTTGTATATAGGTATCTCTGTGATAGCATGGAATTTGCCATACTCACCGCGCTGAGTTGGCGGATCGGTGGCGCAGTGCTGGCACGCTCGCGCTGTAAACGCTGCTCCACGTCTGTGAGATTTGGCCACGGCATAATCGAATGGATTTTGAGCCATCAGTCGAAGAAAAACACATTTGAAGAATATACTTCTCCTGACACCCGATCATATTGTAAGACTTGTTATTGTAAGACGTCTCAGTCGAAATCTGCCAAAAGGACATCATTACTATTATGCATTTATTATAATATATTATTACAATCAAAATATGATAAATGATGTTATATTATGATAATTAGATTAACATTTGCGTTTGAAGGTTATATAAGAAAATCGACTGCCCCATCTCAATGATTTAAAAAAATATCGTAAAGTAGAACAGCCATCTACTAAGGCGGCGACTAAGACTTTTTAGTAATCAACTATTACTAGAAAGTCTTAATAATAAAACGGAATGATTTTATTTAGGAGTGGGCTTCACACGGAGTTTTGTGAAATAATTTTGTAGCAACAGGACTGCCGCCAATCCGCTTCCCAAAGAAATTATATTATTAGCTTGGGAGCAGCCATACATTTCCAGCAGCGGACGATCATGATTGACGACGTGTTAGCAAAGCGCCAGAGATTGCATGAATGCATTGGCGATATTTAACTAAAGTTTACTTGTGATGATATTTAGTAAATATAGAATAGTATATATTTATCAAATAGTATTACCCGTAATAATACCATTTCATCATCATCATCATCATTTCAGCCTATCAGAAGTCCACTGCTGAACATAGGCCTCCCCCAAAGATTGCCACGAAGCTCGGTCCTGAGCCACCTGCATCCATCGACTTCCCGCAACACCATTAACTACCAATACTACTACTATACCATTACCATTACTATTTACTATTAATACCATTTGCTATATAGTAAATAGTGTAAAAAAGTAAAAAGTATTATAATTTGAAAAGAACGTAGTAAATACGTAAAACGTGGTAGAATCACTCTACAACTCTATCTGCCTACTGATAAAAGCTTCTTTTCACTAATTTTAACGACGTTGAGTTTTTTTTCATGATTAATTAAAAGCTTATCCTGAGGTTCACATACTATTCGTATTTGCAAAAATGAAGTAAATCTCCTTCTGTAGTCTTTAAATAGGCCACTGCAGGACAAATGTTTTTAAACGTGAGGATTTGCCGTAATTTCCGCAGCATACAAGCAAATTGGTACCGGTCTCAATCATTTAAGTCTTTGGCGAGAGATTATAATCATATTTCTTTAAGTTGAACTTTACGATACCCACGAGACGAGGGGTGTGGGAGATTTTACAACAACATAACACAAACTCATATGATTTGATCTCTCTGATCCCTCATGGAGTAGAAAAAGTGAATATACTAGCAACTATCAACAGACACAATTTAAGCTGGGGAATAAACAGAAAGAAGATTACTTACTAGGTAGTAGACTACTTCTCTGTCTAGGAGTAATATAATAATATCTCCTATCCACTCTTTTACCCATTTGTGTCGACAATCAACAGTGCGACTACTGTAGAGTTTCAGTTCGAAAGTTATAGAGAGCCTGTGTAATTACGAGCTGTAAGACATTCCATCTTATTCCACAGGGGTTATAACGCATCAATTAAACTGTTAATTCTATTGTCACTTTAATCCAACAAAAAAAAGATACACTTCTTTAAAAACGTACGTTTCTGCGAAACGAAATTAAAACTGCTAAACAGTTTAACAGCTTTGTACCAACCGGTACAATGTGGATCTTTAAATAGTAGTCATTTCCGTTTCAGTAAGGTTTTGCACAGGAAATAGCAAAGACAAAGTCGCTCGGCAAGCGGCACAAATCCAAAACGCTTTGCAATCAAGTAAATATTGTGTCTAAGAAATATATTATTATAATAGCGACGTTTTTTTTTCACACGGATACAATATTTAAACAAATCTTTAAAACCGTATAGTAGCGGCATAAAAATCTGTCAACTACTTTCGTCCCCTTGTGTATCGTAAAAGGCGGCTGTGGGATGCATTGAAGATCTTGTAGTAATCTGCGAGAGCAATGAAAAGTAGGTTACGAAAGCCTGTTTGGCTACGCTGAGCGTGCCAAATGGAACTCCGTAGTCTCTACCTACTCCAATGGGTGAGAGGTAAGAGTGCTTTTGTATATTATCTCAAAGACTTACCCGTTTTAGGCTAACGCGTTTACCACCTTGAAAACCTCAACTCCTCTTAAATATAGATATGCATAATATTCGTATGCGTATGAATCTGTGCAATGGTTGTTTTTTTTTTCATTAGATTTTTTTTTTAATTTTCAAGTTTTTCTTAGTCGCCTCTTCCTACAGCCACAGGAAAAAAAGGTGTGGCAAATTTTGAAGCCGCTACCACGTGCCAAGTCATGCATTTTGTTAATGGATTGGTATGCCAAACGAACTAACAGTTCACCTGATGGTAAGTGGCCTACAAACAACTTCAATAGAAGGCGGTTATAGACGCGATGTCTAATTATACCGGCTCAGTATACCTTTCATACCGGAACTCAACATCAGTTTCATTGCGGATGAGGAGAAGAAATCATTAAGAGGATTGTACCTACCCTGACGTCTCCTAGGTAGAGTCTTTCTCTACCTAGGGGTTTCCACCTAGTAGTATATACAATGGCTGTTGAAAACAGACACATGCGTTATATTACCGGTAGGAACAAATTTTTAACAAGCACGTGTTTAACAGTTCTACAGTACGCACCTGCCTAATCAATCAGATGCAGGTTAAGCCCGCGTGCTTTAGTGTTTGACCTGACTAACGAGGTGATGAGCCATGGGCCCGGGTATTGCATTCCAGCAAAATTTGTGAAACACACAAATTAATGGTCCGCGGGTCTGGTTTTATTGATTTGGTTAGCGTGTTGACCTTTCCTTCGATTTTATCGTATAAACGTTAATACGGGATGGAAGGACTGTGCTGCGTGACCGTCTTTACGAGAGACCCATGTTCAGCCGTGAGCTTATGAAAGACTGTAATGAAAAATAAAGGAAGGACAAGTGTATGCCTCTGTGTTTGTGCAATAATCTTGTGGCTCTTGTTCCGATAATATTTGGTAGTCATCGTCATAGTCAAATCAGCCAGAAGAAAGTTGTCATAATCATGGCATTTAGGTCTATAACCACATGAACATTTTATGCTTAACAACTTTTAGTAATTCAATAATAAAATATAAAAAAATTCATAATGTTTAAAGGTTTTTACATTATTTTTCCTGTCGAGCAGTTAACCATAAATCAAAAATAATAAACATAATTAACCGACCGAAATTAATCCAATAGTCGTTTCGGCGAATGGGTTAATCCCAGTCGGCCTCTCGGAACATCTGAGGCGGCTGCGGCTCCGTGATGGACTGCTCCTAGCTCAAATGCAAAGACAGTGCTCCTCGGTACCACTCGCATTGTCCTCCAGTTTTTTCCCTTTCACCCTAACCCTCGGCCGTCTGGTCTCAACTGCCAAGATCTTCCGTCAAGTTGAGTTTCAATTATTTATGGCATTTTACTTTAAGTAGTATATATTATATATATAAATAGTAATATATTAATTATATTTTTGATTGTGTCGTATTAATTTTATCTAATTTTGTGCATTTGTATATATTTATATATTCGACCCAACCAAATGAGAATATATATAAATACTCCTAACAAAATAATAGAGCTTTTAATCTTGCGTATCGTTCGCGCGTCGCGTGTCGCTCGTCTAAACGCGGACGATAACAGAATATTAAAATACAATGATAGGTTTTCATGAAGTTATTTGTTAGACTTCCGATATAACTTAATTAACCATAAACCACTCTATTATTTTTATCGTTATTTTTTTAATTAAAGTGTGATATTGTTATTGGCACATACCAGCTTAAACGGTTTTATGATATTTGATAACCATTACAATTTGGATTGGAAACTATATTAAATTCGTCGGCTCATGTCTTCATTAGTCGTCTCTCGAGTTCAGTGAGACAACTAATAATTTAAATAATTAACTAATTATAATTAAGATGGCAAGTTTTATTTCCATCGATTAATTTATTTTGGGTCACGTAAAGTAAAATAATGACTAAATAATATACGCATAATGTTTTGATTATACTTTATGTGAGTGCCGTGAAAATCTGCCAGCTTCCGTGGATGTCGTTCAAAGTTAAGAGTTCACTAGACTCTCTTAAAAAATCGAAGAACAACAAATTAAAATATCTCCGGGAGCAATCCCAAAATGAGCCCCGTCCCACTCATCTTCTATCGCCCGGACAGGTACACTTATTACTTACACTTTTGGTGTATGTAACAGTATAACAGCCAAAAACTAACACTCAAGGCCTTACCTCCGACATCTTTTCGTTAACTAGTAGATGTCATCAGGATATTAGTGCCGTCAGTATGGCAAACACAACCCATAAATTTTCTCGACTTTTAATTTTAATTTGCGAATTGTATTTTATGTTCGTCTTATTTTCAGTTTACTTTTCGTTCATGCCAGCATTTCTTTATACTTAAGCTACCGTTGTGATGTTATTACGATAGCCGATGTGGTTAGAGAATTTACCTCCGAATCAGGAGACGCGAGTTAACCATCTATGTAGAAAGCACGTACCAGTCAATTTGTCTAAACTTATGTACGATTTGTATCTATCTCTAAGGGTGTACGATTTGTATCTATCTCTAAGGGTGTACGATTTGTATCTATCTCTTTCTGTAAAAAAGGGCAGTTAAAAGGACTTCGTTTAATGAAGATTAGACTTAACTAACACTTGTCTTATATTTCGGGGGAGTTATTTGTATACTTATTATTTATGATGTAAAATTGACAGTCATATATCTATTGCAGGACCTAAATGTGACTCCTAGGGACCTAATCGATGAAAATCATGTCTTCGCAAATCCTGCCACAGACTATGTACCGACGCGATTCAGAGGACATGCAAGAAAAGCCTCTAGAAATTGACCAAGACTCAAATCCCGACCGCAGCCAATCGAATAGCCCAAAGAACATGAAATACTACAAACACATTGACGAAGAGAAAACAATAATCAATCAAGGAAAGAAGTCATTTTGCATAGATGCTCTCCTCTCGCGTCACATGGAACCTGAAACATCTATACAAGAAAAGATGGCGCAGCAAAAATACCTATCACTTATACAAAACAAGAATTACATTGCGAGATATCAGAATGAAAATTATGAGGCGCAAATAGAACATAACACTATAAACAGGTGTGAGAATCGAGGATCGGATCAAGGGTTTGATAGGGTTGAAAGTGATAGCCCACGTTCGGGACAGAGCAGTCCCAGGAGTGGGACACCGGGATCCGACGACGGGAACAGATCGGAAAGCTACAGTCCACCCATTTCACCGGGAGTCGAGGGCGGAGCCGAAGAGTACGAGACCTACAGGCCCGGTAAGTATTAAGAGAAATAAAAGAAAAGATTTAGAGATTGCCGTTTGGTGGCTTCGTAAGAATCTGCTTTTCGATTTCTTCTTGTGTTTCTCGGAAAAGGCGACTTAGAAAAAACGCCCTAAAAAGGTCTAAGGTCAAACTGTTGTGCAAAAATGAAAAAAATAGAAGGATATAATCCCAAAAGTCAAAATAAAATAATAAATTTGGTCTTATAAATCAACTTAATAAATCTTTTATTCACCAGGTCTAATACCGAAGCCAGGTCTCCTGCCCCAAAACCCGGCATTAGTGGCAGCGCAGTCTTCGCTATTCAATTACCCACAACTGTCGCAGCCCGGGGCGATGCCTCCGGGGGCCCCGATGCCTTCCGCATTCCACCACCCCGGCGATCGGGTGCTGCATCACATGCAACTCGAGTGGCTGGCGCGGACTGGCATGTTCTACCACCGGATACCCGAGTTGGGGGGTGAGTAAATACAGATTTAGTTTTGTTGTTTAAAAGCATGCTTGGTCGGATCTACTGCAATAGGATATATTCAATATACTACACTAGAGTCGGATTTAATTTTTTTTATGTAACTGAAGTTCAATTTAGTTGTTCAAGTAATTATTTGATTAATAATTACTTTAACAACTAAATTAATAGTTATTATCATTAATTTACAACGATGGCATAGACTCGAACTCGACCACAGAACTGGGTTGACCGAAATTGCCTTAACGATCAGCAAGCTGAAGTGGCAAAGGGACGGCTGGATTCTCCATTAGTTATCTGTTACGGGAAATCGATGGATGCCGCTGGCTCCGGAACGTGCTTTGTGGCAATTATTGAGGGAATACCTAGGTCCGGCATTTAATTTGTGGCAGGCATCGGTTTGGTCTCCAAATGTGTCAAATCGGTTTGGTCATTTTTTACTAGATTATTGCCACGATATACATAGAATGATGAAAATAGGGGCTACAATATTTAAAATTATTAACTATACAATAAAATTATAATGATAATTATTAAGACCTCTTAAACGTGCTAGTGCCAAGCGGCGGCATTGGCTGCTGCTCGAATGGGACGGCTCGACCGGGTTCGTACCACGGCCTCGCAGAATACCGGTGTGAGGTAGAGGCATCTAGCCTTCTTCGTGCTTCTGCGTTTCGTTCGGTGAGTGAGGTAACCGGAGGCCCTCTCCCCCTCCCCATCCCCCTCCTCATCCTCCCTCTCATCTCCCAAATACCCTTAAAGGCCAGCTACGCACCTGTAGCACCTCTGGTGTTGCAGATGTACGTAGGCGACGGTAATCACTTACCAGCAGGAACCGCTTGCACGTTTGCCGCCTTTCCCATAAAAAAAACCTAAAGGGACTTAAAAATACTTGCATAAGTAACTATAATACTCGTACATAATATACGACCTCGCGTTCCGCCACGTTTGTCTCCACAGAGGTTAGAACAAAGCCAATTCCTTTGTTTGAACGCGCAATGAGGAGATGGAAGAGGAACACGCTTTGCGCCGGTTTATAATAAAAGAAGCGATTGAGACGCAATTAATTGTACAGTTAAAACCAATCATTCCTTATAAAAATGAGAAAATACCGTACTATATTAGGAGGAAAAGTATGAAATTGCCGTATAATAGAACATTCAAACAGCCTTTTCACTAAAAAAATATATTTATTTAATCTAAAATTTTACCATCTACATATTTCTGGCATCTTGAAAGAAGATCATTTATGCCTTGGCGATAGAACTCTGGGGATCTGGACTCTACGAAGTATATGAAGGCATTTTGTACCGCTTAGTAATAATAAAATGTTTTTTATAAATTGCGGAAATCGGTTGGACCTAGCTTTACTTTTCTACGGGTGAGCTTAATTTTAGGCATTGTTCTGGTATTTGACCTGGGTTTCGCCATAGCGTTTTTCGGGTGCTATTATCGTAGAGAATCAATTTTCCATCACACGGCCACATCAAGTGGCCACTTCATTATAACAGCAACTTCATGCTTTTTAACCACTTTCATGAATAATGTACATGAGATTAAAATATATAGCTGAAATTTCGCTCAATAAAGTAAATATTAAATACCAATGTTATATAGAAGTTCACAGAAATACTAAACAGTTAAATTTCGTTCAATATAATGTAATTGTAACAAACAGATCTATGGAAGCGAAGGGGTATCGGAGAGAAACAGGTGACATGTGTGGACAGTAAACAAAGCAGTGCGTGAAGGGTGCATTTGTAAATAGTGAGACTTAATCCGCTCGCTGATTTACTGACTGTACACTACGACACTATAATATGCAGGGTTGACAGTATACTAATGTAGACTTACTAAATATTATTGGGTTTTAACGCATCTACAAAATACTAGTACTATTATTTTGCACTTGCTATTTCATTGATATTTGCTGTTACCGATAACAGAAGTATTTTTGATATAGGAGAAGTGAAGAGATAGGCATGAGACGACAGAAAGATATCTTCTTGAGGAAACGAAAAATTACCTCCACGCTGCTCCAGGGCGCGTTCATTTCACTTTAGACGGGCGCTAGAGAGTCAGCGCCGGTACCTGCTCACGTTAGTGATGTTTGACACTTTATAAAGTGATCACAAGTGTTCGAAATTTGATTTTGAATACAATATTTTAAGTACGAATATAAGAATAGTCATATTTAAATTGGTAATAACTTATCACAGCGCATTTTTTCCGTTTTATTTTCCTGCCGATCGATCCATTCTAAGGATAAAGTGTGGACAATATAATTGTTAGTTACCTACTTGCTTCGAGTTACTCGAGCTGATTAAAGAATTACTACCAAAATTTTAGTTTTGATCGGGATTTGAATGTGAAGCGTTTGAATTTGAAGACTGTTGAATTATTTAAACCTTTAATTATTTTTAGCCAGTAGTTAGTAGAAGTTCCCAACAGATCCCACCAGAATACTGTAATATGCTTCAGTAGTGTATAACAGGTGAGGGGGAATATACCATTTCTTTCTTTAAATGCCAACATCACCTGCACGTGGTGGACCCTGCTAGTCAACAAATGAGGCTCTGGCGTCCGAACGATGGCGGAATACACATTCAAATTTGCTGAACCCAGATCCCACAGATTAGTGATGGGAAGCAAGGTCACTACTATGAAAGCTTCGGTACTGCGCTCACCAAACAGCTGGAATAACGCTCCGAGTGTAGTGAGTATGAACCGACTTTCGTGAAATATAAGGTATATTTTATTAGAGAGACTAAAATATAGGGTGATAGAGTATTATTATTATTCAATTAATCAGTTTCAAATTATGTTCCAAAAACTCTTCTAAAAGATCTGGCGATCACTCATTTTTAAAAAGTTCTAATTAGCGACTATAAAATTTATAATAGTATCAATTGGTCCCCTTTTTGAGCATTAAAAGATTCTTACCCCCTATGGCAGGTTGCTCTATTTGATGACCAATTAACACTAAACTGCGACATGTGCGAATGATCAGCGGCACCCCCCGGTAAATAAAATAATTTGTAAACCACGGCGGGGGACGCCGCGCGCGCCGTGCCGAGCATTGCATGAGCACAAAATATTCATTGTATAGATTGGTAGTTTGTTTTATGTAAATACCGCTGGCTATATTCGCTTTAATTTTATAGAACGTAAGTGACCTAGAATCGAATCCCTCTAGTATTGTCTGTAATATTGAGACAAAACCGGCACCTCCAACATTGTCAATAGCAATTTTTTAGTGCTGTAATCGAAGTTTGAGGAAAAATATTTGGAGCACAATGTGAAGGCCGCCAACCCCGCATAGGATCAAAGAGGCGAACCCTTCCCAGTTCTAATATATTGACATTAACAGGTTGCTGCTTTACTTTAAGAGCCGGGGTAGCCTAGTGATCAGTTTTTTGGTAGTGATCTGTTAACACTGAACTTGGCACGTGCTCGTAGTAGTAAAATGGTAGTAACGGACAACACCGCGAAGATCTGTATGTCTAAGGTAAAATAAACAATGTGATTGAAAAAGTCATGTGAATTTTGCCAATCGGTACTGAAGGAGTGTGGTGGCGGCTCCATCAATCCTCTAATAGGAGACCTTTGCCCAACTGTGGGACATTCACAGCCTGCTTGCACTTTACTTTATTTCATAAATGACATTGTTGAAAACGGCCTACGGGTCAACACACATGCAATCTAAGGTCTTTATAAACTTGATTTTAATTTTAATGCTCTTGGTTCTTTATTAATGAAATAAATTATTTTATTATTTTATTCTCTTTAACCTATCTAGTTTATTTTCTGCTTTAATTAATATCGAATAGAAAGGCCACTATTAGTCATGTGTGACGATTTTGGTACGGGTCTTATTATCCGGCGTCACATTTGGACGGATACAATAATAAAAATCTTAGATCAATACATTATTTTTCTTGGTAGCGACCAAAAGCGCTGTATGGACGACGAAAGTGTACGAAGAAATAGTAGAATCGTAGAATGAATAAACTAAAATAGGTACTGATCACATTGTAATTAAAATTATATTATTTAAAATAAACTTCTTATTGCTACAATAAAATACCGTATTAAATATGTAAAATAAATATTAACAAACAAAAACATTTATATGTATATGCAGGCATACACAAACATAAATATATTTATAAATGTGGACAATTTTTGAATTCTTATCGCCAAAAGTAGTGTGAAAACATAATTTTAAATTGTTAGTTGTTGTTAATATATAGTAAAATCATTTGTTTTGTAGAATATGTTTATTTATACTATAAAACAAAAGAAGCCAATATTTGTGCAAAACACAAATTATTGTTTTCCCGTGTATATGACACTGCATCTGTACCTTCCTTCGATCTATCGCTAAAGCGTTACGTCGGATATGGGAAGGTAAAGACGAGTGGGTGCTTTGTGTTCGCTCGTACACTCACGGCACTGTAATATGACCTGCACTGTTGTCGCTGAAATCATCATCATCATCAAAACAATCATTTAAGAGCCATTCAGTATATACATTTATGTCATAAAAAATAGCAGTCATAAAAAAATGTTACCAATGGGAGGATTTGCTATAATCATCATGCCTGGCAGACGAGTTGGCATCAACCATCGCAGCATCAGAACTAGGCATATCGCATCGCAGACGCTGCTGCGCGTCCCTTTTCCCTTGGTCAACTCTTAATTCTCGCGACATTAAAAGGGGTGCCCGATATTCTCACATCGCACCAAACAGTTACAGATTTTTGGATGATAAACTGGGTACTCAAAACTAGAGTAATAAGATAGAAATAGATTGCCATTCGCGAAACAATAAATCACTTGTGCAATGCGTAGTAATAAGGGATCAAAATAAGATAATTTCTATATCTCACAGGAAAAGAACCTACAGTTTATGATCGATATGGAAAATAATGTATTGTAAATATGTTATCTCACTCTCATCAATCATACATTTAGATTCAAGCATGTCAGCAGTCTGCGATATATTAAATCCTCATAAGAAGATAACACCATCATCTTAAAAAAACTCTTATTCTTTATCTTAATACAGTACAGTGAAACGGGACTCTGGGTTTTACCTAAAACCCTAGTTTATATCTACGCTAACGGGTGAATTTTAAAAATATCTGCACCCTTTTAGATCTGAATTAAAATTATTAAACATAACTTACTTAATATATTATCTATAAGTTACTTTTTTAACTTTCTATCCATAATTATAAGTTAAGAAGAATTATTAAATCATTACATGTTCATTACTCTGTACACCGCGCACCTATACCCTAGGAGGAATTAAGGCTTCAGCTATACTTGCATCTTTGGATGCCATTATTAAGTATTTGCCTTACCTCGTAAGTAAAATCTGAGCCAAGTCTAAGTTTATAGTCGTGTTTATAGATAGGCCTTAATTTCTTATTGAGAATGTCAAGTGTTGTCATGTCTGCGTGGTACGCGATAAAGAAAAACGTCGTGGGGGAACTGAGTCGCAGATATGAACGTGAGTCTCTTTCCGTCGAAGCTGCAAAGGCTGTCGATCCAACAGGGTATTTTTCCGTGAGGTTTAGGCTGCAATAGCCAGACATCACTGCACTGCATTGACAGGCATTCAGGTAATTTTGTCACGAAACTTAAAAAATAACCAAGATTTAAGAATCCTAGTTTGCATATGCGTGACATATATGCCATTTATTATTATAAAGAAAATATTTCATAAACATAATAAATTCTCCTTTTTTTATTTCAAAAACTTAACTATGCTCGAGGGTTAGTTAGACGCAGTGTGGATGTTAAGCAGGAAAAGGACCATTTGATGATTACAGCTATCACATATGGCGGTTACGGCAACGCTTTAGGGCCCGCTTCATAGCGTTTTATTAGCGGGGTGTTGAGAGCAAATCTTGCGTGATTTATTTGCCAGAAATTAGGGCCTGGCAACCCATTAGTGTTAAAGTGAGCAGTAAATTTCTTACTGATGTTCATAATTGAATTAAATTTATATGGTTAATGTAAGTAATAACATAAACTTCCTGTATTTAGTAGATACTATGTACCGTGTACCAAGTTCCTTTTTTAAGTTACTATAATCTGTTCCTGCCTAAGCTGTGTGGTAGCGGTGAAAGAATCTGTAACTTCTTTTTATTCCGTAGGTGTCATAAAATTTAGTTAAGAGAAAAGTCATGAGAATATCACGGCAATTCCCGGGAGCAACTTGAGGCTCGCAACCACACGTTCTATCTCCCGGAGAGCCGAAAAGTGGGTTGCGAAAGCTATATGCGTGACAGGCGTGAGTATGTCTAGAAAAACAAAGGACATCTCTTAACTTTTTTTTGCGAGAGGTTGGAGCCGGGAAGTGTCTCACACGTACTTAAAATAATATTTTTAACAATTTGCATGCAGGTTTCCTTACGATATTTTCGTTCACCGTTTGAGCTTTTCGTAAATTCAGCACCTAAAATTACTATTAACAATTTTAGTGGTGCCGACACCGGTGTTCAAACCCGGGTCACTTGCGCTCTGTGAAATTAAAGCAAGCACCCTAATAACAAGGCTATGGTACGGTGTGTATGGTGTGTGAATACGAATATTTTATTAATTTAACTATGGTTATTGACCGCGGAGTGTTACAACGTAGTCCTATTAGACAACGCACCTACATGCCACTCGTATATGCATTTGGTTTTTGTTTTGATTCACAGTGCACCGCAGTACTAAGTGAACAATAGTGTATCGAGGGTTGCCTTCTTGTTATGCTGAATTACATATTAAAGGAAGAAATGAGCATGGCAAATTTTTACCTGTTTCTATATGGGTCGAAGGAGAAAAAAATTGGGCAATGAGTAGGGCTTATTCTTCATTGCTGAACATAGGCCTCCCTGTGAAAGCGTCCTCCAAGGCATACATTTCTTGGAAGGTTTGCGCATATTCTTCGCGCTGGACACACGGGTCCGTGAGCTCATTATTGAGGTATATAGCAGTTATGCTGTACCCACACATTACTAATACTGCTCACGATCAGCCCATCACGTGTCTGAAAGATTTAGATTCGGTAAATTCAGATTGGGTTTTTCCATCAGACGGTCGCCAAAGTCTGTTTTCTTGACTAGCGGGGTTCACTATAGGTTGGCATTTGGAGGAAAACACCGGTACTTCCCCCCTTATAGTGCCGCAAGTGTACGAGCAAACATAGAGTCACTCACGTTTATGCTTTCATGTATTCCATGTAACGCTTATACGATAAGATCGTAGGAAGAGTCACCAATCCTTGCAAAAATATTGACGGAGATCGAACCCAGGACTCATAGCTTAACAGACAGATACGCCAAACAATAAGCCACGTTGTCATCAATATTATTCTACCAACATAATTACAACAAATATCAAACTTATTTCAGTAGAGACTAGTGGTCTCTGCAGAATTTTTGATAATATACGATAACAAAACAAATGGAGTTCTTTAAATTAAAAGACGTTACTACCTCAAAATTAAAATGTTTAAATTTTATTTGCTTTTCCGATTTGTGATGCCGTTCATAATAACATGCGTTAGTAGTTATTAGCTTATCAATGATAAAAAAAACCCAAAAAGAAATTATATACATTAGCATTTTATGCTCGCTCACAGTGTGTCGCTATTCGAATACTGGCTCCTGGGGGGCCTTAAGCCAATTATCAGGCAGCAATTTGTTCGCACAAACAAAGGGTCTGTGCGGCCCTTGACAAATTAGATCCACGTGTAGAGTCGCGACAAAGACCCTGACGGCGTTTATCGATTGTCTCATTAATTCTTTCATTTAATATCTCAACATTTCTTATTTTATGCTAAACTTTGATAAAACACCCGATAAATTTGCTGTCTATGTGAATTGGAATAATCAAAATTTATAATCATTAGTAAGCCATTATGTATAGCATAAATATATTTTTATGAATTATCGAATGTGTTCAAATATTTTTTTTACAACTTAAAAACACAGTACCTGTCCGAGCGAGCTTCGCGCGGAAAAATCTGTGTTTGCCGTGCGAATGTGGTAACTTCGTGCAGGAAAAGTTAATTAATATATTATAATTAAAAGGAAATATTCATTTCCAATAATAGTGCTGTCTGTCCTTGAATAGCTCACGTGCTGGTAGCTCAAAATTCTTTGAAATGACGAAGGCTTCTTTTTAATAACAAAAATCGTGTGAAAGTAAAATTTTGGGATGAAGGAGGGATGACACAGGGATGTATCAGTGCAGTATAAACTTTTACATTACAACAAAATCGTTAGAGAAGTTAGTTCTGAAACACCAATATGTTCTTATCTATATCCAAGATTTGCTCGTTAAAAGAATAAGATGATAAAAATACGGTGAAAAACAGTTTCGACTTATCGACGTAGCACAAGTACAACCCTCTGAAAGCATAGCGTTAACTTGGCGGAAAAAGGGACAATTTGGAGTTGATTTTCAGTAAGGAATCTATTTATCCAGCACTGGCCAACGAGCAGTCATTATGTTTGGCCTAAAACAAAATTTTATGTGCTCACATAATGTACTTGACAAACTTTTCCGATTTACACAGAATGTAGAGCTCCGGTCGTTGCCTTTTGTTCCAGTTATTTGGAAATGAACATTGTATTAAACTAAAGTGTATTAATACTATACTATTTTATCCATAATTATACTTCCCTATATTTCCAATTTATAAGTACTACAATAAAATTATTCGTAAAATAACAATATAAAAAAAAAATACGCTTATAAGGTCGATTTGATTTTTTTTTAATTAGTTACGTGTTAATTTTCCATTACTGGATAAAGGCCTCTTATCATATTTTGAGAGGGTTTGCAGCCGTAATGAGTCCGTTTTGCTGATTTAATGCAGCTTCAAAGGCGGACTTTATAGCTCAGAGCCATAGCTCTATATCTATAATAATATCATTATCATAGCAACTTTTGTAACAATTGAATATAAATATAAATATACACATACAAACTGACATTTTGTATGGGAAAAGGGGCAAACGAGCAAGCGGCTCGCCATTGATGCCGGCACCAGGGATCAAACCCAGGTCACTCGCCCTCTCGTTTAGTTTTAAAGCAGGCGCTCTGACCACTACCACACTAGGCTACCACGGTTCTCGTAAGAGCTTATATTTGTTTATTTTTTTAATTACATGTCAACACTCACGCCTGTCATCTATAGCGGCCGGTAGAGGTTACGGATTTTCATTTAGCACGGTTTTACCTTGGGTTCTAACCATGCTGTATTGTTCACTGGGTAATAGACGATGCGAAGCGGTTGGAAAACTCAAAAGCTTTACTTTTCCAAATAAATCATTCTGGTTTTGTGATAAGTACTCGTATGTGTAAAATCAAAAATATTTAATTATAAGAATAATAATACTTATTGTTCGCTGTAGCATATCATCATGAAACCGACACTACGACTACATAATTTATTCTGTGCATAATTAACTATCTGATTGTTTTATCACCGCAGTCGAAAATGACAAGGAAGACATTGTTGTATTAAATCATACATACCTACAATGTGTTACCGCTTATAAAATAAAAAATTCAAATAAATAGTATAGCAATATATATACATAAAGTACCACACAATCACATGACTCCTTCTGAGTGCAGTGTACTACACAAAAACAGTAGCGCGCATGCGCCGGCGAGTCACGCCCTCTCATGTGAAGTATTATATGAGAGCTGTAGGTAAGAGCTTGACAAACCCCATTAGTCGCTGCCTTTTCTTAATTATTTACGTAAGACATCTAAAAGTGAGCTTCAATAACCTGTTTCATGACTTTCATTCTCACCTAATTACGAGTATATGGAATTTTTAATGCCCTTTACAACATTATTCCTAATTCGGTTTTCACGTTACGTGGCTTCTAATCGTAAGAATCTTCTTACCCATGGTTACATACATAAGCAATAATGGACCTATAACTCAGCAATCAGCATACGTGAACGACGTATTTCCTGGGATGTGATCTTAACAGAATCTAAACTTTGTGTGATGTTACTCACATTGATGTTGATCCTAGCTCACATCTCCACCCGTGGACTACAACGTACGATTAAGGACAGAGCCAAAAAGACCTGACGGTGTCCGACAGACGACAGAAAGAGCAGCCGCAACACCGAAAATGTAAAATATCTGTTTCTGCGATCACCAATTCTCCTGCCCAGCGTCTTGAATACAATAGTCTTCTAAATGAGGCATTACGGAGAACGATACTAATTTCCCTGCGATAATATCAACAGCCGACTCGATACGCTACAAATACTTAATTTATAAAAAAGAACTGTTCTCTTTCATCGTATAACGTTCTTACTTCTGGCATGCATTTCGTGAACCACTGGTGCACTGCGAGCACGTGGTATATATATTGTATTATATTATGTATGTATGGTATAATAACCCTAAAATTCAGTAGGAAGGTAGGGCTGGCAGTTTAGGGACCCAGGTATAAGTACATCTGTATCCTGTAAGGATAACATTTTGTCCAAGTATTTATTATATTCCACAGATTCTAGTGTTAGATAATATTAGATTGTATATACATAGCAGTGAAAACGTACTACGTATCTTTACTCTATCACTTAGAGTTGCAGTCAACAACTACCAGTGTAGAGAATGCCACGAGCCATTTAGTCCGCCTATTGTAACCCTTTAGTACAAGGTGTGAACAACAAAGCATAAAATAATTAAATAAATAAATAGAAAGTATAGTCTGTCCATTTCTTTTATTAAAAATATTAAGTGTTTTATGATGTCTGCAATTGAAAATTAAATGAAATTAGAAGATAGAATTGTCCAAAGTATTTATAAAATAAAAAGTAATATATAAAATGTACATACACAAATATTACAACTGTTAAACACTAATTCTTTGTAAATTAAAATACAAACGATGGTTATCTTTCGACCAGTCGTATTTAACAGTTTGCCATTTCAAAAGCTAATTGTTTGAACTTATAAATAAACAAATTAGCGAACAATAAACAGAAATAAATTTCGCGCCTGCCCTGAATTAAACGACCCCAACTTTAAGGGCATTAAACTAATCACCCCAATAAATATTAAATAAAACCACCCCTCCAAATACTTCCAAATTATAATGAGCTCTATAACTTAGTAATGTCAATGTGAGCACGTATCAAAGTAATTTGGGTGATTTTTTTTTATTAAAGAGGCAACATACGATCTACATGTAGCGTTTAACAAGATAGGGGACGGTTTCGCTAATTTTATGGTAGATTTACCAAGCACTATTAAACTTTCTATAAAAATCTTATTTAATTTCAGTATTAGATTTTTAGTAGAATGCTTACCGCATCAATATCAAGTTTTCAAAGATTTTAAAATACGTTATATTTCCGAACTCAAATTCTACAGACTAGTAACGGGGCGAGGATCTTTAGAGCGAGCTCCGCACTCACTAACCCAGCGTTGTAAGTATGGCCAATTTCACTGATGACCATGACTATGCTAAGCTTGACTGATTTTGTTTGTGCATTAATGGAAAGGCCTATGTCCAGCTGTGGACTTACACAGCGACGATTTAGAAGTTAATTATGATCGTAATGAAGGTACGATACGAAATGATATAAAAAAAAGTATATATATAACATAGTTTTAATCGTGTTCACACATAAATATAGAAAAAAATGTGCAAAGCATTACAAAAAAATCTATAATACAGATCTCCGTCGTGAACTTTGAGTCTATAAGTATTATTAATCCCCACCCATAAAGAGCGGAGATAAAAGAAGAGGCTATTTGTCCCCTTTTATAGGGTTGCCGCACTATAAAAATAAACTGCTATAGTGGCTATTCATATGGCAGGAGCATTAGCGTTTACTAGCACAAATCGACTATTTAAAATGTTATGCAAATTGAATTAAATTAGTGACACCGTTTCGCGCCCGTAGGTATGACATGGTTCGCAATTCGCATCATTTGAATATAGATAGAAATATTAGTACGAATATTTAAGTGTGAAAGATGAAGACCAAAGAAAGTAAGTTGTCACTTGGATAAACTTCATCATAATGGCAATTACGAGTATTATAAACTCTTACACTAGTTTCACATTAAAATATTAATAAATGTATTATTATGTAATAGATTAGTTAAAATGTGTTATCATAAGGTAGCAAGGTCGTAGGGTTAAGATGGTAGATGGGAACATGTCCAATTAACCGCGGTTGACGATCTGCAGCTAAATTAATTTGCGCAGCACCTCGTTTACGACTTTGTTTGTGGCCATATGGTGGCGGAGAAAGAATCTGCCACCGCTTTATTCCCGTGAATGTCATGAATGGTATGGCGACTAAGCGATGACTCTGCAAGACACTTGCAATGAGCAAGCACGAGAGGAAGCTCTAAAAAAAATCAGACGGATGGCCAACGGAACGGCCCTAGAACGAAATTCAAACATCGGTCGACATAAACCGCAAGATATTTCCATGGTCCCTGTAACGACTCAGATTTATAGTATTCGCCATAACCATCGCTGTTTGTAAATAATTATTAATAACTGTATCACTTAGTTAGATTAGAGCAAACACAGACGCACGACAATAAAATTATGACGCTCCGTTGAGCGCAAGACTGCAATCAGCGTAATTCGATTTTGCTGCCGGTCCCCCGCCGGCGAGCTATATTAAAGATATAAACAGGGCACTTCATATGTTATTACAGATATATAAGTAACAAGCTTTACATAGAATCGTGGAGTTTGCTGAAAATTGTACTCCTATATGATTTGTTTTCGTAAAATTAGTTTGATGTAAGTTGTCAATTGGCGACACACGCGGCTTTGTATGTTTGATGCTTGTTGTATATAGGGAACTCGTGGTTGTGATAAAAATAATAAGAAATAATATATCTTATTCCATGACATAATCTACTCTCTCTGGCATTTTTGGCAGATGTTATTTAAATTCTTTCAATCATTTAAAAGTGATTGAGGGTCTATATAGGAGTGAACAAAATTTTTTTTTAACATTTTTTATATTATTGAAGATAACCGGAGGCACAACGGGTAAAATTATTTACGGAAGCGTGAAAAACTATAACCAAGTCACTTATTACATGCATTACAAGATTATTTTTAAAATTTAAAAATACGCACAAAGTATAACCAAGTCCACGTAGCGATTATAAACTCTTGGATACCTTCAAGGGTGAAATAAATTTAATAATTAATAAAAAATTTCACAAGATCACGTTTTTATTTTCTGTGTAAAATTTTAAGTAGTTGAAAGTAAGTTCTATTTCAATATAATTGATTTAATAAATGTCCGTTTAACTTTAATGATAATTACATCATTATTAAACAAATGGAATAAAAACAAACAGTTATTGCACTAGATAATGAAACAAATGATTCCAAAATTCGCAGCTTCGAATATGAGTAGCGCCTTTCCGATATTAATGTCTACTACGCGCGCCGGTTGTATGCCGCTCTACATTTACAATGGGCTTAGCTATGAGGTGCTCTACTTTAGTAATATCTTCCTAATAAGTTTTATTTGCTTTTTCCCTAGTAATACTAAAAGGTAAATGTGTATTACTCAGCTTGACAGTTATTCAAAGCTTTACGCTGTTTGAAAATAGAACGTGGAAAATTGCAGTAAATAAGATATCTCTACAAATTACAAAATCATGGGCAAGTAAAATTATAATTAACACTCTCACGTACGTAAGGTATACTGTCAGATAACTCTACAAGGCATTAAGCTTAAAGTGTTAAAAATAATAAATAAATAAATAGAGTTTTGACATGTTTCCGAGTGTTTTATTACTATTCCTATATGGTTAAATATTTTGTTTTATGTAGAGTTGTAGAGGGACTCGAGGACTAGGTGTAAAACTCTCGATTACTTTATTAAGAATTAAGAAGCATGTCCTCAGCCATCGGACGTTTATTTTTCCAAGTGTATCCAAGTACAACAAAGTTAAAAAAAATCATTAGATACCGTTTTTTGTAATATTTTAAAATAAGCGAAAGTTGGTTTTGAACTTTTATTTAAATATATTCGAAAAAGATAGTGAGTATTAGTCAAACGACTGCATGGCACGCGCGCTCGTTGTGTGCGCTTGCACCGAGTGCTATGTGCCACTTCTTTGGAGTTCCAAGTCTATCACCTTCGTACTTTATGAATGTGGTAGTTGGTAGAAGATTTTTATGAATGGCCATTAGTTTTATTAGTAAATATAATGGTTTCCACGCATTTTCAATTTGAAAGACAAAAAAGGCCAGAAAATTTGATTATTTTCAATTATTTTCAGTTGCCTTTCGCCTACTGTCAATCCTCTCCTTTTTTATACATCTTGTAGAATAACCCGGTACATATCCACCATACTACGTAAATAATAGTATACTGGAGCGCACTTAAAATCTACTTGTATGAATAATAAAATCACTACGTTCGTTGGATTTGTAATGTTTACGATTAACATAAAAAGTAACATAAGTAAATTTTATATTAATTTAAAGGAGGATGCGAAAAAGTATTTGCATCTTGATTCTTAATCGAGGTCTATGGCCCGCAGCGAACACGTATAATCAGGTGGGCAATGTGCGCAAAGATTAATATTTCCGCTTTTGTTGTGTATAGCGATAGACAGTTTATTAGGCTGTTAATAACAAAATTACAGACACGATGGGTCGCAGTGACCATTTGAATTTCAAATAGCTACCTATTACGATTCAATAGATATAGCCCGTAAAAAGTTGAACAAATGGAAGGACATGCAGACACCGAAGGCTTAGCAATAGGCCTCGATAGCGAACTCTAAAAAAAATAAACCAAGAAAGTAGAGCAACCTTCACTTTGAACAATATTTAGAAGAAGATTTACGTCGTTTGCTGGCGGAATACAAGCTAGCGATTACGTAGACTTTAATCTGAGGACGTTAGGGCTTCTTTATAGCTGGATTGATTTATTGTCGACGTATGTGCCGCTCTTTGGTTACTTATTTGTTGGCAAAAAAACGGCACTATGGTATATATATATAAATGTTGATTTAGAAAATCATTTATTCCTGCCAAGGTATTATAGAAACTATAATAGGTACTTAGTATTTTCTTAGTATAATACCTTTAGTAAATACTGCTTTACTAGTAATTTTTTGTACCATCGTCCTATGTACCTCGTGTTTACATCATATGTTTATTTATATATGAACATACAGGTATTTTAATGTTAATGTGTAATAGCATTCATAACATTAACTTTCTTAAATACCTGTCATCCTGGAATACATATTTATTTAAACCATTTGAAATGAAACACTACGGGCTTGGGATCCAGTAATAAACAAAATTAAATTTAAAACTAAGCATATCACTGCACGACCTCAAGATACTTTGAGCACATTCTGCGTAGATCGGACCAAAATGAATAAATAAAAGCTGAAGTTAGCCCGAGTTAACTATGACATCTGGACGTCCAACACCTCAGTTTGTCTGGACATCTAATAGCCGTAACCACGGCAGTTGTAAAGCAATCGAAACGTCGGGAATATAAAAACAAAATTAAACGAGATGAAATCCGTAAATAATAGTTTCATTTCAAATGTGTAAACTTCGCGTAAATACAAGAAATCATTATCATTTAAACCACATTACCTACCACTTTATAATTACTAATTAAACTATTAATTATTAGCATACCTAGTCACTGGTTTATAAAACAAATATTTTTTCGACATACGTAATATAAAATTAACGATCATGTTTAATCACAAAGTCAGACCATACAATAAAATGTAAGCACTTTAAAACACCCATTAAGAGTTCAAAGAAAAGTCACGTACGGTCAACATGACAATCTTTATTTACTGATTTTTAATTTCGACTCTTAAGCACGATCTGATGTTAACTTGAACGCGCTGCCTCGTTTAATGTATTTTTAAATATTTTTCGAATGTTTAAACTTAACCTGGACAGACCGCCGTGCTTCTTCGAACAAAATCAACAATAACAGAACAACCCTTTTAAATACTTCGGCAAAGGATATGCTATTATTGTTGATAAATTAATTAAATGGCCTGGAGACTGGGGGCCATTTATTCATAACTCTCATTCGTATTTCTCTAGTTGCCACGCTTGGTAACTGTAGTTTTTTTAGTTATTTTTTACGGTATAAGAAGAATGGTGCTACCAACGTCTTGTTTAAAATTGACCCAAGAGATGGGACTGCAGTGTTAGGGAAAGTCAGTGGATGCAAGTGGCTCAAGACTGCGCATGTCAATGTGATCTTTGGGAGATTCTTCTATTCAGCAGTGGAACTGTAAAACGCTGTACTGATGATGCTCTATTTAGTTGGGAAACAGTTTGCCATAATCGCGAACTTATCATTAAAGCACCCGGAATATTATATGTCCTATTACTGTACAACTAAGAAAAAGATAATAACAATTTGACATTCCATAACATTTTAATATAACCGCCACTTACTAAATTACAAAAAACAAACGCTGCTGCTAAATAAAGAGAACCTCTTATGATACGTCACAATGACAGGTTCCCGTCCCGCCGAAAGTTGACAGATGCGTGGATTTAGGCGCGCGTTTATCGGTTTGTGCAAACATAACCAAATGTCGCATCGATGCCAATCCTGTTAAGCTAATTGATAATTATCATTTTTATAAGCTTACTATTGTGGCGGTGTGTTTTGTATGTACGATAAATTAGATTCGTAATTTCAATTCCCATTGGTTACAGTTGAAACGATATATTGTGACTTTATTAGATACCACTATGCCAAGTTTTATTTTTTGTCTATAATATAGAAAACAAAATATAATAAATGTTTGAAAATCAATATTTTGCTTCTGTTAGTATTTTATCATCTACTATGTTTGTTACTAACCATTATTATTTAGGATAAAATACCTAATGATCCATTTTTTTACAGGAGCACCACACGCACTTCTGGGTAAGACCCGACGCCCACGGACCGCGTTCACCTCACAGCAGCTCTTAGAACTAGAGAAACAATTTCGAATGAACAAATATCTATCAAGACCCAAAAGATTCGAAGTAGCAACGAGCCTCATGCTGACAGAAACGCAGGTATGATGGTACTTGTGTTTATAAATACCTGGGCAAAAGTACTCAAGCCAGCATCAGCCTCTTTTAGTCCACTGAACATCCTCTTCAAGAAAGCGCCAACTAAAGCCGGCATGAACCCGTACTCATTGCGCCCAGCAAAGCGTAGGTGAACGTAATGCCGGTGATGCTGCTGATTCGGGTTCGGCAAATTAGGATGAATACTCCGCCACCATTCGATCGGCTAGAGCTTCGTGTGCTCTTGAGGTTGGCATTTTAGAGAAAGAGAAGGCATAGTCCACCTCTTAATAATATTCTACCTACAGTAATGCTTCTGAGAACATGATAATATTATACAAAAAGTGAATATTATGAAATATAATCATATTTCATAGATACTAGTAATCTTTTTCGAACATAATACTTTTAACTTATATTTTTAGTTAATAAGTACCTACATCAACCGATTTTTAAAACGGCTCTTTAGAACAATTTTCATTTGACGCTTGCAAAACGTCGAGAACCAAATGTCATGCTGAGCGATGCCCGGATTTGAGCTTACAAATGTCCCAACAAGATTATGGGGGAGGTAAACGTTACCCATAAAGTTTATTGCAGGGGCGTTTTATATGGGTTTAAAGATTAATCTCTTCTCACCCACGTCGAGTTTTTGCATTATGATAAATTATGCTGATGTGCTGTAATCTTGCAAGTGGTTTCGTGTTTAAAATTTTTTATCGTATCTGGGCTTTTCAGCGGTACTTCTTTTGTATAAACATTTTTAATTTAAAACGACAATTAGACAATTAAAAGTATTAATCAAGACATCGTGAATCTTCTGTTGTAGTCTTTGTTTTTAATTTGTACAATAGGACTAGTAAAAATATAATGTTTGAAATCTCAACGTAGGGTATTTAACGCAGAATGTTCTTTTTTTTTATACACTTCAACGTCACACAGTGCACGTACTAGCTAACACACGAGGTGCAACCGACGGACAATGGAAAATTTGCGGAGAAATCATAGAGTGCGTATATGCTGATGAAGGAGAAGAAATGCAGTTCATAATCTTTTTTTCTTCTCTTTCTACGCAGAATACAGATCGTTATGAAAGAATCTAAAACTACTACTTATGAACACAAATAGCACAACATTTTACACGACACTGTAAATTAAAGACACCCTAGATTAAATTTTTGTTAACTCGTGATGTGTTTGCTTTAATAATTTTCTGTATTTGTTCACAGGTAAAAATATGGTTTCAAAACCGAAGAATGAAATGGAAACGTTCGAAAAAGGCCCAACAGGATACAAAAACCAAGGACACGCAAGTCACCCATCAATCCGACGAGAAAAGCAAACCCAAAGATCTACCACAGCTACCGTCTGAACCTGAAAAACAACCACAACAACAACAAATGGCCGCAGATTTGACTTCTGTTAAACCTCCCCCAATGTTAGATAGGGACAGAATCATTGCGCTAGAAAGGGAGAGAGCAATGGCGGCCGCAAATTTTAATTCAAATTTAGAAAACAATAGACGCGGATTGGTAGTTATAAACCAAGATGGCGGTAGGCCAGGTATGGATATGTTTAGGCCGTACGTGGTATGAAAATAAAAGATTTTTTATTTGTTATTTATAATTTGTAAAGGCTCATTAGAGATCCAATGCCCAAACATCGATGCTCTCGCAAGAAAAACGTTGGTTTCATAATGTATCTATTATCCACATAATGTAATTTAATTTAAATGTTTCAAGTATCGCGATATACGTTGGCTTATGTACAAGTTACTTAAGTTATTACATTTAAGAATATAAATAATATTTATTGTATTGTACAAACATAAAACCTTAGTTCTTATAAGAAAGTTCTAAAAATTTATTAACGACTTAAGTCTTAAAGTAAGTAAGAAATAATTTCCTGTAAATATATGAAATTTTCGTACTCTATGAAACTGTAAGAAAGATCACCTGTTATTGCAAAGTAAACCAAGCTATTGTAGAAGCGAAAAGCGCTCATTCTAGTCAAGATTATTTAATTTAGTATTATCTTCCTAAACGTTTGCAGAAATGTATTTTGAAAATACTAATATAAAATAATTAAAAAGACCAAATTTGAAATAATGTCTGCAATGAATCTATGTAATATCATTTTTATTTCTATATAGGTATAAATAAGTTAAACATTTATAGGTGTAGTAATCAAGGAATTTATAAGTACTTATATTTTTTCTGAAGTTTGTCTACCTTGCCTAGCTAACCTACACCCTCTGCTAACTGCCAGACGAGGCTCTGACAAGTAGTTAAGTGGTGAGTAGAAATAAATCATTTTGGTGACATGTAAAGAGGCTCCAAAAACCAAAACTATTGTCATCCGTCTAAAAATCTCAAGCTTAAGAGTGCTTTATTGGAAACTTCCTAATCGCTAGAAAAAAAAATAATTCTCTTCTTACTGTATTTGTTACACAACTGTATAAAACTGTATACTATTATTAGGTATTAAATATAGAATATTATTTTGTAAGTAATTTAGTTAAACCCTTACTAAATATTACGTCTGTAAAATAGTTTTAATATTTATGTATGTTATGTAAAAAATGTCGTTCCTATCTAAATGAAATAAGACATCTTTCAAATCAGTATTATGTTTTAGAATAGATTGTAAAAATTCCCACCTCTAGTAAACTCTTGTCTTTACTCTATGATTTTAGTAGTAAGTAGTGAATGAATGAAGAACAATTCTTTATTTGACGTAAGAAATTCAAATTTATTTATCAAGCATATTTTTTTTTTTGGATTGCTTTGCATTACAACTAAGCCCAAAATGCAATTGAATGAAATTACGGTATGATACGCTCTGTATACAATGTATATTTTACCCGTCAAACAGGGTTATATTCAAAGATTATATTATAATATTATTTAATCTCTTTGGCTAAAATTTTTACTGGGTTGTTTCATCAGTTTTTCCATTTTCTCATATTTTTCTAGTTTTGAGAAGTAGGCTATTACTTGATCCATATTTGCATTCCGCGTGACATAGATACAAATATTGCTTCCAAGCAGGCAGTACACAATATACAAAAACATTTTTGCTATTATTTTGTTGGTTAAGTGTCTGTCTCTGCACACATTGAAAGAAGTAAAATAATGTTTTATTTTTAATTGTCGTTGCGGGCCGTAGACACATGCATCTATCCTCGATTAAGAATCAAAATGAAGATACGTTGTCACACCTAATGGCTACGAACGCCTTCTTACCAGCCATTTACATATGTGGTTTAAACACAATAGAATAATACTGCTATTTCATGCTGGTATTCTCTAAAAGTCTGTGGTCTTTCTGTGGTCAGCGATAATATAGCAGCAAATTGGTTCTACCACATGCACCTTGCATATTTTTTTAATTCTCTTTAAATATTGGACCCAGAAGTCATTCGATGGAACACAGCTAACTTCAAAAATTCCCTGGCTCCATCTAGCTGCAAAATCCAATGCTGATCATTATTGAAACTTTATATTTCGAACATTAAGTGTGCTTCGCGTATAATTACAAAATAAAAGCAATAACATTTGTATTGTTTCAACACGTCAGGAAAAGTAATCCACTAAGCCGTTCTGCATAAATTAAATAAAAAGCATAAAACTTTTTAATTTACGAGAGTAGTTTCAAAAACGTCTTTGTATTTTGGACTGATACAATCATAGACTAAGCCGCATATAAATGTGAGAATATGTTTGTATATTTTAGAAAAATTCATTAAAATAATAACTCTAGTATGTAATTAAATAAATGGACTATGTATACTATTTAAGAATAAGTATTTGTGAGGTATATGTATCATATAAATAAATAGTTATACTTCACGTAATTGTAAAATAATGTGCAAAATTATGAAAAATATAGTTGCTATGTTGAAAACGACGATTTTTATTTTTAACAAAATTTATCTAATGAACTACCAACTTCGGAATCTAATGAACTTAACCATGGCACACATCATATTACATTTAATAAAGGTACTAAATTTTACGAATTCCATACCTCATAATGGAAAACCCCTACGGAATTAGACTTAGGCTGTTTGCCCGGTGGTCTTGACAGCTTCGGTGAAAGAGACTCGCGAGTAGAGGCGGGCCCTCTCACGTAAAATTTCTTTCTTACCAGTCAACACAGCGCCTATATCGTATTGTCGCTTGCCGGAATCTCACGAATCAGAATAATTTTGTTTTGATTATTAGTGAGAAAATGCCATGTTTTGAATCAGATCCAGATTGTGGTGATAAAAGTCATCATCAACTATATATAGCACCATGTAAGCAATTTATTGAACATTAATTCCGATTTGCTTTGTAGTCGATTCGTCTGAAAAAAAAAAAAATCTGCTTTGGGTAGAAACCCATCCTGTCAATTATTTTGTATGGAAAAGGTTCCGAAGACGAATTTAAACACATACTTACTACTACTACTGTCATCAGACTGTTTAGTCCAGATAGCGTCTTGCACACACAGAAAAGTCGATTCTAAGCCTACAGCAAGGATACGCAGCCCCTCGAGCTGCTCTCTTATCAATAGTAAACGGCGCATCGCTGAGACGTGTGCCTGTACAATAAAAATAGAGAAAAAATGTGTCGCGATACAATCCGTAATTTTTTTTATGGGAAAGGCGGCAAACGAGCAATCGGTTCACCGTCGCCCACGTACATCTTCAACAATAGAGGAGTTGCAGATGCGTTGCAGATACGTTGCCAGCCTTTAAGGGTATTTGGGAGATGGGAGAGAGAATGAGGAGGGGGATAAGGAGGGGGAGTGGGCCTCCGGTTACCTCACTCATCGAACGAAGCGCAGAAGCACAAGATGCCTCTACTTCACCCCAGTATTCTGCGAGGTCGTGCAGTAGCTAAAGCCGCCGCTTGGCTCTACCACGTTTAAATATTGTTTATGTCAATGTTGTTCATCTTTTGGTTAATAATTATGTTTCGAATTGCATTTAAGTTTTATACAATGATGTCATAGGGCTAATAAAGTCGATGGAGTTTGAGAAGACCCGTGGGCCTTATCATCTTAAATATGTAACATTGATGACGTATCAATTCTCTTAGCATTCTAATTTGTATGTTTTATTTCATAAAGATTTACAAAGAGCCTGAGCTCAGCGGTCACAACGCTCGCTTGTATTTAAAATTTTAAAATTTTGTAGTGATATAAAAATAAAAAATATACCTACTTATGAAAAAGTTGATTTTATTTCATTTACTACATCGTCAAATTCAAGATTTATTACATTTTCTAGTTAGGTGGGTCATATTATCCCCAGGTACCTTATATGTTGAACCGTGTACATGGTTGTCGATAAATAAAATGTAGTGTGTTTTACTACACGTTCCACCTTCACCACACAGATCGAGTAGTTGGGTATTTTATAAGTTGTAACTTATTATTAGTTGGATAGTTGAATATTTTCTTTACGCACACGAGTAATTAGGCAGAAACAGTCAGAATTTCTGCCTGACTGTGATGCGTATACTTACTGGGAACTTCTTAGTTGCTTGAGTCTACTCAAGTTTACTGAAAAATCAATAGACCGTATGGTTCGTATAGTAAGTGCTGAACGGCCGTTTTCACAATAATTGTTTGCAACGAAACTATTTTTTATGGATTTTTTCGCGTTTAATTTTGTTTTTATATTTCGATAACGTTTCGATTGTTTTACAGCAGCATTGGTCATGGGGGAACTCCTTAGGATGTTAGACGTCATAGTTAACTCAGGCTACCTTCAGCTTTGATTTATTAATTTTGGTAAAATTAAATTTGCGTAAATACAAGAAACAATCGTTTGTTATTATATATTTCTGAGAATGAAACACAAATAGCTAAAGCAAATTTTGCACAAAACGGTCGTTTAAATATGATAATGGTTTTCTAGACTATAATAATTGATATCTTTCGTTTATATATTCCAATAATATTTGAAGATGCATGGATTTTATCGTTGTTTAATTTATCTTTCTATATCCTCGACGTTTCGAGTTGTTCAAATACCAAAATACCATATATTCATGACTAAAAATATAAAAGTAAGTACTTTCACGGTGATTATGTCCATTAATATAATTTCAAAAAATAACCCTAAAGAAAGACTAAAGAGTAATAAACTTGTGCATTGAAAGAAATGGCTTGTTTTGCATTGGAGACAGCCCATAGTGATGCTGAGACTTCTCCTTTATAATGGGTGTTTCATACATAAATCAGTAGTTAAACCATCATACAAATACCCGGCACCGTAATAATAGCGGTAAGCCATACAAAATGTATTTGTCGGTCTCTCAGGTTTTCCATGACATTTCTAGATACCGGCCCTAACTATGACAAGTGGGTTGGCTTGATCGAGGTAGGAGCACGCCCTCACAAACCAGCGTAAAGTATGTTTTGTAGGAAACCTTAACCAGAGCTTTTTACTGGCAACGAAGCATTGTCGTATACCGTATGGTATCAGCGAAAGGAATCTGCTAAGCCATTTCTTCGCGTGAGTACCGTAAGAGGCGACTTGGAGAAGAACTTTAAATATCGCAATGGTTATCGTCGGATGGCGGGATAACCATCTCGAAAAATACAAAATTAAGCAGACCATCGATGGGCAGCAGCGTCTAAGGTGCGAGGTGTTTGGTACTGCGATCGCCAAACCGCGTGCCGAGCGTGGCGATTATAGCAAATCCTCCTTATGGGTGAGGCCTATGTCCTGCAGTGGACTATTTGCAGGTTGTTAAGGCAAGGTAAGCATTTCATCTTAGTCAGTCAAAGGTGACACTATATCTTGATAGTTTGACTCAGACTCTTCAGACCATGAATATAGATGTCTATGGACCTTTTAACTTCAGGTTGTTTAACAACCTGTTTGTAAATAATAATGAAAAAAATATACTGATTATAATAATAATTGTAAACAGATTATGATTATAATATGTCTTATTGTTATTATCTATACTATTACACAATTGTAAAATGGCTGTGTCTGTATGTTAAAGTTATTTAAAAAAACTTTTAGGATAAGATGATATGTCTTTTATTTACTAATACTTTTTTATTTTTGTCTCTTTATCTGTTTTTTTGTTTGTTTCCACCGATTTTGCGGTTTTCACTTTTTGAAAGGTTATGAAATTATTTATTATATTTGAAAAATCGCAAATAATTTCACTAATCGATGAAGCAAATCGTAACAGAAATTAAGTATTTTAGTAAATTTAATTCGGCGACGCTTTTTATTGTAAAGTATGTACAAAAAATCAAACACCATTAACAATCTAAAATCAGTCTCAAGAAGATCAGATACAACGTAAAATAAAGGGGAGGCAGCTTTCATCGAATTGTAGGGTGACAATTATTCAAACATTGGGTAGAGAACTGTTTGTGGAACTAATTTCTATTTCATAATTACATTTTTTTTATTTCATACCATAAATAATGCCAGTTTAGGTTATTACATAAAATTTTAAAAATATACTCATTCGGGGTGTATCTCTAATATAATGAAAAACAACACTGTCCGTTGACAGTGAAAGCATTTTTGTCTACCCCGTGAGGAATCACAAGAGTAAGTTGTGTGTGTATGTGTGCATGTGTATGGGTTTATGCATGCGTGTGTGCGTGCGTGTGTTCGTGCGTGAGTTTGTGTAATACCTGTAATATGTACACCATGCCCTAATTTAATGTTCAAAATAATAATTGTCTACATAGACAGGTCTTAACGCTAAAGCCAGCCATTAGAATTTGTAACATTTCTCACTTTATTCCTTCACTTCCTGTCAAATGTCTTGAACAGATTTTCGTTTAGTTATTTATAAACAGGCGTTGTTAATCCGAATCCCGGTAACCGATCTGGGGTTAGGTTAGTTTAAAGTCATCGAATGGTAAAACCAATAATTTAAATTGTAATTAGAAACATTTAATTTTTTTGTTTTTTCTTAGTACTTCATTGCGTCTAGCATAAAATTTCACACCATAGGTTGACTAGTAGAGAATGCGTTGACTTTTGTGTCCTTATGTATGAAGGAATGACAATAAATATTAAATAAATAAATTTCCAGAAATAAATCAAATTCTCAGTCAGCATAGTCACCTTATTAAACGTATCTTCTAAAACGGGGTGTCGGTGTAGCTTCCACTGGAAAAACTCATTCCATATTCCCGCCTTGTGCCGCAGAGTGGGATGGCTAATGTGCTGTTATCTCTCTTCGCGTCTTGTGTTTTTCATTCTGAGTTTTATTCATAGTTAGTATTATCCCATTGTACTTACATGAACATTAATTTTAATTTCGTACATTTTTAATCTTATAAAGTTGAGGCCTGAATTGTATCGAACCGTATTTTACAAATATTGTGGCGCTATCTAAATTGTGTATGGAAATGTACCATCTTTTTCTGAAAAGGTCAACCTTACGGCGAAGTAACGGCGACCGTCTGATGGCGAAAAATCCATTCAAATATGCCGAACCCAAATTCCACAGACAAGTGGCAGGGAGAAAGAGTAACCTCAATTTGTTTCTTTTACTTTAAATTATTACTATTATTTCAGTTATTATGAATGTTGTTGTACTCTGATTTTTTATTTTTATTATTACTTATTATTTGGTCGCCTTTATTCATGTAAATGATATAGACCAGCAAAAAATACTGAAAATATTCTCCTAATAAAAAAATTCAATATCTTTTAATTATTTGGATAGCAGTATCCAAATAAACGTTTGGATTTTGAGTTTACACTTCTTCCATTTGTATGATATGTTGTCCTAATATTTCTTTTATTTATTTTTAACACGACTATGAATAAGGAACGGGGCGGAGCTCCTCGTGATTGATGCCCTTTGTTTAAACAACTCGTCTCAACATTACGCTGGATCACAGCACCGTACTGTATCTAATGAGCCAATGCTCTGTAAGGAACTGCTGCAGCCTAGAACTTTTTAAGGTCAGCTACAAGACTAAAATATTTTCATAAAAGTCTTCATCACAAAAGTCATCTAAAGTGACTGCTGTCTTAAGTTCGCAATGCAGGGGAATAATTACACCCTTGAATATGTTAGGCTAAAATGTAATCGATTGACAAAGTAATCTTCAGAAACCCACAAAAGACACATTCACAAAAATAGTCATTCTATGTGTATGAATATAACATCTTTTTTTCCTTATATCAACCTATCATTCACGTGGTGCATCCTGTTAACTCTGGTTAGTCTCTGGCGACCGAATGATAGCGGTTTTAGTTTGAATAGAGTTATTTTTTTAACTTCGTTTCAACGCATTTGATTAGAAGTAGTAAGATTATTTTCCAAAAAAAAACAACCTATCAGCCGAACATTAAATATCGTGCGTGTCATAACATAGCCGCAAGCGCGGGTTGGGAGGGGGGGGGGCGTTTTCGTTACAAAATCAAATATCAAATATTGATATTCGCTCCTCAATTTTGTATTCTGTTTGAGGTGCGAGATACTATTTGCAGTTCTACTTGGGGAAACGTTTCAGATTTCATCTGTTATCAATGGCTGCTACTGTATTTTATTCAAAATACGTCGAATAAAATCTGTAAGCCCTTTAAAATTCTTCTGTTCATTATTAATAAAAAATTACTTATTCATAATTCATAAGCTTAGGCATGGCTGATAATAACCGTTTTAAAAACCGAGATCTATTCATCAAGCAAATTATGTTGTTGGGTACTCATTGAAGACTAATTTAGTTATAATTTTAACTTTACTACAATTACCAATAACCGTTCCAATATACCTCATTGAATCAGCTGAACTGTAGAGTCAACCTAATACGCGTATGATTGATATCAGCATAGATATTTCGGTATTCCGGAAAGATATTCCACTACTGGTATATACGCAGAAACAAGCATTTCACGCTTTGGTTACTGCTGCGTCCGTCACAGGTCTGATAAATGTAGCTCTGGCATTTTTGGTATGATTTTCCGCCATCTTTCGGAGTTATTTTATACATGTTATAAACTTGGAAGTTCCTTTGTATGTATAACATTGGGTAGCAGATTTTTTTATACCGCTATCGCTCTACAGTGTATACTCTTCTTATTGATAATTAGTTAAGATAAATATGTAAAGTATCTGTAAAGCAAAGGTTGTGGTATCGGTGTTAGAATCTCATGGGTGGCTAAGGGAAAAGCCTTGACAATCGAATGGCATTATTATCATTATCATCATTCCAGCTTGTCACAAATCCACAGTTGAATATGAGCCTGCTTCATAGGTCCTTAGCAATCGGCATAGGCCTAAATCCATCGACTGCCCGCAACTCTGTGCAGGACACCATTCCTGCCTCCATTTGTTGGCAGACACTGCGTTTACTATAACGAGGTTGCCACCCGGCAACACAACCCATAAACTTTAAAAATGTACTCTACATGAACATAAACACCAGTATAAAACTTAATGTTTTATTCTTCTTCTTTATCAACCTGAATAAGTCTACTGCTGCCCACGTGCAGTTCCATGAAATAGGTAACAAAAGCTAGCATGCCATACGAGATTAGCCCATATTAACCACACAGGGCCGGCCTCTTGATGAGCGTAGAAGTCGGTACCTTCGCAATCGCAACAGTGATTCTACTTATTATCACTAGTCCGTCGTATTTGGGTTCAGCATGATCGGATGAATTTTCGCCATTACCATTGATCATGACAATCATCAAGACTATTATAAATTATCTTAAACGTTATGCGTAAGCAAAATTCATCTTTTTGATTTGTAGAGCATACCTCAATTTCGAAATCCAATTAATTTTAATTTTTCCTGTGAAACCTACCTTTAAAAACATGTTATAAAACAATCCTTATTATTATTAAATATTCGTCGAGTATTTTTCTTAAAAAAAAAATTAAAAAAGTTAAACTGGAACGCATTCGTGTTCACGTCCGGTGGCTGCCCAACAACGCAGAAGGCGGGAAGACGGCGCTCGTTGATTGGTGCAAATTGAATTTGGAATCAAGGAGCGCGGGAAACACGCGGGGCGGTGGCACGGTGTAGGGAGGGGTACAGGGTGGTATTGTCGTGTTGGCGATCGCTCGCTGATTGCTCGTTTGTGGTGCGACGGAAAATATGGATATGGCACTAAATTTTTAAGGTTTTATTGTAAACATTATTGTCTTTCAAGAAAGCTTTTTAAAAGTAATAAGAGATCTTATCTTTGTTTTAAATTGGGAGACGTAAACGTTCGCCCAGTAGATAAAAATTTAGAAACCAATGTTGAAAATTATGATAATCATGTAAGATTAGCTTACTCGGTCAGCGACAGCTTGGACAATATGTCTATGGAAGATAAAAAGTGGCTGAGAAACGTTATAAAGAAATACTGCACCTGTGACCTTATCAATGACTAATAATGCGAATGTTTATTTAAATGTTCTTTATTTTATCTACTAGAGATAGGTAATTAAGAAAAAGGTTTGAAATTATAATGTGTAACGGCGAATATGAAACAATCACATTATCTATAATTTACTAGTAAGTACATGATGAGAATCGACAAATCGTTAAAGAAAGTCATACTTTCGTTTGAGTTTCCGAGAAGAAAGTCTTGTATTCAGCTGTATACTTGAAAATGCTGATGATGAAGAAGAGGAAGTTTACGAGAGGAAAAAAAAGACACTGGATAAAAATCGGGTCGTACTTTAATACATTCGAAATAAACTTTACTACGCGACTTTCATGCTATTAACGTCTTATCCCAGCTACGTCTTCAAGAAGTTGAAATTATAAATCAACCACGCATTTTTAAATTCCAATTTCAATAAATAAAAATATATACCAGACAAAAAATTTCACTATCTGATTCCATCCACACTATTCTTTCTTCAGAGTTACCAGTGTTTGGATGATTGTGCTCCCGGCACCGTTTGACGAGGTATAGCAACACCGCATTGTTCCGTTCAACCAACAATTTACGCAGTTTGCCTGCTTAGTTTAGGAATCACGGAAACTTTAGTGGAATACTAAGAGGCAGAGTAGTACGATAGTACTAAGTTTTTGATAGTTTAATCAATAGAGGATTTAAATGAACGATCTCTTATAAAGAATGAAACGATTAATTTAATATTCTTTTTTAAAATTAGATTAACTTATTATTGTTAGTCTTCACCTGCATTATGACTTAAGATATTTTCTTTTTCATCAGCCAATTAAAGCCCACAGCTGAACATAGGTTGACATTGGTACCCTCACCCTAGTGACGCTGCTTCCCATAACTAGTTTGTGAGATTTGGCTTTAACAAATACGTATTCATTTTCAGCAATCAGTTAGCCACCAGGACCAGGTATTATGGACGTCATTTATTATTTACTGGTTCATTGATATACATAGTTTAACATACATATTAATTTTTCAACATTCACATTGTGGCAGCCAAGCAAAAGATATTGTGGAAGTCTTTGGTATTTATAAAAAAAAATACAAATCACGTTAGATATACAGAGCCGTGATAGCCTAGTGGTCACAGCGCATACTTTACTCGCATACAAGCGCATACTTCGATCTCGAATAACCTGGGTTCAATCCCCGTTGGCCGGCACCACTAAAATTGTTAATAGCAAATTTAAATGCTGTATTTACCACGTGCTCGGCGGTGAAGGAAAACATTATGAGGAAATCTGCATGTCTGAGAAATAATGAAAAATATTGGCCCTTCCAGGCTCCAAAACCCTCTCAGGTATTTGAGAACGAGGCCTTTGCCCAGCAGTGGGCACTGACAGGCTGCAACTTTACTTTATTTTTATACAGACTAACTATGTTGAATTATTATAACGCATATTCATTCTTAGTTTCCAATATTTTTTCCTTTATGGGAAAGGCGACAAACGAGCAATCGGTTCGACTGATGGTGGGTGATTACCGTCGCCCACGTACATCTGCAACACCTTTTTGCCGGCCTTTAAGGGTATTTGAGAGATGGGAAGGATGATGACGAGGGGGTGGGGAGGGGGAGGATACCTCACTCACCGAACGAAACGCAGAAGCAGAAGATGCCTCTACTTCACGCCGGTATTCTGCGAGGCCGCAGTACCAACGCGGATGAGCCGGCCCATTCGCTTCAGCAGCAGCAAAAGCCGGTACTTGACTCTAAACTTTAAAAAAATCATATATGTATAAAACTTTTTCAAAAAAAAACGTACCTACCGTTAGTAGCTAATCCTACGCTATAACGGAACCTACTTTCCCTCGGACAGCAGTATTGCAGTATTGGATTTAATGGCCTACCACAACCGTGAACTTCCTCGTCAATATACGTGTTTCTATCGGAGACTTATTCCGCTATGCTTTATACGTATTCAACCGGTATTTAATTACAGTATCGTAATTTATTACAGAACCGTTCTTAACTTTATTTATCTCATTTAGGTACCGAAATCTAAGAGCGGTAAGGGGATACGATAACTGAGTGATTATAGAGTCAATTAATTGGTGTGCTTACGAATCAGGACCTGAGTTTGATCCTCTATGGGATCATTCCAATTATTTTTTTAAACTTATGTACGATTTGTTTCGACCGATCGGTCTATACACAATAACGGCGACAGGGTCACCAACTGTTACGTTGTTCCCGTTGGTGTGTAATGTATTTAAAATCCAATCCAACTATATTTCAAACCCGAGCAGTACAAATTCCCAAATTTGATGCACTTGGAGCCATTGCCCTTCTCCAACCACATAGAGCTCTGGCGTTCGGCTATGCCGAATCCTAATCCCACAGTGGTGCTGCCATATGAACAGCATCTCCATTGCATGCAAATCGGCACTGTGCTCAACAACCTTTAGCGCTTCCCTGGAAAAGCCTAAGTACAGCAATAGACTATCATAGACTAAGAAAGAAAGGTATATAAGCTGAAAAAGAATGGGTTTTTTAGGAAAAGGGCCTTTTTTTTGAAGCGCCCGAAACGACGGGATTTAAAAAAATCTTTATTACCCTCACACACACACATTAAACTCGATAAAATCCGTAAATAATAGTTTCATTTCAAGTGTTCGCGTAAATACAAGAAATCATTAAAAGAGTTCTAATTAATACTGTCTCCTTCTATAACTTGCGAAAGTTAAAACAAAAAGCTATTAGCCATCATCATAATTTTATTCCGTATCGATAAACACAAACAACTGCCCACTCGGCCCAAACAAATCGGCTGAAAATCTTTATGATACATTAAGCAAATTACGACAGCAAATGTAATCCGAACGAATATGTTAGAAATACCCGGCTACAATGAAATGAGACTAATTTAGATAAAAGCCTGCGAAACGCGGGCAAAGTGGTCGTAACAGTAAAAGTGGCAATAAATATACGGCAACGCCATCTATACGACAATGTCTTATGTTCTATTCATGAGACATTCTAATAGGTGGCGATGGTCATGATTTTGATTTCCATAAATACAAGTTTTTCTAGCTGATTTCGACTGCACAAATAGACAGCGCAGTAATATCTTCCGTGGGACACCCACGTAAGAGGCGACTAAGAAAGCTTTAAAAATCTCCGGAAGTTAAGTTTGCCACCTCTCACATTCTCTCTCCCAGAAAGGCGAAGAGAGGAAATCTGAAATTAAATACATTTATTTTCGGTTTATAACAGGACGTTGTTACTACACAGAATAGAGAATACTTAGAGTAGAGTAGTAGTACCTTAGAGCAAATACTATGAGATATCACACGTATTGTACTGATTGAACTCGATGTGACAATTTTGAGTTACAGAGAGCTTCGGATTCTCTCCTTTTTAGTAATTAGTTTCACGGCATTTGTCGTTATCCAAGGGAAAGCCCGAGCATTAGTTATCAAAATTGTAACTCCCAGATATTAAAGATGCTACAAACAATTACGTTGCACAATTACGCAAGCAAAAAAAATGAAATGAAATATATTACCTAGTTCGACTTACTTCCAGAAATACTCTTATTCTTTCGCCCCATCCACCTTCACCATAGTGAAAATCCGCTAAAGTAACGCCTTTAAAAGTAACGATTTTATTTACTATCGTAAACAACCACAAAAGTCAAACCAGTGTAATATTTTAAGAAAGACCTACCTGGTCTTTCTTCTTTTCTTTCTACTTAGTCTAATCACTGTTGGAAACAGGGTCGACTTTCCTACTATAACACCTCCAACCTGCTCCGTCTTGAGCACCCTCAACAAAAAGGTCGTAGGAAGCCATGTCGTTTCCTATGAGACCCAGCCAGCGTATATCACGGTCTCTATACTTCACGGGGCAAACATCTGTTCCCATCGTAGTCCTTAGGCCTTCGAAGTACGTGACCATACCAGCTCAGCCCACTTTCTTGCAGCTTATCCGAAATTACAGATACACGACGCTGCCGCGAATGTGGGCGTTGCGGATATAGAATCCTTTTCGTGTGACGCATTTCGGTGACATGGAGCTGCTGGATGGAGTTCAGATTTTGTCTCTCAATACGTATGTCATCAAGAACAGTTCTACATACTAGGTAAGTATAGCATAAAAATCTCGGAGTAAATACCACAGAAATTAAAAATTAATAGTAACTGTACTTTTTGGATAGTCTGGGCTAAGAGATCTCGTAAGTCGACTTTTAAAAACATATTTTATTTAACAATTTTCATTGACTAACAACTAGTTCGGAAGACAAAGATGAGATTATATTAAATTAATCGTGATCCTGGAATAAAATGTGTGTAGTGATTTAATAGGTTTAGATTTTCACTAAAAGCTCCGAATGATTTCCAAATAGTTAATTTACTGCACGACTGGCGATTCCACTCGGGCTTAACTGCGGTATATGTTACCGGAATGGCTTTTTTATGTAAACGAGATCTTTATACGTATGTTGCTATTGAATACAACAAGATTTCTTTGTGAACGGATAGGGCGCAAACGAATCTATCAAGAGATGTTTAAACCACTCACGAAATACATTAAATTTTGCATGTTGAGCAAGAGGATAATAAGAATACTTAAATGTATTACAGTAAACGCATAGTAGATAAAACCGAACTTTTTTATAGAGCTTATTTTAATGATAGATTGGTATTCTTAAAGAAAATTTAACCACTTACGTTATAGGTGAACTCTTGTAGATACAAGACGAAGCAGTCTTGTATAATAAGGCCTAACAATCAGGCTTTTGATAAGGCAATTGGCATTTCGTCTATGAGGTACTACGGTACACTAACGGTAAAAACTTCCAGCCCTGGGCGGCGTATGTTTAGTAATATTCAGCAATCAGAATCTTTACGTACTACATGTTAGTAAAGCAGGTAAAGAAAGTACTCCTCTTCATCCATTGTTTGGAGTGCGTAGAATAGAGTTTTGGGATTATGTTGGCGATAAGAAATAACCAAAAAGGTTAAATAATATACGTATATTATATACTTTAACTTGTTTTCAAAGAAACCGACCAGTCAAATGTTTTTCTAAACATAACAACAATATATTCCATATTTTGCATTGTGTTCATTTTGTTATCATCATCTTATACGACGTTTGACTAAAGCAGCCCGATCCTGTAAAATTCGGCGAAATGTCGCTCGCCGCCTGCCCGCATGTCTCAACTGTGTATTCGCTTTTCGGCGTCTAGGATGCACCAGCACAAGATGCTGTTTTTCCTCTTAAACAAACTAGCATATTAGGGTGTAACCCGGCTTTGCACCTCGAAATAGCAATCTTTTTTTTACCTACATGGGGAAATAGCTAATGTCATGGATATACTTGCCGCGCGAGAGCAAGGGCGTCCTATGTCGAGCTGGGACTGACTAAACTGACCCCACGGTCTTTCACGTTTGAAGCTGCCCACCAGATCTACGTAGTCATGGTCTGATTGTAAAATGTGGCTAGAACACCTCCTTGTAGGGTTTATTTTTCTTAGTAAAATCTGTCATTTGTAGTCGTTTCAAGCTTCTTATTTTTTGATATATGTAGACATTGCTACAAATACATAAATAAGAGAATATACCACTTTAATAAGAGAAAAACACCACCGTAAAGAAAAGCTTATGTGATATCCTGTTTAAATTTAATCCTAATAATGTTTCCAGATTTATTCATGATATCAACTTTCTTGGAACAATTTGCCAATATCCTCAAAATTAAGTTATGACAACTGCGTGTAAAAGTAAGCTATTTAAACAACAGTTAAAATAACTGATTGCTTAAGTTATATCTAAATTATATTTAAACATCATCTGAGTGTGTAAAATATACGAAAATTAAGAAATCCTGTCTTGCAACTATCAAACACAAATATGTTTTTAAGGTACTTAGTGAAAAGTTATAAAGGTTCACGTTTCCTTTATTCATACCGAAAGCTTCCACCTAGTCCGTAAATAAAAAATATTTGGGCTAGGTATATTCGGAAGGGTTTTCTGCCATCAGTCGGTCACCAGATCCTCATTAGTTGATTAGCAAGTTCAGGAATATTGTAATTTGAAGGCCTTGTAGCCAATGCCATAATATATGTAAAATAGTTATGCACTTGAGTTCAAGGGCAGAGGCTTCAATATTTATTACGATGTTTGGATAGTGATTTAATGAATATGTTTCATAATTATCACGTATTGATGAAACGCGAGAATCACAGGATTTGTCGATTTTATATAATCCAGTCAGTAGCATCAGTACCGATGGGCAGAAGCAGTTGAGTCTAAGGGGGAGGCTTTGGCGGTTAGTCTGGACGTAGCGAAAGCATTTGATAGGGTTTGGCATAAAGCGCTTCTTTCAAAGCTTTCATCTTACGGGGTTCCTGAGAGATTGTGCAACTGGGTCACCAGCTTCCTCACGGATCGGAGCATCAAGGTTGTTGTCGACGGTGCATGCTCGGACCCCAAACCCGTGAATGCTGGTGTTCCACAAGGCTATGTGCTATCTCCCACTCTGTTCCTTCTGCATATCAACGACATGCTACAAATCAGTAGCATTCATTGCTATGCAGACGACAGCACGGGTGATGCCCTATATACAGGCCGTGCGAATATTTCTCGGGAACACGTCGACGAGTGCCGGAACAAACTTGTGTCTGAAGTCGAGACCTTGTTATTCAAAGTCTCGGATTGGGGTCGACGTAATTTGGTCCTATTCAACCCCAAAAGACACAGGTTTGCGCGTTCACCGCTAAAAGAATCCTTTGTCGTTTCTCCTCTCTTTGAGAACATTCCCTTATTGCCTCAGCCAGTATCAGAATCCTTGGCGTTGACATATCGAGCGACGTTCAGTTCCGTGGTCACTTGGAGGAAAGGCCAAATTGGCCTCCAAAAGCTTGGTGTGCTCTGTAGAGCGGGACAGTATTTCATGCCGGTCCACCGTTTGCAACTTTATAAGGCGCAAGTTCGGCCCCACATGGAATACTGTTCTCATCTCTGGGCAGGGGCACCCCAGTACCAACTCCTTCCATTTGACCGCATCCAACGTCGAGCGGCTCGAATTGTCGGCGACCAAGCTCTCTGATCGGCTTGATCCTTTGGCCTTGCGAAGAGATGTTGCTTCTCTTTGCATTTTTACAAAATTTTCCACGGGGAATGTTCTGAGGAACTGTTCGGATTGATCCCAGCTGCTGAGTTTCACCATCGTACATCGCGACTGAATTCGAAGTTCCATCGATACCACCTAGATGGTTGGCATTCCACCACAGTGCGTTTTAATCGAAGTTTTCTGCCACGCACTTCGACTTTGTGGAATCAGCTGTCGCCAGCAGTATTTCCGAATAGTTACGACTTAGGGACCTTCAAGAAAAGAGCTTATTCCTTCCTTAAAGGCCGGCAGCGCATCTGTAGCTCCTCTGGTGTTGTGGATGTTCGTGGGCGTCGGTGATCACTTACCATCAGGTGAGCCGCACGCTCGTTTGCCCCCTTCTTCTATAAAAAAAGCTCTTCTGTAAGCGATACAGGAGGGCGTCAGTTTTGGCGGGGATAATTCCCTCGAAGCGGGTGGGCGCCAAACTAGTAACCTAGTAGCTGTATTTGAAGGATTTAAATTTGTCTGGAAAGTGTGTTGGAAGTATGGAAAAGCTCAGACTACAATTCTTGAAGTAAAATAGCAGCCTGTAAATGTCTCAAAGCTGGGAAAAGGTTTCTTCTTAATATTTGAGAGGGTTTTAAGGCAAGGATCGGCCACGCTGCTTCAGTGCGGTTTTGAGGAATTTGCAATTAGCATGTCCTTGAAGTATATTTCTGTCAATTATTTCTCAGACAAGCAGGTGTCCCCACGATGTTTACAGACACTGCCAAGGCAAATTTGAATTATTTGTATTCATAAAGAAAAGAAGGAGTCGTAAAAGACAGATAAGACAATATTAATATGTGGGACAAAGACGATTTCGTCTCCAGAAACGTCTAATCTGCTATCTACTATCGTGCAATTATTGCTATACTTGATCGAAGACAGAATTTCCAATTAAGGGACAAACACAAGTCGAACGGCTTTATAATAAGTCTCACATAAGCAACTAGGAATGTAATAGGGAGATGTTACAGTGTTTAGAAAAGAAAATTTCCAGATCTTAGTATTGTACTGCGATGTAGGGTCTCACTTGGGCAGGATATTATTGTGACCACTGCAATATTGCATTATCTCACCCAGAGGTACACATACCAACACAGCCAGTGTTTGGCTCCTTCTCCGCCTTGGAGCCTTCGTGTGAGGAAAGTTTTCTGTATGTTGTATCATCTATGAGTAGATATAGTGTTCTGTGCTAGGAGCTATCTGGGTAGTTACCGCCGTCTTATCTAGTGTAGTTATTGTAAAAAACTATGTTGCCATATTTAAAAATTAAAATTGTCGTAGTACCATAATAATTACATAAACAATTATCATTAATCTAAGCAAAATTGCGATATACCATACTGAAACATGGTCCTTCACTGCAGGCCGGATGAGGAAGCTCAAAGTTGCTCAGCGCGCTATGCAAAGGGCTATGCTCGGAGTTTCTCTGCGCGATAGAGTCTGCAAAGATGATATCCGCAGCAGAACTAGGGTAACCGACATAGTTGCAAGGATCAGCAAGCTGAAGTGGAAATGGGCCGGCCACATAGCTCGCACAACCGACAACCGTTGGGGAAGAAAGGTTCTCGAGTGGCAGCCACGTACAGGCAAACGCAGTGTGGGACGACCCCCCACAAGATGGAGTGACGACCTGCGCAATGTTGTGGGAAGACGATGGATGCAGGTGGCTCAGGACCGAACTTTATGGCAATCTTTGGGAGAGGTCTATGTTCAGCAGTGGAGATGTAGTAGTCTGAAATGATGATGATGAAGCAAAATTGCTGTATCATTTGCTGGCAATAAAAAGCATACGATTTAAAAAAAACTATCAAAATGCCTTATTTATCTCTGCCCCTAAGCAGCTATTAATATCCAAGCAGCTTCTTCCATCAGTATTAGATTGTGTTCATTGCTGTAATTATTCAATCGTGTTAACTTGTTTTCAGAACCAACAAAAATAACTGAGTCGTCTGCAACGTGTTCTATACACTTCATAAATATTTCATAGAGCACGAGGGATCTGTGACAGTAAACACTTGCCACCGAGCTTCAGGATGTCTAGCAAGTCCTACAACAAGCTTTGGGTTCCGCGCCTCCGTCACAGTGACCGAGTGAAGCCGATCACAGTCGAGCGAGTACCTGCTGTATTAGCGTATATCAGAGGCATTACGGACAAGACTGGCTATATATTGAAGAGGGTTTCTATAATAACGTTTTTCAAGCAGAGGAAAAAGATAAGTAAATTTTTACCATCTACCTGATGCAAGACTGTACAGGCTTGATTGTTAATGTGGTGTCTTTTACATAGGGCAAAGGAATATGTAATGACCCAGGCAATACCGACGCTCTACGAAGTCTGCAGTCTGTGATCATATCCTTGATCGCCCCAACCATTACATCAGATTTGATAGACCACAAATCCTCGCAAAAGAACACTGATTCCTGCCAGGGATAATTCGCGAGGCTATTGAAATCAAAAAACATCCTAATTTCAATAGAGAAGATGGCTGGGAACTATCACCGTCTTGGAATCTAGTAATAAACCAAATTTAATCCAAAATCAAGCATACCACTGCACGATCTCAAGTTACTGTGAGCTCATTCTGCGTAGATCCGACCAAAATTAATAAATAAAATCCGAAGGTAGCCGGAATTAACTATGATATCTGGACATCTAACACCTCAGTCCCGTGACCACGGATGCTGTAAAACACTTGTAACGTCGGGAATATAAAAATACAATTAAACGCGATACAATCCGTAAATGGTGGTAAACCACCATTAATGGTTGGAATTAAAATTTCAAACAATATTTATTATTATAAATATTTTTATGGATGTCAAGTAATTGCACAGAATATCAATTCAAGTTCTGCCCGCTCTGGGCAGTATGTTACTTTTGTAACTTTCGTAAAAAAAACTAGGTACTAGAAATGCTGTGTTCCCATAAATTCTTTTTTTATCGACATAATGTACACCACATATATTTGATGATGATATATATTACAAAGATGGTATTCTTAATGAAATGGTATGCCGATGGCCGATGGATGGTAATGAAACAGAGAAACTAAAATATGTATGTACATATAAAAATATCAATACAAAAATATTGAGGTATATTATGGGTAGGACAAAATCCACTTCTTCTTTGATAGCTTTTCAACCAGTTTTCCTTTTCTTTTGAATCAATTGCTTCCTCGAACGTCAATAAAGAGAACTTTCCATCTTCCATTATAAAATCTGTCTGGTGGTCTTCTGTTCCGCTGCGGTCTTCCAGTTCTTGTATGTTCTAAAATTTGTTCATTTATTCCCTCAGTATTTTCACTGTCAAAAAATTCTTCTCTTTCATCCATATCATCATTACTTCTTAAAGTCTCCACCAGATTTTCATTTATTAATCTGCTATCATTTGTTCCATTTTCATTTGTTTCATTAGCATTTGTTCCGCCGTCATTTGTCTCAATTTCAATTGTTTCACTAAATATATCTGTTTCTTCAATACTTATAATTCTTCCTCTTTCTTCTCGATTTTCATTTCTTCCTCTATTATTTCCTCCAATATCACCTTCTCGAACTTGTCTGACTTCATCTTCACTGTATATAACCCTTTCAGCGTAGGTAGCAATGAATTAGACCGGATCCTTGCCAATACCGGCCTACGTAGTAGCTACGGACCTCCCTCTTGTCAACCAAAGACCATGTGTTATTTCATTATCTTCTAAGTATCCACCTAGAATTCCTGTTCTTACTCATTAATTCTTACATCTCTTGCTCTTATAATTTTCTTTTCGTCTTCAAGCCAAATTTAATAATAATAAACTTATGACTTATACTTTCTTGTGGGCCTATAACCTCTTAGACGTTTCTATTTGAGGATATTGGGCTCTGGAGGTGAGGGGCTATTTTAAAACACTGACATCATGGTTAATATATATTACAAACACTAGCCTCTTACACATTTACAATATTTTATGTTTATATAACCCTAGGATGTTTCACTGTCAGTGTCTAGATGAGAAGTACTTTCATAACAGAAAACAATCATCTGTTATTACATTTGAATAAACATTCCGATATTTGAAAAATGTCACATCACGTGTGACAAGTGTTGCCTACCGTAATGGCAGTTTATAATTACACATTCAAACTCCAACAGGACCCATAATAAAAATCTGTTAAAAAAGTCTTTGTAAGTAAATCCTATTTTTATTGATGCTGGGATGGTTATATTACTATATAAACATTTTTGTTTTGAAGTTCAGTATACTTTTCTAAAATTCATAAGGCACAAAGCTGCCTAAACAAATAAGGAGTGATAAAATAATCACCGACGTAAGTTTGAATTTTGGTCAATAATCCCCTTCTGTCTTGTTCGGTCACATCGCGAAAATAAAATCACAGTACCGATCGTGATATATATCGAACGTGTACCCTTCAGTTAATACTTATAATAAAACACTTGCGGCCTCAAAGACGCAGGTGTAATCCTATGAAGCTGAAAAGCCAAAACGGCAAACAGCAATAACTACATCCAATACATACATCACTTAAAAGTTTTGAGTTGACAGTTGACATTTTGCGATTGACATTGACACCCGAAATCTTGAAATTTATAAATATGTTTCGTTAGTTTGATTTTGGTATTTATTGGTGATTCTGGTGTGCGAAAATCATACATTTTGTTAGCCCGTAATTCCCTAAGAACCTAAAATGTTATCTAACGTGTCAAAAACACAGGTTTTATCTATTTATAAATCTTTAATGAGGGAATCTGAAAAATTCCCTAATTATAATTTTAGGTGAGCATTGCACAACATCAAATCTAAAAGTTATATAGTTAAAACATTTTGCAATTACTAAGAATACAGGTAGCTTAAGTTCGTGCTTTGCAACAGTCGTTGGAGAAGGTCTAAGTCGACGATGGACTTAAGATAATAATTGTAAAGACTGAGTCAATATTGAATGACAACTTGCATAGTGACGTGAGAATTTAATGGTGTGTTTGGCTAATGATAATACTTTTATATCTATTAGGAATTTTGATGATGGTAAATAGTAACTATTAACTTTTTTTGTTTTGTTCATAATGTGGGAATTAAGCAATTTTTTGGCTGCAATAATATAAGAAATCTCACTCAAAGTATAAAATACTGAGCATGTGCAGGGCTTGCTGAGTATTAGTCCTATAATATGAGATGGCTAATTAGGAAATTTATACTGCACTGTGTACAACAGAACAGGGCAGCCGGGCTCAAGTTCAACTTCATAGACATCTTTGGCTTTATCATACACTCATTCATGCATTCTTAAATAATGTTTCAGGACTTATGCTTTAAGAAGAGTAAGAGATGCATTTAAAGAGCATAAATCATTAACAGATAATAAGTTAATAAATAATGAATATGAATTTGCAAAGGATAACCTTGCAATCATCAAACGGCAGGTAAGTAAAACAGAATAATTTTGTTTTTATGAGTCATATTACATTATCATAATGCTTAGCTTGAACATTGGTAGACCAATGAATGGGGTAAAGTCAAGCAGCTTTTTGCTCATTACCAATCTTCAAAAGCTATTTACATATTTTGGATAATTATTTGATAAAATAATTATCTAAAATGTGAAAAATTTATTTGAGATTTTCAAAAATACAGTAGCCTTATGCCAAGTTGCACATCTGTCTATCTATAACAGTTAATGTTATCAATAGTTTAGTTGGGTAATTTTGTCTTAGTTGGTGTAACATATAAGGGTTAAATTAAAATGATGAGTTGGGCAATTGTGATTAAATTTATAAATATAAATTAGGTTATCAATGTTCTTAAAACGAAACTTTTAATTATGTTCTATCAAAGTTATATCTTCAACAATAATGCTTTTAGTGAATATTTCAAATCTGTAGGTAAAACTAGTACAAAAGGGAATTGCCGATTTATGTGATAATTTAATATTTTTATTGCAGGTGGTAATCGGCGAAATGTACAAAACAGATAAACTTGTCATTGAAAATCAACAGTAAAATAAGAACTAGTTTTACGCTATGTGTAAGGAAAAGTGGCGGTTTTAATATATTATAATGATACTTGTGTTAAAAACCACTGCAGGGAGCTTAATATGAATAATATGAAGCATACACTTTTCCCCTAAATCAAACTTAGATTTAAAAAGTGAATAGGCCTGACGTTGTTTTATTAGGGTTTTGAATCTAAAAGCTTATTGGATCCCTTTTGGTAAGATTCTGGTCTCTGTCATCATGGTTTTCTCAGGACTATTGCTGTTGACTTGTAAATCGATACAGTTGTTACTTTTTGAGGTTTTTGAACTATAATTTACCCTAAAACTAGGGTAAAACGTGAATTTTATTTCTTTTATTGCTGTAGCTATTGCTACACTTTAGATTTCCGAAAGACTAGAATAGAAAAAAAATTGGCATCTACAAAGCATATGCTTATATTATGCAGCTTACAGTTCGAAGATAGTGATTTTTATTAATTTAAAATAATGAATTATCATTTTAAATGGGCTTAAAAATTTTCAACAACTTAACCAATTGTTGTAGATTATAAATAAACTATTAAATTTCTTTGTGTTTGTTTCTATTACTTAGTAACTTCATATATTTTATCAATTTACTAAGTATTTTGTTAAAAAAATTGTAATTGCAGTTTTATGTGCTGAATTTACCACGTGTTTGAGGTGAAGGAAAATATAGTGAGGGAATCTGCATGTATCTAGAGAAACAATATAAAGTATTATTTTGAGGATGTTCAACGTATTCCGACAATCCGCACTGGAGCAGTGCTACCAACAATGTTTCCCGGCTCCAATCTGTTAAAAATATTTGAGAGAAGGCTTTTACCCAGCTGTGGGCATTTACTTTACTTTTATGACTTTAATAATAATTGGAAAACATTTTATTTTAAGTTGCAACTGTTTTCTGTAACATTCTTCAGCAACTTATAAACAATCTTCCATTGGAAGAATTCGCCATGATTGGTAGGAGGATTCGCGATAGACCATTATACTATGCTGCTGCCCGTCACCAGCCTAAATAATTTCGTTTGGTGTGAAACGTTATAAGCTGATTAACGTCCTTCAATTGGTCAAGGACGGGTTAGTTAAAATGTTAAGTGTTACTGTTCCACCAACTTTTATACATGGGCCATTTTCCATATATACCGCTATCGCAATACGCATACCCTGCGGGGACAAGGTCGGGTTATGTTGGGCTTGCTCCCACCAAGACCCCGCGGTGTTTCACCTTCGCCGCATATCGACCCCAAAAGCAGGACTCTCGGGACAGAACACTTCATCTTCCTCTCCCTCCTGGTTACACGCGCCGGAACACGGCCTACCTACTCGGCCTGCAATCCCAGTGTGCAACGGACCCCACCGAGTCCGCCACCCGGAGGCAATTGCCTATCTTATCATACATTATATTTGTTTTTTTTATATGAATGAATGCCGATGCGGCGGCCGCCAGTCTTGTTCGTGCAAGTTCCTTTTACAGCCTGTTCCGTGCGTGTTTTTGCAAACCATCGTATGTTATTGCTAGACCTACAGAGTTCACAGCTCAGATAGATACAGTTCTACATTAGATGAAAGTTAAAATTAGAAGAATCTGGGTAGATGATCATATAAAAGCAAGAAACAACGTATTAATCTTTATAAGGATCTCTTAGTAATAAAATTAACATGTCTTTTAGAAAAGTTAATAGAATCAGACTTAAGTATAATATTTAAAATAATCTAATATTTAAAATTAATTTTAAAAATATTTTTTTATGGCGAAAATAGTGCTAGTAGTACTAGAGAAGCTATCACCTCCCAACCTGACGCTGCTGCGTAATTGTGGTTAGGTATTATTCGAGGACCTCAAATTAGGCAGCATGGTGTTTGCCTGTTCGATAGAATCAGCAATGACGATATCCGCCAAAGAACTAGGATAACCGACATAGCCGTAAAGATCAGCAAACTGAAGTGTGGTAACCCCGTACTGGCAAGCGCAGAGTAGTATCACCCCCACAAGAGGGAATGACGACCTCCGCAGTGCTCCTGGAAGTCTTTAGATGCATGTGGCTCAGGACCGAATTTTCGGAAGGGGGCTATGCTTAGCAGTGGACAAGTTATGATTGGCTGAAATGCTGGCGTTGAATAATTTTTTTGTATGTGTCCGTTTAATATTATAGTATTTGCTTAAATATTTTCGTTTGCCAAAATATAGGTCATATTTCATTACTTATGTATTTTATTTAAGAAAGGTTTTCTACATAAGCTTAGTAAAATAGTTTCACGCACACACGTTTACTAATGTAGGGAAAATTAAAATAGATTTTTAATTGCATTTAACATTCAATAAATGACAAGGTATTCTATTTTTAGACTGATTTTAAGACCTGAATAATTTGCCATTTATCAAAATTGGCCAATCGACTTATCTAAAATATGCGTTTAAAGTTAAAGTTAAACATCTTAAACGTAATTATATTTCTTTGACGACATACTGCCGATTATTAAATTTGTCGTACTACTAAGTCAGTTTATTAAGCAACAATTGAACTACTGTCTTCGAGAGATACGACGTTCTTTTCTATCTCAGCCGAGTTCAATTGGTTAAAACGCTTTCTTTTGTCATCTTTTCCATGATGTTTCTTATGACCTTTACTCTTTCTTTTTTTATGTGGTCGCTTCTTTTTCTTCATCTTTTCAACTTCCTCTGAGTTTTCCACGATTGTGTGAACGGGGCTTTTGGGACGAGGATCTACCGGAGCCATGTATGTTGCGACGGGTTCCTGTTAAGTGAATTTATAAATAATATTCTACATTCAATAATATGATATGTGTTATGTTTGATAGTTATCTAATGTGTGGACAGGCTATGATTCTGGGCGTGCGTTAGGCAGTTATATAAACTACGCAGCTGTGGGTCCTGAGTTCGAGCACCAGTCTAAACCAATATTTGTGCCACACAAAAATATTCGTTTTGTTGTCCGACTGATTCAATCCTGTTTATTGATATACTTGCATACAATGAACACAAAAAATACATACTTTGCATTATAACATTATAAAATATATTCTTCTTTTTTGTCAGCCTGTAATAGTCCACTGCTAGGCATCATACATTAATACCTAGTACACTAATAGGCCTGTCTCAATCGGAGGATTACGCTGTTACTCGTCATCGGTCTACTTCAGTCCGGTATTTTTCTAGTTGGTTAATCCGTCATCAGTCGGACGCCGTGAAACTTTAAGGCTAGTTACGTTGTATTTATTAATGAAATTGGAATTAACACTCACTTTGGGAGCACCGGCCCTTCTACGAATACTATTACTTGCATCACTGTAGTACCCATTCAGATTCGTGTCCTCCACAAAGATAGGTTGCTCGCTGGCGGCTTCGGTTGTGCTGTACAGGTGCTTGCCGCCTCTGTTAAGTATGGATACACTTCAGTAGGCGCGGATGTTAAGGAGTGGGGGGAGTCAATGATTAAATTCCCCTGAGCTGGTTTCACCTATGCTTAATGGAAAATTAGAAAACCCTTTCTGGAAAATAGGAGACTTAAAAGTTGCCTCCCCTCAGTCATTGATTGCCTGGAGCCTTTATCTTGCGGTGCGTAGTTTATATTGATGAAAAACATACCAACAACCATAACCAAATGTAAAGAATGCGTTAATTAATGGGTCTTTGGTTTGAATATCAGCTGAAGCCAATCAAAAGATTCCACAGTTGAACATAGGCCTCCCTCAATAATTACCACTAAACACTGCTCTGAATCAGCCGTCGATAGATTTCCCTCATGATTTTAGTTCAGGAGTTCACTCTATCTTGCTTAATCTCACACTGCATTTGCCAGGAGGTTGCCATTGAACCTTTCGACCTCAACTGTTATCAGTTCTAGTAACTATGAGGCCGGTCCACTGTCACTTCAGCTTATTGTTTATAAAAAATATTGGTTTCAAATTTAATAGATACCTGCCACCCTATTACTTCCCGTGGGTGTCGTAAGAAGACACTTCTTTTACGACACCAAGTCAAGTTTATCTCTTGAAACTTTTAAAATTACAATGGGTGCCGACAGATGGCGAGATAGCAATCTCGAAAAATACCAGACCAAAAATAAGTAGACCTAATTTTGTCAGCAGCGTCTAAGGTGCAAGGTGTCTGCGTATGCGTACAGCAATGGCCCTTCAGCTTCACCTTTCCCGGAAGAACTTGACGGCCATAAAAATATTTCACAACAATTCCATCTGAAGTTATTTTTCGATAAAACCATACAGACCATTTCTCTGTCCCCAAAACATGGTTTCGTAAGCATTTCTTGGTTAAACGAAACCATGTAAAAAATAACATGGTATGATTTTAGAGGGGAACGACGTCACACGGATTTTTTGTGGTATAGCGGATAAGGCACCGGGTTTACTCACTCACGGGAGGCTTTACCTTTGGTCACGTGTTACGACACCTACAGTAAGTAATAGGGTGACAGATTCTTACGATGCTTCAACACTGTATTCAGAGTATTTAATTTATAACATTGTATCCGTTCTAGCCTTGTGGTGGTCTAGTGGTCAGGGTGCTCGTTTTTGTTTCATAGAACGTGAGTGACCCGAGTTCGATACCCGGCATCACTTAAATGGTTAATAGCAATTTTAAGTGCTGTATTTGTCACGTGCTTGGCGGTGAAGGAAAACATCGTGAGGAAAACGGCTTGTCTGAGAAATAATAAAAAATATATGATTTTGAGGATATGTGAAGCGCGTCAACCCGCACTGAAGCAGCGTGGCGGTCCCTTCCCAGCTCCAAAACTCTCTCTGATATTTGAGAAGGAAGCCTTTGCCCAGCTGTGGGCACTTACTGGCTGCTACTTTACGTTATTTTTACCCGTTCTTAGTTAAATGCATTAACGAATGGTTCGTATATTCGCTTGTGAATGCACGATTGTTTAATTAAATAGACGACTATACTGGTCGTTGTTGTTTTAATTCTTTTAAAGACTTGCCGTTTATAGTATTCGCCATCCGAAGTAAGGTGTTTTAATTTAGATACAACGACCTCATTATCATGCTCTTTGGGCTCCGTATTGTGTGGACGCGCTTGTACTTCGATGTCGGTCCTGAAATGATTGTAAACAATGCTATGTTTGAAAGATTCTTAGACGTATGGTGTTACACTTTGTAACGACCGCGTAGTTTAGTGGTTAGCGCACCTAACCGTTGTCTTGGGTACGAAACCCTGTCGCAGCTGATATTTGTACAACATACAAATTATTGCTCTTTCGATCTGGTTGTACTGTGTGTCCTGTGTCTATGACATTGCATCTGACCCTTCCTTAGATGTTATCGTCACTGAAAGATGAGTGAGTGTTTCTGTGTTTGAGCGTACACTTGCGGCACTATTATACATCCTGCGCAGTTGACAATTGGCGATAGTAATCGAAAGTAGTCGCCGTGGTCGAACTCAACCAGGAGGACATTTATTAACTTTGGGTGGGATTCGAATCCATGGCTCTGTTAGTTGCTTGTTGTAATTATTATAATAATTAACGGAAAACAATCAGTTCTTCTTCTGTATTATGCTTACCTTCTTTCCATACTGGCTACGCTGCTGCCGAATTCTGGTTGCTCAGGCTTGGCGCGGTGTACTTTCTGACTCATCCTTTGCACCACATTCTCAATATCGCGCATCCTGTTACCTATCGCGTCTACTAACGCTTGGAGATTCGAAGGTTTCACTTCCTTCTTCTCCGTGTCTGATTGGGGTTCGGTCTGGTGATAGATATTAGGTTCCTATAAAAATTTATATGTTTTTAAATATTGGGGTTCTTTTCAGTATTGTTAATATTTCATAAAATGTTTTGTGGAACAAACAGAAAGTTTTAATTTTTATTATGGTAGAAGTTTTGTTATTAAAAATCTTTTCAATGACAACTTCTAAACAGATTTACATAGTACCATTACCTAAAACTTTCTTACATACCCGTAGTACCTATATACGACTCCACATAGGTTTTAAAATTATGTACCGTGATTTTTGAATAAGAAAGTTATGATTACCCTCGGAACATCGGCATCCATGGACGGTTCATGTTCGTTCCACTGGCTTGGCGGAATTTCTGTCCAGGTTATTTGGTGCGGTTCGACTTTCTATAAATTGATAAGTTTTATTTTATTAAAAACCTAGCTAATAGTCCACCTGGTAATAAGTGGCTACTGCAGCACATGGGCACCTGCAAAAAACTTCAATCGAAGAAGGTTACAGATGCATTGTCACTCTCGAGGGCTAAATGAGAGTGTGTAGGTCTGGTACCAACCCAGGGGACTTCTAGTCAGAGAAGGAGTCTACCACACCACCTGTATGTAAGGTATTAAAAATAAATTGATCAGAGCGTCGAATAGCTATTGAGTAATTGGGTACATAAGTTGGTGTACGTGGTAGAGAGCCAAGCGGCGGTTTTTGTTGCTGCTCATATGGCCCGCCTCGACCGGGCATTTTGTGCTTCTGCGTTTGGTTCGGTGAGTGAGGTAACCGGAGGCCTACTCCCCATCCCTCTCCTCATCCTCCCTCCCGTGTCCCAAATACCCTTTAAGGCCGGCAACGCACCTGCAGCACTTCTGATGTTGCAGATGTACGTGGGTGACGGTAATCACTTACCACCAGGTGAATCGCTTGCACGTTTGCCACCTTTCCCATATTGTAAGGAGGACATAGGCCTAATATAAACCTAAATACGGCACTTAAAATTGCAATATGTAAAATTAAACCAAGTGACCAAAAAGCCAACACGCCTCTGACTAAACTAGGCTATACTAAATAAATTATAATGAAAACAGATTAAATAAATACCTTCAAAGGAAGTTTCTGTGTAACGCCGAAAGCGTTTGCAAAATATTTTTCATCTGATCCCTCAAGGGGCTGAAACAATCAAGATTTTTGTTTATTAAAAACAGGAAACCAGATTAGGTTCCAAAGTAGATTTTCGACCGCTTAGTAGCTAGCGTACATCACTGCTGAGTTCCTGCTGCATAACTGCTGGTCTTGGCTTCGAAACGCATGATGCGTCATAGTTCGTGACCGAAAGTATTCTTAATTATTATTTAACGACTTTAAAAAAAGATACGCACTTAGAGAGTCTTCACAAGAGCGATTGTTTATACGAATCGAAAGGACAAACCTTCTCAGTGGTAGATGGTGTTTCTTCATACTCCAGTTCATTATGCAGTTCCGGAGTTTCTTCTTCTAGCTCCTGATTTGGATGTGGCGCTGAAGTGGGCTTTCTTACTCGTTTTCTTCTAAAATTAAAGGTTGGAGAAGATTTTGATTTAACTTAATAAATTCGGGACACTCAATCTCTGTTTTGTACAAAATGCGCAATAAAAATGTAAAACCATCCTTTAATGATAAGATTCCTAATAAATCCTCTGCATTAGGCAATAATTTTTCTGCAAATCACTTCTTTCAAACTATTAATGATGATTAAAATAATGAATCTGTTGACGTTTCGGGTGATTTACGTTTCCCCCGTGACCACTAAACTTCGGGATACGTGTAGTATTCGCGTAAATATAAGAAATCATAAGCCATTCCATGGATGTCTTATGTTATAGGCCAACTTAGGAAAATCTTCTGCCCTCCGATTGATAGCGGAATATTTAATATACTAGCAAAAGTTAAAACTTTAATTTACCAGATTGTTGACAGGCAGCAACGTCATACTTCGAACAACTTTCATGCTTCAGCTTTAATTATATTTACCTTAACTTTTCAGACTTTTTTGTCTCTTTTTCGTCTTTGTTCGTCGCCAGCGCAATCTGTAACAAATCTCTCTGATTCATTTATATTAATTCTGAAGAATCTATTAACATATAGAATATTTACTAATCTATTGTCCTTAATCTATAATAAAGTAGTAGTCTACATATTTTGGACTACTGAGTAAAGGAATCCTAAAAAATAAAAACCTTGAAAGAATTTTGAATCTTTAAACATCAAAATTATCTAAAAAAATTGGTTTTTTAAAACAAGGAGGGACCGCCTCGCCATCGTTAACGTACGATTATACTTTAATTTTTAAAAGTCCACTTTTTCTACCAAGGAGTCATCTGGTAGGTATGTGTGTAGCTTTTACCTATTGTTACCGCTGAGAGTAATACAATCACTGTTGTGTTCTTGTTTGAAAAGTATAGAGAGCCTGTAAGGAGGCTGGGAGACATTCCATCTTAGTCCTCAGCGGTGACAACGCAATCTGTAATTTCGCTTACTATCAGGTTAACTGTTAACTAGTTTCCTATACCAACGTTATAAAAAAAATATGTACAAAAATAATGTTACCCTACTCACCACTATGTCCGGTGTCTGATTAGCTCTGTGTTGTAAGTCGTTGCAGTCGGGATTGATAGTTGTGGCTTTCTTCGACGCCCTCAGCACTTTCTTGTCGCTATCGTCGGATTCCGCCGCCAGCTCGTATACAGGACCTTCACCGATCCTGAATCCGATCATATTTATTTAAAAAGCTTTGCTTATGTCATCTTCTTGAAAGATTTCATGTGATGTTACCCACTTAAGATATATCAAAGTGGCTAGTCGACGTCGATGTCACCGCAAAAACCAAACCTTACTTTGTATAAACAATTTGTATTTCGGAATTACGCGAGTAATGTTAGCGCTTTTTTAAAAGGTCTATGTACAACAGTGAACTTGTAGAGGCTGGTAAAAAAAGTTGCCACGCTCAATCAAATTAAGTTATTAACAAAATCAAAAATAATTTATATGTTAAAACAACTGGGAAACGTTCACAAAAACATTAACGTCAATCAATCGACTAATAAAAGTGAAATGAAATGAAAAACATATGAAAATTTATTCATTATTGTTGATAATTAAAGTCGTATGAAAAAGTATCTTGACAAAAATGTTTTTTTTATATTTTTCGATTTTAAGCATGTAAGGTGGAGGAGAGCAGAAGTCGCTAGCGGACGTGCTCATTGAGGACCAACATTTATTGACCAGTGAGGCGGGGCTGGCATCTCGGCACACTTTCCAAGAAATGTATGCCGTTGTTGGCACTTTCTTGAATAGGCCTCTGCTCAGCAGAGGACTAACAATAAAAGGTAGTAAGGCGCTGCTCATATAAAAAATACACACTTTGGAAGGAAGCTGTTGTCGGTAGGTGGTGGTTTCTTCATTTTATACATATGACTCCAGGGTGCTGCGGGTAGTGTCTCCCAGGGCTGTCCCAATACGCGAGTCCAAACCTCACCTCTTACCACTACTAAACATCTGAAAACAATAATAATAAATAAATGTACAAATTCATGCCGATAGACAGCAAAGGGTCAAGTATGGGGATCTATCGCAGCGGATCCGGAACAAATTTGTTTTTAATGAATCAATGTGAATATATTCTTAATAGAAGAATCTTTGTATTGTACTATGATAAAATACCTGAGACGTGTACAGCAGTATGGGAATTGCATATTAGTATCTTCCACCACTTCCTCGCATTCGATAGCAGATTCCGGTGGTTCCACTCGCTTACATCTGAAAGATTTAATAATATGATTCTAAAAGTTAAAGTTAAAGTCTCAAATATCTGAGAGGGATTAGGAGCCGGGAATGGTCCTCCACGATGCTGCAGTGCGCATCTGGGAAACCGGCTATATATTATTTCGTAGATTCGTTCAAGGTCGCCAATCCACACTGAACCGGCTACAAAACTCAAAATATGTCATTACACGCCGTTACTTACTTCTTTACTTTAACTTATCATACAATTCTAGTAATATGTTTGGGTTCTTCGACGCGCGAGTAAAAATCGTTCTTGTCCGTATTTAAATCGAAGATTTTAAACCATTAAAATATACAAATAGAATAATAATTAGTGGAAACATAGACAATAATATTACATAGAAAAATATATAGCCGTATTTACCCTACGGTGTAGATGGCTAGATTACGTCCCCCGGGCTGGCACCGATGCCTCGTGCATGAATATGCGTCTGCCCACTCTGTGTATGCCGCATGCTTCTTCATAGTTCTGGGGTCTGTACAGTCTATAATAATACACATTTAAATTATATAAATTATAATACATATTACAAAATGAATTAAAGTTTCAACATTTATCTGATCTTTCAACCTTTTATCCGGTGACTAGTGTAAACACAACTTCAGAAACTTGAGAATTATTACTTAAATTACAGATTAGCTTAAGAAAAATATAATCGATTTAATTATTTCATTAGGTAATTAATAGATAAATGGTGTACAGAAAATAAACAAGAGGTAATAGGCAATACAATGAGCCTTTATAAAATTATTATTAAAGTTTCACAACTATAAGTAGATAACAGGGATACGTATAGATAATTTACATTTTCAATTCTTCATAATTCGTGTAGATTTGTTTATGTTCTTCAAAAAACAATGTTAATTACTTTCCTAAAGAAATGCTTAACTTACTCGTAAAACAAAAATTAATATGCACATGTCGTGCAATAACTTACATTGGCTTTTATATATTTCTGTCGCTGGACCTGCGTTGACAACGGCCACAAAACATACGAACAAATTAAAAACAAACATTTTTCCCAATCGATGCAAAATTACAACCACTTAGCACGTTTTATGAACGTTACTTGTCACAATAATTCATGGAATGAAAGTGAAGCTCATTGCAGATTTAGAAACAAAGCGCGTAAATACAGCGCATAATTGTAGAAAAAAGTGTTTTGAGACAAATTTGTAAAGGGTAAAATTAGTTTTGTGCATATTGAGTTTATTTACAACTGTACATGACGATGACGATGATTATGGTGTGTTCTTGATCGCTTTCGACCACGGCGAAGAGTTCAGAATACTATTGACAGTTATAAGACAATAAAACTACGCAAGATACATAAGGCAATCACACGTCTTTACCTTCCCATATCCTATGTTATAATGATAATATCGGAGGGGTGGTCAAATACAGCATACGAGGGGTGCAACACAACTAGTAGACCCGAAAACTAATAATTTGTGTGATGCTCAAACTTTCCGGCAGGAATTCCAAAACAAGACTCATATCTCAACACGCAGATATGCTAACCACTAAGCTAATCAGTCGTCAGTTGGACATATTACTATTCCAAATCTAGGATGCCACACTCGGCTGCGACATTGACGCTTCGTTAAACCCTCCCTTCATTACCTGCTTTACAAATGCCTCTTTCAATTTGTAGACTAGCCAAAATCATCTAGCTTGGCGGATTAACGATCTAAGTACCTGACACCTAACACCTTAGACGGTGCTACCCTTTCCCAATCTGAATTATTTAAGTCTCGGTATTTAATTTATTTCCCCATCTGTACGAGGACACGAGATATTTTAAACATTTATCTATGTCGATATTTATGACAACCATGGAATGAGACGTTGACACACTGCCTCATACCTTCGCTACGGTACTACAATGTCATGCACAGACGATCTACGAAAGAACGTCCACCAAAGATGAACTCCGCTCGGAATGCCCGATGACCGATGCGCTGAAGTATAAAGTAGTTTATATAGTAGTATAGTAAAATTTATATGTTTTTTAGGAGATAGAATTTTTTTATGTTTCAGTTTAGTTAAGTTATTCATATATTTTTGTTTTATTTACAACTTTTATGTTTTCGCACCTTAACTATCTCTCCATGCCTCGGGTTGACTGGTAGAGAATGCTAAAAGGCATTAAGTCCGCCCTTTTGTAATATTAATGTTTTATAAAAGTATACATATAAACTTTAAATAAAAAAAAACCAGACTAAATATTTCTCGAGGCTTTTTGGAGGTGTTGCAACAAGGCTCTGATCGTTTTTCGCTTGATTTATAACAATAGATCATTACGATTCCGAAACAAATTTACAGTCTATGACTTGGAAACAACCATCATCTCTAACTCCTAAGAAATTCAAGGCAAGTCAAGGGGAAGTTATAATTGAATATCTAGATCTGAGCTTTAGAAATACTTTGAAATTCTTGAGCATCCACCATATTTACCAGACCTTGTACCTAATGATTTCTATCAATTTCTGAGATTGAAGAAATATCTGAGAGGACAAAGATTTGAAGAAGATGAAGCAGTTGTCGCTGCAGTACAAGAATTTTTAGGTGCTCAGGATGAAGGGAAAAAAGACATTCCAAATGTATGACACTAAAAGGTCAATCAATAAAATAACATTGTATACGAAAATCTAAAAAATAAAATAACATTTTATAAAACTTACCTATAACTTACACATTCCTACTTTTATATATTACGCCTCTAGTATTTGCTTGCGTCTGTACTTCATATCAACGAAGCGATTAGAATTTTTTGTTTAGAAAGAAATCAAAACTACGTATCCGGCGTTTTTTATTCATACTAGCAATAAAACTACGCGGATGTCCGCGGATTGGAAGGGTTGTAAATTAAATAAAATAATAAAACATTTTTTTCCTTTTCCATATAATTGAACATTCAAGTTCAATACATTTAGCAGATCGAGATAATAACCTTTCTTACCACCATACCACGTTACCACGTAACATCGAATGACGTGTTTTATTCCGCAGGGGAGTTGCAATCTGGTATAAACGTACTTTGTAATTTACTTGATAAGCTAAATCTAACTATATCTGTATCAAAAAAAAAGTTCGTATATTTCAAAGAGGATTTAGTAGACAAGTAGTAAATATTCAAGTATAAGGAACTTCCCTGCAAGTAGTAGATACAGTAAAACATCTGGGTATGTGGCTGGACCGTTCACTAAGATGGAGTAATCATATTAAAGAGATCACACAAAAGGCAACAAAATATTTTAACATTTTAAAAATTTTAGTTGGTTCGAACTGGGAAGAATATACATTACGCTATTATAGCATACGCATTATTATAGTTCGCAGTCGCATTGATTATGCTAGTTTTCTATTTGATAATTGTGCTGCAATACACTTAAATAAATTGGACAAGATTCAAAACCAAGCGATGAGAGTAATAGGTAGTTTTATCAAAAGTACACCAATTCATGTGATAGAGAGCAAACTGTGTATACACCTATTATATCTTCGAAGATGTTATTTGGCTGGAAAATTCTGATTTAAAGCCAAATCACTCAAAAATAATCTCTCTGTCCAGTTAATTCAAGAGTTATCAGATTTGTGTCAAAATCGTTATTGGGCCAATAAATCTAAACCTACTCTAGTATCCATTTACCATTCACTGAATTCATTAAATATATTTGGCAGTAACAATAATTATTGTGGATTTTATAAAATATACACCGACGGATCAAAATAAAAATATGGGCTAGGAGCAGCATTTATAGATTTTCAATTAAATACTCATATGTAATTTAGAATTAGAATGGAAGTTTCTATAATGGTTGCGGAGTTGGTAGCAATTACTGAGGCACTATCTTACATGGCCATGATAAAATCGTACTACTGACAGAATCTAAAAGCCCTCTTAAACACTAGGCTCGTTGCACCTCTATGTTTCGAGGAGCACCGATAGTCTACATAATTCTGGAACAGATTCATAGACCTACAGGCCAGCGCAAAACAAATAGTGTTTCAGTGGATTCCATCTCACGTTGGTTTGCTAGGTAACGAGAAGGTGGACAAACTAGCGAGAGAAGCCGTCACAGATGGTATATCTTTAAAAATTAACCCATCTTATACGGATCACTTACATGCGCTCAAAAAGCAGTGTTATATATTATGGGATGAATATTTCGATAAAAGGTCTAAGGAAAAATGAATTTGGTATATACGATCCACCCACACCCAGGTCTCCTTGGATAGATAACGCTAGTATTAACAGACACAACTCCGTTATAGCAATGAGATAACGTTCTGGACACATCCATCAAACAAATTCGCATACTTAATGCGCAAAGCGCCATCACCCAATTGCACTGTCTGTGGAGTGATTGATAATATTTACCATGTACAAATGGAATGTGCCCAAAATCAGAATACATGGAGACCTCTTATTCACTTGATTTCGGAACTGGGCGATTGTAATATTATTTTGGCGAAGCCCTTGTCAGACGTAGCTGCATTGTTATATAGACTGGTTACTTCTAGGGAGTAAGTAATTAATGTATAAAACTTACGAGGCGACATAATCGCAAATGTGATTAAGCCTCTTAATACAGAAAAAAAATGCCACTAGATGTTAAGTAGTGATGAAGCCCTAGGTGTGCTACAAACACTAGCTTAGAGAGAGCTTATTCACACTTTTATTCAAGACACCCATATTGACTTTGGAAAGACAGACCGGTGCATCAAAGTTTCTCCAGTCATTTGCTCTTTGTATTGGAAATTATGAAACATTAGATTAATGTCGATCGCGTGGCTTAGTGACTAACGTACCTGAGTGCTGAGAGATGGGTTCTGAATTCAAATCCTATACTTGTGTAAAAAAACAAATTATCGGTATTCGGGTAAGTTGAATTGTGTTTCATGTCTATGACACTGCATTTGATCCTTCCTCCGATCTTATCACATATGCGTAACGTCGGATACGGGAATGTAAAGACGAGTAAGCGCCTCTATGTTCGCGCGTATACTTACTGCACTATAATATCTCCCGCGCAGTTGACAACTGCCAATAGTAATTGATACATGTCGCGGTGGACGAAATAGGCCAAGAGTACATCATTATCATTACAATAATAGAAGGTTGGGAATCCCGTCGGGCGTCTAGATGTCCGATGGTGGGATGGATGGACGGAGACGGGCAAATGAAATCATGTAATTTTTGTGCCCCCTGTCCAAAAAGTGTCCTGCAAAACATCGAGAGGCTGGCTCCCTTCGCCTTTATTCTAGGCTAGGAAGATTGGCAATCAGATTTACATCACCAATTATTCTCTCCCTCAACACGGAGCCCAACGCTGCTTGTTGATATTTTGCAGCATCTGCCTTGACGTGACCGCATTATTCTACATACGAAGTACTACACCCAAGTTTGTGGTTCGACAAGATATCGACGCCTAAATTGAAGGTAGTCTGTGTAACAAAAAATATTATCAATAAGAGCAACTAAGGAAAAAGCTTTGAAAGTATATCTATCAACATTCATATCTTCTTCACGTTATTACTCTCAGAGAGGTGAAAACCTACGTTGTTGTGCCCCGTTCAGCAGCCATGAGTCGTGCCAAATGTAAATCCATAATCTCTGCCTACCCCTAAAATAAATAGGGTTTTGTATTGCATAATATAAGAAATTAATTTTCTGGGTAAACAATACAATAAATACCTCATAAAAGTGTCCGCTCGTCATTAACTTGTAACCACCACAGCTGGACTAAGGTCTATTTATAAAATGTATTTTGCCTGTACTCTGTATCATGTTCTCTAAGTGCTGTGTGACCTTGTTTTCGATAAATAAATAAAAATAAATAAAAGCGCCATCAAAAGCTGGCATGCCACACTGGGCAGGTGGTTCGATGAGCACAGTACCGGTACCCCCGCGCTAGAAATGCTACCACCCATGTCTATGGGATTTGGGTTCGGTATAGTACATGGATTTTCAGTTATTAGTCGATCGCCAGAGCCTCCTTCGTTAGACAGCAGGGTGCACCACATGCAGGTGATGTTGACTTTTAGAGAAAAAGTTGGTATGAACCCTCACACTCACTTTTGCTCAATATCAGTTCATCAAAATTACTTCATGGTTAGAGTGAAAGACTATCTTGGACGTATCACTAGGTACTTAAAACATTGTCAAACGTTAGTTAATTTATAATAATAACAAGACATTGCGGAGGGGCCCACCAAATTAGCTGCAAACTAGCATGTCAAAAAGCTCTTAGGATATATCTGCATCTCAGCATGATTTCAAAAACTATACCCCAAGCATGTCTCAATAGGATAAATTCTGGCGATTAACCAGGTCATGGCAGGATCTCGACACGAGATTTGAAAAGTGTCCTAATCATGACCATAACTGTGTGTGAATGTGCATTATGAATTATTATGCATAAATTAATGAGGAAGCATCACATTCACGTAACGAATTGGTAAAAGTTTTAGTACGTTATAAACTTTAATCTTTTTTAAAAAAAATATGGGCTACTTATTTGATGGAGTTTATATCTATAACGTACGAGCAGTTACATCGGCAAAGCAGCGCAGCTTGCATCAAGCGAGTCCCACCAGAACAGAACCGGTAAAAAATATCGACGGCCGATATTTTTATATAGCGAACAACCATTCATGTCAGAAACAACATTTTCTAGACAGCAGCGTTTAAGGAGTAAACGTATGTATTTAGTATTACGTTTCACGCTCAACGATGGAGTGAAGGACCAGTTCTGTCGCTGGGGGCCTGGAGGGCTTGTGGTTACAAGTGCTCGCTCTGATCTCTTAAGTCGTCTTTCTTTCCTAAGGCCGAAGTACCCGTGTTCCGGTAAGACGCACCAGAACGGATGAAGGATTTCTCTGCCAATTAGGTCCCCACGTGTAAAAAAGACCCCACTAAAGTGTTAGCTAGTGGCAGTTGCAAAGCTGTGAAGATTACGCCCCTAATTTTAAAGATTTTTTATTTTAGCGCAGGAAACCGTAAATATTTCCCGGGTAACAAAAATATATCTTTGATACTTAGGCCTAAATCCTTCAAAGTTTTATACCTTATCGTGAAAGTCATATCAAGATCGGTTCAGCCGTTTTCAAGAATAGCCCGGATAATCACACAGACAGATATACAAAAATTTAAAACCGGTTTTTGACTTGTATAATTATGCATATAACCATATAAACTAAAGGAATAAGCATAGACAGACATACACTTCAATTTGATGTATGTGTACGTATGTGTTATAATATTATGTGTTTTCTTGGTATGAATATTAGTAAAAGCCAATATTCATTATCATCATTACAGCCTATCAAAAATCCAAAGTTGACATAGGCCTTCCCTTAACATTGCACAAAGCACAGTTATGAACCTCTTACAGCTATTGACTACATTATACAAATACAAATTAAAACAAACAATTTAAGTTTACCTCTCAAAAGCATATTAAATAACAAAGAGGTCGATAAGAGATGCCCTATTAATGCATGTTGTTGCAGTTTTATATAGAGATGAGAGATTATATGCAGTAGTAATGTTCTGTGCATTGACCTTTTGCAACACTGGGCAGAGTATTATTGTTCTGTGGTGCAGAATGTTACACATCTTGTGTACAATCGTCCTTCATTGTGCTGTACGAGGCCGCCAATTGAAAACCTTTCAGCCCGACTATTGTTCTAAGTTCTATAAGGCTAGTTCCAGATTCTATCACGCAGTTAAACATCGAACATAGCCCTCAATCGGTCATCATTGGCCACACGCTCTGGTTGTATACGTCTCTTGGTTTTGCAGTATAAGCATCGAAAAGATGTGTCATAGTTAGTGAGAACGCTGCCCAGCCGTGATGGATTCTTTGATGAACCACTTTTCGTTGAAGTTAGGTATCGTCCACTATAATGTAAAAGCTGGTAACAAAGCAACCAAATTGATTCAATCGTTAATCTCACACTTCCCAAAATTTTACTATAAAACTTCATGTCTGCCTTTAAACGCCATACTCCACCATACTTACTAGACCTTATCTCGAAATAGCTATTTTTTAAAAATTTGAACATACGATCCTTCCAGGAGACTTCTACAGGAGTGGCACCAATCAAAAGGATTGGCAAAAAGTTATTGACTATTGTCATAAGACTGCCAGCTGTACTCCCGTGTTGCCAAATTTAGGGGGATTTTTTGGGCTATTATTAAAAATTCTTTTAACTATTTGAAACATGGACATAAAAATAATGTTCTTCAAAAAATTTTATGAATTTATTAAAAAATAAAACTAGTTGAATTAAGTGTAAGTTATCCTTTGTAACGATGATTATAGGTATCGGATGCAGTCATTTCAAACCAGGTGTGAAATATTCACAATGTAATAATAAGCTCATATTTGAACAGAAGTTAGCATTCCATTAGGTAATTTAGAACAGAATGGAATGATTCAATCTCATTTATATATTTTCTCAAAAAAATTTAGGTACGAGGATTGGAAGTTGTACTTTTTGGGCGTGATAAAATATAGTTGTCGCTAGCAAAAATTCTCGTTTGCTGTATGAAGTTGTCTTTTCTCTGCGGGTTTAGCGAGCAACTTTAATGTGTAGATTTTGATGTCACCGTGCGCACTAATTTTTCATGACGCGCCAAAAGACATAGTAATAAAAAAGACATAAAAAGAAAAGACACAGCCTAAAGTATAAGTTACATACAATAAGTTGAGGTATACTTCAAAAATGTAAAAAAAAACTATTTTTGGGGATAGCGAGACCCCTATCTGACAACACTACTGTAACTGTCAAGTAATACTGTTTGTTGACAAGCTACTGCGTGTCAGTGTCAAACCGATATGTTTTTGTGTATTCCCGATTAAATTATTTAATAAATTTTAATTTTTGTTCTCTCTTACGATAAATGTAATTTGATATGTAGTTTGTAATTAATATAGTTTTAAAATTATGAGACAAAATACTTTTCATTTATAAAAGTTATTGGGAGTTTTAGAGCTTCTATTAATTTTAACAAGAAATACAATATAATTGGAATTTGTAAGCAAAATGGAGCCTGAAAAGCCTTTCGCATGTACTATGCCTGATTGTGGCATGACATTTACAAATGAAGACCATCTCCATGTTCACACTAAGAAGCATGATATGGTACTGCAACTTGATATCGAGCAAAAGGCAGCATTTCTCGGTAAGTAATTTTAAACTAATATAGAATAATTGGCGCCTCGCTGCGGCTTCGTCCGCGAGGAGACAAATTTTTTCCCAGGGGAACTCTTGCAATAAAAAGTGTCTTATCTATTGTATGGTTTAATCTGTAGATTCTCTGACAAATTGTGTTCATATATAAAGGTGCAAGTGATGACAACATAAACTTTAACATTTGTAATATAATTTTTGTGTCATGGAAGGTAAGTACAGAAGAATTCTTAGTAGAGCTTAACATACAAAACTTGTAATAAAATTAAATTTGTTTATTTTTTTAGCTGATCAGACTCCAACTCCAACCAGGTTCATTAGAAATTGCGAGGAGGTTGGACTATTTCAAGACTTGCAAAATGTCAATCCATTTGATGAGGGGTTTAAACGAGCAATGGAAACAAAGTGAGTTAATTGACAATAGTCTTCTTAGAAGTTCAGAAGAAAATGGTGGTGAATACTGTCTATTGACTTATTATGATTGTAGTAAACACAAAATTAGTCTTCAAAATTAAGAATTGTGTATCCCCGGAGACACAATTATGTTTCAACTAGTAATACCAGGGTGGTCCTACAATACTTATTCATTCATTCAATAGTGTTCTATAAGCTTCCAAAGCTCATACTGAATGTATTATGCATGTAAGTTAATTGATTTTTAGTTTGTCTATTAGATTTGTAAACATTATACAATTTATGAATGTTCCCATCACTTAAATAACAAAATTTAATGATTACTTTAGAATTTGGGGTTATTTATAAGGGGTAGAACCTAAAAGAAATTTTCTGGTTGATCCCATATTACATGAGGATAGCTGAATTGATTGGAATGGAATTTTTTTCTATTGCATAGCTATTTTCCCAACTTAAAATCTGAGACATGTTTCAACACTAAAGATAAATAAAACTCACAAACTAGGCCATCATTCGCATGGAGACTAGGTTAGTTTTATTGAGTTTTTAGTGGTATAATTAATAATTACTTCAATTTAATTTTTATTTTCAGACATGGTATATTATCATTAGATGGTGCAAATGGTCCTACCTCATCAGATGATGTGCTCCATACCCCTCATTTAGTATTCCCTCTCATAGATTCAGGAGATTGTGCTTTATTCAGTACCACTAACAACCAGAGAAATATTACAATAAGCAGGTAAGGCTTATTTCTATTGTGTCTGTTCATAATCATCTTCACTCTGTATTATCATAATAATAAAGAGCCTTGCTCATAGATAAAACTTCAATGATCACTTTTCACGCTGCCCATAAGGTGAAAGTCTTAGTGACTTAGACTAGTGTTCTATTGGCACTTACATATGGTGCTGGAATGGGGTCACTAATAGTGCTGCTATTATAGAAACTCAAAACCGCTCAGAGATAATAAATAAAACTGTGAGCCTGAGGAGGATGAGACATGTTAGAAAGAAATTTGCCACCTTTTTATGTGACAATGGGGTATTTATAAATGTGACATCATTTGAAGTTCAAAGAGTCCTGAAATAGAAACCGCATTTAGGAAAACGTCATGCGGGCTGCTCCTGACTGATCAAGTATCTGGCTCAGTTGCATCTTAATCACCTCAATGGTACGAGGGGCGGCTGAAAAGTTTTGAACTTAAGGTATTAAAAATACTGATAGAAATATGTCAAAAAAATATCTTTCAATATAATCTCCCTCTACTTCAATACACCTCTTATATTTTTTAACCCAGTCAAAAAATATTCGCCGTCTTTACCCTCGAAATGTTCGTTTACGGCCTCCTTCATTTCTTCGTCACTGGAAAATCTCCGTCTTCGGAGGTCCTCTTTCAAATTCGAAAAGAGGAAATAATTGATAGGTGCCAGGTCTGAGCTGTACGGCGGGTGGTTGATTTCTTCAAATCCTGTCTCGACGAGGGCACGCCTTGCAACTTGCAACGCGCAGTGTGAACGGGCGCATTGTCTTGTAAAAACACGACTCCTCTCGCCAGTTTGCCTCTCCTTTTCTCGACAACTACTTGTCGCACTTTTGTTAACAATGCGGCGTAAAAGTCTAAAAAAATATATTTGGGCCTATCTGCGCGAACTAGTTTTTTCACTTTTTTAATGTTTTCTTCGGTAACGGCAGCGTTTGGGCGTCCCGACCTGAGGTCATCTTCGAGCGACTCTGGCGTGTTTGAATTCTCGTTCAAATATTTCCGACGGCGTTTTGTTCTTCAATGCAAGGAATCTTATGACAGCTATGTACTACAATTTCGTGCAAAGCGCGGATGACTCGGACATGGTGATGCTTACGGTTCAATTACTAAAAGCATAATGATGCTAATGACATGAAACTTTACATTGATTATATTACTTAGGATACCCGTAATTATTGTTATGCAGCGCGAGTCATTAGTGATACTTAATGTTCCTTGGCTCAAAACTTTTCATCCGCACTTTGTATATATTTGATGATAATAATTTTTAATAATTTCTTTACGCCGCAACCACATCACCATTACAAAGGCTAAAATTTAAAATGTGTAAATTGCCTATACTTAAATATCCTCTTCATAAAATGGGTGCTTTTAATTGCAGATCATCCAGTGACGAATCCGGCGCGGTCAAAGAATATGAAACAACAACAATATCAAAGCTAACAAACGAAGTCACAACAATTAGCAGAGTCGTCGGCAAGCAGGATGTATTAGACAGAGTCACAACAACTGATGATGTGTCAATAGTTAGACATGAGGAAACAGCCCGAAATAAAGATGGAGTCAACGAAACATCCGTCTCTTTCACTAACAATATCATAAAAATTCATAGTAATGTGGAAATTAGGAAGGACAGTAACATAGTCAATATAGAAAACACAAAAAATACACACGTTCCTGTTACAATGATCTCATACTCCGATTCGGTTATCACAGACGCTACGAACATAGTAACGAAAGATGTTTTGCTTACAGACACAAATAAGTTACAAGTATCCCAAAACAAAGTTCCCCCTATAATGAGTCAGAAGTCATTAGATTTTGTAGTAGATAGTCTGACATCAGACGCATGTGACGCTGAGCCAATAGTTGAAAGAGATAAAGACCACTTACTTAAAACCCTTAAAAGAAACTATGATAATGCTATAAACAAAAATAACGCTACGGTGTTAGATAAACCTACAGCTGAAGCAATTAATCATAAGAAGGAGACAAATAGTATAGAACTCAAAACTGACTTTAAATTTATGAAGGATAATGATTATGAAGTAATTATAAAACTACCGAACGGAAAGCATGTAAGAATGAAAGCCGTGGAAGATGAAGCAGCAACTGAAAAAACAGTACAGAATGATACTAAAGAGAAACTGAAACAAGTGTTAACAAAGAAAGTCAAAGATAAATCACAAATAAAAACTCCTACCTTTCAAAGACTTCCAAGCATGCAAAATGCTCAAATTGTACAGAATATATTACCAATTACAACAGGCACACTTATACCTGTGACAATTGTCAGTCCTTCAAATACAATTCTACAGCCAAGTGCTTTGCCGAAAGTTTCTATTGTCCCAATTAATTCGGTGAAACTCAATAGGCCCAACAATTATAAAACAGTAAAAAGAAAACCCAGGAAAGAGTATACCGACTATACAAAACAACAAATATGTAATAAAAATAACAAAGTTAGCAATTCGTTGGTTAATACTGTACATACAATATGTAACGAAAACCGGGATGACACTAATATATTTGACGACGATTGTGTGATAATTGAAGATAACATTAGCATGGAAACACAAACACCATCTCCTAAAAAACATTATTTAGAAGTTAGAAGTGCCGCCTCAAAGCGATATAGGTATGATTGCTATATAGTTAGTTCGAAAGAATGCTAATTATTTCGTGGTAAATTATTATTCAATCAAAATCTTGACGACTCTGGTACCGGTTTGTACTCACATTGCTTGGTTATGATTGAGGTAAAAAAAAGTAGAATACGGTGCGGGTGTTAGCGGGATATTCGAACCTTTTTTGCCAAATGTTAACATCACCTGCATGCATTTCTGCAGTGGTCTCCAAGTCTCAGCCGACCCACTGATGGCTGAAATCCATTCAAATATAATACGCTAATAATAATACGCTTCCAACCATTGCACTGTACTGCGGTCATTAACCCACGTGCTCAGCATGATATGGGAAATCCTACAAGCATGCAGACTTGAGGGCGCTTTCTTGGAGAGGTGTTTGTCCAACTGTGGATTTGAAAAGGCTGTTAATGATGACTCAGATTGTAATATAGTCAGAAGTTCAAATTTGATTAAGTCAAAACATTTTAAGATCTTTTGTAAGACGTCATTTTAATCCTAGAATATGACCTCGCATGAAACAAAGTCCATTTTCCAGCTCATTTTCCTATATTTTCCCAGTCTTAAGCGTGCTGTTTAGATTCCATTGACTCGCATATTCGAAAGGACGTCTCCGAATATTTGCATTTTAAGGCATTCGTGGCCAACGTAGCCTGTATCTTTCGTTTTTTTTTTGTCAATGGTACTACTCTTTTATAGAGAACGTTTAAAAGAAACGATGAGGCGTCAAAGTGAGGAGAACATGCAATTGAGAGAGAGCAACAAAAGACTAACAGCAGAGAAAGCAGAGTTGAAACTTATAATAACAGAACACCTCAAAAGATGTCCCATTGGAGACGATTTAAGTAAGTTTAAACTTCGAGAATCAATTAGACAACGCTTACTATATTTTTATGTTCGTACTGTGATATTTCTTTGTAATTATAATATTATTTCCTTAATCTCGGAAATTGATAAAAATCACTAGGTGCCATGTCTTGTGATGATGGAAGGACGAACGAACCTAGATAAAGTGTTTCTCGCGGATATCGTTGCGTAGTTTTTTTTTCATTTTCTGCATACAAAGTACCCGTAGTCCATAATCAAGAATTTCAATATACCCCTTGACTATCCCAGAAAAGAGAGCTCATGATTAGACCGGCGGAAGGACTCACCTTGATTATTTAAGAATTCGAGAGGTGTTTTCCCAATCAGAGACTGTAATTATGTTTCGGGATGCTTACGGAGAATCCACGTTTCGTCCATTGTTATAAATCGAAACGAAAAACGACCAGGGTCTTGTTGCAATAGGTCTTAATAACATCGGTATATATTCAGTCTGGTTAGTTTCTGCGCATCGGTAAGCATTCTCTGTAAGCGTTCTTGGTACTCAACGCGCGAATACTTTTTCATCACTAAGCGTTCATATAAAACGTTATGCACAATACATTTCGAAATGTTTGTTTCTTCAGCAATAATACGTACCGTGACACGTTGATCCACTAAAATATATCTCTCATCTCTCACTTTTTTTTTATTAAATATTTTAACCCCACAATGTTGCCTTACTTTGTTTTCACCTAAAATATCTAATGACTTACATAACGCATCATCTTTTTTTTGCAGGAGATATTCAAGAGCGATTGAAGAAAGCCATCACGGGTTTATAGCTTTAAAAATACTTTGTCAGTTTAACTGCACTGTATACTAGATGTACTATATGTTACACTGGTCGTTTAAAATAACTGTGATTAAAATGACATATCGTTTAAAATAGTAACTTTATTACATTATTTTAATTTAAGCGCGCCACTTTATATTTATTGGATTTGGTTCACAAACAAAATTTGTCTTCTATGTAGGACATGCGACAAACACCTTCACTATCCCGAAACCCTCTTAACGGTACCTGAAGAGTCATGGGTACTAACACAAACTCGGGACACTTGCATACATGCCGATCCGACATTAAATATTTTTTTTTCTCTCAATACCATGTATTGAGCCAAGCGGCGGCTTTTGCTGCTGCTCAAATGGGCGGGCTCGGGTTAGTACCGCCCCCTCGCAGAATACCGGCATGACGTAGAAGCATCTTGTGCTTCTGCGTTTCGTTCGGTGAGTGAGGTAACCGGAAGCCCACTCCATCCCCTTCCTCATCCTCCCTCCCTTCTCCCAAATATCCAATATATATAAATGGTGTTGCAGATATAAGTGGACAACGGTAATCACTTACCATCAGGTGAGCTCGTTTGCCACTGAAATATTGGCTTCGTTTGGGATTCGAATACAAGATCCTAGGATTAAGATGTTAGGTATTTGTAATACTGTGTCATGTCGTCATCACTATATAACACATTATAATATAACGATGTAATGATGGCGCATAGCACAACAACGGCTACGGGTTATGCGACATCGTTCACAGAATTTGCATATGGACAAACACCCGGAAACGGAACAATTATCTGTAGACTATTCAAATACGTTGAACTCGCGACTAGTGCCGTAGCTAATCGCATAGCCAATTAAGTTAACAGCCAAAAATTGTGTTCGTTTGTTTTACAGATTTAATATAAAGAGTAATCAAAAATACCAGCATATTGTTTGATTCATACGACGTGGCGTAAGAGTATCTGCCGTCCCCTATCTTCCAGTGGGTGTCGTAAGACGCTACTTAGGGATAAGTCTATGAAATTTGCTTCTCCTTTATTTCCCTCGAAATCTTAAAAAGTAATCTCTGCCTATGTATCTATGTGTGACAGGTTCGGTAAGGTTTGCATTAATATCATTAAAACTTTTATTTCTCAATATTTACACTTTGGCAGAAATATTACTAATATGAATACTGTAAAAAAACTGCAAGAGTTACCTGTAATGTAAAGTTTACATTCGAATTAGGGCACATACTGCGACGTGTCCGAACAGCTATTTGAATTTTTTGTCCGCTTAAGAGTGTTTGTTCGAACATCTCGCGAAAACTACTAAACATGTTTCGATATAGTTTTGACTCAATATATTATATATTTGAAACTTTTGTAGTATCCGGCTCGAAGCCAACCTGAGATTGGCTGGTCATGGGATTTTTATCAAACCAAATCCAACGAGAGCGGATTCGCAGGCGTAAGCTAGTATAATACAAAAATGTAGGTAGATATTCGGATAATTATTTAATTTATGTATTTTTTTTAAGCCAAATAGACAAATTACAAGGTTAATCGTGCATCACAAAAACGCAATTATTTAAGTTATCCAGTCAACGTAACACTCGTCAATATTAACTCTATATAACTTTCACACAAACATTGGCCTAAATCTGAGGGACTTATTCGCTTCCTTCCCTTATATTTTCACTTTTGTAATAATATAATCCATTATTTTAATAAGAAAACGCAATTTAATTGATAACAATATATAGACACTTATATTTATAGTTTAGTATATATACTTATAGTTTTGTACTGAATCGCCGCACAGATTTCGGAATAGCACTTCTTCATTGGCGGAAACGGAGCTGCCGGTTTTTGGAAAGAATTCAAAGGTTGACTTGTCAAATTTAGTCTGCAGATAGCGGATTTGCACGTCAAACGTCAGCATTTATTTTTTTTTTAACGCAAAGGCGGTGTTTTGTAATTAAAAGTAAAGTAGCTTATAAATCTGGCACTGTTGGCCAAAGACCTCTGTTTAATTTGATAGGGTGTAAACCCGATTTAGATTTAGCTTACTTTCTTTTATTTCGATGAGTCCATGTAGCACTTGGCACATCTTAGTATTCAAATTGTCGTTTACCCGAAGATTACCTATCCTATCTTTTGCCTATGTAAGTCGGGTTCGAGTCAATACAAGAAATCAGTATAGCTATAGGATTGAAATGAGACTCTGCTTATAACAATATTTCTATAATTATGGCACTTTCAAAGTTGAAAAAAAAATGTCAGGCTACCCAGACTATTTAGCAAGAGGTTAATAGTTTAAAAGACACAACTGCGAGTATTTTAGCTCATCTTTGGTTTACATTTCTCTAAAGTGTGAACTCGCGATGACGCTTTGAAGCTTTAATAAGAAACGTTAAAGATTTTGTATTGCTCAGATTTATTGTCAGCAAAAATAGCATTTTTATAGTTTCAAACCGCCAGCTAAGTTCTAGTTATTAACAGCATTATCGAGGAGATAACAAAAACTTGTTTGAACTTTAGAATTAACTATAAACAACATCTGCTTCTCTTATTTGACACTTAAATGTCTAATAACTAAAAAAAACACATGTATATATCTTATTAAACAAAATAAAATATCGCTTTAGATACCATCATTTCTTCCTTTCAGAAGCGAAGTTACAGTTTAAACATTGAAATGTATTCGAATTCTTTTGTATTTATTTTGACGCATGTTACCAGACCTCCTCGGGGCTTAATTTTACAACAATAACTTAATAATTATAACAGTATATCAACAATTACAATAAATATTACATCTCTATAACTATACTAAAAACTTCATAATGATTAACATGAAAAAGAACTTCATTGAAAAATTAAATAACATGTTCGACGTGTTCGTGTCACATCACTTATTCCATTTAGAGCGAAGTGTTCATTTCTTCGCCGTCAAAGGAACCTCATTACATAAGTTGTAGCGTGTAAACTGATGAACGAGTTTAAATTACTTATGTCAAGTAAATATTCCTTTCGATACAATTATTATATCAACGGCCTCTGTACTATTCAAAATAAAATATAGACCGTCTCAAGTTTTAATAAATTTAACTAATGTCCACGCTTCGCATCTGCATTGGCGGAACTCATACCTCAGACGCTGAAGACCGTCATCATTCAGGATAATTTAGATCTAGCACAAACAGATTCCGACATCCGTTACAGGCCATGAGATTTTCTAACATTTCCCTTAGACCTGTTATAGACACCCACGGAATGAAATGGAGTAGATAATTATCTTATGCCGCCGGCTATTGACGTCTTTAAATAAGAAAGTAAATAAGAGTCCATGGTTAGTTGAACAGGAGACTACAATAAACAACAAGCATTATAATATGATTAAATCAACTCATGTGAAGGTACACATTATTTTGTCATCCATTTAATATAAATATAACTATTGCAATTAATTCAGTCAAGTACATTATTTAAATAGTTGTTACACAAAGTATCTTTACGACATTCAAAACTTCACTCGCTGGAAAATATACTTAAGATTATTTGTTTAAAAAGAAACATAACATACGCTTGTTATTGCACATATTGTTTATAATAAAAATACAAGAAATTAAATACTTATATTGAAAGCTCTTTTAGAAAGTTAAAATGACAGTAGATAACATAATCCATAAGTTTTTATATAATATGAAAAATATTGTCGTCATAACATAGAAACCCCGTAACTTCAAGTGTTGTTTTGTTTTAGAAATCGAAATTATTAAAGCGAAATTATAACAAACTATTAAACTGGACATATTGCTGAATACATTTTTTTCAATATGCGAGTTACCCCTTTTTTCACATGGCGACCAGTATATGAATGCAGATAACACAAATACACTCACAGCTGGTCAAGAGTTTGAGAAATATAATCTGGACCACGGATGACATGAAGAAAAAATTCACAGACAGACCACATATATTTAACTGCATAATAACAACATTAAATTAGCAACAAACGGTTACATACACATTCAGTGAAGTGTAACTAACACTCTAAATTACACTTTTCTATTTAAGAAAAAGTTTGTTTTAGCAGTTTTTAAATTTTTCAATAAACAGTTAATCATGGCATTCTTTGGTACAAATTTGCTATAAAATGCTATCCAGTTTTTTATTGCAGACGATAGTTACGAATGATGTCTTGACATCAAATTTTTTGCACTACAAATTTCATCATCAAGTTCATCATGCAATCACTTGATACCACTTTAATAGGGCCACATACAGTATTATGAACTACATACACTATAGACTTAAAGAAGAACTTGTATGTATTGTATTCTTCTACTCTTTTCGATGTATATTTGCAAATTGGTCTAAATGAACAATGTCTGCAATTGTACGTTGCTAATTCAATGATACCAATAGACTGAATGTCGACTCAACTGGTGGTTAGATTTTTTAAGTTTATTGCAAAGCGATCAGCTTGTTAGTAAGAATAGATAAAGTGCAAGAAATGGAGTAAAGAAATACTTTTGGATAAAACGATTGAAGCACGCTACAATGTAACATGTTGCAATCAAATAATCATTATTAATTGTCTTAACTATTTATATAATATATCGTACGTATGCGTACACGTTTTAATTCACTAACCATTAATGAATCGTTTCATCCAAATATTTTATTATTATTTAATTTGTATTATGTAACAGGTACATGCTCGAGGGTATTGGGTTGCCATCAAAACTGAAATTCATTAAAATATTATCTGTTTTTGATTAATGATATTTTATTTATTACACTAAGGAATTTATAAAATATCACCCGTAAACTATCATTACAACTATTAGAAATAACAACTATGAATGCGATGGTTAAAACATACGCCATAGCTGGGTACTTTTTAAATACTTATTTTTTGTCTATCCTTTAAGCAAACTTTTACAACCCATTTCGGATGACAACCCTAGCTAGACTCCAAATGCCATCGCCATTTTCCATAGCGTTACAAATTAACAAGGAGCCCATAGCTGTGCAGATATTATATAAAAAATCTCTAATTGACTATACCCAATACCAGAACAACTATATCCTTTCTAAATATGCGTGATATGCAGTTAGAAAAGTGAAGGAAGAAATTATTTATTAATTATTACTTAGAGCTTAAACTAAACTGATGAAATATATTTTTAAGTATGGTTTTCAAAATCGTTTAGTGACTAAGAATCGCTCACTACCTATCACTGGATCGAAGTTCTCAACTGTTCACTACACAAACCCCATAGTAAATACCTTTAAGTTCAAAATTGAGAATTTAATTAAGAATATATTTCAACAGTCAATGGTATTTTTACAATAGTACTAAATAATCATAGTTTAAAATTAAAGCGATAAGATAAAGATCTTAAACTATGTCATATAAACAGCATTTCTTAGCAAGTTTGAGTTATAAATATTATATTCAAGTTAGCTGTGTTGATCACACAGATTAAGATGGTACAAGTAATATAATAATTTTTTTTGGAAACAGCTATCTTGAATGAGACATAATTTAGGGTTTTGTTGCATTCCGTCATTCCTTAGTGACCTAAAGAAGCTGGGGGACCCAATAACAGTGCGATGTCTCATGCTTGACCTAAATAAAAATCTTTAAAATGTTATTTTCAAAAAATTAATCATGCAATGATCATGGTGACAATACAAAATTGACTTCATTTTAAAGTAATATTAAACAATCATAATTTATAAATAACTTATTTAAATTTTTCTTAGCTTAAGAGGATTAAATTTCTCCACCATTGACCCCTTAGATTATATTTGAACGTAATAAATTTCAAAATCCATAAAATTACAACATAACAGAATAAATTCTGTTATTCCAAATCGCTGGGATAAGTGTAGGAACTCAAAAAAAAAGATATGAAACATAACAAAAGTTAAACTCCATGTCTTTCCTGAAAATCGGACTACAAATTAGTGTTTACCAATTATGTCCATACGCTTCGTTTTAAAATTGTGATTTAAAAAAATACTTGCTTTGTGTTATTAAAACCTTTAGGCTATTCATGGTTCAAACAAAATATTTAGTAATCAAGAAATATTGATAATTTGTTGGATTTGACCTTAACATCTTCGCACTAACTATATATTATTTAATAAAAACGAAAGGATGTCTAGCGAGATACGAATAGGTAAATAGGTCTTACCTACTAAATAAACTACTAAATTCAAAATCGAAGACTACACATTATTGAATATTCACGCCAAGATATAAATTGTTTTTCTAACTACTTTTAATCTTTGGTATATTCCACTTTTGCATATATACATTATTGATTTAAAAATAAATAATTATATAAATATAACTATTTCTTGTATCACAACTAAAGTGATATTCGTAACCAAAGTTTTGAACCCAGATTGTTAATATTATTGATAAAGTTTAACTTGGCAACTATACCATTCCATCGTTAAGCAATATTATAAATATACATTATTTTTTTCACTAGTATTTGAGTTATAGTAAAGAAGCTGAATTTATTTGTAATAAACCGTATTCTTAAATTATTTGGTGTTTACGTTCCTAAATTTAAAAACAATACCTAATTAAATTTACGAGGTCACGTTTACGCAAACGCACTAAAGTCTAGCATTATTTTTTAACTTATAACTAATTCACCCGTAACCTATAAACTGCACTTTCGATATCGTTTACATCTAAAAATATGGCTTAAAAGCGTAACAAAAAAACCGTCTTTTTAATAATAATATATTGCTCGCTAATATACTTATTATGATTTTATGGACTTAAATGAACGTCTATAATAAGGCATTTTGGTATCTCTTTACCGTTTAATAATATTAACTTTTTTTTTTGTCGCAAAACGTTAACTTCTGATGTATATTGTGACAATATGCAAATAAGTAAAGGTCTGTAGAGTAAGTTATTATTTTTATAAAGGGGCATTAATTTGCTAAATAGTCTATTATTATGAGCAAACGGTATACAAGTACTGTGCAACCGTAACAGACTGCTAATAATGACTTTACTACCTTCTTTCAATCAGAGAACATATTACCTATATAGAACATGATGATGTCTGTCATGTAAGTAAGACCTGTATTCAAGCTATTGCATTATTGCACATAACTATAGTTTTTTTTTAATTTGGTGCTGTGAAAGTTTCGATGGAAGTTCCTTTACTTTCTCCTTGACTTTAGTATATACGTCTACAATATTCATTCTCAAAAAAAAAATTTAACTTTCGTTGATGTTACAAATATTTGTTGATATTGATTAGATTACCATAAAGTTTGAAAAATATATCGATTTTTTTTATATTGTTTTCCGGATCGTTACTGAAAGTTTTGTTAGACAAACCCATGTTCAATAACGTTGGCAACAAGTTAATAAACTTATAAACCAACTGTACTAAATCTGTCGCAATATAGAACTTAGTTGTGTTAAAAAGTTGCAGAGATGACTAAAATGTTAGTGCAAACAAAACCTATCTTCAATTCATACATTTTAAGCCTACATTTTTTATCCATAGTTACCTAAAACCTACCCTAAAAACCAAAAACTTATTCACAATTGTCAAAAAACACTGTCTTTCGAATAAAATTATAAAGTCAACATCCTTATTCTGTCTTCTACTGTTATAACTAGTTATTTATGTAATCATTTAAAAATTTGTCTTTCTGTAAGCGTTAATGTTTTTAAAAAAAGCACACGTTACATTAATTTCTGTTTTATTTTGTTCAATCCGTTTGAATTAAAATACTTTCGTATAATAAAGAAATGGCTTGTAATATCCTTGATGCATAACCAGGCAATGAAAAAGTGCGATGCGCTGCTAGTGGGCAATTTTGGAGTAGGGAAACGGAAACCAAGAGTCCAGCTGCTCGGTTTTGTATCATTGGAGTTTATCATACCGACAACAGCGTCACTACACCGCGATATAACATCTATAAATGGCACACTGAACCTTAACATTAGGCTCGAATTCTTTCAGCTCGAATTACATAATTGCTTTCAGTCCCCAGAAGATTGCGTTACAGTGGACGAAACGTGTATCAGTTAACTTATGATATCCATGCGGTAGGAGCTATGTTTTGCAGGACTCGTCGCACTGAAAACTCCCTGATCACTCTGTGAAACTCATGGAAGCCAGGCGAGAGATGAGGGTGCAGTCTTAAACAACTGAATAAACCAGATCTCCAAATCTATGAGGAAAGATATATGCAAATTGAATAAAGACAGTATTAAAAATGTTATAGAGCGGAAAAAGGGTTCAAAATGTTCGTCAGAGATCTGTCTGTAAGAACCATCTGACCAAATTGAAGACCGAAATTGGCGCAGTTATTTCCGCTGGAACTGAGATTTTGTGTGTGATCGAGAGATTTTACAGACAGCTGCACACATTGTCATTGAAACCATGTTCCATGATTTTGCGACACTATTCCAATGACATACTGGACGTCAGTCTAAGCAAGACTAGAATGGCATTCAAATTACTTAATGACCCTAGTCATACCTCAAAACATCAAAACCAAAGTGTACACCAGTGCGTGCCGCTACTGATGACTTACGGAAGACGTGGTCGTTCACAGCAGGCCGTATGAGGAGGCACAAAGTTGTTCAGTGGGCTATGAAAAGGGTTATGCTCGGTGTTGCTCTGGGTGATAGAATCTACAACGATGATATCCGCAGTAGAGCCAGGAGCAACAACGCAGCGTGGGAATGCACCGATCACTCGCAGAACTGACAACCGTTGGGGAAGAAAGATTCGAAAACCTCTCTTTGCCGAAGGTTGTCAGTGAAGAGTGGCAACCTCGTACAGGTAAACGCAGTGTAGCAAGACCCCTCGCAAGCTGCAGTGACGACCTGCAGTGCGTCAGATGCGAAAGTCGAAGGATGCAAGTGCATCAAGACCGTGCTTCGCGGCAATCTTTTATTTGTGCATATTTATGTTCAGTAGTGTACTTATGATAGTCTGAAATGATGATGATGACCTTGATATTATAAGCACTTCTACTTCCCATTCATTTTCATTATTCATAGCAATAGTGGGTAGCAATCACAGTGTACATAACAATGCCTCGTAATGTAATAAGGATAGAAACAAGAAGATTTTATGTCGGTTCAAATATGAATGATTTCCAAAAGGAAATTACATTATCCGATTCACCCTTGCAACTTTCAACTAATTTCTATTAATATTATTTTCCATCTACAGTATTCGGCAGTTCACGCTAGTTCTTTTCATCGTATTTTTTTTTCTATCTAATAGGTGCCCAATGTCTAATCATAATAATAGTGCATCTATGAGCAATATTGTTTTTTTCTATCCGACGTAAAAGAAAGACGAGACAACATGTTCAACATCATCAATATTCTCCAAACGTATTTGATCACGTGAAAGAGTATTTATAATATATACAAAATAACGAAATATTTATCAATTCATTTTTATCTAGCTAATTTCTAGAACATCCGTTACAATGAGCCTTTTATTTTGTATTTATGGCAAATTTAAAAATCACGAATACCTAGTTGCCTTAAATGGATAAAATTCAAGCGATTAGTTTTCACACTTAAACCATTGTTAGATTATGATGAAATCTATTAAAATTATCTTATCTAAAGCATTATGTAATCGATACGCATGTCAGCTGGAAGATTTTAAAACAGTGCATATTTAAAATGTTTTCGTATACTTTTCCAAAGATCAAAACAAACAAAGTGATAATATGGTTTCAAAACAAAAGAAATTGTTAAAAATTTCATAAATCCAAATTAGAGAAAAGATGAAACATCTGCTATTACAAAAAAATAAATGAAGGAGCAATCTTTGTTTTGATCTTAATGATTTTTTTAAGAAATGCCCAAATGCTTTTCAGCTTAGCCAAATGCATAAGTAAGTAAGTCCAATTAAAATCTGTGAAAACTAAGCACTTCAATGCTAAAACTACATCTACTATTGGACGAAGAATGTAATTAAATCTAAGCTAGAGTAACGCCTTACTGAGTCAGTCGATCGATTTACGATTTTTGCACCGACAACGATATCATTGACATTATTCAATCACTTACATTAATTAGTAATTATTCGTTAAATAATTCTTTTGTTTCTTGTACACATGTTCAATACATTTCTATCTCAATCTATACTGTCCCCTATTCAGTTTTACAATCCCTATTATTACTTTAATAATTCAGACACACGAATCGATTCTAAAAATCGGTCGTCAACAGCATCATACATCGCAAAACGATCGACAACACCAATCGGCCATCACTACCTTCCTACTTCACCTGCAACATGCACATGCTAGCAACGTTAGTGCCGCGATCAGCGCCAGTGTGATGTCGACAGTCGGCGCCGCATTGCACATGTCCTCTTCACAGAAACACATGTGACCAGTGCCTGTACTTTCCATCATACAAACGTGGTCCACCATGAACAGGTTAATTTGCAATTGCGAAGTACACGTGCGCCTGACGACCTCGTATGCTGTAATTAAAAATAATCTTATTCATATTATGATGACTATCATGATGATTAGCAGATTGGCCGCGATTGATTTTTCTTATCTGTGTGACAGGTAAGTATTGTGGGCCTAAGACAATTACTGTCTTGAATTAAATTTTTTAACTATTGCTGCCATGTTTACCATGTAACTACTTTAAATACGTTACGAATTTTTCATACTTTGATTTTCATACAAATACATATAAGTAAACACAAACTCGAGTACTAGGTAAAAACTTACATTCAGGATACAGATTATCTCTGAAACTATCTAAACGGGTCAAAATTTTGGACACTGACAAACATAGAAATACTCTTTTTGTCCTTACCGAAAACGATTTAATGCGTGAGTACATTATATATAGTACTGTCAGATGCAATGCGGAAGACACGGGACGTATCATACAATATGAACATCAACCGAAACCTAGTCATAATTGTTTTCACAAAAACGTTCTTGGTTAGAATACCAGCAAACATCATGGTGGTTTTCTAACTACTTTGTTGCGCCTAACGTAATATCTCACCACACCATAGGTTGACTGGTAGAGAATGCCTATAGGCATTAAGTCTGCCTTTGTATCCTTGATATTAATAATCCACGACAGTAAGGATTAAATAACAAAATAAATCATGCAGATTCGCAGATCACGAAGAGTATGGTAGATAAACATTTCATATATGTATGATGAAAATAAACAAACGTTCCTGTTATGATATAACATAACAGGAACGTTTGTTTACTCGACTCGACACTTTTTAAGCTTTGCAGCTTAAAAAGTGTCGAGTTGTGATTAATGTAACCTATTTATTTAACAGTCTTCTGCCACAAATAGGCCTTTCCCACAAGAAGGATGTGCCGTTAGTCACTAAGCATAGCACCTTAGATGCTGCTGCTACTGCGGCGTGGATCTGAGTATTTAGCACCCACGGAAGTAATATAATACTCACGACTTTTAGAATATCGCACCATCTTGACGCAGCAGCCGTTGCAAGTCTGTAATGGCGGCTGGTCCCGGGGCAGGGCGGTGTAGTTGAATGGGTCCTTGCAACGAAAGTCCGTCCAACTATCACACTCGTAGCAGTATATCGTGCGGGCTGCGGACAGACGTTAATTTTTCTTGTTATTTCATTACCTTAGTTATACGAGTTTGACTGTAGCCCATGTATATAGGAATAAACATCTTAAATTTCGCCTCTTTTGTTCCCAAGTAGTGGTACTTGCTCTAGCTCTGTTCAAGTATTTAGTTATTTAAAAACTAAAAAAAATATTCTTCTTATAATAACAATAGCAAGTTGATTTATACATAAACTCAATTTACACTTATATTTTGTTAACGATTTACACAGCGCAAGCCACCCACGATGGAGCAAGTCCAGAAAGCTTTTCTCCGGGTTAGTTGTATCTTACGAAACCCCATTGAAATAAAAATATACTAAATATATGATTATTTATATCTTACACGGCTACCTTATGCGACTCGCATTATCATCGAAGTATGGAAGGTACTTTCAAATTAGTAATAATATAACAAAGTTATTGATGAAGTTTTTTCAACAAAGACCATTAAAATTTGATCTTTCTTTGTATTTATATTTTGTGGGGTGGCCTATGTGCAGTAATCTTTTAAAAACTTTAGTCGATTGCTATGTACTTTCTTGTAGGACAGTCACAGAGATTAAATTACTCGAAAACTGGAGCCAGTGTAGGTATTTGCGTGCACCGGCCAGGCTTCGTTCACAGAATTAATGCGATTCTCTATTGCGTCACATTTCACCTTGTAATAGAAAGCAGTGTAGAAACTGTGCCAACATATTTCATAAAAATAAAGGAAATATTATTGCCACTTAATCTAATTTCCTATCTTTTTAAAGAAATTTAATTCAATTAGACGAATGACCTTCAAAATGCAATAGTTTACCAGTATTATCTATTTTATTATTAGAAATTTTTAAGTTTTCTATTTTTTTATTAATACTGAAACGAAACCAGCCACTCAACCGTCATTGATCGATGTAATGCTTCAGTACTCTGGAAATATTCCAGAAAAGACACGGCGTAATTATTTTAAAGATTTTGTATTTTTAAGAGTGTAAAGATACTTACCTCTAAAAGCGAAATGAAAGCATAGCGCACATCGTGCAACTTCAAGCCTGTACAATAATATGTAATACAAAAAAGCAGGGCAACTTTTTCATAGACCGCATGTTGGGCGTCTCATTATCTATATTGCCAACTACCTATTCTACTATAAAGTATCTCTAAATATCTGCAGGTTTGTCAGGTGTGTTACAATCCTAATTTGAAATCTACGTTTTGTTGATAAGAAGTTCAGAACTGACGACATTCTTCATGACCTCGAAAAGTGATTTTTTATTGAATACTTTATTGAATTTTGTTATATTTTAAATAAGTTTAGTCCTTAGAGCGTATACTCTTAGTGTTTTATATTTATTGTGCTATTGGAATATACTACTATATTATAATAATATTTCCAGATTTATCTCAATATTGTTGTAAATATATCTATGACATATTAATAGTTGTCTTTTATTGAATATTTGTTAGACCGATGAAACCAAAACGTAAATTAGGTGATTCCGGTGTGCACGTACTCTACACTTTTAAACAAAGTCATCAATTGTTTTGGCCTGAATTTCTTTTTTATACATAACCAATGAATCGAGTCTTAGAGGATAGTGTTAAGTTGTAATTTAGTTTGCAAGACAAAAGTGCTTAAAACAAGAAAGCCAACTGAAGCGTGATAGCACGGTTATCTAACTGTAAATACAACAAGACAAAAAAATACACTAAGCTTCTGTTTTGAAAATAACCGAGCGTATTCAACCATGTATCATTTTAGTGACACAAAAAGAACGCAGCAATCAAGCAAAAATTCACTCTGTCGGATCGGTCGTTATTCTAAAAAATATATATTTTGTTTATATAAAATCTTCGTCGGGAATCCATAGGAATTCATATGGAAATCCCAAAAAAAGTAATTACATTTTGTATCATGTGTAATCTTAAGTGTTGTTTTTAGCACATGCTTGCAGTGGGCATTTACAGGCTGCTACTTTACTTCACTTTACGCTTTCTATGTACATAATCTGGCAAGTTTAATTAAAACTAAATGAAACGAATATATTTTTTTTGTTCCATGTACTCTTAAACAATTAATAAATTATTGACATGTTGAAACTATAGAAATTCTACTTTAAAGACACAATAAAGAACAATAACTCTTTCCAGTAATTAATTCTTTGTCTAATAATTATAGCTTTAATAAAACATTAAAGTACGGTGAATTTATAACAACTTTAAATATAACAAACAGGAAAACCAAAAAATTACGTTAAAATTACATGACATAATTTCTCGCACTACTCTCAGCTCAATGTGCGGACATTTGGCTTCATACATACAAAACGTAACTCAGCCGAAATAAACTGTTCCCATCCTAGCTGTGGCAATAGCACCATGGCGGTTTATTATATGTTTGATATAATTAAATTATCCTAAGATCAGAACAACGACTATCCTAATTTAATGATTGTCTATAATTCTGCAAAATAATTACTAGCTATGAAAGCTATCTTCATGTTACATGTAGTAAAGTAATACGTAACCACCAACCTTTTTAGAAGAACACACGAACACATGTAGAGAAACTAGTGTACATAAGCTCCCCTACAAAACGAGGTTAGACTTTAGTCTCGGTTTAAATCTAGTCTATTTTGTGTTTAACTATACAAAAATGTTCATTAAAAGTACCATGTACTAGTTTAAATCGAGGCTAAAGTTACAATTTATTTTGTAATAAGCGGGTATATGTTATAAAAGTAACACGTGGGTTCAACAAGGATCAACAACGTATCAGACAGTTTTATATATATATATAAAAGGGGATACAACACACAAACACAAGTAACTAAAGCGACAATCATTGTAGTTAAAAAGTTGTTAAAGCAAATTGTTATATTTGCACACTAGATATAAAATAATAATTCAGCACTCGTTTTATATTTTAAATTAATAGTTATTGAAAGTTAAATCAAATAAAAATAATGTATCCTATTACAAGTGAAATAGATATAAAAACCCAGTCTGCGGCTTCCACAAATTCTTTCAGTTTTTAATCAAACAACAGATTTTGAATATGGCTGTTTGTAAACCACAGTATAAATTATTTAGTTATAATAAAAAAGTATATATTAGAATATGAAATTTTGTTGCCAATATCTTAATTTAAACTCTATACTGAATATTGACATTTACACATTGTTATGTGTAAAGACATAGTAAAAACTTAGCAAAGCGTACAAATAATCAAGCTTATGGTAATGTGTATAGCATAATGGCGTCAGCCTTGAAATGGAACAAAATACTTTTTCCTTTAAAAGCTTAGAACCACTTGGGGATACATTAAAACATAGTTTCTTTACGAAAACGAATACTTACTTTGGCATTCCGCCTGAACAAGGGGGCTGAGACATAGTGCCCATAATGCTGAAAATCCATGCTTCGATTAGTAATAAAGAAAAAATAAAGGCAGAAAACAAAGACGTTTAACTACACAATGAACAAACACTGTTAAAGACGGAAGAGGAAAATGACTAAATTCCTGTGAATAACTTTGTCTAAATGTAAGCCTAATCTAGGCCACAGAATAAGGATGTAACCATACACTGTGCAAGAAAATAAAATATAGGATCTTAATAGGTGCCAATCTTAAAACAGTTCAAATGTGAAAACTTATAACGAACCTGTTGTATGTTTTAATACAACGGTCTCAACAACTGGCGTTTCTGATCTATCATTAAATAAATGCACAAAACATTTTATTTCATGTTGAAATTTAAATTTTATCAAATTTAGTAAAATCTTACTAAATTTTTTTCATACAAAAACTGTTGACATATTTTTCATGTCATTTTAGAATATACTAGAGAACCTAGGTAACAGTTATTCACAGGACGGTTTGTTAGTGTTTTCTAGTAAGTTATGTTTGTTAAGTGTTTGGTAATTTAAATTTTGAATAAAATTTAGGTACATCAAAAGAATAATCTTCGCATGCAATGAATTACCCATTCCTCTTAACATTGCAACACACATTCCTGTGGACACTCAACACGTGTAAATACAAATAAGTAAGGCTGCGAACACGAAATTTATTAATGAATTCGACATGAGATTTGAAATACTACTAGCTATATGGACAAATAAATTTCTTAACGTTGTTCTAAATGCTAAGACACTAATTATAAGTATGAACATACCTAAAAAACTTACGTCAACATATTACGATTACTATCTACATAAGAAGGTATGAATAGAAGCAAGTGTGGATTTTAAATACAATTATAACTGTCTTCAACTTGGACACAACACCTATATAATATAAACGTATCTAAAATAATGTTACAACAACCTTTTTGTTATGGACATCCCCTACATTCAGACGAAGTGATGCTATATAATACAGCGATCTATGCTTCTCATTTTTAATACTCGCAGAAAAAGATGGAATAATTTGCCTGCATCAGTGTTTCCGACCGAAGATAACGTGGGTGAAAGAAGTGAATACACTCTTACTGAACTGGTCGCTTGGCTCGTACTCAGCTAATATTCGTACGTTGCAAGCTAGTAGTTCTATACTGTGGGTTGTAGTTAAGACCTAGCTATCATAATTGTCGCTGACGCTCAATAATACTTTATTAAATTTAATGAGACGACAATAGAAAATATGAGCATTGCGCCACTAGATAATGGACGCCGGAACGCGCAAGCGTACAGTAGAGTTGTTTGCCAGACAAGGATGAAAAGAATGAAGACGAAAAAGAGGGGACCAGGTGAAGGAAAGCTAACCAATGCAGGAAAAGAAGGAGGGCCGGTAGCCACCCGCCAGTGATTAAAGACTCGTGGAAGAATAAGGTCCAAAGAATACCGCAAATCTCTTAATTCTTAACGTGATATAACAATAGAAATTCTAGTATTATAAAACCTTAAGGCATATGGAACTAAATAGAAGTATAATCTACCAGTCCTTTACTCCAACCCCGCAACCCACAGCTGCAGATGAATCGATTCCCGATGGCAGAAAAGAAATGGGAGGAATTAAATTATGTAATTAGTTTCAGGGTTCTACAGTATTTGGAGATTTTCCCCGTGGTCGAAATCGGCCTGGACAACATCATCATACTCATCATCTATGGGCCACGGATAATAAGTCATGTTACAGACCACTTATCGCCGGGTCCATTAGACCATCTGCACGTTTATCAATATAGCTACCATTAAAAACTCCTCTCTGACTATGTGTCTGGAACGAATATAACTTACAATATCACACACATATCAACAACACTACGTGCAGGTGAGATTACCATTTGTAGAAAGATACACAATATCTTTCTACAAATGGTAATCACACCTGCACGTGGTGCAGTGGCATGCATAAAATGCAGTAGCTATAAAAAGCAAAGAATTTGAATAACAAAAAACGTAGTTACCTTTCTTAAGAAATTAGCTAGGATTGGCACTGCCTTTTTGTCTATAAGAAATGCACGCCACTGACGTAGTGAACCCTGCTAGCCAATAAATAAGGCTCTGGCGATCGAATGTAGGCGGAATATCCATCCGATTTTGACGAAAAGAAATCCCACGGGCTGGTAATGGGGAAGTAGCATAATTAGTTCGAGAGTACCGGCACTGCGCGCACCGACCCGCTTGCCCAGCTTGCTGAATGTGGGCAAAACTCATAATATAAGAGTCATAATATATTTAGCAGCTAACTAAAATAGGCCGATGTTATAGATTTAGTATCACACATTATAGTTAACAGTGTTCCTGACTAACGCTAACTTTGTTTATGATTATACTCTTAGTAATAACGCAAAGTTCCAGATTTACATGAATTCTAAAGTCTGAGGGAACATACTTAAGTCAACCGTTTGCATACAATAATAATACCGTCTTTGTTATCGTGCCATATTCACCCTTAAGCGCGTTGTCCATATAGTGATGTAGAATGCGTCTGACCCTTAGACCATAACTGGTACTCTAAAAGACAGACCTTATTTATTAATATCGACATTTTCGTATCCGCAGCCAAAACATAAAACAAATCTAGATAACATTAGGACATCTATGTAACGTTCACATCGTACAATAACTATGCTAATTAGTTGTATGTGTTACCAGTTCTGATGCACGAGTTTGCTTTTACTTGGTCCACTCCAAACCAGGACATCAGAAGAACTGAAAAGATATTTATATATTATTTACACTATTATAATTGAATGTTTAAAAGATAAATGAAGAACAGAAAAAACGTATCAGGAAATGACATTGCAGGAAAATGGTGTTGGGTAGTACATACATTTAATTACGTTCATTGTTAATAACAATTGAAAAGTGAAATTTATGTTTTTTATGTCGGAGAATGAATGATTGGATTTAATAGACGTTATTGTCAAGTGACATTTTATAACTAAGATTGTTTTTGATTGATTCATAATATCGAAGATTATTAAAAAATAGTGGCCAATTAGACCTTAATGTACGAAATATATTTTAGTCTGAAGAAATCTAACCTATATTACACTAACTTTGCAGGTAAAGGTTCTCTATATTCCTCTCCGGGGATTTGAGTCCCCGCTGAATATTTGCGCAATGCACAAATTAATTATCTATAATAATTGATAACACACAGCATAGCAAATGAATGTCCAGTACAGGTATACATAGTTACGCAGATATTTTTCATAATCGCCACGCTTCGCAGATGGATTGGCGATCGCACCTTAAACGTATCTAGAAAATTTATATCTGACATATATGAGATGGTAATTCCGAATGCTATGAGACAACACTCACGGTACGACAGAGTGACCCACGGCGAATGTACCACTGCTGGACAAGTTCCTCGTTCGGTTTTATCATAAGGACCAGTAAAATTATATTGCTAACCCGAATACAACGCGAAGCCGCGAAAAGCTAGCCATTAATCCAGTCATGCAAATAGTAAAATATACTTAGCGTGTCAAACGTGATCAACGTGGATAGTAATGACGTGTTGCAACAATAAAAAATCTACTGATATGACACGATAATGAAGGCAAAAGTGTTCAAATTAAACAAAAAAAACATTAGGATATTTATCCATATGCATTTAATTTAATCCATTTTTCATTTTCAATTGTTTGATCTTGGTTTCATGTAGTCTTTCTCGTTTTTCATAGAATTTAGCAGCCATAAACACTAGAAACTGTTACAGGAACATAATTGATTTGAAGAGATTGATTTTACTAGTAAAGGTACGATATAACTAGGATCTGGGATCTGTTATATAGATGATTTTTTATTTGAACGTTTGTCCACATTCCATCTTTCTGAAACACGTGATGTAAGACAGAGATTACATCCAAGGCAGTAAACACTTCAGCCTATAAGATGCCTACCTATTTACTATTACCTTGAAAAGGCTCATTTTGTATGGATTCCTTGAATAATTCCGCGTCTTGGGTTTGAGGCATCAAGTTAAGCTCTTTTTATGCGTCAGATAAGTCTATACCATATATTATATTGTCGATATACTCCAGTCTACACCTTCAGGTTATAACCAGAAGTTGTCATATGCATTAACGCGAACAAAGAAGTACTTACACTTTTTTATCTTCCCGAACCCGAGGAATGAAGAGGAAGGGACAGGAGAACCTATCATTAAGGCCACATATTTTTGTGGGGATATTTTTAGAGTTGCACAAATATTGCTCTTTGGATCTGTCCACCCTACAGTGTCACGGATATAAAAAATCATGGAATATAACTGCCAGGTACACTATCTGCAATGTATCGAGCCTAAAAAACATCGAGCGATTATACGCAATGCGACGGTGTTTGTGGCTTTGCAGCTGTGCCTCGAAAATGGAAGCGTCTCCCACAAGCCTCTTTCCGCTTAAATTTCCGACGGTGAATGAGTTTTCTTAGAAAATTAATTCTGCAACCATACAAACTGCGAGAAGACTCACGTTATTGTAGTATGCTAGACATGTTTACAGCAAAGTAAACGAATGCGAACGAACAAAAGGCTGTCGCCGGGAGACATACAAGCTCTACGTATAGTTACATACTCGTAGCTTGATGGTGTCGAATGAAAAGTAAAAACCAACCATAGAGAAAGATATATATCTGTATTAGTATTATGTAACGTAAGCTATTTTTACTATGGTTGGTTTAAATTTCTTTGTGTGTATGTATATAAAATATTAAATTTGATCGGATTTAAATGAAACTTTTTTTAAATGTAACTTATGATTCCAGAAGTGCTATGTTTTATCTTAATTTTACTAAAGTGAAAATTAGAATCTTTGTCGTTCAATTACACTTAAAAAAGTGAACGGGTAGTAATGAAATTTGGCAGAGATGTAGGTAATGCCATGAAATAGGATACAGGATACTTTTTATCACAATTAAGAATTCTGGGACCACACAGCCAAGGTCATGGGCAACCGTTAGTAAACTATTAGAAACAAATATTTAAACATTAAATTATTATGTTATGATTTGTAAATGGTCATTTACAGTGACTGTCGGAGTTAATGTCTGAATTCGATTCGAGAAATGGAAAAGATATAATTATAGTATATTGCTTAGAAGACTAAAAGCCCAAAAAATGTTGTGGCTTCAGAAAAGTGATTTCGAAATATGCCGGACCGGTGACGGGCAGCAGTGCCTAAAGTGCGTGATGTCTTGTACTAAGATTGGCACTCGCTTCTATGTCCGCCAGTAGACCTAATTAGAGTTTAGAGTCAACATAAAAAAGATAAAATTAGTCTTCTTTTACTATCGATAGACTTTCGTTTGACCGCTATCTCACCTGATGTTAAGCGATGATGCGATCCAAAACATGCGATGGTGTCATGCTTGCCTATAAGAAATCTATTCGCTCTCGACTCTCGACAGTCCCTACTTTCTACTTTCGCATGAATAATATCTCGAAGACTTACAATATGACTTGTCCAGACGTGGAATATAAATTACAAAAACTATATATTTTGCTTATACATCGTCCCATCTCTTTTTATGGATCTCATCGGCAGGAAATAAGGATACGGCGAAGATGTTGTATCGCTATCTGCTAAAATAAAAAAAGGGAACAAAAATATCTTGTTTTACAATAGTAAATTTTACAGAAGCAATCCCAAAATACATTGAAATGTGAAAAACAGACCGCGCATCTTGTATCAGGCGAATATATAAAAATAGACTATTAACTTAACCCACACGTTTTTATGTGACATGATACCGCATTTAAATTACGTCTGACTAGAGTTACCAAGTGAGTTAGTGATCGTTAGAGACTAAAGTTTTAAAACAAATATAATAAGGGTAAAACTCGATCACATACAGATACAGAATGATCAAAATGATATCATTTCAAAATTAGATCTGTCCGAACCCGCATCTGTAGCCATAATTTTACGAAAAAAAGAATGATTCATAAAACTTGTTCATCGATTGAGTGTTCCATCTCCTGCGACACCTGATAGTGGAACAATGTTTCATCCAAAGAATATATAAGATATAATAACTACGCACGAGTATAAATTCATTCAACAAAATAAAAAGACCTACAAAAAATATGAGTTCCTCTTCCCCATTATGGCAAAAAGGGGATAGTTTCTGTCCGCTGTGTTTAACTGTTCGGTGAACCAAAGGACGAACATTCGAGCCATGAAGAAACCTGCATGTCATGTCATAAAAATAAATACCTGCATATCATAAAAAATATTTCGAGGAAATGCGAAGTCCGCCAATCCGCACTGGAACAGCGTGGCGGACTCTTACCGGTTCCAAAACACTCTTAAATATTGAGAGGAGATTTTTGTCTAACAGTGGGATATTTACAGGCTGCTACTTAACTTTAATTTTGCTTTTCTATCTCGGTTTGAATCCCTGTGTCAGCACTAATAAAATTGTTAATTGTGATTCAAAGTGCTGAATCAGCCATATGCTCGGCTGAGTGAAGGAAAGCTTGCATGAATAGGGATGTTTTTTTCTTTGGAGCATCTGAGAAATAATTAAAATAATATTAAGAGGCCATGTGGAGCCCAGTCTTAGTAGCTCCAATACCGAAAAAAACGTGCATACCTGTTACCCAGCTTTATCTATGATATGTGATAGGCTGCCATTTCTAATAAAGTAAGGTGAAATCTTATATAATTAAACTGTCCAAACAAACTGAAAAGTTTTTTTTTAATTTTTACTTAAAATTTTCTCTGAGATACAATTTTCTCAGGTTAATTTAGAATAGACTGGATAGGGCAGGGCACCAAAGTGCAGTGCATACGGATCCACAGATTCCAAATACCGCTCCGAGTCTACGGAAGTTTTGGTTACCCTAACGACGTGAACTGCTAACGTAGCATTAATAGGACTAGACTGGTACAAACTGACAATTTTTAACCAGAATTTCATAAACTCGTAAATATTTGGTACCGCAAGTAATTTCCGTCTGACCAACCGGTATTAGTAAAGGAACATTTATGTCATAATAAAATAGATAGGAGCTCTTTTATTAAAATAGATAATTATACTTTTACTTCTATCAGCATCACGCCTGTCACCCATAAGGGTAGGCAGAAGTTAAGGATTTCTATTTGACAGGACTTACTGAAGCTAAATGGGCTTCCGGAATCCACTCATCGCCGAGTTTGTTCTCAGATATAGCCATAGCATATTACACTTATTTATAAAATAACAAATATATGATAATAAAGACGATAAGCTATTGGGCAGGAAAATGAAGAAGTAGTCATTAGGTAATTTATATGCCTGTAGATAATGTGCCTGCTGAGTACTTACCTAGTGATTCCAATTGTATTTTTGTTTTCTCTGAAATTAACTCTTATTGATATTTACCACCCGTAACGTCTAACAATGCGTTCTAAAAAGGGGTTCAAACTTCAAACACACTTCTGAAAATAACATGAACCGTAACGGGATTTACAACTGTGTGTAAATCCAACCTAGTGTGGATGGAAACAAGCTTTGTGTTGCTATTTCACATTTTTTTTGTTACTATAATAGTATACCACATCAACTGAAATTGTGTACTAAACATATCAATTCATTAGTATAACATAACAATTTTGAGTTGCAATATTTGACACATCTAAATTTAGCGTAATCGAGCTCTCAACGCAATGCATTACCCACTTGAATACTAAAATGTATAGGTCAGTTTTGAATTGGCAAATTAATTATACGACGAAAACTGCATTATTTAGCTTCTACCTACGTTCAGCACTACAATATGTGCCATACATATTATGGATTGGGTTAGCCGATGATGATTAAGCATTTACTGCTTTCTAGCAAAATCACATAATCGAGTCTACACTATTTTGGCTCTATACAAAACTTTTGCTTAGAACACATTATACTTATATAAAAAAATGCTTTAGAGTATAAAACTTTACAAACAGGTTCCCTCACATATGAGCGATGTATTTAATGAGTTACGAGTTACTACCTTTCTATGATGCGTTTAATGTCCCAATAAAGAACGATAAAATAAAGAAAGGCTATGTGATCGCATAAAATGAATTTCAAAACGTTTCGTGATCGCGATAATAATAGTAACAAAAAAGAACAATTCATAATGCGGAACATTTTAAAAAAGGCCTTGTCAACCCTGTAAACTACCTAATACACGCGATTCTTCTATTACCTTACTGCATTACACAAAAAAAAGTAGTTTAGTACCACATAACAATAAGAAAAGACAATTTTACATAATGCTAAAATGGGCAAAGGGACGTGACCCAGCTTTAGCTGTCACGAGGTTACAACCCCATGAAGCTCTGGATTTCTCTACTCCATAAGTTGTTATACGGGAGTCGTGATAGTTGTGGACTCCCAAATAACCATTTGATATTCACATACTTACTATTAACAGACGTTACTTGTTCTCTAGGTATAGCGTAAATGAGTAATAAAATATTAAAGAATGTAAACTAAAATAACTAATTATAATTAATGTAATTATTATGTTACTCTTGCTTGAATTTCAATCTGTGCAAGTATTTTAGCGTGTGGGTGGGTGTGTGTGTGTGTATATATGTGTATGTACCTTTTATTGGATCAAATTTAGTCCTTTAAATTCAAGTATTTCCGTTAGATGTTTCAAATTTTCTGCAGTAAGTTGATTTTTGACACCAATGCTGGTTTTGAAGCTTTCCGTGCTTATTTTAATTCTCAAACGAGTTTGTACTCGCTGTATAGTTTTTTTTTGTTAGAATTCAGTATGGGACCATTAGTGGTACTAAAGTACTTAAATTTAAAGAGCACCAATGAATCACACACAGGTATACGCAACGCCCTTAACGCAAAGCCTAATTTCGTAAAGCGTTGTCAGTTTAAAGAAAGTATCCTGATTTTGGTTATTTACGTGCTTAACCAAATCTTGTTCCACGTTCTCGCGTCTCTTTGCTATCAAACAAATAGTGTAGATGTTTATCATCTAATAGTATAGTTGTGATGCCTCGGTAAGGCTATTGTATAAATTGTGAATAGGACTGAACTTAGTAAAGAGCCCTGAGGCACACTGCACTGAACGGATCAGAGACCAGACAATATTTTTCGTCAGTAGCCATCTTTTCCTCTCCTATAGTGAGGAATGTTTGATACCAATGGCAACTGTTCTTTAAAAATCGGTAATAATCCAACTTATACAGAATAGGTGATTCCGGCTGCAAACAATCAAATGCCCTGGATTAATCAAGTGATACCATTATGCTACTAAACCCCATATTATATTTAAATAACATATCTACTGCTATAATAATTTAATCAATATAAATAATGAATGTAATAACAGATAAAATAATACCCTTTGCAAATTATATCAAATAAAGTTTGTCCATGTTCTTCCCGTGTGTGTGGTACGAGGGGACTAAGGGTAATGTCATGAAAATAGCAATGGTTGTCGACAGATGGCGAGATAACCATCTCGAAAAATATCAGAATCCAAATTAAGCAGACCGATGAGGGGGACCGGCGTCTGGTGCGAGATGTCTGGTACTGCATACGCCAATCAGCTTGCCGAACGTGTCGATTATAAGCTGAAAGGTTAATCTTAACCTCTGAGCGAGAAAAGAACCAGCTCTTTTATCACCGGCGGCTGCGACCTGTCGCGGATACATGGAATTGTCAACAATAACTAATTCAACATTAACTATTGATTGATCCAGAGATTTGTTTAAAATATTATAATAGAATATAAACAAGGGAATTCAATGTGTATGACATGCTTGTTTTTATTATGTCAGATTGAAGCAATCGTACTAAAATTAAATCAACCAAACGTATGAAAGAATATTGAAGATATTCAGCCGTACCGCATATAAAAACAGTATTACAGACAGACTGTATATTTTCCTATAAATTAGTGCTAGGAGACTACTAGCAAGTTCCAATAAAATGTTCTTTAAAAAATAAATGACAACTCGGTGTGATAATATCAAGTCCATACGATATATAATTATAGTTCTGGGTGCTAATCTTCTTATGGAAGAATTGACGTTCTGCAGCTGTCTGTATGCTTTTTCGAACATTAGCCACGTGATGATGGGATGGAAGATTATAATAAGCTGCCACTAAACTGACAAGACTCTAATAATTGCTTTATTAACCAGCCCAAACCATTTTTAAACGTAATTTAATTTACATTACATGTTTTAATATATATATGTCATTCAACCATTCCAGTCCCAAACAAGAGTTACATTTATTAATAAATAAAATAAGTTGATAATCTATTTTATTTATTAATTAAATCAAACACCACCATTTTAGTTTTTTTTTTTTTGATGATTTTAAATTTTAAATTGTGAAATGAGGAATGCCGTTATAGTCGCTAATAGTGACGTTATGATTTTATAAATGGCCGGTAAAACTAGAACGCACGTAGTGTTGAACACATTTCACGCATATCGATAAACTAAAATACTAATGTAATTATTTCTCATATACAAATTATGAAGATGAATTTCTCTTCTATGATCTAAAAAAATATAATTTCCTTTCTTTAAGTCATAGAAAATTATATATTTAACTAGAAGTACTTTGCAATACTTAGGTATAGCTAGAGCTAAACAGCATGATGATGTGGATTCAAAATATTATCAAAATTGTTACTTTTTGTTATACTTTATTAACAATGATTTATTAATAATTAATAAATAAAATTGTGTATTAAAATTCTACTATTTTTTACATCAAACTTGGAGCACATACATGACGAAAAGATTAGGTCCAACATTTAAAAATAAGTTTACAGTAAATTTTAAGAACACTTGCTTAAAGTAAGTATTATAATGATAATCTTAACTGTTTTTAGTGATAAGACTCATTTGAAAATAGAACCTAGAGGAATACATTTTCGGAATTATAAAAATTGTTAACGAAAAACTGAAAACGAACCTACTATTTTTCCTTCTGTATTTTTGTATTCATTGTATTGGCTGTTTATGTCTCTGTTACATACTTACTTTAAGACATACTACACCTAGTAATAAAAAATATAAATATAAGCATTTTAAGACCTATATTTGTATCAAATTCGTGACGTAATTATGTAACGTCACTTGTTAATATTGTACTTTTTTAAAAATATTTTGCTCTTGAACAGCTTCAGTACTTTAAACTTTAAAAGCCAAAATTAAGTACCTAAATTACGGAGAGTGTCAAACTTTTTTTAAACATTTTTAATTTGAAAAGATACATAAGACTGTGATGTTATTCTTAGATGTGTGATAAATATTAAAATCGTAAAAAATCTTACCTGGCACGGGGAATATCCAGCGCATTTTTCGTAGCTTCTCCAATACGACCACCGCTATCGCCGTCTGCTTTCAGCTTAACTGTATCGCCATGGCCGCCTCGAAACAAGTTAAACTTTATAAAGCAAAAAACTCAATTTTATAGATTTTTACTTAATTATTAAATTAATTAATAAATTATTGCTGCATTTAAAAAAACAATAATTTATCAATTTATGTGTATTATTTAAAAAAATTGCGTGTCGTTGTTTCTTTAATGTATATTATAGGACAATACACCTTATTTATATGTATATAGTATATGAGTATGTATCTGATGTACTATATTTATTATTAAAAAATTTAATTTAATAAAATAACATAGGTACAAATCGAAGTATATACATAATTACAATAATTTGGTAAGGTTGTATAATAATAAATGTTATTAAAAAGAACATTGAAGAGCGTAAGTATAATAGTGAATATATAATATTGAAACTTATTTTTGAATATTGAATATTTACAAAAATAAAATGTATAGGAAAATTTGTGAAGTTTCTTTGATAACTATGAACAGATCACGGGCTACCAAGCGTAACAAAAATTATGTGACCGCTGTCCTTGAAACACAAACAGACTGATTTTATTTTAAGTTTTATATTAAAGCACCTCACGGCTTTATAAATTGACATAAATGTAGGGTTTTTTTTATTCTTTGTAAAACAGAAAATATTTTCTTGGTACATATTGTATATTACAGAAGAAAAAAACATATCTAAAAACCTCTCAATATCGTCAGTTTAATTTTTCAATATATCGACTTAACATTTTTAAACACAGCATTGTTGAGATCAGAGTCGGAGATAATCATTAAAATATGAGTGAGAAGAGATTTATAGTGAATAATCGTGAGCGTCAAATTGGTATCACTACTTTTGTTTTATATTTATGAAAATACGTTGTTTTAAAATTAGATACCTATTCAAAATTGTGTCGAAGTATATTTATTCCAGTAACGTAGATATGCGTACTATTACGCATTCCGTTCAGAAAATAAAGGCGCGAATATGTTAAGTCAGCAGTTCAATTTCATTAACGTAACGTAACATATTGCTTATGCAATTATACAGAAATTTAAATAATACAAAAAAAAATCTAATACATTTTTATACTAAATATTTTAGTTAGTGTACGCATAGGGGAACATTTAATGACCACGGCAATAAAGCGTTATACGCTAGCGTATCTACGAACAATGCTATGCGCAGACATTATTGATTTTGAAGCAAAGGCATGCCGGGTAATTTCTCAACTATTCATATTACAAAAACTTCTAGTTTTCAACTGTGATATACATTGACTGTTATCAATAAAAAAGCACCTTATGAAATGGTCCAATATTTAATTCATGAATATTAATCAAAAATTAAAAAAAGGAGCGTTTTATAATTTAAAGTAATCTTCACAAAGTTTTTTTTTATAATTAATTTATAATTTTTAGAATTTTTTCAAAACCTTACCAGCAAAATCTATAAACTCAACATTGGTTATCCAAAAAAATATCACCACTAAAATACTATACACCGGATGTTATAAATCTAATAAAATCATAGTTACGTAATTTTTTCTAACTTTGTATTCTATAATTTCTCACGAAAATTAAATTGTCTCGGTCCCATTTTCTGCGGAAAAATCGGCTTACGACCGCACGCCAACCCGATGAAAACTAACGGGGTTGATAGCATTCTATTTTCAAATTTCCACGGTAGAAGATATAATGAAAATTATTCAAGTGCGACCACAAATTTATGTTTTAATAATCAAAGTAAATTATTTTTGGGTTAAGTTCAAGGTACACATAGTTCACTTAGCGGTGAAAGTCTTTTATTATTACTAGTCCGACTTTAAATATTAGTATCCATAATGTGACTAATAGGTTTCTGAATTAAATAAATAGTTTATTCGGTTAATTTGTTTAAAGGTTATAAAAATTGCAATAAAACTTTTACCCCTAAATTTTATAATTACTGATACACTGGTAACATTGAAAGGCGGCTATTGGCTGCAAGCTGCCGCTATGCGGAGATGAGTAACACCTTGTCGATGGTGTAGGTACATAAACCATTAAAAAGCGACACTGAAGATCTATCCCAGTGGTATGTTTTAAACTAGCAGGTATAATATCAAAACAACTATAAACTTTAAACCTGTATAATATATAGGTTAATCATTGTTACTGTTGTAATATCATCGTTCACAATTGTTTTACCGTAGTTAATTACAAGATTGCCTATTAATGTCGCAGTTCCACTGCTGGACATAGGCCTCCTCTTATTTTAGAGACGGCTTAGAAGGAGCCGGGAAGGGCCGCCAATCGTGACACTTCTACAGTGCGGGTTGGCAGATTTCATATGTCTACGTAAGATTGCAAGTTTACTCACGGTGTATTTCTTAACAGCTGAGCATCGTTCAAAACTAGCATGGAAAAAAGATAATGCACTCAGTTTTGTAGGTACGGTATTTTCGTTGATACGCGGTATCCTCTATTGGACACAGCTGAACGAAAATATAGCTATTAATACCGTTTTTACGGAGAACAACCGCAAACGCAAACGAGCGGCTCACCTGATGGTAAGTGATCATCGTCGCCCACGTACATCTGCAACACTAGAGTAGCTGCAGATGCGTTGCCAATCTTGAAGAATATTTAAGAGACGGGAGGGAGGATGAGGAGAGGTCGTGGGGAGAGAGTCTGCCACGGTACCACCTTCTTATCTCCTGCAGCTGCACAGGCTCCATTCTGATGATATTAGCACCAAAGAAAGTATCTAATCTAATCCCAGTAATTTTTTTAAGAAAACCCTTCAAAAGTTAAGAAACAGGGGAACCTACATATTACTAGCACATATGGCTACCTAGGTACATGTTGCTAACAAACGCGTAAAAAAATGTCGAGGGGGGGTTAGAATTGTTCTGGATGACTACACCACTGGATGAAGGCTAGAACCGCTAACGTAATTACCAGCAGTACCAAGAGAATTTTTTTGACATTAGTCCCACATCAGACGAAGCAGTCGAAACTCGAACATATGGAATTAGTCGTAGTTTGGTAGCTAGTACCATAGTAACTATCACAAGAAATTTCTATGCCGTGACAAACTGAGTATATTAGATTTTCAGAAAGGAACACGAACTTACAAGCATGCCATACAGTTAGCCAATTTATACAATATAGCGAACCGCGCTGTTTTGCAAGGAGAAAGCTATGATATAATTGTGTGGGGCCATTTTTTTCCTGTAACTCGATTTTCGATTATCAACATAAAACTCGAACAAATATCATATACATATGTTACACTGTTGAAACAGTGTAAGATTTTTTAAAATCAGTAGTTTCGGATATTACCCCACATATACATACAAACTCACACTCTCTCCTTTAAATATTAGTATAGATAATTTGAAATCACGCCTGTAATCCCTCTCGGGATAGGCAGAAGTGCCTACACTTAATATTTTTACTGTCAATATACCTACAGAGTTTTACTGTTGGTTTACACCCTTGACAAAAAAGGTACAAGTACAGCATCAACATTTGACGGGTGGCCAGCCACAAAATATTCTAAGATGTTAACCTTAAGTACTAATGTGGGTGTCTGACATCATGATTAGACTTAGGACCAGTAGAGAGCAGCATCTATGAAACGTAATACTAATCAGTTTCGTTGTTCGCATTATTTTAAAGGGGTAGGTAGGGTAAGTAGACTCTGCGATGGTCAACCGCCGAGTCATTGGCCATCGGTAGTGATTGGAGTGTGGAGATGCCTTATGTAGCAGATGTAGTACAAGCTTTGTAGAAGGGACGATGGTGCACATCTTCTCCACGAGACTTTTTATCTGCAGAATGAATTTGTACCATATCAGTAATGTTACTATCTACGATACTAAGTGCGCAGCGGACCTTTTATATAGGTACTAAAAGCCAATAACATTATAGTATATTATTACATATTTTAATGTTTATTTAAATTTACGCCTTTAATATTTACGCCTAGAGAGCACTATCTCGAGAATCTCTGGCGATATCATAGTACTAATGTTTCTTTATTCTAAGATCAGAGATATAATCGTTTTGCCAATGGCGTAGTGAGTATGGGCAAACCCATCAAGAAATGTGAGACGGATGTTGCTGGCAGTTTTGCTGCTATATGGACTATGCTCAGCAGTGGCCTTCACTACTGAATATATCCTCGCACAGAAAGAAATAGTAAAAAAAATAATAGGCATTGGTTGAAGGAAAATAAAAACTTACCGTTTGTACTCATAGGTACAAAGATAGGTAAAATAGTAATATTATTGCGGAAGTTTTGTTGATGATATTGAATGTTTAAAATTAAATTATTTCAGAACGCTGCCAATGCGGCTAAGTTGTTTTTGGTTGCTAAGTAAGTAATAGTATCTAGAGAAAACCTCCTACTTTCATTAAATAACTAATACAGAAATATATATGATAACCGTAAAACAAATGATTGATTTTCGGGTCTGGTTGTATCATGTTGCGTCCTGTCTCTCTGTCGCTGCATCTGACTCTTCTCCCAATCTTGTCGCATAAGCGTTACATCGCTCACGAAAAGGTAAAGGTTAGCGAGTGCCTCTGTGTTTGCACATCTTTCGGCATTATAACACGAGTATATCCTGCGCGAGTAATAGCCGTAATGCCGCCGATAGTATACTTAACGCAAGAGCAACCTTAACGAGAACATTCGAGCCAGGGAGAATAATCGATATAGTTAGACGATAAGACCTGAAGTTGGATCGTATCAACCGCTAGCTCAAAGATTAGAAAATAGAAGAGTTTTCAAATGGTACCCTATATCAGACAGACACTACGACGGGACACGGCACGACAGGGGAAAATAGGGTAACGGTTACGCGTTACGTTTTCTTTGCGTGGATGTATAAGTGTAAATATATTATGTTTTATGAGTTACCTCAGTTAGTAAATATAAATTTTAATCGATTCCTGACTAGTAAATTATGATTTTACGAGGACAGAGGACTTTTAACGGCTTCCACCTCATTCATTATGGTTTGAGCGGTTTTTCCGTGCTCGGTCAAGAACTTTATCGCAGCGCGATGTTAAATTTTCTCCATTATTGCAGTTTTGTTACGAATCGACTTGTTTGTTGAATGATTACTCGTAAGCGAATGACGTCATAGGGTTACAACCTATACATAGTTTTAATGAGAATCCCTACCCCCACGGGCCTTGCCATTCCACGGACTTTTAGACCTCCCCTCTTATGAGTGTGAATGTCTAAGAAATTTTAAAATTACGAAAATGTTTTTAAATGTATTCTAAAACGAAATAATAAATTTACAATATGACTGAAAATAAGAATGTGCAATTATTTACTTTAGGTGAAATCGTCTACCACTAACAGACATTAATTATACGTTTTAAGAGTTTTGTCGATTCATAAATTGCTTTTACTACATTCAGCAACGCTCCCATCTGTCCGTCCATTGTTATATACAACATTGTGAAGTTATAGTTCCAGCAGCAATAAAAATAACAAAACGAGATCAAAGTCCGTTGTAAGCATGTTTCATAAAACAGGAACGTCTTATAAGCATTTTCATGTTATAAGTTGCGCTTATTTACTACTATATATATACTACTGTATATAGGTGGATAGTATATCGGTAGGTAGTAGTGAGATTGATTTCGAATATATGTGTGAGGTAATTGGAAAATATTTGACCGATTTTTCTTATTATTCTATATCGTTGTAGGCTGTTATTTAAATAATTAATATATAAAATAAATATACTATACATAATTTAATAAAATATAATAAATATTATGTAAAAAAAGGATTTCTAAGAAAATTCGAAATATGTTCGAGTTCTCATCAAAGTATTATTACGTACCTAACTTCTTTCTGTTCGCGTAAATACAAGAAATCATTATTCTTTAATTTTTTCACTATTAAATAGCTATATAGTTTCATTATTTCTCTATTGTTATGATTGAGAATCCTATCTATTACTATGATATTTTATATACGTAATTGGATAAAGTTTACATACCTTTTTAAATAACAAAATTTTGAACCGGATCTTCATATGAGAGATTATGATGACGATGTCCTCCTGGCCGATTTCTACTACGGCGGCAACTTTTGAATACTATCGGCAGTTGTTAACTGCGCTGGAGATTTTATAGTGCCGTTAGTGTACGCGCAAACACAAAGGCACTCAATCGTCTTTACCCATATCCGAAGTAACGCTTGTGATAAGATCGGCGGAAGGTCTTGATGCAGTGTCGGAGACACGTAACGCACAGAACACAACCAGACCTGAAAACCTATAATGTGTTATGCCCAAATACTGGCTTCGGCTAGGAATCGAACCCAGAACCCATAGCTCAGCAATCAGGCACCCTAACCTTTAAGCCATACCCATTTCTTAAGTTAGGATAAGGTTATGTAGAATACATAACCCATAACCTCAACTCGACCAAGGTGCTACATTAACTCGATTTAGGGTATTGCTATAAAAATATCTTGGTCTCTTAACAGAATGGCGAAATAACTATCATCAATACCTTTCTGATTTAGAATAGCGGCAAGCAGCATTTAGCTCTTTCATGGATACTTAAATTCTTCGGCATTATTAAATTAAATACGACGCAGTTATTATTGATCGCAAGTAATGCAAGAGAAAATATATGACACTGACAATTAAATAGAACATATTTGATTCGAACTGCGTAATGACTAGGCCATTAAAAAGGTTTGACGTTGATATGAAACTAGATTATAGGTCAAAGGTGGATACTATATTTACCCTGGTTATCATATCAAGTAAGTATAATTTTATATGCAGTTATCTGCTTAGTGCTTTAGTTTCAAAAGGACAAGAGACTACGACTTGATTAAGAAATGAATTTGAAAACCGACCAAAGTTTCCGTCCTTGTTCCTATTCCTTTAAAAGTTGTGAAAAATATTAACATACCTGAGGATTTTCCAGTTATAGTATATATATATATATACCAGTAAACTGTCGAAGAATGCTTCGCACTCGCCCGCCGGATGGCAGACCATTCCCACGAATATGATGAGTGTAATAAAGTAATAAAAAACAAACAATTTTTCACCATTGTATATTTGATGACCTTGTACGAGTTACATCGAAAACGATATCGGATAACAAGAGAAAACACAATATTGACTTGTTACAAAATACGTTGTTACTGTCGCTCTTGCTAAATAATGCATTGCAATCAATTTAATAATCAAATTTTTAAACACATTCTAATGTCATACATACACGTATGTCGCTATGTATTGTCTGGTACACGGCACCGTACTATATTGTACTGATCTGATATAACATTAATTGTCTTGGCATAGTTTTTATAACATGGCATTGAGAATCTCAGAGCTGAGTTGCCAATAAAAACAAGAAATGATTTCGGCTAGTGTAAAATTATTGTACTTTATGGCGCGAAAACATACTTAAAAAAATGCCTCTAATTTGAAAAAACTTTCCAATTCCGTTTATCACAAGAGAAGTAGACGATAGCCGAAATAATTTTGTAACAGTTTTAGAGCACAACATAGTTTCAGAAACGTAAAAATTTTTTTATCCTGCCCACCATAGTCAAATAATTTTTGGTATGTACTTATAAATAGCCGACAAAAGAACTAACTTCATTACAGTTTGTTTTATTACTTGTTTATTTCTTTACGTGTAATTTATGACAGAGTTGAATTTTTTATGTCTTGAGCATTTTGCGAGCATACTGTGCTCAAAAAGGAGACTTAAACATGGTTCATTATTTTTGAATACCATTGTTTTTAAAAATTACATAGACATTTTTTTAAATACAGATTTAATTATAATGTTGAATTTACTCACCAATGGATCACAGGCTTAGTTTAGCTTTAGTCTTTTCACCTATTCACGTGCTTACAACATCAATGAACATCAAATGTGGATAATTACAATTAAACAATTTTAGTAAGACTAAAATAATTCACTATCATTGACTTACAAACTACATTAATACTAGTATGTAGTAAAAAAATATTTTGTAAAAGAAAAGATTTTACCTATTACGTTACTGCTTGAATACGTCGATAAGGATTTTTTTTTTCATTAAATGATTACATTTACACTTACACTTTCAGCTACAGAAATCAAGCGTACAGCATTAAGCTGTTAATCAACAACATAATTTTAAGTGTTTTTTATTTACTTAATAATTATTTAATGCCAACTCGAAAAGTGATTGATGTGAATTTAATCAATTTTGTTATTACCGTTTGTTGTTAATAACTATAATATATTTCAGTTAACTGTTACCATAATAGGAGAGGTTCTGGGTCAGCGAAAAGATGTTAATTAATTATTTCATCAGAACACATCCAAAGAACGGCTATTAAACCTTCACGTGTCACAGAATTTCTATTGTTGTAATACGTAAGGAATTAAAGCACTTAATTTCCGAATTAATCATGATCTAGTAAGAAGTTCCCAAACAATAAAATCTGGATAAAACTCATCCCTTCTAGTGTCAAAGTCCTTTTAACTATTGAATTCCAATTGTTTCAAAGTTATGTCACGTGAAGGGGTTTGTAAAAATAATCAATCCAAAGCTACAATTATTGAAATGTGGTCCTTCAATCTTCATTCATAAAATAATATATAGGTCCAACAGTATTCGAATCATCTGGATGTGACAATAGTTACTGAAGAATGTGCAAAATTCAATAACTAAAAATATTACCAACCCTTCTTGTATGTTTATCAAAAAAAGCAATTAGTAATAGTCCCTTAATGGAATATTTGTAATAAGTTACAAGGGAAATAAATTTATTTTGAGGAAATTAAATTTAAATTATTTATTCTTTTATGTAAAAATTATTTATCGTCACGACACGTTTTTCAGATCAGAGGAACCTCTGCAGTTATCCTTTATGGAACGATTTCCTAATAAATTTTATATAAAAAGTCTACATGGCCGTGTAGTATCGCAGTAAGAATTTGTTTCAAAGTTGCTTGGAAGCTTTTACTAAATTCTGATTCATTCGGAAATTGCAAAAAGTGCACAGAATAGCGGCACTTTTTAATACTAAAACCAACTAATTTCTTTGAATTATTTAGCAAAATTATAATTCATGTAAGGAGCAAGAATAAAGTTGTAACTTGCTTGTAATGAGTTTAGATCTTTAATATTGTTGTAAAGATAATACTATCCCTTTGGCTGAATCACATTTGCAAGAAGGAATTATTTGACCACACATATCACTACTTCTTTGCTATATTTTATTTACTAATCGATAAAAAGAATAGTTTAATTAAAAAGGTAGCTTAATATTTACGTTTTGTTAATATATATTTGAAGACTTTGGTAACATTTGTAATTAGGTAAAATTAAAATGTAGCTTTCTATAGATTAGAATAATCGGAAACCTTTAAGAGATATGTTTTGCCACCTTTCATAAATACGCTGTCATAGCCGGTTAGCGACACGTCGCTAGTGCAAATAGTAGTTACATAACCTATTAATAAAAAAAATAAGTATTGAATACTATAGTGTTCACACGAATGTGAAGAGCGAAAACGGACCGCGCACGGAGTTGCTATTCGCAGACCAAATAGAATTCGATACTAAACATTTTTTCGCGGCTCGATAACACACTACACTAATTAATGTCTTCACAAAAGTGTAACAACGTATTTTATCGTGTGTATCAGCACTAAGGTAAGACTGCGGTGTGCTTGTCTGCTTGTGTACACGTGTCGTAATCTCTATTGCTATCAATTTGATAGACACTGTTGTAGAAATCATTTGCCCGCATCGTTTATCGAGTGTTCGGATGTGGTGTCGGCGTAATAGAACTCACGCTCTTATTTTGTCCAGAGGGTATCGTAAAAAACTTTTAAAAAGGGGAAACGACAAAAATGTTAAAGGCAAATTATTATATTTTAAATATTATATGTACACAGTACACAGGTTGGATGAACGCTAAACATTCTCAATTTACTCACAAGATACTTTATAACTTTTGTAAGAGTGACTCGAGACATATTTGAGCTAGAAGTTCACTAGACCTACGAGACTCAAAGGGTGAAAGATCTTATCGACCGCCTGCGCCGGCGGCCGCCGCTGCCTGCGTTTGAAGTCGCCGGCTCACCGGTAAAGAAATCATTCGTTGTCATTGGTCTTGCCGAGATCCGTAAACTACTATTCATCGTGAATGGCGCTTGGCGTTTCATTTATGTTATTGAATTATTTATGTTGTAATGAAAAAGGGTTTTTTTATTTCTCTCCTATTTTTTTTTCATTGTTTCATAATAATTATATACATTTTAGTACAATTTTTTAACTGACTCTCCGAAGTTTGCTACGACTTGTGTTCGGGCATTATTATCTAGTAGATCATTAATGATATATTACAGTAACGGATGTAAATTAATCCTTATGTACTTTGACATTCATTTGGTAAATATTAATATTAAACCGAAAAACACGCATGATTAGTGCTTGGCAGTTGTCCCCATTGTACTGTTACACTAAAATTTAGACCTTTAATTATTTAATACATAAGAATGTTACTGCACTAAATGTAAGATGTAAGAGTGCTTCGGTAGTCTCTAACCCATTATGCTAAGATATAGCGTGGATTTTATAAATTTGAATAACCTACGGAAATATTTTTGTAAGACTATTATTGTTGACTATGGAAATGTTTACAAATTTTTTATTTAATTTCAAACTGAACTGAACTGAATTCTAAAGTCATTCAACAACTAAGATATTACTTAAAATGAGAGCTAAAGATCCTATACATGATGTAGATTTTATAACATCTATGATATGAACCTTTTTATACTTTTTTACATTAATAATACAAAAGATTGAATGTGATTAAAACAATTTGAGAATATTCAAAAACTCTCTAAAACATAACAACATGGATGAACAACAATGATGGTGCATAATATTGCATTTCAGTATGAAATATATATTTTCATAGATAATTTTGATTTTAATTATGTTTAATAACACTAATTCAATGTTATGAATTAGCGATTCAATCCGTAAAAAAATTATTTAATGAACACGATGACTTGATATAATGCTTGAGAATATAAGAAGGCATTATGTACTCCAATTATGTTAGAATTAATCGTAGTTTCTGGTATTGAGACAAACCTATGGTAATTCCTCTACAAAAACGTTTTAAGACTATGGTTATTTATATTATAATGGCTGACGTGATACATATTAATTTAAAAACCATTACAATGATGGATAAATAAAGTATTTTGAACTAGAAATAAACAAAGCGTTAATAATAATAAACAGGCACAATTTTAAACGACAGTATTACTTTCTGGTTTTAACCATATTATGTAACACATTGTTACATAAATCGCAATTGAAACCATAATCAAAATTTGTAACTGTTTCCTTTCAACTTATAGATTTAAGGAACATTAAACAAAGATAAGCTATGTGCATAATTGCTAGATTTGTAAATTATTTTAAAAAGATTTTATATAGTCTGTATGTAGGCTTCACTAATACAACGGCAATAGCATAAAGGATTATAAAAACAACAAAACTGAAAACACTCCACGATTCCCACTAGGATAAACTTTTCATCTAATTTCCATTTTAATGGCAAAACACTTATTATTACCCAAATAACATGTACGACAATAGTGTTCTAGGTTGCGTTTCGCTCATCACAGCAAATAGCTTTTCACTTCCCTTTTCAGTTTTCATTAAAAAAAAAATATTATAAAAGTTTCAGTATTTATTAAATAAAGTCATTAAATAAGTAATATAATGTTAAGCGTATAATGCACGATTCTCAAACTAAGATTTCCCTGAAAAGGGAATTGATGTATGTATTGTATTATATTCGTTAGCATTCAATTTTAATATAATTTTGTAACACTGTCACGAGACGGATATTCATGATTATTGTATATCCTTTCTCTTACTTTTAAGACTAAATATTTATATTTACGTTACACCTAAAGAATAATATGAACACATAACATACCACATGGCAGACTACATTTTTCAACTACAGTATATACCTGAAATGCCATCATTCTTAGATCAATTAATATGTTAAGCTTACACCATATTTATATGACTTTAAGAGTAATAGGCACACAAAAAAGTTTTTATTAGTTTTAAGAGCCAAAAATATTGGTCTCGTCGCATGTCATCAGTGCCAAATTTCTGAAATTGTCTAAGTTTTTATTCAATGCCTGTAACTATCTCTAAGTGCTAGCACACAATCAATGTGAAATTTTATCTGTAGTTATGAATCTTATAACTATAGTTATAGAAGTAATGTACAAGCGTGTTAGTATGGTACTAGAAAATGTAACCTTCGTGGTGATTGTTGAATTAGTGTAAATAATGTGTGTCTGGGGGCTCAACTGTGATGACCAGTGTCAAATCTTAGTCATCTCTTGTTACAACTTGTTCATAACGACGGATTTTTTCAGCAAATTTCAGCTATTATCTGATCAGGAGAGAATTTGTATAGATTTTTTCTCTACTGTAAATAGAAGTGATGCTTTCCTCAGATACTTGTCGATAAAACGCTGTCAGGCGCCACAACAAACTTCTTCAATTGATTGCAAGGTGGCCAGACCCGAGTACGATGAATTTCGTGAAGGGAGACCTGTAAACGAAACGCACTTTTATTTAAAAAAAATAAAAACCAGTTTGTGTTTTGTAATTAAGGGGGTGTGTTCGACGAGGTGGAACGTCATATGATGCCAAAGTACACTGGATAGAGTACATGTTGATACAAAGTCGGCGCATATTGGTCGGCTGGATAGGTCAATGACCTTGGAGTATCTAGTTTTGTCTTCTAAAGCAATAACACCCACTTTAAGAATTTATCCGTGTCGTGGAGGCTGTTCACATTTTTTTATCGTTTTGGGATGAAAAACGATCTGACAGGCCTGGTAAGTGACTACCGTAGCCCATGGACACTTGCAAACAACTTCGATCGTAGTTGGTTACAGATACGTTGTCACCTCTGAGGACTGAGATGAAAAGCCTCACATCCTGTAGTTATACAGGCTCGGTATGCCTTTCAAAGCGGAACACAACAGTGGTTGCACTGCTGATTAGCGCAGAAATAGTTGAAGGCGGCAACTAACTCAGACGACTTCTAGGCAGAGAGAATAGATATAGTTATATTTGACTCAGCGGTCAAGAGAGTGCGCTCGCTTTAATTTCATATACGGTTTAATATCGTACATGAGCAACCATAGTTCGCCTAGTATGCCGGTATCACTAAAACAGTTATCGGCATCATTAAAACGGCGGTTAAGGAAAACGTCGTGAGATAACATGTCACGGAAATAATAAAAAAAATTCTCGGAGGACATACGAAGTCCGGCAACTAGAAGCAGACTCAAATATAGAGAAAAAGTTTTTGCCCAGCAGTGGGACATTTACAGGCTGTTACTTTTGAAGATGTCCTTCTGGTCGATTTCGACCACGGCGAAGTACATACATACATATATATGATGTACACATACACATGTAGCAATTCAATTATTAAAATATAACCAGACTGCGTTAAGATTTTATAGGGGTATAATACCTGAAAAAGAATCTAACGACACCTCATACGTTCAAATCTATCAAGGCCGTTGAGGTTACAGACCGTGCCATAGTAAATAGAATTACATACATACACCGGAAAAACATAACCCTAATTGTAGTAGGAAGAACTGTGTAAACACTCACGTGAAGGCGGCGGCGTGCGGCGAAGTGAGGCGCCACTAGAGCCGCCCTCATATGATGTTGCAGCAGCGGCAGTAGCGAGGCCGCGCGCCGCCGCCCACCACGGGCGGTGTCACGGGCGCGAAGTATGCGTGCACCTTTATATTAGGCAAGTGACTCTGTAACAAACATTCGATAGTGTAATTGTGACGTCATTATAGAGTCAACATAAAATCACTGATCAATCTTAACCTTTATACTGCGATTGAAATTAAAATGGGACTGTGCCGGTGGCATTTTGTGAGGTCATAAAATAAAATATACAAATAAAAAAAATTATACGGTGTGGTGTTGTAGCGGCATTAGACTCTGCCACCCGCTTTCGTCCCGTAGGTGTCGTAAGAGGCGACCTTAGTTTAAGTTAGAGGTAGCCTAAGGGAACAGCCTTGAAAATCGCAATGGCTCAAAACAGATGACTCAAAAAGTCCCAGGAATGTTAAAGAAACTTTATTTAATAAGGGCTACTATCAAATAGATCAATGCATCGAGGACAAAAATGTGTGGAAATAGCTCTTACTTTGCTCACGCAAGTCCCCTGACTACTGATATATAGTTAAAATTGACATTTAAAATAAATTATATTGATTTTATTGTAGATTATAAATGACAATATAGCGTTAAAAAACAGACCCAGAGTTTCTTGCAGAGGTCTTGTCATGCGAACTGGTGTAGATTTTGATTTTTCAAAATCAAAGAGCTTTAAAGGAGCCTAAATCGTATACAAAAGTTTTGACTTTGCAATCGCCAATCTGTATGTCAAGCGTGGCGATTATCGCAAATCCAAATTATGGGAGAGGCCTATGTTCTGCAGTGGACTATTTACAGGCTGTTAAAGTAAGGCAAACAAGAATACAAATGAACGTACATCAAAAATCTAAACAAATATCATAAAGCTAGTAACAGTTTGTCTATAGAATGTTAAGAAACTAGACATACCCTTAATTTTCGTATCGCATTCCTTGTTACCATCTGACAATCATATAATTCAATAAGTTGTAGATTATGACATGAAGTCAAATGCTCTAAAGCTCCATCAGTCAGTAACGGACAATTATCTAACCCTGAAAAGAAAGAATAGTCATTCATAATATATGGTATATTGATAACGTTGACGTACTGTAATCGATCTTATCGAATAAGCGATTCATTGGGAAGGGAGGGAGGGAGGTAGACGTCTGGCACTGCGATCGGCAACCCGCTTTTCAAGCTTGACGAACAAGGTAAATCTCATCAAATCAAGTAGAGCTTCTCTTTCAACCGTCTCCTGACCTGACATATATTACATATGTCAGGTCTAAATTGTTCAGTGCTTCTGAAGTGCGTGATGGCTAGAGATTATAAAAAACATGACCACCAACTTTTTCTCCAAAAGTTAACACAACCCCACCTACACGCGGTGCACCCGGCTGACTATCAAACGAGGCTCTGGCGATTGACTCATGGCGGAAGTTCTATTCGTGTTTGCCGAACCCAAATCCGACTAACTAATGCTGAGGAACTGCATCTCCACTGTTACCAGCGTTTTGAGTATGGGCAAATCTTACATTGCCTTTGCTGGTGCTTTCATGGATAGGCCTAAGTCCAGCAGTGGACTCATACATGCTGAGAAAAAGAAGATATTTCGTATTTAATTTGTGTTGTTTGCAAAAAAACTGTTCAATAATTAAAGCTTATGAGTAACGTGTCTAAATAGATATTGCAACATGAATAATCCATAATGGAATTACCTAAAACAGTTAGATGCTCTGCAGCACATGGAGACATAGACAACTGTTTGATTCCATAATCAGTTATTAGCTCGCAATGGGACAAAGTCTGAAATAACAGAAAAATCTCAGTAAGGCCACTTAGTTGCCACTAAAAATTATAAACATTTTGGTTTCAAATAAAAGGTTAAAGTCTGCTGCTGCAAGTATATTTTATTTATTTAATAATAATAAGTCATAAGTTACACTAACTAGAGCGTAAATTCTCTCGAGTTTTGAATTTTGAATGATGTGGTTCGATAATAATTCGCGATGTGTGTGCACATCATTAGGTCACAGACATGACGAAATGATATTATGTTAACGCACTTTGGGTATTAAACTATAAAATAATTATAAAATGTAAAATATCAATCATGTTAATAAAAAAAAATAAAAAAACATGTTAATGTTTTTTTCCATAGAAAGATTTTTTTTTCAGACCTGATACATTTCGAAATATGTTAACTACCCTATTTACGAACATACACAAAAGACTTTCAATAAAATTTTCTTAAAAAAATCATAGTAAATGTTTTAATGATTTGGTACGTTACATTGCCATAGTTTTTTAAAGAGATAAACTACTAACCAACTTTTCTAGTCTTGGGCAGCCCATCGAGAGGTGAACCAGGGTTGTGTCTGTTATCAGAACACATTCTTCTAAATCCATTCGTTCTAACATTCTGCAGTTCTGTAAAAAAAAATTTCAGAATCAATTTATAGATATATAGACTTACTTGGTACCACCATATTTGGTAACTCTTTAAAAGTATATATAGTACGTTTATATAGTAGTTTATAGGAGTATATATAGTAGTATATAGTACGTACCATGTAACTAACGACAATCTTTTACGGATAATCATTCAACAAACAAGTCGATCAGGAAGAAAACTGCAATAAGTGATAAAACCAACGTCGAAAAAAAAAACATCTTATATAACTTTTTCTAACCGATATATCAGCTTTTAAATGATTTCTCAAACGATACTTAAAACTTAAAAAAAAATTGTTTTCAATTTTACCGCTATTAACATAATACAACAGTCGCTCAGAAAAACAATCACAACAGACACCGAATTCTCACCGGAAAGGAACTAGTTACTGTATTTCCGTCAAAACATCAAAACTGAACAAATTTTCACATTAAATTTGCATTTCAGTAAATCCAATGTTATTATATAATAATGTACTCATTGCTGTGTAGCATCCAATGTTATTATATAATAATGTACTCATTGCTGTGATGAGTGTTCATCATCACCAAGAGCTCCTGTCGCGTCTAACCCAGGTCTTGAGCAACCATTTTGGCTGGCAAACACCTAGGGTAACTTAAGTTGAAGTGAAGGAAACCAACCCTGGCGAGGGCCTGGAAGCCGGCGTCGGTGAGCTGGCTGCACTGCGCCAGCTCGAGCGTGACGAGTGCGGAGCAGCGCACCGCGACGGCCGCCAGCGCCGCGTCCGTCAGCCGCGCGCAGCCCGACACGCACAGCCGCCGCATACCGCCGCCCAGCTTCGAGATCGACTCGTCTGTCAGGTTCTGCGGGACATGTTCTGTGCAACTATTTTTGCCTTCGTCTTTATGATCTAACCAGGTGGTATGGGTAGCAAAACCAACCAAACACTCTTAATCATTTCTGGCGTCAATGCAACTATTGTTGCATTCCAATTTGGAAAGTGTAGACCGCCAGGATTATTACAGGCTGTGAGGTATTACATCTTAGTCGTCAGGGGTGACATCTGTAACCTTCTTTTATTGAATTTGACAGCTACTGTACTGCAGACTCTTGCAGCTGGTACGTCACCACAAACCAATAAAAAAAAAGTATTATGCCTTCGGCAGTTGTCAACTGCGTGGTAGACATAGTGCCGTAAGTGTACGAGCAAACATCGCTTTTCTTTCCTTATCATGATGTGAGACACTATAGAAACATGACATGACGTATGCAACACAACACACCCAGACCAAAAACCAATTATCTGTGTTTAACACAACACAAAAATTAAGTTTGACTAGGATTCGAACCCGCTGCCCAAGTCTCACGGTCAGCAACCACTAAACCTCGCGGTCAACAAACCATCATTTTATAAAGGAATACATGCAAAATAATAAGCAACGGCATCAGCAAATCTGAAGAAGACTTAAAAAAGGTGCCTTGAGTATTTTTAAAGAAAAAAATAAAAAAGTACATAAAAATAATTAGGTTGAATGCGCAATTCCACGGCAAATCAAGTGACGTTGATGTGAAACAGAGAATAACCCCCAGACGAAATTAATCTCTATGATTTTCTTGAACTTATTTTACGAATCGTGGTATGGTGGTAACAAGCGCTTGTGACCTATAAGAGCACAGCTCTCACGTGTTGTTTTCTGTTCTCAAGTTATTAACTTAATAACAGTTAATAGTTAGTAACTTGCGCCGACATAATATTTACATATTGAGTAAATAAAAAAAAAGTATATAGAATGATGCAAATGCTAAGCTTGCCATAAAATTAGAGAGCCACGGATAACTTTAACTTATCAGTTTACTATTAAATATAAATCTTTACATTATAATCACTATCATCCCTCCCGATAACGTGGAATTAAGGCTAGTTATGGGGAGCAGCATCTTGGGTGCTCCAACTCCTGTCTTAGGTATTAGTAAACCCTCCAGGTAAGCCATATCTGCTTTAACTGGTGCTTCCGCGGAAAGGCAATGTAGGTATATTCGGGGTAGATCCATAGTCAATTTGTATACAATGTACCTACTACTTCTATTTTCGTGTACACTTTTTAAATAACATAATTTCACTTACATCGCAACCTTGCACATTGAGAACTTCTAAGTCTGGACAGTAAGTGGCTAGGCTTGACACAGCTTTGTCATTTACATTCTTGCAGCCTGTTAAAAATGGTAAGGCTTTATTTCTAGTCACTATGTAATAGTAAAATATTATGCAATAATAATTACACATTCCATCTGATGGATGGATGGATCATGATGATGAGCTTCTCCCAATGGAAGGATTTGCAATAATCGCCACGATTGGAAAGTGGGATGCCGATCGCAGTATACCATTTAGTGATATGATCAGGAGTCATATTATGACTGGATGGCAGAAATGACACAAGTGCATGCACTACTTCTGCCATGTCGGTGACCAAGTATCATTTTCACACCAATCACCATCACAACCACAGACACCCCGAAACTAGGTAAACCACACAACCAAGAACAAAGACACGACATGTGTAATGTCTCCTTACTCGGTGGGAGGGCGAGGGGTGCTCTTCTTCTCTTCTAACTTGTTAATACATACCATTTTATTTTTGCATGCTGATCCTGAGATCCGCTAACAAATTAACTTATTTAACTATGATTTAACATAAAGGTAGACTTGCTATCATCGCATCAAGTGTCAGTCACGCACGACAGAGGCGCAGGGCCGTGGCGCTTCCGACGTGTCTAACACGCCTAATACTGACGCGAATAGAATTCATCCACCGAACGGCCTTTGAAAATCACACAAAAGTAATTCAATAACAACAAGTCATTGTCTTCCACTTTAGTGGTGATAATAACATTGACATCGAAAATCAAAAACCGATCAACACATCAGTGATGCATCTTCTCAGTGCCGGGCGACTGACGCTGGACACGATGATCGGAAGCCCGCCCAAAGCTCGACTCCAACATTAAATATATTGTTGCAGCAACACGTCAATAATTAACCAAGACGTTTTTATCCCAGGTAGTCTAAACTTGCTATAAAGCTCACCTATACAAATAAAGCTCTTGAGTTTCGGGCAGCCTCTTGCCAAGGCCTCGACACCGTTATCTGTGATCGATTGACACCATGACACATTTACATGAGTCAATAGCTGTAAATAAAGACAAGATATACTTACAAACATCTGCTATACACAAGAAATTGTGTTATGCAGTCAAAATTTACTTAAAGATGATTAATGTGCCTCAGCTCGTTACCAACGACAGGGTTTTTTTTTACTACTAAAAGATCTCATCTCGCATATATCGTGTACATGATGATGACGTTTATGAGAGTAGAAAGGTTGTCTACGAAACCTTGCCACGTCCCTTCGGTAAATACATTTATTTAGTGTGTGTGAAAATGTACAGTGCGAATGTATTAGATCCAGTTCTGCTGGATTATTACACACATATTGTGGTGGCGGCGTTGGAGAATCTACAAACTCATCTCATTTTACAGGTGTCGTAAAAGTTGACTAAGGGAAATACCATAAAAATGCGGACTTCTACCGATGTCAAAACAACCATATCATATAAGTTAGACTTAAATAATCCAGACCGTTGACGAGAAGCAGCGTTTATGGTACTGCGCGAGTGTCTGGTACTGCGCGAGCCAAACCTGAATCAACTAGTAACGATAGCAAATCCTCATAATTTATAATCTGGCACCCCCATCTCGACCATGGGTGTCGTAAGAGTTGCATTAGGAAATGCGGTGAAAAGCTCATAACTTCCGAACAATATATAAACCGATAACGGGTATTTCCGATTGCAAGTCTGCCTGACGATTATGTTTATTACTGTAAAAGTCTGTCTTCTACGGTGGGGCCATGTTCACCAGTAGCCTATTAACAGCCTGATAGATAATTATGCTGATAAAACAATAATATATTCTCCCATACACCCCGTTGGGAGGGATTACACTAAGTTTTTCTTCTAATGTCACCACGTTATCAAAGCCTGCTAACTAACGGACTAGGCATTAGCGATCGACTAATGTGGAAACTCCATCCAAATGTACTACCGAACCCAAATTCCACAGACTAGTAACAGGCAGCAGCTGTAATACGAGGGCACGTCCCTCACCATTCTGCGAGCCCAGCAAGTTCAGTATGGACAAATCTTCTGTGCAAGGTATGCCATGCTTTTGTTACCGCTTTCAAGGAAAGGCTTATGTTCATCAATGGACAATCACAAATGTCAATAATAAAAGGTAACAACAGTAAACAATGCATTGTATGATGGAAATTAAACTATTAGTTGCGGACTTTCCCCCCGTAACCAAGTGTGTAATAAAATCTGTAAATAAGAGTTTCATTTCACATGTGTGGTGTTTGCGTTATTACAAGAAATCATTATGTTAACAATCCACTTACGGGGCAACCATCTGCAAGGGCTTTCAGTGAAATGTCTCTTATACTTGGACATGAATCTAAGTTAATTCTGAAAAGTAAAATAATAATTAAATGTAAAAATATCAGTTTTAAATTCTCGATATCGCAGGTTGTCATTAAATATGAAATAGTATAAGTATACAATGAAAAGAAAAGTTAGAAGTAAACCTAAAGCCTTACAAATTAATAATGTTTTGAACTCTAAAAAGAGGACGAAGTATATAAAAAAGGGATAATACCTTTGTAATTTGCTGCACCTTCTACCCAGACCTTGACAAGTCCGGTCTGTTATCTTTTTACATTTATTCAGATTCAATTCTTCAATGTTTGGACAAGACTGACAAAGAAAATAATGCATTTTTAATTAACTCATTCCCATTTTAATTATCTACTTTCCTATACCGATTGTTAGTCCCAGAATATTCTCTATGAATCTATACCAATTCTTTCATGTGAAATAAGTTCAGGGCAAAACTGGTTAATTTTATATACAATTATTAAATCTTTTTATAAGACAAGACTATTAATTAAGTGCAACAGATGGCAAAATAACTACGTCAAAAAATTAAGATACTTCAGGTCTATCAACCTAAACTATACCAATCACACGAAGAAAAATATAAACCCAAGTTTCAGTGTTAAAAATATGTATCTACCTGTGCAAGTGTCTTCATTGAGCCATCCGCGATACTTTCGCATCCACGTAACGATAGTTGCCGAAGGAAGCCTCCGCATCTTCGTGATATGTTTTCAATTACTGGACCCTTAAAATAAAATATTTAAATTTATATCCTTTTCTTATTATGTTGTGGAAGCACAGAAGTGAATAGAATATCCAATTCTATTTTAAAAACTGAGAGACTCTATTTTATGAACTGACATGGGGATTTAAGCAACTTTGTGTTTACCTCTACGTCTCTCTGGAAGTCAAATAGGTCTATCCTCTGCCAATTGGAACCATCCAAAGCTAGTATGTTCCATAGTTTTGATACCTTAGACAAAGAAAAACGATAAAAAAATAGAAGATAGTAGATAATTTGAAGTTCTAAATTATGAAAATATAATTAATTAAATAATGTTATGTTATGATTGTGTAACCTTTGAACCACTTGACCGATTGAGGTCGAATTCCTACAATATATTTGTACTGTAAAGACATTGGTTCATATCTATGCTAGGATCTGATAGGTGGTGCTGTAGTCAAGTTATTAACAAATTCTTTACTTAAGGACAAAAATTACTCATATTTACAATATATGTTGGTTTAGTGCGAAAAAAGAAATGCTCAAAATCTTGATATCAAGTTGAAATAACGTCTGCCTGGTCAGCTACTATGAACATAAAATCCCTGGGGGGGTTTTCCAACAATATTATCTCAACAACCAAATTTTCATAAGTGTAATGGTTTCAACTATATTCGCAAATATTACACATTGTATTGAAACTGACATTTAAAGATTTTATCATTTGTCATTTCTGGTGCTTAACAGCATGCACGGTTTCATTAAAACTGATGTGTGTACTTTTGAACTCATGCAATTGGTAACAAAAGGTGGATGAAAATGAAGCGTTTTTTAAAACATACAACATTTTGTAAGTGTATAATTATAACAAAATCTTTAAACTATGAATATGGCATAAAAAAGTTACACCTCTTACCTTCACAGCAAAAAGAGAAAATGAATGCAGTTAATAAAAACAATAAATAACAATAGTGCAAAAAAATATTAAATTGTTTTAACAAAGATTTGTTTGGTCCAGTACATAAAACCCACTACATTCATTACACTTTATGTACATTTACTATGTTTGCCCTGCAGAGACAGGCTGATGTGCTAGTCTCTGAAATAAACCAAATTTAAAAATTGTTGTTAGTTATAACTTTGGTTTCTTATTTTTTTCCATTCTGTAGGATTTTTTCTTATGATATTTGATTGTGTGAATTACACAACTGGGTACCCCTTACTTACTACTTACAATTAAAATTACTGTGATATAATAAAATTTGATGGACTAAGAAAAACAAGGTATGCAAAACATAAAATTAAGTGTTTAGTACAGGTTAACTTAGGATGCGAAGACCATAATCAATGTGCCACTTTGTCAGTATAAAGACTTAAATAAGTTTACATAATCTAAATTACTTTTATACTTCAGTGTGCATTTAATATGCAGGTACTATCTATTCTTAACATAAAATTACAATATTGTTAATTTACTAAGTAAAAGACATTTGCAAGTTTTTATCATGATTAACAATACAAAGAAATTATAGTTCAATAACACAGACAGGTTGCATATTATATAATCAAACTGAATAAGCTAGCTTTTCATCTATTGAAAAATACTCTATGAGCTACAATTATAAAAACTTATAGGCTGCTATGAGAATGCCTATTAAAAATCTCAAGCCATTATTATAAATCCCATTTTAAATTAAACATTTCTGGAAAAATGCAGAGATTAGAATGTTAGACTACAGCAGTTGCCTATAAATGTCTCACTGCTAGGTAAGGGCTTCCACTTTATTTTTAGTGCCTTTTCCTTCTCCACCAATCAGCAGACAATGGAATTTTTTTTGCCAAATTCAGTAGTGCTTGCACCAGATTTATACACCAGGTTACTTGCACATAAAATAATTAAAGATCTCTGAACTACTATTGCTGTTGGGAAATAAAAATAGTTTTCTTTTTCAATTTTGTGTTGTGTAAATGAATAAATCATACATTCATTTTTATATTGAATATGAATATAGATTTTTGAGAAGCTATATAGCAAGTTACATAATTCAAATAAAAAAAAAAAATAATAATACATGAATATCAAAATTTCAGCCATTAGTTAAGGAACTACCTGAGCGCAGCGGCAGAGAGAAACTACGTCCAGGTAAGACAATATCCTGAGGAGCAACTCCTTAGGCAACTTTCTGTTAATGTGATTTTCATCTTCACCAGAAGACCGTGCAATCTGTGAAAAAAAAAAGTTATATGTATATAGTAACTATGCTTATGACCAATCAAATATTGATCCTAATATGAACTGAATGTTTCACTTTATGTACTGATTAGTAGATCTAAGGTAGGTTGTATGGTAATAAATTATTTATGGGTATCTATTGTGTTTACAAATCGTAACTTACATACTTATCTACTTTAATCAATACATTTCATATTCTTTTTTAACTATACAATTATCTATAATGAGATTTCTGAAACTGTGGGATCTGTGTTATCACCAGATTTAAGCAATAAAAGTGCTGTTCTGAATGCATCTAGATCCATACTTTTAAAAGTTTTGGCTCCACAATAGTATATTAATAAGCTACTACATTTTAGGTTTTTCACTTATTAATTAACAAAGTCCTAGGCATCACATATGCACATTATAAACAATAAGTACTCATAAAGTTGTAAAGGATTATGAGGTATATAACTGTCTAGAACATTTATTAAAATTATAGTAATAATTTCATATTTAAATTTGACATCGCCTTTGTTTCTAAAATATGAAGTGTAATTAAAGCATCTACCAAAGTCATAATTATTGAATAGGACTAAAAGAAAATTCTTATGAAATTTTATATACAGAGTTGTTTGTATCATATATACAACTTGTGTTGTATATTTTGTAACTTTGTTTTGAATAAAAAAAACATAATTAGATATATTTTATTTTAGATATAATACACTATAAATTATAGAAAACGATTCTATTACTAAAATCAGATCAGTATACCCTTAAATGTTTTCAGATTGCCTACATAACGGTATCAGGTATAACATAACGTGAGTTGATTGTACGATGTATGTTCACAGAGGTCAATACACTAAGCAACAAAGAAATTACATACTTGTAATACCTAATCTGTTAATAATAAAATTTTGACTACGTATAAACGCAAAATATATTATGAACACAGAACATGCTGCACGTTGAATAGCTGAGTCTTTTAAGGAAGTTAAACTTTAAAAATAGCAACTTCTGCTTTGTTTACCATAATGGCCTTTTGATTTATTTTTCTAAATAATGTATTCATTTACTATAAATGAAATGCGAAACTAGAATTATTAAATAAAAACAGGGCTAAAGTATCCGAGAACAAAGAACGGGTCTACGTGCACTTCGATGTCAGCTGTTTCAATCAAAACGAAAACAAACAATTCGGTGGATCGATGGGGCTTACCTCAAATTTATTCCTTCCGGAATAAGTCATGCTTGGGTACGGTGTCACCTTAGCCACAGTGCAAAATTTTATTAATACACTGGCTCTAAGTTTTAATCACCACTGGCAAGACGCGACTCGAAAACTGTCGGCTATAAATTCAGATTTTTAATAATGGCCGGAGCCGATCTTCGTTTCGTCGTTACAGTTAAGAAACGTTCAGAATCCAAAAACTTCTATATCAAAATAGTTCTTTTATAAGGCGTGAACATTCATAGTAATTAAAAATATACTTTATGATTATTACGAGAAATTTCATTTAGATACTGGCACTTTTAATAAAAAAAAATTTTTACAATATTTTATAAAACCAGGAAAAAATGTAAATTATTAAGACTTTGAACGAACCCGGAAACAGCTGAAGAAGTGTCAAATGACAATATAAGTGATTATCAGTTGTCAGTGTGTAGCAGCAGTTTTCTTTCTATAATGAAAGATTTTCATACGTATTATATTTTTTACATATATAATATATAAGCTCTAACGACCGTTACATAAATTGTATAAATTACAATAAGTATTGTAATTTTTATAGCACCTACCTAAATAGCCAATAAGTCTGCTAAGGGACCATAATTATCACGCTACTAGCTGGCCCGACAAATGTTCTGGACTTTTCGGTAGGAGGTGCGAAACAAAATTTGTTTATAACTCAACCACAGTGCCATCTATCAAGACCTAGCTTTACCTCGGCATTTTTTTTTATGGAAAACGCGGGAAACGAGCATTACGTTCACCTGTTGGTAAGTGATACCGTCGCCCACATATATCTGCAACACCAGAGGGGCTACAGGTGCGTTGCCGGCCTTTAAGGGTATTTGGGAGAGTGGGCCTCTGGTTACCTCACTAACCGAACGAAACGCAGAAGCACAAGATGCCTCTACTTCACGCCGGTATTCTGCGAGGTCGTTGTATTAATCCGGTCGAGCCGGCCCATTCGATCAGCACCTAAAGCCGCCGCTTGGCTCTACCACGTTAGAATATATTGAAAATATATTGTAGGAATATGACCTAAATCGGTCAAATCTTTAATAAGTTACTCAATCACAAACATACGGATGCTATACTGCAATTTTATATATATAGATGTAACTCCGGTATGATAATGAATATGCATAGTTATTACCACGAGTAATTATCTCTACAAACACAAAGCTTCTAATCGAGTGTACAAAATAATATGAATACATTTTATACACTGTGAGGCGACTGACGCTTGGCCTACGTGTAACGTGCGCGGTGCAACCGCATAACAAACATTCAATATTATTAATTAAAACTGAGATAAGATTTTGGCAAATTTTATGTACTAGTTAGAAGTTATACTTCTTTGGCATACTTAATTCACATATGTAGGAAAAGCGATAAAATTATCGAAGAAAGATATTAAATGCTGGTTTTGTTAAATAATATGATTAAATTAAAATGTTATTTATTTTTACACTTAAAAAATATATAAATTTAGGTGGCTGTAAAATGATCACAAAAATTATATTTACCCCAAACTTCAAGGTCTTAGAAAAACATGCGCAATTTTTTTTGCTTTTTAATCTCGCATCACTTAGAATGTTTTAAGTCCGTCTCTGGACTTTTGCGACATCCATTGTCAGTTAGGGAGTTTAAATTCTGATATCCACACCGGATCGATAGATCCTCTTATTCACTTGTCAACTAAGTGTGCTCCACGTGCACTTATGTTTGCCAATTGGAGAAAAGAGCGGTATATTCCACAACATTTCATAATCCTTTTTATTTGAGGGAAGGCAAACGAGTGAGCGGTTCACCCCATGTTTGAGATCAACACCAGAGGGGTTGCAAATTGCCAACCTATGAGAAAGGAATAGGCTTTTAATAATTCATGAAAGTCGTAACTGTTCGGAAATACCCCTGGCGACAGCTGATTCCACAAAGTCGAAGTTAGTGTCAAAAAAACGAAAAAAAAGAGATTAGCACACTATTGTGGATTATCACACATCTAGATGGTGTTGGTGAAGCTTAGTAGGTATTCTGTCGCGATCTACTATGGTGGAATTTAGCGACTGATATTATTCCGAACATTTACACGGAACACAGCCCGTGGGTAAATACGATAAAAAAATATTTCTCTTCACAAGGCTAGTGAAACAAGCCGACCAGAAAGAACTTCGTCGTCGACGATTCAATCTTTACCATTTCTAAATATCAAATCCAATCCAACTCTAAATATTTCATCTCACTTCCTTAAACATTTTCTAAAAATGATTTCATCATCATCATCATCATCATCATTTCAGCCTATCAGAAGTCCACTACTGAACATAGGCCTCCCCCAAAGATTGCCACGAAGCTCGGTCCTGAGCCACCTGCATCCATCGACTTCCCGCAACACTGCGCAGGTCGTCACTCCATCTTGTGGGGGTCGTCCTACACTGCGTTTGCCTGTACGTGGCTGCCACTCGCGAACCTTTTTTCCCCAACGGTTGTCAGTTCTGCGAGCTATGTGGCCGGCCCATTGCCACTTCAGCTTGCTGATCTTTACTGATAAATGATTTAATCAAGAAAATTATACAAAGGCCAAACCATCTTCTCTAGTAGATCGCCAATAATGAATGCTAAAAGACTGTCATGTAGAAATATGTTTTTATTCTTATAAATATACATATAGTCATTACATCTATGCAATTTTTGAAACATAATTCTTTGGTATATATAAACAAAAAAAGAACTCATAGTCATAATACTAATTACATTAACACAAACGTTACGAATATTACAATTTGCCATTAAGGAAATCATTGATATTATAATACCAATTATAGGCTTTGATTAAAATGCAATTTTTTTATAATTTATATAGGTAATAAAAAGGATACGAACACATATTATTAGCGGCAGCGTATTAGGGTCCCTCCATATCTAAGTGATACATTTATTAATGTATACGAGTAGTTAAACTGAATGCCTTGTTACTAAAATTATTATGATATTAAACTGATTGTTTTGCTACAAAAATTAAAGTTCCCGTTGTAATTTTTTTCTTCGCTTCTCGTTCACTTGTGTTGCATATGTTGACAACGGTGTGGGTTGTAAAATAATTAATAGTAGTAAATAATTTTATAGAAAAAACCTTGAACGCTGTAAGTATTTTTCAACCTTTATTACGTTTTTGATATGTTGGGAGAGGCTTGGTGCCATACACGTAATTTTTGTGTTCAATCCGGGTGTACTGTACCGGTATTTTAAGGTTCTGTAATTTTGACTTTATCAATAAAATAATTATTAAATGAATTGGTTGGACAGAGATTTCTGTGGCGTTAAATATATAATAATTGATTTTTATTTTAGAATTCGGTTCTTTCGGTACATTTGACTTTGACTTATTAATTATTTGCCATGTTGTTTTATATGTATTATCAGATGTTTTCATTTCGATTAATTGAGATATTTTATATAATAAATTGTATTAGGTTTTAAGCTAAAATTCCATAATAAATTTCGTTTCTTTTTGCCGCAAATTTTTAATATTTTTGTAAATTAAATTGTCATTCAATCATTCATTCAGTAATCTGTTATTATGTATGTACTTTTAAACCGTACAGATTTATATTTTAAACGAACTGTATTTTTTATAGAAGAATTGTGATGTATTTTTTTTCGACTTAAGTAGTCAATTAATAATAAGCGTACATTATACTCTCGTAGATACAAAGTTCATCAGTCTATTCAGTCTAAGAATTATTTATCATCGCAGTTGGAACTTATGATGTCCTTTCCCACATGGTATCCTTTGCCTTATATATTAATTGCCTGTAGCTCCCTTTTTGTGTATAATGCGCCTAACAATATACATAGATAAATTACATTGTTTTATTAGGTAATAGGTTAGATTTTACACAATGATACAAACATTGAGAACAAACAAATTATATTTTCTTAATTTTCTTTAAATAACAAAATATTTAAATAGCAAACAATAACAGAAATAGTATTAGGTGTATACGTCGCTTTACAATAATAATAAAAACACAAAAACATATGTTAAAACTAAGGAAAGTTCATTAATTGTGTTTAATCTGAAGCTTCGGATTTGACAGACTTTTTATATTATTTGAGAAGTATGAAGTGTATCGTTCGGGGGTGTATCCATGTATTTTCAATTGATGCGGTTGGTACGCATTTGAATCGCGTATCATTCCTCTTTCGAATATGGGATAGACTGTGGATCTCTTCCTTCGGGGCGACTCTTGCATCTGCTGATTGGGATATGGGTCCACGAAACGACGTCCGCTAATATCGTTGCCATCCGCTGTCGGGAATATCGTTGGCTAAATTAATAAAATACTATGTTAAACAATTTTTTTAGAGTCTTATCTCAAAGTTGCAGAAAATGGAGTTATAAATTCTGCTTTATTTTGATGTATTTCGCAGGTTTATTGTTTTTTTGGTGTAGAATTATACCTACAGCTGGATATTAATAGGAATCTGTTCATGACAAAACTTCTGCTAAAGTACACTTCTGCTTATTAGTTTGTTAAAAATCAATTATTTGTTAAATAAAAAGTAAACATAATTTAGACTATCAAGATATTATTATCCATTGACGTAAATCGAAAAACTGAATGAATAAATCGATTTAATCAATGGTCAATAACACCTTACTTTGCTTGCCTGCGCCTCTGCTGTTAAAAATTCCAGGGGCGGACTGGCTCTGTGCCTCGCCACCAACAGTGTTCTGTTGAATGTTGCCCATGCCTACTACTGCGGGGTTAGGTTCGTTTTGCTGGCCTTTCCATGGTCTAAAAAAAAAACCTTAATATTATTTCAGAATCACAGACTCGTAACCAAGTGTTTGATGTTGTTTATTAAATAGAGTGAAAATACCATTTTCAACAAGGTAGCAAGGAGAACAAAGGTAGCCATTCTTTATTCTCTTAAGATCTTTGTCGCATACGACTAGATTAAATAACCCTACTTGCCGACAATGGAGATTTATCAAATCCATTTGAACAGAAGAAATGTAAGTACCACAATCTAGTAATGGGCCCTTTCAGATTCGGACTCGTTAATACTAGCGTGCTGAGATTTTTTCTTGGACTGCAATGCTAGCTTTAGCGCTTTCAAGGAAAGGCTTATGTGAAACACTTAAAAAATTCTAGCATTTTAAAACGTTTCTGAGTTTGAAAGTATTTTTATAACAATGTACAAATTCGTAGGTTTTGTTATATTTCTTTCTTACAAACATACTGGTGTCTTGGTATCTGGTGTGGAGAAACATTCGTCTTTTTAATTAGTTACAGGATAAACTATTCTTACTTGTCTGGGAAAAGTTCACCGGGCTGTCCTCTCGTCTGAACTATTCGCTCACCGTTTACTTCAACGACGCATCGTAACCTCGCACAGCACGTTGGGAATTCTGGTGATTATTTAATGATAGACAACAGGTTATTTAATAGTTCACTACAAAATAAATTACCTAGATTAGTGCAGGTAGATTTATATAGTAATCGAGCTTTCATGGAAATAAACCCAAAAAGGAATATGTGATATATGCTTTCGTAATTTAATTTCTTTTTAGAATCGTTAATTTCTGGCTTAAAAGTTCACTGAACTAAATTTATTATAATTTTAAGTGCTGATGTACAAATGAACTCGGGTGTAAGACAAAAAATCGTAATTAAATTTACATGTCTGGAAACAATTTAGAATTTTACTTTTAAATGCAACTTACTTTTAATTTTCTGCCCTATTAAAGTTAATAGGTCGTTAACGTTACAATAATTTAAAAAACGTAACGTAGTTTATAAAATCATTCGTAAAAACTTTATAGGAACATACCAACATTTTCATCTTCTATATACTCGTGACATTCTAAAGCATTTTCTGGAATCTTTGGTTTCCGGCACCTAAAATATTAAATATTAAAAAAAATCCGCAAAAAGTAACTATGAATGTAAGTAAGTTACTATAGTACCCAACAGCTGCAATGAAATATTTTCCATCACGTATTTCGCATCTGTAACGGTGGCACGTGTAATGATCTGACCACTCCTGCCACGGCTGGTAACCTTTTCTTGAATATTTGTCAACACACGCCTGATCTGTGGGAGCTTAATTTAAGTTTAACTTGTTTAAGCATTTCTTAAAAAATAAATCCAATTATTTTACTTACAACTGACATCTTCGGCGAATATCGCCGGTAGCGCTAAATACGTAAAATATATCAATGCAAGTAATTGCATGTTTAGAAGTTCCTCAAGACCTAGAACAGATAAAACTATAAATCGTTGATTTCTGTATGAAACACCATACACCAACTGTGAACTACAATGCAATTCAGCGGCCTAAAATACTGTTTTGAACGACCATTATTTAGAAAACATAAGAAAACTGATACCAGAGGTTGAAATAAGAAACTGAAATGTTATGTGAATCTTTACGGGCTTCCTTGTTAGATCTCAACAAACGCTGTGTAGGAAAAACAGTAAACGTCCTTTTATTTTTATTAATTTACCAATGATTTTTCTATTAGATAATTTGGTAAAAATTACTCTTCAGAGCAAATGAGATTAGTTGATAAAAACTTTAATCGCACACAAGTAAGGATAAACGTACATACTACGTATTTTATTAATATCGAAAAATATACCGTTTAACCACCAAGCCTGTTAAGAAACGAATAAATCATTCAATTGCCAGTGGCATTTTGCTTTGAAACGAAAATGTATATTCCAAGAAATTACTGAATGCAACCGTGTGGCCGATTGTGAACTTTGTAAAACACTGTAATTCAAGTTGTACCTTTAATGTTACATAAAGTACTATTCTTTCAAGGAATTATTAGCACGTCAGTAAGTACTTAAATTTCGGTAAAAAGTGTTTTTAATTATTGTTTTGTTTCAAGCGGTTATCTTCCTAGTTTGTCTATTAAAAATAAAGTACCAATAAATTATAATTATGTATATAATAGTCTCTGTGATCACTAGGGTGAAAACCAGCAGTGATCAGCGAATGGTGAGAGGTACACTGAACCTTAACATTAGGCTCGAGCGGTCTCGTCTGATGAAGTCTACGCTCTGTTCACCACGTGCCCTTAACCAAAACCCCGAGAGCTTTCAGCTCAAATTGCATAATCGCTTTCAGTGCCTAGAAGATTGCGTTACAGTGGACGATACAAAGAGCAGGCTAGTGGAAACTGTCCGTGCGGTAGGAGCTGAGTTTTGCAGGACCCGCCGTATGAACAAGCCCCAAAAGCTCTCCGATGACACTCAAACTCATGAAAGCCAGGCGTGAGATGAAGCTGCAGTCTACAACTGACGTGTCATTCATATTGGCAACTGAATAGACAGATTTCTAAATGTATGAGGCAAGACATACGCAAATTTAATACAGCTTGTATTGAAAATGCGATAGAACGGAACAAAGGGTCCAAAGGTTTCGCCAGAGATCTGTCTATCGGAAAGACATCTGATCAAGTTGAAGACCGAAAGCGGTGCAGTTATTTCTGCTGGAGCCGAGATTTTGAGTGAGATCGAGAGATTTTACGGACAGCTGTACAAAACGTCGTTAAAACCACTCTTTTTTTTCGAGTTGTTTTAGTTTTCGAGAGTCATCTCAAATCGCATAGTAAACAGACATGACGACTTCCAGCCTCCCGAACAAGCCGGATACCGAAAAGGCTAAAGTACCATAGACCACATACATACTCTACGTCAGATTGTACAGAAGACCGAGGAGTACAATTTACCATTATGTCTGGCGTATGTAGACTATGTGAAAGCCTTCGATTCAGTCTAAACTTGGGTGGTACTACAGTCTCTCCAGCGGTGCTAGATAGACTCTCGGTATATCGAAGTGCTGAGGTGTTTGTACAATGAGGCTACAATGTCTATCCGAGTACAAAATTAGAGTACAGAACCAATCCAGCTGCAGAAAGGTGTAAGACAGGGTGATGTTATATCCCCGAAACTCTTCACCGCTGCATTGGAAGATGTTTTCAAACAGCTGAACTGGAAAGGATACGGTATCAACATCAATGGCGAATACATCACTCACCTTCAGTTTGGTGACAACATAGTTCTTATGCCAGGATCGCTGGAGGAGCTTAGCACAATTCCCAATGACCTCAATAGTGTCTCCCAATAGGTTAGTCTTAAGATGAAGATCATGTCTAACGTCCATGTCACACCAATACTGGTTGTTGTTGGGAACAACAGGCTCGAAGTTGTAGACGAGTACGTATAACTTGGACAAATTGTCCGATTAGGTAAGTCCAACTTCGACTCAGAGGTCAATCGACGAATCCAACTCGGCTGGGCTGCGTTCGGGAAACTACACGATATCTTCTCGTCGAGTATACCACAAAACCTCAAGAGTAAAGTATACAACCAGTGCGTGTTGCCATTGGTGACATATGGAACATGGTCCTTCACTGCAGGTCCGATGAGGAAGCTCAAAGTTGCTCAGCGCGCTATGGAAAGGGCTATGCTCGGAGTTTCTCTACGCGATGGAGTCTGAAATGATGATATCCGCAGCCGAACTAGGTTAACCGATATAGTAGCAAGGACCAGCAAGCTGAAGTGGCAATGGGCCGGCCGCATAGCGCGCAGAACCGACAACCGTTGGGGAAAAAAGGTTCTCGAGTGACCTCCACGTACAGACAAGCGCAGTGTGACTCTCACTCACCGAAAGAAATGCTGAAGCACAAGATGGCTCTAATTTACGCCGGTATTCTGCGAGGCCGTAGTTCTAACCCGGTCGAGCCAGCCTTTTTGAGCAGCAGCAAACGCCGCCGTGTGGCTCCGCCATTTACAATGTATACATATAATTCATGTATGTAGTATATGTCTATCTTATCATCATCCAGTTACCAAGACACAAGAAACTAAGGATGGATGGACAGGATATAAAAAAAAAGACTAAAAGTTTAGTTCGTATATGAACCTAAGTGCGGATTTAATTTTATCGTGATATGAACATATAATTGTGTTACGATTTCACTACATATTTTTTTACTGTCAGCTATTTTGAGTCAAGATATATTTGTTCTACTAGTTAATAAGACCAACGACTCCCAGGTTAAAGTCCTTACCGACCGTCCACGGCGACATTCACTGCATACATTTGAAGCAGCCGCCACGCCGACAATGAAATCCTGCGAGGTCGCTGCTCTTGTCGAAATTATTACACTATTACTCATGATAAATGGTGCTTGCGTTTTATTTGGATTATAAGGCTATTTAATTTGTTTGAAAGGTTGTTGTTCTACTAATAAATTATTCACTATAGGTCAATACGGCATTCAGTGTAACTGATACGTTTACTCGACTAAAAGGTTAAATTTATTTTCGTTTACATAGAAGTTGCAACTCAGTATTATAATAGTTGCAAGCAAAGTTGTCAAATAGTAAAAACAGTCTTGTCCGACTCTTAGTCGGAAAAACGTTTATTCGACTTTTGTTATACAGCTCCAAGTCTATATCACTGATAAGTCGTAGCAATTACTATTACTTGTCGTCGCGAAACACTCCTAATATAACAAAAAGAAGTTGTGGGGCGTATAAAATCTTTAGTTTTTATACTGATGAAGGAAATACACTACTTTCATAACAAGTGACTGGACAAAAGTCTTCCCAGAAAAGCGTTGTTCTCGAACCTCGTCTTTATGGCAGAAGAAAGCACCGCATGCGGGTGAGCTGAACTTTACTTAATTATTTAACTCATGGATTAGGTATAAGGAGGAGTACACTATCCATCTTTTTCTGCTAATGTCAACCTCTCCTGCCCATGCTAGCTAACAAACGAGGCTCTGTCGCTCCACTCATGGCGGCAAATCAATCCGAATTTGCCGTATATCACAGCACATGGAGAGCTGCATCTAATTCGAGAGTTTGGCACTGCGTTCACCAACTAGGCTTGCCTAGCGTTGTTTTAGCGAGAGGACTTAATTCAACAGTGAATTTAAATAGTCTGATGAATGTAAAAGAGAAGTTTGATGAATTTTACTTGTAATATTTAAAATACTTTGCTTCATCAATTATTACAAGTTTTAATTAATACAATTATTATGGTTCCTTACTCGTAACTATAAATAGTATCAACAAAATTAACAAAAAGTTTGATTTCATAAACAAAGTTGTGGGAAACAGAACGCAGCAGTAGCACAATGGCGATTACGTCAATCATATCAAATCAAAGTCAAACGAGCAGCTCTGTGCAAACGAGTTAGAGTAATGATTCACGAACGACTTATTATTTTATTATTCGCTATCATACGTTATGTCGACGAAGTAACGAATTTACTTGTTATTTAATTACTAATGTAACTGTATATACTTACTTTATTAAGTAGGATTTGTCAATAAAAAATCACAACTACACAAATGAAGTAAGTTATTTTTCATAATAAATTCCATAAATATCCGTAGTTTTCTTATGTACTATTTTTAACACGTATTTAAGTAAATTTTAAATAATTAAGGCATTAAGTAAATACAATAACAATGTATATTTTTCAATATCACATTTATTCCTTTCAAAGAAATTTTTCGTTTTGTTCCACCCTCTTTTAGAATTGTAAAATCGGGACATGATTTAGGTATTTACAATAAATATAATTATGGAACTATAGAAGGTGCATGTACCTATTTTTATCAGTTTTACATTAAAAAAATATTTTTGTAGTGATGGTGACATAAATATTTAAAGACATGTATTTTTATACATAATGTCTGCAGTCTGTGATTATATTCTAGAAGGCCCCAACCTTAACATTATATTTGACTGATCATATATACTCGAAAAAGAACATTGATTCCTGCCTAGAATGATTTGTGAGGCTATTGAAGATGGTTGGGAGCTCCCACCTGCTTGGGATCCTGTAACAAAAAAAAATATCCAAGATCAAGAATACCACTGCACAATATTAGGATATCAAACACCTCATTCCAGTCCTGTAAAACACTGAAAAAATCAGGAATAAAAGTAATTAAACATATTAAAATTTAATTTCAATTAATAGTTTAATTTCAAAATTAAAAGTAAGTTAAATAATCACTAGTACTATTCATACTAGTAGCTTTTCTTTTCTTTGCTTTCCACATTGTTATTTTTCTTCAGTGGTTTAATGGAAATGATTTTGAATGGGGCATATACCAATGAATAAAATATTTTAATTTGAAAATTATGTGTGCCTGGAATTTAAGCAATTAAAATTGCAATAAAATAGTAGACTAGTTAAAATAAGCAACAAATTCCCATTATTATTTCACTAATCAGACCACAAGGAAAACACCCAATATAAATATAGAATAAAAAATTTTAGCATTGAAAACCTTTTTTTAACCTAATCTAAAAGTTCACTTATTGCTAATAAAATGAGCTGTATGTAGAGATAATTTTTTGTTTCAGTAATTTTTACTCTCCACGGATATGCGAGGAAGATCATCTCAGCTCCCAATCATCTGATGAAAAAATGGACACTGGTTCAGAGTCATTTCGTTCAACACAAAATACTCCAAATTCTGTACTGTCATCAGATTTTGAAGATCATGTTGAGCATAATCCAGTCCTGCGACTATCAGGACCTGAAAAAAATGACAATACAAAAGTTTACAAATTAAAAGAGGAATTGAATGATAGCTTAGTTTCAAAAATGTCTAATCTGAGTCTTAAAATTACAACAGACAATCTTAGACCTAAACACCTTGGAATCAGCCCTCCCAGGTTAAGTTCTACACTAACCCTCACAACCAACCATCCATTGATGGGATTAGGTAGTCCAGATGAGAACTTTCCAGATTTAATACCAAAGAAAGTGTGTAAGATTGAGGATGAAAAAGATTTAAGTTTGTCCAGTATAGAAGATGAAAGAACTGCTAATCAGACTAATGGATATGAATTCTATAGTCCTCAATTAAATACATCAAAAAATAATCTTTATTTCTCAGAGAATTTTGTTACTGCAGATAGCCAACTTCTAAATGAATCTTTAAATGGGATTCCACCTGATGTTGCAAGAGTTGAACAAATAAGTCAGAAAGAAAGAAGAAAAATAGTTCCAAAGTTCACTGAAACTCCTAAGAAAGTATTATTAACACCCAAAAGGGTTCAAGTGCCAGATGAAGAAAGAGATGATAGTGCCATAGTGAAGTACATTGAAGAAAGGACTAAAAAATTATCTAGTCAAAGTACACCGAAAAGTAACAGTAGTGCTATAAAAATACCTGAACCTGAAGAATTTCATTCTGGGGTATGTTGCCCAAACTAGTATATTGTTGTTGTTCTTCTAGGGTTTATATTATTTATCAAACTTCTTCAAATTAAAGATTTAAAGGATTCTGTCAAATTTGGTTTTAGGAAGGTTTTGACAATAGACAAATATTTGATAATGTTTAGTGAGAAGCATCTTGGAGTATACATCCCAAGTGTGGTATCCATTCTACTATACACATAAAAATAGAATAGAAAAAGTTCAGAAACAATTCTTGAACTACCTGGCTTATGAAAGAAAAACTATAGAGGAATTAAATTCATGTAATAGAATAATAGCAGATTCAATTTTTATAACTTGATTTTGTTAAGTGGTTGGAGAAAGATTCTGTATTTTTATATAAATAGATTAAAGGCATCTTAGATGATATCCCGAAATTTTAGCTCTAGCTGCCATTAATGTACCAAAAAATCTACCTCAGAAGGGCAAATATAAGTTATTTAATGCCTAATGTTCTCAGACTAATTTGTGGCTAGGGTTACCCCTCAACCATATTTGTCTAAATAACTATTTACACTCTATCTCTGCTGTAGATACTACTTAGGAGGAAGTAAATTCCTTAAAAAAATGTTAGGCTTTATCAACTTCAAAATTTCTGATTTGTTCATATTTTTCCTGTGTCTGACCTCTACTCTGACTTCTGACATTTTGTTTTTATCTTAATTTTATGTGGGATATTTTCGTTGTTTTGTTTTGTTTCTTGTTTTTCTATATTTTTAAGTATACTATTATTTCATTATTAACAGTTATAACTTTATTACATACAAAATACCCAAAATTTCCAGAATTTTTATCATTTATTCTAGTTTTTTTTTTACTTTCATTAAAACTATATTATAGTAAAACATTCTATAAGTATATACTATAAGGTCACCAATGTATGTTACATATAGTTTTAGGTATCATATATATTAATATTATATAATGCAACAGATAATTTACAATTTGAGCTGTGGCTGCCTATAATTGAGTACAACACCAAAATGCATATTTAGTTATTTGTTTTGTAACATGTTTTATCTGTTGGTGGTCCTTAAATAAATAAATAGAAAAATAACAATAGATGTTCATGTGATTCAGAGTAATAACACATTTAGGGTTAAGAAGTGTTTTCACTTGAGTCTTATTTTTATTAAACTATTGCTGGTTAATCTAGATATTATGTTCTATATTTATTAACTTAAGAAACTTCATACTGAATTTCAATTTAATAAATATTTTCTTTTAGGTAGCTGAATGGTGTGAATCTCCTTCTCATTTGCGATCATTGCCAAACTTTGAATTGCCAATTGAGATGTCAAGTACCATAGGAATCCAGAATGTAAGAATAATGTTATTTTGTACTAATACCCTCAAAAAGGCAGAGAAGGCCTTTCTGCTTCTGTAAGTGCCTTTGTCCGGCAGGGATATTTAGAAGCTGCTACTTTTTTATTTTACTATACATATGTATGTGTAACATTATTTTTTTGAATATTTAACCAGATTTAACGTGAAAGCTATTTATACTAGGATTTTTTTTAAACTTGAATCCAGATGTGCTATAGGCAATTGTTAAATAAATAAATTATTTAAATATAAATGTGAAAGTTTCTATGTTTAAAGGATTGAATGGGTAGTAATGAAATTTAGTAGAGATATCGATTATGCCATGCAATAGGATATAGGATACTTTCTTGTCAATAACAATTCTCTTGGGACAACTGAGATGAGCTAGTATTTATAGACCATGTGTTACCTACATTCCTTAGTATAGAACAAAACCTCCAATAGTGCTAAAAATTTATATTTGATTTTATACATTTATATAACATTTGTTTTTACAAGCATCTGCTATACATCTGCTCTGCAGATAGGGGTCATCTGTGAAATATCTTTCTCCTATGCAGTTGAACTCTAGGTCTGTTGTGGCTCTGTGTTCATTACTTCATTTGTTGCCTATAATTCAACAATGTAGTATTCGCGTAAATACTTATTCGATAATAATAGATAGAATAAGAAGCCAAAACACCTGTGACAATAGGCTCTGAACACATAAGATGGATTTTAATGAAATGAGTTTATGATAGAGTCTGCAACAATGATATCCGCAGCAGAACTAAGGTAACCGACATAGCTCGCAGAATGAAGAAAAAAGATGATGAGTTTATGAGTAGTCGATTGATGGAAGGGTTTGGCAAAATCGCCACTTCCGGCAAGCGGAGTACTAGACACGTCGCACCATCGATCTGCTCTATTTTAGTCTGGTATTTTTTAAAAGGTTTTCCTGCCATTTGTCAGTAGACATTACGATTTACAAGGCTTTTATATAATTATGTTCAATGACAGAAGATTTTTGTTTGTAACATAACGTTGAGCACATTACAGTGAAACCAGTCTGAAATAACTTTTACAACACCTGGTATAACAGAGAACATATTTTTTCAATAAAGGTCATGTGTTGGTATATACCAATCAATAAGGAAAGTGTCTTTTTGTACATTCATTTTACATTTATGAAAAGAATTAGTATCTTGTAAAATAACAAACTTGTTGAATTGAATCTGCTCTGGCAAAGTAGGAACCGCATAGAGAAGAAAGCGTATCCTAGATTCCTGGCTAAGTTACTGTGAATTTAGCGTTCGTTTATTATTTTTGTGATAATTTTGATTAATATCAGTTAATGTTAGTTACCATATCAGTTAATATTCTTATACTTCACGAACGTTCATGCGAATGAAGTCGCGAGTGCATCTAGTGTAGTATTTATGTATTCACGCCTTGTTCCAAACGGGGTAGGCAGAGACAATCTTCTTCCACTTGCTACGGTCCTGACATACGTCTTTCACTTCTTCCACTTTCATCAATCTTCCCATGCATGCTCGTTGGTCTTGACCTGGCCTTTTTCCAGAACATCTCCGATTTGATCGTGAAATGTTCGCCTAGGTCTTCTTATCTCGGCTCTACCATTGACACTCGCCTCATTCATAAATTTGTTTCGTCAACCTAGTTTCATTCATCCTCTCCACATGTCCAAACCAGCTCAGCATCCTTTTCTCAATTCGTGACGCTCAACGTCAATGCTCTCTGATCACATTATTTCGAACCCTGTCAGTTATCTTCACATCAATCATACTTCTTGACGCTCTCATTTTTTCCGCATTTATCCTGCTTTCATGCCTCTTCTTTCATACCAGCTTCCATATGTTAGCGTTGGTACCAATAGCCCTCTATGCACAGCCAAACAAGGTTTGCGAGATATTGTCTGGCTGTTCATAAATGTATGCAATGCCCCATTCACCATATTACCTGCCATCGCTCTCCTTTCAATGTCACATTCGTACCTTCCATATCTCGTAAACATTGTTCCCAAGTAAACAAACTCATTCACTTGCTCTAAACTATCTTCCCTAATCTTGATACATACTTCCGTCATCCTATCCTCTCTTTCAAACCTTTGTCTTATAAACGTTTACTTTCACTCCCTTTCTTTCCAGTGCCCCATTCATTATTGTCACCATTGCCTGCACTTCCTCAAGCGATGACGCAAGTAAGACTTGATCGTCGGCGTAGAGCAAACATTTAACAAGCAACTCATTCATTCTTAGTCCACAATCAATCTCCGTCAAATCTGTCAAACAAGTCTCCATGAATAAATTGAACAGCCATAGGGATTCTACAACCCCTGTCTAACACCTTTATGGATATCAAACCAGCCCGTGTACGCCCCGTTTATTCTGATACAAGCTCTGGAACCCTCATATAGGGATTTCAGTGCTTGTGTCAGATCACTGCTCACTCCATGCAAAGATAATGCTGACGACAATTCATCCCCCACCACTTTGTCAGTAACTATGTAGTGGAGTTTGGTTTTGGATTTTCTTTAAATTGAATACTTCCAGGGCAGATGCAAAACTTCTGGTTCTTGACTGGAAGATATGTAATCACAGACCTCAAATATAAATTAATCTAGGAATATTACTTTATTTCAGGAATTGGAATCCCCTGATGTAGTGTCTTCATCTACACAAGAAGACAAGTCCGCATACCAAGCATTGTTGGATCCATATACTGGCAGTGTGGCACTGCACCATAGAAACAGTAAAAGCCCTGGCCCTGCTCGTAGGAAGATACATTTGGTAAGTTCATCAGTTTCACCTTACATTTTTAATTTGGTAACTATGGGGGGCCAGACATAAAAAATTGAAAAAATTTAGTGAACAGCTGCAGCTTATTTTCTGTCAGTTAATGCCATATACTTGGTTTTTGGTTAGCCCCCAGAAGAAGACCGATGCAGTCTAGATAGTGTAAGTGGATGTTCATTGGAATCAGAAGATGAGCCGCCAGAACCTGAACCTGCATCTGAGGATCAAGTGCAGTCTGACACTGAGGTTGATGACACTAAGAGGTACTTTGCTTTGTTTTCATAGAGTTCACAAATTTTTAGTATTACCAGTTATGGGCGAGTCTGAAATCTGAGGGTTTTGCTTATGTTTTATTCGGAATGATCACATTAAATTTTCTATGTATACAGGTTATTTTAGATTTTTCGAACCAATATTCGGATATAAGTATTTATCTATTATTTAATTAATGAGGTTTAATTTGTGAATACTAAGTTTCATGCAATATCCATATTCACTCTGTATATTAAAAAATTACAGGTCGAAATCAACAAACACAGTAAGTGAATGCAGTGACCCCATACCTGAATACTCAGCTGCGGAAGAAATGCAGGATGAAAGGTCATGGCTAACTGTACCACATGGTGGTCACAATGCTACCTGCGATATGAAGGTACGAAAACCCTGAACGACTTCATTTTGTTTATAAAAATAATATTATAACTGTTTAAATATTAAAAGACTTTCAATAAACCATGTTATCTCTTGGTTATTGAAGGAAAGTACAACTTATGTAATTATGTACCTAATCCGGCAGCCTGGTCTTAGGGCCGATATATACACGCAAAATATAAGTCATGGTAGCGTATTATTCGTCTCATTTTCTTCATTGCGAAGTCCTAGGTCAACCCTGATATACAGCTGATCAAGACAATGAACTTATATATTTTATTACAAAAGAACGTTCTATTATGTTCTAACCAATCCTGGGTGGAGTATGGTCAGACATTTTTATGAGATTGGGTCACTTTCATACACATAAAAATAAGACACGCATATAAAAAGTTGCGTACACATCAAAGGAATTGCTTGTTGTGAAAATGATTACCTATGTGCACGAACATCTTTGTTTAGTAAATGTGGGATGTTGAACGGAAAGATCACGGAGCCCACCGCATAATTATCCGAAAACCCAATAATCATTAGGTTAATAATGAAAAGTAAATATTAAATGTCACAAACGTATGCAATGAGGAAAAGCACATAAACAATTCTCGTGCACATCCGACAGATTAGATAAAAGTACATTATTTTTTTTTGCCATTCCTTTATACAGAAGGACACAAAAGGCTGACTTAATGCCTACATTTTTATGAAAGAAATATAGAAAATCATTTAATCAAACAAATTAAATAGCCTAATAATCCAAATAAAATGTAAGAGCTATTCATCATGACTAATAGTGTAATAGGCCCATCAGCTTTTCACTTCAAACGCAGACAGCGATCTTCGGTGCGGATGGTCGATATGGTCTTTGATCTAGTGTAAATACATCATGTGGCCAAATAAAAAACTAAAAAAAAAAACATTCTGTACTTATGTAATTGATATATTGATGACTAAGAAATAACCTGTAGAATATGAGGTTAAATTTAATAACGTAACTTCGTATCCATCCCGTACACATATGTGGGCTGTCCCGGAATTCTACGTCCAACTTTATTAATTACTAACAAAAATGACTAAGTTTGTTTTAAATATTTTTAAAAAAGTAGTAATACACTTACCTTCAACCTGCACGCCGTTGGACCATGAATTCGGGGACAACATGTATATATGTATCTTTATATCGATTTCTGGTATTTATTATACTTTATATTTTACCTTTGTCTATAGGTCATAGAGCCGTATAAGCGCGTCTTGTCGCACGGCGGGTACGAGAGCAGCGGTGCAGCAATCATAGTGTTCAGCGCCTGCCACCTGCCCGACACGGCACGCCCCGACTACCGATACGTTATGGACAATTTGTTCCTGTGAGTATTGCATTGGAGTGACAAACAAGTCAATAGTCCACCTGATGGTAAGTGGCAACTGCAGCATTATAACCCTCTGGTTACAGTTGTGTTGTAATCCTGGAGGACTAAGATTCCTCACAGCCTGTAATTATACTGGTTGTCTATTTATTTTTTTATATAAACTGAAAACTGCTAAACAATTTCATACACAGGCAAAATAACTAACTAACTACTAACGCCTAACTACGAGCGGCTAACGCACACTCGACGTAAAAACAAACCGGAATCCACTTAACCACCTTCTCCTCTGTAATCTTCCGTGTTAAACTTGTTACACACGGTAACAAGTTTAATTCTGGGGTTACAAGAGAGGCTGTGGCTATACCCGTAGACCCCCTGGGGACTTGGGATGCATATAATATATTTGGTAAAATTAAAAAAGTTTGAGAAAAACAAAAAAAAAAATCATCAAAATTTTGTTACTATTTTTTCTTTCCCCTTTTATGGACACAACTTTACACAGTTTTCATAACCTTTTAAATTCTTGTTTGCCATTTAAATGATAGATTTGTTAATTTTTTAATTATGTGTTGTATAGTATATTTCCTTATCCTTAACGTGTCGTTACAATAGAATTTATATTGCAACATGAGAGATTCAAATTAACCTTTTACTCTCATCCGAATGATGAATCAGAGAATCATCTCATCAGAGAAAGTACATGAAAATATGTACATTCTCTGTTTCATTGTAGACAATTGTGTACATGTACATCGAACGTAATGTATCACGGAATCAATGAGGCGTGTTGCCGCTTCGACCGCCGGTTAGTGGTCCGCCCCTCCCTTTCCCGCTACACCACTCGCTCCCGCTAACATCTAGAAACTAGCGGGGGGTTGTCTGTATCAAAATAAACGTTTTTTTTTCAGGTATGTAATTTGGAGCTTAGAGCGACTAGTAACAGATGAATACGTGTTAGTGTATCTACACGGTAGTGCGGGAAGAAGGCGGCTGCCGACTTTTGCCTGGCTACATGAGTGTTATAAGCTGATTGATAGAAGGTAACCTACCTTCGTTTTTATCACAAATTTTACAATGACTGTAAAATTTGTGATGTATTTAACAGCATTAGAAGTATCATTAAGTCAATAATTTGTTTTTAAAAACACCTAAAATTTGGCCATCTGGACTAGAATACCCTCTTAAACATTTTCTATGAAAGATTTGTCCGACATTATTATTGAGGAATGTTATTTTCGTCATATCTTCTTCAACCTAGCTCGAGTGTGGACTCGCCTTGCTGAACATAGACCTCTCCAAAAAGATGCCAACAGAAACCGGGGTAGATAAGCCTAAATCCCTAGTAAATAAGACTAGTGATGGGGAGCAGCCTCACTGGTACGAGGGTACCGGCGCAGTGCCCTCCAAACCCTGGAGGGGTTTCTTCAAAAAATATGCCGACTTCTGTTGGGTCTTTCTTGGAGAGGTCAGCAGTGGACTAAAATATGCTAATGTAGTAGTAGTTATGATATTAAAGTTAGTGCTAGAATTACTAAGTCAGGGTGATAATTCATTGTCGTATTTAGAGGACGAGAGGGTTTTGTCTTTAGTAGGCGTAAGATGATTTTCCACTAAGTCTCATCCCTTGGTTGTCGTAAAAGTCTTTTTCCTTAGAAAAAATCTCTTTAGGAAAATCTCAAGGTCTTCATCAGATGACGGAATAACCATCTGAAAGAAGCCAGACCAAACAATCTACACTAATGACAGGCTTCTAAATTGCTTAGTCTTTAGCACTGTGCTCGTCTACTAATTATGGTGACTATTAAGTCAGGAACTTGGACACTGAAGACAAAGGTCAGGTAAGTCGTGACCTTTGTCTTATGAACAGATTGTCACAAGGTGTTCTTACACCCATTTTTCGTCTCAGGGGTTTTCCTTAGTCGCCTCTTACGACACTAACGGGAAGGAAGGGGATTGCTGACTAGCAGATTTTTACGCCGCTATCACAAGGTTGATAAACAACTGAATAAATAATAACTTAAAATGGTTTTGTTTTTCAGATTACGAAAAAGTCTGAAGCATTTGTACCTGGTGCATCCCACATTCTGGCTGAAGTCTTTCGTTGTAATAACAAAGCCTTTTGTTAGGTAAGACTGTGCAGACTATATTCTCTGTTTTACATCTGAAAGTAAATTCAGCACTCTACAATAGTAATAAAAAGGATTGTAAAACCACTATATCAAATATTTATCAGGCATACATATAAACGTCGTATAGTGGCGGCATAGGAGAGTTTATCGCGATAATTGGTTCTGTAAGGGCCGATTCAGACCTGATGGAGTGCGTTAACGTGGATGGAACCGCGGACACATACCGCGGCAACCGACTACCATAACGAGTTATAATGTAAAAACGATATTTATATAAATGAAACCTCAATTTCCGAGTGGTTATGGGATCTTCCTGCGAATCCCCTATGTAAAGGGCTCTAGTTAGGAGGTTTTATGTACGATTTACAATATGTAAATGAAATAAATTATAAGATTTATAAATACATAACTTTATAAAAATTAAAATATGTATATTCTTTACAGTTCTAAGTTCTTCCGTAAATTGAGTTACATACGAAACCTAAATGAGCTGATGCAGGAAGTGCCCGTCGAACCCAACGCTATTCCAGAGATCGTGAAAGAGTACGACGCTACACGCCGATAGCTTATTACCATAATGTTGAAGCCAGACATTAGGAGATATGCCAACTCAGTACTTAGTTATAACCACAATAAAATAAGCATAGTGTGGTATATGAAGTTGATATATCCTTGGTAAATTCCTGTAATACCACTACTTACTGCTCAGACGGATTTAATAATGAAAATTATTATCGACGTTGTACTTGGGGTGCCGATTTTAATGTCGCTTTTCGTTCGATCAGCATGTCGCACAATGTCTGTACACACCTTAAAGTTGTTCGTACACATTTAAGAGGGTGGGAGAGAGGGGGAGAGAGGCCTCTCAGCTTTTCATACAAACTTTCTAGTTCTAGTCTGTTGTTATAGAAAACTTAAAATCGCTCTAATTTAGCTTTAATGCTCTTTTTCGGAAATGTTCTGGTACCTTTTTAAACCTATGTATCCGGGCTTAAGCACTATCATTTAAATTGGTTAATTAATTACGAAGATTAGGGACATCATATGAAAAGTCGTAAAGCGCTCTTAAATAGCTTCAAGTGAAACACAGCAAAGTACAGAGAAATTTTAATATATCGCCTTATGAGTTGATACCGATTTTGAAAAATGTTAATTTTTGTATTTTTGTATTAAAAAACCTAGGAAAAAATATTTTCTACCATTTTGCACAACATTATTACATATATGCATGAAAGACTTCCGATTCGTGTCTTAGAATAGAATAGTTTGTTTATTACTTTAGTGTATTCTACATTCCACAAGTGTACATGTATATGCAGTATTAATCGTAAAATTCTTGAATTTATCTCATTGGGATCTCTTACTAAAAAAAAACAATATTATTTTAAACATTTTATTAAGTTCTACAAAATATTTTTTTCACAAGCTAGTTACTGTATGTTTAATTTTGAATAAAATTCAAAACGATGCAAATCCTTGCAAGTTACTCAAATATCAACTTATCACAAAAGTAAAAAAAAAAATTCTGCTCCATACATAAGATCCATGTTTTTGATTTAGCACAGTTACAATTTTTTATATAAGACCATTCATTATTAATAGCATTAGTAACTGGTGGGAGCTTTAACTTATTTACATTTTCTTGGTTAGCTTTTTGTATCTACGGTTTCGTTACTAATCTTACTATATATGCAAATTCTAGTAGTAATACAATTTACAGGTAAAATAGATTTTATATTTATATTATTTGTTTAACATTCCTGTTTCGCATTTAATTATTATTATTGTTACCACAATGCTATAACTGTTGTATTTAAAACCAATAGATAAAGTTTAAAACTAACTTAACATTCCGTAACTTAATCACAATTGCAATGTCACGAAGTAGTGTATTATCTATATCACACAGCTTTCTTAGGATTGTGTCTGCGTATTTGTATACATGTAAATCTACTTTTCCTCGACTCACTTAAATAGGGTATTTAAATATAACTATCCAATAAATAGAAACAAAGTAATTTACACTACATACATTTAAAAAAAAAATCTTTGGACAATTTTTATTAACTATTTCTTATCCAAAGTTTCAACTAAATCCTCTCTTAAAACAATATAATAAAACATATTATATCTCAGCTCTACATACACACCATATACGCTTTTCGAAGCCTTTCCAATAATAATAAGTTAAATTACCGTAGTTCTTCGTATTACTAGAAAATATTTTTTACGTTTCAAGGTTTGGCCATAAAATTGTATTAGTATTATTAGATACATTGAAATTATTTAATCATAACTTATTTAAATACCTACCGTCCACAATCATACAGACAGTAAAACAACCAAAACATCAGCATATAAGTAAAATATAATATAAACGCAAAATCATCCGTAAAACTGCCATTATTTCAGTATGCCGCCATAACTATTTAAAATGTGTAATTATGTGTATACCAACAACGAAAATATAAAATTATTTTCATTTATTAAAATTGAATGGGCCAGTGAAATTCATACGATAATTCTCATTCTTATGTTATAATATTTAACCTAATCCTAGTATATTCTCTTTCTGAAATAGATGTACATATTAAAATTTGCACATATTTCTTGCACAATGCGGATAATTTTTACTATTAGTTTTATAAGAAGAAGAAGTAATCAATAAGATGAAGTAAATAAATATAATCCGAAGATGATATTTATGGCAAACATTCAACTGTAATTGAACAATATCATACAAAATTAAAGCATTTATCAGTGTTGTCACGGTTATTTCACAGCTATTTCCAGAGATTACAAGGTGAACTCCATATATTTTACTCCTTGAGTTTCAAATCTCTTGATAAAATAAACAAGGTATAACATAACCAATATAATAAATGAAACGCTTTTCTTTCGCATGGAGTCAATGACAGGGCACCGAAATGGTTTTTAGCCGTTCCTGTATGACATCTGATGAAGTAATTTTCTGGAGAATGGTTTTTGCCAATATTCGTTCATTCTTCAAACTCATTTGTACAAAACACCAGCTTTTTCTTTATAAGCAGCTGTTAAACAAAAAGATATGAAGGAATAGAAGTAAAGATGCATAACTTGTGATAAATTAGGGGATTGAATATGTATTGCAAATGTATAATGGTCTTTATTAACTGTTAAAAGTTTTGTCGGTATCGTTGCATGTAGATGTAGATATTAGAGGAGTGGTCAATGTAGACGGATTTATTCGCGTGGCGTAAATGAAGTATATAAGTGATATGAAACATTGTATACATAAAATATTACATAATCCAAAAAAACTCCGTTATATACATTATGAATTATGAAAGTCACTTAAAACCTATACATATGGTTCACAATAGGAAATAAAACCATTTATCTGTTCGATTGTTTTATGTATCAAATATACTCGTGAACATGAATGAAAGAATACAAGAGCACTGCGACGCAGGTAATCAGTTATCTTAATTTTCTGATTAAATGTAGACAATAGTCAGAAATATGTCATATTTATAGATTTCGTATATTAATGTGTAACCATAAGAATAACCGATAATACTAGTAGATAAGGGAATATCCTTTCTGCGTGCTCCTAACGCCGCTAATATATTTCGTTCTCCTTGAGTCCCAATGCCTCATGGCCGTTTTATACCGTAGCTGCTTTATTTCCTTAGCTGCGTTAGCACATAGCCCAGTAGGTGCCTTATTCATGTACATTTCTAAATCATTTTCAGGGTACCTCTTATTAATCTACAATTATTTTACTATATAGATTAAAAAAATAATTACTCTCACGACTTTATATTCAGGTAATGGAGTGGTTGAGGTCTAAACATTTATTTTAGTCGTTTCAACGCACTTTTCATGATTCTTTCATACATATTTTTCTTTGTATGTATGTATTTTGGATTTAAAGTTAAAACTAGTTGTCGAATTTGATTGAAATGAGATAGAGATTTAGATTATGGCATAGAATAGGATACTTTTTACCTCAAGATTTCTCTGCAGGGCAAAATTTATGATCATAAGGGCACCCGCTAGTTCAAAATAAATGTGTTCCCAGAGTGCCAGTGCATAATTGTACTAATGTTTATTTATTTATATACATGATTAATAGTACTAATAATGTGTCATATTATTAAGCACCGAAACATTCACTTACCCCGTCGGGCATGGCAATGTGTATGAATTTTAGGTTTTGAATGTGTAATGGCTGTTTTAACTTTATATATAATTTGGCAGTGGTGGAGAACTGTACGTACGTATTCACTGAAAATAGGAAAGAACGTCGAAGGATTACAGTAGAAACAAAAAAAATATTTTAAAGAAGGGAAGTACGCGACGCAAGCCCAGAAATACTCGATTCGGTATGCTATTATACCTTCACAGATTATGATACAAAAAAAGGTAGATACGTTACTAGCCCACCGTAAATGAAGCGAACAAAAGACTACAATTGTTGCCTCAGTCGCTTTCCAATTAGTAGACGATATAGACGTGCTTCCCAGTCTCCGCTAACCGTGTTTAGATTTCGTTTAAAATACCGGCATGTTTTACGCCTCAATGCACTAACTGTATGTAATGTAAGTAAACTAATAAAATTATGTGTGCTGCCGCTTCGTTGGGGACGTTTTGTTTGTGAGCAATGGTTAGTGAGCATCTTTGTATGCTACCGATATATGTAACCGAAAAAAATGTCTATCTTTATTTAAAAAAAAATTTTCACGTGTCATAACTTTGAAATAATTGAAATTCTATTGTTTTGAGTCATATTAAGACTTATGACACACACTCGAAAGGTTATCGTGGAATTGAAAGCGGCTGTCACGCTAGTGTTCCCTATACTTGGATTATTAGTTATTCTTATAGAAGTACTTTTATGATGGTTTTGTTAAATAATAATCTGCGCAAAATTGAGCAACTTGGTGTAAGTGTCTCAATTTAGTACAATTTAAAGGGTATAATATTATTAACAGATCCATTATGTATTACTGAATTATATTTCCGTACATATTATCTCAGTTAAACTAATTTTGTGATAGCGTCGAATTGTGCTTATATGGATCAGATTTTTTGACAAAAAATATGTTAAATTAGATTCTTGCATGTTGATTATAAGTATATAATTGATTTGGCGATATAGTAAGCAATCTTAATCAAGGCTTTAAAATAGATTAATTATAATCCTATTTCAGGAATCTCGATTGTTTTTTTTGATTTTTTATAGTACTTAATAATTGAAGTAGGATATAGGTAGTTTTATTCTGATCCACTATTTTTTGAAATTGTAACTCCTATTAAAATTATTTACTGAAAAGGATTTTCTATTTATAGTAAAATATTTTGGCATATAAAATTTTCATTCTGAATTCTAAATTTAATATGATGTTAATTATTTTTGCCATAAAGCTGGTGAAAATTGGTTGTATTATAATATTAAAAATTATGAAAATTTGAGCACAAAATATTGTCTTTGTGATAATTAAAATCAGGTACCGCAGAATACTAGAGCATCCTATTTTATTTGTCCTCTGATTAAAGCTGTTCCCAGCTATCTGAAGTACAATATTTTACTATATTTGAAATTTATTTTGTGACCACTAAACACATCAAAAACTGTAATGTACCTAATTATATATATAAGAAAACGTATTTTTGGATAGCACATTAGCTAGCACTTAGAGATTAATATCGATCATAACTAGACTAGGATCTCAATAATAATGTTGTTTTAGTCAAAATTCATGTACATTAGAAATATGATTGCTGTTCTGATTAAAATTAAAACAAAATTACAAAACATATATCTACTTAGTCCCATTGTTTCAAATCGGAATGTAAAACTGTATTATTCATTACTTCTTAGTTCGACAATTCAAACATCTTACTTCAACACTTAGTTAAACATATTTTTATTTTGTTTCATAAGTCTGGTGCCGACTCAAATATTAATCATAACAGCAATTGATGCAAAAGCACAATAATAGAGGTGTGTACGTGAATAGCCAATAATATCGCTTTAATATATATAAGATTTTATACATGATCATGCAATCTAGACGAAAATTATAGATTGAGAAACGCGCTGCTGGGTAAGATAAAAGACATCTTTTTTATTTATGACTGTATTAGTACACGGTACTTTCATAGAAATGGATCATGTTCTGCAATATATTTTTGTGCATTTTGTATGGTGATATTGATTACCAAAATTTCACTTGTTTAGATTTCTATTTATACCATTATGTGTATGAGGAGTAATGTTTTTCAAAATTTGATAATAGAAAATATTTTTGACATGACTCAAGATACTCGTATAATGTTTTCTTGTATCTACGCGAATACTAGACATTTGAAATGAAATTACTGTTTACGGATTTTATCGCGTTTTATTTAAAAAAAAATAATTTAACCCGATAAAATCTGTAAACAGTATTTTCAAAGACAAGTTCAGGACAGGGTTTAGATTTAATTTCTATTGAAAGTACAATGTAATAATTACTTTTTCTTTTTAAAATATTTGCTGCGTTTCGCATCGTCTATAACTTTCTTTTTTGATATTTGGTCATTGTACATTTCAATTGATTTGCTGTACAGGTGCTTTAATTATATTGGTACATTTTTGTTATTGTGAGTGAAGTAAAGTGTCTGTATGAAAATTTTTGCATACGTTATTTAGACCCCGTATTTCTCATTTGTTTATTGGTTTTATTTATTGATTTACTATATGAATGACTTACAATAGTCGAAGGAACCTCAATCACGGTATAAAGAAAAGATCCTTTTGCCTTTACCAAGTTTCCGGAAGTTACTGTTTGTACAACAGTCCCCTGCAAATATTCAGTACTATTGCCACAGTAATATAATATAAATGCAGTAGAAATGAGAGCGTTAAGAAGTATGATTGATGTGAAGATAACTGACAGGGTTCTAAATAATGTGATCAGAGTATTGTGGCGTGAAAGACGATGTAGTGACACAAATTGAGAAAGGCATGCTGAGCTGGTTTGGACACGTGGAGAGGATGAATGAAAGTAGGTGGACGAAACAAATATATGGGGAGAGTGTAAATGGTAGAGTCGGGAGAGGAAGACCTAGCGAACATTTCACGACCAAATCGGAGACGTTCTGAAAAAATGCCAGGTCAAGAGTACTCTAAACCAACGAGCATGCATGCGAAGATTGATAAAAGTGAAAGACTCGAAAGACGTATGTCAGGACCGTAGCAAGTGGAAGAAGATTCTCTCTGCCTGCCCCGTTGGGAACAAGACGTAAATATATACATACATACATACATTGCCTCAGTAACGTGAGCATCGTCTCAGGAACAAACATTTTTAATAGACCTATTGTCATACATATGTTTTCAACAAGAGAGATTCGAAATTGTAACAGCCTAGCTAAAAGAACCACAATTTTAAGTCATTCTCCCGACTCGTAGCATTGAGATTGAAATCGACATTATATTCTAATGTATAACGTAGTCAATTGTTATTTAACTGATATTAGCGTACCTGCCTACTGCATGGGAAGGTCCTGCGTACCTACAGGATTTTTGATCTGGGTTAAGATGCACGCAACGCAAATACTCGACAATCTATGTTTTATTAGTGTTTATTGGTTTCAGCTGGTATTCGAACCCAATAATCCTCTGTTCAGTAGGCAGGTATGCTGACATTGATTTCAATACGATATAGAATGTCGAATTTATTTCAAATCTACGAAGAGTTGCAGAAACATGTTTACAATATGTAGTTCCATAGAATACATTAAAGTAGTTCTTTCATAATACGATGAGTGCTTTTATACTTCATAATAGTATAAATTATTCCCAATTATTGTCTGATTCTACTCAAAGTTGCAAACCCCTCACAACTCAACAATTATAGACCTATTTCTATTCTACCCTTATAATCAATAGTTCTTAAATCTGTAGTTCACAACAAGTCTCAGGCTTTCATTTATAAAAGTAACTGGCTCACTCAATTTCAACCGGGCCTACGTCCTGGACACAGCACTACCATGCACTTCTTAAAGTCACATAGGACATTTGAGATGGCTTAGCTGCTCTAAGATATGGATTCCCAAAGTGGTCGACATAAACGAATACTGATTCGGGGGGTAGACGAGGTGTAAAAATCGACCCTATTAATGAACACAAGTTTTTATTTGAAACTTACAAGATACCGTATAAGTTGTGATGCGCGTACCAACTAATTATAAGAATGACTAATATTTTAGAAGAAAGTATCAGTGTTGTACTTTTAAAAAAAAATTACGCAATTTCAAATTTCATCAAAATTATTAATTACAATTAATAATTGTTAATTACACTTGATATTTACCGAATATATTATCTATTGTTATTGTTATGAGAAAATGATGTCAAGTTTACTCACTTAAACAACCGCAAAGTGTTTGCGGTTGGTTAAGTGAGTAAAAAAAATTGGTAAGTATTTTGTATCAATAGTAAAAAAAATTAGAGATAGGATTTTTAAAGTAATTTGGCTATGGGGATCTGAGGTATCAGTTCACTTCAGAAAAGGGCCTAATGTAGTTTGGGAATCCCTGGCTTGGAGGATAGAAAGGTCATAGTGCTTATCATTGACTTTTCCAATGGCTCCAACATGGTAGACCATAAAATTCTCCTCACCATGCTCCATAACCTCACTTTGACTGCACTTTAAGTTGGTCCACCCATATTCAAAAAATAAGTGTTTCAGTTATGTTTATGCTGAGTGCTCTGAATCGTATTAAATACTTTGTATTTTTATATATATTGCGTATTATTATATTATGCAGTGTATGAAATCTTTATTTTGGTTTTAGCTATTCCGTAACCGCCTTCGATGTTTTATCACTAACAAAGTTTGATAGGCAGATACTTTTAGCATTATGCCCACCATACATCATATATTGTATATGGTTCAATAAAGAATAAATTAAGCAGTTTTACCGCTAAAAGAAAATCTTTGGAGGGGAAGTCTTGAAAGAAGAAGAATTTTAGTGTAACAGGGTCAAAGTTTACATAAGCTCTCCTTCTCCCTCGAACTGGTTTCTGCTTTCTGGGTTCGTTGCCCATGTTGTATTGGAGGCCGTGTAGAAAGGCGCGTTTGTGTACCAGCGCGAAGTACCTGTAGGGGAAGCTAGAGCATGAGTCCGAGGTGAGGTAGCCTAGGGCGGCCATCTCTGATGGTGTCGCAGATGTGTGTGGCGAACGTTACCGTGACCCTGCTGACCGCGAGGTTTTCATTAGTGCAAGCCTGCCCTTGGCCCCACGGGGCTGGAAATGCGTTGGATATTTCCCCATGTGCAAACAAATCCCCGGTGCTATTGTTGTTTGTTTACTGTTGATACTACATTTTGACTTATAAAGCATTTAATCAAATTGTCCCTTATCATTAATAATTTTTGTACATGTTTGATGCAAATAAACTATTTCTATTTCTATCAAAGTTTGTAGTCGTAGGTACTGTCATTCACATGACCTTCCCATGTCCGATGAAATGCTAATGACACATACAAAATATCTATTATAGTTTTTTATAATTTGTTTTGCACCTGCCATCTACTTTTCACCATGACAAGGGTTGACTGGTAGAGAATACGACTTGGCATTAAGTCCGCCCATTGTAACCTTTACCTTAAGGTCAACAATAAAGAATAAATAAATGAAATAAATAGTTAAAACGGGAAGTCACTAGCGTCTGCCCGCGGTTATACCCGCGTGGCCTTAAATTTTTTCTCGGCAAGTAAGATAAAAAAACCCTGTCACCTATGTGTTATCCTGTATCTTATTCCATGACCTAATCGATCTTTTTACCAAATTTCATTTAAGTCCTCAGTACTTCATGTATGATTAAGAGACTAACACAAACACAAACCCTGCACGTTTTAGTTACTCGGATAGTCAGACCTTTACGCCTGCCTGATATCCAATGCTTTGATACATCGTATTATGTTATGTTACGTTAACTTAGATCGCATCGATTACATAGTTCATCGAAAAGAGGCACATTTATATCAATATGATACAGGTAAAAAGACCAATGTATCAAAAATCCATCACAGTTAATAGCTTTAGGTTCGTTTTAATCATCTTCATCTTTATAATAAAAACTGTAAAAGAGATGAGTTTAGATATTAATATTTTTGGGAAATTTTGTGTTTGGGATGGTATAGAAGAGAATTCAAATATTTTTAGAGCTTTTGTATGTTTGCTCGCGCATTAACTTAAAAATGGTAAGATCGATCTCATTAAATATTTCGTTGTATAGGTTGCAATCGGTTAAGTAGATACAGCTTGAGCTATAATTATACCTATATACTGTAACTAAGCAGGGGTCATGAATGTCTAGTTAATTCGAACTGCAGCGTTACTTACTCGGTCTAGATTAAGATATTAATAAAAAATAAGCTCTCATGATCATATACCCACATGGGCAGGTCAAAAGTTGCGAAATTAAACCCGTGTGAACCCATATATTCTAATCTATTGATATTGTAATATACAATATTACAAAGAATGTTCTTCATTCGCTATCTGTGCCCGTGTCTTTGTTCGCACGATCAAGGTTAATGTCAAACGACGTGGCGTTCTACAAATAACAAAAACGGCTTTAAAATATGTTAAAACTTAAATACATAGACCGCAGTCATGATTCCGGAGCCTGATCAGATCAGGCGCTGGTATTTGGTATTGCGATTACGTACGCACTTTAGTTGCGAGCAAAGAGTTTTGTTTAAATATGCGTTGGGGACGTGGTGGATCGTTGGGGGAAGAGAGGAGTATCGGATTTGCACTGGACTAAATTAGCCGATGGTCGCCAGAAAGGATGATGTTTCCGAGTACTGCGGATAGCGGATACTGGAGTTCGATGCGCTGCCCAGGTAGGATTCGAGGCCATGTTAGTAGGCGATATGTGGCGAAGGTGGAACATCGAGGGGTTTTAGTCACTGCAAACCTGGCGTAATCTGTCCTTACGCGCTCTGAATTGGGTATACGAAAGATATTTTCCCATCGTATAAAAAAGGCGCGGTCAATTCAATTGAAGTTACCTATTACCTATAAAATTTTCTTGTCTTTTAGATTAGATGGAAAGGGAATCAAAATCATAGCAGTAACTCAATATAATTATGAAAATTTATATCATATACATACATAGCTCTATTCTATTACAATTTCATGAAGTGTAGGTACAGACGAAACGATCCTGATTTTCTTTACTGCTTATCCCACGCCCTCTCCTAAATACTCATTTATCTACCAAATGGCTCTATTGTAATTTTATTATTCGTATAGGTATTATACTTAATAATAATTAATTATACTTAATATTTTGTATGCTGTATATATGTGTATATATGTATATATTTATATACATGTATTTATTCCGTCTGTATGTATTTAATTGCAATTGTATTTTATATATTTATTCATGTTTTTTTTTAACAAATTTAATGTTTGGCACCCTTACAATATCTCTCCACGCCCCGGGTTGACTGGCAGAGAATGCCAAAAGGCATTATGTCCGCCCTTTGTAATACTTCTGTTTAAATTTATTTAAATAAAGTTTAAATAAATAAATAAAAAATATACTTACACAAATATCAGACGAACGAAGTCGCGGGCTTTCGTTAGATTTTTAATGAAATAACTACCCTTTTTTACACAGTCCTCGAAAAGGCGTTTCTACACATGTTGTTGTTTTTGTGATGTTTAAAATCAAAGAATAAGATCATATATTTTAGATTAAAACCCCCTCCTAAGAGTCGAGTCGTTTTGTTGTCTTACATTTGAATACTGCTTAAGATTTCTAAAAATGGTTTTGTAGGTGGGATGAACCATCGGTTTTGTAAGCGCAAAATGAGTAAAATTTAAGTGGACTATGGGATAAAAATCGTAAAACGCTAGAGACCCGGTTCCGATTCCTATCAGCAATAGGTTTCCTATTCAAGTGCTCATCTAACATTGATTGGAAAAGGTGAGGAAACCTTCATGTCTAAGAACACGAAATATCTCTCGTCTGTCCATAATTAAAGAGATTATCAGATCTATTAGGCACAAAGGTCAGTAAAACATCCTTAGGTAAAATATTTAGAACGTGATAGGCGGCGAGTTTCTACGGCTCATTACCGAGTCTCGAAGGATCTTGTTGTACCCTTGGCCCAATCAAAGGGTGCTGGAAACTTGGGCCATTGTGGTTGGTGTCAAATCCATATTGCGTGTCGGCCACGCCCTTTAGTGGAACACCAATGTGGAACCCAGATATTTATCTATTTTAGTTTAAACACAAATCCAGGTATTTGTGTAACTATCCCGATTTTTTTTCACTAGGTACCGGCTGATTGCAACATTTTTTTGGCGGTGAAGTCGGCATAGCAAATACCTACTACCTAATTGAAAAAAAAACTGAGAAATAATGAAAAATCTTTTCTACCGTTGCACGCCTCATTGCGCGTTAACCGTTTGAGGGAATGCACGTTTTTTGTTTAGTTAAGTGCTTCTTTGCTATTTAAGAACATACTTGGTAGGTGCACACTAACGCAATTAAAGTAAAATTTATTATGTGATTAAATGACACTAATGACCTTCCTTACTATTTTACATTAACTCTTTAATAAGAGACTATTGCTGATTAGCATTATTAAACTTACTGTTTAACAATGCTAGTAAGCAGTTATTATAGGATCATAATAAATTATAACTGAGTTCTTTTTTCATTTAGTAAACAAATTTTTTAAGTCGAGTTTCGTTAAATGGCATATAATGATATAGCCATGGGGTTACTATTTTTTTTAAATTACTTATTATAAATATATAACACTGCGTGTAAAGTCATGAAAATAAATTAATAAATTTTGTGGCATTTGCCCTTTTAAAGTTATTTATATCGTCACAGCTAGTAGGGACTACGAACATTAAAACTAGACAAAAAATATAATTAGGCAGCTGTAGGGATAAAGCCGCTTTAAGAAAAATTATCACAAATCTCCACCGCTTTTAAGGGCTTAGATATAAGTTTAAATAAATAAATAAAAATATACTTACACAAATATCAGACGAACGAAGTCGCGGGCTTTCGTTAGATTTTTATTGAAATAACTACCCTTTTTTACACAGTCCTCGAAAAGGCGTTCCTACACATGTTGTTGTTTTTGTGATGTTTAAAATCAAAGAATAAGATCATATATTTTAGATTAAAACCCCCTCCTAAGAGTCGAGTCGTTTTGTTGTCTTACATTTGAATACTGCTTAAGATTTCTAAAAATGGTTTTGTAGGTGGGATGAACCATCGGTTTTGTAAGCGCAAAATGAGTAAAATTTAAGTGGACTATGGGATAAAAATCGTAAAACGCTAGAGACCCGGTTCCGATTCCTATCAGCAATAGGTTTCCTATTCAAGTGCTCATCTAACATTGATTGGAAAAGGTGAGGAAACCTTCATGTCTAAGAACACGAAATATCTCTCGTCTGTCCATAATTAAAGAGATTATCAGATCTATTAGGCACAAAGGTCAGTAAAACATCCTTAGGTAAAATATTTAGAACGTGATAGGCGGCGAGTTTCTACGGCTCATTACCGAGTCTCGAAGGATCTTGTTGTACCCTTGGCCCAATCAAAGGGTGCTGGAAACTTGGGCCATTGTGGTTGGTGTCAAATCCATATTGCGTGTCGGCCACGCCCTTTAGTGGAACACCAATGTGGAACCCAGATATTTATCTATTTTAGTTTAAACACAAATCCAGGTATTTGTGTAACTATCCCGATTTTTTTTCACTAGGTACCGGCTGATTGCAACATTTTTTTGGCGGTGAAGTCGGCATAGCTACTACCTAATTGAAAAAAAAACTGAGAAATAATGAAAAATCTTTTCTACCGTTGCACGCCTCATTGCGCGTTAACCGTTTGAGGGAATGCACGTTTTTTGTTTAGTTATGCTTCTTTGCTATTTAAGAACATACTTGGTAGGTGTGTGCACCTACCAAGTATGTTTTTAACGCAATTAAAGTAAAATTTATTATGTGATTAAATGACACTAATGACCTTCCTTACTATTTTACATTAACTCTTTAATAAGAGACTATTGCTGATTAGCATTATTAAACTTACTGTTTAACAATGCTAGTAAGCAGTTATTATAGGTTCATAATAAATTATAACTGAGTTCTTTTTTCATTTAGTAAACAAATTTTTTAAGTCGAGTTTCGTTAAATGGCATATAATGATATAGCCATGGGGTTACTATTTTTTTTTAAATTACTTATTATAAATATATAACACTGCGTGTAAAGTCATGAAAATAAATTAATAAATTTTGTGGCATTTGCCCTTTTAAAGTTATTTATATCGTCACAGCTAGTAGGGACTACGAACATTAAAACTAGACAAAAAATATAATTAGGCAGCTGTAGGGGATAAAGCCGCTTTAAGAAAAATTATCACAAATCTCCACCGCTTTTTAAGGGCACCAGATATAAGTTTAAAAATAATCTATGCCTTGTGATGGGGGTCTTTTACAAATGCGCGAGTTTAGTTTTAGTATTTAATCTGAATAAAATTGTGTATTGGAAACTTATTATAACCGCTTGTACTAGTTTCACAAATTTTGTGTTTCAGGCATCTGTAGGCAGGCCGTAAGTCGAAACCGGACGGTTCATTAATTAAATAAATATGATTAGAAAATAAATTATTTGTAAAACTAGTACAAGCGGTTAAATTAAATTTCCATGTTGATAAAGTTTCACCAGGTCACAACAATCGCAAGTTAATAATAAATTATCTAACCTACGTTCTTGAAAATTTATAAATTAAAGCCTTTCATATAATTCTTGTTCCGGTGGCATTAAAGGAATTTGGAGGGAATAGTACCTGGATCTCAACAAAGACTTCAGCACTTCTGAAGAGTTAAGATATTGAAAGTTTTCTCATAGTCTACTAACGCCACAGAACTTAGTACACAGAGTATAGCCTGTGTATAACCTGTAGAAGTGTGTATGTATCTAATGTTATCGCATTAAAGCTTGGTGTTATATTCATTAGGATTCTACTAGGACTTTACTTTGGCATAACACAAAATTGGTCCAAGTGTGTACCAGTGTCACTCACACGTTTAATCCGTATGCATAAAAATATACACCACTTGCGTATACTGTCTATAGTTACATTGAAAACTATAAACAGACATGGGCAGACATAACCGAGATTCGAGATGCCTGCTCTTACGGCTAATTCAATGTCAACCATGTCGGGGCACGGACGTTCCTCTTCGCTGCTCGTACTCTTGTCTTTGGTAAGTGCAGTTAATCTTAACATGCCTAGTGAACATAAATAATTAACGGACAGGACGCACTCATTTGTTTCTCTACCTTTAGTGTAGTTATAGTTTGGATCCTTCACGTGTATAACAATGTAATTGCAATTGTTGCAACAAAATAATAGAAGCTTCTTCGGCATTCGGTCTTTTGGTTGTTATAATAGAACATTTATTAATAATAGTTTCTAAAAACATTTTCAATGCATCAAGAAATTGTTGCAAACAAGTTAGTTGGTAATATTGTTTAGTTAGGAGGATGTCCTACAAGTGATTTATAATTAATTGTTCAATTTGATGTCAGCACAGAAGCTGTAAATAAGTGCGTAACTTTCCGTAAAAAAAAAAAAATGGCGCGCTTTACAGTTTAAGCTGAACCCAAAGTTCAGAGACTAGTGATGAAATGCAGCATCTAGTGCGACGGTACTGTGCTCACTAGCCCGCTTATTGGCGTGGTGAGTATGGGTAAACCTTTCAAGGTGTGCATGCCGACTTTTGCAAGCGCCTGCTATGGCAGATTATATACTATCCACTTGCCCAGCGTTGTATGGTATTAGAACTATTGTCATTCTACACAGGCTGATAAAGAAGAAAATAATATAATTATATTGCCGTTTTTTAAAACAAGTAATATTGGTGTTGATATAATATGATTTATTTAGAAATAGCAAAATGTTTGTATGTTATGTTTGCTAGTTCACTATAGCAGTGAATTAAGAATAGAGGCCAAATTCTGCGACTAGGTTTGCCACCATTTCAGTTCTATATCCCGGAGAGGCGAAAAGTGAGTGGAAGAAGCCCATTTACGCTACATTGTGCCATATGGAAATCCGTTATCTCCGTATTATTTGTCTAATTATATCGCATAATTAGATGATAATTTCGAAGCGAAAAAGTAACATAAATTTCTGTTAATGTTAAGTTCTTGCTGATAACTTGTTTAACACAACCTACTGTACTATAGTATCTTGTATTCATAATATCGTGCGTATTACGAATAAATTATAACTTCAAAAACTGTTACATTTAAATCTAAAACCGATATAAAAGGGTTTTGGTTCAGAATTTCTTTAAGAAATTGTACGGTATAATATCCATTAAAATTTAATGAGGCTCGGTTATGTTTTTTTCTTTCCGCGGGCTCGGCCTCGTATGGTAACAGTTAATATAACTATTGCAAGTGTTGAACTTCATCGTTTATATAATTTGCAGATTTCTCTCTTATTTACAACTCTGATTGCTCGAAAGTATGCTGTAATTTGGTAGTCAACTTTTACCAAATATTTTAAAACTAAAACAAATTTTCGGACGGTCTTCTGCGTTGAATTAAATTTACCCATCGTATAGACATTCATAAACACTTGCTGCATAATACACTATCAATATTTAACTTCAAAATTCGAAATAAACATAAATATGTAACTCAGTAAAAGTGTTTCTCTTTTTATTTTTAAGTTTTCGAACTAGCGTAGATAAAAATACATACGTAAATATTCGAAAGAGTTTTCAATGATTCTTTAACATTTAAATGAATGCTAATTATTCAGTGGTGTAAAACTACTCTGTGGTGTGGCCGAATACTAAAATATGGGCGAAACCGCTGTTTTCTCCAATTTTTATGTATTTTCCTCATGGATACAAAGGTTTATTTGATAATTTTATTGAAAAATAAAAGAACTAGTAGAGGCATTTGAAATTTGTAACATTTAAATTAAAATGAAAAACATACTACTTTCCGAAAAAAGGGGAAATTCATCTCAAAAATGCCGATCCGTTGAAGCAGGGGTGATGCACTTATGGGACTTACCGGTACATGGTTAATAAGCACAGAAAGCTTTAGTAACTGACTAGCGCTGCTTGAAATTTCGTTGCATGTTTCTTGAGAAGTTCTGACAAATATTTTGTAAAAATCGTTCAAAATATACTTCACCATCACCAGGTAAATACTACCCATTTCCCTGGACCCTTTGTAGTTGCTAATTAGTGAAATTTAAGAATAAGATGTGGCAATATTAAGTATGGCAGAATTTTAGCAGTCTTATCACAGGTGAAAAAGGTATGTGCGACCTTATTTTCGGTTCGGCAGTCGGTATGCAGACGTGTTGAGTAAAAGGGGTCACTTTTTTAATTAAAAATCGGTAGGTTTTTGCTTTTTATTATAAACGATTAGTGTGAAAGATGATACATATCCCACATTTAACTTATAGCAGCAGAAAGTACAGGTTGTTTATTAAAATATATCTGGCTTTTTCTTCGCTACGGCAGTGAAAAAATAACACTTTGTTACTTTAAGTGCAGATAGCCGTCATTCTTTCAACGCAACCGATTAAAGGATAATATTAATAAGTGCTCCCAGTTTAGTTAATTTTAATCATGATTCATAATAGGCTTAAAAAGACAAACGAATATGATGGAAACTTTTACAAAGAGAATTAGACGAAACTACCTTGACCTTTAGCACAGAATAGATAATAGCCTTTAGTTTCTAAAGTTCAAATTGATTCATATGAAACGGAAACTATTATGTTAGATTGATGTAACTTTTAGAAGGAAATAAAAATATTTATTAAGAGTAAATACGTAATTTTCTCAATATATTTTATAAAGTATATTACCGATCTTTTGCACCTAACCCTTCACATGTAATAATAATTTCTACTTAAGAAAAAGTTAAGTTTATTATTTAGATAGCGACGTTTTCTACGTCCTTTTGCTATTTCCGCACGGTAAAAAGATATTTTTTTTAAACGTAATACGTAAACATGCAAAAATATTAAAGTACCTACACAATATTGGTTACCTTTTTCTATTGAGGTCTTATGCGTTTAATAATAATTGAGCTATAGAATTCCTTCGCGTATCATAGCAATAGGACATGTTAATTTTTCAACACGTTAATAAGCAGTTAAAACGGAAGAAATATATTTAAATACCCACATTTGAAGAATAGTAAAATCAGTTTCAAAGCGGTGAATAAAATCTTTACCTCAATGAAGGCACTGGGTCGAAATTATTTTCATACATAAACTGTTTCTTTCACAGTGATTCAATAAAAAGTAAATACTACAGTGTAATCGAACGATTATTTATGTTCTTCGGCCTTTCGAATTTTGGACTTCATGAAAGCTTAAAAATAGCTGCATACAACTGTGTCACCAAAGACCTCCTCCAACTTTTGTTCAGTAAGCCTTCAATACGTTGCTCCAATGCAGGTCACATTCATGGTCGTGAAACATTTTCTTATTAATTCTCTAGGTGTATGGAATAATATACAATCTACGATACAAATCGGACCTAAGTTTCGAACAACATTAAGACGGTGACAGACTGATCGCTTATAACGTTGTTCTTTCCAAATAAGCTCTGAAACTATTAAACAAAATTTAAACCTCTGACCCTTCCAGTATCAGCTACAAAGTCGTAAGAGTTTATCTTATATACATATTACGTTTGATTTAAAATATTTTGGTTTTAAGATGGCCGCATCAGGAGTCCTGTGCGTTGTTGAAGTGCCGAAACAGAAACTAAACAATGGCAGAATGATGCCAGCAATTGCGTTAGGAACATATTTGGGTTTTGATCAGGTATGTTAATTTAAAATTACACTTAATTGATTTAATTTCTGCAACACTTTAATTGCATAAACGTTGCTCATAAATCAAATTTTTCTTATACTGTTTGGATAAATTTAATAAATTTTCTTTAAAAGGATGGAATCGTAAAATCGCAAAACAAGCAATTACGCAACGTAATTATGCGCGCAATCGATGACGGCTACAGGCATTTCGACACGGCCTATATTTATAACACTGAAGAGGAAATTGGGGAAGGGATCCGCATGAAGATAGCAGAAGGCGTTGTCAACAGAGATGATATCTTTGTAACTACAAAGGTTTAGTATAAGTTTCACTATCATCTTCAAATTGCATTAATTATTTATACCGTGGCTCTATTAGGGATTGTAGCTTCTTCTTCTTCTTCATCAGACAACTAATAAACCATTGCCTCTCCCAATGGCCGAATTTTCCATAACTGCCACGTACGCAGGCGGTTTGGCAACCGCAGTACCAGGCACCTTTCGCCTTAGACGTCTGTGTATTTTTGGTATGACAATTTTCGAGGTAGTTAAAATCGCGATTGAAGCCTTCATCTGTCGAAAACCATGAGACTTTCCAAGGCTTTTCCCTAAGTCAATTGTTACGGCACTCACAGGAAGAAAGGTAAGCATATTCTTACGCAGTATATGTAGTCAATGGGTTACAGTCCGTAGATTACCATGTTTTATTCACAGAAAAGTATTTAACATATGACTGAACTGATTTACATATCCTTGACAAAATATTTTTGATTTTATTTATTTTTATTGATAATCGGTCCGTTTCGTTAAGCATCAAAAAATAAAAAATTTATGCACAGTATGATGTTTGTAATAATTAACTATAATTACTAATGTAATAATTAGTTGTTTTGTTTAGCTTTGGAATACACACCACAAGAGGGAGCAGGTACCGCTGGTGTTGAAGCAGACCTTGGAAAAAATGGGCTTAAATTATATTGACTTATATTTGATGCATTGGCCTATTGCCCTTAACGTAAGTACTTTAAGCCAATGTTTAAATTAATTGAGAAGAAAAAAGAGAACACTTATGATGAAAATACGATTGTGAAAAGGATATTATCAAAAACACTTACAAATGTTAGAAATAAATCTTTAATATAGCTTATTAATTTAAATTACTGTATAATTAAGACATTTAAATTTTATTTTTAACTGATAAGGAAATTAGACATGTAGATTTATTTATATTGTTATTATTTTATTTTACTTTGATAGTTGTTATAAATTTTGATTTTGACGCCTGATCAACAATGTAATAATGTAATGTAATATACCTTATATGTCTTGAAATTATATCATATTGTAAAATTTGTATGCCAATAAGTGGTAGATCATATAGGACATTAACAAAATGTTATCATCTATACAAGTATCACATATGATCAACAAATAAATATAAATAAATAAATAAATAAGTAATTACATAAAACAACTACTTTACAGGAGGACTACACATTCGCTAATATCGATTACATGGAAACCTGGCGAGGACTGGAGGACGCCCAGAGACTTGGTTTGGCAAAAGCAATAGGAGTCTCTAACTTTAACGCTGAGCAGTTGAAAAGAGTTATCGAAGAAGGAAGCATTAAACCTGCCTGCATTCAAATTGAGGTAACAAATTTGACATTTAAAAAGTAGGATATAAAAGTCGATGCAAGGTGCAAGTTACTGTTATGTCAATATAATCCCGTAAAAGTAGGAAGTGGCAATGACGGAGCATTAATTAAGAAGCGTCAATACATTTCCCAACAGTCAACCACAGCCCACATTCACTAACTCGCATGAATTGAACTTTCCGTAATATATCAAAAATTATAAATTTGGAAATGATAAGATGTTATAATATGATAGAAATCTCATTAACAATTTGGCTTTTATTTTTAATTTTTTTTTTATTTTGGTCAAATGTGGTTAAAATAAGTGTCGGTTAACATAACATCTGGACGTCTAACAACTCAGTCCCCAGTGACCATGGCTGCTGGAAAGTACTCGAAACCTCGGGAATTAAAAAACAAAATTAAACGCGATAAAATCCGTAAATAATAGTTTCATTTCAAAAGTGTAGTGTTCGCGTAAATACTAGAAATTATTAAATAATTTGTCTTTTGCAGGTTCATCCACAGATCACTCAGGTAGACTTGATCGCGTATGCTAGGTCGGAAGGTTTAGTTGTCATGGGTTTTAGTCCTTTTGGTTCTCTGGTTATGAGACATGACATGCGGTTCTCAGGCCCTAAAATGGATGATTCCGTTTTGGTCGAAATTGCGAGAAAATATAACAAAACGACACCGCAAGTTGTGCTGAGATGGCTGGTAAGAAAAAAATATTTTTAGCATTGCAATCATTTGAAAGAAATAACAATAATAGCTTAACTACCTGCTCGTAGTACTATATAGTCTAATTCTACTAACTGGGTTCCGTAGACCGAAATTTTCTTATCTGTCCGTTCCTTAAAAAGTACTTTAAATTTTGTTATTATTAGCTATTAATTTTGTCGTGTGGTATTGGCATTAGAAATTAGCACCCTCTTTCTTGTCGTGGGTGTCGTAAGAGGCAACTATGGGAAAAGCCTTAAAAATCGTAATACCTACCGAGAGATCGCAGGATTACTATCTCAAAAAATACCAGGTCAAAATTAAGCAGACCGATAACGAGCAGCAGCGTCTAAGGTATGTCTGGTACTGCAATCGCCTATCCACGTTTCACACGAGGCAATTATGGTAAATCCTCCTCAAAGGGGAGGCCTTTGTCCTGCAGTTGACTATTTACAGGCCTTTCAGGTAAGGTAAACTATTAATGTTAACATTTCATGTCGGGTATCGTAGAAAATGTCGTTTCCAATGAGGACGTATTTTCATATACAATTTTAGAGATATGTATGCGTAGTTTTTAATCTGTTTATTCTAGAAACCTATGGTCATCCATGCAAGTAGGTTTCAATAATAACTTATTTCAGGTATCCGGTGCGAACTGCAAATAATAAACTTTCCCTTTTCCTTTCCTTTCTTTGCCACATTAATATAACTTCGGAACTTTACATAATTTATTTTTTCGTCGCATATTAGTGATTGCAACGTAAAAATTACTCATACACAAGCCGCGTAGAGTCAGTATAAGTATATCAAGGGATAGGAAGCAGCAGGTTCAAGGTATTTTCCTCTTACGTGTCATAACAATAGAATTATCGACTCATCGCTTACGTTCAGTTGGAATGAAATTTTGTTGTTAAGCAATGTAAATCATCATCATCGATATCAGGAAAAAATATGTAATGTTTGGATTTTTCGATAATTTAAATTAAGTCACTTTGATAAGATCACAACAGTGAGATGTTGTCAATCTCATTTAAGCAACTTTAAATAAAAAATGAGATATGAAATAGAAATGTTATACAGGTCGACAGTCGTAATTACTTATCAGGTTAGGTAATTTTCGTGTCTCGGACACAGCATCTGACCATACCTTCGATTTGATCGCATAACCGTTACATGGAGAGCAAAGATGATCCGTGTTTGTACGATTCACTTGGTCCTCTATGATATATCCAGTTGTATAGTGTACTCAATCGCGTATGCAGTTGACACCTGCCAATGGTAGTCAGAAGTTGTCGCTGTCACCAGATAGGACGTCATCATAATTGTTATTCTTTCAGAACTTACAAAAGCATTTTGCCATATGGTCGCCTGTACCTTGATTTTCTACCCAGTCCTGCAGGAGAGGATGGCATGAATTTCTACTTAACTTGTAGTTGAACAAAAGGCTAGTGAATTTCGCCTAACATTAACTGCATTTTAACAATTAAAGCCATAGACAACCTTTCATATCTTTAAGTTGTATTAAAGTTATAAGAAATAATGATTGTATTTTTTTAATGTTCTTTTTACAGGTTGACAGAAATGTTGTTCCAGTGCCAAAAACGGTGAACTACGAACGGCTGAATGAAAACATTAATATTTTTGATTTTAAGTTAGAACCGGAAGAAATAGAAAAAATCAACAAATTCGATAACCATGTCAGATACACCTTTCCAACGTTTTGGCAGACACATCCATATTACCCGTTCGAGGAGGTTGACAATCCTATGGCGGATCCTTTTATCGCAAGAGTATAAATCTTGATTTACGTAACCAACGTTTTCTGAGCTAAATATAGAAATAAGAAATAATAGATATTATGTGTTTATTGGAGCAGGCCATAAAATGTCATATTAATTCGTTAAATATTAAACTAGTAGCGGAATCCTTAGGGTATATACCTCCGAATCGGGAGCTATAATTTCGAACTCCCTAATGTGCTAGACTTGTGCCAATGGTTGAATTTTGACGCTGATCTGAACCACCTAGATACCAAGACAGCGATGGTGGCGATGATTCCAAATAATTCTGATAAAAAGTGGGTTGAAACGTTGAAAATAATGGTCTAGACCTTTCATGTTGGAAATTTATTATTGGCATGGCCAATCAGTAGCTCGCACAGAGGACTTACTACACTTAACAATGCCATCTACTGCTCCATTAAACTATAGTAATGTAAGATGAAAGAAAGGACCTGTCCTACAGTTATTAATAAGAAAGTATTTGAGGTTCACATTTACCTTTACATACCTAAAGATTCATATTATGTATGTAGCAATACTTACCATTAAACCTTCAGAACTACTTTTTAAAATGTATAATTAATACCATCTGTGTAAATGTAAGTATATAAGTTTCTCATTATATAATAGACAAAAGTACATATAGGTAAGTAGACACCAAGTGAAGAGCCAAAAGTGTATTAGTAATGCAGTATACCAACATGTTGTTACTGTAATACTCCAGATACGTACTGTTTTAGTAGACTTACTAAGGGTTGAACTTATCTGCCTAAAATTGTGGGTAACTAATAAGGTGAGCAGTCATCGAGTTCTTTGATTGTAGGTTTGTGTTCAGCAACAAACCAACGGGCCGGTCATATAAGTAATCAATCTTTTTACCTTTAGAAAAGACGCGTTAATCAGCTGTTTTGATATTTAACGTCACTTTGTTGCTGAACACGGTTTATAGTTATTTAACTATCAGAGAAAACGCGCTTGTTGAATTAGACATCGAAATAGTTATGAAATATGGTTTTAATTTTCAATTTCTAACGTAGTAATTATACCTTGCTTTTATGATCGATTCAGATCAAAGAAAAGACTGGAAAATATATGTAATACATCAACGTGTTCATTATGATTAATACCTATGTACTATGTAAAAAAAAAAATAAATTTGATAAAAATGCAACTAATTTCCTTTAGGCTTAACTATTAACAAATTTTCATTGTTATTTCAAATATACAAAATATGTCGCCCGCGAAATCTACGAGACTAACCTGGGGGCTCTTTTGAGATATCACTTGTATACATATAGTAGTAAAAAAGGATTGGGGAAAGGCAAGAGATTTAAGGGACTTCAGCTTTGAGAGGGCGCTAGAAAAGCGCTTGCCCTATAACGAAAAATGCGGTTTGACCTGAAGTGCTCGTAAGATCTGCTCGAATCTGTCAGGAGCTTTAAGATTGTACATCTTGTAAATCAAGTCGTGCCAGACTTAGTCAAACACCTTTGTGACATCAAAGAAAAGTGCACTTGTGCTGATAGGCTTTTAGGACGCAGGAGTGTTCGGATCGAAAGACCCGAAGTGTTCGACAGGAGGATTTTGTTTTTAAAAACATAGTCATTAAATCTTTTGAGGGGAATACACTCATAGATTTTACCTATCGAGTTGAGGAGACTTATTGGGTGGTAACTGCAGGTAATTACTTTGTTTGTTCTTTTAATCTAACTAATTTTTTTTAAATTTTATAAATATGCTAATACGTTGAATGAATTACTGAAAACAAATCGAAATATTGAAAATTCTATTGCCTTCTTAATGGCGCAGAATGTGAAGTTCAAGATAAGGACATTTTTGAAAGACAATGTATCGATAATAAAAAAATAATTGCTGTTCTAGGAGATTAGTTAGAGGATATACAAAAGTACAGGCGTGAAGCTTACCTCGAAATTCAGTATATACCGAAGAACTCCAACGAAGCTAAAGAGGATCTCATTGATATGGTTATCTTTGTCAAGCACTAAAAGTCTAACATTAAGGACATTTAAAGAACTTCTCCACTATTCTAAGAATGACGTCCCCAAGTTGTGTAAAGTGTTCAATAAGGGCAATAAAACAAAGCTTTGCACTAAGTGTATGTACTCCAGAAGATACCCCAATCTACATCTCGGAGCAGATAACAGTGGAAGCCACCCGGCTATAACATCTTGCTCGCGACCTTGTGAAGTATGTTCCTACAAATTTTACTGGACAGATCTACATTATAAGGGACGAAAACACTAAAGGGATATTAATTAAATATGAAACTCAAACACAACTACTTATGCATAGTTTATGTATATTCTTAGTCTTAGTTCTTAAGTAAATTTATTTAACGATAAAATTTTGGTAGGTATGCTTAGCCTGACATCGAGACGGAGGTCCCTAACGTGGCGCCTGACCTCTAAACAGTCTGCTACGCAACGGTATTGCGAGTGGGTGTTAGCTAATGTCGACTCACAGCGGACCTCTGGTCTCTTTAGAGTACCTCTTTACTGACATATGAGGTGTCGTTAATGGAAAAATTTAAAGAACTTATCCATCAATAAAAAAATTATTACAGTTTGCCTTTTCGTCTCTGTGATATGATGAGAGTAAAAATCCTGAAGTATACAAAGATTATAGGCCGAGAAGATACTTGAAAAAGTAGTTTACGAACAGCTAACTATAAGTATTTAGAGTCGAATAAATTATTGCCAAGTAATCTATCAGGCTTCAGATAGTAATTTTAGTATTAGCTTCATTTCGCTTTGTTGCTTTTTTGGGTAGTTAAGAATGAATCACCAAGATAATATTTGTTACACTTCATCTTGTAAGGTACGTTCAACGATTCTCACAACTTTTTTACCCATGTGATACAAATCCTAAATAATAAGTATTCGACAAACGGATTGAAAATTTCAAGTAGAAGGATTAATGAATTTCAATTTACATTTTTCATAAAAAAAATGTTATTTATACACTACATTGTACACCCAAAAAAAAATGAGTAAAATATACATTTAAAATGATTTTGTACAAAACCTTCGGCCAATTTACCGATAAAAGTATCCAGCAATATAAACGTATATTGCGTTTACACATAAGGCACTACGTTTAACCTTTAATAATATAATAATTAACATTGACAATCGTTTTTTGTCCTATTAAAATTTAATTGAATAATTCTATAATTCAACGTAAAGCAGTTTATTAGGTTGCATTCAATTGGCGATTAGAAAAAAACAGGGCAAGGTTCATTAGTGTCATCGAATAAGATATATGAAACATCATTGAAAAGGTGTACGTGAGAATAGATTAAGCCTGTTACTATATTTGTGCTTTTAGTCAGAAAAGATAAGTACAGTGCCACCAACTTATCTATGAAGTGGCAAAAATAGGAACTACGGTCGCCATGTTGAAATGTCATTTGACTGTAATAATTTTGACTGTTTTTTGTAATAATCTGTGCCAATGCACAGATTACATTTTACAGTATTCAGAAATGTCAATGTTTTTAGTTATTGTGTTGTCTATGAATTTATGATTTTGTTTTGGCGCACGCGGAAGAGGAAGAGGAACTGTAACCAATTTCCTTTTCCTATAATTTTTCAAATGTATAAATTTTCCTAAGTTTCAGGAAAACATATGTTTTAAACTATTTGTTGATATTATTTGTTTGGGCTGAAGTAACATTGCACGAGTAAATATAATATACTCTGAATAATGGAGGTATCTGATATTAATGAACTATTAAATGTGCGCACAATTAAGATGGAAAGTGGCGAAAATACTTTCGAGGATAGTGAAGGTGTTGAATCGTCAGATCCACTGTCTATTATTCCCCAATATGTGACAGAATCCGATTTAGGTTAGTAGTATAAATGTAACAATTACGTACACTTTTTATCAAAAATGTTAATTGAAATTCTCTAATCCTTCTACTTGAAATTTTCAATCCGTATGTCGAATACTTATTATTTAGGATTTATATCATATGGGTAAAAAAGTTGTGAGAATCGTTGAATGTACCTTGCAAGATGAAGTGTAGGATATATTTTTGTATTTGTTTGTTTTATGTTTGGTGTATCTACAGTCAAATCGATATCGATTTCAATATAAAACTCTAAATATTTAATTTATTTATCACTAACGTAGGTGCAAATACTTAAACACATTTAGTCAAAGAAGTTAATGTTTGATAATAATATACTTGCTTAATGGAAACCGAAGGCCAGTAATGTTGCACAAGCTTATTAGTAGTGGCTGCTGCTGTCCATATGACTACCAACCACATTTTTCGGCTTCATCATCATCATCATCATTTCAGCCTATCAGAAGTCCACTGCTGAACATAGGCCTCCCCCAAAGATTGCCACGAAGCTCGGTCCTGAGCCACTTTTTCGCCTTATTATTCTATATATCTAAATTTTTTATTCAATTTGTTCAATGACTATATGACATTGTGTTTGAAATACAACAAACATCAACTTATGAAGTAGAGAATTTACATTCACATAAATATTAATAAAATAAGGAAGTAGTAGTAGTTATTAACTGGGTAATTTATACATGTTAAAGTGCTTCTTTTTCTTTGGGGGAGGCCTATGTTCAGCAGTGGACTTCTAATAGGCTGAAATGATGATGATGATGATGAAAGTGCTTCAATTCCATAGCCTCACATTTCCAAAAAATACATTTACTTTTACCTAGGTGGTTGGTATTTTTTGATCAATTGTAGTCTAAAGTTTAACATAATATCTTTTATTCAAATATATACTGTGTTGCTGCATGTATGCATGTATGCTGTTTTATCTAAAATAAAAATCCACCCCAACTTTCTCACATCTCTCTAATATCTTGTCTATCGAACAATGTGGCATTCTAAGGTTTATTATATTTAAAATAGGAGTTTCCACTGAGTTTACCTTTTACAAACTACAACTTTTAGTTAGTCTTTTGATTTGTCGGCACATACAATTGAAGCAACCGACTTAGACTGTCCATCTGTTCAAAACAAAACAATTTCAAATTCAAGGTGAAAAACCACATAGAATATATAAAATAAAAGGCATGAGAGCAGAATTTTCAAAGAAGTTTTTATAGTGGATAGAATCTCATTATGCCTTACCTGACAGTCATTGATAATTAGTATTTAATTAAGATTTTTTAAAAGTATGTGTTGTTATTATTTGTGTGGTCTGAAGTCACATTGTTGGAGTAAATATAATTGTATAATAATTGAAGTATTTGATATAAAAGTTTTTATAATTAGCTTGATAACATAAAACTTTACTTTCATTTATTTATAACAGAATTCAGGCTTGATACCAGCTTCATACCCATTTATGCCACCAAACTACAGTGTAACAACTGTTGTGGTCCTGTTAGAAGGTACAGTGAGCCAGTATAATTACAGACTATGAGGCATTTCATCACAGTCCTCAGTCGCAGTCATCAACTACAATCAAAGAAGTTTACATCTGTCAAAGAAGTTTACAGATGTAAACTTCTTTGATTGTAGTTGTTTGCAGGTGTCCATGGGATGCAGTAGCCAATTATCATAAGGTGAACAGTTCACCTGATTATTTACTTATCTGAAATCATATTTTTTCAGGATTAATGCAGTCAGGAAATGAGATTCTGCAGACTCCTCTGACTGTTTTTTCAGATACTCCTGAAGATGAAGACACTATGCAAAGCAATGATTCGAATGGTATATTATATCTATAGTTATGGTTATGTATGCATGAAAATTTGGATAAAATTTGTTAAAATATTAGATCATTTATTTTCAGAAGAAATGGTACAACTGATGGATATCAGAACGAGACTATCTCGGTTACGGTCTATGTTGGAGCAAAGGCTCGGAGCTGATTTATCTGATTACACATTTTGGCTTCAAGATGCTAAGATGGTAAGTCAAAATTTTATGTAGATGAAAATTGTTGTTATTAACTAAATAGACATGTGTATATCTAAAATATTTTGTACTCTAGCATTACAGTGAATGAATAAAATGAAATGATAACCAATGCCTTAACCACTATAATCTGAGCTGTTAATGTTATGTAGGATATATAACTGCCTCATCCTGAGTGTGTTGTAAAACTGACTAAAAATAGGTTTATTTTAAGTTCACCTAGGAGATTATGGTACAACTGTCCCAAATATCTTAATTTTTGTTAAATGGTATTAAAATACAGTGACATTAGTTATGAACAGATTTTCGAGATCCATTTTAAATTGAGTACAAATTTAAAGGTCCTGGACAAAATGACATTTTAAAAATGTCAAATACAAAGTTCTCAAATGTTGATGCTGTTTTTAAGGTCTAGCATATATGCCATGATGCCATGTGATATTTTATATTTATTTAAATGTAATCAAAATATGTAAAATCATAATATATTTACTTGATTATAGTTGGAAAACCATAAAACCCTAGTAGAGCAGTGTATCAGAGGAGAAGGAGTGGTTCAAGTGAATGTTCAGATCAAGTCGGCTGAGAGAAAGATTAATATTCTGGATGTTCTTAAACCAGATGAAGAGCTTGTGCATTTGCCTCACCAGACAGATCAAGATTGTAAGTATTAATGCAATATTAATTTGAATGATATTTTATTGCTTATATCATCCTGATCAACTTCAGTGTCACTTACTCATTAAGTTGCAGCAAGTCCAAGCCCAAATACTAAGGAACTTAAATAAGTCTTCTCCTATACTTCCTATGCAACTCTGTGTGCTCCCACCAATGAATACTTAGGATAGCAGGGCCAGGCACACAAGATAATCGCAATAATAAAGAGACTATAATTTATGCATCCCAGAATGGGAACTCTGGGTCCTCCGACTAGCTACTACTTATCCCTTATTGTTTCATAACAATGTAACTTCTATTGATGCATTCACTTACTACTACAAAATACTGACAAAGAACTATTATTCTTCAGTATGAGTGCTTGGAAAGAAGACACTCTTGTTATTAAAAAAACTATCATGAACTTATGCGGTGGTTATAGATCTAGACAATTATTTTAGTAATTTCAACTCTCTTTTCAATGAGAATATTTAGATCGTTATGAATAATGTGTCCAGACCAATGATAAAAATCGTACATAAGTTTCTTAAAACTCATTAGTATGAGCACTTAACATATGAGATAGAACTTGGTTTTCTTAATTTGAATGCAGACTGACACACTTCTTCTCAATTGAAATATTTTGTATAGTTTTTTGCATTGATTTTCTGCCTTTCATTTGATTGCCAGAGCCTTGTCCATCAATCAACAGGGTGCACTGCATACAAGTTAGGTTGATATCTAATTTGATAAGAAGAACTTGTTTAATTACCTCTTAGACGTATTTTATATATAACGTCTATTATGTTCTTATCAAGTGGCGATGGTTTCGTGTTACAGTTGATACTTCACCTTCCGATATAAAATTACTAGACGAATCGACGCAAAACTCAGAAATAATTCAAACCCCAATGGATGCCGAAGTCACGCAACCTCACGCCGCAGCAGTAAAGTGGGTGGTTGATGCGCAGTTTCGGTCTGATCACAGTAGGGTTCATATCCCGGATGACCCGGCTGATTGGTGAGTATTTGTAATTGGCACAGTGTCACAATTAGTAGTATCAATTCATAGAACATTATAATGCTTAAAACAATTTGAAACTCTGCCCGGAGACTTAACTAATTCCGAAATAAATTTGACTACATTGCCATTAATTAAGATTCATTTTCTACATGTAACAAAAAAATGTGCTTAAATGTGAAATCAAAAAGAAGTATAGTTAATCATAACACACACACTCACACACACATCCACACACAAGCACACACATACCCACACACACATATCTACACACATCCACACACATCCACACACACATCCACACACACATCTACACACACATCTACACACATCTACACACATCTACACACACATCTACACACACATCTACACACATCTACACACATCCACACACACATCCACACACACACACCCACACACACACCCACACACACACACATCTACACACATCCACACACATCCACACACATCCACACACACATCTACACATCTACACACACATCACACACACATCCACACACATCCACACACATCCACACACATCCACACACACACATATCCACACACATCTACACACACATCTACACACATCTACACACACATCTACACACACATCTACACACACATCTACACACACGTCTACACACATCCACACACACCCATGCACACCCACACACACCCACACCCACCCACACCCACCCACACACACACCCACCCACACACACACACCCACTACAACGCACGCCCACACACACACCCACACACACACACACATCTACACACACATCCACACACGCATCGACACACGCATCCACACACACACACACACACTCCACACACCCACATATACGCTCGCACACGCACGTTCACTATAATCGCCACGCATGGCAGGCAGGGAGAGATAGTTAATCTGCCATCTGTAAGACTCGATAACATTTTCAAGGATTTCCCGATTGATTCTTACAACACCGTGATAAAAGGGGGTGGCAGATTTTTTACGTACACGACCATCGTCATCAAGTTAATTTCGAGAGAACTTCCTGCCACTTTTGGCAGGTTGGCTGACGATTGCAACCCTTGGCTAGATCCAATGCAGGTTATAGTTTCTGTTGTCAACCTTTAGATGTTATACGCATAGTTATATTTTACTTACAGGTCGGTCCAACATGTAAAACTATGGATTCAGTGGGCAGTCCGACAGTTCAACTTGACTGGGATTAAGCTGTCTGATTGGAATATCAGTGGAACAGAGTTATGTGTTATCAATAACGTGGATTTTAAGTATGTCTGAAATAATAATAATAAATGTACTGAGAGAGAGAAAACTGCTAAATTATGTTAGAAATTCGTAATGGTTGTCTTTTTCTATTTACAGAGAGAAAGTCCCTTCGGACCCCGGAGATTTATTTTGGACCCATTTTGAACTATTACGAAAATGCAAATTCATTGGTAAGCGACTTGATGTTTTAAATATCGATTGTTTAACGAAAATCTGAGAGTGATAGTGGAAAGATATTATCTATAGTTAAAAATAGCCTCTAGGTCTGAACGAAAATTTTTCTCAAAAACGCCTTGCGAATAAATCTTAGTACTTCCCAACAACTCTAAATGTGGTTGTTGAATTATAGTTATTTAGTTACTATGTCTAAACAAAAAAAAATATCTTTATACTTATTGAATTATAAAAGAAGTAAGAAAAACAAGTAACATGATTTTTCTTAAAAAAAGAAAGTATTCTTTTTGGGATGAATTTTAATCAAAATAAATTTCTTTACTTACTTAATGCATACTTTTAGGCTGATAAGCCTGTAAAAGTCCACTGTTGGACATAAGCCTATTACATGAGCAAGCGCCAACGTAAGCTGGCATGCCATGCATGGAAGATTTGCCCGTACTCACCGCGCAGGCAAGTGCACTGCTGGGAATTATACAGACTGTAAAAAAAGAAAAAAAAATGGACGATATCCTCTAAAAATAAAATCTTTGCCAAAAATTGCTATGTATTCAATATGTATATAAATTCAAATGTATATTTTTGAAAATACATGTATTTACAAGGTATTAAGTCCACCAATTACATACCTTAGTTCAAGGTGATTATAGTTGGGTATAAATAAAAAACGGATGTATTTTTTTCTTTGATATTTTTCAGAAATTACTGTATGGAAAATGAATATACAGTAATTTTTGGCAATGATTTGATTTTTCTTGAGAACGAAGAGGAAGAAGGTACGAGTGGGGGCAGAAGAGATAAACAGAGAGTGGAAGTTGTGTAACCAGATGTAGATTTTGGCGTTTACTTGTGTTTTAAACAAGCCTATACTGTTCTATTTATAGCTGTAGTCCAAAACGATGATCATCCAGTAAAGGATACGCTCGATACTCCTCAGTCGGCAATTAAGAAAAAACCCAAGCAGGTGAGTGTTCAGTAGGATTTGTTTAATATGTTGGCTTGTATATACAGATACAAGATAGTGGCTTGATTTATAGTATGTTTGTTAGAGATCACCACTGTTTTCACTAAAATGTATTAAATTTGATTACCTTGACTATCTTAAATTCTATGGATAACAACCCGGTATAACCTGAAATTTGAATTCATCTACCATTTATAATTGACTTAAGACGCTGACTGGAGCTAAAGACCGCGAACAATAGGCACGCAAAAACAGAACTCTGGCTGCAGACAGTTCATATAAAATTATTCAAGTATATTTTTCATGTTGTTTACATCTCATTCATATCTGTGTCATTTCTGTCATCAGATTCGCTTTGTAAAACATCAGTAAATAAAAGAGTATATTTGCTGAAAGCAGAAAGAATATCTTAAAATAATCCTACTTGTACTTGTATGTTGGGTAATAGAATAATTGGTTACGAATCCATAAACTAAACAGGGAAATCCCCTGAGGGCTTTGGACAGGAGTTGACAGTTCGGCAAAAGGATTATCAACTCAATTTAGAATCAGTAATCGAAGTCGTCCATTGTCGAACATAACAAGTTTTCTAATGGTTCTACAAATATAGTATATAAATCGTTGAATATCCTCATATCTGCCAAATTCTGCCACTTTTACGAAACTTTAACATAGTTAGAGAGAAAATTAGGTCGCTATCTCTGCCTAAATGGCAGACATTTTGCCACAAATGGGCACACTGCTCAGGAATCACAAACAGAAAGGAAGAGCCTAAGTGATAAACCACAAAATTAATTATATAAATCAAAATATTCATTTTTAAAATCAAAATCGGCTAATTGCTCTATTAACAATAAATAAAATACTTAAATTGCACATAATATCAACAGTATCTTGTGCAAAGCTGAGAAAACGTTTTTGATAATGATGTGAGCTATGGGCTTCACTAAAACCATCTTCATTCGGCACAATTTGGCTCCATTCAGTCTCTTTAAAAAGTTTAGTTTGATGGTGGTGGTTAAAGATAAACATGAAAATGTCTAAAACGTTATAAAGTCTTTTCTCGTAGCCACAACATCTGAAAAAATAACATGTTAAAAATTTAAAGAGCAAAATTATTATTGGTATTAATTCAGATGATACTTCGCGAGTGCAATGACGAAGATGTGTGCCAGTACGTCACCACACGCACCGGTTATAACGGACAGATACAACTGTGGCAGTTTCTTTTGGAACTCCTCACTAGTGCCGAGTACTTCGATGTCATACGGTGGCACGGTATGTTTTTTTTTTATTTCATATCTTGTGATCATGCCTGTTTTAATAATGACGCAATCACGCATACCGAACTAGCTTGGTTGTATAAGCTACTTAGGGGTGATGAGATTCTGGTGTATATTTACATATTTGCACCAACCTGCATGGTGTGGTATTGGCGTGAAACTGCGCTCCCTTCCCCTTTTACGTGGGCGTGGTAAGAGGCGACTAAGGGAGCCTTACATATCGCAAAGGCTACCGACAGTTGGCGGGATAAACATTTTGATAAATACCACACCACAATTAAGCAGACCGTAGACGGGCAGCAGCGTCTGAGGTGCGAAGTGTCTGGTACTGCGATCGCCAATCCTCCCCCTCCTTATGGAAGAAACCTATTTCCTGTAGTGAACTATTTACAGGCTGTTAAGGTACAAAACTTGTTATCCTAATGTTTGTCTAAATGTTCAACATTGTCATTAATGTATAGAAGTTAGTGCTCTTGACATGTGACACTTATGAACACACGATTAATTTTCTTAATATTTTTAAATTACTACCTCTACATATTACTGTCGGATGATGTTTACAGCACATATTCATTTTGAACGTTCCAAGAACTCGTTCTCATCAATTGAAATAAATGAGATAAGTTTTTTTTGTTAAACTGATTTTCCGTCCGTCTAACTGAAAGAGCTCTAAGCATTTGAGAAGTGTTTGTCCAAAACCTATTCCCTTACTCGATACACAATTATTTTACTGGTAACATGACATTCCATCTCAGTCCAGGGTACCGCACCGACCACTTACCATCCCTTTTTGACCAATTTCAGTTTGTAAGTTTGCTTTTTGTACATAGTTATTGTTTTTAAGATACAGAGACTAACTAAACAGCGAGTGGTTTTGACGCTTTTTAGGACCTGAAATTAAAAATCACGAGAAACTTAAAAATATTTTTTTTTGTTTTTGTACTTAATTCTTTATTTTATTAATTTTCTATAAAAATTATCTTTGCAGATATGCGATTATGAAATATATTATTTTATTAATAATAATTCGTTTAATAATAAAAGAATAAAAACCGGCGAAACTTGAATTTTAACCGACTATTTATCACGGTTCAAAAGATACAGCTCTTTTAATGTGGGACAGACGAACGGACGAACCGACCGCGTAGATTTAGTTAGGGCAGTTTAACCTAATCCATTTTGTTGAGTGCATTTAAAGTTGATTTCAGTCACGTTTTGTTTACAGGTACTGAAGGAGAGTTCAAACTGCTGGAGCCAGAGCGCGTCGCGCGCTTATGGGGCGCGCGTAAACATAAACCCGCCATGAACTACGAGAAACTTTCGCGGGCGCTGCGATATTATTACGACGGCGATATGATTGCTAAGGTTGCTGGGAAAAGGTGAGGTTTTAATTTTAGGTTCATTATTATAATAATATGTATATGTACATCCATATTTATATGTATATATTCCTAGGCATGTAAGTATATATATGTGTGTATGTGATGTATATTGATAAACATAAGGTTTCATTTATCTACGTGCCATGCCTTGAGCAGCTACAGGTTTTTATAATTTCTCGCTAAAAGACAATGACAATATATATTTTTTAAATATAGGCTATACATTTGGGTCACTAATTGTGGTATCCAGTCTTATTGCGGCATCACTCTATTCTTGATTCGTTTTACTACTTCTTAAATAGAAAGCATATGGATGTCTTCGTTTAAAAAGAGTTACAAAATAGATATTAGTGTTTCGTGCGGTGCTTATAACCTCATTCCTTACCTTATTATTACCGTATCCTTACAAGCCTGTAAATAGTCCACCTTTCCCATAAAGGATATTCCATAATTGCCACGCTCTGTAAGTGAATTGGCGAGCGCAGTACCAGAAACCTGTCCACCTTAGACGCTGCTGCCCGTCATCGGTCTGCTTAATTTCGGTCTGGTATTTTTCAAGATGGTTATCCCGTCATCTCTCTGTAGCAATTGAGATTTTCAAGGCTTTACCCTTAATCCCCTGTTACAGTTCCAACGGGAAGAAAGGGGTTGGCAGATACCTCACAGTCACTTTTCTTATTGGAAGTAGCCAATTTATTAATGGTTTAAGACTGGCTTTTTTGTATAAGACGTGTGATGAAGTGCATATTATATAAAGTAGGAATGATAATTTGTCTTTGTTAACAGGTTTGTTTATAAGTTTGTTTGCGATCTGCGGCAGTTGTTGGGCTACGGTGCAGACGAGTTGGCGGAACTAGTCAAAGAAGTTTACGACTCGAAGGAAGAAGATGGACAGAGTTAGGCATATAGTTGTAGAATAAATAATATTAGTCTAAAGAAGTATTTACGTTGTGTATATATATACATGCAGGTGGCCACATATTTGATATGTGGCCACCTGCGGCCACATATCAAATTTGAAGGGCAACGCTTGGCCAATTGGTGATAGTTGGTGTGTAACGACCCACGTTAACGATCTATATGTACGTATGTACAAAATTATTTTAGATAATTGATATTCTCCCTCTGAGACATACAGTAAGAACCATATGCCGCTCTTAGTTGCGGTTCCGGAACCGCAGTGAAGTTAGTTCTTTCTCCTAGTTATAGGGCCCTAGCTAATATTATTGAGTCCTTACATATGAGATTTGCGTATTATATGAAAAAAGTAAAAAACTATTTTTTTACAAAATGATATATTTAATCAATAAAAGTATGTACAATTATTGTCTATGCACTTTCGCCTTGCTGTAAAAATTTTGGGAACGATAATCAATAAAATCTTTAAAAGCGGTTTAGACTGTCTCGTTGGAATTGAATTTTTTTCTTTGCAAGGAATTGTCCAAATTCCGAAAAAAATGGTGATCTCTTGGAGCCAAGTCCGGGGAGTGTGGTGGGTGTCAGAGACATTCCAATCGCAGTTCCTCTAGTTTGGCGTCAGTCTGTCGTGAAGTACAGGTCTAGCGATGTTGGGAAGCGGCTAGCTTCTCCATCATGGTTTGCAATTGTTGACAATACAGATCTGCCGTAATCAACTGGCCAGGCCATAGGAAGCTGTAGTGTATGACACCAGCACTGGTCCGCCAAACATTCACCAGTACCTTTTTCTGTGTCCACTTTCGGTTGGGACTGGATTTGGGCGGTTCTTCTGGGTTCATACGTTTCGATGCTTGTTTCAGACTGTCGTACAGTATCCATTTTTCGTCACAAGTAACGATACGATTCAATATTCCGTCGTTATTATGACGGTTGAGTAATGGAACGCAGCATTCAATGCGTGTTTGTTGGTGTGCTTCACTCGATTCATGCGGTATCCATTTCTCGAGCTTTTTCGCTTTTCCAATTTGTTTCAAGTGTATTCAAGTTATTAATTGTTTTGTCACTCACACCGAAGCCTGCCGCGAACTCTGACGTGGTTTGCGATTGATCCGCTTCCACGATCACCTTTAATTCTTCATTGTCATCTTGGGTCTCCGTCCGTCGACGGGGTTTGTGTTGGAGGCCAAAATCTCCAGAATGAAAACGTTGGAACCAAAATCGTACCGTGCTTTCTTTTACAGTAGCTACCCCAAACACATCATTCATCGGTTTCTGCAACGCTGGAACTCATATTCGTAGATCAAGCTATATTTTAAGTTTTCCATTTTGTTAACAGAAAGATGTCAAAGAAAACAACAGGCGCTAAAACAAACGAATCACTGAATTCAAAACACAAATACACCAGCCTAAATTTCAAATACATTTGAATTTGGAATTCCTAACCAAACGCCAGATTATTTGACATCAAAGTGGCCATTTCGACAAAAGGCCAATTTCATATGCAAGGACCTAATATTATTAGAATAATATTCTAAATAATGAGTAATAATTATAACGTAATGATGTATGTATATTATTAAATATTTTTAACGTGATATCGGGATTACGAGCAAAATTTCCAAATTAGGACGATAGGTTTTAGGACTAGAGAGCAAACATTACAACATATTGCCAATTAGTTAAGTTTCGCCCTCAATGTCAGTTAAGCACTTAATGGATCATTGGACTCCTTCCAATTGGAGGATCATTCCGTCAATCACGCGCATTTTAAACTTTCATTACGTGTGTATTACTTAGAGAGATTAAGATCTGCACTGTAAATAACATTTTTATTTCAATGTGTTAAAAGGTAGGCCTGATATGTTTGACACAGTCGTATTTTGGTCTGACATACTTTAGAAGACAAAATGGACCATTTTCATATTTTTGACATGCTTTATTATTATGTTTAATTGAACTAGATCGAAAATATTACTAGAGTATGAAAAAATGTAAAATGTCTGTGTTTCAAACTCAAGTATTGTTTCTTAAAAATCTCAAATAAAGAAGAAAAAACTCGGTGATTGAGCCAAGCGGTGGCTTCTGCTGCTCCCATGGGCCGTCTAGACCAGGGTCGGTCTCGCAGAATACCGGCGTGAATTACAGATATCTTGTGCTTCTGCGTTTCGTTCGGTGAGTGGGGTAACCGTAGGCCCACTCCCCCATCATCCATGCAGATGTACATGGGCGTCGGTAATCACTTACTATCTGATTAGCTGCTGCCCCCTTTCCCATAAAAATAAATATCAGCAGAATAGATGTAAAGCAGAATATAATATAATCACATAAAGATTGTAATGTCTGTTGTGTTTAAAAAAATATCACTATGTGCCGTTGTGCGTTGTGGACTATGTCGTTGGAGCGTTGTGGTGATCGAGTAACTTATGAACGACTTGGCAATATTTTTGTTTTGTATAGACGATGGTTCATAGCAAGGACCCGAAGGGTGGTGCTGTAGTCAAGTTATTGATAAATTCTATATTTATAGAATAAAATGAATAATTTTTTCAATATATGGTTTAGTACCAAAAAATAAAATCTCAAATCTGGCGCTGACAGGTGGCGCTGTATTCGAGTTATTAAGTAATTTAAAAAATCAAACTCACCGTGCCCCCTACCGGAAAGGGCAGAGCGACATCTGCCGTGCCAGCTAGTTTATAATATAATATTCAGCGATCATTTAATCCATCTGCCAAACGTGGCGATTACAGCAAACCCTCCTCTTGGCAGAGTCCAGTCTAGTTGAGGAGTACTTTCAGGGTGTTAATGAAAACTTCAATGTTACCAATAGATAAAATAAATAGTGATGCTGGACTTATACTGTATACATATAATGTGTCGATGTTCATGATTTGTGTCGATATTCGATTTAGACAAGGAAAGTTTCAAGATCAGTTAGTTTCCATGTATTTTCCAAATTTTAGCCAGTTGCACTCAAGTTTGTAACTAAGTAAAAACACAAAGTTTTTTTCTCGTGACGATCTATAAACATGTCTCTATAAAGTCTAAATTAAATTCGTCAGAGGCTTACGTGGATTATTTAAAGCTAGGAAATCGAAATAGTTTGATTTAAACTTTATTTAACTGGCTTTTACCGGCCGGCATAATATTAAATTTACCGTAGTGTAACGTTATCTAAGGCAACGGTATTCAACAAATCGGAGACGAGAGGATATATCTCATTTTAATTTAGCGTGATCGCACCGGTGACTATAGAACGATTATAAAAGGTGTGCCGCGAGAAGACAGCGGAAGCATAGGCGACGAGAAAAGTGAGAAGTGTGCAGTGAACGCGGTGCCACCTCCTTACACTCGGCTAGCATAGACGCCAATGAGCAACGTGTTGGTCTTCCCCTTAAGCAGCACACATCACTTCACTTTGTTGGAAACACCATGCGCAACACGCCGCTCTTGTCTCCGTCCCGCTCTGGTGGATTCCGAGCTTTGATGTTGTAAATAAGAATAGTCATCTATGTATAATAGTCTTAAGGCTTTCTGTACAAATAAAGTTTATTATTGTTAACATGAAGTTTTGTTCAACTAATCTCTATCACAATAACAATAACAACATCCAGACTCGTATTAGACACTTTAAGTATAAGCATGGCCTGGCAAAGTATAAGCATGGTCGAAGAACAAAATTACAAAATTACGTGCTGTTTTCGAGAGTCTTGCAAGGCGATTCGTGTCGCCTTTAGGTCCTACGGTCTCTTCAATGGTTCGGTATATTGTTGGTTTGTTGTATGTACAAACACTTATACAATGAGGCAACGATGTTTATCTGAGTACGTAAGCAGGATACTAAACTCATTCAATTGTAGAAAGGTGTAAGGCCGGGTGATGTGATATCCGCTTTCGAAGATGTTTTCAAGCTGCTGAATTGGTATAAATATCAATAGCGAATACATCACTCGCCATCGATTTGCCGATGTCTCCCAATAAGTTAGTCTTAAAATGGACATTTACAAGACTGTGATCATGTCTCGACTTTGCCAGACCAATATAGACTTATTGAGAATATTACACTCCAAACCGTTGACGAGTTCTTATAAGTGAAACTTTCCGATTGGGTAAGTCCAACTTCGACCCAATCAACGAATCAAACTCGGCTGGGCAGCGTTCGATAAACTATGTCACATCTTGTCAAATATACCTCAAGAGCAAAGAGAACCACCAGTGTGTTGCCTGTGATGACGTACGGAGCAGTGAGCTATGCGTACCATGGCTATGCTCGGAAATTGTCTGTTTTAAAAGAACCTTATAATGACGATATCCACAGCAGAACCTGGTTAACCAATATGGAAAAGCCCCAAATAAAATTTCTTTCAAACGAAAACGTACGCGAACACTTTTTAAAACCATCTGATACTTGTTAGTATTTATTCTGATTTATTATATAGTGATGGTCGTATAGTTAGAAACATTACCAACGGTCCTTGATATAATGTAAGATACTTCCCCGCAATCGTTTTTATTTTAAAATTAAACAATAAATAGGACAAGTTGTTTAACGATTTATCATTTATTAGGAAAACAATATAAATCCTATCACACAAGTGCAGTTTCAATATTACATTACGGACAAACATTTAAATCAGTTTTAGGGTTTTAACTAATTAGAAACAACAACAAAAAAGTATAAAAAACAATAATTTTTTGAGTATTAGTATTTAGTATTGTTATTTACGAAATAGCTATATAATTAATATTTAGTGGCGTATCCCTTATTTTCAATAACAGCACTGCAACGACGTCGCATTAATTAAATTAATTTCATACATTTTTCTAGGGCGATTGAATTCCATGCTTCAACAAATGCTTCATATAGTTCGTTTTAACTGGTGTTACGTTTGTTTGAGACTTTCTTTTTAACAATATACCAGAGATTTTCTATCGGGACTATTTGCTGGCCAGTCTACAACGGATATACGCTGTTCGCTAAGGAAACATTTGACGCTATTGGCCGTGTGTTTAGGGTCATTGTCATGCTGAAAGATCCAGGTTACAGGCAAATGATCGTCCGAGTAGGGAATCATTGTGTGCTCTAAGATATTTTTGTATTGCCATTGATCCATTGTACCTTCAATCTTCTGAACGGGTCCAACTCCACATCCGGAAAAACATCCCCAAACTTTAATGTTACCGCCACCGTGCTTGACTATACTCCTTGTGTATTTATAATTAAAAGCATTGTTTACAGAACGTCTAACATAGCGCTTTCCATCGGAATTTACTATATATTTTTTTGTTTCATCTGAAAATAACACTTTTTTCTATTCTCGTACCATTCAATTAACATATTTTTTAGCGAAAAATAATCGCTTCTCTCGGTGTTGCTTGGTAAGAAGCGGTACCTTTCGAGAGATTCTTCCAAACAATTTAGCTTCCACTAATCTTCGGCGTATCAGTCTTGACGAGATGTTTCTCGGGTCGAGGCGAAAAAGTAAATTTTTAATCTGGTTGGAGCCTTTACTTGGGTCTTTTTTAGCAACACGAACGATTAGCGTATCTTCTCTGGGAGAGGTTTTTCTTGGCCGAGCCTTTCTAAGAACATTTTCAACAGTTTCATGTGTTTTATAATGATCAATTGCATTAAAAACTTTCTTAACAGAACATTTTAAATGCTCAGCTATTCTTCTGTACGCCCACTTATGATCTTTATGTAAATTAACAATTATTTGCCTAGTTGACGCGTCACAACTTTTATTTTTGCTCATTTTGAACAAAATAAAATTCAGATACAATTTTGAATTGCCGCCAAAATAATAGAAAAAGCCAAGAAAGAAATGTTATTCTCCAATTTCAAAAAAAGAACGTGCTATGGATGCTCTTTTTAAATATTTCTATTTAGACATCCAAGCGGCCAGTAACAGGAAAAAAATTCCTACGTGTGTAAGACTCATTTTGTAATTAAAAGGTAGATATGTTTTATATTATATGCATTTAATGAGTTTTTTATTTGAGTGGCTATATTATTGCATGATTATTAATTGAATGTGTATATTTTTACGAACATTTGTACGTTGAAGTTATACTTTCTTTATTCATAAGAAGTGTTTCTAATTATATGACCACCACTGTACGTATTATAGTGTTTATATGTATGTATATATATCTGTGTAGGCATTTATGGCCAAAGTGAACAGACACCTAGGCAAACGTGTGCCATCCTAGGCTTCATCTTCGCCTTCCATCAAGCGAGATTGTGGTCAAACGTATGTAAGCCTATTTTAAATATAAAAAAAAATGTATATGTTATAGTTTTATTTGTATTTGTATGTGTTTGTGTAGATATGCATACTTAAACATATAAATATGTTTTTATTATATAGTATATTTCCCGATTAGTCTCTTTGCGATTTATATATAGTTGATGCATCTATCACAACATTCCTTCACGCCCTAGGTTGACTGGTAGAGAATGCCAAAAGGCATTAAGTCCGCCTTTTGTAATCCTTTTTGGTGTTCACAATCAAGTATAAATAAATAAATATGGCCGATAGATGAGCATGTTAAATTGGCAATGGACTGCCATCGCAAGCTAGCAGATCTGACAACCGTTGGGGGAAGAAAAGTTCTTGAGTGGCAACCTCGTAGAATTAAACGCAATGTAGGAAAAACAATATTGAGTGTCGATCTGCACAGTGTTGGGTGAAGTCGATGGATGCAGATGGATCAGGACCGTGTTTTGTGGCAATCTTTTGGGGATCAGTCCACTGTTGACAGGCTAAAATGAATGAATGATGAATTTAGAAAAGGGTTTATTAACAAATAAAAACTATGACACCGTAAGAGCGTTTTGTAATCTCTTCTAAGTGTTTGACTGTGTAAAGAATATGATCTTAATTAGTAAACATGTGTTCGTAAATCCGCACTTCACTATTTATAGGTCACATCTACTTGCTGTTCAATAGATAGCAAGAAATAATACTAAACGGAAAAATTTTATCGGGTTCCATAGTAAAGAGGGGTGTTCCACAGGGATCAACTCTTGGTTTATTTCCCCTATATGATACACAAATTGTCATGTTTACTGATGATACCTCATTGTTATTTAAAATTTATAGAAAAGACAACTTTGGAGCAGCTTATACTATGTGGTTATAAAAATTTTAATGTATTTTCTTGGTATCTCTGTGACCTATAAATAATCGAGGGTTAATAATATTCCTAGAAATTACATTATCTAAACAAAGAATTTAAATTTAAGTGTATTTAAATTAATTGGATTAGTAATTGGACCAAATTTGTTTTGTCATTCAGTGTGCATAAATTCAAATTCTCTTTTAATATACATTATGTATCATGAATTATTCCGCTTTCAAAATTTCAAAAACAGTAAATACGTAACCCAAATGTGAGTGAAGGTTAACCTTGATGTCCTCCTGTTAACCCTGATAATTTTTTTTGTTGTTATTCAGAATAAAATTATTGTAGGAAGCAACAAAGACCTACCTGTCGCAGCGGAATTTGTGGTTGGCGGGCCACTCTGTTATGAGGAAATGCTGTCTAGTTTTTACGTAATTGCTTATAATATTTATCTGTCATCAAGTTTTTCGTAAGAGAAGTTTTGGTTACATAATAATGTATAATTACGTTCACGTTTGATATAGACATATTTTAATGTCAATACTTAAATGGAATAAATAAAATTTAGTGAAAATTAAATATTTATACTATTATATGAGAGACTTCGAGAGAATAAAAAAGAGAAATATCACTCGTACCCGTAAGTGGCAGCGCTGGGTAACTACATGCCAGCACGTGAAATCCCATCTGTTAAAAGCCGCCCCAAAAATGAATGCATTCGAGGTCACGTCCTCCGTACACAACATACATACATACCGTTTACACGCACAACATACAGACAGCTCACATGTCGCACACAGGGCACCCATACCTCATCCACATCTTTCCCCGTCGCACTCGTGGTCTCAGTTTCACGCCATACAGAAGATTTAGTCGTGTGCAAGGGCGTTCCTATCAATTCGATTAAATTCCTCCCTACTTCCATTGCAATCCGAGCCGAGTTTTTACTTCCTTGAGAGCGGATCTTGGGTTATCATTAACCCCCAGCTTACTCACTACTAGGTTTCTAGCTAGCAACTGGGCCAACGTTAGATGTTGGCCCTTTTCTACCGTTGAGGTTTAAGTCAGTCGATCTTCAATGATGATCCCGACATAACCAGTCACCGCCTTCTGTGACTGGTAGGTGACGAGCACCTTCCCCCGCGTGAAAAAAATAACCACGGTGTCCATAGGGGGTTCCAAATAAAAAGAATGGAACAGACAGCACATTCTTGTATATAGTGAAGTTGCATAATAAATTGCAACATCAGTCTCTTATTAATTTTCAATTAATGAATAGTGAGATAAATTCTACTTTTCTAAAAGCCGTCGCGCATCTAGCTTACGACGCTGTAGGAGTTTCTGACTCACGCGCCGCGTCTGAAACATCAGCTTAATAACACAGTAAGTTGAAAATCTCCGCGTTAGACGTGACTCGCCGTCATCGCCCCATAACCGAGAACACATACACGCATGTGTCTATGATTATATTAAAAAAAAAGTGTTGCAAATTAACTCGGGTATCATCGCTCCCGCAAATGATAAGAGAGATGAGCTATCCGCTAGTGTAACTCCAGATACCCTAGACAATGGTAATGTGACCCAAGCGTTGGTTGAAACCTGTGGAAAGGTTCGTATTCGACTAATGTTAAAGTGTTACAGGTCTGTTAAATTGTGTAAAATAATCGTAAGATTGTACATAAGAATGTATCTATCATAAGTTGTGGTAATATATATTTTACATGTAAGGAGATACCTATATTTTGTTCACGTTTGATATTCACGAATCTATAATGATGATGTAAAAATAAATTCTAGTAAATATTTGTTAATTTAGTTATTAAGTTAATGGTGGAGGTGTGATGTGATATACATGTCTATGAACGTAGTGACAATTAAAGGTAATTGCAAATCCACTCGGTTCACTTACGCACGCGGATTCTATTGCTCCCGCGAATATAACAGTAACCAAACCACCGTAATATATGTAGATCGCCATCGCCATTGTACCGGCCTTACCTTTCCTTAATAGCCTGTTAATAGTCCACTGCAGGACAGGCCTCTTCTTAGTGGTAGAGTCCTTCTTTGCCTAACAATCTGGATTGATACCACACTCTTACCCATTTCTGCTATGGTACACGTGAATTGCCAACGCCACGTCATGGCGAAAAGTAACGTAAGGTAAGCATAGGGATAGATCGCATACGCCCAAAAGGGTTCGAACAACTAGCAGAGGCACTCGAGAATATTATTAACCATATGGTTAGGTTTAGACCGGCAGCAACGAAGCAGACTTGGATTTGACTGGATTTGCCAATTTTCAGTGGCTTGGACCGCTATGAAAGAGTCTACTCGTATTGGATTCAAAAGCACCGGAACTATGGCACGGTTACATAACTGTCTGCATGATGAAGCTCTGAAAGCAGGCTCCGCGTCGTTATATATTGCTAGGGACAGCATCTTTTCGGCCGACTGGAAGTGATTATTGATAAAGCATTAGCCAACTTACGCCATCTTCCGCCCCCGGAGACTTTATTTCACGTTACAGAAATCACACAATGAACGTAATGGAAAGAAATAAAGAATATGAAGGTAACACTAAATAAAGATAATTTAAAAAAAAAAATTCTAGGGTGTCTCTGTCGAAAGTGGAAATGGCCTTCACTCAGGCCTCAGGGGTGCTAAATCAGATAGTAAAGGTTAAATGTTAAAATAGAGCAATGTAAACAGTTAAAAATGCTATTATAAAGTAAAATAGGTAATAAGTAATTTGGGTTCGAAAACACTTTCAAAGTTCTATTTGAAGAGCGTTGGGATTAAGGTAATAAATATATAGACGAGTGCACAAGTTCGTAGGTAAGTTGCGTTTTGATAATGTACATGTTTTTAAATTAAAACTTAATGGAGATGTAGTTTTTACTTGATTTTAGAGCAATTACCTATACGATTGCAGTTGATAAGTTTCCGCACTGCAAGATTTGTGGCCTCAGTTTTTATGCAAATGTAGATTCGGAACATCAGCGTGAATGTGTAGTTCACAATTTTTAATATTGTTAATTATAATTATATTTATGTTTTATATTGTTAAAAAACTTCTGTCATGTATAAAATTAACGGAATCGGGTCGAGCCCTATGTAACAACTCTCTTAATGTAATGAAGTAGATCTTAAAGTCGAGCTATGTACGTCACGCACTTGAAATAATTGGAAGCGACCTGCGAAATAGCTGGCAAACCACTTTACAACTGTTATTTAAATATCGACGTAAGCCATCTTAGAGAGAAGCAATGAGTTTAATCAAACGGAGTAAGTATGGTGCCCTTGCCTACATCACTCGATGCCAAAAAATATCTACAACGTCAATTAACGTAAATTCGACTTGACTTTACAGAGTTCAGAACCTTCAAAATTCTTTACTATTATATTATTTTTTTACTTAAAAAGCCATTTAGAATACGCCTCCCAAATATGTAACCCTAATTACAACGTGTAGTACACATGCATTGGACGGATTCAGAAACAATTCCTAATTTAGGGTAACCTTTCTGCCTAATTACACAAAGCGTTGTCAAAGGTTACACGTTTTCCGTTATACAAATTAAGGCACATAACTGATCTAACTTATCTGCTTACCATGTCCTCAGCTGTTGGAACAAATTGGATTACATCTTCCGTACGCTCCGTCGCACAGGCCTTGTAAACTATATGTGCCCTGAGTCAAAACTACAGACAAAATTCTTATGTACTACGAGTTTATTAACGATATGACAAATGAACACGATGTTGACTTGTTTAACACCACTAGCAGTCAACTTTAGCGGCTGCTTACTAATACATTTTTTATTTCTTAATTTGAAGTGTAAGTTACTGCTATGCTATATTTATTATGTATTTATGTCTGCGTTATTTGTGCATTTTCTACAATTTTCTTCCATTTTTTATAAGTGCAAACTTTTAAATGGCGTTATGAACACATTTGTTTTGACATAAGCTATGTAAAACTAGCTGTAAGCTTTTCTAAAAAGAAATAAATGACGTCAAAGTAATGCTATGTTGCGTCCAAAGTAATATATTAAGATTAAAGCTGGATACAAACTACTCTTTCAAAAATCTTCGAAAGTATGAGAATATGAGAATGCTCAAAGGACTTTAATCTTTTAAGTTGGTTGCTTCCGTTTTTGAGAAAAATAAACAAGTAGTTAAGTAATAATTTTCACAATAATAACAACGTACACAAATGAAAATTTTATTATAGTTTCTTTAGAAAATATTCTCGAATTCGTTTCTAAAAACAGTTTTTGTTAGGAGCCTTTTATTGAAGGAGCAACTAAAGAATCTAGTACTGTGCTGTGGAAGCACAAATTATGGGAAGAATGAAGATATAAGACGTTTGATCATTAAATATAGAATATATTAGCAGAAAAAATCAGAAAAAACGCGTTTGAAGTACGGAGAGACGTTTTTGCTTAGAGCGGCAGTGGGAAATGTGTTCATACTTACGTAGATCGAATATAAGTCTTATACAATACAATTATTGTACTTATTGAGAAAATTTTGTGTAAAACAGGGTAACACCTGTATAATCAATTATGAATAGAATGTGAGAGTGAACAAGTAGGAGTTTTGTTTTGAAGAGACAAAAACAAAAAGGTGGCAATAACTATTACCCCATAAAAAGCCGGAATCTTAAACATGAGCATGGAAAAGAACCCTTTGTATTAAGTTATTGTAATATAACTTATAGGTCTTATTATTGGTGATGATAGTGGGAATAAGCTTTATACCGAATATCAATCATTTGTTTAATTGTTGGCGTAATCCAAGTAGGATAGATTTTTTATATGCCTTTGTTCATATTGAGCATGCCGATCAAATAACATGAGGATATAAAAGTTAAAAGCTTCTACCATTATATTAAAATCCTCCTAATACGAAATCCTAATACGAAAATGGATATCTTTAAATTCTGTACGATATTCATGGAGGGTATCGCTTGTTACGCCTTATGTTAAGTTCAGCAACAACGAATGCATGGTTGTCAGATATATAGTCGACACGAATATTCTTCAGATTATGGACATTTTGCCTACTGTTAAGCTGCTCGCTGACCGCAGAGGAGAGAGCGTGATAGTTCGATGTCTGATTGACCCTGGCTTACAGAAAAACTATGTGATTACGCGCTGTTATCGCAAGTAAGCCATCACTATAAATGATTATTTTGCCTCTACCGTTAAGGGTAGAGGGGGAACCGTACAACCCGTGTGGGACTCCTACTACTCTCACTTTTTGCTCGAGACTCTAACCTCAGCCTAAGTACAAAATTGAAGCGTTAGTTAAAGAGCAAATAACTGGTCATCTTCCGCTTACTCAAATCGTAGTAACAAGTATGCATCATTTGAATCATTTTCCACTCACCGTCGACTCCAGAGCTATTCAGGGTGATGTTGATATACTCTTATATGTGGATTCAACTTATTCGCCTGAATTTTATTTGCCAAGTAGGATTTCTTCACTGTTGGGAAGTCCTGTGGCGTTCAAGACGGTTTTAGGATATGCCGTATAAAGAGATGCTTCTGTCGATAAACATGACTGTCTCAAGATTGCCACGAAGCTCGGTCCTGAGCCACCTGCATCCATCGACTTCCCGCAACACTGCGCAGGTCGTCACTCCATCTTGTGGAAGGTCCTCCTACACTGCGTTTGCCTGTACGTGGCTGCCTCTCGAGAACCTTTTTTCCCCAGCGGTTGTCAGTTCTGCGAGCTATGTGGCCGGCCCATTGCCACTTTTCAGCTTGCTGATCTTTACGGCTATGTCGGTTACCTTAGTTCTGCTGCTGATATCGTCGTTGCAGACTCTATCACGCAGAGAAACACCGAGCATAGCCCTTTCCATAGCGCGCTGAGCAACTTTGAGCTTCCTCATACGGCCTGCAGTGAAGGACCAAGTCTCGGATCCGTATGTCATCACTGGCAACACGCACTGGTTGTATACTTTGGTCTTGAGGCTTTGCGGTATACTCGACGAGAAGATATGACGTAGTTTCCCGAATGCAGCCCAGCCGAGTTGGATTCGTCGATTGACCTCTGAGTCGAAGATGGACTTACCTAATCGGACAATTTGTCCCAGGTATACGTACTCGTCTACAACTTGTTGAGCCTATTGTTCCCAACAATAACCGGTATTGGTGTGACATGGACACTGGAGCACTACCGATTTTTCAACAATTTCAACTGAATCGAAGGCTTTCTCATAGTCCACATACGCCAGACATAATGGCAAATTGTACTCCTCGGTCTTTTGTACAATCTGGCGAAGAGTATGTATGTGGTCTATGGTACCATAGCCTTGTCGGAATCCGGCTTGTTCGGGAGGCTGGAAGTCGTCAAGTCTGTTTACTACACGATTTGAGATGACTCTCGAAAACAGCACGTAGACGCGGCTTAGAAGCGATATCGGTCTATAATTCTTCAAAAGGCAGTTATCCCCTTTCTTGAAGAATAGGACAACCACGCTTCTACTCTACGCTTTCGGCGTAACACCGCCATGAATGACGGAATTAAACAGCTCCTGAAGGCCAACAAGTATCGGTTTTCCACCCGCTTTCAGAAGCTCAGCTGTAATTCCGTCTTCACCCTGCGCCTTGCCGTTTTTAAGCTGTTTGAGAGCCATCCTAATCTCGCTCAGACTGACGTCCGGGATGTTATTGGAATAATGTCGGATAAGCTTGGCTCTTGGGTCGTTACTCACATCAGTGTGTGGTTTCAACAACGTTGTGTACAGCTGTCCGTAAAATCTCTCGATCTCACTCAAAATCTCGGCTCCAGCGGAAATAACTGCGCCGCTTTCGGTCTTCAGCTTAGTCAGTTGGCTCTTTCCGATAGACAGATCTCTGGCGAAGACTTTGGAGCCTTGGTTTCGCTCTATCGCTTTTTCAATACAGGCTGTATTAAATTTGCGTAAGTCTTGCCTCATACATTTGGAAATCTGTCTATTCAGTTGCCGATACGCTGACGCATCCGTTGTAGACTGCAGTTTTATCTCACGCCTGGCTTTCATGAGTTTAAGAGTGTGATCGGAGAGCTTTTGGGGCTTGTTCGTGCGGCGGGTCCTGCAAAACTTAGCTCCTACCGCATGGACAGCTTCCACTAGCCTGCTATTCGTATCTTTCACTGTAACGCAATAGTCTAAGCACTGAAAGCGATTATGCAATTCGAGCTGAAAGCTCTCGAGGTTCTGGATAAGGGCACGTGGTGGGCGGCGCGTAGACTTCACGAGACGAGACCGCTCGAGCCTAATGTTAAGGTTCAGTGTGCCTCTTACCATTTGGTGATCACTGCCGGTTTTTGCCCTAGTGATCACAGAGACATCGCTGAACAGCTGACGCTTAGTCGTCATGATGAAGTCAATCTCATTTTTTTTGTACCGTCCGGGCTCATCCATGTCCACTTCCTGTGGGGCCGGTTCTGGAAATAGGAGTTCATCATAAAGAATCCCTCCTTTGCCATGAAGTCAGCCAGCTGTTGCCCTCTTAAGTTCCGTTGCCCTACTCCAAAGTTGCCCACTATCAGCTCATCGCCTTTTTACGTACCTAGTTTTGCGTTAAAGTCTCCCATCAACACCGTGTAGTGAGTCTTAGAGCAATGCATGGCTCTTGAAACATCCTCATACATTGCCTCCACTTCATCATCAGGGTGTGTTGAGGTTGGTGCATATACCTGTATGACCTTCAGCGAATATCTTTTGGTTATTCTGAGTATAAGGTACGCGACCCTACTCGACACACTTCCAATCTCGATCACGTTGTTGATGAGAGACCTGTGAACGATAAACCCGACACCTCCTTGAGACAGATGGCCACCCTGCCGGTAGTAGAACAAGTTACCGGATTTTAGGATTATAGAGTCCTCTCCCTGTCTTCGGACTTCAGACAACCCTATAATACTCCAGTGCAACTTGCTTACTTCTTCTTCCAGTTCTAATATCTTCTCGTCGGTCCTCAATGTGCGTGTGTTATATGTTGCCAGGTCCACTCCTTTGGGTTGGCAGCTAGAAATCAGCCGGATTCTTCGCACCCCCTGCCTCGTCGTTACCATGGCAGCCATAGCCAGGACTAGCGAGGCCTCCGGGGACTGGGGGCCATTGCTTTCTTCTACCTCTCATCATGGGGGGTTTGCCTTAGTTGCCACGCCTGGCGAGCGGGTTGGCAAACGCAGTTTTTTTTTTCTAGTGCAGGAAGATGCTGCTGCCCATCTAATATAAATATTTATCATTAGTCGCCTTTTACGACACCCATGGCCAGACAGGGTTGGCGCTATTCTTTACTTCCGACAGCCCCACGGAAAGGCACTAACTATATACGCATAAACACGGAGCCAGTAACTATAAAACGGAGTGGTTATACTCTCTTTGACACTTACTCATTTTTGCCTTTCCGTGTCCGCTCTAACAGGTATGCCATAAGATCAGAGGAAGGGTCAGATGCAGTGCTAGAGACACCAGTCGCAACAACAGCCAGACCAGAAAACGTATAATTTGTATGTTGAAGTTTATTAACCGCTACTCCAATCGATCAGCATGTCATCATCATGTCAGTCAGTCAGTGGGGGGTAACATATGTAGGTGTGATTGACATTTAGAGAAAAATGTGGTATAATAAAATATTACGCAGGGTAAAATCAAATAAAAACAAAAATAGTGTTCCCTCTTTTAAGGTCCCCCGGTCTCTAAACTTTTTTCCCGTAAATTTCAGAACTACAGAAATCATTTTCTGTTATATGTAATAGTTTATTTATTTAAGTTTTATCTACATAAAATCGAACCATGATGACTGTAAATTTTCCTATATGATTCTCACGTGATATAAAATAAATAAAAGTGATAAAGTTTTTTAGATAAAAATTGTAAAGACTGTTTTATAACAATAATAATTTTTACTAACTTGTGTATGCTAAATCAACTAGTAAGCAAATCAGCATAGCATTACAATAATTATTAGATACAATAACAATTCCAGTTATTAAGTATTATAATAGGTAATGACCTGTCTTACAGTTTCGTCACCTTCCTTGTATATTGATTATAATTTACCGTCGTAATGTACTATTTATGCAAAATACTATTTCCTGTTAACAGAAATAGATGAAGCATTAGGACAAAATACTCGTGAAATATTCAAGTTTCTTTTATATTTTTTCTTGCGAACCCCTCCGGAATCGATTGGATAGATATGTAGTATATAAACTAAATGTGCATATATAAACTTTCTTCTCAAAATGTTCCACATGAATTAAATTCACTTAAAGGATTGAAGTTATTAACGAATACATACAAACGCGGTTTGTGATTTTGTTTTATACTGTTGTGACCAAAAAGGCAAAGGATTGAAATTGACAAAAAATAGTACCATTACTGACGCAAAACAATTTTAAATAATCAACGACTTTATTTTGAATAATAAAGGGGTATCACTAATTAGTTAAATTACAGAAGCATATTATTTAAAAAGTAGCTGAATAGTCAACCATTATTAAAATGAACATGACGTCATTAGTACACAGAAGCTCCAAATTTTGTATATAAGCAGAATAAATTTAGATGTATTAAGTGTAACAATACTCTATGGGTTTGTTAGCTCTCATAGCTTATGTAATATTATGCATTTCTTTTTAAATTTCGTAAGAATTACAATTTGTTATATTTGTTAACAACACTGAGACGTGCTTTCTGCACTCAAAAGTGCTGTTATATGAAAGTACTTAAACTTATCGCCAGTATAGAGGATACTGTGTTGCTTCAGTCAGACCTGCAAAGATTTGTAATATATTGTAATAAAAATAAACAGATTTAAATGTCTCTAAATGTAAATAGCAAAATAATTAGCGGAGGATATCACTTAAAGAGTACGTCCATTGCTAGAGTATATGACGCTCGCGATCTTGGAGTATCTATGACAATCACATATCCTACATTGTTTCCTGTACATATATTAAAAACATGGGATCAAACATGGCACAAATCCATGGGCACATCATCCGCTGTTCTTGTCTTTTATAGCCTAGAACAATAAAAATACTTTACTGCTCATTTGTACGACCTATTCTTAAATAAGGTTCGCAGGTCTGGAGCTTACAATATGAGATATTCAAGTCTCGCATTAAAGGCATACAGAAATAGATATCACACAGTCACATGACCACAACGAAAGGTGTAACCGGTACCACGTTCTTCCCTTATAAGTACGACATGACATAGGTGATGCATTTTTTTATTTAAAAATTTGTAACGGTTTAATTGACTCCCCAGAATTATTGTCTGATGTCACTATAAATGTTCTCCTGGCAAACACGATGAACACCAAATTACTTCATATATCTAAGGCTCACACGTATAAAATTTTTACTCATTCTTTACTTCCCAAACTATGGCCAAGGCAACCTTAACCAGTAAATTATTTTTCCAACATTTCACTAAATAAATATTTAAAATATTATTCGTATACTATGTCATATTAGTATACTTATATTTTTAACCCTTGTACTAAAATATTACATTTTAATTAATGTTATCTATCTACACATGATCGGGCTTCTTCCTATTATTGTATTTTTTATTGTTTTAAACATGGAAACTTGTTGATGATTTTGTGTATATATGTATATATATATATATATACGACGTACGAGAATAAGTACTTAATTTAACAAAATATTATCATATTTATATTTACGACTTAGTACTTACGATTAAGTACTAGCATTAAATTTTCCGAGAAAAGTAAAAACAAAATTTATTTATATTTTAATTATTTTTTTCCTGATTTCTTTAGGTATTCGACGTCATAATATCGAATCGGCACAATATTATTGCGATTCTATGTTATCACTGTTACAATACTGCATTCTAAATTAGTTTATATAATGATAGAACAACAATTACAGTACATCATTCTAATTTTAGGTCTAGCACCAACCATACGTGTGTATTTAAACAGGTTACATTTAGTTATTATTTCTAATCAAAGATTTGTATGTAGTGTAAACAATTTTTTATGTCAGTGAACTATTATTAGTAATTATTATATTATTCTAATCAGTAGGTATTTGAACACAATATTAATTTACTACTATTTCTTGTACATTTATCACAGTAATTCGGGTATGGGGATATCAAAAATAGTATTTAGTCGCATTTTTGGTGGAGGTTTTGTATTCTTCAAAAATGAGACCCAATAAACCTTCTTATATTATTTTGCATGTCACATAATTTTTTTAATTATTAAACTTTTTTTTTATTTATTAAAATGTTTATTGCTTACTTCTTAATATAAAGGTAACAATGGGCAGACATAATTCCTATTGGCATTCTCTGCCAGTTAACCGGTGGTGTGGTGAAATACAGTGGTATCAAGTGTCAAGAGTACTTAAAAAGCTTAATATACACCTGTAGCTGTGTTTTTAAACAAAATTGGAAGATAATTTTTATTTTGTCTTATCGATTGAAACTTTGTTAATGCCTTCCATTATGAACTCAATAAAATGATTTTGGTACTATTCAGCAGCTGGTCTCATGATGGAGTCAGGAGGCGGGTACAGAAACATTTTACGGTCATCAGTAAACATTACATCGACTTTGGGGTCGTTTGATTTGTTTAGATGAGATCTATCAATACATTTTAAAAGCAAGTTTTTTATCCCACTCGGGCATACAATATAATGCAAATTAAGTAACAACATCTCCCTGTTAATGCTCTTCACATTGCATTTATATTATTATTAAGACAGAGCAAGTCTTGTTGCGATAAGCCCTTGTGTCTTGCAGTGGAAAATTTAAAGATTGATTATGGTTATAATGATGATAAAAAAGGGCGTCAGAAAAGAGACGAAGAAGAAAACGATTTATTCATATTACAGATATGGAAGAAGTTTTTGCTTTGGAAAAGGAAGCTCTCATGCATCAACAATCTTTGGCAGAGATTAAAGCAAGTGGAAGCTCTGCTGTAGAAAGGTTTTACGCTGGTTGCACCGTTTTTATCACTGGAGGCTCAGGTTTCCTCGGAAAATTACTGATTGAGAAACTGTTCAGGTAAAACGTATTTTTAGTAGTTAATTGGTCATTTCAATACGTTAATTTCAGAGAAATACAATAAATTTTAAATTATTTTTATTATTTGTGACGGCGAAAAACAAAACGTTAAAATTATTTTGTCATGATTTTAAAACACCTATTTTTTCTGTTAGATTTTGTGGCGTCAAAAAAGTATTTTTACTGCTGCGAGCGAAAAAGGGGAAAGATGCGCAAGAGCGGATAAGTGCAATACTACGTGATCCGGTAAATTAAAAAAAAAAACTAAATACTAAGATATTCTTCACAACCTGTGAAAAATATTTAAATGCTATACTGAGTATATATTTAAAAATATTAATACTTTAATTAAATACACCACTTAGTTGATCACACAAATAATAAGTTTAAAGAAATTTTAAATCATACAGGTATTCGATAATCTACACAAACATAAGCCCGATTTTATAGAAAACGTATTGGTAATGGAGGGAGACGTCAGCGAAATTAGACTCGGTCTCAGCGAATCCAATTTGAGTGTTATTACTGAACAGGTAATTTTATGTGATCTGTTGTTTACGAATACCAACCGATCGTTATTTATTAATTTATTGTAATGAAATTTAAGGTAAACATAATTTTCCACGTCGCCGCAACAGTTAATTTTGAAGTCCCTATCAAAACTGCAACTCTGATCAATGTGCGCGGAACCAGGGAACTATTGCGTTTAGCGAAATTTTGTAAAAAATTGAGGTGAGTATATAACGAGTTTCTTCGACCGAGCATTTCCTTGAAACTAAATTTAAGATCACACGAACAAAGCCACGAATAGTCTAATATAGTCTAGATTACATATTTATAGCGGTTACAGAATAATTGCCGTTTTAATGAAGGCCACACATACAGGTAATTTGAATTAAAATTAAAAATGTACGTGATTAAAACTGTTTTTGCACAAATACCTACACTAGATTATAACTCAAAAATTTTACGATATTCTATTTTTGGTCTTACAATTGTTTTTACATTCAGTATTTGCTTTAAGCATGCACACCTCAAAACTTTGAGTAACTTTCGAATTCGTGTTCCGAAGTGGTTCATAGATTTCATTGTGTAGAACTACGAACATAGATGGCGAAACTTCTGTGAGTAACCCCGACTTGCTAATTGATCTTCGTCATTATTGCTCCATGATAAGGCAATACCTCACACGGCAATACACAAACCATACGTCATCTTTAGTACTGGCCAGACTAGGTCTGGCAACCAAGCCCCAACCTATTACAGCATTTTTCCGCAATTTGGACAATTTGCTGTAAGAAAAAAAATATTGTTCTCGGGAAGCGGCACAAAATGTCTTCATAGACTTAGTAGAGTCCAGATCCACAGATTTATGCGTTATCTTCTCTTACTGATGGCAAATGTGCACAGATAATGAGGATAAACATTTAGAATAAAAAAATGTTTTTCTTAGAAAACTAGGAGTTCGAATTTTTCAATATAAACATAAAACGTCATTTTCATACTTCAAACCCCTAATATATAGTAATCGTCCCCTACACGTTCACAATCGAGCGTGGGCCGCTCCCAAACAAAACAAGTTACTTGGCTGTATATACATAAAATAAAATATAAAATCTATCTATATATAATACTAACACAAAACTGTTATCAGGGCAAATCTGTATATTAAATATTTTATGAAAATTTTAATCAATATAGAAACTAAAACCTTATATTTTTTAAACTTGTTGTTTGTCTGTGCTTTTGAACACAATAGGCTCTGTGTAATAATAATAAACCACTGGATTGGTTTTGATTAAACTTGACTTGGTATATTCATTAGAGTCTTTTACTCTGGAACATATTAAGATTTTTTATATTAATAATTGTTTAACAAAGTATAATATAGATTTCGAACCTTCGATCGCATTTCTCAGAATTTCTATTGATTCCATGCTCCAGTGGGGATCACATCACCTTTATCATCATTTTAGCCTTCTACAAATCCACTGCTGAACATAGGCCTCCCCAAAGATTGCCATAAAGGTCGGACCTGAGCCACCTGCATCTATCGACTTCCCGCATCATATAATTTATTATATAATAAACTAGATTCTGCAAAAGACGTCAAAACGGCATTCACAGCGTGACGCTACTGTGCTCTCTAGTATTGCGCTTCACAATCCGCTTGTCAATGGCGAATACAGCAAACCCTCCCTATTTGTGAAGTGTTATCCCAGCAATGAACTATTTACAGATTATAATTAAATAAATAAAAATAAAGGTATATTTCAATTATAGGACCATAGTTCACGTGTCGACTGCATACTCACATGCCACTAAGAGTCGTGTGAAGTCAATAGTGAAAGAGAAATTTTACGATTGTGCGATGCCTCCGAACGCTATGATAGAAATGGCTGAAAAAATGGACGAAGAGAAACTTAACAGTATGATGAAAACGTATGTTTAAATTTTTGTTTGTTGTATAAAACTTGCTTACCTGTATTACTTTTTATTGTGCGATGGCGGCGAAAGAGTTTCTAATTGAAATCATGGGCCTCGTTAAAGAATTAGGAAAATTAAAAGAGGAAAATCATGTCTTCTGATTGCTGGCAGAACAACAATCTTAAATATGTGGAAACGGCCAAAATATCTAGTATATACAGTCTGGTGATGCGATCACCAATTTACCTGCTGAAATGGATGGAATGTATCTTTCATATAAGCTACGATACAACGTGAAGTGAATTTTTTCAATAAGTTCTAAATTATTATATAATTTAAAAATTAATTAACTTTTCAGAGTTATGGAAGACTGGCCAAATACGTATACGTTTTCTAAAGCATTGGGAGAAGAAGTTGTACGAACTGAGGCACAAAATTTACCCATATGCATAGTAAGGCCATCCATAGGTAAATTTAGCATTAAATTGTAATTAGCAATAAATTAAATATTTATTAAATCCTATACTTCTAGCAGATAGCCCCTGTGTTTTAAGTTATCATATTCTACTTAGCCGTGTGGTGACACCATTAGAATCTGTCATCCTCATTCTTCCCTGAGGTAGAAAGAGACTAAGGGAAAATCCTTGAAAATGACATTACGATATCCGTAAGCCTGCTGACGAAGTTTACCACCGATTACATTTTATGTGCCGGGGAAGAAAATAATGGGTTTGCCGAAAGCCTAAGTTTGTCTATGCTGAATCGTGCCCAAAGGGTATCTGCAATTTCTGCCGACCACTATGGGTGTCAGCGTGTAAGTGCTTGTATATTCTATTGTTTAATTCCCGTAGACGGCAAAGGTTAGGAATAACAGTGACGAAAGTGTACGCGCATACACTGACGCACAGCTTAAACAGACCCGAAAACCGATAATTTGTGCGTAGCAATAGTGGCTTCGACTGAGATTCGAATTCAGGATCGTATTATGGCTCAGCAGGTACGCTAACTATTAAGGCTGTGTTCTCTATACATAATGTGCAAACACCATACATTTACCCGAGGGACTTTTTACAGTTATTGGTTCTTATCGGGAACCGGTACCAGGGTGGGTCGATCCAGTGAGTGTTTATGGAGTTAACGGAGTAAGTAATAATTTTATTAAAATAATATGAGCATGACACTGTACTGTTCTTGTAGCAGTTTCGATGATTTTAGTTCAGTGACTACCTAATGAATTATTTAGTTAAAAACTTAATACGTTCAAGTTCAAGTCCGCGGAATGGAAAGATTGTGAAAAGTGTGTAAATTAAATAATAAAACTATTTTCCTTTTCCATATATTTAGCAACTCTCAACTTCGATAAATTTAGCAGATATGGATGTTAATATTTCGGTCCTTACAAAAAGGGGTGTCTTGTTTTGTTGGTCATGTGAACAGGATGCTCTGTTAAGGCTTGTTCTCGTCTGCACTAGCAGAAAAGCACAGTTGCACATTATAATCATAAAATCTTGTTTCTTCAAACTCATTTGAAGAAGTGCAATGATGGTGTAGCCCTAATAACGTCCTAAACTTGTTACTATACTAGACCGTAGGCTTGTACGTGCTTGCCCTGTATATCAGTAAACTTGGCATGATTAATCTTTTAATTAATAGTATAATGTTGCTGCATTTTGAAAGTGAAGATAACTAATCCAAGAACTGGCAATGTGTTATGATTAAGTTATTGAACATTTGTCATTTGAATCTTTAACGAGATTTGTTAATGTATATTTTGGTACAAGCCACAATGATTTTCAGGCGAAAAAAATAAAAAAAAACCTAACGTGTCACCAAAGAAAATTAGTTAATTAATTTGGCTATAACGAATTTTATATTTTCTTTTAGATTATTTTGGGTCTTCTTACTGGCGTGATGCACACTGCACTAGCGAAAGGGAATACAATTTTGAGTTTAGTACCTGTGGATTTGGTTACTAATGCTATCATAACTGCTGGTTGGGAAACCACCAAACAACAGACGAATGAAGACAATATTAAGATTTACCATGTGACAAATAATCGTAACCCATTAACTTTTAGTATGTATTTTCTTCTTTTCATTAACATGTTTAAGTTATATGCTGGACACTTCCACTTGGAAGAATGCACTTGCAAAAGCTGATAGGATGAGCAGGGTTGGCTGATGTCGAAACGCTACTAACGTATGAGTGATACTGGTCTCTATCACTAGTCTTTCTCCACAATTTGGTCGCCAGCAATCTCGTCTGCTAGCCATCAGGATGCATCATTCGCAGCTCGATTGACACTCTTGATTACTTACCTCTTTACAAGTGTGTACTCAAGGATGATGTTGTTGATGAATTTGGTGTTTTTTTTTTAAATAAACGGTCAATGAGTTTTGCGCAAAACATTAACGAATTGAATAAAATAAACGTTATCGTTTCCGATGTTTTAAACGATCGGATAAAGACATAAAGACATACAACTAAGGATACAAATAAAGAGTACTACATTATATATATATATTTTTTTTATTGGTAAGGCGGCAAACGAACACGCGGTTCACCTGATGGTAAGTGATTACCGTCGCCTACATACATCTGCAACTCCATAGGTACTGCAGGTGCGTTGCCGGCCTATAAGGACATTTGGGAGATGAGAGAGAGGAAGAGGAGGAGGATGGGGAGAAGGAGTGGGCCTCCGGTAATATATATATAATATATAATAAGTACTACGACAATATTTTTAAGCTTTTTGTAAACAAATAATTTCATCGTGTTTTCTAAGGACCGGTCCGTGTACCTGACAAAGACTTTTTCGTTAATTTTTACCTACAGATATCTAATACCATTTTATTTTAGGTACTCTCAAACAAATTCTAAATACTTATGCAAGAAAATTCATTCCGCTACGTGCAATTTGGTATTGTTTCGCGATAGATACATCGTGCAGACTGATGTTTGTACTATATACTTTGCTTTTTCATTTCATACCAGCATTATTTGTCGATAACGCGTGCAGATTAATAAATAAGCGTCCTATGTAAGTTTTATAGCACCTATGTCATTAAATTTGTAATGATAGTATATTTACAATAATTGGAACACTAAGATTTAAATTTTTCCAGACTTTTTAATATCTACAAAAAAGTTTACAAAATGTCGTCAGCGCTCTCGTATTTTATGACCAACGACTGGAATTTTAAAGATGACAACATTCTCAATCTGTGTTATAATATGTCGAAAAACGATCAACACGTCTTCAACTGCGATATGGCAACCGTGGATTGTAAGAAAATGTTGAAAATTTGGATATTTGGCGTTTCGAAATACATAATTAAAACTAATCTTCAAGAGTCTGAGCAAGTAATTAAAAAGCAATTTTGGTTAAAAATATTGTCGTACGGTATATTATGTTTACATTTTTATATTTTTTATAAATTTTTGTCAATGCTTTATATAAATGTCACTTTTCAATGAAACAACCAGATTTTCTTATGAAATTGTTAAAAAAAGCGATTGATTGACTGTCATGAAAAGAGTAAGCATTATATTTTTGTAACGATTCTATTATTTACCCACGTTGTTCCCGACGTTTCGAGTACTTCACAGCACAAAAAACGAAAAATAAACGCTATGAAATCCGTAAATAATAGATTCGTTTCAAAAATATAATGCTTAAAGAACAGTTTCATTAGAAAATCAGGTTGTTTCATCACATTTCAAACGTGGGGTGTCCACGTAAATATAAGAAATAATTATATTATGTTTATTAGGACACGTGTTTTATTTTCTACATTCAGTTGAGATATTAAGTAACAACAGTCATTCGTGACGTAATAAAAGGGGCTCTTGGTTGCAAAATTATTCAGTTTTTTTGTATTGTAAATTTATGTCATTCGGCAGTTGGACATTTGGACATCTACAGACCTTCACAATTTAATTTTAAATTGTATATACAAAGCCGATTGAAAAAATCACAGAAAAGAGAATACTGCGAAGTTTCTTTTTTTTGCCTCGTTCCTATAGACGAACCCCTTTGGTTAATTGTAAAGAAATAATAACTGGAAAACGGAAATTAAATATATTTCGTTTTCGAATAATGAACAATCTCCATTTCGTTACGAATAAAGACTAAAAGGCGAAACAAAGAAGAAATAAGAAAGAATGAATGAAAAAAAAAACGAGTAGAATGATTATCTTTTTTATATTGAGTAAATATATGTGCGATGAGATGGATTGAGATACAATAAAATATCAAAAGAAAACTTTTCTATACAACTTGTAAACGAATAAAAGTAGTTGCCTTTGATCCATCATCATAAGAATAGATACATTTTAGGCAGAACTTCCAAAATAGAGTAATAGTATAAAAAAAGTTACGAATAAATCACGACGACCGCAAATACAATACGATATTACTCCAGCCCCATTTACATTTTTAGAAAGAAAGACAAACGTTTATGTAGGCCCCCTTACACATCATAATATAATATAGGGTTGGATAATGTAATATGCCATCTTTTTTTACCATATCTAGCCAAATACTTGCACCTAGCTAACAAACAAGGCTCTGGCTACCCAATGGTGGAAAATCCATCCGAATTTGGCGCAACGGAACCCCACAGACTAGTGGTTGGGAGCGGCATCCGTAGTGCGAGGGTAGCGGTATAGCGTTTACCAACCCGCTTGCACAGCGGTGTGAGTACGGGCAAGCTATTCAAGAAAATAATGCTGGCTATTGCTACCACTTTTTTGGAGAGTCCTATGTTCAGCGGTGAATTTAAGTAGGTATATTATATATCCATGTATTCAAAATTCAAAAAAAAAAATATTTCAGCAGCAAAAACAATATCTGTTGGTAGATATAGTATAGATTAACACATGTTTAGGTTAAGTTAGCTGTAATATAGTAAATGATTTTAAAAGACATTAAAATAATACATATGTGTTATATATCTGGCTACTAGATAAACGTATAATAAATAAATAAATAATATATTTATTAATAAATAAATTAAATAATAAATTTATTTATTTATTTGTTCAGGGCCCTAAATTCACTTCTACATTGATTTACTGGTGGTAGGAGTCATCTCTGCTTTACTATGCTACCCACACAAGATAATAATCTTTATTGTGGTTACCTATACGATTAACGTTAAGTTTTAGAGCCTCGCCATAGTAGAAACGATATTACGATGAATCACAATAGTAGTAAGGAACTTTAAACAAAAATATATAGATAGAATCTGTACAATACATAAAACAGATAGAATAAAAATTATACAAATACGAAATATAAGTAAATAATCCTTTGTTTAAGTTTGAGTATTGTCTTTTCGGTTCATATAAGAGATAGTTCATACAGTAGATGTTCAGTCAATTACTAAGGACGTATTTCGCCTGATTTACTGAGCACCATTTAATGTCACAAGTTTTGACGACTTTGTTGTATAAAAACGATGAAATAATAGGGTTAATCCGTTTAGCAAATGAAGTGTTTACGGATATTGTTGGGGCTTTAAAAACACGACGTTTTATCAATTCTTGATAATCGTCTCTAGAAATTATAGTCCTGTGAACGGATAAACATGTTAAAGTTAGTTTTAAATGTTAGTTTTAAATGGTTTATTTAAAATAACCTTAAAGACTGATCTCTGAGCTCTTTCTAGCTTAACATCCTTGTTTTGGGATCAACACCCCAACATAAAATATAGTACGTCAAGAGTGATTGACATAGAGCTAAGTAGGTAGATTTCAGTGTGTCTAAACGAGCGACACTCCGTAGCTTATGAGGCCGTCAAGTTTATAATTTAACTGGTCTTGGTGGATAAACTGTTTATGTGATCTTTCAAGCTAAGGTTCTGGTCAACTAAAACTCCCAAATATATAATGGACTTTGTATAACATATCTCCTCTCATTTACAGTTTACTGTTATTGCAGTCCCACAGCTATGAAGCTCTGAAGTAGTAAAAGTTAACGGAAGCTTGTGTTTTATGAAAACATATGAATTTTCTTTTTTGTGTGTTAAGAGACAAAAGGCTTCTCTGAAGTCAGTGATTAATATACTGTGGAAAATACGTCCAGAATTGAGATTGGGCGGTAGTTTTTCGGAAGATCTCTGGAGTCAGCCTTATATGTATGGGTACCACGGTAGTAACTTTCTACTATATATCTATTCTGGGACCATACTTTTATTAAATATGTTAGTCAGAGGCGGGATTATATATTTTCTGATTTGCTTAACCAGTAAGTTCGTTCTTTCATCTATACCTGGAGCTTTATCGTTACGCAGATTAAGTATTAGTTCTTCTACTTCTACAACATCCGTTGGGTTCAGAAAGAAAGAGTGAGAAAGTTACTATCAGGTTTTATTTAATTTGATAAACGCTCTTGGGTTGTATCGAGCTCTCTTAGAATATTGATTGCCAGCTTTTGCCCAACTGTAGTGAAGTACTGATTACATACATCAAGCGATTGTTTGGATTTTTAGTAGTCGTTAAGTGGCAAATACTTTTAATAGTTTTCCATAGTTGTTTAGTATTATATGTTTTTAGATCTTTATTTTCAAACTGATTTTTTAGTTGTCGTAGTAAGCTATTGCAAAAATTACGAGAATAGGTGTACACCTTACGTAGGACTTTATCACGGTTTCAAAATTCGTTTGGCACGGGTTATTAGAGTTCTTGTTGTAAGCCTGTCAACGATAAATAACATTACAAAACAAATATAAAATATTACATATTTTCATAAAGAAATTAATTAATACAGCAAAAATTTAATAACAGTAACTAAAGTCATATCGTAGGATCGATACAAAATCACTATGATCGATATAATTTATAACAAAACAGAAGTTGTAAACAAGCAAAATCTTAAAATTTGATAAACTCTTTTCTTTGCTTTGAACTAGATTTTATGCAGGAAAATGTTTGCTTTATTTGGCAACACCGGTGCCAGTGCTACTATTAAAAATATTGTTCGGGTGTTCCCGAGACGGGACCTGAATGGCAGCTTTCCCCTCTCACTGGCGAAGATATATGGAACCCTGGTTACACCAACAAAATCGAATCCATCCACCTTGGCTTTGGTTCTGGCTTCACGAAACAACAATTGATTTGCTTTGGTAAGGCGCTCGTTAAAGTCAACACTGCAGACAGGTCCCTGAATTTAAAAAGCTTTCTTCGTGATTTAGTCGCTTTTAGTAGAAGGTCGCGTTTCACTCGACGTACAAACCTTGCTACTACGGGTCGCGGTGTTCTAATTTGGTTTTCATAAACTTTAGATGTAACTGTTAGCTTACCAACCTGGGTGATCCAGTCTATATCCCCCTCTGTAATATCGACTCCCACTTTATGTGCCGCTAGGAGTACAATGTGATAAAAGTTTTCGTACGAATAAAAATAAATATCACAAAAAAGGTATCCAACCTGATAAACTCCTCGTCAAGGTACTCAAAATAAACGCTCAAAGCACCTCGTCGCTCATACTCCGTGGGGATTTAAAAGCAACACAAATCACCATTTTCTTGATTCACATAATACTCATTAGTTGTGCATTTATTCCTTAGAGTTAAGAAGGAGTTTCCGTATTATTCTATCTGCTTTATCCGCCAACCTGACTGTTCTTATTAGTATCGTAACCAATTTTCCTTTTGCACAATATTTAGATGTTCTGACTCGTTGAGGCGATGAAATTAACTGAATGCCGGTGGTCTTCATGTATATCATTAAATTTTCTAATAAAACTAATGTTAATAAATTGAACTGTGCCATTGATTATCCCACCTCTAGATTAAATTATTTACCATTTATATTTTGATCGGATTTTAAATAACAAGTTCATTAAAGCAAACAAATTAAACTAATACTACAGCTATAAATAAATCCTAAAATTCTATTGAAATATAGTCCGATAACTAGATCTTGGGTATCGAGGGACTAAACTAAATTACGCAGTAATGGAATCTACAATGTTCCATTTTCTTCAAATGTGATTAGGGATCAGGGCGACGTTTCTACTGTAGAAAATAAAAACTTGGACACCAATAAAAATCAAATTCGTTTTAAAACTTTTTCTATTTATATTTTTATAAATAAATTTTGGTTAGCCGAAATAATTAATTAAGAAACATAATAAAACACAAATTATTTATTTTATTTTGTACTACATACAAGTTACTGGGTAACGCATTTATATATTTTTTTCATTATTGTTATTTCATTAATATTAGATAAAGTAAAACTATTTTTTATTCTTTCTAATAGTAGATTAATATTTTTTGTATGCTCTAAAGCTTATTCCTTTGTCTCTTAAGATAATTCAAGATTTATCTTATACAGAGCGTTTGTATTGTATGCCTTCTATATCCTTTTCATAAACTTGTCATTTTCAGGCTATCCGTGTAATTGTAGTACCTACCTTCACTTACAATGTGAAAGGAATTTAAAAGAAATAAAATAAAGAAACGCAGCTATGATGCTCATATGAAAAATAGAAATAAGATAAATCTTATTACATCTTGAAAGGATTTCGGAGACATTTGTATCGATGAAAGTCATCGCGTGAAAATGTTTCAGTGGACGCATCTTAAGCTGGTCAAAATTCCCCTTAAGCTTGTCTGATTGCGGGATGGACACGCCAGGATGTTTGTCTGTACATTATGTCAAATAATCGAAATCACAATAGGAATTGTGTCAAACGTATCTCAGCTTCACCTGGAGATCCGAGAGTCACAGGTCTTTTGTCTTTCAGCGACACAGCGCTCAAGAATGCATCCATGCGTGTGAAATATAGAAGTGAACCCAGGGGCTGCTGGACACTGTGCGCTCAAACAACGAATACGCAATCTCCTGGTGATATAGCCGTGGAGCTGCAGATGAACGCAGCGCTGCTGTTGGATTGAAGAACGGCTTTCGTTGAGGCTCTCGTTCGGAACGCTAAAAACAGTATGACTTCATAGCGCAATTTAAAAATACCTTAATCTTGCGGTTATTCTGATCAGTCTCTGTGTCAAATTGAGTATCGAAAAATTTTGCTTACGATTGCTAGTGCTCATGTAACCAAATTAAAGAGCAACTTAGATTTTAGTTCAGCTACTAAAATAGTGAATCATATTCATGAAAGTTACCAGCAACTTAACCGCCAAACACCAGAGTTAGGATTTGGAAAATTTAGTTCATCAGAACTCATGGTGTCATTAGTTAACCATGTGTATATCTTTTTTTGGCGAGTTAGCAAAGTGATCGCTATGTTTACTATGTGGCCTTGGGACATGATGACGTGACTGAGTGAGTGAAGCGAGCGCGCCGCGGCAGCGGGCCTGGAATTTGATGAATAAGTTCGTTGATTTTTTAACATAAATGTAAGTGTATCGCCATAAAAGTTACGTATTACATAATTACGACATTATGTTTAATTCGTATTATGTGTACAATTACATTATAGAAATATAAGTAGACAATTTTCTTTATATAAAATTTAAAATTTGTGCTATCACTGATAATGGTATTTTGTAGGCGGAGAGAAAATTTTATAATACATCATACGTGTTATGTAGAACGTCCTTTATAATTGAACAAAAGCGGAGGCAAATTTTCATTGTAGTATGTAATAATGTTATTCGAAATTAATTGTAATTTTTTTTTATTCAGATTTAAATTAATATTTAACACAAGCTAGGGCCTAGTTGACATTGCCCTTTCCGGTAGGTGTGACGAGGATTTGATTTCTTAATTACTTACTACTAAATACTTATTGAACTCTACCACAGCGCCACCTACCGGATCAAAATTTGTGATTTACTTTTCTTTAATAAATACAAGCAGCAAAGGATATTATGGAATCTTTACTCTAATTATTAAATTAAATCAAGCATTGATATACAATAGAGTGATAATCCGGAAAATCATTATTTTTATTACATTAAATCACTGTACAAAAATAACGGCTCTTAACAGTATCTTATAAACTACAGGTCTATAGTACTTACACTAGTTCTATTCAAAGTTTTAAAAAAAAATACAACAATAATTGTAAAGAGCACATGATTATTTGTAGAAATTCAATATATTGACCAAAGAACGGAAAGGATCAAGAAAAAATAAGACAATCAATATGGCAATTTATAAATTATTCAATCAAATTATGACTAGTGTTGATAGGACAATGCGCATCTGTGGTTTGTTATGGATATGACAAATGCTTTTGTCTATTGTTACGTAAATTTGACTACATGAAATTAGTAAAAACATTTTCAACTTAATGAAAACATATTTAATCAATGGACACCAGCTTATTTCAATAATACCATGTAATAATTGACCTTTAATTGACTTAGACTAATATTTACTTGATTAATAGGACTAAAAGATAATCAAGTTACAAATCGGATGGCAGAATGGTTTCATTTGGAGTGTTTCACAGAGAAGTGTTTAGGGGGCGTTATTGTTTTTTCATATATATTAGAACAAGCTACACATGTAATATATCTAGATTTAATATTATACAGTAAGCTATCAAGAAAATACCATTCAGAAGGGATTTATAATAAACTTGGTGATGCAGCGAAAATCCTTATTAAGTGCTTATTACGCCTATGTTGAGACACACCATAGGTATAATATTATATTCTGGTGTAACAGAAGTGAAAATTTATTTCCATAATTAAAGTGCAAAGGATAAGATATAGAGCAAATATATGAAAACAAGAGTTATGTGCAAAATTAAAAGTAGAAGAGTTGCAAAACCAATATTTAGTATTTACTATAATTAACATTGCTCTCATTATACTTTACATATACATTGAGAGCAACATTCATGAAAAGCAACATATGGCTAAGCCAAGTCATGAACGCAGCAGGCGGGATCATAGACTGCGTGTAAAAAAAGTAAAACAGAGCTCATTAATAAAAGTACTTTCCGCATGGTGCCCAAAAGTTATAACGATTTAATGGAACTAAATCCAAATTTGTTTAAAAAAACCTGAAAACACTGTAATCTTATAATGATATAAATGATTTTAGATTGGACAAATAATAAGATTACTACATTATTTAATTTCAATAATTAGGTGTCGTTTTGTACTACTATTTTGAATTTTACTCACAATTATGATTAAAGAGTTTATTGATATATGTCTAAAATTGTTTCATAATTTTATAAAAATAGTTAATATAATATGGAGAGCGCATAGCGAACACCAAATTATTTATACATACAGAGTGTGGTTTAGGGAGTAAACTATAGCGAGAGGAACTACAACAACTGTGTCAACTTTAATGTACTTATATTTCGCAATAATAATAATTACATATATTACATTTAAAAATGTGTAAGGGGAAATATACCATACTAATTCTCAGGACTACGCGCGTGGTCCGCATCAACTTACCCAGCGTGGTGAGTGTGAGGAAACCTTTCAAGAAATGCATATCGGCTTTAGCTGGCGCTATCATGGAGTGTATACAAAACTAACGAACTATGTTTAAAAGCTAATATAAACTAACAAAAAAAGTTTTAAAATCAAAACATCAAACTATAAAGTAAAGATGTTATAAACCTTAGTCTTATTTATAGATAATGATTTCTTGTAATTACGCGAATATTGCATATTTTTTTTTTTCGGCAAACGCGCAAGCACGCACGCAAGCGCCCACATACATCTGCAACACCATAGATGCTGCAGGTGCGTTGCCGGTCTTTAAGGATATTTGGGAGATGGGAGGGAAGAGGAGGGGAATAGGGAGGGGATGTGGACCTCCGGTTATCTCACTCACCGAACGAAACGCAGAAGCACAAGATGCCTCTACTACACGCCGGTATTCTGCGAGGCCGTGGTATCAATCCGGTCGAGCCGGCCCATTCGAGCAGCAACTAAAGCCGCCGCTTGGCTCTACCTCGCTTAGTATTTAGATTTGTTTTTACATCCTGAAGGTTCGGGGGCTTTACAGCAAATATATAAAATTTAGTTTTGTGTTAACACTAAAATCCTTAGTAATGATGGATGTATTTGTTATTAAAACATATCAAAGGTATCACTTTAGCAATTAAAACAAAAGTTTACACTAACAATTTGTAAACATTATTATGTTTTTATGTGCCAGGAACATATAAAAGTAAGATAAGTTAAAAAGGGCTTTGTTACCGTCGAATAAACTTGTCACAACCCGTAAAGCCGTTGTTAGCTTTTATGTGTACATACGTGGTACTTAGACTCACCCATCATCTTGTTAGGGTTGTTCGTTGCAAATAAATGTTGTTTAACTGAGAAACTATATACATTTCATAACCCATTATTGTAAACGAGCGAACAGGAATAAAAACAAGAATAGACCGTTTTATTCTGTAGGTGTTTTAAGAGTTTATTTAGAGAAATGTACGAATGGTTTCCAAGAGAAGCAAAAGTAACGATTACAAAAAACAATGCCGGACCGTACGACAGAACGGCAGTCAGCAGCTTCTGAGTTACGAAGCATCGGATACCGTGAACTTATCTTATAACAAGGTACAAATGAGATACTTTACTTAAGTAAGGTATATCATTTTTACCTGGTAGAGTCTCAAGTACAACAGTCGACGGCTCATTACAGGCTGATGATGAGTATATTAAGTCAATTAATATATCACTTTTGTTATTAAAAATGCCAAAAGTGTTTAATTTATTTAATTATTAATGTCTTTTAATTTTTACACCCCTATATGTAGTTTAAAGAAACAACATGCAAATAACGACGTAGGTATTTGTTAAGAAGAGGGTCGTTGGTCCGTTGCCTAGTTTGTATAGCTAACGCGATGCGGACGTATATGAAGGAATGTGTGCTATGAAACATGGATATATATGTAATGAATAAAGTTTGAATTGAAAAAAAAAAATGTGTTAAAACCCATATTATCTCGGTTTATTCACCATTTTAACGAATCATTAGGGCATTATCTACTACGATAAATATTACATGCACCAGAAGGCATACTTAACTTACAAGATGTTTCAAACAAGGTTTTTTCAAATACCATCGTTTCGAGTGACGGTCACGACCTGTTTGACATTCTGATATCATAATTAGCCCGACTACCGACAGCTTTATAATTATTAATATTTGATCCGATCTACGCAGTATGCACCATCTCTGCTGCACCACCTCAAGATACACCATCTTGAGGTTGTGTAGTGGTACGCTTGGTCTTGGATTTAATTTTATGAATTACCGGATCCCAATGCAATAAGAAATGTAAAGTCAAAGTTTATGAGAAGTGCATACAAATATCCGAAGCCTCGTGGCTGTAACGCTAACGCTGTATATGATACTACAAGCACAGAAATTACACGAGTATTTCTGCTGCTGCAGCTAATATTGACAAATATGTCAGTTCTATCCCAAATTTAATACTGTTAAATAAATGAAATAACAAGTTTTGATAGAAACCTAAGATTTTTTCCTGCAACCAGTTTAATTAAATTTCAACATTTGTTTCTTGATCAAATATTCACAGAAATATCGGTACTTATCGTGAATTAGCAATGACGACGCTTTTTTTTGTTAGATGAAAACATATATCAAGAAATGATATCAAGAAAGGTCCGAACAAAAACTCCTTCAAAACCCTGCTCCGTCGTCATCATGTGAAGGCAAATGCCATCTGAGATTTTACTCTCCACATTTAATTTGTTTATGTATGTGTTATATGTTTATGTATAGTGTATTATGTATGTTATAAGTATGTAATATTCATATTTAATTTATGTTTATTATTTATTTTGAACCTGCCAACATGTTTTCTTTCTCATCCAGGGTTGACTGGTAGAGAATGCCAAAAGGCATTAAGTCCGCCCATTCTATTCCTTTCTTTTTTTAAGGACACAATAAAGAATTAATAAATAAATAAAAAAAATATTTATATATATACATATATATATGCGTTTATAAGTGGTTACGGCTATGGTATAGGCATATATTATTAACATTAATATTATAAAAAAGGAAAGATATGTATTTTTGTATGATTGTAACGAATAAACTCAAAAGCTACTGGACCGATTTCAAGAATTCATTCACAATTACAATTCTCCATTATCCCTGAGTAACATAGGCTATATATATTAAAGTGTAGATAAAGTGACGAGACGAGACATAACTACAATAGTCGGATAGGTATCGCGAAGTTTCAGAATAAAGACGTAACTTTATTTCATGGTGCAGGCTAATTTTTAAATTCACTGGACCGATTTTGATCTGTTTTTAGATATGTTTCTTATAAACTTACTAAGGATATATGCTAAATTTTTTTACTGTTTACGAATACTTTTTTTTATTTATAACCCGGGTACAACAGCTAGTTATTAATATATAATGTACATTAGATGGAAATACCTTAGCACTCGATCTCTTAGTGACGAACTTACCAACGATGTCACCGTGGAAAGGTAAACCTTAGTTATATGGGTCCTAAAAAAAAAACACAATCATGCAATTTTAGCGGACTAAGGCCCAGTGTAAATAGTATTTAATTTAGATTTATTTTAATTTCTAAATAAATAATTGAAAGTTTAGAAACTATAACATCAAAGGTATTGAAGGAGAATAAGATAAACTTGGTACTAATCATTTGTAGGAAATTTGATAATTATAAATTTATTATTTCCTTTCGATTTGTCGTAAAACCGTTCAAATTATATTACAGCCATTAAAGATGTAGTCATTACATTTATAATTCTTACAATTTTTACAGTATTAAAACATTTCTTTAGAGTTAAACAGTTAAATACTATCTATACACCCACTTTTTTGCTTGAAGAAAAATCAAAGTGTGCTTTATATCTTATCCTGAATAATTAATTAACCAACTGACAGCCTAAAGGTTTCCCTAGCATTGAATGTCGGTGTGTCCATTAGCTAATTGCGAATCTAATCCACTGCCAATCTTTATATATCTTTACAAAGTACCCACTTTTAGAAAGAGAATGATAAGTAACCATGAGCTTTAAATACTTTCAAAACTTTTCACATACATTATTTTAATATATCTAGCTTGTAGTTCCAAAATCTTTAATAGATGGTTGATAATGTAAAAAAATGCTACTCATTTCCTTTAATAATAAACTATACGGCATTGCCAGGGTTACAGAATATCCAATACCACCTAGATGGTTGGCATTCCACCACAGTGCGGTTTTCTCGAAGTTTTCTGCCACTAACTTTGACTTTGTGGAATCAACTGTCGCCAGCGGTATTTCCGAACAGTTACGATAGACTACTACAGTAGTAGAGAGCCCACACAATCTTAATTAAATAATAGACATAGTATTAATTAACAGCCTCCAGTTCCTCTATAATTAAATGTTTGACTTTATTGTATGGAGTAAATGAATAAATAAAATAAGCATTTTAATACAACTACATGAGTTTTGTGATAAAAAAAATAGTGCTGTAATTAAAATGATATATTAAACTTCAAGTATTTTATATTGAGATGAGGCAACACTAGGAACTTTACTTTAACAGAGGTAGTAACGGGCATACCGAGTTAGCAATATTGGATTTGTCAATGTAGCGACATTGACATATCCGATAACGGAATTCGACATTTATTCCTCACAATAATTAGTGTCAGTCATTCTGCATTGTTAAAATAAATTTTCAGCGGAAGTAATTTCATATTCAGAAATTAATACATTATAACGTTTTTGGACAGTAATAATAGACTATGTTTGGTATTTATTGTGTTTACTTATTTTAAAAGTAGTTTTAGAAAAAATATAAGCGTTGAAGACGAAGCAAAATAAGATTGCTTCTGAATTTGCGTTGTTTCAATGAAATGAGAATGATTTATTTTGTGGATGTCATAGTTGATTCGGGCTACCTTCAGTTTTTATTATTAATTTTGGTCCGATCTACGCAGATGTGCTCACAGTATCTTAAGGTCTTAAAGATGGTTGGTTTTTGATTTAATTTAATTTATTACTGGATCCCATTTCCATCTTCTGTATTAAAATTAGGTTAGTTTTTGATATCTATAGCCACGCCAATATTCGGTGATCTTTTCCGAAGATTTGTCTATCAAATCTGATGTGGTAGGTGCGAACTAGAATGTGATCACAGGCTGCAGACTTCTTCCGTTTCATATTGCAGCTATGTGTGTTATTTTCTTTTACGTGAGTTCTTACAGATACAGATATTAGTTTGCCCTATGTAAGTCGCTAGAAGCCCTCTTCAAGATTTAACTTTGACATATCGTAATACAGCAGGCACACGCTCGACTGTAGCCGACTTCACTCACAACGTCACTGTGACGTGCGCGGAACCCGAAGCTTGTCATGCAGCACTTGCTTGATGCTTAAGCTAGGTGGCCAACTGTTTACCGTCACAAACCCCCGTGCTCTCTAATACAAAGATTTTCCCACTGTAGCTAGCTGATATGGAAGGTAAGGTCTTTTCCCTATACACAGTGTGACTGAAGGTGTTAATAATATTCCGAATTACAAGGACATCTAGGAAAGCTAAAGAGTCATTTGCAAATTGTGTCTTGGCATGAGTTAAGATGGTCTGAAAGTACACTTACTGTACGTAAGATTTTAAATTATCGTCAACGTACCACTCGAAGAATCTTAGATTTAAAGAAGAAGTATGAAGGGCTTTCTCCACACCTAGAGATGTTAGAGAAACGTGTAAATTTATAAATTACACGCGATAAAATCCATAAATAATAGTTTCACTACACATATTAGTATTTATATCAGGGCTAGGGAAGGTTAGGTTATAATTTGCTTTGATTATTATTTGTATTTGTTACTAAATCCGACCGGGTTTTCTTATTTTACCTAATTTCGCCAATACAATGATCATTAAATGTCTTTTTTCAGGTCGTTTGACTTCTATACAGGAAACCATCTGCGTGCTCTCTGGTTATTGTTTGTCTTTTAGTTGAATAATAGATCATAATGATTCCTTCGGTATCCGAGGCCACCATATTGCCAGCAAATGCAGAGACCTTGAATCTCTGGGCTGACGGGAGGACTATCTTTTCTAGATATTACTTTGGGTTTTCGTCTTCAGGTCAAAGTTTATCTTACGTTTCATCAACGGTCACAAAAAGTACTCAAAATGATTCTGCGTTTTCTTCAATAATTGCTTTAAACTACCAGCTCTTTTGTACGTCTGTTAACCCAACGCGCGGTCACCGTTTTATATTTTAAGGTTTGAGTTAAAACTAACTGAATTGTCTCATACGAATGTGTTAGAATCTGCACATTAGCACGCGGCTCACCTGATGGTATACCATCTTTTGTCCTAATGCCAACCTAACCTGCGTGGTGCACCATGGTAGCCAACAAACGAGGTGCTGGCGATCGACTGATGGCAGAAAATAATTACGAATGATCTAAACCCAATCTCAAAACCCCACTGACTTCTGATAGCACAGCATTAGAGTACTGGTATTGTGCTCACTAACCCTACGCACAGCGGGGTGTATATGAGCAAATTACATGAAATGAACGCAGGCCTGCTGGCGCTTTCTTGGTGAGACCTATGCACAGAAGTGGACTGAAAAGTACTGATGAACAAGGTATGACATGGTACATTATGTTTGGACAGCATGTTTAAAATAGTTCTTCTAGACCTGCCGATATCCTTGGCCATAAAAAAGAGAGAAAATAATGAAACTAATAAAGATATTCAATAACTTCGTAATATATTCTTAAATGTAGCAATCGAGCTGCAGTATCTGAATTTGCAATATGAATAATTCTATTGAATTCACTCTCTATAATTTAAATTTCGTGATGTTGTCACTATGTCAATAGCATACTCATAAATTGAAAATGATTATGTTATTGATGAGCTTTTTATGGTAACTGTTTTAATTCCGCTATAAGTATATTTCTGCCACGAACTTTTGTGCTAGTTTGTTGGCGCTTTCTTAATAAGGCATATGGTTAAGTAGGGATTAACATAGACTGATGAAGATAAAATAGAAAGAAGAAGAATCTGGGAAGAAAGCTGAGATACTGAAACCGAGACCGCAAATACGTACAACGGTTACCTTAAAAGCTCATCTTTTGTATATTATAATGGTTAGAGGGTTTGGTCATACTTAGGATGCTGAGTATTTAAGACTAGTATTGAACATAGTTCTCTCTAAGAAACCGCCAGTAAAAGCAAATACATCTCCTGGAATGTGCTGGTATCATAGCACTTTGATTTCTGAATTATATATTCCCACTTACACCCCAAAATTGCCAGACGGAAAATACACATATCTACAGTCATCTACAGCCCACTTACTAAGCGCAAGGGATTATGGCAGATCGTCACATTGGAAGAGTGACCAGCAGTGGACTGTTTACAGACTGTTAAAAGTAGAAGTTAAAAGAAATTGTATAAAACAGTTAAAAAAATACCTGGATTATTCGTAAATTTTTCCTAACAACTGTCCTAATTTAGCCATAAATATTTTTTTTAGCATGGCTTGAATTGAATTTTACACTGGAAAATCACTTCTTTAAATCGTTACAAGATCAGTTATCTGTGATCAAATTTAGTAAAATATCAAGAATTAAGATTCTATTTCGACTGTAATTGTGTCATTCAACGCTAATTTTGTCAAACTTTAAGCAATTTGACACCTTTGTGAAATTGTTAGACCTCTGCCGTTTCACTTTGAAGTTTTAAAGTTTTGTTGATAACTGGACTTTATTCAATTTAATAGAAACTTGATCCTTTGAAGAATAGACTTGACATTCTTTGAGACTTCGGTAAATTATACAATATTTGCCCAACCCTTTGTAGCAATGCTTTGTGTGGTAGTGGCATAAGAGAATTTACCACTCCATCCCATCCTGTGGGTATCGTAAGAGTATGAGTTTATTACAGGAAATGTGAGGGAGTTGGTGGAATAACCAGCAAGAAGCGTCTAAGATGGAGTATTTATGGTTCTGCGATAGTCAATCCACCTGCCAAGCAGGAAAATTATACAAAATCTTCGAAATTATAGAAAAGTATCTAAACAAGATATATTTCTCTTTTCATTATTTAATAAAATTTATTATGATTCCTATACGAACGTATTGTAACGAATGCCCAATAATATCTTGTCAACTCTTTTGTCTTCGATGTCATTCGAAGTTAAAAGAAATAATATTCTATAAATTATCAGTCGATTTATGTACACTGGTTGAAATATATGTCTAATTTTTTTAATAAAAATTAAATACCGTTTCGGGTGTTATCGAAAATAAAAAGACGATCGAAATTCTGGACTATGTAAGGAGCACTGGAGCGCGCTAAAGACAGTTCAGTAGCGAATTTTGAAGTAAGTGGAAGCAGAAGATCACGAAGGAAAACGAAGAAAAGAAGACAAAAAAGAAGAAACGACAGAGGATTGGTTACTATGGGGAAGACACGAGGAAGTTCACGTGCGAGGGGCAGTGCATCAAGGAGAAACTACTAGTTTTAGTAATCGGCCATTTTACTCCAATCTTGCAATGCGTAGCTCGTAACAGTATAAAGGACGAGTAACACATAGTGCACGTATACACCTGAAACGTAACAATATCTTCTGTTTATTGAGTTAATAATACCTAGAAGAGCACTTACGTGAGACAATAACGGAATTAGTTCAATACTCGAATTAGTTCCAGTATTCCGTGCACCTAAGCTATTACTCGTACTTCGTAGATGTTTGTGACAAAGCTGTGAATTATTAGAAGCACTTACAGCTACGAGTATGGAATTCTATCCCTTGCTGGATATATTTATATGACGACTGCATGTTATTGTTACAGAGACCCAAATTATTTTCGTGTCTAGTTGACTGTCCATGTCTTTGATACCGCATCTAACCCTATTCCAATCGCATCGCACAAATCGGATAGACAAAGACAGGGTTGATGCCTTTGTGTTAACGCGCACATTTACTATCATACGGGGTAGATACGACCCTATTCATATTTAGTGAAACATTTATTAACACTAGAATAACATTTATTTTTGGGACATAAATTAAAAATTAAACCACGAACCATACCATAAAAATAAAACGTATATACTTTTATCGGAGATGTTTTTAAAATTTTATGTTAATAACACTTTTTCTTGGTTGCTTATTGTCATATGTTAACAAAAATATTAAACATATAATATCGTAACTCGTAGCACCATATTAAACGATGATGTAGTCAAATGCTGGCTTAGGATGGTGATTTGTTCACGATGGTTTCTTTAGCGCCGATGGTTTCTTGTGACAAAACAACATTAGCCGTAGAAACACTGATTGCAATGAATAATTTGATCGGAGTTCGATCATGTTTCCGGCACTACAAACACTTAATATGTATTACAATTAACCTCCTGTTGAAATTTAAGGGGAGCGACCTTAGCTTTGTACCTCGTCTCTATTTGTTGATTTTGTGTAATGCAATTTGTTAACTGTGGAAAAAGTTGCAAATGCAAATTTTCATACAATATATTTATGTGTATACTCATATGTTTATTGATAAAGTTGTACAACGTAGCCAGAATGTTTCAGATCAGTTGTTGCCTCTTATCGATCCGTATTTGATACGTAGCCTTGATAGCTTGTAAAGTGAACTAATGTACAACAATACTCTATGTTGGAAACTTGTTCTTACTTTACATATTAAATTGGGGTTTAGTTTACAATACGCTCAATTTGCTAATCCCATGCCAAAAAGGATTCAATAGAAATAGCTCATAGTCCAGGATCGGTACATCATTACTTATACATAAATTAAAATCCAAGGCCACTGAGGTAATGATAATTAAGACTTATTAATAATTAAAAAAGGGCACATATGCGCATTAAAATTTTGATTAGAAATCCATGATAATACAAGTAATAGATTTTTCCAGCTCGTGTGTCAGACAGAGTTTGCAATTAACCTCCTGTTGACCGTTAGCACGCGACTTATGTACTTCGTCTGTCCACTCGACGTGGCGCGACGGGGCTCTTGACCTTTATTTTTTTTGTGGAGTCTCTTAGTGGAGTTGAACAGAAAGGGTATTACGTGTTTGATAGGCAACAGGGCCATACCTTTTTTTCGGTTTAATGCAGTATTTTGTACTATGTATGTACGAATGTGGCTATTAACTGATTGGCTAAGAGTGATGTACGGTAGCTCGATAGTGTTTTGTTGTCTTTCTGTGCCATATTCTGTTATTGATTATTCGGAAACAGACAATTGTGAGTAAGATCATCATCATCAATTATCATTTTAGCCTATTACAAGTCAAACAAAGCACGGACATGAGCCACCTGCGTCCATCGACTTCCCGCAACATTGCGTAAGTCGTCACTACGTCGTGTGGCGGGGTGGTCCTGCATTGTGTTTGCCTGAATGAGGTTGCCACTCGAGAACCTTTCTTCCCCAATGATTGTCAGTTTTGCAAGTTATGTGGCCGGTCATTGCCACTTCAGCTTGCTGAGCCTTCCGGCAATGTCGGTAACCCCGTCTCTGCTGTGGGTGTCTTCGTTGCAGATTCTATCACCGCAGAGGAGCACCAAGCATTGCTCTTTACATAGCCCGCTGAGCAGTTTTGAGCTTCCTCATACGGCCTGCAGCGAAATACAACGTTTCGACTCTGTAAGTCATCACTGGCAAAACTCACTGGTTGTACAGTTTCGGTCTTGAGGTTTTGAGATATACACGACGAGAAAATGTAGCGTAGTTTCCCTAAGTTGGTACAACTATAACATCAGTGAAACTTAAAGTCGAAATATCTTTTTTTCAATTTAGCCTTGTTTACAACTCCTGTAAACGACAAAATTAACACGAGTTATAAAAGAACGACAGATGAAGACAAGTCAAGAAACTGAATGGTCGCGTTTAGTGTAATATATTAAAATTATTTTGGGGTATTTCTATATTTACTAACTGGTTGGGTTGTATAAATAAATACATATATAAGTACATATATAAGTAATATTTTATAAATTATATATATAATAAAATTAAATAGATAATTAAAACCCAACCAGACGAAAAAAATTAAAATTTATTATTAACAGTTAAATTATAACAATGTATTAGAGTCTTATCCTTAATCTGTGGCATTGGTTAAATAGCAACCGCGGCACATATTTTCCCTGCTCATAAGTCATAAGTCCTGATATACCAAATAACAATAGAATTTCAATTGTTACATAGTTATTACACAAGAAGTTTGAGCTAACGAATGCTACATACAACAAAGTTTGTCCCGCGTATGAATCGAACCCGCGACCGGCAGCACCGAGGCCAGGCGTTTAGCCGCTGCGCCAGCAAGTGTAAAAAGTATCCTTTATCCTATTCAATGGCTTTATCCACATTTCTGCCATTACAAATTTCGTTTATACTCGTTTAGTCCTTTAAGTATGATAGAGCGATAAATATGCAAATAAATATTTCTTCATTTTGTTACTTTCAATCCACGCTCCTCGTGCAAGTGAGGTTAACACCAGTTGCTCTCTCAACCAAGCGGTTGAGACGCCGGGGAGTGGTTCGATGACCCAGTGACGGGGTCGGACAGAATTTATGTTCAGCAGGCGCCAGCTCGCCCCTTTCAAGGCAGAATAACGCTGTATCTATGAGTATAAAAAAAAGAAATATACTATCACTATTTCATATATAGCATCTGGGTTTATTCTGAGGTATAATTATGTTTGATACAATTCTTGTCACACTAAGAATAACTTACTGCTTAGTAATATATAATCCATAAATAGCTTAAGATCTTGAAATTATTTAGAGGTCTCTTAATGTATAGGTTATAATAAAATTTCTAAGAAAGTAAATAGACCTAATTAATTCTAAAACAAATCAGTGTAGACTACAGACTAAGTCTAGCGGCATAATGATAAACGGTCTTTGGAACAAGTAAAGTGGAGATATCCAACAGGATCGAAGTTCAATCCGGTCTCCTCAATTCAAAGCACCCTCGCACCTCCACCTTCCACCTCCGCAACCTCGCTCCGACAGATCCTTACCCCAGTGGGCTATGCCAGCATCTTTGATAGCTAACTTCACGTAGCGTGAATTCCGACTCTCACTATACCCAGATGCATGTGATGAAGATATTTATAAGACAATAGTTATTACTTTTGTTCCGACCTTTCATTTGGAATGACCAATTCATGTTTTGTTTTTGACCATTTTACCGTACATTAAATCAGCAAAAATTTAACAAAGTCGTACAGCTGCACCTACAATAAGTTAGATTGCTTATTTGGTTATCCAGTGTGTTTATGTTAATTTTCAGTTTTGTGGCGAAACGAAATCAGCAATACCTATTCCTATGAGTGACAGGCGTGTGTGACATATTTTATATTAAATTTCCATTTATTTCAGGAAACAATAACGCAAGTCTTGGTGTTTGAGATCATACATGCCCACATGTCAGCGTGTGTCGTGCTGAAGGTGTTGCGAAAGTGAATTATACGAAATTTTGGATAATATTTGTGCTGTCACTTTACAGTTTTATTTTTATACGTTGTTATGTAAAAATAAATGCTAAATCCTTAATCGTCTACAAAAACCTAAATAAACAGATACAACTGTGGCAAATATTTAAGCTAAATGTTTTCTATTTCAGTTTCAAACATCCTATAATAAACTGGTATGTTTATTTCGTTTGCGTTTGCAAAATCCGTAGAATGTGGACGTGATTGTTGACATTACTTATATTTATTTATTAAATTGAGACAAATATACATACGTAACAATGTACAATATTACGTATTAATATACGATTATAAATATTGTTATAGTTTTAAAGTTAAGTAGCAATTAAAGTAAGTAAAGTAATTACTCACTGTTGTACAAAGGTCTCCTTTTAAATACCTGAAACAGTTTTAGAGCCGGGAAACCCGCCACTCTGCTCCAGTGCGGGTTGGCGGACATCACATGTCCGGCAAATAATATTTTTTACTAATTCGGGTACGTGCAGATTTTCTCACAATGTTTTCCTTCACCACTGACTACATGGTTCATTCAGCACTTAAAATTACTATTAACAATAAAAGTGGTGCTGGCGCCGGGGTACGAACCCAGGTCAATCGCGCTCTATGAAACTCCTCGGCTACCACAGCTCCTTTAATTTAATAAATAAATTTTATTTTTCATTTCATGGACTGCAGACATTATGTTCTCTTATTTGTGTCTGCCAGCCAAAGCTTAAAATCGCCTCTAAGTAAGGGGATTAAGAGCACTGCTCGCCAATGCTGGAAGTGATGATATCATTGTTACTTGTGTAATGCAACTTAACTTCTTTAGTCAATTTATGCTAAGGTTTCTTATAATTCAAAATGTTTTAAACCCTTCTTTAGGTATGTCCAAGTCATAACAGGATTACCGTGTAATAGGCGCATTAAGAAATTTGTAATAGTCGACTTGGGGAAATGCCTGCGTAGTCGGATAAACCACATTAAATATTATCGAATTTTGGGGATATTCCTCCGCGGGGTATGAACCAATTATGAAGGCTTGTTATGATTAAACTTCGCCACATGAAAAAACAATGGGAACGCTTAATATCTAGACCTGTGCCGGGTAGCAGCGTCTAAGGTTTTTTTTGTATTGTATTGGGGTGACAAACGAATTATTATTCCACCCGGTGGTAAGTGGCTACTGTACCCATGGGCACTTCAAACAACTTCAATCGAAGGACTACATAGATGCGTTGCCACCCCTGAGGGCTAAGATGGAATGCCTTATAGTCCTTAATTATACTGGCTGAGTATACCATTCAAATCGGAACTCAACTGTGGTTACAAAGAGACGACTGGAAGACTAGATACCACCTAGGTGATATCTTAAAGCGCCAATAGCCTAATGGGTTAGGGTGCGGACTGCGAAACATGACGTCGCAGGTTCGAGCCCACCATTCGACTATTGTCGTGAACCACAAATACAAGCTCTAATGCTTAGTTGGAGGGTTAACAGGAATATTAGTAATGTTAGTTAAATAGCATTGCTAGTATTCTTTCAAGAAAAACAAAAAAAAACAACAATCTAGTCCTAGGTATCTAGGTGCGAGATATCTGGTACTGCGTTGGAAAATCTAAATACAAATGTAAGGACAAATCCAAAGTGAGAGTTTTATGTCCCATAGTGGACTGTTTTAACTGCTAAACAAAGACTTAAATAGATATTTTAATGAAAAGTAGAGTACTTGTCACGTGTATCTTTCGTAAAAGTTTATCGTTATGCAGCGATAAGGCCGGCAAATTGTACTTTTTTTTTTTTTATGAAAAAATAGGCCTGTGTTTGACCTCAATCTTGCCCGATGGAAAGCGAAGATGAGGCCTAGGATCGTACACGCTTGCCTAGATGTCTGTTCACTTTGGCCTTGAAGATATCCAGGTTATAGGCCTCCGGAAAAACCGACCTCGGCAGAGAGTTCCACTCCTTAGCCGTCCGCACAAAGAAAGAAGAGGCAAACCGCCTCGTGCGTAATGGAGGAATGTCTACAACATAAGGGTGGAACTTCTCGCCGCGTCTAGTCGTTCGGTGATGGAAAGGGGAAGAGGGTATTAGGTTATGCAAAACCTCCGCACACTCTCCGAAATGAATTCGATAAAAAACCGAGAGGCAGGCCACTCGTCTACGGTGTTCGAGGCTTTGAAGTTTTGCCTCTACTAGTGAGTCACTGCCTATGATCCTCTTCGCTCGGCGCTCCAACGAGTCCAAAGCATCAAGCTGATGTTTAGCCGAACTTTCTAATTTACTTGCTTTTTTAATGTTATCAGTATCCTTTATTGTGTGGTAATCAATCAAATTATATTAATTAATTAATTCATAATATTATTTATTTTATTTTTGGCGGCCCATTGTAAATGATCCTTTATCTCCAAAACCTCAGTTACAGGAGTCATACAGCAGCTGCTAGAATATTTTGTTGCCTTTCAAATAGGTTTACATTATTTTTACGTCAATGGTAGTAAAACTCGAATAGTAATAATTTCAATAACAGATAAATAATTATTTTCTCATATTTTAAAGTAGCAACAAAACCTTGAAAAGAATATAGTGGCCTATTTCAAAAATAGGTTAACGCATAGCTTTCCATCCAGCTAATGCAATTATTGCTGATTGTAAGAAGCGCTCATCACTCAATTAAATCAGTAGGAATGTAATCACACTATAGCATAGAATCATAGCCTTAGAAATGTAGAGTCTAGAATCTTTTCAGGCTATCAAATCAAATAAAATCAAAACATAGATAGGAAGGGAAAAAAAACCGACTTAGGAAAATGTTGAGAGTTAGGTGAATCTCTTGCGGGGGCCAAGAGTTATACAACCACTTAAATATGCCAAACTTCAGTTAATTAGATCTATCATGGGTAGCAGCGCCGACGGTGCGAAGTTTTTGATTCTGTAATTGCCAATCCTAATAGATCCGTCAAAAAACTATTTATAGGCTGTTTAGGAAGAAGAAAGTTTATTAAAATCAGTTAAGAAAAAAAATATATTACGTTATGACTTTTCAAATTTGTTTCATAATGGAATAAGGTGAAAACGGTACTGTAAAATCTGATGGTAAGTGGTTACTGGAGCCCATTGGACACCTGCAAACAATATCAATCGAAGAACGGTACAGATGTGTTGTCACCCCTAGGGACTAAGATGGAACTATGGACTACACAGCCCGTTATTCTACAGGCACTCTATAGTTTTAAAACTGGCACACAGCAGTAGTTGTACTGATTTTTGGCGGCAGAAATGAGTAAGAGTGTGGTATCTACCTAGACGACTCCTACGCTTATTAAGTAAGTGTCAAGTGAGCGAATAACAGTCCGAAGAATACACAATGAAATAATTTTGAATTATACAAAAAATCGTTTTCCAGGTTAGGCACGTGAGTACAACCGTGAAGTACAGCAAATCCATTGAAATGATAAAAAAATCCCTGAATACCGATTAAAGATATTTAAGGAGGGACAGCGAACACCAAAAAAATTAGAAAAGATTTTTATGCTTCCTTTTTACTAATTTCTATTTACTGGAACTTATAATTAAATAAATATCTTGAAGCCTATTTTAGAGAAGCAAAATATTTATATGTAAGGAACATATGAAATTAGCGTATTATATGCAAAAAGTAAAAAACAATTATTTTATAAAGTTATATATTTAATCAATCAAAGTATGTACCATTATTATCTATGCACTTTTGAACCAATCTATTGAACTGCCTCTATGGAATTGAATTTTTTTCCTTTCAAGAAATTGTCCAAATTGCGAAAAAAGTGCTGATCTATTGGAGCAAGAACCGGGGTCTATGGTGGGTGTCGGAGACATTCCAATCGCAGCTCCTTTAATTTAGGGAGCGTTTGACGTGAAGTATCCATTTTTCATCACAAGTAACGATACGATTCAAAATCCCCTCGTTATTGTGATGGTTGAGTAACGCAGCACCCAAAGCGTGTTTGTTGGTGTGCTTCACTCAATTCATGCATTTGCCATTTCTCGAATTTTTTCGCTTGTTTCGAGGGAATTAAATCATACACATCATTAATCCTTCGAGCTGTTTCTGCAGCGCTGGTGCCACAAAGTAAACACAAATGGCGCGAAAACAAATGAAACACTAAATTACAATCACAAATACACAAGACTAAATTTGGAATTTAATTAACCAACAGAACCGCCAGATCATTTGAGATCAAAGTGGCCAGTTCGACAAAACGCCGATTTCCTAGAGACCTAATAATAATATTATTGATATTACTCATACATGATAATTGATTAATAAGTTATTAATGATCTTCACGCAAATTTACTTCGAAAATTTTACTTAATTGCATGCATTTTTAAATGTATTATTTATTTTATTAAATGCTCGGCTTCGCGAAAGTGCTGTGCTTTGCCTCTGTTAACGAAGAGACTTCCTGCAACAAGAGAGGGACCCGCGGTAACCCAAGGTTCACTCTTAAGGAGGTAAGAGATCACGTCTCGGGTTACCATCGATAAGGGAGGAAGGGGACGAATTTAAGACAAGAGTAAATCTCGAGAACCTGGGGCCTACACGTTCACCGACGACAGCGGTAAGGGAGGTTGTACCCAATACGCGGTTTGTATGTGTGTGTTGTGAGTGAATGTGTTCGGGGGGTGTGGCCTCGAAGGCATTTTTAACACTAGTTATTATGTCATCATCGTCGATAATGATAATCACTCAATGACAATTAGGGCTTATAACAAAACATCTATATTTATTCATTAACTGCTGGGCTGTTGCTACGCAGTTGTTGTAGCTTACTAAAGCGTTACGAATGTGCTACGGCTATAAAAGAGAGAGTTGTCAATGTATAAAGGAATGAAGAATTTAAATGCAATTTTGTGCAAACAAAAGCAGACTCTAAAATAACTGAACCTCACAAGTTTATAGGAAAATAGCAAATAATTAAAAATTATAATGGAACCCAAAAACAACCCATTATTTGTTAATGAATTTTTACAATTTGTCTAAATCATTTTATAAGTAATACATTAATTCATATATCATAATTTTATAAGTTAAATCATCAACATTACAGCATGTAATGGAAGTCCATTACACTACTTGACAAAGCCCTTCCCAAAGATTAACACAAAGCTGTCCCGTCCTGTCCGTCCTAACCTAACCCAACCTAACCTAACCTAACCCAACCTAACCTAACCTAACCTTACCTAACCTAACCTAACCCAACCTAACCTAACCTAACCTAACTCAACCCAACCTAACCCAACCTAACCCAACCCAACCCAACCTAACCTAACCTAACCTAACTCAACCCAACCCAACTCAACCTAACCTAACCTAACCTAACCTAACCTAACCTAACCTAACCTAACCTAACCTTACCTTACCTAACCTTACCTTACCTAACCTAACCCAATCCCAACCTAACCCAACTCTAACCTAACCTAACCTGGCCTGGCCTGGCCTGGCCTGGCCTGGCCTGGCCAACCCAACCTAACCTAAACCTGGCCTGGCCTGGCCTGGCCTGAGCCTGGCTGGCCTGGCCTGGCCTGGCTGGCCTGGCCTGGCCTGACACAGCCTGGCCTGGCCTGGCCTGACTGGCCTGGCCTGAGCTGGCCTGGCCTGGCCTGGCGGCCTGGCCTGGCCTGGCTGGCCTGGCCTGGCCTGGCCTGGCCTGGCCTGGCCTGGCCTGGCCTGGCTGGCTGGCCTGGCCTGGCCTGGCCTGGCCTGGCCTGGCCTGGCCTGGCCTGGCTGGCCTGGCCTGGCCTGGCTGGCCTGAGCCTGGCCTGGCCTGGCCTGACTGGCCTGGCCTGGCCTGACCTGGCCTGGCCTGGCCTGACACAGCCTGGCCTGGCTGGCCTGGCCTGGCCTGGCCTGGCTGGCCTGGCCTGTCCTGGCCTGGCCTGGCATGGCCTGGCCTGGCCTGGCCTGGCGGCCTGGCCTGGCCTGACACAGCCTGGCCTGGCCTGGCATGGCCTGGCCTGGCGGCCTGGCCTGGCCTGGCCTGGCCTGGCTGGCTGGCTGGCCTGGCTGGCTGGCCTGGCCTGGCCTGGCCTGGCCTGGCCTGGCCTGGCCTGGCCTGGCCTGGCCTGACCTGGCCTGGCCTGGCCTGGCCTGGCCTGGCCTGGCCTGGCCTGGCCTGGCCTGGCCTGGCCTGGCTGGCTGGCCTGGCCTGACTGGCCTGGCCTGGCTGGCCTGGCCTGGCATGGCCTGGCCTGGCCTGGCCTGGCCTGGCCTGGCTGGCTGGCCTGGCCTGGCCTGGCCTGGCTGGCCTGGCCTGGCCTGGCCTGGCCTGGCCTGACACAGCCTGGCCTGGCCTGGCCTGGCCTGGCCTGACCTGGCCTGGCCTGGCTGGCCTGGCCTGGCTGGCCTGGCTGGCCTGGCCTGGCCTGGCCTGGCCTGGCTGGCCTGGCTGGCCTGGCCTGGCTGGCCTGGCCTGGCCTGGCCTGGCCTGGCGTGGCCTGGCCTGGCCTGGCCTGGCCTGGCCTGGCCTGGCGGCCTGGCCTGGCCTGGCTGGCTGGCCTGGCTGGCCTGGCTGGCCTGGCCTGGCCTGGCTGGCCTGGCCTGGCCTGGCCTGGCCTGACACAGCCTGGCCTGGCCTGGCTGGCCTGGCCTGACACAGCCTGGCCTGGCCTGACACAGCCTGGCCTGGCTGGCCTGGCCTGGCCTGACTGGCCTGGCCTGACACAGCCTGGCCTGGCCTGGCCTGGCCTGGCCTGGCCTGGCTGGCCTGGCTGGCCTGGCCTGGCCTGTCCTGGCCTGGCCTGGCCTGAACCTAACCCAATCCCAACCTAACCCAACCTAACCTAACCTAACCTAATCTAACCCAACCCAACTCCAACTCCAACCCAACCTAACCCAATCCCAACCCAATCCCAACCTAACCTTACCTAACCTAACCCAACCTAACCTAACATAACCTAACCTAATCCTAACCTAACTCCAACTCCAACCCAACCCAACCTAACCTAACCCAACCTAATCTAATCTAACCCAACTCCAACCTAACCTCCAACCTAACCCAACGTAACCCAACCTAACCTAACCCAACCTAACCTAACCTAACCTAACCTAACCCAACCTAACCTAACCTAACCTTAACCCAACCCAACCCAACCTCCAACCCAACCTAACCAACCTAACCCAACCCAACCCAACCCAATCCCAACCTAACCTAACCTAACCTAACCTTAACCCAACCCAACCTAACCTAACTCAACCTAACCCAACCCAACCTAACCCAATCCCAACCTAACCCAACCCAACCTAACCCAACCTAACCCAACCTAACCCAACCTAACCCAACTCCAACCTAACCCAACCCAACCCAACCCAACTCCAACCCAACCCAACCCAACCCAACCCAACCCAACCCAACCCAACCTAAATCCCAACCTAACCCAACCCAACCCAACCTAACCTAACCCAACCCAACGTAACCCATCCCAACCCAACCCAACCCAACCCAACCCAACCCAACCCAACCTAACCTAACCCAACCCAACCCAACCTAACCTAACCCAACCTAACCTAACCTAACTCCAACCCAACCTAACCCAACCTAACCTAACCTAACTTCCAACCTAACCCATCCTAACCTAACCTAACCTAAATTCCAACCTAACCTAACCTAACCCAACCTAACCTAACCCAACCCAACCCAACTCTAACCCAACCCAACCCAACCCAACTCCAACTCCAACCTAACCCAACTCCAACCTAAATCCTAACCTAACCCAACCCAACCTAACCCAACCTAACCCAACCCAACCCAACCTAACCCAACTCTAACCTAACCTAACCCAACCTAACCCACCCAACCTAACCCAATCCCAACCTAACCTAACCTAACCCAACTCCAACCCAACCTATCCTAACCCAACCTAACCAACCCAACCCAATCCCAACCCAACCTAACCCAACTCAACCTAACCTAACCTTACCTAACCTAACCTTACCTAACCCAACCTTACCTTACCTAACCTAACCTAACCTAAATCCCAACCCAACCTAACCTAACCTAACCTAACCCAACCCAACCCAACCCAACCCAACCCAACCCAACCTAACCCAACCCAACCTAACCCAACCTTAACCCAACCTAACCTAACCTAACCTAACCTAACCCAACCCAACCTAACCTAATCTAACCTAACCTAACCTAACCTAACTCCAACCTAACCCAACCTAACCCAACCTAACCCAACCCAACCTATCCTAACCTAACCCAACCCAACTCCAACCTAACCTAACCCAACCCAACCTAACCCAACCTAACGTAACCTAACCTAATCCCAACCCAACCCAACCTAACCCAACCCAACCTAACCCAACCCAACCCAACTCAACCCAACCTAACCTAACCCAACCCAACCTAACCCAACCTAACCCAATCCCAACCCAACCTAACCTAACCTAACCTAACCCAATCCCAACCCAACCCAACCTAACCCAACCTAACCTGAACCTAACCTAACCCAACCTGAACCTAACCTAACCTAACTCTAACCTAACCTAAATCCCAATCCCAACCTAACCCAACCTAATCCCAACTCTAACCTAACCTAATCTAACCTAACCCAACCTAACCAACCTAACCCAACCCAACCCAATCCAACCTAACCTAACCCAACCCAACCCAACCTAACCTAATCCAACCTAACCCAACCCAACCCAACCTAACCAACCCAACCTAACCCAACCCAACCCAATCCCAACCCAACCTAACCCAATCCCAACCCAACCTAACCCAACCCAATCCCAACCTAACCTAACTCAACCCAACCTAACCTAACCCAACCTAACCTAACCTAACCTAACCTAACCTAACCTAACCTAACCCAACCTAACCTAACCTAACCTAATCTAACCTAACCCAATCCCAACCTAAATCCTAACCTAACCTTACCCAACCCAACCTAAATCCCAACCTAACTCTAACCCAATCCCAACCTAACCCAACCTAACCTAACCCCAACCAACCTAACCCAACCCAACCTAACCTAACCTAACCTAACCCAACCCAACCCAACCTAACCCAACCTAACCTAACCTAACCCAACCTAACCCAATCCCAACCCAACCTAAATCCTAACCTAACCTAACGTAACCCATCCTAACCTAACCCAACCTAACCCAACCCAACCTAACGTAACCCAACCCAATCCCAACCCAACCTAACCCAACTCAACCTAACCCAACCTTAACCTAACCTAACCCAACCTAATCTAATCTAACCCAACCCAACCCAACCTAACCCAATCCCAACCCAACCCAACCCAACCCAACCCAACCCAACCCAACTCCAACCTAATCCCAACCTAACCTAACCTAACCCAACCTAACCTAACCCAACCCAACCTAACCTAACCTAACCTAACCCAACCTGAACCTAACCTAACCAACCCAACCCAACCCAACCCAACCTAACCCAACCTTAACCTAACCCAACCTAACCCAACCCAACCCAACCTAACCTAACCCAACCTAACCCAACCTAACCTAACCCAACCTAACCCAACCCAACCTAACCCAACCTAACCCAACTCCAACCCAACCCAACCTAACCTAACCTAACCTAACCCAACCTAAATCCCAACCCAACTCAACCCAACCCAACCTAACCTAACCTAACTCAACCTAACCTAACCAACCCAACCCAACCCAACCTAACCCAACCTAACCTAACCCAACCTAACCCAACCTAACCTAACCCAACTCAACCTAACCTAACCCAACCCAACCCAACTCCAACTCCAACCTAATCCCAACCCAACCTCCAACCCAACCTAACCCAATCCCAACCCAATCCTAACCTAACCCAACCTAAATCCCAACCTAACCCAACCTAACCTAACCCAACCTAACCCAACCCAACTCAACCTAACCTAACCAACCTAACCTAACCTAACCTAACCTAACCTAATCTAACCTAACCCAACCTAACCTAACTCAACCTAACCTAACCTAACCTAACCCAACCTAACCCAACCCAACCTAATCCCAACCTAACCTAACTCCAACCTAACTCTAACCCAACCCAACCTAACCCAACCTGAACCTAACCCAACCTAACCTAACCCAACCCAACCTAACCCAACCTAACCCAACCCAACTCAACTCAACCTAACCCAATCCCAACCCAATCCCAACCTAACCTAACCTAACCTAACCTAACCCAACCTAACCTAACTCCAACCTAACCTAACCTAACCTAACCTAACCTAACCTAACCTAACCTAACCTAACCTAACTCTAACCTAATCCCAACTCTAACCTAACCTAACCTAACCTAACCTAATCCTAACCTAACCTTACCTTACCTAACCTAACCTTACCTTACCTAACCTAATCTAATCTAACCTAACCTAATCTAACCTAACCTAACTCAACCTAACCTAACCTTAACCTAACCTAACCTAACCTAACCTAACTTAACCTAACCTAACTCTAACCTAACCTAACCTAACCTAACTCAACCTAACCCAACCCAACCTAACCCAATCCCAATCCCAACCTAATCCTAACCCAACTCCAACCCAACCTAACCTAACCTAACTCTAACCTAACCTAACCTAACCTAACGTAACCTATCCTAACCTAACCTAATCTAACCTAACCTAACCTAACCCAATCCTAACCCAACCTAACCTAATCCCAACCTAATCCTAACCTAACCTAACCCAACCTAACCTAACCTTACCTAACCCAACCCAACCTAACCTAACCTAACCCAACCCAACCTAACCCAACCTAACCTAACCTAACCTAACCTAACCCAACCTAACCTAACCTAACGTAACCTATCCTAACCCAACCCAACCTAATCTAACCCAACCTAACCTAACCTAACCTAACCTAAACTAACCTAACCCAATCCTAACCCAACTCTAACCTAACCTAACCGCACCTAACCTAACCTAACCTAACCTAATCCCAACCTAACCTAACCTAACCTAACCTAACCTAACCTAACCTAACCTAACCTAACCTAACCTAACCTAACCTAACCTAACCTAACCGCACCTAACCTAACCTAACCTAACCTAACCAATCAAAACAATCTTACTATTCGCATGGACCGAAGAAAGCAGCCCATTCGCAAAGGCGTGCTCGATTCTAAATGAGCTTGGAAAGCAAGAGAAGGACACTGCAGTCACATCCCGCATTATGCTATGGCGGTTCTGCACGACCAAGGGGAAATCGCAGATCGCATTGGGTGCATTAAGGCCTCCAATACCCACATGATAGTCGTATACGAAAACAGAGGAGAGAACCTAAGTTACCTCAAAAGTTACGACTTAACTACAGCGAGCACCCCCATTGACAGCTGGGGTCATCCCATAGCGACACCTGAGATATGTAGCGGATCGGAAAGACTGCAGTTGCAAACGGCCACAGAAAAGGCAAACATTTTACAAAAGGCCAAAAACATCAGAACAAAGAGCTAACTAGACGCCTTCCTATATACTATAAGTGCAGCAGCACGGAGTATACCCGCAGTGTCTAAGAGAAAAATACTAAATATAAAACAAGAGCACACAAGAGAGCTACCCAACAAATCAACATCTCTAAAGCATGACCAAACCTCAGCCGCCACGAGAAAACCCGGCCACCCAAATCTTCGTCCGGTAGTGGAGTCAAAAGATCACATGATCAACGCCTTCCTCGAGTTTAAAAGACTAATAAAAGCCACCATAGAGGCGAACCTCAACACCTGCAGAAACATTCTACAAACTTATCACCTTGGTAGTGAGGATCTGCTTAAGGTGCTACTCGAGGAGGACGAAGCGGCCATATATGACAATAAAACATCTACTGTTCTGAGAGGAAAAATCAAACACCATATGGCGGCTTACAGTGGAACGGCAGGCTTCGTGATGCTGGACGAGGACATATCGAACAGCAACGGAAAACCCAAATTCAAAACGCCTCCGGGTGACCATATCGTTGTAACTGCACGGTGCACCAGGGTGATGCTTAACGACAAGATCCTCAATATGGCTGAAGCCATCACAGAGGACGGAGTCGGGGCGCCCTGGGACACCTGGCAAGTTCCAAAAATAAAATGGATTAACGGAGTCCCCGGATGCGGAAAGACAACGTGGGTGGTAAACCAATTCGAGGGGGGAAGGGACTTGATAATCACAACTACATTAGAAGCAGCAAAAGAACTAAAAATAAAATTAGCAAACCGCATAGGCGCAGACGCCAAAACAAAAGTACGCACTATGGCCTCTGTCCTTGTAAACGGTGTAAGAGAGCCTGACAGGGTTCGATGTTCTCGACTCATCATCGATGAGGCTCTCATGAATCACTTCGGAGCCATAGTGATGGCAACAAAACTGTGCGATGCGGAAGAAATGCTGCTTATCGGTGATATCAACCAACTTCCCTTCATCGACAGAGAGAACCTTTTCGCGATGCAGTACACTCGCCCAAACCTGGTAACCACGATCAGCCAGGAGCTTCTGTGTACGCACCGGAGCCCAATGGATGTAGCGTATGCCCTCAATGAGATCTACAGCGGCATATACTCATCCAAATCTCTGGTACACTCACTAAAAAGGGAAAGGTACACAGGAGCAAATATTCCAAGCACCCTCCCTGATACATTGTACCTGGTGTTCACCCAAACCGAAAAGGAATCCCTATCTGACTTAGGATACGGGTCGGGCGCCGGGTCACGCCTCCTAACAGTTCTTGAGGCCCAAGGACTCACATCCGTGACGGTCGTAGTCTTGAAAACTGTGGCAGAAAAACTGAAACTGCACGACAGCGTTCAGCATGCTGTGGTGGCGGTGTCCAGACACACAGTTAGCTGCATCTATTACGCGGATGACTGCGACGACGCAACAGGGAGGCTGGTTCAGAGAGCAATGGCTGCATCAACAACAAAAATCAGAGAATATAACCTAAAAATGGCAATTAGGAACAGGGACTCAGCGGTCACGGAAAACCTGACAATAGCAATGGACACAAAATAGGCATAAGGTAACCTCAATTTACCTTTTAAGTAACTAATGATATTAATTAAGTAATGATAAAAAAGAAAAAAAAAAAAACCTAACCTAACTCTAACCTAACCTAACCCAACTCAACCTAACCCAATCCCAACCTAACCTAACCCAACTCTAACCTAACCCAACCCAACTCCAACCCAACCCAACCTAACCTAACTCAACCTAACCTAACCTAACCCAACTCTAACCTAACCTAACTCAACCTAACCCAACCTAACCTAACTCAACCTAACCTAATCCCAACCTAACCCAACTCTAACCTAACCTAACTCCAACCTAACCTAACTCCAACCTAACCTAACTCCAACCTAACCCAACCTAACCTAATCCCAACCTAACCCAACCTAACTCCAACCTAACCTAACCTAACCTAAATCCCAACCTAACCTAACCTAACCTAAATCCCAACCTAACCTAACCTAACCTAACTCAACCTAACCTAACCCAACTCAACCTAACCCAATCCCAACCCAACCTAACCTAACTCAACCTAACCTAACCTAACCTAACCTAACTCTAACCTAACCTAACCTAACCTAACTCTAACCTAACCTAACCTAACCTAACCAATCAAAACAATCTTACAATTATAAAAAAAAAAAAAATAATAATAAAGGAAAAAAAAAAAAAAACAAAATATATACAACTGTTTTATAAAAAAAAAAAAAATACTGTAACTAATTTATTGTAATTAATAGCACATAGTGTAAGGAGTATTGTTCAAAATAAAAGAAAAAAAAACAATCTTACAATTATAAAAAAAAATCAAATCTAAAAAAGGCACGGACAAATAGTCTGTGGAGAAATAGTTTTATTAAAAAAAAAAAAACCTAACCTAACCTAACCTAACCCAACCTAATCCCAACCTAACCTAACCTAACTCAACCTAACCTAACCTAACTTAACCTAACCTAACCTTACCTAACCTAACCTTAACCTAACCTAACCTAACCTAACCTAACCTTACCTAACCTAACCTAACCTAACCTAACCTAATCCCAACCTAACCCAACTCTAACCTAACCTAACCTAACCTAACCTAACCTCCAACCTAACCCAACCCAACCTAACCTAACTCAACCTAACCCAACCTAACCTAACCTAACCCAATCCTAACCTAACCTCCAACCTAACCCAACCTAATCCCAACCTAACCTAACCCAACCTAACCTAACCTCCAACCTAACCTAACCCAACCCAACCTAACCCAACCCAACCCAACCCAACCTAACCTAACCTAATCTAACCTAACCCAACCCAACTCTAACCCAACCTAACCTAACCCAACCTAACCCAACTCCAACCTAACCTAACCTAACCCAACCCAACCTAACCCAACCTAACCTAACCTAACCTAACCTAACCCAACCTAACCTAACCCAACCCAACCTAACCCAACCTAACCCAACCCAACCTAACTCAACCCAACCTAACCCAACCTAACCCAACCTAACCTAACCCAACCTAACCTAATCCCAACCTAACCTAACCTCACCTAACCCAACCTAATCCCAACCTAACCCAACCTAACCCAACCCAACCCAACCCAACCTAACCCAACCTAACCTAACCTAACCCAACCTAACCTAACCCAACCTAACCTAACCCAACCCAACCCAACCTAACCTAACCTCACCCAACCTAACCCAACTCAACCTAACCCAACCCAACCCAACTCCAACCCAACCCAACCTAACCCAACTCAACCCAACCTAACCTAACCTAACCTAACCTAACCTAACCTAACCTAACCTAACCCAACCTAACCTAACCTAACCTCCAACCTAACCCAACTCAACCTAACCCAACCTAACCTAACCTAACCTAACCTAACCTAACCTAACCTAACCTAACCTAACCTTACGTAACCGAACCTTACCTAACCTAACCTTCTCTAGATTAAGTTAATCTGAAGAAAAAGTTAAAATGAAAGAGTCAAAAGCAATCCGTGGCTGGCTGGATTTTGAGACCCAAGAACCACACCGAAAAATCAACGAGGTTCAAACATCGTTGCACGAACTAGGAAAACGCATAGGGGCAATTCAGGACACATTATCCAAACCAGGACAGGGAGGAAGGACTGGCTCTAAAGAGGAAACAAACAAGGACCTCATGTCAGTTAAAGCCAGCGTGGACACTATTAAGACCCAGCTGGACGAACTGCGCAGAGGTCTAGAAAAAACCTCGAGCACAAGCCAAAAAACCCTGCTCTGCCTGGAGAAACAACCAACCTGCCCCTCCGAAAACAAAATCACCGCCGCGATTGAAAATAAACTATCAAAGTTGGAGGAATCACTGAGGGAAATGGACACAAGCTTAAAAACCAGACTCTCAGAACCTCCTCCAACAAGCCAAGACCACTCACAACTGACAGAAAAACTACAACCACTGACCGAACACCTACAAGCCATGTCCTCGGAGCTGAAAACCATTAGGGAGCAGAGGCAACGGACGCCACCACCAGCCGCTGTTAGTCTGGCAACGGAACTGGCGCAGGCTGGGGAGACGAAACCGAAGCCAAAGCCGACCTACGCTAAAGTGGCCGCAAACCCCTCCACCGAAACTCAATCACACTCTCATCATCTCTTCAACTGACCCCAAAAACACAGGGGACAAAGTCATTGAGAGGATAAGAGAGGCCCTTGACACCAAGAAGACCGGAGCCAAAGTGGATCGGGTAAGGAAGGCCAGAAACCAAAAGGTGGTTCTCAGCTGCAGCACTAAAGAGGACCTAAAGCTGATCCAAAATAGGGTTAAATTGGACAAACAGCTAAAAGTGGAAGTAGCTAAGACAAGCAACCCCTTAGCAATAATCAGGGACGTGCTATCCTACCATACGGACACCGAAATGGTAGAAAACATACTTGCGCAGAATAAACACCTTCTGCAGGGCGTAGAACTCACAAACTGTGCAATAAGAGTGAAATACAGGAAGAGAGCAAGAAACCCTCTTGAATGCCATCCTGTTCTGGAACTCTCCCCCCAAATTCACAGGCGCTTAATCGAGGCAGAGAAAGTCTACATCGGTCTCCAGAGGAGACCCATAATAGATCACTCACCCCTAGTGCAATGCACTAAATGCTTGGGCTTTGGCCACACCAAGGCCATCTGCCAGGAAAGGGAAGACCTCTGCAGTCACTGCGGAGAGACTCACACCTGGGAGAAATGCCCAAGCAGACTGAAGGGGAGGCCACCGATCTGCAAAAACTGCTCGACAGCGCACGGGGTAGGCACAGACCTTGCACACAACGCTTTTAGCAGCATGTGCAGGGAAAAACAAAAGTGGGACGCCATAGCACGATCGCGTATATCCTATTGCTAAGGGCAGCGATGACTGCGACAGCTCAACAGGGTCGAACAACTCCATAAACTTCATACAAGCCAACTTGCAACGCTCCAAAGTGGCAACAGCCGAACTTCTTCAAGTAGCAAAGGACAAAAAAGTGTCAGTCGCCATTGTTCAAGAGCCCTATGTAGGAAGAAATGGCTACCTAAAACAATATCCTGGCACTCGAGTAATCCAATGCACCCTCAACCGGCAAAAGCCCGTGAAAGCTGCCGTCATCATTTTTGGAAACAGGCTGGAGGTCGTACATGACCCACAGCTCGTGACTGAAACCTGAGGCAGCGGTTCTACTGGTTGCGGGAAACTTGAAGCTAGGCGTGGTATCGGTCTATTTTGAAGGGGAGCAAGACATAGAACCCTACCTAAGACGCCTGCGAAAAACTAAACACGAAAAATATCATTGTAGCAGGTGATATCAACGCTTGGAGTCAATGGTGGGGCAGCAGCACAGAAGACGAGAGGGGCGCAGCATACAGCACCTTCCTAAATGACATGGAGCTGCAGATCCTAAACACCGGGGACACACCAACTTTTGAGGCCTACAGAAGGGGAAAACTTTGCACAAGCATAGTAGACGTAACAGCTTGTAGTCTACCTCTGCTCGGCAAAGTTGAAGACTGGGCGGTGAACAGAAGCCTTGTCACATCGGACCACAACGCTATCACATTTACTTTGCGAGCTGGCACAACCTTAACGGAAGTACTACCGTGCACAACTCGCAAATACAACACCAAAAAGGCGAATTGGACAGACTTCAAAACACACCTCAGCTCCCTACTGAAACAAAAAAACTTAACCTCAGCCTCAATTGAAGAGGTGAAGACCCCGGAGGATCTGGAATCCATAACAACAGCCTACACAAACGCCATCCAGGAATCCTGGGAAAAACGATTCCGAAAGTGGGAAATAGGAGTGTAAACGCAGTGCCCCCATGGTGGTCACAGTCTCTCAACCAGGAAAAAGGAAGTTCTCCGGAAAAAGGAGAATAAAAACGCAGCGCCAACTCGAAGGCATTTTGTAATTGACGAGTACTTAACAGCAAAAAAATTATATACATCAAGAGTTGACGAGGAACAAACACGGAGCTGGAAGGAGTTCTGCACGATACAGGAAAGGGAGAGCATGTGGGACAAGATCTACAGAGTCTTACGTAACACCTCAAAAAGACAAGAATACATGCTCCTAAGAAACACCGAGGGTGTCACCCTAACTCCAAAAGAATCGGCGGAACTCCTGGCCGAAACCTTCTTTCCAGACGATAATGAGGCAACAGATCAGCCTCTTCACACCAAAATAAGAGAACTGACTGGAGGCAAATCAACAACACAACAAGGTCTATCTGATGATGATCCACCGTTTGCAGAACCGGAACTGGCCTTAGTGCTTAGCGCACTGAACCCAAAAAAAGCCCCTGGACCTGACGGGCTTACAGCCGATATATGTTCCGCAGCTATCCACAGCGAAACGGAGGTGTTCCTAGCTATTGCCAACAAGTGCTTAACGATGGCGCACTTCCCCAAACAGTGGAAAACAGCTCATGTGGTCATCATCAGAAAACCGGGCAAGGACGACTACACGCATCCCAAGTCCTACAGACCAATTGGCCTCCTGTCGGTGTTCGGAAAGATCGTCGAAAAGTTAATGGTGGGCCGACTCCAGTGGCATATTCTCCCAACTCTAAATAACAAACAATATGGTTTCATGCCCCAGCGCAGCACCGAGGACGCCCTCTATGATCTGGTAGAACACGTTAGAGAGGGTATAAGCAACAAAAAAATTGCCCTCATAATTTCACTAGACATAGAGGGGGCCTTCGACAACGCATGGTGGCCAGCGCCGGAACTACAACTCGTCAAGAAAAAATGCCCAAAAAACCTCTATGAAATGGTGTGCTCATACCTCACAGACCGGAAGGTCGGAGTCAATTACGCTAGAGCGTGTAGCGAGAGGCAAGCCACCAAGGGTTGCGTCCAAGGCTCCATCGGAGGACCGGCTTTTTGGAATGTCATTCTTGACTCGCTACTGAATCGACTTTCGGTCGAAGGGCTACACTGCCAAGCCTTTGCGAATGACGTTGTCCTGGTGCTCACTGATCACTCAACAGGTGTTCTGGAGCGGCGGGCCAACGCCACTCTCGAGAGCGTGGTGGAATGGGGGGCTCAGAATAAGCTAAACTTTGCCGCACACAAGACCAATGCGATGCTATTAACAAAAAAGCTTAAATTTGACCCTCCAAACCTATACATGGCTGGCAAAAGAGTACAAATAGTAGAGGAAATGAAAATACTGGGTCTCGTTATTGACAGCAGACTAACCTTCAGGGCACATGTAGCAGCTGCGTGCAAAAAAGCAGCAGACATACACAAACAGCTGTCGCGCGCAGCTAAGGTGACCTGGGGCCTCAGCGAGATCATAAGAACCATATACGTCGCAGTCGTGGAGCCTATAGTGATGTACGCCTCGAGTGCATGGTCATCAGCAACAGAGATGAAAATGATCCAAGATCAGCTGAACTCGTTGCAGAGGGGATTTGCACAGAAGATCTGCAGAGCGTACCGCACGGTGTCACTCACCTCCTCACTCACTAACTCTGGCTTGCTTCCGCTAGACCTGAGAATACAGGAAGCGGCTAGCCTATATAAAGTCAAAAAAAAGAAATCTCTTGACTATTTACCACCCGATAGAGAGCTGGAGCAAGTAGTGGATCACATGGGTCAGCCACACCCCTCTAAACTTATCACAACAACGTATGAGTTACTGGAAAACTGCCATTCCGAAATCCTTAACTCCCACCAAGTAACCGGTCCTCAAATATATACGGACGGAAGCAAGATTGAGGGGAGGGTCGGAGCCGCCTTGACCTGCTGGGAGGGTGGCAGTGAGTCCAACTATGCCACCTTCAATTTGCACGGTTTTCCAATCAGAACTCTACGCGCTTCATAGGGCCATCCAGCTCGTCCAAACGAGGACTGACTCAGTCGTAAACATTTTTAGTGACTCAAGATCTTCACTAGACCTGCTGGCGAACCCAAAAGCGAACCACCCCCTAACACAAGCCATCAAACAAAGTTTAGGGGAGATCCGACGGAGTGGAAGAGAGGTGCGACTGTTCTGGTTGAGAGCACACATCGGAACGACCGGAAACGAGAGGGCAGACGAGCTCGCGAAGTCGGCGGCGCTCGGGGAGGATGCTGCCTCGGACTACGACCAAGCTCCCCTGTCCTATGTCAAGAAAAAGATCAGAGAGGCATCTGTCCGCAAATGGCAGGACAGATACGAAACCTCCATCACGGGGTCAGTCACAAAGAAATTCCTCCCGGATGTTGAAAAAGCATACCGAGTGGTGAGGAAAACAAAGTTGACGCCCACGCAAGTACAAGTACTGACAGGACACGGTGGAATCGCGGAATACCTACACAAGTTCAAGCTGAAAGACAGCCCTGAGTGTGAGTGTGACGCGGAGGTGAATGAGTCTCTATGGCACGTCATCCTGGAGTGCCCTCGCTTTCAAGCGGCCCGTCTGGACCTCGAATTCAAAATAGGGACCACAATCACAAAATCCGACCTACTAACGATCCTACAAGACGATGACAAGAGGAAACCATTTTTGGCTTTTGCGGAACACGCTTTTCAAATTGCCGCCAAACGCAACAGCACAAACACTAAAACAACACTTACACCCACAAACACACAAATACAAATTTCCGCCCTTCAAGACACTGCCGCGGACCCCATGTCGGCACATGCAAGAGATGGACGTCCCACGTACCGGACAGCCGAACACAAGCTGCTGGAACATGCAGAACGAGGCAAACCGGGAGTAAGGACAAGAGGAGTAGCTTTCTTTATGGACAACAACTCGGAGACGCTGGGAATAGGTTTCTGTGCAGCAATAAACCAAAACTTTGTGAAGATCTCGCCGGGCCTAGCCTATTTGTTGAATGGCAGCACGTTCAGAACGAGCATGAAGCGTAAAAAATATGACGCGCTGGCGGAGGTAGAATTTGCAAACCAGCGATGTCGTATAGTAAGATTAAGAAACAAAATAATCTTACTATTAGCATGGAGCGAAGACAACACCCCATTCGCAAAGGCGTGCTCGATTCTGAATGAGCTTGGAAAGCAGGAGACGGACACTGCAGTCACACCACGCATTATCAGTGTGGATGCTATGAAGGTTCTGCACGACCAAGGTGAAGTCGCAGATCGCATTGGGTGCATTAAAGCCTCTAGAAACCACAAGATAGTCGTATACGAGAACAGAGGAGAAAACCTAAGCTACCTCATAAGTTACGACTAGCAAAACCTGAGACATGCAGCGGATCGGACCGACTGCAGCTCCAAACGGCCAGAGAGAAGGCAAAAATCCAACAAGAAAACATCAAAACCTCTAAAACAAAGAGCACGATTGATGCCTTCCTTCACACTATAAGTGCAGCAGCACGGAGCCTTCCCGCAGTGTCAAGGAGGAAATTACTCAACCTCAAACAACACCACATAAGAGAGCTACCCAACACATCACCATCCCAAAAGCATGACCAAGCTAAAGCCGCCACGAGAAAATCCGGCCAGCCAAGTCTTCGTCCGATAGCGGAGCCTAAAGACCACATGATAAACGCGTTCCTTGAGTTTAAAGCTTTAACAAAAGCCACCATAGAAGCGAACCTCACCACATGTAGAAACATTCTACAAACTTACCATCTCGGTAGTGAGGATCTGCTAAAGGTGCTACTCGAGGAGGCGGAAGCAGCCATATATGACAACAGAACGTCCACAGTCTTGAGAGGCAGTTTTAAACACCATATGGCAGCTTACTGTGGAACGGCAGGCTTCGTGATGCTGGATCAAAACGAAACGGAAAAGAGCGGAAAACTCAAGTTCAAAACGCCTCCGGAGGACCATATTGTTGTAACCGCACGGTGCACCAGGGTGATGCTAAACGACAAGATCCTCAAGATGGCTGAAGCCATAAAAAAATAAAAAATACAAAATATATATATATATATATACATAAGGAAGTAAGTGAACTCACTGCAATAACAAATTCTGTATTTATTTTATTTCATTTTAGTTGCACAATGTGATAGGAGTGTTGTTAAAATAATAAAAATAATAACGACAAATCTAAAAAAGGCACGGACAAAAAGTCTGTGGAGACTTGGATTTATTTAAATAAAAAAAAAAAAACCTAACCTAACCTAACCTAACCTAACCTAATCTAACCTAACCTAACCTAATCAAACCTAACCTAACCTAACCTAACTTAACCTAACCTAACACAACCTAACCCAACCTAACCAAACCCAACCTAACCTAATCTAACCTAACCTAACTTAACCCAACCTAACCCAACCTAACCAAACCCAACCTAACCTAATCTAACCTAACCCAATCCCAACCTAACCTAATCTAACCTAACCTAACCAAACCCAACCCAACCTAACCAAACCCAACCTAACCAAACCCAACCTAACCAAACCCAACCTAACCTAATCTAACCTAACCTAATCTAACCTAACCTAACTTAACCTAACCTAACCTAACTTAACCCAACCTAACCCAACCTAACCTAACTCTAACCTAACCTAATCTAACCTAACCTAACTTAACCCAACCTAACCTAACCTAATCTAACCTAACCTAACTTAACCTAACCTAACCTAACCAAACCCAACCTAACCTAACCAAACCCAACCTAACCAAACCCAACCCAACCTAACCCAACTCTAACCTAACCTAACTTAACCTAACCTAACTTAACCTAACCTAACCAAACCCAACCCAACCTAACCTAACTCTAACCTAACCTAACCTAACCTAACCCAACTCTAACCTAACCTAACCTAACCCAACTCTAACCTAACCTAATCTAACCTAACCTAACCTAACTTAACCTAACCTAACCTAGCCTAACCCATCCTAACCTAACCTAACCCAACCCAACCTAACCAAACCCAACCCAACCTAACCAAACCCAACCTAACCTAACTCTAACCTAACCTAACCAAACCCAACCCAACCTAACCTAATCTAACCTAACCTAACTCTAACCTAACCTAATCTAACCTAACCTAATCTAACCTAACCTAATCTAACCTAACCTAATCTAACCTAACCCAATCCCAACCTAACCTAACCTAATCTAACCTAACCTAATCTAACCTAACCTAACCCAACCTAACCTAACCTAATCTAACCTAACCTAACCCAACCTAACCTAACCTAACCTAACTCTAACCTAACCTAACCCAACCTAACCTAACCTAACCTAACTCTAACCTAACCTAACCTAACCCAACCTAACCAAACCCAACCCAACCTAACCCAACCAAACCCAACCTAACCTAACCCAACCTAACCAAACCCAACCTAACCCAACCTAACCAAACCCAACCTAACCCAACCAAACCTAACATAACCTAACCCAACCTAACCTAACCTAACCTAACCAAACCTAACCTAACCTAACCTAACCTAACCTAACCTAACCTAACCTAACCTAACCTAACTTAACCTAACCTAACCTAACCTAACCTAACCTAACCTAACCTTACCTAACTTAACCTAACCTAACCTAACTTAACCTAACCTAACCTAACCTAACCTAATCTAACACAGCTGCTGACGCTCCGCCTACGGTCAGTGCGGACCAAAAATGGGTGGAACGCATGGAAGAGCATACAAAACTGCTGCTGGAAACGAATAGGATGATGGGACAGTTGAAGGGGACGATGGAAATGCAGTCACTGGAGCGAGCGGCTACCTACGCTGGTGTGACGGTGACTCAGGGGGGGAGGTCGTCGCACGGGCGTACCACGCTGCACTCCATGGTGGTCTCCTCGAGGGTAGAAACAGACTCGGGAGAGGAGGTACTGGAGAGGGTCCGACATGCTGTGGATGCCAAGGAGGGCTGGGTAAAGGTTGAGAGGGTCAGGAAGGCAAAGGATAGGAAAGCGATTATGGGTTTTGGGACTAAGGAGGAGAGAAGCAAAGGTGGGGAACAGGGACCCGCTTCTGATCCTCAGGGACGTCTTGCAGGTCAATACTGACAACGACATCTATAAAGCCCTGAGAAATCAGAACCGGGCTGTTTTTCGCGGCCTCGGTGAGGAAGAAAGCAGAATATCTATAAAATATAGAAAGAAAACCAGGAATCCCCACACCAGCCACGTAGTCATCGGTGTTTCCCCAACTGTCTGGCAGAGGGTGACGGAAGCTGCGAAGGTCCACATCGATCTCCAGCGGGTTAAGGCCGAAGACCAAACACCACTGGTCCAGTGCACACGTTGCCTGGGCTATGGGCATGGAAAGCGGTTCTGCAAAGAGCCGGCGGACCTCTGCAGCCACTGTGGCGGCCCTCACCTGAAGTCGGAATGTACTGACTATCTGGCGGACGTACCTCCGATTTGCAAAAACTGCGTCAGGGCAAAAATGGACCATGCGGCACACAACGCATTCAGCCACGACTGCCCAATACGTCGGAAATGGGACGAACTGGCCCGCTCAACGATAGCCTATTGCTGAGGGCACCCAAAATGGACATACTCGCTACAGAATAGCACAAGCGAACCTCCAACGCATGAAGCTAGCGACCAATCAGCTGCTGATCGAAGCGAAAAATCGCGGTATAACAGCAGCCCTAATTCAGGAGCCGTATGTCGGAGCTTTCAAAGTGATGAAGAGTTACAGGGGCGTAAGAGTCTTCCAAAGCACTGGTCCAGGAGGCGGAACAGTTAAAGCAGCGATAGCTGTCTTTAACCCTGACCTAAACGTGGTCCAATACCCGAAGCTCACCACAAATAATATCGTGGTGGTGGGACTCCGCACCAGTGCTTGGGAGATCACGCTTGTCTCCTTTTACTTCGAGAACTCCGAGGGCGGTCAGCCCATCACTCCTGACTTAGAACATCTAGCGCGGATCGAAAAAGAAATCGGGTCCAAAAAGTGGATTGTTGGAGGTGACGCCAACGCTAAAAGCTCATGGTGGGGGAGTCCATTAAGTGACCACCGAGGTGAAGAGATGCTGGGGGCCCTCAATGAGCTGGGGCTGCACATACAAAATAGAGGGGAAACTCCGACCTTTGATACCATCCGAGGGGGGTAAGCGATACCAAAGTTTTGTGGACGTAACAGCTTGTTCAGCAGAATTAATCGGAGTAGTGGAAGACTGGAGAGTTGATGAGGGCCTAACGAGCGCGGACCACAACGGCATAGTATTTAGTATTCGGCTGCAAAAATCCAAGGGCATAAAAATAAAAAGACCACTAGGCTGTTCAACACGAAGAAAGCCAATTGGATGAGTTTTCGTGAGAAACTAAATCAAAATTAATAGAAAATAAATTTACCACCGCGGAACTCACCAATGTACGGAGTGCTGAACAGCTTAATAACACCACACTAGGCCTTACAAAGTCAATTACGGAAGCTTGCGTAGAGTCGATGCCAACTAAAAAATCAAACGAAACACTTACCCTGCCGTGGTGGTCCGAGAAACTCGCAGAGCTAAAGAGGAACGTCGCCACTAAAAAACGCAGAATCAGGAACGCTGCCCCCATCCGGAGGGCAAAGGTCGTCGAGGAGTACCTGGAACAAAAAGAAAAGTATGAATTAGAAGCGGCAAAGGCTCAGACGGAAAGTTGGAAGGAGTTTTGCTGTAAGCAGGACAGGGAGGGTGTGTGGGAGGGGATATATAGGGTGATCGGAAGGACAACAAATAGGGAGGAGGATCAGCCGCTGGAGAAGGAAGGGGAGGCTCTGGATGGGAGGGGCTCCGTCGAGTTTCTAGCAGAGACCTTCTATCCGGAAGATCTCACTGACGGCGAAAACAGCGACCACCGTCAAACCAGAACCGAAGCCGAAAAAGTGAATGATGGCAAGCAAGTTGAGCCCTGCGACCCACCATTCACTATGGCGGAGCTACAACAGGCCAGCGAATCCTTTAACCCGAAAAAGGCCCCGGGAGCGGATGGCTTCACTGCAGACATTTGCCAACACGTCATCAGGAACCACAGTGTTGTATTTTTGATATTTTTTAACAAGTGTCTGGAATACCATCACTTTCCGGAGCCTTGGAAGAAAGCTACGGTCGTGATGTTGAGAAAGCCGGGAAAGACTGACTACGCCGCCCCTAAATCATATAGACCAATTGGTCTACTGCCTATACTAGGCAAAATATATGAAAAAATGTTAGTGTCACGCCTCAAATTCCATCTGCTGCCTAAAATGAGTACCCGCCAGTATGGATTTATGCCCCAGAGAAGCACCGAGGACTCCCTCTATAACCTAATGCAACACATTTACAGGAAATTAGATGAAAAGAAAATAATTGTTCTGGTTTCTTTGGACATAGAGGGAGCCTTCGATAGCGCCTGGTGGCCAGCTATACGAGTCCGACTGGCTGAGGAAAAGTGCCCACTGAACCTCAGGAAGGTATTTGATAGCTACCTGAGGAACAGAGAGGTAGTGGTTAGGTATGCAGGAGAGGTGCACTAAAATCACCACCAAGGGTGCGTCCAGGGCTCCATTGGAGGACCAATCTTGTGGAACCTCCTCCTGGACCCCCTCTTAAAAAGCCTAGAGAATGGGGGTGTGTACGGTCAGGCTTTCGCGGACGACGTCGTGCTTGTCTTTCGATGGTGACACCGCACTAGAGGTGCAAGGACGCGCAAATGGCGCTCTCGAAAATGTTCGGATGTGGGGTGTCAAAAATAAGCTTAAATTTGCGCCTGAAAAAACAAATGCGATGGTTATTACCAGAAAACTTAAACACGACACCCCATGTCTGAGGATGGGAGGGATCGACATTGGCATGTCCAGGGAAATAAAACTCCTTGGTGTCACCATGGATGACAGGCTGACTTTCAACACTCACGTGGCGAATGTCTGCAGGAAGGCCATCGAAATATATAAAAAACTCTCTAGAGCGGCGAGAGTGAGCTGGGGTCTCCACCCTGAGTAATAAGGATAATTTATACGGCTACGATAGAGCCGATCATCCTGTACGCTGCTAGCGTGTGGGCACCGGCGGCGGAGAAGCTGATGACGATTAAACAGCTTCAAGTGGTCCAGCGTGGGATAGCACAGAGAATTTGTAAGGGCTATCGGACGGTCTCCCTGAACTCGGCGCTGCTGCTGGCTGGGATACTTCCCCTTGATCTCAGAGTACGTGAGGCGGCCTCACTGTACGGGGCCAAGAGGGGAGTGCCTCAGCTGGGTCTGGGGGACAGGGAGATCGAGCGGATGGCCCCGGCCATTGCGGCGCCACATCCCGCCGAGCGTATCAGCCTGAGGCTCGTGAGCCTGGTAGATCGAGCAGCTCATTCAAAACAGTGACTATGACGTTCGTATATTTACTGACGGGAGCAAGATTGAGGGCAAAGTCGGCGCTGCCGTGTCTGTGTGGAACAGCGAGACCGAAACAAAAGCCATCAAGCTTGCTCTCACAGGGTACTGCACCGTCTACCAGGCTGAGCTTCTGGCCATATGCAAGGCCACACAGGTAATTCTCGGACACTCAGCGTCTTCCTTTGGAGTCTACAGCGACTCAATGGCAGCTCTACAAACGGTCATAAATCATAGTTGCCTCCATCCTCTTGCAGTAGAGAGCAGAGATAATCTAACAACAACATCTCTCCAGGGTAAAGTTGTTATCTTATTCTGGATCAAGGCCCATGCAGGGATGGAGGGCAACGAAAGAGCTGACCAGCTTGCCAAAAGCGCCGCCTTGGGCTCCAGGGGGAGACCTGATTATGATTTGTACCCGGTCTCATTCGCCAAGCGAAGCATTCGACTTGCAACGCTTGACGAATGGAATCGTAGATATCAAATTGGAGAAACCGCGTTGGTCACAAAAATATTCTTCTCGGATGCTGTGACGGCGTACCGGATGATCCGCAAAATAAAAGTCGACTACTTGGTTACGCAAATTATGACAGGGCACGGTGGGTTCTCGGAGTACTTGAATCGCTTTAAGTGCAAAGAGAGCTAATCGTGCGCATGCGAGCCAGGAACGCAGGAATCAGTCCCACACCTCCTTTTTGACTGCCCAATACCTGCAATACAAAGACTAGAACTAAGAAACAAAATAAATGAAAATATAGTAAGGGAAAACGTACCGAACATCATAAACAGTCAAAAAAGAGACGTGTTCTTAAACTACTGCATCGAAATCGCTCAAAATGTCGTAAAGAGGAACAAAACAGCGTAGCAAGTAATAATGCTATCATAATATAATGAAATATATTATAGACTAGTATGGTGTACGAAAATAGATAAATAAAAATGTAGAGTGTAAGAACAAACTGTTAAAAATAAGATGTTTACATTACTTTAGGAATAGAAGATTAAAACAATGTACATAAAACTCCTGAAAAACCTACTTAATATATTATATTTAAGAAATTAATAAATAGAATAGTAAGAAATAATAAACATAACAGCCAAAGCTCCGATTATGTTGGAGATAGAAAGAGATAAAAAAAAAACAAACCTAACCTAACCTAACCTAACCTAACCTAACCTAACCTAACCTAGCCTGGCCTGGCCTAGCCTGGCCTGGCCTGGCCTGAGCCTGGCCTGGCCTGACTGGCCTGGCCTGGCTGGCCTGGCCTGGCACAGCCTGGCCTGGCCTGGCCTGGCCTGGCCTGGCCTGGCCTGGCCTGGCCTGACCTGGCCTGGCCTGGCCTGAGCCTGGCCTGGCCTGGCTGGCCTGGCCTGACCTGGCCTGGCCTGGCACAGCCTGGCCTGGCCTGAGCCTGGCCTGGCCTGGCCTGGCCTGGCTGGCCTGGCCTGGCACAGCCTGGCCTGGCCTGGCCTGGCCTGGCCTGAGCCTGGCCTGGCCTGAGCCTGGCCTGGCCTGGCCTGGCTGGCCTGGCCTGGCCTGGCCTGGCCTGGCCTGGCCTGGCCTGAGCCTGGCCTGGCCTGACCTGGCCTGGCCTGGCACAGCCTGGCCTGGCCTGACCTGGCCTGGCCTGGCCTGGCCTGGCCTGGCCTGGCCTGGCCTGGCCTGGCCTGGCCTGGCCTGGCCTGACTGGCCTGGCCTGGCCTGGCCTGGCCTGGCCTGGCCTGGCCTGGCCTGGCCTGACTGGCCTGGCCTGGCTGGCCTGGCCTGGCCTGGCCTGAGCCTGGCCTGGCCTGGCACAGCCTGGCCTGGCACAGCCTGGCCTGGCCTGGCCTGACTGGCCTGGCCTGGCTGGCCTGGCCTGACCTGGCCTGGCCTGGCACAGCCTGGCCTGGCTGGCCTGGCCTGGCTGGCCTGGCCTGGCCTGGCTGGCCTGGCCTGGCCTGGCTGGCCTGGCCTGGCCTGGCCTGGCCTGGCCTGGCCTGGCCTGGCCTGACTGGCCTGGCCTGGCTGGCCTGGCCTGGCACAGCCTGGCCTGGCCTGGCCTGGCCTAACCTAACCTAACCTAACCTAACCTAACTCCAACCTAACCCAACTCTAACCCAACCTAACTCCAACCTAACCTAACCTAGCCTAACCTAACCTAACCTAACCTAACCTAACCCAACTCCAACCCAACCTAACCCAACCCAACCTAACCTAACCTAACCTAACCCAACTCTAACCTAACCTAACCTAGCCTAACCTAACCTAACCTTACCTAACCTAACCTAGCCTAACCTAACCTAACCTAACCTAACCTAACCTAACCTAACCTTACCTAACCTAACCTAACTCCAACCTAACCTAACCTAACTCCAACCTAACCTAACTCTAACCTAACCTAACTCCAACCTAACCTAACCTTACCTAACCTAACCTTACCTAACCTAACCTTAACCTAACCTAACTCCAACCTAACCTAACCCAATCCCAACCTAACCTTAACCTAACCTAACTCCAACCTAACCCAACCCAACCTAACCTAACCTTACCTAACCTAACCTAACCTTACCTAACCTAACCTTAACCTAACCTAACTCTAACCTAACCTAACCTAACCAACCTAACCTAACTCTAACCTAACCTAACCTTACCTAACCTAACCTTACCTAACCTAACCTTACCTAACCTAACCCAACTCTAACCTAACCTAACCCAACTCTAACCTAACCTAACCCAACTCTAACCTAACCTAACTCTAACCTAACCCAACCTAACCCAACTCTAACCTAACCTAACCTAACCTAACTCTAACCTAACCTAACCCAACCTAACCTAACCCAACCTAACCTAACCCAACTCTAACCTAACCTAACTCTAACCTAACCTAACTCTAACCTAACCCAATCCCAACCTAACCTAACCTAACCTAACCTAACCTAACTCTAACCTAACCTAACTCTAACCTAACCTAACCTAACCTAACCTAACTCTAACCTAACCTAACTCTAACCTAACCTAACTCTAACCTAACCTAACCTAACCTAACTCTAACCTAACCTAACTCTAACCTAACCTAACTCTAACCTAACCTAACCCAATCCCAACCTAACCTAACTCTAACCTAACCTAACCTAACTCTAACCTAACCTAACTCTAACCTAACCTAACCCAACCTAACCTAACCTAACCCAACCTAACCTAACTCTAACCTAACCTAACTCTAACCTAACCTAACCTAACTCTAACCTAACCTAACTCTAACCTAACCCAATCCCAACCTAACCTAACCTAACTCTAACCTAACCTAACTCTAACCTAACCTAACTCTAACCTAACCTAACCTAACTCTAACCTAACCTAACCCAACTCTAACCTAACCTAACTCTAACCTAACCTAACTCTAACCTAACCTAACCCAACCTAACCCAATCCCAACCTAACCTAACCTAACTCTAACCTAACCTAACCTAACCTAACTCTAACCTAACCCAACCTAACCCAATCCCAACCTAACCTAACCCAATCCCAACCTAACCCAATCCCAACCTAACCTAACCCAATCCCAACCTAACCTAACTCTAACCTAACCTAACTCTAACCTAACCTAACCCAACCCAACCCAACCTAACCCAACTCTAACCTAACCTAACTCTAACCTAACCTAACCCAACCTAACCTAACCTAACCTAACCTAACCTAACCCAACCTAACCCAACCTAACCCAACCTAACCTAACCCAACTCTAACCTAACCCAACCTAACCTAACCCAATCCCAACCTAACCTAACCCAACTCTAACCTAACCTAACCTAACCCAACCCAACCTAACCTAACTCTAACCTAACCCAATCCCAACCTAACCTAACCCAACTCTAACCTAACCTAACCTAACCTAACCTAACCTAACCTAACTCTAACCTAACCCAATCCCAACCTAACCTAACCCAACCTAACCCAACTCTAACCTAACCTAACCTAACCTAACCTAACTCTAACCTAACCTAACCCAACTCTAACCTAACCTAACCTAACCTAACCCAACTCTAACCTAACCTAACTCTAACCTAACCCAATCCCAACCTAACCTAACCTAACTCTAACCTAACCTAACCTAACCTAACTCTAACCTAACCTAACTCTAACCTAACCTAACCCAATCCCAACCTAACCTAACTCTAACCTAACCCAATCCCAACCTAACCTAACCTAACCTAACTCTAACCTAACCCAACCTAACCCAATCCCAACCTAACCCAATCCCAACCTAACCTAACTCTAACCTAACCTAACTCTAACCTAACCTAACTCTAACCTAACCTAACCCAACCTAACCTAACTCTAACCTAACCTAACCCAATCCCAACCTAACCTAACCTAACTCTAACCTAACCTAACCTAACTCTAACCTAACCTAACCTAACTCTAACCTAACCTAACTCTAACCTAACCCAACTCTAACCTAACCCAATCCCAACCTAACCTAACCTAACTCTAACCTAACCTAACCTAACTCTAACCTAACCCAACTCTAACCTAACCTAACCCAATCCCAACCTAACCTAACCTAACCTAACTCTAACCTAACCTAACTCTAACCTAACCTAACTCTAACCTAACCTAACCCAACTCTAACCTAACCTAACTCTAACCTAACCCAACTCTAACCTAACCTAACTCTAACCTAACCTAACCTAACTCTAACCTAACCCAACCTAACCCAACTCTAACCTAACCTAACCTAACTCTAACCTAACCTAACTCTAACCTAACCCAATCCCAACCTAACCTAACTCTAACCTAACCTAACCTAACCTAACTCTAACCTAACCCAACTCTAACCTAACCCAACTCTAACCTAACCCAATCCCAACCTAACCTAACTCTAACCTAACCTAACCTAACCCAATCCCAACCTAACCTAACCTAACTCTAACCTAACCTAACTCTAACCTAACCTAACTCTAACCTAACCCAACTCTAACCTAACCTAACTCTAACCTAACCTAACTCTAACCTAACCTAACCTAACTCTAACCTAACCCAATCCCAACCTAACCTAACTCTAACCTAACCCAACTCTAACCTAACCCAATCCCAACCTAACCTAACTCTAACCTAACCCAATCCCAACCTAACCTAACTCTAACCTAACCTAACTCTAACCTAACCTAACTCTAACCTAACCCAACCCAACCTAACCTAACTCTAACCTAACCCAACTCTAACCTAACCTAACTCTAACCTAACCTAACCTAACCTAACCTAACTCTAACCTAACCTAACTCTAACCTAACCTAACTCTAACCTAACCTAACTCTAACCTAACCTAACCTAACCTAACTCTAACCTAACCCAACCCAACCCAACTAATTTTCTTAGTAACAACTACAGGATTTATGACAAAAATGTATAATAATTTGTTCCGAATGAAGGTTCCATATATCAAAACTTATAGTATGTTTTTTTATTTTGTTTACAGTTAAAGCATCCAAAGTTTTTTCACTCTAAATGGGTTCCCGCCTTGTCATGCCGTGGCTTATACATCCGCGATCAAACGAAGCGGATCCTACATGGCCGATTATATATTATATGATTCTTTCTGGCCGACACCTTACGGTGGTTGCGCGTGAAGTTGCGACTGCAGAATATTGAAAAGAACTGATTTAAAAAGAAGTGATTTAAAATCTTTTTCAATACATCAAAACCATGGAGAAAGCGTTGTTACATTTGAATATTTTTTAGAAAAACTTTTCTGCAGAAAATGGCACGTCTGTTTTATAATTTTTTAGTAACTACATAATTTCAGTTACAGTTTACACGCTGATAGCTAGATCAGTCGTCAATTTTTGATGTAAATGATACTTAAGAAATTATTTTGTTCACACGGACAACTGCACTAAAAGTTATGGACATACCGTTTATTCCCAAAGGGTTTGTAGTATCCTAGCAGCTCACGGTACTCAGGACTTTTAGTACGCCGTCGACCGCGCTTGCGAACGGGCGTCGCTCTATGTATCATGGATTCAATGCCAAATATATAATTTTTAAGTTGGACGCGTAACTGTACTGTTTAATGTGTTGTGTATAGTGGTGGTCTACGTTTGAGCTTTTGTTCATTATCAAAACTTCACTGTTACCAAGTGTTAAGGATTCCTTCTTTGTTTCAATATTCGCAGTGAATTATCTTTGTGCAGTTTAAATGACTTGATTGGGATTTCAGACGGAAAGCGTGATTTAAGGTAGGTGAACTATTAATTTGTGTATGTTGATATTACAGTTGATTTTAATAATTGATTTTTTATTAACATTTAACGTTATCTCTTTTATTTTTCCTCATACATTATTCACCACACGCGGCACTTTGGCAAGTTGGGCGGCATCCTACTAATAAGCAGCTTGGAGAACAATGTAAAGGATATTCGCTCCTTAAAATTAGCTTTCTGATCGGTCCCGTTGTGGCTATTAATTGAGACCTGAAATATTTGAAATTTTCGTCTTTCGTCTATGGTGCTATGTCTAGCACAGCGATGGACAATCCGCCCTTCAGGTGTAGTGATTATGGTTCGTTCCTAGTAGCTCCTAGTCTTCAATCGTTAAACTATTTTTGAGACTATTTTGCAAATAGTAAAACTGAGAAACCTTTCAAGAGGTGAACTCGCACTGATTAAATGTAATCATTAACTACGTTTTTTTTGTAATTGTATTTTATGATAATAATTATGATAATTAAGTTACAAGTACAAAAATATAATATGACATTTGAATATGACATAAAAGATATTAAAATGTATGTCCACTGAATCCATAGGCCCCCGTACTCCGTAATGAATGTCTTTCAGGAGCCAGTGGCTTCTCCCATATGATTAAGCTATATGTTTAAGCTATTTATATCTTCTTAAAACTAAGGTTGATAGGTTACTTCATTAACAAAAAAATAATGTTTGGCATGAGCAAAAGTACTTACGTAACAAACAACTAATAAAATATAAAAGAACTGAGAATGTTATTATGATATATATGTACTAAATAAAAAAGTAACTATGAAACGGCCCTATTTTATATTATCGTATTGATTGACATGATTGATCGTCCAATGGTTAGTATAGTTATTTTCCCCAAAGATTGTACAAAGCACCGTCCCGAACCACCTGTATCCATCGACGTCCCGCAACACTGTGCTGGTCGTCACACAATCTTGTCGGAGCACGTTCATCACTGCGTTCACTTACACGAGATTTCCACTCAAGACTTTTTTTCTCTCAATGGTTGTTAGTTCAGCGAACACTATGGTCGCTCCGTTGCCACTTCAGTTTGCTTATTCTTACGGCTATATCGGTTACCCAAGTTCTGCTATCACGCAGAGAACTCACTGCAGTGAAAGACCACGTTTCAGTTTCGTAAGTCATCACTGGCAACATGCACTGATTTTGAGGTATATGCGCAGAGAAGGTGTAACGTAGTTTCCCGTACAGGCAGCGTTCTCAGCAGGGTTGGATTCGTCGATTGATCTCTGGGTCGAACTTAGACTTGCTAATTTGTATACGAGTACGTACTTCAACAGAAACCGCTATTGGTGTAATATTAACGAATATGTCTTCGTCTAGTCCACGATCATTTTAAGACCGCACAGTTGGAAGTGTCTCCTTCCTGATATTGATATTGAGGTCATTGAACGTAATGCTAAGCTAGAAGCTACCATAAAGATACCGTATCCTTTCTAGTTCGAATAATCTTAAAATGGAGCGTTGAAGAGTGTAAAGAATTTCGGGGATTTGTACTCTGATTCTGTACACGGATAGACAACGTAACCTCATTGAACATTCACCTCAAAACTTCGGTATACTATGAAATATGTATGAAAGAAAGAAAGAAAGAAAGAGAGAAGACGACTTCAAATACACAAAAAAATATTAAAATTACCTCAAGCTTGACTCTAAACCACGATCGATGATCGCGACAACGGAAATCGATCAAATGCATCTATTCGATAATCAACTGACAACTGACGTCCCCCCTATGGAATACCTAAGTGCTATTTATGGAGGTTGATAACGTATTGATTAGAGGTTTGCTTGATTGCGGTAAACACTGATGAAGTGGAGAAATTATTTAGCCACCGATTGATAACAACGTTGCGTTCGTAAATTTTTGCTATACCTACTGTGAGCGACGGTAATCACTTACCATCAGGTGAGCCGCTTGATCGCTTTCCTCTTTCCCATAAAAAAATATAAATTGTATATATATTCTTAAGTTTCATTTACTGACTAAACTTCCGGCTCTGTATATTATATGCCATCTAGTAACACTAAATTCTACCACTGGACAACACTTTCATAGTCACTTGAAAATTGTAAATTTAGTTTGATGTAATTTATGATATTTTGCATAATACTATTTGTAAATTGTCATTTTTTTATGACGTATTAACTTGAACAAAGAAAAAATTAACATCTAATAAAATTTTACCACAAATCAAAGTTCAGAATGACTCAAATAGGTCATTACTTCTTAAGTAAAGCACATCGATTAATCATTGCCTACAATTACATACTTTATTCTACAGGAAGCACAAAATTAAAGTCAAGCAACATAAAAATTCAAATGAACAAATGGAATAGACTAGCTACGACCTAGATAATTGTGGGAGACGAGCCAACTGCCACCAAAACTTTCAAGGGGCGCCGAAATTAATTCGCCCTGAGGGATTTTTATTTCAATTGTATACCGTATTTTAAAAATGTGTAGCAATTATAAGCTTCCAGTGTTATGGGATACTTTTGAACGAACCCAATTAGAAACGAAACAGCACCTTAATGGAAAACAAACTTATGTTAATTAAAAAACCAATATAGCTTATATAATACAAACTCTATCACCTACATGGCTTACGAGCTCTTGCAGTACTATGTAAAATTGCATAAAATAATAATTTTTCCCTTTCTCTAGCTAGTAGATGTTATGGACGAGACAAGAACGAGACGGGACAAGTAATGGATGTGTAATAGGATGCCTTTATTGTTTATGATTCGACATTTTTGATGTTTTTCATATTTTAATTATAGATATTATTGATTAAAAAAAAATTGTCTATTTATAAAAAAAATATGCAAAGCATAATATCTTAAAGCTCTCACGACTGTATACCCAATTCAGGAGTGGTCAGAGGCATAGAAAAACAAAACAAAATGTATTAATTTTCATGTGCATGCATCAGATCACGACATTAACGTATAACCGTTACATCGGTCATGGGAAGGTGACTAGTGAGTGCTTTTATTTGTCGCGTATACTTACTGCACCTCCGATCTGGTTTAATTCGACCAGAAGCACACAAGAGCACAAAAAGTTTTGGTGATTTATTTTTATATATAATATATTAAAAGCATGGCTTAAAACTTTTCGGTCTTTTAAATGCTAAGGTCGACATAGCTTATATGATCTATTATATAATAAGCTTAAGTTTTTTTTGATAATTTGGACATATCACTCTTAATAAAATTTCATTTGATATAAATTGTTATCCTAAAAGCCACTAAATTATTTCTCCGGAATCGTGAATTTGAGATTTGTTTGTAGGTCGAAAGTTTCGACGTTTGTTTACGTAATTAAAATAGACAAAGTCATAAGAAGTCGTACGACGTGACTGCTTTATTTTACGTTTGAAATGAAAATATTTATAATTGTTTATAGATTGGTCGGTTTCAAATTTATTGAAAGTAACATTATTATGTACCTATAGTATTTTTTCCAGTAGAATCAAATGGCGAAATTAGTTTTAAGAAGATTTGAAGAAATATTTCGTGATTGTAAGAAACTGAAACGTACATTTTTTTAAATAAAATTTTCGGCTTTACCTCATCCCTTCTATCAGTCTTTTTACATATTTTTTCGGCCATTCAAATTATAGAAAAATCAAGAGCTATATAAGTTACTAAAGAAAAGTCCGCAATAAAGCACACTAGGGTAGTAAGGTGTCATGGTAAAGCCAGTTTCTATTTAAAATAAAATCGTTTCATTTTCTCTAGAAGTAACATGACGTTTACATTATTGTAAATAATGAGTTATTTAGTAGTTAGTAAATAAAATTATGTATACATTACAACAGAATAATCATAATTGTATCTTTATTTAAATAAGTTATGGTAGTCCAAGGTAGCCGTGGTCAGGTAATCGTCTTAAACTTCACTCATATTTGATATCAGGCGCTGGCTGAAAATATCGATTTTTAAAAATTATTAATTAAAGTTTCATTACTACTTAAAATAACTCCTGTTTCTACCACCTCCAGGAGTTTCTGCTGTACATTGGAGAGGGTTTACAGACAAACACCTACATCCGGGACCATTGTTAGAAAGACATACAAAGACGGTTTCTGAGCGCAAATTCAACTAGCGACCCGCAGCGCGGCAGTCAATCGCTTACATACTGCACCAGCCTAGCCGACAAATTTAGAAACTGATATGATAAAATTATTTTAGGGACACGTAAGTTCCGATAATCTACACTGAAACAGCTCAACATTAAGAGGTATAATGGCACAAAGTAACCTTTGCATTTAAAAAAAAATATTTATTTTAGTTAACTATTCTACAGTCGCACAGTATACTTTCTCTAGGGTATAATTAAAAACTTCTGTCTGAAATAACACCGAGCGGTTAATGTAAAATTCTTGTCGTATTTGTCAGACTAACATCTCCATTGTTTATTATTATAAAACTACAACGGATGTTTTCGGTAGATTAAATTTGTTTTTAATCGTAGTCTTATAAAATAATGGTTAATATGCTCTCAATTTTTTTTGTCATAGATTTTTGTGCGATGACTAATAACTCGTTTTAGCGTCTTATAGAAGGAACAGCCATAAAACATGTAAAGAAGTTTAAATTCATAATTAATACATTTTTGCACATTGTAGTTTAATACACACTGATGAAAAAGTTTAATCGAAGTAAAGAAAATGACAAAGCCAAGTTTAAACGACTGGATTCAATAAGTAACTAGAAAATGCTTTAATCCTTTATTACATGTACAGTTACTAAGCAGCCTTTGTGTATTAGAACCATCTAAAATATTAATGGAGAATTGAAGTAATGTTTTGTTAGGGTAATTGAATGGGAATAGAAGGATTTTGGGTTGTTTTCCTTCGCCTTTGAGTACGTAATAAAAACGTTAGTCAAATTTCCTTTGGGCTACCAATACTACATAATACATCGATTTTATATTCAATTTAGAAAGATTTTAACAGAAACAAAAAATATTATTAAAAAAAAAAAAAAACAAACCTCTACATAAAATTTGGTTAATACTAAATTAGTACATGTTATTTTTTTTTTCAACAGTTTTCTTTTACAAAAAAATTATAATAAATAATCGATCTGATAATAATACATTAAGAATCGATTACAGTTGCAGTTAAAAACATTCAAAACTATTGTACAATAATTGTTTTTTATTATTCCAAAATATTGTAAAATATTAAATACGATTAACGTTTTATTTTTACAAATAATGTCGCTATTTTTTATCACCAGAGATAAAGTTTCGCAAGAGATTGTATTCAATCGAGCTTGTACTTGTCACGTTAGGGAGAAAGAAAGTGATTATATAAACCAGTGAACCCCAGGGCTCTTGGATACAAGAGTTTATGAAGGATATTTGAATAGAAAATAACAAGGATAAATCTTTTTGCACTGAATATTTGCAAAGAATATAATACACGTATATCGGATTCTTTACGATTTGTTACTGAATTTGTTTATATTTGAAATGAAATCACTTCTTCAAAGACTATAATATCTATCTGTGTAGGAAATGAGTTCAAGCCCCACATCATTTCAAATTCTCATTTAAAGTTATTTCTCGTAACATAATAAAACTTAAATTGCGAAACTCTTATACGCTTTACAATATTATATCAAATGAAGATTGTGTATCAACACAAATGTTATGAAAAGGTAACATTTGTTTGTTTGTATGTAGGGGGAACCTCTGAATCTACTGAACCGATTCTTCCACTAATAGAAAGCTACACTATTCTTAAGTAATATAAGCTAAATTTGATTTTAATAAAAATAAGTTTATAGTTCGTAATTTCAATATTTGTATTTACAAATAGAAGTCCGAATAAATAGCGCTGTATAGCTGCTTCATCAGTGTGGTTGATCAAATGGTTGGATATAGGTGAAAATAATGTACTGCAAAACAATTTGTCATCAGAGGATCTACAATAAAGTCAGTAACATGGTATACCTATAAATAATATTTAAGCCAAAAAAACTTTTTTTATGTAATAAATTAATTGGAAATTATTTTGAGAACTTTAAGTGTACTTATTTATACTTATATAAATATTTTTTATAACATTTCAGCATACGGAAAATTTCACAGTTTAAGAGATAATGAAAATAGAAATAATTCTTAGAGAAATGAACCACACCACACAGTCATCATCACACGACCAAGCCCGGGTGCGAAGTAACTGTTGCCTAATCTGTATAAATCCTAATCTAATGCAAGAGATGATGCAGAGATTCAAATCCCTGCCCCGCTACAGATTACGTAGTTTTGTTATTTATTCTGGTGAAAGTGTCATTTACTTTCACAATAAATAAGTATCAAGTCATCAGATTTATGAAAGGAGTGCTTTCCCATGCTTTGGGAGATGGGAGAGAAGATGAGGAGGGGGATGGCAGGAGGAGTGGGCTCCGGTTACCTCACTCACTGAACAAAACGCAAAAGCACAACATGGCTCGACTTCACGTCGGTATTCCGTGCTACCAACCCGGTCCAGCCGGCCCATTCGAGCAGCAGCAAAAGCCGCAAAATATATATTAATATTCGAATTTTTTATAGCATTAGTGCAATATATAGCAGCATGAGAGCGGAAGCGAAGATAGTTTTGTAATCCAAATATGGAAAAGGCAAATTAATTATTATAAATACAACAGAAAATTGTTTGTTTTTTTTTCTACTAAATACAAAAGTTGTTACAATTTACTGTTTTGTATATTATGTGAGTCATGGTAACCTAGTGGACTGGGAGGTCTCTTTAGTTTCATACAGCGCGAGTGACCTGGGTTGGGTCACAGGTGCCGGCACCACTAAAATTGTAAATAGCAATTTTAAGTGCTGAAATTACCACATGCTCGGCAGAGAAGCAAAATAACCTGAAGGTACCTACATGTTTGAGAAATAATAAAAAATATTATTTCGAGGACATGTGAACCAACTCGCACTGGAACAGCGTGGCGGACCCTTCACGGCTCCAAAACCTCTTAGTTTTTGCCTAGCTGTGGGCATTCACATACTGCTCCTTTTAATTCCTTCTACAAGTTATCAAACAAGTAGGATTTGGCGTAAATATTTCCCTTTGCTGAAGGGCCTACTCTCGTGTCTTTTTTGCCGATGTTGTTAAGACTGGCGGACCTACAACATATCTCTTTTTTCACGGAGTTTAGGTCGATAAGTGGCCGCTATAACCGGTCATTGCACTACAATGACAGGTCGGTGTTTTGGGAATTTACCCAAGAGACATTAAAAATGAATTCCCCTTCGCTTCTATGTACATAACTACTGAAACACACGAGTTTAATTAAGTAAAACTAGTTATTTCCAATTATTCTGTATTCAGTGTGATTACGATATACAAAAGTTTCAGTATGCGATCGTGTATCGTTCCTTTATTATTTTACACACAATTGAAGGCAAACAATTACTGCGGGTGGAGTTAATTTTAAGCATTATTTATTTTTCTTAGCGTATATACTTATAACATGCGATTTAGTAATAACGTTTGTCTTACCGCTTATTGTTTTTGATTATTGGCGGAAATATTATTTTTCTAAACCCATTGACTTGGAAAATGTCACCTAACAGGATTCAATTCATCTTTCTTTCATCATATATATTACAAAATAACAATAAACAAATAAATAGTCATATAGAACATGACTACATTATTTTTCTATTAATTACTATATCCAATAGTTTGTTATTATTTTGTGTATGTGTACTGTATCGGTATTAGGAGTGGCACTCATTACCCAATATCAAAAATGTAGAGTTAATTATTTATATAAATAATTAGATATTAACTATATCATACAAACTATTCAACAACTAGATATGATATGATAGAATATGATAAAAGCTTTGATTATTAAATGAAAATACATTTTGTTTCACAAACTAAAGACTAACGGATATCAAAGATCACCTTGCCAAAAATATCTGTGTACTCTGAATGATGAAATCTTATACCAATTCATGTTTCGCTGTTCTTAGAAAAGTTAGTTGTAAAAAAATTGGAGATAAAGGTGAAGGATTCCTTAGCTTTACTTTGGTTTCTGGGGCATACTGACTAGGCCTTCTCGACTTTAATACTTTGGCGTAGTTAAGCGTCCATAATTTTTCGAAGAACCGTCAATCTACGTTTGAAGTGGAAAAGTTTTGTAATGGAGACTTGAGTCGAGGCATCTCCGGCTAGATAAAGTATAAACTTGCATGTGACAGCTGACAGTGAGTGGCTGCGTTAAGCCAAAGGTCTAAATGCAGCGTCTTATCAGAGGTCATGTCCAGCACAGAACACGAAGAGTGAGATTAAATTTCTGTACAAAATTTTAGTATCATTTATACTTTAATTATACTTATTTTACTCTTTTAACTTATACATGATGAACTGCAAAATTACAGACGTTATGTTCGGAGATGCCAGTTAACTAAAAAAGAACAACAACGATATTTTTGCGTTACATTTGTATCAACTTTTTTAAACGGGAACTAATTTACAGCAATGATTTTATATATGATTTAGTCAGACAGTTGTGAGTATTTGTAATAGCATTTAGGATTAGGCTTACTATCCGTGCTATGATGGTAATTATATATCATATTGGTACATAGTTCCGGAGATGATTTCTATTTCACTTATTTACATTATTCTTATTATTTGTATTGTTACAGGATACTTTGTATAAAACAGAAGTCAATTAGATCGATCAATATAGCCTTCATTTACTTTATTATTTTAATAAATTTTATCGGCATTTGAGAAAGGCCAGGCTCTGAGCAGACTAACCAAAAGACAAGATAATTGAAAAAGTTTTTGATGGCTCTTTGTATGATTTTCTTTGTACAGAGATAATAGATTTTCTGGTTAGTAAGTAAAGTAAATTTATTTTTGTCTGCGAGTTTAAATGTCATCCATATTAATAAAAAAAAAAAAATGTAACGGACATAATTTTTTTATGAAAGTAAGTGCCATATCCTTTGGGACTACAACTATATGGTCCTATTTATATCAGAGTCATTCACTAATTTAATATAGAACATTTTCCGCAGAACAAAAATTACTTGCTATTTTTCATTATTTTTACTCTACCTGGACCACTAAATCCCCCATCCTAAATTACACTGAGGCCTACGAGATGTGATTCTGGTACTACATGCTGCGCTTCAGTTAACCTTACAAGTTCTACGGTCGATTGTCTAGTATTTTGGAAACGAGGTTTGACAAAACCCTGTAATCGTTATAGTAGTTATGAAACAGACTTAGCTTAGCGTTGAATTCGGGTTAGCAATAAAACTTTAGTGGGACGTGTAAAAATCTGTATTGGAAACCAGAGCCCCGCAATGCAAGAATCTAGAAGCAAGTTTCGCTGTTGTGGCATAAGAGAATTTTCCAGAAAAATTATAAATCATGAAAATGAAAATCATGAAAATTTTTTTACACCGGCGTAGTCAGATAAAAACTACTCTGGCTGCATAATTATTCAATACAGTCTGTTACAAGTCCAGTGCTGAATATAACAAAGGCCTTTGTTTAGCAGTGGGGAGCCCAAGGATCACCGTAAATCATGGACCTTTGCATCCATCAACTTCCCGCAACACTCACTCTGTCCGTCGTCAAATTTGTTGGAGACCGTCTTACACTGCGTTGGCCTGAAAGATGTATATTTAAAAAAAAAGGCTTATTACTGTTACTAATTTATAAAACATTACTTCTTTTGACTTGTCATTCGAAGACGTAAGAGTTGACAAGACATTATCGGGCATTCGTTACAATACTATAGCTCGAATGAACTGGAGTGTAAAATTGTTGACTCTATTTTATTGACGACAAGGTGACTCACGGTGTATGTCACGCCACTTTAGTAGATTGGTAATTACAAATTTCATAGCATTCCTGAATACAATATTCGTCACGAAATGTACCTACTTATTTTAATTTATATAACTTATTATTATATACCCTGTACCTTTTTTGGGTAATCGCTCGATGAAGCAGGAAAGACTGTGTTGCTTTAGTATGGCTTTAATAAATCCAAGAAATATATTTTATTTTGAAACATTGTTTTCACAAGTAGCTTTCCTACACCGTTTAAGCGATAAATTATCACTTCATAATTTTTTTATTATTAAAGTTACCCCATATTATTAGCATACTGTGAAAAAAAAACACATTAGTTTAAGAGCCTAAACAATGATTAAATATGTATTATAAAATATTGAATATGTATTTTAGCTAAGCCGCAGCCGCCTCCACTTTCGCGTTTTTCGCCAAATCACTTTTTCTAGAGTATGAAAACCTTACTGTTTAGATTTAGTTTTACTGAACACAACATATTTATTATTTAGATAAATACATACTACATACTCTTAGCACTTTTTTCATTTTATTTGCTTCTATGGCTTCATAACAAATACTGCAAGTGTTCATTGATAGTTGACGTTCCAACTGGTTGGTAGGCTTTACTAGATGATAAACCCTTTCTCTGCCCAGTAGTCGTCTGGGAAGGTAATATCGTTTTAACCATTTCTGCCGCCAAATTGGAGTGTGACATCTTTTGTGTAGCGATTTGAAAAATATTGATAGCCTGTGTAATTACGGTCTCCGAAGGGTAGTACAATATGCCAAGATGTTAAGGATATTCATGCTTAGACACCTTCTACGAAACTGTCCTCTTTTTTTAAGTTTTCATTAAATAATAAGAAACCAACCTAGCTATTATAAAATTGTAACATTAATCAACAGCAAATAAAAGTGAAAGCTTCTAACAATAAATAGCAGTAAATACAGCAGCGGAAAAAAGCTTTGTAATTTTATTCTGCTTTTTCGAATGAAATAAATGAATTGCCTAGATGTTAAATGACCCCGCGTGATTGATAAATAATTTTGCTCTGGATAACAATAATTTCTATGCTATATCTTTTCACGTATCAAAAGAATTTTTATTATTACACGAGAAGAAACAATCGAGCATTTAATTATTAGTTAGCTAGTTATATTGGTAACTATATTTACTATTGGTTCAAGTGGGTAAACAATAATACTATTGAATTATACCATTCATATCCACTTCATCCTGGGGAGTTTTAATCAAACATAATTATTATTTAGACAAAGACATCTATTTAATGGCTCAACTTTGATCGTACCAACATTTATGTATGGCCTGATTTCCTGCAAAACAGGATATACTATTGTTTCATAGGTGGAAGGGGCAGGGTGCGACACGATGTTGTTTAAGTTCTTGGTAATAAAACAAACACGATGATGTCACCGGGTTTGCTTCCGGAGTTTGCTATACAGTTTTTAAAGCATTTAAAGGAGTGGCAGATTCTTACGCCGTCATTAAATATTTAAGTAATGTAAGAAAATATGATAAAAAATATTAATTTATTCTTACTACTCTACTAAATTCAATGACCTATCGTTATGTAATAAAATCAAGGATCTAACTTAATGCAGCAAAAAATAACTTTTTAATAGTAATTGACACTCCAAAAGCTGATGTGGAATACAGAATCATGAAATTTGGAACTATTTTAATTGACTCAAGTACAACTTCTTGTGAAATACATCATGGTTAGAGCATAATTTGACATTTTGTTGATTATTTCGTAGGTTACTTTTAGGTGTATAATTTAATTGAAAATAAATAAAAAATATAGTCTAGGTTAAATCTGGGGTTTTTGTTACATTAATTCATTTAATTAAATACAGGGCAACCTCTGAGACATGTAGGTTCCTCATGATGTATTCCCTCACCGCCGAGCAAGTGGTACATTCAGGACTTAAAATTGCTATTAACAATTTTGGTGTAGCCGTCACCGCAGGTCGACCGTAGGTCACTTGCATGCTATATATATGATATTAAAAGGAACGCTCTGACCCCTTGGCTTCCACAGCTCAAAACTAGTGTATATTACGGAATTATAAACCCCTAATTTATACAATGATACACGCTTGCAAGTAACATCATTTAAAATCTTTTCGATTGAATGTACAGTCCTAACCGGGCGTGGGAAATGGAGAAACAGTTTTCATTCCACAAAATTCCATTAATAACATCGGATCGTCCATTTGGATTCAGACGAGTACAATTTCCAGTAGAACAGTCTGTTTCAATAACTATAAGTTAATAAAGGGCAAGATCAAATATTTAAAGTTACAGACTTAGACATGAACGCGTGCGACTTCTAAAGAAAAGTCGAAAAATATTTTAATATAATTATAATAATTTATAGTATAAAGAGAGAGATGGCTCTAGAAAACGATCTCACCAGGTAAGATCGTTGTATTTACGAAAGACGATCCAATTAGATTCCCAACATGAGCGTAACTATAATCCTCATATCCCTTCACATGTAATATAAGAATTTATATTGTTGCAAAACGTCAAGAATTATTCTCGGAAAAGATGATATAGATAAGATAGTATAGATTACTGAACGATTAGAAATATTTGACATATATAAACATTTAGCCTGTTGGAATTGGGTAGTTAGAGATTATGAATTTCCATCTGGAACGGCACACCGTAATCAAACGGGCCACCGCAACCCACTTTTCTTTTCTCTGAGAGAAAGAGCATGATGGGTTGAACTTCGTCAAATCTTTTTAAAATAACTTAGTAAGCTGATAATGCCATCTAAAATCTTAAAGTTCATTAATCCACAAATGCAAATTTGGATTTAATTTAAGCCGCGATAAATTTTGGATCAGAAGACCAGAGTTCGATCCAATGAAGGGCGGAAACGTATCAATGACTTTTTCGAAACTTTTAGACGATTTGTATCTGTAAAGCAACTAAGACAGTGAAGGGCTCTTTACCGGTCACATTGCTCCAAATAAGCTCTGGTAGAAAATGGTTTGAAACAATTTAAATAAATGACCTCTGTTACTCCTGTATTGGGCTACGACCTAATCGGTTGTGAGAGCTTATTTTTTCAATTATTTTCAGTTAATGATATCATTTTTCATATATCTAATATGACAGTTTATGAAAATTCGAGAATATAACAATGTTATAATTTTAAACGCCATAAAATTGTTTCTTAAAATTAGTAACTATAACAATTTAAATAAAATAAATTTTACTGTAATAAATAATTATTATTATCGTATAAATAAACCTCACTTTACAATAGAATAAAGTTTCTTTCAATAAATCCATGTTATTAGGAACTACATATTGTTTTCTTATTGCATACGATATAACTAAAATAAAGTAAAGTAGCCTTCGGGTGTTTTTTCCAACTACTTGTCGGGTAGTTGATGGCATTACACTCGAGTTCGTGATCCCGGCTCTCCAAGCTATTGACTCCTTTTTATATTGTCGATAGAATCAAGATCACTTTGTTATTATAAAACGAAATAATATCTTTCTTCAAACAACATATCGTTGATTTTAGTTATGATTTTGTTGCTTAATCAACTTTTACAACGCTCTTAAGATGTTGTGGACAAAATTTTAAATTAAATTCATTCTTAAACTACTACCACTATATAAGCCTATTTTAGTTCACTGCTAAAATATACCTCTTCAGGGAAACACCAACAATTACCAGCACATATTTCTTGGAAGGTTTGCCCATACTGACTACGCCGGGCAAGCGGGTTGGTGTTGCGCAGTGCCGGTACCCTCATACTGGTAATACTGTGACGCACTGGTCTGTGGAATTTGAATCCTGTAAATTCGGATGCCTGACCCTCGTTTGTTGGCTAGCAGATGCACCACGTGCAGATGAGGTTGGCATTTGAAGAAAGAGCGGTAATGTACCATCTCTTTTTCGAAATGACAACGTTACGTATTCATATTCATTAATGTAGCTCTCGTTATTGTATAGTTTATTACGAGTTCGCAAAACAATATCTGATAGCAGATAACGAAAGTACTATACTTATAATTAAAAGATGAGTGTCGGAATGAGTGTGGATCAGTCACCGCTCACCGCCAACCTGTAAAGGATCTTCTGCGAAACTGAGGCCTCTTCAAATCTCGAAGGATTAAGGCTTCAGAAACTCGTAAAGCTCTTAGTAGCATGAATAAAGGCGATATGAAAAAATATTATGAAACGTATATTTTGTGAAGGTAAGTTAGAAAAGTATGTATACATATATGAATAGCCAAACGAGGTAAGTGTGCGGCTTTGTTACAACATAACTGATGTCTAGTTCGAACGAGCAGATGTGAGTTTATTCAGGTATGTTGATTACCGTTGCGGAAGAAAGGTTTACGAGTGACAGTGAGTACTATATTGTAAAGACAAATGCAGTCCAGAACGAACTTGATGGAATGACCAACTGTACGGTGTTGCGGGAAATCGATGGATACAGGAGACTCAGTACCTGGTTTTGTGGCATGATTTGGGTGAGACCTATGTTCAATAGTGGACTTAAAGTATAAGTGAAAATAAAAATAATAATAAAGACTGTAATGACGATGATGACTCGTCGAGTTTGAATTATATTGGAAGTATTTGGATATAGTGTATGCATACGTCGATTCGTATGGGTACATTAATCGCTTAATCACGCAGTTGCTTATCTAAAAATATAAAGATGAACTTGCATTTACACAAAGTGGAGAGAAAAAAATATATTAAAAAGCCCATTGAATTTACTGTATGTTATCTTTATGGAATCATCCTACCCCATTGTGTGTTCATGATAAAACGGGCACTTTACTTCAATAATAATGCTTACTTTTGATAAAAACATTGTGGATCTGAAGCAAACAAACAAATAAATTGGTATAACTAGCTTGTTGTGAAACTAAGAGTACATTTTTGTTAAGAGAGAATAGGGAAGTAACTTTAACAAACTGCGTAAATTTTAGATCAAGTCGTTCCATTCTGTATTAGTTTCGTGAATTTTCAATATAGTTTTGTCGTCGTAGTAAGAAGTTTATGACAGGATTTTTGTATTTAAAATATTTTTCGTTAGACGTTTCGCCAAACCTTGTCAAGTGTGGCGATTACGGAAAATCATCTTATAGGATGAGGTTTATGTCCAATAGTGGACTGTTTAGTCGTTGAGCAGACTTTCTTAAGAGAAGAAGGGAAATCCCGGTAAAATGACAAATGATTTAAATTTGTTTCAAGGTATTTCAAGTAGAATTTTCATTTACATTATGCATCATTATGGAAGCTTCTAGAACTGACTACTAACATCGGAAAATTTAAAATACATTTAACGTTAATGTGTTCAAGCACGTGAAATGTGTTTGGTAACATGGTTTGGTTGTTAAATTGCGTTTACGCCGTGGTTATACCGCACATATTTTACATATTGAAAAATACGTAAGTTTTATCTTTTTCCGACAATATTTTGTTTCGGCTTTTTGTCTAAATATTATTTTATGTAATAATGACTTTTCCATCTCCACAATATTGTGTTGAATTGTATACTTTTACAACCGAATCGTACATACAAAATCACTAAGAATCAGAATGTTTACTTACTGGTGTTGATATTGAAATACCTTTTACGACACCCAAGGGACGAGACGGGATGGCAGATTCTCTTATACCGCCACCACACGGTGAAATCGTACAGATGTTACATTTTTGACCATTTGCCTTTTACGATACCCATAGTCAGCTCTATACCGTTCTATGTACACCGAAACTAATATTTATGACCTCTTTGAAAATGAATTTTTAAAACAATGATTTTTATTGTTATTGTATTTTTACCATTGGAAAAATGAACTAATGAAAGTTCATTTTTCCAATGGTAAGTAATAAGTTAAGTTGCTACACCTGCACGTGGTGCACACTTCTGACTATCGGACGAGCCTCTGGCGACCAACTGATGGCGGAAAGTCTTTTCACCTTTATTTTTATTTTTGGCGTTATTTACATATATACACGTAGGTTGGGTGGTATGTATAAATATGTATACATACATAAAATACTACAAAATAAATAAGCTACCTTTAAATATATTACAATTAAAATACTTAAAGTAAAATAAAATGAATTATAACTTAACCAGACGGAAGCCCTCGGCAGGGGAGACCAGACGTCCGAAGGTTAGAAGGAAAAGGAAAGAAACCGACGGTCAATGAGAGTGGCATCAAGGAGCACCGCTCGAAGCTGTCCGTCACGGAGACCCGCCTCTGATATTCCGAGAGGCTGACTGGGATTAACCCATTTGCAGAGACGACTTAATAGTTCTAATGAATAATTTCGGTCAGCATACCACCCCACACATCAGTCACCTAATGAGCCAGGTGCAGATATATTATTACCTTAGCTGTTCCATTGACTGGGAAAGGCCTCACTCTTATCTCTTTAATAGCCTCAATTGTCATGAAGTAGTGACTAGTTTATCTCAAATTTATCAAATTCATCTTGCACGCTCTGCCCGGGATATCCTCGTCTGCTATTCGACAATGCAGAACTCAATACCTGCAGACTAGTGATGGCAGCGTTTGTTGACTTGGAAAAGCCCATGGTAAGTAGTGGAATTACATTAGGCTGATAAAGAATAAGTAGTAAAATAGTATTGGTGAAAGTAATTCCCCTTAGAGTAAAAAGACAGGGTATATTTCGGGAAAGCGGTCAACCCTGTTGACACGATGTTATTTAAAGAATATAACAGATTTTTTTTTAAATTAAAATGTTCGCCTCTATCGCCACAATTTTGAACCGTTGAATTGACGTATGCTTTATCGAAAATATGAACAATCTTACCGTGGTATTTTGCTTAAAACTGTATGTTATTTTACAACTCCAAAGATTTCTCCTCAAAGAATGTTTTAGAAATAACACAAAAGGACAAAAAAGAAAATACTTACGGAGTTTCTTTTAACTAATTTTTCTCTGTCTGTGGAATCTCATTAAGACACCGTGTTAAATTGTAAAAAATCACGTTTCACGAAAGAAATTACACATTCTTAGGTAGAGAACAAAGCATTTCCATTTTATTATATTATCTTATATCGAAAATTCTGAGAAAAATTCTGAGTTCAATCTAAATTATAATTTTACCAGTAATGGTTATCCCGTTTACAACATTGAAAATGAATACATTACTTGCAACAAAATCGCATACATTTACAGAACTTATTATTTTATTCTTTCAAAACTGCTGGAAACAGGCCCTCTCTCAATGCGAAGATTTGTCATGATCGCCAAGCTTGGCAGGCGGGTTCGCGATCGTACTACCGGACGCCTCGCACTTCTCGTTAACGATCTAAAATTTTGGTTTTGACATTTTTGAGATAGTTGTTCAGCTATTTACTGCAGGTTAGAAAATGATTCTGACATTTTCTTTGAAACTTAAAGTTCACCGAATACAAAGGGCATAGTTTATACTAAAAAAATCTCGAAATTTACTTTTTGCGTAATAATCAGTAGACAAGATAAAAGAAAAATAACCGCGATAGCCGAATGGTTCCGCGATCTGCCTTCAAATCAGGTGTCTCGAGTTCGCACTCCTATATGGAGGGGCAATGAGTTTTTAAAACTTATCTATGATTCATATCGCTGGCATAGACGGCGTCAGGCTCACCGTCTGTCACGTTATCCAAAATAAGCTCTGGTGAAAATTGGGTTGAAAAGACTAAAAATGTTTCGATTTCTGACCACCCCAGTATTTGTTGTTACACCTATTTATTTTTTATTTATAAATCTGGTTCACAATGGCTGCCTTATTGGTAGCAATATTCCTTTAAAATAAAACTACTATTAACGGATTTCATTGCGTTTAATTAGAGTTTTAAATCCCAACGTAATATTCTTCTCTTCTTACATCTCAATTCAATTTGTTTAAGTTTTAAACTTACGCAATCTTGAAGCGTAAACTCTAATGTGGTTTTATGATAATATCTCCGCGTAAACGCTGTAATCTTCGTAGGGAAATATGCTCACGTACAAAGTCACTTTGTAGCAGTATTACTGTAATGTGTTTTATCTTTGCTTTCAGTACGGTAAAGTTTTTATTACCGCATGGTGTTAAGCTTACGGATAAATAACATAATTTTCTTATCTATATAAGTCTCTAAGATAATGTTGAGCGTCAACTGTAGCCGGATTCGAAGCCGCCGCCCACAGTACTGTATATAAACGAATAAAAAAAGTACTTGTCTTATTACTTACTCTATGTTAGTTTATGTTGCTTAACATTAAGACTTAAATGTCACTAAAGGGTAGCCAAATCCGCAAAACGTCAAGGTACTCACAAAATAGCTCAAAGCTACTCTTCCATGGGTGCCTAGAGTCACTATAGGAAAATTCATATTAAAATATTGTTTTTTTATCACATAAACTAAATAGAAGGGATAATATTATAATAGAAATAATTTGTCTCTTAAAAGTTTTTAAATAATCATTGTGTAAGTCTATGCATACACAATGGAAAAAAAAATTTTTTTTCTTCATTCACTACATTCTGTCACAATTCCACTGCTGAACTCTGAACATAGGCGCCCCCAAATATTTCCACAAAATAACGGTCCTAAGCCACGTGTATCCATCAACTTCCCGCAACACTGCGGAGGTCTTATTCCATCTCCGTACAATACCAAATTTTGTCCAATTTCGCAAATAATAAATGTAAGAATCTTCCTCTTCCAATCACCTTGTGGGTGCCTTAAAAGTCTCAGGGTAATCTCTTGAAGCAAACCCGGTAACAAGGCTCGCTTCCCGTCACGTGCTATGCTCCCGGAGGGCTAAAAAGCCAGTTTGGCTAATCTTCATTATGATTTCCAGAATTTACGCGAACACTACATATATGAAATGAAACTATTATTTACGGATATTATTATTCCATTAATTTTAGTTTTTATGTTCTTTAGGGGACTGAGGTGTTCGACGTCTTGATGTCAGGGCATCGTTAACTCGCGCTACTTTCAGCTTATAATTACAAGTTGGGTCCCCGTGAACAATAGCTAATAAATAAATATTATTTTCATTTGACAATGGTGTGAGAGACATCACAAACATCATGTCAAATCATTAATACTAAAGGAGCTGGTATAAATTTAACTGCATATAAAATATTTTTACAGGATTTATCAGCAGACACTGAATATCTAAAGAATATAGTGAACATAGCAATTACTTTGCAGGGTAAAATAATATTAATTGGCCATGAAAATGTTTGTGTCACGACATTGCCAGTTTTTCGTTATGGCTACCGGTCACGCGTGTGGTTTACTAATTCATCATTCTGTAACGTAATATCTTATCTAGATCATATTTTATGTATTATGTTTCTATTTAGGCATGTTTTCATAAAGTCGAAGTAGTGTTAAAATTTAAGGACAAATTTACGTACAAAATTATTCGTTTCATGTTTATGTCAGTTTCGGAATTTATATCAATTATATAGTCCATTAATCTTGTCAAATAATTTGTTAAACATTGCGACAAACTTACAATAAATCAGACTACTCGTAGTAAAAACTTATTTAATTTTACTATTAATTATTATTATATTCGGTTTAAACATTCAGTCGTCAATGATTCAAAACGTATAGCTATATGCTAAAAGAGTGGATTATGCATGGGGTTTATTTGGAGCAAGAAAAAATCAAACACATGTGAAGATATAAATGTGCAGCGTCGCATATAACTAAATTAGTAGGACGTATAAATTATGTTAATATACTTCTCTAAAGAATTTATTACAGAGTAAGTTATAATTGATACGATACTGGAAGCGAAACCCATAAATTATTCATTATTAAAATTATTGGAAGTTTACATTGTTACCATTTTGTCAAATTATTTCCAAACAATAACAATGGAATTAATCAGATCCCTCGTATATTTACCATGTGGTAATGGAGTAAGAAAATATCCTACACAGCCTTAATATCGTTTATTGATATATTATATAACCGTTTGATTTTCTGAGAGTCAACTAATATATAAGCTTCGTGGTTCTCGACAGAGAACAGAATAGGCTTGCTCAAAAATGCAGAACGAAAAAATATTTCACAAAAGTTTTACTATGTAGCATCGTCTTAGGTGAAAGAACACATAACATTCGTTTGACGTTGCAGGCGAACGGCTTGTCAAGCATGTGGTAAAACCATTTTGGCGAAACCATAACATGGTTTAAATTAGTTCTGTTAAAGTCTTGAAACAATTAAAACGTTCTTACCGTGATTGCCTTTAAGTAAGATATTGTTTTGAAGCCTCTAGGGTTCCATACGGAGCCCTGTTACAAAGTCTATGGCGTCTGTCTGTCCACCCTTTAAAAGGCTAATATTTTGAAGCGTAATAGGAAAAATTTCTTCGTTTTATTATAGTGCAAACTCTAAAGTAAAACAAGAAGTAATAACAACCGACCACACGTGTGTCGGGCTCGCGCTGATGATCCCGAAGTGAATAAAAGAAAACACATTTTTTTTTGTAAATACATCATAACACAGATATATTGTGCATGAGTACGAATCGCGCTTGGTCGGTTTTATCTCTTATTATTTGTACAAAAACATGTCTTTGTTATCCTCTTGGTGTTAATAAAATAAATTATATTTAACTTACTTATGTACTAATAGTGATGCAACGGTCATTGCATCTACTAAGGCACGTTACACTCAATAATGATACTGATTGCCTTTGTGTCTATGAAGTTGTTAACGATCTTGTCGCTTATATTAGGCCTTATGCCACATATATATTTGATACAGAGTAACGAAACTCTGAAGCTTCCGTGTCGTTGTCCGTAGTAAATAATTGCGCTGCTCTTATCTGATCATCCGTGGCGGGCAACGCGAATGGAAAATACAGTTTAATTAATATCTTTACATGTTGTGTGATGTGTTACAAGGATTATTAATACTAGATAAACAAGAGAAACATCAAATGAGCGGTCATGGGCGTATACCCATAAAAACGTGAACGGTTGTATCAACCGTTCACGTTTTGATGAATTTTTATACTCTTGTACGTGTGCATTTTGGTCTGTACTTTACGTTCACAATTAGAGACAGTTGAAACAATATTGACCATCACAGCTTACCCCGTCAAATATTGTTTATGTGATTCATAGGAGTTTCAAATGTCATTTATTTTGAGGTCTTTACTATTTGAGTTGTTGTATTATGACTATTAAAAAATCTTTGACTTAACTAACGTAAACATCTCAAGCAATCAACGACTGCAAACAAATCGTCAAGTATTATGGTTCATTACCATTGCTTCAAAGTGGCTGTAATTCAAATTATTATACATAAATACATGTATATAATACCACATTTTGCTGACGTATTGCTTGCACTTGATCCAATATTTAACAAGGTGTGATGGCGTGCATTTTGGGTCTGCAATATTTGAATGGCTTTTCGTGTTTCGTCATAAGCTATAGCGAGGCTTTCTTCATGATCACGCGTATGAAGTCAAGGGTACGGCATACAAGGCAATTTGACAACCAAATCGTCAAATACCTCCATGATCGTAGACAAATTGATAGGCTTATGTTTGAAATATTGTAACTTTTCTTTTTTAACTAAGACTAATTGCCCTATAGAAAATAAGACAAGACTGATTCCTGGGAAATATAAATATTCCGAATTCATTTTGACGAATGTGTATTAATCACTTTTGGCAGGTATGCACTTGATCCAGATACATTTCTCAAAGCATTCTGCATATCTCGGTTACCTGTAATTTACAAATTTAAGCCATAAACGATGAAACATGATTAAAGATTTAAGATAACATAATATCTAGTAAGTGTCCTTCTTTTGTGCCCCACTTATATTTCTGTTACAAACTTTAATTTATTCTACTGTTTTGCTTTATTTATTAATAAATATTTCACATTAAAATCTTTCTTGGAAACTATAAAGTACGTCTTACCTAAATTAAAGCGATTATATACCTTTTGACCGAAATTTCATTCCTTTTCTTGTTGGCATTTTTTGTAACTTCCTCTCAGATCAGAGAACTCAAGTGTGATTTGATTTCAAATATAACATTTCTATCCTTCAAGAACTGTCCATGGACGTTATTCTGAATGCCAAAACCATCAATGTAAATCTGCACCACCGACCTAATTGGAAAAATACAATTAAGCTTTCAGTAATGAAGCAAAAAAAAGCAATTCTAAACGTTTTAATTACTTTATTTGCTCGAAAATATTGCATATCATTTTCAATAGCGTTCCCTAATATAAATGGAACATTTCAACCGTTCCCTCTTGTGCCTGGCACGTGACGACAACAGATATTTTATTACGATTTCACGTGAAGATTTAGGATTTTTAAGTACGAATCATTATTTTATCCTACCAAGTAATTTTTGTTCCAGCTATACTCAATCGAGGTTGCTGCAAGTTCATAATTCTGTTTGAACTTCGATCATGATAATCGATGATAATATAACCAAATCAATTGGTGTGTGGGCTTCGAATGAAATTCTAAACTAGGCCAACAGAGTAAGTAAATAGCCAAGGTCCCATGGCACAAATACGTTTATCACTAAGGCACCGGGTCCACAAACTTTAAACCATTAGAACTTTCATTTTGTTAAAACTGACCACAATGACATAACACGCCTTCAATTTAGTTAATAGATTCGGGCGTTACTTTAATCTACAAAACTACACATAAGAATGAAGAAAGTATAATGAAGAATACGTAAAGCTTTTGTTTTGTATCGAAATTATGCAAATTAACATTGTGTTTTATCACTAATACCTGTAATGCTTCAAGATGTTGCCAGAGGTGCTAAGGTTTTCAATTACTTATATCAACGCCAGTGGTGGCACTTCTGTAGACAAAATTATAAAAGTAAAGAAAACATGTATATGTACATAAATTTCTGACTGTTGGTGAAAGGCAAGTTCTTAATTTTTCTGTTTGGACAGGACAGAGCCTGCCACATTGCTCCAAAGAGGGTTGGTGGCTTACATGGTCTCGAAATATTTTCTATTATTTAACAGATACAAACGTGGTGCTGCCATCGGGGATCAAGCCCAAGCCATTCTCGTATTATAAAACTTAGAGTTGAAGTATGAAAATAGAAGCTATAGTCTTTAAAGGTAACGTATTGAGCAATTGCAATAGATCGACATAGTATAGCACAGGTTATTTCTGATTTCAGCTCTCAGCATTCATCAATCGTAAAATGAAGTCCGCAATTTGCATTACGATGTACGTAAATAGGCCGTTTCGCTTTGATTCAGGCTCATTAAAATGATTGAAGTACTTTATGTCGTGTCTTTCTTCGAGTTCATTGTGACGAGTGCTTTGAATCGAACTTAATTATAAAGTTAAAATGGAAATTAGGTTAATGTCAATTCTATAACAGTAAAAGAAGAATGGCAGCCTGCAAATAATCCACAGCAGGGCAATTGCTTCCTTTTAACATTTAAGAGGGTGCTATTACGGTATTACTATGCATCATTATATCGTGAGTCTATGTGTCTATGTTCTATTTGTCATCATGAGCGTTCGTTAATTAACAATAATTTTCTATCTAAAGGCGCATAAAAGATATGTTTGGGGACACAGATCAAATATTAATAATAGAAATTACAAAGAGGGTAGTTGTAAAAGCAATACATAACGAAGTTCGCTCCTGAGTTTTATTTAAAATTAAATAGAAAATACTTGTTATTATATAGTCTTAATGCTTTTTAGCAAAAGCTAGCTACCTGCCAGTGAGTGTTTTCATTATATACTCAACTTACAACACTTTTCTCTTCTTGCCACTTCCATTCGCTACAAAATGGATAAGTCAATTAAGAACAGTCTGACGGACTTGATGGATGTGTTTCATAAGAGGATGAATAATTTTGAGGAAGAATTGCGGAAGTGTCCTACTTCACCATCCAGTACTGCAGCACTAGCAGCTAATTATATGTCTTTCAAATCATTTGTGGGGCAAGCTCTCAGCAGTCTTCAGCAACAAATGGAGTGCCTCGCCCTAAATGTTGATCATATGGAGACACGGAGTCGTAGAAAGATATTGCTGCTGCACGGTGTAACAGAACAAACAAAAGAAGAGACTACTTCAATTTTTATTAAAGTGTTGCACAGTCATCTCAAGCTAAGTGAAAGTTCTGCAGTCGACATAAAACGGTGTCACAGGATGGGTCGTCCAACTGCTCCTCACAAACCCCGGCCGATATTGGTGAAATTCCAAGAGGTCTCACTGCGTGTCAAAGTCTGGTATTCCAAATCGCAAATGAAGGGCTCACATATCACAGTGTCTGAATTTCTTACCAAGACAAGACATGACGCTTTCATGGCCGCTCGTGAAAAGTTTGGCATTTCTAACTGTTGGACAAGAGAGGGATGTGTGTAAGTAGCCAAGTCTGACGGGACACGCCGTCGAATTTTTAGTCTCCATTACATCAGTAAAATTGACTGCCAAGTAAGCCCAAAACCAATTATCGAGGCAAAAACTACGACGGTGAAGTCTAAGCGTGGTGCTGGCCTCAAAAAGTGACTCCATGAATATTAGTGTGGGTGATTGTTTTAATGTCTCAATAGGATACATCATATTTGTTAGTTTTTACTTTTACGTAATATGTTTTAGTTTGTCAGATTTATTTTTACAACACTTAAGATGTTATTAATACCATGCAATTGTTTCTACTAAGTCGTATATCTTTATATTAATTATTTTGTATTGTAGGTAACTATACTTTTTATATTCATAATTGTCATTGTCATAATATGTCAACGTCATTTGTCAATCAATCAACGTCAATTTGTCAAAGACAATACTCATGTTTCAGATTCTTTTTTTTTTTAATTACTATCATTGTCTGCGATTCGTTGCACGGAAGTCTGTTATCATATTTTATAAAAATTTCTCAATTTGTTTTTGTTACTAAGTTGTTGTTGTGTTTAACTTTTTTTTTTTATTTTGGCTTTATAGTTATTTAAAGTGTGTTATGATAATTTCTTAATTTGTGTAACACTCAACTGGCGGGTGGACATGATTGCGTATTTACGTGTAAATTTTATTACTATTATTATTTTTTTTATTTTTATAGTTTTATAGTATCTATTTAAATGTCTAATACTGATGATGGTAGTGACCTTGACAGCTTTTACTCTGCAGATAGTGGAGACGGCAGTTTTACAAGCTTCCAACCGCTTTCTGAAGTTCTTATTTCAAAGTTTTCTGATGTTCCAAAAAACCTTAACGTCGTTCATATAAATGCCCAAAGTATTCCGGCTCATTTATCTGATATGTTTGCCACCTTTGACTCTAACAATATTCATGCTATTCTCGTTTCCGAATCTTGGCTTAAGCCATGCCTCCCTTCTACTAGTTATTCTTTACCTGGTTACCAGCTTATTAGGAATGATCGTGCGGTGGGTGGTGGTGGTGGTGTTGCGATATACCTTCGTGCGTACATTCCTTTTTCAGTAGTTAGTATGACAGCACAGCCGCCTCCGCCCAACGCAGGTGAACACCTTTTTATAGAAGTGGATCTTTATCATAGTAAAGTCCTGCTTGGTGTGTATTACTGTCCTTCTTCTCGTATTGACTTTTTCACTTCATTCGAAAATGTTCTAGAAAATTTATCGCCTTCTTACTCGCACACCATTATCATGGGCGATTTTGATACATGCCTGCTCAAACAGGACTCTCGTTCTAGTTCCCTTAAATCAATTGTAGATTCGGTTAACCTCACCGTTCTACCTCTAAATGCTACTCATCATTTTCCAACTGCTATTCCTTCACTTCTGGACCTTATTTTTGTGTCTTCCTCCGAACTTGTTACTAAGTATGGCCAATGCTCAGCTGATGCATTTTCTTACCATGATCTTATTTTTGTTTTGTACAAAATACGTCCACCTAAAGCAAAGTCCAAATTTCTTCTGCAACGCAATTTTGGTGGCATAAACATCAGCAATCTACGTAAAGATGTTTCAAACATTGATTGGTTGCCTCTTTTAATAGCCGAATCAATCGATGAGAAAGTCCAATTCTTTACATCTAATTTAACCGACCTTTATAACAGGCATGCTCCAGTTCGTGCCGTAAAAATGAAACAAGTCCCTTCACCTTGGCTCACTAAGGATATAAAAACAATTTTAAATAGAAAAGCTGCAGCAAAATCTAAATATAAATGTAAGCCTACCGACATAAACTGGCAAAAATACGCTGCTATTCGAAATCACTGCAATAAGGTGTGTAGGGATGCTCAACGCCATCACATTCATGCAATGGTACAAAATGGAGACCCAGCAAAAGTCTGGAACTTTCTGAAATCACTAGGGGTAGGAAGGTAACGTAATGATAAACTCTCTAGAGATTTAAATATTGATTCTTTGAATCATCACTTCTGTACTTCATCTCACTCTAAAAGGGCTTCAAAAATAAATACTCTAAATTATCTTACTTCTCTACCTACTCCGGATTATTCCCCTTTTGTTTTTAATCAATTCTCTGCTTGTGATGTTAAGAAGAGCGTTTTATCCATTACCTCTAATACCGTTGGCAACGACTGTATCAGCCGTAATATGATCCTTCCAATCATTGACTTACTTATTCCCGTTCTCTGTCATATCCTGAATTTCTCTGTCTCCTCTGGTGTGTTTCCATCAACATGGAAAGATGCACAAATTATACCCTTACCTAAGAAATCTAATCCTGCATCCTTTTCTGAATATCGTCCTATATCTATTTTACCATTCCTTTCTAAAGTCCTAGAACGTCTTGTGTATGATCAGCTGAGTGCTTTCTTACGCGAAAATTCGCTTCTAAATCCTTTTCAATCTGGTTTCCGTCCCGGTCACAGTACTGTCACTGCCTTGGTCAATATTATGGACGATATTAGATCGGGAATGGAGAGTGGTAAGTTTACTGTGTTATCATTGCTAGATTTTAGCAATGCTTTTAATACTGTTGATTTTGACATCTTATTGGGTATACTCGGCTCGCTTAACATATCTCCGGCAGTAATTGATTGGTTTCGAAGTTACCTGTCTGGGCACCGACAACGTGTCCGCATTGAAGAGACTTTCTCTTCTTGGTGTAATACCATTGCTGGTGTTCCACAGGGTGGCGTACTATCTCCTTTGCTTTTCGCTGTTTTTATTAATTCCATATCAACTAAATTAAGTTCTTCCTACCACCTTTATGCAGATGATCTTCAAATCTACACCCAGGCTTCTCCTAATGACTTAGCTATAGGTATTGATACCTTGAACGCAGACCTCGCACGTATTTCAGAGTGGAGCAAGGAGTATGGTCTTAAGGTCAATCCATTAAAGAGCCAAGTTATAATAATTGCCAGCTCGAAATTAATAGGTAAATCTAATTTGGCTATGGCTCCCCAAATTATTTTTGATGGAAGTGTAATCCCCATTAGTGATAAAGTTAATAACTTGGGTATTATCATAGATAAATCATTTTTTTTTTTATTATGGGGACCTCAATTGCAAGAAGTAAGTCGGAAACTTTTTGCTTCTGCCGCATCTTTGAGAAGATTACGAAACTTTCTTCCTACTGCCACTAAGATTGCGCTTGCACAGTCTCTTCTCCTTCCAATTGTTGATTATGCAGATGTCAGCGATCTAGATCTAACCGAAAAGCAACTTGATAAGCTTGAGCGACTCCAAAATTTTTGTATAAGATTCATATTTGGTCTACGCAAATATGATCATGTTTCACATTTTCGTACTAAGCTCAAGTGGCTACCTATTCGCCTTCGCCGGAATGCTTATATTATTTTTCTTCTATATAATGTGTTGTATAACCCTTCTTGCCTTTCATATCTTAAGCAACGTTTTGAATTCCTTCATGGTTCTCATTCACGGTTTTTGAGGTCATCGGAGAATTTAAAATTAAGAATACCAGTTCATTCATAGCACTAAATTTTTTGACAGATCATTCTCTGTACAAGCTGTCCGTCTATGGAATGGCCTACCGCTATCGGTAAGACGCGCCCAATCCTTACCAGTTTTTAAAAATCAAGTCAAGGCCTACTATCTATCTTTGTAACTTCGGTTATTTAGACAGTTCTTTTATATTTGTATTGATTTAGTCTATTTATGTATATGTATACATATATAATAGGTATTTATAAAACATGTATGTATTTCTATAATATTTGTATATTATTTTTATGTACTGTTTTATTTCTATATCAATTGCTTTTATGCAACTTCCAAATTCATTTATAACATTCCTGTCCATCCAAAGGTTGTCTGGAAGAGATCGCTTTTAGCGATAAGACCGCCCATTGTTCCACCTCTCATCTAATTACGTTTTTGTACTATTACATTATTTTCCTCTTTTTGGTGTGCAATAAAGCGTATTTTATCTATCTATCTATCTATATTTTTTATTTCTCTTCATAAAGAAATTCAGCGTTTTTATTTCATGTCCTACGTTTACCGTGAAATATTGTTTTAAATTAATTCGGTTCCGAAGGAGTGTCGTAATATTAAGGTGATTTTCAGTCTAATATTCCACGTGGATTTATGGTCAAGGTATATTTAATTCGGTTCGGAAGGAGTGCCGTAATATTAAGGTGATTCTCAGTCTAGTATTCCACGTGGATTTATGGTCAAGGTTTATTTAATTCGGTTCGGAAGCAGTGCCGTAATATTAAGGTGATTCTCAGTCTAGTATTCCACGTGGATTTATGGTCAAGGTTTATTTAATTCGGTTCGGAAGCAGTGCCGTAATATTAAGGTGATTTTTAGTCTAGTATTTCACGTGGTTTTATGGACAAGGTTTATTTAATTCGGTTCGGAAGGAGTGCCGTAATATTTAGGTGATTTTCAGTCTAGTATTCCACGTGGTTTACTACTTAGCCAAGAATCCAAGATTCGAATTTTTCTGGATGTTTTGTAGTTTTCCCCGTGACTTTCAAATTATATGAGAAGATAGATAGAAGGATAAATTAAGAATTGAATATGGATCAAGAAAAAAATACGGATGTAATTAATTAATGGAAAAGGTACGTAATTACGTACAGTTAACGATCCATGTACTGTTGTACTTATCCGAAAGAAATCTTTTTTTATTGTTAATAAGGGACTTAATTCAATTACTACCAATAAAAAACGGTATTGTGAAAATCATCAACATCAAAAGTGTTATTATAAAATAGCCTGTTTGAAAACATTTAGAGTAAAAATAGACAAAACAATCGTCTTCTTTGGATAAAGTAATTTGCTTGGTATAACGCACTCTAGCACAACCAAATTACCGTCGCAACGGAGTTGAATGTTCCAATTACTTTTTTTTCTAAGGTTTCGTACTACTTTATATCAATTTTAACGATTTTCATTATGAAGTTTACATGACTCGACTTTTAATCCGATTGAACTAGGATCAGATTTTTAAACGAATTAAAACTGCGAATTGGTAGTTTGTGTTTACTTTTAAATTGAAAATATTATTTTCATTTAAATTACCAAATGAATACTATTAATTTTTTTTTTATTTATAAATTATAAATAATCTAAATAATAAAAATATCATACACTTTTGGCATTGATTGATCAAAGCATAATAAGTATTAAAATATTTATATTTAAGCAAGTACTTTATGTTTTTAGTAAGTTACAGTAAATAAAAAAACTAATAGCTTAATTTTCTGTTCGCAAGTACTCAATATTTTTCTACTGAAAAGTCAATTCAGTTACGTAACATTCTCTGATAATTTGCCGAAAATTTTAATATTAAATTTACAAGGCTCATTCCTACGGGAGTTTTGCGCCACTCTAAAGTTCATATTAAAGGTTACTTCAAAATATTAATCTTTTTTTATAGCCACGGAGTTGACTTGGGAATATAACCTCGAGATGGGACATCCATAAACGATGTAATATCAGCATAAGTTTATTATGAACCTCGTTTGGATTTGTATATTAGGGGTTAAAGTTTGAAATTGCCGTTTTATGTTAAGAAAAAATATATTCGCAAATATCGACTTATATTCTAGACATTCCTCCTGGCATCGGACCGAAGACGGAACAACCACCTCAATATTCCCGAGGCCGATACCGCCAGTTTCGGAAATTCGCTTAGATTTCGCTTATTAATTTTACCCTCAATAATATTGAAGTATTCAAATCGGTAATCATTTCACTTTATGAAAGTCGTATAATAGTTCACAAATGATAAATTGCAGGAAATTACAAGTGGATTTATAACACGAAGAGATTAATCACAATCATGTTTATGCTGAAAGCGTTAACATGTTTTCTCGCTTAGCGGTAATATGCGGTAGTAATACTGACCATTACGTTCTTAATGGCCTTTTTTTTGTAATGTGTCGAAAATATATTTTCGGGTGTGTTTTCTTTAGCCTAAAAATTTAATAGTTTTACGAAGTTTCCTTTTTATAATTATGTTAAATTGTTTTGGGTACAACAATTGCTAAAATTTGTTATTTGTACTACATCCATTGTTATTATCCATATTAATACTTATTATAAATGCATGAGTAAAAACGAATATCTACAATGGCATTGAATGACTAAGAGATGATTAAATTAATTATCGAAAAATAAATTAACTAGCACATTTAATTATAGAAATCGAAAGATATAAATAATATGTAACACTCAACTTAGTAGTATAAAGTACACGCCTAAGTGTATTTCTTGTAAAACTAACTGTTCCCCCCACTTTATTTGCGTGAAATTCTATTTCGTCAACGTTTTTTGTGATTTCAGTGACAGTGTGTTGTTATTCAGCATTATGTCAAGAAATAACTAGGATGAAAAAAAACAGTACAGACATAACCATCGGCATTGCCATGTAAGGGCGACATAAGAGATACTGTCAACCCATCTCAGCCGTGGGTGTCGTAAATGTCGACGAAGGGAAATGCTTGTAATATCTTGTGGCTACTAAAATAGATAATAGATAGTAACTAAAATAATTAATTTACCGGTGTTACGCAAAGGTCTCCTTTAAATCTCAAATCATCTCAAATATCATCCAGACTTCGGTTATCTAAACCGACGTCTAGCAGCGTCATTCTGTGAATGTATGTGGTGTCTGGTACTGCGATCGTCAACTCTTCTGCCTAGAGTAAAGAGGCGTCTTTGTTCAGCAGTGGACTCCTTTGACTGTTGAAATAGAAGAACCACAAATATTATTACGAGGTTTTTTATTTTATAAATAAAGTTGGCGGTTATATTCTTAATTGCAATATACAGTCAAGACCGTTTCTCGCATGGCCTTGTCGTTTTTGGTTTCAACAAACCATGAACCCAGTTTCGGAACAATTATTTTGTAGTCCATAAAATACTTATCCGGTGTGGGAATCGATGATGTTTATTTTATTAAATTAAAAACGCATCGTATATATGTATAATTATTTGTGTCGATTGAAAGAAAGCACAGCTTTTCAAATTTAACTTTTTGCAAATTTCGCCATTATTCTCAAAGGCCACCAACCACCCAGCAATGCAAATACTTGAAACAGAAATTTAATTGAAATGAAAATGAAATGCAATGTGGTCCTTCAAGGGCCAATATTCTCACACTTATTACCATTCTTGAATATGTAAATCATGTAAATAAAGTTGTTTTCCTTAAAATTTATTCGCAGAATATCTTTTTAGTTTTTTCAACCGTATTTAATTTATGATATTACTCTTCTGACCTTCTAAAAAGAAAAAAAGCGCACCAAAACTCCGTAGAGGTTTACATAGGAGCTACTGAAATTTTATTGCTAGCTCGTCGGTATGATAGTAAACAAATAAATATTATCTTTTAGGATCATATTTTGGCATTTGAAAGATGGTAAATTTGCAGTGTGGCCTTAGTCAGTTTGAGAGAGTGTAAAGAATTTGGTGTTGAAGTCAGTCAGAGTGTAGTAGTCATAGTAGCACATGAGGATATCGATACTGTACTCGTTATCTAGGTTTATAACTAAGAATATGTTTGGTTTTTATTCCTTGGGACAAAAAACAGTTATACATTGTGTATTATAAAATGAGAATAAAACAATATGTATTTAAATGTATTTATCGTATAACCTACTCCCATGTCCTCAAAATAAAATTTAAATGATTTTGTAAATAATAGTCATTGTGCCCAGAAAAGAAAAAAGAAATAGAGAAAAATACATTATTAGTCAGTTATGAATAGGTGAGTATTTCAAAAGTAATTATTTTAAATGTTGTCTGTGAAAGCGCGAAAATATCTAAATGAGGTTTATAGATATACCTAATACTCGACTTAAATCATCACATAAACTTAGATTAAATTTGATCGTAAATTATCAATGTCAATCGCATGATTGCTGATAAATTAAACTCTGGCGGTCGACTGTCGACAAAAAAGAAATCAATGACTGGTTAAGAAAAAGAAGAAGATAAACAATAAAAACTAAATTAAAAATTCATAAATTTATTTATTCCCGACATACACTACATTTTTAAGTGTTTTGTAGAGCATAATTTTTAAGTTTTAAACATTTGTTATGATACTAGCATATTGGTGAAGTGAGAGTATGAGAGGTCGTATCTCATACTACACAAGAGATTTGTTTTTAACTACTAATATTAGACTGATTTTCAATAATATTATTTATTTATTTATTAACTCAATATTAATGCTCTGTGATCTGCTAGGAAACCAGGTGTCGCTAATTCTCTCGCAGTTGTTACTACAGTTCATACCATTTACCATACCATTTTAAATTTCTACGAACACTGTTCTATCCCTGCAATATTAAATAAAAGTTTAAGGTTATTTTGTAAATTAGTAATGAAATTTTTAGAACAAACGATTAGATTTATGAGTTTATTAATTGATCATTTCAGTGTATTATTGAAGACCAGAAAAATACTAATAATAATATAATTATCAAGTATAATTTTACTCTCGTACTGTTAATTTAAAGTGAGCATTTAGCCTCTGTTATTTTCAAAAGCTACTTTATACAAAATACTACACTAATTAATAAAATTTGTAACCTTAATAAAGTTGGCAAACCTAAAGCCGTCGATTAAATCCGGCGTCAACTCTAAAACTTTTCATAAAATCGTTGTTCGATTAGGAAGGTCTTTAATGGAAAGTAATAAAATTTTATAAAATAGTTAGTGTTGGAAAGTAATATTTTTTTTTTTTACTTTTGACTGAGCACTCTTTTGCCTATTTCTTCCCTTTTTGTGTTCCGGTTTGAAGTTGAATTTAGGATAATAAAAAGTTGTGGTTTGAGCCCGTATAATAATAAACTGCAAATTGTATATTTTAATCGTGGTAAAGCCAAGCAGTGGCTTGAGCTGCTGCTCGAATGGGCCGGCTCGACCGGGTAGCACCGTAACCTCGCAGAATACCGACGTGAATTAAGGCATCTTGTGCTTCTGCGGTTCGTTCGGTAAGTGAGGTAACCATAGGCCCACTCCCTCTACCCATCCCTCTTCCTCATCCTCCCGCCCATCTCCCAAATATCCTTCAAAGTCGGTAACCTGCAGCTTTTCTGGTGTTGCAGATAGACTTACAGAGACTATAAATACTGACAGCATGCCAAACGGACAAAGGTCTCCTCGTAAAGTTTTAGTGGTGCTTGCACCGGGACTCGATCCCCGTGGCCACTAAGCTATCACTGCTCCATTTTTTATTGAAACAAAACTACAATCGTATTGTATTTCATTCGTTATGAACAGGCCTTTTTCCTATTGAGTGATAAAGCACTTTTATCAAAATTAATTACAGCTCAGGTTTTTTTATCTATACTTTAATATAATATAATTAATTTTATATACAATAAAAAATATCTTATTACATGTAAAATCTTTTGTAAGAATCTACATATGTATATTTGAATAGCAATCTTTAAAGCAATTTCACGGATTTTGATAAAAGTTTTTAAAAGGCTATGTTCTCTCTTACTTAATATTACAAATTACTTCTAATTTCGTTCAACCGCGCTCAAGAAATGTACGAGTTTGAATGACATTGTGGCATGAAATTATTGCATGGTATGAAATAAAAATGGTATCTTAGAAGCCAGATGGCAACCTTTAGGTGTTTTAAGTGCTGAATATAATTCGTGCCCAGCGGTGAAGGAAAACAGCGAGAGGAAACCGGGCATTTTAAGGCTGTTCTTATATCAATTCATGTAATATATAAAAGTATTACATGAATTTTTCTTTGTCTTTTGTTTTCATTTACGCGTTCTATATTATATTAATATCAGCATGTGTCGAAATACGTAACACGTAGTTGTATATAATTTACGGTACCGACCCTCTCAAGCTAAATTAAATTCTTGCAGCGCGCGCTTCGATAGATTAGAACACGTTTGACTTTAAAATAGTAGCTATGTAATTTGATCTTTAAAAGAAAGTAATAACTTAAGTTTAAGTCTCCAAAATATTTTTTTCACATTTTCTAGATTTTACACGTGTTAATGAATTTGCACAGGGTTATTTTTCCGAGATTTTTCGAGATGTATCCGAATTTGGAGGTTTAGAGTATGAAATATAGACGAAAAGTGAAAATTCATGGAAAAGGCAGCAAACTAGCAAGCGGTTCACCTGATGGTAGGTGATTACCGTCGGCCACGCACATCTGCAACACCAGAAGTGCTGCAGGTATTTGGGTGTAGGGAGTGAGTATGAGTGTTGGAGCGAATGGCGTTGTAATGTGGTCAAATAGTGCGTAACCCATTGATTTAAATGTCCTGACCCGAATTAAATATTCCTATATATTGTCTGGTTGTATACAGCCAGTGCGTGTTTTCAGTGATTACTTACGGAACCAAGACTTGGTCTTTCACTGCAAGGCGTATGAGGAAGCTGCAATTGCTCAGCGTGCTATGGAAAGGCCTACCGACATAGCCGTTATGATCAGCAAGTAGAAGTGGCAATGGGCTGGCCACATAGTTCGCAGAACTGACAATCATTGGGGAAGAAAGGTTCTCGAATGGCAGCCACGCATAGGCAAACGCAGTGTCTATTGCCCCCCAACAAGATTGATTGACGACCTGTACAGTGTTGCGGGATGTCGATGGATGCAGGTGGCGCAGGACCGAGCTTTGTGTTAATCTTTGGAGGAGGCCTATGTTCAGCAGCGGATAGGCTGAAATGACTGATGCTATATTTCCTATGTATTGTTAACTTCCCTAATCCACTCCTTCGCCTTAAGAAGGAGACGCTACGCAACGTAGATTCGAATGAAGATATCGACGGCAGCGCCGCTTTAGTACGTGTAAACAAAAAGTGAAAAACCCGCGACGCGAATGGCCAACCGCTCTGGCTTTATAAATCTAATTAATTTATAATATATTGTGATTTATTGAATATTAGAGTTGCAATGTTATGACAGGCGTCGCCATTGTTTTCTTTTCAACATTCCAGCAAAATGATAATCTGTCTGCAAAACAGCAGTTAACTTCCAAATATTCTGTGAATAAATATTCTCAGATTTTATCAAATAAAAGTTTCGCTGTCGTAAATCTAGAAAACGATCCGTAAATGTGGTAAATGGAGCGTAAGTTTAGGCTTCATTTACTTTTAGTCTTAATCACACACTACTGTGTTATACATTAGATGTGTGCAAAAAGCGAATGAAAAAATGTTGACTTCTCTGCTGTAATAATTTTCTTGTATTAACACGAATGCTACACAATTGAAATGAAACTACTATTTACGGATTTTTGCGTATGATAAGATTTTTTAAATCCCGACGTTTCGGGTGCTTCACAAGTGTTCCTTAACCTGACTTTACCTGTCTTTTTCTGTACTGAAAGGTAACAGCGAGTCACCACTTGCGGTGACCTACTTTTATTTTTAAAGGTTTAATGGAGTATCAATATCATCGTCTTCATAAATACAGCCTGTTACAAGTCCTAGCCTGAAAATAGTGCTCATCCAAAGATTGCCATAAAACACGGAAGATAGGGAACCCGATTATTTTTAATCGGATTTACTTTATCGTATAAACCAATCGTTCAATGATGTCTGTGTGATCACTAGATTTAAATCACTAATTCTTTATAGCGACGGAACAGTCCACATAATATTAATAAAAATTTACGTAAATAATTCAATAAAAAGAATTTGACGAAAGATAGATTAAGGGTGGTAGCAAATGTTTTTTACATCTTGCTATTCAGTGCTGTATAATTTTTTACATTTTTTTGAATATTAATAACAAAAATTGTATACACCTGGTACACATATTCAAGGCTTTACAGGTAAAGATTTAGAATATGAATTGTTTTTAAATAGCAATAACTTTGATATTGTATGCACAAGTGAACATTGGTTAAAATATTCTAATTGAATGTTTAATTTCAGTAGGCACCAGGATGTGAGTTCTTTTACTAGAGAAAACGCATTACGAGATGGCTCTTTAATACTTTCAAGTACATCACTGTCATATAGATTGTGGCGACGTCTTGCGTGTGTGATTGTAATATACAGTACTTGTGATTCCACTATAGATAAGTGGCAAAATAGGTGATACCGCTCCCTTTCCTCTGCCCAAACGTCTACAACGCTGAAAAGGAACCTTACCACCTAGTAATATCTCAACGGCTCGGTGGCCTAGTGGCTAAGTGGTAACTGCGGCGCTGTGGGTCGCGGGTTCGATTCGCACGGGACTAATATTTGTATAGACTACAAATAATAAGTTTAAGTGTTTGTCCATGTGAAATTTATGTATGTAAACTGCCTTCGCAACACAAGAGAAATTTCTTTTCTTCCTACAGTGGAAGGTAAAGTATTTTTAAAGAAAAGAAAGTGATCTTTCTAGCCCGATATAACCCTCACATCTAACTCCATATAAATCTATTACGAACGTAATCTATACAGAACCATTCTGAAATTATTAAAATAGCGATATTAATAAACCTTTTAATTTTTTATGTAAAATATACATTGTGCATAAGCAGTCAAGCCTGTTACCCTAAGAGGTAGGTAGACAGAGATTATAAATTTCAATTTAACACGTCTTAGCGCTATCAAAAGAGCTTCCGCTACCCACTTTTTACCTTTCCGGGAGATAGAACGTGACGGGTAGCGATCCTCGTCTCCGGGTTGGCTCCCGGAAATTGATACGAGATTTTCAACATGTAGTCTGTTACGGCATGAACGAAGAGAAAAGGGGGTTGTATATTGTTATACACAACCCCCTTGCGGCCCCACATGTCATACATTGCATTGTAAAAATAGAAACATTTTATTGACATAATGTTTAAATCTTTTTTTTTAAGTTTTATGTACAGAATCGATATAAAAATAAGTAAAATTAAACTTCTAATAATTAAACCACTACTCCTTGTGCAATGACACTAGGAAAACTAGCTGTATTTCCACTCTGAATGGATAAATTCAACCTATGAGCGAGAAAAAACCCTCTTGTCAAATGCCGAAGGCTACCACCAGACGAGGATACAAATTCCGTAGGAATTGCACCGCACGGGGACCGCATGGACATGTCGTTAATACAGTAATTGGCACAAATACCTGAACAGTTGTCCCTTATAGACTTTTGCATCAGTTACGGTGTTCAGCTGCCTCCGATGCCGCCCTGGTCGATGTACTCCTGATATTAGATGTCTCCAATGTATAAACGTAAGTAGCGTTCCACACAAGGACTTTTCCTCTCTCCCAAGGTTTAAATTGATGTTGGACAATAAAAGTAACTCATCAAAATCAAAGTCAAAAAGGACTCGGTGAAAAGAGACTTTTTTTTTGGGACAGGCGGCAAACGTGCACGGGGTTCACCTGATGGTATGTGATTACCGTCGCCCACGTACATCTGCAACCCCAGAGGTGCTGCGGATGCGTTGCCGGCATTTTGGGCGATGGAAGGAAGGATGAGGAGGGGGAGTGGAAGTGGGCGTCCGGATACCTCACTCACCGAACGAAACGCAGACACACAAGATGCCTTAATTCACGTCGGTATTCTGCGAGGCCGTGGTACCAACCCGGTTGAGCCGGCCCGTTCGAGCAGCAGCAATAGCCGCCGCTTAAATCTACTACGTTCAAAACTAACTACAGTAACTATATGCTCCTTTAATTTCGGTAATTTTAACAGTGGGGCACAAAGCAATGTACGTAACAAGTGTTATTGGAATTTGGAACAAGGCGCGATTAAGGTTTTGAAAAATAATATTTGACAGGTTTCCCCACGATGTGTTCCTTCAGCGCCGAGCACGTAGTAAATATAGCATTTAAAACCGCTATTCAAATTTTTGTTAAAGTGGCGCCGGCATTGGGGATGGAACTCAGGTCAATCGCGCTCTATGAAACTAAAGCGAGCGCTCTGACCACTAGGCTACCACGGCTCCTACTACATTATATGACTAATTAATAGAATATCTTACTATTATTTTAATGAGGCTACGATACCCGTCTGATTAGGGAAGCAGGATTTAAATAGATGTGTAGTACCGTACATCACGCAGGAAAATTATTTGTGGCAGACCTTTATATTCATTGGTTATTATTAGTCACGATAGTCGAGTGGTTGGAGGATCTGGCTACTGATCAGAAGACCCGAGATCGTTCCCTTACGTAAACGGCTCTTAGCAATGAGATTTTTTGTCAATTTATGTCGTGGGTCTAGACACTTTAACACGAACCGACAGACTTTAACAGACAACATACACCTGTATGTTGTTCTAAATGAGCTCTGAATTTAAATAAATTAGAAAAATAATGGAGAAAGCGCCCCAATATTGCGCGGTCATTACAGCTTTTGTTTTTTATTTATTTTTTTATGTTCCTTGCTACTCGTAACAAGCTCCGTAATAAGTGTATACGTGCGTGCACAGAATTTAAATTTAGTCAATACCCGTTTCGATCAATTTGAGTAACTTAGATACGCCTATAAAAAATCGATTTTGTTAGTTATGAAATTAATGATTACAGAAATATTCTAAGAAGAACCTAATAAGTAGTTTATTAGGTTCTTCTTCTTAGTACTTCAAACTGATTGAATCACTCTGAAGAGTTTTGGATCCACAAATTTATTCAGAAAACGTGACAATTTAAGTTTTATCAAAGGTTTCAGTCACTTGATAATATGTTACGTAATTTACTTATTTTTTTTTATTGATATTGATATAATTCACTTTACCTCAACTACGAAAATGAAAACAACCATCAAATGATAGTTTAGTAACGTCCTGTGTGTCCTGTCAAGGCATTAAGACTAGCTTGAATAAAATTTACGTAGATAATATATAACTTTTTTGGGTAAGACTACTTTATAGATTTGTTAGAATTTGTATTTAAAGTACGAACCCGTTAGTGACAGTGCTGGGTAACTACACACCAGCACGCGAAATCCCACCTGTTAAAAGGAGCCCCAAAAATGTTATCTTCAACAATGCTGACAAAATAACCAGTGTTAATAAAGCATTCGTTGTCACGTTACCCGTACACATTTTACAAATCGCGTATCGCATACAATATTTCCTTTCCGCCTTTTCCGGCGGACGCGTGGTCCCCGATTCACGGCCTACACGAGATTTACTCGTGCACAAGGTCGTTTCTAAAAATCGACCCACTCCACCCTTTTCGATGGAAACCTAAGCCGAGGTCTTTCACCTCCTTTTGAGGGGGGCCTTGGGTTGCCGCGAGACCTCTCTAGTTGTTGCAAGTCCTTTTCGTTATCAGGGTACAGCATAGCACAACAGCAGCCGGCATTGTTGGCAACAATTCATTTTAGTTCAAGCGCCAATGGCCAAATGAGTAACATGACGTCGTAAGTTCGAGCCCGCCATTCGACTACTCTCGTGAACCACTCCAGATACAAGCTGTAAGCTCAGTTGGAGGGTTAACAGGAATAGTACTAATGTTGCTTAATAAATAGCATTGCTAGTAGTCTTTAAAAAAAAACAATGCAGCGTAGTTGCTATTCAAATTTCTTTTACTCACGAGCCACTTGCTCGCGGGTCTTTCCTCCGAAGCTGTAAAGGCCACCGAACCAACAGCGTATATCTAAACCGTGGGGATTTTAGTCGGCCCGGCATATTCAATGCTAATCCAGGCATAACAAGATACTGCCTTCATTGGTAAGTGACGAACACCTTTCCCACACGTGATATTTAAAGTCAGAACTTTTTATAAATTTTTGGTTAGATGTCAAAAATTTACATCGTCTAACATAAATTATTTTAAAATATCTATATAAAATACGTATAGAAAACAACATTCAAGCAATTTTACATTTTTAGAACATATAACGTGTATAACTTCTTACGTGTGTACTTATGTACTTATGTACGCACGTAAGAAGTTATACTTCTTTAGCGTAATAAAAAATAAATAACTAATAATAATAATGTATTATGCAAACAAATAAAAATAATACATACCATCAGTTAACCTTAAAATCTATCAACCCACTTCTTATCACACACTACAACCAAAAGTTTATAATATAAAAAAACACTTTAATCACAAATACTCATAATAAATTATTCACCACCATATGATAGATTTTGTGTGAGATTTTAAATTACTTAAAATCTCACACAAAATCTATCACATCTGTATATTTATGTATGAATATATTTTTTATCTCCACTGATATAAAACACGTGTTGTAGATTTATATATATTTAAATAACTACCTTGAATATAGTTTGATAACTATATTCTCACGAAAACCTGAGAGACAATTATCAACCAACTTCATGGTGTCGCTTTTAGGTGTTGCTGTGCGCATCGTAAAAATATTTTTTCCCAAACATGCCAAAAGAGTATAACTTCAAAAAATTACTACATGTTATTAAATTAAGTAAATTACAGTATTCTCATACACAAAATCTGCAAAATAATACATGATTATTTACATTAATTGAGAATTATTTTCTCGTTTTCTAATTCATTATTTTTGCTCATCGAAATAACGTGTATCGAATACCAAAAGAATCAAAAAATACTCACTGAATAGAGAGAAATAGTCACCGAAACTACATTAGGTTACCATTGGGGATTATTTTCCAGAATGAAAATGTGTTGTTGTTATTATGCTTACGATTTTTATTTAAATTTTTCGACGAGGTTGGCAATGATCGCTGAGATCGTAATAAATTTTTAATTATGTTGGTGTACTTATTAGCAAAGACTTTGATATTTGGTCAATTAAACTAGATTTTGCTTTCGCTTGTGGCTGCGCCTGCGCGAAAAATCTTTTCGCGGCTTTCCTGGCATAAACGGTAGCCTGAACTTTTTCACACTTCAAGATATCTTCATGTCAAATTTCATAAAAATTGATTCAGCCGTTTATGCGTGATTGAAAAACGAATTCGAACGAACATTTATAATTCGTTAGTCGTAGTTAGTATATATTGAAATGATCAGTAGGATTGGCTTATTTTTTATTCATGTTTATGAAGAATTTGTTGTATTCCTTTAGTTTAAAAATATATTTCTTAGTCAAAATGGCTTAGGTTAAGTTGGTAAAAAATAAAACCCAAATATGTTTAATCAGGATAAAAGAGAAATTTAATCAGCATAAATTACTAGCAAATAATGCCCGTGCGTTGTTCAGGCGTCAGTTTTTGTTACCTTTTTTAAATTAAAGGTGGCTTATACATGTGGTGGTTTATACTGTATTGTTAATGTAGCATTATTACATATTCTTTTACATTCAATTAATCAATATCGAGAAATCTGTAACCTTTTTATGATGATGATGTCATCTTGGCTGATTTCGATCTCGGCGACAACCTCGCAATGCCCTATAAAACCATTTCGAGTCGCTGGCAAAGTTAAGGAAATTACTTCAGAACATGAACATGAGTGTCGTTGAAGTCAATTAATGGCAAATATACTTAACGTTTGTGAATTACGTATGAGGTCCTGTTGGCCGATTTTGACCACGGCAATAATTTCCAAACACTATCGGCCGTTGTCAATTGCACTGGAGATTTTGAAGTGCCGTAAGAGTACGCGCACGTACACAGACTCACGCACCACTCATTCGTCTTTGTCATCCCTTGTTCCACTAAGCCTCACATAATCGTTGCTTTTTTTGAGTACATATTTTCGGCAGAAATTTTCCCGGCGCGGTCATCAAACAATATTCCATTAGTCCATGTCATTATCGACATAAATGGCTATTCTTACGTCTTAATTATTTATCGGTGTGGGTGGGAAAACGAGCTAAAAATTCACCAGATGGTAAGTGACTACTGCAGCACAAAGACATCTACAAACCACTTCAATCGAAGGTTAAAGCTTCATTGTCACCTTTGTGGACTAAGACGAAAAGTATCACAGCCTGGCTCTAGATACCTTTCAGACAGTGGTACCCATCCAGACGACTGCTATCACCTATAGAAGGAGCCTACCACCTGGTTACTTTAAATTCATTACAATACATTTTTGTTGTGGGAGGAGGACTATGTTTAGAGGGTATCAATTGCTGATATCTTCGTCGGCCTGGTATATGTGAAATGAACTGCCAGGAAATCGCTTGGCAGGCGAGTTGGCCATCGCAGTATCAGACACCTCGTATCATGGCCACTGCTGCCCGTGATTAGTTTTCCATTCCTTGAGATGGCCAATCCGCCGTATATAATAACCACGATAGTCGAGTGGTTATGTGTAGGATTTGCCTCCGAAACAGAGGACACGCTTTCGATTGGAGGGCTCGTACAAATGAGTTTTTAGAAACTTAGGTACAATTTCTTTCGTTGGTCTGGGCATTAATACACTTACAGGATTACAACCTGATCCCAAATAAGCTGTGGTAAAAAGAAACGACTTAAATAAATGTCTCCTCTATAAACCTCTGACCACACTAGTATTGTGTATCCTGATTTTATTTTTTTATTTTGAACCCGTCGTTTATTTATTTATTTAAACTTTATTTGCACATTACAGAACAAAAAGGCGGACTTAATGCCAAGAGACATTCTCTACCAGTCTACCATTAGATTGAACAGAGAATATGTAAAAGGGTGCACAAAAATATTATGTTCATATATACTCGAATACAATACTTATCTATGACGGTACTTAGACATACATGTAATTATAGTTGTTCATTATATAAAACACATTACACACTATACATACATATTTATGTAACTATATATATATACACAAAGCATAAGTAAACTTAGATGATTTCCTATATTATTCAAGGAAAAAAAAATATTCTTCAACTGCACTTCTATTGCATCGCTAGGTAATAATCCCAAAGTAAAAGCTTCAAAGTGCCTTTACTGATGGCTGTACGAATATTATTTATCTTCGTCGTTACGTCATGAGATTTTTATGGTTTTCCTGATTTCGAGTCTCACGCAATCCATGAAAAGAAAAAGGGCAGCAGAATTCTTAAACCCACCACTACATGGCTGAGATGATGGTAACGATTCTTAAAAGGGAACCCCAAGAACTAGATGTATATTTTTGCTTCTACATTTATCCAAGAATAATTGATGTTTAATATTATTTTAAATTGCTATAATGTACAGATGATTTTTGTCACAGCTAATAAAAATTATAACATTGAAGCTTCTTGTAATATTGTAATACGTCGTAAAAATAAAGTGAATCGATAACTCCACCGCAAGCGAGGTCACACAAGTTCATAAACCAATTTTATGATGGGTAGAATATATATTGTTTGTCAGCCATTTTTATTTATTTTCGCTTCGGATACGAAGACAGCTATCTATTTTAACTGATTTTTTATATTTACGCGAATACCACACATTTGTATGGCTTGTTAAACCAGATACCACAGTCCGCCTGTGAACACACGAAAAGACGTGTTTGAAAAAGTTAAATTAACCGCGATAAAATCCGAAAAAATTTATTTAATTTTTTGAAAGTATTTGTACTTTGTCATTTTATGAGGGACATGATAAAATCCCTCGTAAAGAGATACCGAAAAAAGTATTTTGTTACCTACACTTTTTTCGGTATTTAGTATTGTGGTAGGGGTGTACGAGTCTGCCCCGTATTTTCTTTTCATGGATGTGGTAAGGGAAAAAATCTCACGGTGCAAATGCGGCTACGCATCTTTCCACCCGTCGCGCTATGTTTACCAGAGGAGAGATCTCTGCTTACCCCTAAGTGTGATAGACGTTAGTGCTCATAAATAAAATTTTAGATATCTGTTTTACATGTACCCAAATCATAATAAAAACTGATGTAGTTTTTCCAGTTTTGGGTTTTTTAACACACCATTTTGAAGCGTACAATTTAAACTGAGTTACTTCAAGTTTATGAGCTAAAGTCTAGCTAGAGTAGGGTGACTAATGAGCGATGTTTAACAGCCTGCAAATGGCCCACTACAAGATATATGCCTGTCTCAATAGGAGGAATCGCCATAACCGTTAAGCTCGGTAAGCTGAATGGCGATCGCGGTACCAGTGCAAAGTACCTTAGACGCTGCTGCACGTCACCGGTCTGGTACTTTTCGAGATAGTTATCCCATCATCTGTCTATAGCCATTTCGATTTTCAAGCTAAGAACGGGGACAGATTCTTACGGCGAACCACACGAGTTTACAAATAGTAATAAATAAAACAAAAAAGTTGCTATACAAAATGTATAACAATTATTAAATTTTCTTAACGAACTGAAACATAGTCGAGAATTTTTTATACATTTATAGAGCAGTAAATGAAAAAAAATCTCATTTATTCATACAAAATGTAACCAAAGAACGCGACTAGCGTGTTTAATGAGGGTTCTTGAAGATAATTAATGATAGTCCATTCAGGGCCTTCAGGTGCTCTGCTCTATACATTATGTAGTTCACAGTATTTATAGGAATGTTTCTTTATAACGTATTAAGGTATAGATAAGAAATTTAAGTAATAGGTTTAGACTACAGAAACCGAAAGGTAAAACGTATAAACATTATATTTATATTAGCGAAAGGTATAAAGTTTACTGGCTTCAGCTAAGAAATTTATTCATCTTTGGTTAAGCCATTTGTAAAACGCACTTGAACTAAATTAATCCCATTTTATAACTACACGGCGTAAAATAAACTATTCATATATTTTGTTTTATTTATATAATTGTTATTCGAATATTAATATCATTATCATTATAGCCTGTTACAAGTTCATTGCTGAAAGAAAAGGCTTCACACAAAGAAAGACGAGGCACAGTCCCGAGTTACCAGCATCCGTGGACGTCGTCGCAGGTCGTCACTCCATCTTATGGGTGGTCGACTTATACTGCGTTTGTTCGTACCTTGCTACTCGAGAACACACTTGAGACACTTCAGCTGACTGATCCTTCATATGTCGCTAACCCTAATTCTGCTTCGGATATCGTCGTTGCAGATTCTATCACACAGATAAACATAGAGCATTACCCCTTCTATTGCCCGCTGTGCAACTAATGAGTACATTGGTGCGAGGAACATCATGCGTTCGGGGCAATTTATTATATTTACAAATATTTAGGATTCGACGAAGCGACGAACGACCAGGGTATACGTATTCACCTACTAGTCTGCTTAATTTGTTCTTGGCGCGAAAGGCGTTCTTCACTCCACCACTTGCGTTACGGTCGTTTGCGCTCCCCGGCGACATCACCAAGGATATTCAATGATATCCAGTCGTCGGTTCACTGGTATATTTTCACACGCGTGGATATGCAAGAAGAGCATCCAGCGGAAGAAGCTCGTCGACGTTAGCTTAAAACCACGAGCACATGCGTTCTTGTGCGATGTGTGGCCGAAAGGACTGCTGATGCTCTCCGATTCGACAGGTTGAGCGGGGAGATACATAACACACAATTCTCACTGTGATGTGGAATATTTGGAGATAATACACGGACAGCCATTTTGGCTTGTCCACTAGGAAGAAGTAGCCTTTAAGAAGCAGAAATTTAATTAAAATTATTTCTACTGTTTATTAAATATTGAAAGACAAACATTAAAAAAAAATTACTTTCACAATTTGTAATATTAAATAGGATACTTTTTTTAATTTATTTGGTTAATGAAAATATCAATATTCTAAAAATGTTACTATCAAGCACGAATGTCTCTTAAATTTTTCTTAACGTTAAAATATTGAAAGCCAGATCGTCATGATACTATTTAGTGTCACATAATCTTCAACTTCAAAAAGCCCTAATAGTATGTTCATTAGTTCTATGTCCTTGAAATGCATTAAAATATTTTAGAAATTGTAGCTGTTGCGTATTCATACAAGATGCAGAAAAAATAATATAGATTGCGTAAGCATGGAAATTATTAAAATTCTATGAGTATTAAAAAGCGTACATCGTATAGACTAACGCAGTGGCGGACATGCATAGCGTTGCAAGAAGTTAATGGATGCAGGTGACTCAAGACCTATGTACAGAAGTGGACATGTGACAGGGTAATATAAATAAAAAGGCCAGATCAGTAATTTTAATCTCAACCTGGGTTTAATTTTCTACAATCAACTTTTCGATTAAGTAATGAAATTATACGTCTCGCCCATTAAATGGATGATGTTAAGGCCCTTCGGATAAATTTCAAATATTCTAAATTCTTTTGTTCTAAATTATAAATTATTTTCTCGCTAGCGTTTAACCAATCACAGTAGAAATGCCATCGTTTTTGTTACCATGCTCCGAGGAACTGGGCTTTACGCTAATTGCAATTTATTATTATTACATTCTAGTTATTGTAAATATATATTTTTTTAATTTATTTGGTTAATGAAAATATCAATATTCTAAAAATGTTACTATCAAGCACGAATGTCTCTTAAATTTTTCTTAACGTTAAAATATTGAAAGCCAGATCGTCATGATACTATTTAGTGTCACATAATCTTCAACTTCAAAAAGCCCTAATAGTATGTTCATTAGTTCTATGTCCTTGAAATGCATTAAAATATTTTAGAAATTGTAGCTGTTGCGTATTCATACAAGATGCAGAAAAAATAATATAGATTGCGTAAGCATGGAAATAATTAAAATTCTATGAGTATTAAAAAGCGTACATCGTATAGACTAACGCAGTGGCGGACATGCATAGCGTTGCAAGAAGTTAATTGATGCAGGTGACTCAAGACCTATGTACAGAAGTGGACATGTGACAGGGTAATATAAATAAAAAGGCCAGATCAATGTTTTAATTTCAGTCTAGTATTTGACATTTTACATCTTTGGAAACTATGCATATATAAAAGAAATACAAAATATCATGTCTTTTATCCTGATATGATATCCTTGGGGTTCATAAATGTAGTTTTACTACGTAGCTGCCTCTTTCATTTGGTTGTAAATAATTTATTATTTAAGTGCTGTGCGTGCTCTTATGTCAAAGTCATTTCGTGGTAATTTGTAGATTGATCTATTTTACACAATAGAAGTTCTAAACTGAACGTTATTTCGTATAACTGGATTCATTAGGTAATATTTTTATTTAATTTATTGGAAACTAAAATGTGGTTTGCAAGTAACTTTGGTTACAATTTTCTTACAATCAACTTTTCGATTAAGTAATGAAATTATACGTCTCGCCCATTAAATGGACGATGTTAAGGCCCTTCGGATAAATTTCAAATATTCTAAATTCTTTTGTTCTAAATTATAAATTATTTTCTCGCTAGCGTTTAACCAATCACAGTAGAAATGCCATCGTTTTTGTTACCATGCTCCGAGGAACTGGGCTTTACGCTAATTGCAATTTATTATTATTACATTCTAGTTATTGTAAATATATATTTTTTTAATTTATTTGGTTAATGAAAATATCAATATTCTAAAAATGTTACTATCAAGCACGAATGTCTCTTAAATTTTTCTTAACGTTAAAATATTGAAAGCCAGATCGTCATGATACTATTTAGTGTCACATAATCTTCAACTTCAAAAAGCCCTAATAGTATGTTCATTAGTTCTATGTCCTTGAAATGCATTAAAATATTTTAGAAATTGTAGCTGTTGCGTATTCATACAAGATGCAGAAAAAATAATATAGATTGCGTAAGCATGGAAATTATTAAAATTCTATGAGTATTAAAAAGCGTACATCGTATAGACTAACGCAGTGGCGGACATGCATAGCGTTGCAAGAAGTTAATGGATGCAGGTGACTCAAGACCTATGTACAGAAGTGGACATGTGACAGGGTAATATAAATAAAAAAGGCCAGATCAGTAATTTTAATCCTCAACCTGGGTTTAATTTTCTGTGCCAAAATTTAGGAGAAGGAAATCATTATGAGGAAAGATGAACGTCTGAGAAATAATTTTATAATACTTTGAAGACATGTTATCCTCGCTAACAAGCACTAGTTACTACGCCTATCTAAAAGTGTAGGTCAAAGGTTTTTCTTTTTTTAACTATTGCATGACATCTGATAAATGATTCGCTGTCATAAATGTTTAGAATAATAAAGCATATAAATCATATATGCATTTGCAATAAAATCTTAATCAATTAAATCGTTACAAATAATGGCAGAAGTTTAACTACCCTTCACCGGTCTGGAAAATTTATTTGTGACATATATGAGATGTACATTTCGAACGCCATAAGACAACACTCACGGGATCAGAGAGTGGCAGATTCTTCTTAAGCTGCCATACGGCAAAAACTTTCTTTTAAATTCTATAGTAGTGTTTTCAACTTAGTTTTTTTAACAACAGAAAAATTATTTTGCCAATCCGAATACAACACGGAGAAAAATAGTCGTAATAGTAACTTAATCTAGTTGGTATTTAAACTATACTCTAACATATCTTATTTTTAAGCAGCTTACAACAGTTACGATTGATTTAACTTAATTCAAAAAAATAAAAAAGTAACAAAAGTTTCTTTTCCGACATATTTATTTATTTATTTACTCTTCATTGTAATACCTAAAACTAAGATATATAATGTCTACAATGCCTTTTGGCATTCTCTGTCAGTCAACCCTGGGTAAGATAAATAAATATGAAATGTAAATTAAATTTTAATATCCAATACATAATCCAAAATATACTATACATATATATATATACATACCCATACAAATTAATTATAGAGAGGAATATATCAGATTCAAATAGTGACGTCAAATGACATTATTTAATTAAATTATACTACCTGTTCGGTTTGGAAGTAGTACACACTCTTTGAAGATGTAAAATAAAGTTTATTAACTTTACCTGAACGCCGTAGCAGCTTGCTGGATATCGGACAGTAGCAGGCGATCCACTTTCAAATTCACTAGATAATTAGTAGCTTTGGGGCTACGACCCAATTTCATCCTTTGTGCGGCAAAATAATAAATTTGGCTGGGCTTAAATTCGATTTGCCTCAATGAATCGAAAGAGACAAAAGGATTAATCCTGAACAATTTTCGTCAAATCAGAATGCTAAAATTGAAGTTTCATCAATGAACAAAAACAGAACCGATCATGCGTTGGTCCTTCCTTACCTGAATTTAATATTTAAATCATTCATACCTAATTATGTAGCTAGTATTACGAATGAAGTAGCAGTGGAAGGGTACTGAATGTACGTGCAGATATAGAATTGAAAGTGGTTTTTAAAATTGCACGGAGTGTACCAAAATACATTAAAAATTAGTTTTTCAGTAACAAAATAGGACGTCAGACTGATAAAAATGTTGAGATGACAGATTTTCTTATGCCGTAAACAATATTAGATGTAGCTAGCACTTGAAGTGATTATATACGTGGACCATCGTCCGTCATCTGTAGAGGTAGGCACAGTTTGCAGATTTCCTTTTAGTATGACTCGAGTTCCACTTTTCGCCTCTCCGGGAGACAGAACATGGTGGACAAAGGAACATTTTCACCGATTTCTCAATAGTAGCTTATTAGATATATTTTATTAACTTTTGTAATGGGCAAAAACGACAGACACTGTATTATTCGTATTTGTAATACCAAAATTACTTAAATGAACTAGGTGATTTATGTATCATTCAAGATTTAGACATTTTATTTAAGAAATAGTTCCAGTGTGGCAACAAATATAATGAAATAATTTACTTAAAAGGAGAAATGGGTCACTGCCATTACGGACAAATGGCTCGTGAATTATGCTAACAATATGAATTATTTATTTAAACTTCAAGAGCGTTTTGCAGTTCATTTTTAAAACACTTTTATTTAGTTCGTCACAGTTTTCTATTCTTTGTATGTGAAATCACACCGCTTATAATGACTTGCAAAGATCAATTTTACAAGTTATTATTACAATTTACTTTTTTATCACCTTTTGTATCTTAATTGAAGAGAAATTAAAAGATCCATAGAGAATTAAGCTCAAAAAGATTGCGAGCCAGAAAATGTTGAGTGAAATTATTTAAAGTGGTTCAACATCCCATTAGCTTTGAGAGGTGTTTCTATTACACAAAGAACACGGGTACCATAGTAGACACAACCTACAAATATCCGCTTAACTTATCTTGTTTGTTACTCTAGTAACAAACAAATTAATATAAAAAATTAAAAAAAATATAAACAAAGACGATATCGATGATCGATGAGTTTATATTTAATATTAATATATATATAAATATATATATATATATGTATGTGTGTGTGTATAATATACAGAATAGAATATAAAAACATTTCTTACAAATGTCGACTTTACCTGAACGCGGTGACATCCTGCAGGCTATCGGTCGCACCTTAGGAGATTTCATAAGGCAGTTGAATTTAAACAATTTCATCGCCCCCTATCTGACAATGGGTATAGTAGAAAGCTCCTGGTTCTAGAGGGTGTTATAAAAAACGGCTGGAAGAAGCGATGGGGTATACTTTCTGTCACACTATCTCCTAAAGGGACGAAAAGTGGCTAGCAGACGGCCGTTTGGATACGTTAAGACGTACTAAATGGAAATAGATTACCTCTGTCGATCTATTTATATATATTTATATACATTTATTTATATACATATACTATGTACCATATAAGAAGCGCAGTAATAAGCTAACAAACAGAGGGTTACGTTATTGTAAGCATCTATATCAAGCAAACTATATTACTTCGAGTCTAAGATACATTAAACCAGAACAATAGTGAATATTTAAAATAAAGGCTTATTTAAATTTTGTATCAGCTACTAATCAACCGGTGTCGATTTTGATTTGTTCTATTTTCAGGTTGAGGATTTAAATTTAATGTATTCAGTTTTTAATATTCGGCAAAAGAAGACAAGGGGCAATCTTCTTATAATATTAAATTGTTAATCAACTTAGCACAAAAGTAAGAAAACCACAAAATCGGTAAAATATTTAATCTGGCTGGCTGTGGAATAAAAAAATATAAAACACTGTAAGTACTTCATTACCGAGCATCAGATATCATCAAAAATTCCTTTTAGCCAAAAGTGCAAAGTCAAGTAAATAAAATAGCTGAAACTGTGAGGTTGATTAAGAGTAAAACCACTGAAATTAAAAAATCTTTAAATAACAGTCTTCACAAAAATGAGGCGAATCAATTAGACTTGATTTTTTAATACATGAATTACTTATAAGCATTACTATGAGTCGGGAATTTCTGTACTGAAATAATTATAATTTTGATTGTCATCATTTTCTGAACAATATAGCATTTTAGCATATCCTTAAGATATAGTACAGTAATGTCTTAAAGTTGAACACTTAAAATATTAATAAATAATGACTAGGTTAAAAAAAAAATTACGCCGTATTGTGTCAAAGCAATAAATAAACTGTCACATTTTCATCAATCTCTTCACTTCTACGAGCCAAAGACCTGAAACATATGGACAGTGTTGCTTCAGTAATTGTAGAGTACCGTATGGGAACATTTTGGTGTTTTGTAAATACCCACGAAGTAAAGAAAAAAAACTACAGCTAATTAATTTCAACAATATGTTTCCTTATCGTTTAGTCGATTAAGAACAAGCAGCTTTTAAGATTAAACGCGTCTTTGCGCGGATGTTACGCGTTATTGTTCCCTTCGCTTTTGTTTCAAGGAATAATTTATTATTTACGTAGGTATTAAAAGGAAAACCAAACAAGGAAGGCAAAACTACATTTTAATATGGAAATAATAATTATATTTAACTCATGTTTCGTTATTTTCTAATAGTTTTTCTATACAATGTGTTGCAAGAATGTAAATTTTATTATAATAACACGCTAGACTACTACACACGCTACACTACGAGAAATAAAAAAAATACAAGCTTTTTGAGTCAGTCATTGTGATATTTGACTCTAGTTTTCGTAGAAGCACACTAATGGCAAATATGTTACAATATAATTTTTTTACATAGCATTAAACATTTCCTCGGGGATTGAAAGAGTGGCGGTGAAGGCACAACCTGTTCCATTTTGATAACTTCGTTACTACGGGTATACAAAGTCGATGCGATGTTACGGCATTAAATTTAACCTCATCTTGTACAAGGCATTTTGAAGTAATATGCCAAATATCAAATACATAGTACAGAAGATTTGTCATAGGAAATATTTTTAGTTTTAGTTACTTTGACTCAAGGTGTATATGTGCTAATAGTAATAGTAACTATACTATAGACCTACGAGATACAGGTCAAAGATCTTATCTTCATCCTACCAAGTCGTAAGTCTTGCCGTGGCCAGCAAACTATTACTCACGTGGAATGTGTACATGTGTATTTTTTGAATTATTAGCTCGTCACGTGTCATAACTTTGAAACAATTTAAATTATACTGTTATGAGTGGTATCGAAACTTATAATACTAGAAGGGAGCTTTATATTTTATTTGAATAAAGGTTTTTTTATTATTCTGCATAATTTTGTTATGTATAGAGTACTAAGTTTCCATAAAATGCCGATGACGTCAAATCCATCCTGCAGGCACTGCATACCATTAATGTCAAGCGGTGATTCTCGAAATGTCAATAAATACTCGTAAATACCTGCTATTGACTTTTAGAAGTACTGCATTACATTGAGTTATAACAGGCAAATTGCTAATTAAATAAATTAGTCATTGTGATTCACTTCAGAAAATAATTAAATATTTTAGTAGTGTCAACTACTAAAACATTTAATTATTTTCTGAAGTGTTCAAGGACCGATTATAATTCAGAAATTATTGTTAAAAAACGGAAAAGTAACAGAAGTTTTCAGTTAGCTTTGTGCTCAAGAGTTGTGTACAGTTAGTGTCAAGGTAAATTATTTCTTTAATAGGCCTAGGCTATAACTATCGTTGAAAAAAACCTATTCTTGCGTGCCCCAGGTCACATATTCTTGATTTATTTTTCCGATTAGAATGCAGGTCATGAAAGCCATTTCCATGCATAGAATATTAGCAATATACTGAATATCGTGACTTACATGCAAATGAGAGAGGTTTTTGCTTTTTAGCTTTATTTAGGAGCTATTTTCAAGTTCACTTCAACACTTAAATATTTAAGTAGCATTGTTTCTTTATCTATGAACATAAATAAAATTGAAGTGAATTTGAAATAACTGATTTTCTAAAGCTAAGTAAAAACCCATTTTTAAAGTTCTGGTTCTCTTTGACCGGATATCTTGGTAAATGTTTAACAGACTTTAAATGGACTTTCTACCAGAATAATATTTAGGGTTTATAGGGGAAAATTAAAATCTTTTCAATTAGTTCCTCTTCTTAAATTCACACAAGTATTTTATATACGCCTTCAATGTTGTGTTTGTAAAATTATACAGCTAAAATAATTCGTTTTTACAACTTCTTCATGAGAACTTATTGTTTTATAGGCTATTGGATTTTAGGTATCATGTTATTAATATGAGGCTCAAAAATTATTTTTTTGCATTCGTTTTATTCTAGATATGTATTTAGTGCCGTCGGTAGTGCCTACGTACTTTTTACACAAAATTCCCTTATCATGCAACATGTTGACAGCAGCTTATATCAACATTACCCGTGCTATAATTTGGTGATGGTAACTTACCACTCACTGATCCATGTTTTACAGCCACCTTCATAATTTAGCGTTTAGTTAAGATAAGCCATTATTGGTTTGAATAACTTTATTCTACATCGTAGTTTAGGCGACTTGACGTTACCTTGCCAGCCTGTATATAGTACACTACAGGACAAAGGCCTCTCCGATAAGAAGGATTTGCCATAGTCGCCACGTTTGGCTAGCGAGCGATCATAGTGCCAGACACCTAAGACGATGCTGTCGGTAATCAGCTTGTTTAATTTTGATTTTGTATTTTTCGTAATAGTAATTCCGCCATCTGTCGATAGGCATTGCGATTTTCAAAAGTTTTCCTTTAGTCTCCTTTTGAGACACCGACGGGAAGAAAAGGGAAGGTAGGTTCTTACGCTAATACCACATGGCATCTGTGGACTAAATACAGCAGTTTACTTATAATGACAGATGAAGAAGAAAATAAAGTTATTGTACAGTGGATGTTACTGACTTAATTTCTGCAGCCTATGGTTCAAGAGGCTACGCACCCTTCTGCATATTTGTTACTGTGGTACTGCATTAAGCATTGGTTACTGTGGTGTTGGTACTGTCCCGCAATGCCTTTGAAACCTACCCGAATTTGGAGGAATTCTCCCCAATCTGGCATCACTTGTTGGCATAAGGCTTTCATTTAAAAAGTAAACACAAATTACCCACAATTAGAAAAAAGAAGATAAAAAGAATCCATACGTCTTTAATCTAGGTTAAATAACAGAATAAGATCCTATACATTTATTAAGTTCTTATTTGATGATTGCGTAGGACGATCTCCGATGAATGCAGGTGGCTCTAGTGGTTTATGGCAATCTATGGGAGGCCTATGTTCAGAAATGTTTTTGTGACAGGCTGAAATGATTATGAATCAAGAAAATGCAAGTAAAAATATTCTAAGAATAGTAACAACTCAGGTATAACATGATCTTTGGCAGAGTTCGGCTCAAGATTTTGATTATATTAGTTTATTTACTTTAGACATAGTAACCCCAAATTTCTAACGCGAATGTTTCGCGTTACATACGATTGAGATTACTCTAGTTTTCATATTTTCATCTCTTTTATCTTCTTCAGGTGGCATTTCTTTACCCTGTTTTCATGGACCGTACAGTACAAAGTTGCATAATATTAAAGTCTTTACAAATCAATCCCATGATCTTAACTAGTACTCGCATATAAATTAGTGTTGAAAATAATCAGTTTCTAACTTCCTTATCAAATAACTTTTACGAATTTCTTCGACAGCCTATCTTCTTTCGTCTATTTAAGAAATTTTCCTAGGTCTTGAATAATAAATTGGGTCACACTTAAGCCAATTTGGGATTCCTTCTTGCTAATGGCGTCGAAGTAGCTATGCGAACAACGGTTCCTCGTTACTGCCACGTGGTTAATGTTTTGTATAAACTCAAACCACGTAGCAGTAAATCAATATTCCCTTGAATGTCTAGTGGCAGTGACGCAATAACCATGTCCTCATCAGCCCCGTCATCCGTAACGATATTTTGTGGTGGTCATATTTTAATTTGCGTTATATTGGAACTTGGCTGTAACTTAAAACACAGATTAAAACATACGAAGGCAAGGTGTAAGATAATTGTGGCATTAATTTCGATACTACAATTTTTTTAAATTACCCTTATAACAACAGGTCTATAGAGATCTGAATATTATGTTACAACCAATAAAATATTCAGACTTTTTTAAAAGATTAATTGCAACAAGCAGAGTTTCGCCTTTTGCGTTCAGATCTGAATTGCGATAAGATGCGCTTTTATACAGTCTTTATGCGGAAATAGACCAGAACTAATAAAATAAATAGGGTACTTCCGGTATCTAAATGGCTTAATTAAAATAATCTAATGTTATGAAAGTGAATTAAATATTAGGAACTCTGTTATGAAATTATTTAATATTGTTTAATTTTTTTAACGGAGTTACCTTTGACAGAGATTATCATTACAATCCTTAAATAGACAATATTCAAATTAAATTTCTATTAAAAGTTAACAAAATAGAAAAGTAATTATAATTGAGTAAAACTAATCAGACAAATTATTATATTTATGAATGATAGGGGTTTGGCGGATATACCACCGCCATTTACATCGGATAACAATTAACCAAGTTACTAATACACATGTTGACTTTGTCAGTCTACTTCGATTTGCTTGAAGGACAACATCTGGGAAAGACCTCACTAACTTAAGCTTAAGTGTATTCGCGAATTAATTTTACACGAAAAATTCAAATTACCTTAGAAATATTTACATTTACGACAATTTCAGCGTGCTACTAAAATTATGATTTATTTTTGAGGTGTTTTACTCTTTTGGAAAAAAACTTTTACATTATCTATCGTGATATTCAATTTTTGTAAACGACAAAGAAGTTTATTAATCACTATCACACCTCTCTTTATCATCGTGAAATATATTCATTGTGTTTTAAAGTTAACTTAATAAATTGCATTGACACTTCTCAAATACCCTTGACGCCAAACGGTCCAGTGGGCGAGGTTTATTGGAACAGTCGTATAATAAAGCCCAACCGCTCTGATCAGAGCCCGTATTCCCAATGGCACAGCTCCTTTTCTCCGTTATGAAGTGCCCTGTCACTAATATTCCTACTACTTTTTTCTCGTTTCGTATACAGTATACCGTTAAACATGATCCTATCTCCTTTTACTCCATAATTATCGTAATAATAATCGTATTTAATTATAAAACGTGTTTTATTCTAGGAAGTATTAGTTAAACTGGACATAAGTATTAATTAGACCTAACAAACCTAACATAAAGATTTTCCTAGACGAAGCATTAATTTTTTAACTCCCTATACAGTATTTTTTCATGAATACTACATCATTAGATGGGAATAGTGTGATGAGAGCATGAGAATAGATAGATTGATACACAACTGCGCGAGCGTCCTGCCATAGAACTTGAATGCGTCTGCATATGTTTTGTTATATACATACTCATGGACCTTAGCACACAGATGATTTTTTTACGGGATTGAGGTGAAAAAAAGAACTTACAGTCCTCCCGATAAGTGGCTACGCCAGCCCATGGATACCTGCAAACAACTACAATCGATAAAGGTTACAGTTGCATCCTTGAGGGATAAGATGAAATGCCTCACAACCAGTAATTATAGTGGCTATCTACACCTTTGAAACAAAAACACAACAGTAATTGCACTGCAGTTTGGCGGAAAAAATAGGTAGGAGTGTGGTGGCATCCCTTACGAATACTGGGTAGAGAAGGAGTCTACCATAAAAAAAAGACATGACTATACATAATCTAGTATTCCTATCTGTGACATTAAAGGCAAATGTCACGGATGTGTCTGTAATTTTTTACTTTATGTATACTTACTCATGAAACATATATTCACATTTAACGTTACGTGTAATCGTAACTCATGTTTTCTTACCGTGCTCAAAGATGTTTCAATTCAAAAATCATCTAGTACGTCACAGAAGTTTTGTCAAAGTTATTGTTGTCAAGACAAAACTCAAAGTATAACACGGTAATGATGACTGGGAATCAGATATAGGGTACCTGGTCAACATCAAAATGTCAAGTTCGCAACTGTGATATATTCTTTACAATACTAAACATTTGAAACCTTAGATCAAAGTGCTGGGGACGCCTGTCCGCACTGGTGCACTGGACTTTTACCGGCTCCAAAACTCACTCAAATATTTGACTGGTAGATTTTTTCCCAGCAACTATAATTTACCTATAAACACATTTATTTACGGCACGCTAAAGATAAAAATACCAGAATACCTAGGAAATCAGAGACAATTCAGATTTGTCACATTCCAACCAAAAAAATTCCTGCCTACCTGAATACCTATCACAAAACAAAGTTTTCTAACGCTTCTACCTGGCCTCTAACTCGTAGTAAAGTAGCATATTTAGAAAACATTTTGTTAATGATTTTTTCTTGATAATGTAACAAAATAACTCAGTTACTACAGTCTAAATTCACACTTCCATCGTCATTTCTTTTATCAATTATTTGCTGTACAAATTGTTTCTTATTTTCCGCTTCACAATACTTTAAAGCAATAATAAAGATAGATTTGAAGATAGAAACAGTACCATTTCAGAAAAAAAAAATTAAGCAAATGTATGACATATATTAAATTCTAATTTTTCACGTTATCATGATTATCAGAGTAGGTGAACAAAGACGTGGTGACTGTATCTGTATGAAAGTCTCCATTATGAAGTTACTAAATCCGCAAGTATTGAATTGTGACCTTTAAAAATATACTAGTAACGTATATACTGTTAACGTTCTTGTAGATGACAAGTGTGTTAACAGTATATAATAGCGTAATAACAGTTCAGACAAGCGTGTAATCGACTCGTGGAAAAGCCAATTGGCTTTAATCGGCTTTTTTATGTACTTTGTTCAAGTAAATTATCATTTATCCTTTTAAATAAATTAAATGAAGAATCTTTATCTGACATAAGAAATACAGATTTCGTTTGTTAATTTACATTCTTTTTTTTTTATCTACCTCCGTTGAACATATACCAAATGAATAGTTTATACTTTAGATACGACAAAAATATTTTAAAACCAAAAATTATTTTAATTTTAGTTTTATTTTTTGCTTTTATGTGGCGCAGATGGATAAAAGCATGTGTCTCTATCTTTAAAGTGTGTAATATGTATATATATAAATAATACACAATTTAAAGCTAACTACTACACAATTCTTCAATCAAATGAAGACCTAAGTATGTCAAGGCTTTTCTATATTCAAAATCTCCATGAAGTGTCGACAGTTAAGTATGATTATATGAAGATGGGACGAATGTAAGAAATACAGATTATATCATGGAAAAAGATATAGAATACTTTTTGTTTCGATGATGTGTTTCCTTGGGGCAAAATTTATGATAACGCTAGCGAAGCTTCGGATAGACGCCAATGCTATATTTATGTACTTAAATTGTATTTTGAATGTTTGAAATGCGATGTGCGGCTTATTCATTGATTGCGAAGCTTGAATGTAAATCTGACTGAATTTAATAAATTATTCATACTGTTAGCACAGTCCTCAAGACACTTGCTTACCGAGGGAGTGACCTATTTTACGTTCGTTACAATTTTGTTATTATATTACACTAGCTATCCACATGTATATTCACGGTTTATTGCTAGAATTGAGAATTTAAATGTTGTGTGTGCAATGGGATTTCCATTTCTTACCGACGGTAGAGGCTAGGCTTCCTGTAGTGGATTCTTCTTCTTCATAAACCTTTTCATAGTAGTCCACTGCTGAACATAAGCATCTCCCAATGTAACGATTTTCCATAATTATATCGTTCGGCAGTCGGATTGACTATCGCAGTATCAGTATCACTGCTGCCGATCACCGATTTATTTTTTTCGTACTAGCATTATTTTGGCATTGACGATTCGCCATCTGTTAGACTAAGATTTTCGATTATAGTAATTTATAATACCAAGATAGGAATTGTAATCCAATATTATTTATAGATCAAATATAGGAAAACCAATAGACTTCAACAATGCGATATTTTGTTAATTCTTGTTTAAAAATTATAATACAATAGATAAAAAATCTGGTTTAAATTATGTTGATGACGTGTCTATCATATATTATATTAACAGTCATACTGTTAACTGATATTTAGCAGGAGGTGGACAAATGCAGGTAGCTATATGAGATGATATTTGTGATATTTGCTTTTACATTGACTGTGATTATGATTTTAATGAAATTGCCATGATTGTAGTGCTAATTAAACCTAGAAATCACTTTTGACCAAATATTTTTTAGTCTTACCGCAGCTAAATAATCAGCCAGGATAGCTAATTAGTTAGGGGTAAGCCTCCGAATCAGGAAACTAAATTTTTAGATTAGTAGACTGTGCGTGGTAGAGTCAAGCGTCGGCTTTTGCTGCTGCTCGAAAGGGCAGGCTCGGCCGGGGTACCGCATACCCCGGCCTCGCAGATTAACGACGTGAAGTGGAGGTATCAGGTGTTTCTGCGTCTCGTTCGTTGAGTGAGGTAACCGGAGGTACACTCGCCCCCTTCCAACTCCTCCTTTCCAAATATCCTTCAAATCCTGTAACGTTTTAATTACATCAACCTGCATGTTGATGTATTTAAAATAAGTATAAAAATCAATAATTACATGGTTGTCGCGGAGAATATACCATCTGTTTCACCAGATGCTAACCTCACCTTCACGTGGCTAGCAAAAACACAAGCAATCGAATGAAGGCGGAATATCCAACCGATTTTACCGAACCCGAATCCCACCTACCCAAGAAGTGTATGCCGGCTTTTACTGGTGCTTTCATGGAGAGGCTTATGTTCAACAGTGTACTAGTGAAGCCTGATAAAGAATTACAGGATTACTGGTTCCGTAAGTACCTTACTACTTTTTGTTGACCTGCGTAGTTATTTAAACATTTTTTGATTCTCTTTTGACGAAAAGTTTCTCCGTATGTCCATTATGATAGAAATCTATTTACTAGTCTATACAATTTCTCGAAAACACCCGCATTCTATTGGTCTGATAAAACCGAGGTTCAAAAGATTGAATTCAGACAACAAAAAAAAAACGCTTTTAGGGACATAAGTAACAAAGAAAATAACATTTTCCACAATCTTGTCCTTTGGATATAGGTAATGATAGAATTAGATCAATATAGTCTTTAAAGTTAATGTTTGAAATATATGTTTTAAAAGCTAGACTATCTTCTACGCTACTGATAGTAATTATAACTAAATTCTTTAATATTTTAAATTTACTTTAAAGCTAAAGTAAGACCTTACCTTACTTTATTAAGGTTTTTATATCTTCAGGTGATGCTTTTTAATTTATTACATACTCGCCACTAATGAAGTTGATCCCCATCGGTATGTTAGATTAAGATTCGGCAAATTGGACTGAATTTTTCGCCATTATTCCGTCGCTAGAGCGTCGCTTGTTAGCTAACTGGGTGTAATACGCGCTGTGACGTTGGCATTTGCAGAAAAAGTTAATAAATTTTTCCATAAAGAGTGATTAAAAAAATGTATAAAACTACAGGTTGTATTAAATAAATAAAATATAACCAAGTGTCTCTTGGATAGCATTGACATTCTTCTCATGTGTATCTATTGTAATTTTTTACAGACCAAATCTCACAGGAACTAACAAGATTCAACGCGTCTGTGAGCCATAAGAACTTGTTTCGTTCGAGAATCAAACCCTCGACCCACCGGAGCCAATGGCATAGTCACCAAGCCCACCGAGTGGAAACTCAAACACCGATGGCGAAATATTATAACGCAGACTACTTAAATTTTATGCATAATTTCTAGGTTGGCTTACGTAGATAATAACGAGTTATACATGAGTTTTAAATGAATTAATCAATGGATGTTCCTTTAGCCGTTATTTAGCGTCGCAAAAGTCTACTACTAGTTCTTTGTTCCCGTAGGTACGACACCCACAAGGACCACGACAAGCCTAATATTATAAACTGCACATCGGTAGCTTATATATATATAACATAATTCCAAATGACGTAATAATGATAAATAATTCTACTGAAAATGTAATTTAATCCACTATGTCCATGACGTAATGTAAAGACTGCAAATTGTATATTGTAATTTATATTTAGGATTCATACTTATTAAAAGTAAAATGAATTAAACCAAATCAAAAAATAGAAATTTCAGTTGACAAAAAGTAAAATTGTTTGCAATCTACCACCATTTCGTAATGAGATTCCTCTAACGGAGAAGAAACAGGCGAAAGAAACTCCGCAGGTATATTGTTACCAAATTACAAAAGAAGAGAACCTTATTTTGTAATTTGTTAACGATATATTTTTTAAATAACAGTTTCATGTATTTTTTAGAAATAGCTTGGTAGCGATCAACTAATTCCACGGTGTTAGTATCATCTACGTATTCCGTACTATTATAATAACAAGATTTTCAAAAATCTTTGTAAACTTACTGGGATTTTCGTTGTAGAAACGCATAAATTGAGAATGAGTTACTATATTGAGACGAATAAATTGCATTATAAGCGTGTGTTAGCTCCTTGTATTGACATTATGTACATCGCTTCGTATTAAACATTTTTAATTTCTTTACATACGTAATATTTTGTTCTATATTGGCAGGTAAAAGCTAATATACTTATTTCTTTAAATTTATCTCTAAGTAATGCTCTAGAGCATAGGTTATAAATAGCTTATATGGCCCGCTTTAGTTTTGATGTGAAACAATAAAAGATTCAAGTGTTGGTTTAATTTAATTTAATTTAATTTATGTTTCGAAAGTGATCATAATACATCGACACAATACATTATAATTTAAAAACGAGATATTTAAATACTTGTTAATTTAGTATCTTTGCTAGACTGCTTTATCTATCTAGCAAGAATACTAAATTATATATATATATCTCAGTCAACAGTTATGATAAATTATAACAATAAAATTTGGATGAATTTTAAATTTTTGGACGAAAAGCCTTTTGTCATGAAACAGTTCAAGAGACAGAAATAATTCAGACCGTAGTTTGAGTTGGGTAACTATGTCGCTAAAATCTTTAGGAGCCCGTAGGGTATCGTAAAAAATAAATGACTGCCGCAATTTTAGGCCTTTGTACGTTATTCACATAACGGAGAAACATTGTGAAAGAGAATTTTAGCAACTAAAATTCCAAATATATGTTAGATTATTTTATTCACAGTACTGCTAGTAAATTTATCTTATTTTTGTTATATACACCCACAAAGCGCCAGGCCTAATTCATGCCGCGAGCGCACTGTGCAATATTTACACAAACCATTTCGAACCCTTTTCAACCCCTCTCTATCTTCGAGTTTAGTTACGATATAGCGCTATTTTTGGGCATAGATTCACACAAGTAGCTTGGCACAGCAATACACACAGTCATAGTGAGAAATTGACTTGTATTTATTAATGGAATATTCTTTATTCTGAAACTGTAGTTAAGTATTATCAAATTTTCTTTTGGCTTAATGATTAAAATTCATTAACTTGTAGAGGATATAAAAAAGCTAAGGCAGAACATAAAAAAAATCATTTTGTAATTATTCAATATCGTAATCATAAACATCAGCATTGAGGCCGTTCTTTAGGACCTCTATCACGAAAAAGACAGACTATAAACATACTTGAGTGCGATTTAGATATAACGGAACGGCTCAGCGTGGTCGTAGCCCATTTTACAATGCTATAAAGGAAATTGATTTGTCTATTGTAATGTGATTACTCATATTTGCATATACATCTAAGAATTCTTGCGGTCGGTGTGTAGTTGCAGTTCCATCCTCTGCAATTTTGTATTAAATTAAAGTAGTCCAGGTCTTTTTTATATCATTGGATAAGTTAAAACGAGCTAATAGTCCATGCGACGGCAACTGGCTGTTGCAGTCTATGTAAATTTCAAACAACTTCAATTGAAGAATGTTTGAGATTCATTGTAACGTCAGAAGCTAAGATGGAACGTAGCCTATAATTATTCTGACTCTCTATGCCCTATAAACCAGAACATGTCAAATGCTACTTATGTGGTAAATGAGGTACTTGTATATTTATCATCGTTACAACCAAATTAACTGCTCAGTGTAGGCCCTCCATGTATTGCTACAAAGGACGGTCCTAAGCAACCTGCACTCATCGACTTCAAGTCATGAATGCAGTTTGCATCAAGTTGATGAAAGCAGATCGCCTTCAATATTTTTCTAATAACCATCATGTAATATATTATCGCCTTGGTAATAAAGTAACTTAAAACGTGCTCTATTTAATGATCATTATCGTTTAAAATTAAAGTAATCATAAATATAAAATCTCATAAGATAAAAGGAAATGTAAATCAAATGAATGAAAATCTAAATACGACAAGCTTCAGTTAAAGCACATAAATGTCGGTTAAATTTCTATATTATATTTTGTTTTTATTTTTGTACATTTCCAGCAAGCTAATTGGTCTGCAAGCTAATTGGACCAGCATAAAAACATCAAAAATATAATGTTTTTACAAGGTAACACTTCGAAAACAATAAAAATCAACAGCTCTCGTTCAGAAGAGGTTTTAAGAAGCCGTGCCACAATATCTAAATTAATAAGTTCGTTAAACTAAAAATTTTGCAATTTCAGATCTAAGTTTTTTCCCATTATTTTTAGTTTATTTAAATTCTCTACATTTTTCTTCTACATATTTTATTTTTGGATTGGAACAGAAAATGAAAAAGGAAGTGAGCGTTCACTTTAGCAAATTATTTGTTTTTATTGTTATACATATCTATTGAATCTTTGACTTATAATATATGAAATTAGAGGCAATAGGAGGAATAGGCTCTTGTAATTTAGGACTTCATCGCCACTTAAATGCAAAATAAATAAAAAAAAAAACTTACCCTCAAAGTATAGCCATACAGAATAATGCATTAATCAAATTTTGAACGTGACTGAATAAAGTTACTTTGATGTCGTGTTGAAATTCAATGCGGTTATAGGAGTATTCAAACGATGTTAATCCATTACTTTGCTGTTGGAGAATGGCTGTACATTGATGTATAGTTTCACGAAATAAATAGTGGGAAAACGTTTTAAAAACTTTCTGCTAAGTTCCTGATGGTTGCTGAAAGTTATCTCTACTGTTTAAACAATTAATCAGAAAAGTGTTTTATATTTTCGATTTGTTTAACTGATTTTTAAATAAAATTTATTCAACGTTCAATGAATAAAAAAAATCAGACATACTTATGATTAATCAATGTTATGTAATGTAAATTAAAAATGTATACATTCTTAATAAGTTTTTTTTAGAATAACTAATTAATTAATAAGTGAAAATTTACAGCGTACAGTTATTAAAAAAGGAACGTTAAATTTTCGACTTTTAATTAGTGACCAAAGAAAATAAATATCTATTTTGAAGTAATTCTGAAGTAAAAGCAAGAAATACTAAAGTATTCGATTTTTTTTCGATTCGACCTAAGGCTAATTACTTAATACCTCAAACCCTAATTTAGCTTCATACCTACCATCGGCATTTTCGCTAATTGTTCTCAAAATTATACTCAAAAGTAAAACCAATCGAAAGCTTACGCTACGCTATCAAAAAATCAAGGTCTTGGAAGTATTTATTTGTTTTTTTTATATTTTACTCCTAAAAAACTAATGAGTTTAAAACACATTACTTTTTTAAAGAAGCGCATGAATTAAAACTTATCAAACTTTTAGTACCTTTGGCTACTACACGATTAAGTTTTATTCCATATATATATAACTTGACTAAATTTCACGTTCACTATAAATTTTAAAGAAAATCTGTGTCTTTGATTATGCATTACACAGCCCCGATAGTTGAGTGGTTAGTTTATCTACCTCCGAATCAAGAGACGTGAGTTCAATTCCACGGCTGGCTCGTACCTATGAGCTTTTCGAAACGTATGTACGATTTGAATTTGTATTGCCTACATAAGCTTCGGTAAAAAATTGGATAATTTACTAAAATGTAGACCTCTGACCACCCCGGTATTGGGTCGTGATAGTTTATTTTTTAATGATTGGGGTTAATGAGATTTTTTTTAATTTTAAAGCTAACTTTTAAGTATTTTTGACAAATAAGTTTTGTGTATAAGTTAATTTAGTTTTAGTTACGTTTAATTCGAAACATTATGTCATTGTTTTTATAGTTAGAGTTTGCTACTTGTTTTAACATATCATTAAACATATCATTACGCAAATCTACTTTAATAACAAAACGAAAAACAAATTATAAATTTATTGAAACAGAGTTTTGATATATTTTCCGTTCACATATACAACATACATCACCTGCAACTTGTACTAATTTTTTAGTCAACTATTTGAAATAATCTAAAATGCGTTTTAGACTCAAAATACTTTTTAATTACTTACTTGAGTTCATTTTATTGTTTCAAAATAAATTGTCCATATGGTATATACATGATATATGATGGGCAAAAACTCGTACATTTCAAAAATATTCTTAAGCATTATATGACAACACTAAGCTAACGGACAACTAAGGTAATGTTTGGCCAAAAACATGAAGCCACAGCGAAAATCAAAATAAATTTATTACATTAATTAGTCAACTGAGGTTTAAAAAAAAGATTTTGTTTCCAAATTTAATGGAATATACCTTTAGCGTAATCTGTAAAAACGCGAGACATTATTTTATTTTTATCTGCAATGATTGACATCTTTGCTTTGTAGACGCTTAAAAATTCCATCAATTAATTAATTATATCAATTAATATTTCGCCGCCGCGATCTTTTAATCGTCAAGTGTACAACTTGTTTATCAAAACTACGTGAGAAATTGAAATTGATTGAAAGCCTTCAAATGTGGAAAAGGGTCGTTCCCTTTAATAACACAATAAAAATGTCATTTCTGTATCGAAGGAAAAGTGGATTCGACTGAACGATTTTTATATTTTTTGAAATGATAATATTTTTGACGGATTTTATCGCGTTTGGTTTTGTTTTTGTATTCCCGACGTTTTGAGTGCTTTACAGCAGCCGTGGTGACGGAGGGGCTGAGGTGTTAGACGTCCAGATGTCATAGTCAACTCGGGCTACTTTCAGCTTATAATTACTAATTTTTATTTTTAAATTTTTAAATATCGTAAAATCCGTAAATAATCGTTTCATTTCAAATGAATACAAGTATTCGCGTTCGCGTAAATACAAGATTTTTATATAGATAAATATTGTAAATAGTAATGATGGAATAATATTAAAATTGCGCGGTGGTGCCTAAGAGCTATGGATAATAATAATCTCCTACGTTATTACATTGCGTTATTAGTACCAGCGACTATGTGACGTTCTGACATTGCGATCATAGCCGATTTTCTTCCAAGCGCGGCAAATACGGCAAATTTGAATTGAACCAAATGTCCAACTAATGACTTTTTAGAATAAGATAACGATAGGCAGAAGCTTAGATGGTTCAACGCTGTCTCCTAGGTCCTATTTGGAAACAGGATTCACAAGTAATACTGATAAAATTCAAATGTTGGCTATATATATATGCTACAGAGTACAGAGAATACCGCCGTTGAAACAAAAGTTAAAACAAAAAGTATTTTATAATTCTCAAAAAAAATACGAATAGGATGCATTTAAAAAAAAAAGAATCAAAAAGAGGATGTTTCTTTTGCCTGTTTCTTTTCCGTCAGAGGAACCTCGTTACGAAACTAGATTTAAAAAAAAATGAGATTTGACATTGAACGAAATTGTTTTGTTGAATTGACTGAACGAAATTATTTTTCTTACGTTGAAGAATAAAGAATTTTCATTCATTTCATTTAATTCATATAAATTAATGAAAGGAGATTGGGTAAAAATCTTGCTTATATACAGTTAGTGTTAATAACAACAACCAACCAAGCTTTGTAGGAAGTTAAATACTTTCTTACTTCATAGTATACATATGAAGTAGTACGAGTATATGACGGCAGGTATAATTTAATTTTGACAAGGAGCAAAGAAACCACTGGTCTTTATATAAAAGACATGCGGAGAAGGGTATTGAAATATCTATTTTTGACCTTTTGCGTTTTAATACTTTTTACCGTTAATCCTTGTTAAATGGGCGTACGTAGGTTAAAGTTTTTGGACGTCGAGCTTTGGACACATTACGTTATAATATATAAATTATCGAAACAACGTCAAGAATTTTTGTTTTATTTTTAAAATAATCACTATATAATTATCACAACAAAGTTATAAAAGTAAGGTTATCAATGTTAGATATTTATCAAACATTCATTCACCGAAAATAAGAGGAGGTAAATCCAAATGGTTATAAACTCTTATTTTCGGTTGGGTTCTAGAGCTGAAAATGTTGCTACGAAAAGTGGTGACAAAACTCGCCACACTCTTGGTTCACCGTGGGAGACCATGCCACGGTTACTAAGCCCCACCGCCACGACAAGGCGGGAACCCATTCGGGGGGGTATTAGAAATCATAATCTTACCTAACCTAACCTAACCCTAGGGACGGACATATAAAACAACCGAAAATGGATAAATTTGTTACCTAATTTGATCTATTGATGAAGATTATTAATTAAGAGACCTTACTCGAATGTTGCTGCTGAATGAATATTCGTTGCTCGATGAAGAAGATGGCAGTAATGTATAAAGTGGGTGATATTTCTTTGCTTATATTTCCCTTGAGGCCTACAGCGCCTTTATCTTTATTGCCTTGTTTCTTTTGTTTTTCTACGGAAAGTGCTGAAATGTATAATTTTATCATATTTAATAATATATATTTTTTCTTCATTTCTTCAAACCTACACCTAAATTAAAAACGTTGGAGTTTTGTAAAACAATTTGGCTAAACAGCGACGATCTGTCTAAGGATTCCGCAGTATGTGGATGCGATAATTCTTTGACATTTGGCTAAATGATTCTTCTTGTGGAGGGCTGTAATATATATCTTTAGATTTGCTAAGCTCTTTGTTCAGTTTCTTTTATAGGATAGGCGCCAAAACGAGCTAGTGGGTCACCCAGATGTTACTATCACTTACGTGACGAACGATGTCCGAACATCTGCAACACCAGAGGAACTGCAAGCGCGGTGACGGCCTTTAAATATATTTGGGGAGGGGGAGAGGAGCCTCCTATTACTTCACACACCGAATGAAACGCAAAAGCATAAGATGCCTCTACTTCACTCCGATATTCTGCGAGACCTTGGTACTACCCTAGTCGAGCCGGCCCATTCGAGCAGCAGCAAAAGCCGACGCTGGACTCTATTTTAAAATATTAATATTTTTTACAAATAATGGTGATGATGATGATGTTCAGCTAAATGGAGGCGGTGGACAAGAACCCATCTTCTCTTCATATCTCATGGCTGTTGTCTACTGAAATATCAATTAAACGGGAAGAAAAGTAACATTATCTCTTGCAAACCATTATATTTCAATGTAACTATAAGGGGAAATTTATTTATTTTTATTTTATTCCCGACTAACAATTACAATTTAAGGATGTCTTAATGCCATAATTAAAAATGTAACACAATAAATCGACCCATTGAAAATCGTTGAAACCACAAAATAACAACTACAAAATTGTATCTAAATGTATAAATCTCACTATTAAATTTCCATAAAAGACACTTTTCAATTTACTAAGCACTTAACATAAAATGTATAAAATCTACAATCCCCTTTCTTCCCAAGGGAGTCGTAAAAGTTGACTAAGGGAAAGTATTGAAAATCTCCCATGTATCATTATAAAATCATGGAGTCCGATAGATAGTAGATTTACAAGGTTTACCCTTTTTTCAAAAAAAAAACATGCGGTAAATTGATAAATAGAGGAGGAGGAAAATGACAAAACCTCTCATTGGAGGAGGCCTACGTCCATCAGAGAGCTTAAGGAAGATAAGATAAAATTACAAATCTAGTTTTGATTGCATTTCATTGGTATTGCAAATGCAAGAACCCAAAAATTAAAAATAGGCAAAGCAAAGTCGATATTGATAAATATCCAGATTCCATTACTATACACAAAAAAATATACATTGCGAGTAAGAAATATATGTTACACAGAAAAAAAACTCCCCGGTAAATAACTCTTTATAAAGTAGGCGTTACGATAATTTAAATATTGTCGCATTTGCGTATATTGGATATATCTGGTCTTGGTTTTTTTGTCGACATCTTTGTACTAGATGCAACGATACAGAGAGTTCGCTGAAAATACAGAGAAAATTCATTGATTATCATCCTCAGTCTCTTAATGTCCACCGCTGGACCGGGGCCTCTTCCAATGAGACATTTTTCTCGTAATTTCCACGCTTGGCTAGTGGACTGGTGACTTGCAGCATAGACACCTAGTTCGTCACCAGTTTGAGTTACTGACACGACCTACAAAGTGTTGCGGGAAGTGGGTGGATACAGGTACCTCAGGATCTTACTTTGAGGCAATCTTTAGGGGAGGCTTTGATTTAGCAGTGGACTTTTGACAGGCTATAATGATGATGATGATGTAGTATTAATATTTAAAAAAAATACTACCTACAAACCTACGTTCATTAAGAAGCTGAAGTAATTAATGTCATCTTAATTTTCCTGTTACATTTTAAGTGTGAAAATTATGTAATTAATTAAGCGTCTAATTAAAGGATCGACTTTGGTAAGTCTTTTAATTAAATCAAGGGTTCTTTCTTTTCTCCCAATCGAAATAATTTATAAAGATAATAGAAAAAAACATTAAAGTCTTAATTATTTCCTTCATCTTCTTGAACTACCTTATAATACACTGCTAAGCAGATGGATGGGCGATCTGCGTAAGTATCACATTCTTCCTTATTTGTGCCGCCAAATAGCATTGTGTCCACTATTGTGTTCTGGTTTGAAAGGTGTTCTGAGCTGGAATGGCTCGTTGTAATGCTTTCCATTTTAGTCCTAAGGGGTGACAATACATTTTTTGTTGAAGATATACCATCAGGTTGGCTGTAAGTTCTTCTGTCGCCCTAATCCTATAAAATACCTTAGATGCTGCTTACCTCAATCGGTCTGCGTCCCGCTATTTGTCGGTAGTTCTAAGGTTTTGCAAGTATTTCCCTTAGTCATATTTTACAGGGCTTTCATATGGCTTCTAGAAGTTCTACGATCATTGAAAAAAAAAATTGTAGATGTCAATTTACAAAACGTCCTTCTGTAACAAATCTGTAAACGATTAGTCCACCAATGTCGGTCTCAACTCTCCCATCATTAAAATTTCTAACCTAACCTTTATTGCAAACCTTTCAAAGTATTCAACGATTTCCTTACACTTTACCAAGAACCAATTACGAATTTTAAAATTTAACACAGGATACTAGCAGATTAACGCGCATAAAAATTCTACGCAAGAATATTATGAGAAAACTTAAAGTGTAAATTAAATTCTTCGCGCGTATGAAGTGATAATCTATTACTCCACACGTGGCAAGAATTGAAATTATGGCTACTTTTATAGCTCTTATATATGCATTTACGGCGAGTAATTCTTTGGTTTAAGCTTTAGAGTAAAGACTGAAGCAAGTTTGAACATTGTATTTCGTAACATTTTTTTTTGTTTACAAATATATATATATACGTATATATGTGGGGTTTCACTCTTCGCCTCTCACCGGAGATAGCATATGACAGGTGCCAAGTCACGTCGTCTGGTTTGATCTCGCAGTTAGTCATGAAATTTTCAACGGTTTTCCATTAGTCGTCCGTTACTGTACCCACGGGAAGAAAATAAATGGCGAGACAGATTCTTACGATCGCTATCGTAATCTTGCACACACACACAACTATGATGACGCTTAATATTAAATTTCACTCCAAAAGGTATTCTGAACGTAATTTTGCAAGAATGATGCAGGAATTCCTATAGCCTTCAATGTCTACAAATTCACAAAATGTAGCATCGACTTTGTTACAGGAAGTAGATTGATGCGATGCGAAGTGATTAAGGATCGTGCCTCTATGAAAAAAAAAACAGGAGTGGCCTATGGTCAGTAAAGGTCTTTTCATATATAAGGCTTTTAAGTAACAATAACGACATACACACAAAAAAATGAGCGTGACGTTAACAAAACATTCGAAATACCAAACGTTGTGAAATAAAGATATTAAAGTAGGCCCATACTTTATTTGACTCGCATATAGTGTTCCGCATCATGTTATTTTTCAATACTTAGCACAACTATTGCACACTGCCATATACACTATATATTAAGTAGTCACTAAAATAGAAATAATATGTTTTCTATTTGCTTTATATAGTACTTATACGTATGTGTTCGTACCGAGTTTTCTACGAAAATTGTATAATTTATTACTTATCCTCCGAATATATTCATGTATATTTTTCATTTGTTAGAATACTGTGTCACCTTAGCATAGTGGTTGTAAGCTTTTCAAATCCGTTATTCACAAAAAGTTCAGTCATGTATACCGCCAATAACACCCGACTGACATTTGGCGTGACCTAAAAACTTTTGCGTTAATAATGTTGAACTTTTTGCTCAAACCTGAGCAAATAAATTTTTATTTTCGTTTCACAGTACGGACATGTTTTTATATATTAAATGAAACTATACGTGAACAAATAAAATATATTTCCTATTGCAAACGAAAGACTATCCATTGTAAATTTATTTTATTTTGTTGGTAATTATTGTTATTAGTTATTAATAACCAGTTCAAATTCTATAATTTTCTGTGGTTTTAATGAAAATAATACTATTGTTTCATAATGAAGATTTCTACATTTTAATTATTTCTTCACATTTTACATTAAACGGAATAATAGTTCCTTTTAATTTAATTTTTTTAGTTTAATCTGTCTACGGATTTTATCGCGTTTAATTTTAGTTTTGATGTTCCCGCCGTTTCTGCCCTGCCCGCTAAAGTCTGAAGAAGATAACCCTAGTTAACTATGACATCAGCCCCCAAGTCACCCAAGTGGGTACTGTAAAACACTGGAAACGTCGAGAAAATAAAAAATAAAATAAAGCGTGATGAAATCCGTAAATATTTTAATTTCAAATGTTTAATCGTAACAGTTTTTTTTCTATGCGTTCTGGGCTAAATTAGATTGAAAATACTACATTATACCAACTGTACTTGAATTAAATCAATGGCATAACAAAAATCTCTTTTTGTATTGTAAAATGTCAGCCCTCTTGTCAACATTTAACATTGTTTTAATTAAATATTTTTATTTTAAGAAAGTTTATTTTCACCCATAGTTGAGATATTAGTTTCATTTTTACTCACAACACAATTCATTAACAGAAACCCTAATTTCCAGTGGTAACAATTGCAAGGAATTTTGTTTCTAATTGGAATAAAGTCTTTGTTCACTAAGTCGATTGTGCTGATTAACAACAAATTAAAGTCAGAAGCGACACGATTGTCTCTAAATTTTTTTACACGGTTTTGCAAAAATTCTTAAATAAAAAAAATCGCGCAACATCGATACGGTACGGTCTCTAATAAGAGATAATATTCTACATAAATATATAATCCCTAAGGGTATTTTTTCCACTACCTTTGATTCGACAACCAAAATAGAAAGAGTCTCTAAATGTTGATATATGTACTTCTGAACCAATGCTTTTCCAAAATATTTTCGACAATTTTGAATTGTTGAAATCAGTTTTTTTACACCTTATTACAACGTTCAATTCTTTATGAAAAATTACTAATCTATAAATATAATCCCTGAGGATTTTTCTTCGAATCTGGGTGCCGATATCTACCGATATCCGACTAAAATTGTCATTTACAATGTTAAGTACTGAATACTCGTGCCATCGTGCTTTGCGATGTAGGAACTGTAAGGAAACTTCATATATTCATAATGAACATTTCCCCTAACCATTTCGATCCTAGTGAGTGTAATTCAATTAATCGATTCATAAGATTATTTGTAAGTAATGCTATAAATCAACAGATTGACCACTTAGAGCAATCGGTATGATGAAGCTTGGTAAAATTATATGCTGTCAAACTTGTGACCCAGCTGGCTCCCAGTTACCGATGTATCATAGAGTAATATTAAAAGCATACAATTATATAACATAGTATATAGCATTATTGGATTTTAGTAGTATTAATTTGGCTTTTGCTTGTTATTGAGTATTTATATTGATCACATAAGACGAGACTCGATGACCCCATGGTGTGTGAATCTTCAACCCATATTGGCTAAATTGATTCTTGTGTGGTATGGTATGGTATGGTATGGTTATGTGGTATTTTGCTTTAAACATTATAATTTGTTGTAGTCTCCAAACTGCTAGTAAAATTTTTATACGCCGTTATGTGGCTTCAAATTTCACCTCACAATAGGTTACTAGAATACTGTCGTGATTTGCTTAACACACTTGTTTTCTAAGCGCAGTTTCCGTGTAAGTGCTCCGAGTGTGACAAACACCGAAGCACTCACTCTTTTTCACTTTCCCATGTCTGATGTAACGCTTACGCGATAAAATCGGACGAAACATAACACCTACAGACCAAAATTTGTGTGTTGCATAAATATTGACTTCTGGAATTCGTAACCAGTGCCTATTAGTTTTACCTATAAATGTAATCTCATAGGTATGTGAAACGCCCGAACAAATGTTGGCTACCACATTCAACTTCAAATATCAACCTCACCTGTATGCAACATCTTGCTAGCTGACAGACGAGGTGATAGTAATGAACTCTCGGAAAATACTTTTATATGGACGATGAAGAACCTAAATCTAACTAACTAATGAAGACGAGAAACAACACTATTAATGCGATGGTACTTGAACTGCGTTCTCCAACTCTTACCGAGTGTGGTGAATCTAGGGGAAAACTTCCAAGTAGTGATTGTCAATTTTATCTGGCGCTTAGGAAAAACCTGTGTCCATCATTTGATTTAAACAGACCTTTGAACATGAAGAAGGTTCAATATACTAATGCCGAACAGTAAGGTTATCACCAATAAACTAATTACAAATCAGCATAGATATGCGATTTGTCGGCTTGTTGCGTGAGTGAACGTGATGAACAAGGGAATGATTTTTATTGTACATTTTTAAGTCAAATTTGGATAGGTGGGATATAATTACCACGCGCCGCCACTACCGGGTTTGGAGGAACGGAGACGGCAAATTTAAATTGCAGTGTAAGTCAGTATTTCGGATATAGTTAAGAGCCCCGATTTTCAAGCACATAAGCGTATTTTAGTGACAGTGCGCTACGCCTGCATATTATATATGAATGATAATAGGGTGTGTGCAAGTTTTGTTTAGTAACATTTTATATCTTAATGCTATTTTTTTGCTATAATATGAATTTACCTGCTGTCATCGTAAAGTATTATGGAACTAAAAATTGTATAATATCAAATTAATTGACATTATCAATTACATTATTTTTAAAAACACAATACAGAAGAAATTATTCTGTATTGTGAAGGCGTTATACAGACAAATAACCAGACAAGACAAATACTTGTCCCGTGTTAGAACTGAATCCATGCAGCCAAATGTTTAATCAATGCGTCATCAAGTCGATTGTTTTAGATATATCATAAATACAAACCATAACACCTTGTCGTTTAAATTTAATGAATCGTACATATCGTGTTGTGTCTAGCCATTAGAGTAGCAGCATAATGATAGTTTATTGTAACAATTTGTGAAATTACATACCTTATCAATAAATTGGTAATCGTTTATTGGTAATAAAATCATATCGAAAGTATAAATTGTTTTATTTTTGTTTCAGGTAAATCGAATATCCGTAAATTTCACCCGCGTTAATATGGATTATGTTATTATATATGTGCCTGTTTCATATACACGATGAGTACATGATCAAGGTTTACGGTTACTGCTCCGTAACTTTCAATATAACTTTCCGAGCTATTTAATGCAAAATAATTTATCAAATAGGTCTGGTAGATCCTGAGATTAGGGCGTTCAAACATATAAAGTCTTCAGCTTTGTAATATTGTAGTATAGATTACGAGTAACGTCCCACCCCAGTTTTGCGCGGATTACCATGTTGAAAATACAAACCAAGACTGGTTTGTACTCACTTTGGCGCACTTCCAAATCCAACCAAGCAAATCCTGAGTGGCGATCCTTTTTCGTACATTGCTGTACTGATTAGGTAAGATTAAAATGAGTTATTTTTAAGGTCTCATAAGTGTATTTTGTGACTGCGTTGTCTTCGTGTTTTTTTTATATTTTTGAGGTGATTATTTAGTTTTGTTTGCTCCGTTTATACAAACACTGTTTTCTTTATTTTCACGTAATTATACTGCTTGGGCTGTATTTGTTGTGCGTGTACTGAATAAATAAGTCTTTCTTTCTTCTTTAATTCTAAAATAAATCATAGCTTTTTTCATTGCTGCAATTCAGCATCTTATAAAGCTGGACATTTTTTCTGTAATCGGTGTAGCAGATTTCAATTCATTTCTTACAGACAAATAAATGTTCATGACTTTCACAAAAATATGCGTAAAAGTCAACTCATAAGTTATACATAATGTAAGCACGGACACGCGCAAACATGTATATTTTGGTATATAATACCACTAGCGTATATTTTATTACGTGAAGCAACGTCCACTTCTTTCATCAAAATATAGAATCACTAGTGGTTTTGTTTTTTTGGATACCGAATATTATGTGAATTGTCTACTCTTGTTTTTATATGTAGTTAAACCTTATAAATTTGAATATTTGTATTAAGGTGGCTGTATAAGAGAATCTGACACACATCCCGTGGGTGTCGTAAAAGTTGACTAAAGGAAATGACAGAAAATCCTCTTTCCTTCCGATGCATAGCGGAATAATCATCACGAATATAGCCAGGACTTAATTATCCAGCGGCGTCTAAGGTGAAAGGTGTCTGGTACTGTGGTCGCCAAACCGCTTATTCAATAGTGAACTGTTCAGAAACTGGTAAAGAAGAAAACTATATTTTTTTTAATTAGGCTAGCCAAGTCCGTTTCTAAACATACTCGTAGGTCAGTTCACGAAAGTGCCAACAAGCATTTCTTGAAAGTTTTGTGCATACTCGCACAGGAAGGACAAGGCGGGCTTGTTGAGCACAGCACTGTTACTCTCGCATTAGTGATGTTGGTCCCCATCTCTAGTCTGTGGTTTTTGGGTTCGTCAACTTAGATTTTCCGCTACCAGGAGGTCGCTATCTCGTTTGTTAGTTAGTAGGGTGCACCATGTGCAGATGAGGTTGACATTTGGAGAAAAAGACAGAACCTATATTACTCCTTGCTCCTCAATTCAATGTTTCCTTCGATTCGGATGTTTTCTATTATCAGTTAGTCATGTAGTGACATAAAGAAACGAGAAGTTCTCATTTTAGAAGCAGTCAACATGCATGTATTTACTCATGCATATACTTACTCGTATGTACGTGAGTATGTTTTGTTTTGTGTGTTTAAGTTTTGTGTAAATATGCATGTATAAGTATAAACATGTGTATATACACATGTGTAACCATCTTCTTCATTAATTAATAAGTTATTAAATTTAAAAGATTTTCTTTGCACTCTGCGACGATGACTCATTATCTGCATAACAAAAAGGTAGACCGGTAGAGAATGCCAATAGATATATAATAATATATAAGGATCAGACAGCTCTATCGTTCCTTTTTTATTTTGTAGGTTACAACTAGTATTTTAAATTACCCAAGTTTCAATAAAAATAATAATAAAATATTCGTTGAAGTACCATATTAGCACGATAATCGTTTGAAGTATGATGGAATACAGAAATATACTCTTAAACATACGAAAACAAACATGAAGAGACGAAGCGTGTCTTGCGAGGACTTTTTAATATGTTACGTGCTTACACTTCCAGAGGCCCGTCTCACATTCTCATAGCACCCTTTCAGAATATTTAGCATCGCCTTTAGGCGTACATGCCTTTATATAATTTTCTGTCATGCGAGGTTTATGAATTTTTTTAACTTGAATTTATTTACTTTTATTTTTTTGCCTGTTTGTTTGGCTGTTAGAAATGGCTATACAGCGATAAGGCCGCCAAATTGGCTCTTCTAATTTTTTTTTAATGTTTTCGTTATTCTTTTGTTTCGTGGTGTACAATAAAAGTAGTAAAAAGTTTTACAACAATAGTATCATAATATTAAATATATATATTTCTACTATCATAATATTAAATATATATTCTAATCGTGGTAGAGCCAAGCGGCGGCTTTTGCTGTCTCAGGAATGGGCCGGCTCGTCCGGATAAGTACCACGGCCTCGCAGAATACCGGCGTGAAGTAGAGGCATCTTGTGCTTCTGCGTTTCGTGCGGTGAGTGAGGTAACCGGAGGCCCTCTCCCCCCTCCCCCCTCCCCAAATATGGTAGCGGTATATAATTTTGAGCTACCCCAGGAGGGTACCAGTACCTACAGTTCTGGAGAATCCCTCACTGAGCATCCACGTTCAGGCTTTCCTACGCTACCTAATCGTGGATGCTCAGTCTGTCCCGCGTATTCTGGGGGCAATATTCCGCTCTCTTTCTTTCCTACTCGAGGCAAACGCAGCAAAGAAACTATGGCATCCCCTACCGCGCTCGCCGTGGTTTCTGCAATATCAGGGGACTCCACTCGAACCTTAGCGCCGTTCATTACCATCTTGAAACGGCGAAGCCGGCCTTGCTTTTTCTTACAGAGACTCAGATATCGTCTCCGGCTGATACCTCTTATCTCCATTACCCGGGGTACAAACTGGAACACTCCTTTGTGCCCCGTGCCGGAGTTTGCGTATACGTCAGAGATGATATCTGTTCTCGACGCCTCGGTAGTCTTGAAGGTTTGGACCTTTCTACCCTTTGGCTGCGCATCGACAGCGACGACCATCCGCGCGTCTATGCGTGCCTTTACAGGTCCCATAGCGGTAATACCGTAACTGACCGACTCATCGATCACATCCAAATGGCTACAGATTCCGTGCTACAACAGATCCCATCCGCAGAGATCGTGATTCTCGGCGATTTTAATGCCCACCACACCGATTGGCTCGGTTCTCGCATAACCGATCATGCGGGGAGATCTGTTCACGACTTTGCATTAGCATATGGCCTGACACAAGTGGTAACCTCGCCGACGCGGATCCCTGACGTGGAAGGTCATACACCTTCCCTGTTGGACCTTTTGCTGACCTCACACCCGGACGGATATTTGGTCTCAGTCGATGCCCCTCTTGGCTCGTCGGACCACTGTCTGATCCGGAGTGTAGTGCCTATCGCGCGCCGATCCCGAACGCGATCTGCGGGGTTCCGCCGTGTGTGGCACTATAGGTCGGCAGATTGGGATGGAATGCGGTCTTTCTTTGCTTCCTACCCATGGGGCAGGTTTGCTTCTCGCTGGATGATCCCAACGTCGTTGCAGATTCTGTCACCGATGTGGTACTTCAGGAATGGAACTTTTATTCCGTTCTCTGCAGTGCCTGTCGGAGGTAAATCCCAGCCTTGGTTTGGTCGCACCTGCAAAATAGCGTCACGCCGAAAGCGGAAGTGCTACCAGGCCTGGGCCGATGCATCGGCGTCTCGGGATGCAAAAACCAGTGCTCTTAAAACGAGTACAACTCTGCCTCCAGGTCCTTCAAAGAGTTATCGCTGCGGCAAAGTTAAAGCACATTGGCAGAATTGGCGAGAGACTAGTTCGCCTCCCATCGGGATCCCGCGCATTCTGGTCTCTCGCCAAGGCTGTCCAGAGGAATTTCTGTCAGCCATCTCTCCCATCTCTACACAAGGAGGATGATTCGCTGGCCCATACTGCAAAGAAAGCCGATCTCTTGGGCTCTCTTTTGCATCCAACTCGACTCTTGATGACCGGGAAACTCTCCACCTACCATCCCGTGGTGTAAGTGCTCCATGCCGGAAATTCAGTTTCTGCAGAGCTCAGTGCGAAAGGCACTCCGCTCCTGGACATTCATAAGTCGAGTGGGCCGGACGGAATCCCTCAATTGTGCTGAGGATGTGTGCCCCTGAGTTGGCACCGGTTCTCACGCGTCTTTTCCGGCACTCCTACTCTTCAGGCGTCGTCCCGGAATCTTGGAAGACAGCATTTGTGCATCCAATACCGAAAAAGGCGACCGCTCTGATCCGTCCAACTACAGGCCTATTGCCATCACCCCTTGTTATCTAAAATAATGGAGTCACTCATCAACACCCAGCTCCTGAGGTACCTGGAGGAACACCAGCTGATCAGTGACCGACAGTACGGTTTCCGTCGCGGACGATCAGCTGGTGATCTTCTGGTTTACCTGACTCACCGATGGGCAGAAGCAGTTGAGTCTAAGGGAGGCTTTGGCGGTTAGTCTGGACGTAGCGAAAGCATTTGATAGGGTTTGGCATAAAGCGCTTCTTTCAAAGCTTTCATCTTACGGGGTTCCTGAGAGATTGTGCAACTGGGTCACCAGCTTCCTCACGGATCGGAGCATCAAGGTTGTTGTCGACGGTGCATGCTCGGACCCCAAACCCGTGAATGCTGGTGTTCCACAAGGCTGTGTGCTATCTCCCACTCTGTTCCTTCTGCATATCAACGACATGCTACAAATCAGTAGCATTCATTGCTATGCAGACGACAGCACGGATGATGCCCTATATACAGGCCGTGCGAATATTTCTCGGGAACACGTCGACGAGTGCCGGAACAAACTTGAGTCTGAAGTCGAGACCTTGTTATTCAAAGTCTCGGATTGGGGTCGACGTAATTTGGTCCTATTCAACCCCAAAAGACACAGGTTTGCGCGTTCACCGCTAAAAAGAATCCCTTTGTCGTTTCTCCTCTTTTGAGAACATTCCCTTATTGCCTCAGCCAGTATCAGAATCCTTGGCGTTGACATATCGAGCGACGTTCAGTTCCGTGGTCACTTGGAGGGAAAGGCCAAATTGGCCTCCAAAAAGCTTGGTGTGCTCTGTAGAGCGGGACAGTATTTCATGCCGGTCCACCGTTTGCAACTTTATAAGGCGCAAGTTCGGCCCCACATGGAATACTGTTCTCATCTCTGGGCAGGGGCACCCCAGTACCAACTCCTTCCATTTGACCGCATCCAACGTCGAGCGGCTCGAATTGTCGGCGACCAAGCTCTCTCTGATCGGCTTGATCCTTTGGCCTTGCGAAGAGATGTTGCTTCTCTTTGCATTTTTACAAAATTTTCCATGGGGAATGTTCTGAGGAACTGTTCGGATTGATCCCAGCTGCTGAGTTTCACCATCGTACATCGCGACTGAATTCGAAGTTCCATCGATACCACCTAGATGGTTGGCATTCCACCACAGTGCGTTTTAATCGAAGTTTTCTGCCACGCACTTCGACTTTGTGGAATCAGCTGTCGCCAGCAGTATTTCCGAATAGTTACGACTTAGGGACCTTCAAGAAAAGAGCTTATTCCTTCCTTAAAGGCCGGCAGCGCATCTGTAGCTCCTCTGGTGTTGTGGATGTTCGTGGGCGTCGGTGATCACTTACCATCAGGTGAGCCGCACGCTCGTTTGCCCCCTTCTTCTATAAAAAAAAAATATATTTAATATTATGATAGTAGTTTTTATTTTACATAAACTTAACTGTGCTCTTCAACCCGCCTGCCAAACACAAATCCTTTATGCACGATGGATTTTACAGGGGCTTTCTAGAAGATGAATATTTCTAGCTGACAATTAAGTGTAAAGTATAAAGGAGGGATGAATTTTAAAGTTAAACACTTGTGCATGGAGCACCATACAGAAGATATAAATTAAAAAATCATGAACACATTTATCATGGTGTCTATATCGGGTCAGTTATTACAGTATCTTCAGATATACATAAGGTACCAAATTTTAACCCGGAAACCGGAAAAGGACTAGTCGGATTCGCACACCGAATCGGTACTCACTAATCATCAGGTTGTACAGTTGTTGTTGTTGACCGACTTGGTCGTTTGCCCCTTCTTAAAAAAATCTGTTATGTATTTTTTACCAAAAAAATAGGGTATTCTTTCATTCGGTTGTGGATCGTTAGCGGATGCTCGACTCAGAAATAGCCGGTGTTTATTACATTTGCTATTTTACATTAGATTTTGCACTATAATTACTCCTACTTTAACGCTTTTCTGTAATACCGTTTTGACGAAAGAGCAAAAAAAATCGTTTCTTGTTTACATTTAGTTATTTTTATTGTAGTATCTGTTAGCATATCCGCCAGAATAACACATTCTCTGTGAATTTTAAATAAAGCCGTTTAAAGGAAGGACTGACGGTGTAATTAGTGTTATTAGGTAGCTTAGTAATAAAGCTCCGTCCGGATCACTAAAAAAATCAGAAAAGTTGAAGTAAATACCCATTACAATATGGTATCTATCTAAATAGGTTTCCAAAGACCGAACGTTATTTAAAAATGAAGAGTCGACGAAGTTACATTCGACTATAATAATATATAGAGTAAAAAAATTGTGATTTGTATTTTGGTTCATGAGCGAAATGCAAAATTGGAATGTTAGTGAGGTTACAATATTTTTCGTAATTTCTTTCTTTTATTAACATAACACCGGAAAAATAAACAATTATCATGGTGCTAACTATAAATTACAGGCCTAATAACCGTTGATGGTTACATCCGTCGTAGGAATTTCCTTTAAAACGTTACGTGACTTGTAACTATTGAGCTTTACTACCTAATTTGTACAATATATCTTACAAACATTTGCCACACCCCGAAGTTTAAAAAAAAAATAAGGTTTGTTGTATTTAAGCAATGTAAGCGCTTACGGCTGTACGGGAAATACTAAGGATTTTCATTTGGCGCGACTCAAATGCCAAACGGGATACGGCGCCCCTTTCCTCCTCTCGAGAGATATTATTAATATTATGTGTATTCTTTATGTTACGTGTAGATCTTAATGAATATATGAGGGTAAAACAAAGTTTACTCTGAACTTACAAATATACAGATATTATGATTAAGAAAGAAACACGGTTATATTGCGGTCTTAGTAGATACAACACAATACTTGTATTAATGAAAATATACAACGAAAAGCTAAGTCTGTACTGCAGCATAAGACCGCGAAATGCATTGGACTTAGTAATAGTCGTATATACTACTTAATATATATTTATGTATTATATGCATACTTAGGAACACATATGTATATCAATATTAAGATATAAATTTAAAATAAATGTTAGGACATATCTAACTTCTATAATGAAGGTACATGCTCGTTAAATCTGTTTATAACCTTTTAGCCAACAGATTTTAAGGCTCTTGACTTTGTTGCCTCTTATACCCACCGAAAGAAAAATGTTAGAAAATTCTTCCGCTACCCTACAGCACTTACGAGTATAATTATTACCTGAAATTTAGAATAAATAAAGTTTAAATCACATGTTTATTTATCTAAGGATTACCAACAGTAGTAATACTTTGTTAAGAATCAAAGGGATTAATTACTACGAAGGTTCAACAACAGTATTCAATATTTTCGATTTGACTTTCGTGAGGAAGCCATTGAATATGTCAAGGCTATCGGTTTTGTTAAGGAATTTATTATACAGACAGGCCAGTCAAGGTAAGGTATGTGTTTTCCTAAAGAATTAGTTCTGTTGAAGCGACAATGGAACAAAGGACTCGGATACCAAGGTATTGGTACGTTGAGAGAAAATTTACTAAGGGATGGACAGTATATTACACCGTTTACTATTTTATGTAGAAACATTTCGCTTAGTTGATCTCGTCTTTCTTATAGAGTATCTATTTTATAATATTTAATTTAACCTGTGTAAGATTTTACATGTTTAGGTGGTCTAAAACATGCTATGGCCATGTGTCGTAGTAATTTCTTTTCGATTCTTTCTATTCTTTCAATATGTACCCGTATATTGTAAATAGGAGACCAGATAGGACAAAGGTATTCAAGTTTTCTTTGGGCGTAACTATTATGAGGAGGGGAGTGCACAACCTCAATCATCGAATGAAACGAAAATCACAAAATGTCCATAAAAACCGTAGTACTGTACCTACCTAGTAGAGAAGAAGTAAATCCGCCGCTTGGCTCTACCACGTACAGGTCTGGCAATCAAAAGTCTTAACATACCGACAGCCATCCTGGCGTGTCAGACAACATTAAATGTAACCACATATTCTATAGGTAATTTCTAGGATATACGCCAAATATCAATTAAATAAGTGGATATTATAATAAAAATATATTATATATTATATTCCCATAGATAACTGAAAGCATGGCTCAAGAATACAGTGATCCAGTGACCAAACTAAAGCACAAGTGCACTGCAAACTCGAGCAGACCCGCCTCCACAAGCAGCACCTGTTAACAAGTATGACGCATGTGACAGCCAACGCCCTCCTCAACTTAAGACTCAAGATGTATTTGCTCTAATAGTTCTAGGGAAATAGAAGCTCACGAGATCCATGTCAAAGACTATCGATCATCCTCGTCGACCATCCACTCCCCGCACAGAAGTCACTGCAATTACTTTTGTTGTGTGCGACTCTCCATGATTTTATTGAACAATCACAAATGTAAAATGGCGAATTTAATAAAAGAAAGATATTTTACAATTGTAAAATAAATTATGACCAGTCTTCTTATATTCATACATACATACATACACACACACATATTAACATAAAATTTCTTAACAGAAAGCAACTCAGCAGTTTCCGAAGTAATAAAACTTTTCCAAATTTTGCGATTGTTTTCTGTGTTATGATTGTTTTTGACGTAAACATGAGCTTATTCGACATTAGACCAAATGAAAAAAAAATATAATACAAACTTTTCTTTTTGTCAGAAAACATTTCGTTGTAATTGATTAAAAGTAAAATAAAGTAATTGTCAAATTCTAGACAATTTCCTATAATAATATACAGTCAATATGAAAATTCGAAAGTAAATCATTTGATGAGAATTTTTATTATGAAATATCTTTTATATTCGTTTTCTTTTCAAAATACCTTTCAAGAACTCATTATGGCGTATTAAGTGTCCAATATACGAGTATAAGATTTTATTCAATGGTCCATTAATATTTTCTCTTCTGTTAGTAGTCTACAATTAGTACAAAAGAACAATCATACAGATATCTCATTTACGGTATCACGTGAATCTTATTCTGTATGCCTATATGTGGAATTTGTTACTTTTTGGCGCTATTCCTTAGTGTTCAGGTTTTCCGAGTACATGGGACATGGTTACGGAACATCGCAAACACGTAAATGGTATGTTATTAATTTAACATACCAACTTTTATTACGATCAGGATCAAATGCACGATATAAAATGAAAACTTAGGTTTACAGCATAATTATAGACCCAAACAAGTTTTAGTTGTTATTGAAGGACTATAAAGATTAATATTCTAAATTGGATTACAGACCGTGATTGCTTTAAAAACTATTCAGAAAATATGAAAGAAAAATCAAGATTTCATATCATTCTTCTAGGTTTCATAGACCCGCCGACTGTACCTGCGGTCCGTGTAATTTTTAATATTTATATAATATATATTCGTCCGGAATATTTATATAATATATAAAATTTTGAAGAAGTCTGTAAATTATTTTATTTTATTTTTAGAATTCCTCATGTCAAGTCTTCTCATAGATGTATTTTGCCTGACAGCTAAGTTAGGTACGCTGGGTTCAAATCACAGTAACAGTTGTGTTGTTTGGTGTTTCGTGTTACTCATATTATATTTAACCCTTGTTTCCGATATTTTCGCATAACATAGCTTTACATCGGATATGGGAGTAAAAACAGGGTCGAGAATCTCTACCGAGCTGTCCATTGTAATAATGCTAAATAATACTTTTCGGAATAATAGTACATCATATGTATTTTGTAAGTTTTAGCTTGATGAGCGCTTATCATGCTCGAACGTAACTCGATCTTGCATTTCAATTTATAATCGAGTTTGAATCGAAAACAAAGTCGAATTCGTATCGAGTTTTGGGAGAAGGCTTAATCGTGAAACTCGATTCGAATTTGATATGTTTGAAACGCAGAGATTTAAACATTTCGAATTGTTGTAAACCTGTGTATATTTATGTAATTTTGATTATGGATTTCCTGAAATGTCAGAAATTGAAAAAATTATATATTAATTTTCTAAGAAATTATATAAAACTAAAATGATTATTAATTCTTTGACGTAATAAAAAATAATATTTTTCTTTCAAAGAACCTAATTTAGGTTAACTTAACACTAAATGCATTTTCCTTTAAATATAAAAATAGTTCTATCCCATAGGCATATCTTTGTAATTCACTATTAACCTATTTAAGTATAACATATTTAAATTTATATAAATTCTAATTCTGCATAATAATTAATTTATTAAAATAGCACATGAAAGTACATGGTATTTTTGTACCATGCAATAATTAAGTATATGTAATCATCATCATCATCATTTCAGCCTATCAGAAGTCCACTGCTGAACATAGGCCTCCCCCAAAGATTGCCACGAAGCTCGGTCCTGAGCCACCTGCATCCATCGACTTCCCGCAACACTGCGCAGGTCGTCACTCCATCTTGTGGGGGGTCGTCCTGCACTGCGTTTGCCTGTACGTGGCTGCCACTCGAGAACCTTTTTTCCCCAACGGTTGTCAGTTCTGCGAGCTATGTGGCCGGCCCATTGCCACTTCAGCTTGCTGATCTTTACGGCTATGTCGGTTACCTTAGTTCTGCTGCGGATATCATCGTTGCAGACTCTATCACGCAGAGAAACACCGAGCATAGCCCTTTCCATAGCGCGCTGAGCAACTTTGAGCTTCCTCATACGGGCTGCAGTGAAGGACCAAGTCTCGGATCCGTATGTCATCACTGGCAACACGCACTGGTTGTATACTTTGTCTTGAGGCTTTGCGGTATACACGACGAGAAGATATGACGTAGTTTCCCGAACGCAGCCCAGCCGAGTTGGATTCGTCGATTGACCTCTGAGTCGAAGTTGGACTTACCTAATCGGACAATTTGTCCTAGGTATACGTACTCGTCTACAACTTCGAGCCTATTGTTCCCAACAACAAACGGTATTGGTGTGACATGGACGTTTGACATGAACTTCGTCTTGTCCATGTTCATCTTAAGACCAACCTGTTGGGAGACGTTATTGAGGTCATTGAGCATTGTACTAAGCTCCTCCAGCGATCCTGCCATAAGAACTATGTCGTCGGCAAATCGAAGGTGAGTGATGTATTCGCCATTGATGTTGATACCGTATCCTTTCAGTTCAGCTGCTTGAAAACATCTTCCAATGCAGCGGTGAAGAGTTTCAGGGATATGACATCACCCTGTCTTACACCTTTCTGCAGTTGGATTGGTTTCGTACTCTGATTCTGTACCATGCAATAATTAAGTATATGTAATCATCATCATCATCATCATCATCATCATCATCATCATCATCATCATCATCATCATCATCATCATCATCATCATCATCATCATCATCATCATCATCATCATCATCATCATCATCATCATCATCATCATCATCATCATCATCATCATCATCATCATCATCATCATCATCATCATCATCATCATCATCATCATCATCATCATCATCATCATCATCATCATCATCATCATCATCATCATCATCATCATCATCATCATCATCATCATCATCATCATCATCATCATCATCATCATCATCATCATCATCATCATCATCATCATCATCATCATCATCATCATCATCATCATCATCATCATCATCATCATCATCATCATCATCATCATCATCATCATCATCATCATCATCATCATCATCATCATCATCATCATCATCATCATCATCATCATCATCATCATCATCATCATCATCATCATCATCATCATCATCATCATCATCATCATCATCATCATCATCATCATCATCATCATCATCATCATCATCATCATCATCATCATCATCATCATCATCATCATCATCATCATCATCATCATCATCATCATCATCATCATCATCATCATCATCATCATCATCATCATCATCATCATCATCATCATCATCATCATCATCATCATCATCATCATCATCATCATCATCATCATCATCATCATCATCATCATCATCATCATCATCATCATCATCATCATCATCATCATCATCATCATCATCATCATCATCATCATCATCATCATCATCATCATCATCATCATCATCATCATCATCATCATCATCATCATCATCATCATCATCATCATCATCATCATCATCATCATCATCATCATCATCATCATCATCATCATCATCATCATCATCATCATCATCATCATCATCATCATCATCATCATCATCATCATCATCATCATCATCATCATCATCATCATCATCATCATCATCATCATCATCATCATCATCATCATCATCATCATCATCATCATCATCATCATCATCATCATCATCATCATCATCATCATCATCATCATCATCATCATCATCATCATCATCATCATCATCATCATCATCATCATCATCATCATCATCATCATCATCATCATCATCATCATCATCATCATCATCATCATCATCATCATCATCATCATCATCATCATCATCATCATCATCATCATCATCATCATCATCATCATCATCATCATCATCATCATCATCATCATCATCATCATCATCATCATCATCATCATCATCATCATCATCATCATCATCATCATCATCATCATCATCATCATCATCATCATCATCATCATCATCATCATCATCATCATCATCATCATCATCATCATCATCATCATCATCATCATCATCATCATCATCATCATCATCATCATCATCATCATCATCATCATCATCATCATCATCATCATCATCATCATCATCATCATCATCATCATCATCATCATCATCATCATCATCATCATCATCATCATCATCATCATCATCATCATCATCATCATCATCATCATCATCATCATCATCATCATCATCATCATCATCATCATCATCATCATCATCATCATCATCATCATCATCATCATCATCATCATCATCATCATCATCATCATCATCATCATCATCATCATCATCATCATCATCATCATCATCATCATCATCATCATCATCATCATCATCATCATCATCATCATCATCATCATCATCATCATCATCATCATCATCATCATCATCATCATCATCATCATCATCATCATCATCATCATCATCATCATCATCATCATCATCATCATCATCATCATCATCATCATCATCATCATCATCATCATCATCATCATCATCATCATCATCATCATCATCATCATCATCATCATCATCATCATCATCATCATCATCATCATCATCATCATCATCATCATCATCATCATCATCATCATCATCATCATCATCATCATCATCATCATCATCATCATCATCATCATCATCATCATCATCATCATCATCATCATCATCATCATCATCATCATCATCATCATCATCATCATCATCATCATCATCATCATCATCATCATCATCATCATCATCATCATCATCATCATCATCATCATCATCATCATCATCATCATCATCATCATCATCATCATCATCATCATCATCATCATCATCATCATCATCATCATCATCATCATCATCATCATCATCATCATCATCATCATCATCATCATCATCATCATCATCATCACTTCGATATACCGAGTCTATCTGGCACCGCTGGAGAGACTGTAGCACCGCCAAATTTCGACTGAATCGAAGGCTTTCTCATAGTCCACATACGCCAGACATAATGGCAAATTGTACTCCTCGGCCTTTTGTACAATCTGGCGAAGAGTATGTATGTGGTCTATGGTACTATAACCTTTCGGAATCCGGCTTGTTCGGGAGGCTGGAAGTCGTCAAGTCTGTTCACTAGACGATTTGAGATGATTCTCGAAAACAGCATGTAGACGCGGCTTAGAAGCGATATCGGCCTATAATTCTTCAAAGGCAGTTATCCCTTTCTTGAAGAATAGGACAACCACCTTCTACTCCACGCTTTCGGCGTAACACCGCCATGAATGACGGAATTAAACAACTTCTGAAGGACAACAAGTATCGGTTTCCACCCGCTTTCAGAAGCTCAGCTGTAATTCCGTCCTCACCCGGCGCCTTGCCGTTTTAAGCTGTTTGAGAGCCATCTAATCTCGCTCAGACTGACGTCCGGGATGTTATCGGGTAATGTCGGATAAGCTTGGCTCTTGGGTCGTTACTCACATCAGTGTGTGGTTTCAGCTTTTTGACGTTGTGTACAGCTGTCCGTAAAATCTCTCGATCTCACTCAAAATCTCGGCTCCAGCAGAAATGAGCTTAAAGTAGTATATTTAGTGAATCGATATTTTCTGCATTTGTCGTATAAGTACAGTATTATGGTACCTCAAAATAAAAATAAATTTCTAACTTTACGTTATTGATATAGCCCCCTAACAAAAACGGTCTAAAACTGAACATTTTCACAATACCTAGCCCATTTTTTAAATTTCTAAGATAAAAAACAATAAATATATATATTTTCTTACTTTTTTTTCTCTGATGAGCTCTAAACAATCCTTTTTGACTCTTTCTACATGTGTGGGACCTCATGGATGGGGTGTATGTTGCGTGTTCCAAATTATGTAATATCAATATCGTTTCAATGGACTAAGAGAAGCTTTAAATTTAAAAATAATGTTTATTTCGTTGAACGTGAAACGTTCACGTAGATATTGGACAGCACGCGATGAAAAGATAACGAAATGAATATAAAATTTAAAAGTACTATAAAATGTATGAACTATCTGGTACCATAGTCTGTTTCATAGCATTTGTTTCGATATCAATATCAATAATTTTGTATAATATTTATATGTATCTTTTTTATAGAAGTGTTACGTAATATCAAAATCTATACAAACAATATTGTTTCTATTGTGGTGGTGGTACTGTTCAAAATATATTAATTCATACAACGATTTTATATTCTGTGAATGTTTTAACAATTTTTAATTACTTATTTCTTTTTTATTCCTATCACATATTATAATATTATTAAATGTTGTGAAATCATAAATTACTAAAAATAAAATAAAAAATGGTATAATACAGATCCTGACCCAACAAAAGTAAAATTTTTGAAGGTGTTTTAAAGAAAAACTTTTTAATGACGCGTAGGATTTAACTCTCGACTACCGATCTGCAAAGGCTGCCTCGGTTACAAATTTGGTTAATTAATGTTGAAAGTTTTAGCTTAACTACAATTTAAACAGAAAAGTAACTAGGGAAACGCTATAAGTTTATTAGTGACCAGCTTTCAATATATTCTTGCGGATGTTATTTAATGAGGATATACTTATATTCAATTACCTGTATAATTATATCGTTTATCTCTAATTGTTAACTATACATAAATATTTATCATACTTTGTAATATATTTATTATATTCATCACAGCCTATCACAAGTCCAGCAGTTCACAGGACTTGTGGTTCAGCCAAAGCTCGCACAATATGCGACTGGTGAGGTCGATTCTGTAGTATAATCTCATACATCCGCCATTTGCGTTTGTCTAGTACATTGATTCCTATATTCTTCAGCTTATCACCGTGGATGCTGTCACTATAGCTCACTGATAAACCCCGAGAGCAAACTTACTAATTAGTAAATAAAATAAATTTTGACTAGGTGTTTGTCATCCACAGAAAGTTTCTTTCTATGTTTTGGGTGTAAAATGTCGCATAAAGCATGAATTAATCTATTCGTTAGATATTTAATGTTGTTGATAATAAAAACATTTTTTTAAAAATACTCACACATTAACTACTTAGATGCCCCGTCATATGGGTTTTGAAGGAAGTATTTTTAATTTAACTTAAAAACTTTATTGAACACACAAAAAATAATGGCGGAAGTAACGCTGAAGACCGTCCTTTAACAGTCAACCTCGAGTTAAACGAAGAAATCTGGAAGGGACATTCAAAAGATAAATTTAATTAAAGTAAGATAAACCATTTAAAAAAATCATCAGTATTTTACTGTAATTACCCGCTTTCTATTTAACATATTATCCTTAATAAATGTATTAACACAGTGTAACATTGATGAAAGTGGGTGAAGCGAAAGACGTATGTCAGGACCGTAGCAAGTGGAAGAAGATTGTCTCTGCCTACCCCGTTGGGAACAAGGCGTGAATATATACATACATACATAACTCTGTCAACTTTACAATCGGAGATATGTGAGGTTTATACGAATACCTCACAAATTAACTCTAGTAAAGCTTTTGTGACAATTCTGCCTCATATTTTCCAGAAATTAAATAATAAAAAAATATTTATTTAATTAATTAAAAAAGTTATATAGTTTTTTAAGTTCTACTTAAATAACCATATAATATAAATAAATAAAAATTAAAATTTTGTATTTAGGTTAATACAATGTGCCTGTATTTCCGAGAAAAGAGTGAAACTAGGCTAGGGTGTTACAATATAAAACTTTATCGATGTTTAATATCTTTTTGGATTCACCTCAAATATCCTTGAGGGTTTTTTTTTCCACTTCCTTAACTCGATAACCAAATGAGGTAGATAAATTGTTACATATATTTCTGAACACATGCGGTTGTTGTCAAATGGGATACCTGATGGACAAAATAAAAGGTCATACGACTGAAATTACGAGCAGTCGCCACTGATAATGTTATCAATTTTAAACAGAATTTTCGCAATTGTATTATATGGATTTAATACCATTTATTTTTATAAGAAATCCATCTTTGTGAAAACTTCTTGTGAGTACACACTACTTACACTATGAGTGAGGAAAAGAGCAAATAAGGGAATATTCATGATCAACATCAAAACACAATTCCCTTGCGATTTACGAGCTCCTTTTCTTTATAAATCGAATCATATATTATTGGCGAATGCTTTGTTGTTTGTTTCTGTTGTTCGCTAAAGGTACACATGGATTACAAACTATTCATCTAACCGATCGTTTATAAAAATCGACGCTAGCTCCATCAACATAGCATGATATGTGTATGTACATATGAACATTATTTTCTTTAGTACAAAAGCGGATTGAAACTATTTGCTATACTTTTAAATTATCCGTGACAACAGAAGAACCAAAAGCAATTGTTACTATACTTATGAAAACTTTTGGACCTGTGTAATATTGATAGTTGATATCGTATGACAATTATCTCTTTCGTATTTTACTATACATATTATTAATATACATTTATTTGTTTATAAAGTTATATTCTTTACACCTTGCATGAGGTGACAAAGGGCGGACTTAATGCCTGTTGGCATTCAACCTAAGGGGTGGTATAACCCCATGGTAATTCGAAGTCATTTAAGATCGGGGGTAGGTCATATTATTAATATGATGTAACAGATAGGAGAATTGGATAACCTTCGTAGTTAAAAACTTTAAAACTTAAATTTATTTTGAATTTGTCGCGGTGTCGTCAAAATGGGTAGGATCATCATGTAAAGGTGCATACTATAAATGTGACAAAAATCATGAACTTTCTTCGAAATAATAAGATTTGAATGATTTTAGGAATAAATAATCAGAAGACAACATGTGACTGCTTCAAGGTATTGTCTATGTGCAATTTATATTCAAAACGCCTTCACGGGATTAGTGTAAATCCTACATGACGACACATATTAGCTTTATCTAGTTTAAATATTATCTTCTATGAATAATATACTCTTGTTAATCTGATAGTATTAAACAAACATTTTATAGTAATGAAACCGTATAATGCAGAGGAATGACATAATGCTGCATCGTAGATGATATTTAATATCGCGTATAAGTTCGTACGTTGCAGCATTATTGCAGTTTCAACTCGTACTAGTAATAATATACTATTTCGTCATTATTTTTTAACGAACAACAAAAAACTAATAAACCCTTCCATATTAAGATTTGCTATAATATTTTGCTTTGACGATATTTTCGTTAGATGCTGCCTCATTGAGAGGCGAAAAACTCATCGTATTTACGAGTTTGGTGGTGTATACTACCCAGTGTCGGGGCAAGTAATTATGGAGGCGATTGCTTCTCGCTGTGGTGGTGCTGATAGACGTGGACCATACACTTGTGAGAGAGAGGGTGACGACGTTTTTCTCTCCAAGCTAATTGATACAAATAATTTTAATGTCCTATGCATGTCTTAGCGTAGTTAGCTCTTTGATTAATGACAATCTAGAATTATTTACATTTGTCTATTGATTTTTAGTAAATGTCAAACTTATAAATTGTTTTGGATGGAACAGATGTTTTAATTTAAACCTTAAAGTTAAGTTATAAGTCAAATAATTTCGTAAAAACTTTAAGAACTCGTACAATTTGTGCTTATTAAGCAACCGTTTTTTATTCATACTTCGCTTTACATACTAAAATTAAATAGTAGTTTAATTAAAATGTTGTATGTTACATAAAATGTGTTACTACTATAAAATTAAGATAAAAGAGAACAATGATGAAGTAGGTCACTGCCGTTACGGACAAAATCTTGTGAATTAAGCTAACAACATGAATTATTTATTAAATCTTGGAGCGCGTTTCGCCGCTAGTGAAAATATTCGTGTCCGATTAGCCAGTCTTGTGTATTCATGACTAGGGCCCATATTTCCGTCATCCCTCGCCGAAAAAAATTTTTTTGGTTATAGTATATGTTAGATTTAACGGTCAATATACCATCTTTTTCTTAAAATGTCAATCTCTCTAAACGTGGTAGAGCCAAGCGGCGGCTTTAGCTGCTGCTCGAATGGGCCGGTTCGACCGGATTGGTACCACGGCTTCGCAGAATACCGGCGAGGCATCTTGTGTTTCTGCGTTTAGTTCAGTGAGTGAGGTAACCGGAGGCCCACACCCCTCGGTATTCCCCTCCTCTTCCCTCCCATCTATCAAATATCCTTAAAGACCGGGAACGCACCTGCAGCATCTATGGTGTTGCAGATGTATGTGGGCGACGGTAATCACTTACCATCAGGTGAACCCCTTGCTCGTTTGCCGTCTCTTCCATAAAAAAAAATGGTTCTGGGATCCTTTTCTTACTGGTACACATTTTAAGTAACACGCAACAAATATAAAAATATTTTTACATAATTCTTTATTTGAGTATGAATTTATTATTTAATTTGCAATTGTAATAATTGAAAGTATTGTTCGTTGCCCATCGAGGATTCGAAAAAATGAAGGAAGACTCTGGACAGAGTCTTCCTTCATTTTTTGCTAGATGATATTATAAAATATAGACCTACGAGCACATATAAATACACACACCTATCAGGCAGAGATTGCGGATTTCCATTTGGTACGACTCAGCGTACCCCAAAGGGATTTTGCAACCCACTTTCCGCCTCTCCGGGAGATACGTGACTGGTAGCAAGTATTGTCGCTAGATATGCTTTCAGAGATTTTAATAAATTTTTCAAGGCTTAACTCTTAGTCACCTCTTACGATACCCACGTGACGAAAAGGGGCTGATAGATTCTTGCGATAAAATTCAGCTTGAATTCTCATAATTCAAAATATCATAATATCAATTTTAAAACTTTTAGTTATAATTAAAAAAAGCCTGTGCACATGACCTTTGCTAAGATATAGACAGTAAAGTACATACCATTTGACATTTTAAATGTTCTCAAAATAATAACGCTATAGAAAACGGGAGACTATGAGTAAGTAAGTTATTTATGGCGCATTAGCACCTAACGAGGCATAGGCGTTTCTTGAAATAGCTCATTTGAATGGACTCCGATACAGGGAAAATATTAATAATCGATACCTTTCAGTAAAATTAACACCGTACAAGTTCCTTTTAAGTGTTAACAAAGTTCTTTGTGCTAAAATTATTTAAGTTTAAATTTAATTTTCTCAGGCATTAAAGTCGTGCAATAGCGGCGTATGAATCTGGTACCCCCTTTTTCCCGTGGGTGTCATAAGGGTGGAATAAGGATCTAATTAAGAATCTGTTGGAAATCCCTGGGAGTAAGCATGGCGACAATGTCCATCTGTTAACTCCAATCTGCCGGAGAAGTGATAAGTGGGTTGAGGAAACCCGTACGGCTGAGTCGCACCAAAATAGAAATTCGTAATTTCTGCCTATGACTATGGGTGATAGTCGTGAGTGCTTAAATATTTATATGAATTTAAAAAGAACTAATGAAGTTTCATACCACTTATTTTCATAAATTTATAGCTCCGAATAACAAGGCTTACGAGTTTCGCACATCAATTAATAATTTTAATTAAAAAAGGAGGTATTATTTGTTGCTTTGCTTTACGTGTATTTTACTAATAGTAAGTATCAAGCCTGCCAAATACAGTTGTAATGCCATAGGGAATATTGCGAAGACCGTATACTGGGCTTGTCGTCATGTGTCATTAGTTTATCAACTTCAAAAAAATATGAGATCAGGGATTTTAATTACAGTACTTGAAATATTCAAGCTATTATCCTCTCTAGTCAGTAGATTAGGTAAAATTATAAAATATTGGCTGATTATTCTCATATTTTTCTAAAGTACTGTAGTGTTTTTTCCATAAAAGTCAAAAGACTATAAAAAGTTATTTATTCGACTTCTACATCAACATCGACACAGGTCACTGCATTACGAATACGCCTCTTGAAATTTAGTTGGGTCTCTATAACCGCTATGATCGATAGACTAGTTGGTGATTACACCAGCTTATGCTTTGAACTTATTACGCTGCTGCACATTACGGTATGGATAATTCAAGTCTAGCATATTTGAGATGCATGCTGAAATAAGCAACTTCAGCTTACGATTCTCTCATTTTGTCATTCATATAACTACGAATAGGCCTAGTGTATTTGAGACGAACCTTCCGCTATCTAACGGAAGTCATGATTTTTTCATATTATATATTTTTCTACTTTTATAGCGCCCAGGAAATTTAATAGGTAGACAGACTTTCCTATATTGTCACTAATCAGCAATGTTGAAAGTTAAAAATAAACTAAACAAATTCCAGATATTCATTCATATATATTTTAAGGACTACTTAATATAGGACTGAGTGTACGACCGACGATCGGCAATGTCGATAAGAAACAAAAGCTCTGAACTAACATCCAAAATAATGTAAAATCTTATCAGGATAGGCTCTGGATTGAAAGTGGTTATTTTGTTTTAACATAGTATTTGACAAACGCAATTAATATTAGTTGCATTGTCCTTTTTTAAAAAATGAATTCATGATTAAAATAATTCTCATACGAAAAATTTAAATTAATTCAGGATTCTGCGTTAGACGACACGAGAGAAAGCTTATGACAAACAGTTTCTTTCTAATCTTTTTCTGAAATATATTACGAGGGCATAGGAGGTACCCAGCCCTTTTTCATGTGGCACTACCCGTGGCCAGAGAGCCCTTTTCTGATATCGGAACTAGACATTCGTCTAGTTCTATTGTAGAACTGTTTTTCGTCGGGTCTAGCCTAGCTAATGACATCGCTGTAGTAAAGTTACTGATTCCTGACACCCTCTTTGAACACATAAAAGGGGACCAGTAATAGTCAAACTCTCGAGATTGTAACCCGATCTGCTACATGCCTACCCTGACTTCCATTATTTATATATTAACTTTTAAGACCCGTAGTTTCGTAAAGGGGATGGGAGTGCTCTACTATCACAAGTTGTTCAAAATGTTTTGTTATTTCTTAGTTAATTGTTATCATGACCTGTTGGTAGAGCCAAGCGGCGGCTTCATCTAATCCATCCATCCATTGGTTTTTGCCAAGTTATTTCTGTGTATATTAAACATCCACTTCTCCGTTTCTTATATTATAAAATAGTTTTGATGGTTATTTTACTTTATAATTTTTAAATTTACCTTATTTCACATTAAGGTAAACAAAGACTTTGCCAACATTGCTTTGTTCCCTGCCGCTTTTGTTTCAAAATGTTTGCTTTATCATCTTAATTCGTGTTTGTGCCGTCAATATTTCTTAGCTACATTTTTTTATGCATTATTTAGCTGGAATTCATTTTATTTAAAAGATGGAATTCTTATCAAAGGATACATTGTTATTTAGTATATTTACAGATACCGTATATTAATGTTACATAGATATTTCAAAAAAATTCTTGTCATCATTTTATGTCCTGTAAAAAAAACGTGTTAATATTAGTGGTTAATGTTTCCTTATTAATTTAGTGGATTAATATTAACTCTTTTGCTTTGAAAGGAATTATGGCCTATGACTTAAATAGTATAAGCACATATTAAATGTATAAAACTCTAAGTACAACATTTTTGTTTTGTTTAATAAGTCCCCGTAGTCCGGCGCCGGATTTGCCATTTTCACCGAGTTTGGCAGGTAAGCTGGTGTTTGTATTAGCATACACATAGAACATGCTGATGTCCGTCACCAGTCTGCGTATAAGTCGGTCTGAAGTTTTTCGAACTGGGTATATCGCAATGTGACTCTTACGTAATTAGATAATGAAGCGTTATACAATACTTACCTCACCTAATTAGTTTTAACCTGCCAAGAAATGAATGCCAGCTTTCTAAAGATTTCTCGCATAGTCCTATATTTAGCAGACTTAAATGCGTAGGTTGGAGAAGAAGAACAATGTTATTTTAAAGTAATATAAAATTTGAATTGAGAAACTATTAAAAAAATTGAACTTTCTTTATTATTTTTAAGCTGCCAAGAAATGTATACCTGCTTTCCAAAGCTTATTCGCATAGTCCTATATTTAGCAGACTTAAATGCGTAGGTTGGAGAAGAAGAACAATGTAATTTTAAAGTAATATAAAATTTGAATTGAGAAACTATTAAAAAAATTGAACTTTCTTTATAATTTTTTAAAATTTGGATTGGGTAGCAAAAAAAATACTCAACAACAAAACCTTAAGCTCTCTGCACATCAAATATGGTCTTCCGTCAAAAACTTGTGTCATCTTACCGCTGTGTTTGTGTAAACCTGTTTCTTGTAAAAACAACAACCTACGCAACATCACTGGATAAAATCTGCCACTCATTGGGTTCGAGAAAAGATGTTTTAATATTATAGAATATAATGCACCTAAATTTTTTAATTACATTTTATAAGTGGCATGTTATATTTTTTTATATAACTTTTGGGAATGCCGGCACCTAGAATGTAACCAGGTCAATTATATATCATGAAATTTTAAGCAAGGGCTTTATTAGAAATCAAGGCATCAAATAAATACATATTATTTATTTGATGGCTTGATTTCTAATAACGATTTTATAATATTGTCACGTTGCGAGATTGGAGTAAAAGGTCGGTATCTTGAACTTCTATTTATTTTTACACTTATAAGGGGTGTAAAGTTTTTCCTCCTTTCCCCCTTCATTTTACTCTTCCCTTTCTTCCTGATCATCCTCTTCCTATTACTTTGAAACTCACCACTGAACAGTCTGCGAGCGCGCTCCAGGGCTATTAATTTGTTGCGTGGAATACAGAGTATAATACATTTAGGAAGTTTAATTTATTATTGCAAATAAATCTTATTTTAAAAAATATATAATTGTGTGCTCATCTTCTATGCGTTCGTACATTGTTCATTTGATTAACTTAAAACTTTGCACAGTTGTTGTTGTGTACCATCCACATACAGTAGGCGGCGCGTCAGTTTTATGAAGAAGGGGCATGGAAAACAGGCGTGCGGCTCACCTGATGGTAAGTGATCACCGACGCCCACGAACATCCACAACACCAGAGGAGCTACAGATGCGCTGCCGGCCTTTAAGGAAGGAATAAGCTCTTTTCTTGAAGGTCCCTAAGTCGTAACTATTCGGAAATACTGCTGGCGACAGCTGATTCCTAAAGCCGAAGTGCGTGGCAGAAAACTTCGATTAAAACGCACTGTGGAGGAATGCCAACCATCTAGGTGGTATCGATGCAACTTCGAATTCTTTCGCTATGTACGATGGTGAAACTCAGCAGCAGGTATCAATTCGAACAGTTCCTCAGAACATTCCCCGTGGAAAATTTTGTAAAAAATGCAAAGAGAAGCAACATCTCTTCGCAAGGCCAAAGGATCAAGCCGATCAGAGAGCTTGGTCGCCGACAATTCGAGCCGCTCGACTTTGGATGTGGTCAAATGGAAGGAGTTGGTACTGGGGTGCCCTGCCCGGAGATGAGAACAGTATTCCATGTAGGGTCGAACTTGCGCCTTATAAAGTTGCAACCGGTGGAGCGCCATGAAATACTGTCCCGCTCTACAGAGCACACCAAGCTTTTTGGGGGCCAATTTGGCCTTTCCCTCCAAGTGACCACGGAACTGAACGTCGCTCGATATGTCAACGCCAAGGATTCTGATACTGGCTGAGGCAATAAGGGAATGTTCTCAAAAGAGGAGAAACGACAAAGTTCTTTTTAGCGGTGAACGCGCAAACCTGTGTCTTTGGGGTTGAATAGGACCAAATTACGTCGACCCCAATCCGAGACTTTGAATAACAAGGTCTCGACTTCAGACACAAGTTTGTTCCGGCACTCGTCGACGTGTTCCCGAAATATTCATAGAAGCCTGTATATAGGGCATCACCCGTGCTGTCGTCTGCATAGCAATGAATGCTACTGATTTGTAGCATGTCGTTGATATGCAGAAGAACAAGTGGGAGATAGCACACAGCCTTGTGGAACACCAGCATTCACGGGTTTGGGGTCCGAGCATGCACCGTCGACAACAACCTTGATGCTCCGATCCGTGAGGAAGCTGGTGACCCAGTTGCACAATCTCTCAGGAACCCCGTAAGATGAAAGCTTTGAAAGAAGCGCTTTATGCCAAACCCTATCAAATGCTTTCGCTACGTCAGACTAACCGCCAAAGCCTCATAGACTCAACTGCTTCTGCCCATCGGTGAGTCAGGTAAACTAGAAGATCACCAGGTGATCGTCCGCGACGAAACCGTACTGTCGGTCACTGATCAGCTGGTGTTCCTCCGGGTACCTCAGGAGCTGGGTGTTGATGGTGACTCCATTATTTTAGATAACAAGGGGTGATGGCAATAGGCCTGTAGTTGGACGGATCAGAGCGGTCGCCTTTTTCGGTATTGGATGCACAAATGCTGTCTTCAAGATTCCGGGACGACGCCTGAAGAGTAGGAGTGCCGGAAAGATGCGTGAGAACCGGTGCCAACTCAGGGCACACATCCTCAGCACAATTGGAAGTTCGTCCGGCCCACTCGACTTATGAATGTCCAGGAGCGGAGTGCCTTTCGCACTGAGCTCTGCAGAAACTGAATTTCCGGCATGGAGCACTTACACCACGGGATGGTAGGTGGAAGTTTCCCCGGTCATCAAGAGTCGAGTTGGATGCAAAAGAGAGCCCAAGAGATCGGCTTTCTCTTTTGCAGTATGGGCCAGCGAATCATCCTCCTTGTGTAGAGATGGGAGAGATGGCTGACAGAAATTCCCTGGACAGCCTTGGCGAGAGACCAGAATGCGCGGGATCCCGATGGGAGGCGAACTAGTCTCTCGCCAATTCTGCCAATGTGATTTAACTTTGCCGCAGCGATAACTCTTTTGAAGGACCTGGAGGCAGAGTTGTACTCGTTTTAAGAGCACTGGTTTTGCATCCCGAGACGCCGATGCATCGGCCCAGGCCTGGTAGCACTTCCGCTTTCGGCGTGACGCTATTTTGCAGGTGCGACCAAACCAAGGCTGGGATTTACCTCCGACAGGCACTGCAGAGAACGGAATAAAAGTTCCATTCCTGAAGTACCACATCGGTGACAGAATCTGCAACGACGTTGGGATCATCCAGCGAGAAGCAAACCTGCCCCCATGGGTAGGAAGCAAAGAAAGACCGCATTCCATCCCAATCTGCCGACCTACTCAAATTGCCACACGGCGGAACCCCGCAGATCGCGTTCGGGATCGGCGCGCGATAAACACTACACTCCGGATCAGACAGTGGTCCGACGAGCCAAGAAGGGGCATCGACTGAGACCAAATATCCGTCCGGGTGTGAGGTCAGCAAAGGTCCAACAGGAAGGTGTATGACCTTCCACGTCTAGGATCCGCGTCGGCGAGGTTACCAGTTGTGTCAGGCCATATGCTAATGCAAAGTCGTGAACAGATCTCCCGCATGATCGGTTATGCGAGAACCGAGCCAATCGGTGTGGTGGGCATTAAAATCGCCGAGAATCACGATCTCTGCGGATGGGATCTGTTGTAGCATGGAATCTGTAGCCATTTGGATGTGGTCGATGAGTCGGTCAGTTACGGTATTACCGCTATGGGACCTGTAAAGGCACGCATAGACGCGCGGATGGTCGTCGCTGTCGATGCGCAGCCAAAGGTAGAAAGGTCCAAACCTTCAAGACTACCGAGGCGTCGAGAACAGATATCATCTCTGACGTATACGCAAACTCCGGCACGGGGCACAAAGGAGTGTTCCAGTTGGTACCCCGGGTAATGGAGATAAGAGGTATCAGCCGGAGACGATATCTGAGTCTCTGTAAGAAAAAGCAAGGCCGGCTTCGCCGTTTCAAGATGGTAATGAACGGCGCTAAGGTTCGAGTGGAGTCCTAATGTTACAGAAATCCGGCGAGCGCGGTAGGGGATGCCATAGTTTCTTTGCTGCGTTTGCCTCGAGTAGGAAAGAAAGGCCGGAATGTGCCCCAGAATACGCGGGGCAGACTGAGCATCCACGATTGAGTAGCGTAGGAAAGCCTGAACGTGGATGCTCGGTGAGGTCTCAGGACACATGGAGGTACTGGTACCCTCCTGGGGTAGCTCAAAATTATATACCGCTACCATATTTGGGGAGGGGAGGGAGGGCCTCCGGTTACCTCACTCACCGCACGAAACGCAGAAGCACAAGATGCCTCTACTTCACGCCGGTATTCTGCGAGGCCGTGGTACTTATCCGGACAGGCCGGCCCATTCCTGCGACAGCAAAAGCCGCCGCTTGGCTCTACCACGATTAAATTATTTTCATTATTTCAACATATGACTGTATTTTATATATGTAGTTTAACTGCAGTTCGTATGTTTTCAGTTTACGTATAGCACGCGTACATAGCATTTTTAATGCGAAAAATTGAAGTCCACGTGAACGAAGTCGCGGGCAACGATTTGTAATTTATATTCATTATTTGCACTGCATGAGGAGGCACGGCGAGGAGGCGATGTGGCCGCATCGTCTGCGATCTCATCTCATCCGGGGGACATCATTGAAATTAGATTAGATTGAAATGAAAGAGCCGGAAAAAAAATCGTGAAAACGCGTAATCACTACTTTTAAAACCCAAATTATCCAATAACTCATGTAGCTGGATATAAAGATATATTAGGCAACGCAATTTATCATTATTGTTTTATAATGTTTACAGTTCACAGAACTCTTAACTGCTTGTGAACTCGTCACATTAGTCTATGTTCAAACTGTTGCGAGACACTCGACTGAAAACTACATTCCAACTTAAACCTTACACACATTTCTCTCTGCAACGAGATTTTATTGAATAATTTGAAACTAGAATACACTCAGCGCTTTGATTTTGCTCTTGGGTAGCAAATTATTATTTTTCCATTAATAAAAATATGCTCTAATATTCGGTTAACATTATTTAAAAATACTTATAAAAAAGTAAAAAAAATATAATGATCGTGAATTTTACGAGGTTTTTACAAACACGCTTTAGCTAATAATAATATTATGCAAACAGTACCATTTATTTCATATTTAAAAATTACGACATTGTATTTTTTTAGTAATTTTATAGTATTTTTATGGGGCAGAATCTTCTTCCTTAGATCAAAGTTAACAGGGTGGAAGACTAACATAATTAGTGCGCCGCATTAATATTCATCAGAGCGAGAATATTCTCTCAAACAAATATGCTCGCTCCGCTATATCAAGGTGACATTTTGTATATAATTATGGTACATAACCTAAAATTGTGTTGCGCGATTAGCATAAAATAACAATAATACCAATCATTATGCGCGAGAGATGTACAGAAAACCATCGTTCCCCTTATATTGCAAAGTTCACGATATTAATGAATACTTAAATGGATGCATGTATTCTCTAAATTACCCTATATACGATTATTTAGCTTGACAATTGTTATTATTTCTTGTACCGACCGCTTTCGCCTTACGCCGGTCGTTTACTTATATAAAAAAACAAAATGTGTTGTGTAACTAATAATTGTCAATATGATGAATATTCATCATGTGATAATAATCACAAGTACAGATTATGTATATTTTTAACACATACCATGAGTCTGGGGCGTAATGTACCACCTCTTGCTCGCCGTTAGCTACCAAACGAAACTATGCCGGTCGTCGGATGACGTAAAACCCATTCTAATCTCATAAATACCATCATCAGTAGTGCGAGGGTGTTGGTACTGCGCTTACTAACGCGTTTACGAACGTTATACGCTTAGGGTAATCCACCAAAAAGATATAACGGCTGTTGTCAGCGCTCCCTTGGAGAGGTATTTCTTCTGCAGAGGACTATTATGGTTTTTAATTGAGTTGATTAAAGTGACTTTCTTTTTAAATGTTATATTGTTTCTGAAGAAGACAGCCATTATTCGTCGCATCAAAGTTTAAGATTTGATCGTTATTTATTGTTTTGTCATTTAATACGTGTCATGAAACTCACTCGAGCAAAATTTTCAATTTCCGTTTATATATAGAACCATTTAAGGTAAGTACACTCAGGTAGCAATTGAAGTCCCAAAAATCTTTACGAGCCCTTCGGAATAATTAATCTCGATAATAACGATAAGGTAAAATTGTCAACCGTAAACCCGTCGATTACGGGATAATTTATTTTAGTATCGTTTAATGTGTTTAATTATTTGATGCCATTTAAATACGGGAGCAAATATTTCATTTTTATGGCCATATTCGTAAAAATCACAACAAACCCCATGTAAGAGCTCAGTAATTAGAACGTTCACTAAGCTAATACATGTTGTAACAAATGAGTTATTCATAAACGTTATGTTAACCTTTTGTAACTGCAGAAGCTTTATCAAATGATTTTGCTTATAATGTTGCAAGCTTCACAGTTCTGTATATATTTATAATATATTTCTTATAGACATATTTATATTCTGGATATATTTATATATAGAATATATTTCCAGGGCAATTATAAAAATGTCGAGAGTCGACAGAAAGACGAATACTTCAAACACCTATTTTAAATGAAAAAAATCTGTCATCTCGAGGGCTTTTTTTTTTTTTTTTATGAAAAAATAGGCCTGCGTTTGACCTCAATCTTGCTCGATGGAAAGCGAAGATGAGGCCTAGGATGGTACACGCTTGCCTAGATGTCTGTTCACTTTGGCCTTGAAGATATCCAGGTTATAGGCCTCCGGAAAAACCGACCCCGGCAGAGAGTTCCACTCCTTAGCCGTCCGCACAAAGAAAGAAGAGGCAAACCGCCTCGTGCGTAATGGAGGAATGTCTACAACATAAGGGTGGAACTTCTCGCCGCGTCTAGTCGTTCGGTGATGGAAAGGGGAAGAGGGTATTAGGTTATGCAAAACCTCCGCACACTCTCCGAAATGAATTCGATACTTTATACCATCCTTGAGGGTAATCGGCTGGGGCTAGGTCTGGCGAGTGCGGAAGATGACGTGTGATTTATAACTACAGGTCTTATAGTGTTTAAATAGTTTGTCGAGCAGTGTTAGGTCATGCGTTATCATGGAATAATAGTTGCGATGATCGATTAACGAGTCGGGGTTGTTCCTTTGAGAGTTTCGTCATAACTATTCGAAGTTCTTCGCAATAGACATCTGCCGCTCAAATACTGAATGAAAAAAAAAAAATTAAGTCATACAATGAGCTGCACTTGCCATCAGTTACCATCAGGTGGACTGTTGATGAGCTCAATTGGTCTAATCAAAGAAAAAAAAATACCGGCGCTGCGCTCGCTAACCCATCTGTCCATAGAGATGAGTATGGTAACCCTCCTAGAAATGCATGCCAGCTAATTGCTGGTGAGAAGTAGATAATAGACGAAGATGTCAACAATGAAAGAATTTTCTTTGTTCGTTGCTGGTCTGGATAATTTATCTCGAATATTTGATAAATGTAAATATAAAAATGTAATAAGCATGCAAACTATACCCACAGGGCTAGGTAGAAATGTCGGATCTCCAATTGTGACGTCTCAGCGTAGCCAAACGGACTTCCGCAATTCAAGGTGTTTCCCTTAGTTGCCCCTTACGGGGGCAAGCGGATAGTAGATCTTACGCCACTACCAAATGGCGGTAATTATTCCGTTATTTGTCACAAGCGACGCGGTTTTAGTGTTATTTCCATTAGTCAACTTTTGAAGATAGCATTAACAGTAACATTTTTAGAAATCACATGCGAATAATTCTTTGAAATTCATCATTATCATTACATTCTGACACAAGTCCACTACCAAAAATTACCAAAAAGCATGGTTCTGAGCCACCTGCATGCACCAACTTCCCGCAACTCTGTGCAGTTCCATCACTCCATCTTGTGAAGGGTTGTCCTACAATGCGTTTGCTTGTACCTCAATTGAAAAAAAACCCTTCTTGTAATAAAAGTACATTTGCAGAAGTTTATTGCCTGCGTAAGTAATTATTATTACGTAAACAAACAAGATCCAGCAAGCACAATTACCCATACACAAGTTCACATAAAGTTGTAAAGTGCTTTTCAAAGTTGTTTGTATTTGACTACCGCGGAGTGTGCGAGATACGTCTTTCACTCTAGACCAGTTAAGCGAGAAATTACTTCTGAAAACTTTTACAGTCGCCATAAATTAATTCAAATGTTGCGTGTGTTTCGAATAGTAGTAGTTTTGTTATACTAAAGTATAGAATTTCGAGAAAATAAACTATTAAAAAATGGTAGTTTTAGGTAAATTGGTGCATTACTTATTAGATGTGTTTTGGCGGGAGTTTAAAAACCTACTATTGCAAAAAACATATCGGGTTTTCTTAATCTGCCCTTGTTCTAAGTATTTCCCAAGAATTTATTGAGTTTAAGGAGGATTTTCCATAATCGCTATGCTTGGTAAACAGATTCGCGATCGCACTATCAGACTAAGTGTCTAAAAAAACCTAAGAACTTACTGTGCCTCATGGGTCTGCTTCATTTTAGTCTTGAATTTCTCGGAAGGGTTATTCCGCCATGTGTGGGTAGCTATTGCGATTTTCAAGGCTTTTCCCTTATTCGCCTCTTACGACACCCTCGGGAAGACAGTGGGGGTGGCATATACATACACCCAATAATTGAACTTAATGTCAATTAATTAAATGTTTCAATGTATACGAAATACAAATTGCCAGTAATTACAATATTACATGTCGATACTGTTAATTAAACTTTATGCCAATTATTAACGTCATTATCAGTAGCCTGGGGGTTTGAAAGTCCCGAGTTAGAGCTATTTAAACACATGTTTGTCCGCGATATATAGATCTACTTTATAGTAGGCCTTAATAAATTTTCTTTAAAAAGATTCGTAAATATTGCACTATATTTTTAAGGATTTTATTGTAAAATTATTGCATTAACTGAAAAATACTTTATCGTATAGCCTCGACCCGTTCTACAGGTAACAGTCAGTCTTATTAATATTTTCTGTTCGTACATTATCATTTTTAAAAATAAACACCGACAGAAGCTTCAAGATATGTAATAGTCTCATTGAAAAGTTAGGTTAGCACTCGCGAAGCCCTAGGCTGTAGATTGCCCATATAAGTAGATTGCCCATATAAATTTCTTTTTGAAATGAATACTGTTTCCAATCCAGCTGCAAGTCATTCCGTGGAAGTAAGCGAAGTAACTAATTTGACTGTTGCTTCATCACTTCATCCGCGAATTGTCTGATCCTTACCATAGAGAAAATCGCATAACATTATTTTGAAGTTATTTTATCAATATGCGTTTCCATCCAAAGGTTGGAATCAATAAATATTCCGAGAAATACGTACGAACTTTCGAAATCTATATCTATATATATCAATAAACAATATTTTCTTAAACAATATTTAATGAAATCCTTTTTTTTATTTTGAAATCCCGTTTATAACCATCGGAATTATGTTATTACATGATTTGTAGAGAAGTGAGACGTGTACAGACCTGCTAATTTACTTTTATTTGTTTCTTTTTAAATAAAATTTTTGAATTTCATTGGCGTTCTTGGCAATTATAAAGCCTACCCTCTTTATGTTTCAATATTTTCTTAAAATGTATTCAAGTGCTACTGTTTTATAGTTGACGCTAAATGGAAATAAATATATTGAGGTAGTGTACCAACGTTATTGTTGACACAATAAGCCGGCGCCTCATTTGTCCATTAGCCGGTCGTTAAAGCCACACTAAACAATATTGTCACTAGCTGAACATAAAACCTTTATACCCATCTAAAGTCGTAATAGTTATAAGGTTTATTATAAATCGTTATAGAACGAATCTTTATATGAGTATCGTAAAATAGTGATAAATATCCTCCTAAATGTATGTGTAACTTATCGCCATTTACATTAACAAATATTCTATGACAAGGTCAACAGTCGCTGCAGGGGGTAAAATACTAGGAGGAGAATAAATAATAAAAGGAGAATAGAGTTTAAGGGGAAAAATACAATCGTTTTCTCCAAAAGCCAAACAAACTCTGGTGATCGAATGCTGGCGGAAAATCATCTCTGCGCTTACTAGTCCACTTGCCCAGTGTGGTGACTATGGGCAGAACTCTCTAAGGACCCTGTGAGAACCCTCATTCTCTCACCGATTTCTCGGAGTGGCCTATGTTCAGTAGTGGACTAAAATAGATTGATGATGATGATTACTTTTTAAGGATTTTCCATGCATTATTATTATTTTATCATAAGTAATACATGCCACTGAATAAGTGCTCAGGATTAGCAGGTTTTAACTTAAGAATGATACATAGTGGAGTACTTAATATCGTATGTGAAAATTCTTATCATTTTCCTGTACAGTTTTCAGTATATCTCATGGTTAGTTTCTGAAATAAACCGCTAGATGGAGAACTGCAACATGGCGGCGAAAATTGTCTCAACGTAGTTTAGATGAATTGAAACAGAGGGCGCACAAACTGTAAGCGTTTCTAAGCTTAAAATTATTTTTCGCAGTTATTTTCTAAAGCAAGTTGTACCTTTTGTATAGCCAATCAAATAAAATTACTTTTTAGATCCTATCTTGAATCTAATGCTTATTCTGCGAGAATGAAAAATACACATAGTTCAAGGGGTTTATTCCAGTAGTTCGGAGCGTTTGTTCACGGAATGTGGGTCACAGGTTCGATTCCAGCACGGAATAAAGTATTAATATGGTCAATAAATTTCGGGTTTAGGTATTTGTCTATGTGTAATGTATGTATTAATGGAAGATGCAGGAGCATCTACCATCAATAACAAATCAAAATGCAAATTGGGCCACCCCTGATGACTGAGATGGAATGCTTCGTTACCAATCACCAAACGAAAAACAACTTATATTTAAAGCATTATACAGCTATTAATTATACTTGCATTCTGTGGAAGTTTGCCTATAAGTTGTACCGAATTATTCACGCCGCAACAATAATACAGCTGCAGCATGGTTCTACTACTACTACATCAGCCATTTAGTCCACTGGTAAACATACACCTCTCCAAGAAAATCGGCAACATTAGTGATGCTTCTTATCTTAAGAGTTGTCTGTATTTGGATGAATATTCTGCCATAATTCAGCCGCCTGAGATTCTGTTAGCTGGCAGGGTGCAGCGCATCCAGGTGAGGTTGGCATTTGTAGAATATTATTGTAGCAGGAAGTGTATTTGTATGTATAGCTGCTAAGCTTTTAGCATGTTTGCCTGGGGTGAGCTGTTCTAAATGTAAATCGTAATTTTTGTCGATCTCTATAGGATCAACCAGGGTGCTGCAGTGCTAATATATACGAGTATATATTTCAAGCTTTTTTCGATTACAGCAATATCTATTGGTCATACAAAGAAAAGTAATCATTTGATTCCTAAAAAATTAATTAAACAAAGATACACTCTACAATTTCCCTTATTCCGTAATCCCGTATTTAAAGTATTCGATGTAGAGTTTATTCGTAGATTCTGTGAAAAGGTCAGACACAGTATCTGCGTCACGAGAATATTCCCTTATTTCATCCATAATAATCATGAGATTTGTAGGTGAAATAATAGACAATACTGTATAGTATGTCTAACTATTGCTTTGTGACTATGGTCACAAATCAATCGTTATGGTCTCGGTGTTAGAGGAACTGATATGAAAAAGAGATCCGAGAGATGATACATATAAGTTGCATTTATAAATTTGTAATCGGAAAAATTTTCAATTAATGCTTTGTAAAATATTCATTCTATTATTTTCATACATATTATCTGCTAAAAAATACCACTTATTTTTAGATGCGTTATGTGCTCAGATAGACTTACATATTTCATTCTCATTAATGTCCGCGCGGCGTGCTCTGTTGTAACAGTAAAGTACAATTTACAAATAATCAACATATTAGTCAAAATCATTAAGTGCAAAATTTATGAGTTAAATAATATTATAACGGCTTACATGCTGTATAACTACACTTTAAAAACCCAAAAAAGGAATGCTGTGCAATACAATTATGTAGTGATGCAGATGCATAGGTCATTATAATAATCATCTGATAGATTTTGATCACAATGATCTCTTCCGAAATGCACAGTATATTACATAGTACCGCAAGAGTATGCGCAAACTCATAAATCCACTCACTTTTCAATATCACAACACAGCCACGAATTGACTCTGATTAGAACATGGTACAGACAGCTATGCTAAACATTAAACCACGCGGTCGTGAACTAGTTAATAAGGTAGTGCACGTACTTTTGCTACTGAGTAGTTGGGTACAATCTCAGCAGAGAATCGAAATTTCTGAGCTAACCTCAATTTCATTCACTAACTTGTCATAGGATGACCATTAATAATGGCTGCTGAGCCTCGGGGGTATTAATGTATATGCGTGAAAGCGGATATGCGTTAAGGGTTGTATGCTGGTTATATTATATAAATTATATATACTATAATTTTATCAGTAATTTATTGTCTAGTGTATGTTTTATTTCTTCTTCAGCCTGTTGTATGACCTTTGAATGGATAACCTTTTAAAGCTATATTTGAAATATAACTGGCTAAAAAATAACAACGGACCTTTTTTTGTTAAATAGTAGGTGAGTTTGTATTTACATTTCCTTTGGTCTATCCTTTCATCTCTCATACTTTAATATGTGCGAAATGACAAAGTTGAACTTGAACGAGTACTGGATACCTACATATAAAACAACTGAACGTGCACGGATCGATCGTGACCTCGACCACACCGCATCGCAGTCCGCATAGACCCTTTTCACCGCGCGCTCCCAAATTTGTAGCATCTAAATCGGTTGAAATCTAGGGCAAATTGTCTCATCCTGTACAGAAGTATGAAATCATTTTAGAAATGAAGTATGGGACAAGCTCCGACCTTTTGGCCTAGGCCTAGAACGATTTTGCGTTCGGTCAACTATAATGGGTACAATAATATTGTTGCGAGAACGGTCGATAACGTTTCGTATTATTATGTTACGTCATCGAATGACATTTACCAGAAAAGAGCAATTTATTTATTAATTAAGAATTACCAACAATCTTAACACAAACAAAGGAATGTTATACAATTGCTAAGAAAAAATGGACCTTAGTTAGACCTTACTTAAAGTCTACCACAGAAAGTCAGTAAATACAGTGGAGTATAGTTGAATGAATATTAATATTATTCAGATTTATTACTTATCTAAAATAACAAAACAGTGAGTTATAAGAAGCTACAACTTATAATATACAGAGGAAAAAGCAATGAAACGAAATTCAAGATCTAGGAATAAACTGAGACAATAAGCCTAAGTCTGTTTTGAACTAATTCGAGATGTTGAGATAATGGTATAAAATTTTAAACCATGTAATGACAATAAAAATATGTGTATTTAGACCAAGGAGTATCAGAACGCACATGCGAATAATTCAATAGAAGAAAAAAACCATCATAGATAATGTAAGGTAAAGAAGAGGAATTGTAATCAGAGCTAAAGTTATCATTGCTATAGTAAGGGACACGTAGCCGGCAGACAGTTTGTGAGGTTACTGTACGTCGAAGCTTTATGGAAATACAAAGTACGAAGGTTACCGTACAAGCGAGGACGACAAATAACGGTTTTCTCAATAAAATAAGTTCCTCGACTTTATATTTTTCTTCATCAGCCAGTGTTTGTCTACTGCTAAACATAGGCTCCTATATTAAAACCTTAACAAAATATTTGCCCATTCTTACCACGCAGGGCGGCCGGGTTGGAGACATCAGTGCCGGTACCCTTGCACTAGAGATACGGCTCCCTATCAAGCAGTCCAATGGGAATTTAGTTCAATATAGAAGGATATGTCTATATGCCCCATTAATTTTTTGTCAGAGATTCAAAGTTGATATATTCCTCCCACAGTTCTTTTGAAAACGTTTAAAAATACGGGAAATTTCAGCAATTATACGAAGGTTAACATTTATTTTCTTTAACACAATAAGGAATAATTACAAAGACAGATTCGACATGATAAAATAGTTACACATATACCTCTTATGTATCTTTTAACACCATTGAAATCATAAATAGCTGTTTGCTCTATTTATTATTTACGTAAGTAAGGTTATTCAACCGCTCGACTTGTTTCGCAGAATATCCCCAATTAAAATACCAATGGCCAAATAATAGGCCTTTTGGTATTCCAGAAATGGGTGAGCGTGGGTTATCACTTGCCATCAAGTGAGCCCATTGCGCGTTTGTCGCCTATACCATGAAAAAATAGTTCTAGTTCTAGCAGACTAGTGCAGTATCTCTAGTAAAAGCACTGAACTCACCTACACACCTGATCTGCATGGCGATTATAGGGAAATCTTTCATGCATGCTATGCCAGTTCTTGTTGACTGATAAAGTCTAAAAGTAAATTAGAGTAAGCTTGAAATCATTGGACCAGTGATTTAATTGAACCTCTGCGGTATTACGAAATACCACGACAGAACCCGTATGTCCCCCTTTAATTCCATAGTGGCCTTTATTAACAAGGTATGTGCGTTTGTGTTTTACAAGTTGACGATAGAAAAATTACGCGAATAATTTTACCGCGTGAGTACAGTTCTGAAATATTTCTGAATATATTTTTAAGATAATATTGTGCGTTAATCTGTGATACTAGTAATAAAATAAAAAATTGTTTTTGTTTTTTATTTCATTTATATTATTATAGATATTATTTAATAGTCCATTGCTATCAATTATACCATTAACATCATTGGAAGTTCTCAAAATATGATTTTCAATATTTCTTTATCTGTTTTAGGATGGCAAAAAGTGGACATTACTTATACCTGGAACCAGTATGAAGCTAGTTTCGTACAACTAGTCACTACAAAATTTTATTATAAAAGAAGTTGATTTAAACAACAAGTAGTATCACTTACATATAGGTATTATTTTATTCTTATAGAGGTGCGGTAAACATAACTTGAATCTCTAAAATGTAGACATTGTTATTATATAGTTGTTTTGTTTTGCCTCATTACGTCGGGAGCTTAACCATATGTTATTTTATCTATAGTTATTGGAGATTAGGAAGTGTATTGTTATCACAAAACAGTTTTAAGGTTATAGCGAAAAATTACTATATTTAAACCTAAGAATATCTAATTAAACTGCGCCTTAAAAATGTTCCTGTTTTGAATTTATGTTTTATCATATTTTATTTGTTTTGAAAATTTCTCCGAGTGCTTTGAATGGATCTGTAAGATAAAGTACCTAAGTTCAATAATGGTAAACAAGTAGTACAAAAAAGTAACAGGGGTCCAAATAAGGAACTTTTCCTCAAAATGACATTCTTATTCTTTTTGATAAAATTTTAACCGAAAAAAAAATTAAATCAATGATTCATGAAGTCTAATTGTTATTCCGTCAATATTTTTTGTTTTATATATTCTAATTGAGGTTATACGCTTGTTTAAAAATATGTGTACTGGTCACCTTACCCCATATTGCAAGCGAACTAAGAACTGCTCATTTTTTTCTGATTTCTGGCTTTTTCATAACATCACTTTTTGTGTTAATCCTATTATTTTCAGGTTAAAATCAGTCAGGAGAAATCAAAATTGAAAAACACACACTTGAAAAACATTATCCTCGTTCAGGGGCTGTCAGGTATAAACAGAAAAATGTATTACAAGACAGTCAGAACATCTTCAGTCTTCAGTACATCTTCAATCCGCCATGATGTCCCTCTGTTTCCACTAGATCAGTGTACCGAACGTTCCCAGGGTTCCCACAGTTACTACATAAGCCTCCTCTTAAAATCTGAGGGTGTACTTACATACTCATTTTAAATTTACATCCACCAATACAAAGTAAAATTAAAGATTATTTACAAAATAAGGCCTCAGTTTTAGGATACCAATATTATAATCCCTGGTCACGAAATTTCAAAGTGTACGTGTCTTACACACGTACACTTTCATGTGAACAAACTATAGGAGTGAATAGGGGTCCCTAAAGTTAGATACAAAATGTTGAAAGTTTGATAAAGGGATCAACAATAATTTACATTGTCTAAGCTCCCTCAAATAACTTTGAAAATTTTTGTTAGTACCAAATATTTACTACGTTCACACAAATATTTCATTTTGGTATAGGTAATTTTAAGTGTAAATTACTTGGACTTTTATAGATCACTACCGAACCGCGCCGGGTTCTATGCATCAGTTTTATAATATAAAGTAAATTTGAATGTGTCTGGTGTTGACACCTCGCACCTTAGACGCTGCTGCCCGTCATCGATCTGCTCAATTTTGGTCTGGAATTTCAATGCGTATTCCTTTGTCGCCTCTTATGACACCCACGGGAAGAAAGGGGGTGACTGATTCTTATGCCGATACTAGTCTACAAACACATTTGTTCAATACTATTTAAAAACTCATTATATCGCAACTATTTAAAATCGCACTTGGATTAAAGATTTGGTGACTCCCCCTTGAACGGGTTCCCGCCTTATCATATTCGAAGAAAGGTTCGTCCAGAGGAACCTAAGTGATCGGCCTTATATGCGAGGGATGATTAGTTTTGGTATTACGATACGTCATTCTCCCTATCCTCCGTGACTCTGGCTGGAGCTCGCACCCCGGGTGACGCGGCTTTGTTGAGGTCTCGGAGGGAGAGGAGTATCGGTGTAGCGATGCGCCGCTCTTGTGAAATGTGGTCAATGTCGGAGCCATAGACTAGATACGCCGCTGAGATCGGGTGGCAGAGGGACAGAAGTAGTCATTTCCTGAGGCCCGACTGAAGGCGTTCCCATAGTACCACCTACATGCGCCGATGATGGAATACCGTGGGATTTTAGTCAGTCCAAGCCCAAAATAAAAAAGGGTTTCGGTGAAATGATCCAGTGAAAGGTAAAAATCTGACCGAGTAGAACAAACGTTGGATGTTAAAACATCTGGGTTCCACACCGGTGTACCTCTAAGGCTGGCTAAGCTTTAGTGCCTAAACGCCAAAACACACCATTTTTGTTTGGTGCGGCTAACAGGAACAGGTTCGTGCCAAATGTAAATCCGCAATCTCTGCCTATGGTGTAAGTTAAAAACGAATTCACATTTTATATATATATGTATATAAACTGATTCAATAATTTGACTAAATAGGTAAATTAAGTTCAACCGATCACTTTAAAGAAATGGTACGTGAGTGCAGATGCCTAAATAACCATCAGACATTGATACGTTTCAGGGTTTGGAATGCGGCCAAGAGTAGGGATCAAATGTGAAACAGTTGAAAATTTGGAAGTCAGCTTGCGTTCCGTATTACGACTGTTGTACACGGTTCGTAAACCCGTTCGTAAGTGCCTTCAAAAGTTTCACGTTTCACATATATTTTTATTATATCTCTACTTTATTTTATTATGAGTGGAAAACATTATTATTAAAAGAAAGACTTTTGCCATTTATTTGATTTAAAAAAAAACAAAAAATATTGGGGTGTTTGAATGATTTCAAAATTTAACGTGGTAGAGCCAAGCAGCAAGGTAGCTACTACTCGAATGGGCCCGCTCCTCATCCCCCTACTCATGCTCTCCCCCATATATCCGTCTAGGCCAGCAATATACCAGCAACTCCTCTGATATTGCAGATAGAAGTGGGCGACGGTAATCACTTACCATCTGGTGATCCGTTGTTCGTTTGCCCCTTTACCATAAAAATGGTTGATTTTTAAATAGATCCTGTACGGAAATACTCTAACTAAATCATGGTGCATTGATTATATAAACTGCAGACGCAGATCATAAGAAATATGACAATGAAAGAATAATAGAGTATAATAGAGACATGTGACACAAAGACAGAATACGTGACAATTAGCCACTATGTATAACTAGAAACTATACTATTTATTACAAAATTGTGTGATGTTTAAGCATTTAACCTCGTTGATCCTACATCGATGTTTAACGAACATCCCTAATTCGGAGTGATTTTCTGCAATTGGTTGGCCGCCAGACCCACATCCGTTAGTCAGCAGGTTGCAAAGCGTTCAGGTGAGGTTGACCATGGAGAAAATAAATCGCTATATTTCCCCTTACAATCCCTATTTGTATCTACAAATTAAGTAATTTTTTTATTATATCTGTATTAGTTAGTTATTTCTCACTTCCAGTCTTTCGTTGTATTTAGTTAGAAAAGTATTGAAGGTATTCCAATATATTTAATAATCTAATACTACATTAATATAATTATTTTCTAAGTAATTTGAACTATTAATAAATTAGAAACTATGTAACGAATAAAATCTTGGGGCTACTTGATTAACAAAAGGCAGGGTATGTTTAGTTTAATATGAAAATAGCGATTTATAATACTAATCAGTTTCGAGATTTAATAAAAAGCATAATTACTTACTATTGCGCCCGAAGTCGTACGTGAAAATCACGTAATATTTTTTTGTCATTGTTCGCTACTGTAATCTTTCGCTATACTAATACGTATAGCAGCCTGTAAATGCTTCATTGCTGAGTAACTGATACATTTCAAGAGCTCAGGAGTCGGATAGGATACGTCGCACTGATCCTGTGGTTTGTTCACATAATATTGTATTCGCAAAACATTATATTAGCAAAATAGTACCGTAAAATACTATAAATGAAATTGAAATAATTATTAATCAAAATGAAAGAATGTATACTAACAATGAACCAATCCAATTGTCAAAAACTACTGAAATTTTATTCTCTGTGTTCGTTGGCGAACTTGGCATGTCCTCGAAGTTTGATTTGGTTTGTTTGATCTGGTTGTGTTGTGTTATGTCCCTTGCGTCTCAAATCTAATCGCATTAGCGATGTTGTCTGATATGGCAAGGTATAGACGAGGGAGTTCCTCTGTGTTTGCGAGTGCAGCTGCTTCGTTTTCTGCTTAGTAGACATCTGCTGTTTGTATTCTAAAGTATTCGACGGTGTCGAAGTGAGCAGTAACACTCAGCAAAATAAACTCTAAATATAATGCACTAGTTGTTCGAACAACGATACGAACGAGGATATGACATTATTTACCTCGCAGTTTCAACAGCATTAAACTTGTAAATATGTCTGTTTCATACACACGAGTACATGACCAAAGTTTAAGGTTACTGCTCCAAATGAAAGTGTTATAGCGTGATGCTAGAAAACATGTTGGTTACATGCTAACTAACTCAAGGCTAACTACCGCCAAAAATATTTTTTGAAATCGGACAAGTATTGCCAGAGATTCGCGCGTTTAAACATACAAAGTCAGCAGCTTTATAATATTAATACAGATATAGGTAGTATAGACTTTAAATACTCTTTCACTTCCAATGCAATAATAATATCTTTATATTCTTCTTCAATAGCCGATCTAGCCACTTCTCAAAGGGAGAACCAGCAAAAGCCGGCAAACATTTCTTGATAAGTTTGCCCATACTCACCACGCTGGACAAGCGGGTTGGTGACCGCAGTTCCAGTACCCCTGCATTAGTGTTGCGGGGCTCCTCATCGCTAGTGTGTGGAATTTGAGTTTGATATATTCGAATTGATATTCCGCCATCATTCGGTCACCAGAGCCTCGTTTCTTGGCATGTTTCAGTAAGTTGAACCACTTGCAGATGAAGTTAGTATTGGTAGAAAAATATGGTATTATAATATTGTATATGTAATTCCCCCTTGCACCCAATGCTCACTTATGCGTTAGCTCCTATAAGGAAAGAAACAAAGAATTAATAATCATATTTCTATTAAATGTGATTTTTTTTATTTTTGGCTTTCTTAATCATGTCTAGAGGAATAAAAGTACGTAAACAAAATTTGGCATGAAGTCGATTACGTCATAGACACAGGATACTTATAATTCCGATCACGTGTTCACTTGGGACAATATAAAATGTAAAGCGAGCGAAACCGGGGGCAATGATGAGTTAGACATCTACACGTGTAAAAGACACCTTACCTAAACTCGCGTTTACCTATACGTTCCTAAAATAGCTATTCATTATATTTTATTGAACTCGTAAATTATTTATTCAAATAAAAATAGTGAGGCTTTTGTTAATTTCGAGAACCACATATTGGTTTTTCCTCAGTGTTGTTTGTCAGCCATTAAGCACCACGTATATACATTTTTATGATGATATACTTATAAGATACACGACGATATCATTCTTAATATCTAATGCAACAAGCACTGATTATTATGTTTGAAGAGATATTTTGTTTATCCAACCAGTATTTTTAAACTTTTAAATTACTTCTTTTAAAATACAATTAAGGAAATTCCAAAACTGTCATAATTTGTCTAGTAGCATCTCTTTGAAAGTTATTTAATTTACAAATACTGTTGCAGAAAGCTTTAACTGCATTGCGCTATGAATAAGTAAAAGATAAATATCTTATGCTACAAAATATTTCAAGGATATTTTAGAAACAGGAAAGCACTTTTTACGTATATGAACTAAAATTTAAATTTTTTACTGACACCATTGTAGATTGTTGACGTTGCGGTGCCTTAACCACCAACAATCGAGTTAGTAGTTGGGGACTTTACAACCTTAAACCTTGTTGTTCAGTGTTCAACTCAATAAAGCACTCACTGGTAAAAAAAAAAAAAGAGTCAAAAAAACGTCTCTGCAACAAAGAGGAATTCCTAAAAAATCAATGTTCCGTGAATGTAAATGCAGCAAATATAACTAAAAATGTCAAAGCAATAGAAAATAAATTGGAAAAATACTGCGTTGCCAATTTCGTTTGCTGGAAATGCGGCGTACAATTTTCATATTTTTTTCTTTATTTTTCTGTGTTGCAGTTTAATAGTTGTATTGTGGTAATGGTTATGTTCTTTAATTTATTTCTATTTTTAAATACATCTTTTACTATTCGTCCATTGGCAAACAATACATTTATTTTTTTTTTTTTCACATCGTTCCTTCTACTCGTCATGTTATAACGCAACACTACTCACGCACCTCGCGCTCTACTGTTAGAATACTTTAGTATCATTCATTCTCGAGAACCTTTATGCTTCGGAAACAACTTTAAATTAGTTGAAGTATGAGTGAAAAGGTAAAACTGATTAAGGTGCAAGAGAAGATAAAGTATTTTATCTGTCGTTTGTTGCAGTGACTGAATAATTAGCTATAACGCTAGTATAGTACAGGAGTTCGATTCTTGATGAAAATATTTGAATTTCCCTCAGATTTTTGCGGATATAGGTCTGTAAATGTTTCAACGACAGTTCAGAAAAATGTTTTATCACATTATGCGGTAGCAGCGTAAGAATCTGTAAATAATCCACCTAATGGAAAACTCTGTGGGAGTAAATCTGGCAACACATCTCGCCACCCGTTACTTTATACTTAATTTTTTTTTAAATTAAAGACTAGTTCATTGGTTTAACGTTAATACATTTACATTTAAACGGCAACAAAACTAAATGCATTAAATTTACAATTTAAATATTTGGATACCAAAGTACTTATAAATGAGGAGGAGTTAGGCCTTGTGGACACTACTATTTTGCTTGTAACAACTCTAGATACAAAGCTTATACAGGCATACGCTGTAAGAAAAATAAGACAACTTACTAATATTGAAATAGCTAGGATAGTTTATTTTAGTTATTTACTCAGAGTATTGTTATATGGTATTTTGCTGTGGGGATATAGAAACAATATACGTTTTACAAAAATAGGACCTGAAGAGCAAATTGTTGAACAAAGACTCTTTGACAATGGTTATAATAATATAAAGGAATACATGGATGATTACAACCCCTGAGAATGAGTTGATCGCTACAATGCGGTTAACAAGATTAAAAAATATTGTTATATTGTACTATTAAAACGTTTTGTTTTGAAAATAATTACAAAAAATTGGATACCTACGGAGTTTTTTTCGCTTGTTTCTTCTCCGTCAGAGGAAACTCATTACGAAACAGTTCAAAAAAATGTCGTTTGACATGTGAAATTTATGTTTTTATTATATTTATTTTTATTAATAACAAGCGAAAAATAATAAATTTTTTTGTAAACATTTTGTTAAATATTTGCTTAAAACTAAACTTTCCGTTCACGGTGAATATGTGATGAATAAGCAAATTATTAATTGAAACTGTTAATCATTTTTCTCTCTATTTCCAGATCACAATGAAGAAACGTGATATTGCGCTTATTTCAATACTAAGCTGCGCTGCTCTCGCAGTCTTTTTCTCCATTGCCGTGTATTTGTACATACGTCGGCGAAGGAGAAAGAGAGAAGATGATGAGGACGGAACCAGTTGCGCAATTCGGTAAGAGTTTTTTAACATTACTCCACAATCTATTTAATGTATTTTACTTTGCTTTACTTCTAGTTAGTTAAATAATTATTAATAATAAAATGTAGTGTTTTCTTGTATTTACCCGAACACTATACATTTAAATTGAAACTATTTCAAATGCTTTAAAGCAGCACGGGGGGACTGAGGTGTTAGACGTCCAGATGTCATGGTGAACTCGGGCTTCCTTCAGCTTTTAATTATTATGTGCTCACAGTATCTTGAGGTCATGGAGTGGTATACTTGGTTTTGGATTTTAATTATATATATATTACTAAATCCCAAGCCGGTGGTAGTAATCAGCCATTTTCTCTGTGACTCGAAACGTCGGGAATATAAAAACAAAATTAAACGCGATAAAATCCGTAAATAATAGATTTATTTCAACGATAAAATATAGACATACTTTGATTACTTTCAAATTTGTATGGATGGATATGGAGGATTCGCCATTATCACCACGCACCTGCCTAAGGTTGACGATCGTGATAACAGATACTTCGCACCTTAAATGCTGCTGCCCACCACCGATCTTTCCACTTTTAATCTGACATCGTTAAATGTTTTCTCCATCATTCATCAAACGCCATAGGATTTTAGGGTTTTTCCCTTATTCGGAAAGATTGTACAGGAGTTACAACTATAACTTGTTATTTAGTTTACATCAAATAACGACATAACACAAATCGTTCCAAATACAATACTAAATGCTTATTCTCGTAAATGACCCCGATTTCAGTATGATGGATTATCTATTTTTAGCGTCGTTTTTGGGGCGGGCTTAAGTCCATATATTATTAACATCATCGGTACGTACGAATGTTCGCATAAAACCACGGATTTACGGTTTATGTTCATATTTTTATATTTAACTATGTTTAGGCCGCGCTTTCGTCTACGAGGAAAATTGTCTCTGGATAAAATGTACTCTATATCCTTCCCCATGGTTCATGGTTCATGGCTTCTCCTTAAAGCATCAAAATCCGTTAAGAAGTCTAGTCGTGAAAACGTAACAGACGGACAGACAGACAGACAGAGTTACTTAATATAGTTGAAAGAGTTATTTGAGATGCTCTTAATAAGTTCTTAACTTTGCGGCGTAGAGACGATATAAGCGATCATTAGATATCGGCGCGATCAACAATCTAAGATGTCTTCTTTATAAACGGATTATCTTTTCTGATTGTAAATGTCAATTGGTACTTAGTCTTTATATAACTATATAAAGATTTTGCTTATAATTTTTTAAATCGATTTTATAAAAAAGATAGAAGACTAGTCAGTCAACATAGATGTTATTAAGTTTCATCGTTAACCGTTAGATGTTGCCTATAAACGATACTATTGTGCCTGTGCCTACTTGTAGGTATTACGGCTTTTCGTATCCAATGGAAAGTCTCCATAATCTGAAGTAAATCTGTAGAGAAGAATGCTGGCAGGGAAAGGTTCACAACCGATTAAAACCTAGTGATTTATTTTCTCCAAATCTCAACCTCAACTGCGTGCGCTGCACTCTACTAACTAACAGACAAGACTCTGGCATCCGACTGATGCCAAAAAATCAATCCGTACATACTGAGTACGTATTCTGGGTGCCATCACACTAGTGATGGGGAGCAGCACCTCTAGTGCGTGGGTATCAACTTCCATCAACCCACCTGTCCCGCATGCTGAGTCTGGGTAAATCTTCCATGCATGAATGCCAGTTTTTGTTGGAGTTTTCATGGAAAGTTCAGACGTGGACCTCTACAGACTAAAGAAGTAGAAGATTTACTTTTGTTTGGCAAAAGTAATAAAATATCTTTCAAAATTATTGACTTTGAAGGATACTTATATTTACAACGGCTTACACGCAACCTTAGCGTGACGGAACTTTAATATGAATAAAATATTTAAACAAGACCTTCCCCTTTAATAACAAAAATTTGAATAATGTGTTAGGTTAAAAACGTTTCGTAAAAGGAACGAAAAAGACAAAACACTACATCGTTTAAATGTTTTATTAGTTAAGAGACTTAAGTACAACTAAGTTACCTAAACGAGGCTACCGCGTTAAAGGCTCCGTTTTATTATATTTGGTAATTATAAATGTTCTTCACGAGACGAGACTTCACTTCGAGACTTCAGGTTATCTTTAGTTAATTTTTTTTCTCTTTTTTAGTTCTCAAACTACGTCCAAGCTATAGGAATGGTAGTACATGTTTTTTTAGCGTTGCAGACTCATGGACAATTTTTGTACATGAGTCTGCAACGCTAACTAACGCTGTTATAATTTGTAATATTTTGTATGCTAAAATCCAGATCTTACTAGGGCATTCTTGAAAACATCATTTTTTTTTAAATTGGACTAAAAGATGTAACTGATGTTATGTATGTAAAAGTGTGGTGATCTTTTTATTTGGTCATACGACTGCCAAAATAAAGGATGGAGAGGCCTCCGGTTACTTCACTCACCGAACGAAACGAAGAAGAAGAAGCACAAGATGCCCCGCCCCTACTTCACGCCGCTATTCTGCGAGGTCGTGGTATATATATGATATATGATACGATATGATTTATTCATTTACACAACCCAAAATATACAAGAAATACAATTAAACAGTAAAAACAATAAATAAGTAAAAGCAAAAATAAATAATTTAAGAGAAGCCTTAGTCGACTTTATACGACCGACCCTTCGCTTTTGTGTTATTTTAATGCACTGAAGCGAAGTATGTTCGACGATGAGATCACATCTCTAACCCTTCTAAGCTCCATCTTCGTGGTCATGGTCCATGCTTCGCGGACGTACAAAACAACAGATCAGCGGTTACATTCTGTTATTTATTTAGTTTCAGATAACTACTTGAAATAAAACTTAAGTGTCAAATACATAAAATGAACAGACGTAAAAGTAGTTACAGCAAAGAATCGTCAATACTTCTCTACAAAAATACAAATACATTATATTTTAGACTCGTTCTTATTTTTCGTGGCCTTAATGCGACATTGGTGGTCGGTAAGATATATCAAGAACCCGCTATATACTGCTGATGATAAGTCAAATTCGTCACCTGCGATTGAAGCTGTTAGTTGATCGGGATATATTTCTTATTTCATAAGATTCGATCACTCCCACCATTCCCGTAATAATAAAGAAAAAGCCTTGATTGTCTCATGGAGCATCTGAGTAGTAAACCCGGCGATAAGACTCCCACAGACACAATCTATCTCCCGAAGAGGCGAAAAGTAGTTTGCGAATGCCCGTTTGGCAACGGTAAGTCGTGCCAATGACCTATTCTTATAATATTTACATTTATTCTACAACAGCTAAATTAAAAAAATAATTAGATCCCATAATGTGACCTTAGTAAAACTAAGCCATTATTTTTCTTATTCTTTATAACACACGCCTCTCTTAGAAAGCGCCAGTAGAATCTAACTACACTTTATTGACAATTGTGTAATAGTAATAATATAAATAACATAAATTCATACTAATTGTACGGTTTGTACACCTGAGAAGTAGTTATAATAAACTATTGATACATATAATATTTGCTTGGCTAGATGTAATTATATACACGTAAGCGACACGCAGCGATATTGCGTGAACTAAGTGAAATATAAATGCTGATGTTGTTACGTACGGTTGTACACTATTATTGTAAAAAAGTAATAATGACTGTTTATCCTAGGAAACCCGCAAGAAAAGTTTAAGTCACGGCAAAGATAGTAGTAAAATTAAATGTATCAGAATTTAAAAAGTTGGTTTGCTGAAGACGACATTCAAAAATAACTATATATATAAAACATTGTTATTTTAACTATTATTGTAAATAATTGGTCATTGTTTGCTGTATAGACATACTTCTGATGTATAATTGGGATATGTAAAGCCTTGAGGTAAGTCCACAGGCTGAGTCTGAGACAGTCTTAGCTTTCAATCAAGGGGTAATCATAGTTTGTTTTGCTAACGTGACCCAGTTTTATTCATGAATGTAGGGTTACCAAGTAGTGAAGAGACCACGGTTCTATCATTTTATATTTAAATTTAACACGTATGAAAAATAAAGTGTTTTTTTTTAGATATTTTTTTAATTATCACATCAATGGATTTGGAAAATAATAAGATCATTAAAAAGTTCGCTCATTATAGCGTTTTTAACGTTTGTGATTGTTCGGAATCTTGAAATATTTTAATCTTTTCCACGTAAAAATAATAATGTAGCAGCTCGTAAGTGCCCACTTCTGGGCAGAGGTATCCTTCTTAAATATCTGAGAGGGGTTTGGGTATGGAAGGAGCTGGTACCCACGCAACTCCAGTGCGGATTGGCAAGCTAGACATGTCTCGGAAATATTTTTTTTAATATTCCTCAGACTAGCAGGTTTCCACACGATGTTTTTCTTCACCGCCGAGCACATGGTAAGTATAACGCTTAGAACTGCTATAAACAATTTTAGCAGTGCCAGCACTGGGAACTGAACCCAGGTCACGCGCACTCTATGAAATTAAAGTGAGCACCCTGACCACTAGGCTATCACGTAGGAAAACATCTAGAGGAAACCTGAATGTCTGAGAAATAAAAAAGAAATAATAATTTTTCACGGATGAAAATAAATAATTTTTCACGGACTTCACTCGGGGTCGTCTGCCAACCTGCACTGGAGCACCGTGGTGGCTCTAAAACTCTCTCAAATATTTTTTTGGGCCTTTGCCCAGCAGTGAGAATTTACAGGCCATTTTTTAGTTATTTCACACAATTTCAGTTATTTAATAAAAATATAATTTTCTTTGTAATATAATTTTTTCCATTTTTTTCGTATTGATTATATGTAACATTTAGAGTAGACACTGACATGCGTCAATCAGAAGAATTAAATGATAATAGGTATTGTTGATTTATATCACTAATAGAACAATGAGATTCTAAATCTTTCAAATTGTCCCTAGCACAATTACGACGAGATGTAAATAAATGTAATTAAACCCAAGGAAAAACCTTGAATATAACGGCTACCGACAGATGACGAGATTAGTACATCGAAAAATATTAGATTAAAATTAAGAAGACCGATGCTGCGTTCGACAACCCGCTTGTTGGAAATCCTCCTCATGGGAGAGGTTTATGTCCTGCAGTGGACAACTTACAGCCTGTTAATGTTAAGGTTAACCTAGCGTAAAGATGTGACATAAAATTTATGTATCTGCAGAAACTTCGTCATTTTACTGATTTTTTTAATTTTATCAAGATTATAGCGTTACGAGCAATAGAGTTATAGAGCAATGTAATTTTAATTCCAAAAAGAGATCTATAAAAATCCTACCAGAAATAATTTTAAATAATGCTATAAAACCTATTTCTAAAACGTAACTTATCGTGAAAGGAATAAAGCTGGATATCTTCTAATGGCTGTTTGAAATTTCTGACTAGAAAATGTTGCTATCGCAAATTGTATTGTATGTTGTTATGATAAAGATCATTTTCGTTTATATATGTAGTACAGGGGAGACCACCCGATTCAAGCTACAGCAAAACTCAGTCTATCCGCGAAAACGGTGGCCCGAAGTTGCCCTGCGATTGTCGAATATTTTGTAACTGGTGTCTATTTGTTAAATTTGATTTTATTTAATATAGATAAATGAAAAATTTAAAATGTTAAGTATTATATGAAAAATAAACACAATAAATTTTAGAGGAGTTTAAACATAGTGTTATTTTTGTAAAAGTTTCTCAAATTTGCGCAGTGTTTAAAGTATTTAAAATGGACTGAAAAATAGTGAAACGCGGTGGTTGATTGTTGTGTTTGTGCCTAAATTATTTAAACGGTTCAGTATGAGTCTAAGAAGGTAAACAAATTATTTAGTACTTCTTTGTTATACCAAAAAATGCCTTAATCATTAATTTCTTGTATATACAATATCAATTTTTAAAATACAATATCAGTGCTATAGCGTGGCACAATAACCAAAATTCACGGGAAATTATGAGATATTATTATATTAGTGTACTTAAATAAGGTACTCGTTAATCCTCATAAACTAATAAATCAACATATTTAACGATCTTAAACAATATTGTGACAATAAAAAGAATCATTATAAAAATACTTTATAAGTGTTATGCCGATTTTGTTTATTACTGTAAAAAAATAAAAAGTACTTCAGATGGTTGTTCATTCGGTTTTCTTGAAAAAGTGCTTGAACGCCCGCAGTATTCTGAAAACTTTGATCATTAGTTTATCTTACTCGTAGTTGAGTTCCTTCCAACTAAATGATGTAACATTCTTTATTGTCAATATTATCATGTGGATAGCAATAAATTATATGCTGAGAAAATAATTCATTTGACCATTTTGTCATTGAAACAATATTGGTTACTTTAATGTAATATTTTTTAACAATCATGCCTTTGCGATCATAATACCTGCTTATTAGATTGTATGATCTAGTATTAGATAAATTATTAAATTTAAGAAACATTGGCAGACAGTCTTTTTACTTTCTAGTTTTTGTCGAACTTTGCCATGGCAATAGAAATTTCTCATGTGTTGAGTAGACGTTTTTCAGACAAACACTGCACATGGACAACAAACCAGATTTGTTGTACTTGATCCATGCGGGATTTGTATCCTCGACCCGCAATTCCAAAGCTGAACTCTTAGCCACTGTACCAACCGAGCTAACGATCGCTATATCGAAACCGTTTAGATTGTATAACTTACTAGGTGAACCCTGTCACGCTTCACAGTAACTATATTTGTTTTTTACTGATTTTTTTATACCATTTACCTATAAATTAAAGTTCAATCGGTTCAGTGGTTTGCGAGTCTATAAAGGACGAACAAACAAAGAAACATTGATATATAGATGCGAAGAGTTTTAGCGAGAAAAGATTGGGTATCTTGGTAACTCTTAAGCTCAACAAAAAATGAAACAGGCCTATAAAGAACCCAGGTATCGGAAGACAAGACCGACTCAGTATTAGCGGTGTTACTAACTCCACTTAGAATCCTGTCATCGTCATCGTCGGTACAACCGATCACAAGCCCAATGGTGAAGAAAGGCTACCTGCAGTACTTGGAACAGCCAAGCGGCGGCTTTGCTGCTGTTCGAATGGGCCGGCTTTACCGGGGTTGTACCACAGAGGTAACTTGTGCTATTGCGTTTTGTTCGCTGTGTGAGATAACCGGAGGCACGATTCCGAATACTATCAGCAGTTGCTAATTGCCCTGGAGATATTTAGTGTCAAAAGTACGCGTAAACTTAGAGGTACTCATTTTTACACTTATGAATTAAAATCAGAGGAACCAATTTTTTTTTATTTTTCATAAATATTGGCTTTAGCTGAGATTAGAATCTAGGACCCATAGCTCAATAATTAGGTATGTTAACCACATTGCCACGTGGTCTTCTAATTTTAGGAAATTATGTGTAATATATGAAGATTGGCAATAAACTGCCAACTTAATATATATTTTGCATTGACAGCTGGAAACACTTCCAGCACAGTGTCTCCCCGTCAGGAGTTAGGAATGTGAGTTGGTGTAGCGATTTGTCACAGTAGATGTTGAGTGGCTAAACAGAAAAAAGATATGTAAAGTGGTGTAAGAAGAAAGAAAGTTGCAGCATTTACTCCAAAGTTTGACTTCACTTGCGTGCACCGTGCAAACTAACGAATGCAATTAGTAAATCTTCCATGCTTCACATGAAGAATTTTCGAAAAGTTCGTGGAAAATATGATGGAATAAAAAGGAAATATAGTGCCAAATAGATACAGTTCTTTATATATCTTTTCCGGAATCCGGGGTTTTCGAAGATACTTTATTAAGTTTATTTTCGACCTCTGACATTTTATTTGGCTGACACTATCTCTATTTTCTCTTGTACCATTTATAACTAAACTAACTAACTTTATTAAATAAAACATGCTGGATATGTATTTAGCTGTGTTGAATTAGGTACGTCTTTGGGAAAATTAGATTTGTCTCCATATCGCCTGCCTTAATTTATTTTTTACTCAACGCGAATTCGTGAAGCGATGAGAAATTTGCTTGAACATGATAAATTATAGCACACCTCATATTTGTAATTTTTTTATTACGCCGTATAATATAATCGGGCTATTTTATCATACAGCGTAATAAGAAAATTACAAGTATGAGATGCTTTATTTTATTATAATATTGAAATAACTAGTTTCATTTTAATGTTTTGTGAAAATTGGGTAATTTTTCCGCTTAGTTATTTTCTATCGTCATTTTGTTGTATCATTTCAAAATATAATTCTATGTACATTTTAAATAAAAAGTACAATACAGGTTGCATGCGTCGACACGACATTAAAATAAACCATATATGTTACATAACATATTTGTGTTTTACACCTTATTTTTCTTATTTATTTAATTTCTTATGTACCGTCACAGGTAATGCCACTCCTTTCACCTATAAGCGCAGGCAATGATTACGTATTTACATTTGGCTGGACTCAGACTAACTGCAGAGCTCAGTGCGAAAGGCACTCCGCTCCCTGGACATTCATAAGTCGAGTGGGCCGGACGGAATCCCTCCAATTGTGCTGAGGATGTGTGCCCCTGAGTTGGCACCGGTTCTCACGTGTCTTTTCCGGCACTCCTACTCTTCAGGCGTCGTCCCGGAATCTTGGAAGACAGAATTTGTGCATTTAATACCCAAAAAAGGCAGTCGCTCTCATCCGTCCAACTACAGGCCTATTGCCATCACCCCCTTGTTATCTAAAATAATGGAGTCACTCATCAAAACCCAGCTCCTGAGGTACCTGGAGGAACACCAGCTGATCAGTGACCGACAGTACGGTTTCCGTCGCGGACGATCAGCTGGTGATCTTCTAGTTTACCTGACTCACCGATGGGCAGAAGCAGTTGAGTCTAAGGGGGAGGCTTTGGCGGTTAGTCTGGACGTAGCGAAAGCATTTGATAGGGTTTGGCATAAAGCGCTTCTTTCAAAGCTTTCATCTTACGGGGTTCCTGAGAGATTGTGCAACTGGGTCACCAGCTTCCTCACGGATCGGAGCATCAAGGTTGTTGTCGACGGTGCATGCTCGGACCCCAAACCCGTGAATGCTGGTGTTCCACAAGGCTGTGTGCTATCTCCCACTTTGTTCCTTCTGCATATCAACGACATGCTACAAATCAGTAGCATTCATTGCTATGCAGACGACAGCACGGGTGATGCCCTATATACAGGCCGTGCGAATATTTCTCGGGAACACGTCGACGAGTGCCGGAACAAACTTGTGTCTGAAGTCGAGACCTTGTTATTCAAAGTCTCGGATTGGGGTCGACGTAATTTGGTCCTATTCAACCCCAAAAAAGACACAGGTTTGCGCGTCCACCGCTAAAAAAGAATCCCTTTGTCGTTTCTCCTCTTTTTGAGAATATTCCCCTTATTGCCTCAGCCAGTATCAGAATCCTTGGTGTTGACATATCGAGCGACGTTTAGTTTCGTGGTCACTTGGAGGGAAAGGCCAAATTGGCCTCCAAAAAGCTTGGTGTCCTCTGTAGAGCGGGACAGTATTTCATGCCGGTCCACCGTTTGCAACTTTATAAGGCAAAAGTTCGGCCCCACATGGAATACTGTTCTCATCTCTTGGCAGGGGCACCCCAGTACCCACTCCTTCCATTTGACCGCATCCAACGCCGAGCGGCTCGAATTGTCGGCGACCAAGCTCTCTCTGATCGGCTTGATCCTTTGGCCTTGCGAAGAGATGTTGCTTCTCTTTGCATTTTTTACAAAATTTTCCACGGGGAATGTTCTGAGGAACTGTTCGGATTGATCCCAGCTGCTGAGTTTCACCATGGTACATCGTGACAGAATTCGAAGTTCCATCGATACCACCTAGATGGTTGGCATTCCACCACAGTGCGTTTTAATCGAAGTTTTCTGCCACGCACTTCGACTTTGTGGAATCAGCTGTCCCCAGCAGTATTTCCGAACAGTTACGACTAAGGGACCTTCAAGAAAAGAGCTTATTCCTTCCTTAAAGGCCGGCAGCGCATCTGTAGCTCCTCTGGTATTGTGGATGTTCGTGGGCGTCGGTGATCACTTACAATCAGGTGAGCCGCACGCTCGTTTGCCCTCTTCTTCTATAAAAAAAAAAAACTCAGCGTAGTCGAACGGGTTGACGCAACTCACTTTTCGTTTCTCCAGGAGAAAGAACGTAATGGAAGGTCGTTACTTCCAGCGACTGCCATAGCATTTTCAAGGCTTTGGCCACCCACATGAAGAAATGGAGAGGCCGCTGCTGGAAAGACTTAAAAGCCTTAAAATATTTTTGAAATGTTTTGACATGTTTTATATGTTTCTTTCACTAAGCACACGTGGTGAAATAGTATTTAAATTCGGAACCACTAAAATTAGCCAATTCAGGTCGCTCTCGTCGTTTAAAATTTAAAGCAAGAGCCCGGCCCCAATGCTAGTACTGGTTGTTTAATTTTTAGCATTTGGTGACTCGTGGTCTATCTTGTGTTAGACGTTTCCAAGAAATAATAAACTTATCATTAAAACTTAAAGCGCTACAAATGAACAGAATTCAAATTCGTAATCGTGATATCCTTCCTCAATAAACGTGCAATATAACACAATAATGTTTATTCAAATCGGACTGGCGGTTTATGAAGTAAGCGGGTTTAAATATACTAACTCTTCAGCTTAATCATATTAGTATAGATTAATTATGCCTCACTCAGAAATTTCCTTTTGACAAGATCGTGTCAGATCGAATAATTCGTAGCCATACGGGCTTCTGTAACTTCACTTTTCGTCTCTCTGGGAGTAGAAAGTGACAGGTGCTTCGTCAGCTTGTTTGCTCGCAGAAATTCTATGTACCCCCGGCCCATTCAAGGGGCGCTTTTATGTCTTAGTGGGTTTTGGAATTTACAGACTAAACAAGTTATGGGTGCGGTATCCAAATATTTAGTATATAGGGTTTGTGTCAGTCGATTCTGGGTGATTGCACCAAATTATAGGCAGCGGGGTCGCCAAATACTCACGCCTTAGTAAATTTCCTACCTGTGAATTATTATGGTTATAATTCACAGGCGTACCACAATTAACTAAGCGGCGGCAGTACATGTACGTGATACAGGGGTTTGTTTTCGTAAACGAATATGAACTGTGTTAAAGTGGTTTATTTGAGGAACTTAAATCTTTATGGGAAGTAAAACTTGTAAAATGTTGATAAAAATTTGATGTAAAGGCAATTAAGTATTTTTTTATACTATGTTTGTTAATTTTTTAATTTTTTTGTATTTTTACTTGCATAATATACTAAATTGGTTGCATACATTTTTTAATGTATATTAATTGAACTTACCGGACGATGTTTAAAAAATAAAAAGATATGATACAAAGTCAAAACATACCCAAGTTAAAAATATCATACGTAAAGTATCATCAGATAAAGTAATAACAAAATGGCAATTTTTCATAAAAAAAAACTGAACAATAATATCCATCATAATGATCTCAAAAGGAAACTAATTTTATAATTGAAGTTATAAAATTTTTAGTAAATCATTATATGGTTGTATTAAATATTAATAAGAAAGAATAACACGAAAATAAGAATTTATTATCATGTTGGTAAACATCTATTACCACTGTATTCGAATGAAAGCGGCGTCCTCACGTCTGTCGTGACAACTCAATATTTATTTTATTTTATTCCGAAGTATACAGACGAGGAGATATATTACGAGCTCATACACAATTATTTAAAGCAGATAGTGTTGTTTTCGGCTTTGCTCGAAGGCAATACATTTGAAAAAAAAAATTAATATATTTGATTTGTAATTCTATATTAATAAATCGCAAAAATAAATTTAAAATGCGCTTACGATTTTATTCGTAAGGGGGGTGCAATATGTCTTTTGCCCATAATATATTTTGATAATTACAATTCACCGTTCTAATTTCATTGATATCCATTCAGCCATTATATTATTATTATGCCTTTAAAGGAACTTTCATATTTATTATATTAGTAGGATGTTAAAATAAACCGATTATATGTAGCCTAATTTGGAAACATAATTAAATCGATCCGGAAGTTATAATAGCAAGACAAAATATAGAAACGTACAATCAATACAAAGCATATTTATCAGCATTCATATTGCTTAAAGCAATGGTGTAAAAGTAAGTATATGGAAACCTATTATACTTTTTTCCAAAGCCGTTCACGTTCTTCAAATATCCAAGTTTATGAAGATAAAACAATTCATTGACCAAGTGATTCATTGATCAAAAAAGATAGCGTCGTAAATCATTGCAAAATAATCCTTTTAGGGCCATTATTCTCGAGCGCTCTGTATCATCTGCTCAAGATGCTCAAGTAGATTTTTAATGAGAGTCCTTAATATTTTTTTAAAATATTGCTACACTTTTTCAAAGCAGTATAACTCGAAGCTCGTTGTGATATATACTACATTTGGCACGACTGAGAGTATCAAAACTGATCTGAGTCCAGATAGACAGAACGTGACTAGATATCTTCGTCGCTGGGTTTATTCCTGGTGATTGCCACGAGATTGCGAAATTGCGGATTGATTGGCTGATGGCGAAATACCCTTCCAAATTTTCCAAACCCAAAATCCACAAACTAGTGATGGGGAGCAGCATTACTAGTGCGACATAATGTCAAAATTTATTTTACTGATTGAGATATTTGTTTATGGTTAATCACCTAGATAATATTTTTATTTGATTACCAAAACATTTAAAAAATATTTCAAGAAGATTGTGCCATTGGAGGAGCGTGGCAAACTCTTCTCGTCTCCATAACCTGCTAAAATATTAAAATGAGTCCTTTGCCCAGCAGTGCGACATTAACAAGCAGCTTCGTTACTTTTACTTTTATGAAATATTTTTATATTTCTCAGTACAATACAAAAAATATAAATGAAATAAATCTTTCGCATCAAATATGAATCCCTGAAACTTTTCTTTCCCTTCAGATCTCCGTGAAACTTTGCCGTGTTATTTATAAGTTCTTCCAACATTCGGATATCGTAATTCGCCAAGAGGAAGTAAATAAATATTTCTTAGAGCCACTTCGTATAATGGTCGTAGAGTCATCATTTCATCATGAGTCAAATCATTGAATTGTATAAATTAATGATTTGTAAGGTGATTCAGTAATTTTCTATAAATTAAAGAAAAAAACTTCCTAAAAATTATATATATACTTTTATTTACAGTTTTTAAAAACTGCTGCCTTATCTCATAACTTGGAAATATGATTTGTAAAAATACGTAAGAGGCCGTTACTCGCCGATTTCATTATTTAATGTCTGGCATATTTTAGATAGGGTGGCAGATTACCTTTCACCATGACTACAGCATTTAAATTAGCTGTTTCTAGAACGTGTTAGGCGAAAAAAATAATATTTTTTGGATGTGGTAGATCCCAAGCAGCGCCTATAGCTGCAGAATAAGCCGCCTCGACTGGGGTAGTATCACGACCTCGCACAATACCTACGTTAAGTAGAGGCATTTTGTGCTTCGGCGTTTCTTTCCGTGAGTACTTCACTCACCGGAGGCCCACTCTCTCTCTCCATCCCTCGCCTCATCCCCTCTTCCATCTCCCAAATTACCTTCAAGGCCGGCAACGCACCTGCTTCTCTGGTGTTCCACATGTTTACAAGGGAGACGGTAATCACTTACTCTCAGTTGTGATTATTTATACCCTTTCCTATAAAAAATTTTAATATAATATACCGTATAACCGTATAATATACCGTATTATATAATATATTTCTCATAGTGTCATTCTCACCAGGATTTTAGTCTTTGTGAAAAACTGTTATTGAATTGATTTGAAAACTTCAACACCATATATAACGTATTTTCTATTTGTTACAATTTCTTACTCGGTTCTATGTAATTCTGCCATTCGGCAGTGAAAGTTTTGATTTTAGGTAGTTGATAAGTTATAATGCCTGCCCTCAGCAACGTCGGATCAGGTAGGTTGAATGAATAGCCAAAGTTACGATCTCGTTTATGGCTGGTAAACTTCCTGCATTATCAGCTACCTAATTATTTCTTAGCAAATGTAAATATCTGTTTTATGATTGTTAACAAAATGTAAAATTCTATAATCGTTGCTTCTGTAAAGTTTTTATATACATTTTAAACAGACTTAGTCATTATCACCTGATTATTTTTTTCTGTACATATGCCTCGTTTATTCCACATTATTAAATCAATTAGGATACCTTTTTTAATTGGATACTCATACCCCATATGTGGACTTAAATCAATTTGGTAGAGAACTCTGCTTCGGAAATACTGCTCAGGAGTCAGTTGCTAAGTACTATTTTCTATTTTGACCAATTATTATTACTTACTTAACTAGTATCACATAAATTTTATTATTTTTTACGTAATATTTCTTGATATCGTTAAATAATGTCTTAAAACAACAATGAGACAAATATAATCTAATACCTACAGATCTTTTATTTAATGATACATTAAATAAACCTGAATATAATGATATATCAATACTAGTGACTTCAAGCAGTTTCAGACGCAAGGAGTCTTCTATCGCTTACCCATTTGCCAAACGGGGCGATTGGCGATTAGGTGATCAGACGAGTATTTAGGAGGCTGATGGTGATGAAAGTTATGAAGGAAGAATTTTAGAAAATACCTGAAATTTAATTAAACAATAATATCAAAATAAAGCATAAAGCGAAATTGGTAGGCGGTAATTTTGTGAGGCTATGGGAAGTAAAGAATGGCGCCATCATTATCTGATCATGGGTGTTGTAGAACGTGACTAATGGTGGTATTATATAATCTGCCAATACAAAATAGGGGATGAGCAGCAGCTTTTTCTCCTACTATACCACCAAAAAATCTAACCAGCACAGTGTTGGAAGTCGACTGGTGCAGGTAGCACAGTATCGTGCTTTATGGTAATCTTTCGGGGAGTTCCGTTCACCAGTGGACTTATGACTGGCGGAAACGATGATGAATGACAAGGCATTTTTTTTTAATATCGCCATCGAATCCCATGATGCGATCGAAAATGTAGTCTATAAGAACTCACTCTCGAATTGAATACCCTCAGATTATCAGCTTTCGGGAAACACCGACGCCGGCAGAGAATACTACTCCTTAGCCGTTTGCATGATGGAGGTCGAAGCGAAACGCTTTGCACGGACAGGGGGGACGTGAACTATAAATGGATGGCGCATTGCCGTACGACAAGTTGTCCGATGGTGGAATGGGAATGGGGGAATTCATTTATGTAATTCCAATGCACGCTCGCCAAACTGTATCCTATAAAAGACTCACAGACTTACTATACCTAACCATGCGTTAGGTTAATAGTGATCTGTATCTACTCATAATTTCTCAACATATAGATTTCATACAGTTATCCTTCACCTCTTAACACCCCTAAACACTTTACATTATAATTAGCTATTTAAGTAGTGCTGGACTCTAACTTAGGCTTGTGGCCCTGTGTGATCATGGACAGAATAGTGATGGTGCAACTATTTAATTCACACAGCCGCGGGGTATTAAAAGCCTCGTTACAGTTACGTGTCATAACAATAGAGAAAAATAAGCAAGTATGGTGCAGCCACGAGGTGTACCGTACATCCAGGAGTAATGATGGTTCTGACTTCAAGATATAGGTTAAGTAGTAAGCCAAACCAATCACTGACTAATTACAAAATCATATTTTAAAGACCTATTGCGATATTTGAACACGCTATGTAGATACCTGGTAGGTGACCTGAAGTTACCTTTACGAAGGATTATTTAACATTCTTCTTTTAAATAGACTAAAACTTTCTTTAGAAAGACTTACTGCTGGATGTGGGCCCTTCCGTGAAAGCACCAACAAAAGCTGGAATGCCATGCATGGATGATTTTTCTGAAGCTCACTGCTGTGTCGGTACCATCGCACTAGAGATGCTGCTCCCCGTCACTATTCTGTGAGATGTGATAGATGGTACAAGCGAGGTTGACTTTTGCAGAAGGATGGTATATTATTCTGCCTTACATCCTGTAGATATCGCTAACTACAAAATATAAAAATAGAACGGCTTGATAGTCATTTGGTAGGATATGTGGCTATTCCTCCTAATCTGCCGCACCCTTTCTTCTCCTTGTTGTTGTAAAAATCAGAAAACTAGACATATTTTACCTCACGGAGAGTTATAAAGTGGATTGCGGTATCTGGTTCGCGCTTATGCTTAGAACGGAACGTAATTTCGGCTTAAAGGTGACGGTATTCAAGTGCTTTTATAAATAAAATAAAATAAATGGATTAACCATAGATTTTACTTATACTTACGTTTTAGGGTTCCATAAGCAGCGCTAGTACTAAACCTACCCCGTGAGTCCGTCCCTTCGTACGTCTATTCTACCTTTAAAGGGCTGTATCTTTTGCAACGTATTGGGTAGTTGGTTGATATTTTCAGAATATGTATAATTACGGCGGATATCTTAACAAATAATAATAATTGAGAATGAAATAATTAAGGGTCCCCGTGTTTTCACATGTTTTATGAACTTTTTTTTTGTTTTGGCTCTAAAAACGGTAATACATACAGACGTCAAAGTTGATGTGATCGTGTTGCAAACACTAAAATAAAACTAAAATAATAAAAACCTGTCAAATGTGAGATGGGCACGCGCCCGAAGGATCCCGAACATAATAGATGAAAAATTATATTTTATATATTGTGTCGTTGTACGGAACTTCGGTGTGCGAGTCCGACTCGCGCTTTACTGTATTTTTTTTTCTCAATTACAGTATCAAATACATATAACAAGAGTACAAAAAAATACAAAAGCAATTTTTTATTATTTTACAATTGACGCATTTAACATTTCGTGGACAGGGGGACGGGGTATTTTTGTGTGGATAAGCTCCATATCTCGAAAATATTTACATAAAAAAAAAATTAACGCTTTTTACGACTTCATTGACTAGGCTCAATGGACAAAAATGTTACACATTAACCTTGTTTGTCCTAGTTTATCATTTTTATTAAAGCCTACGTAGCTACAATTAAATTTTTACATGGAATCAATAAATGTTTATGTAATTTTCACTTAAACAAGCATGGTTATTTTAAACAGTAAAATGAAATAGACTACTTTAATTTCCAACTAGTCCCGTAAATGTAGGATGTATAGTAAATGCCTGAAAATCTCGTTATTGCACCAACATGCATATAGCACGGGCAAATCAACAGAATCGGCACTTCATCTGTTGGTTAGCCAAATTGAAGAGGCCTACAGAAACAAAAAAATATGTCTGGGCACCTTCATAGATGTTGAGGGCTTTCGAAAAACAAATTTCTCCAGTATTGAGACTGCCCTTGCCAGACATGGTGTGAAACCGGTCTTGTCAGACTAACAACATGCTTCCCACAAGAATAGCAAAGATTGAAGGTAAGTCACAAGTTGCTATTCAGTCCTAAGGCTGTCTCCGGGGGGGGTATTATCACCGCTTCTATGGAACATGGTCATAAATGACCTGATTAAAAAGCTCATACTCGAGCAGCACTACACTACATTATAGAACGTTGGTGTAGAGAATATGGATTATCAGCAAATCCAAGTAAAACAGAAATTGTGATGTTCACTCACAAACGTGCGCTGGACACACATCACCTACCCAGACTGTATAGTAATGAACTGAAGCTGTTATCACAGGTTTGATACCTTGGTATTATCTTGGACAGCAAACTTAACTGGAATTGCCGCATTGATCACAAGAGCAACAAGGCCAGCATTACGTTCTGGCAATCTAAAAGGATGATAGACAAGCGCTGGGGCTTATCACCAAAGATCATCCTGTAGCTGTACAAAATGATTATTCGTCCAATGATCACATACGGCGCTCTAGTGTGGTGGACATAAACTAAACGCACTACAACTACAAATAAGCTTTAACGATATCAGAGACTAGTCTGTATGGCGGCCACAGGCTGCATGAGAACCACCCCCACTGCAGCTCTGAAGGCTATGCTGAATCTTCCACCGCTACAACTGCTAATATAGCAGGTGCCAGCGTTGGCTGCCATCAGGCTGAGGACTTTGAATCTATGGAAAGATTGCAGGGTACCGCATACAAACTTGCAACATATACTCGAAGATCTGTTTGCAGAAATGCCGATCCTTCAGGCTACGTATGACGGGATCCCAAAACAATTTGTATTTGACAAAAAGTTCACGAAGTCAACTCCACGAAGACCGTCGTATAGAAGGTCTAGACCCGTGCGAGTTAAGAATTTTTACTGATGGATCCAAAACCGATTCAGGTACTGAGACCGGGACGTTCTCGGAAGATTTAAACATTAAAATACAAACACCGCCAGGAGCCTACAGCACCGTATATCAAGCTTAATCCTTTGGCATTATCCAGGCGGCTATTGCAATCAATAGTAGGGAAGTAAAATATCACAATATTAGGATACTTTACGACAGCCTGGCGGTTATGTAAGCCCTAGACAGCAATGTCATGACGTCAGGGCTAATATACGAATGCTACCAGCGCTTAAACGAGGTATGTCAATTCAACAATATAATCCTACAATGTATAAAATATCACAGCGGTTCACGAGGTAATGATGCGGCTGACGAGCTTGCTCGGGGTGGGTCTATTCGGTGCCCTATTGTACCGGAACCCATCATCCCAATACCCTTTGGGCACGTTCGCTCACAAATACGAAACCGCACCTGGAACCAGCATGCGAAACTATGGACAAACCAAGTAGAATGTAGACAGGCTAGAGAGGTCCTTCCAACGGTTAAAAATCGCATAACCAAGATGCTACTACGCCTGAATAAGCCCCAAATTCGGACATGAATATTTTAACAAACATCTGTTTACTATAGGTGTTACAGACAGCCCTCTATGCCGAGCGTGTATGGAGGAGGAAGAAACGACGGCCCACGTGTTGCAGTGTCCGACGGTCGCGGAATGTAGGGTTAAGTACCTCAAGGTCAACGGTAACTTTAAGGGTTTACTGTGATTCCTTGAGGAGCTTGGTTGGCTCGAATAAATCATATTCCTGCCCACACGCAAAATACGTGCACAGTAGTAGAGTTGCGTACATAGCACATTGGCAAATATATCCGATACTGTGATGGCAAATTCGCACGGCTTGCGTAGCCGCAAATTCTCCCATTGGCTTAATATGCTCAGTAGTGAGTAATGTAGAGACTACTGAAGAGAAAACATTAGAATGGGTTAGGGTCCGGACTACGAAATCTGGCATCCCAGTTTCAAGCCTGAATTTCCAACCCGATTTTAATTGGAGTGATTTATGAAAAAATCGAGATCGAGATACATGTTATATTAATTGTTTGTATTATCAATCCTTGCGATATACTACCGGCTAAAGAAGGACAAAAGATGAAGTAAAAGTGTAAATTGAACTGACCTATAAAATCGCCACTGCATTCAGCTATTAGTAGGAGATCGAGTTCTCGTGGAAGATTAAAAATTTAATTCTTATTAACGGAAATCCTTTGAGCAGACGGGCGTTATCATTTTGTCGCTTAATTATCTAAGTAAGAAAGCAATTAAGGACGATAGCGCTGGAGTTTATTGCTTGGCCTAAACGTCAACGGCTAATATACTTGGCTGTAAGCACCGAAGCGTCATCTGCGCCTGACGATTTGTTTTTAGCAAGATTTCCTTTAAGTTAGTTCCTTTGTAATGTTCCTGTAAAAATTTGATGATTTACATTCCTTGATTAATTTGATTTAAACGGGGTTTTAAAATACTTTTAAGATTAATGTGTAATTTTTTTATACGTGGTAAAGCCAAGCGGCGACTTTTGCTGCTGCTCGAATGGGGCGGCTCGACCGGATTGGTATCACGGCCTCGCAGAATACCGGCGTGAAGTAGAGGCATCTTGTGCTTTTACGTTTCGTTCGGTGAGAGAGGTAACCAAAGGCCCACTCCCCCTCCCCCAACCCCCATCCACCTCCTCATCCTCCCTCCAGTATCCCAAATACCTTTACATGGCCGGCAACGCAACTGTAGCTCCTCTGGTGTTGCAGATGTACGTAGGCGACGGTAATCACTTACCATCAGGTGAGCCGCTTGCTCGTCTGCTCCTTTTCAAAAAAAAAAGACACGTTCTTTATAAAATTATATCTAAATTAACATTGAAGTTATTATAATTAATTAAAATTACATTGAGTATAATGTGTGGAAATTAAACTTATAATCGTAAATGCGATTGATTGACAGATGATTTTCGTCACTGTAAAGAAGAGTACCTGAAACTCGTCCAAAAATTTAACCGACCGTCTACAATATTGGGTGTAGAAATTAAAACTTTGGACAATTTGGACTCAATTCACCTAATTGCGTTGAGGTCATGAAGTACTCTATCGGGACAAGCTACTAAGTATAGTCCTAAGTTTTTTTTCATTGGATTGGAGTGAGCTAACAGTCCGCCTGATGGTTTGAGGCTACTGCAGACCATGGACAACTGCAAATAATTTTAATTGAAGAATAACAAGCGTGGTAGAGTCAAGCGGCGGCTTTAGCTGCTGCTCGAATGGGCCGGCTCGACCGGATTGGTACCACGGCCTCGCAGAATACCGGCGTGAAGTAGAGGCATCTTGTGCTTCTGCGTTTTGTTCGGTGAGTGAGGTAACCGGAGGCCGACACCTCCTCCCTATTCCCCTCCTCTTCCCTCCCATCTCCAAAATATCCTTAAAGACCGGCAACGCACCTGCAGCATCTATGGTGTTGCAGATGTACGTGGGCGACGGTAATCACTTACCATCAGGTGAACCGCTTGCTCGTTTGCCGTCTCTTCCATAAAAAAAAGAAAAAAACAGATGCGTTGTCACCTTTGAGGACTAAGATGGATTGCCTCACATAGCCCGTAATTATACTGGCTTTTCAAACCGAAACACAACAGTGGTTGCACTGCAGTTAGCGACAGAAATGGGTGTAAGAGAGTGGTACTTTGGTGGAACTACGCTGGTAACTACTAAGAAACATGCTACTTCGTTTCAGGTTAGACCGTTTAGTCTCGAACACAATCGTGGAGTTTCTTCCAATCAGTCGCTAAATTATGGGCTGTAGTTAAAAAAAAAGTAATCACAGGAATCCATATCATCGAACAATACGGCGTAGTGATGTATTTAACCCGTACGTGGTCGATACGCTCAGGATTACGATTAATTCTGATTCGACGAATCTGTGTGCACACTGCGCAGGACTGATACGCTTTACTGTCCCCGATATTCCCAGTCTAGTATAAACCATGAGATGGGGCAAGAGTAAATCTTCTGAACTCACATTAACCATCTTTATCTTATCAGTACTTACCACCCACTGGGATCGTAGATAATCGTAGGTGGTGAAATGATAATGAAAGTTGGTTGTTTATCATTTTATTAATTGTTATATGATACATGTCGAGATTGCTGGCGATATTTTACAGTTTAATTACTGTATACAACGGGATCAAATCCTTATTCGGGTACTTATCCCTTAGGGTTCTTGACTAAACCATATATTCGAAAACCAATTTCGTGATTCGTTGCAGGCAGTCCTAAAATGGTAGAAAAAACAACAATTTCTTTGCTGTTATTGTCGTATAACGGAAATACTATTCAAGATTTCACCTTTGTTTTAGTTCAAGAGGGCTGGATAACAAACCCAGAAGTGCTTTAACAAAAGAAAGGTCACCAGAGTATGATTATGTAAAATAAGACTAAAATATTATATGAGTTTCAATAATTTTTAGACACACGGGCCTGAAACTCATGACGTGCTGGTACAATAAATATTATATTGTTATGGCATGGAAGGTAGTAATAATAATTAATACTTTTGAAATGAATATTTGTATTCATTTGCTATGCTATATACAACCTAAGCTAGTACGAGTACGTAAGAATCAATATAACAAATGTTCTTATATTTATACTTTTACCAGATAATATATAATAAAATTGTAGTTTTACCAGTAAATTATAGCTCCGATAGCTTTAGATCTTTTATTCAAATTACCTTAAACTACAAACAAAAATTCTTTAATACAAAACAAATTGAAATACAGTTCAAAACATACAGCCCTTAAAAGGTACTAATGACAGACGGACAGACAGTCAGACGGCACAGGCTTTGTAATAGGGCGCCATACGGAACCCTATAAAATAAAGTTTAGCTCCACGAGGATGGCGGCTCTTCTGAATGTAAATATCAATTGCGATTGAATTGGAACCTTCGAAGTCAATTTTCTAGGCACGTACGAGGGACCTAGTTTGTGCGAACGTATTAGGAATTGTAAAAGTCATTCTTTACATGACCAGAACGATAACGACTGCCCTTTTTTTATCTGCGTTCGAAGGTAAGGCGAGCGTTTTTAGGTCGAACTACACTTGTATACTTTAGATCAGAAGTGCTTCATTACTATTTATTAGTAAATTTCTTACCGCTGGGCTAAGGCCTCCCCTAAACTATTCGAGGGCTTTGGAGCCGGGAAGGGTCCAACGCGGTGGTTGAGTGCGGGTAAGCGGATTTTACATTATCTCAAAATAATATTTTGAGATTACTAAGTCCAGGGGAGGGCTAAAAATACACCCCGTAAGGACTGCACACGGTGCACACAGCTAAAAAACGGGATACTGGCGACCGAACCCATCCAAATTTTCCTAACCCGAATTCCACAAACTGGCAATGGGAAATACCATCACTAGGGCGAGAGTATTGCCACTGCGCTCACCAATCAGTTTGCTCAGCGTGATGAGTATGGGGAAACACATCCAAAGGCTTTTGCTGGCACTTTCATGGTCTTTTATCAGTATTTTAAAGTACTGATAGAGATATTTAATTTTGAGGAATTATATTCCTATTCCTTTATAAACAACATCAATTCTTAAAAGATAGTTGAAAAAAATGCCTAGCGGCAGCTTTTGCTTCTAGTGTTTTGGGCCGGCTAGACCGCTGTAGAAGTACCACGCCTCGCAGAATACCGGCGTAAAGTCGAGCGTTCTGTGTTTCGTTCGGTGAGTGAGGTCCGTCCGAGGTCCGTGACTCCACCTCCTCTTCAGTTGGTGTTGCAAATGTACGTGGCTGTCGGTAAAAATGTATCATCAGGTAAACAGTTTACTTGTTTGCCCCTTTCTCTTTAAAATCACCTCATCTAAAAATAATAAGTAATCGAATAAAAGAATAATTTTAATATTGAATTCTGTATTAAATCCGATTTTTTAAACTCTGAGGAGTTTATGCATTCCACGTAATTTATATGGAGCAAACGTTCCAGAAAACCAATATATCACATTTCAACTGCAGAGACAACTTAAGCACACTTTATTTCGATTTATTTGTGCTAATTTGAAAAACAGATAATTAAATGTAGATTATTAAAGAAGGCTGTAGAAGAATAAGAAAGCAGGTAATATTAATAAATGTATTTTTATTCATCATCCTTTTGTCAGTTGACTCCTGAACATAGGCCTCTAGGCGAATGGGAGGATTTGCTTCAATCGCCAAGCATAGCAATTGAGCAACCTTAGATGCTGCAGTTGATCCGGTCCAGCAGATTATTGTAAAGCTAAGCGCGTGCAAAATAAAATTTAAAAAGAAAAAACATAAAAATTTAAAGTTGAATATAAATTGCTAATTTTCATTCTCGTATTCTGGAAATCATTCCACTTCCTCAGTCGGTTCCAATCACCATCTGCAGCTCTACCTCTGTAAGATATTATACCGTATATGTTCCAACTACTAGACCAACTCAACACTCAAGTACGCTAACCAAGTAAGCCACACGGCCATTAAGATAATATTTATATTACTATTACACTAGTCAAAAATATCAAAAGTCGCCTTCTACACTTTTTCTATGAAATATTCAGTAGATGTTCGTGTGCTTTGCGGGATGTAATAACTTTCCTTGTTCTAGTAAAGCGTAAGCCACGCAAGCATGGCATTATCCGCTTATGCATTGCTTTAGATTATTGTGCAGCTTGCTGCATATTTTGCATACACATACATGAGAATGCTATTTAATGCAGAAAATAATTAAATAGGCGTTACTTCGCGGAAATTGATTATATTTAAAATGGGAAGCTATCTTATTTCTCTACTATCCATATGTACAATAATTAAATAAAACGCCAATTCTCGCGTAGAAAAGTCTACTGTGTGTCGGAGGCAGTTAACATACATACATTGCACCGGAGCAATCACCCCAACTTGGAACAATCGTACAGGAATCGGACTCGTGACCCACAGCAGCAGCACCGAGCAGTAACAGTAGATACGAGGATTCGTCAGTATACCACTACTGGACCAAGGCCTCATCTCAATATTTGAGAGGGTTTAGGAGTTGGAAATGGGCCGCAATGTTGTTTCTCCAGTACGAATAAAAGAAAAAAAATATTCCGAGATTTTATTTCGAAATCTTTTTATCCCCTTGAGACCAGTGATAAATTCAACAAATTTATAAATTGTACGACACTTATAATAGCATTGTAATAACTTTTCCTTATTTAAGCTAATAGTAAACCACTTATGCGCTGACCTTTATTACTTGACCTAAACTTGCAGAGCTAATATTGTTGATTCTGAGAGTCGAGAGCTACTCTAGCCTCGACGGCTTTTGTATAGTTGCCGCACACTCTACACACATTTTTTAACTTACATAAGTTAGTTTAGTAATTAGCTTTTGTATAATTTGTTTTAATAACAACATAATATAATAAATAGTGTAAATAATAAATAATAAATAAGTAAAAAAGTAATAAAAAAAGAGCTTTCTTTGGCAGAAGTTTTTGACCTATTTCCACATGTTTTTTTTGTCACAAATAGTTCTTATTAAAGACCTTGAGAATTTTTTATGTTTAACAAGAAGATTTAAATTAAACAATTAAGGACTCGAACACCTTTAATGTTCAATCTCAAGCGCACACTTACAACCACAGCGCGTAACGCGTTTAGTTTCTCTACCATTTTTACAAACACCACATAACTATAATCTCATTTAATGTACTTAAGAAGTTATACTTCTTTTACATACACACGTTTTTTTATAGGAGCTAACCTGATGGTAAGTGATTACCGACATCTACAAAACTGGAGTAGCTGCAGGTGCGATTACAGTTTTTCAGAATATTTAGAGAGGAGGGAATATGGGACCGGGAGTAGGAGAGGGACGTTTGAATGTGGTAGAGCCAAGCGGTAGCTTTTACTGCCCATTTCCCATTTCGATTAGCAGAGGGTAGTAAATTAAAAGTAAAGCAAAGTAAAGTGAAGTAGAGGCATCTTGTGTTTCTGCGTTTCGTTCAGTGAATGAGGTAACCGGAGGTCTCTCCCCTCTCCCCAATGTACCGTCCGCATCGTCTCTCCCATTCCCCAAATATCTTCAAAGGCCCCCAACGAACCTGCAACTCCTCTGATATAGCAGATGTACATGGGCGACGGTAATCACTTACCATCAGATGAGCCGCATGCTCGTTTGCCTTCTTCCAAAATAAAGAAAAGGAGGGAGGGGGGAATAGGATGGAGAGAAAGACAAAATGCAGAAGCACAAGACACTTTTACTTCACGCCGATATTTTTCTCGGCCGTGGTACAACTCCGCTCGAACCAACCCATTCGAGTAGCAGCAAAAGTCGCCGCTTTGCTCTACCACGTATAAAAAGCCTATAAAGGGTAAATAAATAATATTTCTCTTTTATAAAAGCTCGTCCGGGCGTCGTCACCACTATAGTGAGATACTTTATTTTTATTTTCATCTAATCAATGTTTTCCAAACAGGCATAAAGAAATATTAACATAGAATAGGTGATAACGAATTAAATTTTAAAAATCTGAGAACCTTATTTTTTATCTTATTCTTATTTCCAAAATAGATATAAAGAAATTTAAAGAAAATCATAAAGTATTTACGAGTACATAACAAAAGCTGGTATACATACTTAATTATTTCATCAAATGTTTTTGTTTAAATTTAATACTCACAGAAATTTTTTCCGAATGTAGGTACTGGTGTTCTGATAAATTATTGAGTTGATCTTGTGAATTTAATTGAAAATATTTCTAAGGCTTTTCGTGCGGCTTCTTAACAATTTAATTTGACCTAATGTAGGCTAAATATTATATTATTGTACTTTTCTCTAGCGGTTGCTGTATTCAATCTTTGTTCGAGAAAATGTATCAACATGAATTTTGATTAATTTGTGTTATTCTACACAATCTACTAGATACAATTAAGAAATTTGTAAAAGACAAATGTATTCTTTTTTTTATTTTTTTATGGGATGGGGGCAAACGAGCTAGCAGCTCTCCAGATGATAAGTGATTACTGATGCCCAGGTACATCTGCATATGAAAATCTGGTGCATTGCCAGCCCTTAAGGATATTAGGGGAGTGGAAGAGGGGAGGGAAAAGCGTCTCCCCCTTCTGAGATTCTGTAAATTATTGGTTCGTCCTCTTTCTTAGATACAATTTATTTAGTATAGTATGTTTGTAGCGATGCCGTGTGGCAGCGGCGTAAGAATCTGCCAAACCCCTTTCTTCCCGTGTGTGTCGTAAGAGGCGACTAATGGAAAAGTGTTGATCATCACAGAAAAATAATAAGATAACCATCACCGATGACGGGAAGCTGCGTCTATGGTGCAATTATCTGGTATTGCGATTGACAATTTGCTTGCCAAGGGTGGGGGTTATGTCAAATCCTTCTTATGGAAGAGGCCTGTTTTGCAGTGGACTATTTACCGGCTGTAAGAATTATCAACAACTTATCTGCACATTTTTTTCTTGCATAGAACACTGATGTTTACCAGTATATACAATCTATTCCAGTATATTCCAGATCGTATATACTACGAGTATAAACTATCTATATTTCCAATGGGTTAGTTGCTTAAGAAACTTTCAGGGACTAGCTCCGAATCGCTCCGAATGTCAATATCAATTGCAATTGGATTCATTCAATCGAAGCCAAGTTTCTGAGCACGATTCAGAATGTAATTTGCGGAATAGTTGTAGGTATTGGTAAATTTATACTATAGAATTAGGTATTAAGAAGTCGATGGTTATATGAATTAAAATAGCCATTTCATTAAGTGTAACTTTAATATTAAATAATTCGCTGGAGCTGGTTCTGAAAGCATTAATATGAAACATTGAAGACATAATAAGCGGCCTTACAAAAGAAATTAAGCGAGTCGATTGCAAGCCTCGCAATAAATGGGTTGTATTGTGGAAAATAATGAGCTCCTATCGATAGTCTGTAATGCGCATTCAATGGATCTTTATTATTTTTAGGAAATGAAATGGAAATGAAATACCATTTACTAAAAATTGATTTGTATGGTACTTTCTGATTTAAAGGGTATCTTCATTAAATCGAGATTGAAATAATGTTATTCGACACTGGGTGTAGTCATATATGAGTATGAGTCAGCTCGACTTAGAAAATAACATGAACTTACAGAATAGGTGTAGTTGCGTAGTAGTAGTAGAAACGTATTAACAAGCGATGAACCATGATTTAAATATATATTCGAATAAAATTGTATGTTTCGCCTTTCACGAGGTTCTCGTCATCACTTAGCTATTTTCGAGCACGGCCCTCGGTAAGTACATACGAGTCTAGGATATAAACGAGCGAGTTGCTGATGTAGAATCCTGATTACTTGGATGCGTTTGTGCAGATACCCAGAGTATGAAAGCGCTGAACAACCGGAGATGACATGCCTAAAGGACACCCCAGGATGGCGACAAAGTTGACGATTGCAAACCCTTATGATCGAAGCAAGAGTTATAGCTCCAAAAAACAGTTATTGATATGAGAATGCGCGAATGAACTTAACTTGCCATTCTGCTTATTAATAAACCAATCTTTTGATGAAGATTATTATATTTCCCTGACAAGTTGAAAAAGGCGATAGGAGATAAAACAAAAACGCAAGAAAAACATTCCACACTTTTACAGTTAAATACTCAAGAAAAAATAAGAGAAGGAAACCGTGCGCGGGAGCGGGACATCGCCAAATACGCGTCGCTTCACGAACACGGGTAGTTACGTGTGAGCTGTCAGTTGTCTCATAAAACTATAAAAAAAAGATATAATATTGCCGTATATTCTGGTTTATGTGTGGATTTATTGAGTGCCGAGGTTTTTTGCATTTAGTTGTTTCAAGCAATTTAGGCGCGTAGTTACAATTAGTTTACTTAAATGATGTACACAGATATATCAATTAATATTTAATTATTATTGTTTTCGGCGAGATTTAGAGTCATTAGAGAAAAGATACACTGTACACACTTACTCTAAGGGTTTTTGTTGGTCGTAACGAGGTGTAGTACAGGGAAACATCGTACAACAGGGAATGATCGTCCACGCGAGCGAGGTCACGGGTACAACTAGTTCTTAATACATTAAATAACAAACAATATGTACGCGAATGATATACTATTAGATACGATCAAGGCGTATGAAACAGTGCTACGTAAAATATTATTAAATAAATTATCTGGCATACGTATTCGCGGAATGATTCATAAATGGTTTCATCGTACTTAAAAGACAAAGAATATTTTTTACTAAATTAAATTTCACAGTAAAGATATCTGATTGCAAAACTATCAATCCCACAAGATGATGATGTCCACCTGGCCGGTTTCGATCACGGCAACAACTTCCGAATACTATCGGCTGTTGTCAACTGCGCAGGCGACATTATAGCGCAGTATTGTGCACCCAAAAATAGGCACTCACTCGTTTTTACCTTCCCTTGCCAGATGTTACGCTTATGCGATAAGATCGGAAGGATCAGATGCTGTGTCAGAGATACGGGACGAACACAACACAACCAGACCCGAAAACCAACAATTTGTGTTTTTGCATAAATTTTAACTTAGACCAGAATTTAAACCTCAGCCTCAGCAGTCAGATCCGCTAATCACTAAGCAGGTCGTCCCACAGGAAAATGTCATCCGTTGACTGTTACTCCCGATCTATATAAATGATCTTTCTAACATTATGGATGATCTATGTGTTTTATTTGAAAACGAAATCTTTTTACTCACCTCTTGCCATGACAATGACGAGACATAAAAGGAAAAACTCACTTCCGTACTCGATAAAACAATAAATTAGATGAACAATCGTGAAATAAACGTCCCGAAAACCAAATTAATTACTTTACATCCACAACAAAAAGAAAACATTAAATATAACATTAGAACGCTTACAATGCTTCAGAACAACACGGTGAATCAGAATAGGGATAATTCTTGATTTCGGTTTACTCTGTCATATGGTGGTAAGATGTCAGTGTCACTATCTATATAAAGTAAAAATCTAAAGTAATGTTTTATTTTGCCCGTCACAACATTTCTTGATAATTAATATCTACCGAACTCCTAAGAATGTTCTTTAAACGTTTTCTATATTTTTTGTACGTATTAGCAAACCTTACGTTTTAACTGGCGCCCAACGTACTGCCATGAAAAATAAAATTGTATAGTGAACTGTGCTTAATTGTGTAACTTATGCGCGAGAACTATAGCTACGTAACAAACATATTAACGTATCTAAGATCTACAAGTAGGTACTTACATAAGCGATAAAACAAGACGCGTCAATACATGCATCAACAGAGATGTTTCGTATCGTGTATTCTATGTGAATGTGCAATGGTTTTTAAAAATTTTTGCTTATGTCATTGCGTGTCGTACTTGCGAATTAAGTGTATATACAAGAATAATATCTATACGGATCATAAGTCTGAGTATTGAGTTGGACAGAAAATATAATATTCCTATATTACATGTTCTGTATATACAATTGGCTGTTGCTCCAAACCTTCATTGTTGTGAAGAATGTTGATTGATACTTTGTCTTGTTATTTTGTTTTAAATGCTGCGCACTTGACTGTCGTCTAGATTCCGATGACATATATCAAGCGAGGGAACACTAAATGGCACACCTTGACTCAGTAAGGTTTCATAATCTTGCAAATAGAATCTCATCGAGGCTATAAGCGTCTTCCTAACGTCGCAGCTTCATGGCGTATTCTTCATGAAACCGTAGAATATAGAGGTACCACCCATTCTGTGACACCACTATGTTTTCTTCGATCTCACAAAAAATCGTTCATGCATCAACTTGGATCTCCTCCCTCTTGGACTTTGCTGAACAAAGATCTATGTAATAAGCAAAATTGTTATTCAATAACACAACTATCTGGGATCTGGCGGGCGACAATTCCCCCGCCAGATCCCCGATAGTTTTCTTAAAATTCCATGAATGTGAATAATTGTGTATAATGTAATGACACACTTTTTTATGTTGATTTCTATAGTTCCAAAATAAATTTTTCGTTCGATAACTATTTCTTGAGATAATACACTAGTAAGATTGCATTGCTTCAGTTGTCTAACGCATCTTGTGACTATACTTTCGAATGAACCGTGGTAACTCAGGATTCACTTTAACTACATTTTAGTATATGAGTGACTGGTGTGTAAATGCATGCAGGCATCTTTAATATTGTTATCTGCAATTTTTAGTGATAAGTCGACTACATGATCGGTGGTGAATAAAAACCAAGATTCCTTATCTTGCTCGGCAGCTCCTAAAACTCTCAAAAAATGTAGGAGACTTTTACTCCTCTGTGGAATTATTAATGCTGATGTGGTTTCTTTTTATTATTGTTGAATAATTTTTCTGCCTCTAGTTGGACTTTTGTACAAAACTGTCAGTTAGAGTGGTATGTATTTAGGGACAAGGGTAGTTATGGTTGACAAAAATATCCGGTGCCTAGAAAACTTCTGGATGTACACTGTGTGGTGGTATATCATGCCATTCCCTATTACACTCTCGTAAGTAAGCGTATAGCTCCTATAGTACCTATGTGTATTCCATAGATAACTCCCATAAGATGTAGCGTCGATTTTTAGTGTTATGGGAAGGTGGTGTATGCAGGTGTCTCCAGACCAACCTTTGAGGAGGGTTATTTTCAGCAGTAGACTTATTACACCCTAATAAACTTCTTAGATTAACAGTCCTCACATAGTTTAGGTAATTTCCTTAAAAAAATACTGAAGGTAAGACTATCGGGAAAATTGTCGAGTACCGTATTTTTCTTTATGAAGTAAAAACTTTTATTTCGGAAGCTCTACAAAAGTTCCTCAGTTAACAAGGGGCATCATGACTGGGGTTGGCGTTTTGGATTAAATCCAAAAACCAGGTCGCAACAAGGGTAAAAACAAATAAAAACAAAACAATAGCCCTTACTGTTAAAGCAAAGAAACAATAGAACACTTATAGTATTATATTTCATACACGTACATGTTCGTATAGGTTCCCTTTGATGGAGTAAACTATTCAATCTCATCTCTTTGTTTTATCATTATTTTTATTACATTAGTCATCCAACATGGCGTCTGCCTTTTTTTCTATAATGTATAACATTCTTAGACCTTAGTTTTTGATATAATAATGAAGGACTATTTATATTATAAATTATTTCCATTGTATTTTATCTTATTTCTCTGTTACTAGTTTATTATTAAAAATGCTTACAATATTTATTTTTTTTTAATTTTCTTTATAGGGAATACAAATAAATCCAAAAATACTGTTTTTATGATAAAGGCTCACGACAACACTACACACATAGGGCATTAATGCATGCTACACATTTAATGTCTGCAGTGTGGGCACATTATTAACGTTTAAATATTTAACAAGTAATGATAATATTTTTTCATCTTGTTTTCTGTACTGTCACAACATCAGAATAACTTACAATAGGTGCACCTGATAGTTTAAAATTAGAAGAGGAGCTATTGCTATTTTAATGTCTATTCATAGCAGCCACTGTCACACTTAATTCTAACGATTAATCTTTCATTAAAGTCAGTTTGTAACAGAGTTTCACAAGGACCACTAAAATTATATTGATGGCCTGAACTCAACGCGAAGCGGCAGGGAAAAGCTAGTATTCGATATAAAACTGAACTTATAAACTATATCCGAAATACAAAGTTTTATAAAAGTGTTGTTACCTTCACTTATCATAAGTTTCATATCTGTTGATAACCTCAAAATAGTCAACATAGTAACAGTTTAGGAATAAAGAAATCGTATATATTTTGGACAAAATTATATTTAGAAATAGAAATTACAATTTATATGGTCTTTCAATATCTATGTATACTAACCCAATGCAATTTTTTAATAATTCCTGTAAATGTTCCATTGCTGGGCTAAGACCTCATCTCAATATATGAAAGTATTTTGAAGCCGGTAGGTTTCATCTCGCTAACCAGGGCGGGTTGGTGGGCTTCAATATCCTGTAAATAATATTGTTTATTAGTTTTCAAATATGCAGCTTTCCTTATGACATTTGCCTTCACTATTTTATATTATTATTTATTACTTCATTATTGCTATTAACAATTTTAGTGTTGCCGATTCCGGGGCTCACTCGGGGGACCAAAAATAAATTTCTAAAATTTATATTCATATAACAAAGAAGTTTAGTGTAATAATTTTAGTTACAACAAAGCAACATGTCACTAACATGAATTCATAGCAACCAATCAATTATACAGTTCGAAATTTCGTTCATTGCAGACTGCAGAGAGGTTGACTGAATACTAAAATCCGATTTCCAAATTGAAGGGGCCTGTCACATGAGTTGAATAATTGAGGGACTCCAATTTTATACTATGCAATTACTACAGTCAACTTAGTATTTTAAAAGCAGATAATATAAATATTATTAGATTTTTTTCTGTCAAAAGCTCTTAGTGAACTGCTACTCGTATAACTATATAACCTCGCATGACATTTGAATTGCAGGATGAAAATACAGCAGATCGGTTGAAATATTACGCGCTACAGCTTCGCTTGATAACCTAACAGTAGCGATTGCTGTGCGCCTTGCATCTCAAACGCCATTCTCCGGTCAATGTAATTCTGGTTTGGTATTTATTGAAATGGTTAGATCTGTATCCTGTATTTTGTCAATAACAATAATTATAATTGTCACCCCGTAATACACGCCACTAAAAGCAGTTCCTCTAAGGGTGTTATGCGATCTAACCAAAAATTTAATGCTTTTCAGAACGAATCGTGTTTAAACATAAACATGTAGTACCACTAAAATTTTAATATGTCTTTTCCCAAAATATTACATGAAAGGATACACGAGAGAATAAAGTAGAGCTAGGAAACGCACTATGGCACATTTGAGCATTAACAAAAATCACGAGGGAGAAGTTGGGTAAACTTACGTTACAAAAAAAGCCGAATTTACTTTAGTAACGTTTAGAAACCGGTTTTTCTAAGGTCAAGAGGTTTTTCTTACCAACAAATTTTTATTAATTGTATCGATTTCTTTTCACGTGGGGAAATGTGTCATAACATACCAGTTATTGAATGCCCTATCTGCGTTTTACTGCGACGCGACATCCCTACTTATAGAAGATACACTATTGGGATTGCTTACTCCGTATATAAAATACTAACAACGCCATCTCTACTACAATTATGGCACATAGTTTTATTCTTATTTTTTATTACATTTCAGCAAGCGGAGTACAGAGGGCGCAATATTTAATGTTTTTATTTTCTTTTTGTTCTAGAGTCGATCAATCAGGGTCAGATGGTGGAAGAGAGAAAAACATTACAAGACTTAATGGTTTTCTCAACTTGAAAACGCCTCTCATCAGCACAAAGACACTAGGGTAAGCGAAAAAGCAAATTAATATTTGAAAGTCTTATTATTAATATTAGTTAAACTCATTATAAGATATTTTTTGATGGGAAACATAAATATCTAGCAGCACTTTTAAGTTACTTTTAAATTACTACGCCATCTATTGTACACTACGTGTACTGCTACCTACATATTTTTCAAGTTTCAAAATCATTGTTCAGTTAATAGATGACGCCAAAGTGTTCATTGTTATTGTTTTTTTAACAAACTAATTTGCTATTGTGTATGTTTCGCCATTTATAAATCTTTATTTGTGCTACGTTATAGGTATACGAAGGAGTAGATAGTTAGAGTTAAGTCAGTCTGCGTAGTCCCAAACATTTAATGACTTCTGTGATCAAGTACCTGAATGAAAAAAATTAAATAATTCATAGAAGTTTACTATTTAGATGTGTCTACTAACAAAACTTCACTATTTAAGTTTTTACGTTTGCTTTTGCTTTTTATACTCGCAACATTAAATCATTTCGGAGATTTTTCTGACATTAAATCTAACTAGAGTGGCATCAAGAGACTAAAGTAAGTTAAAGATTTGAATAATAAGCGTAGATCTAATCAGTCAACTTTCATCGACAGCTTTCACTACAACTGCTGTAGTCACCTCATTATTTTCCTCTGGTAGACCGTGGAGCAATTGTACCTTCAGCTGGCTTTTCATCTCTATATTATCCGTCTGATGCGCCTGCAACTGTCTGAAAGTGGTGAGCCCTGAAGATAAACTAGCGATGTTGGCTGAAAGTGTTGCAGCTTATAGCTCACCTTGGTAGAAATCCATGCGTTGAGTGAACATATTTTGAAGCTGAGTTAGTGACTCTTGAATTGCGGACATTTTTATGCTTTGTTTTGCGATAGTTGAAATAGATTTTCAGTGATTTATTTGTAGTATAGTCAGAATAACACACCCCGGCAGGATTTGTGATTAATGCTTTAAATTCCCATAAAGTTAGACACGTAATGTTTTACAATTTAAAATTAAATTTTACTTGACTAGACTTTAGGAGAGATTGTTTACCAGTAAAATAAAAGAAAAAGTCATATATATCATCATAATGCCCAGATCCTACAAAAGTTATATTTCCATAATTTTTATCTTGATTGTACTGGTAATTATTAAGACCTACGCAAAAAATTACTTTTCCCATATTTTCAAAGACAAAGTCAAAACTTTTTTATTCAATTTAGGCTTCTTTAAAGCTCTTATGAACGTCAAAATATATACTGGTTCGTAAAACAAGGCTTTAGAGAAAAACTGGCAAGAAACTTTTTAACGCCTTATTGTCATTAATAATTTCGAATGCATTAAAAACAATTTTTTTAATATTAATTTATACAATATATCAGTAGCCAGGGGAGTGGATAAGGAAAAAGAGAAGTGGAAAGAGAGAACATATCAGTACCTGCTTGTGCAGAGTAAGAGCTTCATCTTTGTTCTCGATTTATTGATCTATTTTATAGTAGGCCTTTTTAATAAAATTTCAGTTTTTTTATTAAAGTGCTAAAGTAATATTTTGTTCGCTCACTCCTCCACAGAAATTTAAAAGCCATGAGTCTAAATATTGTTAGAGCTTCTTCTTTGACCTGTGATCAATCCACTGCTGGGCAAATGAAATATCTTCCACGGGAATGATTTGCCGTTATCGCCGAGTTTTGCAGGTGGGATAGAGATCGTAGTACCAGAGATCTAAGACGCCGATTCCAGTTAGTCATCTGGATAATTTGGGACCAAATTATTTGAGATAGATATTCCGTAATATGTCGAAAGCCCTAAGATTTTTCTGACATTTCCTTTAGCCGATTTTTAAGACACCGACGGATTAAAGTGAGTTTCTTTTAAGCTGCTACCATAAACAAATTGTCACCTCCGAAGTGTACTACGAGAGTCAATAAAATCTTTGAAAGCGGTTTGGACTGCCCCATTGGAATTGAATTTTTGGTCGCATTGTTGGAGCAAGGTCCGAGGACTATGGTGGGTGTCGAAGACATTCCAATCGCAGCTACTCTAACTTAGGGACCGTTTGTCGTGAAGTATGCGATCTAGCGTTGCCACGAAGCAGCAGTGGGCTAGAGCAATTGACCAGTCTCGGTTGTTTAACGACTAGCTTTTCCATAATGTTTGGTAATTGTTGACAATACAGACCTGCCGTAATCGTCTGGCCAGATCTTAGATATCTGTAGTATATGACACCAGCACTGGTCCACCAAACAGCAGTACCCTTTTCTGAGTCAACTTGAGCTTGGGACAGGATTTTGCCAGTTCTCGTTGGTTCAACCACTATGATGAGCGTTTCCAATTGTCGTACAGTATCATTTTTCATCTCTAGTAACGACACACATATCATTTGTGAATCGTTACTTGAGATGAAAAATGTAAGTGAGCTGTTTCTGCAGCGCTGGTGCCACGGTGGAACTCATATTACTAGTAACGCGATATTACTAGTTTTCCATTTCGTTAAGAGAAGGATGTCAAAGAAAAGACTAATGGCGCACTAAAATCGAAATACAAATACACAAGCCTAAATTTGAAATACATTTCAATTTGGAATTTCTTACCATACCCCAGATTATTTGAGATCAAAGTGGCCAGTTCGATAAAACGCCAATTTCACATGTAAAGACCTAATATTTTCCGATCTAAATTAAACTATTGTGTATGGATTTTGTTTAGTTTAATTACTCTTTTTTATATTCCCGTCGTTTCCGGTGCTTTAGAGTAGTTTGTGATTACGGTGTTACAATAAAATAGTTCATTCACAGCGGTTTTTAGTATGTATCCTAGCTAATAAACTTTGCTGCTATTATATTTGTAGTTCGAGCATCAGTAGTCGTTTCTCTCTTCAAATTGCAATTTCTGCAACTTGTTTTCCAATTATCAACCCCATCACCGCTGTTTACTCACGGATAAGGCCATACCACATAGGATAAGGCCATAGAAGGATGTCAAAGAAAATCGTGCTAAATTACAAAATACTTGGATTTTTTATGCACTTATGAATGTTTTATAAATTATATATCTTCTAGTAAGCTTAAAACTCTTATTACAACGTGTGATTCGAGTTAAGCGAAATATGATTTATTATTTTCTACTGTTATCAATCAATGTTCCTTGCACTTGAATAAATTTATCTATGAAAGGGACACCCTTAATCCATCTTTATTATAATCCGGAGAGAATTTTCAATGAAACTCTCAAGAAATTTGATATACAAATCTAAATCTTATTCATTTGTAAGAAGACGCGCATCGGATATTCGATTTGTGTTAGCGGAATTTCTGTGTGACATACGGTTGTTAAGATTTAGGAGCAGTGGTATGAATTATATTTTAATAAGTTTTACTTTTAAACTACTATATACATCAAAAATGACAACCCAGGCATATCGTTAAATGGTACTCGAAACCTTACTGAAAACAATGAAGGAAAATTAAGAGGAAAGAATCCGTCATTTCTACAACAAATAAATATAGATTGTCTAGTGAAACACTATTTCGATCGAGGAAGATTAAGAAAATATCACTAACATTAACATATTTTTAATCTTATTTGTACAGTCTCGATATCATGAATACAATATTCTTTTACTATTTCAAGATAAAAGTAGCTGACAAAATGATTATGCGTAAATGTGACTTAATAAAGGTGGCTTCAGGATAACGAACGCTGTTAAGTGGCCATAGAACAAAGTAAAGTTTTCTATGGCATTGCACTATTACGCGGTAGGCATAACACATAATGTCAACAACTTTCTCGTTTTGTAATTTAATACCATAAAATATTTACCTTACTTTAACAGTCTGCAAATATTTCACTGCTGGATTTAGGCCCCTCCCATAAAAAGGAGCAAATCCTTTTTATGGGAGGGGCTCGCTGGCAAACGGATTGGCGATCGCTGTACCATACGCCTCGCACCATAGACCCTGCTGCCACCTATCGGTAGCCATATACGGAAAGAAAGGGGATGGCTGATTCTTACGTAGATACCAAAAAGCAAAAATATTTATTGATATATAAATAAACGAAACTGCAACTTAGTGGTCTAGTTTGATTTAAATATTTAAAGGAGATAACACAGACAAGGGTGCTAGCTTTAATTTTCATAGTAGGCAAGTGACCTGGGTTCGATCTCGGTGCTGACTAGATTGAAATTGTCAACTGCATGCTCGGTAAGTGAAAGTTCCTAAATACAATGAAAAAAATTTGAAAAAACCTTTTCCCAACAGTAGCGCAATTATAGGCCATGATGAAGCTAAAGCATAATACTTGCGCATTCACAGATGATGTCGGATTATATCACCTGTGGGTAGCAACATGAACTGCAGCTATTCGTCTTAGTTATCTGTCGAGAGTGACGTCCTGCAAATGGACGGGAGCTGCCGAGCACTGATAGAGACATCTACAGGAATTTCCCTGCATAGCATTTATAAGTAAATGCAAACAGTATTTATTTAACATTAATATATTGAACATTCATAATTTCTTGTATTTACGCGAACAATACACATTTGAAATGACAGTATTATTTACGGATTTTATTGCGTCGTAAACTAAAATTAAACGCGCAAATTTTTATTAGAAAACAATAACACAAAATTGTCAAGAATCTCGTCGAAGCCGTTCTAAAAGTATAACATTTTCGATTATAATACATCAAATCACAAAGCTTTGAGATATTCTGCTTAAAAGTGATCTGCTTAAAATTTTTAACAAAGTATATTAGACTCAGTTTTTTTTTATATTTATTAAATATATTTTATGAAATCTATAGTCAATATTGAAATGAAAGGGAGTGACTTATGTTTGCATATCTGTGGAGTTATCTCCGGAATTAGAAGGCCGAGTTTATAAATTATTTCACTGTTTGGAAGTGACATTCCCCATAGTAGTATGTTTGATTTACAAAAAAAAATTAGATCCGTAAGAAACCTCGAAATTTGCCAGTTGGCGTTAAAAAATTTGTTACTCTTAGTTACTAAAGACAACTACCAAGGTAAAAAACTCCAGCTATATTATTTATTATTTCCCGATAGCCACTGACTACGTTTCTACGAAATTAAGCTATTCATATGACACGTAGGCCAAAAATGAGTAACTCCAAATTTTCTTACCATCTTCTGTCAAAATACGATATCGCCAAATGAGTTACCTTCTACGTTTCTTTTTTTTGAATATTATTAAAATAAACAAAACTAACTCCAAAACTAGAAAACCGATTTCTAGAATTCATCACCAGTCATAAAGTTACATCATCCACGTGGGCAGAAACATTTTATTAAAAAAAATATTCCTAAAGATAAAAGATCAGTCTTCGCGGAACCAGGACTTTTCCTAGTATCAAGATACAATGGTTAATTCACAGTAATTTCGATTGAAACTAAAAACCCTTTTTTCGTCTAGTCGCGATATGAATCGCAGATATCTTGTAAGATATGCGACTGGATAATTTCGAAAGTTATAATAAGTTTCGACTTGGATTACCATAATGCTCGCGATACGCTTTAAGCTCTTTGACTTTATGTTGCTCTAGTTAAACGAATTCTCTAATAATTAATATCACATGAATAAATATCAAGTTCTTTACACTTTTCTGAATTTGGAAAACAAATATTCCCTTTGGGAACAAGCAATGTCGGTGAATAACAAACACAAGCATAAAATACCTGTACTGCCTAATAGTATTTTTCTTTGAGTAACTTATTTTTTTATCGTTTAGTAATTACTTACGCGTCACGGTAAATTGCATTTATTAAAATATTGCTTCTTCTTTTTTAGACCCCAGCATACCTAAATATAACGTGTGACGTGATATGTTGATGTGCAAGTCCGGAAAATCACTATTCTGCAGTTCTAGTACCCAGCCACTGTTTTAGGCGCGCATTTATGAGCACGACCATGATGACACATCTCGCTTGAATAACAAATGTTCGTATCATTAATATTACGCTACCACTGATAGCACAGTCCCATCATGTTCTAGTGTAGTCCATTCGCCAGTAGTGTCATCAAGGTTATTGACAGAAGGGGCATAGCGACTGGTGGCGATAGTGGAGCTACGTTTATAAAGCCGCCGCTCGCATGCGCCTGCTTTAGCTAGCGGTTATAAAATTAACGAAGCTTTTCTGAGTGCCTATACTTAGCATAACTCGGCTTCAGTCATAACATGGACAGCAAGATGCCATGAGCTCATTGCATAGCCTCAAAATCCAAGGTAATGGTATGCCCGAACTAAGATAATTCATTTGTAATATTTTCTTTCAAGTTGTACGCGTATTTGAAAACAGTAATAAGTTCACACGTAACTTTGCTTTTGATAAATGTTGTAATGAATTGAAGTCTGATGTTTCTTTACTAATTATGCATCATTCGTTAAATATTAATATGTCAAAGGTCGTAGAAGTAGAATCGTGCGAATTAATATGTCATTGGATCTAATAATTGTAAATTATTGACCCATACACCTGTCGTTACTATCAAAACCGAGAGGTTATAGTGTAAGTACTAATTATTGATCCTGTATAACGTTTCAATTTACTTTCAACCATCTACGACGAACGACGACGGTTGACGAACTTCCCTCCTGGAAATAATCTCATTCATGTAAGTTTCGGCTCGATGTTTTCATTCACACATATTTTATTTATATACTAAAGCGAAATATCGAGTACTGAGTACACTGACTAATCACGAAATTTTTGGGACACTACACATTTGACTTAACCACGCGGCGAAGTAGTTTACAGATGCGTTATCACCCGTGAGCACTAACATGGAATGCCTCAGATGCTGTAATTAAATTGGCTCAGTCTACCTTTTAAACCGGAACTTAACAGTGGTTGCACTGCAAAATCCTAGGCAGAGAAGGGGCGCATCATCTAGTCAAAATCCACCAAAAGAATATCTGTTTGTTACTTCCACGTCAATACTTAATCGAAACGTATGAACGTAACATTTGAAATACCTTGCAAATGGAAGCCAGGTAAGACAGTGGTAGTTCAAGTAGACAGGACGCTTTTCTAACTGCTATTTTAAACGCTGACTTTATATAGAGCTCGACGGTGAAAGCAAGCAAGTTTCGTATATGTGCCAAATTTATGCATTTCTTTCTTTCTCTCATTAGAGCAGTTCAATGTGGAGTTTTAAAGCACTAAATTCCTTAAAACGGACAGGCATATATATCATAAAAAATCTGTTAACTAACACTTCGCACATTAATTACAAAATTAAGAGTATTTATTTCATACAAAAATACATATGTAGATTTGTTTTGCCTAGTAGAACTTTGTTATAAAGTGTAAGTATTGCCACAGAAAATTGAACTTAACGTTACGTACTTATAATAATATTCTTCATTTTTTGTGTATAAATGGTGCTTTTGAAACAAAGGAATGCCAGAGGGCGTATAACGTGAGATATACGAATGCGAAACTTAGTTGAGAGCGTAGTAGGATCAGCAAAAATTCGATTGTTGTATTAATCTTACGCAATTTATTTTTATATTGAAAAAATGAGTATTGCCTAAAAAATATTTCCAACTTTTTCTAGATACTATTGTAACAAATTTATTCACCGCAAAGTAAAACGACCTATTAAAAAATGCTAATTTCTTTTGGTTAACTTTGATTATATTTCCATTCTCTTCACTTTACTATTACGGTTTATGTTTAGTGTTTAGTATCTAGTAGCAAGATTCTACGATCGAAAAAAATTAAAAGCTCTATAATTACAGAGCTATTCAATTTTTATTTTCCTTCATATTCCTCCAAATGCCAACTTCAACTGCATGCCATGCAGTGATTCATAAATCGATCCAAATTTGCAGAAACTATATAACACGGGAGGGTAATGGCTCTACGTTCACCAACCTACTTACCCTGCGAATGGAGCATCGATAAACCTCTCAAGAAATATATGCCCGCTTTGTTGGCTTTTTTTTTTGAAAAAATGTATTTTAAGCAGTACACTTAAATTAACTAAAAAAGAAGAATTACAATAAAATTATTATGTATATAAAGAGACAATATTAATGCGACGATGTGAAATTATAATTTAATTTATATCTATAACGGTCTACTAACAGCTGCCGGCAGAAGTGTAAGAATTTTCTTTATAGCAACGTCGGCAAACGAGTAAACGGTTCACCCCATGGTAAGTGGTTATCGTCGCCCGCGTACATCTGCAACATCAGAGATGCTGCAGGTACGTTGCGGTATTTGAAAGATGGGAGGGAGAATGAGAAAGGGGATAGGGAGGGGGAGTCGGCCTCCGGTTACCTCACTAACCGAACGAAACGCAGAAGCACAAGATGCCTCTACTTCACGCTGGTATTCTGCAAGGCCGTGGTAACAACCTGGTCTAGCCAGCCCATTCGAGCAGTAGCAAAAGCTGCCGCTTGGCTCTACCACGTGTAAACACCCTTTCTTCCAAAGTGTGTAACCAAAACTGACTAAAGGAAAGGCCTTACCGGAGCAAACCCGTTGGAGAACCTCCATCTGTCTTTCTGAGAGGCGTAAAAGTGGGTTCAAGAAGTTTTGACTACGTTCAGTAGTGACAAATGGAAATCCGTAATCTCTGCGTACCCCTATCGATATAATGTCAACAGACGTGAACGCTCATATATCTATAGTCTTTAAGTATATACAATCAGTAAGTACAGTTAAAAAAGCTAATAATGTATTTATTTCATGCTGTCACTACAGAGAACGACGTCATATTCTCGTCGTCTCTTTTTATTCCGCTTGAATATTTAAGAGCGTAATTACAGTGTCTTTTCAGGCGTCCGCGAACGGCGGCGGCCTTAATTTGAAAACCACGGGATTTCACACAATACAGAATAAGTTAACCAATTTACACCCCTAACTTAAAAATCTGTTAATGATGTTGATATACTCGTATGTTAACGTACTTATATGTGTATATTAAATAAGGATTGTTGGCTTACAATAGATTTTTTAAATGATTTCATCTGTGTGGAAAATAAACTAAGATTTTTTCGAATTCATATTCTTAACCTTTGTACCTTGGTAGAAGCGGACCCCCTAGAATAAAGAGTTAGATGGGCAAGGGGGCACCCCTGCCTATCCCCCTCCTCTTCTTCCCTCCCATCTCCCAACCCCACCCCAAATATCCTTATAGGCCGACAACGCACCTGGTGCACCTATAGTGTTGCAGATGTATATGGGCGACGGTAATCACTTAACCATCAGGTGAACCGCTTGCTCTGCGGCTCTATTGCGTTTGAGGCATTTCCCATAAAAAAAAATCTTCGCCATGGAAAATCGGAAGTCCAGGTGAGAACTGTTTATAGACTGTTAAAAGAAACAGAAAGAAGTAGAAGGAAAACATTTGACCAGCAGTCCAAAAAGATAGAATTCGATGTTGGCCTTACTAGATGTTTACAATTAATATCTTTGTTTGTATGTACCCCTTTGACAATTTTGAGCATTTTTAATATCAATTTGTGTAGCTTGTACAGTAATTTTTCCAGACTAGCTACTTGATAACATCATGCAGCTGCAAACAATTTCAAGTACTTCATTGAATTCTCAGTCGCATAGTTATTCCTGCTGCATACGTAAACTAGATTTTAACGTAGTTTAACAACTGTAATTAAATATGACATGAAATATTTTATTATTATTCTTTGTACGTAGTCGCATAGAAAGTTTGTAAGGCTATAGAAATAACAGTTAAATGTATAAACTACAGTAACTCCGAATTCAACAACTGTCGAAAAGTCCTTCCATTGTAACATTTAGCAGGTGTTAACAATTTTATGAATTAAATCTTTATTTAATATGATATAAGAATTATGAATATTAATAAGATTAAATAAAAAAAGATATGTATATTCTGTACGTGGTAGTGCCGTGTCGGCTTTTGCTTCGTTCGGTGAGGGAAGTATTTATTTTAATATTTATATAGTATTTATATGTAAATGGAAAATAATACGTTTGCTACAAAACTTTACGATATTGTAACACAAACATGCACACACGCACGCACACATGTCTGATACTAACGGCACGGGATCGTCCCCATTTGCAGTGTCTCGATGACTGAAAAACCTACTTTATGAAATGCAATCACTGTTGCTCTGTTTTTTACCGACCCACTTCATAATGTAATTTAACAATCACGGTCAAGAATAATATGTGAAATGGCGGCAAAAAAACGCATTCCAATTTTAAATTCAGGAAAAACATTATTTATGGACGCTAGTTATGTAGCCTACATATATGTAAGTACTACATATATGTAAGTACTACATATATGTAAGTACTACATATATGTAAGTACTACATATATGTAAGTACTACATATATGTAAGTACTACATATATGTAAGTACTACATATATGTAAGTACTACATATATGTAAGTACTACATATATGTAAGTACTACATATATGTAAGTACTACATATATGTAAGTACTACATATATGTAAGTACTACATATATGTAAGTACTACATATATGTAAGTACTACATATATGTAAGTACTACATATATGTAAGTACTACATATATGTAAGTACTACATATATGTAAGTACTACATATATGTAAGTACTACATATATGTAAGTACTACATATATGTAAGTACTACATATATGTAAGTACTACATATATGTAAGTACTACATATATGTAAGTACTACATATATGTAAGTACTACATATATGTAAGTACTACATATATGTAAGTACTACATATATGTAAGTACTACATATATGTAAGTACTACATATATGTAAGTACTACATATATGTAAGTACTACATATATGTAAGTACTACATATATGTAAGTACTACATATATGTAAGTACTACATATATGTAAGTACTACATATATGTAAGTACTACATATATGTAAGTACTACATATATGTAAGTACTACATATATGTAAGTACTACATATATGTAAGTACTACATATATGTAAGTACTACATATATGTAAGTACTACATATATGTAAGTACTACATATATGTAAGTACTACATATATGTAAGTACTACATATATGTAAGTACTACATATATGTAAGTACTACATATATGTAAGTACTACATATATGTAAGTACTACATATATGTAAGTACTACATATATGTAAGTACTACATATATGTAAGTACTACATATATGTAAGTACTACATATATGTAAGTACTACATATATGTAAGTACTACATATATGTAAGTACTACATATATGTAAGTACTACATATATGTAAGTACTACATATATGTAAGTACTACATATATGTAAGTACTACATATATGTAAGTACTACATATATGTAAGTACTACATATATGTAAGTACTACATATATGTAAGTACTACATATATGTAAGTACTACATATATGTAAGTACTACATATATGTAAGTACTACATATATGTAAGTACTACATATATGTAAGTACTACATATATGTAAGTACTACATATATGTAAGTACTACATATATGTAAGTACTACATATATGTAAGTACTACATATATGTAAGTACTACATATATGTAAGTACTACATATATGTAAGTACTACATATATGTAAGTACTACATATATGTAAGTACTACATATATGTAAGTCAAACGTAGTAGGTAGAGAACGTTAGTCGTTTAAAAATAAAGACAAAGTTTTATCGCATTTTTATCATCAACTGAATAAGTTCAGAAATATCCATATCAAATTTTAAGTCGATATCATTTCGTTCTCAAGATAAGGCTAGTCAAAAAAAATGCTATATTGTTCTATATTTATAGAAACTAACATAAGCAAGTATATGGCCATAAAGGCGGTAACTTCTGTAATAGATAACATAGAAACAGTGTATAATAAAACTTATGTTTAGATATTTGACGAGGTCTAAGCGGAATATTGAAAACAATTTTATTCAGAGGCGGTCTTTAGTTTTGATATAGGCTTTTAATCTCTGTTGCCACGAATGTACGGATTGACGCAATGATTACGATGTGAATTTAGCTACTACTATCTATAAAGATTTCTTGAGGGACTCAATGACAAAATAATGTTCTGAGCAGGCCATGTTGTACTGACTAAATTTGTTGTCAAACGAGTTCAGATCCGTACTGGACGAGGGTCAGCCGTTAGTATTTATGAAGTTCTGAATAATGTGTGCAAAGTTTAAGTTGTACCTTTGGCCAGGAGTGTAGACAGGTAGTAGACAGGACAGGTAGACAGGAGTGCTTGCTGGAAAGTACACTTTTCAAAAATGTATGTCACTTGTAGATTTTGTATAACTTTGGTCAAAGACTACTCCTATTTCAAAAAAAGTGAATCTTCGCGACTCCTAGGTAGGACAACCCCAACTAAACCATAATTTATTGAACTTTTCCTGCGTGTTGCGAGTCTTCTTTGGAGCTGTGAATATACAATTTGACATTTCGCTTATTGTGGTGGTTTCAGTAAAAAGCACATTTCTATCTTCCACCAGCGTATCGGGACAGCAAGCATTTTGATCGATCCACCCTCTTGGTCCTTTACAGACGAATTGTTATTGTGTGATAGCGCCATAAACAAATACGTTACTCTTACGTGGCAGAGTCAAGCAGCGGCTTTTGTTGCGGTTCCAATGGGGTTCAAATCAACTCGACCGAGGTAATACCACGGGCTCGCAGGATACTGGCTCGAAGTACAGGCAACGTGTGCTTCTGCGTTTCGTTCGGCGAGTGAAGTAACCGGAGGCCCACTCTCCCTTCCCTCTCCCCTTTTTCCTTTTCAGAATATCCTTAAAGACCGGTAACGCACCTGCAGCTCCTCTGGTGTTGCAGATGTACGTGGGCGTACCAACAGATGAGCCGCTGAGCCGTTTGTCACCATTCCTAAAAAAAAAAAAATATAAATATATTTTTATATATATTTATATTTATACTTATATAATAAGTATAACCTGAGTTTTACAACAACAAACAAAAAATTACAAATGCTTTATCTTAAATTAGTTATAAAAGTAGAACAATATAAAAGTAAAGAAGCAGCCTGTAAGTATCCACAGCTGGGCAAAGGCTCCTTCTCAAATATCTGAGAGGGTTTTGGAGCCAGGAAGTGCCCACCGCGCTGCTCCAGTGCCGGTTGGGGGGCTTCACATATCCTTGAAATAATATTTTTATTATATCTTAGACATGTAACCTGCATCTTACGATGGTTTCCTTCACTGCCGACCGTGGTAACCACAGCACTTAAAATTGCTATTAACAATGTTAGTGATGCCGGCACTGGGGATCGAACCCTGGTCACCCACGCTCTGTAAAACTAACGTGAGCGCGTTGACCACCACTATAAATATGATCCACATTAAAAATTGTTCTTACAGTTAAAAAAAAAACATATTTGATATACACAAATTGTATAAATTTATAAGGAAGTTATTTGTAATAATCTTAATAAAATTATACACGTGCGGACTGCCGCGTCTATAGTGCACGATGATGTGGTTAATAAGGTAGGATTCAATGTATGTATGGCTCGCGGCTATAGCGCTCTCAGCTCCTTCTATGCGGGCATCTTCCTCATGGAATAATATTATAAAATATCGGTAAATTCTCACACTTCTCCGCACTTTGTCGGAGTTAAATATTATTTCTTGAATATTGGTTTTCCTTTCGATATTTACCGAATAACATATATAAGTTATTATAAATATTTTTTTAATATTTGTTTTTATTGAGAAGTTGTAAGAGGGGAAGGGCAGACTGTGCATTCGGTTACCTCGTTCACCGAATGAAATGCAGGTACTACCCCAGTGGAGCCGGCCCATTTCAACAGCAGAAAAAGCCGCCGCTTGGTTTTACCACTTACAAAAAGGAATACATGTTTATTTGTCGGATGTTTATTACGGATGTCGCAAAAGGCGTATAATGCAAACATATTAACACTATTACATATTTGGTGCAATAATAGAAGAGTTGCTACGGGTTGATAATCTGAGATTTGTGATGGTATAACAAAGAAGTAAAGTGGATGTCGTCCTATCTTCCAGTATTCGATGTTATTCATATGCGACATGATCGGAGGAAGGGTCAGATGAAACAAGACTGAAAAATCAATAACTTATAGTATGGCTTCGACTGAGATTCGAAACCGGCATCCGGTAACTCAACAGACTAACTTTTACGTTAACTACTAACCCACGACGATATTGTCATTGATTGGGTACTCCGATTGTCAACGAATAATAATATTTCCGATGTAAGGAAGTATAAGCATCTCCACCTTCCTCGAGAGCGCTTAAATGTATGAACTGTGCATTCAATTTGTTAACCGATATTGATCTTTTAATTGAAAAATTTGGTCAAAATATTTAATGCTGCGGAAGACGGTTTTTTTGCAGTTTTTTTAAAAAAACTTTATTTTGTTTAATATTTGTAATTGTAATTGTAATTACAAATATTAAACAATTGTAACTGTTTTGTTTAATTTAATTTCAGTTTATAAAAACAATTCAGTTTTGAAATAAGTATTTTTCAGGTTCGAAGCTTTTAAATACCTTTTTAAGTAATATCTGCTAATATGATGTAATGGACTTAAAAAAAAACATGACCGAGTATTGATGGAAAGACAGGGGGCGAACAAAGTGATCCCATTAGACTTTATTTTGTTTAGATCATTAAAGAAATTATCTTTATATCGAATAATTCATTTAAACAATATTAATTTATCAAATTCATTAATATTTGTAATAAATAAAACTTGCAAAGCACTTCGTATACTGACGTGAAGTAATTTATATCATCTAAAAAATAAAAAAAGTTGGTGGTTCTGTTAAATCACTATACAGTATTTTAAATTTAAACAAATATTTCGTTTTTGAGAATATAAAATAAATCCAAATATATATTAAAAATAATGAGCATTAATCTTAAAACACAACTTAAAACATTGCGCTTTTAAGTTACATTTTCCGAATATGATAATCGCAGATTCAAAAATGTTTCCCTCGATAATTCCTTGCCAGTTTCAGTTATATCAGAAGAATCGACATCTGTATGTTGAAGCTTATAGTACACTCGAATTCGTAGCTCTACTACGCGCAGCTACGAGATGCGATGCTACGATTTTCTGTAGCAGTGTTATTTCATATGACGCCGCGACTGCACGCCCGTCGTTCTCTTGCTCTCTCTTGTCCTGTATATCTTCCTCTTTAACTTCTAATTTATTTCTTCTTTCTGAAATTGAAAGCAATAATAAAATTTATAACAGAAACGTGTGTTGTACAAATGTTGTCGTGTTTTCTAATTGTTAAAAGTGATTGTTAAACATACGGTTTATTTATATTTTGTTTTTATTTAAATTTGGAACGCCGTCGACGTTACGGCTGTTTATTGTTATGTAACAGGTTTGTTTGAATATTTTATTCCTATTAAAGTTTAATTATTTTTAGCTTCAATATACGGAAGTGCTAAAACTTCGAAGCGAAAAGTGTTGTAGAATGATGTTCATTTAAAGAATGTGACCTGAAATTTATGAGATAAATAAAAGATAAATAAAACGTTTTTTGGCTAGGAAACAAATTAATTTACAATTAATAGACTAAGTTTGTATATAAATTACATTGGTCACTGCATTATATTGTATGTAATATAAAAAATCGCATACTTTATATATTTTTTGTAATACTATATCATAATATTTTCTAGATATTAATTTTAGCTCGAACACTCGTAATACATGTATTTAATAATAATTGCTGTCGGATCGTTTTTAATTTCACAGTTGCCATTTCATCATTTGAATATCACTTCACGTGACACAATAATTATTTCAACAAATTATGTAGTTTACTATCTTTAATACCCAAGTAAGGCCATCTATATTTATTATTATAGAAAGTGTAGTATATATATAATGAGTTCGTAAAGTAAAGTAAATTAACGTATATAATATAAAAAGCAATATAAAATATTTACGTATATATATAATTAAAGTATATTAAAACGTAAAATTTAACAATGGGACATTATAGTGTTGCAATGTTTTTAAAATATCCTTGTTTTAGGAATCCTTAAAAAATATTCTAACAAGGGATTATTTTTTTGAAATATTTGCTTTTACAACAAAAAAAATATAAATAAAAATTATAGTAAAATGTATATGCTTTTTCAATATCCATTGCCATTCCAATATGCAATGGTTGCGATGAGTTGGTTGCACTAAGATGTCAAATTTGGCGTAGGAACTGGTGAATAGTGCCAAATCTTTTGACAAACCGAATGAGTTTTTATTAAACAAGTGACATTAATGACTGTTCTCATAAAAGTTGTCTTTTATTTTATTAAATTTACTATATGCAAAACTACTTATGAAACAAAATATTAACTCCCTGATACCTTGTATCCCGGGTCTATGATGATATGATAAATCTTTACAAGGCACAAATCTTCATATACGGCATATAAATACTTAACCATAACATAGATAGTAACGCATGTTGCGTAACTGGTACATGTGGACTATGAGAAAACCTACGACTTGTTTCGGCGCTACAGTCTATTCAGCGGTGCCAGATAGACTTACGGTATATCGAAGTGTTAAAGTGTCTGTACAGTGATGCTACGAAGTCAATTCAAGTTCAGAACCAGAGTACGAAACCCATCCAGTTGAAGAAATGTGTAGTGCAATATGTAGTGTAGTGTAATGTGCAGATTGTCTTTAGACATATAATAACATAAAATTAAGTAAATACGTACATGCCCAATGTTTAGTTGAAAAATGCTGAGCCCGCGCACTATATTTTTCAATATTACTAAGAAATACAACACACAAAAGTATACTACAAGCTTCATAACATAATAACTAAAATATATGCGTAAACCAACGTATTGGTAGTGGCTCTGTTTACAAAGCTGATAGTAGCAAGTTCAAGTTCTGTTAGGGGCAAGATTAATCTAGTTTTAATGTTCTTCGTAGAAAAGACTTTCTCTTTATGGAACATTTTCAATATTACTAAGTGTTTTCTTGTACTATTGTTCTTCGATAGCTTCACAATAATCAGTAGAAAATATAATTGACGTTTCCTTTTACTTAACGTTTTCATTCTTGATTTTTCTTTGTGTCTTTTATATACGTTAGCTTTTGTGTTCTATTTAATTAAAGCTTCAAGACAAGAATCCTGACGGATACTGTAAAAAAAGTCACAAACTTTTATAAATTATACACAATCAGAGATTTTATTGGTCTGAAATTATGTTCCGACGTTCATGTAGGCCTTCCCCGAAGGTAAACTCTAGGGAGCGTTAATCGTCATTGTAACATTGGCAGGTAGCAACCGGGTATTTTATTATAGTATTTAATAAAATGATGCTGCGTCGCGTTCCATACTTCGTTAAATTTTACTGAAATCAACGTTACGAATCGAGTAGATGGATTTCTCTGGTCACATTTCACAGCTCAATGACAAATATAATATATTTATGACGAGGATACGTGATGTCCGCTAATCCGTGCTATGTTGTCCGTGCGTGTATGTTGGTGTTATCCCTGTTCCACCTTTAAAAAGGGTTGCCATTGCCCATTGTATAATAAAATGCATCGATGCATCGGTTCGGATATTAAAAGTTGCTACTTTTCTTTTTTACTATATACCTATCAATGCCCATTCTTTTCTATTTTTTTGTTCCAAATTTCAATCTTACTTGCACGCGGTGCACCCTGTTGACTGACAGACGCGGATGAAATTGCATTAGGCCAAACCCAAATCCCAATGAGTTGTGATGGGGCGTAGGCTTACATGTGCGTGGTTACCGTCAGTGCGCTTAAGTCACCAATCTAGAGTGGGGAGTATAGGCGAATCTTCCACGCGATTTCTTAGAAAGGCATAAATATACTAGTAAACTAAGACAAATTGATGGTGATGTAGAATTAATAACATTTTGAACTAGAACGTACATATTTTACGACTAAATTGATCTAAATATAACTATGTAATTAATTATACTAGAAATTATGTAATAATATTTTGTCATCGTCGAGAAAAGCAATGAAGATGAGCGTAACAACAGATTTTAGAGAAATATTTGTATTCGCACGAGTAGTTCAATTTAAATTGTTACAGCAGCTTGTAATAATTGTAAACCTTAATAATTGAAACAAGCAAATGTAGTTGATATTGTTGAAATCCAGTAACGTTGTGAAACTTTGACGTTTTAGCACTTTTGATAAAATAAAAGGGTTTATTTTGTAGTGATTAATATTTATTTCTTTTCTCAGGATTAAGAAAAAAACTGTTCCGTGTTATAATAATCGACAGTAACTTAAAAAGAATACATCGAGAAAAATAACTGTGATAAAACTGAAAAGAGAGAGGAAATATCAGTGTCTTCTTAAAAATAATAATAAACATGTTTTTATCGTTAAAGTAACATTGTAAGCGCGTTAACTGTTGCACAAAAGAATTATAAAAATAAAATTCGATGTTGTTTTGCTATTTGGTAAAAGAGTAAGTGTTTACTTATCTTTTTTGAATTTAAATTAAAGTGAGGTTTAGTGATAAATAATTTGTCAAATCTTTGTTAAATTTTCTGTGACACTAGTGACGTCTCAAGAGTCAACAATGACGAAGAACTTTCTTACGGTCACCAACATTGTCAACGAGGGTATCAAGGGAAGCAAGATCACTAAGCTCGGGCTCTCTAAGTACCTGTCTCAATCACTGTAAGTACATTAAAGAATATAAGCTTTTTATAAATGGAAGTAATAGTCTTTAATTCTTAACTTTTTTCATCAACGAGGATTCTTCAAATTTAATTTAGTCTTCATTTCTAAACTATCTAATTAACTTAATTCTCTTACAGGAGTCTGTATAAAAAATTGCATTGAATTTTGCCTTCATCTAATAGTTTACCACAGCATTATATCGGCAAAAGTAAAATTTTTTGATAATTCAAAGCGTATTTTAACATACCATCCATGACCCTTAGTTAATTGCTGCCCTGCCTCCAAATGACAGTCGTTAATCCCAGCTTTAACGTTTTTATAATCAATTATAGAATTTTTTTAGGCTTTTAAAGTGTGATTGAGATTTTTCCTTATTCATACATTATCAACTGTAATATGGGTAGGGTAAACGATACGTAGATGGTAGTAAACATTTTTGTATGTGGTAGAGCCAATCGGCGTCTTTTGCTGCTACTCGAATGGGCCGACCCGAATGCGCCGGCTCTACTAGGACAGTACCACAGCTTCGCAGAATACCGGCGTAAAGTAGAATCATCTTGTGCTTTTGTGTTTCGTCCGGTGAGTAACTACTGTGTTATTCCTACTTATGTGATCTTTTGGAATAGACGATCTTCAAATCATATGTCTTAAAGATCGTCGTAATATTTCAGCTGGTCCACGAGAAATGTTACTTGCTTTAACTTTCGAACTTTTCGACTTCCTGCCACTGAAGACCTGACCTCCCATAAGTTAATTTTTTTTTGATAATTACTTCATCCCTAATTAGACTGAGGTACATCGTTTGTGAGGTGAAGTGCATTTCTATACTTAGTCTCTTGAATTTTAATGCATATTTTCGGGATTTTACAAGATATTTAACATTACAAAAAAAAAATTAAATATCGACCTAAAATGTCAATATATAGAGGTCAACTATACGCAATAAATGCCATGTAATAAGGAATTGTATATGTTAGATGCATCACTAAATGTTACGTATCTTACTATTTGTCCGATAGTTTCCACAAAACATTCAGGCTTCGAGTCATTTCTCATTAGAAGAGAGAGAGATAGAGCGTGGTCCGCTAGTATGAAATATAAGGTGACTGCTATTGAAACAGTTTGAAGGACCATTGCTAGTAAGAACTCTTCAGCTGAGAGGCTAGCTTCTTTTGTGACGCTGTAGTGCGTAATTAGAACGTTTAGTACAAACTTACTAGCTCTTATTATCTAATGTTTCAGGTAGAAAGCAACTAGTTTTGTTGATATCTCGCAAATACAATTAATGGTTTGTCATATTCAGTCTTAAATACGACTACAATTTTATTAGAAAGATGTGATTGCAGAGAGTAAAGTGTTAGTTTTTAAAATTTTAATACATTGGGTAAACTTTTACTTTTAATGTAGGACGATTTTTACATTATTATATTTGAAGTATAATTTTATCGAGTATAAATTCGCTAAAAGTTATTTCTGTGAGAGAGAGGGGAGAACATTATTTCATTCACTGTATAACTACTTATTACGAATTATTTCATTCAGATTTATGTAATTTTTGTCATCATATTTCATGTTAGATTCATCGTAAAGCAAAATATATTTTATTGTATGAATATCCTCTGGCTTCTATATTACTTTCTTCGATTTTTATGATACTACTAACTTGGTATAGTCTTTGGTAAGAGGGATGTTAGTAAAATATATATATATTTCTATCTCTAGATGTTAACACTAAATACCTTGCGTACACTGTTCTGACAGTCGAGGTTTCGACGGCTGAGATATTTTCAAAAATTCAATAAAAAGATAAATACAAAGCTTTACAACACTTTTCGTGTCATATATTCAATATGAACCATATAGTATGATTTCTGTGACATAAATTGCACGCTCATGAATTGGCCATCTTCCAAATATAATAATCTTTAACGCATATAAAAGAAATCGTATTACCAAGCTTATTGTTACCATGTTTAAGCTATGAAACCTTTTTACTGTAAGATTACGTAATAGTTTTTGTTATAATATGTGTGAAGCCATATCTTAGTATAGTTTATATTTATATATATATATTTAATTGGTTTCTCGGTAACGATGAAAGACGAAATTTTGTATTTAAACAACGTTTTACTTTTCAAGTTTATCTAGGTAGGTTATCCTTGAAAAAATTATTTCCTCACAAATAATTCAACATTTTTTTTCGAACGCCATCTCTTAGAATTATGAGATAAATACTGGATGTTAGCTAGCAACAACATATGGCAATGCATTGTATCGTAAGCGGGGTTGTAATTGGTTGTAATATGGTTTTAGCGTTATGGTATGGTAGTTATAAATTGCTTTACAAACAAATAAGAATTCTTCACTTTTATTACAATTATTAAATCTTCTAATATAGCCGCCTAGGATTTAATAGAAATATTCTTGATATGAAACTGCAAATGTATCTAGTCATAGAGAGTAACGACTAAGGTTCTTGACTGAATCAAATACAAAGCTCTTAAATATATAAAGAAGAAAAATATCTTGGTGTAAGATAACATGAGTGGAAGCGAAAGCCTCTGATTATTTTGCTACTAGAACCGTAACGAAACGGTAAAATCCACAGAGACCGAACTCAGCGATATCCTACACAGAGAAAAGAGTATTGTTGTAGATATTTCTGTGCCACAAGAAAATTATTTATAGAAAATTTGCTTAATATAAAAGGCAACGTATACTTGTTAGGAAGGGAGAATATGTACAAACCATCCACGTTATGTTTTGAAAAAAAAAAAAACAGGTTCTTTAACAATTTTGTTCTCTAATTCTAAAACTTTTACAAAGTTCAGAAATTACGCTTTCGCGTAAACAGCTCTAATAAAGATGCCTCCTAAAACTTTCATTTATCTTTTTGGCGTTACGTTATTTTGTAATATTCGAAGCGAGAACGAAGTTGATTTCGTGTTATATTTTTGATATAAATAAACTTTATCTGGAGACAAAACGTGTTTGACTGCATGTCTCTGGTTAAGGGATTTTTATTCAATTAATCGTAAATGAAGTAACGAGAATATTCAGAAAGATTTGTAATTAATCCATATCTCTATTTTCATGAGTAGCTTAAAATTATAGGTGACGATTACAAATCCCTCCCAAGTTGTACTTTAATTTCCGTTTACATTCGAAGTATGTATACCAAATTGACTTATTAATAAACAAGAAAAAAAGGTTTAATTTTTAATCTAGTAAGAAAAATTATATATACAATTGTTGCAATTTCTTATTTTAAAGATGTTAGAAAAAAATATTTTGGAGAATTCCGCATGGAAAAATAACAAAGTGGCATTTATGGTGAGAGAACTCGTGACTCGGAGATTGTACATCGCAGAGTCTAATCGCTTGATAATGCCTTGTTACTAGGCGATACGCGTGTCCCATTTCAAAAGTTGGTTGGTGTATATTTGCAAAGATGCATGGTGTGGAAAAAGTACACGGCATTTAAGGGAGGGAGGGCGATACACTTCTTCTCTTTGAACTTGGTAATATATGCAATTTTATTGTTTTTCCATGAGGAATTGTGGAAAATATTTTAGTCTAACATCTTTAAATAATGGATTTCCGCTAAGTAATATTCATTGTTTTGTCTTATATTTATAATATATTTGTAAATAACTTTACGGTCAAGTTCGAGAATTTCATATTTATTCACAAATATACGTCAGTTATAACTTGAATTTGAGATCTGCGTTGCTAGAAGCCCTTAAATTCTAATAAATTTTAAATGGGTACTGATGATAAAATAAAGGATGCAAATAATTGTAGATACTTTGTAAAATAAATGAGAAAAGAACATTTCGATAATAATTATATTTCGATAGTGTATTCAAGGCGACATGTTTCGAAACTAATAATATTTTAAGCCTTATTTACCTATTATAAAATAAAAAATTATTAATTGGTAACCCTTATCAAAATAAGTGCAATAATTGTGTAAATTTATTAAAGTCAGGCCTAATTTTTAAATGTTTTCTTTTAAAAGCGCTAAAATCATACGACATATGCGCTCTGTTTTACGGTATGTACGTAATGCAATCGTGGGAAACTTGCCATTTGCTCATGAAAATAACAGGTGGTTTGAGCACGAACTACTGTATTCAAATAATGGTTCGCCATTTGGCGCTTTTAAATCGGATTTAAATAATACTTCAACAGAAATTCTTTTTATTTATAATTTAATTTAAAAGAATGCTCTTTTAACATGTTTAATCAACATGACTACGCTTTTCTAAAGACATGTCTTGGCAATTTCTGAGAATCGTTATCTAAAAATATTTCCTATTTCCAATCTCCTATACTCGTATACTCGTAAGTTCACATTTATTGTTTACCAAATAACGCCCGCTCATACCCGAATACCATGTTCGTATATGCACTCAAAATAGTGAGTCCATATACGAATATACGATCTCTATAGGAGTTTTCAGCGTAGATGTCGATCTATTTTATTCAGACCTTAAGTATCCAGATTGATAATGGTTGAGCAGTGTAAGGAGTGAAGTGTCTCATTCTTTGATTAATAATTCGTCTGTCAAGCGCGGTTTATCCAATCGTCCTCATTTGAAAATAGCTTATGTTCTTCAATTGGAATGTACTGCGACTGATGTTGAGTAATACAGAAGTTTGTCGCTTAGAATCACTAACGAAAATAGGAGTATGGACATTTCAAATTGATTTCATATTTTTTTAGAATTTTTTATCAAGATTTAATGAAATTAAAAACAAATCTGAATTTTAGGTAGAAACAACAACTGCTACCACATTAATGATTTACGATCCAATACGAATTCGATTATCTCACGTGTAGTACAATAAGTATTTAAAATTAATTTTCAGATATATCCGGAAGTGCTGAGGATTTTGGTTTGCTAATAGCCCTTTTGAAAAAATAATTGTAAAAAATGGGCTATAATTTAGTAGTATAAATCTTTCCAGTTATAAAAGGCATGTCATGTCCTAAGTCAACCGGCCATGACTCGCCGAGCATGGAGCACTTACAATATTTACATCTGCCACGAGATTGACCTTACTCTTCAGTTTTTGGATAGGACATTTACACTTGCCAGATAAATTAATGAAAGTTAAGTTAAAGATAAGACAGGTGAAGTTTCCAGTGTCATTAACTCGGGCCTATCTAGCTGCCTACACCTACTTCACGATGCCCAGTTTGACAGGTTTGCCCAGGCATACAACGTCCTACTTGAACTATAAAATAACGGTTTCATGGCACTGTTGGGATTCCCTCCTTTGTTATGCATAGCGGGTGTTCGCAGTAGCTCGCACGGATGGCTTCCAGGCGATTGTGCGCAAAAGGATAGCATCCCCGATTCGGAGGGTGCAAGGTAGCGTCAATAGTCTCCCGGATGTTGATGCAAATAGTAGAATAGTATTTTTATGGAACACGGTCTAAATCAATCAATTCTTTTCATAATACCATACCATATACCATAATTTCGAAGTTTTTAAAAAAATGTTTCAAGGGATATGGATGAATTTAATCCGAAATAATAAGTATGAAAAACCTACCTTTAGAAAGTAAAAAAAAAGAATGTAGTTAGGTGATATTTTTCTTAAAGGACTCAATTGTAAAAGCCATAATAATGCGTAAAAAATGGAGTAAGTAATTTAATAAAAATGGGGAAAATGGTTTGTCATACTTACACACACATACACTTATATATATATACATATTGCATTGCTGTAAATTATAATGTGCGAACGGAAAATACATTTTCATATCTACGATGACGCTACATCCATCCACAGTCACTGAATCTAAATTAGGTAAACAGCCTAACAAGCCGTGAAATTTTCATCCCTGACATTTAGGATAATTTCATACCATTTTTTTTATACTTTTATTTTTCCTAATTTTGCTGGAAGGCGCTCACACCGTCAAATCCGATTTTACGATTTGTTAAAAACCTAAAAATAAATTTAAGAAATTATTAAATTTCAGTTTCTCTGACAAAATTGTTTAAATTTTTGTTGCTATTAATTATTGCTTTATATGTATATATGAAATATAGAAAGACATATATTTTACCAAATTTGGATCGCTGGTGAACAGAAAAGCACTCTGTAACGCACTATCGACAGGTAAGTATTCCGCTGCCGAAGACCACAAAAGATCGGGGCGCCCCGTGCTGCTAAGACTAGATGGGCTGTGAACGCTATCAAAGCTAGAATTCGCGAAGGTAGCTAGAGGTGCTTGCCATCGATACACAGGGTATCTAAATCAGATCGTGCGGCTTAAGAGAGTGGATCGATCAAAACACTTGCTGTCCCGATATGCTGGTGAAAGACACAGATATGTGTTCTTTACTCATGAAAAAAAAACGCGATTGAAGAGCACTTCAACTCTATAGAAGCCTCGCAACATGTTGGAAAAGTTCAACGTGGTCATAATCCTGCACCAATTATGGATTAGCTGGTGGTGTCCTATCTAGAAGTGACGAAGCTTCATGTTCATGAAGTCAAAAAAACGTTATACGTTTTAATATGTAACAAAAATTATGGGGAGTATTACTACGAGTAGGTACAAAGTGGTAAATACGATAATTGTAAGATTCTTGAAATATTTCACGAAGTACGTAAAATTAAATGCGATTTACAATTCCATTAAGTATTATTAGTCGAAAATGGTCCATGATTAAGAGAAATTCCGTCTTCTTACAGCGTTGATGAAAGTAATGTAAGAAAATTGTGCTAATAGACTTACAAAATTAACGTACTTAACTATATTCTACTTTCATCTATTATCATTAAACTAAATTTTTTTGAACGTTCATAATTTTGGAAAACACTGTAGATTTCAAATGAAGCTATTATTTACGAAATACGATTTTTTTTTTATATTCCCGACGTTTCGAGTGCTTTACAGCACCCGTAGTCACGGGGGAATTGAAATGTTAGACGTCCAGATGTCATAGTTAAATAAGGCTAGCTTTTATTTATTCGTTTTGTCCGATCTACGCAGAATGTGCACCCAGAGTCAGATATTACCTAGTCCGGAGAGAAGAAGAGCACCATCTCCACACACACACATATATATATTTACACCACCAATATTAATAGTATTAAATGTCATATATCCCATTTGATCGTTCGAAATTGTGCAAAGTAATTTTACCCAACTTCTTTAAAATTATGGATTTCTGCTAATCATTGGCCTATTCAATGAGAGCGCCGATACCCTCGCACCAGCGATGCTGCTCTGCCTCATTAGTCTGTGGGATTTGAGTACGATTAATTCGGATAAATTTTCCACCATAATGTGGTGGCCAGTGCTACGTTCGTAAGCTACTAGGATGTACCACGTGCATATGACGTTGTCATTTGGAGAAGCTGATGGTATATTACCCCTTACACACCCTCGCCTTTCCTTACTTTAGCAGGCTGTAAGTAGTCCACTACAGGACATTTATCATCATCATCATTTCAGCCTACCACAAGTCCACTGCTGAACATAGGCCTCCCACAAAGATTGCCATAAAACTCTGCCCTGGAGCCACCTGCATTCATCGACTTCCCGCAACACTGTGTAAGTCGTCACTCCATCTTGTGGGATCGTCCCACACTGAGTTTGCCTGTACGTGGCTGCCACACGAGAACCTTTTTTCTCTTCTTGTCTCTTTGTAAAAAATTAATCACTAAAGCGTTCAATAGATACAAGAGAATGCCGTTAATAGAACGAATCCCCATAACTTTTTCGAGTCAAAATCGTGTGAAAGGACACTAAAGTTGAATTCAGGCATTTATGCCATTTGGTGAGGCTACGTTCGGATCGACAGGTAATTACAGGGAAGTTTCGGAATGGAGTCGGATTTCGGAACAGCCTCTGATTCTGAAGGTTAACTAAAGTTAAAGACTTAGAGTATTTACTCTCACTAACTACACAGGCAGGCGAGTAAGCGCAGTTCTAGCACCATCGCAATAGCCTAGGTGGGATAGCAATCATTTCAGCGTTATCAAATAAATTTTCCGAAATCATCGGTCACCAGAGACTGGACAGACTGTCAGCCTCCGAGCGTAGGTGGAATCGACATTACAAATTTACGTCTATTTCTATGTAAAATCTATAGTAAAATATTTCATTGTAATTCCATTTCGCTTTCATTGTCACAAGTCTCTAAGCAATATACGATTTGACAATGTTCCCTTATAATCTAAGTTGGGAGAGTTACCGTAGTACCTAGATTGGAAGGTCACGATGGCAATACAAATTGTTTCCCACTTTAGATTTCAGTCTCCGTAAAGTATCTGTGTGATCAAAATTAGTTATTTAATTTTAGATTAGTTACTTAGTTATTATGTTTGTTTTAGCATCTGTCTGCCGCCAAGATATATTTTTAATAAATATGCTGTGCTCAGACCCTTGTTAATGAAAAAAACTTTGTGAACCTAAGACCGTGCGTTTCCCGCCGAACACGGTAAAGAAGGTCCGCGAACTCATTATTCAAGTAGTAATTATGTTATCATCGTCGATAATGAGATTTTTAGGGCGCTTTTTAACAGATGGTGTTTCACGCATGTGCTGCTAGGCTTGTATTATGTGTATAAGTCCGTCTGGCGCCTCTAGAGTGTACAGCTTGAATAAAATACCGTAGTGCCAGACTTTATCGACGTAGGCGACTTCGAAGAGGTGCGCTTACATTCAATATTTTGGACTTTAGTTGTGCGTCAAGTACAAGCTCTGTGCACTTGTTCGGGGTTCGTTGCAAACCGAAAAAGCCGAACTGGTGGTTTGAATTAAATTATCCTCGGTTTTTGGCAACTGCGTCTAAAGTGTTGGTGTTGTCTAAGATGTTGGTAGTGCAATTGCCAACCCATCGGCGAAGCAGGTTGAATTCCATAATTGTAGATATCTATATTTAGCAGTGGACTGCTGGAAAGGAAAAAATAAATATATTTTAAATAAGGAAGAATATGACTAAAAGTTTTATGTACTGACATTTTCGCCCACGCTCTAATCTTTGCGGTTAATAATTTGTAATAGTAAATCTATTTTCAAAGAAACTCAAAGTATTTTTAGAGCCCTACGTTTATTTTATCTTCATTCAGTACTCTGAATTCCACGCAGTCGAGGTCGGTCGTAACGATCCTTCCGTTTAAATGACAATGTTTTTATATTCAAATGAGACTTGGGTAGCTTTAATCGTTAAAAGCCGGAATATTTTAATACATTTTATGTTTTGAAACGAAATTATTTCAAAACAAATGAAATTGTTTAGGGGATATAGCTTATCGAGCTTTAATTAAGATTTATAATCAATTTTAAACAGTCTACCAGTTTTCTGAAAAGACTATAAAGTGTTATTTGAAATTTTTCTGGAAGCTAAAAACTGTTGTACTATACTTACCAATGTCAGTGCAAAATTAACGCACCATAAAGTTACCAGCGGAATTCGTATACCAAAATTTAATATTACTAGCACGACAGTGATTGCAGCCAAGTGGTCCGCTACAAAATATTAGTAGCTCCTATAGAGGTTTTATCATAATGGGCTAGCCATTCATTCTTTACTGTACTATCAACCGAGGAAACGTTACTCATTAGCTTTATCTAATCTATGAACAATTTTAAAGAGAGGTTAGAGTATTCGGTTAATGTTTTAAATAGTTAAACATCCTAAGCATAGGCGTATGCCTAAGTAAGCATAGGAAACAAAGTTTTGGGTAAAGCTTTGATTCAAAGACTGAGTTTTGGCGGTTTGAAACTCCACTCCGATTAAGAAATTTCCCAAAAAATACGAATAATTCCATTTTTATTATGAACATTCACTTTTAATTTGATAATTTTTGGGAAAACGTTTTGTATTAGAAATTTTAGTTAATATCGTGAAACACTTTAATTGTTTACAATTTAAAATTCCATGAAGGTCTATTTTGTGTGTAATAAATTTCAGATCGTTAGTTCGTGTTCTAACATTACGAATTGTCGAGATTAATTTTCAAAGTACTTCTCTATTAAACTATTAACAAAATAATAAATTTATCGCGTTCTGCTTTTAATTAAATATTACAGTTTATAATTAACACAAATAATTATTATATTGTCGACCAATGATGAAATATGACTTTGTCGTCAACATTCAAGATACATCTGTTGTTTGACACATGCATCCAGAATATTGATTAACGCTAATTGCTCAATATTTGTTAGCTTAATTTACAACAATAAAATTTTATTGCAAAATCTGACTAGTCTAGACTAGTAGAAAGCGTATAGTCTACTACACGCTTTCTGTTTAACTAGTAATTTATTTTTAACATTTAACTTTAAAAATGAACAACACTATGTTTTCTTGACTAATATGCAAATAAGAAGTTTGAAAACGTGTGAGAAAATAAAAACTCGTTAATTAGACACACTGAGAAGGCGTTGATTTAATGAGCCACGGTACCGTGCCAGTAAAACAAATGTTCTCGAGGCACATATAGCATGTGGTGTTAAACGTTTTAATTCCCAAATTGTGAGATTGAGGTAAGCGTCAAAATGCAAATGACAGAATTTAAGCAGATTCCTTAATTTAAAATCCGGACATACCACGTAAGTGTTGAACAAGGTTGCAGACATCAGATTTTTTAAAACTAAAAAGCAATTGTAATGTCCAATCGTATTCGTCTTGAATAATTATACCGGAATCATTTTCAGCCTGGTATAACTACCTAAGGATAATAATATAAACCCACCTAATTTTGCACAATTGTGCACTTGTAGCGATTTTGTACTATAACGATATCTTTCGGTCTAATATCAGTTAAAGTAGTGGTATCATAATTATTGGAATAAGCACAGAGCCATTTTCATCTTCATCTTCCTGTAACTGATCTAATGCACAATTGGTTTTTGGTAGCAAATATAAGAGTCTTGAGCCAACATCACCTACCCGCTCGCCCTTTACCGTATGGTGAGTTTTATAGACCCATAGACAAACTCTTTAAGAAATGCATGCTTGGCCTGGCTTTTGATGGATTGACTGGACTTTTCAGGAGACAAATAATTCCCTAAGCAGTTAAAATTTTTCGTTACTATTAAAACGGTTTCATATCGTATCTTCCATAATCGCCACGCTTGACGATCTCAATAATAGAAGCCTTCTAACTTAGACGCTGCTTAGACGACTGTTTATTTTGATCTGGCTTTTATTTTGAGATGGTTAATCCGTCACCTGTCGGAAGCTGTGAGATATTCGAGGCTTTTCCGTTAGTAAACTCTATCGGCACCCACTAGAATAAATGGGGTGGTGGATTTTTTCACTGCTACGATAAAAGTAATAATATTGCATCATGCTTACTGTTGTGTATTAAGTGAAAAATATTTTGTTGCTACATTAAGAGTGAGTCACGATACCCGAGTGGATAGAGGTTATTTGCAGTCAAATCTGGACATTCGAGTTTGATCCTCTATGTGAAGAGCCTCTAAGTGTCGAAAAACTCATTGGAATCAATGAGTTTTTCGACACTTACATACCATTGCTTGGTCACTAAGACGGCGATAGGCTCACCACTTGTCAGGTCCAAGTTTAAGCGTGGTAGAGCCAAGCGTCGGCTTTTGCTGCTGCTAGAATGGGCCGGCTCGACCGGGTGGGTACCACTGCCTGGCAGAACACCGGCGTGAAGTAGAGACATCTTGTGCTTCTGCGTTTCGTTCGGTGAATGAGGTAACCGGAGGCCCACTTCCCCTCCCTATTCCCCCCCCTCTTCCCTCACATCTCCCAAATATCCTTAAAGACCGGCGACGGTAATCACTTACCAACAGGTGAACCGCTAGCTCGTTTGCCGTCTTTTCCGTAAAAAAAGCTCTGGTGAAAAGTGGGATAAAAGGACTGAAAAGTCCAAAAACTACAACAATATTGGGTAAATGGCCGTGTGCAATATTAACAATGAATTCTTTGTTCAGTTATTGTATTAGAGACTTGGAAGCACTTTAAAATGTTCCTTTTCGAGCAAGTTTCTAACGTCTCTGGTATTTCGTGGGTGAATTCTAAACTTGCCGTCTAAGTTTATTTAGCAAACTTGGGATGAATACCAAAGTTGGCAAACGTTAATACTAACTGGACGTTGGCTTCTGTTTTGATTTCACACAACTTACATTTTTTTAAAAAATATCTCTCTTTTTGTGCATCTCGATCAATTATCAAAACTTCGAATAAAATGTTTTCAATTAATTTAAACCGTGGTGAAAATGTTTTTTTTTCTATAGGAATATCGATACTAAAATACTACAATGTGTGTGTTTTCTTCCAGTCTATATTGATTAAAATCGTAACTTATAAGGACTTGTTTGATACAGAACTTTGCCATTGAATTTTTAGTCTGCTATTTTGTCATTTTTAAGAAAATGCTGTGAAGGAAATTTTTTAATTATTTTAAAATTTATATATTTTTTAATTTATCGTTTGTAGACAACTTGACAAGGTATAATTTAATCAGAGTACATGCCTAAAAAATTAAAGCATACAATTTATTAAAGTTTTTCCGATTATTAAATACTTTAAACTCATAAAAGTTTCGCTCTTCACATCCTACCAGTATTTGTTGATTCTGTATTATGTGAATGATTTATACAATATAATTTTAAGCAGTTAAAATTTTTCGTTACTATTAAAACGGTTTCATATCGTATCTTCCATAATCGCCACGCTTGACGATCTCAATAATAGAAGCCTTCTAACTTAGACGCTGCTTAGACGACTGTTTATTTTGATCTGGCTTTTATTTTGAGATGGTTAATCCGTCACCTGTCGGAAGCTGTGAGATATTCGAGGCTTTTCCGTTAGTAAACTCTATCGGCACCCACTAGAATAAATGGGGTGGTGGATTTTTTCACTGCTACGATAAAAGTAATAATATTGCATCATGCTTACTGTTGTGTATTAAGTGAAAAATATTTTGTTGCTACATTAAGAGTGAGTCACGATACCCGAGTGGATAGAGGTTATTTGCAGTCAAATCTGGACATTCGAGTTTGATCCTCTATGTGAAGAGCCTCTAAGTGTCGAAAAACTCATTGGAATCAATGAGTTTTTCGACACTTACATACCATTGCTTGGTCACTAAGACGGCGATAGGCTCACCACTTGTCAGGTCCAAGTTTAAGCGTGGTAGAGCCAAGCGTCGGCTTTTGCTGCTGCTAGAATGGGCCGGCTCGACCGGGTGGGTACCACTGCCTGGCAGAACACCGGCGTGAAGTAGAGACATCTTGTGCTTCTGCGTTTCGTTCGGTGAATGAGGTAACCGGAGGCCCACTTCCCCTCCCTATTCCCCCCCCTCTTCCCTCACATCTCCCAAATATCCTTAAAGACCGGCGACGGTAATCACTTACCAACAGGTGAACCGCTAGCTCGTTTGCCGTCTTTTCCGTAAAAAAAAAGCTCTGGTGAAAAGTGGGATAAAAGGACTGAAAAGTCCAAAAACTACAACAATATTGGGTAAATGGCCGTGTGCAATATTAACAATGAATTCTTTGTTCAGTTATTGTATTAGAGACTTGGAAGCACTTTAAAATGTTCCTTTTCGAGCAAGTTTCTAACGTCTCTGGTATTTCGTGGGTGAATTCTAAACTTGCCGTCTAAGTTTATTTAGCAAACTTGGGATGAATACCAAAGTTGGCAAACGTTAATACTAACTGGACGTTGGCTTCTGTTTTGATTTCACACAACTTAAATTTTTTTTTAAAATAATAAATATCTCTCTTTTTGTGCATCTCGATCAATTATCAAAACTTCGAATAAAATGTTTTCAATTAATTTAAACCGTGGTGAAAATGTTTTTTTTCTATAGGAATATCGATACTAAAATACTACAATGTGTGTGTTTTCTTCCAGTCTATATTGATTAAAATCGTAACTTATAAGGACTTGTTTGATACAGAACTTTGCCATTGAATTTTTAGTCTGCTATTTTGTCATTTTTAAGAAAATGCTGTGAAGGAAATTTTTTAATTAATTTTAAATTTATAAAAGTAATTTTTTTATTATCGTTTGTAGATAACTTGACAAGGTATAATTTAATCAGAGTACATGCCTAAAAAATTAAAGCATACAATTTATTAAAGTTTTTCCGATTATTAAATACTTTAAACTCATAAAAAAGTTTCGCTCTTCACATCCTACCAGTATTTGTTGATTCTGTATTATGTGAATGATTTATACAACATAATTTTAAGCAATCGTATAGACCGGACCATTGTCGCGCATTTTGCATTGTAGCGCGCATGAACAAAAAGCATGGCAAATTGATAATGAATATTATCGGCTGTTATTCAGTGCTTAGTAGCCGTGGCTTGTTCGTCCACGGTGAATGAAGACCCAAATGGCCAGCTAAGTGGGGTGGGTTAGACTGAGGTGGCTGCCGGGGAGGGCTGAGCAAACCTTAAAACCAGCGAAGCTTGGGGAGGGTTTGTATGTCCGTATGTCACCGAGTTGGAGACTTGGGGACAGAGGAGTTTTGGTATTGTGATACGCCATTCTCCCTATCTTTGAACCTGTCGTGGTGGGTCTGCGGGGAAAGAGAAGTATCACTATTACGATACGCTGTTCTCCCTTCCCTCTGCAGTCGAATTGTGGTCGGGATAATGGGAAATCCGAGATGAAGGTAGGGCTGGCGCTTACGAGCACTCCCCATGAATACCAAGTGGTGAACAGGGAGGGGTCAGTTCCTCACGTGGGAGGCCGAGTAGGTAAGCGCCCGTGCTCTGACGCGTCTAGCCAGGAGAGAGAGGGAGATCATGTGTTCTGTTCCGAAGAGGGTTGTTCCTAGGGTGGCTGGCGCTGGAGGACTCGCGTTTGTTTGTGAAATCGTTTCCATTATGTACGTATTGACGTTAGAAATATTAAGTACTTATTAAATATCGAATGCATTTACGTTAATTGACTAATTGATAAAAAAACAGTAATGAAGTTTTTTATGTAATTATGTTTCCAAAGACTTGTAGCCTAGTGGTCTGGGCACTCACTTTAGTATCATAGAGCGCAAGTGACCTGGGATCGATCCCCGGTGCGGGCACCACTAAAATTGTTAATAGCAATTTTAAATGCTGTATTTACCACGTGGTACGCAGTGAAGGAAAACATAGTGTGGAAACCTGCATATCTGAGAAATAATAAAAAAGATATATTATTTCGAGGATATGTGAAGCCCGGCAACCCGAAATGGAGCAGCGTGGCGGGCCATTCCCGGCTCCTACACACTCTCAGTTATTTGAGAAGGAAGCTTTCGCCCAGCAGTGGGCACTTACTGGCTGCTTCTTTTTTGTTTACAACAATCTGTTGAGTATGAATTCATTTGAATAATAGCTATTGATTACATTACTTCAAAGCTTTTGATGTTTCGATACACAAACAATTGCAGTTCGAAACACTTGTATTGAGCCTACGGTTTTGACCTGGTTATAGCTTCAAGCGCAGCAGCATATAAGAAAGTATATAAGTTTCATTCAATGTCGATTTCAAAGTGTCGTACTTCACATTCTATTGTATTACTTGCAATATGCAATAATTTTAGTCTAATATTGCAGATATAATGTTTATGAACCGTGTGGTAGCGGTTGAAAACAATAGTGGTGGTGACACCAGATACTGTAGAAATTGTTCAATTCAAACGTCAACTCGCGTGTATTTATTTTTAGTTAGTGTTGAAAACAGTGAGCGTTAATAACGTAGATTTCTTAAACACAAGCATACTCTTTGAAATACACCAGTCATGTTTATAAGGACTAAATATCATTCATTTCATTGTAGATGAACGACTGGAGCTCTTTTCATGTTTGTTTCTGCTCTGATTTACCACATGCTTTCATCTATAGTTTACTTCATTATAACATCACTTTTCTTCAACATAATCCTTATTACAAAAAGACTTTTAACTCCAGTCTCGGCTTGAGCGATCCAATGAAACAGCCCTAAAACAATTATCTAGACATAAATAGCTTAGTACAACCGTGTGCTAAAACACCGAAGTACAGTATCATACAGTAAGTCACAATGTCATACAGTAAGACATATCGTCTCACCAACATACAGATTTGCTCAACATGTATCAAAAATTCTCTCACCGCTCAGAGAACTCACTAGGGAACACACAAAGAATTCATACCATTTTGTCAGTGAGATAAAACATCTACGTCTAAATGATAATGAAACTATGATCAGTTTAATGTACAGTCACTATTCATATGTGATATATGTTGAAGACTACATCTCATTGTTACTAGGGACCTAGCACAGAATAACATACCAGCTGAATATGTAATATTACTTAGACGCCTTACATCTATTGAGAATCTGTTGTGAAAAGAAGAATTCTACAAGCAAGTAGACGGTTTGGTGATGGCCTCCCCTTTATCTCCTACTGTCGCAGATATGTTCAAAAAACCTTCATACTTCATTTGCAAATCCAAAATGGCGGTATGTAAATTGCACTTTAACAATTTTCGCCACAAAAAGCGGGGAACAACAAGTGAAAATAAAATTCGATTAAAGTCGTAAATAATAGTTTCTATTTAAAAATGTAGTATTCGCGTAAATACAAAAAATCGTAAAGTATATCATCGTATATCAGATTGTCACTAATTAAACGAAAAATGCCAACTGTCTTTTAGCTAAGATTGTAAATTCAATTTAGTTAAATATTATTTCGCCCTCAAATAATTTATTCGTATTGGGAATAACGAAGTCGTCAATATTATCTGTCGCAAATTGTTTCGTAATTGAAAAAGAATTTTAGCAATTAATAATTGAAACGATTTATGAAATATTAATTTAAAATGAGGCCTTATTAAAATAAATATTTCTCTAAAAACGTTTTAGTAGCTAATGTAGGGTAAAGTGAGATTTAGTTCTAGTAACAATTGATACAATTTAAATGATTATAAATTTATAACAAGAAAAACCTCAGTAGTAGAGCGTAAGTGTCTACAGCCCAATGACACCAGCAAATAACTTCAATCGAAGAAGGTTACATATGACTTGTCACCTCCTGAAGACTAAGATGAAATGCCTCACAGCCCATAGCTATACTGGCTATTTGTACCTTACAAATAGGAATACAACAGTAATTGCACAATATACGCTGTTTGGCGGCAGAAATCTGGAAGAGGGTGGTCCTTGCCATCATGACTCCTAGACAGAGAATAAGTTACCACCTATTAAAGTATATTCAAACAAAGTTCATAATTAACATCTAATCGGTATTATAAATATATATATATAAATGCAATTCTTATCATTAAATGATAAGAATTCCGATGTGACGTAACAATTATATCATACGCATATAAATATTTTTGTTTTCAAGAAAATGGATATCTCTACGCGTGTCTCACTATATTATTTACAGATTACGTACCTATGTTCACTCACCCGCCAAAACAAATTACGGCCTCTATAGCCTGTGTTAACTAAGAGATCACGACGTCTAACATCTAAGTACTCTCGTGGGTGCTGTTAAGCACCTGAAACGTCGAGAAGTATAAAAAAGTTAAAATTAAAAGCCAAAAAAATTATATTGATTAAAATGAAAAGTGTTGATGTATTACAGACTCTTTTATAATACAGTAGTCTAAAGCATTCATTATTAATCTATCATTATCCATAAATCATCTGACCATTCTTGAACCAATCTAGAATGGTGCATAATATCCTTTAAATAGTAAGTGTCTTATGAAATTCCTGTGTCAGTACTATTGTCCTGAAAACTGACTTAAGGGTTATATATAATATATACATAAAAGTTAAGTCATTAAACTATTTTTATTTAATGTAATCTCTTAATCTACGCGTTCCATGATTTTATCTGCGTGCAGTTATGAGTTATTTACAAATTATAACATAACTCATTTTTTATTTATCTTCAACTAATTGGTGTTATTATTAGTCATACCTATTCATAACGGTATTTTAATTTTCTTTGTGTTTTTTTTCATATCATATAAGAGATATTTTCGTAGAAAAGTTTTGAAATTGTGATATCTTCTAATATGATTTAACATTAAAACTTTTTGGTTCGATTCGATAAAGCGATATTGACTGTATTTGTAGTAATTTAATCTTACGGTGGCGGTCCAAGTAAATTTGTTTTTATAAAAAGTTTTGAAATTATAACAAAATGGCATAGATTACTTCAACATTATTTAAAATTATAAAACGGATTCTAGTTGTTGTAATTGATTTCTCTATTCCATGTTTAAGTAATAAATCTATCTCAAAAAGAAATTAGTTGTATATTTATCAAGAAAATTTTCTATTTGACAAAAAAGTGTACGTCAACTTTTCTGGTCTTCTGGTCGAATCCCTTGTATTAAGAACTTTCATTAGTAATCCCAATCTTACCTAAGTCATTCACTCTCTACAGCTGCGTTTGAATATTGTTCCACGTAGAAACGAATTTTATAATCAGTTTTGTGAGTAAAAATAAAAATAGAAGAATTTTTTTTTTATCATAATGCTTATTTCGGTTTGCTGGACCAGCCGCAGAAGCTCAGAAGCTTTCTGAACACACTCTAATACTAATGGAAGTTAAGTGTGAGATAAAGCTGCAGTAAGCTGATCCGTTAGTGTATCGGCAACTGATTAGACTTACGCAAATTCAATACAGCCCGTATTGAAGATCCGATAGAGCAGAGTCAAGTGTTCGTCAGAGATTTGTTTGTCAGAAAGATCCAACTGATCAAGTTGTAGACCAAAAGCGGCACAGTTATTACAGCTTGAGCTGAGATTTTATGTGATATTGAGAGATTTTATGACCAGCTGTACATAAACGTAGTTAAACGCACTCGCTAGTGTATGAGAGGACCCAGGAGCCTAAGAACTATAGACGGATATTGCTATTAAGCTGTTTTCGAGAGTCATGACAAACCGTCTAGCTCGCAGAACTAACATCCAGCGGGTTTCTGGAAAATAGTACCCAAGACAACACATATACTTTTTGCTAGAATGTACAGAAGTCCGCGGGTAAAATTTATCCCTGTATCGGGACTATATAAACTATGAGAAAACCTTTGATACAGTTGAATTATCTAGTTTGATACGACTTAACATAAATAGTACCATAGACAACACGACGATTAAATAATTATAATAACAGTCAATGATAGTAGATATCACAAAGAAAATGACTATGTAATTATGTTATTAAACGATGAGAACTCGAACAAATATGCTTAAAAGTGGGAAAAAATAATGAAATGCTAAGAAATATTAGACACCTAATTAACTAAATTAGTAACTAAATTATTTAACTTCTTTCATTATTGATAATTAGTATACTTACTTCGTAGCAACCTTCCAGATTATTCACACCTTTGCCTTATTTAATAGGTGCAGGAAACTCGGGGCCGTTGTATTCTACTACCGGTCTATTGTACACCTATTGTACATCATTTACAAAAATATCTGCAGAATTCAATTAACCTAAAACATAAAAATAGAACGAAAAAAGAATATTATTCGTTAGTCCATCGAGTATAAAATTATAGATGACTGAGCAACAATATGTAGAATATGGTTAAAATATGGTATTTATTGAGCATAAAAATTTTCAGATGGAAACATTTAAACAGACAGTATTATTTATATTGAAGTAAAACTCCACCAATTAATCAAACAAAGCAAAGTAAATAAAGCAGTGTTTCTATTCTTAATTATCAGGTCAATATAGTTTCTTATTAAGCCGTGATACAAAGTCTTTCATTAAATACAATTGATTGCTGTCTAGACCAGAACCTTTTCACAAATTAAATAATTGTGTTATTTATTCTTTGCCTCAAGTATTTTGTTCAAAAGGGATGGAAAGGATAAGTCTAACAATATTTCAGTCCTGGGTAGGTACAGGCCTCCCCTATTTTTGAGTAATATAAATAATGGATAAAATTTTTAAAGAATTCGACCTCAGCAAATGATCGATCGTGGTACGATCAATTCGACACATTTTCTCAAAGTGTTTTACGTCCTTTTTCTTCTATATTAATTTTAAATACTGCCAGTACAACCTCCTAATAGTCTATTGCTGGACATATAATAAGTTAATATGTTGTGGATCTGATGTTTGCCTCTATGCTTGTCAGGAAATTCGTAATTGCATATATTCGAATTAGGTAGTACGAGTATATTAGATAGGGTATTTCTGCCATCTAGCATTTCATAAGACTTTTGTAGGAAAGTAACGAATTTAATGTCTTCATGATTCAAACTTTTCCTAATATTTTAACTTACCGTCAGACCGGAAATACCAGACATAATTATTTAATAACTCGACAATTTTTAATAATTTTACACGATGTTTCGTAAATAACAAAACGTAGTTTTATGAGAGATAGTGCTCCGTCACGACAGCTCCGTTCTGAAACTAATTAGAGGTTATATTTGTTGGATGATTTTTATTGATGATTTGAGAAACAACCGATTTCAATAAATTAATGAAGAAGAATTTGACTATTAATTCTATCTACTAGGTTAGAGTATGCTGTTAGGTTAGCAGGAGACCAATATGAAATTTAATCCGGTTTTTTCCCCTGCAAATTTCTTCTAATTTAAATGGGACCACCCGTGGTATAACCTATGCAATAAAAAAATAATCATTATAAATCGTTCTGACAAAGAAAAAAAAATACAGTATATTTGAAAACCTCCTTTTTTGAAGTCTTTACTGATTTTGAAAAAAGCGATACATTACAGTTATTTATTTGCAAGTGCTACTGTAAAACTGAGCTCGTTGTAAATGAACAATAAATAAACTCCGCTGTACATATTTGCAATAACAATTGAGTTTTTTAGCATAATATTAAATTGAATTTAATAAATGTCTAAGAAAATAAATAGAAGTTAGTTATTATGAACGAAACTCAACAAATGCTGGTATAATGTAAATTTAAATTGATAACAATTATCATATTAAAGAAAATAATATTTAAAATACAATAATCGATATAATTGTAATAACATAAATGTTAGCAAACGACAATGATTATTTTTCAAAATATATTTTCACAATCGAAAATAACGTCACTCAACAAATTCCTGATAAACCAATTCGTTTTCCTTCTGGCTTAATATGTATTATTTGTGCGCAATGAGGTCTACTAAATTTAAACGAGATTGTTATTTGACTATTGCACGAAATCGTTCCAAGTATTGGCATCACTTACGAGTTAGTGTTAGCTATAAAATGAAATTGAACAAAACTAAATATGGTAAGAAACGTATGTATTATTCTTATCGCTTTTTTATTGGAAATCATAGTTTTTCAACGATTATCAATTTAATTGATTAAAATCTAAATATGATAATACTGCGCACTTTACATAATTGCATGAATATGTTAGCTATGATATACGTATGCTCTACCGACCCTACTTGATAGCATAAATGTGTTCGGCGGTGAAGTTTTAACCAGATATGGCATTATGGGCCGAGAAAGTTGCTGCTTCTGTGTGCTTTCTTTTTAAGCTCTCATGGTCTAGTGTGGCAAACTTGAGGACGCTGTTGCATACATACGCAATCGCCACATGGCGATGGCGGTAGTGTAGGAAGCTAATACGAGGGACAGAGCAGGGAAGTGTCGATTTTCGAGGAGGTACCATCATTGGGCGGATGAATGGTTTAAAGTTTGTATAAAATTAATCAAATTAACGTAAAAAAAGAAATTAACGAAATTAACGGAATGAATGAAATAAACTAAATGAATGAAAGGTATCTCAATCTCAAAAGAACATAATATTTTTTTTATGCTAATATTTTAAGCTTAAGAAATAAAATTTTGCAGTTCCTTACTATATTCTAGTAAGGGATTAGAAACTCTGATATAGGAATTGATCAATGAAGTACAAATTCCGCCCAATAAATTTTAGACAATTAAATTTAATCTTAACTTAGTTAAGAAGTTTGGTGACTTGGAAGTTCAGTTAAGCAGAAATAGCGAGCGGGAGTTATAGATGTCTCTAACCTTTAATAAACTTCAATCTCAATTGAGATGAAATTGTTTCTGGTTTTGTAATTTTAAATTTTATTTAACCTACCAGATTTTTTTTGAGTGTTCGATGTAGTTCTGTGTAAGACCGCAAGTTAATAAATAAAAAAAATGTAACTAAGCTCCTTAATTATTTATCACAATATTTCATTATCTTATTTAATTTCTTAGTTATTTATTATTATATTTAGCATAATGTTACTTATCTATTAATTTTAAGGTATCTTACTAATAAAGAAACTAATCCGTAGTTAACCATTTGCAAAATTAGAGAAACTTGTAACCCGTGAAACCACCGTCGATCTAATTTATAAGCATCTGAAGGGGAATTGTTAGATACTACACTTCAGACCATTAAACTTTCTAGCTGAGTACATTACTACGTGACTGAGCCGTAAGACGATGAAAGTTTGTAGCATTGTTACGTCTTCATATATTGTTTTAAACTTATTCCGTCATCAAAACGTCTAACGTCGTATGTAAATGGATCATTACAGTCTTCTTCTTTATCAGCTTGCAAATAGTCCACTGTTGGGCATAAATCCCTCCCAATGGGAGGATGAGCCGTAATTATATGCCTCGCACCTTAGACGCTGCTGCTCTTCTTCAGTCTGTGCGGTCTGCCATTTTTTGATATAGTTAATCCGCCATCTGTTGGACGTAATGAGGTTTTCGTTGACGACTCTCGGGTCCATTGAATTAGTTTCAAGTTTCATTTTTGAGCTTTTAGAGGTAACATTCTGCCTGATGGAATGTGGCTATTGTGGGTAATAATCACTAAAATATAACTCTGTGTAGCAACTTTCAGGTTGAGCATGGCATTTCATCTCAAGAAACCTCTGAGTTTGATGAAATTGTAAAAAAGTTGTTCGCTGATATTATGTATCGTGGAATAAGTCTGTAGCATGTACTAAGGTAATAAAGATGGAATGTCTTGTTTCCAGTAATTACACTACATTGCATCTGATATACGTAATATATTTGCTGTTGATATTTTCGGTCGAGGACGTGGTAATTCTCGTATCCACTGTTATGCAATTAATTTACAGTAACATTTTGTGTCGTGAACAACGAAGAAAATTTTCGTTCGTTTATAATCAATTCGAAGGAGCGCCATACTTTCTCGTCACTTATCACGTGAGCGTGTTGCCGCGTGTGCGACCTCCTCGTACTTCTCGATACATCGTCACTCATTAAGCGATCGCCGAAGGTAGTCGGATCTGTATAAAATTTTAATTTCAAACTTATTTTAATTGTACAAACGATGAAAATAAAATACTAAACTACTTTTTATCTTACACGAAACTGCGTCATTTAGTACATTACAAATAACGCATATTTCCAGTTTTGTTCTTTTAAGCAAGCACAGTTGATCGATGGACAAACTTCTAAAAATAAAACAGATTTCATAGTTTTAGAATTAATATCAAAACTTAAACTCATTTGCTGCTACAAATTTAGTTTCAATTCAAGTACACCATCGCCAATGTGTCGTGAAAATACAGAAAAAGGTTTTATAAGGACCATAAACAAGTAAGGATAAAATGAATAGTTTCATACAAGTAACGGGTGTGTATAAGATTTACATTATTAGCGTACATAAAATCATTACAAACGAATATTTTAAAACAACATTTTGAGAAGGAGGCCTTTGCCCAGCAGTGGGTACTTACAGGCTGTTACTTTACATTACTTTTTACTGATAACTTGTACGTTTGAAAAATAGTTCTGGGTATCAGTAGGGCTGGGTAATTGACCGCTACGCAAACGTGAATAGGTTTTGCGCTTACAAGCAGCAGGATCTTAATACTGCTGCTGGCCATAATATGACCCTTCTAAGCAAACGTAATCAACATCTAGTCTAAACACGTCCTTAGGCGCCACTACACGTTGCCGGTCTTGTTAATTTAGATATTTGACTTCAGCTTTATTGTTGTAACTTTTTAATGTTTATTATGGAACTCTTAAAGTAGTGAAATAAATTCTAATTGCTTTATAGTTATTTGTTGATGCTTTAATTTTGTACCAGAAATACTAGACTTGCTATTGCTCGCAGTTTTACTAATATACTGAAACTGCAAACGCAAAGGCTGTAGCCAGTCTTCTAAATTGTGGCATGCTTTTGCTTAAAATTTTCAGTGTAATATGTAATTCAAAGAAAAAAACAATGCTGAAACAATATTAACATACAAAAGTTTCGTATGTCTACCATAATATTAAAGTCAATTTGTTATAAACCACTATAAAAATATTAATAAATTTAGTGTCAAGTATATTTTTCAAAGGTCGTCTTTCCAACATGTCATGGACAACTCTTTGGCACTTAGTACTCGAGTTCGAATTCACGACATCAAGCGAAAGTAAGACCCTAAAAGTTCTGTCGCGCAGTCTTGCTGATGTCACTACTGTATCAATGTATTTCTGCTAAGCTTACGTCTTAGTTTATTTAGTAAATACTCCGAGATTATTTATACTGTGACCTCAACTACCATACTGCCGAACAGAGGCACTAATTAAGAGCCCAATCTTGGCTTATAGCATTGTGCTTCATTGTCTGTCTGTCTTGCGCTTGTGCTTTTGTCTGTCGGTAAATTTCTACTACTAAATAAGGGTACGTAGTAGGGTTTCAAACTGCATTCGCACAGAGTATAGAAACCCAAGGCATGTATGCTTTTGTTGGCGCTTTCTTGAAATCATCGATATTCGAGAGCCATTTATCTTAAATAAGTTTCTTTTTCTACTTCTAAAGTCTTATACCAGTGCTCTGTTGGGTATAGGCCTCGCCCATAGCGAAAATTTGTTAAATACAAAACATTGCATGTGGGATAAAAACATTGACAGTTACGAAACTTAGACGCTGCTACTCGTCTACGGTCTGTATTTTTAAATTCTTTAAATTTAGAGATGATTAATCTACCACATATTTTCAATATTTGTCCCATGTCTCTTCTTTTTTATGGGAATCTGATGGTAAGTGGCTACTCCAGCTCGTGGGACACCTGCAAACAACCTTAATTGAAGAAGCTTACAGATACGTTGTCATCCCTGAGGACCAAGATCGAGTGACAGTCCGTAATTATACTGGCTCTATGTACTTCTCAAATCGGAACCCAACAGTGCGTGTTTTCTACCCAGATGACTCCTAGAGAAGGAGTTTACCACAACTTAAAACTCCTTTATTACATTCATGAGAATAAGGGGGCAGCAGATTCTTTTCAAGCTGCCACCACAAGACCTTTTTAATACAACCTTTTTATTCGTATAATTAAATACAGGATTAATAATAATTAATAAGTATTATTATTTACATTGATCTTGGTCCTTCACTGCAGGCCGTATGAGGAAGCTCAAAGTTGCTCAGCGCGCTATGGAAAGGGCTATGCTCGGTGTTTCTCTGCGTGATAGAGTCTGCAACGATGATATTCGCAGCAGAACTAAGGTAACCGACTTAGCCGTAAAGATCAGCAAGCTGAAGTGGCAATAGGCCGGCCCACATAGCTTGCAGGACTGACAACCGTTAGAGAAAAAGGTTCTCGAGTGGCAGCCACGTACTGGCAAACGCAGTGTAGGACGACCCCACACAAGATGGAGTGACGAACTGCGCAGTGTTGCGGGAAGTCGATGGATGCCGGTGGCTCAGGACCGAGCTTCGTGGCAATCTTTGGGGGAGGCCTATGTTCAGCAGTGGACTTCTGATAGGCTAAAATGATGATGATGATGATGTTGAACCATTGATCTATTAGCTAGAGACGAAAATGTTCAAGGTAAATATTTTGAATAAACTGAGAATCATTTTATATAAAAGCTTAGATAGATCACATTTCAAATATGCTTCTTCTTTATAGAATCCACGTTATTCTATCAGTGTCAAAGTTTCAGTGAAAATATGAAGGGAATTTTTCACACGTATATAATATGAGTTTCCTAGTAAGCTAGCTTATATTTCAAGATAAGAAGGAATACTAAAGGATAAAGTTTCATTTTAAATTTATTACATTTAAAATATAGCTTTAATGCATAACATAATGATTTTTTGTATTTACGCGAACACAACACATTTGAAATAAAACAATTATTTACAAATTAATACGTATTGTCCGTAAATAATAGTTTCATATTAAATACATATCATCATTTTAATAGAATACATGTTCCCATACCGTTTGGATCACCAATACCTTTCGGAGAGGGCATTGTCTGCTAAAAAAAATTATAGGTTAAAATATTAACTTTGACCTGCTCCATCACACATAATTCTACTTCTGCATCTACTAATACTTTGTCCATTTATTGTCCATTAATGTTTTATGTCCAAGTACAGGATTGTATTCAAGTAAAGGACTACCTTCCGAACAAAATCATTTTTTTCGCTCTTTTTCTTCTTTAATTGCTTGTAAATAGTGCACTACTGGGCAAGGACCTCTTCCAGAGAAAATCAAAAATTTCTAAAAGGTATTTTTACTTAAAAATATTTAAGTATGCCGTGCATGTCACGGTGCTGTTTGCGTTATGACTTAGCTAGAGTTTGTGATATCGCTGGCACCGAGCCAGTATTCTTCGGATTAGAAACTAGCGTAAGTCTAGCTTCTGTATTCTAAACGAGCTGTGGCGTGGATGAGTTTCGGAGGCGGCTTTGCGGTAATTTTAAGCGCAATGCTTGTGACAGTAATGCTTGATCAAAGTATTTGACGCTATTCTAATTACGATAATTTTAGTTGTATCGATACTAAAGGAATTCCTGAAGTTTAAACTTCTAACTAATGAAGAGAATAAGTTATTTTTAACATTGAAAATAATATCTTTTTCACATAAATATGACGATTCCTAAAATGTTAATTGATTATTATTCAAATTTTTATCAGGTAAGACCAAATCCATGAGTTAGATGTTATAAACGTGGTAGGGTTAAAATAAAATTCTTTGCTCTTTTCTCGCAAACAACATGTAGTTTATCGTAATCGATCAGCGTAGAAGTACAGCCAGCGTTCTAGGTATCAAGCCACGAGAAAGAAGGGCTTTATGATTATTTTAATTATTAGATCTAGAATCTAATATCAATTATATATAAAATACATATGCTATATTTACAAATTACATATAAGAAATAAGTTATCATGCTTAATTCTATTTGGATACTATGTTTGAGAATTTTACGATTAGGTCATAGAACTTACATATATAGTAGGTCATAAACTTCTACATATATTCATATCAATTTTTGAAGCTTTAAGCAGAATCTTCCGTTACATATTTACATATGTTTTCACTTAAATCATTATATTCTTAGTGAAACTTAATAGGTAACTGCAGGTCATTAGCATACGTCAGTCATTGCTATCTTCCTTGCACCGACTGTTTCCCATTTCCACTTAGTTGTCGAGATAAACTCGTGACACCCGAAAAATAAAACGAATTATATCACTTTTATTTGCATATTTACAAATTCCATTTTGTTCAACTGCGACTTAACTATATACACATTATAACATGACAAATTCCTTATCGCTCTTATCGAAATATTAAGCTATCTATTTGAAATGCATAAAATACCTATATGTATTTAATATATTGCTGACATTATTGTATGTGTTAGCTTTTGAGCTCTTTAAGAAGAAAAGTGAAAGGAAAGTAGGTTGGTGAGATATATGTGCTAATCCCTTTTATTTCACAATCCTACATTTACTCCATTTGCTTCTAATCTGCACAAAGTGAACCCTTTTGACTAACTGACGAAGATCTGGCTGTTGTAGAGTGAGGGTCCATCTTTAACACATTACGAATAACAACTGATTTATTTAACGAAGTCTGTCAACCAGTTCCTTATGTGCTTACCAGTACTTACAATGTTTGTTTAAATTATATGTATACCCGTACTGGCGATCAACTGAAAAACGCAGTCGACTATGCTAAACTCAAATCCCACATACTAGTAATAGAGAACCGCATTTCTGGTGCCAGGATACCAGCATTGCACTCAAAAATCCGCAACCACGACTAGTTGAGTCTGGGCATCACCTTTGCACAGCATTGCAGCTTTTGTTGGCGCGTTCATGGAAAGGCTAATGCCAGCAGTTGACTTAAACAGGCAAATAAAAAAGAAACTTTTTTTCTTACTTACTCTCTAAGTAAGAAAAAAAGTAAAAATGTAAAAAGAAATCTTTTAATTATTAGTTTTGATATTGACGTTTTAAAGTTTCAAAATGTTTGCACCAAGTATTTACCTTACTTGGGTACAACAGTAAAATTCATCAATTTCATAATACTCAAGCGGCCCTTATTAAGACCTTATCCCACAAGCGTTACACCGGAAATGTCAAGGCAAGCACGAGTGAGTGTGTGTGTTTTTGTATACACTTTTGGTACTACTATATCTGCTGTGCAGTTGACAACTGGTGATAGTATTTGGAAGTTGTTGCTGAAATTAGCGAGGCTATAAAAAATAGCGATATTAACGTTGTTAAGTAAAAACCGTATAAACAAATTTTTAGTAGTTTAGTTTTACTTAATTAAACGCAAATATAAACTAAAACAATTTTGAGTATGCACGCAGCCTTAAAACTTAATGTTTAAAGTTCATTTATACACTTGCAAAGCTTGGTTAAATTTGAAGTTCAGTAAACTCGTAACTGGATATGGTCTCAACCTATTTCAAACTAATTTGGATTCAAAACGTTCAACGGTCTGTTTACCTTTAGAACTGTAAATTACAGCATGCCTTATAACCAAATTGTTACTTCGTTATAAAAACTTAATTATATTAATTATCAAATATTTAAAATCAATCACATCAAATAATATGATTTATTTATTGAAAATGCAACCTTAAGTAGACTTACACTTTGAAATATACAAAATTTGCAACATAAATAGTTAATAAATCTCTTGTAGTTAAAATAATCTACCACCTCAAGCCCATCGTAGCGATTGTGGGGCAAATCTGCCTAGCTCTTCCCTAATTTGGAAGCGTTTCATACATAAAACTCTTACGACGTGAACTATTGAAATGCTTTTAAAAAAGAAGAATATACTGCCATACACAAATAGAACAGGAAAACAAATAATATATCTGCTAAAGCTCTGATGCTATCAATACAATGATGACTAAAGCTACTTAGATAATTGTATGTAAGATGTTATAGTGAGTAGTGTAATATGCAACTTAAGGGAAACCTTACTTAAATCTCATGATGATCTCCGAGAAAGAACCCGGTAATCAGGTTACGGAAGTCCACGCCGAATCGTTAATCTAAATGTATGAAGAAAACCTACAAGTTAATTTTAATAGTATTGACCTTGGTTCATTAGTCCCCTCTAAGCTGTCGTAAAAACACAGACAATTTTTTATCCTCAGGTGTAGGTATTTGTGATAACATAATAATCAAATTTCCAAAAAAATTGTGAGGTGTTGAGAGGAGGGTAAATCTTCTTCTATGTAAAAGGAATCTAGCACATTTACCATTTAGGAAGAATAATAAAATGCAATGAATCTAAAAAAAATTTTTGACGTAAATAATTCTGATTTCGTTTGTCAATTGTGATTTTTTTTTCTTCTTATATCTCTTCCTCCGTTTTGTAATGAGAATCTCTCTGACGGAGAAGAAACAGGCGAAAGAAGCACCGTAGGTTTTTTAAACAGATTTTAAACATTACTAATAATACCATTTTATACCGATTTACTAAAAGGAGAAATTTAAATTTATAGGACTTCCACTTCCTACTTTGTTCATTTTTCGAAAAAGGTCTATTTAATGTTGCCTACTCCCAAATCGGCCTTCTTTGACAAGTCGTTTACAGTTCAGGCTCTTAAGCTCTGAAATGCCCTGCCGTTGAATATCCGTGAGGTATGATCCATTGGCACCTTTAGGAAATTAGTTAAATAGAGTATTCTCTCAATTTCTTTTTGCAACGTCGGGATGAATTACTGCTATAATTATGTTGATATTGTATTTACTGTTTTATAGAGTGTGTTTACGCCCGCGGCCTCAAGGACGCAGGCGCAAACCTATGAAGCTGTAAAAGCCATAACGGCTAACAGCAATAACTTCATCGAATACATATGCCTATATTAAAGGGAATCCTCGACCATATTAAAAGGAGAACATACAAACGGTGTATGATTATAATATATACTGATACAATCACGGAGAAAATACAGTTGTCATTAGACGTTATTACAATAGTTCGTAAATAATTCAGATTTCGTTTGTCAATTGTGATTTTTTTTTCTTCTTATATCTCTTCCTCCGTTTTGTAATGAGAATCTCTCTGACGGAGAAGAAACAGGCGAAAGAAGCACGGTAGGTTTTTTAAACAGATTTTAAACATTACTAATAATACCATTTTATACCGATTTACTAAAAGGAGAAATTTAAATTTATAGGACTTCCACTTCCTACTTTGTTCATTTTTCGAAAAAGGTCTATTTAATGTTGCCTACTCCCAAATCGGCCTTCTTTGACAAGTCGTTTACAGTTCAGGCTCTTAAGCTCTGAAATGCCCTGCCGTTGAATATCCGTGAGGTATGATCCATTGGCACCTTTAGGAAATTAGTTAAATAGAGTATTCTCTCAATTTCTTTTTGCAACGTCGGGATGAATTACTGCTATAATTATGTTGATATTGTATTTACTGTTTTATAGAGTGTGTTTACGCCCGCGGCCTCAAGGACGCAGGCGCAAACCTATGAAGCTGTAAAAGCCATAACGGCTAACAGCAATAACTTCATCGAATACATATGCCTATATTAAAGGGAATCCTCGACCATATTAAAAGGAGAACATACAAACGGTGTATGATTATACTGATACAATCACGGAGAAAATACAGTTGTCATTAGACGTTATTACAATAGTTCGTAAATAACAGAAAGCTATCAGTATTAACAACAAATATATACAGAACGTTGTTTGATACGCACTAGGAAAAGATTTAAATGGAAAATGTTCAACCGAGACGACCGTGTTTCGCCATCAGGCAATTTTTTTTTAAATTATAATTAAACCGCTGTAGAAATTATCTGAAAGCTTTTTCAACGGTATAGTTCAGGAAAAGTTTTTGTTTTAAGGGTTTTGTCTTTGAGCGTAGAGTGATATTCAGTTTCAAAGTCTAGTAAGACTTTTTCACTTAGAATATTATTGTAAATATAAAGGACACAATTTTTTTTCATAATGCTTTTGAATGAGCTAGATTTGGAGTTTTTTTGCAAGATTTAATGAAGTAGAACTAAGTCATGAGTTGCTTACGTCTTCGCTCTAACAGTATATATCCACCCAATACCCACTAAGAGTAAGAAGAATTTAGTTAATAATAATAAGATATTGTCAGTAATTAAAACATTCTGTGGCGTATGGTGGCATCGTAAGAAAATTAGTCACGACTTCTGATCCTGTAGGTGTTTTAAAACTTGGCTAAGGGACTAGCATGGAAAATCGCATGGCTAGTATCAAACAAAGAAAAAGTAAATTTATTTCACTCATATTTAAGAAATCAATGTGATGAAAGGTGGAATACGAGCATACCATCTTTTTCTCCAAATGCCAAACTCACCTGCACATGGTGCATCCCGCTAGCTAGCAACGCTCTGGCTCTGGAATTTGCCGAACCCAAATCTCATAGACTAATAACAGGGAGCAGCGTCACTTGTGCGAGGGTATTGTAACTGTGCTCATATATGATGCCCTATGTTCAGAAGTGGACTTAAATATGCTGAAATAAGATCATTTAACTATACAGCTGAAATACTTACTTATATGTTTGAATAATAAAGATGCTTACAAAATTATGAGTCTTGGATTTGAATGACAGCCGGAGCAAAAATTTTGACAATCAAATTTTTAATTAGAATAATATAACAAATAGAATTTGTTTGTAAATACACTTTAAATTTCAGTAGTAATTACAAACAATACATCCACTGACACAATGCTAAAGACAAAAGCTCGTAAAAAAATATGAAGTTTATAACAAATGTTTTATTATGGAATACAGCCAGTAAAATATTTCGAACAGTGATTGCACGTCCCAAAACTATGACCATAAAAGTAAGCTCGTTTGCTAAAATATGATTTTATATTCAAATAACCTCGTGCCTATCGTAGCCTCTTTATTCAAATGTTAAGTATACTTGATAAATTCTGGCTGTATACGACTTCGCTCCTGTGAACTTTTGATTTGATTAGATTAGATTATTAAAATACACACACAGCCACATACAAAATTTACAACAGTCAAGGCTTCTGCTACTATACCATAAACGGAATTCTGTAGAACATTATAAAAAAATCTTCATTAGTTTGGGATCTCTGAAACAAACACAATGAAACATAATTTGAATTCGTCTCTAACTAGCGATACTCATTAGAGTAATAATATAATTATATCGTGCAGCCGTCAGCTTTACAGGAGGAGTCAAGGGTGGATTCCTTGTACCAGGCCGAAACCACATAAACATACTCGTTTTTACATTATCTGTGCCACCATGTACCCCAGTATACACTTTACATACTAACCTCTTCTGGGTGCCTGATTGTCGATCTCAGCAACATCATGTTAGCAGCGTTACTTATACTATAAGTAAAGTGACAATTGATTCAAAAAACCAACACAAGCGTTGCAGAGCTCGACAATCAGCTGGTACAGATTGACGAGCATTCCTGAAGTTAGCACCTCATTCCCTCTCCCGCACCCTGAATGCATTACACAGCGGATTGGCCTATCTATCCTGATTTGGTTTGTAGTTTAGGTGTTGTAGTGTTTATTAATTCATTGCCCGGTCAAACGCTTTGAAGAATTCAAGAAAGGGGCCAAAATAGATGTTTTCTTATATATATAGTAACCGATTGTCTGTTTCAGCGTAAATATTACATTCTCAGTGAATAAGCTCGATTTAAATTAAAATTGAGTATCATGTAACCTTAAATATCAACCGCAGATACCGCTCAAGCATACCATTAAGCACCTTTGCCGTGATTGTAGCGAGTAAGATAGGCCTGTAGTTCCACTTATCGGACACATCCTCCGTTTTAGTTTTTATAATGTGTACCTGTATGGTCCTCATCAAACTCTTTGGTAGATATGAGTGCCTGATACAAAAATTGTGTGACATACTTAAAAGCCTAGGAAGATGCGGCACGGCGCGTTAAAATTCTCGATACTGAATGAGTCCCTCTAGCTTGTTAAGAAAATCTTGGTTCAGATCTGGCTATCATATTGGTCGTTAATATTAAACGTAATAAAATAAGGTAAAGTGGGCTATAAAGTCTACAGTTGTAAGCACTGTGCCGCATATATTTGGAATGCCCGACTGAATTTAACTGCAATGTAAAGCTGTTCAGGTAGGAAGCACATTGTACTTAATAAAGACTTTAAATTAAAATTGTGAACGAATAATTTGATCTTGCAATTTGCCATTTTAAAATTATAGTATGCAGTATATGTAGTAACATTACGTCCTGTTAATGTCCCACTGCTGCACGTGCAAGCGAGGTTGGCATTTGGTGAAAAAAATGATATATTTTACGTTACATCCATACTTTTTTTAATTCTTCGCGGAGCATTCAAAAAGAAAGAAAGAATGCGGAACAAGCTCATTGGATTTTAAAACTGAAAAATCTGTAAGTAACCTAAATAACTGAAAATCTTCTGTTTTAAAAAATAGAAGTCATTTGTTTGCACTTTATTATAACATGCTGGCGAAAATGGATAAAAAATACGCGTTATTATTAAGTATGTGTGCTTAAAAATTTCGCTATGAAACAATTCATTCAAGATCCAGGGGATAATAACACACAAGGCTTTCCAGATGTATTACACTAAACACATTTTATGGCATAGAATAAGAATATAGATATAAGTTCTTATTCTTTGGTATACGGCCAAAATTTACTAGGAAAATGCGTCCTATTATTTTTATGCAGAGTTTGGAATAAGGAAGGGTAGTATGCTATGCTGGTCAAATTCTTTTTTAATTTAGTCCAGTGCGGGTGGACCCCTTTTTATTTCTCGAATATTCAGGTTTCCTCACAATGTTTTCTTTTATCGGTAAATTCAGTTAAAGTTACAATTAACACCTTTACTCGTCTCAGCATCAGATATTGAACCCAGTTTACTTGATCTACGACGGCTGTCAGTATGGGAAAACTCATGGTGAAATACATTAAGATTTAAAAAAATCAAGAAATTCAAATATTATTTTGTCGTGTTTTCTGATACAATAAACACATGTCGAAAAATAACAGCTTTTAAGACTTTTAAGTGCTTTTAATGCATATATTCGGTGATGATGTAAACTTTTTAAGTCAGGATTCGCTTTAAACATTGGCAAGGGCGCTATACATTTACACAGCATACACGTAAAACGTATAATAAACATGTAAAAATACCTCAATTGAGGTTGAATAAAATAAATAAGACATTATTATGATGAAACCGCTACAGTGTATTAAGCAGTCCTGAAAAAATGCGTGTTACTTCGTCATGGCCAATAGTGAATAAATAGTATGAACACTTCACAAACAAATTCACTTAGTTACAAATATGATAGTGAGGTATTATATTTGTTAAACTAATTCATTCAAGATCCAGGGATAATAACACACAAGGCTTTCCAGATGTATTACACTAAACACATTTTATGGCATAGAATAAGAATATAGATATAAGTTCTTATTCTTTGGTATACGGCCAAAATTTACTAGGAAAATGCGTCCTATTATTTTTATGCAGAGTTTGGAATAAGGAAGGGTAGTATGCTATGCTGGTCAAATTCTTTTTTAATTTAGTCCAGTGCGGGTGGACCCCTTTTTATTTCTCGAATATTCAGGTTTCCTCACAATGTTTTCTTTTATCGGTAAATTCAGTTAAAGTTACAATTAACACCTTTACTCGTCTCAGCATCAGATATTGAACCCAGTTTACTTGATCTACGACGTCTGTCAGTATGGGAAAACTCATGGTGAAATACATTAAGATTGAGTATCATGTAACCTTAAATATCAACCGCAGATACCGCTCAAGCATACCATTAAGCACCTTTGCCGTGATTGTAGCGAGTAAGATAGGCCTGTAGTTCCACTTATCGGACGCATCCTCCGTTTTAGTTTTTTATAATGTGTACCTGTATGGTCCTCATCAAACTCTTTGGTAGATATGAGTGCCTGATACAAAAATTGTGTGACATACTTAAAAGCCTAGGAAGATGCGGCACGGCGCGTTAAAATTCTCGATACTGAATGAGTCCCTCTAGCTTGTTAAGAAAATCTTGGTTCAGATCTGGCTATCATATTGGTCGTTAATATTAAACGTAATAAAATAAGGTAAAGTGGGCTATAAAGTCTACAGTTGTAAGCACTGTGCCGCATATATTTGGAATGCCCGACTGAATTTAACTGCAATGTAAAGCTGTTCAGGTAGGAAGCACATTGTACTTAATAAAGACTTTAAATTAAAATTGTGAACGAATAATTTGATCTTGCAATTTGCCATTTTAAAATTATAGTATGCAGTATATGTAGTAACATTACGTCCTGTTAATGTCCCACTGCTGCACGTGCAAGCGAGGTTGGCATTTGGTGAAAAAAAATGATATATTTTACGTTACATCCATACTTTTTTTTTAATTCTTCGCGGAGCATTCAAAAAGAAAGAAAGAATGCGGAACAAGCTCATTGGATTTTAAAACTGAAAAATCTGTAAGTAACCTAAATAACTGAAAATCTTCTGTTTTAAAAAATAGAAGTCATTTGTTTGCACTTTATTATAACATGCTGGCGAAAATGGATAAAAAATACGCGTTATTATTAAGTATGTGTGCTTAAAAATTTCGCTATGAAACAATTCATTCAAGATCCAGGGGATAATAACACACAAGGCTTTCCAGATGTATTACACTAAACACATTTTATGGCATAGAATAAGAATATAGATATAAGTTCTTATTCTTTGGTATACGGCCAAAATTTACTAGGAAAATGCGTCCCATTATTTTTATGCAGAGTTTGGAATAAGGAAGGGTAGTATGCTATGCTGGTCAAATTCTTTTTAATTTAGTCCAGTGCGGGTGGACCCTTTTATTTCTCGAATATTCAGGTTTCCTCACAATGTTTTCTTTTATCGGTAAATTCAGTTAAAGTTACAATTAACACCTTTACTCGTCTCAGCATCAGATATTGAACCCAGTTTACTTGATCTACGACGGCTGTCAGTATGGGAAAACTCATGGTGAAATACATTAAGATTTTCCAGAACTTTCTAGATACAAAAAAAAATCAAGAAATTCAAATATTATTTTGTCGTGTTTTCTGATACAATAAACACATGTCGAAAAATAACAGCTTTTAAGACTTTTAAGTGCTTTTAATGCATATATTCGGTGATGATGTAAACTTTTTAAGTCAGGATTCGCTTTAAACATTGGCAAGGGCGCTATACATTTACACAGCATACACGTAAAACGTATAATAAACATGTAAAAATACCTCAATTAAGTTTGAATAAAATAAATAAGACATTATTATGATGAAACCGCTACAGTGTATTAAGCAGTCCTGAAAAAATGCGTGTTACTTCGTCATGGCCAATAGTGAATAAATAGTATGAACACTTCACAAACAAATTCACTTAGTTACAAATATGATAGTGAGGTATTATATTTGTTAAACTAATTTCATTTCGAGTTACAATCTAATCGATATTGCAAAATATTACTGCGAGTGGGTCTCCGATTACTTACCTCAATCACCGAATGAAACGCAGAAGCACAAGATGCTTCTACTTCACACCGGTATTCTGCGAGGCGACTTACGAGAGTCGGCCACTACACTACACTATTAGCACGTACAAAAACAAAGCAAAAGCAGACCAACGAAAAGTAACCACTCTAATAATGTTAAATCGAAGTACTCGTATTTATGTTAAGTAATATAAAGTGCTGCTTGACATGAAAATTTATTACGTTACTTTTTAATTAATATTGTTCATTGAAGCTGAAAGCGCTGATGAAAGTTACTATGTTATATTATGTGAATTTATTACATCGAAAATACACGCATGAAACAGATTATTAGCACTTGAGATTTATAACGCACTAGCTGTTACTTGTGGTTAAGTTCATAGTTTGCATTAAATATTAGTTATATGTTAATAATAATAGAAAGACAAAGGCAGTATGAAGCCTTCCAACTCCACACACCAACTCTGATTTCATCCCTTAAGTTTTTGTAAAGTATTTTCTTAGCCTACACCCTGTCAGGATACCCACCTGCCAAAATTCAAGTTTGTGGGGTTTATAGTTACTGAGATTTAATGATTGGTCAGTGAGTGGTGACAAATAAGGTAATATAAATTTAGGTATAAGATATAATTCATATCCACGATTAAATTTAAATGTTATATTCACTTAATAAATTTATTATCTTGTAACCACACAATATTAGCTAAATATAAATTTGACTACTATAAATATTTCATGCTTCAAATTTGAAAGTTCATGCTCTAATGGTTGGGAACTGCTATTGTGATAAAACTTGCCGGTCCAGTGCTACTTCCATTTGACGCCCTTTAAACCGTAGATATTTCATTTTGTACGGCAAAAATACAGTGCACCTGCAAAATTCAGTGAAATTCGAGCAATTGGAAAGAGAATTTGCTCTGTGCCTGAAATTGAATGCAATCTGTTTTGAATGCACTTTCGACTCTGCGAAGCTAATTTGACTGTGGCTCCAATAAATGCTATGCTCCGTTTCAAATTAGTACTTACTAAATCTACGCAAGTTATTAAGAATAATTTTCAATTGACAGATTATTCTTCCAAAGTCACATAAGTCATTAAAAATCAAATACAATTAATTCTTTTTTAATTCTTCGCGGAGCATTCAAAAAGAAAGAAAGAATGCGGAACAAGCTCATTGGATTTTAAAACTGAAAAATCTGTAAGTAACCTAAATAACTGAAAATCTTCTGTTTTAAAAAATAGAAGTCATTTGTTTGCACTTTATTATAACATGCTGGCGAAAATGGATAAAAAATACGCGTTATTATTAAGTATGTGCGCTTAAAAATTTCGCTATGAAACAATTCATTCAAGATCCAGGGGATAATAACACACAAGGCTTTCCAGATGTATTACACTAAACACATTTTATGGCATAGAATAAGAATATAGATATAAGTTCTTATTCTTTGGTATACGGCCAAAATTTACTAGGAAAATGCGTCCCATTATTTTTATGCAGAGTTTGGAATAAGGAAGGGTAGTATGCTATGCTGGTCAAATTCTTTTTAATTTAGTCCAGTGCGGGTGGACCCTTTTATTTCTCGAATATTCAGGTTTCCTCACAATGTTTTCTTTTATCGGTAAATTCAGTTAAAGTTACAATTAACACCTTTACTCGTCTCAGCATCAGATATTGAACCCAGTTTACTTGATCTACGACGTCTGTCAGTATGGGAAAACTCAAGTTTGTGGGGTTTATAGTTACTGAGATTTAATGATTGGTCAGTGAGTGGTGACAAATAAGGTAATATAAATTTAGGTATAAGATATAATTCATATCCACGATTAAATTTAAATGTTATATTCACTTAATAAATTTATTATCTTGTAACCACACAATATTAGCTAAATATAAATTTGACTACTATAAATATTTCATGCTTCAAATTTGAAAGTTCATGCTCTAATGGTTGGGAACTGCTATTGTGATAAAACTTGCCGGTCCAGTGCTACTTCCATTTGACGCCCTTTAAACCGTAGATATTTCATTTTGTACGGCAAAAATACAGTGCACCTGCAAAATTCAGTGAAATTCGAGCAATTGGAAAGAGAATTTGCTCTGTGCCTGAAATTGAATTCAATCTGTTTTGAATGCACTTTCGACTCTGCGAAGCTAATTTGACTGTGGCTCCAATAAATGCTATGCTCCGTTTCAAATTAGTACTTACTAAATCTACGCAAGTTATTAAGAATAAATTTCAATTGACAGATTATTCTTCCAAAGTCACATAAGTCATTAAAAAATCAAATACAATTAATTCTTTTTTTACACAAACCCAGGTGGCAAACATGACCTCAGTTAATCTGATGGCAAGTGGTTGCAGTGGCCCTTGGGCATCTCTATCATCACACCATTATTCTCGATCGAGAATTAAAATACAGATACGCTATTGCTCATAAGGGCTAAAATTTATTATACAAACTCTTGCCATCAACTTCTTTCGCGTGGAATTCATTTATCGCTATTCTCTCGGAAATCGTTCTTTTTTCGGGATAAAATATAGGTTGCCGAATGTCATTCTTCGAATCTTTATATATTTCTGTGCAAAAAAATCAAGTCAATCCGTTTTGATGTGAAAGAGGAACAACAAACCACAAATAGTGATAACCGAATTCCTTGCGGACAAAGTCACGGGCAAAGACTAATAGATTTTTTTTTTATAGACTAATAGATATGAACATGCACACTTGTTTTCCATAGGGTTAGGCAGACCGACCGATTTTCACGATTCAGCGTAGCTTAATGGGCTCCCTCAAGCCATTATCCACTACTCCAAGACGGAGAACTTGACAGGTAACAAGTTTAGTTAGTTATCTGGAGGATTATCACGAGATTTTCAAGGCCTTTCGACGTTCGACACTGACGCACATAAAGTGTGTGGCAGTTTACTAACGCCACACTGTCTTTTTGTCTCTAAAATTTAAAACGCCAGAATGAGGATTCTTCGATTAGTGGTGCGATGAGGTTGCTTTCTTAATAACTCATTCAGAGCGCCATCTATCATATTTTAAAATTTTATTTTTGGCATTTAATCAACATATATTGTAAGTATAAGTAATTTTGGTTTATAAATAGATAATTTGTTTATAGCTTGACTAAGGCGCCGCCTATCGGGTCCTAACTTAGCTATGTACAAAAAAATGTAAAATGTCTCGAGAAAATAAATTGTTTGTGTTGTGTGAATATGACAATATGATCCTGTTCAGAAGTTAACCATCACTAACGCACCCACGATTATGTATGTAAAGATATACATGGAATATTAATTTGCAGACAGGCGGAGCAAGGGAATAATATTTTCATATTATATTATTTTCAATTTTCGCTAATTATTGACAAAATGCCTCTCCGACAAACTACTTTTTGAACGTTTTTCATTTCATGATCTCATCTCAAAAATGTTCATAAATTATTATTATTACTACAATTTAAAACACTGTTCAGTAGTGAAAACCCGAATAAAATCCCTTTGATTTGTAATTTTGGAAAAAATCGTGCACAAATTGACAGACGCAGGGGGGACTTTGTTTTATACTATGTAGTCATATACTCGTATAATTAAAAAAACATAGCTCGTAAATAATTTGTCTAAAGTTACTTCGTTGTTATAAATAAAACATTAACTCCCTTTATACGTAATAGATTGTATCAGTCTGTGAAGATTACAGAATACCTATTTACGCCAAAAGCAATTTACAGTGTAGCAAAATTGTTGAGACTATGTTGTGGTCTAGTGGGGTTCTATCGAACCGTGACGTTATTGTAATGTACTATCGTTACATAAACAGGGTTTAATTTCTATTAAAACTTCCGAAATGTTCTGATACGTTTTATTAGGTTTTAGTATAATATTTAGAATAAGACTATTTATATTTTTATACAAATGGAGAAGTGTACAGTGGTACATAGTACAAAAGTTGATCACACGTGGTGCAACCTGCTAAATAAATTTATTAATTGTTGTTATCTCTTTAAAAACTACTGTTTGGTGCGTGCGAAGTCAGACGGGTTGACATTCATTTGTGACTAAATTAGTAAAACTTTTATAATGGATTGTAGCACTTATGTTTCACAAATATAATCTGGTAAAAAAGCCTAGCTAAATATCTACAGCTAACCAATTAGTAGTGGCTGCAGAAAACGACATCCGAAACTGAAAATTACATTGAAGCGCAGAGTCTGTTAAGCTTTGAAAGTAGCTTTTTAGAATAGGAAAGCTTACGTCGCTGTAGCAAGAGTTTTTCACTCAAATTTGAGACATTATTTCGTGAGAATTACAAACCTCATCTAGCCGTGGATGTAAAAGGTAAATTGAAAATTACAATGTCTATGCATATTGTATGCAGTATCAGAAAAAACTTATCGGTTGACGTGACATATTTTGTTACTGCATTATATGTTTTTTAATATTACCCATTTATCATTGTGTATTTGTGCATCTAGTGAACCTGCGAGCAAGATATTGGCTCTTACCGCCAACGCTCTGCGCTCCCTTTCCATGTCCTCGTCATCCCGGAGGTTTCCAGTTACAATGTGTCCTATGTACTTAAATTTGTCAACCCGCTTAAAAGGCACCCCACCGAAGACCACTGTAGGCACATAGGATGACTGGTATTTGCCTGCTTTGAATATAAATAATTGACTTTTGCTAGCATTATATTTAAGCCCATATGCCTCCGCATATGTTTCACATATTGACAATAAAGTCCTCAGTGCGTTGATCGTTGGACTCAGTAACACCATGTCATCAGCATAACTTATATTATTAACACAAATATCGTCAATATAACAGCCGACATGAGTGCTACTGAGTCGCTCAATAAGCTGATTGACATACAGTTTGTACAGGAGAGGTGAGCTTAAATCCCCTGGCTTACCCCACACTGCAGTGTGTACTCATCACATAAGGTACCGGCCCATCTCACTTGATTTTTCTGGTTCAAATACCAGAATTTCAAGAGGAAGGTGCATTCCATAGGCACGCCCGCGCACTCCAACTTATCCCATAAGGGGTCATAAATTACAAGACGATGATAAATTAAAGGCTTTTGAGAAGTCGAGGAAGCACGCATACACGGGCGTCCTTCTCTTCGTATAATAGTTGAAAGTATGTTTTAAGCTCGGAATAGCACTCTCGGTGGACAGTCCAGCTTTAAACCCAATAATACATTAATAACTTTATTAATAACAAGAATACCGTGTGGCATCGGCCTAAGTATCAGCCACGCCAGTTCTTCCCGTGGGTCTCGTAAGAGGGACCAAGAGAAATGGCTTGAAAATCCCATGGGTACTGAAAGATGGCGAGGTAACCATCTCAAAAAATACCAGACCAAAAATAAGCATGACGGGCAGCAGTGTCTGATATACGAGGTATCTGGTACCGCGATCGGCAATCAGCTTCCTGAGCGTGGCGATAATGGCGAATAGTCCTACTAGGGGAGGGTTATGCCCTGCAGACTATTTACAACTGTTAAGGTAATAACAATTACAATACATACTCGATGTTGCTTATGGGAAAGGGAGAAACACCAATCATTTCAAGTACGAATATCATTAACATTGTATAAGTATTGGGAAGAGTCCGCAAGCAAGAATGTTTTCTTGCGCGAGACATGAAGGTTTCCTCGATATATTTATCAACTGTTATTTAAATAAATAATTTAAATTCAGTGCTTAAAATTGCAATTAATAATAATATCGGCACCGGAAATCGATAATTTTCTGAATATTAATAAATAAATAAAAATACAAATATCTTTATTTACGTAAACACAGAGAATATTGTATATAGTCTTACCTTTTGATTTATTGTTAGATTCCTAAGAAACATTTTTCAACATTGAAAACATACATGTAAAAGGTTTTTCAATATTAATAAATGTTAGACAACCATACAGCAACTTTATCAAAGACTAGTATAACTAGAATCAAATAACAAAGTTATATAAAGTACAGAATGCGCAGGTCAAAGTTACAGATGCTATTTACTCTGTCTGTAGCTGTTATGTCGATGTTGCGTCAATAGAGACTGTTGGAAGGTAAACATAGTTATTGTTAGACAATTGTTGTGCCTATACTCTATAGTAAATGTATGTAGATAACGTTAATTAATGTCACGTAATATGATAAGACTAATGACTACCCGCGTGATTTTAAATATTGTCTAAAGGGAAATAATAATCGGGCTAAAAAGAATCATCACTTACTCTAATGCCCTAATCTATGTTTCTGTATAATTAGTATAATTTTTGTATGTAAAATATGTAATCTTGGAAGGATATAATTAAATAAAAAAGTAATTTCACGGACTTTCTTTTGATTCAATGAAATACATACAAACTTACAATATCAATAAATAAAAGTGAAACATTATTTATCTGTTAATATTGTAAAATGCTTTTAAGTAAGAAGCACGGTCCTGAGCCACCGGCATCAATCGACCGCCTGCAACAAGATGCATATCGTCACTCCATCAAACTTCCATATCGGGGGGGCCGTCCAACAATGCGTATTATGCCGTCAGAGTTTCTTTAAACTCGAGAAACTTTCTTCCTCAACAATTGTCTGTTCCGCGAGCTATGTGACCAGCCTATGGCTACTTTCGTTTACATGTCCCTCTAATTATGTCTGTTACTTTAATAAATATCTTATGCGTTGTAAATAAAGATTAACTTGGAAATTATTCTAAAAAAATAATCCGATAACATAGTTTAAAAATACCACACTAAAACATTGTCACCTTTAAAAAACTTTTTATAGTGTAAACCGAACATACCCGAGCATACAAGTACAATAAATGAAGTAAATATTCGCGATCAATAGCGTCCACATTCCGCCAAGTTTAAATGGAAGTCAAATACAGTCATCAGAATTAAAAAGAACAATGTTCAGTCTAGAAATAAAATTACTTATTTTTACAAACATTTAAAATACTCATGGCTAGTGCATGTTTTATTATGTTATTAGCGTCAAATTTAGTTAATTTTATTGAATGTATATCGTAGGGGTTAGGAAGAGATTACGGACATGCCTCAACTCAGCCAAACGGGCTTCCGCAACCCACGTTTCGTCTCCCAGGGTGATTAAAAGTGACGGGTGGCGTCCCGGATGGCCGGGTTTGTTCCCGGGGATTGCCATGAGACTGATTTTGAAGGATTTTCTCTAAGTTGCGTATTGAAACGCTTCCGGGTAGGATGTAACGGATTCTTACACCGCTTGCACACGGCAAGGAAGGCCACTTTTTCTTCTTCTTGAAAAAAACTGTTGAACATAGGCTTTACTATGAAATCGCTAAAACAGGGGTGCAATGCAAGCTTTGAGGATTTTTCTCTTTTCACCAAGCTAGGCAGTAGTTGGAGAGCAAATGTTGTCTCCCTTCCACTAGAGATCCTGCTCCCCATTACTATAACCCGTATAGCCTCATCCGTTAGTTAAAAGAGTTGCACAGAGGTTGACCTTCGAAGATTCACGCTTACAATCTAGTGAAGTAAAATTATAATTAGAAAACTTGCTGGGTAGAACGATGTTCTACTCAGAATATGATCTGATCTGAAGTTAATGAATACATATCTCTCAGACTAATACTAAAGTCAATAATGTTATATATATAAATGGGAAATATATACACCGCACAAGACCAAAGAAGAACGGTTTCAGTTTTCGTCTTAAAATTCTTCTTTTTATTATTTCATAAAACGCCTAAATGAGAAAACTTAAATGCGATGTTAGACCAGGTTACGGTAGTGCAGCTCAGCCTAGATGCTTTTCAGTAAAGATACTGGGTACGTTTTTTTAGTAAAATTTAAAAAAAGTTCAGATCCTTAGTGCTGTTTACGTAAAGTACAGCCCGACCAGGATAATAAAAAATCTGCATTGGCAACGCTTTCTTAGTCTTTTGCAGAACAATGCTTTGGATAAGCAAACCAAAGTTCTATGTTACGAGTACTTGTGTTGTGTTGTATGAGGAAAAGTTACATTGAATACTCTCGAAATATTTTATTTAGTTATTGAAATAATTATTAGAATGTAGTACTAATCCGATTTAAATATTCTATTTACACTTCACGTGACATACAAATATAACCTCTATTGTTTTTACACGGTAATGACTAAAGAATATTTAGATTCTAACAGGGATTTCCAGATACCTCGATCTTTTATCAAACTTTTAACAAAGAAAAAAAATTCGCGTACATAACATACATAATCAATAATCAATATACTAACAAAGCATGATAAAACCAAATCCTTGATACATTACTTTACTAATATCTATATTGATAACTACTTTCATATCTCGTCTATGGTTCGGTTTCGGTATTTGAATGGGCAATAAATACGACTATATTACGTTATATGACGGGTTTTGTTCTGAACGATCTAGGTGTAGAAAACACAGAAATATTTGTAAGATGTCAAACTGTTATTAACCTTACCTATTATGAATGAAAGTGGGTTGAAGAAACAAATATATGTGAGGCGAGTGTAAATGGTAGAGTCGGGAGAGGAAGACCTAGGCGAACATTTCAGGATCAACTCGAAGACGTTCTGAAAACAGGCCAGATCAAGAGCACTCTAAACCAACGAGCATGAATGCGAAGATTGATGAAAGTGGAAGAAGCGAAAGACGTATGTCAGGACCGTAGCAAGTGAAAGAAGATTGTCTCTACCTACCCCATTGGGAACAAGGCGTAAATATATACATATTAATTACTGTTAAAACACAAAAAGGAGAAATAATGATTTATATTCTCTGCCATCCCTTTTCTTGCCATGGGTAACGCCAATGCGATAAGATCGGTAGAAGGGCTAGATGCCATGAGGCGCAACACAATACAACTGGACACGAACAATAATAGCTTGTGTTGCACAAACGATGGATTCGAATCCAGGACTCGTTTATGATCCACAGATAATTAATAGGGATCTAAGTGTTTTTTGAATTTGTGATTTAAATCGATTCGTTTGTATACAAATATAATAGAGAATGGTTTCTAGTTTATTCATCGGTTTTCATTTAAATGTAACTAACAAGCTTTTCTATTTGACGTTAATGCATTTAACTTTATGAATGACATTTTTAATAAACTATAATTTACATTTTTTTCTCTATCACGAATTAACTGTTTATGCTTACAAGCTTAATGGACGCAATTTCCCAATTATTAATTTCTGGCGAATAAGAGCTCTTAATTGCACTGATTTCAATCGGGATCCAATTAATTTATTATTAATGACTCCACGTCACAGGCAGAATTTCATTATTTATTAAAACATGCTGATTGTGCTTAAAATATTTTAATTTTGTGTGATTTAAGAAACGTGTGCTTTTGTCACTAATATTTAAAATATTAGAATAACAAGTATAAAGCAGTTTCGTATAGTCACCTAAAGTGGATATTAACAACCTGACAGTGTCCTAACGAGTATTCATCATCCAATTTAGCTTTTTCCAATTTATTACGTTCTACATTTGACATCGCTATTTTATACGTGGTAGAGCTTGGCTTAGCTCGGCTCAAGCGGCGGCTTTTGCTGCTGCTTGAAAGGACCGGCGCGACCGGGTTAGTACCATGGGCTCCCAGAATACCGATAGTATATAGTAGAGGCATCTCGTGCTTCTGCGTTTCGTTCGGTGATCCTCCATCCCCCTTCTCATTCTCCTTCCCATCTCCTAAATACCCTAAAAGGCCAGCTACGTGCTTGCAGCACTTCTGGTGTTGCAGATGTACGTGCGCGACGGTAATCACTTACCATCAGGTGAACCGCTTGCTCCTTTGCCGCCTTTCCCTTAAAAAAAGCTTCAAATCAGATAACTACAAGACTTTGACCGTAAGGAGGATTTTCTATTGCTATATTTATTTGGCAGTAGGTTTATCATAGTACGAAAATCTACGCATGCTGAAGCCTGACATCGGTTGGGTAATTCGTTTTATGATACCCATTAGGCATCTGCCTCTCGGGGTGCTCATACTCTACCACATTCTAATACGTAATACGAAGCAGGTCTAGTCATAGATCCTCAAAAGACACTCAAGCATATACACATACGCAAACGTGTAGATACAATCACGTAGTTACATTTTAACAAACATAACAGGCTAAAGAATGGTAATGCTGACTAACAGTTCTGCCAAAACATCACAGAAAGCTCTAATTTCGTCAACGCTTTATTGCTGGTTGTTAAGGTAAAACCAAACAAGAACGATTAAAAGCATTTTAAAATGGAACTCCGCGCGGCTCTGCAGAATGTTTGATTATTTTCCCCCTTTGTAGAAAGTTTCATCAACTGCTCTGTATTCGCGCTGTTTTTATAAATTTCGGACCATGTTTTGAACGTAAAATTCGCTATGAGTAAAAACCTATTGAAAAATAATTATCTTTAATCTTTTTAAAAAAAATGTTGTTGAGTTTTTTTTATTATTCATTTCTAATTAAAAAATGTATATAATGTCTATGAAATACATATACGTTGTCTTGACATCACACATTTTTATGAAATGTATTTTACTTAACTATTATTTTGTATACAGCGACACTTTGTTTGATCCAACATTTGCTAATGGTTTATAGCTTTGGATAGTGAGTGTTAACTCACTGGCTGTAAACTAATGTACTGTTTCAGCAAGTAAATTAATTCCAGTTACATATGCACTTTCTGATTATTTGCACAAGATGGAGTGACGATTTGAACAGTGTCGCGAGGTCGATGGATACAGGTGGGTCAGGACGGAGAGTCTATGTTCAGCAGTGGACATTTATGTGGTTATAATAAATAACTGAAAAAAATCACACTCCTGAAGGTAGTATCTAAGCACTAAGTTGTTTGTAGAATAAGGCTTCAATGTCTATCCGAGTACAAAACTGCAGAACGAAATTGCAGAAAGGTGATGTTTTATACCGGAAGCTCTTCACCTATGCATTGGAAAATGCTTTCAAGCTGCTGAACTGGAAAGGATGCGGTACCACCATCAAAAGCGAATACATTGCTTCCCTTCGATTTGCCAACGACATGCGAGTAGTTAGACCACTGGAGAATCTTAGCACTATGCTCAATGGCCTCAATGAGACCAATCTGGTCTTAAAATAAACATGAACAAGACGAAGATCATATCTAACGTCCATGTCACATCAGTATCGGTTGCTGTTGGGAAGGCTGTATACAAAGTTATCGACCAGGAGCAAATTGTCCAACTAAGTAAGTTTTTCAACGCAGAGGACAATTGACGAATCCAACTCGGCTTGGCTACATTTGGGAAACTACGTCACATCGTGCTCGACAGAATCTTCACGGACGATATCCGCAAGCGAACAAAAATAATCAACATGGCAAGCTGAAGGCCACATAGCTTGCAAAACTGACAACCGTCGGCAAGAAAGGTTCTCGAGAAGCAACCTCGCAAAAACGCAGTGTGGGATGGCCTCCACAAGATGGTGTGACGACCTGCACTATGTTGCGGGAAGTCGATGGATGGAGGTGGCTCAGGACGGCAATGGACTTTTGAGAGGCTGAAATGATGATGATGATGATGATAATGATTGTAAAGCAGAACATCAGAGTACATATTACGTTATGAAACTTAAGAATATCATAATGCTTAACTTAATCGTTTTATACGTATTTATGTGCACCTTCTCTAGATAGACCGTTTTAATCCAGCAGACTAAGACTTAATTAGCTATAATGTTGATGAAGAAATGATCGCCGCCGGTACCGTAACCGTAACAGGCTTATCTCGAACTTTACGAGGACATTAAATATTAATAATTTTAGTAATAACTGTTACTTTACACTTTCATAGTACTATTAATATATCGAAGGTGCATTTATTTTTATTACTTATTTTTAAAAGGGCAGAGTTTAAACAAGTACCTAAATAATAGAACCTTACCATGTTTTAAAATAACACGGTATGATTTTATCGGAGAATTGTGAAAAATAAGTGATTTTTGTGGCATATCGGATAAGGTCCCTGGTCAACCTGTTCAACGTGGTATTTCACAGTTTTAAATTGATTTTTTTAATCAGTTCCTATTTTATATAATACTAGCGTTTGACTTCGGTTACACCAGCGTGATATTTACTTTTATCCGTAGGATTTAATAGTATATAAATCACACATGCCTGTCTCAAAGGCAGAAAAATCACGGGTTTCTATTTGGCACTCTGACTCAACGTAGATAAACGGGATACTGAAATCTTCTTTTCGGCTCTCCGGGAAATAGAACGTGGCGAGTGGCGACCCTCGTCGCCGTGTTTACTCCCGTACATTGCCATAAGATTTTCGGATGGTTTCCCTCAGTCGCTTCTCACGACACCCGCGGGCATTTTATTACGCCGCTACCTCTCAATTAAAAGAAATACATTATATATATCCAAGATATCGTCATACCACCCAGATTTCATTCTTTAGTTTTTTTGACCTATTACTTTCTTTATATCAGTGGGATTTCATTATTGACATTCGCAATAAATTAGTTTTTTAAAGATTTTTAGGTTAACAAAGCATATAGTTCACCTGATGGCATATAGTACCCTTGATCAATATAAGAAACGTACAATTGCGTTGTCTTTACCAAAAACTAAAACCTGCGGAAAAAAAATCTGTAATATATATGATACAGACCATATAGTAATACGGGACACAAAAAACATAAACAACTAATTACGTTTTGACAGACTGGAGTCCCAATACGTAACGAAGAATATTGTACAGTGTCTCTGAGTTCAGAGTACCACACAAGAAGTCTTATTGTAATTTGAATGTTTATGCTCAATTATAATGACTGTGCAGAACAAATAGAATGTAACTAACGTAGTGATTACATTCACAACAAAGAACAAAGGCCTATTCCAGTGAGCGCATCTTACTCCGATTCTTCGACTCCATTGTTTAAGTATAGTTAAAATTGTGTAATCACCAAGTATGTAAAAGGTTTTTTAACAGTATGAAGCAAATAATTTTTCGCGGTGTACACAAGTAAATTTACAGATTAATGACACATATTTAGGAATAATGATAAAAAACTGATGATATTAGAAGTAATGAAAGCCTTAATAATATATTATATTTTTCTTAGAAACATTGATTTATGTAAATTATCACATAGAGATAATTAAGAGTAATAGATAAGTGAGTAATAGATTTTTAAGATTTTTGAAAAATTATATTTTCAATAAGTTATGTAAGTCTATCTGTAAGTATCATACTTTATTTATTAATATGCATAATTATCAACTATACATTACGTATTATTATAATATTTAATACAACTATATTATACAACAATATAGTTATTTATACCATGAAATCCTTCGATGCGATAACCAAGCGGCCTTTACCACAATAAGCAATTAACTATTATATACAAGGCGGTCCTAACCAAGGTGTTTATAAATATGTATATAAATATAGGGTGTGTATAAATCTTTATTCCATATAAAGATTTTCTGGGCATAAGAGGTTGACAAATTGTCATCATGTAACGTTACCTGCAACTTTAATCATCATCTCATAAATTTTGTTTATATCCTCTCTTTAATTTATCAAATATCTAGTATTGAAATACAATATTTATTTACAAAATATGTTAAATCCCAAAAAATTGTTACTTACGCTCGGAGGCAGGTGGTTAAAAATCGATACATCGGTGTATTTGCAATAGAAGAAAGTATTAACACGGGTCACCCACAAATTAATATTCGTCAACAGTTTACAGCGCAAACTTATGACTATGATCTTTTACGTCACGAAAACATTACAGGTTGACAATGTTCCGGTTCCCCTAACTAGAAAACCTTTATTTTATGCATTCACATATTTTAAAAATTACTAGGTAGTACTTTAAATGTTTATGATATAAGTACAGTAGCTTAGTCACAGGATACTTTTAGTTTTCTTACTTCGATTAAGATATATTTGCGCTAATAGCTAACACGGACAACTCGCCCCATACCCGTATTTGAAGTTGCCGACGCGCCTTGAAACAAATCCTGCGGTTTCGCTGCTCGTACCGAGAACATTTAACAATTTTTTTAATAATTTATAATTTATTGAAGTATATCTTTCGTTTTTATCACTTTTTTTACTAATTATAATCATAGTCACTAACCATGTTTTTATTAAATTTATATAAGGTCATATTCATCTCGTACGTATTATAAATAATAAATAACAAAAATAAATTAGTATGTATCCACTACGCTCGAGCTTGTGTAAAGAAACTGAAGAAATTGAACAGTTTCATAGATTTAACTAAATGTATATGATGGGTGTTACTATGTATAGGTTTATTAATTATTAACATATACATTAAAATGCTAAATATTAAGATTAAACATTTAAAAAATACTGTTTCAGAGAGGAAGAGGAGATGAAAGAGCTGGGCTTCCACTTGTTTGTAATATTATAACTCTTAATAGGTGGGCCCCAACCGATTGTAAGAATAACTGTTATTGGTGAAGTAAACAGCATCACCTTACTTGTAATCATTCATTGGAGCCACACCTGGCTGACCTTGGCCCGATACATTTGAGAGATTCACGTGACGGAAATAAAAATGATATGATGGATATGCGACATCACGAGGCATAACTGCATGCATAACTAAGTATGCTTGTAGCAGTCTCTGAGTACTTAGCGTTGTATATAACCTCCAAGTGACTGCTTCACTTGGAGCTTAAAGTTTACCCAGTATTATTTAAGCCAGATAAACATTTCATACCTTAGTGCTTATAAGTAAGATCCTACGAACTGTATGATTATCCTTTTTCGTCAGACGTAAATAACATTATATCACTATTTATGAAAAGGAGTATTATAATATAAAGGAATGAATAGGTAATAATAGCCCCTGGCAATGAGTTGATCGCCCCCAAACAGTTTCTAAAAACTTCATGGTAATATTGTACTATTAAATCTTATTGTTTTTAAAAAAAACATCTTTACTACCGTTTTGGTAGACGATTTAAAAAATGACAGTTGACAAGTGAATTTATTTTTTCTGATGTCGATGAATAAATGTATTGATTTGATTTCATAATGAAGTTGCCATACGCAATAAAATAGTGCATAGGTATTTGTACATTGTTAAGTTATATGCATTTTGCAGATACCCAAAGTTACGATATTTTTATCTGTGGTATAAATAATAATTGAATACTACTACAACATAATATTAATTGAATATTATTGTATATTAGATACTTGGATATTATTGTATTTTATTTAAAAAGAATCTGTCAATGAAGTTATTAATTAATTCTGATTCGGTCGATACTGAAGGAATCTTATTCAAATTTATATTTTTAAATTTACATTAGTGATCTAAACATCGAAACTGAAAACTGGACTTAGCTTTCTGTACCAACAACACACTGGGCACATCGGCTAGCAAATGTATTCAGTTCAAGTGAGTGTCGAACGTTGTTGAACGACTAGAGGTATACGGATGACAATGACAGTGCGGGATTATTCTGTTAGAAAATTAAAACGTAAATGTACCGAAGAGAGATTGATGATCGTTATATATAAGAATCATGTAGGTATAATATACCAAATTCATTTTCTATTTTTAATTAGTCTATGTAATTCCATCGCTAGACCTTTGCCTTTTCGTGAAAGCGACAACAAAGATAGCATACAAGAAAGAATTGCCCATTCTCACTTTGTTGGGCAGGCGGGTTGGTACTGGGATATGTATAGGATAGTCTGGACTCAAGTAGTAAAGGGATAAGATTAACAAGTAGAAAAGAAATTAGTGTATTCATTAATGTATGAAACATATTGGAAATGTTACTTGAGAAAATACAAAGAGTATGAGAAAAATAGATGGATAAATATAATACTAATAATGAGAATCTCTTACGAGTATTACTATAATTACAAACTTAACTTATGGAGTTACGACACATCCTCTCGGCCAACTTGGAAGAGGCCTGTTACTGAGACCTTAAATGATAGATTACACTAAAAGTTTTATAGTTCATGATAATCTGAATGTTATGGAAGCTAAGCTAAGTTGAGCTTTGTAGTATTAGAAAGTTGAAGTTGATAGTTGCATGGTAGTATAGAAGACAATGTAAAATAAACTTTCAAAATCTACAGATTTGAATTTACAAAACATCACTCTTCAAAACTAAAAGTTAGGCATTTTTTTTAATAATCCACATGTTAAATAACTACCGTACGCGGCTGAAGTTGTTCTGCCATTTCCGGTAGAGGGCGCGATGAGTTTGAATTTTAATTACTTAATAACTCAATCACAGCTCAACATTTAGTGTTCAGACTTTGTTATTTTCTTTTTTGGCACTAAACTATTATTTATTGTGAATATGAATAATTTGAGTTCATGTTCATACACATAGGATTTGTTACTAGCTTGAATACAGCGCCACCTATCGAATCCTATAATAGCTATGACCCATCTTCTCATCAGTCAAGTCGATCTAAAGTTACAATGTCACTAACAGATGCAAACAATTTTTTTTTATATAGAAAATAGAAATATAGATAATAAATATATTAGCCGTGTAAAAGCTACGCGTAAATCTGCTAAATCTTTTCATCCAGTGATTGCAAATTATTATATTGCATTTATATTAGTTATTTCATGAGATAGTTCTTTTAGTTCTATACAATTTTTTTATAATATACAAGCCGTATAAGCTCATTATTGCTAAGTGAACTGGAAAAGGTTTAATTATTTTCAGTGAGATAAAAACTGACAGGATGATATCTTCAGCAGAACTAGAGTAACTGACACAGCTTTAAGGATCAGTATGCTGAACTGGCAATGGGTCGGCAACATAACTCGTGAAACTTATAACCGGAAGAATGCTTCTTGTGTCAACCACAAACAGAGCACGGCCCCCGCAAGATGGTGTGACGAACTGCACCGTGTTGTGGAAATTCGATGGTGGGACAAGATATAACGATGGTCGAACCGATGAACAATACTATTATGATGAATTTGGTTAATTAAAAGCATTGTTTTCTTTCTAAGTAGTATAAAAAACTCGGCAATAGTTTATTCAAAAACTTCAAACTGAAAGAAACAAATCTTTTGTTTTTAGTCTCTATGGACGTAAGCAAATCCCCCGCAAGCACTTTGCCGATAACGAGTCTCTTTGTGACGTGAAATGCACATGGATATTCTGTGACTTTTTCAGTTGGGGTGTTGTAACCAACATTCCCATTTGCGTTGGCTCCTCGTTAGTGATGAAAATTATCGGCATGACTTCCGCCGACATTTATAAATTCCCCTTTTGCTATTGATAGTGATACTTTCAAGCGGAAAGTTGAAATTAAAGTAATATTAGAATTTACATATTGTTTCCACATATGATGCGAAATGCAAATAGAAAAACTTTTAGAAATATTTAACAAAGCTCTTAACCGTGCAGCTGAGATAAACATTTGGAAAAAAGTTTTCTGCTTACTTTTACCTTTGTAGCTTTGAGCATTTTACTGTAAATGTCCGCTACGCTACGTAACGGTGGGCTGCGAAATTACCCATGACTTTTTAAATTATTGTTAAATGTTCCTGGAGGCAAGTTTTTTCTCTATGTTTTGTTTCAACCATGGTCATGGTAAGTTTATATTGATTAAAATTTTAACATAACAATAACCAGCAGTCGCTTTCTGAAATGAGCCACCGCTTTTTCTCTATCTTAAGCGGACTATAAGTAAACCACTATTGTACATGTACCTATTGGAAGAGGTAAGCATAAGACAATCTGCCACAGATTCTCTTATTCTGCCACCACATGACCACGGTGGCAATATTTACAATCGTACAAATGCATAACATATTCCTTTAATTAAGAACAATGTTGCTAATTCCTTTAATTTGTTGATTATATATAATTTTCTTAATTATAACACTTATCTGTACATATTTATCATAGTCTAAGCCATTTATTTAAAAAAAAAAACAGTTTTATTTTTGGCTTTGATAATGGACTTTAATCTCTGTGGCCACGAACTTATCGACTTACGTCCGGTCTCCGTAGGAATTTAGCCACCTGCTAGCGATAAAGATTTACTGAGAGACTCAATGCCGGAGTAATGTTTTGAGCAGACCATGTATTTTAGTACTGGAATGGATGACGACCGGTCTTCAGTTCTTATGAAGTCCGGAACATTGTTCTCAAGCCAGGTTAGAGCTATTTGTGCCTTGTGACCAGGAGTAGTCTTGCTAAAAAGTCCTTTGAAAATTGTATGACTCAGAGGCTTCATTACATATTCCAAGACATAGCATATTTCCTTGCTTTCAAACAGCATATCGAAATAGCAAGCACTTTGATCGATCCACTCTTTTAGCTGCTGGGACTGATTTAAGGTATGTCTTGTCTATCGCCGTAAGCACCTAGCTTCAAATCCTTAACAATTAGCGACATTCCCATGCGGGAATTGTTATTCACGCCATATATTTTTTGTTTCTTGAAAGAGTTTTGTTTGACGTTTACCGTTCGTCTAGTCCTAACAAAACGGGGTCGCCCGATCTTTTTTCAAAGGATTTATTGGTGTACCTGTCGATAGTGCGATACATACGACTGATTACTAGTTTTTGTGGTATCTTAAAAATGAATGAAAGATCCAGCTCAAGAATTAAAATGTAAAATGGCATCAAATTGATAAAAGTTTTTTAGTTAATCAAATTCAGAAAAAATATATTTCCAAATTTAATTCGAAATTTTCTTTTTAAATTGTAATATTTAGGCCCAGAATAATTATTGTATAATTTGCTAAAAGATATTTAAATTTTTTGTGTCAGATAAGTAATTACATGAGAAGTACTCAATTGCAAAATTATGTCTATTTTGAAAAATTTCTTTTTATTATAATTTGAATTTTTTACAAAATATTTTTCCGGTTCCACTAAATAAAAAAATACGTCTCAAATAAATTATTAATTTATTTTTTACTAAATATATTACGATTGCCAAATACGAATCTACTGAAGACCCGAGTTCGACGTCTTGTGTGAAACTCTATTGAGTTTCGTTCACCACAACCTGTCACCAAATATATTCTAGTGAAAGCGGTTTGAAATGACTAAAATAAATATAAAAAGAAGATGTATGGAATCTTTAATTATATCGAACGGGATACACGAACATTATGTATGTATACAATTTATTGTAAACCACAAAAACACAAAAGATAGATAACAAAAAAAACTTCAGTGGTATTTACAACAAGGCGGTCTTAACGCTAAAGGGGTATATCTTTCAGATAACCTTAAGGCTCAAGAAAAATAAAAGTAAATCGCTTAAAAAAACACGAACCAGCGCAGTGTAGCCGCATAAATCTGTCAACATTTATTAAAATTTACTTGTAATGTTCTACGAGTATGTTATAAGATGCGATATATCAACTTAATTAAATTACCAACTTTACTCATGTTAAGGAATTTCGAAAATTGTACTTCTGATTACGTTTACAATAAATTTTAAAAATTAGACTTTTAATTACATGGTTTATATGATCAGAAAAATAAAAAAAAGGGAGATGCCCAATTTTCAAATATTTTTCTTAAAGCTCTTTTAATAAACGACTGCTTACAGATATGAGCATTTGCCACTCAATATAGCAGGCAGCGTTTAGCCACTATTCACCTTTCCGAGAAATTGAACGTTATGAGTTGCCTCGTCGCTGTATCTCTTCTCCCTTCCTCTTCTTAACTTTTTCCTTTTTGTTTCCTTCATTATTATATAAAAAAAAGGAATTTAAATATTTAAATTTGTTTATTTATTTATTTAAACTTATTTACACATAACCTGTTGGCATTAAGTCCACCTTTTTGTTCAGTTAATTAATTTGTTAAATTAAATCAATACAGAAATATGTGAGTTTGCTTTGGGGCGATCTTTGATTGAAGTCTCTGTTCAGCTGTGACTTTTGACAGGCTGTAATCAATAAATATGTGGGTATGACTATACCAAAATGCCACCCAGCTACTTTACATGGTTTCAGAGTAAATTGATATCGATGATTAGATTAATTTCTTAGGAGTCCCGAAAGTGGGTACCGTATCTTACAAAAACATTGCAAAATAATTATTAAAATAACTGTTCATTATAAAATATGTACAGCAGAGATTTTTCAAGGAAATACTCTTACAGATAAGCTGCAGTCCTTTCCCAACTTCACAAAACTTTTCGCGAAACACAGTTTCGAACAGCTTTAACAGCCACGCCATCGTTCCGTGTGCCTTTAATCTGTTTCTGAAACTAAAATAAAGCTTCCAATAAGAGAATATTTTAACAGTCAAACAAAGGTATTTGTAATACAGCTCTACGTAGGAAGCCGCTTTTGAGCTATTTATGTCTGAATAGGTTTTTAACAAACTTATAAAAAGTACTTTCAATACAAACGAATGAATAACAAAAATAGTATAAATACTTAACATTACTAATGATTATTATAATACCGTATTTTATACTCATCTTATTGCATAGAATATTAATATTATATTTCGAGATATATCGTACCACACGTAATTCCACTCATGTATACTTAAAAGGGATTATCCTTCTTTAATTATTGTCTAATAAAATATTAATGATATGTTATTTGAACGTCGTACGATGGAGACGTTAGACCTTCTGCCACCCCATTTATTACCTAAGAAAGGTGGCGAAAGAACTTTTTCAAAATGGCCTGACTTAGGTGGTGTTTGACCTTCGTCGTTTAAATAGTATGTAACTAAGTCTCAATCCGCGTTTGGTTGTAACTTCTAAACAGTGAATTTCAATGCGGTTCTCGTCATAATTTAGAACATTTCATGAGGAGGTTTATGCGTATAACATATTCAAATTTAGTTTACGTAACTACAGATCTGACCGTACGAAGCTGTCGCGGTTTACTAGTAACGTACATAAGATAGCTTACAGTACTCTCTTTAGGGATCAATTCAATCTACTCTCAGAAGTTGTACAATATAAGCCTTCAGGAGTGTATATTATTAGGTTGCAATTTTTAAAGTGTGGCAACTAATATAAACTATATGATAAGAAAAAGGAAGATGGAAGAAAAGATGAGAAAGTTACACTGAAATATAACAGAGCTGTCTAAAATCCGAAGACTGGAGAAGCACTCGATAATTCTCAAATCCGGTTACTTGTTTTACCATCGTGATGGCGACCATCTGTTCTAAGGAGGTGACGGGTTTCTGGTACAGAGGTATCTCATCAACAACTCATACTCAAACTAACCAAACGGTATTCGCTAAAGTTAACATAGGTATACGCACCAACCTTGACACACCCAGATGTTGAAGTAGAGGGAGCGTATGAGGATATCTCAAGAGCCATGCATTGCTCTAGAACTTACTACACAGCATTGATGGGAGGCCATTTGTATAAGGAGAAACTTATACAAATTCAATAGAGCCTGTATTGAAGAAGCGATAGAGAGAAACCAAGGCTCCAAAGTCTTCAGCAGAGCTCTGTTTATCGGAAAGAGTCAACTAAGTAGAAGAACAAAAGCGGCGTAGTTTATTCGGCAAGAGCTGAAATTTTGAGCGAGATTAACAAATTTTACGAACAGCTTTACACATCGTCGTTGAAACCACACACTAGCGTAAGTAACTACCCAAGCGCCAAGCCGGATGGGCTAATATTCCGATTATATACTGGAAGTCATCCTGAGCAAGATTAGGATGATTCTCAAACGGCTTAAAACGGCGAGGCGCCGGGTGATAACGACGTTACAACGGATTGCGCTAGTGGAAAGCCGGTACTTGTAGTGTCCATCGGTCGCTGTTTAATTCCATCATTCACGGCGGTGATACACTGAAAGCGTGTATAGAAGAGTAGAAGAATGGTTACCTTGTTCTGCAAGAAAGGGGTAAACTGCTGTATGAAGAACTATTAGGACTCATAGCGCAACTAATTCACATAGACGGAAGTATTGGTGCTTGTAGAATGTGTCTACGATTTCTATCCGATTACAGAATCAAAGTACGATACCCATCCAATTGGAGAAAGGTGTAAGACCGGGTGTTAACGGGTGTAACAAGTTTTCAAGTTGCTAAACTAGAAAGGATATGGTATCAACAGAATACATTACATACCTTCGATTTGACGACGTCGTAGGACGTAGTCATTATAGCAGATTCACTAGAGGAGGACCTTAATAGTGTCTCCCAATATGTTGACTTGTTGTCTTAAGATGAACATATACAAAAGATATCTGAAGTCCATATCACATCACTGCCGGTTGACTCTCACTCACCGAATTAAGCTCAGAAGCACAAGATGTCTCTACTTCACGCCGGTATTCTCCGTATGTTCAGTAAAAATGCTATATTAATGATGATGATGATGAAATATTTAATAAAATTTGACTTGACTTACTGGTTTTCATGATTTGGTGCAGAAGTTGAATCCATTCCTAATTAATACATCAACTTGTTTTAATCTACTGTTGAACATAGGCCTGTCCAAGAAAGCGCCATGGTGTATTTCGTGGTGTCCCAAGAAATAAGTGCTTGGGACACCACGCTGGGCTAGCACTGGCACTAGCGATGCTGCTGCCTATTAATAGTCTGTTCTGTGGGATTTGGAGTCCGTAAATGCCGCCACGTGCGGGTGGGATAAGCATTTTGTGAAAAATATGGTATAGGCCCCCTTAGCCATTATCAACCCAAACAAATAGTGAGCTGTTGATTTTATTTAAATATAATTACGTTTAAGGACGTTTTCATTGCCTTTGTCTTTATTTTTTCAAATATATTTTTGCTGCGAATCGTATTATAATTTATAAAAAATATTCTCAAAATTCGTTGTAAAATATTGTATTTTATTAAACTTTATACATTTCTCATTTCTTTGTGCTTCACAGATGCGTTACGTATTGCGAATAAACGCAGGCAATCTTATTCTATTTTTCTTTATATTGAAGTTCGTTTGTCAAGTAATTGAGATACTTTTACGTCTTTGATGCGAATAACGGTATACTTGTACGAAAGTAATATCCTTTAAGAATAGCGCTTTGTGTTATTTATTTCTTCCAATATTCATTTTATAATTTACTAGAAAACCGATACGGCGTCGCCTGAAAAGATACATGTTTTTGGAACCATATACGTATAATATTAAATTCATATAACAATGGATGATGATGTACCTTTATGACAGTCAAAATATGTATAATTTTTTTCTTTTTGTAAAAAAAAAACCTATCAAATCAATAAATTTGGTCTGATACCTTTTTACAGAAAGTGAATTCACTAATTTTAGGACCACAACTCAAACAAATATCGTTTTTTTTTAAAGATATCTATTTCATTTTCTTTGTTTTTTTATTTTCTGTACGTGGTAGAGCCAAGCGGCGGCTTTCGATACTGCACGAATGGGCCGGCTTGACCGGGTTGGTACCACATCCTCGCAGAATACCGGCGTGATGTAGAGCCATCTAGTGCTTCTGCATTTCGTTCGGTGGGTGTGGTAACCGGAGGCCCACTCCCGCTCCCCATCCTCCTCCTCGTCCTCCCTACCATCTCCCAAAGACCCTTAAAGGCCGGCAACGCACCTGCAGTCCCTCTGGTATTGCAGATGTACGTGGGCGATGGTAATGACTTACGGTCAGGTAAACCGCTTGCCATTAAAAAAATATTTAATGAAGCTTTCAAATAATAAATTTTTTATTGTCTTGATAGCTTCGTAGACGTTACAAAAGTCGACTTCTTAGTCTAATTAGACGAGTAGAAAACAACAAAGAAAGCTTTATCTAAAATATCTTTACTGGTGAGAAGCAATATTCTCCTCAGTGCACGCGGCCTGTACGAATGCTTAACCGGGCTGCCTTTAGTTTCGTAAACGTTCATCATACCCTAGTTTGCTGACAGACACTGCCAAAATACATTCCTACAGCTTTGCAGATTGTAACATTTAAGCCTAACATGCCTGTAATCGTTGATACGTTGTTTACAGTTTACAGATACAGATTATTAGTATAATTTATTTTTTGTAGTAGTTTTCTAGTAATTTTGATTTAGATAACAAAATTTATAAAAAATTTAGTTAACACGCCTTTTTAGAGGAATTGGCCATTGTTGCAAAGGATTCAAAGCTGTGTTGTAAATTATGTTCATAGCTTCCATTTAAATATCAGGTTAAAAAATTATGAAAATAAAATTATACTTAATAATAATAATTTATATTAATTTGTAATTGCGATTCTTGAAAATGGATTATTTTAATTATATTATGATCATTCTGTAAGTAAAAGTTAAAAACTAACAACTTTACTTGATATAAAAATTAATTGTTAAATACGGTTGGTGATTGAATTATTGACTCAAGAAGTCACTGTAATATATTTCATATATTGCGCTTCTTCTGCTTGTAAGGAGAATTATAAGTACCCGTTTCAAATAGCTGAATTCGTAAAAAACTTTTCGATTGAATTCATAAACGTTGAAGTACTCTTGGGTGATTCGGAATAAATTAAAGGTCAAGAAGTTTTGAATCCGTAGACACGTATTCAGAACGATTCTTTGGAGTAGATTGATACTTGTAACTGTTAATGTAACAAGTTAAATTAACTGTTTATAACTAATTTCAAATTAGCTGATTAATATTTTACTTGTAAATTTGTTTAAAATATATTTTTATAAAAATAAATGCCACACAGTTTCATTCCATCCGTGTTTGTCGTAAACGTCATCAAAAATGTCGTAAATGTTTCAATGTCTGGTACTACGATCGCCAATGGCCCTTGGGGAAAAGCCTATCATAGATTATTTTAATAGTTTATAAAATGTTATCTACTCTGTGTCATCGGCAACAAACGCGAGTTAAAATGTGCCTAAACCCCGAATTGCTAATACGAAGTGTTAGCTTGTCTCTGCAGCAGTCATAGTAATGCAAGTGCTACTGATTTAATGAAAATATCATTTCAAACTTAACGAAATTACATTTATATTAGTGGAATTATATAAGTATATTTTATATTTTTTTTTATATTGTGTACTGTTTTTTATATTTTATAAATCCTATCTGAATTTACGACTATTGAACTGAAGTGCGGCAAATATTCTCAGTATAATGAAAAGTTTTAATAAACACTCAGAAAATAATGGCATAACATTCGAGCGCTCGGTACGTAAAGAACGCGCGTAAGTACATACATGAAGTGACGAGCCCTGTCTATGTCCTGAACTCGTCCTACTTATATAATGTATAAGTATTTGTACAATTGGTTGTTAGTCGCGCAATCACACCTACATTTGTCAATTTAAAACTCATTTGGCACATTATGATGATGATGATAACTATGACGGTAGTTTTTATTACCAGAGGATGTTAATCGGTGAATATTTCTCATCAAATATTTATTAATAGTCATCACTTTGCACGTAACTAAACTGTTATATGAAACTAAAACTTGTTTGATCTAACCAGTGTAAGACAATATGAAAGGTTAATAACATTTTATTATATAACTGATTACATTTACAGTAACTACAATAGAAAATTTAAATTAACGTAAAGCCCTATTTCTTTACACCAAGAACGCTGGCTGCATTTCCATGGTGAATAATTAAACTTAACCTTTGTGCGATGGAAAGAACGAGTCCTCTCATCGACGACGGCTACAAGTTGCAGGTATAATTTCGTTAGGAATTGCACTGCGCGGTTACCACATCTACAGCAAATTACACAAATACATAGTCTTCCCTTACAGAGTCATATTTACGCCACTTACCCAATTCAGCTGCCTCTGGTGCCGCCTGTCCCTGATCGATGTACACTTGACATGAGAACCCCAATGTATCTACACAAGTAGCGTCCCATACAAGGGCTTTGCCTCACTCCCAAAGGTCCAAAATCATGCCATATACTTGTTTTGTATAGGACTAATGTCAGTTGAAAACAGAGTTCATTTCATAAACATAGCATTGCATTTTTCTAGTTAACAACTTTTGTATTAGTTTATAATGTTTCAAATCAAATTATATTTAATTTTGGTATCTATTGTATATACTGTAAAAATTAACTTTAGCATAAATAAAATACCTGAAGAGTACAGTGGTTAAAATACAACTGAAAAAAAAGGCTTTTGTAAGAAATGGTAACAAGACAAATAAAAATTATTGATTTAGTTCCAGCTTAGATGTCGAAAACTTTGCATTTAATTTGCAAAACTTTAATTAAAGTGTGAAGAGAGTGTTAGAAGAGATGTCTGAAATTCATTTCAAAGTGCTTCAGATGTACAGTGTGCAAAAAATTTCCAAAAACTAAAATGCAGGCGTAACAAATAACATTGTTGTTCTTTAAAATCTACAAGCTTTTACGACTGTATACCTCATACTAGGGTGGCCAGTGGACTAGACATTTATTTTTGACGTTTCAACCCACTTCTTATCAGACCTTATTTGTCCAGATGGTGAGTGAGACACAATCTTAGTGTTCCGGCCTACAATAAAAATTGTGCTTCAATTTCGAAAAACTCATTGGTGCCTGCGCTCGAAGAGGATCCAACTCGGGTCTTCTGCTGATTGGGACCCAGATCCTTGTTATGTTGTGTTGCTTTTCTTGTCTCTAACACTGCGTCTAACTCTTCCTCGGTTATTAGATGAATATCACTATTGTTATCTGTCACTTTTTTTTCTCCACTAATATATATACAGTTCTACTTGATTGGTTCTTTGTAATCTCGATTACACTCTTCGCAAGTGCTTATTTGTTAAGTAGCCACAAGGCCTTAAACCATAAATATTTTTTCATTGTTGTAAACTGATATCTTTAAATGTGACATCTGATGGTGCAAACTTATATAAATATTTTTTACCCATCTCCCCCAGAAAAAGGGTAATGTTTTTCGAGCGTATTTACGTATGTCTTTTTCTTTGACTTGCTAGCCTAAACAGCTTGATATATTTCAACTTGTGTCGTTAGATCCGTCGTCATTGTGGGACTGACACGGGGTATAAAATATAAATATTTCTCGAAATTAAAAAAGAAGAAACAGGAAATAAAAAACATATGCAGTCAGTTTTTTTATGAATAACTTAATTGCTACTTGTTTTGATCAGTTTAAAAGAATCGCGAGTATTGTACCATCTCAAAATAATTCTTGAACAGATAAATACTAGACACCAGATATTAAGCAGCAGCTTTTGCTGCTACTCGAATGGGTTGGCTCGACCGGGATAGTACCGCAACCTCGTAGAATACCGGCGTGAAGTAGTAGTATCTTGTGCTTCTGCGTTGCATTCGGTGAGTAAGGTAACCGGAGACCTCTCCCTCCTCCTTCCTCCCCCTCATAACTTCCATCCTCCAAATATCCTTAAAAACCAGCAACGCACCTGGAGCTCCTCTGGCGTTGCAGGTGAACGTGGGCAACAGTAACCACTTAACGCCCAATCCGCTTGGCGTGGTGATTATGGCTAATCTTCCTTATGGGAGAGGCCTATGCCTTGCAGTGGACTATTTACAGGCTGTTAAGGTGAAATTAGTTAAACAGTTAACCTTTTTTTACGTTCTTTAAAAGAAACACGTGCTTCGATAATTATTAAAAGGTTATTGTTTATTATTTGGTTATTTCAAATTTTAGTAAAATTTTAATCAAGTTCTATTTTTAAACTCTTTAATTTCTCTTGGCTTCATTCGTTATTCGAATAGACTAATTTGGGCCCAGGAGAGAGAGAGTCTGAGCTGACTTTTTCAACTTTCTTAATTTCCATTACTTCTTAGTTTGTACTAAAGCTATAAAAAAAATCCATCTGCCGATAGCCGCGTAGCTTAGTAGTTAGCGACAGTTTTAACTCGAGTGTCTTGCTTTCAAAAATATTGTGCATTAAATGTTTATTTCAAATCCCAGTCGTAGCTAAATATTAGTCCTGCACACAAATTACTGGATTTAAGGATTGGATTTTACTTCGTGTAGGTTTCTTCTTCCGATCTCGTCGTAGTACCAATAGCCTTAGGGCGCGGACCGCGAAACATGACATAGCAGGTTCGAGCCTGTCGTTCCAAATCATGAACAACTCCAGATACAACCTTTCAGGCATAGAGTCGTTAAAAGTAATTTAAATAATGTTATTAGCATTGCTAATAGCATTATTTTCCTAAATAAGCTTATACACAAGTACGGCGAGTCGTGCGAAATATCTCTACCTACCCGATATGGATGACGGGCGTAAGTGCTTATATTATATTAAATAAACCCAGTTAACTGCCCTTAGCAATTTTCTTTTTGATGGATTGAACTATATCTTACGTGTACAAAGACAGTATCAACTTTCACTAAGGAATATACTGGCCGTGAATGAGGCTAAGTATCCCTGGGATAAGCTTATATGAAACTGTCGCGTAAATCCAATTAAGCTCATGAGACACTGCCAGCTTCACGAAACTAGACAGCGACGTTTCTCTAATCCTAGATAAATTGTAGTCTGCAAATTTACATAGATTGAAGAAATATTGAAAAATAAAAACAGGTGATATGATTTAACACCCAACACCACGTAACATATTTTCGTATAATTGTCAGATAAATATCGTTATGAAAGTTGAGAGAAAATTTAATTTTGTCAGCACGTGCTAAGAAAGTAACGTGGCAACTCGAACCAATGACGAATTTTCTTTTCGATACCAACTTTTTTTGGGAATCAAACATATCTTATCTGGATTAATGTAGTTTGAAACTGTACAAGAATTTTTGAAATCGGTCTAGTGGTTTCAAATATTACCCACACATATGCACAAACTCACATTTATTTTTATACTCTATTTATGTTATTTTTGTACAGATCTGCCATTACAATTAAAGCAATTATACATTGAAATCCGAAGTAACTTATGAGTACGCTCAATTTTTCTCCCAACAGTTATAAAAGTACACGAGTAACCTAAGTTTAGTCCACGGTCCTGTAGTTATCTAGGTCGTTTATCGACCATCGTTCGCCTCACCTCGACCCTATCACATGGATCCTGGGTACGTATCCCAGCCAAAGCTAATGTTTGTGCAGGAACACAAATTATTAGATTCGGATCTGGTCGTGGTGTCTTGTGATTCATCTATCCAACACTGTATCCATCCCTTCCTTCAATCTTATCGCAAATGTGGTACACCGAGTATAGGAAGGTAAATACGAGTGAAAGTCTCTTTGTCTGCGGGTACACTTGCAGCATTATAATATCTCCCGCGAAGTTGACAACTGCCTTGTAATCGGAAGTTGTCGCTGTGGTCGAAATCGCCCAGGAGTACAACAAGTCATTTATAGTAAACAAAATAATGATTTGATCTAGAAGGACTGGCATATTGAAATAAACACAACTAGAGCTTTCGTTTATTTCGCATAAGAATTGTCTGTTTGTCCATTCCGGGCAGCGAATGTTGGAGCTACTCTTAGATTTTCCTCATTCCGTAATTAGTCGATGGAATATACCTTCATATTTCGACGCATTTAGAATGGATTACGCAGTGGATTGCAACTTCTTGCCGAAAGCTACTAAACTTACAATCTTAAAGGTCAAGGGAAATCAATCTTAAAGGGAAAGGTCTATGTTCTTCAGTGGACTACGCATTAGCGTTAGTACATTTTTATTGTAGCTATTAATGATAGAGATTGAATAATATATACCGTTTAGACATTTATGGATTTGCTTTAATTTAAACGTTAAGTGATAGTAGTTAAGCTAACAAAAACATTGTAATATTTTTAATTATGTATAACATTATTTTTATAATATTTTTATAATTATAAAGATTTTGATGGTTTTGTTAGGTGTAAAACGAGTTTTCTTGTTTGAAATAGTACTAAACATATACAACAAGAATATTGTGACTGAAACATTTTCCCTTCAACATTTCTCTCTGAATATCTACCTCCCTCAAGTTTTTCTTCAGATACCTTAATCCTTTTTAATAATTCTATCTGAAAAATACTGGATATCTATCGTTCTTTTTCATGTTTCTTTTTTTGGCTTTAGCGTCTGGGAATGTGAAAAAATACGGAGAGAAATTGGTTAAAGTACACCTAAACGCAAGATCTATCTGTCAAGCCAGAATGCAGTCTAGCAAGTCTAGCATTGCGTTTCTTGCGCCCACACGTGTTCAATCTATAGGGACAATATATAAGAGCTTTTACATAACGATTGATTTTGAAGTGAGATGAATTCACAAAACCGTAAACCATAAAAAAGGCACATAGTTTTATATGTGACATTATTTTCCTAAAGAAAATATTTGCAAAATGGACTATAGCTTTGTTCCATTAGTGTAAAGGCATGAATGGCAGTAGATTTATGTACCGTTTAAGCAAGTAAATGGCTTCTGACCGCGGACGTACAGTTGATGCGAAACACTGTGACCATTAACAGATACTCTTTTTAATTAAATTGCATAATAGGCTTAAAATGGAAACAGTGTTTCGTAATTACAACTTTCACGTTTTTTTTTTAATTGAAAAGTTTTTCGTGAAACATTAGGGTTGTTTTAAGATTAGCTGATGATGAAGCGAAGTTAAAATTTTCTTTTTAGTCTCTAATGCCCCTAATAATTCAACGGAAAACAAAGACGACGAAAGACTAATTTTTTTTTACATAATTTTTCATTAAAGCACTGCCTTAAACCACCTGAATTTATTGGTTTTCCATAACAATTGCAAGGTCGTCTCTCCGCCTCGTGAGTATTCTACAATGTATTTGTCTGTACAACGTTGCCATGATATATTTTAATTCTTGACTGGTTTACGATCTAAGTGGCCGGTTCATTGTCACTTCTACCCGGCGGATTGCATCTTGTAGTAAAACACTGACAAGCTAGGTGCTTCACCTGATTGTAAGTGATTTACCATTGCCTACGTACACCTGCAACACCAGAGGAGCTGCAGGTGTGTTGCCGGCTTTACAGGATATTTGGGCGATGGGAGAGAGTATATGGAGGGGGATGGAGTAGGTGGTGTTTAGGCCTCTAGTTACTGCACTCAGCTAACAAAATGCAGGAGCTCAAGATGCCTCTACTTTACGCCGTTATTCTGCGAGGCTCTGGTATTGCCGAGGTCGAGCCCATTCGATCAGTAGCAAAAGCTGTCACTGGCCTCTGTCACGTGCTAAAATGTGCATACATAAGAAGGCCATAAACCAGAGTTTGGATTCCGGTACCTGCACCACTAATATTATTAATTTAAATTGGTTTGGCTAAAAAATGAATAAATAAATAGAACATTTGAAATTCGCCTACCCGCACTGAAGCAGCGAGGAGAACCTTTACCGACTTCAAAACCCTGTACTGCAGTGGGATAGTTACGTATTGCTACTTTACATTACTTTAGTCATAATAAGAAATATAAATTACCAATAGATTACAAACAAGAATTTTCCGGAAACCACTTTAAAACATAAAATTTGCAGCTTTTCCCCAACCACATCCGTAATTAACTTGTAGTTTCATCCGAAATTAAATTATTTAGCCAAATTTCTGAATATGTGGAGCAGATAGTTTAAATATGTATGTTGTATATATTTTTTACACATTTATTACGTACATTACGTAACACAATCGTTATTACGTAAGAAACTTCCGTCATATTTCCACCATTGCACATAATATTTTTCAACATGATTGTTATATTCTATTATGGAGTGGGACGTTAAAAAAAACAGAATTGCAGTGTTCACTTTGCAGAAGATGCGATCGGGATGCAGAGATTAAAGGGTTAATCGCTTCTTGACTTCCATAAATATGTACACGTATAGTTTATTTTCATCACATAGTTTCTTTAAAAAAAATCAGCATTTTAATAAGTAACAGAAGTTATGGCCGTACTAGGTATATGCTACTGTTCTTTTCCCCTATACATTATTGCATAATATCGTTTCGAATTTTAAGAGATCTATTGCCTCGTGTACATCTTTATTGAAAATTACTTTTAATTATGGTCAGTCAACTAAAATCTCCCCCAAAAATATTTGATAGGACGGACGCCTTTGCCCTTTTTCGTGGGCATTTTCAAAGTGCTACTTTATTTTACATTACTATGTAAAGAAACTTTAAATAGAAAATAAGGTTATCTTAAGCCCCCCTTTCTACAGTTGTTAATCTCTTCGTAGCATAGTGACTACAATAATACATTAATACATTTTTTAACTACATTAATTCAATGTAGTTAAACCATTAATGCGCAGCCCATTGTTATCTGGTAAGTGTCGCTCTACTCATGCTTGTACGATATAAAGTACAAATTCTGATATCATATACGTCAGCGATGACTCAGTAAAAGTAGGTCATCATCATAGAAAGGTACCGAGCATAGCTAATATGTATGCGTGTCGATACGCATGGACAACATGCACAGAATGGCAATATTTCAGCATTTTTTTTTTATGGAAGAGACGGCAAACGAGCTAGCGGTTCACCTGATAGTGAGTGATTACCGTCGCCCACATTCATCTGCAACACCATAGATGTTCCAGGTGCGTTGCCGGTCTTTAAGGACATTTAGGAGATGGGAGGGAAGAGCAGGGAAGAGGTGTGGGCCTCCGGTTACCTCACTCACCGAACGAAACGCAGAAGCACAAGATTCCTCTACTTCACGCCGGTATTCTGCGAGGCCGTGGTACCAATCCAGTCGAGCCGGCCCATTCGAGCAGCGGCTAAAGCCGCCGCTTGGATCTACCACGCTTAAAATGCGCATGCCAGAGAGGCGCTAGTCAGGCCCACACCGTAGTCGCGCTTGGTCCAGTCTCCTGTTATCATGTCGCCGACCCGCACTAAACAACAAAGCTCATACTTCAAGTTGGTCGGCAGCTAACTAATGATAAATATGAACTCATAATAAGGCCAGTGTTCGTTTATTTTAGTTATTTGAGTTGGTTGTAATACAAAGCTGGGATCTAATTTTGTATGAGAATTATACTGTTACTGGGCTTTGAGAGAAAAATAAATTAACAATTATGATACACATTATTTTTAATTACCTATAAAACTAAAAGTGTTAAAATTTACTTAGCTATAAAATTAAAGGAGACATAGACAACCTTACAATAGTAAGCATATACGTCTCATACGGGGCAGGAGTTGCATTATTATTCTGTTTTAACGATAGTGATAGTAAGTGTATGCAATAACAATTTGAAGTTCTCATTTGTACGATCTCCATAGTCTAAGCGGTTGCCGAGCGCAAATAACGTTTCTCGCGGTCAACTATTAAATGGGTGACCTCTTGAATAGCATTTATTCTCCAGCGACTTCATACTTTGGAAGCCACATTAAACCATTATTCCCAATATTGTTACTTAACGGTGGTTTGGTAGGTCCGTGGTCTAATTTGGAGCCTTGAAAACTTATGTCATCCGGTTGCTGGTTAGACTGGTGAGTGCTTTTACTCGCTTAAATAAAAAAAGACAGCAGTATTCTCAATTGTTCTTTCACTTGTAATTAGAATATAATTTATATTGTTTCAGTTTAACGCGACAAGGATCATACAAACTTTGACATTTGTAATTTTAGTATGATTGTTTTCTAAATTCCTCCATATTCATGTAATTTTCTCTTAACTTTACTCCGCCTTGCCTACATTCGACTTATCTCGTGATACGATCACGAACTCTTAGAGTGCCTAGGATGTTACGTATGCAATCACGTGTCGTAACGTCGCACATAAATCGTAGCATTTTCGTCTCCGTGATTTAAAGGTCTCGAGCAGGTGTTAGACTAAGGTCGGCAAGTTTTTGCAACCAAAAGTAGAGTCTAATGGCGATTTTGTGCATTTAGCCTTTGACTTTTACAGGCATTTTACCTTATGTTACCACTGTGAATCTTTCCTTTACCACTGTAATTTCTTTCTTTACATTATGCAACGTATAGTGCTACAAGTGTAGACCAAAGTGCAAAAAAGATAACCAGTGCATGGTGACTTGCGAAACCTTGAGACGTGAGCATTCACTGCAGGCCGTATTAGGAAGCTCAAAAAATTTGCAACGAGGATATCTACCCCAGAACCGACATTATTGCCGTAAGGATCTGAAAAGCTGAAGTGGCAATGTACCAACTACATAGCTCACAGAACTTACAGGAAAGACTGTGTTGTGGGAAGTCGGGAAGCAGGTGGTTCAGTGACCGTGCTTTATGGCAATCTTTGGGGAAGCCATATGTTCAGCAGAGGGCTTGTGATACGCTGAAATGAAACGAAAGTGTGTACACACAGAGGAACGTATCTGTTTTCACTTTTCCATACCCGAATAAATACTTTTCCAATAATATCGGAAGAAGGTTCAAATACAGTGACAGAGCCACTGCATTTGAACCTTCTTCAATATCGCAAAGTTGCAAAATTCCACTTACTAATCACGAAATGTTGGGTTCAAAAGACCTAAAAAACTGATATTGGGCACATACAAAATTTCTTCTTATGCTTCGGCCTATTTATACCACTGCTCAACATAGGCCTCTCCAATAAAGAGCCCAGCCAAAGGTTTGCCCATACCACGCCGCGCAAACGGATTGGTAAGCACAGTGCCAATAGCACAATAGGTTGAGGAATTTGGGTTCGGCAAATTCAGATGGTTATTCCGCTATCACTCAGTTTTCATTGCTAAGGTGCACCTCATGCAGATGTTGGCTTTTGTTCTTGGATCGTTAAGTAAAATATGTGGAAATATTTTACTTAACGCGCCTATTACGCCGCCTGTGAAATATTATAATCTATAGCTCATTCTTTGATTTCATGACGGAACGTAATATTTTTATGAATTCACTGCTAAGAGCGATTTCCTCTTCATGGGCTTGCGCCATCGGAAATAGCCCATTTCCAATGACTCCGTTTTGTTGAGAAATATTATGTCCTAGATATCTAATAAGAAGTATTTTCACCTTTACAATTTTGAACGTTTAGATTTCCATACCGTGCCCAGATAGCATTATCTGCTAATTAAGAATAATAACTACCGTTAACTTAATCATTTTTAAATGTTGGATTCGAGTTCAATATTTTATGTGGAGATCTGGTAGCAATGAGTTTTCGGACACCAAGACGGCGTTACTTATAATTTTACAATGGTCTATGAATCTTATTCGAGAAAGTTGATGAATGGCACACAACGGTAACGTAACGAACGCTTAAATGAATTCTTAGTAAATAATATAATTATTTCGTAATAGGAAATTTATATATAAGCAATTGCGCTGGTCCCCTATGGGGGTAAGTAGGGATTACGGATTTCCATTTGATTCGTTGTTCCAGTAAGGTTTACCCATATACCGGGATATAAAACATGATGGGAGGCGATACTCATCGCCGGATTTGCTCCAAAAGATTTTCATGAGATTTTGAATGTATTTCCTTTAAGAAACCAACGGCTGGAATGGGGTGGTAGATTATTACACAGCAGATTGAATAATAATACTAACATAATAAAATTATTAGTACGAAAATAAGTCTGACTATCTTTTTGGTTACGTTTTCACGGCTGTACCGCTGAACCAGTTTTGATGAAATTTTGAAAATACCTTAAAACCGGAGAAGGATTCCTTCGGATGTAATCAGTCAGAATCATATAAACTGGAACCATATGTACGAACCAACTTTTAAATAATCTGTGCTGGCGTGGACCCTGATCTCTTATTTTCTGTGCTACGGTACTTAAGACATATTTTTTTATGCAAAAGGGTGCAAACGAGCTAGCGGTTCACCTAATGGTAAATGATACCATCCACGAACATCTGCAACACCAGAAGTGCTCCAAGTGCGTTGCCAATTTAGGGTTTTTGGAATACCATTTAGGTATATTTGGGGGATGAGACAGAGGATGGTCAGGGGGATGGGGAAAGGGAGCAAGCCTCCAATATCAAATATCTCACTCTCCGAACGAAACGCAGAACCACAAGATGGCCTACTTCACACCGGTATTCAGCGAGGTCGTGGAACTACCCCGGTCGAGCCGACTCATTCGAGCAGCAACTGACGCTGCTAGTAAGCTCTTCCATGTCAAAAAGTTTTAAGTGCCAGTTGCACCAGCAATGTTCGTTTCTGATGGATCTTAAAATAATTCCAAGCTACATTACTAAGCAAGTACATTCGATAAGAGAAAATAACTATTTTTATGAAATCTATTGCAATACTGAAAATTATTTAAGCAATATAAAATATTAAAGAATATAAAATTCTAGCCAAGAAAAATCATACTCAATATTCTAACTGAAATAATTTATAAAATGGTAGCAGGAAATCATGCAGACGTAGCCAATCGAGCATGTGGCTTGCCAGCTGCGGTGTTATTACATCTTGCGGTCAATGTAATATTTTCTTTCGAAATAATCAACCGGAAACACCTGGTTTCACGGTCGATCACTAGCTCTTCTCAGAAGTATTAACCATATATAATTTAATACATTAAGTAGATTTCTTATCAAATCGACGGAACAGACATACACGAACGCACATGCACATACGTATAAACAGATACATACACACGCATTATGTTATACTTCATTGTTAATTCAAGAATTATTGTAATTTAAATTAATTGTATTTAACTGTCTCTGTCGAGATCTATAGAGAACGATAGTATATCATAGTATTTTCTATGTTAGTAATTCCTAATATTAAATTCTTGTAAATTGATGCTCTTTGAAAGTCTAATAAAGAACTTGCCACATAATGACTTGAGATTAATAAGACCGGCCAAGAGCGAGTTTAACTAGCACACCAAGGGTTCAGTGCATATACCTATATAAGGTTTTACGCCTTTTTTAAAAAAAACGTTACCTTCCACTATAGGAATTTCTCATGGACAAACACCGAGACCGGGAATTATTATTTGTAGTCCATACAAATACTAGTCCCATGTGGGAATCGAACCCGCTATGGTACTGAAAACTTAAAAAATATATATTTATATATTCAATACTGTTTATTTCGCTACATTTGTGCTCCATTTTATTTAAGAGGTAAGATGGTGATTATAAGTAAATATACATACTTGAGCACGGAATTTTGTTAGCGGTTGGGAATTGGCACTTAAAACATAAAATATTTATGGACTAAAATTTAGTTTGAAAATTTCTTGAAACAAACTCGAAACCCTTGAGAATCATGGTAGCTTAGTGGTCAGGGCACTCGCTTTAGTTTCGTAGAGCGCAATTGACCTGGGTTCGATCGCCGATGCCGCCATCAGTAAAATTGTTAATAGCGATTTTAATTGCTGAATTTACCACTTGCTCGGTGGTGAAGGAAAACATCGTCAGGAAAACTGCATGTCTGAGAAATATAATTTTGAGGATATGTGAAGTCCGGCAACCCGCATTGGAACAGAGTGGCGGACACTTCCGGGCTCCAAAACACCCTCAAATATTTGAGGAGGCCTTTGCCCAGCGGTGGGCATTACAGGCTGTTACTTTACTAGTTTAGTTTTTTGCAACTTAATGACCCAGTAACATACTAGTCTAAAACTAAGAAATTTGACAGACCACATTTTTTTTTCTCGGTTCCTATTTTATGTATAAAAAATAGTTCAGTTAAATTTCTAATTCAATATTCGGTTTTGAGTGTTCTCACTACACCAAATATTTAATTTCAGGTCTGTAACTCATTCCGACTACGTCCTAGAGCTTATACATACGAACGGACAGACAAACAGAGGGATAGTAGAGTGACATTAATAGAGTTCCGTTTTGCCCTTTGGGTACGGAATTCTAAAAATGAAGCTCATTCAAATCGATAATTGTGTTAATCGGTCAAAAGGAGGAATCCTCCGGATACGGATCTCTCGCAGTTTCTTATCACACTTCAAACCCATTGGCCGGAAATTGGGTGCCTTTATTATTGTAACAGATCAAATATATTTATATCAGTAATACTAATATCAGGCTATGTTAGTATTACTGATATAAATATACTTGTTTTTCATCCAGCAGTGTATAACATTATATACTATTTAGATCATAGAAAGAAATAATTGTTTAACCAATTAAAAATATAATAATTTTCGCATTTTCTTCTTCAACTGCATATGTTCAGACGTATTCACATTGAATTCCAAGTCTTTATCTTTTCATTTGCTGTGGAATGTTTTTAAAACTTAAATTAAAATTTCCTTTTCCTGGTTTATAACAAATATTAAAACGTGAATTTTTTTTTATCTTTTTATTGATTTTTTTATATTTTTGATTCGGTGTCGAGTAGAAAAAGTGTGTATGGAATTATTAGTAATAAACATGTATATTTTTTTTAATTAATATATTGTAAAACAATGTTGTACAAATAAAAACGTTTAGAATTTGCATGAACGGTCTTGTGTCGATCATAATAACCTTTTTCACTTACTGATGACTGATATAGGTAAATTTTACAAACGAAAAAAGAGAACAAAAATATATTAACTCCAGTATTACATTTGGTTTAATTTGACGTTGTTTAGGATAATGTATGGTCTAAATGATTTAGCAAAAGAAATTTGAAATACTATAACCATTTTTAAAATAGTAGTTATTCTACATCTTTTCTCGTACGCTTCCGGTTACCTCACTCACCGAACGAAAGGCAGAAGCACAAGATGCCTGGTACCAACCTGGTCTAGCCGGTCCATGCGAGCAGCAGCAAAAGCCACCGCTTATTAATATATATTTTACGTAATTTAACTATTTTACTTTAATACAGAATTTATGAAGATACGTTTTGATGTACCCTTATTAATATTTTTGTTCATAGAGTTCAGTTATTGCTTAGGCACAGAATAGGTAATATTCAGAAGGGAAACCCACTTGCCGACTTCAATTACCGCGCGTCGCTCGGATTTCATCAGTCACATCGTTTACTCTTAGAGTTAGGGATGTCTAAATATATGTTTATAGTTGAGTAAATTTCAATTCGAAAGAGGCCATATATCATCGCCGTATACTGACTCAAGGTTTTGCAAAGTAACGTTGTTATGACGGTGTAATAGTTTCTGCAATAACTTAGGTGGTCGTAATTTCGTAATATATTTGTGTTAGTCTTTTTTTCATACAAAAACATCAAATAAACATGAAAAAAATCGTCCTTTACTCAAAGCAAAAAGTGAATCTATAAACACATGATTTTGATATATATATACGTAGCTTATTGTCAAATCTCGCATATTTTACGTGTACATTGTATGTGAAATTCTAGAGACAGAACGAATATTTAAGAAATAAATAAGTTTATACCATGTAATAATAATAAGAAACGATAAGATTCACTAAATGGCCCCAACCGAGAGCTTTCTGATTCACTCAAATATCTACGCCACTGTTCACATAAACAATCGTAAGTATAGAAGGTAATTTAGATTTATATTAATTAATGTAACACTTTTAAAGTTGCTTTTTCCCGAATTCAAATTTGGAATTTATTATGTAATAAACTTCGATCGACTTGCCGTAATTTTACCGATTATGTCACCGTGATTGTTAATTTACATTATGGAGTGGGCGTTAAAGAAAACAGGATCGCAGTTATTGCATCTTGGGTATGGAGCCGTCAGTAATTTTTAAAACGATTACATTGTTGGACTACTGCGTTGCTTAGTGGTTATCATACCTGACTGCTGTGCCATGGGCTCTGGGTTCTAATCCCAGCGGATGTCAATATTTGTGCAGAAAGCATAACATATACGTACATATAGTACAATGTAACTTTTTTTGTTATTACATTATTTCAAAAAATATGTGCATTTTAATTTGTAACAGAACTGAGCTTACTATGACCATACTAGTTATATACAAATTATTTTATGTAACACAAATTAAGCTTACCCTTGTCAAACCGAAACAATACACTTCCTAAAGCCGTTGAAAATTCAAATGAATACAATTACTCGTTAATGAGACATCAAACACCATTATGCTGTTTTGATGAAGTTGTAACAGTGTCAGTAACCAAAGCTATATTAATCATTAATATTTTTAAAAAGCTTAACAGTTAAAATAAACAGTAAAATGGTCTATTGGTATTTCAAAATCTACTTTGACAAATTTTACCAACCAATAAAAAGATGTTAAGGGCTTGATAATTTTACCCCTAAACATAATACCCCCCGGTATACAAAAATATTTAGAATCTATCATCTACGGTTGCCCCTATATGTATTATAGGTACAGGTTGTACCTTATAGCACAGGTGTAAGGGCTTATTTATATTAAATGTGCATATGAACTTATCTGGTTTTTGAGTAAATTGTCGTCATGTCTTATATTTTGTTATCTTTAGATTAATTAATGGTGTCACTTGTTCGTTTTCCCGTCGTCTACAATGAAATAAGCTCTGCTGACCTAATTCCCAATTTATTAAAATGAATGTCTCTTGGTCCTCCTCAGTCCGTAAATATTTTGGTAAGAAAATTTTGTCCTCATTTTTTTTGCGTCAATTAATTGCGTTATAACACAACACGTTATGTTTATGTTTTAATTGGAAAGAGTAAGGTAGGTTCAAGGGTTTCTGAAATGAGTGTAACATTAATTTTTAGCTTCATGCGTAATTTAAAAATCATCCACGATGCATTTTCTTTAAATTATGAATTAGGATGATTATCATGTAGTCTTAAATATACTGTTCTTTTTTTTATTCTAAACCATCTTTTATGCGTAACTTCAACCGAATTTGAACGGAAAAATATTTTTTATTAATTAGACTTGCATCTTCATATGCTCGTGTTATTTTCCGCATGGAAAATTCACCAATCGGTACTTAAAATTATGGTTATCAATTTTGGCACTACTGACAGCACCGGAAATTGATCTTGCACAAAAAAAACTATAGAGAAGTGTAACAAAAATTATAATTTTTTTATCAATTTAACATTAGTACATTAGGCAGGAAGTTAATTATTTACTTCCTATGGAACAGAACAAAGCACACAATTTTCTGTTGTAAAAATGTTTACATATGGTCTCGGAGGAGCAGTAAAAAAGCAATATGTAGAACCAAGTTCATGTTACTATTATGGATAAAGAACTAGACGATATATGGTACCTTGCATATAATAGAATAATATATTGCAGATAGTGAATGTTCTAGTAAACAAGTATTCATTTCAAAATAAGTTAAAACAACTGTAGCTTTAAAAAAATACAACAAATGCAGCGTATAAAAAAGTTGTAAGTTAGTAAAGAAAATATTTGTATTTGTTTTCCGAAGAATAATTCTGTTAAAGACAAGGATAGTGTAAGCTTGAATAGAGAAATAAAAAGCTCAGCTTGGACAATCGAGTACAATACCTTAGTGCTCTTAAAAACGAGTACAACTCTGCCTCCAGGTCCTTCAAAAGAGTTATCGCTGCGGCAAAGTTAAAGCACATTGGCAGAATTGGCGAGAGATTAGTTCGCCTCCCATCGGGATCCCGCGCATTCTGGTCTCTCGCCAAGGCTGTCCAGGGGAATTTCTGTCAGCCATCTCTCCCATCTCTACACAAGGAGGATGATTCGCTGGCCCGTACTGCAAAGAAAGCCGATCTCTTGGGCTCTCTTTTGCATCAACTCGACTCTTGATGACCGGGGAAACTCTCTACCTACCATCCCGTGGTGTAAGTGCTCCATGCCGGAAATTCAGTTTCTGCAGAGCTCAATGCGAAAGGCACTCCGCTCCTGGACATTCATAAGTCGAGTGGGCCGGACGGAATCCCTCAATTGTGCTGAGGATGTGTGCCCTGAGTTGGCACCGGTTCTCACGCGTCTTTTCCGGCACTCCTACTCTTCAGGCGTCGTCCCGGAATCTTGGAAGACAGCATTTGTGCATCCAATACCCAAAAAAGGCGACCGCTCCGATCCGTCCAACTACAGGCCTATTGCCATCACCCCCTTGTTATCTAAAATAATGGAGTCACTCATCTACACCCAGCTCCTGAGGTACCTGGAGGAACACCAGCTGATCAGTGACCGACAGTACGGTTTCCGTCGCGGACGATCAGCTGGTGATCTTCTAGTTTACCTGTCTCACCGATGGGCAGAAGCAGTTGAGTCTAAGGGGGAGGCTTTGGCGGTTAGTCTGGACGTAGCGAAAGCATTTGATAGGGTTTGGCATAAAGCGCTTCTTTCAAAGCTTTCATCTTACGGGGTTCCTGAGAGATTGTGCAACTGGGTCACCAGCTTCCTCACGGATCGGAGCATCAAGGTTGTTGTCGACGGTGCATGCTCGGACCCCAAACCTGTGAATGCTGGTGTTCCACAAGGCTGTGTGCAATCTCCCACTCCGTTCCTTCTGCATATCAACGACATGCTACAAATCAGTAGCATTCATTGCTATGCAGACGACAGCACGGGTGATGCCCTATATACAGGCCGTGCGAATATTTCTCGGGAACACGTCGACGAGTGCCGGAACAAACTTGTGTCTGAAGTCGAGACCTTGTTATTCAAAGTCTCGGATTGGGGTCGTCGTAATTTGGTCCTATTCAACCCCAAAAAGACACAGGTTTGCGCGTTCACCGCTAAAAAGAATCCCTTTGTCGTGTCTCCTCTTTTTGAGAACATTCCCCTTATTGCCTCAGCCAGTATCAGAATCCTTGGCGTTGACATATCAAGCGACGTTCAGTTCCGTGGTCACCTGGAGGGAAAGGCCAAATTGGCCTCTAAAAGCTTGGTGTGCTCTGTAGAGCGGGACAGTATTTCATGCCGGTCCGCCGTTTGCAACTTCATAAGGCGCAAGTTCGGCCCCACATGGAATACTGTTCTCATCTCTGGGCAGGGGCACCCCAGTACCAACTCCTTCCATTTGACCGCATCCAACGTCGAGCGGCTCGAATTGTCGGCGACTAAGCTCTCTCTGATCGTCTTGATCCTTTGGCCTTGCGAAGAGATGTTGCTTCTCTTTGCATTTTTTACAAAATTTTCCACGGGGAATGTTCTGAGGAACTTTTCGGATTGATCCCAGCTGCTGAGTTTCACCATCGTACATCGCGACAGAATTCGAAGTTCCATCGATACCACCTAGATGGTTGGCATTCCACCACAGTGCGTTTTAATCGAAGTTTTCTGCCACGCACTTCGATTTTGTGGAATCAGCTGTCGCCAGCAGTATTTCCGAACAGTTACGACTTAGGGACCTTCAAGAAAAGAGCTTATTCCTTCCTTAAAGGCCGGCAGCGCATCTGTAGCTCCTCTGGTGTTGTGGATGTTCGTGGGCGTCGGTGATCACTTACCATCAGGTGAGCCGTACGCTCGTTTGCCCCTTCTTCTATAAAAAAAAAAAAAATACTATTTCATGGTGGCGACGTGAAATAATCAGCTACCCTATTGCATCCTGTGGGTATCGTAAAAGACGATTAATAGAAACGGGAGTAACATCTCGTGGATTTCCACCGTTCTGTAAAGAGGCGGAGAAAGAATATTATAAGCTTAAGTTAAGATATTTTGATATATTTTCGTCAATGTACATCGAATCTACTACTGTGGACTACAACGACTTTTGAAGTATTTTATATATTTATTACAAATCTCTCTTCTTTTCCCTATCCCTCCAGTAACTAAGGTTTAATAAAAAGATAAGTAAAAGGTAAGTATTTAACCCTTGTCACACGATGACAAAAGGCTACGTGGGGTCTGTAAAGTTGAACATATTGAAGTCGATCATTGTGTTTATCAGTAAAACGGAAGCAGCACCGCAATTTTGCCGCGCGCTCGAACCTCATTTCCGGGAGTCAGATACGAGGCGCCAGTCAGCAATTGTGAATTGAGGGTCTTTGTTTTTATGAAGCTTGAGAAAAAACTTAAAAGTTTTGATATGATACTAAAATTTGTTAATTTTGTATAATAGAGTCAAGTAAAGAAAGAGTCGCATATTTCGAACAAAAATAACGATTTCCCGCTGAAGGTTCGTGAATATTCTTGGAAAACGTTCTGTAAAAGATGACATATTTTTTAATTTAGAGATTTTATTTTATAATCGACTTTTACGGAGAAGAACAATATTGGCATCCTCTTTTATTTCATTTAAATTATCATAAAGGTTCTATTTCACGCCTTTTCGGGTCAATTTTAATTTTACTCTACGAAACGTACCTAAGAACCTACCTCTACCTCCTACCTAAATTCCCTCTGTATTGCTGATCTTATTAGTTCATTGCTATGCAGAGCTATCTAGCAAATCTAGAGCTATCATAATTTTTGACAATATTTGTTCTATTATTATAACTGCTGCATAAAATTTGAATTACCTACTCGTAAATATACCATGGTAAAGGCGTATTTTCCCTCTATATCTGAATATCTTACAGGAAATCTTAAATATTATAGAAAAAAAAATTATAATTATATTTAAGATATTTGTTTAAACTTAAAACGTTACACGTATTCTTCAAATACTTCTGTAAATAAATAGAGAACTCCTAAAGTACTCGTATAAGTAATAAATTCTATTTACAAATTGTCTCCTGTTGGGCAAACCTAGGGATATAGGGATTTTTATGTACGTAAATTTATATAGATTTCATCCAAACACTAGTGAGCGCAAGGTCGAAACTCGAAATGGTGCGTTCCATTATTAGTCTGTGTTATTTGGGCTCCTCTCTACTCTCGTCTACCAGCTGTTAACTAATAATGATTTTGGTTTGCCTAATAATGACTAAGCTGTATAGAGGCGACGTAATAAAATCTGCCATCCCAGTTCATTCCGTTCGTGTTGTAAAAGACGACTTAGGGAAATGTCAGAAAAGTCCCACGTCCACTGAATGAATGAAAATTCTATATCCTTCGGCGTAAGAAAGATCCTATTTTTTTTACAATCTACAGATTTCGTAACGAGATTCCTCTGACGGAAAAGAAATAGGCGAAAGTTAAAAAAAAATCCGCAGTTCTTTTGATAATTTTCAATAATTCTAATGCATACATATAAATGAAATTGGTGCTTCCATAGGCTAACTCCAAGAATGCTACGAGAATATAGTGATCAGCACCTATTGAAGTAGCACCTATTACCACAGGCAACCATCATTAATATGCCAGTGAATGGTTGCAGCGTCTGATATTTAACATGTTTGACGCTGTAATCGCTACAGGCTGAGAAGTTGTTCGTTGACAGTTTATTTATCTGGCTACACCATCTGGGATTACAGTCGTGAATTTATCTCTTATTTCGTAGCTGAAACAGAAATTGGGCAACTTGGGTATGTTGTGGACATAAGTATCATACACGTATAGCTTTAAATAGGAAAATTGTAAAGATATGATCTTTACAATTTTCCTATGATTTCGCCCTGTGCTTTCATTGGTTGGTGTGATGGTTTTGCTTAGTACGGTGGCACGCACTTGTGGAAGGCAGCACAAGTCATTGTCGGCTTCTCTTCTCTTCTTTCCAAAGTACCAATTTATTTTTGCAAGCGGATCTCAGCATTTTGTATTTGTTTCACATTTGTACTGGTATATAAAATTATTTGAATTTATGTATGAATATTTAAACGATTTAAACTTAAAACCAATTCCATGGATTTTGATGGAACTTTTTCAAAATGTTGCCTATGTTTCTAGAACCCGATGAAGTGAACTGAAGAAGACTCCTACTTAATATTCCAAATGTGAAAATATGTATGTTTGATGTTCAATCACGCTTAGAGGACTGAACGGATATGTTCGAAATTTGGCAGATATGTAGATTTCGCCATGGAAATGGATTAGATTGCACATGGAATTTTTTTATCCGTAAAATAATGTCTGGCTCTATTAACTATCTTACTAAGGAAATTACAATAATAAGACATTAATATAGTATTGGAGATGAATTAGGTATTAATCTCGTTTATTATGACGTATAGTACACTGTTTGCAGTTTGAATGATATATCACCGACAGTTAGGATGTTCTGCAACCAGATAGCTGACCCGAATCGAGGTGGATGACCTGCTTATTTCGATCGAGCTTATCCAATAGCTTTGGGGTACGAATATGAGTACTTCGTTGCTGTATTTACGCACGCATAAATACAGCAACGTTCAACATTAAATTTCATATATGTACACTCTCATTGATTTACGACATAAATATTTTTTTAAAAAAGACAACTTTATTTTATTATTTTTCAATACTCAGAGTATTACTATTGCGTTTATTAGTGACAATATGTTTAAATTATACTTCATAAAATATATAACTTATACACGTTCATAGAGGGTAATTTCATTTTGAAACGATATTTAACTTTTCGATTTTATACACGAACATACGAACGCTTAATTATATTGGTATGAGATATTAAGCAACGCTTATTGAGTCCTTGACTCTTGTTTAACAAATTAATTTTTGCTTTAATCAAGTTGCTTCAAGGAAGTTATTGTTAAAAAAATATATATTTTCATTATCCCCGCATAGATGATATGATGGTGATGATGATGACCTCCTAGCCGATTAAGATCACGGCGATAACTTCCGAATACCGTCAATCAGTTGTTAACTGCGCAGAAGATATTATAGTGCCGTTAATTTACGCATTAACGATCGCTTTACATTGCATAATACACAAGAGACCTGGGATCGCTTCCCGGTGCTGGCGTCACTTAAACGTAAGAGGTTAGGTTCATCGGTCGGTTTGAATAATTTATTAAAACACGTTTTAATAAATTATTCGTTTGGTAGATCAGTACAGAACTCTCGCAGTGTTACAGAGTACTTTTATAATAAAATCCACCGCCCCCTTTCTTCCTGCGTGTCTCGTAAGATGCGACTAAGACAAAAACTTATAAATTTCATGACAATCTCCGGCATCAACCCCGAGGCTCTCTGTAACATTGTTGTCACGAAGTGAAAATTGTAAAATGAGTAGTGTCAAATGGAAAGTCGTGTCAAAAGCAAATCGTAATCTTTGCCTATCCCTATAGTTAAAAGGCATGAGTGCTTGTCACCTTATGGAAAGATAATCAGGAGCTTGGAAACAAAGGTTCCAATTTTTATTACGTTACATACAACTAAAAAGGTAACTAAAAGCATGAAATCTTATAAACCTAAACCATAATGGGTTAATTTTGAGTATTATTCCTGTCAAGAAAAAAGAGTTAATTAAACAAGTTCTTCGATAAAAATAAAACAGTAATAACTTAATTGTCACTGTTACGTTATGCAACATTGTTTCAATTTTAATTTTTTATTAAGTTGGGGCTTGTTTAAACTTCTAATGACGTCAAAACGCTCTACACCGGTTTGCGAAACATGAATTTCTCAGAGAAGAACCGAAAACCTCTTTTCGGTTCTTCGGTATTTTTTTTACTGTTACAATGACATTTAACTGACTTTTTTAACAGTATTATTAATTTAGAACCCTCTAACGTATCACCTCTACACGATCTACGGGATAATTTTTTTATTAAATAAATTTAAATTTTTCCGTACGTAATGTTTTCAAAGATAAACAACGACGAAGGTGTCAATATGTATCTCCTTGAAAAAGTCGTGTCGCGACTCGCAGAGCTCGTTTCGCTCGCTTTTGTAAAAGGAATACTGTTTCCAATCCAGCTGCAGATCCTAACAATGCCCCAAATGTTAAATGCCTAGCTAACAACTATTATTAAAAAAAACCATAACAAAATATAAGTGACAGGCAAAATTCTAAATTCTAAAAAAAATTTACAAGCCTCTTTATGATATTCAATCAAGTAAGGTTATTGAAATCAAATATTACGAAATTTTAGCATCATATGATTTATGACATACAATTTTCCCCCTCAACTTGTTGAAGTAAATGTTGCGTTGGCTAGAGTCCAGCACGTAGCAAGTAGGCGCACAGTATTAGTACCTATATAATTAATTGTTTTCCTTTTCTATTGTTCTTCCACTTTTCTTTATCGTCGCACGCATCAATTACTGAAAGCCGTATCTGGCTATGACCGTGCTTTGGTTTTGATTTTAACAAGATTATCTTTTTATTTTTAATCTGTCTTTAAGCAAAGGATAAGTTTTTAATTGATGATAAGCAGAATGTTATTTTAATCTGATATCATCAATCAATCATCAATATGGTGCTCCATTTCCGATTTTTGTTGTTCTATTTTGCTTACAGATTAACAATGAAGATATCACTTTAAACAAATTTATTTGACTTGTTACTCTTGTTAATCCGACAACGTGAAATTCTTCAAGTTTTTCAAAACTTTTAGGGTTCCGTACGGATCCCTATTACTAAGCATACGCCGTCTGTCCTTCATTTAAAGATTCCTTCGGTCTGTCTGTCTTCTCTCCTTCCTACATAAGAGTATATTTTGTACCATAGTAGGTAGCCAAGGGTAGGTTCACAGAATATGTGTTATTGTGGCAAATATGTCAATAAATAATAAAAAAAGCAAAAAGTAAAAATGGAGGTAGGGCCCTATACAAGAAATGTGTTTATTTCAAAGTTTTTTTGTGTTTACTCTATCGTAAAACATACAAAATTAGTGTGATTATAGTGTAAGAAAAACAACAAATAATAAAACCGGCCAATTGTAAGTCGAGCTCGCCCTTAGGATCCTGACTGAATGAATGAAAACAGTTTTTTTTCTAAATACGAGTAAACGACACAGCTATATAGTGTGGTTGTTTGGATCTATCGGCTAGTCCAACTCGCACTTGGCCCGTTTTTTATATCAACAAATTGGTAGAGGTCTCTAAATTATTTAGCAGCCAATTTTTGCATACGAAGTCATAAACACAAATCGTTAAATCGTATTTAGATCATGGTATCAATTGTAAAATTAATAACTAGTAAATAGTTTTAACTTTCAATAGACTTGATTTTTTTATCAACAGAAAGATTTTCTTAAGTATTCTTATATGTAAAATTCTGAGTAACGAAAGATGCATTCCGCGAGTATTAAAAATAAAAGAAAACAAACACCTATGTTCCGAAGTTTCGCAGTGCTGTGTCGAGGTTTTTTTTTTTAGTATTTTTCGTATATACTGCGCTTTATAACAACTGTGAAAGTATACGCTTGGATCAGTAGACTGTGTTTTTTTGGTATCATACAACCGGAATTGGTATGTTGTATAATATAACGCGCATAGGAGTTCTTGAATAAACTACTTATTTATGTGGTTTCAACATAAATAAAACTAATTAAATATGTCACAATTATTGATAATCCAGGGACTGTCCCTTTGAATTTTTGATAAAGTTGTCTGAATACCATTATCATCGCTTCAACCGCAGAGTTCTTGACATGTAAATACTAGTTTCACAAAAAACATGTAGAGGAATATGTGTATCGAGCTCTTAAATACAGTAGCCGATAACATGCTACTTCACGATCGTCTTTAACTGAAGTAACGCAGATAAGAGTAGACGGATGAAAAGGTATAAGGCTCATAATATTTTTGATGTGTTCATAATCTCTATAAACTTACTGAAATAAAAGCTACCACTAGATTAAGCTTGGTTCCTGTGCATAATTTTAACTAAAAGTGTGATTTTTGTAACGTTTGGTTTTGCATATTGCACGGAGGTATTGATGTGTATAATGACTAAATAAGTCATCAAAATAAAAATTATATACAGAGGAGTTTTGCTCTTTTGTTTTATTAAAATCAGACTGCTGTACACTTCTGAATACTTAACGATAATCAACCTTAGTAAGTTCATTGCTAGACAATGGTATTTCTATTAAAGTGACATAAAAAGCTTCCATGTAATGCATACAAGATTGCATACATACTCATCACGGCTGGCAGGCGGGATGGTTACCGGTTTAGTCCACAGCATGACATAGGCCTTTTCATTAAGTGCTAACAAAAGCCGGCCTGAATAATTTTATTTATTTATTTATTTAAGCTTCATGCACAAAGTGGTACACATGGCGGACTTAATGCATAGAGGCATTCTCTCCCAGTCAACCATTAGGCTAAGCAGAGATAAAAACGTAATAGAGGCGATACAGCTAAGAGAATAAAACAAGTAAAAGGATATAAATATTAAAATATATACTTACACAGATAGGTAGATACATACATACATACGTACATAAATACATACATAAATACAACTTAGACAAATATACCATATACACATAAAATAATGAATTTTAATACAAAATACTGTAATAAAATGAATTATTGAAAGAATTACTCTCACTCACTATTTTATTAGATGAAATAGCTGATATTTAACCTCCATAACATTAAGATTTATTTACTCTTAATTAAGTTTTAAAACTAGTTTAAAATTCAAATGAACAAATGTGGATATAAATACAATTTGGAAGAGACTGCCGAGATCTTATTTGCTTGTTTTATTAAATATTGAGAATAAAACATTACTAATATTCTGTGAATACTGAATAATTTTGCCAAGAAGTCATTTGAGAAAAATAGTAAATAGTCTTATTAGCTAGGAACATTCTTCATAGAATTTCATCTGTGCAACTGTAGCAAATATAAATAAAAACAGTAATTAAATATATTGAATTAAATTAAGGCAAGAAATAAAGGCAATAAACTAAAAAAAAGTTTAAAAACACCTATACCTAAAAGCACCTATGCGGCAAAAGAGGAATAGCTTGACGAATCAGTAGCGTTTTGCTGTGGTGCTGACAGTATGCATACAGCGTATGGACTGCAAATAATTTTTCCAGGTCTGCGTGTTGATCCATGTGTAATTTATGTACGGAAAACTGTCTCCGAAATACAGAAGAAATTCTTACCGGCGGTAACGTTTATAAAGAAAAATAAATTAAGTGGAAGCAATGGTAAAAGTAATTTAAAATTTATTTCCCATAGCCTGAAATAAATTTACATAATATTTATATTTCTATTCCCTTATATCAAAACTATTTAAGCTGATAAACAAAACAATAAAAAAACAATAGGATATATATTACACGCAGAGGCAAAAAGCGGTTTATGCGAAAAATGGCTGGCGGTAAATAAAATGGTTTTGCCCTATGGAAATCCGTAATCTCTGCAGGCGTGATTATTTTTTGTTGTAATAAGTATGTAATAAAAACGCACTCCAGATAAGATCATCAGACTCGATTAACGAGATTGTTAAAAGTAAAATATGCTACAAATATAACGCATTTCGTAAGATCCAAGTAAAATGTATGTATAGCTTTACAAATTGTTTAGTTATTGATTAATATTCTTATCGGAGATATTTTTAACATATGAAATTCATCATTCGTATTATAACGATGAAAATATTTTGGACAATATTCTCATAATAACTGTCGTTTAATTTAACACTTAATGTGTAGTCTAAACACGAAAGAGTGTTGAGGATTTTTAACTAAATACGTTTAATTTTAAGAGGTTTACTGAAACAGTATGAATAATTTTAAAATTTCATAACCAAATAAAATTATGAAATAGCGATAATATTTTACGTTTTATTACTACGTTTAATTAAATATAACGTGATTAAATATTATTATTGGAACTAGTTCAAATTCGCACAAATTAATTTAGATTAGGAATTTAAGATAGACGACGGCTTGATAATAAAAACAAATTAAAACGATTTTATTTTTCTGATAATAATTTACAAACCTATTTTTCGAGACATAATTATGTCGTAGTTTAGAATACTTATATATACGACGGTAATTATTTGTATAAAGTTGTATCAGATGTACCAGAAATTATTTATGTAATCAGCATATTTTTTTTGCATAGCAAAATTTTGTATAAAATTATGGAATATAGTGAAGGAGAAACAATTTATACAACATGCTAATGTGATTTTTCCTATAAATAATACATATTGCCATGCCTAAAATCTTACATGTCCAAACCAATATTATATTTACTATTAATCAATCCCTTTTGTTACTATTACTTGATTATTATATAATTCTTGTTTTTAATTATCTATATATATTTGTATACTCGTATCAAAGACATACATGATCTTTTTAGAATTATAAAATTACCTTCTGAGTTTTAGATTGTAGTATTCCATATGTACGTTCCCTAAAAACTAACGAAGTGCTTGCATGACTTCTTACAATATTTCATTAACTGTTTTGTAGTCGTGACAAATCGTGTTTCTTCCTTATTTTGGATTATTTAAGTATATTTTATCTATAAATGATGTTTATCATTAGATACTTTATAAAGTTTGTTTTAACGGCCGTAATAGACACAGCATTATAATGCAGCGATGACATTATGATGATGATGGCATTATAATTTGGTTATCTCTACTCAAAGTATTTTTTTTTCTGTCTATAGAGACATATTTTTGACGTTTTAATAAAAATTGGACGTGGGCATTCATGCAGAATCGCAATAAATAGGGAAACAATCTAATCGCGAGAAGTGGGTTTATGACAAGATGGTAGGGTATGTGTATTTATAATAACTGTACTATCCTTCCATAATTAAAGCGAGCTATAGGAGGAGAATTTCAGTTTATTGGTTATGTCTGAATTTATGTATATTGTCTTAACAATCACAACCTGAGACTATAATGAAAATAGCTTAAGACATGCCTAGATAATACCTTAGTTTTTCCACGTTTCTGGACTTAACTTACTGCAAGCTTCGATTTTCTAATGACAGGTCTGGATCTTATGCAGACGTACTGTTAAATGTAAAAACTCTCCTTTATTATGATTCTTATTTCAGTAAAGCATATTTTCATCCCTCATAAGATAAATTATCGTTAACATTTACGTGACATGCATCCAAGTCGAGGGTAAATCGTTTTGCTTATTTGTATTATGATTTATGTCACCTCCACTAAAAACATAAATTTCAGATAAATGCCTGAACTTAATAAATTAAAACAATTACAGCGAAGCAAAATTGGTGTTTCGTTTTTGAATATAACATTATATAAGTTTCGTTCTGCTATGATATAATTCCCGGTGAAATTGTTTACTGCGAAACGGGTTTGAACAGTCCATAAACCTAAGAACAAATTATGTGATAACCAGGCTTATCTACTCAGAAATAAGGTAATGAAGTAGATGAATTCGTCTATGAGCCTCAGTGATTACTCCTGAAAATTCGTCTTTTGTAACTTTGCCAATACACATTAAACTTAAGAAAGAATTCGTTCGACATATTTCACGAGTAAAAATGCCAATCATATTCTTTGAAAAGCTTGAATAATATGTGATGTAAACAAAGCATGCAAAATAAATGAAATTTTTATCTTATACAAAGTTATTTTGGAAAAGAAGATGTATTCAAAACATTTGAAAAGAAATGTAAAATAACAGTTTCTTACGATCACTTGGGCATTTTTTATGACAATATGACTCAGAGGAATTTATTTTGTAATGAAAGAAGTTCAAGCTTTTTCATGACAAAAGAAAAAAAGATTTAAAATTCATGTGAGATTGTGACTTAAATAGTTTCTAATCAAAAGTTCACATTAATTATTATTTTTAAAAGTGTATTAATATGCACTTTTATACAGGAAACAATCGCATGGCACTGAGCTAATATATATTTATTATTTAAAGATTAAAATTCAGTGTTAAAAACCATTACCAATCCCACATCCAGACCCGGTGACGAATACTTTCTCAGATATTTGTGCAAAACACAAATTATTGATTTTCTGGACGGAACACAACACAACCCGTATCTCTGACACTACATCTGGCCCTTCGTTCGATATTATGCTATAAGGGTTATATTGGTTATGGGAAAGTAAGGGCGAGTGAGGGTCTCTAAGTTTGAGCATAAAATAGGATAACATATTCTGTGGTTATCTTTTCCTCAATAGCTTGGATACTGTTAAGATACCAAGGAGTATTCTTTTTTCGTTTTTTTTTGAAGAAAAAATCAAAATACTTTATTGTGGTATATTCTTCTTCTAAATGTTGCAGGATTCTTTCATAATTCTCTATTCGGAACTGTTTTAGATTATTCAGCAAATTATCGTTAAATCTTCCGTATGTTCCCGTGACCGAGGGAAGACTTATAGACACAAAAGAAGGAAGATTTATACGCTTTTCCACACGGCTCATTTACAATATCCTCAAGATAGCCTGTACTGTAATTACACAAATACTTTCATCGCATTGGACTTTTATATACTTGGCACGGTTCATCAGGCTATCTGATTCACGTATGTTTTAGTTTGTTCTGTTTCATAGAAGTGCCTCGAAAATATGTATTTTTTTTATTTTTATTTAAAAAACTTTATTACTTACACACCTTATAATATGAGGTGACAAAGAGTGGACTTAATGCCTATTGGCATTCTCTGCCAGTCAACCCATGGCTTGGTGAGATAGCCGTAGCAGGTGTAGTATATATTTAACTTAATAAATTAACTAACTAAAAATTATTTTAAAATGACTAAACAAATACAATAAAATAAATGTATAAAAATATATAAAATAATATTTGATGTTCATATTAATATACTATTATATACGTAGATAGATAAATAAGATATATATACTTAAGATATATCAGATTTATTAAAACAATAATATCTAAATAAGTCCATGCTTTCGGTACTTCTTTTTATATAATTACCACATATTATTACACATTACTACATATATTCTTTGTGCTGTCATATTGCGAAGTCTTAGCGAGAGAATCCATAGCTTTTTCTCTTACTGAAATTCTAACATTAGCTGCTCCTTCTTGTCATTATTTTAATATAATATACTATATATAGTTGATATACACTATTATATCCACTGCGAATCTACAAAAATTCTTGACGAGTTTCAATATTTTCTGTTGTTATGACTGGTGAGGGGTTATTATTCATCATTCATGTTTCATGTTACCATTATTACTATCAAATGTTTTAGTAGGTGGTAGGACTCCTTTTGTTATATAGGAGCCGCCTGGTACAACGCTCTCGCTTATTTCTGCCACCAAGCAGCACTGTAATCACTGTTGTGTTCGGGTTTGGAGAGTATGGAGAGTAATTATAATTTCAGGTATACCATATTAGTCTTCTGAAGTGACAACGCACCTGTAGTCTTCTTTGTTTCAAGTCAGTTGCAGGTTTATTTTATTGTAAGGGAAAGGGCTAAACGAGTAAGCGCCTGCGAGCCATTACCGACGCTCAAGTACATCTGCAAAACCAGAGAAGCTGCGGGTGCGTTGCTGGCCTTTGAGGATAGTTGGGGATGAGGGTTGGAACTACCACGTGTCCACAAGAAACTTAACATCAGGTAGACTAATAGCACGTTTGTTAATGTAATATTAAAAAAAAATGTGAGATAGGTTGGCCTATTTATCATTCAAGGTGTTCATGAAAAATGACTTGTATTATTTCGATATTTTCTGCATAATTTGAATTTAAATTAAAACACTATGGGAATACCTAAAATCGTATAGCTCCGTTCTCAAAGCGTTCTCAAACATAAAGTGAAGCCATTGTTTTTATTTCACGATAAGGTTTTGCGGTTTTACTTTGTCAGTTACTATAATGGCTATATATACTTTATAAGTGAATACAAAATTAAATATTAACGAAAATGACCCGTAATGATTGTCTTTGGATCACTATGCTCGAAGTTGTTGATGAATATTATACGTAGAACCAAAATTATTTAATTTGGACCAAGAGGTAAATCAACGAAGATAGCTTAGCAGCTGTAGCCTAGTGATCAGGGTGCTCGGTTTAATTTCATATCCGTTTGTGGCTTGGGAACGATTCGCGGTGCCAGCACCACTAAAATATAATTGCTGCATTTACCTTGTACTCGGCAGTGAAAGAAAACATCGTCCTCACGTTTCCGCAACTTCTCTTCTCCTGCATGTCGGAGAAATAATAAATATTGTTTTTTGACCATTTGAGGTTCACCAAACCGCACTAGAGTAGCGTGGTCGAACCTCCCCGGAAAAAACCCTTTAAAATATTGAGAGGATGCATTTACCCAGTATAGTGACATTTACAGTCTGCAACTAATAGCTAGCTACTGGGCAAACTACTCATCTTCTCGTCGAGTATGCCTCAAAATTAAAGTATTCAACAACTACGTGTTGCCAGTGAAGACTTTTTTTTTTTATAGAAGAAGGGGGCAAACGAGCGTACGGCTCACCTGATGGTAAGTGATCACCGACGCCCACGAACATCCACAACACCAGAGGAGCTACAGATGCGCTGCCGGCCTTTAAGGAAGGAATAAGCTCTTTTCTTGAAGGTCCCTAAGTCGTAACTGTTCGGAAATACTGCTGGCGACAGCTGATTCCACAAAGTCGAAGTGCGTGGCAGAAAACTTCGATTAAAACGCACTGTGGTGGAATGCCAACCATCTAGGTGGTATCGATGGAACTTCGAATTCTGTCGCGATGTACGATGGTGAAACTCAGCAGCTGGGATCAATCCGAACAGTTCCTCAGAACATTCCCCGTGGAAAATTTTGTAAAAAATGCAAAGAGAAGCAACATCTCTTCGCAAGGCCAAAGGATCAAGACGATCAGAGAGAGCTTAGTCGCCGACAATTCGCTCGACGTTGGATGCGGTCAAATGGAAGGAGTTGGTACTGGGGTGCCCCTGCCCAGAGATGAGAACAGTATTCCATGTGGGGCCGACTTGCGCCTTATAAAGTTGCAAACGGCGGACCGGCATGAAATACTGTCCCGCTCTGCAGAGCACACCAAGCTTTTTGGAGGCCAACTTGGCCTTTCCCTCCAAGTGACCACGGAACTGAACGTCGCTCGATATGTCAACGCCAAGGATTCTGATACTGGCTGAGGCAATAAGGGGAATGTTCTCAAAAAGAGGAGACACGACAAAGGGATTCTTTTTAGCGGTGAACGCGCAAACCTGTGTCTTTTTGGGGTTGAATAGGACCAAATTACGTCGACCCCAATCCGAGACTTTGAATAACAAGGTCTCGACTTCAGACACAAGTTTTTTCCGGCACTCGTCGACGTGTTCCCGAGAAATATTCGCACGGCCTGTATATAGAGCATCACCCGTGCTGTCGTCTGCATAGCAATGAATGCTACTGATTTGTAGCATGTCGTTGATATGCAGAAGGAACGGAGTGGGAGATTGCACACAGCCTTGTGGAACACCAGCATTCACAGGTTTGGGGTCCGAGCATGCACCGTCGACAACAACCTTGATGCTCCGATCCGTGAGGAAGCTGGTGACCCAGTTGCACAATCTCTCAGGAACCCCGTAAGATGAAAGCTTTGAAAGAAGCGCTTTATGCCAAACCCTATCAAATGCTTTCGCTACGTCCAGACTAACCGCCAAAGCCTTCCCCTTAGACTCAACTGCTTCTGCCCATCGGTGAGACAGGTAAACTAGAAGATCACCAGCTGATCGTCCGCGACGGAAACCGTACTGTCGGTCACTGAGCAGCTGGTGTTCCTTCAGGTACCTCAGGAGCTGGGTGTTGATGAGTGACTCCATTATTTTAGATAACAAGGGGGTGATGGCAATAGGCCTGTAGTTGGACGGATCAGAGCGGTCGCCTTTTTTGGGTATTGGATGCACAAATGCTGTCTTCCAAGATTCCGGGACGACGCCTGAAGAGTAGGAGTGCCGGAAAAGACGCTTGAGAACCGGTGCCAACTCAGGGGCACACAACCTCAGCACAATTGAAGGGATTCCGTCCGGCCCACTCGACTTATGAATGTCCAGGGAGCGGAGTGCCTTTCGCACTGAGCTCTGCAGAAACTGAATTTCCGGCATGGAGCACTTACACCACGGGATGGTAGGTGGAGAGTTTCCCCGGTCATCAAGAGTCGAGTTGGATGCAAAAAGAGAGCCCAAGAGATCGGCTTTCTCTTTTGCAGTATGGGCCAGCGAATCATCCTCCTTGTGTAGAGATGGGAGAGATGGCTGACAGAAATTCTCCTGGACAGCCCTGGACAGACTTGAGATAACTGATATATTCTTGAAGATCAGCAAGATCTTAAGCCATGTTAAAGAAGAAGAATCAATATTAAAAATAATACTTTGTTGTAATATCTCTTCAATATAACAATGTTGCTTTATTTAAGCGGTATATAGAATACTAGAAGCGTAGTAAAACGAGCTCCTTGGAAACTACGTTGCTTTGGTGTAGCTTGGATCGATAATCTAATTCTAAAATGTCTCCGTCCAGAGGTAACGATGCTTGTAACATCTATACTATCAAATTTAATTGTTTGATAAAGGAATATCCCTTTTACCTATATAAGTAATTTTTTAAATTGGTGTAAAATCATTTCCAATTTTTCCCATTTCTTGTTTAGAGTTTAAGGTTACAGATTTGAAATAAGGTTTGTAATAAGAATAAATTTCATTTTAAATTATGCCAGTTTTCTTAACATTTTTTTCATTTATCTCCAAGCACGTAGTAGAATCAACACTATAAAATGCAAGTCCGTTGCGGATATCTAAACAAGACCTTTTGCTTACTATGAAATTAAACCTCTGGACTGCTACTGCTCATAATCAGACAATTTCATTGTTTATTAGGATGTAAAGTTGTTACATCTTTATACCGTATTTTGCTAATCTTGTATCGACAGTATAGAACATCTATTCTTGAACTTCCTTAGAATCAACGGAAGTCTAATTTCTCCTATATAGATGTATATATATATATAGTCTAATTCCTCTATTTATTCAGAATGAGAAAACCAATCAAAAACAGGGAATATTAATTATGTACAAAGTCTTTACTTTGTACTTTGTGGTACAAAGAATAAAACATAATTTAGATTTAATAATTCCATTACAGAGGCAACATCAGAGTAGTCCAAGTTGTCTAATGTATTTTGTATGAAATTAGATCACGTTTTTTTTCTTGTATGGGGCTTTCTCCATAGGATACTTTACATTATTCTTCAGTATACACTACATATTAGCACTCACGGTTGTCACCAACAAGAATAAAAGAACTTATGAATTTATATGTTACGACACGGCGTAGCGAAGAGAGCCGCCACAATCACTCCGAGAGATAGAACTTGCCACATAGAAAAACTTGTGAAGAAATCCACATGAAATTTTGAATGCCTTTACAAAGCCCACGGGAAGAAATGCGTGGCTTCTTACGCCAATAATACACTGCCAGGTCACGTCAGTATATCTAAGTCAACTGCTAGTTTATGTATGGATTTTCCTCTTCTGATCACGCTAGACTAACTGGTAAATGAACGCAATCCTGGTAGCACAGCACTAGTGAGGTTGCTCCCAACTTCACTATCGCTTATCTTTTGGCTGTTAAATAGAGCGTATTAATAGATAAGAACGGATTTTATGTATTCGCCATACACCGCATTCTTTGAAATATGAAGAATTAGTTAGTATTCTAATTGCACCCTTATTGTACTCGTATATTTCCAGTTTATTACTAAAATGGCGCCCTAATATCGCACAGCGGGATTCTCAATCTAGGTCAATCGTTAAGTTATGCAAACATTGTTTCTACTATCATGTAAGCAATGTACTTAAAACAACTATTATTTAATTTAAGCTTACTTGGCCTAGTCTGTAAATAGTCCACTGCAGGATCACTCTCCTATAAGGTGAATATGCCATAATCGCCACGATCGCCATGTGGATTGGAGACAACAGCACTAGACACCTCTCTCCTTAGAAGCTGCAACCCATCATCGGTCTAATTTAGTTTGGTCTCATATTTTTCGAGATGGTTTTACCACCATCTGTCGATAGCCATTTCGATTTTAAGGCTTTTCCCTTAGTCGCCTCTTACAACACCGACGGAAAAAAATTATGTGGCAAATTCTTACGCTGATACCACACGGCTCATTATTATTTACTTTAAAATAAAAATTATTTACTTTAAATATGTAATTATTTACTTATTTACATTATTATTTAGTTTAAAGTAAATAATAATTGATTCACTTGTCATTTAAGATAACGTTTCGGGTTATACGACCTAACAAATATCGATTTTGTTAAATTATAATAGTTTCTGAAGTATCTAATAAAATTTACCATATGAGATTTTCATTTGGCGTGCATCAACAATTAAACATTGATCTATTGTTGTAATCATTTTCTCCATACAAAATTACCTAATAGTAAATTAAAAACGTATATCTAATGGAGTCTCAAAAAGTATTTTTTTGCAGATAACGAATTTTGCTCTTACCTGTGTCGAAGACTAACCTTTTTCACGTCTCAAGTAAAACATCTTAGTAATCCCCTGCTAATATTCAAAGATTACAATCTGGGAGAATTTGCTTGGCTCGCCGATAAGCAAACACATTACGAAACGATTTACATTTAAGATTTTAAACTAAAATATTTAGATCATGATTTAAAGTATTATGGTTTAGAAAGGTATATTAGGTATGGTTCGATATGTATTTGGGTCTTGTGTCTGATCATGTGTCTTAATGTTTGTAAAATATCATTCATATCCTAGATAAATTCAAAATTTGTTCAACACACAAATAATTGATTTTCTTTCAAATTATAGTCTTCCTCCAATATAATTGAATTATTGTTACATCGAAATGGGAAATTGGAAGTTACTGACGTCGATATTCGAAATAATGACATCGTTTATAATGCTTATTCGGCTATCTCTAAGAAGGCCTAACTTCTTCACGTAACTCTGATTACTGTACTAAGATTTACAACTAAATTCCTAAGTACAATTGTTTAAGCTTTCCTAACAAATCCTTTGAGAAATAATTCTTTATTCAAATTAGAAAAGAATAAACGTAAAACAACTAACTTTAACAATTCTACCGAAAGAGGACTGGACTTCTATTCAATGTTCTAAATTATTCTTAAATAAAGGCAAAGTAGTTTCATTTTGTCATCGTCATTTATTGTAAAATGGAAATGTAAAATGATTTGTAATAAATTCTAAACATTTAATTCTAGTGTGTTTGTATTGCGAAAATACTATTTACAAAGTATTAGTGACGGAGGAGGGAGGACGACGATGCGGTAAAACTGCTTAAATTTTGCGAAAATTTGTGTACCTTAACAAATTTTCACTTCGGCTGTCATCTAATTAGCTCTATCTGTTGGGAGTTTAAATGATTGATACTTCTGCGTACTAAGAAAGGTTTGAAGAGAAGAGTTGCAAGAAGGGATTATGGATTTTGTTACCGTTTTTATTTAGTTTGTATTAACAAATTCTTATAGATAGCTAATAAGATGTGACTACTAAATGATATAAGTTAGTAATAAAACAAATGAGGTTTATAAAAAGTTTGTGGTATTAGTCCAAGTGTTTGTATCAAGCATCTAGATAAACATAAGCTTTTCAAGATTGATGTATATAAAAAAATCAATGTCCTCAATCAAACACATACATTAACAATTTCCATTAAATGTTTTTAGCTTGACGATGTTATTACATAATTGGATCAGTGCCAGTACCGCGCCTACAAAGCGTAAACTTGTTTACGGACTTTCGTATCATTAAGGTATTTTTTCTATGAAAAGGAAAAACTTCGTAGAATCCTTATCGTACTTTCAATTACGGTTATTATGGAGACTTAAGTCGAGGACCGTAAAAGATCTGTAACCCAAAATTAAATATAATGTTTTCTTATAATTATGAATATTATATCGAGGTTCACAAAAACAATTTCACCGATATTGTCGCATTTAATTTTTCACAAAATTAGATATGTATAATATATATACTCCCACCCTCTCGTTGAGTTTTAATACATTTATCATATATATTCTTTCGAACCAGACTTATTCTCAATGCCGATGACCAGGACAAGAGAGAAATTAGTATTTTTTCCTCTCCTGCTCGCGTTTCATCCTGATGACTACCGAACAAGCCTCTGGCGACTGATTATTGGCAGAATCCATCCGACTTTCGATCTTTTTTTCTTCTACTTTATTAGCATGTGTAAGCCTTCTCCTGTACAAAGGCATTTCCGTGAAAACGCCAACAAAAGTCTGAAATGTTTTTCAAAATTATTTAGCGCGAAATAATACTCTACAATGCAGTACTTGTGACTTTGATCGAAGCCGAAAACTAACTTTTATTTAGTCACGCTCTGTTCGAATACACAGATTTAAATACCATATTAACGCAGGTAGCCAGCCATTGACGCTGGTTGGTAAACATAAGTTTTTTTTGTATTTTTGATCAACGGCTAATATTAACATTATCATTAGGAATGTGTGTACATATGTGTAACTATATAAGTGTGTAATATCATTAAGTATGTATACATGTGTAACTAACTATATTATACATGTTTAATTTTCAATATCGGGTTGAAAGAATTGACAAGACTGCGTTACAAAGACTAGGCGTTATTAGGATATCAGACGTTTGTAGAATATATTGTTTCAGTCTATTACTCCACTAACGGGAAAACTCCATTTGTAGGAATATTTTAGACAAGTACTGACGTTTACAGTTAACCAGTTCAATCCATTTACAATTATAAATAACACATAGAAATCAAGATGCTACATTAAAAAATGTGTAACATTCTATATGTATGTAGTTCATCGAATAAACATAACATTCAGTTTGCTATAGTTCAAAGTTACGCATGTTGCATAAAAAGTTATTTTTTATTTTCAAAGGTTTGGAGTAATCTATAGCAACAGTTTTTATCTATCTGCCAGTGTAAAAGTGATAGTATTACAATGTTCGGGTATAAATTGGGAAAAGATCTTCAAAACTGTCTATATACAGGAACTCTTATCGAAGACGGGTCTTGGACTGATGGCACCAAAACTAAACTCTACGATTTCCGACCTTCAATTTTATTTTCCAATTGCTATTGTTAATTTACGTTACGGCATGATATACTATCAAAATTTTAAATCATAACTCGAAACATACAGAAATTACAAAAATAAATCTAAGACACAACCTTACATTTCGAGTTCATTCTGCAAGGTTTGAAATATTTTAACTTTTGTAACTTTGTTTACATCGAAACAAAAGATAAAAATATAAATGTACACCATTTGCTACCTTCAAATAAACGTAATATTTTTCACTGTTCTAACAATGAAACATTTATTTACGGTAACATAGTTGGTATTAACGTCATCTCAAGCGCTTTATAGGATCATGCGATGAGTTACGAGGGGAGTCAATATAGACAAACAAAGGGGATTATTCTTCAATGTAAAAAAAAGGTTTTATTATTTCACAAATGCATTGATAATAATTGCTGGATCAATACTTTTCACCAGAGCCTATTTAGGACAATGTGATAAGAGACGATTTAAGTCGCTGTCTTAGTGTTCAAACCAACTATACAAATCGTACATAATTATGAAAAACTTTTGAGTATGAGCCCTCCACATAGATGATCGAACTCGAGTCTTCAGATTCGGAGGCCTACATGCAGGAAACCCCGACATATTCGGATAACATGCAGGAAACCCCGACGAAATAAATAAATTTTTCTACATTACCTTGCGTGTGCTTTGATAGCATTCCAATAACCTATAATAATACTGTAAACATTTATTTCTATTACATTTGATCATCATTTATCACATTCCGCACATATCGCTGAGGTTTGGCGGAAAGACCACTTAACCTTGTATTCTCTGAAATGCCTTCAAACATCTTGCCCTTTAAAGCTAAAATATCGATAGTGCTTACTCGTGTTTAGGCTCTACCTTGCTGATGCCTGTTATCTGAATGTATGTATATATATATATACATATATATATTCACTCCTTGTTCCCAACGGGGTAGGCAGATACAATCTACTTCCACTTGCTACGGTCCTGACATCCGTCTTTCGCTTCTTCCACTTTTATCGATCTTCTGAATGTAACTTTAAAAAAAAATTTGTGCGCTTTCAAAACGTCTATCTATTTCATCTTTAAACTTAAAAAATCGAAGATCGAATATCTACGATTGCAAGAATATTAAGAGGCACCCAATTCGACTTCGCAGAAACGCCTGATTATTATATCTACTTTATAACATCTTCTCCACCCACAACCCATCCCTCTCACTCATATATAAAACCAATTTTTCTACGATCACTCACCAGATCTAATTTGCAGATCCCTTGTCAGAACTCTACTAAACTTTCCTGGCCAAAATTATGATTTTTATTCTTTTTTTATTCTAAGCTGTCCTTATACATTATTATATTTTTCCAAGTTGTTTTTTGTAATTAACTATAATTGCTAAGTCCTTCAGAAGTTCATTATGATGCAATAAAGTCTTTTATTGAATATTGATGAACTCAGATTCCTGAAGAACTAGAAAATCATGATAGTAATATAGTTTTTTAATTAATCTTTACCGTATCCTTTGTAGGATTTCCACCCGACACGTGGAGGAGTTTAGGGGGTTATACTCGTATATAAATAAATTTCACATGAACAAACTGTTTGTATAAAATTATTTGTATATCATACATATACTTGTTTCGTGCGAAAATACGAAAAATAGAATCTGTGACCCTCAGCACACAACTGAGCCGTATAAATATTTCTAACTTTAATAACGAAATTGAAGCTGATATTTTTAAATTTCTGGTACTATCTTTGATTGACATACATTTTACAACACCAGCCCAAATCTCGTGCAAATAGAAAGGTATAAAAACCTAGTGTAAAATGGTTTTCATTAGAGTTTTTACGTAGTTTTTGAAACTCGAGCTGAATATGAGCCCTTATAAATCAAGACAATCACAATATTTCATTTCTATAATAATCGCTGCGCACAAATTTAATGCCTTGCTATGCCAGCCTTGCTGTAAAACTAATAAAAATGGTATATTATGTTCAATCTCCTATTAACTACGAAAATGTATAATGAAACTGCGATAAAGCAAAATACGATGAAAGTTTTATTTTCCAGCGATCGTAAGAAATACATTGTTTTTGACGTCGATAATGTTACTAAATTTTATATTAATGTGATTAAACCTAAAGAATAAAGGTTTAATTCTAATATTCCAGAAATATCACTTCCACATTACACGATATGCCCAAGCTTAGAAAGCTATTACAGAAGATCAAGATCACAGGTGTAAAGTGCGGAATGAGTATACAACCTAATAGATGATTAATATAATAAATAACTTTCCTATGACAAAAAAAACTGATTTAAACTGATCATTCATAAAACATTAATTTAGCCTCTCGTTTGGCTATAAAAAGAAATGCGATGCTCCACCTAAATGAAAACTCGTAATATCTGCCTACATCTGTATATGCTTATAGATAATTCATTAGCAAATCACAAAATAAGATGACAATGTCTCAAGCTTAAGAAAACATGTGAATGTTCCAGGAAAAGCCTCCTCTTAACATTTGAGAGGCCGGATCCTTTTTGGAACTTTAAAAGTATAAGATTTTAAAATGGATTCAGATTTTCTGCTATCAATCGGTCACCAGAGCCCCATTTGCAGGATGCACTACGTGCAGGTGAGATTGGATTTTAGATGAAAAAGATTGTACAAAAGTTTGGCCGGAAATTAAGGGTCGCCTATACATTCCAATTATTTATTTGATCACACACATAACACGAAACTTGTTAAATATCATCATCATCGTCATAATTTCAGCCTATTACAAGTCCACTGCTGAACATAGGCCTCCCCCAAAGAACTCACCCTGGGGTTTGCCTTAGTTGCCACGCCTGGCGATCGGGTTGGCAACCGCAGTTTTTTTTGTTCTAATGCAGGAACAAAAAAATAATATATAATCTCCTTATATAAATATGTTAAATGTATTAGATAATAAATGTAATATGTGAGTTGACTAGAATAATCTATTATCCGCCATCCATCAGTTAATCTGTAATCTCATCTTACGGCAAACTTAGGGCGAGATAGGGTGATGGAAAGATAAAGTAAGTAATCCGGGAAATTGACAATGGATAAAAGATTTACGAATATTACATAGACTGTAAACAATACAAGCGACCGACAAGGGTCTGCAGTACATTGATTGTAGTCTACATATCTGGGTCTATATCCAACAGTGGGACTGTTTAAACATATTTTGTTTTAATTTCTATTACAAATTGAAATCCATATCTTCATTTAAAATAAACAGTGTAATAACAATTGCATTCAAAATGGCCGCCTTTGGTTTTGATACAGGTCTTTAATCTGTACGGCCACTAATGTATGATTTACGCACTGTCTCCATGCAGAAGTTACCCACTGCCAACTCTAAAGATTTCTTAACACTCAATGTTGGAGTAACGTTTTTTGTAGGCCATAAGGCCAGGAGGCCGCTAGTACTGACCACAACATTCGTTGGACTGCGGTCCAGTAATCTATGGTTTCATGCACTCTATGCATGGAGAAGTTACCCACTGCTCAATCGCGTACTAAATTTACGTTATTTAGCCCGGCCCTGAGTTACTAGGGATCCAACCACATAAATTTCAATTAATTAGGAAAGTTGAGTTCGGAAAATAACGGTCAAAGTAATAAAAGTTTAGTGACGTTGTTAAGAAAAGCCATTAAAATGTCGCAAAGTTGCATTTTAGTTAACTCGCCAAAGAAGAAAATATTTTTTGTGAATGACATATCTTAAGTGTAAAACAGTAGAGCAAAGAGTAAAAAAAATAATTAAGTAGAGACTTTAATGATGCAGAGCTTTTATTATTAATATTTATTTTATAATAATCATTAAATTCATTTTAGTTTTTATATTCAGTTTTCATACTTGGTAGAGCCAAGCGGCGGCTTTTGCTGTTGCTCATCCATAAAACATTAATTTAAGAATGAGCTGGGTCGACCGGCTTGAAGTAGAGACATTTTGGGCTTTTGCGTTTCGTTCGGTGAGTGAGGCCTACTTCTCCCTCCCCAAATATCCTTGAAGGCCGGCAGCGCATCTGCAGCTCCTCTGATGTAGCTGAGGTACGTGGGCGTGGGTTAACACTTTCCACCAGGTTGCCCCTTTACCATAAAAAAAAGGTTAATAAATTTATTATATTTTATTTTGAAAATCTAATATAAAAGAGTATGGTTATTGAAACTTAAAGTGGCTCAAAGTAGTGGTTATTAGATAGATAATAATATACTAATATTTAACCACACCTCGGAATCACTTACAGAGAATGCCCAAAGGTATTAAATCCAACCTTTGTAATATTTTAACATAAGCCCAAAAGTAAATATTGAAAACGTCCAATTACTATGATTTTTTTCTGTTACTATATAATTGTATTATTAATAAAGAAACCTATTGACTGCTGAAAATAGATTTTAAGATAACTGAAACAGAGTAGGAGTACTACAAATTATGATTATGATAACTATACTATATATGTAAATTTTAGTTTCGTAAACTGAATAAAACTTAGCCCCTTCCATTGAGAGGATTAACGTAACCGCCAGGCTAAGCAAGCGGAGATCGGAGATCGTAGTATCAAACCACAGACACATTAGGCGCTGCTCGTCACCGGTATGGACCAACGATATAAGTGATTATTCCGCCATATGTCGGAAGCGACAACATTTTTTTGCATTTCCCTTAGTCAACTTTTACGACACACACGACTTAATAATCAAACATGCAAGTCCACAACATTTATTAGCATGGATGGCTAAATATCAACAGTTCATTATCATTTTACTCTTATTATTTGTAACCGAAGCATAAAGCACCGATTGGAATTCTTTTTTTATTTTTCGCACTCTTCCAACCGAAACTGAAAGCATTTAATGGCTTGAAGCTTTGTACTGCATCGATTTTAGCCAGAACTGGAAACAGTAAACGCCTTGGAAATTATTTATCTTACTCTAATTGACCGATAATCGCACATCCTATGCTTTAAATTTGTTCTCTTCTCCATCTATCTGCTGCGTAAAAGTATCCAATTTATAAGACGTGATTAAGTGATGCACTCTTTTATGCCGCCGTAGAATATATTTTCAGTGCGCCGTCATCACACGGCAATTTGTGATCCCCTTGAGGAAGCATTTCATGGAGACACTTTTTCATCACCCTTTTTTTATAGCCTAATCATTTGCAAATGTACATTCCTCATCGCCGCATAACAGTGGTACTCAGACAGTAGTCACAAAACTTATCGCGTTTTTGCACATAGCAAATTTCTTTCTTATAACAGACAAACATATTGTATATTCGGTAGAGCCACGCTGGTGTGCTATTAGTTTTTTTCATCGTGGGGAAATACCTAACGCCTTTGCGGGGGCGAGGACGTGTTACGTCGGGGCTTGCACTGTCTATTACCGACTTATACTATTTGTTGCATCACGGACGGGAACGTACGGGGAAAACCACACCCTCACAGATTAATATCGTAAAATTGCGCCATATTAGTGCTGCGGTTCGTATGAATGATTGAACTTTTACTCCGGCAACGAGGCGATCAATATTAGTCCTTAGGTATTACAACGCATCTGAATTATAATTCTTAAGCGAGGATATATGTAGGCGTCTATAGGTGGCAGCAGCCAGTAATCATCAGGGGGACTTAGTACTCATTCGTAACCCTTATCTACGTAAAATACGCTAGGGGTAACAGTATACTCTAGAGATGGTAAGAAGTTGAGACTTATCCTTAATGAGAAACCGCTCTATTTTGTAATAATACTACAACAAATACTTTTTACCTCTAAATAATTGTGAAACGCAGTGCAATTTATAAGTAAATCACTATTCACTTTATATTTGAGCAGGAGGCCTTTGCCCAGCAGTGGGCACTTACAGGCTGTTACTTTATTTTACTTTACACTATTTATAGTAAAATTGCTTTACAGTATATGTGCGAAAAACTAATTTCAGAGATTGTTAGGTACGATCTTTATAAAAAAAAATTAAAAAAGAAACTAAAAATTTTACACGTATTATTTTTGTTTTCAATAAAAGTTCAAGTTAAGGATGACTTTGAAATTGTAACAAAGGAGAGACATGTCTTGGCAAGTCGCCAAACAATGCCTACTCGTGAACAGAAAAATGATTAATACGAAGAAACATAAAGGCTACGCTTGGAATAAAATCACGTCCTTACGTGATATAAATAGATTTTACATTGATAAGAATGTTTAATACAAGTATTTTTATAAAGGTAAATGAGTAATTATTAAAAGAATAGACATATCTATTCATCGTTTAATTTATGATTTCTCATTTTAATATTATATTCTCAGACTAAAAATTTTAATCATTACCTCAGTAAGATATTTTTGCTTTGAATTGTCTTTGGTTTTAAACGCTTGTGGCCTTTATCTAGAAGGTGGCAGGAGACTCGGTGATTTGACTTTGATCCCGTTGGAGAGGGAAGAGGCTTTTATGTGGAACTCATAGTTACTTCGGCCTTTCATCTCAATGGTTACTCCGGGCGGCTATCGGACCGTGAAATGGATTTAGAATGGGTCTTTAAGTATAAATTACGATTGCACTAAATCGGTGAACTTTACTCGCCTCTGGTTATTGACCCTAGTAGCAAGCTTTTCTTGCATCAATAAATAAATAAAATAAAACTGTTAAAATTTCCTTGACGATTTTTTTTATTTACACTTATCTTGGAACATAAATCCGTGACGTATAACTTTCGAAAACTTAAGTCTTCTACACATTTTAAGTCTTATATAAATAATGTAAATGATTCTGAAAAATTCTTAAATATTTTTTTTGTTGTAATTAATACACGTTATAAGGGTAAATTAATACGTGTCAATGTCACCTTCACGTGGTACATCCTTCTGGTTGACCTTTTGTATGACCTATTATTGATTCTAGATGTCAGAATTAAAATTATTGACAAGGGTACAGCCTACCAATGGCAGATGTTTTGTTATCTTAAAATTGTGCATATCAGCAAAGGAGCGATATACGATGTTTTATTGCTTTGCTATGGCATTATGATGAATGCCTTTGCTTGATCCATAGTTTGTTTTTCGGTGAAATAGTGGACTATAAAGGGCTGAAACGAATAGGAGTAATTGTGATTAGGTTCGTTAGCAAAATAAAATTACTGGCAAACTTAAAGGTAAATTCCGAATTTTAGGTAAGCTTCTATTACAAATTTCTACCAACCGCTTACCGTATAAGTCGTCGCACCATTTAGTCTGCCATACGTCGTGCTGGTTAGTTAGTTGCTAGTCGAGATACTTTCTTCCCCCATGCTTTTATGAGCTATGTTACCACTTCAAGTTACAGATTTTTAGGTCTATGTTATATTCTTAGTTTGGTTTACAGAAAGGATAATATATAATATAGTAATAGTGAAATAACTCAAACTCCACCTTAAAACTTTATCGTTTAACCAGTTACCATAAAAATAGTGTAGTAAATCTGTACAGTTGTTATGATTGTCTATACTAACACATACGAAAGCTCTATACGGAATTCAAGATTTTCATTGAACTCATAAAAGTTGCAGTGAGTTAAAGTTAAGTAGCAGCTTGTGTATATCCCATTGCTTAACAATGATCATCTCTCAATATAAAGGGTTTTGAATTACTCGAATTAAAATTTTTGTTATCTCTCAGAATGCAGGTATCATCAAACCACCTATCATGTAAGAATACTGTATTTACCTGGGATTATACCCAAGTCACACGTGTACAATACAATTAAAGCGATCTCCAAGTTAACACAGGGACGCCGATTTGTCAATCATATCAATGTCCTCATAGTAGCGGCGCCACACATTTGGTGTTGATAGACTGTCTCAACATGATTGCTTGAATGATGTGTTGAAGAGTGGAGGGTCTTCGTATTCTATAATTTTGGACCATTAGGACAAAGATTTTCGGCCGGCCAAGTGCCTTCGAAAGTGAGTATGCAATAGCATATTTTTGAACTTCAGATCTTCCTAAAATATTTTTTCAAATCCGCAGGTTCTCTAGGAAGTTTTCCTATACTATCAGGCAAAAACTAACGAGGAACATCAAAACTTGGAATTTGCAATGAACAGATTTAGTTTGGCCGGCACCGTTAACTCAGGTTGCTCGCGTACATATCAATGTATTACGTATATTTAAAGCGGCCCCATGGCCACTTTAATTTTTAACTTTTCTTACATATATTTAAGAAAATAAATTTTATTGTATTATAATTCCTAATTGAAATAATATGTTACGAGATAATATTTTCTATTTTTTTTTTACCTTACGTAGAAAGCACCATAGTCATTACGGATCGATACTGACAAAGTTAATTCACAATATTATTTTTATTATATTGGTATACTGTTCAAAGAAACGTAACTCTGCACTTAACTTCAGCAAACTTCAACAAAACGCACTATAGCTTTGTTCCATTAGTGTAAGTGCACGTCTGGCTGTGGATTAATGTACCGTTTAAGCTAGTAAATGGATACTAACCGCAGACTTACATCCGAGATATTTCTTAGTCCATACATTTTTTTTTAATAATTTGTAATAAAGTGAAAACATTAGTTTTTCCTGTACAGGTATAAGAATAATGATGTTTACAGGAAAAACGTTTAGGCATAGCGTAGTTGAACATCAGCAAGTTAACGGCAATTATATTAAATAGGTAAATCAATAATAAATAAAAACAATAAAGTTAAAAAAAAATATACTTTTATTTCTGAATATTATAAATATTCACTTTGGCTGGAAGATTTGCCCGCTTAACAGTATTTTATTAACTAAGGAAATTTGTTTTTAATATTGACTTATAAAATACTCTGATATAAAATATATATATAAAATATAAATATATAAAATAATCCATAACATAATTACACTCTTTAAGCATAAGTGAGCGACAAACAAACTGTTACAATAAGAAGTAGGATAGAACTTTATTTAAAAATGAGCAAATATATGAAAATAATGCATCATAATAAATTAATAAATTTTTCTCATAAAAACTTGTACCGAAGTTTAAAATTATAAGGAAAATAATGCAACCAAAACTTAAGATCAGGCGTGATTCGAAAGACAAATCTACGGGTTACCGGAAATTAAATTTCCGAGGATTCTGCTTTAAAAATACATTATTATATATTAGAAACTTCGTTAATAAGTTTTGAAGTATTAATTACTAAAAGTTGCGTTCTAATTGAATCACTTGTTCCAGGTAGTTTATGTAAATACTGTTGGGTGTGTTTATTAAATCATATACTTTAAGAGAACAAAAATGTTTCGCTCTTTAAAAATATACTACTTCGTCTATCACTCTTAAGCCCTTTCTGTGTCACAACACAACAGTAATTGCACCGCTGTGTGGCGGCAGAAATGGTTCAGAGGTACTCAACCTTACCCAGACGACTCCTAGGCACAGAAGGAATCCAAAACCACCTGTAAAATGTATCTATATCTGAAATATATATCTGACGAGTGTCGCAAACTACGAATATTTCTACATTCATTATTAATTAGAAAATAATACTAGTTGGTACTGGCCACCTCGTTTAATCGTCAATGTTTATCGTTTTTCCCATCCACGTTTGGCCATATCATTCATATAGAGCGTGCATAAAATTTCGAAATTTATTATAAACTTATTTATTAGCCAGTCTTGTGTCATAACAATAAAATTTTAATTGTTTCCACACGTCCAATCCGTACAAGAACTTTATAATAAATTATGTATTGCTTATTAACTATTATGAAATAATATAGATGAATTGCATTGTTTATATAGATTTTTTTTTACGAACATTTAACATTGCTTTAACAAGTTTTTTATGGCGGTTCGCCGGCTGCTGCAGCGGTACGCTCCCTTCACATTCTCGGCTGGCGCATCGTGGTTAGTTTTCTAACCTAATCAACCAGTAGGTATATGGTTAGGTTAGAACTGCATTTATATTTTTAAATCTATAAAAAATAATATTATATAATTTATATATGAGTCCATCTACTTTCGTTGCTTGGTCAACCTAACATATCCTTCGCCATAAACTAAGTCACAGAGTAAGGTCGTATTAGGCCAGTAATGTCTATTCGTCTTGTCCAATCCCATCTCATGGCAATTACTAGGTACAAACCCGGCGAAGAGACTCACCGTATGTCGCTTTCCTTGATCCAATCTCATGACATTTTTCTACGAGCCAACCCGGCGATGAGTCTTACCATACGTCACTTTCCTTGATCCATTCTCATAGCAATTACTAGGAGTGAACCCAGCAAAGAGACCTACCATACGTCACTTTCCTTGATCCAATCTCATTGCAATTACTAGGAGAGAACCCACCAAAAAGACTCACCATACGTCACTTTCCTTGATCCAATCTCATTGAAATTACTAGGAGCGAACCCGGCAAAGAGACTCACCATACGTCACGTATCCGGGAGAGGTGAAAATTGGGTTGTGAAAGCCCTTTGGCTGCACTGGGTTATGCCAAATTAAATTAAAAATGAAATGTATAATCTCTGTGTAGTGTTAGACAGGCATGAGTTGTTTTTCTTACTAGCGAACTGGACTGAATTCGCACGGACAGGTCTGCAAATATCAATGTGAATGATATGTCCAATTTAAATGATGGTGAAAACCGAATTGAAATCGAGTTAGAAGTTATAAGCGAACAGAAAAACTCGGATTGCGACTTATTTTGTAGTATTTAATAATTAAAGATAACAATCATGAAAGTGCTATCATCCACATTGTAGTTTTTAAATTTTTGAACGCCTCACCTCATTCTGTTCTTAGTGACGGCAAACGAAAACTAAATTCTTCGGTACACATTTGGTTTATTTTTGGCTGCGGCTAGCGGGTTCGATTAGACTACTAATAATATTTTTTATGTTTATGAACATTTTAAGTAAACGCAAAGTCTATTAGGAATAACTGTAGTCTAATCTACGTATGATTGTACAATCAATAAATAATTAATTAAGGGCCAGATGCACTGTCAGCCTTAAGGGAATAGATATATTTGCCTCGCAGAATACCGGCGTGAAGTAGAGGCACCTTGACCTTCTGCGTTTCGTTCGGTGAGTGAGGTAACCGGAGGCCCTCTCCCCCTCCCCATCCCCTTCCTGATCCTCCCTCCCATCTCCCAAATACCCTTAAAGGCCGGCAAAGCACCTACAATACCTCTGGTGTTGTAGATGTACGTGGGCGACGGTAATCACTTAACACTTGCTCGTTTGCCGCCTTCCATATAAAAAAAAAAAAATTTGGCGACGAAGTAACCCTATTTAGAGATTACTAAAATTGTATACTTTATAGCTTACAGAGTGATCGCGCGATTTTGAAAAATCAACGAGAAAACATTTCATTTAGAACCTTTTCTTTTTTCACATTATAAATGAAGCAATCTTGTCGATATCGCTACTTACACTTACATTAATGTGCTTTTATATATTTCGAAAAGCTGTAAGCCCCGCGTTCGCTCTGTTTTGTGGCTTCGCGCGGCCTTGCCGCTGTCCAGGAGCATGAAATTCCTAGTTACCGGTAATTGATTCTCCGAATTTCACCACTATACAAAATGCGTCGACGTTATTTTATTGATATACAACACGGCATTTTAGATTCTTTCACTAAATTTTAATCAATATTTATTACCTTGTTTCAGGTAAGTACGCGATTCCATCATCTTGGTGAAGTGCAATTTAAATGAAAACACGTAACTCAAGTTTCGTGTTAATCTTTAAAAAAATATTAAGAATAGTACGCACAGTAATATTTAGGTGTAAGACATATGTACGTACAATAATAATTTTAATATAAATACACAATGGAAACGTGATTGCCGATGGAAATGAATAATTCAGTATTACGGCAAACATCACAGTTTTTACCTCAAAAATCTGAGCCTAGCTGTGCCTCAATTTCCTTTTAAAAAATATAACAGATCGGAAAGGCTTGAAAGGATTTTCGCATTAAGCCATACCGCAGGTAAGTTTCATGCAAAGCATGTAAAATTTAAAAATAAAAAGAAATTCGAATTTTTGAATTATTTATTTTCCATTGACATAATTTACAATTAAACTATTAATTGACCGTGATCTAGAAATTCCTCATTTACTTATCTACTTTTATTAATCATTATTTGCATTTTAGGTTTTAAGTCTATGCGTTTGTTTTTGTTAAGAATGTCCGCCAATCACATATCTTTATAGTTTTGTTCAAGTATATAGTTTTACCAAGGGCGACCTTTTCTAACACTGGTTTGCTTAACCTCCTTTTATCTATCTAGCCCAACATATTTAAACTACACGCAATGTTATCTGTAAATATTATTTTATTTCCATGTGTGATATTTGTGTAAATGAAAGAAATTTTTGAATATTTCGCTCGTTTAAAAATAAATCACAGAGCGCAAGTGACCTGGGTTCGATGGGTCCTGGGTCCGACATCTCTAAAATTGATAATAGCAATGTTAAGTGCTGAATTACCTACGAGCTCAGCGATGAAGGAAAACGTTGCGAGGAACCTTGCATGTTTGAAAAATAATAAGAAATATTATTTGAGGACAAGTGTCCGTCAACCCGTACTGGAGCACCGTAGCGGTCGTCTTTATTTTACCATTAGTCACTCGCTCTGGCGAGTCCTTAGTCCGTTAGTCACAATTTATATACATTTTATGTTTTTAATTATATCAATAACCCTTATTTTAATTAACAACATACTTATAGCATAGCACCTGCTAACCTTTTTTTTTCATTCCTTAGAATTTAAATTAAATTAAATTTAAATTGAAACTAGAAACGTCTGTAATATTTTCAGTAGAAATTCTTCAGAGCTTTGCTTTATACGTAGTCTTACATAGATACTCGTTTTCAATTAGCTTTGAGTTTCAAGCTGACGGGTATATTTGAAATTGTAACCACAACATTTAATTAAACAATAAATTTTAATCTAATTCAGAAAAGTTTCTAAAATAATTAACAACGAAAATACAAAATAGTAATGTAGCTTTATCACCCATTCTGGAGGAATTGATCATCTTATTACGTCCATTAACAGCCTGTAAATGATATACTGTCGGATAATTACCTCTCCCAATGATAGAATTGTTGTAATCTCTATCGACTTTCGGTTGAGTATTTTTGGTTAAGAATTTTTTAATACTGGTATTCCGCTAAATGTTATAAAGAATGCCAGTCTGTAAGCATTTAAAATGGTCGACTTCACGATATCGTAACTCTAGCTATAAGTGGTGGCCAAGTGGCAGGTTTTTTACGCGGCCATGACATATCCATTATCATCTAACAATAATTTATATTACCTGTTGACAGTAAATAATTCCTTTTTCAGAATGGGAATTAAGGAAATCCGCCAAACAAATATTTGAATTTTATGATTTAAATTCCTTTAACATAAATGTATATCATTAATTCTATGACATGTAGTATCCTTTTCTAAGATGTTATTTTTATATGACATGCTCGATATTTAAATTCACTCATATTATTTAACATGTGTTTTTAAGAAGGCAGAAAGGCAAATGTAATTTTACCACGCAAAAACTTAGTTAATTTGATAATTTTTACATCTCCTTTGATAAAAGCTTAATGTAATGACAAAGTCAGTTTAAATAAATTTATTTTGTGTACTTAAGCGGTAGGCAGTACGTAGGAACTTCTGTTATTAAATATTTCCAAAGAGCCCTTTTAGGAGAAATGTTTGCATAAACAATGCAAATATGTGGTTCATGAAAATGTTTCACGAGTGCGGTGTTTAGTCAAAGATAAGAGTTTAATATTTCAGGTATTGTATTTCGTCAACAGAAAACGTAATGAAAGTACAACGAACTGGTGATTGCCTATAAATTCCTTTAGTGTTAGCATAATTCATTGAAGCTTCACCTCCGAGCGGGTTCCTATATTGTCATGGGGGAGGAGAGAGGGAGAGGTTTAGTAGCCTGACTAGGTCTCGGTGAACCCAGATGAACCTGCTGTGTCTCCTAGAATTTCGGTGTGAAGTAGAGTCATCTGGGGCTTCTGTGTTTCGTTCGTGAAGTGAGATAACCGGTGGCACTCTTCTCCCTCCCTCTCCTCATATCCTTAAAGACCGTGCACGCCGGTACGTGAAGTATCGGTATTCACTAATCATCAGGTGAGGCACTTGCACGTTTGCACCCTTTCTTATAAAAAAAGTATTACAGTTTAGTACGTGTTTAGACGTTCCGGGTAGTTACTTGGAAATTTTAAACAATTTGCTTGTAATACAATACCGATACACCTCTTTTGCCTCTTTCACATCCGCTAACAAGCTCATCGGCTTCGGGTATTGTTAAAAAAATACCAGCTCAGGACCAACAATAGTATAAATTAACTATATATACCATACTCATACTTATTATAACCAGCTTAAGTTAATTATTGTTTGATTATTATCTCTTTTATAAAATTAATTGGTGCATAATTTTTTACAATTATTACAATTGACTTACTATAGGTGAAACACATATACGTCAAAGATAAAGGGAATCTATATGCAGCTAGTGTAATAACTTTGTATAGCCAGGTTCTATCAAGGAAGCAAATATACTACAAGAAACATTTAAAATTCAAAATAAGAATTCGAAAATCACAGGCAGACATAATGTTTGTCAGACACTTGTTAAAATTTTAAAATTATTAAAATTTATTAAATGTATGTATTAATTTTTTTTTCTTTTAGTCATTGTATCATTTGTTTTTAGTTATAAAGAGTGGTTTCCAGGGGGAATAAAAGAACGTTTTCTCAAGTGATCAACATCATCTGCTAGTGATGCAACTTGGTGACAAGCAGACGATGCTCTAGAGGTCGAATGATTTTCCAATTTGGATTTCGTCAGATTTGGGTTTTGAAATCTCCTCTTTTGTCGGGAAGAATTGCGATGTTATGGCTCATCTTCTCACCGACCCGCCACCACATAAGATTAATGAGATGAAGTGAAGAAGAAAATGTATGTAATTAGGTTCATTCTATTTGAAGAGTTTAGAATGCTTATTAATTTACTAAGATAAATTATTTCTAGTTAAACATTCCTAAGCTCTGACCTAGAATGTGGCCCGCTTGTCGACTCAATTATTCAATATAATATTCCGAAATATATTGCTTCTGCATTCCTTATCTCTAAAATATTTTCCCTAAAAGCAAACTTATTTTGTTTAAATTGTTTATTATACAATTAATTATTTAAGTTACCTATAAAGATTAATAGCAAAATTAACCTACTTTGTAAAGACATAAAATTACGTAAATATTAGACATTGATTTTATTTATTATATATATTTCATTGATTACTTTTGGTTTTTCGTTTCTTATTAAATTTTTCATACTGCTGTAAGACTCCTACTCTGCCTTGGAGTCGTCCGGGTAGGTACTGTTAACCATTTCTGTCCCCAAAAACCAGTGCACCTTCTGTCGTTTTACGGTTTGAAAGGTGTAGAGAGCCAGTATATTTACAGGTGCTGAGGCAGTCCATCTTAGTCCACAGGGATGACAACATATCACTAGTGTCCATGGGATGCAGTAACCACAGATTCCAGTCCAGCCATCAGATAGACCGTTATCTTGTTTTTCAGCTCGTTCCAAAAAAAATAATAAGAAAATTTTTTACACATCGTGCAATGACTTTAACACAGTGAAGTGCTTGTTAAAATTAACAAATTATAATCAAATATCTTATAAATGTGGTGATCTTATTAAAAATATAATAATTTCAACTTATTTCATAAATCAATAATTGTGATAAAGTTTTGGCAAAATCTTAAGTAATGAGTATGCAATCTTTGGAATTACTATTTCACCATTCACAACCCTTTCCTTTACTTATTTTCTACATTTTATACAAAATTTATTTATATTACTAGCTTTGCGTACTACTTAATTTTAATATACATTAAAAATATACATGTTTAATATTTGGATTTTTGTGCCGCGTTAGAAGAATAGCGATAGGATGTTAAATCCTTAATTGTTTTTTGTTTAAATAAAATTTCATTAATCGTTTTTAACATCACCTGAGGTCTATGGTAGAACGCGTATTTACTACCATTTGAGTTAGCAATAGCGATATACTAATTACGTAACTCGTCGCTAGTTCAAATAAAACTTACTGCTTTTACTATATTGTGAAAACGTTGTCCTTCCCCAATCTAACCGACTCAATTTGATTCCACGCAAAACGCAGTGTAGCACAATTACGTTCATACTAAATTGTTCACGCAAATATTACCCAGCAAACTGACTACAGGGGACGCTATTTGTTCACACAAAAAATGTTTTCTCTTCTCAACGATCGTTTGGCCCTGTAGCGTTTTAATAACACGCTATCGAGGAAGACCATGTTGTGGCTAACAGATTGTGTGGCCGTATTACAGCTGATATGAGCGAATAGATGAATTCTGCTTATGTACAATATCTCGTTTATTTTTTTTTCTCAGTTACATCTAAAAACATATAAGACTGATTTGAATTATGCGTTCAAGAATTAAGAAATCTAATAACGCTCTTTATTCGAATACAAAGTGATTAACCTTTCATAAGATTGACATTTAATAAAACCCTTCTATTGATATGGGACATATCAAGATTTATGACACTAGAAGGATTATTTACTATACCTTTGAATGAATTAATGATATACATTTATGTACACCACAAAACAAAAGGACAAAGAAAACATTAGAAGCTAGTCAGTTAGAAGGTACAATTTAATAAGTTACAAATGAATAGAAGGCAACTAATAGCCTAAAGAAACAAAGCTACAGACACAAGGTAGGTGGTGCAATTTAAAGATACATACTACATACAACTAAAGCTAATACACACAATGAAATAAAAAAAGAGAAACATATTTAAACAATTACTCCTAAAAAATACACGAATAAATTACAAAAATCCTCTAACACAATATACTCTTATAAAAAACATAAAATACAATACGACGAATGAACACAATTATAGTAGTAATTTGTCCCAACAGCGCCCGAAAGATTGATTGCTCTCGATGGGTAGCAGTGTCAAAAATTGTCTGGAGAGGCAATCGCCAATCCGCATGGCGATTGCGGCAACACATATGGTAAAACATAACATCTGTAAGAAGGTAAATCGTGCAATTGATTGTTTTTTTCGTTACAAGTTATGTTTTCCTATGTAAAAGTTAAATTAGTATCAATATTACAAAAAAAACCTTCTACCTACCTTACCTAACTCATGACAGCCTGTTAGCAGACTTATTTATTATATAACTAATGAGATCGTTAATATTTAGCACATCCATGGTCTCTTATCAACAGGTACCATATGGACGTTAAGATAGTGGGATGTAGTTTCTGCACATATGTACCGTCATCTTAGACATAACCGTTTTGATGTCGTTATCATAACCGTTACATATTGTTGAATCGGCAAACAGCCATTACTTTAAGCTTTAAATGCATTTCGCATTTACTTAGTTGCATAATCCAAACTTCTCAAGGCAATGTATGAAGGACCTATGTTATTTTCCAAACGTTAAACTCGTTACTCGACTCGTCCTTTCTGCCTTACAGATGAAGTTCTGGTAGCCAACTATTGGAAAATAATCCATCTGAATATATCCAACCCAAAGAAGACAGACATTGTGAAGGTGTGAAGTGCCGGTACCGGCACAGGGCTCTTCAACTTACCTGCTCAAGTTTGTGGTATGGTCAAATCTTCCATGCGTGGCATGCCGACTTTTGTTAGCGTATTCATGAAACGGTCTTCAGTCTAGTAGTGAACTAATACGGTCTGGTGATGAACAAGAAGAAAATTCCCAAACAATCGGTTTCTTTTGTGGAAATTTATTCTATTCGAGATTCGGGATGGTTGTAAACATCGAGCCCAAAGAAAAAGTAATAAGCCGTGGATAATATTTTTCATAACTGACGGCGAAGTAAATGTTCTTTGATCAAATGGTCTAATAAGTCGTTAAAGCCAATTGAATTACGAAATAAAAATTACCCCTCGATATTTATTTTAACTATTACTATATTTTTAAATATTTAAAGTCGAAAATATATTTGCTTGGTTAATTATGGTATGTATATTCACATATATTCCAACAAATGTTTAGTACAAACTAAGTTTAATATTTGAAAAACCGTCTACGAACATCAAAGAAATATCATAACATAAAGCTCGAATAGATAGTATTGAAAAATGTTTTTGTAGAAAAGAAAATACTCTAACTAAGACTTTTGTATGATATATTTATGAGATTATGAGTCTCGGGATTGGAATGAAAGAATCATAAGCTTCCTTGTTCTTTAGACCTGAATTTTCTATGCGTTTGTAATCACTGGTTGCTGCTTGTCAGATTTCTCTTCTTACGCTGGTTACCTTACCTTTACTACCTACTACTCGTCTTTATTTATTGTTCTTTTACAGAAATGGATGACATTTTCCTTACCTTCCTCTTCCACTTTCATCATTTCAGCCAATCACAAGTCCACTGCTGAACATAAGCAAGATAACAAAGCTGAACCACCGACATCCATCGACTTCCCACAACACTGTGCATTTGTTCTTGTTGTCCATAGACATGTCACTGTGCACCATCGACTCCCATACTGCATTTGCCGTATGTACGTGGCAGCCACTCGCCAGAGAACCTTTCTTCCCCAACGGTTGTCAGTTCTGCGAGCTATGTGGCCGTCCCATTGCCACTTCCTAGGAGCTCACAAAAGTACTTCCGTTTGCGCATTCCAGAGCTCCTTATATGTTGTCGTGACGTTGATATTTTCGATTGTCTTTTCACTGCAGTAAATTCTATAGGATTTCCGTTAAGAATATTTATTTTAAAAATCTTTTTTTACATTTTTATTCACTGGCGCTTATTTTCCTGCCGGGGCTATGTAATTTAAATTCATAGAGGTTTACTATCATTGACCTATTATTATTTATCGATACGGTATTAAAATCAATAATGATAAAATTCCGGGAAATTCGGTGCCTAAGAGGTGACAAATTGTCAACGCGTCTGTGATAAAAAAAAGAGCAAAAATATATAATGACCAGAAAATTTGGAATATGAATCTAAGATATTCTACATCCCTACATAGGAAACAACGTTCTTAAAACTGTGCCAATCACAAAATGCATTGCATTTTATATCAAAAAGAAACTCGTTATTGACAAACCGCCGGAGGGGATTTTCTAACGGTCATACAGGCTATTGTATCTTTCGACGTGCAAAAGCTCGCAATCTTTTAATTTCAAGATTGCAAGACAGCCCGAGGACGATTCAAGGTTACCATTTATATTCCGCTTTAAATACGACAACTTGACCCCGGTCTCACCATCCACCTTCGGTTTCTTATCGCAAAAAAAACTTCTCGCAATGCAGGCATATAATTATAGTAAATTAAGCCTATTTAATGTATTTTCTTACTATTTTCTAGCGGATTAAAAATATTATATTAATGTAATATTCGTAATGTAATATGATAATTAGTGACCTGTCTACGTTTTTATATGTTCATTAGTGGACTATTTGGCAGTTCACTGAAGAGAATAATATTATAATGATAGAGATCCCCAAGGTGGTTTACGTAAATAATTTTTAAAATAGATAATAGATTTCATAATTAGTTCCAGGCATATTTTCCGAATAGTTCGTGCGTTATTGTGGTGTATATTCCTATCGTATTTTAACTGCGAAACGGTATGCATTTTCCGGATAATAACAGCCGACCATTGTTATTCTTTTTTTAATAACGTACCGTTCACGTACTTGGAACACACTCTTTTAATACACACATACATATAGCATGAATTCACACTTGTAATCCTCCACGGGGTAGACAGAGACATGAATACTTTCAACGCTCATAGGACTGCGATATTACATATTTATAGTTAAAATAAAATTTGTAAATAGTATCAAAACATACTTACTAGGTGGTTGGATTGTTTTCTTATTTCTGCCGCCAATCAGCAATATAACATTGTATAGTATAACGAATACGAGCCTGTAATCTTCTACAGTTAAAGTTGTTTGCAGATGTCCATGGACTGCAATAGCCAAATTTGAGTACCATCCATAGGATGGACTAGACTGTTTGTCATCCCAATCCAATAAAAAAAATACTCTTTAGTGCAGTGAATTGAAAAAAGTAGCAGTAAATAATGAAGGCCACGTATCCAATGTAAGTCTGTGGTTGAGATCCATTTACTTGCTTTAATGGTACAATAATTCTCAGCCAGACGCGCATTTTCACTAATGGAACAAAGTTATGCTGCATTTTGCAAATGTTTGTTGAAGCAAAGTGACATGACTTATTTTGGAACTTCTCTTGAAATTCTCATTGTTTTATTCAGTTATTCGCTGACTTCTGCAATATTGCTGACATTCATAATTATTCTTAAATATCAGGAAGACTCTAATGAATGCCACTCCAATGAAAGGCTGAGTGGAAAACAATAAATCTTAAGATTTCATTTCCATTATCGATTCAGATCTTTAATTTGAATAGTATAATTAATAACTGATTTCATTGTAAATATTGTCCCTATAAATCGAGATAAAATAATAGTAGCTTCTAATTTCATCATCATCATCATCATCATTTCAGCCTATCCCAGTCCACTGCTGAACATAGGCCTCCCCCAAAGATTGCCACGAAGCTCGGTCCTGAGCTTCTAATTTGCTTAAATGTAAAGTCACACAAATGTTACATTAAACAATAATGCCACACCATTTCTTCCGGAGAGACGAAAAGTGATCTCTGGAGAATGTTTAAATCTCTGCCTAACCCTGAGCGGATACAAGCATAGGGTAGTGATGTTATTATAAAACTTTGGAAGATTAATCGCGTTTCGATGTACGGTAATCACGCAATTAGATCATGTTGTGCTGTTGCCCGCGTCTACTAAGTCTGGACTTGTGGGAAGAGTGGATTTCGTAATGTGGACATCGTTTCCATTCGATTTGAAAATAGATCTTTTATTAAACAGATTGATCAAATAAAGCATTTTTATTAAGTTTTAAGTTAATAGTAAGAGTAAGTAAAATCTTCCCATACAAACTTTCATCCCTCATTCCACTTATCATTTTACATTTCGTAGGGTTGATTTTCATCAGTACTGGCATTTCACTGTAAATGTATCAACCCAAAAGCCGGTTTTAATGTCTAACTTAAAAAAAACATACGGCTTTCATACTATCTTCTATTCCCTAACCCGTTTAGAGGTGGTTTTACGCGAAATATTTTCTTAACCGTTCCCACACCCTACGTGTCAAGTTTGTACGGCTTATAGTTCCTAAGATTTCGAGAATGGTCAGAGATATTTCTTTTTTATGTATATTTATGTAATATATTGTGAACATCCTAAGCAAATATTTTTAATATAATACACTTTTTGTGTTAGATTCTTTACCACCCGACCCTTGCTGATAGTAAAACTTAAATAGTATCTAGGCTAGTATCAACAATTCATACAAAACAAATATTAATAAATTCCCAACATTAAATAAGTGATATCTAATACAGCATGATTTAATTATATGCCCCTGGCAAAGATTACGGATTTCCATTTTGCAAGACTCAGTGTAAAAGACTGCGAACGTAGAATTTTTTCTCAGACCGTTCTTTTAAAAAAAAGTTTTTATTAGCATCATTCTCAAAACCCTCGGCAAAGGCGTACCTATTATAGGTTGAACAATAAAAGACAATCTGCAGAATTATGTGCTATATTGAGGAATACGAATCTTGAAACTGTCTAAAGACCGAGGTTTTGGGATAAAGACATTTAATGTTATTTCTAAGATGAGGCAGAGAATTTAAATAGAAATACATTTGAAGTTTGATCTGAAACTAGAATTTTGATGAAACTTGAATAGAAAGCCACTTAAGCTTAGAACGTAAAGGAGAAATGATCATAACTCCGTAGACGATTAGATCTTAAACAAATATGAAGAAGGCCGAACTTGTTAGGAATAATTTGCGATAGATTTGTGTAAAATACAATTCAAGAATGGGAAGAACGAGTGGGTTGTTCATCTAGCGGATTATCCAGCTTCAGCTGTGTTTTAAAGGCAACAAAACTTGAGAATACAAACAATAACCTGTACACTATTCGAGGAATGAGGCGTATGATTTTTTTTTACTGAATACGGATAAAATTTTTGACTTTTACTTATACGTTTATGACTCAATTAATGAATATACTTTATTATATACCATACATTAGAAGGTATAATATGGCAGCCTTTTTGCTGTTAGCAAGCCAAGCGGAGACAATTGCTGCTGCTCGAATGGGCTGGTTTGACCGGGACTGTATAGCGACCTCGCATAATACCGGCGTGAAGTAGAGGCGTTTCTGCGTTTCGTTCGGTGAGTAGTGAGGTAACCGGAGGAGAGTCTGCTTAACCCGCTTGATATCGGACCATAGTGCCTTGCAAAGCGATTAAACCACAGTTATATTATAAATGCGAAAGTGACTCCTTCTGTAAGTTATATTTTCACAATTAAACCGATTTTGAAGAATTTTTTTAGTTCGATCAATATTTTGAACCCTGGGGAAGGACATAGGCTACTTTAGATTTCGAGAAAACTGCGGGAAAATTTTCCTCACTGATGAGTTCAGGAGTGGACGCTGAAAGTAAAAATGCTTAAAATCTTAGTTAACCATTTAGCGGATTGGCGGTAAATAGTTGATGGCTGTATGAAATTTTAGCCAAAACTAGGCGTGGACAACATATCAAAAAACATTGAATATGCCCTTCGATAGTTGTATCAGTACCTCTTCCTATTCCGAACACAGGTGTGGGTTTTGTGTGTGTGTTTGCGTGTGTATTTGGTGTGCGTGTATGTGTGTTCGTAAATTACGTTTTTAGCTTCAGTACCTATTAATAACAGTAAACGTATTTTTATATAATATGGGCAACTAATTCAGAGAGAACCGACGAGGGTTTGTGTTATGTTTTATTTCTATCAGATTATTGATAAAAATATAAAATAAACAGCCTCGGCCAGTTTTGAGTTCGTAAATTTTCCAAGACCCTTAACGTAACTTATGAGGGCTATCGTAATTATACCATGAAGCGAGGTTCATATACAGGTAGAGTTTGAATTTAAATGTGAAAATTTAACAAATAATTCCACACATGCGTGACAATTACAGCAAATCGTCTCATTGGAAGATATCTGTATCCAACAAAAAATATTCAGTAAACGTTAATCACGATAAACTTTACTGACGATATTTTAACAATCTACCGAAAAATCGGAATTGTAGTTTTGTTATAAAAATACTCTACTACTAGTAGAGGCTACAAAAAAAAGAAGTATGTGATACATGAATATTAATATTGCAACGAATGCCCGATAATATCTTATCAACTCTATCGTCTTCGAATGACTAGTCAAAAGAAATTATGTTTTATAAATTACCAGTCGATGTTAACGAAACTCGTAGATAAATAAATAAGGGTTGGTTGAAAAACTGGTTGAAATATAATTAGCCTTCAATAAAAATTAAATATTGTTTCGGGAATATTCTGGAATAATCGATAATAAAAAGACGATTGAAGTTCGGAACTATATAAGGAGCACTACAGCTAGGAATTGTTCAGTAGTGAGTTCTGAAATAAGTAAAAGAGGAAGATCACGAAGAAAAGGAATATAAAAAGAAGCGGAAAAGGACGACAAAGACAAGAAGTTATAGAACATAGTGTCCTGGGCAGGAAAAATCAGTGTATTGGTTACTGACCCGTGGAAGATCACGTGCGAGGGATAGCGCATCAGAAAGAAACTCTGTACCCTTTGTAAGTGGTAAAAATAAATAGAAGTTAAAGGTACCGGACGTTCAATTTAATTTCGCGACCCGTATCTATAAGAAGAACATTTAAGTAAGTAATTTTCTTTAACGTTATATAACGGTAAATAAATACCTTGTTAATTCCTTAATTATTTTTATAAGCAGTCCAGGGTACGGCCAGTTCTCTTTTTATTATATAAATATTTCTAACATACAAGCTGAGAAATCTATAAATTCAAGGCATGTAGATTTATTCTTGAATTTTATTTGAAATGTTTTATGTTTTCACTGATATCGTAAAGACTCGTTTTATGAAGCTGTAAGGGTAAACCGTTAAGATTTTGGTTGACAGTCAGAAAAGGGTATTTGATTTATTATTGCAGTTTTATATTTAAAGGAAAAGTAAACGCTGGAACCAAACTAAACTTTTTGTGAAAGTGCCGAATAACTGTTGTTACTTTTTGCTAGAATATAATGACGAGACTCTGAGATTTAATACCGTATTTTTTGTATCAAAACACACGGTTTTATTTTCCTGGCCCAATTCCAGTACCGGGTAGCAGATTCTAAGACTGGAGGCTTTAGGATTGTGATCGCCTATGTGTATATCATGTGTCGAGTTTACGACGTAAATTTCCCAGAGAAAGTAAGATGCGAAATACATTTGTCTAGCAATCGTCAAAATAATATGCACATTTTGAAAGTTCATTAATTTTTTTAATATTTTAAACTATTAATTTAAAACACAATTTATTGGTTTTCGAATATCATACTGTTGTATTACATTTCGGATGGTTGTATTGTAACATAATACAACCAGACCCGAAAACCAATCATTGGTGTTTCAGAACAAATATTCATTTCGGCTGGGATTCGAACCCGGGACTGATGGCTCGGCAATCAGGTACGGTAACCACTAAACTATGCAGTCGTCTCATTGTCTAATAAGTAATACAAGTAAAGCAAAATTTTTATTATTAAACTCATCTGAATGTAATTAATCTTTATCATGATAAGATTTTTTTTTATTATGCAAACCTAACACAAATGTAATAAACGCAACGAATATCCAAATTACCTAAGGAAAAGGATTTGTAAGCTTCCGTTGTGCCTAAACCCGCAAAGCCTTTTAATGCCCCACTACCTGTCAAACCTTTTTCATAGGTAATTTACTTTTGTATAAATAGACCTCGGGGAAACTATTTTAACTCATGTTGTAAAAATTATAGTGCCATTTCTATTTGAAGGTTTGAAGGCTATCTTATACTGTTATGTTTGATCCAAATAATATTTGAATTCCGTAATAAAATTTATAACCTAAAATTATAGATAAAGTAACATACACAGAGAAAAAGCAAGTGGTATTCAAGTTACAAATTGAGAATTTCCTTTTTATTAAAGTTTATATGTATTATAATTACTACATATCTTCATAAGATTATCACCATCATCATCTTTTCACTCCACTCCTGAACAAAGGCCTCCTGCAAACTCCTTCCCATACAGCTTAGTTTTGAACCAACTGCATGAATCTACTTTGTGACAAGATATACGAGCATGTTCATTCGTATTTAAATATAATGTTACTTTACGTTTCTCATGCCTTTAAAATCATAGATACGGATTGCGAATAAAAGTCTCAAAAATACCTTACCTTAACAGCCTTAAAATAGTCCACTGCAAAACATAAGCCATTCCCATAAGTAGGATTTGCTACAATCACCACGCTCGGCAAGTGGATTGGCGATCTCAGTACCAGACACTTCGCACCTTTGACGTTGCTGCCCATCGTCTGCTTAATTTTGGTCCAGTATTTTTCAAGATGGTTATCCCGCAATCTGACGGTAATCGTTTAGTCGTCTCTCACGACACCCACGGAATAAAATGGGTAGCAGATTCTTACGCCGATACCGTACGGCACTCGAAATTACACAAAATATTAATATATACTACTCGTAGTAGAGTCTAAGTTGCAAGGCATTCGACACTGCGAATCGTCGTCGCCTGACATTACTTCGCCAAGATGTCTGATGTATGTGGTAATTACAGCAAACTTCTTCTTAAGATAGGCCGATATGCGGCGTAGATGGAGCGCCGTCACCCTCGGCCAACCTCACACCCACGAGGGGGTAAGTCTGTACTCGTAAGTTATTCATTTCATTTTTTTGCCATCAGATCTAGTTTAGACTATTTCCAAGCTATTGATGTTGATGAAGTATTATCGAAACATCTTTATAGAAATGAAATTAAAAACATTTAAACCTATTTAGGCAAAATATGTTGTTAAATCAGAAACAACAGTCGACCGTTTATTACGTGGATAATAAACGCCATTTGTTTGCATTTAATATTATTCGAAGCGTGCTTACCGCGATAACAAATCTGCAAAATGTGTTGAGTAAATAATTTACGTCGCACTTGTTATGAAGTAATTTATTTGAGCCACTTTATTAAATAACACATTATGGTATCAATTTGTTTGACATTTTTAACCGACGAAGAAGGTCTTGGGCAGTGTATATTTTTCTTTTTTATAAATTGCTTAATTGTGTGCATTTCACGACTGATGTCGCAATCGTCTCCGTGATGTTATCGGTGTTCTAATTCTGCATCATCAACATATACTTGCATGGGCCGGGGCGGCTCGACCAGGAAGCATCTTGTGCTTCTGCGTTTTGATCGGTGAGTGAGGTAACCGGAGGCTTTCTCCCTCTCACCCCTCTTGTCCCATTTCACCCTCCACAAATATTCTTAAAGGACCGGCAACCCACCTGTAGCTGCTCTGGTGCGGCAGGTAAGCCGTTTGGTGGTTTGGCTCCATTCCCATAAAAACAAAAATGTCTCGTTCTTGGCAGACGTGTTTAAAACTCAGTTTACTTATTTGAATACTGCAGAAAATTACATGTAAGAGTCTTTTTCGAACTTGGAGTCTTCCAGGTAGATACCACCATCTTCTATTTCTGCCGCTAAGCAGCAGTGTTTATAGAGACAGTATAATTACAGACTGTGAGGCATTCCATTTCAGTCCTCTGGATTTTTCCGTTTCCGGACAGTTCTTTGTTACAAGTTGTTTGCCATCAGGTGGACTGTTAGCTCTTTCGTTACGCTAAGGTTATAAAAAATACTGTCTTACTTTATTCTCTATACTTTTTCGATGTTAAATTCCATAATGTAGAAGTAGTGAGTGCAAGCGCCACATGCTATATTCAATTAAAATTTCAGAAAGAATTTAAAATAGTGTAAAGGATAGATTTACGACCATCGCTGGACGAAAAGAGATTTACGAGCGACCCGATTCCAAGAGAATTTATGTTTCACTTGATACGTTGAGCCCAAAAGTTACGAGTAAATGCAAAAATAGGCTTTCAATATACGAGTAGACATAACGTCAATAATTTATGCAGTTTGTTAAATGAAGAGGAAATGTTACAATAACTGTGTACCATATTTTATGCTACTTTACAACTAAAATAATTTACCACGTACTCAGCAGTGAAGGAAAACACCGTAAACGAAGCCTGCATACCTGAGAAAAAAAAATACATATGAACTACGTTAGAAATACGCAAAACTGTACTGGATTCTTTCCGGCTCCAAACCCTCTCAGAATATTGTGAGAGACCTTTGTCCAGTACTGGGACATTAACAGGCTGCCTTTCCTTTTCTTTTCTTCTACTAAAAATACTACAGGTAAAAAAACTAAACCGATCAGTGCCAATTTTATTGAATAGAAGGAAAGTCAAAGGAATTAAATAATATCGAACCCTAATGAAATTCAAATATTGTCTTAATTTCTATGTATAATTGACTGGCATATTCATTAGGTTTTTTCCGGATATTCCAGACTTTTTGAAATCTAAACATTAAAATCGTTTTCAGATTTTTATGAAACTGGACACTTTATGCTATATATTTCAAGAATTGTCCACGTTACGTGATGTCTTTGCCCATTGTTAACAGAATGTGATGATTTTTTTATGTAATTTAATTTATTAATTTAGCATTTTTAATTGACAGTATCCGTGTTTAGTCACAATTCATTATCAAATTAAATAATTAAGAAAAAAAATGCAATTTAATTTTGATCGTAAAGTTACGATGAATAATTTTGTTCGTAAATTCGTAAAGAAGCAATAAAAAATTAACATTTAAAATTTGCAAATTTTACTAAAATAAATAATATTGTAGTTACAGAAAATGTCATTAACTAGAGAAAGCGAACAAACTCTTCCATTGAAGAAAAACTCGAGGCAAGACCTAATGCAAATTATGTAAGTACTCGTATATATCTTTTTAAAGAAATATACAGCGTAAGTTTTCATTGTTTTAAGCCATTTGTATTTCAACAGAAAAAAGTAAAAATTTCTTAAATTTTACAAATCGACTGGGCATCAGATGGGTAATAGCGTTGCCAGAACATTGTCCATAAACGGTTACGGCTTCTGGTATGTAGCTGATAACTGACTTAAGATGTTATAAATATTTACGACGTAACTGAATATTGTTATCAGTACTACCGGGCCATTAACAGTACTATCTGGCAGCAGATTGTGATTACATTCATCGCGTAGTGAGCGTGCAATAATCTCTACATACGCATCGTAAATTTGAATAGAACGTTTATGAGTCGACGAGTGTATTATTATGATACATAAAAGCGCGCATGCGCACTTGCTAGCGCTCAAAATCTTTGCATAAATACATGCACAACCAACGCCTGTCATTCTACTCGGGAAAGGGCAAAGGTGAATTATTTAATGCATACATATTATGTATAATAACTTACGTCTGTAAGGCATAGAGGAAATTAGGTATTATAGACTTTCAATTGCAAAGATAAATGAGTTTAAATAAAATGTGACAGGAGGCGAACCTTGTCGATGAGTTTGCTCCCGGTGGTTGCCATGAAGTTTCGAAACTCCTATCGAGCACCCACTAACGACAAAAACTTGTTTAATATCCAAACGCGGCTGGTTATCATCAGATCGCATTTTCAAGATACTTAACACAATATACAATAAGTAAACACTTGATCTGATTAGATAAGGCTGTTTGTAATTTTGTTATTGGCGGTCCGGTTGGCGTATTGAATAAGTGTTTGGCAGCGGTGCACAGCATCTCGAAAATCGTATTTGTCTGATCTACAAATAACTGATGTGGGTCTGGGAGTTTGGCGATGTGCGGTCTGTCTGTAAAATACCTGCACGTCATCTTCGTCGTTCGTTTTTAAAAAATATATTCTTATTCTTCAGAACCGTATGCGTAGCATGGTATACGACCTGATGGGTTCGAATACTAGTTCAGTTCGATAACCACTAAATTTTGCGCCGCATTTCCCATTTTTTCAGCGTAGAAAGAACTCATCTCTTTGCTCATCGTGAAATTAACCTATTTCGGCTCTAAATCCTCTCAAATATTGAGAGGAGGCATTTACCTAGTTTACAGGCTGCTACTTTACTTTTTCATTAGTTAATAAACGAGTGCTGAATATTGACTTCCTTCAGAGAGTTTTTTGTATATTAATTTTAAGACGAAAACCCTAAAGTCTTATTACGGTTTCTTTCTGCACTATTCCAAACCGAATAAGTTACAAGTTTTAATGTTTAATGTTTTAAACTTGTGAGAAATACGAATACCACTACTGCAACGTTTTTACAATACTCATTTAAAAGTGGAAAGTGGTACTACCTGCATTAATCATATTCTTAACTAAAAGTTGGTCAACTTATCAACATGACATTATACTCCGTGATAGAGTCAAGACCTTTTCGCCGTGGTAGAGCCAAGAGGAATCTTGTGCTTCTACGTTTCGTACAATGAGTAAAGTAACCGGAAGCCTACTCCCCTCTCCCACACCCTTTCACTACCCCTCCCCAAATACCCTTAAGGCCGGCAATGCACCTGAAGCCTCCTCCATCCTCCTCTGGTGAGGCAGGTGAGCCGTTCGCTCTTTGTCCCTTGATCCCATAAAAAAAATACTCTATTCAAATTTTGACGACAGCGAGACCATGATGTTCCAAAGGCCAATGAAGTGTGAAAAGTTATTTCGGTCGGTGGAAAGTTATTTTTAAAGAAATATACAGCGTAAGTTTTCATTGTTTTAAGCCATTTGTATTTCAACAGAAAAAAGTAAAAATTTCTTAAATTTTACAAATCGACTGGGCATCAGATGGGTAATAGCGTTGCCAGAACATTGTCCATAAACGGTTACGGCTTCTGGTATGTAGCTGATAACTGACTTAAGATGTTATAAATATTTACGACGTAACTGAATATTGTTATCAGTACTACCGGGCCATTAACAGTACTATCTGGCAGCAGATTGTGATTACATTCATCGCGTAGTGAGCGTGCAATAATCTCTACATACGCATCGTAAATTTGAATAGAACGTTTATGAGTCGACGAGTGTATTATTATGATACATAAAAGCGCGCATGCGCACTTGCTAGCGCTCAAAATCTTTGCATAAATACATGCACAACCAACGCCTGTCATTCTACTCGGGAAAGGGCAAAGGTGAATTATTTAATGCATACATATTATGTATAATAACTTACGTCTGTAAGGCATAGAAATTAGGTATTATAGACTTTCAATTGCAAAGATAAATGAGTTTAAATAAAATGTGACAGGAGGCGAACCTTGTCGATGAGTTTGCTCCCGGTGGTTGCCATGAAGTTTCGAAACTCCTATCGAGCACCCACTAACGACAAAAACTTGTTTAATATCCAAACGCGGCTGGTTATCATCAGATCGCATTTTCAAGATACTTAACACAATATACAATAAGTAAACACTTGATCTGATTAGATAAGGCTGTTTGTAATTTTGTTATTGGCGGTCCGGTTGGCGTATTGAATAAGTGTTTGGCAGCGGTGCACAGCATCTCGAAAATCGTATTTGTCTGATCTACAAATAACTGATGTGGGTCTGGGAGTTTGGCGATGTGCGGTCTGTCTGTAAAATACCTGCACGTCATCTTCGTCGTTCGTTTTTAAAAAATATATTCTTATTCTTCAGAACCGTATGCGTAGCATGGTATACGACCTGATGGGTTCGAATACTAGTTCAGTTCGATAACCACTAAATTTTGCGCCGCATTTCCCATTTTTTCAGCGTAGAAAGAACTCATCTCTTTGCTCATCGTGAAATTAACCTATTTCGGCTCTAAATCCTCTCAAATATTGAGAGGAGGCATTTACCTAGTTTACAGGCTGCTACTTTACTTTTTCATTAGTTAATAAACGAGTGCTGAATATTGACTTCCTTCAGAGAGTTTTTTGTATATTAATTTTAAGACGAAAACCCTAAAGTCTTATTACGGTTTCTTTCTGCACTATTCCAAACCGAATAAGTTACAAGTTTTAATGTTTAATGTTTTAAACTTGTGAGAAATACGAATACCACTACTGCAACGTTTTTACAATACTCATTTAAAAGTGGAAAGTGGTACTACCTGCATTAATCATATTCTTAACTAAAAGTTGGTCAACTTATCAACATGACATTATACTCCGTGATAGAGTCAAGACCTTTTCGCCGTGGTAGAGCCAAGAGGAATCTTGTGCTTCTACGTTTCGTACAATGAGTAAAGTAACCGGAAGCCTACTCCCCTCTCCCACACCCTTTCACTACCCCTCCCCAAATACCCTTAAGGCCGGCAATGCACCTGAAGCCTCCTCCATCCTCCTCTGGTGAGGCAGGTGAGCCGTTCGCTCTTTGTCCCTTGATCCCATAAAAAAAATACTCTATTCAAATTTTGACGACAGCGAGACCATGATGTTCCAAAGGCCAATGAAGTGTGAAAAGTTATTTCGGTCGGTGGAAAGTTATTTTTAAAGAAATATGCCACTTTAATATAATATATATCGTACATTGTGCACACAAGCCAACAGTTTAGTGGCAACCTCTGTATATTATGAAAGCATACTTCTTATACATACCTCCTACAAGAATTTCTTTCATTAAAAGCAAAGAAGTCAAAGTAAAAAGAGAATTGCGAGGGAACTTTTATACTTTGCAAAACAATAAGACCATACTTTATTTATAATAGCTATAGTAGGAATTGCTGAAAAAGAAAATAACTCAGCGCTACGATTTATTTTTATGAAGAGATAAATGGCAATAACTTAATTTATGATAAAAGTAGATCTAAAGTAGTAAACGGAAAAACAAATAATTTTACATTTTGAACGTAATTCAATTAAATTTATTTTTTTAAACATATGTCAACAAAAGAAAGTGTTGCACGCTACAGTTCATGATAATATACTATTAATGATTATATATGATATCGTTTGATTTACTAGCAAAAAAAACACAAAATGCATACAAGGTTCAGAGTAAGAGAAATGCAACATAAATTAAAACATTCGCAAATATTCGCTACAGTTCACGATAATATACTATTAATGATTATATATCATATCATTACACAGACAAACAGAACCCAAAATACATACAATATTCAAAGTAAGAGAAATGCAACATAATTTAAAACATTATATACAAAAGGTTGAAAATTATCACACCAGCTCTTATCGCCATCTGTCCGTAGTCATCAAGCTAATGCAGTTCGATATTTAATGTTATTTTAGGACGATAACTTTTGAAAATATGCAAGTCCTTAATTTTGTTTTTACACCACAGTGACACCACATTGAGCTATATTTGTACCAAAAATATCTATTGGACCGAAAGCTTGGTTAGGGTTTTTGTAGTGATGTACTGTAAACGTTAGAGTATCGCAGTTGACTGATCTCATCTAGACGACCTTTGGTACCTAGGTACCAAAGGTTTTCAAGAGCTTTCTTTCATTGCTTGACTAGATTTTTGATGAAAACTTTGTCTTTCCTCGAAAAAAATCAAAAAAAGTCGAGTTCGGTGCAAATATCGCTAATATATGCTATGAATTATTATTGAATTAGTCCATACACTGTGTATATAGCTGTTAAAAAATAACACTCGCAAACAAAGAGTGGTAGTCTCTTGGGATCCGTGGTAGCCTAGTGGTCAAGGCGCTCACTTCAGTGTCATTGAACGTGAGTGACCTCGGTTCGACCCTCGTAGCCGGCACAACTAAAATTGTATAACAATTTTAAGTGCTGTATTTACTACGAGCTCAACGGTGAAGGAAAACATCGTGAGGAAACCTCCTTGTCTGAGAATTAACAAAAAAAAATATTTAGAGGATATGTGAAGCCCGCCAACCCGCACTGGAGCAGCGTGGCGGGTCCTTCCCGGGTTCTAAACCCTCTCTGATACTAGTATTTGAGAAGGAGGCCTTTGCCCAGCAGTGGGCTCTTACAGGCTGTTACTTTACTTTACTACCACCACTTTTATTTTATATAGTAGTTTAATCCCGTGACTTCACTTGCGCTGATTTTAAATATAATATAATTTCAGCAGCTCATTAAAAAAACCGTCCATGTGCCTGTCAGGTCTCGCTCTGTTAGCGTTCCATACCTTTGAGCAATTAACTTTTTTATGTAGATATTTAATAAGGTAATGATTTTTTTTCTGCCTTTGTTCTTAAGTAGTACTAAATTTCCATATGGGGTCATGATAGCTAAAGGATGACATATTTCGTTTTCGAGATGGACACCGCAACAACATACGAAAGAAATACCAAAATCTTTTTTCAATAGTTTTGGTCACAGCTCACAAACTACATTATGAATCAGTGTTTTCAGTATTTGTTGTTGAAATTTAGTTCATAGTACATAATATACAGAAATTCTAAATTCGTAACTAGTTTCGCTTTTGAGATAGACCCCGTAACAAAAACGGTCTGAAAGTGGCAACTTGGACAATGATAATCCATAATGCAAATAAAGTTTGTAAATTTTGAATTTAAATAATTATTAAATTAAGTGATTTAGTTGCCAAATTCGGCGAGTATTGTAGTCGGTACGCAAATATTGTATAAATTTACCTGAACCGTTAGGCTAAAGATGCTTACTAATTTCTTCGTAACCAATGTAACCCTTCCGACATTAGGGTTGTCACTTCGGTTGGTAAACCTCGATAGACTCTTTAAGCCAGAAGCGGCTATCTAACTAAGCAGAACGATTTTAAATAAGATCCGTTGTACAGTTTTTAACTGCTTTGAAATCGAATTAATGGCGTTTTTTTCCGTAATTTGTATAATATTTGTATAATATAAATCTCTACTAGACGTTTCCAATAAGCTATATTTAATTAAAAAACTATGTTTGTTAAAGAACTTAATGTCCTAAACTGGGGCAAGTCACTAGAATCTTTTATTTGTTAGTTATTTATACGTCGTGTCGTCCGTGTGGCTGTCAGAAGTAAAGAATAGCGCCAACCCTGTCTGACCATGGGTGTCGTAAAAGGCGACTAATGGTAAAAAATTATATTAGGAGATGGGCAGCAGCATCTTCCTGCACTAGAACAAAAAGAAAAAAAAACTGCGGTTGCCAACCCGCTCGCCAGGCGTGGCAACTAAGGCAAACCCCCCGATGATGAGAGGTAGAAGAAAGCAATGGCCCCCAGTCCCCGGCGGCCTCGCTAGTCCTGGCTATGGCTGCCATGGTAACGACGAGGCAGGGGGTGCGAAGAATCCGGCTGATTTCTAGCTGCCAACCCAAACGACTGGACCTGGCAACATATAACGCGCGCACATTGAGGACCGACGAGAAGATATTAGAACTGGAAGAAGAAGTAAGCAAGTTGCACTGGAGTATTATAGGGTTGTCTGAAGTCCGAAGACAGGGAGAGGACTCTATAATCCTAAAATCCGGTAACTTGTTCTACTACCGGCAGGGTGGCCATCTGTCTCAAGGAGGTGTCGGGTTTATCGTTCACAGGTCTCTCATCAACAACGTGATCGAGATTGGAAGTGTGTCGAGTAGGGTCGCGTACCTTATACTCAGAATAACCAAAAGGTATTCGCTGAAGCTCATACAGGTATATGCACCAACCTCAACACACCCTGATGATGAAGTGGAGGCAATGTATGAGGATGTTTCAAGAGCCATGCATTGCTCTAAGACTCACTACACGGTGTTGATGGGAGACTTTAATGTAAAACTAGGTACGAAAAAAGGCGATGAGCTGATAGTGGGGAACTTCGGAGTAGGGCAACGGAACCCAAGAGGGCAACAGCTGGCTGACTTAATGGCAAAGGAGGGATTTTTTATGATGAACTCCTATTTCCAGAAGCGGCCCCACAGGAAGTGGACATGGATGAGCCCGGACGGTACCACAAAAAATGAGATCGACTTCATCATGACGACCAAGCGTCAGCTGTTCAGTGATGTCTCTGTGATCACTAGGGTAAAAACCGGCAGTGATCACCGAATGGTAAGAGGCACACTGAACCTTAACATTAGGCTCGAGCGGTCTCGTCTGGTGAAGTCTACGCTCCGCCCACCACGTGCCCTTATCCAGAACCCCAAGAGCTTTCAGCTCGAATTGCATAATCGCTTTCAGTGCCTAGACGATTGCGTTACAGTGGACGATACGAATAGCAGGCTAGTGGAAACTGTCCATGCGGTAGGAGCTAAGTTTTGCAGGACCCGCCGCACGAACAAGCCCAAAAAGCTCTCCGATCACACTCTTAAACTCATAAAAGCCAGGCGTGCGATAAAGCTGCAGTCTACAACGGATGCGTCAGCGTATCGGCAACTGAATAGACAGATCTCCAAATGTATGAGGCAAGACTTACGCAAATTCAATACAGCCTGTATTGAAAAAGCGATAGAGCGGAACCAAGGCTCCAAAGTCTTCGCCAGAGATCTGTCTATCGGAAAGAGCCAACTGACCAAGCTGAAGACCGAAAGCGGCGCAGTTATTTCCGCTGGAGCCGAGATTTTGAGTGAGATCGAGAGATTTTACGGACAGCTGTACACAACGTCGTTGAAACCACACACTGATGTGAGTAACGACCCAAGAGCCAAGCTTATTCGACATTACTCAGATAACATCCCGGACGTCAGTCTGAGCGAGATTAGGATGGCTCTCAAACAGCTTAAAAACGGCAAGGCGCCGAGTGAGGACGGAATTACAGCTGAACTTCTGAAAGCGGGTGGAAAACCGATACTTGTTGTCCTTCAGAAGCTGTTTAATTCCGTCATTCATGGCGGTGTTACGCCGAAAGCGTGGAGTAGAAGCGTGGTTGTCCTATTCTTCAAGAAAGGGGATAACTGCCTTTTGAAGAATTATAGACCGATATCGCTTCTAAGCCGCGTCTACGTGCTGTTTTCGAGAGTCATCTCAAATCGTCTAGTGAACAGACTTGACGACTTCCAGCCTCCCGAACAAGCCGGATTCCGAAAAGGCTATAGTACCATAGACCACATACATACTCTTCGCCAGATTGTACAAAAGGCCGAGGAGTACAATTTGCCATTATGTCTGGCGTATGTGGACTATGAGAAAGCCTTCGATTCAGTCGAAATTTGGGCGCTGCTACAGTCTCTCCAGCGGTGCCAGATAGACTCTCGGTATATCGAAGTGCTGAGGTGTTTGTACAATGAGGCTACGATGTCTATCCGAGTGCAGAATCAGAGTACGAAACCAATTCAACTGCAGAAAGGTGTAAGACAGGGTGATGTCATATCCCCGAAACTCTTCACCGCTGCATTGGAAGATGTTTTCAAGCAGCTGAACTGGAAAGGATACGGTATCAACATCAATGGCGAATACATCACTCACCTTCGATTTGCCGACGACACAGTTCTTATGGCAGGATCGCTGTAGGAGCTTAGTACAATGCTCAATGACCTCAATAACGTCTCTCTTCAGGTTGGTCTTAAGATGAACATGGACAAGACGAAGTTCATATCAAACGTCCATGTCACACCAATACCGGTTGTTGTTGGGAACAATAGGCTCGAAGTTGTAGACGAGTACGTATACCTGGGACAAATTGTCCGATTATGTAAGTCCAACTTCGACTCAGAGGTCAATCGACGAATCTAATTCGGCTGGGCAGCGTTCAGGAAACTACGTCATATCTTCTCGACGAGTATACCGCAAAGCCTCAAGACGAAAGTATACAACCAGTGCGTGTTTCCAGTGATGACATACGGATCCGAGACTTGGTCCTTCACTGCTGCCCGTATGAGGAAGCTCAAAGTTGCTCAGCGCGCTATGGAAAGAGTTATGCTCGGTGTTTCTCTGCGTGATAGAGTCTGCAACGATGATATCCGCAGCAGAACTAAGGTAACCGACATAGCCGTAAAGATCAGCAAGCTGAAGTGGCAATGGGCCGGCCACATAGCTCGCAGAACTGACAACCGTTGGCGAAAAAAGGTTCTCGAGTGGCAGCCACGTACAGGCAAACGCAGTGTAGGACGACCCCCCACAAGATGGAGTGACGACCTGCGCAGTGTTGCGGGAAGTCGATGGATGCAGGTGGCTCAGGACCGAGCTTCGTGGCAATCTTTGGGGGAGGCCTATGTTCAGCAGTGGACTTCTGATAGGCTGAAATGATGATGAATGATGATTTGTACGTCCGTTATAACAGTTACAGTTACAGGAAAAGTGTTAACAATTATTTAAATTTAGGACTAACGTATTGGGGTTATACTATGGAAACCCATTTCTTTCAACGACAAAGAAGTGAAAGCAAAAAGAGCTTATACATAACTTTTGTACGCAACAGAACAATAACGATGACCTTTATATAAAAAATACTGCAATAAGAGTTCTTAAACAAGAAAATTATAATGCATAATACATTGTATGTACCACGCGTTTATGTGGTGACTTGTGGTACAATGTATCATAGGGTTTCTCATCCTGTATCGTGAAGGTCGATAAAAAATTGTAAATTCCAACCTATGGGGTAATAACCAACGAAAATATACCAGATAACTTTTAGTACGTGCAGAAATGCCTACACCCGCCTTCGCGGAGGAAAGGACGACCAAGTTGAGTTTGTACCGAACACGATTTTTCATCTTCGCCACATTTCGGAAGTGTTAGGCCACATCACACGTCCGAGATTCACATCTCTAGTGCCTAGTAGGCAAACTGGAACATGGGGCGTGCCTTCTTACGTGATCTGCATTTCCACGAGGGTAAGGGACTCGCCCAAGTCGACCACTCGGATGTCATGTGGGCCAAAAATTCGAATATTCTGAAGCAACAGCCTTCCTAGCTCTTTGCAACATATCAAATTTATAAGTTCACCGTAAACTGTACTTCGGGCACGCTGATGTTGGCGCATCGCAATGTAAAAAATCCTCATCCTCCGCGATTGTATTTCGGCTGCATCTCTCCCCATCAGTCCACCAATTAGCATTCGAAGTAAGCTCGCCAAGCCCACTCGGTGTCGTCTATACAGGCCGAACCTCTGCGTAAGGCTGGCCATGTAGGTATCTCTTCGTTCACCATGGGTGCAACGCTTTGGCAACTACCCTGTTTGAGGGGAAATAAGCCTGATCCTAATAATGCAGACCGGTAATTGGTAGTGTCTAAATTATACAATGCATGAATTATATGAATAGCATTGCGATTGCCAAACCAACTACCATTGTACTTGGTAGAACCAAGCGGTGGCTTTTGCTGCTGCTCGAATGGTCACAGTCTCGCAGAATACCAGCGTCAAGTAGAAGCATCTTGTGCTTCTGCGTTTCGCTCAGTGAGTGAGGTAACCGAAGACCCACGACAAGCCTATTCGTGCGAAGCCGGCGCGATTCCCTCGTTTCATATAAAGCAATATTATACTAACTCGTAACTAACTTAATAAAGGTCAGGATAATCTAAATAACTATCACCAAAAAAGCGAAAAGCTGCATCAATTTATTATTATACCACGTAATTAAGCTCAGCTTATATTTCATTAGAACAAGAGAGTACATAAATAGGCAAGAGTAACTTTTATTTAACTGTTCTTAGGATGCTTAAGTTATTTGCAAAAGTAAATAGTTTAAGATACGTATAATACACGGAGCTCTAATTTAATGTCTTCTGAAGCATGTATACTAGAAAGTTTCGTGTGAAATAACAAACGAATGGAAATTAAGTGTTTAATATATTTCGCACAAATCGCAATCTACAGCCCAAAATTACCTCTTTGCGTAATGTTGTCAGCAACAAAGCAATCACTTCGCAAACTATTAGTTTCATAGAACACTTCGTAAAAAATGTAATAAATATTTATCTATTTGATAATCACGCCGCGTTTTTCTTCCAATACAGTAGCGCAAATAAGTATTGGATAAATAGAAATTATTTACAGGAGATTTTCTTTTATTTGTAACTTTAATTATATACTCGTAAATGGAATAAAGTTACAGGCGTGGTCAACTTATTAAACACGTTAGTATTAAATGAGAAAAGAATTATTAGTGGCCGCGTGACTTTTCTATTAACGCTATAGCTTACGCTATAACTTATACTACTATTCTTACTTACTATTTCATTAAAAGTTAACTAATTAGGGACGTGACATGAAAACATAGTAAACAATATTAACCTAAACGAAACAATAAACATAACCTTGTCTTCCTTATTGCTCCCAAATAAATTTCGTGTTCAATATGTTTCCTATTATCTACATACTATAATAAAACTCTAATAGGTACTCTATTTCTGTATATTGAATATTTTAACTGGGGTTTACCATACAGATGCCAAAACAACAATTTTCGGACTGTCTGTCTGCCTTTATATCTAAACGCGCATTACACAAGAACATGAAGACAGATTTGAATGGGACTTTGACTACAAAGTTACTAAGGGGTCAAGCCTTCATAGTAAGTATATCATCACGCTGTTTATTTTAGGAGCCGAACAGTAAGGCTAATTGTCACGATTTGTTTAACACTTAAATCTCTCCACAAATTTAGATGTAGCTTCTAACACTCTGCTATTTAGTTATTCAGCCGATTTAATAAAGAAATATCATCACGATATCTTCTTAACTAGCTGGACAGTAGGCACAAATAATAATAACATAGAAAAAAATAGACGACGAATAGACATTACAGCGTTTCTAGGCATCCAACACTGGCATAAATAAAAATATATTTATCTTTATACTATCTATTAAAGGAGTTGGCCAGTAGGTATGGTTGCTACGAATGACCTATTCAGCAAAAACGTAAAGAACGTGGCAAGATGTACCGTAGTTTTGTAGCCCAGTGTGCCGCGAGCATGACGTAAATAGAGCGGGATTTCGTATGTAACAGAAAAAACTTCTGTACCTGGTAGAGCCAAGCAGTGGCTTTTTCTGCTGCTCGAATGGACCGGCTCGACCGGGGTAGTACCACGGCCTCGCAGAATACCGGCGTGAAGTAGAGGTATCTTGTGCTTCTGCGTTTCTTTCGCTGAGTGAGGTAACCGGAGGCCCAGTCCCCCTCCCCATTCCACACCCTCATCCTCCCTCCCAACTCTCAAATATCCTTTAAAGGCCGGCAACGCACCTGGAGACCCTCTGATGTTGTAGATGCAGGTGGGCGACGGTAATCACTTACCATCAGGGGAGCCGCTTCTTCGTTAGCCCCCTTTTCTATAAAAAAAGTATGGGATTATGTGTTTAGGCTAATACAAAAAGAATTGCTTTAATTATAATTACTAATTAATACACACTATACATTACCGGAGTTGAGATTTTTGGCGTTCTCGTTATCTGGTTCACGTCTCCGACTTTTCTGTTTTAGGTCTGACATATTTGAATTGTTTTTTATCTAGTTATGCTTGCGTACACATACCAAGACGCAAGCATAACTAGCAAAATAAATGATCATAAAAATTAACAAAAGTAGGTACAAATTTTGTACGTCTAATAATTTTGTATGTCTAGTAAGTTTAGTTTAGAGGAGTTTCTGCTAAAGCCATGCCTGATAAAGAGTATAGTCAGACGCGCTTTTTTTTTTAGTGTTACATAGGAGATGTAACACTAAAAAAATTCTGCTGCCCATCGTCTGGCAGTTTTGTGTACCTTTATTGGCTTTTACGGCAACAATGACACGCGACGGGATGGCAGATTGTCTTATACCGCCACGACACTGCAGGAAATATGGTCAGGGTAGGCGCAATTATTTAATTCCGACCGACATACCGCCGTATGACGAAGCTCAAAGTAGCTCAGTGGATTATGGAAAGAGCTATGTTAGGTGTTTCTCTGCGCGATAGAATCCGCAACAAAGACATCCGTAGCAGAACTAAAGTATCCGAAATAGCCGTAAACATCACCAAGCAGAAGTTGCAATGGGCCGGCTCGGCCATACGGCTCGCAGAACTGACAACCGTTGGGGAAGAAAGGTTATCAAGTGGCAACCTCATACATGCAAATACAGTGTATGGTACCTCCCACTAGATGGAGCGAAAACCTACTGTTGCGACGTCTGTTTTTTGTGGCAATCATTGGCGAAGGCCTATGTTCAGCAGTGAACTTGTGATAGGATGTAATGATAATAATGATGAAAACTATAGATTTGGAAAATAGCGTTATATAATTTTCACGAAACATTTAATGTTATTTGAATTTAACAGAAGTTAATTTTAGCATTAGCATTTATATGCACATTCAGATAAGCCGAATCTCGCCGTAACCAACGGACATGAAAACCTCAACGGAAGTGCGGTCGGACACCGGCCTTTGCTCTTGTTCGGAAGCTGCATAACCGAATTCCTTGCGATGAACATAGTAAAAGTATAACTATAATTCCAAAGCTTAAAGCTCTTTATCATGTCGACTATTAAGAATTCATGCAGTACCTGAGCTAGCATACTTTAAAACATAAAGTAATAATTATTTACGTTCGTATATTTACAGTTTGATTAAAAAATAAGTTTGACCCAAGTAGTAACTTTAAATAGCCTTCTTTACTCTTTATTTCGTTCAATGTTTTATTAGAAATGAAACATAATGCGCGTAAAGCTTTTTAATAATGTTTTTCATGTAAAGAAAATCTTTAATGATTTTCGAAAGATTTTTTCTGTGCATATTGTTAATCTGCAGGGCTGCAGGTACGCACCTGCACCGGCCTTTAAGGATATTTGAGAGTTGGTAGGGAAGATGAGGATGGGGGATGAAGAGGGGGAGTGGGCCTCCGGTTACATCACTCGACGAACGAAACGCAGAAGCACAAGATGCCTCTACTTTATGCCGGTACTCTGCGAGACGGTGGTCTACAATCCATTCGAAGCAGCAGTAACAAGCCTCTGCTTGGCTCTACCACGACATCAACGCTTCCAGTTACGAAGTAACTATCGGATAATATGTGCTCCCAGGCTGCTATTGAAATAATCTAAATACAAGCATATCGGACACACTGCAGGTCTCCAATATTCATTAAATTATTCTCTACCGATGAATGCTTCCACCTTGTAGTTTCGGTGTCATAGCGGTTAAAATTCAAAAAACGCACATTACCTTTGTAATTGCGAGTAAAGCTACCTCGCTATAGTGATAAATAGCCACTGAATTTTAACTGTTTTTTACTGTCTATTCCAAATATCAAAAGTCAAAACCCAAGTATTTGTATTTTTCACTCATTTTGTTTGGATTCAAATCCTTAACCAACAGCTCAGGCATGTACACTGACTAATAGACGAAGAGTTTATCACAACAATTACTAAATCGCCTTTCGCGGGTAACTATTGAACTCCTTTTATTAAAGCAAAAATAAAAAAGTGTTCCTTTTTTCTTTTTAACTTTATTTTAAATAAATATGTCTTGTTTAATAGCAAAACCGTACTTGATCCTTCGTTTCACGTATATTGTGCAGTTTTATTCCCGAAATAAACCACTTGGGATAGGGTTTTATGACTTACTATGACTTTAGTTACAATGCTATAAAAGTACCGCAAAGTTAAACATTGCTAGAAAGTAATGCTGAATAATAAAATCCAATGTTATTACGTTGTTATCTCTTTCTATAATTTGAATTTTTGTTAATACTGAGACAACTTTGAATGTAAAAAGAAACATATCAATTTCAAAGTACCAAAATCCGATCTCGATAATTTAGGTCTGACATATTTCTCCCAACGGGTTAGTAACCTTTAGTAGGTTTTTACCTTTACAGAAACTATGAGGCACCAACAGGCGGCCTGTAATAGATGTAACCGATGTAACGTATATGTGATCAATCTTAGAAAGGACGAGAAGTAGTGTCAGAGACATGGTTGTGACACAACACGACCAGATGCGATAACCAATAATATGTGTTTTTGCACAAATATTAGAGACGGTTGTAATTCTAATGTAATTCTAGGATCTATTTTACAGCAGTCATGTACGCTAACCACTACGCCGAGCAGTACGTTATAAACAATAATATGTGTCTTTTTCAGAAATTCATGAATGAAAAATGTATGAAACGATATTAACATCAAAAGAAAATAAAGGCTGTTCGTCAGTTTCAGGCACGGTCGCTTTGTTACTCTCAGGTCCATTGTGCTCAGTCCATCTCTAGCCAGTTCCGAGCCTATGTTCGTAAAGCCCTTTATTCAGTTTGATTAACGGGTAAACTTATGGTTATTGTCAACTAAATTCAAGTGGATCTGATGATATTTCTCTACAAGGTTTTATTCGTCATGGGATTCCCAGTGCGTTGAATTTCTATTTCGTGTACCTAACGCACCTATGTTCTTATTTAGAACAAAATAATAATTTACATTTCAATACACTGAAACTTGTTCCTATATATATTTTAGAACAATTTTTTTTGCCATCTTTACCAGGTCGTGAAAGTATTCTTCTTCGACATAATTCTGTGTATACTACTGGACACAAGCCTTTTCATATAATGCCACTTAAGCTGAGATGTCATTCATGGAAGTTCTGCACATACTCAACATGCAAGGCAAGGCATCTTAAACATGGTAGAGCCAAGCGACGGCTTTTGCTGCTATTCGAATGGGCTGGCTCGACCGGGCATCTTGTATTTCTGCATTTCATTCGGGGAGTGACGTAAGGTCACAAATACCCTTAAAGGCCGGCAACGCTCCTGAAGCACCTCTGGTGTTGCAGATGTACGTGAGCGACGGTAATCACTTACCATCAGGTGAACCGCTTGCACGTTTGCCGCCTTTGCCACACTAAAAATAAAAGTGATTTGGTAAGCTAAGTACCGGTACGCCTTGCACTAGAGATGCTCCTTTCCTACGCTAGTTTGAGGGGTCTGGATTCGGTAAAGGGAAAACATTGAATATTCCCGAATACACTACTTATTTTTAAAATATATTATTGAGACTACGTCATGTCAAATGCCAAAAATTTAATAATTTTCAGAGAAGAAAAGGCAACATTTTTGGGTACCTTCAAATTGATGAAATCAATTTTTTTTTAACGTCCTCATCTAAAACACAATTTATTGATATGAAACCTTTGTTTCATCCTTTGAGGAGAAGGAGAAAATATCATTTTCTCCAAATTCCTGCCCCACCGCCACATGGTGCATCCTGCTAGCTAACAAACGAGGGCCTAGCGCCCGACACATCCATACCATCCAGCCGAATCGAAATCTCAAGGACTAGTTATGGGGAGCAGCAGCACCAGTGCTCGTGTACAGGTACTCCGCTCACCAATCCGTCTGCCCACCGTGCTGACTGCTAAGTGCGGACAAATCCTCCAAGACCTGGATGCATTCTTGAAGAAGCCTATGTTCAGCCTGTGCTAGGTTCACGGACTAATAAACAAGAAAAAAGTATTGAATACTCCTAAATCAAAATACCATAGACTATTAATATTCCTATTAATATTCTATGGTAATTAGTTTCATGATTTTTGGAGTTTTTACCATCTGTCGGTCGCTGGATTCTCGTATGTCATTAGGCATTTGAATAAGAACTGTATATAGAATTTTACTTACATACTTTAAAATTAAAACGGTAACTTATTCGAGACTTTAACACGGTTTTGGGAAATTAACGGTGGAAACAAAAGCAGAGAATTTAATACGTCTTTTTAATTAATTAATATGCTCGAAATTGTTATGTGACTTAGATTTTGTAAGGCCCTCTTTGTTACCACATGATATACAAAGGTATTGTTCATGCCACTGAACAGTATTAAAGCCATAAAGCCCATACTCATCTAACACAACAACACAACGTACACGGGCGCTAGTGATTACTCTTATAATTTAAAAAAGTCTCTGATAAAACACAACAAGAGGAGGCCTTTTTAAAAAAAATAAGATACAAGCACAATTTTTAATCGTTGTTTATAATTAAAAAAAATTATGCATCGTTTGTTCAAAAATTCGTTAAATGCGTAACATTTGTTTAAGATAGTCAAAATTATGTTACAGAGAAGGCTTCATGCCTATTAGTTTAGTTATAATTATAATTATTATAAATTACATTAAATTTAATTATTATTATAATAATAATTTCGATTATGAATAAGATTTCATTTATAAAAGTATATGACAACATATTCTGTAAAAATTGTTAAGTCTTCCAGTAGGTTAGGTAACATCGTAAGTATTAGGTCGTTACACACTTAATAATATTTTTTTTAACGAAATGCATCTTTTTAAATAACTTGACTTTTTTTTTATCTTTTTAGATCACGGTCCATAACATAACGTAACATATATTTCCATAACATAGAAGTATTGTAACAGTAATTTCAAACAAAAGAGATTTTTGCCCCGCTGACAATAAGAATAAAATGTCAACAAGGAAAAAACATCACGTCTATTTTCGCTCTTCAAAATTATCTTTATTCAAACTGCGTAAGGAAGAATCTTTTTATGCTTCTACAAAATTTGCGGGTGTGAATCAAGAAAAAATAGAGTGGCGCAATTTGTTCAAACTCTAACAATTTTGTTCACACCGAGCAAGGTTGAATACATTTCTCTTCGTCATATCATTCATTCGGTTTCGCAGATTTTTCAATTCGTAAAATAGATTTCTAAAGCAACTTTTTTTAAATTTTAATTATGTGTTTTTATGGTGCCTACTGACTTTTTCTTACGTGTATACTAATACTCGAATTATAAAATGAGAAAGTGTGTTTGTGTATAAATGTGAAGTGATCTCTCGAACTAATAGACCGATTTTATAAATCCTTTCACTGTTTGAAAGTTAAATTACCTCTAATGGATATAGGATTTTTATGATTTAAAAAAATATGTAAATACTCGTAAATGAACTCTCGCAACGGTGTATCTTAGACTGTGGTGATCTAGGTCTAGACATTTTAGAGTCCAGAAATTAATAGGGACAACGTGACAGCTGGTGAGCCCAAAGCCAGGTGCGAAAGTTAACGATACAATTCGTGCATAAGTTTCGATAAAGTTATGGCGGATGAAGTGTTGCGTGAAAAGAGTAGCTACCTGCCATGACCGGCGTCTCCTCAAAAAGGATCCATGAGAAAAATTAATATATATTAGAATTGTCAACGCATAAGTTTCCTCGTTCCTTTTTACCATGTAAACACTAACTGTACCTAACTGGTACCTGGCATAAATTACTATCTAAAATATTCTTTTACTGTTAGAAATTCATCTAGATAGACACTGACTGCGTTTTCTACCACACAATATGATTCCTTAAAAAATTGCGAAATATCTTGATTGTTGTTAATTCAGTAAAGTCAGTTTTAGTCCGACTCCTGCTTTGCATGATGAAAATTTCTTAATTATATTTATTTATACTTGTATATACTTATAGACAAAATATCCAGCAGCATGTCCAATGAAAAAAATATTTTGCTATGCATTAAATAAAAAAATAACTATTTATTATGAAGACGTATAACTATAGGCACTTCAAAGTTACCAACATTCTCACCACTGAAGGATAGATGTTTCCGTGGCTCTGTAATTTATTTCGACAAAAATAAAAAAAATATTTTCCTGTGGAACTGGAACGAAACATTCCGAGGATAAAATTATTTTGGTACCTAACAAAAATAAGGTTGGAACATTATTTTACCTACATCAATTTCAACATTATTTCCCACGAGAAAACATGCTGTAGACTTATGTCCCGGCAAATTTTGTCAACATAATTCTCATCTTGACTTTTTTATATTTGTTAATGTAGTTTACGCAAAGATAGTTTAATTTATTCATACATTATTGTGGCCTAAGTTTTCGAATGCTATTTCAGAGGTTCAGAGTCAGCAGTTGTTCTGTTGTAATATTTTAACTCATTTCTGAAATATCTTTTTAGTAAAAATTTAAACCGCTACAGACGCCATCTAGATCAGATCTTGGGCATTAAGTAGGTGCTGATAACATGTATCAGCTTTCTCGCGCCCTCTACAAAGTTTTGTTCGAAAGCCTTTCAATGGAGCTATTTAAGAGAGCCATCTATGGCATAATGCTGTTACTAACTTAGCAATGAACTACTAACGCCATCTGCGAGCTCCAGACGCGCCACACAAAACGTTTATTTCATGGCAAAACTTTCATCTTATTTCGATAGATAGCGTTCATACTGAAACTCATTTTTAGTGATACGTACTTATTTATTCCTTTACGTATACTACGTATAATAACTTTGAAATAATTGAAATCCTATTACATGACTTATTAGTCATGTCAGAACTAGAAACCTTTGTCAGTAACGAGATATTTATTGGCTGCTACTTATTTAGGTTTTGTAATGCACTGTGTTCACAATATCCATTGTATACCTACTACGTTTATGTAGATAATACTAATATACTAACTATTTTTTTAATTCACTCTTTAAACAAAGATTTGAATCATAGCCATAGTTCTCTTATTAATGAAAACTTATTATATTTCCTTATTCGCCATTACTGTAGTTACGTATAGTGTTTCTATATTCTTTACATTACCTTAGTAATCAAATATTTTCATAAATTAAGCGTTTTTTGAATTTATTAATAAAGTTTTGGGAAGATAGTAGAAATCTAATAGAACATATATTATATGGCCATAGTGTTGATCGAAATCACTTTGATATTAGCCGAACGCTGGGGTGAAAAATTATTTATATTATGTATAAGAAAGACGTCAAATGCATAAGATCAGTATTGAATCTGATCTAAATTACATCTTTATGGAAATCGTTGCCTCACTGTAGGATTTCCCTTGTATTTTGGGTGCGTTTATAGACTTAAATTGCACATGTATAAACTCAAACCCGTAACAACTATAGGCTTTGTAGCCTACCATGTTTTTATGATATTATGTTTTCACACAATGCATTCATAATTAATTTTACCAAAAATCATCGTACATTACGTGGGACAGAGTTTCCTTTTTTCTGTACGGAAACTAACTTTACTTTTTATAAAGAACGTAAGAAGAATTATTAAAGAAAAAAGATTATCAATTCTTCTTTCTTTTAATGGTATTCTGTACCAGACATCCTTTGAGACTACTTACACCTTTGAGAGCTGCCTGTTACCGCCACCAGATTATTATGCTACCTATAATGTCAGTCACGAGGTTTTTCTCGTATTTTCTATAGTCAGCATTTATGTCAACCACGGAATAAGATGGGACAGACAGGAAAAACTTAATACTTATTATTTGAAACTTGATAATTGTTATTATTTTAAATAGTAAATAGTATTTCCGGATTTTATTGCTATTAAAATAGTCTGGTGCCTGACTAAGAGAAAGTTGATTTGAATAACGATATTTATTATTTAAAAAGAAAAATAGTCATATACATAAATTATACAATTATTTATTACAACTATTTTCTGAAAAAATGTTATGTCCATTTTCATTATGATTAACTAGAATGAAGTGTTGAACGAGTTTGCAATTGCCTAATTGAACTACTTAATGGTTTAATAAATTTCGTTTACGACAGTCCTGGAAATGTTTCAAGTACTGTTGAATTTATAATTAAATTTCTGCCGGTGACACCAATTGTATTATATTCTGCAGAGATCACATCTAGTAATTAAATCTAGAAATAAAATAAAGTTTTTAATTTCTGTATTATGTATTATCGAACTTTTGAAAAACACCCCAAAATTTTTAAAACAATAAATCGCATCGTACATTATATTAAAGAGCGGTTAGAGTACAATTAAGATTGAGGTAACATTTCGCAGGATATGAATAAAAATATTTTGTACCAACTATCGTTATATTTTGATTTCTAATATTTGTTTAAAATGTTTATTTAATCCTTTTTTCGTATACATACAAATATACTATATACCATTCATATATATATAATATTCTAAATGTATAATGTACATTAATCTAACCCTTTTCATCATTTAGTTACCAACTCTCAAGGATTCCTTTTTTTAGTTATACGTCTTTGCGCGCACCTCTGGAGGACCTCTGGTGTTTCAGATGTTCGTGGGTGACAGTAATTATTTACCATCAGGTGAACCGCTTGCTCGTTTGTCTTTCCCATAATTTATTCAAAATATAAACGATAATAATCGTTTATATTTTGTAACATCTTACGACAACATTCCTTTAATAAAAATCAAAATAACTTTATCTAAATTATACAATTATTAAAATAACATTTCTATTAAAAATCATTATACTGACTAATATTGCGAAGATTTTGACATTCCGTGAGTAAAATATTTTTACTTCTAAAACGTCTATAATTTTACATGATGATACTCGTAGTAAAGTTAAAAACACTTCAAACAACTGAATGACTCTCTGTGACCTCGTAGATATGAATGTTTTAATGAGTCTGGTAAATATAAATACACAACTCATTAGTGTCAGTACGAAATTATGTTTGGAAGTGCCATACTAACACAGATATTACAGAACTAAGTTTTAGAGCGGTTTTCAGCAAACTTGTATATATAATAGCTTTCTTATAGTTATATAATAGCTTTACTTATGCAAAGCATACCAGATTAATTTTAAACAGACTGTAGATAAGGTAGAGTTTCTGTTACATTCGATACAAAACTCCAAATTATTGGGAATAAGCTCACATCTATACATCTAAAAACTTGACTGAGGAATTCAAAGAAAGATTTAGGCAAAACTACTTACGTATTGTAATACACAATATTCTACTTAAGAGTACATTCTAAAGATACCTATTCTAATTTACTTTATATATTTAACTCGTTAAATAGACATTAAGTATTTGAATAAGCTTTTTTTTATTTATGGGCCGTTAAAATTCTAGTAAGAATTATCGTTTGTGTAAGTCACAAGTGAGTAATGTTACATAACGACAAGTGAAAACAAAGCAAAGTTTGAGAGAAGCAACCAACTTCAACCCTATTCTCTCATCCTTAAGAGAGTAATATTTTCTTTAAAATTTAACGCCTTTCTTTGTCTTTTTATTTGTAGCAGAAAAATAATATTTTTGCATAAATTAGAAGAACTCTATCAGGATATCACACATCTAGCACTACATATATCAATTATAAAGTGCAGTGCGTCGTAAGACATGATATGATTCATAACAATATAATTTTAATTGTTTCAAAGTTATGACGGGTTAAATACCTTGAAGAACAACATTATGAGAAATTATTTCAAGTAGGTTATGTAGTCATTAGTAGATACATCCTTGAAAATTTCGACGAATAGCTTCATAAACTGACGAGTTGCGAGAAGTTTGTGAATAGTTTACGTACTTGTTGCATAGAACATCTTCCAGGTCCGTACTGTCCGCATAAGTATTAACATTCTGAATAGTTAAATGGAGAACTGACTCTTACTCTGCCTTAGTCCTATATTGTGACAACTTCGTACAATTTCTTTCAAGTTTTGTATAATATAAGGTATCCTACATTATTACTGGTGATTATACTTTATAGTTTTGCTTTAATACAAAATATGCAAAAATACTATATTGTGTCTTTATTGTAATGTACGAAAAGAAACACTCTCATACGTATCTTCCACATCTATCCATTTCTAAGATAGATCATAATGATCGTTCAATTCTTGATATGTTTATTTTTTATCTATTTATTTAATCTTTATGCTAGTTCGTACATATGGCGGACTTAATGCCTAGAGGCATTCTCTCCCAGTCAACCATTAGGCTAAGCAGAGATATATACATAATAGAGGCGATACTGCTAAGAGAAAAAAACCAGTAAAAGGATATAAATATCAAAATAAATACTTACAATAGATACGTACATACATACATACATACATACATACATACATAGAAATATAACATATATACATAGAATAATATACATGTCAGGACAAACAACTAAAGCGGCACAATAACAAAGAGCAGCACTAGTACAGACTTGCAACATTTCTGTAATGTTTGCGGATGTTATTTTTAAAGGCAAACTTATTAGGATTTCGTTCCAGAGCTTTATAGCCGTAAAAGCGAATGACTTAGATAAATATGTTGAAACAATAGAATTTCTATTGATATGACACATGAAAGTAATATTTAATAATGATTATCCCTTTTGTGTCACAGCAAGAGAATATCAATTGTTTACGAAACGACAGGTATTAGAACCGTTAAAGTCAAATGTTTGCCTTTCTTATCCCTCCCTTAATGTGTCGTAACAATAGATTATCTATTGTTACGACATGAAATGAGTTATCTGCCGTCTGTCAATCAACCTCAGCTTATTGCAAGAGTTTTGCAGTAATTAATGAAAAAAGTGTTCTGTATAAAGAAATAGTGTCTGTAAATTTAATAAAATAAATGTTATTTGTTATCTTGTTTATGATTGTAATAAAATCTATAATACTTTCAAAGACAACTAAAATATGCGCCTAAAAGCTCAAAAAAACCCACCCATGATGAAAAATTGTATATGAGTACGTATACCAGGGACAAATTGTCCGATTAGGTAATTCCAACCCAGAAGTCAACCGACGAATCCAACTCGGCTGGGCTGCGTTCGGGAAACTACATCATATCTTCTCATCGAGTATACCGCAAAACCTCAAGAGCAAAGTATACAACCAGTGCGTGTTTCCAGTGATGACATACGGAACTGAGACTTGGTCCTTCACTGCAGGCCGTATGAAGAAGCTCAAAGTTGCTCAGCGCGCTATGGAAAGGACTATGCTCGGTGTTTCTCTGCGTGATAGAGTCTGCAACGATGATATACGCAGCAGAACTAAGGTAACCGACATAGCCGTAAAGATCAGCTAGATGAAGTGGCAATGGGCCGGCCACATAGCTCTCAGAACTGACAACCGTTGGTGAAAAAGGTTCTCGAGTGGCAGCCACGTACAGGCAAACGCAGTGTAGGACGACCCCCCACAAGATAGAGTGACGACCTGCGCAGTGTTGCGGGAAGTCGATGGATGCAGGTGGCTCAGGACCGAGCTTCATGGCAATCTTTGGGGAGGCCTATGTTCAGCAGTGGACTTGTGATAGGCTGAAATGATGATGATCAACCAAAGTTGGCAACACTAGTTCGTTTCTGTCCATTCGTGTATGTTCTGGTATATGCCACCAGATTTTTCTGAAACAAGCAGCTACTTTGTACTTGATTTTAGCACGAATACTTCACCGCAGATGGCTTAAAATCGCAGAAAGTCGAACTCACTCGCGCAAGATATCTCCTTGAAACCTGCACGTTTCTAAGATCGCCAATTACTATATCATCCGTAATAATAGGATAACCTTCGCTGGAGGAGATACCCCGATCTTCTTTCAAACCACAACTGCGTACTGCTCGATCCAACCGAATAAACCGAACCGAGAAACAACCCAGAAAACCGAAATAAACATTGAAATATCGGCTTTTTGAATACCGCTAACCAGCCAAAGGCCGCTTGTACTGGTGCCAGCCTACTCGCCGCCGCTAAAAGCGCTATAGTAATCCGATATAAAAGTACTAATAAAGCAAGGATTCTTCGAAATCATTGCTGGCGACTTGGCAAGCAAGATGCTGGTCACCATGCTTAAACGTCGCGAACGGCCGTTCGGTTGCCGATATAAGAGGCAGTTTTCTTTTCAGCGTAATCGCGCCCGTCACACCTAAAATATATCCAACGTGCGTTAGTCACTTGGCGGAAACACTCGAAATTACGATACTCATAGACGGAAGGCTAACCGTAAACTTCATAGAAACTCTTCGCGAATTCACCTCAGACCACTGATCGGTCTTGCACAAGCTGTGCTAGCCGCGTGGTGTTACTCAACCAAAATCATAGTGAACTGGCGTAACCTAGAAGTCTATCTTCACCCACGCGTGCTACCAGCACTTAGTTAAAATACCCTATACACGATTCGCACGATGTTGCATGTAGGGCGATAAATTCTCTTACCGATTATCTCAAATCAGCCGTCAAAGAACACTTAAAGATGATCCTTGCGTCGAACATGGAGATAACACTAGGATCACTTCCGAAAGATCTTCGAGGCTTGATCAACGACAAAAACGCCGCTACTAGAGCGCACGATCACTACAGAACGGAAGAAATTCCGAAGCTGTATGCGCCGCCTACTGAGGCAAGTAAAAGAGCGTATTACTGTAGTCCGTAACGATATGGGGGAATTATGCTGGAGAACATCTTACCTACTGGCAAACCGGTGACAGGACCGGTGACAGTCAAAGATGTCTCTGAGATCGTTAGATACCTATAAAACCTAACGGCAACCGGCATTGACGGCATAAACAACAGGATCCTTAAATCACTCTCCGCACGTTCCGGCGGCTCCTTCACGAATGCTTAAATAGAGGCAGATGTCCGCCCAGTATGTCTTCTCAGCTATCGGGAAACTCTCTGAGCGTGTTATCCTCAAAAAACTCAAAAATCATATTTTTAAAAACAAAATCCTTTACTTACAATTTTTATTATTTCTTGTAATAACTTTACTTACGGCATCTTCAGGGTATTCAATTATAACGAAATATTTCAAATAAATATTTACATAAAGAAAGATATGTTGAGAAACTAGTACTAGAAATAATAATAATTGTCAATATGATGAAGTTTCACCTCACAAAGTGTCAACAATCGCCAGTACAAATTATATAGTAAATCCTTTACGTTCAAATTGGTATTCGCCAGAAAACTTGTCCGTTCCACAAGTGCACCATATACGTTTTCGATAACTTCTACCGCTCCCCCAACTCTAACACCATCGGGCCACTTTTATTCGATGTTTTAATGGCGTACGACAAACTCTAGCACTACAGCTTGATTTACAAGCTGTATGATCTCAAAATCGCAAATAGACTCGTGCACATCTTACGCTCGGACTCGATAAACGACACTTTTCGCTGTCGGGTAGAGGATACGTGGTCTTCAAGTCGTCCTCTCATAATAGTAGTCCCTCAATGCTCTTGTTCATTCCCAATCCTTTACTCACTATTTGCGAGATATTCTGAAAGAACCCTGATCAATCTTGCACTTTAAACGGATGTCATTGCACTATTTCGAAAAGGCCACTGAAATGAAAACCCGCTGGTGGTAAACACTAACTACAGTCGTACTAAAAGCGCAACCTAACACTTAAAACTCAGTTAGTAATAATAACTCTGTTCTATAGTAGCTCGATAGCGAACACATTAATTTTATTATCACCATGTAGGACGTTAAAACTTTTGAATAATAAGTGGTTATAAGTAAACTAAAAAATTATGATGAGTTTGAGTGAGTATTGGTTGTAAAAATTATCGTTTTCTAAAATATGCTTTATTGCACATAATGAAACCGAATGTCCTTTCTAGAAATATTAATATAACTTTAAGTAAGGTTTTTAACTTAGCACCGCATTTTGCGCATCGATCGTTACATCCGCTCAGCGACAAGACGACCTGTATAATCCGTTTACAAGATATCGCTAATGCAGTATCCACAGACAATCCGAAATAAATTCTAATGCCCGAACAAGCGCGCAAAAATATAACATGAATGTACAATCATTTGATAATAAAACTTTGTCCTTATATAACTTCTCTAGATAAAGCCCTGTTTTAGCCTAAAACCGCAATATCTCTACTCGTAAAACCTTTTTTAATGTTATATTTTTATGATCCATCACAACTTTATTTTCAGTTATATTAAATTATTGTGAACATACTTCAGTAAGTTATAATCTTATTTCTGAACTAGGGTTTATTTAATGCTCCCGAATACTTTAAAAGTTTAAGACACATGCGTCATTTTGTGACCGTGGTTTAATGGTTAGTAACTGACTGATCGATGGCTAGGAGGGTTCGGATCCCAGCTGAAACAAGTATTTTTGCCTTTCAGGTCTGGTTGTGATTGGTCACGTCTCGTGTTAATAACACCGTACCTGACCCTTTCTTCGATCTGTTATCGGTACGAGATAGAGATACGAGAAGTATATATGGCGGCACTTATAGTTAAGTCAACCACAACTGCCGATAGTCCCGGTCTTATGCCCCGTCTTTCGCCTCATTCTTCTCAGACAGAGGAACTTCACTAACAACCGGAATAGACCGGACATCATTGTAAAAAATACGTTTACACAAATGCCCTAAGTAGCATTTAGTCTGCTTTATATCCTGAAAACAAAACGACTACTTGAAAGCCTTTACAACTAGTGATACTTTTAAAACACGTAGCACAATATTACACCACTTTGATATTTTCAAATAACATTGGTCTTAATTATTAATTGCAGTGTATGGGAATGCCACACAAAGGGTAACTTATTGGACTTTCAATTAGAAAGAAAATAACTCAATTCAGCTAAGCTATAATATTGATTTAATTACAACGGGTCGACTATCCCACTAAAACTAGTAAATATTTCGTCATTCCTATCCCTATTTTTACAAATATATTCTATGGTCTATGATAGACGGTTCTAAGAAATTATATTAACAATGATCATGGGCATCAATAACATATATCTTTCCTTACACAAAAGGCGGGGATATTATCACTTATTATATAATAATTAATAACACAATAATTAAATACTAATAGAGAAATAATAGGGTGTAATAGACAACAAATTACGTTACATCTTTCTTTCATAATGTCAACCGCACCTGCACGTGGTCCAGCCTGGTAGCAAATGTTTCGGAAGCCAAGTCTGCATCTGCAGACTTTCATTCACCCGACTTTTAGACCTCTCGGTTAATACGAATAATGGTGATGGAGTTTTTCGTAGATGTCATACTAATGTGATTAAGGAAAACGCCTTGAAAACCTCATTACGATCTTCGGTAGCAAACCCGGCGACGAGAAAGGCCTCTTCTTTCGGCCATTCTTTCTCCCGCAGAGGTGAAAAGGGAAGCTCGTCTAGGTACGCTTAATAGTTAGTGCTTAAATTGAAATCTGTAATCTCTGCCTACCTATACCTATGACAGGTACGAGTGCTTGATTGATTGAATAAATTAACTAACTGCCTATATTCAACATCAATATCCATTAACAAAATTTGTTCATTACGTATTTTTCCACATAGTCAAGTGGTTATGACTCATTGTTATTGTCTGCAAATAAAAATAATTGAATCAAACGAAATAAAACTATAACACGACAGATAAAAGGTTGGAATTTCAACTTTATTCGCCTTAATGGGCGATGGAAATTTATTATTTAATGAGATCCCTTGATAAAAGTTCACATAACGCAATGAAAGGTGATATTTAAATTTGTTTTGAGTATTGTTGGTATCCCATATTTAATAACGTTTTTAAAATTTTGATTTTCATACATTATTAACAAAAGTAGTAAATTGTTAATATTGTAAATTGGTAACACAAAAAAAACTTAATTGGATTAGGTAAGTTATTATAACTTGCCGTGGAAAGTTTTAATATCGGTCTTTGAAGTGGTTGTATTTTACATAATCAATACACTAATGTGTAATGCAAGTAAACTATAGAAACACTTTATTTTCATATTTTTAGTATTTCTAACGTAAGAGATAAATTAAAAACGCTACTTAATGCAATATTAACAGGACAAAGGCAGTAAAATGTACTCAGCCATCGCTGTGAGCGGAACAGCGACCCGTATATCAATCGATTACGTTGCCATGGAAACGGTACAGACACTGCAAAGTGCTAAGCCATGTACTTCGAAAATATATTTTTTTAGTAGAAAGAGTAACTTTTTTATCAACATCTAACAACAATTTTGTAGGTTACGGAAAACTAATTATTATTAAAACTTTGTTCTTTTGATGTAGTAAAAATATAAAAAACATTATTTTCCTGCTTTACTTTTAGTGATCCGTGTCGCAATAGGAAGCAATAACGAACGGCCATTCTCGCGTCCGTTCGTCTGTCTGTCACTTTGGTTTTCCTTCTACGTCTCACAAATTACTTAGACGAACGAATCCAAAGGGTATTGTGTTAAGTAAATTTATATCTTTCAACTTTTAAAAACTTATATATTTATTAACTTAATATCTATATATTATAACTTATAAAGTTATATATTATGTAATTTACCAAAACTTAATGTTTCCGAAAAAGTACTATGCCTGCCATGTCCTGTATTTTTATAGCTTTCTTAAGAAGAAATTTAAAAATTATTATTATAAATGACAGGAAAACTACCGACACAACCTTTTTATTTGATAAATATATTTAATAAAATTGTGTAAAAACCTAAAATTTGGTTCAATATTTTGTGGTTAAATATAGCATTGCGGTCGCCAAGCCACCTTGGAATAAGGCTTGCAAAATGTTGTTCATCCCAACCGTATTATTATTTTCGACATCTTATAAATTAATTAACCTCTACTTTAAAACAATACATTTAAAGTAACAATCTGAAAACATTACCACAAACGTAAGATATTAATATATTTATAATGAGAACATTGATTTGTTTTTTATATAAGTCATATTTGCTATTATAATAAAATTAATAATTCATTTACGAATATAAATTGTTGTCACAATGTATCTCTTAGAGAAGTAAAAATGGTTTGTGGAAGCCCGTTTGCCTGCCATTTCGCATACTATTAAATGTGGTAGACCCAAGCGGCGGCTTTTGCCAGCTCGACTAGATTTGTACCACGGCCCCGCAGAATACCGGTGTGAAGAAGAGGCATCTTGTGCTTGTGAGTTTCGGCTAGTGATGTAACCGGTGACCCACACCCCCTTCCCATCCCCCTCCACATCCTCCCTCCCATCTCCCTAATACCCTTAAAGGCCGGCAACGCACCTGCAGCACCGTGGTGTTGCGGATGTACGTGGGTGACGGTAATCACAGACGGGAAAAGCGGCAAACGAGCTCGCGACTCACCTAAGTGTAGGTGATCATGGACGCTCACGAATATCCGCAACACCAGAGGAGCAACAGATGCACTGCCAGCGTTTATGGAAGGAATAGGCTCTTTTCTTGAAGGTCCCTATGTCGTTTTCACTTTTCATCTCTCCAGGAGATAGAACGTGATGACGACGAGTGTCGTCACCGGGCTTACTCCCGAACACTGACCATGACATTTTCATCTTTTCATTAATTCTACACAGAATAAGTATTATTATATTATAATGTAATATTGTAGAAATTCATATTGTCATAATAGTACTGAGTATTTTCTTGGGGTATAAGATGGATAATACAATATCATTCTTCAAATGCAAACCTCACTTGCACGTGATGCACCCTGCTAGCCAACTAACAAGGCTCTGACAGAATGATGGCAAAATATCCATCCGAATGTGCTGGATCCAAATCTCACATACTAGTGATAGGGGTCTGCATCAGTATTGCGATGAAACTGCGCTCACCAAATGTATTTACGTTACATTACGTTACGTTAAATAACATACGTAAATAAATTAATGTTTGATAAAAAATATTAAATATTATTTTTACAACAGATAACGTTTCAGTTTTTTTTTAAATTCCCGTGTACTTGAGTCAAAATAAAAATTAAGTAATGTAGGAAAACATCATAAATTTTATTATGTGGAGACGTGAATTCAGCGAATCCAGAGTCGTTTTCCATGTTTTCGAGAAGCGTTGTCGCCATATTTACGTAAATGCACTTGTACTCCGACTGAAATTGAAGGGAATTAAAATTATGTTTCGCGTAAGAGCGTGTGTTGGTTGGCTGCATAACACAATTTTTTTCTGCATTACTTTCATCGCCCTATGAAAATTATCGTCGACGATTAATAACGTAATAGTATGCGTTTACTTACAATTTGAGTGAAACCGAAATATTTTTCCAAACTTTAACAATTTATGTGAAAATGGAACATTTTCAAAGCTTTCACTCGGAGAACGCTAGTAGCCTCTAAAATCTAGTATCGCTATAGTCAAATCGATTGCCGAGTTTGGCATTACTCTTGAAGCTCCTAGCTCGAGAGAGGCCTTTTTCCAACTGCTATTGGTGAAATAATTTCTTGTAGTGACAAGGCCTGTATAATCGAGAAGAGTCTGCCAAATACAGGTTGACGTACTTCACATGAGATCGAAATATAATTTTATAATTTCTCAAGGAATGCAGGTTATCGATTAACGCTGAGCACTAGTAAATCACAACTTAAAATTTCAGTTAATAATTTAGTGTAGGGTCCACCCCTATGCTATGCAAATATCCGAATTGGTCAAAGGCATGTTGCTGTTGCATAATTGATGAATTCTACTTTTTAGTTAAGATGTCCTCAATACTTCTAAATTAGATCATTATTGTTAAGGTTTTTAAACTGATATTTCATGGAGAAATCTAAATTAAAAAATGTAAACTCTAAGTTAAAATTCTTAGCTGGTTTAAAAACAAAATATAGCTGCTTTGTGGTTCTATTTATGGTGATTCCTTGAGCGAGTATAGAATACAGATAGCTTAAACTGTTTACTTAAATTAATGTGAGTTTGTAAATCGCTTTCTGCATATAGACAGCCATTCACACGATCGCCTAATTTCGTGGTTCATCACTATTTAAATAAGAATGATAATGAGGCTGTATTTAAAGTTCATTTTAACCTCAATCTTAATTCTAGACTTTATTAGAGTTTTGTAATTAGTTACTATTTATCCTCGCTATAAATACCTTATGTAAATGATTTTTGAACTTATTTTAAATAAGTGATCTTATTTTTCAGTGAACCAATCCAAAAACAAAACTTTTCGGAGAACTATGCTACCCACGTGCTCTCCAGATTAACTGTTGGATTTTCAAGATCCGCCAGTATCAGTACATGGAGCCTCAGCTTAGATGTAACTTCTAGTCATTGGGCATGTGTATTTTTGCTTTCGCATTTTGTGAGATGATTAATCCGCCATCTTTACGAAGTCATTAGACTTCCATTAGGTATCTCTTATAATATCCACAGGAAGAAAAATGGTGGCAGATTCTTAAGCCGCTACTACAAGACAGATTTTTTTAATACATTTAGAATTACTTCGTTACGAATTTTTGTCTATATCACCGTAATGTTATTCGCAAAGGGCAACATTTTTTTCCTTTTATTATCTAGGTATAAAAACTGCGAATAGACAGCAACGTTTCAAGTAAAGTACTGGATGTTCACTAATCCAGTCAACACCGTAAACTCATACGCTAAAAGCTTCCGAGTGAATCCGGTCGGCATAAATTGTTCCGCAGACTAGATTAACTGCATCAGAGTTTCTAGATATCGTTGCGTCAATATGAATTGAAAATCTGGTATTACGGAACTTTGTGTTGACTATAGATACGTATCTTCTTCTTTCTCTTTACTATTTTAGGTCATTACTGAACATAGAAATATCCAAGAAAATTCCAGAAAAAGCCGACAAGCATTTCGTAAAAGATATACCTCTAATGCTGGGCAAGCGGTTTGGTGAGCGCAGTGCCGGTATTCTCGTTATAGTTATGCTGCTCGCTACCAATAGTCTGTGAGATTTGGGCTGGGAAAATTCGTATTCCGCCAAAATCCGAGCCAGAGCCTCGTTTGTTTGCTAACAGGGTGCACCAAGGGACAGATTAGATTAGCATTTGAAGAAATAAATTCTCCTTTACACCTTTTTCAATCATTATAATTCTTCTTCTTTAATGGCATATAATCAGTTCTCTGCTGTAAGCAGACCTCTTACATAAGGAGGATTTTCCGTTATCGACATGCTTAGTGATCCAATTAGTGATCACAATACCAGGCATCCTGCGCCTTAGACGCTGTTATTATTCACTTTCCCTTACCTCAACAACCTCAGTAACTAGTCCATCGTTGGACATAGACTTCTCCCATAAAGGAGAATTTGCCATAATAGCCACACTCCGGACACTGGTCACGATAATTTAGATCTGGCATACTTAAGATAAATAAATAAATAAATAAATAAAAAATAAAAATATCTTTATTTCCGTAAACACAGAGAATACATGTAACGATTATCTGGAGACTCCTTTTAAGCAGATAAGTGCCTGTGCCAGGAGACGCCGCTCTTCCATATCTTAAATTAACGAGAAATATTTTCTATATTTACCAAAATATTAATTATAGAGTAACATGCGTGCAGAGTTAGGTTGCATCTGTATATGTGAGTGTGTGTGTCTCTCTCTCTCTCTCTCTGTGAGTATGTGTGTGGGTGTGTTTCTTTGTGTATGCGTGGGTGTGTATGTGTGCGTCAAGGGAGTAAGTGTATATGTGTTAGTGCTTTGCAAATTACTTCACGTATTCCAAGAGTTTCTCCGTTTCATCATACGTTAATGTTTTTAGCCATTGTGTTAATACAGCTTTGCAGTCACGATGAGATTTAGAGTGTATATCGATTTTTAGTTGGTAAGATGGTAAGTCCGTCGACTGCAAGAAGCCGTAAGATTTTTCTGAAGTGTGTGTCTTAGTTCTGGGGTCTAATATCTCATATCAGATGAGATGAAGTAGCAGGTTTCCTTAAGTCACCATCGGTTTCGGATTATAAGTAATGCCCACTATTCAATTCTAATATCATATTTAAAACCATTTTAGTCTAAAACTTTTTTCGCGTTATATACAAATAATACGGTAAATCAACAAACGTTATTATTCGTCACCATTATAATTGTAAAAATATATGTTTCTGCAAAGTATGAAAAGTATTTCTATTCAACTTTAAGATAAATGATGAAGAGATATTTCACCTCCTTTTCTGCTTAGTAGACGTCTAGGTAGGCATTACTTTATCTATTATTACCACTGAGCAGCACTTCAACCACTTTTGTAATCCCGTTGGTAGGGTATGGAATGCCAGTATATTGATGTGAGGCATTCGATCTTAATCCTAACGGTTGACAACACATATGTAACCTTCTTTGACTTCCGTAGCCACTTACCATCACTAAGACCGTTAGCTCTTTTAAGACCAATGTTATATAAATATATTAAACGTGTTGCAGGAAAACAATATGTACTATGCATGCTGTAAACTCATTGGTAGGCGCCCTCCTCATAGGGGATCAAACTTGTGTCTCTCTATAGCTGCAGTAAAAACTTGAGTAAGGATAAAAAAGCAAGTGGCAACAAAATATTTCGTGATAATCGATCGATATATTTGAAGCTTAGGAGTAATAATCAAAGAAAAAGATTTATTTGTATTCACATGAAACAAATTTATGCTTATTTTCACTTAATAAAACTATCTTATATATTTTATCGATATAGGAATCGGCTACACCTACTTCTATTTATTATATTTACACCGAAAGGTACGTCTGATAAACTTTTTAACGTTATGTCAAAGCATGCATGCCTACACGATTACGACGTATGTTAGTAGTAAAATGACGCTTCCTGATCAATCGATAATTTATTCATATTTTGCTGAGAAATAAGCGACATAATTGTATTCTGTTCCGGTTAATTTTAGTGTAAATTTAGTGTGTTTTTAGTGCGTCAATAGAACATATACTACTTCATCATTGGCAAAGTTTATTTTTACAGCAGCATTTTGTATATTTCATGTTGAAATTCGGTAACCAGATTAGTGAAAATACGATTTCATAATATATCCTACAAGATCCCCTTCAACGATTATAATATAGTAGAGTATCGATGCAGCATGAATGGGTCGCTCGACTACCGACCACACACACAATTCCAGCGTAAAATACATCTGCACAATGCAGCTGTGTTTCGTATGTAGTGATTTCCGACGCATTAACGGGTAACAACAGACTTAGTCTTCAGGATTAACAACGTATCTGTATTTTGATTTCATAACCGTGGATAGATGTAGATGTCTTTCCGTTAATATCAGATGTTATATGGGCTCAAATCGTATAAAAATTTCTCTGTTAAGGATAGATGAAAGCTTGCATATACCACAATGAACTACTTAACGTCAGGCATAAAATGAGCTCGTTGGGACCACTTAGGGATAGGCATAAAACGAGCCCATGTTATCTTCAGTAATATGGTTCATTAAAATTACTTAAAATAAAATTATTTATTCGATCACCCAGGAAATTTAAATTTCACACACAAATGGTGTTTTCGACAGTTTAAATTTGTATCAATTTAATATTTTATATATATCACAGAGAGAAAGTAAAAGGTGCGATGTTGGTTGTAATTACAATTTATGTGTATAAGCTTACACATTACATGTGAAACAAGAGAGATATTAAGAGCAGAGTTTAGTTTAAAATAAAAATATCTGTAGAACTGCGTTTCTACATAAAACCTAAAAGGGAACAGTGTAAAAATAAAATTAATGTCACGGTGCTTTTCTTCTAACAAAAAAATGGCCTTCGGAATGTCCACTGGGGTAAAAGCCAAACCAACTGTGGATTCTGGCGCTTATATAACGGCGTTTATGTGTTTTGTCGCTGTTAACAACGACCAATTAAAGTTGACCTCCAGTTTTGTTTACCAACAACCCTGAATCATCCTGTTCCACGTCGGTTAAAACGGGAGTGGAAGGTCAGTGGCGATGGGCGGTCTGAGCTACAATTTACGTTGGGAGCATGCGCTATCCTATCCTGCCGCCAGTCTACGAAGACCGGTTGGTTCTTACAAACGCATCACATGCTCGACGTGAAAATTCGGTTTTTTTTAATTTCATTTCATTAGGGAATTGGTAGTTTTTATTTGTTATTGTAAAAGACAAACAAGATGTAAACCTTCTTTTTTTATTATTGTGTATTAAATTTAAATAAGCTATTCAACAAGTGTCGATTTAAAAAATAAAAAAAAATGGATTTTCAATTTTAATATTAGATAGCTATTTACGACTTTAATACATATATGATTGTAGTTTATTTACCTGTTACCATACTACCATTGTCGCAGCGTAGGTGTTGGCGTAAAGCGTTTCAACGTAGTTTCAGTTGTGATTGTTGTGATTTATTTACAATTATGGCTATACTACAATGCCGATAAAACAGCATGTCTTGTCTTTTTCAATAGACGTTGACAAAATCAGTGTCTTAAGCTAAAGTGTTAATATTCCTCATATCTATAAAAACAAAGTGTATTTATTATTTGCGTTTGTGTTAAAAAGGTGGACATAAATTTGTTGTTGCAAAAATATTATGTGTTATTGTATAAATGTCTGACGGTCCGTCAAAATTACCTTCGTTGATGACCTCAAAATGCAAAACACACGAAATGTGGGCAGCTATGACAAGATCTATTGAAATCCTCGTCGCATTCTTCGAGTATTATGCACAGAGGTAAGATAAACACTTGGAAAATACATTTCTTGTATAATTTGCTAAGAAAGCGGGTTAGTTAATGAAGTGCCGGTATTAACGCTGCTTCCCATCACTTGTCTGTGGAATATCGGTTCAGCAAATTCAGTCAACATTCGGTCGCCCGTGATGTTGGCATTTGTGGAAAGAGATGGTGTATTCCACCCTAACACTTCCAAGAAATATTTGGTTAGAGGTTCCTGGTGCTTTCTTGAAAATACCTGTGTTCAGTAGTTGTCTAAAAAGATAGACACTTAAGAGTAACCAAACGTCTTTACTTTCGCTGCTGCGCGAATGGCCTGGCTCGATCGGGGTAGTGCTACGGTCTCGTAGAATACCGGCGTAAAGTAGAGGCATTGTGCTTCTGCGTTACGTTCGGTGAGTAAGGTAACCGAAAATTCACTACTCCCCTTGCACTATAAAGGGCTTCCCTTATCCCCAAATATAGTGCGAGCGGATGGCAAAGCATCGGCAGCTCTTGTGGTGTTTCAAAAGTACGCGGGCGTCGGTAATAAAGTATCACCAGGTAAGCCGCTTGCACATTTGCCTCATTTCCCATAAAAAAAGAGGAGGCCTCAAGGAATATAAACACACCAGACCAAAATGAAGCACACCGATGACGGACAGCAGCGTGTTAAGTGCTAGGTGTATGTTACTAGGATCGCCTATCCGTTTGCCGAGCGTTGCGTTTATGGAAATCCTCTATATGGAATGGGCCTGTACTACAGTGGACTTTTTACAGGTTGCTAAGGTTAAGCTAAGGTCAGAATTAATATATTATGCTACCCCCTTGTTAGTGATTAATGGGAAATATGTAAGGGTAGTATGAGGTAGCGTAAGAATCAGCCAACCTCTATTTTCTCGAGGCTGTGGCAAGAGATGACAAAGGGAATAGAATTGAAAAATTTTCAAGGAGATCTCCCGGTGCAAGCTTGGCGACAAGTTCGCCACCTCAAGTTTTGACGCTGTATATAAATTTGGTCAATACCTATTATTGGCATCTCTGCCTATACCGACATCTATACATTTCACGCATTTTATAGGTGTTAATACAAATTCTAACGAACTTTTAATAATTCTTTGTCGTTACTTTCATATGAACGTAAACATATCAAAACTAAAAATACAGGCGCAAAATAAACCGATTGACGAAGTGGTTAATCGATTTCAATGCCGATTTCTATTTCTTCACCACCCAAATATTATTCAGGATACGGAATTTTATACGATTGGTTGTAAATTCAGTTAATTTTTTTTCTATATAATTATGGGACTAAAAACCTGCATTTTTTTTAAATACTTTCAAGGGCCTTATTATGGAGTCATTTAACAAAACCCTGTAGGCCCATCAGAAAATTTAAACGAAATGTTACATTTTATTCATATTCATACTGATATTATTGTTTATCAGCACCACATAACAAGCCTTTCACAGAAGGCGTAAAAGTAATAAAAATTCCAAGCCTTACATAGCAGATTGGCTGTCGTTTGGTCTGTTCATTTTTTGCTGCATAAGTTGCCCACTGTGGTTTTCCTCTGCCTTGCATTCTACCCGTTTTTATAAAATCTTTAAGTATGAAATAATATATCTCTCTGAATTAGAATACAACTTATCATTGTTACATATTTCGGATTATAAGGACCACAGAATTCAGGAAACTCAGTAGGACATAACCGATCAAATTTTAACAACAACTCCAAACAATTATTATCCGAAAACACTAGCTATACTAGTTTTCCAAACGTAACATAACACTTTTTGGCGAAACATGTATTAAACATTAAATGTTACACTTTAGTGTCGATGAAAATCATAAATTCAAATAGCGGGATACGTCTCCAGCGATGAGCCGTTCAATGTTGACGAGATACCAGCACTAGCGACACATTACATCCTTCCTGTAGTGTTAGAATTGACGTCTTGTATGTGTACATAAACGTTTAAGTAATTTAAAAGCATTGAGCGTGAAATATAAAATCTAGTCAATGTTACCAACTGGGTAATGTTTACCTCAGGTACCTAATCCTGCTTACTTTGTGTTAGTGAATGTCTCACGAAATTCTACTAGAGAATGTCCTGGAATTGAATTCGAGCCGAAGTCTATATTTTTGTAACGTACAGGTTGTCTTGCGTGAATCGTCTTAAAGTGAATCTTTCAGAGGAAAACAACATTACCTTAAATTCTAAATCCTTTTCTATTGAAGCTGTTCGGCTCTGTAACTCCCTACCACTTCATATAAGCGTGCGCAATCCCTAGTTATTTTTAAAAGGCTGGTCAAACCGCACTTCCTTCCTTTCTAAATAGTTATTCCTTCAGCCCTCATTATCTCTTTATATCTCATTCAATACTTTTCCATGCGTCGAATGGCTTTTATTTTACTTATTGTTTACTCCTTTATGTTCTTCTATATGTATGGGTATATACCCACACAATATATATTGTGTATGTATTTATTTAGTATATGTATTTATATATACATATACACATATATTATATTACATTTTAATTTACTAATAACTTGCATACACCGTTAACCCTTGGTCACTGGTCATTGAATCCTCTGCAAAGTGGTCGCCTGGTAAAGATCGCTTTTAAGCGATAAGGCCGCCAATTGTGCCTTTTATATATTTTTATTATCGCCTCTCACTCTCTCTTTTGGTGCCATTATAAGTCGCAAGGCTTAAAACAAAGGAACGAGGATAGAGCAATATTGACTATATATCATCTTGTTATATAGATAAAATCCCTAAGCGTATTATTTCCACTACCCTTAACTCGTAAACGAAATGAGTGAAATTTGATGTGTGCACTTCAGAACACACGCGGTTCAACAAATTAGAAAAAAAATGTACAGTCGTTTAATAATTTTTTTTATTTATTGTAACTGTAAAAATATATTGTTGCTCAAACTGATTTCACCGTTCAATTTTACAGAAAAATAATTGAGTTATTTTTGTCAGAAATATTACTTTCAATTTATATGAAACCGTTTATTAAAATAAATCTATTACCAATTGCGAAATCATCTTAAAAACTTTCCAAATCACTTATCTTAACAACCAAACGCGATAAAGACTTGATATGTATATTTCTGAACCTATGCAGTAGATGTCAAAAATTAAATGATTTTTCAGACCCTAAGTGTAAAAAGATTTTACTTATATCATTATTGTAATCGGTTTTGAAACCAACCAGGTTTCGAAACTTATTAACAATGTTATCGATATGTACCGTTAACACTAGTCACGATGTTCCCACAGAAGCACTGGTAAAACGTTTATTTAAATCCTTAAAACCACTCATTTTACACATTTAATCAATAAAACAAAGTCAATAAGTATACAAAAGAGATTTAAAGGCAACATAAAAGAAAATTTAGAATTATAAAGTGTATTTTAATTATAATGAATAAATTATTCATTAAACTGAGGGCTTAATGCAAAACTAAATTTCTTTACGTTGTAAATTTCCGTTTATTTCTATTTCAATATCCATTCCAATTCTTCATAAAACACTTAATGGCTTATAATGTGCTGAATTGCAACAGTTAACTTTTATTTATTGCACTTAGACTATTTTATTGTGAAACAGGTATCGCTGAGAATACGGGTATATTAAAGATTTTTACAATGATATGATTTTGAGATATTTCTGTTCTCATCTGTTTCGTGTCAATACTAGGTAATTATAATAAAAAACACGTAATATAATAATATTGCTTTTGTTTTAGTTCAATGTACTTTTGTATTATTACCATTACTTACAAACATATTTAAACAACTCTTAATGTAAGACATACTTTTGAATTCGAAACTTTTACCTATCCGTCGAGTATACTTCAAAATCTTAAGGCAAAAGATAAATTTAACCATGGCGCACTATGTTGTGTAATTGAGACCTAGTTTTTTATGACAGCAAAGTAAAGTAACAGCCTGTAAGTGCCCACTGCTGGACAAAGGCTTCCTTCTCAAATACTAGTATCAGAGAGGGTTTAGGAGCCGGGAAGGACCCGCCACGCTGCTCCAATGCGGGTTGGCGAGCTTTACATATTCTCGAAATAATATTTTTATTATTTCTCAGACATGTAATCTCAGGCAGGTTTCCTCACGATGTTTTCCTTCGCCGCTGAGCACGTGGTAAATACAGCACTTAAAATTGTTATTAATAATTTTAGTGGTGCTGGCACCGGGGTTCGAACCCGGGTCACCCACACTCTATGACACTAAAGTGAGCGCCCTGACAACTAGGCTATCACGACTCTTTATGACAGTGCAAACGGGTAATCTCAAAGATGGTCAGCAGACCTCAAAAATGGCTGTGCTCTGCGGGATCTGCAAGACGATATTCTTAACAGAACAAGGATAACCGACATATGTATTTTAAAGAATGTGAGCTGGTAATGGACTGAACACAGCGCAGATACCTTGTGAAAGAAGGAGGAACTTCTTACTGACAAACGCAGTTCTTGGATAACCCTCCACAAAATGTAGCGATGACCTGTACAGCGGATCAGCATCGGTCTTTGTGGTAATTTTTGGGGACAAACATAGGCTGTTTAGCAGTGTATTTGTGGTACTGTTACATTACGTTTAGTGGAATACCGTCTTTTCTTACTTTAAGTGGAACTAATCAATACCTTCTTTTCCTTTTTAAGTCGATTTTGGTTCAATGCTGGACATATGCCTTTCCATGAAGGCGCTAGTAGGAGCTGTGTACGCGCTTACGCTTTTATCTTATTAATTTCTGAACATTATTATCTCGGAGCTACAAAATTTCAGACATAAATTATATTTTAACTCACTTCGTCATTAAAATCTAGAAATGTAAGAGCTTATGCGCGTTGCTACTTCTGCGAGTAACTTAACTGTACTCAACTACTCTCGTACGAAACTAATACTCGTATCACTTCAAATGTCACGGATTACTTTGGTAAAAACTAAAGAGTATAAAACAGCACAACACAGCAACATTAACATTTAAAACTTGTATATCTTCAAATATTGCTTAAATGTTTGAAAGATGGCTTACTTTTATGATTTAAAAAAAAAAAATATTTATGTTTGTTATAAATTGCCAATGCCAAACAGTGTTCATTAGGATAACGTATATTACTCCATAAAAGCATTGATAAAGTAGTAAATTTATACTATTTTACGAATTCTTTTTTCATCAGTTGTTTTTTTCATTTATGGTAAAGTGCGCAAACGAGCATGCGACTCATATGATGGCAAGTGACTACCGTCGCTAACGTACGTCTGCAACACCAGAGATGCTGCCGGCCTTTAAGAACACTTGGTAAAGGGGGAAAGAACGAGGACGAGGGATGGGGGAAGGGAGGGTGATCCTCCGGTTACTTCAGTCACCAAACGAAATGCAGAAGCATAAGGTGCCTCTTCATCGCGACGGTATTTTGCGAGTTCGTGATACTACCCCAATCGTACCAACGCACATCAGCAGCAAAAGCTGCCGCTTGGCTCTACCACGTTTATATTTAGAAGAGAGATTTATATCTTGCATCAACTGTACATACCACTTCTAGCAAGGGCCAGCAATAGACAGCTCAAATTTCTCGTAGTTCATGGTTTTTCAAGGTTCATGGAGTCGCATGTTTAGGTACAGTGCAACCACTGTTGTGTTCCGGTATAAGATACGTATAACGCAAGACAGTATAATTATAGGCTGTGCCATCTTAGTCCTCATGGGTGACAACCCATCTGTAACCTCGTTCGATTGAAGTTCTTTGCAGGTGGCAACAGCTTTCATCTTACGGGGTTCCCGAGAGATTGTGCAACTGGGTCACCAGCTTCCTCACGGATCAGATCATCAAGGTTTTAGTCGACGGTGCATGCTTCCGAGCATGGGGTCCGCCCCAAAACCGTGAATGCTGGTGTTCCACAAGGCTGTGTGCTATCTCCCACTCTGTTCCTTCTGCATATCAACGACATGCTACAAATCAGTAGCATTCATTGCTATGCAGACGACAGCATGCGTGATGCCCTATATACAGGCCGTGCGAATATTTCTCGGGAACAAGTGGAAGAGTGCCGGAACAAACTTGTGTCTGAAGTCGAGACCTTGTTAATCAAAGTCTCGGATTGGGGTCGACGTAATTTGGTCCTATTCAACCCCAAAAATACACAGGTTTGCGCGTTTACCCCTAAAAAGTATCCCTTTGTCGTTTCTCCTCTTTTTGAGAACATTCCCCTTATTGCCTCAGCCAGTATCAGAATCCTTGGCGTTGACATATCGAGCGACGTTCAGTTCCGTGGTCATTTGGAGGGAAAGGCCAAGTTGGCCTCCCAAAAGCTTGGTGTGCTCTGCAGAGCGGGACAGCATTTCATGCCGGTCCGCCGTTTGCAACTTTATAAGGCGCAAGTCGGCCCCACATGGAATACTGTTCTCATCTCTGGGCCCAAGGTACCCCAGTACTAACTCCTTCCATTTGACCGCATCCAACGTCGAGCGGTTCGAATTGTCGGCGACCAAGCTCTCTCTGATCGGCTTGATCCTTTAGCCTTGTGCAGAGATGTTGCTTCTCTTTGCATTTTTTACAAAATTTTTCGGATTGATCCCTGCTGCTGAGTTTCACCATCGTACATCGCGACAGAATTCGAAGTTCCATCGATACCACCTAGATGGTTGGCATTCTACTACAGTGCGTTTTAATCGACGTTTTCTGCCACGCACTTTGTGGAATCACTTACCATCAGGTGAGCCGCACGCTCGTTTGCCCCCTTCTTCTATAAAAAAATATTTTGATTAAAAAGTGTCATCCTTTTTTAACTCATTGAATTAAATACATATAACCTCGTATGTGACAACCAGTACAATAAATACAAACAGAAGCATTATATGAATTCATATTAGCAAATCCTGTGAAGAGAGTCACGTATAACACATATATTACTAAAGAAGCGATTTTTTCGATTTATTCTTGCGGCAATGAAGGTTTTTGGCGAGTTTAGGACGTAAGAAAAGTTCAATGGATCAGAAGAGACAGGCACTTTCGAGTTTCAAAGTTTATGTTTAAAACATTGCAACGTATACATTAGCAACGTGACCAACTTTAAAATGAGTACTTAACAAAGACCACGGGAATACATTTCGGGTATTATAGTTGCAGTTATATAAAAAGTTTAGGAGCTATTCGCTGAAGTAGAACGATCTAAAGATTTATCCATCGCCATCCATCCATTTAATGGTATGATCAATGGATTTGGTGGTTAACATAAGTTTAAGTTTTATTTTTCTTTGGAATTGGCATTTGGTTCTTCTAGTCCATAAGATATCACGGAGGCCTGATTCGGCCCAGAAAGTATTATTGTTACAATAAGGTAAAGGAAACTTCTTTTAAATCACATGTGAGTATTTGCCGTTAATATTAATGGCAAAAGTAATCAAACGGAAGATCTCTCACAACTTTTCATATTAATAATATGAAATAAATCATAGACTTTAGTACTACCTGTAACCTACAAGAAATGGTTTGACATTCACAAAAATCTCAGACCGGGCTGTGAAGCTTTCCCGTGGCTATTCAATATTTTTATAGACAGCTGTCGAAGAATATAAATTTACAATGGATGTCGACTGATGCCTTTTTTAGGCCGGATATTTCCCGAGTCCCACTCTATCGTGATTTAGTTCTTCGTTAACGTATAATAGTGAAAGTTGTGTATGGCAGAAGAAGCATGAGAGTAAAATTAAAGTTGTAAAAATACGGTCGTTAATAAGTATATTAGTCGTGACTGTGAATATAAGGGTCTGAGGTTGCGTGACAAGAAAAAATGTAGTTTGGAAGATTGTTTTGTGACCACAACATAAAAACAGAATGCTTCGGTGGTTTGGACACGTCGAAATAATGATCGAGGACACTGACAAGGCAAATTTATGCAGTAGAAGTCAGAGGTAGAAACAGCAAGGGCCGCATTAGACGAACGTTTTGATACAAATGGCCAAACGGTGATATAATGAAGATGGGCCAAATCAAAAGAAAGGTGTATTAGAATAATGACAGAGAAGTCCGTAGTTTTTGTCTACTCCTCTGATTGACAGACGTGAGAGTTTATGTATGCATGTGAATTTTATAGGTGCAACTTTTTACTTAAAGTAAAACCAAAATATACTGTTGCTATCAAAATGATTATATTGTAAACAAGGGTATAAAATACTAACTTCGTTGAAAAGGGAACCTTTTTCGCACCCACAATACTTCTTTTACTTTATATTCTCGTATCCTTTAGGCGTCGGTTAGACTCAAGTTCTCAAATTAAATACTTGCATGGCAAGTCGTTTGACACTTTCGCACAGCCTGAAATTCATGGTTGCCTTATATGTTACGATTGCTACGATATGCTAAATGAAGTTAGTTGTATGTATCCGTAATGGACAATATAACAACCTATTCTCCTATTCACCTCATCTGCGTTGTGCTCTATCTCTAAATATCTAAATATCAAAACTTAAATTCCATTGACTAATAATAAATTATGGAAATCTTGTGTCCTAAGAAGTGGTTCATTTAAATAAAAAGACCGTGAAAACCTCATTACAATCTCCGGGATCGAGATGAGATTCATTTACCCGTTACTTTAAATCTCTCAGAGTTGCGAAAAGTGGGTTGCGGAAGACTGGACTGAGTCGTGTCAAATGGAAATCCGTAGTCTCTGCCTGTCCCTATGGGTGACAGGTGTGAATGCTAATGTCCCGAGAAAACTTTTAATTGAGATATAAAGTATAGGGTACTTTATATCTCAATGTCTTTTTCTATAGAATACTCTACTAAGTTTTGTTCGATTCTATTCAGTCCTTTCAACATAATTGAACGTCATACATACAAACTTTCACATTTGTAAAAAATATTGTGAAGAAAAAACAAAGCCTTTTGACTTCAGAAAAAGTAACTTAAATTTAAAAAAAACATCAAAACCAGTGATCTTCCAATATATTGTATATACATAAATATAATTTAACATATTGGTACAGTATATATAAAAGCATTATACCCCAAGTAAAATCATTAAGATATTTAAGGCAGAGATAGTATTTATAAAATTTTCATGAAAGAATTCAGTATCGAATTCTGACAAATTTTGTAATTTGATAAACTTCGCAAATTCTGAAGGTTTCATGAAAAACAAAAGTTACACGAAACTCATCTAATACTGATTCAGCAGATCATGGAAGATTAAATAAGTATATTTTTGATATAACGATCTCTAACATTTTAAAAATTTACTTTTTGTAAACGTTTACAAGAATTTTTTCATTAATTAAGATGCATTTTTGAAGTCCTAGTGGAGAAATAGGATTGTAGATAATTATAACTATATTAATTTCATATTCTTTTTTTTTTATGAAAAACAGGCCTGCGGTTGACCTCAATTTTGCCCGATGGAAGGCAAAGATGAGGCCTAGGATGGTACACGCTTGCCTAGATGTCTGTTCACTTTGGCCTTAAAGATATCCAGATTATAGTTTTCCAGAAAAACTGACCTCGGCAGAGAGTTCCACTCCTTAGCCGTCCGCATAAAGAAAGAAGAGGCAAACCGCTTCGTGCGTAATGGAGGAATGTCTACAACATAAGGGTGGAACTGCTCGCCGCGTCTAGTCGTTAGGTGATGGAAAGGGGAAGGGGGTATCAGGTTATGCAAAACCTCCGCACACTCTCCGAAATGAATCCGATAAAAAACCGAGAGGCAGGCCACTCGTCTACGGTGTTCGAGGCTTAGAAGTCTTGCCTCTACTAGTGAGTCACTGCCTATGATCCTCTTCGCTCGGCGCTCCAACGAGACCAAAGCATCAAGCTGATGTTTAGCAGAACCATTCCAAATGTGGGAACAGTATTCCATGTAAGAGCGGACTTGAGCTTTGTATAGATTTAAGAGCTCCTCCGATGTGAAGTACCGTCTCTCCCCCGAGAGGATACTAAGTTTTTTGGCAGCAGTGTTTGCTATGGATAAACACTGGTATAGAGTATCTGCTCCAAGCCAGTGTTCACCAGAACCCACAATACAGAGTAACTGGAATCCTCTAGGTTACGGAGACGTCGACAGCAGATGTCATCGCGAGCATACACGCAGGTGCCAACGCGAGATTTGAAGTTGTGTTCCTGGGTGTAACCTGTGTAGTGCAAGTATGCTGCATCAGCTGGAAATCTGATTTGCGTCTCCGTGAGGAACAGCAGATGTGGTTTTTCAGTCTCAAGGTGGTGATGGATTGGAACGAGATTGGAGTGCAGACCTCGGATGTTGGAGAGGTGCACTTTTAGTGCAAGGGAGTGCAACCGCTGTTTAACCAGTTTCTTATTTTTAACTTTTTATTATTAATTTTTGGTGAACAGACAGACAGAAAGGGGACAGTTCGGCGAGGCATAGCTAAAACGAATACCAAGCGGTACAATCATAGTGCTGCACTGATGGGAGACTGGTCTGGAGCGCGCAGGGACAGCCTAACCCCCCTAAAAATGTTCACCGGGCCCTCGCATCTGGTCGCCAACCTGCACGATGACGCATCCTGGGATTTTTCGCGAGTTGGCGGGGCAGCCTTTCATAGGTGGCTAACCTACTAGTTGGGCCCCCTACTACCTGCGGTCGGCTAGCGGAAGGCCGTATTTAGGATCCCGCTACCCTCCGCGAACAGTCACCCAGTACAGACACCACGCAGTACCGGAACCGGTTCGCTACACCATGCAACTGCCCAGACTGCCATTCCAAGATGTCTACTCATGGCATCATGCCGAAACGCGATAAAATCACTTGGCGGCAAGGCTTTGCCAAAAGGGTGGTAACAAACCGCGGCCGAAACCTACCACCAGATGGTGCCGTTCATTTGGCGCTACCCAAGGGACACGTGTGGGTATCTAGAGCTATAGCCCACGGACGCGAACAGCATTATTCCTCAAATCCCTCATATTCGTACGTCTCGTGGTTTCTGGAGAAATCTGCTGTGACAGACAGACACACAAGTGATTGTAGTTATAGTTCCGCTTTCTTCGGTCGTATGGAACCAAAAGTATAGCAAAACAAATAGTGTAAAAAATATTACAAATTGATTTATTCTGTTTTTAACGTTTACCAAATTAATTAAAATATTCCGAGCTCTATTCGAGTTAAGATTTTACGAAGTTGTTTGTCTAAAACAATTTGCCTCTTCTTGACTTTTCACTTGACTTGACAGTGTTCTTTCTGTTAGTTTTGTTTGTGTAGACATTACGTATAAAAATATAAATAAATGATAGAATATACAAGAAAATTGCTTCAATTGGACTTATTAAGCACTATATTAGATTTAGCTTTTACGATTTTATTTATTTTAACTTATTAATTCAAGTGCTTTGCAGCATCGTCATGACCATGGTCACGGGGTTCTAACTGGACTAGATAAAAGCATTGTTATATATTTTTTTAATCGACAGCCACATAGTTCTCTCGTCACCGTTCTAACTTCGTTGGCCTCCCAGCCGATATACGAATAATTGTTTTTATGGTCTGGATGTAGTGTAATAAACCTTTATCTAGCATGAGTGTTGTATCAAAGTGTTATATCTGCTCTAAAATGAATACTACAAAGTCATTATTTTTAGAATAAGAAGCCTGGGTGAAAGTGTTTACGTTTGCTTTTTGGATAATGAATTGTTTTATGTTCTCCAATAATACGACGAATCACCAAAGCTTTACTCAATGACGAAATTGATACTGTTCCACTAAAATGTGTTAAAAAATTCCTATACATTTAACAGAGTTGGCTTGTATGGAAAGCTTTAATTAAAATGATATTAATCATGATAAAGACTGTAAAACACAGAACATATAATACTCGCCACTCTGAACATTTCATGTTTTAGTAAGTGAAAGCTGTGACGAATCTAAAGTTCTGAAGTTTCATATATAAATTACAACAAAAAACTGTTAGTTACATTTTAATTTTCTCAAAAAATGTAATGTTATGATGATATATTGGATATTAAAATTTCTAGATAGGCTTTATATTTGTGTCAAAATAATGTCCACAATTTACGAAAATAAGAAACATCATTTTGATTCGATTACTTAACTTACAAATATTTTAAATGCTTTCGTTCTATGTCATCAAATGGTAACTAATGCCATAAAACTGAAAACTTATTCTGTCCATTGTCATCTATGATATATTTCCTGTGCATAAAGTCAACTGACAACATATTCAAATACTTACATTATAAAATATAAATACCATATCCGAGTAGTTAGGAAATCTACCTTGGACACAGGTGACTCGAATACGATCCTCCGGCACGTGCCAATGCGTTTTACGAAATTTACTTTCGATTTCGTTACAACACTGCAAGCGGCACTGAACATCAAGACAATTGTTGACTGAAGACAATTATTTCAACGTTTAAGCCGTTAGCCTCTTAGTTATCTACTTTTACTGCTGACTTTATAATGCTGTACCGTATTTATTGGTATTAATATTTTAAAAAGTATAAATATAACCGAAAAATTCTATATTTGAAGTGGTTGAATATTTTCGAGAAATTATGAGGTAACTTTACGGCGACAACAAGGCACACAGTTTCAAAAGTTATGTAACAATTTTCTTCCGTCGGTGTTTGACATGCTGTGAAAGTTGAATGTTCGAGTTCTTGTTCATAAATGTGTTTCTGACTGAGAATTCTCTATTTCATTAAATCACATACCTTTATGCATATTTATATTTTTGGTAAAGATATTTCTCTTCGTCAGCCTATTTAAGTCCACTGCTGAAAATAGAACTCGCCGAGAGAGCACTAAAAAGCCAGCATACTTTTGTTGGAGGAGTTTGCCCATACTCACCACGCTGGGCTAGCGCGTTAGTGAGCACAGTGCCGGAGACTAGCGACGCTTTAAAAAAAATCGATTTTCAACAACGTACAAATGAGGTCTGGTTGTCTAGCAGCGTGTGACGTGTTTTTGAAACTGCAGCTTAAAATGAAACTTATTGCGTAAGCATTACATCGCGTATGAAAAAGTAAAGACGCCAAAGTAAAATGCACATGTACACAACATGCGATACTGTAATACATACTACACTATTGACCACTAATAGTATTTAAAAGTAGTCGCCGTGATCAAAATCGGCTACTAGCCTAGCACGCTTATAGAGTGCCTCTAATTTAATAAGTAAGCTTATAAAGTACCGAAAGATAGAAAATAAGCTTTATTTCATTTATTACCAGTAATTACAAGATACTTTAAAATATTCTGTTAAGTTTTAGGGCAACGTGTTATTAAAAAAATTATGACAGTTTTGTAAAATAGGAATTTGATCCCACTTTGTCACATTTAGGTACTACAGGAAAAAAGTTTAATAAAAGTGGATCGTTGCCAAGGAAAGGCTGAGGCGTCAACAAAATAATTCATTTCACAACTTTTGTAATAAATCGTCTATCGAATTGGGAACCGCTTTACGAGTTGACTCTGATCGAATTTCTTTTTATCATGGCAACCAGATACCTAAAATTCAAAAACCTCTTTTTAAACTAGAATTGTGGAACAGATGTGGAATTGTTTAACTGGCAACTACTTTTGAATTTTATTTTACATAAGTGTCATTCAAAAATAGATAAAATTTATTGTAGTTATGATAATTTACGTGTTTACTTATATACTCGTCTGGTAACATCTACCACCCCGGTAGATGTTAATAAGTATACAATATGTATACATACATAAATAAAATACTACAAAATAAATAAGTTATCTTTAAATTTTATTATTAAAAATATTAAGGTAAAAAAATAATAATAACCCAATCAGACGGAAACCCTCGGCAGTCTCCCCGACCAGACGGCCGAGGGTTAGGGCGAAAGGAAAACAAACCGGCGGATGATGCGAGCGGTATCAAGGAGCACCGCCTTCTGTATTTGAGCTCGGAGTGGTCCGTCACAGAGTCCCAGCCGCCTCAGATATTCTGAGAGGCTGACTGGGATTAGCCCATTTGCAGAGACGACTATCGGAATAATTATAAGAATTTTTTCGATCGGCATACCACGCCCACGTGCCGGTAACATCGTGAGTCAGGTTCAGATATTTTGTCTTATTGTCTGTTCGGCTTTCACGAGATTCCCGTCATACGGAATGGTGATATCGACCAAAAATATCCTCGACTGTGCCCGGTCCACCAACACGATATCAGGCTTGTTGTCATTTTCGAACACGGCTTCCTGCAAATACTTATATTAACGTAGTGTCCAATCCAAGAGACCGCAATTCAGAGCGAGCTCCTGTTGTAGAATCCTAGCAACTAGGTTGTGTCTGTGCTGATACTCAGCATTAGAAAACGCCGTACAACCGCAGATGACATGCCGAAGCGACTCCCCGGGACGGCGACTTCCCCCTAAGAGCTTTAAAGACTGGCAACGCACCTGCAGCACATTTGGTGTTGCAGATGTATGTGGGCGACGGTAATCACTAACAATCAGGTGAACCACTTGGTCGTTTGCCTTTGTACTTGTACCTTTTCTTTTTAATTTAATAGAAATTATCTGTGTGATACTGGCCTTATTTTTTATTTAACGGTTTCGATTAACACTACATGATTTAATTTATATAAAAACTTATAATATTAAGTATATTTAGTAATATTAAGACTTAATGAAATATATTATGTTTACTTATTAATACAATCAGTTTAGCCGTAGGACATTTGAGTCTCTAACGCGGTAGCTTAAAGTTCCATAAATTTAAACTATCGCGTTACAGACTCAAATGTCCTAAATCGTTAGGGAAACAAACTTGACAAATACTTGATTCCCTGATATAGATTAATAGAGATGAATCAGGCGTTAATTTACGAAACTAAAAATGGAAACGAAAGTAAATTTTATCAATTCTGCAGAAAAAAATTAAATTTGTTGTGGTATTTAGCGTTGTTCGAAGAGTGGCGGCAAGAGCACCACCACCTCTCGCAGTCTTTTCACTCATCAATTATGTGTAATATTGGTCATAGCCCCTCGATATTACTGAATTAATGTCAGCAGATAATAAAATATTAATAATAGCTATTATAGTAATGAAAGAAGTTGTTAAGATATTTGATATTAAATAAAAATTAATAAGTTTAATTAATTTCTACTGCTGTAATCATTGCTAAGAGTGGGATCCTGAAAACGTACTATAATACAGGCTTGACCTAGTTTTGTTTCCAGTCTCCCTCAGTATATCGTAGAAAATGGTCTAGTCCTAGTATGTTCTAGTCATGTAATAGATATAAGTTGTTTTTACAGTCTTATTGTTTAGGAAATAAATAAATGAGCCAAAACTGTGTTTACGTGACACCCAAAAGTAGTTTAAAAAAAGCGTAAAAAAAAGTTCAAAGTTATGCAACTTAGCAGGCAGGTATTACTGCTAAGCTATAAGACCAGAGTTAGAATTCAAGCTTAAAGCTATATTTAAACTAAACACAAATTATTGATTTCCAGATCCGGTTAGGTTGTATTGCTTCCCGTGTCTCTAACATGATGTTGCATTTGACTTCCTCCCATCACATAAACTTTATATGGGTTAGGACATGTTAACGACGAGCTGTGCTTGCGTGTGCACTATAATATTTCTTGCGCGGATGTTTCGAGTATCTGCTTAAGAATACTATCATTCGGAAGTTGTCTCCAATGTTAAAATCAGTCAGGTAAACATCCCCTCATTGTGGCCTGATTATCATCATTTGGGCGGCACTAGAGCCTTCGAATTTTAGAGCCTGCTGATAGTCATGAGTCTAGGTAATTAAATTCTGGCCTATTTGTGATGATTGTTCCACCACTTACATTTCATCGACTTTTACAACATCCACGGGGGCGTAAACAAAAATATCCACTATCATAAAAAAAAATAAAGTCTTAATGTTTTTGTAATTGCTGTAAGTACAAGGTAATAAAAACAAATTAAAAACCGCCACAATGAGATCTGTTTGGCTACGCAGATTCGTGCTAAATGGAAAACCGTAGCCTATACCTCGTGGTGACAGGCGTAAATATTTATTTATATTGCTAGTATCTTCAGTGCCTCGAGCAGGGCTCATTAAAAAATCTCTTTCTTCGACGAATCTATTGATTAATCGATTATCAAACATTCGATTACTTCGTCGTCAATTATTATCCCTAATATACTCCCTAAAAGCAGTGTTGACAGATGCGTGACTTGCGTTCCCTCTAAACCTCGCCCAGAATGACTATGATGTATATTACTAATATATTTAGGGGCAAATATATTAGTAATATACGTAATAAGTATATTAGTGTAATTAAACCTAAATAGATTTAAGATTAAGCTATTGTTTATTTCTGCTTTCAGTTCTTTTGTGAAGTTTTAAAAGTTAAGAAACCGTTTTTAACAGCTATGGAGCTTTTTAAAGTAAACAGTTATCGTAGATGTTCCGTGCTAAGGGACTTCAAGTCGTTTAAAACACATTTGTACTAGCGTATAATACAATTAAGTTAGCAAAAACTTTGGTAATTTAATCTCGTATCGTTTATTAATTTCTTTTAAGAAAGTTTCGAAATGTATGTAATATGTATACTCTACGTGTTCTTACAGATTAGATACTTGTGGATTTTATATAATCGTGGAAACTTACGACACTTTAACATTATATATCCAAATAACAGCTAAAAATCAATAATTAGCACATTTGTCAGAGTTATTAATGAATAAACAAGTCAACATTATCTGCTGCCTTAATGTTCATCGCTGGTACATTCCTTTCTCAAGTTGGTGGGAGTTTCCGTCACCGCCACATTTAGCACGCGGGGTGGGATGGGTTGGGAAGGTGACAATTTTAAGATCCGATATAAAATTAAACAACTACTATCGGAACCGGTTACAGTGTAAAATAATATTAACTCTTAATGTTTGCTAACAATTTTCCAAACTTGGTTAAAGAGCCATTCACTATGGCGAATTATTCTTTAACACGCCTTCTGCTCGCGAGTTTCTTCCGCCGAAGCTGTCAAGGCTGCCGGGCCAACAGCGTCTTTTGTCGTGGGGCTTATATTGAGTCCGACATAACCTGTCACTGCCTTGCCTGCACTGCACTGCCAACAACCTATACCCTAGCTAAAAAATATATCTTAACTTCTATTGTATAACTGAGTGATAGCTTGTAGAATTTTACGGGCGCTTGAAATTTTAAGTGCCTTTCATTTCTACCGTCTGGCTTCTGCTTTGAGATAAAATAAATATGCTAGCTACATTTTAAACTTTTATGTACTTTTCTATTAGCATTTTTACTAAATATAAGCATCTAGATGACATAATTTTTACTCCTAAATTATGAAGAGATATAATAGTAATAAAACTTATCTTGTCGTTGGAACATTGTTATTCATGTTTATTTCAAAAGTAATTATTGGTCAGTGAAGTACGACTAGTATGTGTTTACTGTTTTCTTTTTTATCTCAACTTATAAACCGAATTAAGCTGTTAGATAATCTCTGGTCAGTTCAAACTTCTAATGCAATCAAGAAAAAGCTGAAAGTGTTATAATTACAGATTTTATGACTTTGCAACAATATAAAGAAAGTTTTATGGAGGATAAAGCTACGCCGTTTTCTCACTGATGTAGTAGTACATACTCCTGTCACTAGCAGATGTAGATAGATCGCCAGGTTTGCTCCCGGAATTTTTTTTTCCTTTAATCATCTCTTACGACACCCGGTAAGAAAGGGGTTGGCAGATTCTTACACGGGTATTCTTTATAGTTCACATTAACACTTAACGTGTTATGACAACAGATTACTGATGTGATGACTTATTTCGATTGTTGCAACACGTTTGTCCTTAGTTCGTAGGGAGCCGAATCAAAGAGTTATGCCCGTGCACATGCACAAGAGCGTAAGAGTCGACTAGTGGGAAATGGCTAGAAAATCTCGCAGTTTTCGAAAAAAAATTCTAAGAAATAATAGACCGAAAATACGCAGACTGCTTAACGTGTGTTATAAGAGATAACCTGTTACTGTGATCGCCAATCCACTTAATAAGCATGTAGAATATTTTTAGTCTATCAAAGAAAATATGTTTTGCACAAGAATTTACGCGAGAGGCTGACTGGGATTAGCCCATTCGCAGAGACGACGATCGGAATAATTTAGGTCGGCATACCACCCCGCATGTCGGTTACCTCGTGAGCCATGTCCAGATATTTTGTCTTCTTACAATTTTTGTATTATTATGAATGGAACCAGTGTAAAGGTTTTACTTTTCTTATTAGCTCATTAAATCATGAAACTAAATAGTTTTCCTTAATTTCAGCTAAGTTCATCACGTTGTCAACAACAGTGTGTTACCACATAGCAAATACGGTTTGTACTTAACCTATATAAAATTTTTCGGTTACTTTCGGTTTAAGTAGCTAACATATGATACCAATTTTCCTTGGTTTACTGATAAATTTATGTTATGGTGATTTTTCATACAATTAAAATACATGTTAACAAAAATTGGTTTTATGAGTACTGCCCTGCAACTGTTAACATTTGCGTTAATGGGAAATATTAAGCGCCAAAAGCCTAATGGGTTAGGGTGCGCACTGCGAAACATTATGTCGTACGTTCGAGCCCGCCATACGACTATTGTCGTGAACCACTCCTGATACAAGCTGTAATGCTTAGTTGGAATGTTTCTCTTAGGAATATTAGTTAAGTTATTTAAATGAGCATTGCAAGAATTATTTAAAAAAATTGAAACGTCGCCATATTCGAAATCGAATGTCATCGTCATTAGACATTCCCATAATAATGACATTCGTAGATGGATAAGTAATGAATTAAGTAAGTCAGTTCACGCATTACGTGACAAGGAAGATTCCTATAAAGACAAACTATAAATGAGGAAACTTGACCAGGGAAGAATCACGATTTAACAGATTGCCGGCACAAATAAAAAGCATTACGTTACTGTGCTCCATATGGCGCGTTATTGGAATCGGATATCTAATTACTGTTAGCAATTCTTAAGGTAAACGAAGTAAAACTATCTTCTTATGTAATTATGTATGTATACACTATATTGTAGACAACAGAAATACACAAAGATAGATTTATTTATTAATGGGAAAGGAGGCAAACGACTAAGCGGCTCACCTGATGCTAAGTGGTTACCATCGCCCTCGAACATCAGCAACACCAGAGGAGCTACAGGTGCTTTGCCGGTCTTCAAGAATATTTGAGAGATGGGAGGAATGATGAGGAGGGGGATTGGGGAGAGGGAGAGGGCCTCCGGTTACCTTCACCGAACAAAACGGATAAGCACAAGATGCCTCTACTACACCCCGGTATTTTGCGAGATCGTGGTACTACCACGGTTGAGCTGGCCCGTTCGAACAGCACCTAAAGCCGCTGCTTGGCTCTTAGTACTTTATCAAGAAATATGAGTGCATATGTCACTCTTACTCTCTTAAAAATCGTACGTAACGTATGTCGACAAATTATTAGTATTGTCATAAAAATAATATTTTGTATATATGTGAAAACTTGGTACCGTGTCCATCATTTCGTCATTAGACAGTTTCTAAACAAATGTTACCCTCGACTTCGTCCTCGTAAGATTTTTTTGCTTTAGCTTCAGAATGCAGGACCAAAATAGCCAAAATTATGGCTCCCTGAAGTGGTCCTCTTCCTTGTAAGGTTCACTGTATTGAAAGTTCCGTAAAAATCGGTTCAGGTTTTTCCATAATAAAAATTTCGAAAAAGTAGTATTGAGTTTCGTTATCGTGTTAATAAGAATATTATAAAAGTTGACGAAAATTAGTAGATTCGAAAACTATATCAGACCCTAAAATTTAAACTATCCTATGACGTGTTGCAGCAATGTTATTTCTATTGATGAAGAGTTAGATGTAAGATGTAACCAATCATAACTCAACTCATTTTACCTCACGAGAATACCGAATATCCAGAATAAATAATCCCAGTAGGTTAATTAATAGCGCCGCATGTATTAGCAGCAGAACTAAGGTAACCGACATAGCCGTAAAGATCAGCAAGCTGAAGTGCCAATGGGCCGGCCACATAGCTCGCAGAACTGACAACCGTTGGGGAAAAAAGGTTCTCGAGTGGCAGCCACGTACAGGCAAACGCAGTGTAGGACGACCCCCTACAAGATGGAGTGACGACCTGCGCAGTGTTGCGGGAAGTCGATGGATGCAGGTGGCTCAGGACCGAGCTTCGTGGCAATCTTTGGGGGAGGCCTATGTTCAGCAGTGGACTTCTGATAGGCTGAAATGATGATGATGATGATGATGTATTAGCGCTAACACTGAAACCACTACTCGTTTGTTTCTTCGTTAGTAATCCGGTATCACAGAGGAAGAGAATGTAGTGAAAGTTTAATATGTATGTTGCACTAATGGCATCGGCAATCATTCAAACGCATCCTGATCTCAACGCTTTTAGTGTACTCTTATCTGCATGTTGACAGATATACTAAAAGTAGAGCCACGAATTTAACGATTGCATTTGTTATTAATTATTTTTCTCAAAATAAGCTAACTCGCATTTTTATAATATTTTCTGCAACGTAAAGAATATATGGCATTAAATGTTTACTTTACATAACATTCATTACAACCTTTCGTAATCCCGTGTCACTTAAATATCATTATGTCGAAACGTTTACAGGTGTACCCTTCTCCCGGGCAACAGTTAAACGATCCAACATAAATTATAATTTCAAATGTCTTATCTCCGGTTGGTTATATTTTCAAACAAAGAAAATAAAAAAATTGTATTTTGTTTGGTACTTAAATCCCGTCATTTGAAATTATAGTCTAAATTAGGCTTTTATTTGATAAATGAACCTACTATACTATACGAGACAATTGTTTAATTATGAATAAATTGGAAAATGAAAAGGAATAATATATTGTTAAAAGAGGATTTTCAAAGATGTGCAATATGCTAATCCCTTCACTAGGCGTAGCCTGTCATATAGGGGAACTAAACGAGTTCTACAGACTCAAGGCCGATGTATAATCAATAAATATAAATGGATTATGGAATAACATTTAAAACAAATTTAGATATATTAAAAGTTGTGTATGGGTCTGTGTGTTTGTGAATGAGTCAGAAGGATTTGTTTTTCTGCATATTTATAAATAAATGCTTGTCACATAATCATAGTTTTTATAAGACCCTATAGTAGATTAGTTTAGTTCTAGTTTATCGGTGTTATTGTGACTAGTTCCATCGCTTTCCGAACAGAGGTATATTTGAACTGGCAAATATTTACAAGTTGGTTGTAAATAAATAGAAAAATTCTGAACCCGCGCGAAGAAAGTAAAAGTGGAAAGTAAAGCCAAAGTGGCTCTTTAAAGTTCACAGACCACACTCACCGCACGAAACGCAGAAGCACATGATGCCTCAACTTCACACTGATATTCTGCGAGATCGTGGTACTACCCCGGCCGAGCCGGCCATTAGTGCAGAAAGCACCGCTGGTCTCCACCATGTACAAAATAGTTAGTTTTGAGAGGACAAAGAGAGAAAAGGATTTTAATGAAATTTGGGGAGGAAGGGGCAGGAAGCGGCTGTCTTGTGAAAACATAATGAACATTCATACACATACCTAGTGGATTTCTGCAGCAGGCCAATGATGATGATTTCATCTATATTACATGTACAGTTGATGGCCTCCTCTCAACTTTTGAGTGTTTTCATGTAATGCGATTTGGCGGACTTCAGATGTCGACGAAGCACACTTAATTTTTATTAGAGCATCGAACCAAAGTAACTCAAGTATTTTTAAATTAAAGCGAGCGCTCTGACCACTAGGCTGCTCGGCTCTATGGTTTTAATAATTCATTATTAAATTTATAACGGTCTATAAGAATTTTTAGGCCATATTTACTTCTGTTGATTCAGTTTTATATGTATTCGATGAAGTTATTGCTGTTAGCCGTTTTGGCTTTTACAGCTTCATAGGTTTGCGCCTGCGTCCTTGAGGCCGCGGGCGTTAATGTTTTAAGTAGATGTACAGTACATCTACTGCTTACCTCTTTATGGTAAGCAATCTAAGGACCGTCCGAGGGAGGTTCGGGCCTCGTCTCGGACGGTCGTGGTGTTTCGGTAGTAATGGGCGGTAAGGACCGCCCTGAATCCCGGGTGCACGGTGTGTACGCGGGTGTTTGATTTGCACGATACGCTCTTACGCGTCGGCGGGGGATTGTGTATGTGACTCTACTCCTAACTGTATGTACAGTGTGTTCAGGTTGAGTAGTGTTAACCGAAACTAGTTCAGTTTGTCGGTCTGTCGGTGCTGTTACGTCTTCCGGGTCGTCTAATACGTTACGCGGGCGACGGTGACGCACCGTTGCGTTTAACATCGAGGAATATTTGTTGGCGTTTACCACCAGCGGGTTAGGGTGTACGGCGGCCGATTCGAAGTAGCGCCGTGACGTTTCCCTGAAGAATGCTTTGATCGTCGGTATTTTACAGTCCTTGTGTAAGTCATCGTTACGCTGGTACCAGCTTGCACCGGTGGCGCTACGCAGAAACTTATTTTGGACGGTCTGTAGCGAGGCGATGTGTGTTTTCGCCGCGTGAGCGAAGGCTACCGAGGCATAGGCCATGATAGGTCTTATGCAAGCCTTGTATAGGAGTATTTTGTGTCTTGTTGATTCAGACGTAAAGCGATGGTTTTAAATACTATGGGAGCATGACGATATAATCATATCGTACCATATTATATCACTACGTAAGCAAGCTGAAATGAAACCATAGTTTCGATATGTCATATGATATAATAAATCCATAAGAAAAACCACTAGGTATTAGGTAAAGAATTGTGAGATGTCTGTATGTACCTAGAAGACTCGTATTAGCCATATCTACATTTTTAAATGATTGTCGATGATACTGAGGTCATATTATAGATAACACACAATGCCCATATGGGCAAATTTAGTTGAAGGCACATCGATTTGTTTATTTATTTAGAGTGCAATCACCAAACTCAACAGGCATTTTTAAATTACTTTTAAGAAACCTGATGATCATATGTTATAAAAAAATATGATAGACAAAGCAGTGTCTGCAATGATTTTAATTAATAAAGGTTTTATGTATTAGTAAGTTTCATCATTATTTTCATCATTTCAGCCTATCAGATAACTGCTGAACATAGGCCTCCCCCAAAGATTCTTCTACCTCTCATCATGGGGAGGGGGGTTTGCCTTAGTTGCCACGCCTGGCGAGCGGGTTGGCAACTGCAGTTTTGTAAGTTTATTGTCTAGTTAATAAGACTACAGGCAGTCTAAAATATCCCTAACTAGAGGAAGCACCAAGTATAAATAAAACAGAGATTTTCTCTTCCTGAACCTGACTGACCAATTTCGACCACGGTGCTGTCAACTTCCGAATGCTGTCGGCAGTTGTCAATTATGCAGAATATATTGCAGTACCGCAATTGTACATACACAGTACGTTCACAGTTAGTTTTTACGTCGGATATAATGCCAATGCGATAATATCAGAAGTAGAGTCTGATGCAGTGTCAGAGATACGAGGCGCAAACAGATCCAAATATTATGTCCGATTGGGATATGAATACAGGCTTAACAATCTGCCAAAAATTAAGTGAGGTTGACTAATCATAAAGTCTCTAAGCAAGGAAGATAGACAGAGCTTATAATCAGCAGTAATCTTACAAAAGCATGTAATGTTGGCAAAAACGTTATTAAAATAGTGATATATATGGATCATTCAAGTCTAATAGGATCATATTACTGTTAATAAATTAGACACGAAACTCAAATCTATTTATTATAATATAATAGCAACGACAGCCAAGTTCTTAGGGGATTCACTCACAAATCAAAAGACCCTTTTATAGAACAAGTAGGTAGAGGCTACAACAAGTGGTATGGTTGGTACGAGTACGAATGAGTTTTTTGAGACTTGTATATTGTAGGTTGATGAATTAAATAAGCTCAGGTGAAAAGTGGTTTGAAACGACTAAAATCATTATCTAGCCACTATGATCATCCCAATATTAGATATAGGATAGAGGGAGCTTGCTACTTACTTATATGGCATATGTTTTCCAATCTCATAGCCATTTATGTCAAAATTCAACAGGGGCGGCATCATCGCATATGTGATTAAGCCTCTTAAAAAGAGAAAAAAAAATACAACTACGGGATCAAAAGGCCTTTCCTCTCTTATATCTTTAGCGCCATAAATTAGTCGTGTCAGTGCCATGGAAAGCATCAATCATATCGCTTCCCTTTACCTGCTTTTTATTGGAAATAATAATTAACAAAAAAGCAATAAGGACAAAAATTGACCAGTGTCAAAAATTGTACTCACAAACCAAAGAACTAACAAAAGTTCTGAAAAGGAATTAAAAAAGACATAAATATATAAACTAATACCCAGACTCGGAACTATTTATGATTTGTGAAAGCTACGAAAATACTTATTCGTGGCGATAATCGATCCTGTGACCTACAGCGCTGCAGCCAAACGCACTGAAGCAATCATTTATTATTTTTTATTTGTGAGATTTGTGTCTTTTATATAATTCTACTTGGCAAAAATAAAAAAGTAAAAGTTAAGATAAAACAATAATACCTACTTCCTATACTTTACTTCTTTCTATTTTATGAAAAATCAAGTCTGCTTAATTAATAAAGGAACTTCGAAGAAGACCTTCGTATCTCATAAAATTCATTGGACAGGCTCGGAAAAACATGTATTTTTGTCACTTTATTTCGTGATTTCTCTTGTTTCTATATAAAATATTACATATTCTACAAAGTAACACGCAATTTCTGTACCTTTTCGTATAATAAATCAAAAATAATGACTTTGTTTAAAAGATATTATAACTTCTTCTATTTCTTTTATACAAGTATGTACATTTCATTGTATGTTTTGAAATATTTCTAAAATGTTTTCTTAAATTATTGCCTCTGCCTATTTTAGTCCACTGCTGAACACAGGCCTATCCTAGAAAGCGCCAGCAAAATCCGCCATTCATTTCTTGAAAGGTTTACCCATAAAAACCCATTTTAAAAACTTTAAAAATTTAAAGTACGTACGCCTGCGGCCTCAAACGCCTCAAGGACGCAGGCGTTTGAGACAAACCTATGAAGCTGTAAAAGCTAAAATGGCTAACAGCAATAACTTCATCGAATACATACATTAAAAATTTAAGTTCCCCACTCTAGCCAAGCGAGTTAAGGAGCCTAGTTTCGGCACTTTCTCACAAGATGCTGCTCCCCATTACTAGTCTGTGAGATTAGGGTTCGGCCAATTAGGATGGATACTGTCATCATTCAGTCCCCAAGTTGTTTCGTTTGCTTCGTTTCCTTGCTAGACCGACGTGCTGGTGAGATTGGCATTTGAAGTACATACTCCTTTCTTTTTTAAATTTACTAAATCTTTTATCGATCTTACTTTAAAGCGTTTGTTAGTTTTTCACATCGACATGAATGTGATCCGGTAAGATTATTATGGTAGATACATTAGCAACTAAGGTGAATTTATCAAAACAGCTTACATTCACGGGATAGCTCGTAGTAAATGTGGATTTAAAGTAGACATTTTGTGAATGTCTGTGTACCTCATCTACTTGTTTCTTGTCTGTGGTGCACATGATGCAGTAGTATAAAATAGGAACTCATATATCTAATAGTTAATGAGTACTTAAAAGTTTTGTCATTCTCGATTTTTTTTCTTTTTGATAAAATTATAAAATTGCTATTTACTCTCAAATAAATTTTCTATTCTCTTTTAATTTTCTATACATGTATGAGTATAATATTCAACTACTTGTTTATGAAGTTAGTACTTGCCTTTGATAAGTGAGTAGAAAACTAACTGATATGAAATACAAACCTGTTTAAATATACATATCCACTCAACTTAACTTAAATAAATGCCGGAGGTTAATACCATCTTCATCATACCATCATATTCTCAGATTCAAGGTACTTTGAAACTCACGGTTAAAAATTTTGAGATATCAAATCGTTTAGATAAGACCAATGTTTCTCAACATTTTCCTAATATATATTCGAACACAACCTGTACAGTTAAATAATAATAGGTTGCGAAACAAAATTTTGTTTTATTTCTGAGTAATAAAGAAAATATTTTATGTCTATGAACTTGTAACCTAACACTGTAGCAACAACCTACCGGTCATAAAGAAAAAGGGTAGCTCTGGCCCAGATTTTTATTGTATCGACGGCCATTTGACACGCAATCATATACATACTAAACTTGCTGCGTAATCCAATGACGCCAGGTTCGTTAGACGTTATTTTATTACAATAAAAAGATTTATGAAATAAAATTTCAACTTTTCTTTAAATTTATGCAGCTACCAGCTATTATACATATTTGCGCTAGTCAAAAAAAGCATCGTGAGGTAATCTAGGTATCTGAGATATAAAATGTTTTTTCACGATATGTGAAATCCTCCAACCCTTACTACATCAGCGTGATGAGGTCTTCTTGGCTTGGAACCGATTAACCCTGACTGACCTCCTGGCCGATTTTGATCACAAAGGACATTTGTCAACTGCACAAAAGATATTGTACTGCCGTTAATGTGCGCAAACACAGAGTGTCTCTGTGTTTGCGCACTCGTCTTTACCTTCCCATATCCGATGTAATGCTTACGCGAGAAGCACTAGAAGAACACAACCCCAACACACATAAAGATTTTACAACACAAGAAGAACGTAGCTAAAACTAAATATAAATCAAACCCTTGTAAAGCCAATCGAGTTAAATATAAAAATATTCGGAATCGATGCAACAGGTTGTGTAGAGATAAACAACGACGCCATATCCATAAATCTATACTCGAAGAAAAAGACTCCGGACGAGTGTGGAAATTTTTGAAATCTCTTGGGGTTGGGAAAGCGAGTAGGAATTGTCATTCAAGTATTAGTAATATTGATCTAAACGAGCTAAACCAGCATTTTTCCTCATCTTGCACTATTGATAGTGCCACAAAACAAAAGACAAAAAATCAAATTTTAGCTTTACCAACCTCTGATGATCCCGCTTTTATTTTTAGTCAAATCGACTGCAGTGATGTTAGGAGAAGTATTATGGAAGTCAATTCTGATGCCGTTTGTTCAGACTGTATTTGTCGTAAAATGATCACTCCCATCCTTGATTTTCTAGTTCCTGTCATTGTGTCTATCTTTAATCATTCTATCAACACCGGTCTTTTCCCTTCTTCCTGGAAAGATGCACAGATAACTCCTCTTCCTAAAAAGTCGAATCCATCCCTTTTCTCCGACTATCGACCTATTTCCATTCTTCCATTCCTGTCTAAAGTTTTTGAACGAATTGTTCATAAACAACTGACATTTTTCCTGTCCAAATGCAACCTTTTGAATCCATTTCAATCCGGTTTCCGTTCCGGTCATAGTACGACTACTGCTTTAGTAAAAATAACTGATGATATCGGTTTTGGTATGGATAACCAGTGTGTAACAGTGTTGACTTTACTGGATTTCAGTAATGCTTTTAATAATGTCGACTACGAGTTGCTTTTAGCAATTCTAATTTCTCTTAACATATCTCCTGCGGTCGTTGACTGGTTTCACGGTTACTTGCATGGGCGCCGGCAACGTGTTCGTATCGATGAAAAGTACTCACACTGGAGTTCGATAAATGCCGGGGTACCGCAAGGTGGCGTGTTGTCTCCTCTTCTTTTCTCAATCTTTATAAGTTCAATCAATCACCATTTATCTTCTCTCTACCACCTGTACGCTGATGATGTCCCAATTTACGGTCAATCAAAATTACAGGATTTAACCAAAACAATCAATTCACTAAATAAAGATTTAGATACCATTGTACAGTGGAGCAATTCTCATGGACTAAAGGTAAATCCTTCTAAAACACAAGCCATTATTATAGGAAGTCGGAAGTGTTTCACGAATCGATTGGACTTCTCTTCCCTGTATTGTTTTTGTCGGCCTTCAATTACAATATAGTGACACGGTTAAAAATCTAGGTGTTGTATTTGATAAGTTTCTGTCTTGGGTTCCTCAGATTAGTGAAGTGAGCAGGAAGATGTTTGCGGCTGTTAATTCTCTCCGGAGATTGAGAAACTTTTTACCCATACCGACTAAAATTGCACTCGCGGAATCTCTCCTTTTACCAATTCTTGATTATGCTGATGCATGTTACTTAGACTTAAGTATGGAGCATATAAATAAACTTGAGCGCCTTCAAAATCTGTGTATACGGTTCATATTTGGCCTTCGTAAATATGACCATGTTTCTGAATTTCGAAATAAGCTCGAGTGGCTGAATTCGTTTTCGCATGAATACTCATCTTTTATCCCGTTTGTTTTCTGTTCTATTCAATCCGACCACTCCCTTTTATCTAAAAAAGCGGTTTGAGTATCTCTGTGATTTTCACCCTGATCGTTCTCTTCGCTCTGATGACAATTTAATACTCAGAAATTCTTCTCACAGCTCTTCTTTTTACTCTAAATCCTTTTCCGTTGAAGCTGTTCGGCTTTGGAACTCTCTTCCAGTTCATATTAAGCGAGCACAATAATTACCTGTTTTTAAGCGCCTGTTAAAAAATACTTTATGCCACCTTAATCTTTGTTTCCTTTTCCTTAATGTCGTTGACTTGTATCTCTGTAATAGTATATACGTGTATATGTATTTCATATATTCATATTATGTATATTTTTTTGTATTTATTTTATTTGTAAATTATGTGTATGTATTATATGTTCACTTTACTTTATATTATGTGTACACCCGAACCCGATACTTATCATATTTCCTTTTTCTTTCTGGGTTGCCTGGAAGAAATCGCTTCTTAGCGATAAGGCCGCCTATTGTACTTTTTGTTTTTTGTTTCCTTATAATCTTTGTATGTTAAATCCGTGTGTGTACAATAAAAGTATATTTCATTCATTCATTCATTCAACCCTGAACAAGCAAACCCGAAGAGTAATAATTTGTGACTTGTTAACTTACTACTACTTAATAATGTTGTGAAATTCCACTAGAATATGACGAACCCATGTATCATATCCGCTCGCCTAGCGTGATGGGTATGGGCAAATCTTTCATGCGTTGTATGCCGGTCTTATATTTCCATGTCCATGGAGCCTATGCCCAGTAGTAGACTTTTAATACCTAATAAAAAAGGAGTACTTTTCTGTTTTGTAGAATTTGATGTGAACTAAAAAAAATTATCTCATTAAATTTGCTACCGATAGTCATTTCTGAGATAGGTCTGAGTTAGTCCAATTGTTACTTAATCTTTTAAGCGCAGCTCTGTTAGTAACTTCGGTTCTCTGGACGATTTCTTCATTGACAATTTTGTCCTTCGTAACTCAAGCCATTCCTTTTTTCAGTGCAGTTTTTCTTTTTTTATTTATTTTGTTCTTAATAAAACTTCTAATACTTTAAGCAAATGCTTATCTTCTTATTAATAATCGTCGTTCATTTTTCATAACAATGTTAAAGGTATTTCATAAACAATATAGCAATCTGGAGTTCCAACGCTTACCACATAAAGTTCAAAGGTTATTTTTCAATGTAACGAAGAAAAGACAAGTTAATATAGGTAATTTTTTTGCCGGTATAATATGCGGATCAGTTTTGTTTACCACGTTGGCGGTGAATTTACCTTCTAATAAATTTGGTTATACTTTTTCGAATAGATGACAACGATATTTGAAGAACACGTGATATTTATTAAGACATGTCTTTTTATCATTATTCTGCGCCAGTTCACTGTACCCGTAAACTTCTTCCAGGAAACGTCATCAAGCTCGATCTTTGATTAATTTGCCACTTAATTTCCGCGAGCAGGTGGTTCTTATTCGTTATGTCGGAGCAGCTGGATGGTAAGTGGACCGGCTGGCAGTCGAACTCTCATTGATCCATCAAGGGCTCTGAAGTGCGTTAGTATATTTATTATCGTGCCAGGTTAACTATCTTCTGCCTTCACAAGCTCACGTCAGAAAAAAACTTGGTTTAATTTACCAATGACATAGTAATCATGACTGGATCTCTGGAAGCCCTTTTATTTAATGACATCCTTCCCCTCCTCTCCTGACAATCCCTCTTTAGATAAACGAGGACGAGAAAGTTAATGATTTTTTTGCTATTTAAAATTAGAATTATATATATAACATGGTCTCACGACCGTAGATACAATAATGAAGAGTTTAGAGATCTTCACATTTATTTTAGACTTTTCTTCAGATCTGTTTTGAATCAACGCGACAGGTGGTGTGCTAGTCGCCGTCTTAGTGTTCAATATAAAATACGTCGTAATCGTACACAAGTTTCGAAAAATGTATTGGTACTAAATCTCCACATAGGTGATCGAAATTTGATTTCCTGATTCGGAAACAGATACTATAAGCAATAGGCTTTCGTGCCTTATCGTTTGTAGTGCAATTAATCGTGGTAGTATAACAAAATAATTTATTGGATATGGGAATTTTAGGTCAAGTAAATGTTTGTCTTCAAATCAAATCAAATCAAAATTTTAAATCTTCCACCGTTTCGTAATAAGGTTCCCCTGACGGAGAAGAGACCGACGAAAGGAACTCCGTAAGTATTCCCTCTTTTTGCAATTTTTTCAAAACTTACAAAACTTTTTGATAGTATTACCATATTTTATCTAGAAACAGCTTGGGTGCAATCAACTCATTCCCAGGGGTTATTATCATCCATGTATTCCTTTATATAATAATAACCCTTTTTATAAAGTGCTAAAGTCTTTGTTTAACTATTTATTTAAACCTATTGATAGAAAGACTGCGCACTTACTGGGATTTTGTTGTAGAAACGTATACAGTGCCCTCATTAAAGAGTTACTAGCTCTATGGAGTCTAGTAACTGACATCACAAGATTGTCGGTTCCTAGTATTAACATTATGAATATCACCATTCTTATTAAACGTACTTATGTTACATTCATTCAGTACTGTAGTGCTTTATCCATAATAAGTCTATAATATAATATAAATAATATAATTTATAAGCTTTTCTTTACTTCTGTTGTATTTTTGTGTGCTTATGTATCTTAGGAGTGAGCAAGTTGAAACCACACCCGTCGAGCGATGTGCAACTGTTCAGTAAGACCAGTATATAATATCCTGTAATTTTTGAAAGGGGACCAGTATCAGTCAAGCGCAATACCAGGAACCTTTTAACTCGTCTAGCAACCCTGGATAAATATATCATTATTTAATATGCCATATTTTTTTACTTAAGGTAATGTTATTATAAGTAACTTTATAGATATTATTTTGCCGTCTGTGAAATAATTAGGTAAACCAACTTTGCGTTTAATTTGTGAAACAGAAAATTTATTATACTATTTAATAATAGCATCATTGTCATTTGTTTTATTTACTTACTTTAGTTGTCATAAGCGATCACATCCTTTTAATGACGGTTCATTCATTCAGTCGATCTAAATTATTACCATTTTCTTTTTTGTTTCGCATTTCCTGCTTCATAAATTCCATCGTGTCTGTGACATGGGTTTAATAAATCACTCTCTGTTTGTGCTGTACACCATTTTTACTGATTTAATTATCGCCGCTTTTTATAAGTATTCAAGAGGTGAATTTGAATTTAACTAATAATTTGAAGGTCATTTTATTCCTTAATATTGTTACTATTTTTTGCCAAGTACCAATGCATCTTCACATGGGTTTGAAGGGTATAATCAGCCACTAAAATTAAGGGTTGAAAGGCATTCCGTCTGCGTTTTACCCCCGCACTTGTAGCCTTATTTGTTTGAAGTTAGTTGCAGTTGTCCATGGACTGGAGTAACCACTTACCATCAGATGAACTGTTAGATTAGCCAGATTACATAAACTATGAACAATTTTGATATGAAGACGACATAACAAACAAAAGATACTAAATACTCATAAAACGACTCGACCACTATTAACACTGTGACTGTGGTGGAGTATTTAGGTAACTACGCCTACTTCCCAGTTCCTTCAATAGGTAGCATGCGTTACATATTGTTTATTTAAAGGCTTGAGCCCCAGTTACGCTGTAATGAAAGTCGTATAAATTTACGTCTAATAAACGTGGTAATTTATCAGAATGCTAATTAGGTATATCACTTTATTACTTAGAGGTATATAATTCAATGCATCTAAGTAATAACGTATTCATCTCGTCGTTTAGTGGTTAGCGCACTGGATTGCAGGTGCATGGGTACATGGGTATATACAGAAGGCTATATTTGTGCATAACACAATTTTTTGATTTTCGGGTCTAGTTGTGTATTTGCCCCTCTATGTTATATTAGACCTGTAATATAACACACAGTACATTTTCATAGCAGTTTTCTTCCTCACTTATCTTTTCTTTACCGCATGAGACACACGTCACAAGTTAAACACGTATATCTTATCTTTAGATAGATGCCTACGCTCACCCGGCATGCTGAGTTAGGACAAGTCTTCAATGCACAGCGCGCCATATATTGCTGGCGTTATTATGGAAAGGCATATGTCCAACAGTGGTCTTATCCAGGCTGATAATAATGATCTATTCGAAATTCCCTTAAAAAAACAATGTAGAATTGCTAAAACACATATATATATATACATATATATATATATATATATATACATATATATATATAAATATATATATATATACATATATATATATATAAATATATATTATATATACTGTAGTCCTTCCAATATATAGTTTATCTTAGTTTAATCAAAATTTCCCTAAATATGCATTGGGTGACATAGATTACATTATTTTGAACATTCCATAGTTATAATGTTGATAGTTTTTGTTATAATAACAATAATGTATTTTTTCAAATACACATGGCACGTGCTACAGGAGATTACGCTTCTAAAATAGTTCTAAATTAGATGTCGTTAAAACTCATTCGACATATCCGTAAGTTAAATTTGATCAAAGAGAATTTTATAATATTAGTGTAGTCCTTTTTTTAATAAAAATAACAGGACACAATTAACTTCTGAACTAAAAGGACCTTGACTTTCCTAAACTGAAACTTGGTGATTAGTACAGGCAATAAATCTCGTCCCTAATGTTACTCCGCTTAGGATCATTGTAGGCGGTGCTCGTTAGCCGCGTTTATATAGGTGGGTAATATTGGGGCTTCTAACGAATAAATGAATAATGATTTTACCTTCATTAAATTTTGTCAACTCGTAAATATTTTGAGCTATTGATTGTTTTGATACTCAAAGTCGGTTTAGAAAAATCGCAAAAGTTAATATTAGCAAATGTAATATTGTAATTTTTCTTAAAAGGTAATAATAAATAATTGCTTTAAATTTCAGAAAATATTAGTTTGGGGTTCAGCCGCCGGATTAGGAGACTTCAGTTCGAATCCTGGGTTCGTACCAATGAGCTTTGCGAAATTTACATACGATTTGTATTGTTGGCTCGGACACTGAAGACAGGCTCACCACCAGTAACTTTAGACCAAATAAGCTGTAGTGAAAAGTGGGCTGAAAGGACTAAAATGTCAAGACCTTTGATAGAATGAAGCACATACGGAACTTGGTGCAAACGTGTATGCTATGTTATTTATTTGTATTATGTACAATGAAGGTAGAAGTAAAATGAACGTATTAATATAAAATGCCGCCCAGTTCTTTAAAATCAATATTAATAACTAACGTAAACCGCATCATTAAACGTATAACTAAAGTCAATTATTGGTCATACTGCTATTACAATAAATGGTGCACCTTTTGGGAATAATTTATTAACATTCGTAAATGACTGTAATTAAAACTTCGTGACGCGGAAATTGTTACATGTATTTATTATAGTTGAAAGAAATGTGTTTGAGGTCTCAAATAAGCTTTGATTATTTATTCAATATCATATACGGCGTTTATTATATAATGAAGAATATGCAACTTGACATAGTCACTGCAATAAACAGATTATGAAAGTGGCGAATATTATATGTTCTTCTTCTTGATCAGCCTGCATAAGTCCTCTGCTGGACGTAGACGAAGCTGGTAGGCCGTGAATAGAATATTTAGAATAAAGATTGGTAGAGAATTGGATTCACCTTTATTTCACGACTTCAATATTGGCCGCAGCACGTGAACCCTCGCACGAGAGATGCTCCTCCCCATTACTAAATCATGTAATTTGAGTTACGCACATTTGGCAGCATTTTCCGCCATCAGTTGGTCACCAGAGCCTCGACTGTTAGCGATGCTGGGTGCACCGCGAGTAGGTGAAGTTGACCTTTGGACAACACGATCGAACGGGGGATTCCCTTACACCCTCAAATATTACATATTATTACACACATATTCCATAATATGTGGCACTGTAATATACAAAACAATAAATATATTAAGAACAAAAGGTTATCTTACAAAACATGGCAGTTTCATAAAGATCATAAAAGTAAATGATATGAATAAAGCGGAAGGTACACTTATGTAAATTTTATGCTCTATAATAAGAGGAGAAAGAATATTGCTGTCATATAAGCTTTAAGTCGATTAAAGAATAGTCTGTGGAAAATGTAAAATAAAGATTCATCAGCCGAGCAACAGGGTCTACTCTTAAAATTTTAAACATTAACTATGTTGCGTAAAGTAAGTATGAATGAATTATAAAGTTGTTAAATTTCTTAAGTTCGTTCTTATGATACTTTAAGTATCGTGAAAGTCTTAATGATTATTTTATTATCACGTTTTTATTCAGTCGCTTTCTTGTCTGTCTAGTACAAATTGGTAGCAACCGATTTAAAGGCTAACTACACGGTGAGCTACAGACTTACGAACCATTGGTAACCGAATTCAATAAAGGATGAGTATAGCTCAGAACTAAATGACAGATAACAATAAATAATAAAACCGGGCTAAAACATATTTGTTTTAATAGAAAAACAATATTTATTTACAATAAAATAAATATACGTTGCAGAGCCAGCTGTAGTATCAACATTCTCGTAGACTGCCAGCATAATGCTTTGCTCCCTCAGTTTCACAGTGGCTGAGCGTTTGACCGCGTGGCTGCGGTTTCGATTCCTACACGAGGCAAGTATTTATATTAATATTAAATTAAATCAAATTTACAAGAAACTGTTCCGAGTCTAGGTGTTTGTTCATGTGCAATTTATGCATGTAAACCACCTCCAGGACATTCCTTCAATGGGAGATTTCTTGTACCGGGGATACATTTGCTGCTCTTTGCCCTTGGTGGTTACGCTTCGACATTTTGGTTCTTAATCTAGAATAGATGTGGGCTTCTATGGGTTTTCATTGTTACATACAGCGATATTCTGATTAGAAAGATTGAGATGGTAATATTATAAATTTACGCAAACTTGTATACGCTTTACCACCAGGAAAGTTACTTTTAAGTAGTTGTATTTTTTTATATCAAAAACTTAAACTTTGACAGGTATAGTTAAGTTAAAGACATTTCTACAACTTACTACGATTTTGAGATAAGTAAGTTTTATTACAATCGTAACGTAATCTGACATTGCTAAATTGATTCGATAGAATCCTGATACCTATCGAACACAGACAAACTGAAATTGCTTTCAAAGTGATCAAAGTAATCAACGTTAATATGCCTGAATTGGAAACGGTAGTGGGAAATATAGTTTCAATTAACTATGGCTATTATTAAGATTTATAATTACGATTATTATTCGGCCATTTGTTAGAGGTCAGGAGATTTATCTGGCATTATCCCTATGTCATATTTTATGTCACTAATGGCATAAGGCACAGCCAAAGCCGTGTGGTGTGAAATTATCCATTACCAAATCTAAAGAATATACAATTTCATTATGTCTTCGATTGATAAAAAACATTAAAAAATCGTAATAAAACCAGACCACTTCATCTTTTAATCAAATATCGATAACTCGGCTCGGCTCCGAACTCACGATTAAGCAGGCAGATATGCTAACTCCTGCTCTACCCCAGTCCCCATCTGTAAACTAATTTCAACTACTATGGCATAGCTACTTGTTTGTTTCATTAGCAAGGTACAAAGCTTATCAGATTGTGTATATTAAAGTGTCAAGTGTTTCAACTTGTTGGCTTTATATCTAAACTTGAATATTCAAATTGTAAGTAGAAAGATAAGCAGCCGAGACATGTACGGAGACAGTAGTTGTATTATTACTGACGACCACATGGATAAGGGTTCAGCGAGCTTGACTGCTGGGATATAACATTTTCTATCGTTGGCCTGGACACTAAGACAGCGATTGGATTAATAATCTCTCATGAAAAGTGGGTGGAAGTACATGTCTATAGCTCTCACCACCCCAGTATTGGATATACGGATTACTGAGAGCTTAGTTCTATTTATTTTTCAAAAATTTCTAAGTAAACATGGAAAGAACCAGATAGAAGTCTTGGCTACTGCAAAACGTGGAACACACATCGTGATCGAGTACATTCACTTAAGTCCATGAGTGCTATGGGTATTTGTCTGCAATCCTTGACTACCCAAGAAAAATCTTCACAAATGTTCTCCAGTGGATGGCATTAGCTATCTGGTTGGATTAAATAAAATTTCTGCATTTTATTGAAAAAACAAATCCTTTATATAATCGACGAAGTTAGTGCGGTTAGCCGTCTTTTTAGTAGTTCTAGTCTGTACATCTACTGCTTATCTTTGTAAGATAAGCTGTCTATGAATCGTCCATGAAAGGTTCGGGCCTCTGCTCGGACGGTCGAGTTATGTCGATCTGTCTGGGCGGTGAGAACTACCCTGGCACTATATTGTGTGTGCGGGTGTAATGTTTGCGCGACGCCACCCTTTGACATCGGCGGGGGATTGTGTCTGAGCTGCTCAGTGAGTGTTCATTATTTGTGCGTGACGATTTGTCCGGGTCAAGGTCGAATGGTTGGTCTAACGGTAATTACGTCGTCCGGGACGACGAGTAAGTTGCGCGGGTGTCGGCAACGCACCGTTGCGTTCATTTTCAAACTGTACAAATCCTCGTGATGTCTCTCTAGTATTACTATAATCCTTAAGGGACATTACTGCTGTACGCGCAGTTTAGAATAAAATAAAATCTATGGCTATATACTTAATTGGGTATACACAAGAGAGAAATCACATACGGATTTTAATGAAAAAAATAATACAAATATAGGTGACGCTGTACTGTGAAGTCGAATTGGACTGCACTCGGCACTGGGTGCTGGTAAACCGTAGAGCTGGTTTTCTGGGAAGACATTTATTCCCAGCACATTGCAGTTAAAACAGTATTTTTTTTTTACCAAAAAATATAACAAAGTCAAATTCTTAGTTATTTGCTTTCCTATTTCCATATTCAGAGGATCATTTTAAGACTATTGCGAAGAAGATATATATAACTAAGTGCATAAGTACGTTTATTTTAAAAAGGTACATGTTTTTAAAAATTTAAGAGTTGTAGTTTGTACTTGTAAAAGATATAACTATTTTTTGAAATCCGCAGTGGCACTGTCCCACTATAAAGACGTGAGAAAGAATGCCTCTGTATTTGCTCGTACATTTGTGGCACTTTCATATATCCTGGCATTTCATCTTAGTCCACAGAGGTGACAACGAAGCCGTAACCTTCTCCGATTGAAGTAAAAAAATCTACCGTCCCGTTTAATTTCGTAGACGTGTTTAAGAGAAAAAAAGTCGCTTCGAAAATCTCATGGCTTCCGACAGATGATGGAATGACCGTCTGTGACGAGCAGCAGCGCCTATGGTGCGAGGTGTCTGATACTGCATTCGCCTATCCGCTTGCAACTCGTGGCGAAGGCCTATATCTCGCAGTGGGCTGTTTAATGTTTAATAAGAAGGAATAGAACAGTCATATGTCGAAATTTTATTGTGACACTATACGTGAACGGTTATGAATTTTCGAGGGCCAGTATTTGTGACCATGCGCGCGTAGCCACGTGCAGTCGCTAGTAATTTATACTAGTAGTACACTTAGAACGATTATCTTCGAAGAATATTAAAAAAGGCGCCGATTTTTCAGCTTTAACGACGCTTTTTGTTGTTAATATCATATTTCAGTCTCGGAAATTTTATGTTCGTTAAAATTATTAAAAATCTACCCTCGTTAATAAGTTGGTTACAGAAACTAAAATGTTTGTGCTAATTTTCATATTATATAACATAATTTAGGCTTTGATAGTTTATGTTATGTATCTAAAAATTAAACTAACTATAACTCCGGGCTGCTCCAGTACACGATGGCGAATTTCACATGTCTAGGTTTTTTTTCAGGCCCGCGGGTTACCTAAAGATGTTTCTTTTACCCCTTAGAACGTGGTGAATGAGTGTATGTAGTCTAGGTACCGTACCTAGACTGATAATTATGAAATTGATTGGTATCATCACACCGGCGTCGGAACATTATAAAATTTAAAGCGAGACTGGTGGAAAGTCGATGAGTATAAAGATTAAATTTTGTTACTCTTCTCGGTGTTCACAGAATTCATATTTTAGAGCGTGCTATGATCCAATATTTTACCCTTATCGCTCAAGGTGAAATCTATTACCGTCGCATCGGAGGAGTAGTGGGATAACATTAAACTGATTTATCGTATGAAACTCGCTACAGAATATTTGGTAATATATACGAGTAGCTATTATGTTTATAGCTATGTCTTATCAAATATTCTGTCAACGTATATTACAAACTACTTATTTATGTTGTGTGTTGATTAGATATGACCAATAATTATTTTCTTTGCAAGGCCTCATATTTACTGGTGGTAGATTCCGCCTAAGAGTCATCTGAGGAAGGTATCATTTGGCGATGGTAGTTACCATTCCCATTTCTTCCGCCAATAATCAGTGTTATTACTGTCGCGTTCTGTATATAGATTCAGTATAATTACGGGCTCAGAGGCATTCCATCTTCCTCGGAGGAGAAGACGCAATTGTAGCCTTCTTCGATTGAAGTTGTTTCCAGGTGTCCATGCGCTGCAGTAACCACTTACCATTTGGTGGTCTTTTAGCTAGTTTTTCATCCCAATGTTTATTTCTCCTATACAGTAAGTGTCAATAATGTAATATCGTATCTAAGCCCACGGAGTCATTTTTTAAATTGGTAATCAGGCATTAGATTTTTTGTGATACGTAACAAAAAAAAATAAGAAGTGCACGAATTTAGCTTGTTTTTTCATGGTTATGATTGAGATACAGCTATATTTTCCGCTACTTCCGTTTGCAAAATTAGCATTTACTTAATTTATTGCATGTTTTGAGTTCTATGAAGATATCAGCACCCCAACACATTCTTTAACTTGTTTAGTTTATGTGACCCCTTTGAACTTACCAAAGTTTCTTGCTTTTAGCGTCTTGTAACTGTGTTCTTTCATAATTTCTTTTAGTTTTATAAGCAGTTTGTTACTACAGTTCCTGTACCTTCTATATTAAGAAGTTCAACATTGTTCACAAAATTTTCAAATTAACATGTCTTAATTGCAGCGTTTAATTTTACACGCAAACGCCAACTGTGAGAAGCTTACAATTTATTATGAAAATAAATAAGTCTTGTCCAAATTGTCAGTGAAAGTATATACTTTGATTTTGGACTAGTTTTATTGAATAAAGGTTTTAAAAAAAAAGAATGTTCGTGAAGTGGCGATGTTGTCTCGCAACCAATTATAGGAAGCACATGACATCGCTCACCGGTCGCTCGATAGGGTCGCAAATATTGGTCGGAAATAAGAACAACATTTGATCAGTGCAGTATACGTCAGGAGGTTTTCTTCTCATTACAAAGAAGAAATTGTTTCTGTGATTTATACTAATTTTGACATAGATACTCTAAACAGAAGTGTAATTCAATACTTTTTTTAGAGGCCTTTATCGCTGGCAACATCCAATTTATTTGTTAGCTTTTCATCGTAGATTAAATCGTCTTGCACTTGAAGTTATTTTTTAAATGTATGATGTAATATTAAAAACGTCTCAAAATAAATTTGCAAGTTTATAATAAATTAAAAGCGTTTCTTTATAACAATCTAGTATGTTATTGATTATAGAATGCATCCGTTATATTTTTGAGCCATTGTTATCATCATTTAGTGAAAATTAAATGTTGACATATATCACAGAAGTATTCACCATTGTAGTAGAGCTAAAATCAGGAAGTCGGATGTCAGCAACAAGCTGCACAAAGTCGAAAGTCAGAGTCAATTACATGCTTAGAGGCAAGCATAAAGCAACATTACAGCACACTTCCGTAGGGCTATTATAAATGACTCATATGTGATATAATATTTTTCAAAATTATAATGATGTAAGTTACATTTTAAATGATCCGATAAGTACTTTGAACTTTAGTTTTATTTCATTGTTTCTATAGAAATCTTGAGTAAAAATGTAACTTATTATTATCTAACCAGACTTGCCTTTTTCTCCATTAATATGGAGGAAGTACTTGGATACCTGATAACGTATTCGGATCACACGCCTCACCGTTGAGTCCAAGGTAGTGGCTTATCAATGGATTGAATTATCGAATTGAGGGCGAATCGTTTTTTACGACTGAGAGAATGGCGTACCGCCTTAATGGGCATTTGTATCGAATAGGGGTAATTCTACTTTATATGTTATCTTTTTAATTCAATAACATTAGCAAATGAAATGAAACTTTAATAATTTATTCTCCTATTTTATTATACGATATTAATTATTTTATAATTACACTTTTATGAGCCTTATTCATTATGTTGTATAAGCCTGCATCATTTTCTAAGACCATTCTTTTCTAAGGTATTTACACCCCCAAACTCAATTCATACCACGCCATGTAGTGTAGTATAATATAATATATTTGCAGTAAATTGTCTATTCAATCAGAGTATATTGTACTGTGCAAAAAGCCGTCTCGCAGAGAGGCTCGAGGCTCGAGGTTTTTTTTTCTACTAAATATAACTGTCATACGACTTAAGAGACATTTCGGAGACATTATTCAGATTAGCTAACATCTTTATAAGATCTTCCTTCTCATCTGTTTATCCGATTTACTGGTCGAACATAATTTTAACCCGCGACGTCAAAAAATTAGTGTAATAAGTCTTGTCTGTCTGTTGTGGCATCGCAGCTTCCAAACGGACTGATCTTCGGAACGGAAATCCTTTATTTGATGTTTGGTTTAATTTGGGTTCAATCCGTATGGTTCTCAGTTCATAATCAGGTCTTTTCCTTTTTGGTGTAGGGCTGAGATGATAAAATGAGTATATACGCACAGATCCCTATTATTAAGCTTTCACCACCATCACACCGTCAGTCTTTTCGACCGTCCATCCATCTGTCCTACTTTTAATATTTCGGTTGTATCTTTAGAACCATAATAGGTTGAAATTTTAATAGAATATGTGTTATTAGTGCCGTGTGGTGTCGGTCTAAGAATCTGCTACTCATTTTCTTCCCTTGGGTGTTGCAAGAGGCGACTAAAGGGAAAGCCTTGAAAATTGTAATAGTTACCGGTATATAAAATAAAAGACCAAAATTAAGCAGACCGATGACAGGCAACAGAGTCTATGGAGCAAGGTCTGGTGATAATCGCATGCCGAGCGTGGCGATTATTGCAAAGCTACCTCCTATGGAAGAGGTGCTTCCTATGTCCTGCAATGGACGGTATCCTAACAAATATTAAAAAAAAATAAGTTGATTACTTCTCTATAGTAGAACAACATATAATAAAATTCAGTACGGAACCGTTGGTGTGCGAGTTGGACCCGTACTTAAACGAGTTTTATTTTTCTTTAATTTTACTGATCGAATTGAAATTTAACACTATTTTAATCCGATGACAGTACAAAGATATGGTAACCTTAACCTGCAACGATGCTGGAACCAGGCCAGTGACATAAAAACATATCATGCTCTAGTTTGTAAGATACAACCTTTGATTCTTGTTTTTATCGATGCCTTTTAATGCGATTAAAAATAAAGACGTTTGCGCATAAAGTGTAGGCTAGGTTATCCCACTAAAACAATTTATAAATTTTTCATTAATATTAAACCTTAATATTAAATTTCGAGCAAAATTAAGACACGACGAATTTATACATTTTATAAATAATTACTACTAATACAATTTTTATACGTGGAAGAGCCAAGCGGCGGCTTTTGTTGCTACTCTAATGGGCCGGCTCGACTGGGTTAGCACAACGGCCTCGCAGGATACCGGGGTGAAGCGGAGGCATCTTGTGCTTCTGCGTTTCTTTCGGTGGGAGGTAACCGGTCCTCATCCTCCCTCCCACCCTTCAAATATCCTTAAAGGCCGGCAACGTACATGCAGCACCTCTGGTGCATCATTGAACATCTAGTGTACATACTTCTGCAACATCAGATGCCGATAATCACTTACCATCAGGTGAGCAGCTGGCGTGTTTGCCCCCTTTCCCAAATAAAAAAGCTAATATTGGAATTAATTATTTTCAATCGATTATTTTCTTCTTAATTCGCTTTATGCATTTTTAATCATCAATCGGATTGGTCATCAACATTCTTATCGCTACTATGAAAACACATTATTGCTTGTTTTTACCAGACTTCACCTGAAGGAGGAAATCATGACATAATACATATATACTTTGGGACAATCTTTAGCCTAAACAGCTTGATGGATTTTAACATATGAGGTGTATTCATATTCGTCTTCATTGTGAGTGTGTCATGGCGTTTGCGAAACCCAAAAGCGAGGAAAATAAAAAAGTTTACGCTGGCGGATTTTCTGTTACTTTTAATAATTGAATTACTACTTGTTTATTTTGTTTCTTTTTTGAGGCTGTTATAATTTTCCTTTTCTTTTATATGATACCATAGGTTATTAGTTCTTTGGTAGACGATACTTGATTTTTTTTAATAAAATGAAGAGATGGTTTACTTTCGTCGTTCCGGATCGTAAACGATGATAAATATAATATTTGTGTTTGGGTAAAAGTGAACTTAAACTTAAATGCAAAGGGCTTACAAGATATCCTATCGAAACACTCCCAAATAAAAGTCAGGAAAATGGGTAACAGAGATAAGCCGAGGGTTGGTCGTTAGTTAATATCTGAAGGAAAGTTGTAAATACTTTCTCCACTACACGTGGATGTTTTAAAATTATTTACATTTTAAAATAAATGTTATCTATATTAATACAAGTTTCCGAAAAGCCTATAGTACCGTAGGTCATATACATACCCTTCGCCAGATTGTAAAAAAGTAAAAAGAAAGAAGAAAGTCCTCAGGGTAAAATTTACCATTATGTCTTGCTTATATGGACTATGTCAAAGCCTTCGACTCACTCGAAATTCGGGCGGCGCTATAGTCTCTTCAGTGGTGCTAGATAGACTTTTTTTGGGAAAGGGATAAACGAGCGAACGGCTCATACGATGGTAAGTGATTAGCGACGCCCATGTCCCTCTGCAACACCAGAGTAGGTGGAGTTGCGCTGCCGGCCTTTTGGGGATAAGGAAGGAGGATGGAGGTACGGGGGAGCGGGATGTGGGTATGCGAGAGCAGGATGGGGGAGAAGAAGGGCGAGGGAGGAGTAGAAGAGGGCTTCCGGTAAACTCACTTACCGAATGAAATGCAGAAGCACAAGAAACCTATGCCGGTAGTCATAAAAGCGGCACGATAACCGAATATAGAAAGGACGCAGTTCTATTTTGACGGCAGTTAAAATAGAACTGCGAACATATGTTACATAGCTACTTTTATGATTTTAACATTATTATGAGACGGTACTACAATATTTTAGCTAAATTTTAATAAGACTTACCTGCAATCAAGGTACCCTTCTAGTGGTACGTCTTCTGACAAGACTTACTTATTAAAAAAATATTTAATTTTTTTCAAAGTTAGCAATATTGTGGAGGCAAACTGAGGATAGACTAAAATCAGTTGAAGAATACGTAGGCGGGAAAACGAAAATTTAAGTATAAAATTATATGTTTTTTATTCGTAAACTTTGAATTTTATGTAATTCTAATTTCAACAAAGTATTGTTAAAAAAGATATTTTCTAATTTATTAAGTAATCTTTTATTATTGTGTAATTTGTATTCTATTTACGTTCTATTCTTATGATACGTGAAGAGTTAAGTGGGTGGATTTACCACGTTTGATGAAACTATAAAACTATCCATACAATATAAATAAGCACTCACTCATATTATCCATAGCCCTAAGCTGATTTGCATTTGACACTGCTCAGCGTGTTGAAACGGTTTTCCGGAAACTAGAATGTGGCGAGACGTTATATCTGATCGAATATCTGAAATAACTAACCAATTTAATAACTTAACAGCTACCACTAATTTTATTTTAGCGACGGATAGTGCATTCCATTTGGTTAATTGAAGTCCAAAGTTAATTAAGACTATGTATAGAGCTACATATCAAGTCGGAAATAACACATATATGACCTATTCAGGCTTTCTTGACTTAGGATTTCTTCAACTTCTTCATCATTATCGCACTTAAGTCCACGTCTATGCATAGATATCTCCAAGAAAGCCTCAAAAAGCCTGCGTTAATTCAAAGAAGGGTATGCCTTTACAGAACATGCTAGGCAGACCGGTTGATGACCGCGACTTTCGTATTAGTGATGCCGCTCCTTATATATACTAGATATACTGATATTACTGGTCTGAGAGATTTGGGTTAGGCAATTGGCGGATCGATTTTCCACCAATCGGTTGCCAGGGTAGTAGTAGATTTATAACTTACCAGGCGTACCACTCGGAGGTAGGTAGGTGTAAATTTTGTATTAACATTTAACAATATGTTTTAAAATACAACGACATTTTGTAGTTAATACAAATAAAACTTTGACCATGTTTAGGGAAACGTAAATAAGTTTTTGATTTTAGTAAGGGTTTAGTATTGGAAAGTACCTGCAATAACTTTGAAACCAGAAACGTATTGGGTTGGTCAGACCATAGCCGTTACTTTTTATAGGCACGCTTTACACGAATCGACAAAATGCGAAACATTTATATGCATTGAAAACGAGTATAAAGCTATCTCAGTGGTAATGAAAACGGTGTAATGTTTAAAAGTGTTCTTTTTGATGTTTTGGTGTGTTTAATCATCGAGTAAAACTAATCAAGAGTTAATGTTATTAGAGTATAAAAAAGTAAGCTCTCAAGATTTCTTTTCGACTTTCGATTCCGGTGTGTTCAGAGATTTGTTTAAGTCATTTCAACCCACTTTTCACCAGAGCTTATTGAGAACAATATGACTGGAGGTGAATCTGTCACCGATACAAACCGTACGCTGATATAAAACATTGAAATTAAACTATTATTTACGTTATTTTACAATCGTCCCGATCGTTACAGACCTCAAATCTCCGTTGAGGTCTGTCAAACGTAAATGTAAAGAACATCGATTCGTGCTAAGTATGATTCAAGAGGCTATTGAAATTAAAAAATATCCTAATTTCCATAGAGAATATGGACTAACTGTCTGGGATCCTGTGATAAGTAAAATGAATTCCAAGGCCAAGCATACCACTACACGACCGCAAGGTACTTATTCTGCATAGGTCGGACCCATAATAAATAATTAATTTTATGGGGCAGGCCGATGACATCGAGAAGTTAAAGACCCGTCCCTCCGAGACCACAAAATAAAAAAGTTTAAATTAAACGCCATGAAATTCGTAAAAAATAGTATCGTTTCAATCAAAATTGATGTCCTTTCCTGTTTAACAGCCTGTAATAAGTGCACTGCTACGCGTAGGGATCTCTCGGTTTTGATCATTTGAGTCGGGCATATTTGAAATGATAATTTACGCAAAAGTCACGACTTCACCTGGCATTTACCATAGTCAAAAAGCTGAAAGGAAAATGCCGACTTTTGTCATAGGCCATCAGAACGCAGTATTTATTTTAATTTTTTTAGATAACGAGATTATAAAAAAGACACCACGACAAGCCACCTCTAAACGTTGTTCCAAAAATAAGCTCTGATGGAAAGCGGGGGGAAACGACAAAAATAAAAGTTTAGACCAGAGGCGGACATACATTACTTCCCTTATGGTACGATTCGTTAAGGCCTATTTTTTATATTTAAAATAATTACTCGTCATTCGTATTCGCTGGTTATTATTGTGATCGTATGTTTAAGTAATTTCCTTGTTGTGACTTTTCCGTAGGCTCTAAATTCGAATCTGCGGTCGTTGCCTACCCGGTCGAGCCGGCCCATTTGAGCAGAAGCAAAAGCCACTGGATGACTCTGCCACGACAAATTTGTTTAATGCCATATAAGGAGGAATTAAAGATAGGAAACTGTTTATCTTTTGTGAATCATTGTTACAAAACAAAATTATAAATTAATCAATAGATTAGGTAGGCGGGGTTAAAAGTTAAAATTATACGCAATAAATTTCGTAAAATTTGTTTAATTTCTAAACTAATATTCGCGTAAATCGAGGAAATAATTTCATTTTACTTTGGTTTAATAAACAAATACTTCAACTAAATTTTATAAAAATATTTTGAAATATCTTATCCGGCACATTTTATGTCGCTCTGTCAAAAGTCCGAAGAAATATTGCAAAATGTTGTAAATTTTAGGAGAATTTACGATGTTATTTACGGCACAGCACAAAAGTAACACCGTAAAGAATTCACCTGAGGCCCACTCCCTGTAAATTACCAGAGGGAAAAGATAAAAGTAAAAAGAAACTAATTTAACGTGAAAATCGATGGAAGCATGGTAATATTGTGCGCACAAAGAAGAATAAGGAAGATACAAATTATTAATTATTTTAGAAACAGAAATAATACTTAAGTAAAAAAAGATGAAAATATGTAGTGTGAAATGGCGAGAAGGTGTTTTATTTGGTGGTACAAAGGTAGCGTAGCGTTTGCAAGGTAACTGATAATGTAACTAATATAATTAACTGTAGAACTAACTCAATCTATCCACAGTAATCTCGTTAACAACGGATATGCTGGTCCTTCAGCAGTTATTTCCGCTTAAAATAATTTCGTGGCGTCCTACCAGAAATTGAGCGAATCGAGTTACTATGTAGAACAAACATACTGGGTTGACCTAATTGACATTTAGTGATTTTCTTTTATCAATCCTTAGCAGTGTGTAAATAAGATTTGCTATAAAAGCCACGCTCGGCAAGCAGGTTGGTGATCGCAGCACCAGACACTCCGCACTCTAGACGCAGCTGCCCATCATCGGTCTTCTTAATTTTGGTCTAGTAATTTTCGAAAAGGTTTTCCCGCCATCTGAAGGCCTCTTACGACATTCTAGGTAAGAAAGGGGGTAGCAGATTCTTATGACGGTACCAATACCCTTTCAATCTAATCTTTTGCAAGTTGTTCTGACATAGTGTGCAAGAATCAATGTTTCTAAATTATTAGTTTTTAAGGATAATGTTTAAAACGACCGCCACACCGACTTATGAAACCAGTGCTGGTCTCATACTCAAAAATCACCGTAATCAGTTATATTGTGATTCATGCCAGTAAACGATGTGAGCAAATGGGCTATAAATCATTTGAATCCAGCGCTGACAATGGTTGCAGCCTATTTGAGCGTTCAGTTTCTCGTGCGGCTGCACATTTGGCATCGACGTAGATGTATGAATATTGGGAAACTTTTATCAGAATAAAAAATATCGTTTTAAAACTCCCGTATTCAATTTACGGCAGTAATATGTAAGAGGGTGGTACATTTCTAAATAGCTCGCTTCCCTAACAAACGGTTAAAGGCCGACAGCGCATCTGTAGCTCCTCTGGTGTTGTGGATGTTCGAGGGCGTCGGTGATCACTTACCATCAGGTGAGCCGCATGCTCGTTTGCCCCCTTCTTCTAAAAAAAAACCAAATAAAACCAACCCAGACGGTACGGTAGACTAGACGGTAGACTAAACGGACCCGTCTAGTACATACATCTAGTAAAGTACATAATATGCTAATAACTTTTATAGCCTTTTTGTGATGTGTGTAATTATAGTAAGTTGCTTTTTTATCTCTTATAGTTCTGAACGTAATGGATTTCCGTAAAATAAAGTATGATGAACAATTTAGTAACTTTATGGAGATAAAGACCACATTTAACTATTTACGTCCATCTAAGAGGAAACAAACCTCTTTCTTACGAACTACAAACACATCTGCAGCAACTTCAGCCCTCATTTGTCAAAATTACTATTAAAAAAAACCATGTGCTGGTAGCATAAGATGTCACGGATTACCCATGTTTCCTTATACGTTATACAATATTAATAGTTTCTCTTCTAAAGTTAAAAAGTTTATAAATTATTTAATTTTACTTTCAGGTAAGTATCGAGCAGAGTCGCCGAAATAATTTAATCGCAATATAACAAAGCGGTAAGGATCTGAAGAAAAGTCTGTAATATGTTTCAAATTCAAATTTTCTAGAACTTTGTGTAATGTATACAAAATTAATGCCACAGCTGCTGCATACTGTATATTTTTACTCGTATAATAACTTAACGGATGGGTTAGCAAACAATTCTGAGATATCGCGATCTTGTTTAGCCTCGGTTGTTTTTAATATATCTTTCGTAATATTGAACATACCGATATATTGAAGTTTATTTTACTTGAATTTTAAATAGCTCTTTATCGGAATACTATCTTGATAATCATTTATATGTAAGTAACCAACGATTTTCAAGACATAGAGAATCCAATTTGGTAATGGAAGATGTGTGTGAGTGATTGATACATTGTATTAATATAACAAAATAATAACAAACAACGGAAAAAGTACAGAAATTTGTGTTGAAACTAGTATTTCCGGATGTTATCACGTTTAATTTTATTTTTATATTGCCGTCGTAGTATGTACATTGTGTAGATGTCTTTACTTGTACCTATTTTCATTAATATAAAAATTTTAATTTTCGTATACACAAATTTGTACGTAAATTATGTAAGTAATTTAATACTCCGCCTCGCTTTTGTCTGCAACACAGGCAAAGTAGTGTGCAGTTTCTGCATGCCCTGTGTAATATGAGTATAATTTATTTTAGGATTGATATTTATAGTAAGTGTACAAAAAGAATTTCAGTGAATTCGTACGTTAAGGAAATGAGCCATTCTGAAAAATGTATCCTTGCCCCACTGAGCATCGTTTTATATTATAAGAGCGGATTACTCTATTAAATATAAAATGGTCAGGCTTCGGATCATATAAAAACCACAAGATTTCTAAATAGCTCGCTTCCCTAACATACGACTAATTGTGTAACAAAGTGTATTATATTTATCGATAATTACATTACATTACAACACTGTAGTCTTTAAGCCTATAGTGCTGTAATAAGTGTGTAAATGTTGTTCAAATCTACGTAGATGCTGATTTACTGTATACCACCAGATTAATCTGCATCCATTATTCTTGTCAACGTTTAGTTTTCCATCTGACTGCAAATTGATATCAGCCGATGATATACGAGCCTTCACCGCCTGGCGCGACTGTATTTCATTGGACTAATATCTCTTATTTAGCAAACTATTACATTTTAATTTTCGTATACACAAATTTGTACGTAAATTATGTAAGTAATTTAATACTCCGCCTCGCTTTTGTCTGCAACACAGGCAAAGTAGTGTGCAGTTTCTGCATGCCCTGTGTAATATGAGTATAATTTATTTTAGGATTGATATTTATAGTAAGTGTACAAAAAGAATTTCAGTGAATTCGTACGTTAAGGAAATGAGCCATTCTGAAAAATGTATCCTTGCCCCACTGAGCATCGTTTTATATTATAAGAGCGGATTACTCTATTAAATATAAAATGGTCAGGCTTCGGATCATATAAAAACCACAAGATTTCTAAATAGCTCGCTTCCCTAACATACGACTAATTGTGTAACAAAGTGTATTATATTTATCGATAATTACATTACATTACAACACTGTAGTCTTTAAGCCTATAGTGCTGTAATAAGTGTGTAAATGTTGTTCAAATCTACGTAGATGCTGATTTACTGTATACCACCAGATTAATCTGCATCCATTATTCTTGTCAACGTTTAGTTTTCCATCTGACTGCAAATTGATATCAGCCGATGATATACGAGCCTTCACCGCCTGGCGCGACTGTATTTCATTGGACTAATATCTCTTATTTAGCAAACTATTACATTTTAATTTTTCTTTTATTTATTTAATAGGACGAATCAAAATTCTACAGATTTGTAATGGCGAATAGCGTCACTTGCACGAAGGTACCTTTAGTACACTCAGGCATACCTTCGGTATTTTTTTATTCATCAGCGGATTTCATCTTTTGTACTCGCATCAAGAGTGGGCTCGCGAAACCCAGACGGAGTGAGACCACCCCGGCTAGCCCGCGGCTTCAGGCCGGCATTTTTACATTAAGTACTTTACGCTTACGTAGTTCTAAAACCTTTCAACTTTCGAGACATGTCCTGGCATCAGAGACTCAGAGACACGTCCCGGCGCTATTTTGAAATGGTTGGTGAACACGAAATCGCGCTGGTGGTATGATTCTGTCTGAGGTTTAACCCAATGACTTAGCTGAAATGAAAATTCATTACCTTTCGTTGGTCAATCTTCAAATCTTTTAATTTTTAGGAAATACACCATGGTTTCGAAACGGAGATGAAACAGACGAAGGAAACTCCGTAGACATCCAATATTTGTGATTTCTTTTTCAATAATTTAATCTATATAGTGTCCTGAAAAAAAGGAATGGAAATAAGAAGAAAAGGATTGAGGTTATGTCACTGATACCTGAAAGCTTGGTCATCATTACTACAGAAAGCATGATGAACATGGATAAGTCAGCTAAGCAGTCAGACTAAACAAGTTTAATCATTATTATATCGTAAGACGCTCGTGTGATAACGCAGGTTCACTCGAAGCCTTCGGACTTTTTAATATCCTACTTAATCTCGATCTCGCCGACGACGGTCTACTGCGAGATAACAAAATTGGTTGACTTTGGATAAGATTATTCTAAAACGTTTCCTCACGATGTTTTCTCTATAATGGTAGCGAATGCGCTAGATCCATACTTCAACATTACAACATACTTTAAAATAACTGAAATTAATCAAGCGGAATACGATTTCGACTTTCTCACAAGACATATAAATATGGTACTTGTACTTTAAATTACTTGATATGTATACCTAAAAAAAATTTGTTTCTTAATTATAGGGTAGAGAATCAAAATTATGTTTTCTAGGATGGCCCCAGTCACAGAATATAGTTTGCAAAAAGTCAAAGTACCTATAGACTCCTGTCTCCCACGTACTCTCTTATGTACTTTAAAAAAGGTCAAAGCAGAGACACATTACAAATGTGACTTTGTCGATTGAAACCCTATAATGTTTCTATTGTAATACGGAAAAGGGTTAACTCACGGTCACTGACTTTAAAAATATTCATTATCAGAAGATGGCATATTTTCAAATAGTACATGTCTACCTGTCATACCTTGTCCGTGTCATACGTTAAGACACTTAAGGCATGTATAAATCTGTGTACGAAAGTGTATTAATTATTATTTTATGTTATGATTTCTTGTATTTACGCGAATACTACACATTTGAAATGGAACTATTGTTTACGGATTTCAACGCTTTTAATTTTGTTTTTATATTCCCGACGTCTAACAGTCCCCCCATGGTCACGGAGGGACTGAGATGTTAGACGTCCAGACCAGACGAACATCGAAATATTACAATGTTAAGCCACAATATTTCTAAGAAACTATATATTTGTTTGGGCATCTCTTTCCGAATCAGGAGACTCGAGTTCGATCCCCTATACTGGTCCGTGCTGATGAGTTTTTCGAAACTCATGTACGAATATTACCACTAGCCTGTACACTAAGACGGCGATAGTTTTAAGCGTGGTAGAGCCAAGCGGCGGCTTTAGCTGCTGGTCGAATGGGCCGGCTCGACCGGATTGGTACCACAGCCTCGCAGAATACCGGCGTGAAGAAGAGGCGTCTTGTGCTTCTGCGTTTCGTTCGGTGAGTGAGGTACCGGAGGCCCACACCACCTCCCTATTCCCCTCCTCTTCCCTTCCATCTCCCAAATATCCTTAAAGACCGGCAACGCACCTGCAGCATCTATGGTGTTGCAGATGTATGTGGGCGACGGTAATCACTTACCATCAGGTGAACCGCTTGCTCGTTTGCCGTCTCTTCCATAAAAAAAAAAACCTATCACGTTGTTCAAGAAAAAAGTAAAAAGGCTGGAAATAAATATCTCTGACCACCGCATTATTGGGTAACCAACCGAGCTAGCAGTGTAAGCTTATTTTTTTGTTTTATAATATGTATTGTTTCTTTTGTTAACATTATAGGTTAACTTTGAACAGGAAAATTTTGTAGCTGTTGTTTCAATACAAGATCCTTAACATTTCTCATCTTACATCTATTTAGACATTTCAAGGGTTTTGAAGTACGCCTAGTATGTCTCGAATATGTAAGTGAACCGAATAAATGGGTTGTTGCTTTGTATAATACTATAGTATAAATTTTCGAACGTATTCGAACATATAGCTTTCTCTAAATTTCATTAGTTCACCTTTACATAAGTATATAATATAAGTCATATACTACTAATATACATACTTACTTAACTTTCATTATGAGCAAAATATATTTTATTCTAAATATGTACGTAATGTTTTGTGTTTGTAATTAAAATATAGTGTGCAGTTAAACATTAGTTAATGATACAACTATGACACATTGAAATATAATACCTTTAACGAATTTTAATGAGTTTATTTAACTAGATAATTAATACATAATTTTTATTATAATCTCGACATCTCTCCAAGTAAATGCTTTCTAAGTGTGATAATTTTAGAAAGATTAGATAATAGGTTTAATCATTAAAAGTAAATAATGCGTTAAAGACACGCACTGACATTTTTTTTTAATTGTCTGTTACTTTGTATTACTATTATACGTGTTATTATCGAGCAATTATGATAGCGAATTTTGTGAATTATCTTGTAACATAGCGCCTTATGCCTCTGAACTATAACGATCGCATCAATGTAAGTCCTTTTGTATTTATTTTCATTACTATAGATTCAAAAGTACCATCCACCTGCCCCTTACCGTCGACTTAGTGGCACCGACCCTCGTCAGCGTTTAGTTTTCCGCCCGCCTGCACAATCGATGTCGGCAACAAACGTGCGTTCACTGAACGCCTGACCTTTTATCGAGCAATTTATTCCATTTATAGTATATTTTTACAGGACAGAAGCTCCTTTAAAGTTACTAGTTGACAATGTCTTCGACAGAATAGCTGTAATATTTCTACAATCTTTATTACGTGTTTAAGTAGTTAGCTTACCACACGTATTGGTTTGTTTAGTTGAAGCCAACATAATATTTTTGGAACCCCGCTTCTATCCGTACCTAAACCTTTTTCCATTTATAAAGCCACTATTAAACACTCTACACCATACATTCTTACGCCGCTACCACAAATCTAATTACCGATTTAAAGAGTAAATAAATTGTACTATTTATTCATTTATCCTTTGATGAACCTTACAAAACAGCTAAGGATCAAAAGACGGACTTTATGCTAAAACCATTCTCTTTCAGTCAACTTTATCGGGGGAAATAAAAAGTGTACTAACAGAACACTACATAATATTTTGTATATACATAGGTAGGTATGTAAGATAAAAAGAAGTAGACATTATTACAGATCACAATTAAGTTGGGACAGTAAATACTAAGCTTGCGCTAACAAATGACACAAGATCGAAATAAATATACCTAAATGTCCGTAACACTCGATCGTATCGATTTGTAATTAAGTCGGGTGTAAACAATGGCAAGGACTTTGGGTGACCTACCCATTAACTTTCGTGACTCTTAATGCCTAAATTATTCCGATTACTCATTTTCATTAAGCACGTTATTAATAATCGCATTTTAATTATGCGACTCCAAGCTGCAGCCGATCGACTTGACGTATGGGACACTTTAGAACAAGATTATTTAAAATCACGAAACACTATCCTGCCTCGATTTTCATATTCGACCGCTCGATCCTTTGGGAATAATGTCATTAGGGCAGTTAGGTATCAGGCCGCCTACTTCCAATGATCTGCTTCCCATTGCCATGCTACATATTGCTTAAGACCTATAATGGCCTATGTCATTAACATACCATTATAAATGCTCATTAAACCCCATCTCATATCAACGTACGAATATAACTCAAAACAAATTTCTGCGTAGCGCCACCGGTGCACGGTGATTTCAGCTAAACGAAGACCTACACAGTGAATGCAAAGTACCAACGTTCGAAATCTAGTTCAGAGATATGTCCCGATGCTACTAAGGCCGCAGAATACGCAAAACCACTGGTGGTAAACGCCAGTAGATACTGCACGGCAATAAATGCAACGTCGCGTACACCGTTTGCCGAATCAATCGAGACAGTATCGGCAAATTCGTCTCATACTAACACCGAACAATCAGTTAGCAACACAAATTCAATCCCTCGCCGACACTTCGAAGCCCGGCGTGCAAACAATACACCCACGTACACAGATTACACTCGCGTACCAGGATCACATGAAATCACGAAAGCTCGACCGTCCGAGAAACGAGATCCGGACCTCTCTTGGACGGTCCATAGATAGCTTATCGAATAAAGAAAAACAGTAGAGGTTAACTTACACCTACCTTAAAATGCTTACGGGCCCATGGACATAGGCCGATGAAGCTGTAAAAGCCAAATACGGTTAACAGCACTTCACCGAATACATTAAGTGATAGCGGTGTCTAATGTATTTATGTTTATGACTAGCTATTGTCCACGGCTTTACTCTCGCGGAAGGAATCTACAATCCAAATTTCCTATTTCTTGCTTCAGTAGATGCCTTTATAATTGTGGTATATAATAGCGAATAACGTATACTGCATCGACAAATCATCTTAATAACTCGTGATGTGTGGCAATAATGACACATGAAGGGTCAAGGGACTATAGAAGATTAGAAGTGAAGTTTGAACCCCTTGGACATGAACGTGATTTTGTACTGGTCTTATATAAACTAGAATTTACTTATGTCACTCTCGAACTGAGCCTAGCGGTGGCTTTTGCTGCTGCTTGAATGGGCCAGCTCGACCGGGGTAGAACCACGGCCCGCAAAATACCATCGTGAAGGAGAGGCTTGTGCTTCTGTATTTCGTTCGGTGAGTGTGGTAACCGGAGGCCCACTCCCTCTCCTTCACCCCTTCCCTCCTCCCGAAATATCCTTAAGGTCGGCAACACACCTGCCGCCCATCTGGTATGCCAGATGTACGTGAGCGTCGGTAATAACTTACCACCAGGTGAGCCACTTGCTCGTTTCTCACCTTTCTCATGTAAAAAAAAATTCACCGAAACTCGTCCTCATTGATGGTCGATGCACTGGCGACCTACTTACAGTAAATGCCAGTTCCCAAAGCCCCTACACCTATGTACATTCCATACACACTGGATGATAACGATCATGTGGGATTCCCCGGAAGTAGCCATACAACGCTCGCTAGAAAAATTATTAACATTAAACGACTACTGCCGGAGTGATGCATAAGTAAGCAATTTTCTATAGGATTGGTTCGGAGTGTTTCGCTCACAATTTCGATTTTTCAGACATTAAGTTGAAATGTCTATTATCTTCTTTCTCGTTGAGTAATACCAGATGAGAATTAAGTCAACATTTAGCTTGAAAATAAAATATGAGACCGTATGGCCGTACACAATAGTCGAGTGGTTAGGTGATATCCCCTAGAGATATATATCTCCGATAATGATTTCTTGTAATTACTACACATTTGAAATGAAACTATTACTTATGGATTTTATCGCGTTTAATTTTGCGATTAAACGCGATTTTTCACTCGTAAATAATAGTTTAATTTGTAAAGATATATCTCCGAATTAGGTTACCAATGAACCTATCGATAAGAAAGATTTGTATTGATCGCCTAAACTCTAAGACGCGACGACAGGCTCAACACCTATCACGTTGTTACAAATAAGCTCCGTTGAAGAGAGAGTAGAAGTGGCTATACATAAAAGGAAATAAGAGTTGAACCACTTGCATGTTAATTAAATAACTAATTTACTTATGATTTTATTAATAACGCTGATGTAACACGTCGGTTGGGGAACGATGTAAATGTCTAAAAACTTACTACTTTCTCGTAACCTCACTTTGCATTTTTATTATTATCCTTAAAACAAGAGGTGCCACTTTGGGATCTGGTTATTAAGGATAAGAAGATAGAGAACAAATGTGTTTGTCATGTTTCATAACGCTCCATATATGCCAATTTACCAAAGTTCTCTTTGTTTAAAAATTTACGTGATTATCCGTGTCATGTTGTTCTCGTAAAAACACAATATATATAGGTAGCTATTTACTTGAATTAAGTTGAAACACAGGCAAATTTCCTTTTTCCATCGCATAATGTTGCAGCTGAACCGAGGTACTCTGTCCACAACTGGTCTCACTGAAAATCAGCGCCAAGTGTGTTATAACAGCAGCAGTCATAGACGAGTGAAAGCCTTTTCACGGCTTCGTTGCAGCATGCAGCGTGGCATAGACAGCATAATTATTTTATACATTTTTTGTTTTCTCTTTACTTAATTTTTATTATTGTTGTAGTTTTTCTTTTATTTTAGGTTAGTGAATATTTAATCTCCGTTTTTTCTCACTTATTTCTTTTTTTTTTCGCTTTCTTTAATAAGCTTTGTGTTGTACTTGTGCCGTGAATAAATGATATTTCTTTCTTTCTTCTTTCTTTTCATGACAAGCTAAAACACGTAAATCAAAATTTTAATATATACACCTCTTACAGTTTCTTAGAACTATAATTTTCACGGCGTCTTATATTACAATATACTAAACATGCTGTTATAATTAATTACCATACAAAAACATTCGCAGCGCCACAACGATGGTATAAATATTTATAACTTATCTTTCTCGTTCCAGAAACTCGACGATCTGAAACCCGATATTCTCTATTGTAATAAAAGGCTGTGTCGAGCATCTTTTACGAAATGGATGCAATTTCTTTTTTATTACCTTACAGCATAGGGGACGTTTATATTCTTTATTAAGTTGCAAATATATTTTATATAGGAATTATTATGATAGATTTCTTTAAATATTAAAGTCTACTTTAACAACGTTGTTGTATTTTACACATCCGTAGCTTAATAACTTAATACACACACACGCAATTAGTAATGATTAGGTAATTATCAAAAAACTGATGAATATTCATAGACAGAATATCATTCATAGGTATATATATAGATATATCAACTAGTATTAAATTCACATGTTGCAGTCAGTGTAGCGAAGACAATTCACTTGTCCGCTATCTCGCATACGTGTCTCATTTCCGTAAAGCTCTCACTCGGCATCAGCTGACGTCTGCCCATTGTAGAAAATGCATTGAGAAGCCGTCAGTTAATATCTTCGTGCAAATTCTTTATTGCATTATTCACAACAATTCTAACATCTTTATTCACAATAAGCTAACAGAAATGAAATAGAATTGCGATAAAAAAAGGTGACAATGATCTGTCACCACTTACACTAGTAAGTGTGAAAGTCCAAAAAAGCCAGGAAAATCTCATGACCTCTGACATATGGCGGAACATCCATCTAAAATTCCAGAACAAATTTAACCAACCCTGTAATGGGCAGTGTCGGCTACTGCCACCACGAACCCGCTTGCCATACTTAGGCAAAGCATAATACTTATTCACTTACCATCAGGTAAGCCACTCGCTAGTTTGCACTGACTTTTATAAAAAAAAAACCTTTCATAAAGAGAGGGCTATATTCAGCTGAGAAACAAAATAAGTTTCAGTTTAAAATTCATCTATTTTGAATATTGATATTCCTTCTCAAAATAATTATTTTAAAATACCACACCTGCGTGTTAATATCAAAAGGTTATGTTTTTATCTTTTCTCTACGCGAATATTAATGTTTCTTTTATCGACTTTAAAAGACTTGGATGAATGAACAAAGTTTTTTAATAAGTTAAAAAAATATGAAATACGTACTTAGTACGAAAAATACACTACGCATCCTAACAAATATAACTTTAATAAAACTCAAGGCATGAAATCATTTTAATAAGGCATGAGACCTTAACGCCTGTAGGACCATGTGCATAACAAGTCAAAGTTAACTAATTATAAAGTTGAAACTCGTTAAAATATACGTCTACCAGAATAATATTCACAGTCAAATTTAAAGAATAATTAACCTAGTCTCCAATTTTTTGGTACATTGTAATCAATACTATTACTACAATATTATCACATAAAATTCTTAGTATGTAAGTATGCTAAAAGGATTAACTTAAAAGCGAATTCGCGGATTTTTTTTAAATGTTCTCTCAAACGTGAAAGAAATAAAACTTAATATTACAAAAATGAGAAGGTACGTACTTTTGTTAGAACGTTATAAGACCTGTGGTAGCCTAGTGATCAGGGCGCTCAGTATAATCATAGAGCGTGAGTGACCTGGTTTCGATCCCTGGTACCGGCACAACTAAAATTGCTATATACAATATTATCTGTTAAATTTAACACGTGCTCTACGATGAAAGAAAACATCGTGAGGGATGCCTGATGCATGATGGGAAATTAATATAAAAATTTAAGGCCTTCCGGTTTCAAAACTCTCTCAAAATACTTTAGCTCCCTATAATCATATACGTACAATGTAGTATACCAGTCGCCGGCATAGTGAACTGATCTAATGAGATTTTTTAAGGTTTAATATAAAATTGGGATATTTTATAACTTAATTATTATGTGTGATTATAGCCATCACTGAGGTGTGGGTTATAATAAGGAAGTTACCACAGTAGTTAAGCGTTTAACTGCGGCACTGAGGTTGCGCGTTCGACTTCAGCACACACAATTTTTTTATTACATTTTCATCATTACTCGTTGACACAGAATATTTTGTTCAATGAAGATGTAGTAATGGGTGTTATTGTGAGAGAACTGCCGTTCCACACAATACCTGTCATGGTGACGGACAGTAAGATGATAATGGCATTGGTTTTAATGAAAACCTTTTGTTTGTTTTGTTCATTTTCTTTCAATGCGATCTATTGATTGAAAGGAAAAAAATAACATCAGATTTCAACAGACCTTTCTTAGTATACAATTTCAGTAAGTGACAATATGACAACTTAAAATAGATTATCTTATTTTTCTTCTTTATTAGCCAGGAAGATTTGCAACACTTTATAGCTTAAAATCATGCCACATTACTAATCGGAGCTTTTCGGGAATCACAATCATAGTACGAGTAGCATAATTGTAGCAAGTGCTTTAGATTCTTCTTTCCAGAGTAATTTTTGCAGACTGATTTATGACATACTCTCACAACTTTTATTATGTGTAACTCGGTTAGTATTATTAAATATACCTTTAAATTTTTAAATATTCTTTTAATATTCGAACCTTTTTAAAAACGAGAAGAGACTCTTCGAGCTTTTATTTTAGTTCGTTTTTTGGTATACTACATCATCGTCGAATATAACTATTACAATGACGACCGCATGGCTTACAAGTTAGCATACCTATCGGCTATGCCTTGGGTCTCGGTTTCGAATCCCTAAACCCCAGTGCGTCCCACTTTTCTGACACTACATCTCGATCTCTCGCACTCCTTCGATCCTACCGCATCGTATATGGGAGGGTAAAAACTAGTGAGTGTCTCCGTGTTTGCACCGGAAGAGGTACAGGTATGACGGGAGACGGAGGAGTGAGACTCTGGTTACCTCACTTACTGAGCGAAACGCAGAATCACAAGATGTCTTTATTTCACGTCAGTATTCTGCGAGACTGTGGTATCACTGTGGTCGAGCCGGCCCATTCCGCTTGGCTCTACCACGTACAGTTGACAACTGTCGATAGTATTCGAACGTTGTCGTTGTTTGATCGAAATCGGCCATGAGGACGTCATCGTTGTCATCAAGTAATATAATATTCTTCTTTTGTGAATCTTCCGAAACCTTAGATCTTACGACCAGCTTAAGTCAATCATCGGTCCCATATATTCCAATTTTCTCGAAAAAATCAATCTTTAATTTGCAACAGGTCGTCAATAAATAATATATAACAAAACGTAAAAGGAATATGAACTACATTTACGCACCTTCCAGTCAGATATACGTTTCGGGTCAGATTGCGGCCATAAAGCTGCCTTAACAAAGCATCAACGATATTGAAAGTATTTCCGTGTAATTCTTTTCGTCCTTTCAAATAAATCACGACAGTAATTCCTATTGATGGATGATTTTGTAGATTGTATATTGAGTAAGTTTGTGGTTACAGTGTTATAACGTAACGGGCAGCTAACACTCACATATTTTAGAACATACCTTTATCTTCTGAGCGGCCTTACTTATGAGCGAAGTTTCCTAATTTAATAACAATTCTTAAACGTGGTAGAGCCAAGGGTCTGCTTTTGATGCTGCTCGAATGGGCCGGCTCGACCGGGTTGGTACCACGGCTTCGCAGAATACCGGCGTTAAGTAGAGGCATCTTATGCTTCTGCGTTTCGGAGGCATCCGGAGGCCCACTCCCACTCCCCATTCCCCTCCTCATCCTCCCTTACATCTCCCAAAGTGTTGCAGATGTACGTGGGCGACGGTAATGACTTACCATCAGGTAAATCGCTTGCTCGTTTGCCGCCTTTCCCAAAAAGAAAAAACACATTCTGTAAAGCCATCCAGCATTCTTTGCTCTGAAGCATCTTCATTATCATTGTTTATGACATACGTTTCTGTCTTGTGTAATAAGAAGAGGATTTACCGTGATCACCAATATTAACTGTCCATAGATGCATAGCGTACTATTTGTAAATTTCTATATACATAATGACTTCACACTGAAACGTAAAGTTTAGTTTCCAGATACCATAAATGTTGGTGTTCAATATAAACACTGCTGTATAAAATGGAAGCTTTTTCATTTAATAACCTAACCGCGACGAACTACATATTATGCAGAAGCGGACTTTCACGTTTTAATGAATTATGAAGGCAAGGGCTTTGTCATCATTAATTCTCACAAACTCTATTCTGCATATGCTCTACTCTAATTATCAACTATTATTAACAAGGAATCAAAATGTATGATTGTATTTCACTTAATGGTCATTTCATGAATTTTAATGTATTTTATTCTTCAAATATTCCTTACGATTCTAGGAGTTGATCCTGATCCTACTTAAATTTACAAATGTGTATGTTTGTGGATCAATTACGCTTAACGGGCTGGAGCTAGTTTTAAATAAGACTCGGTGCAAATTAAATACTTCTTAAAAAGTTCTTAAATGTCTTGATGATCTTTGTTACCATGTTATAATAAAAGCCGGGATATTAAAACACACCGATCCTGAGCTATCTTTAATCTATACTGAGGGCCATCAATAAACTGCGTTTGCTGGTACACGGTTGCGTTTTATCTCTTGTACTTCATCTCCGTATTAACAGGAGGTCAATAAAATAAATTGTTTGCTTACTTGCTGTATCTAAAAATTGCTAAATACGTAAGGTTTTGCTAAACCCAAAGTGTAATTAATTAGCAAAATTTTATTTAACTTCAGCTTTTGAACAAATTGCAAAAATTAAATACATTAATTCTTTTTAGATATTTAAATAAGAAATCATTGTTGAAAATTGATATCAAACTTGAAAATAGAAAATAAATTTATGTACGACTAACAATATGTCTTCTTTAAAATTAGGATAAAGTTTAAAATTTTCCACTGCTTGGTAAAAGTCTCTCAATGTTGGAGAACCGCGTAATCCTGTACACATGGCAACAAGGAGCTGAGCTGAATAGCTGAAAATAAATTTAGACTTGATACACGGCAAAGATAAACATCCCCTAGAGAAATTTCTCAAAAATTGCTAGACATTGTTTTATATTATACGGAAATTGTTTGATATATTACGGTAAACTCATACATCACTGAAAAAACAGCGTTCATATTTATTTTGCTCGGTTTTTGTTATTCCATAGTATAAAATATTATATTGATGTAAATTCTTTGTGCTACTTTTTTTTAAACTTTAGGTGAGACAAAATCACCCCATTCTTTGTCTTTTCCACAATTTGCATAAATATTTAAAGCAGAAAAAAGTTTTTCAAATGAGACTGTCAAGTCCTCTTTACCTACTCAGCATATTGTATATGTGTGTATCACTTGTAACACACACTACAAATACTGACTCACGTTTTTAATCCAAGAACCTTCGAAACTGACAAAACAACAAAAAATGTTGGTTGGTTGGTTAATTGGCGGTACTCCATCGTTATGGTTGCTGCAAACAGAATATTTATTTTAACAATTCTAACGTTTGCTACTTTCTATGATACCCATGATCACGTAGATACGGTGGAAATCTGTAACTCTAGTGGAGAGCTACATGCAAACGCAAGAACGTCATATGTCAGCCAGAGTGCTTTTATAGTCGTGTCTTTGGGCACGTTCGATCACAAATACGAAACCATGCGCACCAGGAACCAGCATGCGCAACTATTGACAAACCAGGTAGAATGTAGACAGGCTAGACACAGGGTAGACAGGCTGTAATCGCATAACCAAGATGCTACTACGCCTGCATAAGCCGCAAATTCGGATAGTAACTAGCACCATAACAGGACATGGATATTTTAACAAACATCTGTTTACTATAGGTGTTACAGACAGCCCTCCATGCCGAGCGGGTATGGAGCATGGAGAAATGACGGCCCACGTCCTGTTGGAGTGTCCGAAGGTCGCGGAACATAGGGCTAAGTACCTCCCCGTGGTCACCGGTAACTTTAAAGGTTTACTGAGCTTCCTTGAAGAGCTCGGTTGGCTCGAACAGATCATATTCCTGCCCATACGCAAAATACGCGCACAGACGTGCAGTTGCAGATACCAGCCCGTCATAACATAACATAGTCGTGTAAGAGGGATTAAGTATACAAACATTTACATTTCATTGGACGGAGGTTACTAACGAACTAGCAGTCCACCTGATGCTAATTGGTTACTGTAATCCGTGGACACCTGCAAACGACTTCAATCGAAGAAGACTAAGATGAAATGGATGGATGGCCGCTCAGCCCTCAATTATACTGGCTCTCGATTACCTTCAAACCGGAACACAACAGTAGCTGCGCTGGTGATTGACCGTTTGTTCGAATACAGCGATCCCAAACTCCTGCAGGCTGCATCGCTGGACCATGTGCAAACTCCAATATTATAGGCAAATCTTCAAATAATGATTGTGAAAGACTTGATAAAATATTATTATTTAAAACATCTATTAAATATTCAGATTTGGAACATTTTAAACTCAATAGTTTTATTGCATTTATTATCCTCTCGCAGGAAATTGTTTTCCTTCTTTCTTCCTTCAAAGTCTTGCCGACAATGGGGTATTCTTCCTTTTCATAATTGGACCTTGACGTTAAAATCAACGATGAATATAGCTTTGTTTATAATATCAACTTCGTATTCCCAGAATTTTGTGTTGCTCAGAGATTAAAAGGTCGAGGTTCACGCGTCCGACAATTTTGAGCGTGCGAATGTCTTTGAAGTACTTTATTGTTAAACAAAGTTATAACGTAAAATATTTATTTGCATTGTCACTGAATTGTTACTATTATATTAGTTACAATTAATTATGTACCATTTCAACGTCTATGTAGTCAAGCCATGAAAACTTAGGGGAGCTGTCTCCAAATCAAAAGACCCCAATTCGATCCCATATATTAAGGACACGTACCAAATTTTTTTTTAAACCTATATACGATTATCATCGTTGAACAATAAGACGACAACAGACACACACCAGTTATTACGTTGTTACAATTCAATTCAAACGACTAAAATAAATGTTAAACCTTTTACAACCACTGTATTGGGTACCCTGTCAAAATCATCTCAATTCACTGATAAGTTTTACTATATTCATCTTGAGAACGTCATGGTTAGCTACGCTGCAGATAATAAACTTTTTACTGAAACAATAAGTGACGTGGGTTTCATTGTAGGAAAACTGAAGTTTTGTACAATACTTGTCACAGCAACGGATGGTTTTTCTATTTTTATTCAATAATATTCCTTAGTCTCGTTCGTTCAATGTTTTCTATTTATTGAGAAATAACACGATTCTTTGCCATGAAATTGAGCAAACTTACTACGATACGATACGATTCTTACTAATCAGTAATTCAATCAATAAGAAAATATGTCATAAAAAATGTAATACTTCATTGCAATATATTCAATTATTATTGATTATGAGCTTTTGCAGAAATCGAACAGCATAATTTATTTACACTTATTACAATAAGAATACAGAATTTGTTAAATTATACAGAAACAATAAGGTATATTATTGAAAATAATCATTTGATAAATAATCAGTTACAGCTTTCAATAAATATGTTAAATGAAGCTTCTCTATAAAATTAAATCAAAACTGCAGCTACAAAAGTTTACGCGCTTTGTTTTACTTTGCTCGTAAAATCTGAGACTACCTACTTGCTCTTTTTTTTTCAACGGTTCAAACTGTAGTCTACGGTTACCATCGTTGAATTATTTAGTAACAGAATGCATTGCAAATCTCATTACTTTAGCTTATTGTTTAATAATGCTTGTTATGACAGGTAAGGAATGACAAAAGCCTTTAGGTTCGCCCTTTAAACTCTTTCTGTGATCACTATAAAAATAAATATATAGTAAACTAGTGACGGGGAGCAGCAACTCCAGTGCGAGGGTGCCGGCACTGCACTCACCAACCCGTCTGCCTAGCGTGCTGAGCATGAGCAAATCTTCCGTGGGTCACATACCAGTTTTTATTGCCTATCCATGTAAGCGCATACCCTATTTTCATACGCGGTAGAGCCAGACGCAAATTCTGCCGCTGCTCGAATAGGCCGGTTCGACCGACCACGGCCTTGCAAAACCGGCGTGAAGTAGTACATCTTGTACTGCCAGGCCCACTCCCTCTTACCTCTTCCTCGCCCCTCGTCCCAAATCTCCTTTAATGCAGTTTGCATATGTACGTGGGTGTCAGTGTTTGCTGAGGGTAATAACTTACCATGTAGGTGAGCCGCTTGCTCGTATGTTACGCCTAAAAAAGGCCACTAAGAATTGACATTATACACGCTGATGAAGAAGAATAAATGAATAATATATTTTCATAAAAATCGACGCTGTATACGACGCGTCGATTTTTATAATACATGTGTTTTTGTTTAAATATCTTTATTGTCTGTCTATATGGAGGGTTAAATCATACTAATAATCTAATGAAACTGAAAACTGTTGGGGCAAAATAGATCTTACAATTGTTTAGAATATTTTTCTCATTATTCAGATTGACCACCTGATTTTTCTGGATAAAACAATTATTTTCAAGTCATGCCACGTCCGTTCACGTTAGTATGGTATAAGTTCTTATGGTTATGCTAGGTTCTTTTTTTAACAAATTTATTCGCATGCGAAAAATTTACCGATATATAAGATTCATAAGGCAAAAAATTAAATTTCCTATTTTATTCGTTTTCGTGCGAAGCATGCATTTATCGGTGTTAGCAAATGCATGTGTAAATACAAAAATATACGGAATTAGCATAGAGTTAGAACTTTTTTGTTACTTTTGATTTTAAAATATTTTATTATTATTTATTGTTTATATACTCGTGAAATCGATGCATTGGAAATACGATAAAATGAGATTAAATGGTACATTCTCTTTAAAATTGATGACTTTGAAATGAATTAAACATTATTCAATTAAACGAGGAAAGCAATATTTGAAGCACATAAGCATCATTTGTAAAGCAATGCAGTTTCATACGTATTCACTTCCTGATATTCATATTTTCCTGTATACCTCGAGTTAAATTACGCCCTAACGAAAAGGAAAATGTAACATGCATGTTACATTCCAATGATTTCAATGCGATATGCATGTTTTGACTACCATTAATATTTTCTGTTTTAAATATTCTGTACCGTAGTTTTGTAGTGAAATACCGTTTGGCAGGGGAATAAGAAGCTGCTACCTTTTCTTCTAGAGGACTAGACTTTATTTAGTATAAAATTTTATGTCGCCGTTAACTTTAAATTTCAATAAGCAATTGTTAGCAGTAGAGCATCACACATTATTGTCATGTAGTTGTCGTGTAGTCGAGTAGTTCAGTTCGGGATTCTTAGCGCGAGTCCTATTCATACTTGGCTGGTTTTGATTATTTGTTGTTTTACTGCTCTATAATCACGCCTGGTTTGCTGCGTCTATGTGTTACTATTTTTACTATAGCAAAAAAACAATAAAATATTCAAAAGTTGTTAGCATATCCGTCTTAATAACATATACTCTGTAAAAAATTCCACCGGCTACCTACCTACGAACCTACGGTTCAAAATATTCAGCCCTTTAAATGTAGTACAGACGGATGGAGGGACAGACGGCGAAGTCTTAGTAATAGGGCTCCGTACGGATCCACAAAGATAACAGATGATGCCTTGCATTTGTTTCAACAAATCACCATACGTACTGAGTATCTAATAAATTAAAGAGAAACACCATTTTGTAATTATAATGAAATAAATTTTTTTTCATGCATAAGATTGAAAATTAAACAAATAACCTTTAAGCCCGTGTTTTAAATAAAATAAAATCTACTAAAACATTGAGAAGAACCGCTGTCGTACAAAGTGCCTTCAGAAATACGACAAGAATAAATGATTTTAAACAGTGTTTCCTGGAGTGCTCAAGAATTTTTTTCGCATAATGAATACCAATTTTTATTTCTAAGAAGATTTTTTTGTTACGGAACAATGAACTTTCTGGAGTAGGGTTCTAGGTACCAGAGAAATAAACATGAGCAAAATAAAACATAAATACGCTAAGTCGTCGATATGATTATTAATAAAAGATTTTATGAATGAAAAAAAAATGTTTTCCAAAAAGAAAACATAAACAAATACTTTAGCACGCACGCACGCTCACATTATAATAGTCAATATGTATATCCAATGCATTACAGACGTGAAATTTTAATATGTTTTTGAAATGAGCCTTTATATGGATGTTTGGAATACATAATTCAGTGTACGAATTTCACACATGTTTAGGATATAAATAATCTAAATTTAAATGTTACATTTATTTCTCTTGGCATAAAAGATTTATGCAAAGCGCTGTGAATTTAGTTTTTGCCCAAACTTTGGAAAGCAACTGCTTATGACGCGCTAAACTCTGGCGTTGCAGTTTAAAATGCATTAAAACTTTTGAGTTAAAATCGGATGCTTTGGACAGTTCTGTTAATAGTTTTCTAAAATATTCTAAACCATGATCAATATTATGCATATATTCTTAGTCAATAAAATAAAATCTTAAAAACATATTTCCGTAACACTCATCCATGGTCTTTCATTTCTCATCTTTCCTTATTGAGGAAACCCATGTACACTCGGTGTGTGATATTAGATACTGTATATATTGAAACAAACGCACATTTTCATTTCTTAAATTCGGGTTCTTTTTCAAATGTGGTAGATAGATGGTAGAGTCTTTTGCTGCTACTGGAATTACAAATTTTTTTTTTTTTTTATAGAAGTTGCCCCCTGCAAACGAGCGTGCGGCTCACCTGATGGTAAGTGATCTCCGACGCCCACGAACATCCACAACACCAGAGGTGCTACAGATACGCTGCCGGCCTTTAAGGAAGGAATAAGCTCTTTTCTTGAAGGTCCCTAAGTCGTAACTGTTCGGAAATACTGCTGGCGACAGCTGATTCCACAAAATCGAAGTGCGTGGCAGAAAACTTCGATTAAAACGCACTGTGGTGGAATGCCAACCATGTAAGTGGTATCGATGGAACTTCGAATTCTGTCGCGATGTACGATGGTGAAACTCAGCAGCTGGGATCAATCCGAAAAGTTCCTCAGAACATTCCCCGTGGAAAATTTTGTAAAAAATGCAAAGAGAAGCAACATCTCTTCGCAAGGCCAAAGGATCAAGCCGATCAGAGAGAGCTTGGTCGCCGACAATTCGAGCCGCTCGACGTTGGATGCGGTCAAATGGAAGGAGTTGGTACTGGGGTGCCCCTGCCCAGAGATGAGAACAGTATTCCATGTGGGGCCGAACTTGCGCCTTATAAAGTTGCAAACGGTGGACCGGCATGAAATACTGTCCCGCTCTACAGAGCACACCAAGCTTTTGGAGGCCAATTTGGCCTTTCCTCCAAGTGACCACGGAACTGAACGTCGCTCGATATGTCAACGCCAAGGATTCTGATACTGGCTGAGGCAATAAGGGGAATGTTCTCAAAAGAGGAGAAACGACAAAGGATTCTTTTAGCGGTGAACGCGCAAACCTGTGTCTTTTGGGGTTGAATAGGACCAAATTACGTCGACCCCAATCCGAGACTTTGAATAACAAGGTCTCGACTTCAGACACAAGTTTGTTCCGGCACTCGTCGACGTGTTCCCGAGAAATATTCGCACGGCCTGTATATAGGGCATCACCCGTGCTGTCGTCTGCATAGCAATGAATGCTACTGATTTGTAGCATGTCGTTGATATGCAGAAGGAACAGAGTGGGAGATAGCACACAGCCTTGTGGAACACCAGCATTCACGGGTTTGGGGTCCGAGCATGCACCGTCGACAACAACCTTGATTCTCCGATCCGTGAGGAAGCTGGAGACCCAGTTGCACAATCTCTCAGGAACCCCGTAAGATGAAAACTTTGAAAGAAGCGCTTTATGCCAAACCCTATCAAATGCTTCGTCCAGACTAACCGCCAAAGCCTCCCCCTTAGACTCAACTGCTTCTGCCCATCGGTGAGTCAGGTAAACTAGAAGATCACACTAGAATACTCGGCTTCGCAAAATACCGGCGTGTAGTAGAAGCATCTTGTGCTTCTGCGTTTCGTTCGGTAAGTGACGTAACCGGAGGCTCACTCCCCATCGTCATCCTCCCTCTCATCTCCCAAATATCCTTAAAGGGCGACATCGCACCTGCAGCACCTCTGGTATTACAGATATACGTGGGCTACGGTAATCTTTTTCCACCAGGTGAACCGCTTGCTCGTTTGCCGCCTTTCTAGAAAAAAAATTCTAGAGTAATAACTATGATTGTGGTAAAAAAATTATTAAATCGTGTGTTTATTCACATAAGTAATACTGTATAATATGTTATATCATTGTAATCATTTTAAATCTTAAAACAGCACACCTTTTTTTAAAAAGGTAAAAGGTATTCTGGTAGGCTCACTTTTGTCTCTTTATTATTTATTGTTTCGTTATTCGAAGAAATACTTCTACATTTATTCCAATTTGCTTTTCTATTATTTTTTCTCCGAACTATTTTTCTTAATCATTATGCGTATGTGTTTTCCTTTCGGTTCGATTTCTCGTACACTTTGATGAAAATTAACTAAAATATCACACAAAAAATCTCTGAAAATCTGGAATAATATAGCACAAGAATATTCCAGATCTTTCTACCTTTAATGAAACTGTACTATCTGGCGTTCACTAATGAACAGACCGAAGCCTTTGTTCGCTTCATTAGTTGCCCATTGTTTTGATAGTAGGTTCGTGAGCTTTACTGAGACGAGTGATTTACGTACTCGTGAATTAAAGGCTACTTCATTTCATCAGCCTCTAATAGTCGACTGCTGAAGCCTTTACATTAACGGCAACAAAAGGTGTGCCGTGCATGAAAGATTGTCTCATACTCACCACGCTGGGATGGTGAGCACAGTGCACATCTGTAGCGTCCAAGGTGCGATGCGTCTAATACTGCGATTGCACACCCACCTACCCAGACTCTCTGACTGGAAAATCATCCCAGAAGAGAGAAGAGAAGCTTATGTCCTGCAGTGGATTTTTTAGACGGATAAAGAAGAACAATTGCAATATTTACATTATCAGAAAATGATATATTCCTCCTGGTCGATTTCCTATGACAACTTACTAATAGGCAATATAACTGCGCAGGGGAGATTATAGTGCCGTAAGTAAGTGGCACTCATTTGTTTTTACCTTCCCATATACTATAAGATTGAAGGCATGGTTAGATGCAGCGACAGACACACGGGACGCTACACAATACTACTAGACTAGATAAGTATTTTGCACAAATATTGGCTTCGACTGTGAGCCGAACCTGGACCTTTGGCTCAGCAGTCGGGTACGCTAACCACTAATCCACGCGATCATGTGAAAATAAAGTATTCTTTAATTTACAATATACTATCTCTGCTTGTATTTTTTAAAGTTCCGTCAAAACCAGTTCCCATAATATTTTGTTTACTGTCTGTACATTAAGGTAATAAAGGTGGACTTAGTGCGTTATTAGCTATTCATTTATTATTATATCTATTTCGTAAATATATTATTAAATTATCTTTATATAAAAATCTAGTGTGTTATTAGTTAGTGATCGTGTAACTTTTGAACGTATTTTATATACAAATTTAAGTTATTTTTTTATCATAGTTTATTTACATTTGATAATAATATATATGTATGTCCCATTTTGTGGATAGTGTCATAATCCCATTACTGTAGAAATTTTGGGTCTTCTGATGGAAAAACAGCGACAAGTAGTATTGATAATCCTCTCATGATGTTAACCTTACACTACCTAAATAATTCTGAAGAGACCCAAACAGGTTAAAATCTGAGGTTACATATATAATATTAATATTAGCACTTCCCAACCAAGCTCTCTCAATATTTGCTGAGTGACTAAAGATGTGTATTGTCTGGTGATATCATGATGAAAAACCACACCCTTTCTGTTGATCAATTCTGGCCTTTTTTTTCTATGAGATGATGAGCATGAGTCTCATCAGCTGTTAGCAGTAGAGATCTGAACCGATGATTTTGCCCGGCGGTAAAAGCCCATAATGAACAATGCCCTTCCAATACCACCATACACACAGCATCACCTTATTGCGAATTGATCAGGGTTTCGCTATAGTCTGCGAAGCTTGACTGCCTTTTGACCATGATCTTTTTCGCACACTCTTGTCGTAGGTAATCCAATTTTCATCACCAGCTATTAATCTTTTCAAAAATGGTTTGGTTTCGTTACATTTCAATAGATAATCGCAAAAGAGTACACTATTCATCATGTTTCTTGCAGTGAGCTCGTGTGGCACCCTTATATGAAGCTTTTATGTTTATCCAATGGGTCAAAACTGTTTTGTGGTCATTCTACTAAAAAAAACAAATGTGTTTATATATATCAGTGAATTAAACAATAAATATTACTCTTTGGTGGCAATGAAAATTTTATTATATTAATCTAGGGGCCACCAACATAAATACACTATTGAAATATAATATTACACTAATAAAATATAACGAGAAATTAGTCAGATAATAATTGATAAATATTGCTGAAGCAGACTTTTGAAGGAGTTTTTATTAGTTGCGTTTTTGACGTCGTCTGGGAGTGTGTTCCAAAGCGGTATAACTTGTACATAAAAAGAATTCTCTGAAGAAAGTGCTGTGTTGTGGAATACTAATCTTGAGACTATTTGAAGAGCGAGGTACGAGATCATGTGTCGAGTAAAGAAAATGAAAATTATCTTTTAGATATGCTGGTGAATTAGGTTTATATAAATTTGGGTAAATACAAGCAAAGTTCTGAAGCATAACCAATGACGGATATAAAACCATTAAAACTTTGAACGATTTATATGGTCATACTAATACGAAATATAATAGTATACATACTAAATAGTAGTTTTAGAATCGTGCACATAAAAACTTTCAAGGTCCAAATTTTAAGATTAGATTTTAATCCTATTCATACATGTTGAAACAACACGACACTCATCTACAACAAGAGCAGTTAAAACCGCAGAGCCTATCTGTTATTTAATTGTCACTCGGGCCTTCTCATTATGAAGCTTCGTAATGAACAAGCCGTTGTTTAGTTAGTCACTTGTGTTTTATGAAATGATATGATGTAATGAAATATACAAAATACGTATTAAGTCCTGAGGGACGGAGGTTAATACGTATTTTGTAATAATATACGAAGCAAAAGTTGCCATTTTAATAAGGGTTTAATTGTTACATTCGAATTTCATAACAATACAGAGAACGTGGCAATAATTATGACGGCTATGTTTGCATAGTGGCGAAGCGTTTCGCTGCAACGCTGAGGGTTGCGGGCTTTTTTTACGCATGTGACAAATATTTCTATGATATACTACAATTTATTGGAAATCTTTTGAGTACATTGGCAAAATTTGCAATTTAAGGCTGCAAATCGCTTCCACGACACTGAAGAAAATCTTACAGTACTTTATGTTTCTTAGGTTATAGACAAAAGTAAATATACGTTTTATTCCAAACTTAACATTTTTGTTTAAGTTTATACAGGAGACATAATTATAATTATTTTTAAACCGAAGCCTTGTTTGGCAGTACGGTTGTAATTATATAGCTAATAAATAATAGAAATAGACAGGAATTACGAATTTCCAATAGGCATGACTCAGTGTAGCCATACAAGTTTCTATACCCAATTTTCGCTTCTTGGGCAGAGAGCTCGGGTGACATAACGGGTAGAGAGTATCGTCACCGCGTTTGTTCTCGAAGGTTTTTCTCTTACGCTGCTATCAAAACAAACAAACAACACAGCAATGTTTCTTTTACAGAGACAATTATGAAAGTTGGCAAAGTAAATACCGAACACTTAACTTGATTACGGAACAGCAAACCTATAACTTTTACATGGTTGTAAATTCGGATAATAGCTAGGGCTATAAATTTCGAAAGAGAACCTTTTCTTTAATTAAAAATTCCTTAAGTAATGCAAGTTTCTTTTCTCTTCTAAGCTTATGCTGTTATGAAGTAACAGTTAGAACCTCATTTAGCAATACATAGAAAGAGCTTAAAATAGTTAACAAATGCTTCTTGAATAATCGAAACCGGTCAGTTTCTTTGGACTGTTTTTAAAGGCATAGAACGCTAAGCCAGTTATAATTTAGACCAAGTAAAGACCTTCCCGTGAATCATCCCGAACAACTTCTTCATTAATTAGCCGACAGCAGAACGAGGACAGTGCATTTTAAGAGGGCTGTTGACGAACCTCCAGATCTTCGACCCTATTCCAAAACTTTTAAATTATTATAATATGCTTATCCAACAATATGTAAAATATCCCATGTAACCCATATCCCGAAATCAGGCTTTAAAACAAAAGTGAAAAATTATAAACTAGTGGCAATTATTTTACCAAAATATCTTTCCCATATTACTAGTGCACAGCGCGAAATTTTCCCAGACACTCAGTAGGTACAAACCTTGTTACCTATGTCAATATTCTGTCAGAAATAATTAAATGAATCAAGTTGATACTATCTATCTTGATTACCAGAAAGCGTTTGGTAGAGTAGATGACGACACACTTTGATTGAAATTTGTAACTGTAGAATGAACTTTTACAGATTTGATTGACTAATACTTTTTTAAGTTACTTGTTCAACTGAAAGCAGTTATTAAACCATGAACCTTATCACTACATCTCATATAAAATATTGACTGAAACAAGGCTAGGACCAAATCTAGGTCGTCTATTATTTGTGCTTTTTATTAATGTCTTGCCGTTAGTGATCGAGAGATTTATTATTTGCTGATGATGATGAAATTAGTGAAATTTATGAGGTCGAAAATTACTTATTACTTTGACGTAAATAACGTAATGAAAACTTAAATATTGGTAACAAATGGTATCTGTAAACATAATACACATTATAACTTTCATAATTACATGTAATATTATTACTTATGGCATGGATAGGATAAAAGTCCACGTCCAAGAAAATTTGCTAATTTCATTGATATTAATTTAGAATAAAAATTATAGAAAGTATTTTTATATAATCCTGTTCATATAGGACTAGCAAAGCGCTCCCGCCTTGCACTGACAAATCTATACTATGATCATATGACAACTTTTTATATACAATTAGTCGAATTTTCTTATACAATAAATATGAAGTAAGTAATTTCGGTTTCTAACAAGGAAAGAATTTTTAAAGGAGATTACACAAACAGTACAAACCCACATATATAGTACAACCTCGAATTCCCTCTTTCTAATATTAGTATAGATATTTACTTTACGATATGAAACATCACTTGTTTCGTCCGTATTCACGCAAACTTTATATCCGTCATTATCAAATCTTTCTGCTTCCTAAAGTTCCTTTATGTAAATCCGCTACATTAGGTATTGTTTAGCCACTTGGTTTTAAGTTCACAGAGATTTTATTCTGCATCACTAATACAGCTTTCGTATTATCACCCGACCATGCCGATCATAATATTAATGGCTTTCTTGCCATATATTTTAGTACCGTCAGAATTTACTCAAACTCAATGATGCTCTATCGTCTCGTATAACCTCTCGTGTTCACGAATCCCCTGGATTGTGCTAAACAGGGAGCAAAATTACGTGTAGTGAGTTCTACGTATTTGTAGTAATACAGTTTCACTGATATAAATGGGAATTATATAATTATTATGATTATAATTCGGAAATAAAAATTTCTAATACTTATATCATTTTAATAGTATTTTTGTAATAATGCAATATATTCTCTAATAACAAAATCTGTCTTTAATTTATGTTTTAAATATTCTAATCTCTTCTAATCGCGGTAGAAACAAGATACTCCGCACCTTAAATGCTTCAGATGTCTGTGTATGTTTTCCTTGTTCCCATGATATAACATGCGCAAAATATTACATTCTCAAAATAATACGTGTTGGATTAACGAGGCCAAAACTTTAATAATATCAAAATATGCTAAATAAGCCTTATCAAATATGATAATTATGAACTATGCCTACTACTAAATGATAATTTTAAAGTTTGTTTAGCAAACTTATAGAATGGAAAAGTTGATTACTGACACTATTGTCTGCATAATTGACGGTTTGATTTTAATGTACTTATAGCTTTTCTTACCGGCGTGCCTCGCTGGTAACCTGCCTTTGACGGATAATTCATCCGACTATGCCGAACCCAAATCCCCCTGACCAGCCATGGCGTACAGCGTCTCTAGTTTGAGGATATCTACACTGCACTCACCAACTCGCGTATCCAGTGTGGAAGTATGTGCAAATCTTTCGTAGACGGTATGCATATTTTGTTGGTGCTTTTATGCAAAAATACAGGCATTTTTGCATATTTATGTACCCATTCATACTTCAACTAATAAAATTTACTATGTTTTATTCTACGTATTATTATAGCATGATTATACAAGCGTGAATGCTAGTGAAAAAGTAAAACTTTATGTTTGAGCATTGTTTAATCAATTATGTGCTTTATATCGTATATTTACATTTACAGGGGTCATTTTCAACGTCTCTTAACACAAAGCCGAAGTACACCGGGGAAATAAAAGCTTGAAGTAAACAAATACATTCCAAGTAAATAAAAGTTCGTAACCGTACATTCTGTAACACTCTACGTCAAGTGGGAAATCTTTTTTCTGTGTACTTTCGTTGTACGTATAAGTGAATGCTGTGTTCAGATTTTATTAATTAGTCGTATAATTGCTTTCACTCCTGGATAAGGGTAGAGCTTTTGTATCACAAAATATAATAACACTACGTACTGCGAAAAGTAAAAGTAAAAATGTCGCAATTTTGAATCGGCCATTTAATTATTGTCAAGAAGCACATATAGCGGAAGCTTTATGCCTTATTGTGAAAGTTAGTAAATTTTAATAGCATTGCTGATTAACTTTCAGACAAACATTACTTCTATCATTGCCTGGTTATAAGTCTAACATATTATAATATGTTATGAAATCTAAGCTTATGTTATCTGTCTGTAAATTTGTGTTATTTAAGTAGCTTAATTAGAACATGCAAGTATTTTATATCATTTATATTCATATCATTCCCCGACATCATCGCCTTATCGAGGTTTAACCTTTACTTACTTGCTGGCAAGTAAGTAAATGTTAAACCGGTACTGGCTGTGCCAATTCTACGTTGCATATTGTGTACAATATCAGAAAAACGGCCGTAGACTGACAATTTGCCATCTGTTTCTTTTTGATTCTTCCTGAAACTGCCTTGCCAATGATGAAATTAAAAAAACTAACAATTATTTTAAAATGCAAATAACCACTCAACTATACCCACACCTATCACCTATAGAATTAGGTAAATATTTCGAAAGTTTATTTGGCACCACTGTGCGTAGTTAAGGTGTTAAATAAAAATAGGTAAATATATTTTAAACATTTACCCCTTAACCTTTAACATAATTTACCCTTCCATTGAATTCATAAATGAACTAGTATCAAGTGTTAATGGAAGAATATCAATTCACAGTGAAGACTCGACAATAGCTGCTCTCCATTATACACGCAGCGATATCGATTGCGGAAATTAGTTACGCTCGGTCCTTAAAATATCACAGATAGCTTTTGAATTACAGTCTACTCTTGTATCGTCAGTTTTTGATTTACTGTTTAGTGTCTTAAAACTAAATTGTAAACATTGGATGATATTATAATGTGGGGGATTTATATTCATTCATATCTGCCAGTGTTATGTATATAAATATATGAATACACACCGCCTTCTATAATTGAGCACGAATCGGTTCGGCCCGGAGTCCGAACTGATTCAGACGTTCCGAGAGATTGACAACAACCCATTCCCAGAGAGTATCGGAATAATTCTAGTCAAAGGAATAATATAAAGGTACAACTTTGGGTCATCCATATAGAAAAAGACTCTTTTGTCCCTCCCTTCCGAAGCTGAAATCGTCTCCCTGAGCTCCTCAGTGCTGAAAGGGTTCAAAGAGAGGAAAAACCATATCAGACTCAAACTCAACTATTTCCTGGAAAATTCCCGTTCGTATCCTTATCCGGTAATGCAGCTGTCATTCACTCGCGTAGATGACAATGGATCGTGTTCCATTACCACATAAACTGTTTAAGGAAGTCTCTTACTGTACAGTCAATCTTGTACAGCTCGTATACCTTTCTGAATACCTTTATAAAGTCCTGGTGTCAGACAAGTTCCAACGGTTGCGTTTAATCACCTCGACAATAATCGCACCCGAGTGCTTCATTGGTCCTGCGACCGCCGCCCCTAAATCAATTTTAAGCGGACATCAGTCTCTTATATGTGGTAGATAGACACGTGATGAGGTGGTATTTATTTGGATCTGCAGAAACATTATCTTTAGGAATCAAATGGGTGACCATGGGGTAAAGAAACTGCCAGGTGAGCAAATCGTGATACACCATGAAATCCCTCAACCATTAGTGATGTAGACTGTCGTTTCCCGAATTGCATCCAGTTCGGGGCTTTACGTCGTTCGGTATTATGACGACGGGGTCCATGGATGTAATACCAGCACATTGAGAGTCAGTGTGCTCGTATTACCTCAGCTTCCGTCTAAGGGCCGTTGTGGTTTACGTGCTCTGACCGCAGGAAGTGACATTGTCTACATGATTCGGTAATTGGCCCGTTCCAAGTGTGACCACTCCAATGATTGTCAGAGCATCTTCTGGTCACTGGAAGATACGATTCTGATTGAACCGTGTTGAACTCTTGACATATTGCCGAATCTGCGATAACTTTATTAGAATATTGTGTATACCTATAAATTTATCATTATTTATCGTAGCATTTTCAGGGAACAGCATACTATTTTCAAAATTTGTACACTTCTTAATAATAAAAAAATGTATATTATTTCGAGGATATGTGAAGCCCGCTGCCCCGCAATGGAGCAGTGTGACGGGCCTTTCCGGCTCCTACACACTCTCAGATATTTGAGAAGGAGGCCTTTGCCCAGCAGTGGGCACTTACAGGCTGCTACTTTTTACACTTCTCGGTTTAATGAGAGAATAATGACGAAGCAGAGAAAGATGATTTATGTATCAAACGCAAATCGTCCATAATTTTCTAAAAACTTATCGGTTTGAGTCGGCTTTCACCCTATGGAACTCGAGTCTCATTATTCAACGGCAGATTTCCTAAAAAAAATGTCTATACTTATAGTATTTTATAATATTAAATATATCTAGCTTGCATATATAACAATAATATCGGTAGATAAAACAATTACAGAAACGACTAAATTATACTACTTTTAGCAGACTCGTAACGAAGGTCCTTCGATTATCTATTGGGATTTTCGGAATCAGTTAATTAGTTTTGTTACTACTCACTACGTAAGTAATTAAGCATACAGTATCGTTATTAAAACTTTTAACGGCTCGCTGGACGATCAAAGTTACGGTAATTTACGTTTCAACTAATTACACTGAATAGCCTAAAAGTAGAACGGAATTCAACATTTGTACGTTATCTGATAACAAAATTAGGTTTTGTAACCCCCGTCGATTAATAACAGGTACATAATTACTAAAAAATATGAATGGAACCATCAAAGTTTTAGAATTAACGTTAGTTAGTTAAGTATGTTTTTGTAGCTTTCCTTGATTATGTTTGGTCTTTTTCTTTAGTAGTTTTCAAAAGCACTATGACGTATGACTTTTACTTTAACATTTTAAAATCTAACTAAATTTATCGACATAAGAAACATACATTTTACTACTATTATCGCCATTGTTTAAATCTACCACTGTTTTGTACCTAATAAGGAAAATATTTCGAGGACAGGGGAAGTCCCCCAACCTACACTAGAGTACCTTGCAGACCTTAAAACCTTTCCTACCCTTAAAAAGTAACTATATTTCAATATTTATCGGAACAATAAATATAGTTTGTACTGAAGCGCAATCGGATATTTTCATAATTTTTATCTATCTATTTGTCCGACCATCTGTGGAGTCTCGGAAACCTTTCACGGTGACAATCTAGCCTGAACATGACTTGCGCTATAGGGGTTTTGTGGAATATCAATGTCATTACCCTATCATAAATCTTAAATAATGTACGACCATAAAAAGCGCTCCGTCAAATAGTTTTTAACTGAAATCAGTTTAAAGATACGTGTGTTCATCCATACATACATTCATACAAAATATTTTACTCTAAATATATACATATATATATATATATATTTGAGAATCATTATCATTAATTTTCTAGGATTATAAATACAAAATTTTTGGATGAAAGCCGGGGAGAAGCAAAGCATTCGTGCGTGATATTCGGCATATCGACATGTGTTTATTTTAACACTTATTATTCAAGCGTTTTGTATGGAACTACATATAAATATAATATCTGTGAAATCATCATAAATTAAACATTACTGACTATTGCTCCAAAACAATTTTTGTAAAAACTTTGCAAGTCCAAGATAAATGTAAGTGTAGCGAATTTTTTTGTACAAAAGCCCCAATAGGTATAAAATAAAACAACTTCAATTAAATTTTATTTACGTTGGCATAGATTATTTACAAAAATGTGTTCGAAACATGTGGCACCATCGCACGATAAAAAATAAGGTTATATTTCAAGTTCAATTATGTGAATATTATAAGGCACTTAACTAGTGTTATGTGTTTATTTGTATTGATTTTATAATGAGATTGGCTTATAGACATGTCACACAATATATTAAATACAAGAATATTTTTTTTATGTTTATAGACAAACAATGACAACATTGAAAACAAACGCTAAAAGAAGTCCTACCAAACGTATGAACGTTTACGAATTATAGTCACTACTTTTACGGAATATTCTATTTCTGTACATAATTTTTTTTTATTATTTACGGGTTTTAGCACGATTAATTAATGATTAATAAATGTATAGTAGTCGCGTAAATGCAAGGTATCATTATCATTTCATATTATTCAAAACAACTGTGTTCATTGTTTTCATGCTTCAGCTTACTTCGCCTTTCTTTGCAGCTCAACGAGCCGGTCACGTGTGAGTTACTACGTCATCAACGCACCTGGAACGCCAATCATCTTCTTTAGTTATGTTTTATATTTTAAATTTTCAATCTGGATAAAAAATATCAATCAGCAACTACCATGTCTAATGAAAATGATTCACAGTTGAATATTTGTAAACGAAGATAAGCTGGTCATAATGGTAACCGGAGATTATGTACGTGGTACTTTTGCTGCTACGGAGTAGAATACCGGCGTGAAGTACGCATCTTGTCCCTCTGCCCTCCTCCTCCTCGCCTTCTCTACGGCGACAGTAGCAGTATAACAACAGTACCACGATCTACATAACAAAAATGCTATGTACACCGCTTAATCTCCAATTAAAATCCATTCACGGCACTGTTTCTAGCATTAATCAACAGCATACAAATGTGTTCCATCGCATAAATACTCGTATGTAAATAAAATCATTTTTATAATTCATTTACAGTCAACTCTACATGCTTAGTACATCTTGTTATTAAACATTTTACTCAGATAATTGGCAACGGTCGGTAACAACGGTATTCAGTTAGGTGAACAACTACATTACAGAAGAGACCAAATTCGACTGATTAGTTTCAGGGAGTACCAGACACATATAAACAGATAAACACGCTTGTTTGTTACTAACAATACAGATCAAATATCACGCCTCTGGTAGTTAGATAACCTAGATAGGTTGGTAGATACCTATCCTAACTTCACAGATTAATGACCCATGTGACTTAGATGTGTGCCTGGCAGTTTTCAACAACAAGCAGAACAAGAAACACATACACACAAAGTCTCAGAGTTTAGGTTACATGATTTTTATTATGACGACCTCTTAACTGGATCAAACGACGAGTTAATTTTATTTAACATTGTATAATAGCTAAAGAAATCTACACTGATCTGTAAAATGGAAAATTTTTGTTAGCAAAATGGTTATCTAATTGTCCTAAAATTTTTGGAAAATTCGGAGTTTTCTACTTCTGATAACATGACAAGCTGTCTAAGCTCAAATGATCCATCGAAAACATTTATTGAAATATTCATAACGATACCGTCACATATTCGATTCATACAAAGTGTTACATAATATGGTGGCATTATGACCTGCAAAACGCCCTATTTTATCTACAATAGGACACATTTTCGATCCACTGGGCCGCATCAGCCCAAGGGCACAACACTCGAAGCAAAATTAATAATGCAATACTCATTTGTTGATAAATAATATTATTGGGGAAAGCGATATACCAAATTCAATGCTAAGTCAATGTAAAAAAATTATTGAGTTATCAACAATTATCTAGCGATGACTCATAGAATGCGCGTCAAAAGTTTTTTAGTTCACTTCCTAATAGGATTTCAATTGTTCGTAATACGTAAAGAATTGGGACATTCAATAATCGTTCTATCGTGGATTAATTCGCTTACACACCAAGTACAATCGTTCATCACTGCAGAAATAAACGGTACAGCCCCTATGCAAACAAACACAAACAGGTGTGTATAGTCAATTAAGCCTTTGTCCTCTATAGAACTTAACCTAGCAAGATAACGTTAGATAACTCAACATTCAATTATGCTAAAGAAATTCAATTTCACTTGTATCCTGATTACTAAAATCATGTTAACGACATATTTTGTAACACCTTTACAATTTTTGCTCGCAAACATCCGTCAACAATATTGGCCAGCATCAGGTAGTAATTTATCCAGAAAAACTACACAGTTGTATCTTTTTAATAAAGTCCTACCTTTGAAAAAATATTCATCACAGTCACGTCAATAATTATCACAATCAATATTCTCTACTGCTGCCGCGGGAATATGTTCGCATATACAAAGAAGATAGCGCCAGCGGGGGTTGCGGGGGCTGCGGGGAACGGTGACAGCGGCGGCGGCCTCACCTCACCGACTACACCGACACTTCGATTTCCGATTTTATCGCGATCGCATATTTATGAAAACAATCTAACACAGTAACCGGCAATATTAAACAACTATAATTTACCTGGCTCACCTAACAATTTAAATGAAGATTAACGCATACAATAATTAATTAAAGTAATGAATGAAAAGTAAATGCCAAGAGTCAAGAGCCAAGCGGCGGCTTTCTTCTGCTGCTGGAATGGACCGTCTTGACCACGGTAGTACCACGCCTTGCAGAATACCGGCGTGAAGTATAGGTATTTATTGCTAGTGCTTCTGCGTTTCGTTCGATGAGTGAGGTAATCGGAGGCCTACTCATACCCCGCCTCTAACCCATCGTCCTTCCCATTCCCTAATATCCTTAAAGCCCGGCAACGCATCTCCTATGGTTTTGCACATGTACGTGGGTGACAGTAATAACTTATCATTAGGTGAGCAGCTTGCACGTTTGCCTTCATTCTCATAATACAAAATATAAAATATTTACGAAAAACTCCTACAACGCTCAACTTAAAACCAAGTACAACAGTAACTGAGTATCTTAATTCCGCATTGAACCATAGGAAAATATTTCTAAAATGAAATAATAATACATTGAAAAAATTGCGAAAAAACCACTCAACGTCGCCTTCATTATTAATATCCACCAGTCGACTTGTTTTCAGAAATTCAATGTTTTGGATAAAGAAAGCCTACATGGCTTGGGCTTTCTTTATTGAAGTTTCTTACCAAAAATTAACTAAAAAGGTTTGGAAGTATCTTTAACCTTGATCGAGGAAGGAAATCAATTATTCCGAAGCTAAATAATGTTAAATTTATTACGAGTTGCGACTAATTTCATTCACTTATTAAAATATTTATCAGTAAAATAGTTTTTAAAAACAATTTTGAACATCGTTTTAAAAAAAGTATTTTGTTCTACCAGAGAAACTTTAAAGGTAAATAACGGATTACCAAACGCTCTTTAACAGAACTTCAATAATATAAAAGATTGATGCCCGATAATCGTTCTCTATGCCGAATTTAACAACATTTATTGAAAGGAGGGGTAAAGGATTCTCTTAGGCCACAAACAAACGACAAACTTGACTAAGTTCATACATATCGTAAATCATTACTGTTATTCTGCTTAACTTATAATGGGGTTATAAATTATGATGTGAAATAAACTGGAAGTAATGTACCATAAAGTTATTAAGTATAAATTATTATTTGTCGGCTTAACAGCCCAGTTTGAAGCTAAGGGTCGCGATTTCGAATACCGCTAGGGGCAAGACACTGGGCATTCTGTTATATAATGTATTTATTTTCCTTTAGTTATTGTTTAACAGTTGAACACTAGTTTTTTACTACTACTACTACTACTAAACATCAGCTTATTCTAGTCGTCTGCTGAACATAACCTCTTCAAGAAAGTGCAAGCAAAAGCGAGCACATATTTCTTGGAAGGTTTGTTCTGGCGAACGCATGATGACGGAATAAACATCCAAATGTGCCGTACACAAATCCCTACTATTGATAGGGAGCAAAATCACTAGTGCGAGTATAACGACACTGCACTCACCGACCCAACAAAGATAAAAAGATAGATAAGACAAAAAGAAAAAAATTAAGACTTAAAAAGTATACGACAGGGCTCGCTACTCAATTATTTGATGGTATCTTGTTGTGTAATTCTTGATAAATAACGCGGTCTTCGGATTTTTAGGAAAAGAACCAGGTTACTAGAAATTTTCGGACGGATACCTATGATAAAAGTATGGAAATCGGGGTATTCTATAGCGGCTATGGTTCCCCGTTATACGGTTTTCTCTTCTTCGGTCGGTCTTTTCGAATTTGTGATGTGATTTTGTGATAAACACGGTTATATTTTTAAAGAAAATTACATTTATCTTAAAATAACAATTAATCAAAACATTTCGTACGGATGCTCGGTAAAAGGGACGAGTTAATGTAATTCCTGTGCACACTCTCCAAAATGTATCCTATTGTATTGCGTCTGAATAGCAAGCCTACGGCGGTACTTGAGTCTACACAACTTTGCTTTAAACGATAAAACTTCACTATAATTTTCATACTAACGTATGTCTATTACGTCTAATACGTATTTTGTATCGCAAATGGTGTATGTTCTCACCGATTAAAACTGAAAAAAAAGTTACAAAATTTTATTTTTTATTAAAAATTGTTATGATAGACGAATGCCGTTTTTTGTTTACAATAAACGGCATTCAACAAACAAACGGCATAGTTTATAAAAAAGCTTTATTCTGAAATGTTTTTATCTTAAGTAAAGAAACAGTATTGTTGTTTACTATTATGCTAACTAGATAAGCCGATTTACGGTCGTTAGTAACAAAGTGATGGAAAATTACACCTTGTTGTACACATTTTCTTGAACTTTATTGCTAGTGAACAATTGCTTTTTATTTATTAATGTTTATGCGTATAATTTGTAATGTGCCAGTATTTTTCGTTACGATTTTTAAGATTAATCTATGCGTTGTAGATCATCATCAACTTAGTAACTATTTCTTTTTTTAAAAACTAAAAAAGAAATAGATTGAAATAATTCGGCTGGACATATAATGTAACCTTTTCTTATTGTCAAATTAAACAACGTTATCCATTCATCTAAATGTAAGTCAGAGAACGAGTCTCAGTTGTAAAGAATATGTTGTCCCTTTGTTTGCGACCGTAAGATTAATTAAGGCATATTTTACAGAGAGTTATGGTTCATAAGCAAGTATAATTACGCCGGTTTATCATCAAAGCGTGTGTCGTAATCATACACTTTTTTATTTCTTTGTATTATAATTAGCACATGCATATAAGTATTTAAATCCTCTGTTAAGATTGGTTCATACGATTGTATTTACATGCATTATTATTCTATAACAAACTAACGCTAGCCTTTCATACACATTAAAATTTATCGATAGTCTGGCTCAACTGCCAGGATTCTGCTAAGTTTTGGATCCAGGGTTCAAAGCCCAGCGGAAACTAATAAATTATGCGATGCGATTATGGACCGTTGGGCTGTGTTTTTAAATTGTCTCAATTTACCTTTTTAATGTATATATTAATTTAAAGATTATTTATTTACACTTTTAGAATATTGATAAACATGATTTTCGGCCACAATTTCAATAAGAGAAGAAAGATTAATTCACTTAGTCAAACGAAAGTAAGAATTGGAATAAAGGAAATATCATTGAATAAAGTTGTACTATTTCAATTTTGTTTAACCACGTCTTCCTACACTCACAAATTTCTATTAATTTTCCAGTTTTCTCAAGAATTTGTCAGAGTGATAAATAAACTTGGCTCGGTGTTTTAGAACGATTTTGAAAATGTATCTGATTAAAACGATAACTTTTTGTATTTATAATTTACTGTGATAATAAAAAACCACGACTAGTAGAATCTTCTTAAAATCTTTTTGGAATTTACAAATCGATATATATTTATTGTATGCACACAATATTTTTAAGAATATGATTAACCACTATTTCTCAATAACTTCGTTATAGTTAGCATAGATAAAATAATATAATTGTCAAATCGATTTAGGCTAAATCGATCGTCAGAATTTTCAGAACAAAGCTATATCCGTTTAATTTCGTTCATCTAAGCACCATTAAAGCTGTTCTCACCGTCGACCGACACAAGTCAGGTTGCCAGTACCATGATTGGTTAATACCCTGATAATTATAATAAAAAGATCTACACGAAAGATATAAGATTCGAAAATATGACTTCGGCAACTTCGGAATAGTTGTCACCTGCACAGAATATCGAGTGATAGTGCCTCAACTGTATGTGCAAACACAAAGGCACATACGAGCATCTCCACTATTCAGTTTCCGATGTAATGCTTATGCAGTACGATCAGAGGAAGGATGCAGTGTCAGAGACACGTGATGCCACCTTATTAATGTGAACCATTAATTGTCAAATTAATCGAAAAGTCGAATGCATGAGTATCTGTTATAGCGTTAATAAGCCATATATAAATTGATCGCGTGTTCTACATCAGGCGGCGTGACATCATTACGACTATAAAAGTAAAGTAAATTGGCAGCCTGTAAGTGCCCACAGCTGGGCAAAGGTTCTCAAATATCTGAGAGGATTATCGAGCCGGGAATGGCGGATTGGCAGACTTCGCATATCTTCGAAATAATATTTTTTAATTTTTTCTCAGACATGCAACTTAAAATTGCTATTAACAATTTTAGTGGTGCCGTATATCCTTTAATTAAGCATTCGTTCTCGAATTTACACTCCGGAATATTTGAATATGAATGCCTATTAAACCCAACTGCGTATTGTACCGGATGATATGAATTGTATGTTGGAAGTTTTCACTTTATTTTAGCTTTATTCAACGAAAGTGAGGCGTTAAAAAGTTTGGACAATAAATATTCTTATTATGTAAGCCTTACATGTGATAATCTGGCACTATCTTCGTTAATAAAGCAATTCAATACTACTTTTCATATCACTTAAGATTATTTTAAACGTTACAGGTTGATGTTTGAATTATTATATAAGACTTTTTATACAGGAGTTTTACTAGAAATGAAACAAAAACCTTTTGTATAACAATTTTAACTAATGTCTGAAATTTGTATTTATAGAAATAATGTAAATGATGAATGATATGTAAATTTAACATAACTTTTATAGTGTAGAATCACAAAATAAACTTAAAAATTTCTTAATTGTAAACGAACGTTGAGAAAATCAACCTAATCTTAAACAGACCAAGGATCATTGTAATAAATTAAATTAAATTTATTTAAAACAAAAATAAAGAATAAGTTTCATATTACCGAAGAAAAATTTTTGGCCTTGACCTTGGAATCGTCTAAAATTCTTTAAGAACATAGACCATCCTTGTTCAAAGCTGTCGAGCTTTGAAGAAAGTAGACGGAACGTAAAATGTAATATCTCCATTCAACCGCACATTTACTGTTTACAGGAGATAGATGAGCCGGCACAAGAAGGCCAACCTTTATCTGAACAATTAATTCCTTTCATAACGCGTTTAATGGATATCATATTTTATGCTAAAATATTGTATGATATCAAAACCTCACTTATATTCCGCGGCTGGCGTGCCGCAATTAACTTAAAAGCGACAGGACATTTTCGCTTTGTGATATTAAACATGTTAATAATAGTTAAAAATAAACATTAACTCAAAGCATAATTACCTTTTATATTTAAAAAAATATTTCGCACACTAATGATCTAAACGTGACGTAATAAAAAGGTGCATGTGGCCAACCTGGGTTCAATCGCCAGTGCCGGCATAACTAAATTTGTTAATAGCCATTTTGAGTTCTGTATTTACCACGTGTTTAGTGGTGAAGGAAATCATCGTGACGAAACCTGTATGTCTGAGAAAAATTAAAAAATATTATTTCGAAGTCCGCTAATCCGCCATTCCCGGCTCGAAAATCCTCTCAGATATTTGAGAAGGAGTCCTTTGCCCAGCTGTGGGCACTTACAGGCTACTAATTTACTTTACTTTTATAGTCATAATGATGTTATGCCGCCTGCTGTAGAACCCGCGAAGTAACGTTAATTGATAAATACACTTACAAACGCTTTAACGGATAATCATACATACGTCTTCGAATAGATGACCGCGGCACATACTTACGAGCATGTATGCGCTATTCATCAAACGATGTTGCGCTATCGTTACATCGCTTTGACATATGGAATTACACATGGAGTTCCAATACGACTCCATTATGGGACCAGCTCTTATTGGCTTACCATAGCAGACTCCATCATAAAGAATACATTTTCAATCATCATGGTTTCCAAACAATGCGTCAGTAACTTCTTACTTGTTGTTGAAAATCGACTTCCAAAATAAAAACTTTGTCTGAATAATCTATCAATGAATTGTAAAAGTCCCGGCCTTTAAAACTTAAAACGAACATTTCAAAGCCGTCAAAGTAATAAAGCTGTCCTTAATGTTCCCGTTCATTTCATTAAATGCCGCCTTTTACAACTGATGCCATATATATTTTAATTAAACAATGACATTCATTAACCTTCTTGAATGTTTTTTTTTATTAGATCGGAGTGACAAAATAAATTAACAGTTTACCTACGAACAACTTAAATAGAAGGAGGTTACAGATGCGTTGTCATCCCTGAAGAGTACGATGTCTCACAACCTGTAAGTATTCTGGTCCCCTATACCTCACAAATCGGAATTCAACAGTGGATGCACTGCTCGTTATCTAGAAAAAAAGGTAAGAGGATGGTACATACCCAGACGCCTAAAAAAGTCATCTAAAAAATGTAACAAGCCTCCCGCCACGACAAGGCGGGTTTACTAATTTTTCTTCAAAGGTCAATCTCACGCTGCTCGCGGTACACCCTGCCGACTAACGGACAAGCCTTTATCTTGCGATCTATTAATAGCAGAAAATCCATTCGACTATGCTGAACCTAAATTTCACACTGGGCATCTAGTACGAAAGGCGCTTCGCTTACCAAGCCACACGGCATGCCAGCTACTGTTGACGCTTTGATGAAGAGACCTCTTTCCAACAGTGGATTTACACAAAACTTAAAAAAAGAAGAAATCTCTCTACAACATTGTTGCCGGTATGCAAAGCATATTTGCTAGATCTTATATTGAAATTATTCAAGTTTCAACATTGGTAAAACTTTCTTGTCACGAGCCAAAACTTCAAGTTGTCTTCGATCATGTCAGACTTCTGTGGTTCAAGGTTAAGACGAAAATTCAAAAGTTTTATTCATTTTCTCTTATCTGGGTTGTTGTTACTATTCCTACAGTCCGTTATAAGTTAACCATCTGAACCTTCCTTGAACAGAAAATATAGAGAAAACTGAAGTAGCATAAAACAGCATTTAGCACTTCTGAAATCAAAAGAAACATTTTAAAAAAAGATCCATCAAAATGAGACAATTAGTTTTCAATTTAAATCCGTTCAAATATACATACAAAGAATTTTATACATTAGTATAGATTTGTATTGTAATTTGTATGGGAAACGCGTAGTTCAGTATGCACTAAATCGTAGGTCGTGGGTCGTGGTTCAAGGGTTTCAATCCCACTCAGCTAACAACACTGATTTACCAAACGTAATTGCTCATATCTTACGAAGCGGCGAACTATGTTAGGGAACTATTAAGTAAGGAGATAAACCGTAAATAGATAAAACTACATCGTTTAGAAAACCTACCTTTGCAAAACGTCTGCAGCATTACTCTTCGAAAATATCTTGTTCTTACACAACTGTTGCATTGAATCACTTGAACGTGTATACCTTTTATATTCGTATCGGTGTAAATTTTACAACATTAACAAAGATGGCCTTCGTCCCTATATGTTGCTTAATCTAAAACTTTGTACCACAATATATCAGATTACTAACGAAATAAATTGAAAATAAAAATATATAGGAATGTATGGCTATGATCTGAATGTATAGTTCTTATCCTTTACTTTCACATATAATATATCGGAAATACATAATATCATGAGTGTGATTTTTTTCTCTAATGTAGTATAGTACTTCAGCATTAGTGCAAAATTTAAGCTAATATATAAATTAAAAGAAACGTTTGACTGTTTAAACGCCAATTAAAATAAACACCAACATGATGATTACGTTGGACTTTTTGTCCGAATACGATCTCTGTGTCATCTTAGCAATCAGTAAATTATCTTTTGTACGGTAAATATGATTATACGTCTTGTATGCATACATGATCTAAATATAAAATGAATACGGAGGCAATCAGTAGTGTATGTCTTACGAAGACAATTTTACGATCGGATGAAGTTTTAGAGATTTTTGCAGAGATAACGGCTAAACGTAATTGGGATAAGTAACTAAATTTTATTAGCAGACTAACAAATATTTAGTTCATAAATTTAGTTTACCGTTGTAGGCCAACAGTCATTAAGTTAATAGATTTTGAAAGTTATTACTTTTCATAACATAAATACATTCATTGATACTGTGATTATTGTAATAACAATGTTATGAAACAAAAATATTAGTTACTTTGCTTGTTTTATAAACATAAATTTGGGACGAAGAAAAATTAGTGATTATATATTTTTATGTGGTTTTTCACTTTGTTAAGCAACACTAATAAGGGTAATTAAATACTGTCTATCAGTAGGAGTTATCGCTTAATATGTTTATATGTATGTATACGATTCCCGAGGTCCGTAAACTATTATTCATAAAGTTTTATTTGTATTATTAGGTTAAGTTGTTTGGAAAAATGATATTTTTTATTTCGGTCACCAAAAATTTTTGTACCGCTTGTGCTACCAAAGTTTTCATTAAATGTCAATAAGGTCGCATCCAGGCGCGAGCCTAAAGTAAACATAAATCCAATAAATTAGAACAGAAAGGTCTTCGTCTTATTAAATTTATTAAGTAAATATGGAAACATTTTACCGAACCTTATTGAAGTAGCTCTTTGCGGTCTGTAATAACTAAGTTATACGTTGTGGTATAGCCTTAATAGAGATCCGAACAAAACTTTTATTTTAGATTGAAGATGAACTCTAGTTACAGAATGTTAATTTAAATTTTGCTAATAATATACAAAATAACCTTAAAATTAGAATAAAATGTGCGATGTAATTTTTATAAGCACGTTCGTAGCCGTATTTTATACATTGTTGATTAGTTAAAATATGGACATTATCATGATATTACATTATAATCTCTGCGTAATAAGCACCCTGCGTAATAAACATCTCGTAACTTTACAATACCTAATGAACCAGATATTTCAAGCACTTTTCTGAATGTAACAAAAAATGCCATCTATGTAGCAATTGGATCATATTATAATGGTTCTACCTCAGGAATGGATGGAACTTATTTTTCTACTATAGGTAATGGTATTTGCTTACTGGATTCTCTTATTAAGCTGCGTAATTTCCTTCTCAACGGTTCTCTAAATCGAAAAGTATGTCCATAATTTAATGGAGCTACATTATGTGCCTTGAATAAAATAACACTACCTCTATTCCTGTGAGCTGTGTTTTACGGCGGTGAGAAGCCAAAATTAGTTGTTAGGCTACAATAAAGAAATGGCAGTTTATCTTCAACCACATCCACTCGGATTTGGCACCGCACTGGGTTACAGAGCAGCAATACATGCTGCACGTGTTTTTGCCTTCAATAGAGATAACAATGCTACTGTGATTATTGCTTAAAATAGATATCTGAAATGCTGTTAATAGCGTAGAAAGAGATGTCATCGTCAGTGAAATATCAGTAAAAATCCTGGAAAGTATTTTGAACATTAAGTTACATGATGGGCGATGGTGTCAGACATCCTTATCTAGAAGATATGGTGGCATTGGAGTTCGGCGGCTGTAGGATACTGCTCTGCACCACGCTCTCATCTGCAAAAAAGTTGCCGGAAGATTACCTCGTCATAGTTTTCTCAATAAAATTATTCGTTGGGCTTTTGGAGAGCAGAACCTTTAAATTTTATTAGTAAGCTAGGGAGGCGTCTGAGGAAAAGGGGCTACGATATCCGCTCTGGATCGTTATTGGTACAACGTATTTCACTGGCCATACAACTAATTTAATAGGCTCTTAATAACTAATATTTTGTTACTTTTTAAATCAATGTCAAAGTTTATTACTTTAAATGTGAACATAATTTAATTTAATTTGTTTCAAAATAAGTATTCATAATTCCATTATTTTAATTGTAATATGTTAATGGTAAACATACTCTATAAATAAATACAGGTTTTCGCATTAATAAATAAACGATGTTAACACATTGTATAGTAAAATGAAAAGAACAGTATTGCTCCCAAACAAAGGTACAATGGTGAATAAGACATTAAACAATGCTACGCATAGAAAAGAACAAATGAAAGTTTTCTTTTTATATCTTCAGTACTAAACAACAACAACAACAAACTTGTTTATTATGGTACTAAAAGGCTTGCTGTTATATATAATTTTTTGTTTTGTAATGTTTTTTTTTCATACTACAAATATTTTTTACGTAAAACGTACGTACCATTTTTTTTGTTCAAGGTGACCGCAAAAAACTCCACAGTGTTCACCTATGTTGCATATTAGCAGGGTCACGGGAACGCTTTCGCACCCACCCCACAATACCGACCCCACCAGCGCTGGCCGCCCTCGGCAAACCCCTCGGGAGCACCTCATAAACGCGCCTACCTACTAGACCTCGAAACTCACATGGACGAGGGGAAGGATTTAGGTTTTTTTTATCCAAGGAAATCCGTGGTAAAATTCTCCACAAGGACGAAGTAGCGGAGGGAAATTACTAAAACTTAAATAAACGATACGTTTAATTAAGAAACTAAAAATATATTTCATCTGTATATACTTTACGATGTTGCTCTTCTCAAAGTGTTTCAGTGTGTATTTATACACATACTTCTTAGTTAATGTAGTATTTGTCATTTTATTACCAGTACAGAGTACGCCGTATTAACTTGAGTGCTTTCGTCTCGGTAACCTATAATCGAGTTTTGTATCAAGAAAAGAATTAAGTTTGAAAATAACTCGTAATGAGCCGTATTATGTCTTCGTGGAAAAATATAAGTACTGTCACGATTACTGTATATTCATAATTTGAAGTACACGCAGAATATTCAAAAGTGTAGTCTCTAGTCTCGTTAGATATTTAACACGACGCTCATAAAAGTAAACACTACTTAAATCTTAAAAAGGTATTAGCAAACTTATAACTTATGAATTAGACTTAATTGTAACAAATTTCCGTTAAATTGTTCAAGCGAGCATTTAAGCATTTAAATCCGATGTATTAACGAAAAGCAATGAAATTTTTTTAAATCGCCGATTTATCGCAACTGACTCACTTATAAAATATACTGCGATTTAAAAGAAATATCGGTTAAATTAACGGTTTAACCAATAATCAATAATGTCAAAGCGATATTATTAGATAGTATTTTCGACGACCGCGAGTCTCTTAGTACTTGTCATCTTAGTCGAGCGACCGAGCTTCGAAACACAGCCAATATCTGAATTTATCCATTACGCGAAATGGAAATCAATTCACCGATAATTGTATTTAGAATTAGTGGAGCTGGTTCCTATATCTGCTTTCCATGCACCTTTGCCCTTGATGATTGTCAGGCTTTATCATGAAGGCAGTCACTTAACTTGCCACTATAAACAAGTGATTATATAACTCACTCTTAAACCTTATCTGCACCTCTACTTGCCATTTTATCGCGACTGTAAAATAAGTGTACATTTCTTAGTTCAGTATCACATCCAGTTAAAAGGTCACAAAGGCGCTTTTCCACTTAAGGTCAGGGTTAAGTTTCTCATAAAACCTAATTTTTTTTTTTGAGTAAACTTCAAAACAAGTGAAGTCTTTGGTAATATATAAGATTATACCTTAATTTAAAAAATGTATATCAAGAAATTTCCATAACTTTCGCAAAAGCTTTTGTATCCACAAAGCTCGCAATCGTATTTTTAACAAAAATTTATATTTATAACAACTATGTAACTCCCTATTGATCATGTGTTGAATAAAATTATAAACTCATCAGCCCATAGGATACCCAGGAAGCCGTCAATAAACGAAGCGCTGATGACCAAATAATGGCGTGATATTCATTTAAAATTTGCAGAATCATCTTAAATTAAGTTTAGTAATAAAGCAGAAGCTTTGTCCTCATTTTAGGGTCACTTCCTAGTGAGGAAAATAAAGGACCGAGGTTCAATTATGACGTCCTGGCCGGTGACATTGGTAACTATGACGGAAATATTATAGTTCCACAAATGCACTCGTAAACAAAGGGCGTCTTTATTTTCCTGTATCCAATGTTATACTTGTGCAATATGATCAGAGAGTCAGGTGCAGTGGCAAAGAAACGGAACACATCACACATATATTCATTTAATTTTGTACAAATATTGACACCGACTAGGAGTTGAACCCCACAATGGCTTTACAATCAGATACGCGAACAACCATGCCACGATCAAATACATGGTTACCTGTTTGGCTAGGCCGTAATTCCGTAATATCCGCCTCACCCCTTGATTTACGGCCGTGTTCATGTAGTTTGTAAGTAAAATAACATGAAAGCGATTAAACAATATTTGTTAACAGTTGAGGCATCCACTCCCGTTAAATTTAAATACAACAACTGCCTTTGTCATACCATTTTAAACTACACACAAAATCCAAATGGGTTAAGCATATCTATTGTCCATTTGTCAAATTCTTCGACGCCCATGTCAGGCCAGTCTTTTGATCCGACATCAACGCGGAATTGCCAGAACTACTTTTTAATCCACTAGGTTCACCTAATTAACTATACCATCCATTGCATCATATTTGAAAATACATTTGAATCAAAAGTTTTATTAAAACCTATGATTAATGAGAATGAATGAGATGAAACATTTCTAAGTCTCGTAGTTTTTAAACATAATCGAGGTGTCATAAAATCATGAAATAAATCATAAAACTACATACAAATTCGTGTATTTAAATATCAGTTTTTCTTTTACCTGCTAATTATATAAACAAATGGAAAATTTGTTTAAAAAGTTTGCTGCAAAAAAAAAACAATGAGTTAATTAGATCGTTTACTGGTGTAATAAAGTTCACTGAAAAGTTATTCCCTCATTAGGACTTTAGCTGAAAATGAGATGCGATGTTTTGATCTCTTTTGACACTAACTTAATAAAAATATGATTAATACACTTTTATAAAGTATCGTAAATATTAATGATCTCTGGTAGGTAAAAGTTTTTCTTTAAACAGCCCTGTAAACAATCTACTGCTAAACATAGGGCTAGAGCGAAGGGCGGAGGGATTTACATAGTAACCAATACCGGGATGGTCAGAGGTCTAGTCTAGTCTAGACTTTTATTGTATTCGTTTTAAACTACCTTTTACCACAGCTTACTTTAAAAATTATAAAAATATTTGAAAAGTGATATTTGGTGAACCAGTTGCCAACTATGTCAGGCAAACGATACAAATCATACATAACTTTCGAAAAACTCATTGGCCCTCTACATAGAGGATCGAACTCTGGACTACTAATTAGGCAGATCCCCACATCAATTAGCTATCGTAGCTATAATAAATTTAGAAATTAATCTTCAACAACACTACCATGAAGTGATGTTGTTAGCTTTGGGGGTTTTCTATACTCTGACATTAGTTTTAAATATTTCCGACTCGTCGTTTTAGAACTACATATATCTAAAAATTTTGGTGTAATATCTTTTTCTGCCAATGCCAACCTCACCTACATCGTCATGATCAAACAAGATCGAATGAAATACTCATCTGAATTTGTCAAACCTAGTAGATAAGTAGAAATGCATCTTGGCATTAAGTCCGCCTTTTTGTTCTGTAATGTGTAAATAAAGTTTAAATAAATAAGTAAAAGCCTCCTGCATTTTTAACGCATGATGCCGAACTTCACATATCCTCAAAATTCTTACTCGAAATACGCTTTGAGCTATCTCGTACTGATCTTTAATTCCGAGACCCCACATAGAATTGCTAAACCTCATTTCACAGCCAGGTGTCCACTAGATATTCATTCAATGTAACATTTTTTAAAATAAACCCGAGGCATAGATTTTCTGCCTTCTATTTTGCCTGTCTTATAATAATCGTAAGTACATTATGGTGACATGACACATACGAGTATTATGACGTCGCGTGACTGCCTCCCGTAATATTAATAGATTAGATTAGTAAAGTTGAAGCACAAGAGTTGTTGATAGAATAATACCTTATAATTCTTATAAGCACTAGGATTGGCAAGAGATAGGTTTCGGAATAAATGAACTTCCGCAACCTATCCATGGGTGGCGAGCCTCGTCGTCTGGTTTTCTATTGGAGATTTTTAAAAATTGTCCCTTAATCGGCTCTTACGAAACCCACGAGAAGAATAGGGAGTGTCAAACTCTTATTAAATCTTATTAATTAATCTCACAAAGCTCGTTTGGTTGTGCTTAGAGGGGTATTGGTGCCAACACTAACATATGGAAGCGAAAGCTGGGTATGGCAGAAAGGGCAATAAAAGAGGATAAATGCAGTAGAAATGAGAGCGTTAAGAAGTATGATTGATGTGAAGATAACTGACAGGGTTCGAAATAATGTGTTTAGAGGGCGTTGTGGCGTGAAAGGGATGCTGAGCTGGTTTGGACATGTGGAGAGGCGAGTGTAAATGGTAGAGTCGTGAGAGGAAGACCTAGGCGAATATTTCACGATCATATCGGAGACGTTCTGAAAAAAGGCCAGGTCAACAGTGGCCTAAACAAACGAGCATGCATGCGAAGATTGATGAAAGTAGAAGAACCTAAAGATGTATGTCAGGGCCGTAGCAAGTGCCGTTGGGAACATGGCGTGAATATATACATACATACAAATTCTTTTTCCCCTACCACACAGAAATAAACTTTTTGACAGTGGATTGTGGTGAGAAACGAGCTAACAGTCTACTTAGATAGTAGATACTGCTTTCAACTAGGGCTGAAAATTTAAGAAAAATGAAGCCTAATATATAATAAATAAAAATAGTCGGTTTAATATAAGACTACATAGTCAGTAAATAGTAATTTTCAGTCACCTACACTTAACTAAAAAGCCGGACATGACGGTAAAAAGCTGTATACCTGGCAACTCTAACTGCAACCCATGGACACAACGTAAACAACTTCAATCGAAGGAGATTACAGCTGCATTGTCACCCCTGAGGACCAACATTAAATGCCCATTTTATGGGCATTTACCTTTTTAACCGGAACACAACAGAGGTTGCACAGCTTATTGGCGGGAGAAGTAATAAATAGGGTGGTACCGGACGGTGGTGGTAGAAGGGGGACTTACCAGATATATACATTTATTTCAATGTGAAATAATCTCGTAAATACTAGACATCACGATATTATTTCATGTTAGAGTAAGAATGGTCAGTTTTTACGAATATAAGTAACCAGTAGTTCTAACCTTTGTAAACAATTTGTTTTATTGTGAAATGTGAAAGAAAAGCTGAAAAATTATTTAAAAATTACACTCGTGGCTTCACCCACGTAATCATAAATCCCACGAGAACTCTTAATTGAGATAAAAAGTATCCTACAAGGATACTTACATCTTTCCATGGCGTAATATACATCTTTGCCAAATAAATCACGTTTAAAGGACTTAACGGAACTTTCACGTTTGTAATATTAAGTTTCATTTGTTTCATAAAACGTTAGTCTCGTTGGATACAACTTAGCCTAAGGCACTTCTGGAACAAAAAGAAATATTTTCCAAAAAAGTTCTATCAAAATTCGAGAAATGGCTTTAAGTTAAATAATAAGAACTTATACCTTCATTTATATCTCCTGTGCCACAGAATACATTAACAGTACTAAGGCATCTATGCTGTAATCTTTTGCAAGATATAAAGGCACACTTCTGGTCAAGTTCAACAAAGATTTTTAGATAAAACTTTGAGGTCAAATAGATAGAAGTGGTAAGATATGATTCAAAGTGTCATTAATTACATTTTTATTAGAAGATTATTCCCGTGCTACTATTTCTTAAACTTTCTTTTCTTTATTCTTATTCCAAAGGTATAATTATTCACCACAATGTCACAAACATTATATTCTGTTTATAGGGTAATGAAATGTTTTAAGTTATTTCTTGTATATTTAGTAATAAATGGAGGTAAGGGTTTCGGTGTATTTTCCGTCATCAAGCGGCCATCGGGTGTACCATTTATAGTCGTTCCCAAGATTCAATTTAATCAGATATATTACAGAGAGCATTAACGACAGACGCTTGATAACAACTATATCTTTAGACATAAAGCTTTCGATTTCGTTAATGATAGAAACCTGTACATAAGTTAGAATGTAACGGCATTTAGGAAAGGCCTGTGATTGGTTGAGCTATTGCTTGGTTTACCGAAAGTATTGTTTGGTAATATTAGGCTTACATAAAACCAACAATACAATAATATTCTGGTCCCAAAGTTTCTCCAGTAAAACCGGTAAAATAATAATTTTACAACAGGTAAAATTATTTTATTCCAGAAGTGCTACTTTAGCCAGAAAAGGTCCGAAAATTCTGTTTACTGTTTATTTTATTACCTAGAGAGTTACTTGTCACACAACACAAGGTAGCGCGAGTTGTTAAAACATACAGGTCAAACGTCATAAAGCTTTCAAAATTTGAAAGCGTTGAAGGTAAATATTGATAATAATAAATGAAATACATAATATTCCTTCCTCCTTCGATTCGAGACTAGATCGAAACTAGATAGTTTTCTAGTTTTCTACACGTTTTGGCGAACTACTTTTTTGTAGCTTTCATAAGCTCACTTCATGAAATATGTTTTTCCTTTATACAATTTCATGTGTCGAATAGGCAGCCAATTGCGCTGAGAACGAAAGGTGGTCGTATTTATGAGACCATAAATGTATCTGATACAATTATCGAAAAGACGATCCAATATTTTAATATGAAGTATAATAAATAGTAAAGATAGGTCTGAGCAATACACATGAGCATAGTCAATAGTAGTCATGATAAGCGATTGGTGGAAGTTGGAAGAAAGTTTTGATGTTCATAATAATGATATTTGAAACCTGCGTAAGATAGGAACATCGTTACTTAATAATACAAAGTCAATTGCCTATTCTTACCGCATTCAAAATAAAAAATGACTGGAAAAGATTATTATAATGATGAATACATGAATGGTAAAAACCCTTAGGGATGAGAAAGTTGCCTCCAAGCTATTTCAAAATCTTTACATATTACGTTATTCGTATACATTTGTGTCATTTTACTGTCTTGCTTTTAACCAGCATTGAACCAGTAACAGAAATATATGGTATTAAACTTACAGTAGCCTAATAAGCCATGGTAGGCTAGTAGTCAGGGCATTCGTAGTCAGTACGCGAGTGATCGGGGTACGATTCCGGTGCCGGCGCTACTAAAATTGTTACAAGAAATTTGAAGTATGAATGTGAATGAAAGCATCGCGAGGAAACCTGCAACCCGCACTGGATCAGCATTACGTGCCCTTTCCGGCTCGTAAAGCCTTTGCCCAGCTGTGGGAATTTTACCATGGGGCATTTGGATTCTCATCTCAGCCGGATCGCATATTTATGCACTGTATTTGTTTCCGATTATGAGTTCTGATATTATATATGATATTTTATAGTGATTTTATTGAGAAACAAATCGTTTCATAACAATAGAATTTCAATTGTTTTAATGTCATGACACGTGAAGGGTTAAGTACAGTACAGTACAGATTAATATCACAAAGGCCACTGCTTTCGGTTATTTTTGAGATATTCCCTGTAATCAAGGATTAAAGAAACTTATGAGACAAATAAAAGTAATAATGGGACCTTGCTCTCTACTCGCGCGCTCGTCGTAAATTGTTTAAGTGTAATATGAACTGCTTATTGTAGTTATAAATTATTTTCAGCTCTAACAAAAGATGCTTAGTTATAATATTGTAAGCATAACTTTTAATTATATTCTTCTATTTCTCTTTATATAAAGAAAAACGTAGCGCTCTCAGTCTTTACATATGTCTTCATATCATGGTATTATAATCTTTCATGGAATGCATAAATATCATGCGTAAAATTACACTAGTACAACGCGCATAAATATTTATGCGTGGTAGAGCCTAGCGGCGGCTCTTGCTGCTGCTCGAATGGGCCGGCTCGACCGGGTTGGTACCACGGCCTCGCAGAATACCGGCGTGAAGTAGAAGAATCTTATGCTTGTGCGTCTCGGGGAGTGAGGTATCCGGAGGCCCAGTCCTCTTCCCCATCCTTCTCCCATTTCCCAAATACAAATAAGGCCGATAACGCACTTGCAGCACCTCTGGTGTTACAGATTTACGTTGGCGACGGTAATCACTTACCAACAGGTGAACCGCTTGCTGCTTTCCCGCAAAAAAAAATATATATATCGGCTATTGCTGGCGATATCCAGTAAATGTGTAACAAAATGTTCACGTGTGCAAGTTTTCACGTGGTGGAAAGTAATTAGTGAAGGCCACTGGTTATGTTGGGATAGGCATTAAGAACCGGACCAACTAAAACCCCCGTGGATTACAGATACGCTGTTGGCCTGGCGGCCTTAACAGCTTGCAACAAAGCACTTATAACACTAATGACTTAAAATTTAACTTCTTAGGTAATCAAAGTGTCAGACAAGCAAGACCAACTTTCTGTCTTTCTGTTTGTCAAACTGTAGGAGTGTAATTGCAGTAAAATGATAGTCTTGCTTTAATGGTCTTCGTTTGATTCTACGCACACAAATGTACAATTATCGACTGCAAAATAGATAGTACAGAATGGCTGCTGAATTTGAAAATTTGAAAATTCAGCAGCCGAGCGCACGAAATGGATTGACCTTCATACAGTTCGCGAGTTTTTTTAATCATAGTATTTACAATATATGATGTATGGTCATAAGTTCTGTTACACGTTAAAATCCATATCTTTTTTAAAGAAACAGTGTAATATTATTAAAACTTATTTCGATGCGATTCATTAAAAACAATATTATTCCCAGTGACCGTTTATCTTCGATACAAGCTTTCAATTCCTCTGGCCTATGGATTGACGCACTGTCTTCATAGGAACACTAATCATAATTTACAGTCCAACGCGTTCAGCTCTGGACTAGATGTAGGCCTGTCTTCAGTTCTTATGAAGTTCGAAACATTGTTCTTGAACCAGATTTGAATTGTTTGTGCCTTGCGGAGAGCCTTGCTTTCCTTTTAAATTTTTGATGTACCAATTGATAGTGCAATTCATAAACAGACGACTGACGTCTCTATACTTACTTTGTACACATCAATCACGCCAATTCTGTTCTCTTTAACGCCCCCTCCATAATGTAATTCAACAACCATGGCTAAAACTTATATGTGTTTTCTGTAACTTTATTTAATAAAATAACATTGACAGGTATCCCAATACAAGATATTAAAATATTTCTGCGTCGTATTAATAATTAAAAAGCCCACGACTGCCGACAGCGGTTAGAGGATCTGCCCCTGAATCTGAAAAATATACCACCAACATCGTAAACGCGATTCGTATTTCGAGGCAGTATCAAGCAATTAACTATCTTCTCTATAAGTTATTTCATTTTCTCATGCGTTTAATATTGAGTACTAACATCTTTACCTTATCAAAAAAAGTTAATTTAAATATAAAGGTAACTTTGTATCGTATCTAAAAAAATTAACGCAACCAAATATAGCAACAAACCGCATTGGTATTTTATTTCCTCTGACGAACAGAAGTACTGAGAATTCGCAAACCTTTCACTTAAAACACAAACCAATTAAAAATTCCACAGTAGAGTCAGTAATCAAACAGGAACTTTATTTGTTTTATTTAAGCGCAAATGCGTTGATTGAAAATACCTTTTACTGATTAAAATGCTTTGTTCCATGTGCGGTCGCTGTTGGGGATACAGAGCGCAGCTTGAGTAAGTATTACCATTTACTAATAATAGAGTATAAGGGGGGATATAATATAACCTCATTTTATCCAATGCTCAATCTCACCTACACGCGGTTGACTAACAATTGGGGCTCTGGCGACCGACCGTCGACGGAAATTTCATCCAAATATGACGAACATAAATTGTGAAATTTGGGTTTATAGTGGTGAAGAGTACTATATATCTCTAGTCCATGGATTGGTCACTCACTAACTCGCCCACATTAACTTACTTACTTGCCTGCAGGAAATAGGCCTCTTCCATACTCTAATATTCCTCTCCTTCGGACTCTAAGTCGGCTACTGAACAAGCCTCTCAAAGAAAACTCCACCAAGGTGGCGTATATAACTTGGAGGGTACGCCCATACCCCGTTGAGCAGGCGTGTTGGTGAAAGGAATACCAGCAACCTAGCTCTTGTGGTACTGCTCACCATCACTAGTCTGTGAGATCCAGATTCCGTAATTTTAATGGATTTGCCGCCATTCTGCGATCGCCACAGTCTCGTTTGTTGGTCGCATGGTTCACAATGTGCATGTGAGGTTTGGTATTTGCAGAAAAATATAGTATATTCTTCATTTTACACAAAGCTCGTAATTGAACCTGCTCTCGATATATCAACATATTATTTTATTCTTTAGTAAACTAAAGTACTTCAACATAATTATGGTTTTTATCCATTTCGGAAAACTTATCTAGCGCTTGCTGTCGCAGGACAACATCCACCAGCTCGCCCCAAGCCAAGTCTCCAGCGGGAAGCAGTGCCGGCGCTGTCGCCAGTGCCTCCACTGCCCCTGGAGAGCGTACTCCTACCGCGCACAATAAGCAGCTGCAAAATGTCAAGGGGCAAGAACATCCACCGCATCCTTCCGTAAGTATTCTTAGTATAGAATACGCCGGGGAAGAAACAAGTTAGTACTATATTGGTGTTAAAAAGAATAATGACTTTTAGGGGTTTATTGTTGTGTAATGTCGAAATGTTGTATACATTATTTCAATATGAAAATTTAAGAAAACTTCTGATTACAGTAAGTCAAAAGTAAAGTTTAAGGCTAGACCTCAACGTTCAAAACTTTTTGTAGTAGCTATATTGTCTGCGAGGCTGAGATTTATGAATATAATAAAGATTAATCTGTTCGAAATATTATGCTCAGACGAAATAGCTTCTTATCAGGTAAATATTTTTACTGTGTAAGTATAAACCCAGTGAATAACGTATTATATTATTAGTGTTGTTTTTTAGGTCAGTGTTGCTTAGTGTTTATTGGACGTAATTTGGAGTAATTGTTGTTGGAATTGGATTAGTTAACCCGTTTGCCGTTTACAGCGAGTCCAGCTAATGTATGTCCAGTATAATTAGGATGTATTTTATGTAATTACTAGAAATATCAGCACGAGTATGTTTCCATTTGATATTTATTTGGATTTTGATATTACGTGCTGCATTTAATTAATAACCTGAAACAAATATAATCAGAGAGATTCTATGACATCAAGCAACAATAATGAACGATTAAAATTGCATTATAATATAATAATTAAACTGTAAAGAAATTAACAATTTTAGAACGTTTCCACACTACGCCAACTTGCAAAATGATAAGACAAGAATTGTTGTGTGAGATATTATTTAAAAGATAGGGAAAGGTGACAGAATGAAATAACTTAAATTTGTAAATTACTTTTAGGGTTTAAGTATTACTGTCACTAATAGATGTGGCCGGTATTTTACAACGTCATGATGTCGCCATAGTAAATATGACATAAACACGAGACAATCGCTATTTATTCATCCAGTCCCGAAAACATATTACTACTCATGTCGTTGACGTTTGAGGTTTGACGCAGCTGCCCGTCAGCGATTCGGTTAATTTCTGTCAGCCATTTATGAGATCATTATTTCGCTATCTGTCAGAACCTTTTGTCCAGCATTTCTTTAAGACGACTTTTACGACATCTACCTATAGATATATGAGTATTATATTCCATGCAGAACAAATTGAACTAGGTGTAAAATAACTTTTTTATATTTTAAATAAATTTAGACCATAGAAGTGAATCCTACCTAACACTACCGTTTACTGATGAAACTACATGCTATTGTTTCATCAGTAAACTCTCCAACTCTTTTACTAGCTGAGAGGAAGTCTAAACTACCTATCTAAAGTAGAACTATTTCCTTTTTGATTAAAAATGCAAAAAATATGTCGGATATTAAAAATTATTTATAAACTAGAGTTAATTTCTGTTCACTTCAAGCAACTATCACATCACCACAAAGTAAACACTCAAATAAAATTTCAACACAACTCAATACTAAAACTTTATCTGTAAACGGACAGAGATATACACGTCTGACGGTCGTGGAACGCGTTCAATCTCAATTAATATCTGAGAAATTGTCAGCTCATAGCTTATCAGAAACATTTAAAACTCATAGAAGTTAACTAGATTTGATATTATTCTTCAGGATGTTTAATTCGACAACCACATGGAATTAGCTAAACAGAAGTAAAATTAAAAAGTGAAAAACGTAAGGTTAAAATATCGCAATGCATGGAGAGCCGAGTATTGTTCGCCACAATGCTCCAATGCAGGTTGACGGACTTCACATGTCCACGAAATATATTTTATTTATTATTTCTCAGACATATACACGTTTCAGCACGACTTTTTGCTTCACCACTAAACATGTAGAAGCTTATCCTGGTGGTATATTCACGTAGTATTTTATCAGTGTTACTTATCATCATTATACAATTTGAAGAAAAAGGTTTTATACTCAAAAAGTCATAGCGGAGGAACTTGAAAGATGAACAATTACAATTTCATCGGACTAGCTAAAAGCAATTTCGAAACGTGAAATCGTATTTCTTGATACAAATGGAGTCTTTACAACGAGCTCCGAACTATATTCCTGGGCGGAAATTTAATTTAACTTTGTGACATCTTGTCACCCTGTCTCATTTTCAAAAATATTCATTATGCAAATCGAACTTCAGATTTTTTACTTCTTAACAAGACTCTTTGTTGCTTTGTTTAAGTTATTTTAGTATTATATTCCAATAAATCCAGTTTCTATTCGGAATTATATTATGATTTAATGTAAGTACAAACTCTAAATTATTCAGCGATAAAATAAAGCTTTTATTTTATCTCCTGGGGTGCTATTATAAGAAAGTTATTTAATTTTATTTTCTGCTTGAACAAAGATGAGATAACGGAAATCATGCTAGTCTCTTATTTATCTTCTTCTCGCGTATATTGATGGTAAAACTTTCTGATAGTTCGATCCTTTGATACTAGTCATATACTACTGTCACTGCTCTGAGTTTTTCAATGTGCCTATTTAGAGATCTTGATGATTATTACATTTTCAAGGCTTCTCTTAACCCTTAATAAGATAACGGCGCACAGGAAAACTGTACTTACTCGCCAAACCTGAAAGTTGAGATCTGTGTAGGACGTTATCTCCTATCTGGTAGGCTTATTTAGTACTAATATATTTGATCTGTAGAAATTGACACAGCCCAATGCCGAATGAATTTACTTTACTTATTTCGTAAATAACACCCTCATGTGAAGTTATTTTCCTGGTTGAGTGTTGCCAATTAATTTTTTTTCGAGCTTCTGAAGTATTGATACATCACCGTCACAAATCTATAAAAGCCATCGTTAGCGGAGAATTATGTGCGCCTCCTCAGTAATGGAAGAAACTTGATTATACCTCGGTCGCTACAATAGATTTACTTACTCCAAAACTTTTGGCACGTTTTCCGATACATAACTAATAAAAGTAATATAATTTAACATTTCAATTTGCATTTCTCTTTGTATATAATAATGTATAAATTAGTAAAATTTACTGTAAAGAACAACAACAACAAACAAAGGTTTAATACAAGAAAGACAAATCCTTAACTAGAGACTCGTTTGTTTGCTATCAGGGTGCACTAGGAGCAGATGAGGCATGGTATTTGAAGAAAGAGATGGCTTATTCCTCCTTTTCCCCATATTTTTCCATTATTATTGAGAAGCCTTTAAATTCATTGCTGAACTCTTCCAATAGGAGGATTTGTCATAATCGTCACGCTTTTCGAGACGTTTTGCAATCGCAGCACCAGACACCTCACATCTTAGACATTGTACTATACATTTATTTTCTTATATTTACTCGTATAATATTTACAACCATAAAAATACATATAACTAGTAATAAATAGCCTTTAGATCTTTACAGCACAAAAGCATTAATACTTACTCCTGAACTGCTAAGGTTGCCATATTTCTTTCCACGAATATGTCCATCATTACGTATATGAAGTATAGACTCAGAAAATTAGAACCTTCCCAAATTTTAGTTTTGTCTGACCTTGCGAATAATTTAAATAAACCGTTAATTAAGAGAATCTACCTTGTACTGGAAATATACTAAGAATTCAAATTATTTTATATGAACAGCAAATTTCCGCAATTCGTTCCAAGGAGAAACTTTCCCAGGAGAAATAGAACACGAAGTAAAAGTCTACCTTATACTCGTATATCAAGGTGATTTAATCATAATTTGATGTTTATTTCTATGAAAAATTTAATTATTTTGTATGACATTATGTACAACCGAGACATAATTAATTCATAAATTGCGCCCACTATTTGTTACTACATAGATTTTGAAATATTTAGTTGTTAGTCAGTTTCGTCTTTCAGTTGGCATCCAGCCATTTCAATTTTGAGTCAGAATTACAGGGAAACAAAAAAAATGGCAAATTCATCATGGCACGCCTCAAACGCTCATGTTACCTGTGTTTTGAATTATCGAACCATGTATTTTTTTAGAAGGAGCTAAAAAAAGTTTTTATCTGCTTAATTAACAGGAAATATTTTTTGATACCCGTGATACTTTACACTTCCGAAAAAAAAAGTTAAATTACTTTGCACCACCAGATGACATTGAAAGTGATCAGTTTCCAATTGTAAAAAATAACGTTATGGCTGAAGGCCTTGTGGCCAGGGCCACAAAAAATAAGCGCTTACGAAGCGTGGAATCGAGATTACAAGGAAACGGAAATGTCCACAACTTTTGGCGCCGACTCGAAAAGTTATTGATGTCTTTTATAAAATTTTGTTATTTATGTTTACTTCGAGTTTATGGTGTATAACATATTGTTAGTGTATTAGGCCGCAAGTGCTTGTGAATGTAAACAGTGATTGGAAATAGTCAATTCATGATCGGAGGCGCCCGATTCTCCATTAGGTTCCATCTCCTCCAACAATTTTATAGTAACCGTAGACTCTCAGTTTACTATTTGAACAAGATTTCAAGCTGTTTTCATGACAATTACATCATAAATATGGATATTCTCTAAATATTAATTATAAATACGGGCGCTTACTGCATATATATTAGCGGAGAAAAAGAAATAGTCTCCTTCTTTCTTTCATTTAATTGGAAATGAAATTACAAATTGTAATGAATTTTAACCGTTGCAGTGGTGCCTGCACCGGAATCCGTAACTTGGTCACAGCAGTAAGCGCCCGGTCTCTACTAAGCTGCCATGATCTTTTATTTATGATAATGCCTCGATAACTGAGTGTTCTGCGTCCGAATCATGAGATTCAAGATTCGTTCCGATCGATTTTTGAGGGCTCGTACTAATGAGTCTTTCATTACTTATGTATGATTATTATCGTTGGCTTAAACATTAGAATGACAACAGTCGCACAACCGGTCACGTTGTTCCAAATAACCTCAGGTGAATAATCGGTTGAAACGAGTAACAACAAATGTCCCCCTCCCCATTTTGGGTATACGTTCGTAATAATCTCTTCTTACGAATTTCTATTAAGATATTCTAATTAATAAAAAACTTTTAGACTAATATTCCTACAGTTCCATACAACATTCTGCCGAATTTCGGTTATGACGTGTTTAAGTAGACAATCAAAATTTGTCATAAATATATGTATATATTAATATAAAGTCCGCAGGATATAAATTATAGTAACGTTAAGATATTATGAGAAAATTAACCTTCCGCATTCGAAGTATGTCCTCTTTATGTGGTAAGATCGAAGGAAGGGTTCGATGGGGTGTGAGCAGAGACGGAATAAAATAACATTTCTCAAATTAATTCTGTCTTCATTATTTAATCAAATAATAATTGCAATATTTCTTGTGCGATTGACAACTTCACGATACAATTTTTATCAAATTTAATTCCTTTTTGAATATAGTTTCATCAGATTGTGTGTGAATCATATCAGTGAGCCGGCTCGACCGGTGTAGTACTACGGCCTGGCAAAATAACAGCGCGAAGAAGAGACGCCTTGTGCAGAAGCGTTTTTTCCGGTAAAAGGAAAATGGGTTATGCATATAACTGGGTTATGTCGAACTCGGATCTCGGAAGGAGAAACATACCGACTAAAAACCATCCACGACACTGTTAGCCCGGAGGCTTTTACAGCTTCATCTAAAGAGACTCGCGAGCAGGAGGGCCCGCAAGTTGAGTGGGGTGATTTTTTTAATGATGCGCGGATTTATACGCGGGAGGATAATAGTGGCGCGGAGACCAATGACCCATTGACAAACTGACACGACATATCCCGAGTACGAGACACTCCGGCACAGTGTTATGGCTACTCAAACCCTTGGGGCGAGCACACGTATGCGCGGAGCGAAGTCGCAAACGGGACTGCTGTGTAGCATGCGCGGGAGATAGACGGCACCCACTAATTAATGGCTCGCGAATATACGCGGGAAGATGGTGGACTCGAAGTAGGGACCCGCAGGTGCGGGGCCCACTAGCGATTTACTGACAACTTTTGTTCGGTGATTGAGGTAACTGGACGCCCTCTTCCCCCTCCCCCTTCTAATCATTCCTCTCATTCCTCTCATCCCTCCCATCCCCCAAATAAACTTTAAGGTCGGCAACGCATCTGCATCTCTTCTGGTGTTGCAGATGTACGTGGGCGACGATAATAACTTACCATCAGGTGAGCCGCATGCAAGTTTGTCTTGCCTTTCCCATAAAATAAAAAAAAATAACAAATAGGTAACTATCTAATAATAATTCGTAATTTCATAATTATACGTTACCTTCGTTAAAGACAAGATATATATATATATCTGTTATATATCTGCCAGTTATATCAGTTATATATATATATATATATATATATATCAGTTATATATATATAATATAACTGGCTCAACCAGTTTCGCTAAACTGTCCAGTTTATTTAATTTTGATTTTAATATTTTAAGCAAAGTTACAATAATCCAATTAAGTATCCATCGTGCGTGTAATAACTGTCCTACAAAGAGCTTAGTTATAATTTTATTAAATAGAAGTTGAAAACGCTTACGCACGGCTTCTCCTATCATTAATCTCGTCAGCACAATGACCAAAGTTTTAATAGAACCTTTTTAGACAATCATCATTCCCCCATATCAATTATATTCTTGAACTATGGTCATTGAAGCAATAAATTTCGTTGAGAGTTGCGGTTTTTATACAAAAATACATACTTACGTACAGATTTTAACTTTGAATTACTTAAGCCTTTCGCCATAAAATTGAAATAATCAAAAACAATAAAATGACAACTTTTTGCTTATTTTAGGAAAGCTTTAGGTTTTTTTTTAATTTTTTTTCATCTAGCGCTGAAAATAAGTTCTCTACAATATCGGAATGAAAAATTTTTTTTTCGTTTCAATTTTTCGAAACAAAGTGATGAATTTTTTAACGTAATTTGTAGGCGGGCGTTCCTCTTCTACTGCAGGGGAGCATACATCTTGCTATGCTTTTACTTAACTAGGCGTTGCTCGCGACTTCGTACGCGTGAAGTTCGTAAATTGCATATAAATGATAATATGTTTAAAAATAACCTTTTCGTATTCTAAAGTCTATTGAATTTTAAAGATAATTTTGTTGGTTTTCAAGCTAATAACAGTATACAAATACTCAGGGGTTATTTCACAAAAAAACGCTTTTATAGGTATTATTGTTTAAAAATATTGATTAAAGGCCTATTTTAATGTCTCAGACTTATGAATTTAGATTATACAGCCTCCTAATCCCCATTTCGCCCGTTTAGTGTACCTGTCGACAGTGTGATACACAAGCATATGACTGAACCCTAGCTTTCCGACCGTTTCAAAATAATGTGTATATAAAACGATCTGAAAGCTCCATACCCAGTTCATAAAAAGGAATCAGGCCTTTAACAATGACGGTGTGTTAAATGGCGACAAATCGAATGAAGATTCTTAAAACATAATAAATGCATAATGATTTCTTGTATTTACGCGAACACTATATCGGGAATATAAAAACATAACTAAACGCGGTAAAATCCGTAAATAATAGTTTCAAATGTGTTTCAAATTCCAATTCAGTAATAATAACTTTTTAAAATTAACAGCAATAACATTATTTATAGTTAGCATATCTTTCAATTAGCATTTTATATACTTTTTACTCTTACTATTGTAACAAACGGCGGATACTTAGTAGATGGCTAAAAAACCATCAGACTTGATATCATTACGAGAGGCCTATGGCCAATGGTAGACTGTGGCACCGTTTTTTCTTTGAAATTCATTCGAAATTGAAATCACACAGTATCGATACGTCCTACGATTCACTTTATGAGAAAAATTTATTCTACAATTATAGCTCCGTACAAATGATTTAAGTTCTTTACAAGTATATATTTGTATTAAAATACGTAGCATTTTAATATGTATGTATTTTATATATTATAACATGTATCTCAGCATTAGTTGTCGAAACACCTACATTATTTCATTTCTGCATTACCTGTAGGCAGATAATGCCTCCGGCATTAAGTCCGCCTATATACAACGTGTTGTATAATAAGTTAAATAAATAAAAACTTAAACAGTACAATAAATACAGACAACAATAGGCTGATGACTATAAATCATTCATGAATAGTCTAGTAATTAACTTTAACGCCTAGTTAGCGAGCGTCATCACGAATATGTATACTATTCATAAACTGTTTGAAACATAGTCCTAGACAAGGGTCGGGGCGTCGACTATGAATAATTCAATTCTTAGAGCTTGGGTTACTTCACTATGAAAGCTGTCATTTCGAATAACATCATACATAAAACGTGTTAACAGAAAAGATCTGCTAGAATTTATATGATTATTAAAATTTGATGTATATAAATGAATTTTATTCTATAGGATAGCTATGATGTTTAAATACTTTTTCATCACAAAATAAACGAGAACTGCTATGGTATATATGTCCAAAAAGTTTTTACACAATTTATTTAGTTCGAGTAGTTTTTTAGGCTTCTCAAAAAAAAATTTTGTCCTAGTATTATTTTGCCTTACATAGTGATTTGTCTTTTAAACATAAAAAGCTTTGTAAGTGCATCGTATGATTCGGGCACAGTTTTCCTTACGTCTTGAAATCTCTACTTCTATTTGACATCAGAGAATATATATGTAAAAATACTAGATAGTACGTATCAATCTCTTACCTTTTTCCTCCACCAATCAACAGTGCAACCACTATGATCTTCCGTTTTGAATGGTATAGAAAACCAAGAAAACTACAGGCTTTAAGGGATGTCTTCTTAATTGTCAGGAGACTCAACTGTAACCTCCTTCGATTGAAATTGTTTGCAAGTGTCCTTAAGCTGCAGGAGCAATCTGGAGTGTTATCTAATTGCAATAAAAACAAATTGCAAACCTGACTCATTGCACTTATTAAATGCTGATGGTTTTTGTATATTCATACTGAAAATGCTATAATTCGCTATTTGCATTCGTTTGTATTCGTTTTTATTTAGTAAGTTAGCCAAAATGTCTCAAAGATGCCTCGAAGCTAGATTGCTTTGAAAGCGCTGAATATCCGTCAATTTAAACGTTTATTGATACCGCCGCTCCTGAATTATTTATACGTAGCCGTCGTATGCGGGTCAGAATCAATCAGGCCATTCTGGAATTGGTTGTTTTGTGCAAAGGGAAACATCTAGTTATATTTTTCTAGGCTATTATTTGAAGGCAAAGAGCCATTTATTTTGATTACATTTAATTTATAGAAAGTTTAGTATAAACGGAAAATAGTCTAGACATGTATTTTAGTTCTTTTCGTCAGAGCTTCTTTAGAACTACGTGACAGGGCTTGCCTTCCGTCTTAGTGTCCATGAAAACGTTAAAGAACAACTACCTAAAAAGACTACGTAAAAAAAATTCAAAAAGTTTTGGTAAAGTGAATCCACGATCGAACGCGGTCCAGTTCACTTAAAATTGCAATTAACAATTTCAGTGTTGCTGGTACGGACGACTGAACCCAAGACACGCGCTTTCTATCCGTAATTCATACTAAACTGAATACTATAATAACCGTGACAGATGTGCATCTCAGCAAGTTATAAATATAATGAACAGGCCAACTTCAGCATGTAGGCAAAGAACGTGGCACGATTTCTATACTCGTTTTTCACTTAGTTCAGATAACAAAACACACAGTTCTGAAGAGAAATTTGCCTGATTTTTTAAATATATATTTAGAGAGATTTAATTATGTTTGTTAAAGTAAAACCATAAAAACAAATGATATTTATTTACATTAAATTATCATTCATCAAAAATTAAAATGTCCGTCACGTCACAGTCACGGACGCATCCTTTTTTGTATCGTTTTTATTAGCTGACTTTCGTGGCGTAGTCATTTTTCTTTTCACGGAACATGTGTCGTGTAATTGTGCTTTCGGAGGATTTGGACACAAAGCTCATTTTTTGTCTGTGGCTTTCCTTACTCTAAGTTAGATTTTAAATAATATTTTATATTCAGGTAAGAATCGCCTTAAACATTATTTATGTTACACATTTCTTGTATTTATGATGATCGATAGACTGATAAGTCAGACAGTAAATGGAAGTCGGTGAAAACCCTAAATAGCCATTTTTTGACATTTGTACCTTGGAAACTTTACCACTTACACGCATAATTTTAGAATACTGCTTTTCTCAATAACCTCAAGCTGCCCTGTAACCCCAAACCTAGAAGTTCAAAGGGATATGAAAGGGCCGAAATGGTTTTAAGTTTAAAGGTTTTAAATACCTCATCCAAAATCTTCGGACGATGACCGGCTCCTGTCATTTCATTCCAAATAAATACTGGTGAAAAGTTCGTTGAAACGACTAAAATGAATCTCTATCCTCTGACCATTCCAGTATATGATATACGGATATCAGAGGTGCCTCGGTGCGAGGTTTTGTTTAATACCATAATATCGTAGAACGTTTTTAAAAAAATCTATGAATCCTCCTGAAAAAAATATATAAAATACATATGTAATTATGACATGAACTAATCTGCTTCTGGAACCCGAAAGGCATGCTTTTCTGGCAGATTTTTCAAAAAAAAGAAACTAACACCATCGAAATCAATGCGAACCAGCTAAGTCAGCTTGTAAGTACTATTAAAAACATAACCAGGCTATACCGAGATCCATAACACCCGGCACCAAGTTGCTTAAGCTTGTAGCTGATCAAAATTATTTTGGGATACGTTACCTCCCAGCTTATTCACCAGGTTCGAACCATCGGACTACCATATATTTCCAACTATCAAGAAATTTCTTCGCAAAATGAGATTATATAGGATTATAATGACACTTAATCAAGTCCCTGGTCTTTCGCTGCAGGCTGTACCAGGAAGATTAGAGTTACTCGACGGGCTATGAAAGAGGCTATGCTCAGTTTTTCTCTACGTGATATCTACAACGACCATAACAGCAGCAGAAACGATCCACAGCAGAACTCCCTTGAGAATCAGCGAGCTGTAGAGGCAATAAGCACTCAGATCTGACAATCAATGTAGAAAGTTTCGAGTGGTAACCTCGCCACATACAAAATTGAGTGAAGACTTGCCCCCTATTGCTGGAAATCGATGGATACTGATGGCTTAAGACCGATCTTTGTGGCTATCTTTGGCCTATTTTCAAAAGTGAACTAATGACAGACTGTAATGACGATGATGATGAATCCTCTCCTTGAATTATTCTTTATCTCCCCGCGTCCAAACTTTCGGTCCGATGTCATCCAGTCTCTACACTCGATGTGGTCGCAACGAATTGATGCACATGGTTGTTTTATATTGATATTAAAGACGATATTAAGTAGTTTATTCTGGTAAATTATTAAATAAATAAATAATATGTTGTTCTACAACCCATTAACAATTATCTTGTGTTAGCGTAGTAAGAGTTTGCTACCCCTTTTCTTGATATACATATTTTATATTAGTCTTATTCAGTGCGTAAACAAGGACAGGCAGATTTATTTTCAGTCCCACATGTACCCTTTCAGGTAGCGCCTGATCGTGTTTAATGAATTATTTATTTCAGTTCTTACGTGATTCAGCCCTTGTATTGTTTCACTCGTAATTTTATGCTAAACATATACACAATTTGATTTGAAATACCGAGAAATTTTGGTAAGCTCATTAATTACAAGGTAAAAAATTATTTAAAAAAAATTTATTAAATGGAAGTTACGAATTATCATTATTATTTCGGCCATGTAAAGGCGAAACAATTGAAAAGAGCATGAGTATTCATTTTAATTTATGCTCATATGGTTTATTTTTTTTTCAGAAACATTAACGATGATGTTTCTGTTTCTTTCTGCACCAAATCTACAGTTAATTAGCACTAAAAATTGCAATTAACGAATTTAATGGTAATATGAACATCAACAATTTGTAGATTATCACCTGTAAATTTAATATTTTATTAGGACTTGTCTAATTTAATCTCGTATAAAATTAAAATAAAATATTTCATTCATATCTTCCAGATTTATTTAATATTTAAATAAAAATTTCACATGTCTCCTTACACACGTCGAAGTAAATATGGTTTACTTAATGTATTTTTGTACTTTCTCCCGCAAAGTGATACCTTCACTCTTAACTAACCTTAAACAAAAGTAATTTAAAGCACATTTGACACAGCACCAATATGATATAAAAGTAGAGTAAAAAAAAATATGTTTTTTAATTACATATGTATAAATATATATTTTATATATTTTATTTATATTTAATGAAAACGTCAATCATTCTTGTGATCATTATTATTTGTAAATAGTGCCATTTTTTATTATTGAACAAAATACGTTTTTGAAACAAATTAAATAGCCAAATTAAGTGCAAGCGTCCCAGGAACAATGGGATAAAATTATGTTTTCGGATGAGTCGGGATTCGGGTTTAGGCCTGATACAAGTAGGGTGCGAGTGTACCATCGGCCCGGAAATACTGAAAGGCTCAGGTGCATTCAGGAAGTTCATCCATACAGCGACTGTTCCTGGGTCCATGTTCTGCGTTCTGTAGAGAAGGTGTAGACCATTCATTTCGACGAGCGCGATTCCCGTGACGTATCGGTGGGCGTCGAGCTCGTAGGCCGTACTCATGCAGTCGATTTCACACAGTTTGGGGACTTACATCAACACCGTTTGAATTTTGTAGCCTTAAACTGATCTCTCGAGCGGTTAACATCGGCAGGCGTCTTGCAGTCAGTTGTATGTACCGGTCTTGCCGAGTGGTTGTACTCCTTTTACGGCCTGAATGCTGTTCAGCGGGTTCTCTTGTATTATTGTAGCGCTGCCAAAAACGACAAAGAACACTTCTATGAATGCCAAAATGCCGAGATACCTGAGATTGATTACTTCCCGCTTGCAACATCCCTACAGCTCTTTGCATTTCATTTGCCGTCAAATGACGTCGCTCCATGACGTAAAGAATATCTAACAATTAAATTTTGCCGCTAACTTTATTTAAATGGTTGGTAAAATTATAAAATGTAGACTAAGCGTAGCAATAAAAACGCACTTAAATTCAAACAAATTCCCTTTCATTTAATTTTATGAACAAAACAAAACATAATCGAAAATTTTTTTTTACCTTTTATTTAAGTTTACATACCTACGCACTTTGAGTGAGTAAAGACTAAGAAATTAATTAATATAAATGGTAAATTTGTAATATCATGCATGTTGCTTAGACTTTTTTGATGTGTGTGTCTATACAGTTGACATTTGGTGTATGTTATGTTAAATTTAATCTCGTAACGTCGTATACAACCTGTGTAAATAACTCAGGTCAATGTTATCAGACAGGTAACTTAGATACACCAAATTTCATGTCGATGTGAAGTGAAATCAAAATAAATATCCACTGTGTGGCTGAGATCCCTCACCAACTACAAAAAGAGCTCTTTAATCCTGCTATTAAACCTGCCTTCAACCTAAAGGTTAAAAAGCCGCATTGAAATTGGTCCATGCATTTGACAACATGATCCCATAGTCAGACAAAAGGTTCAAATTTATAACGTCTTTTTGCGTCGGATGTTGAAAATGGGAATCAATGCAAGTTAACTGCGAAAGTAAAGCCAAAAGCGCCTGCCCTATGATAATACCTTTTACATTCTAGTCACGATTCTACTTTTGTAATAGATTTTCGTTAGGCACTTTGCTTATATTAGGCCAAGAAAATTTAATACATAAAATTGAACAGAACTTAGATAGTTCCCATACAAGGTTAAAATATCAAGTTTAATTCATTCAATAAGAAATCGTTAGAATAATATATTTTCTTTTTATTTGGAGAAACTATTATACTCAAGAGATAAGGTGGAGCTTTTTGTAGTATTGTAGTACGGACAGGCAGACATTTTTAACATTGGATTTGGTTAAGTAAATTGCAGCATTTATACGTTTTTTGCATCACTAAAGATTTTCAACTCAGACTCTTTTGCTTTACTTTTGTCCTATTAATGCAAATTGATGTCACACACATTAAAAAAATTAAGTATATACAATGCAAATGTTTTATCCAACCTTTTTCTCTACACAACTCTCAAATTCTTTCATTATTACTTTCGTAATGCGTGTTTATAGATCTACCATTTCTCTTTGAAAATTAACCACATCGTTAACAATTTCTCCCTCGGGGTTAGGGCCAGGACAATTATAAACTTTAACGCTTTGTTTAGCGTTTATCACCATGGATGGTTACGCTATTCATAAAGGTCTTGTGACAGAGCCTCGGACAAAGGCTGGATAGTTGTGTATAAATAATTCAATACTTGATTCACAAATAATTCACCTATGCTATAAATAATATGAGTGTTTATACGGTTATTTTAATTAATATGTAAATAAATGTTTTAAAGTACGTTTAAATCATATCGAAGAATTTATATTTCGACATTAACACCTTGTCTAACGTAAAATAATAGGTTAAATAATATAAAATGTACTTAATAATAGTTATAGGTCATGACAGGGGATTTGCCTCCTAATCAGGATACTCATTTTGAACACCTATATGGAGGGGTCGTACCAATGAATTTTTCGAAACTTAAGTCCGATTTGTATCGTTGCCTTATCTACTAAGACGGCGACAGGCTAACAACAGTATCACGTTGACCCAAATAAGTTCTGGTTAAGTGTGTTGAAGAGATTTAAAATGTATCGACCTCTGACCACTCAGTATTGGGGATACGATCCGATTTGATTTATTTATAGCGACCTTCTTCATGTCAAATCGTAACTAATTTAAATCTTTGGGCAGCAAGATCCATCTGAGATATGTATACTATACATCAGGCTAGAACGTTAGCGTTGGACAAAGGTTAGGGAGTTGACTATGAATAATTCAATATTTGGAACATAGGTTTCGTAGACAAAAAGCTCCAATTTCGAGTTAGAAGATTGATGAACTCTTTGCGCGAATGGGTAAATGAATCGCTTGTACATTGCCTTTGCCGAGGGGAATCAGACTCTTGAAGATATATTTTATTGGATCAACCCTTGTCAAGTCATAAACTTAAAAATATATATTTTTTTTACGAACTTTTCAAACTAGAAATGATACTAGAAGGGTTTTACTAACCTGACAGTTGGTGCTAATTTTTGGACATTTATGGGTCCTTGGTTTCAATCAAAGGTCGCAAAGTATTTGTTTTCGAATCTGGTTATATTATCTGGCGTCCCGTGTCTCTATTGCTGCTTCTATCTTATCGCATAAAACGTTACATCGGGCAACATATAGGAAGATAAATACGAGTGAGTACCTTTATGTTTGTGTTTACGTATTCCACGTAGTTCGTAACTGCTAATAGACTAATCACAATCATTAAAAACAAAAATTATAAGTACAGTCAAAAACTAATATATATTACTATAGCATCCTTGGTACATGAAGGAATACTAGACAATAGAAATATTTAGGAGGAATACTTATCTCTAACTTCCAGCGAAACTGGCATGAGAATTAAAATATAATATACCCGTCATTATGTGTAAGCAGAGTTATTCCCGCCTATTATTTCCCACTTTTTAATTTAATACCTTTTAATATTGTTATAAGACACCTTTTGTGACAGAAATAAATGTGTAAAAAGTAATACGTAATATGTGATTTAAGTATACATTTATCCACCACACAAAGCCGGATTGCGTAGAAGAGGCTATATATTCGCCGTTTATTGGAGCCACTTTTCCTGAATTATTTATCCTTTGCTGCCGTCTTGTATGGGTCAGAATCAATCAGACCGGCATAAATTGGTCGGTATGAGAAAAAAGAAATCTTGTTTGATTTATGAGTCAGCGTGATTTTCGTGTCGATAAAACTTGATTGTAAGCCTGTAATTTTATTTTTAATACAACTAATGGTAATAAAATATCTTACAATTCACATAATGATAAGCCGTAGCCTGTAGACACCTACCTACAATGATTATCAAGAGTGGGTTGTTCAAATTTGGAAAATACTCTATGACGGATAACAGGTATAAGTTGTATGCCATCGGTCGGCATCTTTGTTTTATAGGCATTATATAACTTACACATGATATTGTTGCTTCTTCAGGCATATACTCGTATGTATTTCAAAAGAATACCTTACATATTAGTAACATTTTTTTTTACAGTTTGACAGTAAGTCGTTTTCATATATCATACTTACGGTCCCTCATACTTGGTCCATGAGATTATGTTAATTCCCCATTCAAATGACAGATTAATCCAACGTTAATTTGTTTTCGGTCTAGCAAGTTTAGTGATCAAGGATACTCCATCCCAACGTCAGACCGTATCGGATAATTCGTGCCCCTGGAATTCTACTTATGTAGATTACTTACTAGAATTTTTGATGTTAGTTCTACTTTATACATATAATAATTACCATAATCAATTGTATTTGCAATAACTAAAGTCTAATAATTAAAATTAACATAAAGGCTTCGTAGCTTGGTAGCGTATTATATTATATATTAATATTTTAGCGAGAAAAAAATGCGACGTCTCGTGACGGGGCTGCAACAAGTGAACATATTTCCATTAAGCTATTTTGCAGCCCACATCAAATCATATTCCAAATAATTTCATCAAACGTTGATTTATATTGATGAATACGTCTATATTTATTTATTTATCTTTATTGTTATGCCTTTATAGAAAAGAACGCAAAAAACGGACTTAATGCTTATAGGCATTCTCTACCAGTCAATCTATGGTGTGGTGAAATTATATGGTAGATACAACAAAGTACTGCAAAAAAACTCATAAAAACTTAATTACTAATAAACACCCATACATATATTACATAAATAAAAACTAATGAAATGGATAAAATTACTATACATTGAAAGCTACATTCATACATATATACATACACACATACTAATAAAATAACTATAGTCTAGCTAGTTTTATAAAAAGTAAAGCTTCCTACTAATATAAACACTGACTTTCATGATCACGGAATATACCAACGTTAGTATTTTAAAATTTAAAGTGTCTTTAGTTAAAAAGTTAGCAAGAAGTGTGGAATCGTTACTTGGTAAAATTTTCATAACAAATAAATATGTATAAGTAAATTTTCGAGTGTGAATCCCTCGTGAATGTAATACGTACGAACATAATAGACTATGATAGAATACACATATACTGGCTAAATCAAATGTTCACGAAGAATAAACTAAGTTGACGTTAGTCCAATATCAAATACGAAAGCTGATCTGAGTTGCACGCAATCAGTCTAAATTGGATTTTGTGGCGAAACTGAATTTTTTTACGCATTTGTTTATCATTTTAAAATCTATGTTAAGTTGAAACTGAGTGTAGAATACCGATTTAGTGTAATAAGTTTAGTAATAGTAGAAATTGAAGTAACATTTTATCTGGGCTGTGTTTTTTGATCTGTGTTTCTTGAATTGGTTCTTTCCATTTTTATTTTATGGACTTTTATAAACTATGGATTCTCTTTCCATGCTTTCTCCTTCAAAAATGGTAGGTAGAAGAGGTTGTATATGAAAGAAATAGAAGACAATTTAATCAATAGAAACCGGCTTAAATATTATTATTCCGCTATTTCGCACTTAATAACATCTGTATTTAATTTTCCTTTTTTACTTTAAAGTAAAGAATGCTTTGTTTACAATATGAACCGCTTCATTGCAGCTAAGTTGCTTTTACCATTTTTTTAAATATTAATTTTTTGCGACGAATAGCTTGTAAGATTATATACATACTTAGTCCAACAGCTCACCACGATATTTTGTAGTTATTGCCAAGTTAGCGATATAGTGATTTAATATCTCATACAGACAATTAAATAGAAGCCAATTAAAAACATTTATTATAATATATAAATAAACGTAGAAAACTAGATCTGACACGTTAGGACCTAGTAAAGTAGAGCACTATTTTACTTTAATCAAATAACTACAAAGTGCGATACGAGATATACTTAATTTATAAACTATTTGTCACGCTCGTTTTGTCTTCTTTCGTAATAAATCTGGTTTATTTAAATAAGTATTTTTTTGGAAATCTTTATAATTAAATAATTATAACGTGCCGCACTTTTAAACTCATTTTAATTTACGTTAAGCAGGATAATGAACTTTTAGTAAAACATAGTTAGACCCATACATTAGAAGGGTTCATTAAACAAAACTATTATAATAGAATTTTTACGTCAGTAATACTATAATTTTGTATATAATTATTTTTCTACATTTAAAGGACTTACGCAGATTGTTAGTTAAATATTTGTTTATGTATATTAACTGAAACTGGAAATGTTAGTACATAACGAGTTTCAGAACAGAAAATCGTTAATTTAGAAATAGAGCTTATTTAAATCGCTGCGTCAATCCTTGAATGTTATTTATTAGGAATAGATTAATTGCAGTAAAATTATAACAAATCCAAAATCTGACCAAATATGTTTAAGTAAGCTAAATTTTATTACAGATTATTTATAAAATAAAATAATAATATTAGTCAAAATAATTTCTATAAAATTTTCAATATAAGTATACAATAAATTTGAAAATTCGATAAGTGTTAGTGTTTTATAAATTATTTCGTTTTTCATAATTATTCATTTGAATCCTGTCTACCTAATAATATACAATGCTGCTTCAACAATGTCTGAAATGTTGAACAAATGAAATCACTCGAGAGAAATTAATCTTGCCGAGTCTCTGTTCGAAGGTTTCAGTTTATTGATAATGTTGTCCCAAGGTCCCAAATAAGGTCCATATTTCAATTACATTTATCAGTTTTCTTCGTTGAAGTAAGATTTAATTATAATCTTTTACGTAATACAATTTATAATAATACACTAACTTTTACTCGCACCTTCGTACGCCTGAAAACCGTACTTTTCATTCCAAATTTCCTTATATTCGAAAGTAAAACCGTTTTTAATCAAAAATCAAAGTATAGACATATAAGGAAGAATACTTTCAATTTAATAATAACATTAATTAAAATTCTCATACGAAACTTTGATTCCCTATTCTCAAGTACAAGTATTTTATTGTTCAAAACTATTCACTTAAATGGTGAACGTCTCTGGCTGCGAAAACATGGTACTAATATACTGCCACCAAACACACATTTCACCTCTTTAGGTGTGATTTTTTTAATCATAGCAGATGTCTACATATTGATGATTTGAAAAAAAATATGTAGACATCATTAAGGAACCTGCTGAAATTTAATGGTTGTAGGGTTTATAGTTCCTGATATTTCATGATTAGTCAGCGAGTGGTATTTTGCTTTATTTAATATACATTTAGATTGCAGCAGCGCAAATATAAAAATGTTGAGATTTAATTAATTATTAAAAAAAACAGATTTTGGTTTTGCTCTCATCGTTTTTAAAGAGAATCTAAATTAGCTATTATTTATTTGCATTCACGATTTTTAAAACAAATCTGAGGAATTGTTTACTCAAGCTTTCTTTTTATTCCTTAGTTATTGTGGTGCATCAATCGTTTTAAATAAATGTGTTTTAAAATTATCAATCTGTTGGCTGTTAGAACTGTACCATAAATTTTTAAATATATAAGGCAACCTTAGAAATCGATTTCAAAATAATTAAACGGTACTATCTTCAGAAAGTGTTTATTCATATTTATGACTCTGCTATTGTTGATCCATGTTTTTGTGAAACCTGATTTTTACGAGATGATTTATTTTTCATTTGATTAGTATACGCACTATTATCTCGACCATCTTCTTAAATTACAGCTAGATTGTTTTTTTTTATTATTAATGTCACCTTTTTAGACCTACTTAATGAATTTTCACAAACAGTTTTAAGATATTTCTTATTTTCTCGATCTCGATTCTTTTAGCTTTGTCTTTTTCTTACAATTTTTCAACCATGACAATTTAAAATGTTTTGATATAAAATTGAACAACGGTTGATGCACTATAACACAAAAACCTAACAGTCCATTGTGACATCACTTTAAAGTGTTTCCACTCTGGACTGACAGATGGCGTTCCTGCAGAACCGCTCCATATCGCTGGTGGACATGTACATCGACAACTCGGAACCATCGGAGAACGTCGGACAAATACATTTCTCGCTCGAGTACGACTTCCAGAATACAACCCTGATATTGAAAATCATACAGGTAATGTCTGTTTACCTTTCATTAACTTTTTTCAGCTCGGAAAATCGTCAGCAGAGTGAATAATTGATTAATCTCCATACGTTGTTGTGTTATTTTATGCTGAAACTGATTTAGCGTCAACACATTTACTCTTTGCCTACTTGCATCAAAATCGCTTCAATCAATTGTAATATGATCAAGAATAAATATTTGTAGATATTACGTCGTTTGATAGAGCTTGGTATCAAACGACTAAGTATATTTAATTAACAACTTATAAGCTATTAGTAGTGAGTAAAGTGGTATGTATTGGTGAGTTTGGGCAAATCATCTAAGAACCCCGACTTGCTGGCGTTTTCTTGGAGAGAAAATAAAAGAGTTGGCCAACAATAGTCTTGGATAGACTTATGCAGAAGAAGAAGAATAAAAAAGAAATTTATGCCCAACGTAATATAATAGTCGCAATATAATTGCAATATTGGCGTCTACGTATGCTGATGTAATATTTAAATCTGTTTATATAAAATATACAATCGCAGTATTATCACATTGAAAGAAATAGTCTATACAAATAATTGCCTTCGAATCTATATATATTATAATCGTCATGACACTACAACTAAACACAAAATTACAAAACAACATCACTAAAATTAATGTTGTTGCATTATAATGTGTATACTGAAAACATTTTTCTGTTCTTTTTTATTACTTTAATGTAATTATGTAGTCGATATTAATTAGAAAGTAAAATAGTAAAACACAATGATAATACGATATTCAAACTTCGAATGTGGTACTTGTACCATACAAGTCACATTGTGCTATATCTCTGTTAGCTGGTGACAATAAATAAAACATATGTACGCTAAACAAAAAGCAAATAAAGAACCTTGAGCATCACTTTCTAACTACATAGCAAATAATATCAGAACCTCGTGAATGCAATGCATACAGTGGTTGGTTATAATGTTGGAAACGAATGCAAATTTCTGTTTATAGCTTATCTATATCATCTTGAGTCTTCAGCTTAAATCTTCAACTAAATTTTTTTTTGCGTTGAAAAGGTGTACGTCACCGTTCGGTCACTAAAGACAGTGACAAATTATATCGAGATCAGGATTATGTGCTGGAGTGATTAAAACCCCTTACGTTGAAATAGTCGCTGATACTAAATTTCATTGCGTTTTTTAGAAACTATTGAGTAACCAATAATTGAAAAAAAAACATTCAACAGTATATACTAATTAGTCTCTCATCGTCTAGATTTTACGTCGTTACAACATGCCGTCCCGTTATGAACTTTAGTAAAATATCTACTTACAATATAGGGCAAGGATTTACCTGCTAAGGATCTGAGCGGTACCTCGGATCCTTATGTGCGGGTCACTCTACTACCGGACAAGAAGCATCGTTTGGAGACGAAGATCAAGCGACGCACGCTGAATCCACGCTGGAACGAGACCTTCTACTTCGAAGGTTTCCCGATACAGAAGCTTCAAAGCCGAGTAAGTACTATGAAACTTTTTGCTGGTGGTGCAACAACTATTCAAGGAGGTCGTGAAGGTAGGTACTACCACAGTGCCAATTAATTTGCTCCTAAATAAAAGAATGTAAGCAATAGCTCGTGAAATTACTAGGCATATGAAACAATTGATGTATTGGGGTGACTAGCTCAGTGCAATGTAAGGTATTCTACGATTCACACTACCATATCGGAATTTCAAAGTTCAATTGGAATCAGTTGATATAGTTATATAATTAAAATATAAAAATTATTATCCTTTTAGATCTGGACTAATACAAATATCACTCAGACTAACATATTATTTTTTTTTAATTTTTATTGTATTTAGTAGGAGTAATATTTTTCCAAAAATTAAAAGATTCTAGTATTATTTATCTCTCTAGTATGATTTTCTAGTATCAGACACCACACCTGTATCGCAGCTGCCCATCACCGATCTGGTCATTTTCGGTCACAGGCTACAGATCCTTATTAGCATTTCCATTAGTTAGTTTTAACGACACCTATGTGAAGACGTGTTCTAAGGCCGCCACGATTTTTAATACATGATTGCTGTTAAGTTTTGACAAAAGTCGTTTTGTCTGTTAAGAATTTAACTGTAGCGTATACAAAGAGTTTTAATTCCATTTTAACTATTTTTTTTTTTAAATTGTACACGTAATCAACGACACGGGGTGTAATGATATATAAATATTTAAATTCATCATACAAATTTTTGCCCCTAGCGGTATTCGAACCCGCAACTATCGGGTAATCAAATAATAAAGGTTTAAAAATATTTAACTTATCTTTTTCAGGTTTTGCATCTACACGTTTTTGACTACGACCGCTTCTCCAGGGATGACTCAATCGGAGAAGTATTCTTGCCTCTTTGCCAGGTAAGACGTTAATTAAGGAAACAATCGTTTCTCCCATCACAATTTCTCCATACATCTCTATAATTGTGGGTTTTTAAGAATGAAAGCTACACTTCTCAAATGGGGCTGGCGGAATACATTTGAATATTAGATCGAAATGGATATATCTTCACTCCCGATAGTAGATTCTAGATTAATATTTTGCTTTAAGTTTTCATTAACGCGGTTTATAAAGCGGGAGTGTACCATCTCTTTCTCCATTTGCCAACTTCACCTGTACGTGGTCCACATTGCTTGCAAGCAAACGCGACTCTGGTGACCGAATGATGGAGAAATATCCATCCACTATATGCCTAACCCCAATGCTAGTGAGTGGGTACCGGCACTGCGCTCACCAACCCGCTTACCTAGCGTGGTGAGTAAAGACAAACCTTCCGAGAAGGTTCAGCAGTGGACTAAAATAGGCTGATCTAATGTAGCAAAAGCGGGTTTGTTAATTGTTTTGATTGGAATTCAAATTATATCTGTACATATCCAATTTACTGTTAGTTAATTAATGAACCGTGGTAGCCTAATGTTCAGAGCGCTCACTTTTTTTAGAACTCGAGTGACTTGTGTTTGATCCCCGGCTAAAATTGCTAAGAGAAATTTTATGTGTTTTATTTACCAAGTGAACTATTTTAGCTAGTGATTTCATAATTAACTTCGCATGCGCAATTACTTTGAAATTTAGTATACTGACTGAGTCTGTCAACATTTTTTTTATTTTCATAAGAGATTTAAATAAATAATAGTGAAGTAACTTACACAGTAATCATGTACGATCTACACAATAGGCACATCAAAACTTTTTACTACAGTTGAGTAATGTAAGTTTCGAAATATCATTTCCACGAATAGTAGAGTAAGAAATGAACGTGAAAATAATTTGCGGCACAAAATTAGAAGGCGGTGTAAAAGGGAAACTTTTACACTGTAATTTAAAGGAGGCTCGTTGAATTTCTTATACGTAAAGTTCTGGTTAAATTACAATTCCTACAATAGCTATTTGTTAAGCTGGGTGCTTGTTTCGTGTGGCATAAAATTAAATGGAGACATTTTATAAGTAAAATACGACCAACATTATTTTACTCTCATTGTAATAATGTACAGGTATTTCAACGTACGTTTACGAACGTAACTTATGAAACGTAACGTAACGTTACGTTTTACAAGTATTCTTTATTCTCTAATAAACTATTTAGAAACTACTAGCGAATCGCACCAGCTTCGCACGGACAGATCTCTAGATCTAACTATATAAACTCGACTTGACTTTGAATGTGTTATAGATATAATTTGTATGTGTAATAGATATAATATTGCGCGTGCATCATCTGTTTGATAGACAAAGCTCTAGCGACCGATTCAAGGCAATAAATTTCACAAACTTGTCTCATCACTAGTTTGTAGCAGCAGCATCATCACTCAGATTGTCTACCGTTCTCAATGATAACTAAATAACTCACATTTAAATGCTTACTTTTACTGATTGAAGTTAAGAAGTTATAAGTGTATGTACAGATAAACGCGAATTGCGGTTTTTTGTATACTACTCATATTTAAAGATTATTTCGTTGTGTATATATTTTCTTATTTTAAGATCAAATATCTTTAAACTTTTAGAAGTTAATAAAATAGTGGTGGTTACATTGTTCATTATTATTATCTTTTCTCCAGGTGGACCTCAGTGAGAAGCCATCGTTCTGGAAAGCTCTAAAGCCTCCAGCCAAAGACAAATGTGGCGAGTTGCTGACGTCACTTTGTTACCATCCCAGCAACAGTGTTCTCACTTTGACGCTCTTGAAGGCTAGAAATCTGAAGGCCAAAGACATAAACGGAAAGTCAGGTAAGGTTAAGGCTCAGCACAAATTTCAAAGTAAAAATGAGAATTTTTCAACAAATTTCTTAATAGTGTCGGCCTCTAATTAATTTCGATTATTTCACTAATTAAGTTACGTATTCAAGTAGTTGAAGTAAATAATTGAAACATCTAATATAATATCTAAGATTAAAAGTTAATGTTATACTTTAAATATAAAATTTAACACCTTCTCACCCCTATCATCCATAATAATAGGCAGAGACTATGTATTCTATGTACCAAGACTCAGCGTAGCCACTCCGGGAGATACTCGTAGAGCCTCGTAGCTGAGTTGACTCCCGGAGGTTATCATGACATCTTAGTCACCCCTGAGAACAAAAGGGTAGTAGATCCTTACGTCGCTATTACACGACTAAATAATTGGAAATACTCCAACTCTTCCTTCAAAATGCAACCTACAATTACACGTGCACACTGCTAATTGAGAGATGAATGTGATAGTATCATGAAATATTTTGTCTAAAGATGTATCTAACTACAGGATTTACGTGTAATTCTGTTAACACCATATAATAAGAACCTTTACAAGCAATCTCTGCTGTCTGTAAGTTTGTTCCGATAAGTCTGAACAAGAAAGTATATAAAATGACAGACATAAAATGGGATTTGTTGAAGTTTTTGTGTGAAAGGAATATTATGATGATAGGGACAGGCAATATTCAATTAACGGTCCGTTCGCGTTGTGGCCAAGCATTTAGCTACGGCGGTGAGATCCACAGGTATGATTTTCGCACGACACATGATCAACAAATAATTGTTTCCTAGCCTGAGTACATATATGTGTAATTTATGTCTATAACTCGCCTCCTCGAACCAGGAAAATATCCATCATTTAGCTTTGTACACAAATAAATAAATACAGCCGTAATAATTTTTTTTTAAATATAGATATATATTTATAAATTTAAACAATTCCATTTAAGAATGGTTTGAATTCTTACTAAAACAAAAACCGAAAAGTGAGCGTTTCTTTAAAGTAAACGCTTAACTTTACTTTACTATTATATTTTGATGAATTCAAAATATCTTGTAGTTAGTGTAAGCTTCATTGTAGACATATAATGACCAAAAGGTCAGATGATAGAGTCGTCCATAGATTCTAAATAGGTGGGCAGACATTTGAGTTTGACGACTTTAATTTCTGACGGGGTAGGCAGCAGTAAAGAGGTGACCACCCTTATATTCCTGTTCTGCAACTTCAATGTATGACTGAGAATATATATACACAATGGGAGTTGTAAGAACGAACTATTTTTTGGACGTGGTAGAGCCAAGCGGTAGCTTTTGCTACTACTCGAATGGGCCGGCACGACCGGGGTAGTACCACGGTTTCGCAGAATACTGGCGTGAATCTTCACGAAGCTTTTCGTGATTCTGCGTTTCGTTCGGAGAGTGCGGTAATCGTAGGTACTCAAGCCCTTTTATATTAAATTCCAGTCCAGTATTCATGGGCTGCAGAAGCCACTTACCATCAGCAGGATTGTTAGCTCCTTTGGGACCTCAATCCGATTAAAAATTACTGGCCGGTGAGTGTGGCAAACGGAGGCCCACTTCCCCACTTCCCTCTTCCCTCATCCTCCTGCGCGTCCACCCTCCCATCCCCCAAATATCCAACGCATGGAGCTCCTCTGGTATTGCTGATGTACGTGGGCGACGGTAATCACGTACTATTAGGTGAGCCGCTTGCTCATTTGCCTCCTTAATTAAATAAAAAAAAATACTCTGTAAGTTGAAAAGGTTCATGATAATAGTAATGAAAGTAACTACAAACTAGCTAACTTCAAAGGTATGAAGAAAGGCTATTCTGAGATAACCGCAGTGACACGAGCGTAAAGTACATAGCACGCTGCCTAAAAACATATCAATGATGAAACTCAAACAACTATGTAGAGATTTCTACGTGTAGATTGACAATAAATTACACAATTAGATTGACATAAAATATATCTAATGATAACAGATAAATTTAGTCTCAAGATTTCATAATTAAAAAAAATCTTCATCCCCAATTTCTCATATTTTGCATCGCCAAGCCCTCTTCGCTGTATATAAATCAAGATAAGATCTTGAAGCAGGCACACCCAATTAAGTAAGTCTCGTTTTGCACGGAAACTGGACTATTTGAATTATAGCCTTGCCTTTTTTTAGGGCTGATCGTTGGAAAGGGTATTCAATTATTTGTAATAAAAACAAGTTAAAGGTATTATTTACATTGCCTTCAAGTTTTGTAACTTTGTGTAATGTCGATACTTTATATTTATTTTACTTTATTAAAGACTGGCAGAAATAAAAGATAATAATCACACCTGAGGGAATAAATTACACCGCTACACCCCACGTCCTCTTTTGTTAAACACTGTACAGTTTCAATCACGCCGAAATAATATTTATCCATCAGTTTGGATTTCAGTATACAAAATTATATCCGACAATAATGTTTCTACTAAAACTATAAAATCATAATTACAACTAATTAAATTAAATTTTAATTCTGTTATTTTTGTTTTGGTCTTCCCCAATTAATTAATAAAATATATTTATTTTATTACAATACATTATGAAAAAAATATTTATTTAAGTTTAATATTGTGACATTATTTATCATGCTACCCCGCCAAATTAAGTGCAATAAATAACTTAAGTTACCTTTTCCGCTATACCACAAACAATTTCACCTTAACTAGTTCCCCATTAATATAATACCGTGTTATTTTTTGTATTTATTTATTTTATAACCAATGTATATTCTCAAATTTTGACAAATAGTATGAGGAAACCTTCATAGGTGGTGTGTACACCATACTAGTATTCACTGATATGCGTTCATTCGAATATTTGCATACTGCGGTACCATTGCGTTATACAATTCAACGAATATTGTAACATTAGTTACGTGGGTATACTGCAAAAAGAAATCATACAAAAGGAGATACAGCGCCACAGTGACTAAATATCTACTGATTTGGATACTTGACATTTTATAACATGGTTTCGTTTATTCAAGACATGGCAACCAATTAACGGAACCATGTCTTAGATGTGAGAAATAACATGGAAGAGATTTTATGGAGGAATAACTTCACAGGGAATTGTGATGAAGTATTTTAATGGAAGATAAGTCCCTCCAGATGTGAAATTGTAAAATATTCACATTTTTCTTAAGTCCAGTACCAGTGTACAACGGATGTGAACGCATGAATGAGCAATCTTCCTTAGCAAAATACTACTATTTTTGACCCACACGAGTTTAAAACCATTGGTCTTCGCACGTTTTCTAGCATTACTGAAATCTATATTATTTTTGAGTGTCAATTATTCTTTTATTTAATAGCAAATAGTTTGAGCAGCAGCGCCTGCGCAGTTAGCTTCAGCTTCCTGTGTAGTTAGCTTCAGCACGACATTATTGAGGCGGACACTGGGAACTCTTGGCGTCACGCGATTAACAGATCCAATGTCACTTTCCTTAATAGCAACACCAATCAGCTTGCCAACCTCCGTAGACAGGTGAACTAGATTTTCAGCTTTTCTTTCAGGAATATTTTGTAATTCGAGAAGTAAATTGTTTAATTTGTTTGGTGTTAATAATATATGATTTATCGTCTGTTACGTAACTCATAAATAAAAAAAAATTCAAACATTAGTTCACCTTGCGCAAATAGGTTACTCTTTTTGGTAACTCCGGATACGACCCTGCCGTAAGATGAGTGAGTGCATCTGTGTATGTGGGAACACTTACCTCACGAGCACTTGCGCCGTTAAAAAAACTCTGCGCAACTCGTTTCATCATTTTGGTTATTTAGTACCATAATTTATGTGTAAACTATAATCCTATTGTATTATAATTTTGCCGGTTAGTTTCGCAATGGAATGGTTTTTTTTTTAATTTTTCAGATTATGCACCATAAGAGTTATATCTACGTTTTAATTTTAAAATTTCTTTAAAGTTTTTTCTTGTTAAATTCATTGTAACGTCTGAAATTCTTTTTCTCTCGTTAATTAGTTAAAATATTAAAATAAATATTTTAATAATTGAAAAATATTTCTCATTAAATTATGAAAAGGTTCAGTATTTGATTCGGGGACTAAGAGCTTAAAAATTAATTATGACTGCCAACTGCGATAACCTGCATATAGGAGTGGCCATTCATTAATTTAAAATCTTTAGAATTATCTTTAGAGGAAGAGATTTAATTATCTACAGATTTTATTGATATTTGACTGTTAATTAATTATTACTACTACAATTCATAAATATTATGAATGTTACTTACGTTTTCGCTCAGCGCAGTTTCCGCTATTTCATAGCACGGTTCTTCGCTAAGAGTCAGGATTATAACTACCGCAACAAAGTCGTAAAACAAGAAAAATATCCTGATTTGGTAATGACAAAACAAGTGCGTGCGAAACTGCGGCGAGCGGAACAAATAAGTTCGAAAAACCGGTACGATTCCGAATAGGCTCTTACGGCCAATTACATATATTAATGGAAAAACAAGACAGGTACGGGAGCAAATACTTATACTTGCGTAAGTTGTTATGAAAGATGTAGCGTATAAGCTAGACCACTTAACTCGACATGCAGTCTAGTCCATTGAATTATTAATTCTTCCAGTAGTTGTTACACCATATCAAGTTGTAATAAAACTGACGTTTTCCGTAAATGAAAATTATTATACATCATATGTACCTGTGTCATGGTTATTGATTTTAGAGAACCAACCGATTCTTCTTACAGCATCTTCATAAAATGATAGATTAAATAACTCAAACAATACCAGAATAAAACAGACAGATTGATCTGTACACCGGAGATTGTGACGTTGTGCTCTGTAATGTAGAGAGTTTTAATTATTTTAATATATTTGGCAATTCCACTAACAAGGAGCTTTAATGAAGTTGATGATTAATTAATCTCATAAGCCGAGCGATTGATTGATCTGTATAAATAAAACACTCAGGGAATGAAACCCAGTCTACTGACGTATATATTTACACGGAACTAACGAATGTAAATACTGCAAACGATTTTATTTATTTTAACTGCGGTCAGGGGTTGATGTTCGCAGTATCAAAGCCTCACAACTTAAAGACTGCTATCCGATTGTTATTCCGCCATCCGTCGGAAGGCATAACATTTTAGAGATGGGAACGGGGTGGCAGATTATCTTATGCCACCACACGGTGTTCTGTGGCATAAGATATGTTAATATTTTAAATATTTATCTCATGCTGAAAAACTGAGTTCACGTCTTCATAATATCAGTCAATAATAATCCACTGCCGAGCATATGTCTAACCAATAGTTATCTAATAGTTATCTCTAAGAGTGAGTTGAGTTTATAGTCATCTTAGGTCAATGACAGCCGTGGTAGTCGAGTGGTTAGGGAGCTCGCTACAATTTCAATAGTACATGAGTGCCCGGGGTTCGATTCCCGGAGCCGTCGCCGTTAAAATAGTTATCAGACATTTTAAATGCTGATTTATCACATGCTTGGCGGTGAAGAAAACCTGCATAGACATGCAGGTTTTTGCAGACGCGAAATAGTAAAAAAATATTATTTTGTGTACGTGTGAAGCCAATCCGCACTAAAGCAGCGTGGCGGAGCCTTGCCGGCTCCAATCTCTCTTAAAAATGTTTGAGAGGAGCAGCAGTGTCCTTTGCCTTTGCCCAATAGTAGACATTTACAGGCTGCTACTTTACTTGTTACTTAAGTCAATGCTAGAGACAAATAACTTACTACCTCACTACCTAGTCCTACCTAGTACCTAGTTATTTTTCTTATGTGTCTCATTTTCAGATCCGTACGTGAAGGTTTGGCTGCAGTTCGGTGACAAACGTATTGAAAAGCGTAAGACGGCAATTTTCAAATGCACACTGAATCCGGTCTTCAATGACTCATTCTCATTTAACGTGCCCTGGGAGAAGATCAGGGAATGTTCCCTTGATGTCCAGGTCATGGATTTTGACAATATTGGTCGTAACGAATTGATCGGAAGAATACTTTTGGCAGGTATGTATCGTTTTTGCCTATTATAAACATTGAACCATAATGTTCGATAGAGTCCCTCTCAATGAAGTCACAGTAGCTCAGGTTTGTCAACCTTTAATTTCAACTCGTACTCAAATAAGGTAAATTTAATCTTAAAAGCATACAAACTTTTGAGAAAGAAAAACTACATATCGTCGTAAGTCGTAAGCCCATTCGAAAAAAAGGGAATCCGAAAAAAGAACGAGTAAATCTTTATATACTATATGCTTCCACACTTTGGTCAAATAAGCTCAACTCAAGTGACTACGGCATTAAATAAAAAAACAGTTCGTGGTGATTCACAGAAAAATATCTCTGGCAGAAATAATTCGTTAGCTCAAATACCCGAAACTATGTTTAACTTTGAGACTGGCAGATAGTTAAATATTCCTCCCGTATAGAGCTTCCAGAAAAGAAAGAAACAGAGGTTTTAGATACTTAAATTAGTTTGATCGAATTATACAGATATTTGTTTAAAAAAGTAAAGTAACCTGTCAATGCCATGGGCCAACTATCAAATAATTAACATACATATCTTCTTTGTTCCAGGAAAAAATGGGTCCGGAGCCACTGAAACTAAACATTGGCAAGACATGATTACGAAACCTCGGCAGACTATCGTGCAATGGCACCGCCTCAAACCGGAGTAAACTTATTGTCCTTCGAGAAAATCATTTTTTACCAGAGAAGTTAATACAAAACGTCATAAGACTGAATGGTTAACCAAAAAATCTAAAACGCCTCAGAAAAAAAAATCCTCTTCAGTCACTTCGTGGTTTCTAATACTGTGCACAATGTATGTTTTTGTTGTTGGGATATTCAAATCGTTTTTAACTTTGTTTTCTAATATATTGTATGATTTTATTACCTGAAGATAATAAAAGATAATCTTCATTATCGTGAAGGCATGTCGAAATATTGATTACTGCAACACACATTAAAATAATTACATAAAAAATATTTATAATTTTTAAACATATTAAAAAAATAGAGGTTCTTTTAACTAAATATCTCAAAAGCATTTGATATTTGTTTTATGTTAGTAATTTTGAAGCACAGACCTGCACGCTTACACTTCACGGACAAAATATGGCATCATGAAAAAGAATTACTGAAAATTAAAATATTCTGATCCTGTTATCCACCATTCGATACCATGAAAATGAAGTCAGAGTTTATTTGTCTTGTGGTATCTACTTATTAACATTAGTGGCATCCACAAAAACTAAACCCATCATATTAAAAAAAATATTCAGAGAAGAAGTCAAAAACATAGTCTTGGTGTTGAATATGTCGTTTCTGCTTACTCGTGTCTACATCTCTTTCTAATGAAATTACTAATCTCTACTAACTTTTTAAGGTTCTCGCTTAACTGTTTATAGTAAACAAATGGAAAACGAGTTATATTTACATTATGTTACATGCAATTAAAGTAAATCGGGTTAATTTTACGTAGAAATAATTATAAATTTTTAATGGAACGTTTATCTATGTGTTTGCAGCATATTTACCAATTTCCATTTGTTTATTATGGATAATTTGAAAGAAACCTTTTTCTCTAAAACTGTATAAATTATTGACGTTTTATTAAAAAGTTAAATGATCAATGTTAAGGTTATTATTAAATTGTTAGAAATACTAAATTAGAATATGTATTGTTAAATTGTAGTAAAATTATGAAAAAAAGTCGAGTTCACATCGCACAAAGAGTGTAGATATTTATGTTTTAATTATGATAATATGATTATTACGTATTATACATTTAATATTTAAAATTGTACTAATTCCTATAATTTCTGATTTATCAAAATATTGCTCAAAGCCATATCCAATACAAATAATTTTTCTTAGAGAGTTTCGATTGTTCACTCTTCATTAATTTGTTGCAAAAATAATCCATAGGCAATTTTCCTATGCCTTGTTTACATGCAACCCACTTCGTTGGCTATCAGTAGGAAAGTGTAGGAGAAAGGATCAGCGCAAGTATACATTTTAGAGTAAAACTCAAAAGGAAGAGCATTGATGTAGTAACTATTACGTGACATCTGTTAGCGAAGATTGAACATGTACGAAGTACTAAACAGAAAAGCGGCAGTGGCTGTATGTAAACGTAGGTCAAATAATCGAAAAAAAAGAATTGCCAACATGAACAGGCTTTCTTTAATTTCACGGTTCTTAAATTTAAAGAAAGGCGCAGAGGAAGTAAGTGGTTGGTCAATTTTAGGAAAGTATAATACGGTAGATAGAACGGTACTGTAACAATCGTCTACATGGTCATGTCAGTAAAATATTTATCTTAATTAACGCATGTATGGTCATATAAAGTATTAGTGTTAATCAATTGCTTGTTGTTACATGTTATTAAGCTTACTATTCCGTGAAGTAATTAGTTTCGATGTTGACATTGACGACTACATGATTCATCATGATTCAAAATTATATACATTTATAAGGGTTTTTAGAGACGTGTAGAATATTTTATAGATATACGTACCTACATACCAAGTAGCATGTTGTTGTAGGTGTTAGTCAGTTTGGTGTTTATGTGGATTAGTTGCGAAACGTGTTAAAGAATGTTAAAAAGTACAGTTATAGTAATAAAATAAAAAAAAACAGTATTCATTTGTAACCGAGCTTCGGAAGGCAATTTTAAAAGTTCGTCTACAAAATAAAGATAAAACAGGTCATCGCTTAAGATAATAATAATTAATCTTAGATTTAGAAATTGTATGAGCCTTAATTGATTACATTGATAAATGCATGAACACAAATTAAACCGTTTTAGCTATCTATGAAATGTCTGTTAGTGAAGCAAAATTGCGTCAGCAGTGGACTTAGTGAACTAGTTTAGAAAAGATCAGGTTTAGAAGCCTGTCCACATTGAACGCTCGTTTGGAATCCATATACTTACGTGAAAGAAATAGTGTCAACTTAATCGATATTTCCATCAAATATATTGATATCTTTTGATCTATCAGCTCCTACAATCTAGTTTAAATAGGCAGTGAAAGCTTAGGCATGTTGATGTTGTAATAGATAAAAATATACAAAGAAAATACTTTTAACACTCCTAGCTAACAAAGCTGAAAGTATATTTTTTACTATCGGGTTTTTGAACGCAGAATAGATGTATTTTAACAAGAACTTGTACTAAAAGGGGACAAAATTTCTCCTTAAAGCTTCTTCATTATTTTTGCTATGCATTTTAAGAACGTTAATTTAAACTATGTATCCGTTAACGCTTAGTAAGTTAGTTGTAAGCTATCATAACACTTTCACTATAATTTTCACGTCACGGTGTTTTATCAACGCATATCCTCGGTAGAAGAGTTAAATTAAAAAAATGTAATTATAAAAAGAAAGGTCAAAATGAGAGGAATTATTCTATAAATGTACATAAAAATAGAAATATTTTCATGCAAAATTTGACATCGCTACAAATTTACTTCTAGGTTATAAAGCTCACTGAATTTAATTTTATCTTCCTATTAAACTACCTCCATTATTTGTAACTGATATTTTCCAATAAAAAAGTCTTATTTCGCTACCAGGTATATGTTCAGCTGTTCACTTTAAATTGTTCCGATGAACTATTTTAAAACATATCATGTTTCTTTGGTACCAAATACGCCTTTAAGGAAAATATATTTTTATGAAAGTAATATTGAAAGAAATGGCTATATTTTTTGTCGCATACTTGTAATATTTAGTTTATCTGATCCAAAAATTATTCTAATAGTCATATACCTATACTTTCAGAGCGCTATGAAACAGACATAATATTGATTTTTTTATTCTTTAAAGCATAAGAAAATATAATTTTAGATTTTTGCTCCGAGAAATGAAATAAAGCAGACATATGTTTCCTCGCGCCCTTTATTTTTTAGGCGGGCTATTTTAAATGTTTGACAGCTGCTTTTGAATCGTTCTAAAATAATCGGCTCAAACGTAAATTGTAATCGCAATCGGTGTCTATTTTGTGCAATATTATAAATTGTATTGAATGTTAAAATTAGGTGAATTGTGATTCTAACAATATAGCTGGTTACTTTATCGTATAGTTAAATTAAAAACGTTTTGAAATATATGTAATATCACATACCGATAAGGAATCAGTGTTTAGATGATAGATGAAAGTTATAAAATGTATTTATAGATTGTTACATTGAGGACATTTATAAATTAGTTTAATTTGCCTTTTAAACTTTTATTACACTTGTTAATGTAATTTATATAAGAGATCTTGATTTATATTATATTTCGAGTTGGAGGCAATGAGGGAATATAGAGAAAGCACTATACTTAGCTTAAAATAACTTAAGGGAGGACTTGTAACAAACACTCGGGTGAAATTCATGATTTTAAAATCTAAATGAAATCTGTATATTATTTTTTCATGTAATTTCTGTAATTATGACCTCATGAATGCAGTGTTAATTTTTTTCACTTATTTTCTATGTCATTAGTTATATTGTACTATTATTATACGCATAATTAAAATATTGACAATCTTACTGTATTGCATATTCTTATATTTGTGACATTAATTATTCTCAAATAAAGTATTGCGTTAAATAAAGAACAGGTTATTTTTATTCGTTGATTTTGGGTTTTTAATGTTGGTAAAAATAAAAACAAGTTTAGAAATTTTGTGTTTATTGAATAACTTTTATATTATTATATGTATCAATATCACAATCGTTGCCTTAAAGTAGGCAAGTATTCAAGTAAAAAAGCCGATAAACTTCTAAAAAATCGACAATCACATACAAATCATATTCCGAACATTCTTTTATAAAAAGCAACGTACTTCTATTCTTCTCTAACAATGAAACAACAGTTATTTGTCATGGTATAAAGGACAGGAAGTGGGAAGTGGACTTTTGAATTTGGTATAAGTACTATTGTATATTCATTGTCAGTCATTTGTGTTAAATACCAATAAGTTTAGAAAGTGGATAGTCATTAACTATAATACAAATATTAAGTTAGCTGCGATTTGTGTACGATATTTTGAGACCAATCGTAATTCTTATTATACAAGAAAGAAACTCTAGTGTCACCTTGAAAACGCGTCTCGATTTAATTCAAATTTGGAACTGTCAAAAATTTCAAGGTGCTTTCAATTTTGAGCCTAGCTTAATAATTTTATTCTATAAATGTACATAAAAATAGAAATATTTTCATGCAAAATTTGACATCGCTACAAATTTACTTCTAGGTTATAAAGCTCACTGAATTTAATTTTATCTTCCTATTAAACTACCTCCATTATTTGTAACTGATATTTTCCAATAAAAAAGTCTTATTTCGCTACCAGGTATATGTTCAGCTGTTCACTTTAAATTGTTCCGATGAACTATTTTAAAACATATCATGTTTCTTTGGTACCAAATACGCCTTTAAGGAAAATATATTTTTATGAAAGTAATATTGAAAGAAATGGCTATATTTTTTGTCGCATACTTGTAATATTTAGTTTATCTGATCCAAAAATTATTCTAATAGTCATATACCTATACTTTCAGAGCGCTATGAAACAGACATAATATTGATTTTTTTATTCTTTAAAGCATAAGAAAATATAATTTTAGATTTTTGCTCCGAGAAATGAAATAAAGCAGACATTTGTTTCCTCGCGCCCTTTATTTTTTAGGCGGGCTATTTTAAATGTTTGACAGCTGCTTTTGAATCGTTCTAAAATAATCGGCTCAAACGTAAATTGTAATCGCAATCGGTGTCTATTTTGTGCAATATTATAAATTGTATTGAATGTTAAAATTAGGTGAATTGTGATTCTAACAATATAGCTGGTTACTTTATCGTATAGTTAAATTAAAAACGTTTTGAAATATATGTAATATCACATACCGATAAGGAATCAGTGTTTAGATGATAGATGAAAGTTATAAAATGTATTTATAGATTGTTACATTGAGGACATTTATAAATTAGTTTAATTTGCCTTTTAAACTTTTATTACACTTGTTAATGTAATTTATATAAGAGATCTTGATTTATATTATATTTCGAGTTGGAGGCAATGAGGGAATATAGAGAAAGCACTATACTTAGCTTAAAATAACTTAAGGGAGGACTTGTAACAAACACTCGGGTGAAATTCATGATTTTAAAATCTAAATGAAATCTGTATATTATTTTTTCATGTAATTTCTGTAATTATGACCTCATGAATGCAGTGTTAATTTTTTTCACTTATTTTCTATGTCATTAGTTATATTGTACTATTATTATACGCATAATTAAAATATTGACAATCTTACTGTATTGCATATTCTTATATTTGTGACATTAATTATTCTCAAATAAAGTATTGCGTTAAATAAAGAACAGGTTATTTTTATTCGTTGATTTTGGGTTTTTAATGTTGGTAAAAATAAAAACAAGTTTAGAAATTTTGTGTTTATTGAATAACTTTTATATTATTATATGTATCAATATCACAATCGTTGCCTTAAAGTAGGCAAGTATTCAAGTAAAAAAGCCGATAAACTTCTAAAAAATCGACAATCACATACAAATCATATTCCGAACATTCTTTTATAAAAAAAGCAACGTACTTCTATTCTTCTCTAACAATGAAACAACAGTTATTTGTCATGGTATAAAGGACAGGAAGTGGGAAGTGGACTTTTGAATTTGGTATAAGTACTATTGTATATTCATTGTCAGTCATTTGTGTTAAATACCAATAAGTTTAGAAAGTGGATAGTCATTAACTATAATACAAATATTAAGTTAGCTGCGATTTGTGTACGATATTTTGAGACCAATCGTAATTCTTATTATACAAGAAAGAAACTCTAGTGTCACCTTGAAAAACGCGTCTCGATTTAATTCAAATTTGGAACTGTCAAAAATTTCAAGGTGCTTTCGAATTTTGAGCCTAGCTTAATAATTTTATTTCTATGCTTTTATAATTTAAGCGTCCTTAGGCTTGTCTTCTTCTTTTTTCTCATCTTCAGGAGGAGGTGTTGGTAGTTCGGGATACTCCAATTTGACACCATCTTCGCAAGTGAACACCGGACAACAAACTGGGAAAGGTGCAGTCTTGTTTGTCTTCTCTGTAATCATAGAATCAAAGGATATAAATTTTTTACTAATAAATTCTAGAATGTATAATTAATCATATAAATAGCTCTAAATATAACAGGTTTAATGCGGATTTGATCACAGAAACTGGACTGGCAACATTTTTCTTTACGAAATATTTGGAATTGTCACTTTATTTAAAACTAGATCGCTAATATTCATTTGATAGAAGTGATCTAAAAGTTCAATATCATTAATAAATACGTCAAATGTAAATCTAAATTTTAGATTTTACTTTAAAAATTGGAACAGCTCATTTAAAAAAAACCCGTCAAGTTGTTTGAATAACCAAGTCCTTCTTCTTCAATAATTACTGACGTTATGTCAGACTCTCTGAACAGGAGGATTTGATAAAGTTTCATAGGCGTTTCCCTTATTAGACTTCTACAACACCCACAAAATGTAACGAGGAGTGTTTTTTACGCCATTACCAGTAGTTCACTCTTATTTCAGTGAATCGTAGTAAGTCAGAAAAAAGGGCACCACATGCAAACCGGTGCAAAAAAAATGTTTTTCTTACCGGTGTCCAGTTTGCACTTGGGGTTAGCAAGAGGCAGTGGACCGCAGTCCTCGACCAATTCGAGCAGCCTTGGTGGCGTGTCCTCGCTCACGACACACTGACTGCGACCGCAGAAAGGCGCCAAGTCCCAGGTGTTGCCTGGCTCAACTGTAGCGCAGCGGGTTGACGCGAAGCACAATCCAGGAAAGTCTGTGAACAAACGTTTTTTTTAATATTCTAATAATTTCTATTATGTTCTTCCAAATAATGTTCACAGTATTTCTGCCAATAGCTCAACATTTTGTATAATGCTTTAAAAATCGGCCGCTGGCAATACGGCTGAATGGAATACACGTCATCCGCATCTGCTTGGGTACAGTAGACAAGTAGGGTCGCGAGCACTAAATAAAGTTTTAAAATTACGAGCACACCAAAACGGCACGTCCGGTAAAAAAAAAGGTAGCCTCTTTTTTTTCTAAACACTCTTATATATTATATATAAGTCAACCGCTTGTAATTGTAAAACTAAATACTTTTTTACTTTTCCCATAATGAATGTGTAAAAAGTCTTTTTCTAATCATTTTCAAATTTTCTCTTAGAGGCGCTATTTTTTATAACTTAAAGAAGTATATGTTACACTACAACATTACTACAAAGTTTTCTCTCATTTTTGAAAGGCGGTTTGGAGCCTGGAATTGTCCACCAAATGACTTCAAATGTCGTCAAATTTTTTTTCATAATTTCTGAGATATACAATTTTCCAGACGATTATTAATGAAAATTTGAAAAAGTAAAAAAAAATAGCAATGTATCGATTTAAATCTATGCTTATTATTTGAGCATTAGAAAATTAATGAAAATCCGAAAAGAAAAAAAATTCAAGAAGCATGAGGGAATAATTCTAAAATATCATACTGTCCAAAACCGCAAGCCAAATGTCAAACATTGTTGTGATGAGTAAGGCTTCAATATTATTTAGTTAATAAATGAATTCATTCCATCAGTTGGTTACGAATCTGAAAGATGTTAATGCATAATTATTTTTTCTATTTACGTAAATAATCGATATAGAAATTAACTAAATTTTACGAAATTTATCGCATTTAATTTTAACCCCAGGGTCACGGGTACTGTAAAGTACTCGAAACGTCGGGAAGTAAAAAAAGTTTAAATCAACCGCTTTATATTTGATACATTTCAAGCAAGCAGTCAGTCTTGATCCCTTTTCCTATCGGAAGCTGAGACGTAAAAGAAAATGAAACGTTAAATAATACACAAAGGACAAGCTTACAGACCTAAATAAGATGGAAAAGTTGTTTTAGCGTCGTCAATTTAAACACATATACGAAATCATATAAAACTACTTGTAACCCCTGCCAAATCCTATTTAGAAAATCATTGTCATAAAAAATAACTTTATTTTTATTTTTATTGATTTAAAAAAAATTGCCACCGTAACTCGTAGAAAACTAGAGCGATTCACTAGTTTTATATAAAAGGATCTGATTTGCAGTACTAATGCGCGAGAACATTCGCAAAGCTTTTAAGCTTTGAATGCTACTGAATGTGGCTCAGGGTCGTCCGGACCAAACCGAGCAAATCTCCAGTCATTTGTCCGTAATGCCATATTATACTGCAGTGTGATCGTGACGAAACAATAACGAAAGTCATATATTTAATGACACTGCACGCTCTTTTCACGTACCGGTATAAAGAGCAGGCGTGTGCCAAGTGCAAAAAATTCCGTGGGCGTCGAGAGAATGGCTCCCTGTATAATTCCGTTGCGAAATGCATATGGCTTCCGTTTTGATGAGTAACTCTTTCTTAATCGTCTTTAATATCTTACTTTAACTAAGCGTAAGATCAACCACATCCGATCCCGTGGACAGTACTCGGAAAAAGCTACTAACGTTATATGTAATCAGAAACACTGGGTGATAGAATTCTTTTGCTAGGTTAAGTTTACAATGAGCAAATTTTAATTTCATAAAAATAAACATAATACATGGACATATCTAGTTAACACCTAGGTATATCCATGTCGCGGACAAAAGTGGGGTGGAGTATAAAATTTATTATATAATTTACATACAAGTTTGTGAGTAAGAGACCTCGATTTTTATTCCAATGAAAATAGCTAGAGACATGAAACTGATTGTGAAGATGATTTATGCACTGTGCACACTATGTTGATCATCTGTGCTACGTTTCATCAAAATCGGTTTATTAGTTTCAGAGCAGATAGCAATAAACAATTGCATCGAATAAGATTTCTTTCATTTACGCAATGCTAAGTTACAAAACATTTCTATAGCTATATATCAAATGATACTAGATTGGACCCTTGTTAATTTAACATTGAAGCCATGTACATGCATACATGCTAATTGTAATTGGCAGTTACTATCGCTTAGCGTATATGGAAAATTAGGTTTGGCGCATATTGCATCAAATTAAGGCGCGGTTGGTAGTACAGTAACAGATAAGCACCAAATAAAAGCAATACCTTGGTAATTTTCCATTCGAGACTTGAAATTATACTTTTATTAATATATTTATGTTACATTACGAATTCCGTGCGGTAGCGATGTTAGACGATAGTTCCATGGGTAGCAAATATGCCTACATTATTCAAATTTGTGACGGCCAGCAGCACGAGAAACTGGTAGTGCTATTGTTGACCCGCCTACCTTACGTGATGATTACGGATAATTTTCTCCATGGGGAAGCCCGTGTCTAACAGTAAACTCAAAAAGCTGTTAAATAATGAAATAACATAATATGTTTTGTAATTCCCAGATTTTTAAAATGAAAAATTGCAGCCACAGATACAGAAAAGAGCAAATATAGATACTAAATCAATGCAACAATAAAAAATACGCAGTTAAAATCTTTCGAATATAAGCTTAATTATAATATAACGTAAAACGTATCCACTATCCCATATTTTGCACACTGTCCCGTATAGAATTTCCGCAATAGTGTGTAATCATAGTTAGGTATTCCACCCACGCTCATCTCTTCGTTTTGTGCACTCGTTGTTGTTTCGCCAATTGGAATCAGGTCACTGCTTAAATTAGAGATATTTGACGTTTGAGTGTATATATATCTATAGCCTCATCAAAGTATTCGAACACTTCGATCATGGAAAAATTTAAGATTTTGTTTATCAAATTCACTTTGAAAAGATAATAATAATCATATATTACTTTTATTAAAGATTCGTTGCTATTATCAAAAAATATTTTCAAAAGTAAAAGAATTTAGTTATGAAATTGAGACTTGGTAGTCTATTAAAAACGTTAATGGTGACGATAGTTTCTGCAAATTAACCTATAAAGTGGTTTGCAGGTGTCCATGGGCTCCAGTAGCCATTTACAATCAGATGGACTGTTTACAGCTCTTTTTTCTCATTACTGCAATAACAAAAGATAAAACCTAAGAAAAAAACGCACATTAAGCAGAACCAACCTATCCTTAAATGACATCATGATGAAACTATACTTGTACTGCAATTATGATCATTGTAAACAGATTATATGTCCGAAGTTAAGATGTTATCGTATTATCTATATAGGACGCGCACGCTTGTGGTAACAAAAACTTGTAACCACGTTCTCCCGTGGGTATCGTAAGAGTTTACTAAGATAAATGCCTTGAAAATCTCATGGTATCCGACATATGGCGGTTAAACCATCTCATAAGAATGCCAGGCCGAAAACACACATACTGATGACTGGTACTCCAATCGACAACCCGCTTGCCAAATGTGGTGATTGTGGCAAGTCCTTTTCATCCACCACAAAATTATTAACCGACTATTTGAAAAGAAAAAGTCTGCGATAAGCTTGATTCATAATTCTTTTGATTACGTGATATCTAACTATTAAGTAAATCTAATTATTTTGTTACAATTAACGGTATCGCATGAAAAGACTATGAATTATTTGTCACGCAATCTAAGTTAGTTACGCAAGTGTGCAGTTTCGCAATCTCTGCCATTCGTCTTCGGATTAAGTTGATATAACAACGGTATCGCTCGTCGACCTAGATATAGATACAACTACTTTCACGCAACATTAAAGTCTAACCAACCTCCAACGATGAATATTTCCGTAAAGCATTTAGCTCAATTTAGTTATTGCCTCTAACAATAGGCCATTGAACATTAAAAATTACCAAATCGCTTCCCCTACGATCTCTTTCATCGATTGTTTCCGTTCGATGAAACCTCATCATCTTAATTCGACATTTTTATTTGCAATCAATGTTTTTAAAAATTGCTTCCTTATTATCTATACTTATCTGTACCTGTTGTCAAAATCGATAACAATCCAGTAAAAGAGACCAGGATGTAAAAGTAGTTTTTATTTAAATGTCAACCTTAAAATATCACCCCCTTAAATTCTCCGACCGTAAGCACATTTCTCTCAATTTGAAATAAATCTATGAGAGCGCTAAACATTTTAGTGACTATCTATTAAACTAGATATTGCCATGAGTAAAACGCATGCAACGGTTTGCGTAATATCAAACGGATTGGTAATTGAAATTAGGATCGCGGGCAAAAGTAACATCGTCTTGACAGCAAAGATTACGTGTTGTCTTGTAACGTACCGCCATATTCAACTTTTTACTTACAATTTCACGTTCATTAATCACTTTCATTTTAGTCTACACGTGGTCACGTTCGTTGGTTCTCGAACGTTCCAAGGTCGACTTAGTAAGGTAGCCCAACCGTTCACTCTGTCACTTGATTTTATTACCTGTATTATATGAGTCACTTTCATGTTATTGTAGATAAAGGTTCATTTTACTTTACTAAGGCCACCAGGAAATTATCTAAATAATTATGAAGGCGTAAGATCTAAACACAACAATATCTGTTTCTGTTACCAATAAATATAATATTTATTTGCTAGATATTCTGTTCTATTAACTGAAGTTCTCATTATAATATGGATAAGACGAAAAATGCACGAGATCTTAAGAAAAATCGCTGTTTATCCTTAAGATTGCTGAACAAAAACTTAAATGTTGATCATGTAGTTTTATCTTGATTATATCTCGAGTTTATAATTTCACCTTTTTCTGAAGACACTTCATACTAGATTTCACTCCATCCATTAATTTCATAATCAGCATCATTCATCATTACAGCCTGTGACTAGTTCAACTGCTGAATATAAGTCTTGCCCAAAGATTACCACAAGGCACGGTCCTGAGCCACCTGCACCCATCGACTTCCCACACACTGTGCTGATTCTTTCCCAATAGTTGTCAATGTGACCAGCTCATTGCCACTTCTGCTTGCTATCTTCGTTGCAGATTCTACCACCCAAAGAAACACTGAGCATAGCCCTTTCCGTAGCTCGCTGAGCAACTTTTAGCTTCCTCATACGGCCACTGAAAGACCACGTAAACTCGGTAAAACGCAGATATTAAAAAATAAAATACGAATCATGTATAACTTATAACTCGTGTACATAACTAACAATCTTTATTATAACGGAGGTGTCATTAACTGGTTTCGGAAATGTTATCAACCTTTTTGGATACGCAAAACTGGTTTAAAAATAAGGATAAAATCGTTTACAGCTTGTCCAGTTATTCCCTCGGACCACCAGTATCTGACGGCGGAACCATCGACTCGATTTATGCAACACCGGTAAAACAGTATCCTTACGCGTCAACTTCGGGCGGATCTTTTTTGATTAAAACTTAAAGTCATTGACTGTAATACCGTAATATAACGGAATGGGATGTACTCAGTATTCATAAATATTAACACAAAATGTTACATAGTCTTTGAATTATAGCGCAATACATATTGATTTTTTAAATGTAGTGTTCATAACTTCATTGCATTCTCAGTGTAGAGTTTTTGGAATCAATAATGATGATCGAATGTTCTAAATGTGTCTTTAAAACTACATTTCCGTGAAATTTTAGTTCTTAGGATTTCTGTCTCGCATCATACATGATATAAAATAAACTACGAAAATTCTTTTCGTTTTTATTCTAATACCCTTCTAATCAAGGCCGCATTTAATTATATTAGGACTTATAACAATAGAATTTCAAGTTAAACAAAATTGACGCGTATCATTATGTGGTGGATGAATATGTCGAAAAAGGTTTAATGCATACGCAATATCGATTCCGAACGCATCATTACAATATTACCTAACCGAGTAAGTACGTTCATTTAAGCCGATGTTATCGGATCGATTGCGAATTACGCCGTTGTAGAGGTTGCAACATTTCCTACATTACGACAAACGGTAATGCACTGCCTTATTATAACATTGCCATATAGTACGAGTTAACGAACTTTTACCAACTACGTAGCCGCATCTATACAACATCATGTGAGAGTTACATTATATTTATGACTTGATTAATTTGATAAAAGTTCGAATAATAAGCTTAAAATAACTGCATTATTTTGTCTACTCGATTTCGTCGACAGTCGTTTCTTCTTTAACAGTCTTGAAACTTCCACTATTGGACATTGGCTGGCCACAGGAAGGTTTTATCGTTATTGCTATGCTTGACCGGCGCTGGCTACGACCACTTGCATCCTGACCGCAGCTACCCATAACCAATCTGTGCATTTTCGCTCCACCTCTTTACTACTATACATACCAATTGTAAGTTATTAAAATATTGAAAAAAAAACGCCCAATTCAAGAAGGCCACTGCAATAGTCAATTTCTGCTACTAGTATGCATAGAATAATTATTATATATTTACCAATTTTACGCGCAACGCAAAATAACACCCAATTTACAACTTTCAAGTTAAGTAAAAGACAATTATAAGTTAAAGTGTGAAGACTCGTGAAAGTGAAAACGTGCCAATTTGTGAAAGTACACCATTTTGATGCTGTTATACAAGATTCCGAGATATCATATTTCTTTTTTTTTTATAAATACAATTTTTTTCTCTTACTTAACGCTTTTGAGTTATATTGATAGGATTAAACTATTATTACTTATTTTTGATTAATAGATAATATGTTACATTCATGTGTTACCCAAAATCATTTTCGTATTTTTTTTAAGTAACTTTAGAACCGTCCTTACTTCTACACAGATCTGTAATACATAAACTAAATTTGAATGTGTTAGACATATAAATCATCCTGATAAAATCACTAAATGATGGTAAAACTCATCTAACTGATGGTGAACAGCGAATAGAATCGATAATAACTTCGAAGTTACTATCGAATACACAGATAAACGCGTATTAAGACTTTGTTACGTGTATAATATTAATACTTGCATTTTGGAAGAGAAAAACGGAACTTCATTATAAGCTAACGAAATTTAGCATTTGAAATTCGTAATGACCCATTATTCTTCATAAAGATTATCTTTTAATATACAATAAAATATTTTAGCTTCTAATTTAATTAAATTTTAACGTCTATATTATAAAGAGTAGTCTTCTTACGTATATACGGGTCCTGACTGTTAGTAGCATCAAATGCTGTGAAACTAACTAATTGTAACACATTATAACTACTTAATACTTATTAAGGAATTAAAAGAGTAGACATTAAATTAAATATTCTTCTGATGACATAGAACGTCTATACAAAATTAAAAATTCTGAAGGTCAAGGTTATCTGTCAAAGGTAATAAACCTACGCCTAGACCATTTATGAGCGATCTATTAACAAGTCAATTACTGGACGTAGACTTGTCCCGAATTTTACCGTATTAGCCTGGCTTGGCTCTTTTATTAGATTGGTGTGACAAACGAGCTAACTGCCTGCCTGATCGTATGTAACTACTGCAGCCAATGGACACCTGTATAACAACTTAAAATGAAGAAGGTTGGATTGTCACCCCTGAGGACTAAGATGTGAGATGCCCGTAGTTATACTAGGTCTCTATACCTTTCAAACAAGATAACAACAGTTACTTTACGTGCTGGCGAATTTGGGTTAGCAAAATGCTATCACAGACGATTCGAATCTTCGACGCTGATGTATACGCTGTTAGTAGTTACCAGTCAACTTATTATTATTAACGAAGTTACAGTGATCTCAAAGGAGTGTTATAAATGTTGTAACTTATTTATAACAACTCAATATGTTTAACAACTCAATAAATTTTTGCTACACAGTATAATTTAATATGATTGCTTATAAATAAAAATGATTGATGATTATTGTCAGAACCGACCTATCATAGCCAATATATTGTTATATAATTTTAGCAAAATTATTCGCCATGTTATATAGTGAGGACGAAACTGGTCTGTCCAGTTTCTTTTGATCCAGATATAACAATTAACACGTAGCCGCTAGTTTTCGCTTGTACATCAAATAAACAATTAGTTATTTAAATTAAGTAAAAAATCTGCAAGAGCCGTGGTAGCCTAGTGGTCAGGGCGCTCACTTTAATGTAATAGAGCGTGAGTGACCTGGGTTCGATCCCCGGTGCCGGCACCACTAAAATTGCTAATAACAATTTTAAGTGCTGTATTTACCACGTGCTCAGCGGTGAAAGAAAACATCGTGAGGAAACCAGCATGTCTGATATATAATAATTATTATTTCGAGGATATGTCAATCCGCTCTGGAGCAGCGTGGCGGGTCCTTCCCGGCTCCTAAACCCTCTCTGACTACTAGTATTTGAGAAGGAGGCCTTTGCCCAGCAGTGGGCACTTACAGGATGTTACTGTACTTTACTTTAAAATCTGTAATATACAAGAAAGAATTAATCGTTCTAGATAGGGTCTATTTTAGGTGCCAGATATTAAATTAGTCTAGAAAATGAAAGTGTAAAGCGAAGCACGAAGTGCGCTAAAATGTTGCATACCTAAACAAGTTCTCAATTTCTCTACAAAATAATACCTATTCGTCTTATTTTGGACGGGTGGCAACAATAGAAATTCTTTTGTTTTTCTTTATCATACAAAGAAATGATAATTCATGATGTGGAAACAATCTTTCCCTTTCTATAACTTATATACATTCCGAATTGTTTTTTGAAAATATATCTACATTTCCAAATTAATCTGTTCTTTAGGATTATCGGTAACCGTATTCAGTTTTAACAATAATTAATGAAGAGTAGGACCAATAAATAATAAAATCAAAAATTGTAACGGAAAAAAATTAAATAAATATTTTATAAATATTAATTATTAAAAATGACATTTATTTATTTTGTAGGTACGTTAATATACATCAATAAATGTATGGTGCACGTATGGCTGGATGGAAATAAAAATTGAGTGCATCAATACAAATAAAATAATTTAGCAAGCCACTAGATTAATATTCGATTTGTGAGCGCGACTAATTGCATTTACTATAATCACAACGTACTCGTATGTTTAGGAGACATGCGATCTACTTTTGCACATACAGAAAATACAGACGATATAAAATTGATACAAATTTATTCATAAAAAGAATATGCTCCTATTTAATGGGATCTTGAAAGTTGTAATACTCGTGTATCACATTATGTAAGAAAATATGAAAATTCAAGTCTTTTATCTCCAACGTCTAAAAAGTTATTGTGTGTAATGAAATTCTGCTTTTCATTAGCTCCTAAATTATGATAAACCTTTTTGACATTATACAAATTTACAAGATTGCCTTCCAAAGTTAATTGCGGCCTTGAACTTCGTCCAAAGATCAAATGGGTTTATAATTTTTCCCCTCATATAATGTTAAACCATAAACTTTATTTGAAATTCTTAAAAAGAAATTAATAAAAGTTTAAGTATTAAAGGGCATGTAACGTTACGAAAACATTACAAGTTAAAAAAATTACAAATATTTGTTAAATAAATCTGTTTAAATATTGCTTGCTCTTTGACATTTATAAATTAATTTTGAAATTAATGGAACACTGACCTCTTAAAACGTCCGCGGGGATTAGCCGCCTGAAAGTCTTCGGCCTTTCTCCTTCCTTCTCCTCTTCGGCGGCGAAAGCCAACGCGAATACGGCAAGAACAAACAGGTACTTCATCTTAGCGAACACCTTACGAGTGCCGGTTAAAAAAAGGAAAAACCAGGGATACGCGCTATTTCAAGTGACAGCTCCGCGTTGCGTTCGCGCGACACGACTGGGTTCCACATTAAATTTTCGCGGGGTTTTATTCAAACTTGGCCAGCGGGGAGTGAATGGTTAAACAAGATGGCTGGTGTACGCAGGCTATTATACTCAGTATTATTTTTATGCTTTGCGATGTCTCAGGGTTGGCTTTGTTGCGAAATATTTTTTCTTTATATGGTCGTGGATATGATCATCAGTGGATGCATCGAGTTTTGTAATTGTCAGTGTATTTCGTTAATTTTCTTTTCAACTATAATTCAATGTGAGTTTACTCAAACGACATTTTGTACCTCCTCAGAAGTTCTATGCTTAGGACAACTAAGCAAACTATCGAAGTTTTATCAAATTTTTTGCTAATAATTAAATGAATTACATGATAACGATTAAAATATCAATTGACAATCAATTACGATCAGTAATATTATAATAATAAAGATTATAACCAACTTAATAGGATTTGAAGATCATCAAAATTTACATATTGAAGTTGGGTTATTTAGCATTAGGTACGATATTGTGATTGTTAACAGTAGAATTTTAATTGTTTTAAATTTATAACATGTGCAGTTAGTTAATACTTTAACTAAGATTAAACAAAGAAGGTCGAGTTTGATGATTATAAAACTTTTTAAAAAAATTACGATGCAAGTAGGATCAAGATTACAAAGCAAACATTTAGCTATATAATTGTATGAATATCTGTGATACTAAATCTGGTAAATTTTATAACCGATTACATAACTGGTGCATGTTAAACAAACAAACATCTGTGGTTCCTAACGGTTTAGGTAGAGGTGACACAACTTTTAATTGTCAACAAACATATTGTACACAGTGACGTAAGTCGTTGCTCTTCTTTCTTTGTAAAACTAATTTAAGCATAATATGCAAGTCCACTAGGAAATATTAATAAAGGCTTGTGAATGCTTGGAAATGTTGGCATAACGGTCTTAAAATTTGGATGCCTACAATACCTAAACTGGAAACGAGTAACAACGTCCATGTGATAGGATTCGTGATAGTCGTACAGTGTACAGGCTCAGTCAATCAGGTTATCTGAGAGACAGCTTGTTAATTACCTTCTTAAAATCCGTTAGGTAAAGTTATTTAGACTAAATTATCGGAAAGTTAGTGGTTTCAGTACAATTCACAGAGGGCAAGGATATACACGTCATGTACCCTAATGGGCAGAGATTACCATTTGCCACAATTCAGCGTAGCCGAACATGCTTCCTCACTCAATATTCGCCTCTCCGAGAGACGAAACATAACGAATTGCGAGCCCCGCCGTTGTTGTCTAATTTTTTGGGGAATTTATTATATTCTCGTCTGGTCGGGTTGTACATATAAATACGTATACATACAAATAATACCATAAAATATATATAATAAAATTAAATATTTAATTCATTAATTAAAACCCAACCAGATGGAAGCCCCGGCAGTCCAGACGGCCGAGGGTTACGGAGAAAGGGAAAGAAACCGGCGGATAATGCGAGCGGTATCGAGTAGCACCGCCTTCTGCATTTGTCTTATTTATTATTATTATTTTCCTTTAGTCGCCTCTTAAGACATCTACGGGAAGAAAGGAATATAAAAGTATTATTGTAAATTACCATCACTTGTGCTTGACTAGTGACTCATAAATATCGACGATAATTTCGATATTCAATAGATATCGCAATATAGCATCACATAAAAAAAAACAAAGACCTATCGAGAAGAGAAAGGTTAGTCCACCCGTCGAATTACCGATACCCACCTACATAACCATGAACAGTCGAAATCGTTTACACATATGAAATACTGACTGCAAATCTTTCTATTGGATCTATCAGAAATGTATGATGTAGCTTTCTATGATCACAACTTAAAGTTAAACTTAATTGCAGTTAAAGATTCTTTTTTTTTTAGAAATGATGGAGAAATCCATCCGATTTCACCGAAACCACATACCACAGTATAGCGATGGGGAGCAGCATCACTAGGCCGAGGGTTCCGGCACTGTGCCCACAAACCCACATGCTCATCAAAGTGAGTATGTGTACCTAAATCTTGTAAGAAATATACTAGTTTTGCTGGCGCTTTCTCAGAGAGGCATATATTCTACAGTAATTTCTATAGGCTGATGAAGAAGAAAAGGAATGTATAATCTCAGTTCGAATATATCAGTCAATGATGCATAAGAAAAGTTACGTTGATGATTTGATATTCACGGAACTATTGCTGAAATTTATCGCGTGCATTTCAAATTCGTAAAGGTTGTGGATTACGCGCCTTGCGAACTTTCACTTCTGAATATGATCTTTTATCTGTATATGCACGACATTTCCTTAGATTTGCTGCATTTCGTTTTATATGAAAGTGAACTATTATGTAGTTGGCGTACCTGTCTTTGATTCAAACCCCAGCTAAAGTTTGAGCAGAAGTCATTGTTTTAAGGTCCGGGTATAATGTTTAGTCAATTTAGATACTATTGTTTTCCATCCGAAACGGCAAAGTAAGAAAGAAATAATAACTTTGTGTTCGTTCGTTCTGCCCTTTGTTCAGATTTAAGGGGTATAGAGTTATTCCAGGGTCCATAATTACGGGTAGCTCTGGAATATCCCAAGGGAACTCATGGGGTAGGACAGGTTTTTTCACACATTCCACGTGCTCTATCAACTTGCGTAATATCACATTAGCCGACTCTCCTGAAGCTTACTCAAAAAAAAATCAATAGTGAACGGCACCTCTTAAAGTTGTTAATAGAAATTATAAATACTGTATTTATCTCGTGCTTGGTTGTGAATAAAAGCATCGCGAGGAAACCTGCATATGTGAGAAATAATACAAAAACATATTTCGGGGACATGTGAAGTTCGGCAACACGGAACCTGAACGTGGCGGTCACCTTCCGGCTCTGAAACCCTCTCATTTACCCCGAAAAACATGAGCTTTATTTATTTATTTCTAAAAATTAATCTTACTGTCGATGTAATAAAATAATTGAATCAACATTTGTGTCAGCTTTCATTATGTTGTGTCATTATCACATGTGAGAAATCTCACACAGTAGTGTAAGATAATTTGAGAGTCTAGTAACAGTTGATGCACGCAAAATGATACCTGATGGCATAATTTTGTTTAATAACCTTTATCTTCAAATAATTAATGTTTCAATGAAATATTCGTTTGTACCCGGAAACGACATAAATATGGTTCTTTGCGTAAATTAATTAACCGTAAGAAATTCTGATAACCTTTCTTTCGGTGGAACAAAGGAACAGCCCTCTACTACTCTGATGGCAACGGACAGATAAACCATATAAAAATTTTGAACCTAAAATAAATAGACCAATAATGTGCAGCGGTATCTGAGCTGAGAGGCGTCTGGCCTCTGCGTTTAACAACTGGAGGCGTCAACTCGCTTGTGTAAATGGCCATTAAGTCAAATACTCTCATTCAAAGAGGCTGTACAGTCAATAGTTTAAACGCAGATTATGGAAAGGAAGAATCAGATAAACACCTACATCTATCATACAAATCAAAATATATTATATTATATATCAAGTTGTTTGATAAGGAATAAGATTGATAGCCTATCAAGATATAGGCTAGAGAATGGTATTTCGATACGTATGCATTGGTGTTTAATATATGTATTGAGGTACATTTACTCTCACAGTATGTGCCAAATAGTGCCAATGAAGGTATCTTTTTAATTTAACCAGGATATGGTAGAAGTTTGTCTTTGTTTATTTAAAAAAAAAACGTCATATTGACCCGAAAATATATAAATATAATATAAAAATATAAGGCGGCTCTGCAACCTCGAAAAAGGAAAAAAAACTAAATGTTTATAGTAGTGTACATATTATATTAATAAAAATCCTCTTCCGGTTACTGCTCGAAGGCCAGTGTATAGCAGAAAATATTATAATTTTTTTTATTTAGGAAACTTATTATATATTATTATAGATATATTTAATACATTAGTTAAAATATTAAATAAATGTTTTAGTTACGCGACATTGAGCACAAGGACTAGGCACTATCTCTATCTTGTCCTCAATTTTACTTATTTTTTAACCCGATGTATTGGATGGAAGCCTTAATAAGTCATCGGAGACAGATTATTTTAGGCACCAACAGAGGTGGTGTGGTGATTTTACTGGTTATATGTATCAGATGCAGGATAGGACCAATACGTTAGCTTTACTAGTCCAAATCAATCATAGTAGTATAATATAAATTTTATTAAAAGAAGACCATTGCCGGAAGACAACTGAGACTCATCTCGAGGTGACGAGCGCGGTAGAATGTATAGGATTTAGTCATTTAAAATTAAATTATGTATATTCCACAATTGTGTACTGTGACAATACCTGCCCAAGCTACAGATATTTATGTGAATGTACCTGACCTAACTATGCAATCAGATGTTCATACAAAAAGACAGCCACAGAGCTGATTGACACGTACACTAATGACACATGTACTGTAATGATACACGCACTCACACACACAAACACACACTTTTATTTGTTTACTTAGTTTAGGGTGAATAACAACACTAAATCTAGCTGGGTGTACTATGTGTATGTGTGGCTTTGGAGAAAGAGATGGCATCTTCATACGAAGTATGTCCCTTTATAATACCTCACTGAAAACGTTAAATTACAACAGACATTAGAGTCACTGGTGCGAAATTTCTTGCTCAGTGATTACGCATCCGCCTTCTCTAATTGACAATTAAGTGTATGCACCATATGCCACCTACGACGTACATATTATCCATGGAAAGTTATTTACTTTTAGATGAACGGTCACGACTCTGTACTGTTGCTGCTCGCTACTGTTTACTGCCTTGTATTGCTCTATGATCACCATCAAGTTTTTTCTACATTAACGACTTATGTCGCATAGTTTAGATATCCTCTATTATATCACTATCGAATTGGGTTAGACCTGTAAGCTGTCTATAGGAATAAATAAATAAAAATCGTCATCAAAGACTACAGCTTTAGTTTTGTTTCTATATTTATTCATGATAGTTACCTAGATGCCCTCTTTTTTTGTATATTATTTCATAAAGTTATTTATGTAGGTATTTACTATGATTTTATACGAAATATATACGAGTATATAATTATTATCTTACTCCCTTTGCATCCTATGTACACACTCACGTAAATTTAATATGAAAAACCTTTAGCAAAAGGGTTGCCTGAAAGGAATCGCTTTAGCAACAAGGCTGCCTCTCACACGATCTTTATGTATGTATGTACATATTCACGGCTTGTTCCCAACGGGGTAGGCAGAGACAATCTTCTTCCACTTGCTACAGTACCGATCTAATTAGTCTTTTTTGCTATGTACAATAAAGTGTATAAATAATATATGTAATCTTCTACATTGATCACAGATAGATAAAAGGCATTGACCATGAAATGATAATTAACTATTTTTGTTGTATGTAAAGACTTAGTGCGAATTTTTTAATAATAAATAAAAGAAATATTTTAGGATATCATTAGTATTTTAAAACCTAATAATTTTACATATTATATGCATACTGTGTTGTGATAGAATGTTAACTTGATGGCCGTGCTGTTGACACATGAGTCGATCTGCTTCACCGGGAACCGGGTAACGCCTCTCTTCTAAAATACAGTACCATCGTTCTGCTTTATTACAAGCAACGATACATTCGATCTTAACCCTCATAGGTAAACTAAGGAATTATTATTATAATTGTGTCTATGGCTTCATCAATACCCTGAGAGTGATTCAGGAACTATTACTTTTCTACAATTTTTCTTTCATCATCATCTTTACGGCTTTTCATAAGCCCACTGGTGAGCACAGGCCTCTCCCAGAGGCCTCTCGTGATAACATTAATTTAGAATTACATAACTTTAGACCGCAAATCTCGTGTAATATTTTGTTTTCAACAAATATAAAGAAATAAAACCTTAAACAAAATATAATTATGTAATAAGTCAATCCTATCAACGTTTACATCTTTATAATAGTTCCGAGTAGATAGTTACGAAATGTTGACGTGGTAAGCAGACATTGTTTTGCTTGATTATTATTAATTAAAATGTATTTAACGTATTACGAGCGTTCATCCTTATGCCAAGTGTAGCGATTACGTAAACTCCTATTAGCCTATAATAGGAGACGCAGATCTGTCATTTAAACGAAAATCAAACAAATTATATGATCATAACGCGCTTTTCCCTTTACTGTAATTAAATACATTAGAATATACTAAAGCCCATATAATCGCCATATTGTTGCGGCGTAAAAAAACGAATGAAGGAATGCCCTTTGATCTCTCAGGTGACATCTGACTGGTGGTGGAAAAAACATCTCACATATCTTTTCCTTCTTCTTCAGCCATTTAATAGCCTCGGACTTAAGACGCAGTATTTTTGGCCTAGCATTTTAGAGATGGTTAGTCCACCATCTGACGGACGCTCTTAGATTTTCAAGGCCTATCTCTAAATTGAGTCTTACGACACCTACAAAAAGTAAGTAGTATTCAACGCGGTAGAGCTTTTGCAGCTGCTCGAATGGACCGGCTCGACGGGGGTAGTAACGCAGCATCGCAGAATATCGATGTGAAGTAGAGAAGTGCTTCTCCGTTTCGTTCGGTGAATGGTAACCGGAGGCCCAATCCCCCTCCCCAACTCCCCCCCCCCGTCATTCCTCCCATCACTCAAATATCCATAAAGGCCGGCAGCGCACCTATAGCTCCTCTGGTGTTGCAGATGTATGTGAGTGACAGTAATCACTTACCATCAGGTGAGCGGCGTGCTAATTGTCCCCTTTACCATAAAACAACTAAGGCAGTGGCAGATTTTCTAGTAAGTTTCGTATGCTGGAAATACCGAGGCCATTGGATAAAACGCCAGTCGTCTATGTGATCTTTAATACCGGTTCCAGAAAATCTGAAAAATCTGGATCAAGCAGTAGTCCATTGATAGAACAGGACTAATACACAAATATTATGGTGATTATATTTATTGTAAGTCGTACCTTAGTGGCCATACAGTAAGCATATTTTCATTGTACTCGGACATTGCTTAAAGTCGTTAGATATTGCTAAACACTCGATGATCTATACACGTTATCTTAAAATTACATGCCTTATTTCTCTGTGCTGAAAATACTTAGTTATAGCCTTATGACATTTATTATGCCGCATTCAATTACGATAAAGTCAGTAACAGGAATTGTTCTCTGTGAAGGATTTTTGTTTCCTAAATGTCATCACTGGCTATTTAATTTCAATACCGATATTAAAATAAAGTTCGAGAAAAAATGAAAGAGACCTACTTGATTACGGCGTGGCTTGGCGGTTCACATGCCTGCTTGCTGTGTTCTGAGTTCGGATCCCATCCGAAGTATTTATTTAAATATATAAGAGTTAGATTTATTATGTTTGTCTTCATATACTTTTTCACAAATAGACACTCCTGCAAAGAGAAAATATTCACTATTTTACCTATTCTTAGTTTTATAGACAACTTTTTTTGGTACTGAGCTCTTTAATAATTTTTATATTATTTAAGCTTGTAATGTTATTTATCTAACTGCTTTTCCTTGTTTTCTATCTATCCCTTTATATTGTTATCATTCTGTTCGACATTTCGATATTATTATTCAATTCTGTCTATTCTTTAAAATTACCTTTGCTAAATAATTCGGCCTCGTATTTATTTTATTTTATTTTTAAATAATTATATTTGTTTACGTTTCTTTGAGAGCTGGGATAACAATTTGTTAAGCTTTTAAATTAACATATTTATAGACTAACAACATTACATATATTCAGCTAGGGGCTTACTTAAGAAGTTGTCAGCCGCTCCAAGATGCATGTTTAGATATAAAAATGAGTAGGTGGTTGGGGTGCCACAAGCTCCTCCTTCTTCGGAGGCGGCCGCTCAAAAGCCGTCTCTCTATTTGTTCTCGTGTGCCTCTACTAGCGCTCTTCTTACGAGGAACCGGCCGGCTCTACCCTTCTGCCTCCTACCGACTGTCTTATTATCCGTTACCCATGGCAACGGATACAACTTTAAAGGGTAAGTGTTGTGTATAGTGACTATTTTTAACATTGACAAAATTTAACTCGATAATGAGTTAATCTGTTATTCTAATAAAGAAGGTATCAACGTCAACACGACCTAACAAATACTTGAGATATTCTACGTGTTAAAGAAAAAAATAAGACTCCGTTTTTAATACGGTTCCGTATTGAGGTTTTAAAAGAAATACTTAAAAGAACTTGTTTATTTTATGATATTGAAAGTTGTGCTGACTAAAAAAGGTATCCGCCACGTCCTACGTCTAGTAATTATTGATATTTTTTCAATTTTACCCACTGTTAATGTTTCATGGAGACGACAATATTTGTAACAATAATTTATACTTGTGATTGTTGTCACTTGGTGAAACTTCAACATATTGACAATCATTATTATTTCTTGTACTAGTTTCACAACACATTTTACTTTTTATATAAATATCCAACCAGTTTCGCTTTACGGCATCTTCAAGGTATTTAATTATAACGAGAATTTCAATTAATGCTACCTACAATAAATTAAAACATTAATTAAAACCTCAGGGGGTAGATAGTAATGTAGGGATAATACATCATAAAATTTGCCATAGTGAATCGGGAGTAAGATACTAAAGAATAATCAAAGTAATTGATCATCAACCTCCAATCCCTAGTGGATTGAAATGTTATACCATCCATTAAAATTAAATAAGTATATAAGTACTTAATAAAAATGAATATTATGTAACGTCAAAATAAAATTATTTTGATTAAAAACATTTAAGTTGGTGTCAATATCGAGGATTTATATTCGCTTCCAAACCGCAGCCTACGGACTAAGCGATTGGTTTATGGTAAATACAATTTACATAGGTAGTAATACTAATAGGGAAAATCGCTGGGAAATTTAATACGCGTACAAAATCGCCGACGGAAGCTAATATAAAATTAAATCATATCCAGGTTAAATCTTTTTGCTTTAGATTCAGCCCGTCAAGTAGAGCGTGACCTGACGTCACAATAGAATGGATCGAGTGATCGAATGAATGGGATCCGTCATGGCTCAGTTCCCAAACGGGACGTGATGCGACAGCAGCGAGGACAGTTTTTTCGATTTCCAAAAAAATGTAGAACGGACAGCATTGATATATATTAAGTTTAATTGAAAACGCTCCGGTGTTTTCAAACAAATCAATTGCATTCACAGTCATAACGAAAACAGAATAAGTTTATTTCTAAAAAATATTTTGAGTAATATGATGATTTGACTTTGGTTTAATCCCGAAATGCATTAGTTACGACTTCGTGAGTTAGGATATCTGACTGCTGAGCTGAGCCCCGAGTTCGAGTTCCAGCCGATACTCGAAACGAGCTTGTGCAGAACACAATTATTGGTTTTCGGGTCTGGTTGCATCCCGTGTCTTTAACACTGCGTCTGACCTTTTTCTCCGATCTAACCGCAAAAACCTCATTGGGCAAGATAAAGACGATTGAGCGCCTGTGTGTTTGTGCATACACTTACGGCACTATAATATCTCCTGCACAGTTGAAAACTGCCGGTATTATTCGGAAGTTATCATCTAGGTCGAAATCGACCAGCAGCACATCATCATCATTTCAAACATAATATTAGGATAATCTCGTTGACAATTTTCATGTGCTATGTATTCATATTTAATTATTTGTATTGTCTTGTGCTGTGTGTAAGGAGGAATATAGTTCCAATACCATCTTTTCTTCTAATGCCAACCTCACCTGCCTAACAAACGAGGCACTGGCAACTGACGTGACTAATAAACCGAACTCAAATACCACAGACTAATGACGGAAAACAGCACCTTTCGTGGAATGACCTATGAATATGAATATGAATGAATAGCAGTGAACATATTCAGGCTTTTGAAGAAGACAATCTTTTCAATTTTTATTTACTATTTTCTATAGGCAGCAAATAAATACTGGCATATTAATGATATAAGAAGAATAATGAAAAAAAAAACATAACATGAAACACACACTCAAAGTCTAAATACAATATAGAATGAGATGACACAAATCATGGGCTGTATAAGCGCAGGGTTAACTCAGAACCGGGCGCTTTCTTTGCTCACTCGTGTACTACATTATGAAACCATCAACTAAAATATTTCCGTTGCAGTTTTGTCTGAAATATAACAATTCGATGACAGGCTGCTACTTTACTGTAACAGTAAACAGACGGGCGTTCATATTCAGCTACTTTACATATTACAAAATGTTTTGTTCAACAAACATAATATATTTTTGATTATTTATAATTAGAAAAATATTCGTAAAGTCCTAATACCCTATACATAAACAAACATAGTCTTATAAAATCGTCGCATTTACTCGCTGAATAGATAGACTTTACCATTGATCAAAAAAAGAAGTAGTTCTCTTGTACTGCGTAAATAACTAAGTAGAAAAGTTTTCGAACCGGTAGGGGCGTACTTTGGAGAGGGTTGGCGGACTTCACATATTCTTGAAATATTCTTTAATTATGTCTTCAACATGAAATATATAAATTTCAATAATAAAAAGTCACCACGCCCGCCACTTGAATCATATAAAATTAAAGCGTCTTCTTTGATCTATCACGCCGCTAACTCAGCTCTTATTCAGAAACTCAATCGTTATCTCTTAATAGACAGGCAGACTAAAGTAAGGCTGGAATCGCAATTTAGATTACTTGATAGCGCGTAAATATGTTCAGTAAAATGATAGTTCACTTTAGTAAAATAAAGATCTTCAGCAGAATATTTTACAGACTGTTGGAAACAAAACTAAAGAAACGGTCTCCGACAGTCTTCAGATGAATCTTACATTCACTGAATACATTCACAATCGCTTGTAGGTATAATATTAAAAATTAAAACACTTCGAATTACACAGAAATACCAAAAATTATTTAGTACTCATATTCGACTTCTGCATCAAACATGGCCAAAAATGGCAAAATAATTAATTATTTTCGATGGATTTTCTAATCAAATGAAAAAGAAAATGAGAAAATAACTTTTTTATGAAAACATTACCATTGTCGTTTACTAAATTCAATGAAAATATAATGGCGCATCGAAACGTAATTGCTCGAAATATCGTTATTTGACTGCTAAAACTTTCAAATGTAACTTACCGTACAAAAAGAACAGTTTAACATGTAACACAGAGAAAGTAAAACACATAGATGATATCAGTACAACTAAGTGATTAATATTATTGCATTATTTTCATTCGTATACATGCATTATTTTCGTTCGTTACGCGAAACATAAGCGTCATATTTACATATTGACGAAAGAATAATAGAATTGTAGCTTTTATGTTACAGTAAAGGAATAATCAACTATAATTTGCTATATACATATTTATTATGTTTCAAGTGTATATTTTAAATTTGTTATATGAATAAACTATACAGTAGTGCACAATTAACCATCAACCACATTAATAGTCACCTACTGGTCATATGCATCTTCTAAATGGGATGATTAGCTATAATGGTTACACTTGACAAGCGAATTGGCGATCGATCGACGTTGATGCCCGTCAGCTATGTGTGTATTTTTTGACATGGTTATTCCACTATTTGTCGAACAGCATTAGGTTTTAAAGTCGAGCCATATAACCTTTAATCTACAATACAGATATGATGTTAATTAGTTAAAATTACTATTATGTCGTATAAACGTGATTTAAATTATTATTAAATAGTGAAAGCGTATATGACTCAATAGACCTACAATGTTGTTGTAAAAACGTTTTGTCATCTTCATTATATGGCTAAAATATATGTTTATACACGTTTTTAGTCTGGAACAGTGCCTGGTTTGAGGGGGCTACACTACATGATCCAAGACTCTCGACTAAAGTCTGCTGATAAACTTTAGTAGACGAAAATTAAGTTCGCTGAGTGATAAATGACACTCTCTCCATACCATGATTGAAGGAGGATGATGACCACGTTGTACTTTTCCAACAAGTTTCGTTTCTTTAGAGCTCTCACAGCGACCAAACTGCTTATCGTGGTAATCGTGGTAGCCTTGTGGTCAAGGTGGTCACTTTAGTTTCAAAGAGGCTTCCCGGAGCCGGCACCACTAAAATTGTATTAGCAATGTTAAGTGCCATGTTTACCACGTGCTCATAATAAAAAAATAATTCAAAGGTATGTGAAGCCCGTCAACCCACACTGGAGCAGCGTGGCGGGCACTTCTCGGCTCCAAACCTCTCTCAGATATTTGAGAAGGCCATTGCCTAGCAGTGGGCACTTAGAGGCTGCTATTTTACTTTGCTTGTTACCGAAAGCAAACACAAGGCAGAGATTTGGCACAACTCAGCGCAGCGAAATGGGCTTCCCCAATTAACTTTTCGCCTCTCCGGGAAATAGAATGTCACGGGTGGCCAAAACCGCTTTCGGAGATTACTATGACATTTTCCAAACTGTTCCCTTAGTCGTCTCTTACAACATATACGGGAAGAAAGTGTCTAAACATTTTAGCGAAATCATTAAGGTTCTTCTTCTTCTTCTTCTAATTCTGCCTGCCTATAAATATAGTCCAATGCGACCTTTTAGGACGAATTGTCATAATCACCTCGCTTGGCAGGTGGGTTGGCGAATGCATTACTTAATGATCTCCTAAAATAAACGTTCTGTAATTTTTAAAGCAAGCACTTGGTCCCTATGTCACCATAGCTTTACTCGTTTATATTAAAGTCCAGTCTTTGCCAAAGCGTATGCGAATTTTGCATAAAAATAACCAATTAGTCCCAGAACCCATTGTCAATAGTAATCACATTGTGTAAAATCTCTCGGTACGATATATTCCCACCGTGACAGATAGAACAAAAGCGAATTAAAATAACAATGATTGTACATTACAGACAATAAACAGTGGTTTCAGGTTCAACGTTAGTGTTCGATACGGTCACTGCATTTTGAATTTGGATTGGCTTTAAATTATAATCTAGCCAAAAAGGTTTTCCCTACAGATGCCGTGTAGTATCAGCAATATAATATGTTGTCTATACTTTACGCCACATAGCTGACCCAAAAGGAAGATTTAAAGGAAAATGTAAAAAACGATTTAAGAAAGAAGAAAATAATGAAAAAAATACAGCAAAGTATTTTATCAAAGATTGCTTGACATAATTAAAAAAGTTTTATGCTGTCATCGATAATCATCTAATAGAATACAATCGTCTGGCCAGTATTCGTAAAACTGCGTCAATTGTTTCGACCTTGAAACCTCCGAGGTACGTGATTTGTGAATACGTTGAAGGAAAGATCTCGAATGGTAAATACGTATCAACAAATAGAGCGTAGACCTCTTATTTAACCCTTAACATATTATCATAACCATAAACTTTCTCAAACAAGCGAAACGCTAACATTTAGACGATAGCTAAAGAGCTAAGCAAATCTTAGCTTACCTCTTGAGCTATAAGAGATATTTCGAAGAGTAGACTGGAACTAAAACTTTCACAATTCATTAATATTGTAAAAAGAGTTAATTCAAGATTAATTTATTTCAATGCTGTAAAATGATTTTACTAGCTGTCAATTGCGAATATGATAATACAGACCTCTGGGCTCAAGTCTCACATATGATTACTTTTTGTAATATAAACTAGCTAACCTCATTATTATCGTAATGCAGGTCATTCTTAGCATTTTGCGCTATTACTTCTTATTTCCCCACTAAAACTAAGCGAAACAATCAAGAAAGTTACAACAACATTATGTCGACATACATACGAATACAAAGGACCACACTTTGTTTCGAGGAGCAGCGCTAGTTAGACTCAATATATATCTGACCTCATGGTATGGTTCACATTATAATTAAGTCACGCCGGCATGAAATAACATGGCCATAATGATTTCCTTTGTTTTAAATATATGTTATACTAACTATAATAACACGCTTCGATACTTTCATTATTTTTAAATTAAATTTTAAATTAACGTTACTGTAGTTTTTTAAACGAGAATCGCCCACAATTCACACGTTTATCAAAACTTTCGGAATAATTATAAAATTCATACATACATAATACAATAATAAGATTCATACACACTGTAATAATTATGTGTACAGGTACCGGCATTAAAGAATCTGTTACTCTATATATCCGTAGGTATCATAAGTATCACTAAAGCCGACACACATACAGATGGTGAAATAACCATCTCAAATATGCCGGATCTAAACTATGCAAACCGTTGACAGGTAACAGCCGTCTAAAGGTCCGATAGCCAAGCCGCGTGCCAAGCGTGACGTTTACGGAAAACTGCAAATTGGGGAATTTTATGTTCAGCAGTTAGTTATAAGACTTCTTAGAAGTTTTAAAGTATGCATGATCACTAAACAAACTGAGTATGAGTGTTTGTGTTATTACACTATGTTCTTTGACGTTATTATCTGGTTCGACTTCGAACACTTCCGAAGACGCGGTGGTTGCATAGTTTCGCCTCAGAAAACGCCAGAGCCGCAAGTTAACGTGCGTTGATAATATAAATGAGGCACTCTCTACCTCGTGAAAGCCGAAACAGACAAGAAGACAAAATATCTGGACCTGGCACACGAGGTAAACCGACATGTGGGGTGGTATGCCAGCCGAAATTATTCCGATCGTCGTCTCTGCGAATGGGTTAATCCCAGTCAACCTCTCGGAACATCTGAGGCGGCTGGGACTCCGTGACTGAGCGCTCCGAGCTAAAATGCAGAAGAAGTTACTCGATACCGCTCGCATGTCCGCCGGTTTCTTTCCCTTTCTCCCTAAGACCAGACGGCCGAGGGGGCCGTCTGGTCTCCCCTGCCGGGGGTAGGTCTTCCATCTGGTTGGGTTTTAATTATCTATTTAATATTAATATGTATATAATTTATTAAATATTATTTATTTAAGGGTATTACTGTATCTATACGTATTTATATATACAACCCAACCAGATGAGAATATATAGAAATACCCAAAAAAAATGAGGCATTCTCTCGTCTTAACCTTTCTGTAAACCCGATTTCGTAAGCAGTAAACGCTTATGTAATAAAATCAGAGGAAGAGTCCGACGTAGTGTCTGGCAAGGAGGAACACAACACAAGTTGCACTGATGATTGACGACAGAAATAAGTAAGAGGATAGTACCTCCCCATGTGACTCCTGAGCAGAGAAGAAATTTACCATCTATTACAGTATAGTATATTTTTAAATAGAATATCAATATTAATTAAGATTATAATTATTAACTTCTAAAAATAAACTTTTCTAAGAAATATACTCATAAATAATTACATCAAAACCGTAAAACAGTGGTGATAAGTATAGTCCGAGTTTTAGACAGGTTTTACATTAACAGGCAGCAAATGATGACCATGACTTGGTAACTAGAACCGATCTACACATTTACTAGTATATTTGTGAAGGTGACGCACGAAGGATTTAAATAAATTTTTTCTTTGTACGTTTTAAAATAAACTTAATTACTGTTCGTACTAGAGAAACTTGATTAAATTTTTATTATAATACTGTTATTTTATTATATTCAATACGATTCATTTAATAACAACATAACTTTGTTTTTGAAATATAAATGTGTAGAGAAATTACATTTATACAAATATTAATAATTTTTATAAAATAATATTATTAGTAAGTATAATTTGGGTAGTAAAAACACTTTTCCAAAGAGATCTCCTTTAATTTTCCATTTTTACAATAGAACCATCAATGCCTCGTTATTTTTATGTTTGGTATCATTAGCATTAATACTAACGTAATTAACTAAATCACTTGAGAAAATCTAAAACAAAAATTGGACCTCAAATTGAGCCTTGTGGCACCCCCCGAATTATTGTAAAAATTTTAGCATTACGTGTCTTTTCAGAACCATTGTCAATGTCAATATCTATAATATCTACAAACTGTTGCCTGTTTTTAAAATAAGGTTGAACAATTCAGGAGTTTGATTTTTTATTCCATAGTGTTCCAGTTTCTGAATTAAGATTGTGATCTATTCACTCGAAGGGAGAACTAAGGTTCAAAAATGCACCAGCGACTTTCCAGAACATCATTAAGAGATCTTTCTATTGCAATGTTGGTACCTACTCCTTTTTGGTATACGAGTATTCATCACCGAGTTACATTGTAGATGTGTTAACAGCCTTTATAATATTTTTAATAAAACCGAAATTAGCGAAATAAGTCTGTAATTTTTGGGGTTTGTTGTACAATATCCTTTACCTTGCTTAATTAATTCCCATGATTGAAGGTATTACTGAAGATCGTTGCTATCTCTTTTGGATTTTGAATAAGCTAAATTTGCCCTCCCACAGTCAGAATTTTTCATAAATATTCGTTGGTTTTAGTTACTGTATTTATTTATCACTCCCGAGATTTCTTTAATCTTATTTTCAGTAACTGTAATAACTATTATCCTTGATTGTACCGTTATTGTCCGCGCATTCCTCAATCCTGTAGATCTTAAAAGACTTAATACTTAAGTATTAAGAGAGTACAGCACGCGCTTCATTTTGCTTAACACTCTTATGCCCTTCGTCTGGTGGGTTACACCTCATTTTTTTACTTTTTTTTTTGTATTTATTTTGCATAAAAACCCTGCCCGTGATATACCCCTATCTGTGGGTAAATTTGCCCTTGCGGCCTTTTATATTCTGATCATAGCGGATTAAACTGAAATCACAATTTTTTTTGTTTCATTATTTTTTTCATGGCATACGTTTTTTTCCTTACAAGTAAATGCAAAAATTATTCCTAAGCGATTTTAAGCTTTCTTGACCCTGAAAGTAAGTTATGCATAGTCTAGACTACAACCTTCCAGTAAAGAAATGTGAACCTTAGGTTAAACTCTTTAAAGTTACAAGTAAAAACAAAACATTCTCCGATTGCTGAACCTGCTTACAAGTTACCCTTTATGTCATTACATCTAGAACTTTATAAATTATTAGGTTTAGATAATGACTAAAACAAGGTTTCTTTTTATTTTAGTAAAAGACCATGACCGTAATGTCGAAGTTGTTTTTAATACCAAATTTGTTGATATTTACGAATAATATATAAATCTAAAATTATTTTGTAAACCATATACGACGAAGAACGATTTGACTACTATAATCGCTTTTTTAAGATTTCTGCAAGTTGGTGTAGCAATGCATAACAATAAGACAATGCCATTGTTTCTTCCCACTCTTAAGTTGTTTTTTTCTTCTGTTCAATATTTTAAAACAATGTTCTCAAACTTTGTAACATTTTTTTTGCAATATACGACTCAATCTGCTGCACTTAGCATATTTATTACCTTTGATTGATGAAAATTACTAATTCTCTACCAAAAACTAGAAGTCATCACATCTTCCGACTGTGACATACTGGCATCATAGGTTTTAAACGTGGTAAAGCCATGCGCCGGCCTTTGCTGCTGCTCGAATGGGCCGGCTCGACCGGATTGGTACCACGGCCTCGCAGAATATCGGCGTGAAGAAGAGGCATCTTGTGCTTCTGCGTTTTGTTGGGTGAGTGAGGTAACCGGAGGCGCACTTCCCCTCCCCATCCCCGTCCTCATCCTCCCTCCCATCTCCCAAATACCCTTAAAGGCCGGCAACGCACCTGCAGTACCTCTGGTGTTGCAGATGTATGTGGGCGACGGTAATCACTTACCATCAGGTGAACCGATTGTCGTTTGCCGCCTTACCCATAAAAAAAAATCATTTTCTGACTACCGCAATGAATCCAGGTTTAGATTCTGCTATGGCTGATGCTAACAAACGACGCAAATATGCAGTCCTCGGAGCGGCGTGGAGACCGGCCACGGACCTATAGCGCGACGTTTATACAGAGAGATACCGTTGCGCCTGGACATCCTGATGACCCAAAACCTGGCGTACACCTTAGTCAACGAATACTTATGGTATTATATCTTAGTAATCGATACAGGGAGGCAACTTCGCCTGCCGGCTGGGTGCGCTACCAACAGACAGGCTTATTAAACTTATTAATTAATTGTTTAACTTATAAGATATATATATTTATTAGGTTTAGTATTCGTATAATATTTCCTATATCATAACAATAACTCATACGTTGAAAAATTACAATAAACATAATATTTGCATTCCACAGAACTTAGATTTTGAAGATGATGATTTTTTAGAAGATGTTGTCGAATCCTCTGGATCCGCTACCGCCCAATAGGAATTTTTGATATTGAAATTCCGCCAAAGGAAGACTTCAGCGCCTATTGGGGGTAGGTATCGTCTCCATTAAGAATCTATGGTCTAAATCAAAACCTTGGTAGATTTTGCACGCCGGGGATAATGTGACATGTTCGATTTTAATTATTATATAACCTTCTCTCTGTACTCTATACACTCATAATGCAAAATAATTATATTATATAAACGGGTATTAAACAGACTTTTATAAGCCTTTAAATGTATTAGAGGTGACAATCAGTAAAATAATGTATTTTCTTACATGCCAAAACATTGAATACAATATATAATATGCAACATTGGTGGAAAAAAGGCTTCATAGATAATTTAAATTCTTTAGCACTTCTTACGTACGGTCATAGACGATAGAAGGCTGTATGGGCGTATGAGAACTTATTGCCTAAACTGAGAACAAAGAATACTATTGTTAGAAAAATCTAGAAATTCATACACGTCCAAGCTAAAATGGTTGTTTTAAAACCAATTTAAGCCTTTGCCTACATCTTGACAGGAATTCCTTAGTCAAGGGTAATGTTCAGACGAGCATCAACAAACAATACCTCGACCTGTATGGCCCCCAGAGATATTTTCTCATAAAAACATGGTAGCGAGGGAATGCTGATCGATCCAGACCTAATAATGTGATCTCGTATCTTAGAGATCATGTTGCAATCATGATAATTGTATAGGAATTTGTTAAAAAAATAATAGGAATAAACTTATTAAATTCAACGAGGAATGATAAAATTTGACATTGCGTGTATTTGTAAGTAAATCCGAGTGACTCGGAATCTTGGTGCGTAACAGACTATGATGGAATATCCCATAAACCAGTAATTGAGTCTCCGGTTTTCTTTACTGAATCATTTGAAACATAGCAGTGTTGTGGTACTAAGTATGTAGTAAATATGTTTAATTATGATTCGCCTTACTGGAACAAACTGTAATGGTAACGGCGCATAATAATGTAAATACATTCAATAGAAATCCTCCGACTATATAATGTTTAATAGTCATGTTTACTGTCACTATATACACTAATCCGGTGGCCTAGACTACGATAATAAGATGGACGGTAACAGATACAAGGGTAGAGCCAATCGGTTCTTCGTCGAAAGAGCGCGGACCAGAAGGATAGAGGCAGTCGGTTTCTCGTAGGAAGAGCATAGGCAGACGCCCACGAGAACAAATAGGGACACACCTGTCAGCGGTCCTCCTTTGCAATCGTATTTAGTAGTCTTTTCACTAACACCGAATTTTCTCCCCTAATTTAATTTTTTGTCTATTTTAAGTAAATCTCAGAAAGTTTAGAATAATAACAGAATATCTTTATTAAAATTAAATTTAAATAAATATTTATAGTTTAAGACAGGTTTTTTAATTTAGTAATAGATTGTTAGATTGTAATAAATATATATGCAACTAACAGATGACATTGATATTTTAAAAGTATAACAGATTGTCATACCAGCTGTCATATATAAAAAAAGATTGAAATATAACATAAAATACAATAAATACAATACCGAAATATTTAACAAATTTAGAACTTTATTAATAACAGTTTAATAGCATATACAGCACGATATAAATAACACAATTTGAAAGGTTAAACAGAATGATTACAATAAAAAGGGATAGATAGAAAACAAGGATGTAAAAGGTTACAAGATAAATAACATTACAAGGTGATTAGCTGCGACAGCGCGTTCGATTCTCTTACTTACAAATAATAGTTCCGGGTCTATTGTGGTAAGTGGTGAGGGATTTTTTTAAGCAATCAATTCTGATAATAACACCAATAAATCCCAAAAACATAATACTATGCTATAGACTGTCACAGTTTATATGTAAACGGTTATCACGACTATATCAAGGATAGTATTTTTCGTCCAACGAGCAATGAAGTGGTCACAGCTGTGTTTCTATTTTCTAAAACATTTTATCACAGATTCACTCATGTTCTAAACAATTGAGTAAGAATTAATTTAAATATCAAAGCAATAACGATACGTTACACTGTTTTAAACCGTTCTAGTTATAACTCATAGCGTAGAAATGCGTTAATAGTATTGTGTAAACTTCAGATTTCTCGATTTTTTTTTCGTTCCAACAGTTAATTATTCATATATCGTGTAACGCTGAAGGCTTGTATGAATATTCAATTGTGTTATATCATTATGAGTTGCGACTTTCATTCGAAAAATTCTCGCGAAACTGAAATTAACCGTGTAATAGCTGTAACCCGTCTCGTGTAACTTTAACTTTAACGTAACTTTCAAACAATTGAAATTCTTATGTCATGTTAGCCATACCAGGGCCGATAGAAGACTCGTGGAGGGATATAATCTCCTTTTTTAATAGACGGATTAACACTCGCGGAACTAGACAGCTCTAGTGTAGACGTAGAGTACGTAGACTGTCTATCAAGCGTCAGTATAATTTAAGTCAGGGGACGCACATATTTATCCCAAATTATTATTCTACTATCTGTCAGAGGCCATTTTGTTAGTTTAGACACCCACTGGATATGTAAATATGAAAAGTATCGTAAAGTTTTATTACACTTAGCATGGTATCAAGAACGCTCGCTGCATTTCCACGTTGAATGGGTAAACCTTTGAGCGTGAAAAGAACCAATTCTCTTGGCACCAGCTGCTACGACGAGGCGCGGGTATAATTCCTTAAAGAGTTGCACCGCGCGGGGACCCCATGGACCAATCATCTCGACGGCAAATGGCACAAATATGTAAATTTAATTTAGAGATTTTATATATATATATTTGCGCCACTTACCCAATTCAGGTGTCTCTGATACCGCCCTGGAGCCTGGTCGCTGTATAATTGATATGAAATTTAATGAATTAAAATAGGCTCATGTTAATAATATTTACAAGACAAGAGCATCGTCTTACTTAATTTTAGTGCCAAAACATAAATCTGCAGCGTTACGAGGAAGTTTTAGACTTGCAGCGTCGAAATGTTGGAATGACCTGCAAAAACATTTAGTTTTCGTATGAAGTTATACTTGATAAAATCACAAAAGGACACTTGAAACACTTTTTTATTTACTATAATCTCATACAATTTCATCTCTTTGTGATTTAAGTATTATACTTATATTATTTTTTAATTTTTCTCATTTTTTTGTGAAACGCACGCAGAAGTTTTAGGTGCTATTTTTTGTTTAGTTTCTTTTTTTAGTTGCGAGATTAGTTATTCTGCTGCTGCTGTCATCAAATCACTTAACTTTACAATAACTTAACAACAAAAAGTTAATATACAAAATACACAAGTTTTTATCTTTGATTTTACATTGATATTTTTTTTTATTTTTTCTTTTTGTTACGTTTTATTTAGAAAACAATTTTAATAGTTTTCAATTATGTTTAATATTTAGTTTTTATGTTATATCGTTGTACTATGTACAGGAAGCTTCTTGTCCGGTTGTTCGTGAAGTCAATGAAGGTCCCGACTGAAAAACAGTGCTGTGGTTCTCCCTCGGATTATCACTGAGGGGAGGTTCTTTTTATTTTTTATGTTTTTGCTGTGTGATTGCGAAATAAATACGTTTCCTTCTTTCTCATTTTTTTGGCAAGAAACTCGTGGTGGCCTAGCTCGTCGACGCCCCATCACAAGTACATACTTGGTAGACAGATCGTCGCTCCTAGTTGGATTCCTAGAGCTACTCGTAAACTTTGGGTACATCAAGTAAATTACCAAGATTACTTGATTGTAAAGCGTATAGTAACTGGATTCCTGCGACGAAACACCAAGTGCCAGGCGCGGTCTCGGCCACAGCAAGAATACTCAATTAAGCATTTCTTTTCATTCTGAATTAAGCTGGAAGCTGGTGAGCTTCCAGTGGAATATCCTTGCCGGGAGAAAGACATATCCATGCCTGTCCTTCCCTCCGCGACTAAGGTCAAGTCCAAATTATACATAATAAATACACAGTTGTACATAAATTGCATTGCCTAAATCGTGGATACTAGAGACTAGGGAGCACAATACTCAAACCTCTCTTACATGCTTTAACTTATGGTATGTCTTTCGTAATTGGGTTCAGAAAAGTGATAATAGGTGAGTCAGAGTTTATTACATTACCACATCATTCGTCCTCATTACAGCCTCCCAAAGTCTACGCTACTGCTGAACAAAGGCTCATAGACAGACAACACGATCCCGTGCCCCAGCAGCTGTTGACTGCCTACACTATGGTTCTTCTATATTTTAAACAGACTTTTCACCACTCGAGAATCTTTCTTTTCAATCGGTTATCAGTTCTGTGAGCTAATTGCGCCAATACTTCGTCATATATTTATTAACTAAGCTCTTGTTGATGATGTAGTTTCTGACTTTCTTTGCGTTTTGTCCTCTCGTTGACTTCCAGGAACTTTTTTCCTTTATTTCATGAATTATATTCATCCCGGCCTTCGTCTGTTACTTCTATCTTTTCTTACATTTCTTGCCTTCCTTCTCTTAATGTATTTTGCTTATTTTAACGGCACTACATTTCCTGCTCAGATCATTATTTCTTATTATTAACCTAAAGATATCGTCGTGACTAAAAATGGCCACGAGTACATCATGATCAAATGTACAATTATTTTTATGTGATCGGGTTATTTTGAGGCGGTGTTATCAAGACATCAAAATGAGAACGTTGGAGTGGATTCCGGAATAGTGAAAATCGAGTGCAAGCACAGTGAAAGCGGAGCTGAGGTCAATCGGGGGCTTTGTACAATTTACAGGTCGTGAATAAAGCAAATGCAAGCATAATTGCAACATTATGGAAACAAATGTTGTTTTATACATGTATGTCATTCGTACATTGTTGAGTTTTGTTTATTTATGGTCTTTGTGTACTACGGGTTCCAAATAACACTGCCTAAACCGGAGAAAGTTAAAATTTTAGGAATTTGTTTGTTCGTAATGACAATTTTATTTATTCACGAAAACCTCTGAAGAGGATAATAATGGTTTTTGTGTAGAAAACCTTGAAGATATTACACCGAAGTTTGTCATCCAATTTGAAACAACGCGGCGCATTTAGACGAGGCCACTGGTAATTAGATAGTGAATGATTGCACGAATTACTCATCAAACAATCACATAACAATTGTAATTTCGGTATTATTCAAAAAGACGCGACTTTATTTAAAAGTTACAGTAGAAGCATGCATTTTATTTCGCTTGTTTTTGTAATAATAGATCGTAAGATATTATTACAAATAATATAATTAAAAAAATATATCGAAAAATACGACTACAATTTAAAAACAAACACAAACACAACAACATACTTCACCCCACCAGTCACCCTGAGACGCGCTGTTAAGTCGCAAATGCCCAGTGGCTTCGCTAACTTTTGTACGTTTCATACCGAGAAACGATAATGTTGCACACAGATATTTCAATACTGTGCAGACAACTCACTACTACTTGACCTCCGTGAGAGGTGTCTAATACGTTTGCTGAGAGAGGACTCTTTCAACAAAAACAGCCTAACTATATTGATGCGTAGACCGCCATATCTTGACTAGTCTATTTTTCTAGTTCCTAGTTCTATTTTTTTTATCTAAACTTATCAGAAGATAATTCTTATACAAACTTCCCACGTAATTGTGACTATGATTCCATGGTAAGTTTATACAGTAAAGGAAGAGAATTTAATAATTATACAAGAAACTAAAGCAACCACTAGTTTAAATAATTCTTCAAACAAATCATATAAACACAAAAGTAGTACATACAGTTGTAATAAGTTAATATGACATTAATATCTATGTGTGGACATAGTGTACTTATCTTCCAAGACTAATTATTATAAATATATTTAAAATAATTAGAAAAATTCAACAGAATCTGAAATATATATATATATAAATAGGATATGAAACTCACTCACTTACGAAAAAAGGAGGTAGCAGATTGTTACGCTAATTAATTTTTTTTTTTTTAATTTTTGTCATCAATGTCAAATAATTATAATGACTGGCTGTTATTCTCGTTCCGGTTAGCAATTTTATATCGTAAATCTTGTAAGCCTCTTTTCGAGGTCATGTAAATGAACGGCGAAACCTTTACTTACTTGTAAAGGTCTCTGTTCTGTTCTCTATGATTAAAAATAAAACATATCAAAAAATATAAACAGCATATTGTAATCCTATTTTAAAGTCAGAGAATTAACACAATTGCTTTGAAAGGTTTTTATTAGAGAAATAATGATAACTAATGACGATCTGATACGATATGATGATACAAAAGTAATACTCCCTTTTTAAGCAGTGGTAGCTTAATGGCTAGGACGCTTGCTATAATTTAGTACACAAATAACCCCATTAAATGCCTGAGAAATACGAGTAATTAAAATTATTATTTCGAGAACATGGAAAATTTGTTAAGCTGTACAGGAGCAGCGTGGCGGACTCTTCAAGTCTCCAACCCCTCTCGAGCATAGAGAAGAACTCTTTGCCCAGCTGTGAGAAAATCAGAGGCTAACTTTTCTTTTTTCCTTCTTCTGTTATTAAGTAATTAACTAAGGAAGCTTTTGAGCAATAAATCTTTGTACTTTCAATAACTTACTGTAAGTTGTAAATAACACTTCTCTGAAAAGGTCTTATTTTTCAAACCGGTATAGATTTTGACGTTCATGAGAGTTTTAAACAAGCCCAAATTGAATAAACAAGATTCGGCTTTGACTTTAACCTTATCACTGGTCTGTCTGATTTTATTTCGACCTTGTCTGATGCATTTCACGTCACTAGAGCTTCTCTGTCAGCTAGCAAGTCCGTCTACTTGATAAGTTGTATATTCTCCTAAAGTCGCTAGTTATATTTTCTCTGATAGCTACAATAATTAAAGAAATAAGAAACGATGCATATTTATGCTGCAAACTTGAGTAGCAGATTCAGCAATGGTCGCCTTAGAGGGATCGACCAAAATTTGCGATATACTGAGAAAGGGCCCAATAAAGAGTATCCATAATCGATGTGACGTGTAAAGGGGAATCTAACCTTCCTTGAAGCCGAGATGGGTATGATGATGGATGCCATAAATTCATATAATTGTGCATAAAAGGAAATAAGTTGACTTAAAACTTTCATAACGGAAGTTAGTAAGTAAGGAAGTAAAAGTTTATTAAAATTTTATATAACGTCAGAGTCCAAATATCAGCTACGTGTAAGTTAAAGACAAATCTAGTGGTTGTTGCTTAAGAGATATCATAATCGTCATATGTGATCTTTATGCGTTATTCAGTTGGTTGTGGCCACGAAAATCGCGACTTGCCTACATGTCCATAACTAAAGTAAAGTAAACTTTTTTTATTAATATTCTAGCATTTATGTGGAGTCTTTGGCGGAGGAATCTTCAGCAGTGGACTTTTGACAGGCTGTAATGATGATGATGATCAAATTCTGATATTTACAAATATGCTTGGTTTAAACGTTTACGAATATTGTGTCACTAAATAATAAAACTCCGTTTTCAAAAAACATTTTTAAAAAAGTTTTAAAATTATCAACCTTATCTTTTGTGTCTCTCGAATAACAACCAGTTAAATACATCTGTTAACACTTTATTCTTCTCAAATGATTAAAATGCTCTGGTCTCTGGATTTTCATGAATTCTTAATCTACACAAACATATTTGCCGATTTAACACGACTTTTTGGCTACAAAAGTCACATAAAAAAATTCTATAAAATTTACTATAAGTCATTCATAAAAAGAAACGAATCCCTGTAATAACCATATCTGTGCTACAAATGCACTTTGATGAATTTAATTAAATGGTAATATTTTGACCAAAAACAACATAATTTATTAATTAAAATTTTACAAGTTGCCCTACAACTTCGCACTTAAATATCGAATTTTCTTGCGGATCCCGTTTTTTTGTTATCAAATAAACTTTGACCATCCGGAATGATATAGCTTTCAAACAGTGAAATATTAGTTAATAATTAATTGGCCGACTATATCCGGAGATCGCCCTGAAGGGTTCGCCCCTTCTTTTCTTTTGTAACATAAGTTATGTACATTTAAATAATTAGTTTTATTAATAACAAAATTATCAATTAAGTTTTGGGGTATAAGGGGAAATACACCAATTCTTTCCCCAAATGTCAACCAAGCAGTGTAAATGCAATTGCTGTAAGCAGTGTGCACCAAGTGCCAACAAATGACCCAATGTCAGCGGAATATCCGTCGGAATATGCCGAATTCAAAGCCCAGAGACTAGTGATGGGGAGCAGCATCACTAGTGCGAAGGCACTGTGCTCACTAACCACTACGCCTTCTCTGCATGGAGACTATGGGCAAACCTTCTAAGAAATATTTCTTTCAAGCCGAAGCTTATATATACCCTTTTGCTGGCGCTGTTCAGCATTCACATGTTCAGCAATGGACTAAAATAGGCTGACGTAGTAAGTTTTATTAACTAGTAGTAAGTACAACTACTTGTTTCATAAAATCATTTATTTATTACAAAATTAGTCTGTTTTAGCCTTACCCCAAGTGTAAAATATACACAATTTGATGATAATCAAAAAAAAATGTCAAGAAAAAAATATTTCCTAAATAAAACTTCCTTCATAAAATAAGTAAATATTTTAACAAATAAAAATATATTGTAAATTAACATTAATTAAAAATTTTAGTCATAAATAGTATCAAATAACCTTAAAATTGAAATCACTCGCGTGTTACCTTACGTATCCATTGTAGTTTGTAATGTATAAGAGTATCTTTTATATCAATCTTTTAATACGTGAATATGTTATAAATCGTAAACTGGCCAGTAATGAATATTTTGTTTCCTTGTTCTCACGTTAATGTCTGAGTTTGAGGAATATTTCTTTATATTTATTATGTACATATAATTTTCCATTGATCCTACGGCTACCTATCAGCTATTTTATTATTTTTCCTTTTAAAACGACGATAAAATATTTTTGAGTTTCCACGTGTTACTGATAAAAGTCAAAGTCAAGTAAAACTTGGCCCAGGACTGGAGTGAATGGAAGAAGTGTGTGTGAAGAGTGTTAATTACATAAAAAATATTTTGTTTTCAAAATGATGTAGTATTTGAAGCAACTGTAATTGGTATTGGCTTTAAAAATGTTAATTTCGTAGCTCCGTCCGTATGACTCACAACTCGCAAGAGTGCGGAGAAAGCGCTGTTGACGACATACACAGGGACTCGGCGAGCTAAATACAGATGAAATATGCCGAACTACTCCACCAGCCCACGTTTCAAACTCAGCTTGTTCAGTTAGGCAACTTATTGACGAATTTGGTAATAGGATGTTTTATAAACAGGAGAAGTGGTCCGAATTACGTGTTTCGATTTCTAATATGCTTTCGACTGTGTGGCTTAGGGGCTAGCGTACCCGACTGCTAACTCATAAAGGATCGAATCCCAGCCGATGCCGATAATTGTGAAAAATAAAACAAGTATTTGTTTTTCGAGTCGTGTAGTGTTGCGTGTCACGTCTCTAACACTGTGCCGTACCCTTCGTTCGATTATATCGCATCAGCGTTATATCGGATATGGGAAGGCTCTGTCTTTCTCTTACTGAGTCTTTCGCGTATACTTACGGCAGCATTATATTACCTGCGACTTCCTGCGACGAAATTCAATATGGTGTATTTATATAATATATAGTCTCTGAAGAGAAAACTGTTGATTGAAATTATAGTTGAATAATTACAGTAGACTAGATTAACCTTTATTGTTTATGGAATAAAAATTCAACATTTTTATAGACCGACAACGCTAGCAGCGTTTACGAGGCGTCTGGTACTGCGATTGCCAACCTGCCTGCCAAACGTGGCAATTATGGTAAATCCTCTCATTGTATAAGCCCTATGTTCAGCACTGCATTATAATATGCATATAAAGAGCCCACAATATTGAATAAAAGTAACAGCCTGTAAGTGTCCACTGCTGGGCAAAGGCCTCCTTCTCTAATACTAGTATCAGAGAGGGTTTAGGAGCCGGGAAAGGCCCGCCACGCTGCTCCAGTGCGGGTTGGCGAGCATCACATATCCTCGAAATAATATTTTTATTATTTCTCAGACATGCAGGTTTCCTCACGATGTTTTCCTTCACCGTTGAGCACGTGGTAAATACAGCACTTAAAATTGTTAATAACAATTTTAGTGGTGCCGGCACCGAGGATCGAACCCAAGTCACTGGCGCTCTATGACACTAAAGTGAGCGCCCTGACCACTAGGGTACCACGGCTCTTATAACTCGTTAGCTCAGTGGGTAAGAGCGCCGATATAAACTAATATTGAATAATTTGCACCAAATTGATACAATTGAAAAACTCCTGAAATGGGTGCCACATGAATTAACTGAAGTGCATAGATGTGCACGTGTTGAAGCTTGCCTTGCTTTGATGAGTAGGTACAGAAATGAAGGGATTTTGGACAGAATTGTGATATATAATTAAAGTGTAATAATCGCAAGCTAAAAACGCAATGACTGATTCCATTTCAAATACCGGAACAATCGCGCTGCGAAGCGAAGCTCGTGAGCTGGTAGAAAAGTAATGGTAACTGTTTGTGGGTCACTCCATGGTGTAATTCACTATAGCTATTGTAGATCCGGTGTATCACTATGCACTACATTTCACTTTGTAGAGTCCAGATACGTTCTATCCAGAGTTCTATCACAATGTCATAAAAAATCTTCCCACGAGATGACAAAAATATGTATATGATAGGGGGAAATACTTTGGATCAATAAATATATCTTAGAGTCGCAGTGTCGCGGAGGGCAGGGAGAATGGCCAATCGCAATACAAGAACTCCTCTTCTCCCGCGACTCCACCTTGGCCGTAGAGGGCGAGGAGAGCTGTGCCAAGCAACGACGACACCCCCTTCAGTTCACCAACTAGTATCCGAAGTAGGCTAGCCAAGTCCACCCGGAGCGGCCATCAGGTACTCGCGCCTTCACCAACTTTGTTGTATGCATAATTATAATGTGCGTATAATTTATATGCGGGTGCAAAGAGACGACAATCTTGTGCGTTAGAGGTATTTTAAAGTTAAGAGGTTGTAGATTCCTTCTTTGCCTAGGACTCGCCAAACAGCAGTGCAATTACTGTTGTGTTCCGGTTTGAAATGTATAAAAGAGCCAGTATAGTTCCGGTCTGTAAGACATTCCATCTTAGTCCTTCGTCAAGGGGTGACAAGTGACAAGTGTCCAAGGGCTGCAGTAGCCACTTACCATCTGGTGGACTGTTGGCACGTTTTTCTCCCCAATAACATGGAATAGGAGTATTTTGTCCAGTAACGTAGCCGCTATCACAGAGAACGCTACAGCTATTTTAATCTTACCTTGGCTACGCCAGGATATTTTCAGTTAAAATGTTAATTCAGTGCCACCTGGTCCATCCAAGAAAAACAGTTCCCCTCAAGCGGGAGCACAGTACAGTCGAATATTTTTCGCTGCTCTGATGTTAATGTAAGAAGCTTCTTGAAGAGTTTTCCGCAAATTCAACTCGGGCTACCTTCAGCTTTAATTTTATTTGTTACTGGATCCGAAGCCGGTGGTAGTACCCAGCCATCTTCTCCTCGCGAATCATCCTGGGCAGAAATCGGTATTCTTTTGCGAGGGTTTGTGGTTTATCACATCTGATGTAATATTTGGGGCGATCTAGGATATAGTCACAGATTGTAGACCAAGAGCGTCGATATCAACATCAGCTATATGTTCTTTTACGCGGGTCCTTACAGATCTTTTAGTTGTCCCTGTGTAAGAGAGACCGCATTCACAATCAAGCTTGGATTTAAAAGTTTAATTTATTAAGTAAAATAACAAAAATACTTTATTCTTGATTTTAATTATTTTCCACGTAATTTTTTCTCGCGCAGTCTATTATGTAAGTATGTACCAATACTAAGAAATAAAAAGACGCCTTTAATGAAACATATAGCAATCTAGCTTTGCTTAAGAACAAAGTGCGTGCTTTTTGATAAGTTTTTTGTCATTATCAGCTTCTGAAAATAAAGATGGAAAGATTTTGCGTAATCACCACAATTGAAAGTTGGATCGGGAACAGCAACAATGAGAGATAACGGCGAACTAAATTAATCTAATTTCTTTGATATAAAATCGGGGTTTTAATATACACACAAATTTGTATAAAAAAATTTTATCTCCGCAACATGGACATACCTAATTTTTCAATACACAAATAGGGCCTAAAGTACGCAGGTATAAATATTTATTATTCCTGCGCCCCGGTGCGATGGAGTATGCGGAGATCAGTTGATTCCCAGAAAAGCGCGATAGATATGTGTGGTATACCGGGATCACAGAAAACAGTCGTGTCTCTGAAAATGTTTCTATTCCTATTGAAAAGTTCGTTTTGGACCTACCACGCGGCTGAAACCGCACGCGGCTAGTAATAATTATAAAATAATAGACAGTAAGCGTATTAAACATACTAGTATTAAATGTTGCGTTTAATATTATTCATATGTCATTATTTATATTTATTTTTGAATATGAGTAGCTAGAGACCCTTTGTGTGCCATTTAACGATGTTTCCATGCAATACGGCAATACCCAAAGTAACGGACGTAAATAATAATCCTATGTTTATTATTTAGAACTAAGTATGTAATTGATATGACCAAACCAATAAAGGTTATAGTCCAGTGTGAAGAACTATGTAATGCTATGACCTACTGTAGAACGTCACAAGTCCAAACTTAGCTTTGCCGGTTACGAAAACTGATCAATAAACATAAGTAATATTTAGCAATATTTCCTGAATCTAATTTAACTAGGAATGTCCATGGTGAAGAGCAAAAGTGGGGCGGAGTAAAAAAATTCTTTAAAAAAAATTGCTAGTGATATGAAAAAGAATCTATGCGCGGATCACACTACGTAGATTATCTGTGCAAAGTTTCATCAAAAACGGATAATTAGTTTCAGAGGCACAACCAATTAAAAATTGTATCGGAGTTGGGGATAGGAGGACTAATTAAATTGTTAAATAAATTTTGGTCTCTCATTACATAATTATTTTTAATTGTTCCATTCCTAACTTTAGGTTAACTACGCAAAAGGAATGCTGGTATAAATTTATATTCACATATAAATAGACAAATAAATATAATATGATGTAAAAAGAAAACGATTTACTGCTGCGATACTAGAAACATTATAAATAGCAAACTAAAATAAAGTCAGGCATGATCAACTTGTTTCGGTGCGTGTAATCTGCTAAGTTGATGATACACGTGATGACGTGAGACATTTGTGAGTGATGCGACACGTGCTAAAAATAGTAACTTTTGAAAGAGATGTAGTGAGTGCGGGGAGTCAGGATCAACTATCAGTATTATGTGGACAGTACGTGCTTTCTTTTAACTATTTTTTTGAGTAAAAAATAATACGATTTTAAAATGAGATTTAGGGAGTATTTAAATTTCTTGATTACTTCTGCTTTTGTTTCTTTGTGCCGAATTTTCCTGGATTTTATGAAACACGATTAAATATCACGATCGTTTTCTATAAATCGTAAAAGTTTTTCATTAACTAATATAATTTTGCTTATGATAGAGATATGATATAAGATTTTTAGATAGACTTATAAATTAAATTTCTATGAATAGATTTGTATAATTAACTTGGACACTAAGACAGACTCACCACCTGTCACGGTGTCTCAAAAAACCTGTTGAAAAGTTGGTTAAAAGGACTACAATGTGTATCTATATAACATGTACATATATTATATATTTGTAATATTTAAATGATATACATAATATAACACGTTCCTGATAATAAACATTATATGCTGTAGAATATTATATGTAAGTTATACTTAGTTATGTATAATATTTAGATGAGCCGGATATTCTTCGTGAATGTGTACTTGCTGGAGAGTTGTCTTAACATTTCAAGCAGCCTATCCCACGGTCGCGCGGCTTGGACAGCAAACAGTGAAGAAGAGAAATCAGAGCGGAGATGTGGAATAGACGCGTCAAAGACTCGATTGAGTAAGACGTGATTAGTGTAACCTAAAAACTAAAACTTACGTTTCATATAATCCCTAAAGTGGTTTTCGAATAAAACTGAAAAAAAAAATGTAAAGTATCCTGACCTGTCTTCGTTAACGAAGTCCAACAATTGCCACAAAGAATAAAGACTGATTATTTAATTAAAATATTGTTCTTCGTTATTCGTTCGTAGAGGTCAATCGACGAACCTATCCCCTGGGCAGCGTTCGGGAAACAATGTCATATCTTCTCGTCGCTTATACCTCAAATCCTCAACACCTAAGTGTACAACCAGTGCGTTTTGCCAGTGATTACTTTGATGTTTCATAGCAGACCGTTTGAGGAAGCTCAAAGTGGCTCAGCAGGATATGGAAAGGGCTATGCTCGGTGTTTCTTTCTGTAATAGAATCTGCAATGACGATATCCGCAGCAGAACTGGGCGGAGAAAGTTACGGTGACTCACTAATCCTACCCTCTGTGGTCGAAATGTAGTCAGAGGCGCTGCCTAGATCAGAATTAAAAAGTTAAGTATTGATTCCATACCTTACCTTGTCAATAATCTCATGCTTTAACTTAAAAAGTATCGTATCTAGTGTGCCATAGCTTAAAATGTTTTATAGACATTCCGGTGTAAACATCGGAGCCAAGGCTAACTTAAACCTTTACTCATCATCTGAACGCAGACAGCGTGAAGGTACTGTGACAGTCTATGATTTGGCACTATGTAGGTCATAATACTACTCGCAGCCCGCCTTAACTTCGCTCAGATGTAAAGTTTTTATATTGATTGTTTCTTTAGTTATTAGTCGTCATTAAAATCACGGGTCTGTATGTTTTACTTTTGTTGAGAAACTTCATGTCACACATACATAAATAATGAAATATTGGGGGTGTAGAAAGAAATATACCATCTTTTTCACCAAACTTCTACCTCACCAGTACGTGGTGCAACCTGCTGACTAACAAACGAGACTCTGGCGATGGCGGAAAATCCATCCGAATATGCCGTTACTATTTAGCCTAATATGCCGAATGTGCCGAATTCCGAATATGTAGTGAGTACGAGCAAATTGTCTATGCATGCCACCTTTTATTTGCGCTTGCAAGGAAAGGTCTGTGTCCAGTCGTGTACTTGTATTTATACAAATGCAATATTACTTATTAGTTTAAAAAAACTGACGAAAAACCAAGCTAACCGACAATAAAAGCAAAATTTTAATCCATTCTGTAGTTAAGATGAACAAAACAAATCGAAAAGCAACACTGTTTTTTATGAATAACGAAATACACCATCTAATTCAATCACAAAACAGTTGAAAAGATTTTGTTGACTTTTTTATATAATTTTGTTACTCGTACTACAAGTTTTTGTTCTATTCTCGTAATATGGCCAGTAATCGGCGACGACGATACAATATTATAAGCACTTACGTCTGTTACCAAAAATATATAAAATACTAATAACTTAACTTCTTATTTTTATATAAATAAATAATAGGTTTTGAATAGTGAGTGGGATAAAAACAATTGCTAGGCCAAATCTCCCTAGGGGCTAACCTAGGGAATCCTAGTTTGGGACTGGATATCGTGTGTTCAATATATTGTTATAGTTATGACAGTGATTTTATATACTCTGATCTGGTTGGGTTTTATGTATTTACAAATAAAAATATAATAAATGAAATATCTAAAGGAAATAAATGTTAAAAAATAAAACTGAACCAGACCCTCTTAATGAAGACCAGACGGCCGAGGGTTCGGAAAAAGAAACCGGCGGACGATGCCGTCAGTATCGAGAGGCCTCCTTCATTTGAACTCGAAGCGGTCCGTGAGCATTGAGTTACGGAGTTGTCCCATGGAGCTGACGGGGATTAACCCATTCGCAGACACAACTATTGGAATAGTTTCGATCGGCATACAATCTCACACATCGATCACCTCGTGAGAGAGGTCCAAATATTTTGTAATTTCGACCATAAATGGTCGCTGTAGTTCGGTATCGTCGAATATTTTCAGATGGATGACACACCGGACTGGGTCTACCAGGTTTTGATCAGTGACGGTAAGTGAAGGCTCCAGCTCCAGCAAAAAGCGGCGCATCCTAGTCAGCTACGCAAATTCTTCTGTTTCTTCCTGCTACGCTCTTAAGTACGCCCGCGTTGCTTTTTATTCATCTCCTTTGTCATCCCAAGCGACGCACTCGACCAGCGGTCGCTGTTGGGTCCGAGAGGGCTCTGCCGACACCAAGCCAATGCCGCGGGACGCCACATGCATCAATACGATAAGCTCAAGCCACCACAAGCCCCCTTCCCCCCCCCCCCCACTCCTTCACATTTCCAACAAAAATCTACACCCAAAACCAACCAGAACCATACGCTGCATCGATACATACGCAGATCACCCATATAACCATCGCGAGACGCGATACTGCAAGTAGCCATAAGTACCAATGCGACTATGTCACAGGTGACACTACTTCTCAATACACCAAAATTACTCCTATGGACATAAGTACAAAAAGTAATTCTATACTAGGCGTATCATAGTGCCAAACCACTAAGACCCCCCGAACAGAATGTTCGTAGTGCGCTAACCAATAATACATGGAGTTTTAATATCCTCGTAATACTAGAAGTGCTGAAACATACTCTTCGTGCGCCGAAATAATGACGACGTGTCATAATGCAATACGTTCACAAGTAGGCCGTAATGCTACATCTATCCCGCTCACCACCGGCACTTTGATGATATGTTTAACAATGAGACATATCGGTCTCTAAACTAGTATTTGTAAAGTCCCCATTTTATCATAATATTGCTTTTACTTCATTGTCCTTGAACATATAAAATTCATATTCCATAATAGTACTTCATTACTAGAGTCGCGACTCACCTTCGTACTATGATGAGAGATGTATTACTGCGGGTTCCTAGAGAAATGGATCATCCTAACCCAATTTTGATCAAACTTTGTATAGAGGTTCCATTCGTTCATCGAACTCACGGAAAAATATAATTTTTATTATCTTTGTCATATTTTCAGAACTATTAATAAAATGAAATTTAATAAATCTCGAACACTTGCAATTAGGTAATAATTGAAGAATTTTTTTCTACTGAAATAATTGTCACCAAATCTCTCTGTATTTTCATAAATAATCTTTTTAGAATACTTTTCATGATTTATAACATTTATTATTTATCTTTGTACCAACATACCTTTTGTTCAATGTGAATTCATAATGACTTTATTGTCTTGTTTTCCTACATATTTTATAACGATCTTTTATGTAATTTTACAATATTATTAATAGTTACAATAGGTAGGGAATATTAAGGGGTTAGATAATAAAAACTGATCAATTAGTAATTTACATGAGTTAAAAATTATTAAAAAAAAAATATTAGTTTGCAGAACACAATGTTTTAACCCAGAATATTAGTAAACAAGATTATATTTGATTGTCCATTAGCTAAAGGACATAGCCAAATGTCGACTTCAATATAATTAACCACAAAAGCAAAAATTTAATAAACGACAATATGCTATATAGTATTTCTGAACGAAAAAATACGAGCATCTCGCAGCAGTTCGGACATGGCTGATGACTTTGGCGCGAACTCAAATAGTAATAGTTGTCTTATGTTGAGTTTTGTTATTTTTGTATATTTCTAGTTTTGAAGTATATTAATAGTGTGTTATACCGCAATTACTTGTGAATATGTACAGTAATTGAAAAATACAATTGAAGGCCGGAAATCGTCGTTTTTCGTTTTGTACTATAGGTTTTCGGTAAAAGTTGACTATCGTTTTACCATCGACTTACTTAAACAATTCTTCAAGCTCTGGTCAATTAATATCCGAAAAAACATTGACTGTGGCAGGTATTACATGTACATCTGAGCTGCTAAGATGACTCATGTGTTCTGTGACGTTCATAGCTCGAGAAAAAACCATCGCTGACTGTAATATCCTTCACTATTTGAAGGATTCGGAGCAGTTAATAAAACACGTCGAACAGTACAATCACCATTTATTGACTGCCTGATAAATCAGGGGTATTTATAGAAAAACCTATTGATTGGTAGATACCAACATACATATGTTACACTGACATAGATTAATGTGTAGAGTTCTCAAGTAGCTAAGAGATCGGACTGTGGGCATTATAAAACAAAATTGATGATTTTTAATTAACATTTTTTTTATAACAAAATTATAAATTTACTGGGTCAAGTTTTACTGGTCACTATTCTAACCAAATCTAAGCAACAATTTATTTTATTTAATAATAAAAGTTTAAGTTGCTCACATCTAACTATGATATACGAAATTCCATTTGCGTATTACCTAAAATGTACTCAGTACCCCCTCCACAACTACAGCAGCCATATTCGAACGGTCGCGAGACACTTAAGTTTAAAACTTTGAGTTGGCTGCATTGTTTTATTAGATTGCCCACTCACTCACTAATTCACATTCCACAGCAAGTAGTGTGCGTTGAGTAGGTAGATTTGTTTGTGGAATTAGATAAAATAATAAAATTACGAAATACATACAATCTCTTATTTTATTAATTGAACGTGCATAATTAATAACTAAGATTTGCCTAGAAAAGTTAAGTGTTGTGGTGTCGTTTTGTTGGTTTGATAACGTAAGTTCAGTTTAAAGCAGTGCTACAATCAAATATGAATAACATCTCTAGGACACCGAAAACAACTCCTATAACTGATGATTACGATATCTCAAATACTGTTCTTGGCCTTGGTATCAATGGAAAGGTAACTTTAAATCAGTTAATCATATAAAACAATCAAAAAATAAGTTATAGTAACTTTCATTCATTGTTTACATGCATGACGTAAAGATCAAAATTAGCCCGCACATTATTTTTTATCATCTAGCGGTTGACTAAACAAGGTAGGTCAACGAGATATTTAAATTGCTTAAATTTCAATGGCGTATTTTGATCTTAACGGAAAATATTTAAGCTGTTTGGTTATATTGTGATAGTTGGTCATGACCTAAAATTAAATCTGCATTTTACTTTATAAAGTTCCTTTTATTCTTTTCGTTGTACATTTTTAAAATTTTGTTTAAATAAATATTATATTTTATTTTCTGAAACACTAATGTAAACAAACAAACCTTTCCTGGCTAATTTTTCAAATATTCTATAAAAATATATTCTATAATAGTAAAGCTTTAGCCAAAAAATTGCATAACAATGTACAAATTGTGGAAATTTTCCATGATAAGGATTTTTCAGAACCATTCATGTGTTTGAATCAATTGAAATACTGTTCTTATGAGTAATTGTATACTGATATTGAGACTTATGACACTACAAGGCAACAAATAATCCAATAAAATATTTTGGGGTATTTTGATAATTTGCATGATTTGTATTGTTTGATGTTGATTTGGCAAACTTCTATTGAAATACTTTCAACATTGGTTTATATATATATATTTATATTTAAGTCAGTTGACAGTAATTTTCTTGAATAAAAGAACCTGGAACATTGGCATATAATTAAGAGTTAATTTTTTAGAAAGTTTCTTCTTTTTTAATTTAAGTTACTCATGTACTCCACCTTATCTTGTTGCTGTTACAAGAAGCTAAAAACAGAATGAAAACATACTTGAACTCGCAAAATTATGTTAAAAGCCCTCCTTTTTGAACTGCAATAAACATTTATATAAACCAGAAGTTGACACTTGCTCATGCAAGTGTCATGCTCAGGCATGAGATATTGTATTGTCTATAGAATTGGAGGAAGGTTAAATGTAGTATCAGAATTAAATTCATTGTGACTTCTAGATCATAAAACCATGCAGTTTTAAACAATACTGTACAAAAATACAAAGATGTTAAGCATAGTAATTACTATTAGACATGTATGACCATTGGACCAGGGATAGGTATTGTAATTCTTTACTTCCGGTACTGAAACAGGTTTTTTTGTTCTTGTCAGCTGTGTTAAGTCCCTATAAGTGCCATTGTAAGAAATTCAGGCCTGGCTTTGACCTTGATAATGACAAAAAAATGAAACAATATATTTTTGAGTAACTTTATTTATATTGAAGGAAATTTATCTATAATTATACAAACTTCACTCATATGTAAGATTTTAATATTAATGGTTGATATTGTACAACTTATCAGCGAACCAACTGTCAGCTGCTCAAGTAGTAGCGGGTATGGGTGTGAGAGGCTGCTAACATCAGCTGCATTGTAAAGGGGGGATTAAAAGTCAGCACATCATATGAAGTTGTAAATAAACACAGAGTAAGGTTATAGTATGCTGGATGAAATTTCACAAGGTGAATTTAATCATAATAAATAGTATGAAAACGACAATCAGCTGCATGTGTTGCGGTTTTGACGCTGTCAGGTAATGCAGTAAAGCTGAAGATTATTTCAAGCCATGCATCATATCTTTCAAGGTCCAGCTATCAGAATTTCCACTTGCCCGCACCCAGATGACGGATCATTTTGGCAGACATAATTTATCTTAGGAAGATTAATATTTGTAAAACAATAACACATTTGCAAATTCTGAAACATTTCCAATAAGTGTTTTTCTGGTTTTTAATATAAATATGAATGAAAGGCATAATAAAAAGTAACTTTTAACAAACTTCTCTGCATGTATAGTATATGTTTTATGTATGAATGAAGTTTCACTAGAATCAATCCTACGGATTTATTAAATGATGCAATGGCAATCGATTTGTCAGCATTGAATTGTGCATCATCAGTTGAGGACCAAGGCTCACTTTTCTGTAATTTAACTCTGAAACTGTTTGATGCACGTGCACTGGAGAGAGCTATCAGAGTAAAGCGACCTCCGGCCTTGTGGATCACTAGGGGAGTGCGCGTGGCGATGACTTGACAGGACAGAGCTTTTAGAAGATTCAAGCATGACAGGTGCAACAAAATATGGATCTTTATAAAGTTGCTTGGAATCGTTGCTAACAAATGGTAAGGGCAGCGAAGCGTCGCTACTTCTATGACAATGTCTCTAACACTTCCTTTGCCGATATTTGGAAGTTTCTAAAATCACTCGGTGTAGGTAAACAAACCACTTTGAACCAAAATATCTCCTTCCCTCTTAACAACATAAACTATCATTTTTCTGCTGGTTCTTTACTCTCTCCGTTTATCAAGTCCGAATCAATTTATTAATCAATTCCTAGACCAAACCCCAAAATGAACCTTTTTCATTTGACAATGTTCATAAAACTTATGTTTCTATTAAATCAAAAGCAGTGGACTGTGACAATGTAAATCATGCTATGATTTCTTCAGTTCTCGAGAAATTTCTCCCAGTCATAACTCACATTATCAATTTTACTCTCATGACAGAGGTATTTCCTTCTTCGTGGCATAAAGCTTATGTAAAGCTTATGCCCTTTACACAAAGTTGCACACCCCTCACTACTCAACAATTATAGACATATTTCTATTCTACCCTTTTTATCAAAACTTCTTGAAGCTGTAGTTCACAAAGAAGTATCTACTTTCATTTATAAAAATAACTTGCTCAATTTCAATAGGAAGGTCCTGTGTGCTTGTACTCATGGACTTTTCCAATCCCTTCAACATGGTAGACCATGAAATTCTCCTCGCAATGCTCTATAACAAATTTTATTTGACTAATTTAAACAATTGGGATTGTAAATTTAGTATACAGGAAGCGCAACCGCAATTGTCCAAACTTGATATCAGTTGTGTTTCACCTGTCATGCTTAATGGTTCAAACATAGCCTATTCTTCTAACGTTAAAAACCTAGATGTTTACTTTGATTACTACTTTAAGTTGGTCCACCCACATTCAAAAATAAGTGGTTCTGTTATCGCCAAATTGAGTGCTCTGGATCGCCTTAAAAACTTTCTTCCGGTCAAGGTTCAACCTTGGTGCAATCTCTAATTTGTCCTTCATTGATTATGCTGATGTGTAATGTCCAGATCTTAATGAGAATCTACTAGACAAGCTGGATCGTCTCGTTATGAAAATTATCCGCTTAATTTGTCTCAGCAAGTTTGACCATGTTTCCTCATTCCACTCTCAGCAGGAATGGCTTTCTATTCGTCAAATTTTAAAGAACGACCTTAAGTTTAGTTCGAATACGAATTTCCGCCTGCTTCAATTGCCTGAATGCATTGTTGGAGAGCTAAGGTTTTTTTATAATAATCTGCATGCCAAGTATCATAATGTTTTTTTTTTGTTTTCAAGGCACTTTAGTGGAAAAAAATCTCTTAAAAATATTGAAATTATATTGTTATTCGTTTCATATTTTTAAATTTGGTCAGATAATTGTTGTTTTGATATTGATAAATAACCAGTGTTTAATCGTTTTTATAAATCAGAAAAAAAATATTGATTAAAATTGATACATTTTTTTAATATATTTTTGATATGGCATTTTTGACTTGTTTTGAAAAAAGCTAAAACTTTTGCATAATGCATATGGGGTTAAAATTATCGAAAATAGTCACCCCTATCACATCCTAAAGAGAATACGTCGAATTACGAATAACCCTGTATATAGCATTCAATCTTTATTTTATTTTATCTATTCTGTAACCGCCTTCGATGTTTTATCACTCCCAAAAGTTGACAGACAGAGAATGCTTTTAGCATTATGTCCGCCTTTTGATCATATATTGTACACATATACGGTTTAATAAAGAATAAATAAATAATGTTAAATTTTAAAATAAATATTAGGTTAAATTAAATGTTTAAGCCTCCAATCATCCCCTCTATCTGCTATGTTACATGATATTCAGATGCTGCTTTAAAATTTTAGGGAGGGCCTCAGGTAGCCCAAAGGGCACAGTATAGGCTAAGCTAGCTCCAGTATCTATCGCAAAATATATGTCTAAAAGGAAAAGCTACTATTTAGCAATATATTATGAAAATCTTTACCTTTACTACATCAGCTGACAGCCTCTCCACCACCGCAACATGCACATTGTAGTTTTCGTACTTTTTCTTTTGTAAACAATCGCCTAGGTAGTTAAATTTCATTCCGCCTACAATTACAGTGTTTTGCGTGTTTCTATGCTAAGTTCATGAGCGAGCTGATACATTTTTTTCAACTCACTGTGATGTCAACTATTTATAAAATAGTTTCATCCGGCGTACGATCACTTTAAAGTTATTTTTATCAATTTCGCAGCCTTTCACACCCATCGCGAGAGTGTCTGCTGACGCTTGGTTCGCTTATTAGCCATACCAGATATATTGAAAAAGATAACAATCGATTGGGGTAAAATACGAAGTACCTAAAAATTACTACACTACATCCCAGGCTAATATTTCAGATAGCCAAGAAGTACATTCACTTACCAAAAGTGGGGTTCCATAAGAAATTACGATATATTTATACGAAAAGTAGAGGAAAAATTCGTTATAGGAATTTTATTATTAAACAATTAATCCATGTGATAGATCTGTGCGAATGAGAAGTCAGCTTGGTTCGCTAGACTGCTGTAAAAAAATTGATTGAACTAACGTTTGAAGGAAGATTTTATAACTGGAGTGTCAGTTCTATAAATAAAATGACTTTCCTGCATTGTTTAGCATTCCGACTCAGTGATCAGTCATTAAAGTACATTGCCTCTACACTTTTATACATAATGTTTTAACAGAGTACTTCAAACATGACACTATTTTTAGAACTGAGTAATATTTCATATAATCCCGATAATATTGTATGTAAATATTCACCATCATTCCGGCCACACGAGAGAATCTCGATCTGGGGTGATCTTTGGCATCCCATGGCTGTTGAACATCCAAATAAGGGGAATTCCCGAAAAATCTAACAATAAAATAGTGGTTATAATTATATAATAATATAAATACATCAACCAGTCCCGAACTACGATTTCCTGTATCTTCGGTCACTCTTCATATTCGCCGTGTTTATAAGTAAAATCATGGCATTCGTCATACAATTATATGCCCCTAACGGGATTCGAACCCGTTTTGGAGGGAACCCCAAATACAGCTTTGGTACCAGCTAGGATATCGGCCCATCAAGATGACGGAACATCGATTATGTAATATGTCCGACATAAATGATCTATTTGGTTAATTTAACATTGATTAATTAGACATGTGAGACCTAACCGTCCACTGCGTACTGCGTACACATAAAGCTAGTGCCGGATATTAAGCCTTTTACAAAGTAATTAAAAACATAAAATAGTGTGACGAAAAAACATACATAAGCATTCATAGAAGAAGAACTTATATAAATACAATCGTAGCATAGACAATGTCGCATGTAAATGTAACACGTGATCGTAGAACATCGTATTTAGTGCTAATGCTTGTTTAAGATAAGGATACGATAACATTTTTGCAAATTAAAACATCACCGCCATTGGCGCATAACCTGGCGTACTTACATTGCGTAATTACCTGGCGTAAAGGGAACACAATAAATATTAACGAGTTTAATATGCGGTTTTACTCGCGCGGAAGTCGAAATATTAAATATTGATGTTTTTTTACGCCAAAATGAATGAACTGCTATAAACACTTTCGTCCTTGTTTTAACCCCTTAAAGATTTTTTTTGCAAAACAAACCTACTATCGAAATTTCTTTATTCTGTCTTCTCTCAGTAGTTTAGGCTCGGCGACAGTTAGAACATTTATCTTTATAATTACTTTACTGTAGATGTCATTTTACATATGTATTTGATTTCGTTAAGTAGGTAGGTACTCACATCTGAGGGAAGCCGATAATGAGTGTTGTTGTCTGGGTTTTATCTTCCAACGAAATTGCCCTGGCTATTTTTCGAATATGGGATGGTAAATAAATAACTGAACTTACCCTAGTAATGAGGCCTAACTGCATACACAACGTCCTTTGACTAACTACAACTTATAGTAGCCGCAGAATCTTATTGCCGTGTTCTGATATGGACGACATGATTTCGCGGGATGTAAATTGTGTGGTTTTGTGTGTACTCTACACATCATTAATATACATTTTGTTTTTGTCGCCCCTTAATGTAACTTTGTAACACAGTTTAGTGTAAAATATAGTATATATTATACGCGATGTATTCTTTTTATTTCTTTCCAGAATAATCATGCCGTTAAAATGTCGCTTTTATTAATTAAGCAAATTATCAACTATAGACGCATGTGGCAAGGTTGAGAACCTTGCTTTGTTACAATCTATAGAGAAGTCTCTTGTTATCTTCAGTGCTGGAGACAACCTACTTTGATTATATTTCTGTCTGTTATTGATACACATACTTAAGCATCATCATGAGACTTAGTAGTGGTACATACGAAGTCAGTTCTCAAGACCGTACATTCAATATTGAGGAGGTCAGAGATCTAGGCATTTATTTTAGTCGTTTCAACCCATTTATTTCGGGCCAACGTGGCAGGTGGTGATCCTGTCGCCGTCTCAGTGTCCAAGCCAACGATACCAATCGCACATAAGTTACTAGAGTCTCCTGATTCGGAGGCAAATCCTCTTATCATTCGGCTGTCGTGTTTGTGTACGTTTAGAAGGCCGAACCGCGGTAGACTCCAACCTTAGCCGCAGCTTGCCGTCATCAGATTGATTATCTCGAGTACCTATTGTATAAAGATGGCTATTCCGGATATTTCTAACAGATCACTGAGTTGACTATTACGATACGCTCAGTACGAGATCAGAAGGATTATGACGTCGCCATTACAGTTATTTTCATAGCCGTGTGACCATAACACCGCATTCAAATCGCACGACCACTATTACACCGCATTTATTATATTAATTCAGACAAACCAAATTCTTTCCGTTATTATTGTAATAATTAATAGGTGTTTACCTAATATAATTGTCACGTAATGAAACCTTGTGTGTCAACGATTTTGAACAGGGCATAGGCACGTGGTTATAGAATAAAGCCAAAATTTGCAGCACATACCTTTAAAGGGAATTATTAATACCGTTCCTGTTTTAGGTATTACAATCTTCTTAAAAGTCGCAATCAGCGTTTGTGTATTCCAATGCGATTGTCATCATCGTTTAGAACATGTAATGCGGTAATGTTAAATGTAATTTATTTATTTATACGCACACATTCATTTATACATTACAGACCTGTTCGTGTTAAACCGGCGCAGTTCGCCTGTTATTAATAAAAAAAAGTCCGCGTGCTGTGCATCGTCGTTAAAAAAATATAGCACTACAAGAAAAATCGGCTGTATGAAAAGAAAAGAATGAATAGACTGTGTTATTCCGTTACGAATATATGTGTGAACATTGCCCTAAAAATGTATTCTCAACATCCGGGTTGGATTGTGAACCAATTTTTTTTAATCTGTTCAAACATTTTAAATTATAAACAGTTCCAATAATGTTGCTTTACTAGAAATTAAGAGGACTCGGTGGCATTTTATGTGTTCGTCTCCATCTGTATCAGACAGTGTAAGTTCACTGCTTAAGTGCCATTCCATGGCAGCGCCCACGCAAACTGGCATGCCAGACATGGGAGACATGCTCATACTCACCAAGCGGACAGACGGATTGCTGAGGGCCTAGATATGCTGACTAACAGCATATCACTAGTCTGAGAGATTTGATTTCGGTATATTCTTATAGGTTTTTCGCCATCTGTCACTGGTCAGAGCCTCATTTACAAAATCGTGCTCGTTTAAATCTGCAGTGTACACTGCTTGCAGGTGACGTTTAGAGTAAAAGATATTACGTTCAGATAAAATCTGCTTAAACAGATTGTGAATGTACAGCATGATATATAGGATATTCAATTCAAATTATAATACGACAATGGAAAAGTGGAAAAGACAGCAGAAAATGAAAATGAGGTAACCGGAGGCCCACTCCCCAAATATCCTTAAGGACCGGCAAACAACCGCAGCACATCTGGTGTTGCAGACGTACTTGTCATCGGTTATTACATACCATTAGGTGAGACACAAAAACGATAATTAAAAAAAAACATAAACAGAGACAGATAAAAACCTTAAAAATACTGCTATGTTTAAGAAATGACTGGCATCGGTAACAGGCAGTTCTAATTTTGTATCGATTTTTCATACAATTTTATCTTATTGATAAAAAGCACTACGAGGTTACTAAAACTGGTCGTAAGTGGGTGATGATAACCGTTAATCATATATTGATTACAAAACAACTCAATCATGATGCGTCAGACGAGGCGCTTCGAATACCATAAAATAAATAAACTAGTACACCGTCTAAGCCGTCAAAAAAAAACTGATTCGCTTGCTACTACTACTTCAGCGTATTTTACTCCATTTCTAAACAAAGGCCTCTCCATGAAAGCGCCAGTACAAGCCGGCATATTTCTTGAAAGGTTGGCTTTTATATATACGTTTGAGAAAGGCGCGTCGTAATACGGACCCGCTTTCCTTCCGGGTCTCCCATTCCTCGTGGGCAACGGACATGTTTTTGAAGACGGTTTTAAGCAGAGCATTATGATCTGACCGTTCATCTACAAAGTATATTACTTCACTGATAAAGCTTCGATGATTTGTTAAGGTTCTCTTTTAGGTGTACAAACGAGGGGTACATTTATTTCAATGGTCAAAATATAATTAATTATAATAACATGTAAATTTCTAGTATTCTTAAAAAATTCCACCTATCTTTTAAATTCGGACAAATGATTTCTACAACTGTGCCAAATTTTACGTCGATGACTGTTAGTCGCTAAAAAACGGTCGTGACATACAAGCTTCCGTGTCTGTCACCATAAGGCGGGTTATTTAGGTACAGAACCCAAAGACATAAATAACAAAATCATAAAAAGCGTATGATAAATTATTACATTAAAAACAATCTTGTTTAAGACGCCAACGACCTTATACTCTTCACAACTGTCGCTGACTCATATGCATTGATAACGAGCTTTCCAAATACTCATGATGTATACGCCGTATCTAATACGATGTTTCCCTATTAGTCATTATTCCCTGGTGGGTATGTAAATTGATTCTATTTTTATGTATGTTTTTCGTGCAAGAACGATACAATTTAAAAAATATCTAATGACACTATTTATAAAAAAAATGTATATTTGGGCGTTTGTTCATTGTGACTGAAGTATTATTGTTGTGGAATTATATGTTTATATACGAAGTACATTGCTAACAATACTTACGACTATTTATAAACGAACCATCGTATTATATTTGCAACTTTTGAGATGGATCAATTAAAACGCGGTCGTCTCAGAACCGGTTTTTATAATTTAACTCACGTGAGGTGTTTTAGTGATGTGACGACTGCCCATTGCGTGTTTATAATTAGTGCCGTAGATCCTGAATAAAAATAATTCCCGGCTCGTTCTACTTTTTCAATCACATTAATTAATTCTTTATGTGGTAGAGCCAAGCAGCGGCTTCAGCTGACTAACAGATACAGACTAAGAGAAACAATTTCTACGATATTCCTGTCATTTAAAATAATTTCACGTAATACGTGTGAACATCGCATACTCGTAAGTTTTGCATTAAGATGAGCACATCTAATTTCTTCGGAGTAATCTCAATATTTACGTATTCTTTCAAGTCTAATTCCATTGCCATTGTATACAACGGGCAGTCCTTGAAACATGAACATTTTGAAAATTCAGTAAATCTCAGCTGAATCAACACGTCATTAGCCTATATTTAGTCCACTGCTGGACAGATGGCAGTCCCTACTAGTCGCTATCTGCTGTTGTATTATATGTCATACTTGAAGGCGGATTGGTAACAGTAGTATCTGGGGTCTAAAATGCACAAAAAATACGTGTGATATTATTCCCCGATATTACCATACCTACTTTATTTTTTAAGATAGTTTCGTTTATCCATGACATGTTTAAACGACGATTAATGAAAAATAACACTGTATGATTTAGTCCAGGAATAGTCATACGGAATTTATATGAAATATTATTGTGGCATAGCCCCAGAGGCATCTCGGATGCTGTTGTTCAGTCAACTTTGGGGATTTTCCTTAAATATACTTAAACTATATTAACTTTTTATTGGATTTATAAATGAGATACAAATTAATTTATTAAAAGTTATTTATTACAAAGGTGGTCTTAAGAAAACTACCAGCCAACCCGAGGATTCGACTTGAACAAGTATTGTTTCTAAATATCAATGAATTATCTGAGGCCTTACTATTTACTTTCTTCAAAATCTATAAATATCAGGATATTCCCAATTTTTTTTTATTTAGGTCATAAATAATGCTGCGTAAAGTAGCAGCCTTGTAAGTGCGCACTGCTGGACGAAGGCCTCCTTCTTTTTGAGCCGGTAAGTGTCTGCCACGCCGCTCCAGTGCGGGCTGGCGGGCTTCACATATCCTCGTATGAGAAATAATAATTAAATACTATTTCGAGGACATACCCGCTAACAGTATGACGGACTCTTCTCGGCTCCAAAACTGTCACATATTTGAGAGAGAGGCCTTTGCCCAGCAATGGACATTTACTCGCTGTTTCTTCACTATTATATGTGAGTTATAGTAATTATTTCGTCGTGTGGTGGCGACCTAAGCAACCCTGTCGGTCCCTTTATTCCCGTGGGTGTCGTAAGAGTCGACTAAGAGAAAGCCCTTGAACATCGTATGGATGAAACATCTCAAAAATTTCTGAATGTAAGTTCCCAGATCCTCGACGGATAACAGTTAAGGTGCGCGGTGTCTGGTTCTAGAATTGCTAAACTGCGTGGTGGTTATGGTAAAACCTATTGGGAGAGGCTTCTTTCCAGCAGTGATAATGAAGAAGAAGAAGACCGTAGTAATTTCTTGTATTTACGCGAATGTTGCACATTGAAATGAAATTAATATTTACGGATTATATTGCGTTATTTTACTTAATAATTCACGACGTTTCGTCCTGATCTCATGATTATTAACCCTGGCTACCGTCTGCATTTTTAGTTACTAATTTTGGTCCGATCTACACCGTGGTAGCCTAGTGTTCAGGGCGCTCGCTTTAGTTTCATAGAGCGCGTGTGACCTGGGTTCGAACCCCATTACCGGCGCCACTAAAATTGTTAATAGCAAATTTAAGTGCTGAATTTACCACGAGCTCGGTGGTGAAGGAATCATCGTCAAGGCAAACCTGCATGTCAGGGAAATAATAAAAAATAGTATGTTTCGAGGGCATGTGAAGTTCGCCAACCCGCACTGGAGCAGCGTAGCGGACCCTTCCCGGCTCCAAACCCCTCTCAGATATTTGAGAAGGAGGCCTTAGCATGCTGCTACTTTACTTTACTACGCAGACAGAGCTCGCGGTGCCTTGAGGTCGGGCAGTGTGTTTTGTTCGATTTATTGCAATGTCTGGAATCAGAAAGAAGTCCTGGAATTTCTAAATCGTCAGACTGCCTTTCATCGGTTGGTTCCAACTGAAAGTTTATACAATTAATTTGTTTTTATAAATATAGCATTAAATAATCTAAAACAAAGTATTGCACTTGGAGTGCGTCTGTTTTTATCTTTATTTTCAATGGTTCAAACTCATTAGAGATACACATTGCTATTATTATCTTGAACAAAGCTGTGTGAGCTTTGCTTATTTCAAAAAGAACAGAAAATTACTTTTGTGGCAGAAAATTTTAGTTTAGACATAAAAACCAAATAATTGAAGAACGTAAAATTATTTATTTATAACTTATCTACCACCCATGGGGTAGGCAGAGAATACGTAATTCCATTTTACTTAATTTAGCGTAGCCAAACGGGCTTTAGGCAACCTTCTCTTCGTTTCTCGGGTAGACATGACGGAAAGCGTGACTCGTCGCCGGGTTTGCTTGCGCAGATTGCCATTTCCATGAGATTTCCAAGGCCTTTTCCTTAGTCGGCAGTCCTGCGACACCCACAGGAAGAAAGAAGGTGGCAGATTCTTCACTCACTTGTAAAATTTCTTTCTAAATCTATCACTAATCAGTATTTTATAACATATTCTTCCATATTTTGGAAAGTTCTATCAAATTATTTCTTATTACTTTAGTGAGTGACGACAACAACAACAATAGGTTTGGAATTTCAACACAACAAATAGTTACCATATAGCTATTAGAAACATATGATTGAATACTGTACAGTATAACCCGATCTAGATTACGATCGATCGGATTTCCCCGTGCCTGACCCAGTTTTGTAGGTTTCTAAGGCCGTACGGGCGGATCTACCGTTATAAAAATAGAGGCAAACTTTGGGAACTTCTCTTACCAATGACTACATTACTACTACGTAATTAATAAGTGATGACTACCCACAAAAACTATAAAATTTATTTTGTGAACAAAAATAATGCAGATCGAAACATTTGTGAAGGCAAACTCATTTTTTTTTTAATATGTGGAAAGTCCTTATTCGTCTTCTGGCCTGCCTTGATTCGGAAATAGGAAAAGATTTTTTTTTTATAAACATTTCCTTATAATTGTCTCAGCACTTGGTGCCGGTGACGCGTGAGCTGACTTACGATATCATGTTACGCCACCACTGCGTCTCCGCGGCACCTGATTGTTCACAACGCTGCACTGTTCATATCTGACGTAAATGACGTGTAATAAGGCGTGCACTGCATGATAATTATCGGTTCTGAAATTATTTAAAAAAAAGTTTTTTAGGCATAGTCATAAGTCATAAGCCAGGTTTTAAATATACGGAATGGATGCGATGTTACGTCATTAAATTTAACCTCATGTCAGTACCGTCGCATTCTGTATATGTATATAATAGGGAGAGGCAGAGATTATGGATATACATTGTGCATGACTCATTGTAGTCAAATGGCCATCCGTAATCCACTTTACCCCTGTCCGAGAAATAGAGCATAAGAAGTGTCCAGCCTCGTCGCTGCGTTTGCTCCCGGAGATTGCTATGACGATATTCTCTAGAATTGACAATTCAGAATTGACTCTTAAGTTACCCACAGGAAGAAAGTGGAAAATTCCCATTAGTTACTTTTAAAGATCAATAGGTATTGATCTTTAAAATACCGTTCGACAAATAAGAATTAAAGTCCAGATCAGAAAATTCCCTCAAAGCATTGTAATACGTAAAACTATTCTGTAAACACTGGAATTTCCTATTTAAATAACACTACGTATGTCACTTCCTTCGTCACAATGTGCGTCATATTGCGCAATGCAACCGGCCCGGGGAAACGATGACGCAATGCACAGCCTCATGACCCCGCCCGTTTACGTACAACGAGAGCGAAGGTTGTCAGGCTTACCTATCGGAAAGTAAGAAGTTAACGCTTCCTTTCTTAAGCCTTTTCTTTCTATTGCGGTCGATATATGACCCGCTTGCCCATCGTGGTGAGATGGGCAAAGTTTCTAAGAAGTGTCTACTGGCTTTTACTGGCGCTTTCTTGGAGAGACGGCATGTTCAACAGTGGGCTTAAATAGGCTGATGATATGTCCACTGCAGGACAGAGGCTTTTCCATGACTTTACCAAAAAAAAAGCCAGCACACTTTTTTTGCCTATTTCTCTGCTGACGCTGGTGACTGCAGCCCTTGTATTAAAGATACTGTTCTATATTACTAGATTAACTCTATATTATTGGATTGCACTCTAATAACAAACAACTGTTTATCTTACCGCTACTATGCCTATATCGTTTTAATCGGTACACGTATCTTCGGTTTACACAACTTGCGTAAGATGCGGTAAACAGATTTGTTGTCCTAGATAAGCCTTCTGACACTATTTCAAAACTAATCATAGCGATATTGCGTATATTAGCGATATTTAGACGTGGTCTTATAGAATCGCAATCTTTTAAATTCCATAAGACCGGGCATGTATCAGTTCTTCAGTCCTTCTTGTAAAACACATAATTTCGACAAAAATTTGATATGTAAGTATGGTGCTACCTACCTTCGCTAGATTCTTATTATTATATAATTAGATAGGTGTCCTTAAAAATAAAAAGTGTTTTATTAATGAAGAAAAGAGCGTAATTTTGTTCTATACTATTATATAGAACAAAATAACCTCTTGAGATAAGACATAAGCCTAACTCCGATCTGATTATTTGTTTATTTTGGGATTGTTGTTTATTTGTAGGCATCTCGCCAAAACTACACAATCGATTTTGATGCGGTTTTAAATTTTCGAAAGCTTTTGGGCCAACTTAAAAATTTCGATACATTTACTAGATGTTCAAAAGTCCGCGGAATTAAGAGGAAGGGGTGGTGATAGGGATGCTTACTTGGTACCATCGTAATTGAGAATTCATTTAAAGTGAACGTCATTCGTTTAACCAACCCAACGACTAATCATTCATCAAACAAGTCGCGATGATTTCTTTACTTTGTGCAACGTGTTCGATCCGCTTGTTCACCTAACATATGGTTCAGACTTAGCCCCTAGCGACTTTCCTTTTCAAATTAAACAAAGACTTAAGAGGAAGAAAATTTTCAAACTATAATGTAGTCAAAATTTTTGTTTGATGTAAACGCAAAAATAAATGAAGGGTTTGTATTGTACTGCAGATGTCAATGAATATTATTTAATAAGAAACCACGTTATAAATAAAACTTTGCCGTATTCATACATTATTTCGCATGAAATCACGAGTAAAATCTATCATCTTCTTATAAATAGAAATTATGAAAATAAATATAATAATGATTACTGTTTCGTCAACTATGTACTAAACCATTGGAATTGTTTTATAGAAAATAATAAAATGAGAAAATACCGAAGGAAACCTTGCTCAAAATCGCTTAATTTGATCGGACGCGGTAAAGATATTTACAGAATTTATATCTCCGATAATAACGTACCTAGGTCGGCTAAATGTTTTTAAAAATGACCTTTCTAAATGCGAAGGAATGAGCTTTTTATAAAAATTATTAATCTTCATACAAATTTTATTTGTAACATTAGAAATTTCAAATTACCTTTCATTTATTCTTAATAACTTCGTTTAGATGAATAATAAACTGTACTTCGTTTGAATTAAATAATCGCTTCCTAAGCATTTCTACAATGAGTACAATTTATACGTTATAATGCTATTAGGTTGTGTTAACTCTGTTATTGTAAAAGGATTGAATTAAACAAAAAGTAAATTAGCACCGTCCAAATGTCCTTCCGTTGAGCAAAGGATTGTTCTCAATATTTGAGAGGTTTTTAGAGCTGGGAATTGTCCGTCACGTTGCTCCTTTTCGGGCGGCGGAATTCATGTGGCCTTGTAATAAAATTGTTTATTATTTCTCAGAAAGAAACCTGCATTTCCTTCGCCGCCAAATCATGTGGTAAACACAGCTCTGAAAATGGCTATAAATAATTTTAGTAATGTAAGCACCGGGATCAAACCCCGGTCACTCGTGTCCTATGAGATCAATGCATGCACCATTGCCACTAAACTACAACGGCCCAACTTACGCGATATTTAAATATCGTTCCGGTGGCTCAGGACCGAGCTTCGTGGCAATCTTTGGGGGAGGCCTATGTTTAGCAGTGGACTTGTGATAGGCTGAAATGATGATGATGATGATGACCCTTAGCTAAATAAATGTGACGTTACACAGTTATTAACTGATTGAAACTTTAAAAAAAAAAAATTACCATCGTGAAAAATTCGTTTCAGGTAGTAGAATGCAAGGAGAAGCGCACGGGCATGAAGCGTGCGTTGAAAGTTTTACACGACAGCGCGAAAGCAAGGCGAGAAGTGGAACTGCATTGGAGAGCTAGCGGCTGCATCCATATCGTTGAGGTAAGTCTAAATCTTAATTTAAGATGTTCTTCTCTGACAGCCTAGTATTATTTCGGAGTTATCGCTCCGCTTGATAAGCGAGTTCGCGATCGCAGAACCAGGCCACGCCCTTTGAACATTGTTCCCCGACGTCGTTCTAGATGATTTTAATTGCGCCATCTATCGGAGGTTTGATAAGGTTTTTCTGGCGTTTCCCTCCTACCCGGTTTTTCGACCGGGTTAGTACCACGGCCTCGCAGAATACCGGCGTGGGGTAGAGCCATCTTGTGCTTCTGTGTTTCGTTCGGTGAGTGTGGTAACGTGACTACAGTTCTATGTAAAATACTTATCATGCGCTAAAAGATATCTTCCAAGCAGACACTAGTACTAGATACTTACCTAACAATAATGTAACATGTAACACAAGAGAGGTGACTTATCTAATAACAGTTGCATTGCGATAATTGTTAATATTGTCTTCTGCTGTTTGTATCTTACGATATAGCTACGTTACTAGATTGTATACAGAGTGGCGCGTTATCTTACTTTGCTGGTCGCTTATCACCTCTGTCATATACCTCTATCTACCTTTCTCTTACAGGTAGGTAACTTGCAAAAAATAACACCTATAACTATCACTTTATTAAATTTCTGCGTAGCCGCGATACTACTTATAAACGTACCTTCATGCAACATGTACAATTTTAACAAATCATAGCCAGATAATAAATACTTACTAGTGGTAGAGCCAAGCGGCGGCGGCATGAAGTAGAGGCATATAGTGTCATCCCACAGATTACTCAGACAGCACACATGTCTCACACACACCGCGCTGTTCCCCGTCGAACGCGCGGACACAGATTCACGCCATACACGAGGATTACCCGTGTGCAAAGGCGTTCCTAACATCAAAGTTTTCCCAAATTCGATTGGAAGCTAAGCCAAGGGTTTACCTCCCTAAGAGGGGCCCGTGGTTGTCAGCCCCCGTCTAGTTTTTGTCGACAGTCTTTCTTTCGTTAACAGGGGTCCGAGCGCGACACACCATCACCAGCGTCGTCGTACCTTTTTTATTATTATTAACTTGCGGGCCTCCTGCTCGCGAGTCTCTACCGATGTAGCTGTAAAGGCCTCTAGCAACAGCAGATCTACCGTGGGGGTTTTAGTCGGTGCGGCATCTTCAATGCTGATCCCGACATAACCAGTCACCGGAGACGGTGACGGGTAGGTGCGAGCACCTTTCCCCACGTTGAACAAAATAAAAGCATCTATTGTTTCTGCGTTTCGTTCGGTGAGTGTGGTAACGTGACTACAGTTCTATGTAAAATACTTATCATGCGCTAAAAGATATCTTCCAAGCAGACACTAGTACTAGATACTTACCTAACAATAATGTAACATGTAACACAAGAGAGGTGACTTATCTAATAACAGTTGCATTGCGATAATTGTTAATATTGTCTTCTGCTGTTTGTATCTTACGATATAGCTACGTTACTAGATTGTATACAGAGTGGCGCGTTATCTTACTTTGCTGGTCGCTTATCACCTCTGTCATATACCTCTATCTACCTTTCTCTTACAGGTAGGTAACTTGCAAAAAATAACACCTATAACTATCACTTTATTAAATTTCTGCGTAGCCGCGATACTACTTATAAACGTACCTTCATGCAACATGTACAATTTTAACAAATCATAGCCAGATAATAAATACTTACTAGTGGTAGAGCCAAGCGGCGGCGGCATGAAGTAGAGGCATATAGTGTCATCCCACAGATTACTCAGACAGCACACATGTCTCACACACACCGCGCTGTTCCCCGTCGAACGCGCGGACACAGATTCACGCCATACACGAGGATTACCCGTGTGCAAAGGCGTTCCTAACATCAAAGTTTTCCCAAATTCGATTGGAAGCTAAGCCAAGGGTTTACCTCCCTAAGAGGGGCCCGTGGTTGTCAGCCCCCGTCTAGTTTTTGTCGACAGTCTTTCTTTCGTTAACAGGGGTCCGAGCGCGACACACCATCACCAGCGTCGTCGTACCTTTTTTATTATTATTAACTTGCGGGCCTCCTGCTCGCGAGTCTCTACCGATGTAGCTATAAAGGCCTCTAGCAACAGCAGATCTACCGTGGGGGTTTTAGTCGGTGCGGCATCTTCAATGCTGATCCCGACATAACCAGTCACCGGAGACGGTGACGGGTAGGTGCGAGCACCTTTCCCCCACGTTGAACAAAATAAAAGCATCTATTGTTTCTGCGTTTCGTTCGGTGAGTGAGGTAACCGGAGGCCCACTCTCCCTCCCCATCCCCCTCCTCATCCTCCTTATCATCTCTCAAATACCTTTAAAGGCCGGCAACGCACCCGCAGTTTCTCTGGTATTGCAGATGTACGTGGGCGACGGTAATCACTTACTACCATCCGGTGAACCGCTTGCTCGTTTGCCGCCTTTTCCATAAAAAAAAAACTTTTTACCTATGACATTGGTATCAAATAATAATAACATTTAAAAATAAACACACCGATAATTGATATTTGATTTCTATAAATCCAAATAACAAATATGTATTCTATAAATCAAAATATTTTTCTAATTAACCAAGTGCTTCAAAATCTGTCTGATAATATCTTTTCGAATACTTCAATACAACAATCGAGTAGACGAATCGATTAATCTAGTAATCAATTATCCGCGCGAAATTAACGTCGACGGAATGAACTAATAAATGAAATTGATCGCGATTAATCTTCAATTCGATGCACAACATTACATTTTGCTAGCTTTAATGTGGCTCGTAATAAGAATTTCGGAAGGTAAAGATATTATTGGCCCAAGGCTCTTTAATTCACACTAAAGTCACCGTGGACAGAGCTTATAGATTTATGTTATTTCAGAAGAAGGTATTTCACAGAATTGTAAAAAGGTACAGATTTACGTCATCGGAACCGCATCGATAAATTGTAATTTGTAATAAGCAGCAACTGTTACTCAAGATATTACCGAGTTCCATATGGCAAGATCTTGACATTTACGAATATATATTTACATTTATAGATATGCTCGTCTGTTATGCGTACTCTTAATTTGGGCCAATAGAAAAAATGCTCCCGTCGCAGCTCCATTTTCAATAAAACACGATATTTCAATTTAGGTCAAATTTAAAATAGGAACATTCGTATTTTACTAGTAACTAATCAAGTTTTTTCAAAATAAATTATATCTGGCTGTGACACATACAAAAAAACTTTGTTCGCAAAACTTTCTGCGTGGCCTAGTACATGTAATTGGTTTCTCGGAAACGACTAAAGATTTGGATGAAGTTTTGTATTTTGATAATGTTTTACTTTCATCGTTTATTTAGATAGGTACAGGTAAAACGAATTTTCTCAATTTACAGAAAAAGAAAATTCGTTTCCACACAAAGAAATAAAATAATTATTAAATAAAATTAATAAAAAGGAATAATATTAAATAAAATTAATACTAACGTAAAATATGTCATCATTCTACCATAATATGCCGGTTCCACTAAACTTAAGTGTTTCTTCAACTGGCACTTCACAATTGGCGAACTCGAAAGACACTCGTGTACTATGTATTAATATATTTTCTTGAGCTTCATACATAATATTTTTGTAAACAGTATTGAATGACTGATAATATATATACATATGCACTTCGATGTGCTCATTACGTCAAAGCTATTGATATAAATAAATAAATAGCTTTTACGTAATAGTAAGAGAGCAATTAAGTATTTTCTTCCAACGTTGTTAATGTAATAAAACGATCCCGTAGAGACATTGGCTGCCGACAGATAATCGTCTCGAAAAATCCCAAACTAAAATTAAGCATACCCATGACAGCCAGCAGCCAGGTGCAAGGTGCCGATTATTTTAAATCCTCCTTATGGGAGAGGCCTAGGACCTGCATTGGACTATTTATAGGACGTTAAAGTAAGTGTAGATTCATTATAGGTATATTTTTCCGATTTCGTCTTCATCAGTGTTGAAAAGTCTATGCAGGACATAAGCCTCTCCAAATAGGAGGATTTACCATATTCGCTATGCTTAGCAAGTGGGTTGGCGATCACAGTACTTTACAACTGGAACCATAGGCGCTGCTGCCCGTTGTCGGTCTTTATAATATATTTTAGTTCTGACGTTTTGTGAGATGATTATTCCGCCATCTGTCGGACGTCATCAGATTGTGAGGATCCCCATGGTGAGGAAGAAGGAGTATATTTTTTACACCGTTAACTCTGGGCGCATATTTACATACGTCTATACTTAAATACATAATGCTTTGTATGTATGTTTGGGTTTAACTTAAAAGAAATTTCACGGATTTTTCACCGAACTTTTTTCAAAATTAATTTAAATGCTTGTTTTATCCTACTTAATAATACAATAGTGAAAGTTTTGTATGTTTTTACCTTTGTGAGCCTAATTTCAATGGGGCTGGGTGGCGGCAGTCTCCCCTACTCCACTATTCTCTCAATAATAGAAGACCAATGGTTAGCAGTTGATTTTTTTTATATTCGACCTACATTTAATGTGTGGTAGTGTAACAGTATGCCCGTTCGCCTATATGTTAAAAGATGCTTAAATATAAGTAACCGATTAATTTAACCATACATTTTAAATGGAAATCACGAGAACTTTGCTATTTGCCGACGAAATTCCAACGCGTTGCTTTAACAGGAAGCGATTACGTAATTCACCTATTAATAATTGTAAACTCTTTGCATACGTTGTTTGCTACAAAGAAACCGCAGAAATAAACATCGCTTCTTGTAACCAATGAGTACTTAGCTCATATGTAATTATTATAAGCTTTAACTATTTATATTATTTATTTTTATATTGACTGTTTAACTTTTTGCAAACTTTGCAGATATGACGAATAAATTAAGATACAATGGCGTAACGATTTTAATGCTCAAAGCATTACTAAAACAATAAAAAGTTTATTTTACAAATTTAAAAATTTAAAAGTTATTTTGCAATCTAACTTTTCGTCAATATGGACTATTTCAATAAAATATTGTTGGTATTTTTGTTATTTAGTTTGCTTGATGGTTAGTGGATGATTGTGGCACAGGTTAATTGTTCATCCTCGAGGAAAAATTATGATACCTAAGTATGGTAAATGTGTACCTTTTTAGTAAAATAAATAGTGAAATGTGTTGTGTTTTAATTTTGTTAGTATTTCACTGTAGAGACATGCTGTGAGGCATTCCATCTTGTTCTGCAGCGGCGGTCGTAGCCACTTAGCGTCAGGTGGAAATTTGGATCGTTTGTCATCCCAATGTTATAAAATAAATTGACTGCATCACTATATATCATGTCCTTTTAAAGTGATTGTTTTTTGTTACAGATCATAGACGTATATGACAATACTTATGGAGGCAAAAGATGTCTGCTTGTGGTGATGGAGTGTATGGACGGTGGAGAGCTGTTCCAGAGAATTCAGGATAACAGAGAAGGAGCTTTTACGGAGCGACAAGCTGCTGAGGTTAGTGGTTATATTTCTTTTGTACATATTTTATACTTCACCAGTGGCTGCCCGCGGCTTCGGCCGCGTGGTCAAAAACTTTATCATAAGAGTACTCCTTTCACGACACATCTCGTCTCATGCAAATCTGTGTCTCTGTGAAATTTCACACTATTCTTTTACTGTGATTGAATGACAAACACGCAAATATTCATATTTGTTATATTAAGTAAGATTAAACATCAAAACTCTCGAACTCACCTCTAGAATCATAATGTAAATTAAAAAAAATATTATGACAAATTTGTATTTGAATTCGCCCAAACAAACATACATTCAAAGAATTATATATAATAGTTGTATTATGCGGAAGCCCGTTTTGCTATGCTCAGTCGTGGAAAATGGAAATCTTACTCTTATGTGTGCCATGAGTTTTTGTATAAAAAAAACTATAATAAACATTAAGATATTGTGTGCTATAAATAATTACAGCTGCATAAAAATTGCAGTAATTGTAAAGTAATTCAAATTACGAATTGCGTTAATTTCAATAAACTTTCTTTATGGCCAATCTCTTGTAGTTACTATATATCTTTCTCCTTCCTCAACTCTGATTTTCCTCTCTTTCTTGCTTTTTCTATTTCTTTCTCGTCCGCGGCGTTAATTCCAATAAACTTACTTTATGGCCAATCTCTTGTAGTTACTATATATCTTTCTCCTTCCTCAACTCTGATTTTCCTCTCTTTCTTGCTTTTTCTATTTCTTTCTCGTCCGCGATTCTTTTTCCTGCTCATTTCAATATATTATTTCTTTCTGTTATTACATCCTCAGATAATGCACTCGATCTGCGTGGCGGTTCGCCATCTACATGACTCCAATATAGCCCACCGAGACATCAAACCTGAGAACCTGCTGTATACGAGCATGGAACCTAACGCCATCCTGAAGCTAACTGATTTCGGTTTCGCCAAGGAGACACTCTCACAAGCTGACACGTTACAGACACCATGTTATACACCTTATTATGTTGCACCAGAGGTATTATAGACCGACCTATGTATGGATAATGCTAAATAATTCTCTTAGGATATTAATTGACTAGGTGTTAAGCTCCTACCTTGACTCGGAGACGTCCGGGTAGGTAGTGGCCTCTCATACTCATTTCTGCCACCCAATCAGCAGTGCAACAACTGTCGAGTTCCGGTTTGATGGATAAACATGAGGCATTCCGTATTGGTCCTCAGGTGTGACACAAAACATCTGTAACCATCTTTGATGAAAATTGTACGCAGGTGCCCATGGTCTTAAGTAGCCACACCATCAGGTGGCTGTTAGTTCGATTGTCACAACGATCCTAGAAAAAAATCTTATTTTTTTTTCTCCTTCTTTGACAGTCTCGGTAAGTCCACTGCAGGACATGCGCGTGTCGTTTCACGCCTCTGTCCAGCTAACAATAGCTGACATACCATGTATGAAAGAAAGATATGCCCATACTCACCGCGCAGGGAATATATGAGGGTCGATGAGCGCAGAGCCGGTACCCTCGCATCAATGACTCTGCTCCCCATCACTACTCTGAGGTATTTGAGTTCGATATAGTCGGATGGATTTTCCACGATCAGTCGGTCGACAGAGCCTCGTTCGTAAATCAGGTTTGACCCAGGGTATAAAAGTATCAGCATGTAAATGCCCACTGCTGACCAAAGGCCTCCTTAAATATCTGTGAGGGTTTTGCAGCCGGGTAGGGTTCACTGCGCTGCTCCAGTGCGGGTTGACGGACTTCACATGCCCTCAAAATATTATTTTAATATTATTTCTCAGGCATGCAGGTTACCTCCCGATGTTTGCCTTCTCCGCCAAACACGTGGAAAATTCAGCACAAAAAATTGCTATTAAGAATTAGAATGGTGCCGGCACCGGGTGTCGAAGCCATGTCACTCACGCTCTATGCAACTAAAGCGAGCGCCACTACCCACTACTCTGGATATATGCCAAAGTATGACAGTATGCCAAAGAAACGTTACTAACCTTACGAAATTAACTTAGGGTCGGCACTACCTTTTTGCCTATATGGAATGGCCACCACAGCAGCACACCTTACACTAATAATTATTCATCGAACATTTTAATAATATTTTCTTAAACTAGAGACGCATGAGTAATTCACAAAAATTTTAGGTTCTTGGTCCTGATAAATACGACAAGTCGTGCGACATCTGGTCCCTGGGGGTCGTTATGTATATTCTTCTCTGCGGTTTCCCACCTTTCTACTCTAATCACGGACTTGCGATATCGCCCGGCATGAAAAAGGTACGTAACCATTACGTGTTCATTTCTACTTTCTTTACTTTGCTCAAATATAAATTTTATAGCGCCTGACAAAATTTCAATTATTTATTTTAAAAAAATATATAATTAGAACAAGTGACGTATAATATTGTATGCTTTATAATAGAAAGTTGAAGATAGCAAGTTTTACTTACATGTAAATTCAATAGTCCAAGTATCTCTTCTAGCGAATTCGACTGGGCCAATATGACTTCCCGGAGCCGGAATGGTCGAACGTTTCTGCCGAAGCGAAGAATCTCATCCGTGGAATGCTTTCCGTCGACCCGGCGAAGAGACTTACAATTCATCAAGTTAGTAAATAGATTTTTTTTATTATTATTATTAATTTTAAGTTGCTTTTACAACTAATGAACAATATTCAAAAAATATAATCCGTAAATTATTTATATAATAAATGTTTCTGGAGTAAAAATAGTAAGTCAAAGCTTAAATATTTATTGCATTTTAAGAACTTTTTTTTTAAAGGCATTTTTTCCCATTTTCCTCTAATTTTTCATCTGATTTTAAGCTATTTTAATTTAAATACAAGATCTTAAAAATTTTTGTTTCAACATATTTATTTTTTATTTTTATTTGCTACTTTTTTTGGGAGTTGTATTGTTATGAGTGATTGTTAATGAATTGGCGAATAAATTAAGATCATGAATAATTTTAAAATAACCCTGACGTATTGTTAACTGAAGCTAGTAGAATCGTTATTTTTACGGCAGTAGCATTCAAGTCGCGTTCTTTATATAAATATCGTTTTTACTTAAAAATAAAGTGTAACATCCGACGCACTGCACTCCAGGTGATGGCGAGTCCGTGGGTGCGCCAGTACACGCAGGTGCCGCAGACGCCGCTGTACACGCACGCACTGCTGCGCGACGCCGGCGACGCCTGGGCCGACGTGCAGGACGAGATGACGCGCTCGCTGGCCACCATGCGCGTCGACTATGACCAGGTAACCGTGACGGTATGACCATAGCTGTTAAAATTGGGTTTTCTTTATGGTCCGATAGGTTAGTTGGAAGCGACCTTGCCTGATTAGACAATGGATGATTATTTATGTGCATATGATTATTTTTGTTTGTAGGTGTATGTATATATCTCTTACCACCATTTGCATGTGGCTTTTGCTGCTGCTCGAATGAGCCGGCTCGACCGAGGTACGCAATTCGTAACACCCCGACCTCTTAGAATACCGGCGTGAAGGGTGCTTCGTTCGGTGAATGAAGTAACCGGAGGCCCAGTCCTCCCTTCCCATCCTCCATCTCGATCCTCCCGCCCAACTCCCAAATATCCTTAAAGGCTGGTGTTGCAGATGTACGTGGGCGACAGTAATCACAAACCATCAGGTGAGCTGCTAGCACGTTGGAGCCGCTTTTACTTAAAAAAAATTGATCTCTCTTCAATAGGATTTGTCATAACCGTCTCGTTTGATATATGGCATTCGTTGAACTAGTATAATTTTAAGTCTGTCTTTAAAGTTTTACCAGGTTTCAACAATTGGCAATTAATAATAAATTATTTTCTAGGTACAAATCAAAACCTTGGAGCAGAGCAACAATTCCTTACTGAACAAGCGGCGGAACAAAGTGGGGGCCTGAGAATCAACAACCAGCAGCAACTTTTAGAACCAAAACGCACTGACCAGACTGAACTTCTGACCGGAGACAAAGCATCTTTAATTATCCATAGATTAACCGTAAGCATAGAACATCACAACCATGTTTTAGTAACATGTTACGTATTATTCACAAAATAAACTACATTGTGCCAACGGTTATTTATTATTATTCTGGATGTAGTAGGTTCGGTTGCCTCTATAAATAAGTACTCTGTAATAGTTACACAACTAGTCTTCGTTATGTCGTCAATTCTCATTTACACTACGCTACCCTTATGTTAAGTTTCTTACACTACAAACAGATCACAATGCTAAACACAGAATGGAACATTCTGAAACTACAATGGAACCTCTGTTGGTATAAAATATGTTTCCTTACAAAAAATACCACTCGGCGAGTATGGCGCATAAATTAACATATTTCGGGTCGGATATTCAGCAAAAAAAAAATTTTCGCTTAAGTTAAGAAGTATTAGGCTTGGTTAAGAACAGTCATTGTTAACTGACGATAGGATCACTGCAGCTTCAATAATGAACTAATGTTGTGAAAATATTTGTGTACAAATAACTTTTGCCTTTTATGGCTTTGATGGTAAATAAAAATGGTAAAAAGAAAACAAAATGATTACTAAAATTAAGACATTTAAATCTTTACATGCGTCTGTTTCATATTTTCTGTGCAACTAGTATTTACATTACGTGAAATGAACGCAAGCAATAAGAATCGATGATAAAGAACGAGTTTCTTTTAATGAAAATATGAAACAGAAACATTATGATGTTTCTTACTTCTGTAAACTGTGTACATTATTTCAACGCTTGGGTATTTTTATTATACTTAGGTAATGACACTTAATAAACAATACAACATTTGTTGTAATGCGATACAGATGTGCCAAGATGAAAGAGTATGATAGATGAAAATGTATTTAACCGTTTCTGCTTTTGATAGCTTTTATTTTAGTTGATTACATTACTAGGAGCACTTAAACGTTATAAATAGCCCGGTCGAGCTCACTTGGCACCTGGGGCCGATGACGTCACATTCATGCGTTACGGTTTACCAGGATGCGGGAAGCAGGACCGCATTCCAGCGAGGTGCCAAGTTAACTCGAAAGAGCAGTACCGTCATTCGTCATATTTCCATTGCATTATAACTTTTCCTTTATAAATATTTTTAATTCATGATTTAAAAAGGCAGGACAGTTATACTTACTATACTATTTTATATTCCTGTTCTTGTTCGAGCCAAATGTTAATCTTAAAATGATGAGTTAAGTAAGTGAATACGTTGTTTATTTAATATCAATTGAGCTTGGTGTCGGGATAACGATTGGATTAGTATGTTCATAATGTGTCCAATTCGTTGTTATAATTGACAAGACAATGTAAGGGCCTTAAGATTTCATCATGCTAATATTGCATGATTAAATATCGCATATACTCTGTATGTAGTACAGTTAGTGACATACAGAGTAGTTCTTGACGTGTTGAAACAATACAAATTCTATTGTTGTAGCATGTGATGGAATATAATCTGTTTCCTGCTTACGGACTGTCCAGTACCTTTCAACAACCTTTGCCATTTTGCGCATTGTTGCAAAACTAAAGCTAGTTGTGGATGGTGTATGCGTAAAGTACCTTATTGCATTAAATTGCAATCGATATTTGATTTTTATTCAAAAATAATTTAAACACAGATATAATTAAACAGAAACAAGCCTTTAATTTCCTAACGGTACCTTCTGATGTCAATCATCTATTTTTCTGTGTCTTAACGGGAATTCGCAATTCCAGTTATTGAAACTTTTGAAGACAAACCTGCGTTTTGTCAATATTAATTAGGAAGCCATCATTGTACGTGCTAGGTATTTAGGTATACTTGGCCTGTTTTTAGGATTAATCGTAAGAGAAATTCAAGTTTAATTTTGAGTTTAAACCCTGTATTAGGACGTTTAATGTTTAGAAGTATCATGTTATTTTTATAAAGTAACTTTTCTGTTTTTATTCAACTTAAAACTTACAAATTGCTTATAAACCCTCATACTGACTGTACGGCGAATAACTGTTTTCAAAATATACGCAATTACTTTAAGTTTTTGAAATGTGTTTTTGTTCCTATTCAGTGATTTTTCTAAACTTTTTGTAAATATTTGTACGCGTATTTGTGCAAAAATATTCTAAAAATTCGTTTTCTTCGCTATAATCGCTATTCAAAAAAAGTTTACTTTATATGTATGTCTTTCTATACTAGCAATTACTTCATGCAGCCTTGATACGAAACAATAATAAGGTTAAGAATTAATCCTTTTTTAATTATTAAATGATTAAATTTTTAAGATTAAAATATTTACTTTAGATGATTGTGTCCTCTCTAGCATAAATATAATTGCTTGTCGTACAAAATAAGTTTACAAGTACATTTTACATTTAAAAAGGGTGCTGTTTAGCGACTATTTTAAAATGTTAATATATTAAAACAAAATTATTCAACTAACTATATAAAAAACAACAATCTGCATTAGTAACATGTGTCTAATATCTGTCTAAAAAAAACATCCAACTGAGATAAGAATGACTATTAATGCCTATTATTATATAACCTATGTTTTCGGTCTTTTAAACCTTGTTTAATGAAATCATTAGTAATATCCATAAATAATTTCAATGTTTTGTAACTTTGATTTGTTTTGCCTCAACAAATTGATTTATCATTAATCATCATTAGTACTGTTTCAATATTTATTACTGTAACCTTGTATTTATTATACTCTTATAACCTTAGTATCAAAATTCTCACATTTAATGGAATAATATTAAACAGTGAGTCAATTAAAATTAGATGAATATTAAATGAAAATATTAATTGGAAGTAAAATTTTATTCAAGACAAATGCCTTTAATGTAAGATATTTACAAGACATGAGGCAAGATTAGTTATTATTTACCGTCCATTTTTGAGAGTAGAGAGTATATTTTCATAAAAATGTTGCAACACTCCATAATTGAGTAGCAAACTAATAAATTGACAAGCAAAGGCGCATTCACAATTCGTAATCGGAGCAGTATTTGGTCCCAAAATACTTATTAAGTAATAAATCAATTATTACCTTATCCACGGGCGCAAAAACCGTTTCGATGGTTTCCATCTGTAACATACATATGAAAGTCGACCATACTAATTAATGGAGAAGTGCATAAGTGAAACACTTTCATGTACATGACGTTAGTAACGTAGTAGCTATAAAGTTTCTAAGGATCTTCGGAAAGTGGAAATTAAAAAAAAAATGTTAGAAGTGATTGTTTGAGTTGTATTTACCATAATGTTTTGTATGCAACGGGAATATTAGAACCGTCACAAATCCTATCCTAAGTTAATACTTTCTTTTAGTAACCCTGTATATGTTAGTACTTATATGTCAGAACGTTTGTACTACGTCAAACATTGTTAGTGCCCAAATTGACCACAGTGTTAATAAAATTGACATTACATTGCTAATTAAGTTTTTTTTAAGTACTTATTACTTTTTATGCATATTGTTTACTTAAAAGACAAGTATTACTTATAACAAAGCGATGATATGGAATGTCGATAAATGTTAGTTTACACAATTTAATTAAGAAGAGTAAAGAAAATAAAAATATTGATGCATTATATACTTTTTTATTAGCAATACCTTAATCGTTCCAAGTGCACTATATAAAAGGCCTTTTAAAAAAGATGATTGAAGGGGTTATCTTTAACAGCCAGCAACATACGGGTTGGTTATCGTAATTCGGCTGCTTGTCACCTTTCGGGATAATCTAGATATGTTATATTTGAAGACTCCTTTCCTGTCTACAAGTCATCTGGGTAGGTAACACCACGAGAATACCACCCACATTTCAGTCGCTGATCAGCCGTCACAACCATTGATGTTAAAAATGTTTGTCATTGACAAGTACATTATAGATTACTATTGTATGGTGTCCATGAGCTGCACCACCTTGCATCAAGTGGACTGTTGTTACTAGTGCTCCTATAGCTCCTTTGTCACTAGTGTTAGAAATCGGGTACAATTCACTTACCATATAATAGAACAGAGCGAAATTGTTAGCGTTCCGGCGCAACATTGAAGTACAGATACTAACAGTTGAGACCTAACCATTCTGTTCCACGACCAAATTGCGAAGTTAATGGATATTTTATTTTAAACTATGAGTATTGTGTCTGGAAAACGACATACGAGCCTTCAGCCGTTGAAAGAGACTAAAGAATAGGAATACTAAGTTAGGGATTTAAGTTTTGTTTACGTAGAACATTTTTGAAATGCCAACTTGGCGGTGGTTTCTACGCCAACTAACAACGAGACTGACAACCGACTGATGGTGAAAATTCCATCCGAAATTGTAAACAAAATATCACAGACAGGTGATCGGGAGCCACTGAATACAATATACCCTGGGAGAAACACCATTAGTATATATAGCAGCGTATGTTTTAGTACTGCGTTCTACAACCCATTTGCCCAGTGTGGTAAGCTAATCAATCATCCAATGTTACGTAAGATCATCCTCATGGTTTAATTTTCTGGGCTCAAGCCGCCACTCAAATTTGGCAGCTTTATAAAATTAAAAGAAAACAATGAACTTTGGCGGAAGCCAGAGCCTGAAATAAAATAACATGAAAGTAGTAATCTGTTTTATTAATAACACCGTATCTAGAATACATAAGATAGTACCGATATTCGCCATTTCACAAATGTAGGCGATTCCAAGGAAAGGCACTGATACACAAGAACGCATATTACGACTTGAGATTTCTTTCTGTAGAGTTGCGGAAAGCAAAACCACAGCAAATATAAATTTCATCAAAAGTAGAATTTATAAAGATATAAACAGACATACAAACTGTGTATTTTTAACTACCACTACAGAGTTTACGATTAATTAGAATTTCCAGGAAAACTAAAAAGTGCTCCTACCTGATAGCTTGCAAAAATATTTCCATATATGTATATGTGTTATATGGTAAACTCTACAAAGTAATATTATAAAAAAACTTACATTCATGGTAGTGTCGTAGAATAGACAAGTCTGTACGCCTTAAGTTTTTTTACCTAATGTCTAATTTCTATGTTAAACATTTATACGCAAATATTAAATGACAATAAAACAAATATATTTTTTGTATATTTATTTACTTCCTAGAATCGTCGTTATACGAATGTTTGTTTACGAAAAGCTTAATAATATGAAACTATATAATAAATGACAATCTAAGAAACAATTTACGACTCCGAAACATTTTTCTGATTTTTTTAAGATAAATTTCAATTGAAATATTATTATAGTGACTTATAACCATAATTTGGTATTCCAGGACTCGTAATAAATAGAACCAATTTCCTATGGAATAACATCCAGAATCAATAAATATACAAACAACATTTTCAGATACCTAAGTAATATTAAATATAATAGGCTCATAGCGTATTATTAGGATATTTAAGCACTTAAATACTAGATATTGATTTAAAAAATGCCATAGTGTTAAGAATCTACAAGAAGCTATAGAGGAAGTAAAGGGTTGGCGGGGTCCATGCGATTTTGATCATAGTCACTCCGGTGACACAAGCGATGAAGTACCACAGTAGTATAATTATTAGTATCTGCCAGGCCATGTGGGCGACCATTAGGCTGAAATGGAAAAAATCGTTGTAGCTCATAAGGAAAGTAAGATAGCGGAATAATCATTTCTATGACTATATTTAAAATGCCCAGTTGAGCTGCTATGTTGAAAGCCGAGACCGAGGTCTTTGTCCAGCAATGGACTTTCGATATATCATTGGCAAGTGACACAAACTTCAAATCAACTTACACATTGTCTTTACTTCTGGCTGCAGGCAGAGTGGTTTCCTTCTCCTTATTTAAATACCTCCGGACTCCCAAGTTCAAGTTGATAAAGTATTCAATCCACTGAAAAAAAATCATACTATAATTAGTGAGTATTATGGTGTCATCAATTAATACCGTACCGTCTGCCAACTCCTCGCTTCCCGGGTCGTGGGAGAAGAATAAGCGTTTAAATAAACTTCATTCTCATGAGAACATACAGTTCACTTGCACGAGATACAAAAATATTCTGATGTAAATGTATGCAACAAAACTACATGTGCGGTACGATCAGAAGGTACAACAGTGAAACACACTTTTCCGGTAATGTACTAATTGTTTTATAAAGTATAATATGCGCCAAAAAATTATTAATAATATCTTTGCGCTCCTTGCATCAAGTGGACTGTTGTTACTAGTGCTCCTATAGCTCCTTTGTCACTAGTGTTAGAAATCGGGTACAATTCACTTACCATATAATAGAACAGAGCGAAATTGTTAGCGTTCCGGCGCAACATTGAAGTACAGATACTAACAGTTGAAACCTAACCATTCTGTTCCACGACCAAATTGCGAAGTTAATGGATATTTTATTTTAAACTATGAGTATTGTGTCTGGAAAATGACATACGAGCCTTCAGCCGTTGAAAGAGACTAAAGAATAGGAATACTAAGTTAGGGATTTAAGTTTTGTTTACGTAGAACATTTTTGAAATGCCAACTTGGCGGTGGTTTCTACGCCAACTAACAACGAGACTGACAACCGACTGATGGTGAAAATTCCATCCGAAATTGTAAACAAAATATCACAGACAGGTGATCGGGAGCCACTGAATACAATATACCCTGGGAGAAACACCATTAGTATATATAGCAGCGTATGTTTTAGTACTGCGTTCAACAACCCATTTGCCCAGTGTGGTAAGCTAATCAATCATCCAATGTTACGTAAGATCATCCTCATGGTTTAATTTTCTGGGCTCAAGCCGCCACTCAAATTTGGCAGCTTTGTAAAATTAAAAGAAAACAATGAACTTTGGCGGAAGCCAGAGCCTGAAATAAAATAACATGAAAGTAGTAATCTGTTTTATTAATAACACCGTATCTAGAATACATAAGATAGTACCGATATTCGCCATTTCACAAATGTAGGCGATTCCAAGGAAAGGCACTGATACACAAGAACGCATATTACGACTTGAGATTTCTTTCTGTAGAGTTGCGGAAAGCAAAACCACAGCAAATATAAATTTCATCAAAAGTAGAATTTATAAAGATATAAACAGACATACAAACTGTGTATTTTTAACTACCACTACAGAGTTTACGATTAATTAGAATTTCCAGGAAAACTAAAAAGTGCTCCTACCTGATAGCTTGCAAAAATATTTCCATATATGTATATGTGTTATATGGTAAACACTACAAAGTAATATTATAAAAAAAACTTACATTCATGGTAGTGTCGTAGAATAGACAAGTCTGTACGCCTTAAGTTTTTTTACCTAATGTCTAATTTCTATGTTAAACATTTATACGCAAATATTAAATGACAATAAAACAAATATATTTTTTGTATATTTATTTACTTCCTAGAATCGTCGTTATACGAATGTTTGTTTACGAAAAGCTTAATAATATGAAACTATATAATAAATGACAATCTAAGAAACAATTTACGACTCCGAAACATTTTTCTGATTTTTTTAAGATAAATTTCAATTGAAATATTATTATAGTGACTTATAACCATAATTTGGTATTCCAGGACTCGTAATAAATAGAACCAATTTCCTATGGAATAACATCAAGAATCAATAAATATACAAACAACATTTTCAGATACCTAAGTAATATTAAATATAATAGGCTCATAGCGTATTATTAGGATATTTAAGCACTTAAATACTAGATATTGATTTAAAAAAATGCCATAGTGTTAAGAATCTACAAGAAGCTATAGAGGAAGTAAAGGGTTGGCGGGGTCCATGCGATTTTGATCATAGTCACTCCGGTGACACAAGCGATGAAGTACCACAGTAGTATAATTATTAGTATCTGCCAGGCCATGTGGGCGACCATTAGGCTGAAATGGAAAAAATCGTTGTAGCTCATAAGGAAAGTAAGATAGCGGAATAATCATTTCTATGACTATATTTAAAATGCCCAGTTGAGCTGCTATGTTGAGAGCCGAGACCGAGGTCTTTGTCCAGCAATGGACTTTCGATATATCATTGGCAAGTGACACAAACTTCAAATCAACTTACACATTGTCTTTACTTCTGGCTGCAGGCAGAGTGGTTTCCTTCTCCTTATTTAAATACCTCCGGACTCCCAAGTTCAACTTGATAAAGTATTCAATCCACTGGAAAAAAAATCATACTATAATTAGTGAGTATTATGGTGTCATCAATTAATACCGTACCGTCTGCCAACTCCTCGCTTCCCGCGTCGTGGGAGAAGAATAAGCGTTTAAATAAACTTCATTCTCATGAGAACATACAGTTCACTTACACGAGATACAAAAATATTCTGATGTAAATGTATGCAACAAAACTACATGTGCGGTACGATCAGAAGGTACAACAGTGAGACACACTTTTCCGGTAATGTACTAATTATTTTATAAAGTATAATATGCGCCAAAAAATTATTAATAATATCTTTGCGCTCCTTGTCCTTTCCCGAGAAATCCCATATAAGAGGTTTTTGGTGATATTTATAAGTAGACATTATGTAGGTAGATAATTCTGAGGATGGTATGTAATTATTACATGTTTTCCAAATGAAAATCCATATTCGCCGTATGGGTGAGTGCTTTTAGAGCCACAATAAATGAATTAATGTAAGAAATTCTCTCTCTATTTGACGTTTGTTATTTTATTTATTTTCACAATCTACACCAGTTTTGTAAACAATAGTTAAAACAAAAATGTTTTAGTATTACTCAAGCCGAATGAAGTGCAATGGATTGGACCATAAATAATAAGCTTTTATCGGTTTTAAAAATAAAAGATGATTTTTAAAGTCAATTTGGACGACATACTAATCATTATCTATCTGTCGTAGTCCATTGATGAATAGGGCTTTCCGAGAAACCGCTGACAATGTTTGACATGCCTCATTCTTTAACTTTATTACGATCACTTAATTAAGAATTTATTACAAAGGTGGACTTAATCCGAATTGCGGCATTCTCCGCCAGTCAGCCCGGGCATTGCAGGAAAATATTTCTCGACGATGCTGCTCCGCATCACCAGTGTGTGGGATCTGAGGTCCGATTTGTTCGGATGGGATTCTCCACTAGTGATAAGAATACACCACGTGCAAGTCCAAGAATGCGCCAAAAGTGTACAGTGAAACTATTTCAGGAGTCTGCTTTAATTCTTCAATTACATTACAGCTTTTTATCGTTTACTTTGACTGTTCCAATTACAAAAAGGCTCTTTTTAGCATTTCAAAGCTGACACCACTTAGTAGTATAAATATATCATGAAACTACCTGTTGACCTGTAGGCCCTGGGTTTATATGCCGTATACAGTCGAGTGTTCGATTTCCGCATGGGACAAGTATTTGTATGGATTACACTAATAATTGTTCGGACTAGGTGTTTGTCCATTTGTTATTATGAAAACTGGTTCCGAGGAAATTCCTAGAGCAACGCTTTTACGTAATAAATAAATTGAGATCGGACATGTATTAGGCAATTATGGCAACGTCTTTTGAATGCCATGGAATTCATTCTGGCATTCCCCGTCATGCCATTACAACACATCTCGGTGGCAGATTCCTATCTAAGATTGGGTGGCAGATTTTATTACCGACACACGAATAATACTTACTGACGGTTAGAATACCTGCCTCTTTAACCATGGGTCCAGGGTTCGAATACCAGACGAAGCCAATACTTTTGCAAAACGCAAATTATTAGATTTCGGGTCTGGTTGTGTTCATGTCCTGTCTCTGACACTGCATTTAAACCTTCCTCCTATCTTATCGCATAAGCGTTACGTCGGATATAGGTAGGTAAAGACTAACGAGTGCCTCCGTGTCTATGCGCACACTTACGACACCACAACATCTCCCGCGCAGTCGCAGCTGCCAGGAGGACAGGATCCTCATATAATTACAACACTATATTAAGATAATCGGAACATGTCGTAGTTTTTAACCCTTACTTCAATATCAGATATGTCTATAAAGTACAACTCGCTGTCTGCCTTGTTGAGCGTTTTGCACAGATCCTGTGTATTTGGATTGTGGAAACGCCATTCGTTGAAAATGAACTTCTGGAGACGACCCAGGGATGCCCACACGTTTTTGTGCAATCGCCACAATCTGTAATTATATAATAAATACTTTCACTTTGACGTGTTGCTACAATAGAAACTCTATTGTTATGACACGAAGGTATAAAATATTACTCTATATCAATTAGTGTTTATTGGTCCCCTATTTGACATTGGCCGGCATGAAGGCAAGCGGTTTGGTGAGTGGCGGTACCAGCCCTCACACCCATGATGTCGCTTCCCATCACAAGTCTGGGATTTGGGTTCTGCAAATTAGGACGGATTATCCGCCACCAGGCGGCGCCAAAGCCTCTTTTATTGTCTAGTAGACGTGGTGTACACGTGGAGTAAAAGATTATTCCATAAAAACTGGTCCAATCAAAATTAAAAACTTTATTATTCGCCATAGGAACATAAATTTCAGTAGTCAAATGTTACTTTTTAAATCATACACTGTTTCGTAAAAAGATTTCTTTGACGGAGAAGAAACAAGCGAAAAAAACTCCGAAGGTATCCTCTTTTTTATAATTAAATTATATCACAAAAATATTTTATGAAACAGCTTGGGAGCGATCAATACATTCCCAGAGGTTATTATCATCCATGTATTACTTATACATATATTGTATTATATCATAATAACCCTTTTCATAAAGCTTTTATTTAATAATATTAAACTTATTGATGGGAATAATTTTACCCACATATGGGAATTTTATTGTAAAACGTATACGTTGCCATAAAAATAAAAATATCGAAAACCGCGGCTTTTGATGTTTACCAACTGACAAAAAGATAAGTTTAACTCACATCGGCCTTCCTCCTGTCAACCATAGCAGCATATCAAACAATATCGCCGGGAAGAAATGCACAAAGATGGCCGAGAAGCGGAACATCCACAGGGATGATACAAATTCCAAGTGAGGGTACCTAAAAAATATGAAATTTTTTATTGAACTGTATAAAGATAGAAAGCTTTTCGTGGACTGGACATAGATCCCTAGAAGGATTTGCCGCAATCTCACTTGGTCTGTTGTATCTAACAGACGCGTCAGACAGCACTGTACTATGCTATTTCATATTAAGTATATTCTAACTTATGAGATGCATTTCTTAAATATACCGTTCTAAGTTACGTAGTAAGGTTAGCAGCAGAGACGCCAGGCAGTTTGATACTGCGAGCGCCAACCCTGCCACCAATGGGGATTGTAACAAATACTCTCAATTTCAATGAGGCCTATGTTTGATAATGGACAGTTACAAAGGCGTGAGCGTAGCGGGGCATACTGCGCGCTCACTCGCGCTTACAGTTCTGAGAGCAACGTGTCTAAACGTAAGTGTCTTAAGCGCGGTAGATCCAAGCGGCGGCTGCAGCTGCTGCTCGAGTGGGACGGCTCGGCCGGATTGGTACCACGGGCTCGCAGAATACCGCGTGAAGTAGAGCCATCTTGTGCTTCTGCGCTTCGTACGGTGAGTGAGGTAACCGGAGGCCCACTCCCCCTCCCTATTCCCCTCCTCTTCCCTCCCATCTCCCGGATATCCTTAAAGACCGGCAACGCACCTGCAGCATATATGGTGTTGCAGATGTATGTGGGCGACGATAATCACTTACCATCAGGTGAACCGCTTGCTCGTTTGCCGTCTATTCCATAAAAAAAAAAAGTATACGCGTATATGCACATGCAGTGACAAATTGGGTAATGTCTAATACTGATATTCACAGAAAAGTAAAAAAACAAAAAACAGTAACATACCAAACGGCGCTCTGTAGCGGGTACTTGTGTAACATTCCATTCACTCGCGACTCCAACATCGACCAACGGAACGGTTTTTGTGTTGAAGACGAACAGTGGTATACTGTTAAGCCCGACCTGATCGAATACAATACACAGTTCAAAAGTCATAGATGATTAAAATTTATTGCTTTATGTAATAAAGCGCATCTAGGTTACGCTGTGTCGTGCCAAATGGAATTCCGTAACTTTTACCTACCCCTACAAGAATGACGAGCGTGAGTACTCAAATAAGTAACTAGGTAGTGCTAGGCTCGTGGAATCAGACGCAAGTATTTAACCTGTATCTTTCTGACAATAATATTGTTAAGTCCATATTTACACGCGAAACTGAATTGCTATTTATTTATACCTATTGTAATATCAACGACAAATTTATTAATAAGACATATAACTATGTTATTTACTAAAAAAAAATAATAGTATTATTAAATTAAATCATAATTAAATAACCTCAAAAATTCACAAGTACACTTCTGAACGTGACCACTTAATTAGATTTTTGGTTATATGACCATGTTTTGACTGTACCGCCGACATTATCTCAAAAGAAGTTATTAAATAGTAATAAATCTAGCCCAGGTCGCGATATCGATATGAAAATTTTATGATTTTGTAGATAAAGATTTATCGATGTAACTTGGGTCCAAGATAAATATTTGCGCTCATAGTTCACTAGGACTAGTAAACTTGACCTACAGTTCAAAGACCTTATCGCCCGTCCGCGCCAGCCTCCGCGTAGCACCCCTTCGTACTAATTTGTTATCGATATAAAATAACTAGTAGTCTGAGTTTTCATTTGTGTTATCGGAGTCTGTAAAATTACAACACCTCTGTGTAAATAATGACTTACTTTTCCTTTGCCGCGTGCCACCCGGCCACAAGCAGTTGATTCACAACAACATCCACTGGTATGTAATCGGCGATGTTCTGTTTTGCTAGAGGAAGTCGCCGAACCACACCTAAAAATTAAAATTAAATATACCTACCTAGAAGAGGTAATTCCACGCAGCGTTTTGGTTTGTCTGTAACTTTTATAGCACTGCTACACGGTACATATAAAGAGATATATATACAAATTAAAAATAGATACCTTTTGCTGCCCCCATAAGAAAACCTTGTGGACCAACTTTAGAGCAAGTCCAACCGGGTTGAGGCTCCTTCCATGATGCAACAACTGTGGGGTAAATATCCATATTATATCTTTAAATATTACAAAACAAAGTTGCCATCCGCGTTTGTCTGTGTGTTCGCTTATAACTTCTAACCATTAATAGGGTTTAAGAGTCACGTGATTTATGAACTGTTCCACCTTCGGGCCACGGGAACGCTTTCGAACCTACGCGGTCACTTCTCGGGAAATAACTCATCCTCTGCCTCTTACTCCTTTGTAACTGCATGAACCTGATTTTGAGCATCTTGGGGGGAAAAAAATGGGGTGCAGTTTTTTTTATTTTTTGGGGCAACGACTTCTTATGAATTTAAAATCTCGACAAAATAGAATGCATTCCTGTAACTTAATATAATGTATCCATTTCGAAAAATGTATTTATCAAAATCACCGAAGTGTAAGTTTGCCATAGAATGTAATAACACATAAGGGCCTGATTATCATAAAGAAACAGATTTTGAGTTACTATTTAATTTGCATTATTTCGGTAATATGTGAAGAACTTTCCGACTCCAATACCCTGTGAAACATTGAGAAGAGGCCTTCGCCCAACAGCGAGACATTCACAGGCAACTACTTTACTTTTCCAGAAAGTATAGAACCATGCAGAATAACAAAATCCAATAGTGATAAACTACTGAGCAAGTGCGCTGCACCCTAAGACTTCATCATAGTCCGCTTACGAGTATATTCCTAGAAAAAAACTCATTCGATAATACGAAACTGTTCAGTAGTTTTGAAGACAAAAAGGCGATAAGCAACTCTTATATTTGTAAGTATAGTTTCTACTAGTATAGTTTCAAAAAGTGTAACTGCTAAAACAGAAGCATTTTCATGGAGGCGCAGTAATTTTTAAGACCGCTTTTTACCCGTTAGGGTAGCCTCTCGTTAGGGCGGGTAGCCACGCCGCGCAACGCGGCCGCGTTATATTAGATCCCTAGAGTATATTTTTTTAAATAAAAATTTGCAAAACAGAATACATTTAGATTTTCTTGACACATTGCATGTTACAAGATCTAGAAATAGCTTTAAATATTAGGGATTAATGTTTTTGTCTAAGAAAAATTATATTGATTTATTCGAAGGTGAAAGAATCATTATCGATACATTTCTGTCATCGCGAGGGAAGATCACTTATGCCTTTGCGATAGAACTCTAGGCTTTTGGATTCTATAGTCGATGAAGGAATTTTGTACCCGAATATTTTTTTCCTTGCACATTGGACGCGACCTGTCCGGTCTGGCGAGTTCGGAAGATCACGCATGTTTTCTAACTGCAGGACTAACCGTTTTAACATCGTTAACCGTTTTGAATTAAGAATGTTATAGTTTTAGTGTAAAAAAAGTTACTTTAGTGTTTAATTTTAATTAATTGCCACTGCATTAAATCGGGAACTTCATAATTAACCCCTATTGTTATAATTAAATCGAAATAATAATTCAGATTACATGAAAAGAAATTATCGTATTTCAAAAAATTGTATCCGATTTTTTTACAAGCAAACAATCTCACACTTACTATCAATAGTATTAAGAAACTGTATGGATAAAAATTACTTTTCGAATATTGTAATACATCTTTTGTGAGTTATCTACTTTAGTAGCCAGTATCATTAATACGGCGATATCGCGGCAATTGCCTAAGTTACTTTAATGACCAGCTATTTATTTAAAAGCTTCCAATCATAGCTTTTCAAAATGAGTAGTTTGTAGTAATCGTTTACGATTATACCATCTTAAAAGTGATGTTGATGTATTTCATATGTATAAATATTTTTAGAGGTATTTTATTTTTACAGATTGGGAATTTGCACGTTTATTTACTTGATTGTAAGAAGTAAAATCGAAATCCGATAGACTAAATTCTAAAATTATTTTACAACTTTATACCTACATTACTCTAGACGAAAATAGATTATCTTTTATTTAAAAAAAGAAATAAGACAGACTAGAAATAGGTCGCCAGCATGGCTTAGCTGTTTAGCATTAGCATCATACCCGACTCGAAGTCTATGCTTTAACCGCCAGTCGAAACTTAAATTTGTGTAACACACAAATTATTGGTTAGAGTTAAGCAATTCCCATTTAAAGACTCGATGCATTTCCGGGAGACAGAATGTGACGAACGGCTTTAATCCCACACAGATAACCCTAAGATTTTCAAGACGCCCACGCGAAAGGCCAATCGGCAGATTATATTGCTACCTCACGGAAGGTTAAACAACATATAAAGCAAGCACAAAAATTGTTATTCCAATAAATTATCTAACTACAGAAATTTAATAATGAGAAGGAAAAATGTGTATAGATATGAAGCCCCGCTAAGCCATATAAGAGTAGTATGAAGGATCTTTCTGACTCCAAAATCCTCTCATAGAATGTGGGTAAGCTTATAAATGGTACAGTTCATCCATTGTATGCTTCTGACGCTATATAAGATATCCCTTCATTATCAATTATAATTGAATTATCTCTACAGAAAACAAATCATACGCTTGAACCATTCACACGTGTGGATATTCCTGTGTATCCGATCGAATTCAGTGTCATTTATTGTGTAATCATTTGGTAAATATCTTGAACCCCGGACTTGACAGGTCATCGTTAAACTCATCATTCTTTATCAGGTCATTTAAGTCAATTGTTGAACAGAGTCTTGGACGCTGGACTTATGGTGTTGTTATTTTCTCGTATCTATCACTAATTTGTGATTTTTTTTATGGGAAAGGCAGCAAACGAGCAAGCGGGTCACCTGATAGTAAGTGATTACCGACGCTCATGCAACACCGGAGGAGCTGCAGCTGCGTTGCCGGCCTTTAAGGATATTTGGGGAAGGGGGAGTAGGTAGGGAGGGGGACTAGCCCTCCGGTAACGTCACTCACTAAACGAAACGCACAGGATGCCTTTCATACCGAATATTCTGCGAAACCGTGGTACTACCTCAAAAGCCGTACGAAATTTGTCATCTTTGTGTTCGTCGGCAAATTTAAATGGATTTTCCGCCTTCCGTCGGTCGACAGGGCCTCGTTTTAACTAACGGAGGGCACCTCGTGTAGTTGAGGTTAGCATTACGAGCAAAAGGTAATAACGGATACCCCTCAGGGGTTATCGTTATTGTCAGCTAGTAGATATTCTACTATTGGACATAGGACACTCACAAGAAGGTAGCATTTCTGGTAATTACTGAACTTGGTAAAAGGGCTGGCTAATGTAGTACCAGATATCTAGCTTCTTATACTTCTTACATTATTATATGCGTTAGAAGAATTTGCCACCCCCTTTCCTCCCATGGATGTCGTAAGTGGCGACTCCTTAGTCGCCCTTGCAAAGCCTTGAAAATCTCAGTCAAACAGATGGCGAGATATCCTACAAACAAATAATAAAATGCAACTTGCATATACCTTAACCTGTCATAAACAATATAATGTCTATTGTTGAAGAAGTACAAGAATTATGAATTATAATTTTTTTTAAAGGGATGACAAATTAGCTAACAGCTCACTGGATGTTTAGTGACTACTGCAGCCCATGGCCACTTACTATCAACTTCAAGTCAAAAAGTTTACTGATGTATTGTCGCCCTGAGGACTAATACAGAATTCCCCACAGCTTGTAATTATATTGGAATCCTTTGAAACTGGAAGATATTGGTTTTATTGCTAAATGGTGGCAGTAAGATAGTACTGGGGAGCCTTCCTTTATGCTTGGGCCCAAAAAATGATGAAACCAATGTCAAGAAACATGTTATTTCTACACCAAAGAATGAAAAATTAAGCTCTTACATGATAATAAGGTCATCTTACACTTAATAATTAAAATTATTTAGTAAAAAAAAATACATACTCATTGTAGGTCTAATGATTGTACAGGGGAAAGCATCTGAGCAATTTTTAACCTCATGCTCTGCCAAATGTTTTGTAAATGTGTATGTATTAGGATGATTCTTCAGAACTCTGTAACGAGAAATTAATGGGACCAAAAAAGAAGACTGAATCAACCAACCCCAAATAGAATCCCCGCTTCCCCAGTTGTAAGTATATACAGCTAAAAAGCTTTGCATCAATTATTGTAAACATAGCTTCTTACTAAAAAACAAGGCCCATATTTATATAAAACAATGGTGAATCTGATAAAAACTTCACTTTCACTTTGTCGTCATGATCAACTAAGAGGATATGTAAAGCAAATATTGCAACACAACAAGGCTGATTGCTTTTCATTCTTTTATTAATTTCAATTAATGAAAAAATTCATAATTTTACATTAACATACTAATGTCTCTTAAAACACTTAACATCTTGGAAGCAAATGTATTCAATCTTTTAAAACAATAATTGCATGAGTTGTAACCCTACAATCCTAAAACTTTAAAGACAGCAACATTTAAAACTATTGTTCAAAACTTACTGAGGTTCAATTTTATTCAAAGCATCATCATTCATGGTTTTTACTAAAGAGATGACCTTTTCCACATCTTCAGGAAGATCATATATTTTCTCATGGGCTTCTGTTAAGAAGGAATTAACATAGGCAGAAGATACATGTACCATGACCTGAAAAAAAAATTCTGTGTAGTCTGAGCTACTATAATATGGTATTTATTATCTAACATGGAGGTATGTTTTGTTACGAATTATTAAAAAATTGTAAATATATAGTAATGCAAGTTGCCTACAACATTACATATTTATATGCAGATTTAAAATACCTTCAAATCCTTAATCTCCTTACATAGTTCCATAACTCTTCTTGTTCCCAATACATTGATCTTCACCGTAGGTCTCAGATTATCCTCAAAATCCAAAGTAGCAGCAGAATGTATGACTACATTAACATTATCAATCAGTATCTTTCGGTCAGCCTGGTCCAATGCTAGTTCCTCTTGACCAACATCACCAGATATAGGCACTAGCTTCTTAAATATATCCTTTGATTGTGTCTCTAAAAGTTTTTCAAACACCTGTAACAAAACAGTTTTTAACAATATAATGTAATTAATGTGATGAGCAATTAAAATTATCAAAGATAAAAGTATCAAAGAAAAAAATGGTACTATACTTATGATTCAGTGCAATATAATACTATAGAACATACTGCAGTTCTTTAACAAGTACATAAATTAATTCAATACTTATTTTAAATGCATTTTTATTTTCATTTGTTGTGTATTTTTCTATATCTTTATCTATTTTATTACATAGTTCTTTTTTGAAATGATATAAAACCTTTTCTCAGCGTCAGTGATTATAATGATCATAGTGCACAAAATGCCGCATTACATAGAATACAGTACATACAATGCTATAAATAAAAAATATATGGAATTTATTTGTAGCTGATGTAAAATGAAACGATGATTTTAATTGCATTACTTGCTTATTATTTTTTTAATACGTCTGGTACTAAGAGTTTATTTGTTTAAGAACCTTTATTATTTAATTTGAAATTTAAAAAAATTTAAAAATTAAATCATACCGGATTGCCAGGGAATTCTTCAAGCCTCTCTAAAATATCCTTTCCTTTCTTTGGTCTCATGAGTAAATACAATTTTCCAACATCAGGTATAGTTCGTAATATTTTCTCTATTAAACACAATCCCACAAAACCTGTTCCTCCAGTTATGAAAAAGTTTTTCCCACTGTAGAACGTTCGCACTTGCGACTGTTCCGACATATTTAATGACTATCTTATAATTCCTTTTATGCCTGTAAAAATAATATTCAGTACTGATAAACTTTATCAAACTTTAAAAAAATAATTACTTTGAAAAAATTCAAATGAATTTCAAGGCTATAAACTAAAACCAATTTAGATTTCCTTTTTTTTTAATTATTGTAGCATTGGCTGTAAGACCTACAGCCAATTAGATAACAAAAAATCAAAAGCTGTCAAAAATTTTAAAAATTGTGACAGTAAATTAAACATTCTCTTTTACTGAAAGCAGTTTATACATTTAACTTACAACTCAAAATCAACTCAAAATTAAAAATGCACAGGAATAACAAATGGAATAAAAGACTAGGAGACAATCATCACATTGCGCCAAAAGTTCGTTTCTCTTTTTTAAATGAATTCAGGGTGGCGCTGCTAACAGCGTGGAACAATAAATTTAATCTTCGTGTGGGTAAATCTTGATGTCATAATTAATAAAATGTATTATCACTTAATTATAATTACTAAATATTAAAATTATAACTAGTAACATTAAACAACACATTAGCACTATACTGCAGAATAGATACTAATATAAAGGTTCTTATTGTAAGAGATAATAGGACTATAATACGTAGTACATAGTTGTTACTCTTTAACTATCTATAATCTCCAATCTCCATTCTCAACGCTATCTATGTTTGCTAGTTCAACATCGAGCGAACGAATTTGGAGTCTGTATTGAATCATTTTACGACATGTCCATGGGCTCGTGGGCGGAGCTAGCCTCGTTTTTACGGAAATACCAAAGAAGGAGCAAAGACAAAAAAACGAAAAACGCCCCACAAATTTTTACTTATGTTTTATTTTTTAGGATATCGAAGGATCTATTGGGGGCCTGGGCCTCGAGGGTGAGAAGGTAGCCGCGTCTGTGTTTCGGCGCGTCTAGCCAGGACAAAGTGAGAGAAGACATGTTCTCTTCCGAGAAGAGGCCGCCGAAAGCGGTCGGCGCTTGTGGGGTTGCGGTTGCGTGCGAAAGCGTTCCCGTGACCCTGCCGATATGCGACGAAGGTGTAAAGGCCTGGGGGTTTTGGACATACTTGATCGTTCTTGCCTCCGAGAAGGCGGGTATGTGTCAGGCATTTCCCCATGTTAAAATAAAAGGTAAAAGTTAAATTCGGTAATAGCTCCGTAAGCCTTAAAAATGGTTTGATTTGAATTCACGATCGCAGATGAGAGAAAGTTAAGTTGGCATCATGCGGTCGTTCGCTAACGACGCGATCGCTGTAGACGTTACCGATCGTATATTAATTATTCATATAACATATTGTAACGAATCGTATCGATGGCTTATAGTTCAATTGGAGTGTTTTCTGTACGTTTAGAAAAGACTTGTATCAGTGGCCAAAGCGTGTGTCTGACGCAACTAGTCTACAATGTTAGAGATCATTAGACTATGAAATTAAATAACATTGTCAACATGTTTAAGTAACATACCTAACGCATGTTAAACAATACTAAAAGAATAAAGTATAGCTACGGCAAATCTTAGAGCGCATGATAATGGTGAACGAAAACTTTATCGTAACTTGTCCGTAATCGGGCACTTACGTTTATATTCACCTTGATCTATGAACATAGGTAATTGCTTTTGTACATGAGCATAAAGTGTTTGTTCATTCTTCATATTTTTTTTCTTACCTTACTTTAAGTTGTAAGGTTAAGGTTAGAAACCATTGACGTAATAAATTAAGTAAGATGTATGTAGTTTTTGAATATATTAATGTTTCAAAATATAAAATTTGTAGTGAGTTCGTTGACATATTAAAACGATGACATTAAAATTAAATTTCGCTGCAATACTTTCGCGGTCAAATTGTATCAGAGATCTTGAAGGAACTCTATATTGTAGAGAACATAGGATTCTCACGCGATCGTAATATTAGACGACGATATTGCAACGTACATTTTTGATTGAATTAAATTATTTCGAATGATAACCGTAAATAGTCTGTGATATTACTCATTTTACTTTTCAAAAGTTTCCAATTTCTAGTTTAATTGCACTTAAATTATTTCTTGTATTTACGCGAACACTACACATTTGAAATGAAACTATTATTTATGGATTTTATTGCGTGTCGACAGCCAGAAAATTAAACGCGATAAAATCCATAAATGATAATTTCATTACAAGTGATTGCACTTTTATTATATGATGAATATAAGTTTAATAACAATAGATTTTACATAATAATGATATTGCCATCGACTTTAGGTCCCTATTAAGTTGTAAACGTCGCTATCATTAAAACTAATTTCGTATTAACAAACAAAAAACCAAACTCTACCTTACTACTTATGGTACCTACTTATGCTAGCTTAAGCTCTCACGACCGTATATACCCTGCAGGGATATTCAGATGTCTATTTTAGTCCCTTCAACCCAATATTCAACAGAGCTTAATTGGGACAAGTGACAAGTGGTGAGCCTGTCTCCGTCTAAGTGTCCCAACCAACGATGTAAATCGCACATAAGTTTCTAAAAACTCATCGGTACGAGCGCTCCAAATAGGGTACTCGAGTCTCATGATTTCGTGGTAGTGCCCTAACCATTCGGCAGTCGTGACTATGAAATAAGTGTTAGCTAGTGTAAGCGCGGCGGTAAAGAAAAACATCGTTAGGAAACCTGCATGTCTGAGAAATAATAAAAAGTATTAATTTCAAGGATTTGTGAAGCCCGCAAACCAAAACCCTCTAAGATACGTATCGTATTTGAGACGGAGGGCTTTGCAGCAGTGGGCTCTTACAGGCTGCTACTAAAAATTAAATATGTCGAATTCGAAGCTTGTACGATGACAGCATGAATTTTCTAGAAGATGGCATAAGTGTTAATCTATTTAAATCTATAAAGTGTTAAATGATTAGGCATAACAGTAAGACGCTGTAGAATGTTTTGCTTTTAAATCTCAAATTATATTGGCGAGTAAAGAAAAGTAAAAAAACCTTATACAATTTTTTTTCTCAATTAGTGTAAATGGAAGTAGTGGTCGAACCGCTCACTGGGCTTCGGCCATTTCGTACTCGCAACAACATCCGTGACCGTGATGTAACAGTAACTGTTATTTTATAATATATAATATGAGATACAGTTATCCCTATGGGTAACTGTATCTCATGGTGTAACGAGACTTTAAAAACATGAAGGCCTTGAAATTAGGCGGTACTATAAAAGTGGTTATTATGTAAAAGTTTTAAACAGTGTTATCTTGATATTTTTTACATAAAAAGAAAATAAATTATACATATATAATAAATATGTTATAAATAAATAAATAAATTAAATTCAAAATAGATAAATAGTAAACAAAAAGTCACTACGTTACAAGGGTTCGCAGACTGAAAGCGCGAGCGAAATATAACTATTGGTATAAAGAAATAAAGTAGTCAAAATGAGAATCGTATTTTAGGTATCGTATAAAGGTTTGTATAAGTTACAAACAAATTTTTAACAAAAATAAATAGCCAATGAACTTACAATGAAAGACTAGATAATTGAACCTAAGTGTTTAAACAAATAAATAGCCATTTAACTTACAATAAAAGACTAGATAATTGTATCTAAATTTTAAAACAAAATAAATAGCCAATTAACTTACAATGAAAGACTAGATAATTGTACCTAATATAATTTCATTAATTGATCGAAGAACGCTTCAAGACTTACGAGTATGTTTATTACATAAAATTGCAAGCAATATCATTACGTCAGTGAAACTTTTTTTCCTTATATTTATTACTTAATACTTATATTATAATACTTTTGTTTTCGTTTTTTCATGTACGTTTATTACATAATTGTAAATATCTAGATGCAATAGTCCTCAAGTTAGCATCTTAATTTTTTTTATTTCGAAATTAGATAATAATAATAATTGTAAATTGAAGACTGTAAATGACCTCCACAACCCCATCTCATCCCGCGGCTGTTGTAATAAGGGTGTGTGGGGTAAGGGAAATGCCTAGAATATTTGAGCAACTATGTCAAAGTTAACTATGTTAAATACTCACACTAGTGACGCAGCCATATCTATGTAAGGCGTGACGTGTTTGGTACTGCGAGATGGTTCGCCGGTCAAGTGGCGATTATGACAAATCCTTCAAGAGATCTATCCTCGGAGTTGATATATCCTATGGTTGACAACGCATCTGTAACCTTTTTCGATTGAAGTTCCTTTATCTGTAGCCTTTTTCGATCGACACCCCATGGGCTGCAGTAGCCTCTTACAATAAGGTGGACTGTTAGCTCGCTTTCAACACAACCGAATAAAATTAAAAGTGTGATATAATTAAACATATTTAATTTTTTTTAATGATGTCAAATTTGAAAGTGCTATTGTTGTTTCAGTTATACGAATGCTTCGCAAAAAATAAGATAACTACTGATTACTAACATTTTAATTGAAAAGTCGGCGTTGGTTTTTTAGGTTAACGTTGGTATTTTTATTTTGCACGGCAGTAAAAATGTAAATACTTAAACGTATATTTTATATGTGGTAGAGGCAAGCGGCGGCTTTTGGTCTTGCTCAAATGGGACGGCTCGACCGGTTCGGTACCTCGGACTTGCAGATTACAGGGGAAGTAGAGGCAACTTCTACTTCTGCGTTTCGTTCGGTGAGTGAGGTAACCGGATGTAACCCCCTCCCCGTCCCCATCCCTCTCCTCATCCTTTTTCCCATAATAAACATAATTATTTCTTGTATTTGCGCGAACACATTACAAAAAATTTTTCGGAATTTATCGTAAAATGTGTTTACTTTCAATAATTGGTTGGTAATGCTAACCGCCAATTTGCTAGTTCTACTGTGTGTATCTGAAGCAAAGTAAAAAAACAGCCCGTAAATGCTGGGCAGTGACCTTCTCTCAAATATTTGAGTGACCTTTGGAGCCGGGAAAGGTCTGCCACGCTCCTCCAGTGCGGGTTGAAGGATTTCACGCATCGTCGAAATATTCTTTTAATTATTTCTCAGAAATGCAGGATTCCTCTCGATCATTTCCTTCGCCGCTTACCACAAGTTAAATTCAGCACTTAAAATTGCTATAAACAATTTTAGATGTGCCGGCACCGGGGATCTAACCCAGGTCACTCGCGTAGTATGAAATTAAAAGCCCTAGCCACTAGGCTACCACGACTCTGGTATCAGTAAAAATAAGAATGATAGGTTAAAGATTTTAGTCTTACGGTTTTATTATAGACTTAAAAAAATATTCTAAATATCAAAAGTGGCGTGGTAGCTCCAGGGTAAGAAAGTCGGTTTAAAATTTAATGGTACGCGACTTACCTACTTTTGAATCCCTGTGCTGTAACTCGAAAATTGTAAATTGCAATTATCAAAGCAAACCTCGTGTTCGATGATTAAGGGAAAGATGCATGTTTCGAACCATGCTGTGAAGACTGCCAACAGGCATTGAAGCAGCGGGGCGGACTCTCTTCGACTCCAAAATCCTCTCAAACATTAGCCGTGTGATGATCACTCTTTACCACTCAATACTCTACCCTCGAGACAAATTCTTAGAAAATCCAAATCACTAGGAACTTAGGTTTTTTTTTAATTGTCAATTATTATATAAAAGTAAAGTAAAGGCAAAGGCCTCCTTCTCTAATACTAGTGATCAGGAGCAGAGGGTTTAGGAGCCGGGAAGGACCCACCTCGCTGCTCCAGTCACGGTTGGCGGGCTTCACATATCCTCGAAATAATAATTATTATTTCTCAATCATGCAGGTTTTCTCACGATGTTTTCATTCGCCGTTGAGCACGTGGCAAATACAGCACTTAAAATTGTTATTAGCAATTTCAGTGGTACCAGCAGCGGGGATCGAACCCAGGTCACTCACGCTCTATTACACTAAAGTGAGCGCCCTGACCACTAGGCTACCACGGTGCTTATATATTACAGTTTATCTCTGTTTAACAGTAGGTATTTTAATCACACACCCAGTAAAAGTTTTTCTATTGACAAACATTTGTTACAACAATTAACAATTAATTGTAAATAATAATCGAACCTTTTGTAATATAATAGCTTACTTATAATATTTACGTAAAATATATATGTAAATTTTTCAATTGATTGGCGGGAAAATTGCGACAATTAGACTCATATACATAAACAGCAAATACAAGATTATACTCAAGCATTTTGATTATCAATAGCATTATTAGAGTTTAAAAATATGTTCCAAAATACCTAAATACTGTAACAGGAATTTTTATGAAAAAAACGAGATGACTAGTTAGAAAACTATTAAAAAACTACTTTTAAACTGAAAAGCAGGCTCTTTCTTGCTAAGGTAACGATCGGGCTGGAAGGTACCTAACGAATGGAAAGCAATCTGAGAAAACCGCGGTTAGCCACAGCGCCACGGAATATTACCACGAACAGGTTTTAGTATAAATAGGTACGAAATCAACAGCAAAGGCATGCCTTGATGTTTACTATTAAAAGCCGTGGAAGCTAAGTGGGCAGTAAGCAAAATGGTCGATATTGTTTTAAACATAACAGCCGTCACGCGATGAAATATAAAATTTAAGACACGTTTTAAATTATAATCAAATCTTGGTTGATTGTGGATTATCTTAATCAATTTAAATAGCAAAAAGAGCTTAATTCGTTAAAATCGGTAAAAATCTTATATATGAGTAAAAGATAACATATTATTTTTCCATTGCATTATCATTTCATTACCGAAACTTTTCATTTGATCGCACATTTTAGTTATTATTTGTGAATTAACAATCGTTCATACTTTTTGTGGCCTACATCCGTGTCAAAGAAATACTTTTGATTAAAACGTTATGAAAACAATGTGTTATTTTTTTTAATAACATGTGTTTTTCAGACCTAATTTAGAAATAGAACTGTATCACACTGACCGTTGCTTAATTTACTTGTGCCAAACAATAAAAAAGAAAATAATTACTGAACTTCTAAATATTCTTCTTCATCAGTCCACTGGGCATAGGGCCTCTTCCAATGGGTGGATTTGCTATAATCACCAAGCGTGGCAGCCAAGTTGGCGATCGCCGTAGCAGACGCCTCGCACCTTAGACGCATCAGACTGTCTCGAAAACAACAAAGATATTTTCCCTAATTATATTTACGCTTTGGCCGCCGATTTATTGGATGTGATAAAATATACCCGTTGTCTTGTACTGCATTGATTAAATTTAAATCAATATTTGCTATCGGCATAACCAGATAATGTTAATTTATGAACGGCCTTGTGAACAACCTGTCTATGTTTGTGGTAAACAATCTTATGGAATAATTTACAAAGAAAAAAGTTTCATAAGAGACTACATATAATATTGTAAATATAATTTAAAAAACTTTTTTTCGTCAATTTGCCCATATTAGAACGCAAAACACATACTTCTTAGCTAAAAGTTATTAAATTAAAAAAAAGCGCGTGTAAAAATTCACTAATTTTGTTTAAAAAAGCCTAATTTATTTTTGAAGGGAATCTTTTAAAGAGTAAAATTCCAAGGTCGAATTTGAGTACAGCGTTTTGGTGCAACATTCGGTTAGCTGTGAGTTAGTTAGTTGTTGCATTTCAATTGGCATTGTGTCATTTGTGTATGTAGTGTACGTGTAATTTATTGATTAATTAATAATTATTTATAAACTAAGCATTTATTTTGAATTGATTAGAAGTTTCACTTTATCACATGTACCGAGTTACACGCGCTCTTTTTCTAAGATTTTTAGAGATAGGAGGATAGGAGTGGGGGACGGGGGAACGGGCTTCCAGTAATCTCAATCACCGAACGAAACACAGAAGCACAAGACGCTTCTACTTCACCGGTATTCTGCGAGGCCGTGGTAATATCCCGGTCGAGCAGTACAAGTTATTTCCTGGATAATTTCGATCATGGCAACGGCATCATTTAGAATACTATCGGCAGTAATTAGCTGCGCATATATCCTATATTATAAGATTAGAGGATAGTTTGGGACGCAATACAACAGAGATGAGTAAAATTTGTATATTACAATTATATTGACTCCGGTTGAGATTCGAACCCATAGTCATGGGTCAATCAATAAGAATAATTGAGTTTGTAATGGGTTTTCAAAATTCCGTCGCATTTCTTGGAGATTTAATAAATTCGATTACGGTTATTTCTTTTCGTGTCGTTATTCGTGATATGACACATAACAATAGAATTACAATTGTTTCAAAGTTATAATATGGGGGCGGAGAGAATTTCACTGCATCTACTTTTTTTAAGTAAATACTTTTGCATGCATGGCAACATTTACGATTGAGCTTCGCTACGTATTAAAGCATGCTTGCTGTTAATAACCGTGTCACGTAGTCAGAGTAAGGTAACTAACTAGGCCTGATTTATATTTATAATGGCTAATTATGTGTGTAATTTTAGTTACCTATACTTATTTAAAATTTATGAAGTGAAATCTTGTAAAACCATACACCTTTTAGAAGTGTTTTGTAATGTGGTGGTATGATGATCCAGGCTTTTTCGGCTTTTCGGCAGAGACTACTTCAGATTTCCTAGCAGTCAATTATACAGGATATTAAGAGTACGGCGCAAAAGCGTACGCGCAAACTCCGCTGCACTCACTCACACGCCCCTTTCCGAATTTAATGAAACGGAAAACCGCTACGACCAGGGAAGAGTTAAAATGGCATAATATGAGGTATAGTCTGGCCGTTCACAGCCTTATGCTCCCTACTTTGCATGCATAATAGAGAAAATATAGGAGTGTTACGTATTCAGAAATCGCGACCATTTACATTTGATGCTACTAATACGAAAATGATGTTCTACATTCTAAATACTTTATTAAAAATAGAATATTACATATTCTTTGGAAGTATTCTAACTTAAAGCAAATATTTATGTTTAGTTTTAACAGTTATTGTAGCGATATATAATATTCTGGCCTCCTTCAAACTCCAGTATTATGGGGCAAATAATACAAAAAATATACATAATTTTTTTTTTCAATTCTATTGCTAAATATACACAATTTCAAATTATCTTCCATTCTTGTACACCTCAACTACTAATCAATGAATTGCATCGGATTTCTCTTTAACGGTAACTGAGCCGAGCTAGGTATGTTCCGTGTTTCTCTCTGTAAATATGTTTAGTATTTTTTTTTTAAAAATATGTCTTCGATATTATTGGGAATATATTTATATTTAAATATTTATTTTATTATGTATGTTATTAAATATTTGTAATATGTAAGCTATTTCAAGGTTATTTATAAAAATGGTAAATATTAGTATTAGAAAAATTTATGCGAAAACTACGGCGCTAAAGTCTATATCAATGTGAAATGAAAAGATGTTGCTCTGATCGGAATGAACTGAAATTGTCCTATAATTCGCATGATATCTGGCTAACGTATGCGTTAATAATAGTTGTTTGAATGGTTAGTTTACATAGAACTTGCTCAAGGGCCTTTGCCCTATACACCAAAGGAAAGCGAAATGTTATTCGCGGTACAAGCGAGGTAAACGTACGTAATGGAAAAAATGTTACGACAGTGTGCTGAATAACTCAGCTGTTGTTAGCATTATCGTACCTAAATTTTTAGATGTAATAGATCACAAATTAAGGAGTCTGTGACCTATTACAAAGTGTAATATGGCGTATATTTATATACATACTATTTTTATGTTCTACAGTTACTAAGCCACCCCATGGCGGGGCCACACTTAACATGCGGTATACTTAGCACCATGCTACTCCACGTCACCGTTCTAGATAATTTTGGTGTGACATATTTATGGTCGTTCTTCATTTGTCTAAGACTATGACATTTCATTGGATACATTTTTCGTTGTGTGTTTGATTTACGTTTTACCGTAAGTATAACCAGCAATTAAATACATGATCATAATTATCCGACACATTGTTGCAAAAGGTGTTGTGAAGAGAACAAAAGCTTGCAAGAAATAGATCGTCGTAGACGAGGTTCCGTTTCTTTCCGTGCTTACTTAAAATATATAATCTCCTTCGCTTATTTCGCTTTCTTAAATATACTTAGTTGCTTAAACAAAACGTTACTACTTTACAAATTTTTTTACTATATTTTTAAGATTTTTATGTGTAACAAGACTATCTGACGACCAGATGGGTTGTCAGATATTCTTGTTACACATAATATCATGGGTATCGTAAATTAAGGGAGCTCACTACAAATACGACTGGCAATATGCGTCTCTGACTGTATCGGCTATTTGTTAGTTAAGAGTGGTGATTATGGAAATCTTTGGACGAGGCCTGTATTCAACAGTAGACTTGTGACTGGCTGTAATGATGATGATAATGTAATTGAAATATACTTGAGTATTTATATTTAGTTCCCATATTGAATTCGTAAAAATGTGTTACACTAAATTAAAAAAAAATAACTAAACTAAATATATAAAATCGAACAAAAAACACCGCTTATAAATTTAGATGACTAAAGGTACGCTAATTTTAAATTTTGTTCTTAGTTATTAGGTATTTTTTAATCTACAGTTTATTTAATCGTCACACGTAAGTACTAAAAAATGATGTAACTGGTATTCTGGCGATAAATAATACATAGGTATCTGGTATTTACTACATCAAACAGGTTTCGTGTAGAATCAATACAAACGTTATTAGATACTTTAAAAAAATGGAAAATCTAGACCACAAAAAGTGTGAACATTTGAGCGGTTGGCTAGAGTAACGTGAACCTATTTATCGTTAACAGCCTTTACGCCTAACGACTCTTCATACAAACTTTCAAGTCCAAAATCATCGTAATTAATGATTTTAATGAAACATCATACTCATAAGCAGGATAGATAGGGCTTTAAAGTTAGTGAATAAGTACTAGAGTAGAACATTTTTTATAAAGATTATTAATGGAAAATTAGAGCGATTTTCAGTTATCCATAATAACAGATAATTACAATTATCTCCTTTGTAACTAGACATTTCGAAAACGTTCGCTAAAAAGGAGGATACGTACGTATACGTATATGTATTAAGCTTCATTAAAATCAGTTCATTAATTTTGAAAATTTAGTCCAAAATTTTCAAAAAAACAAAGAAAGTTCGTTTGAAAAGTCGAGAGACGTAAACCCTCTAAACACTTTTTTTTATGTACAAATAAGGATAACAAATCGGTCTGATACAGTACCACGGTATAGTGTAGTAGGTGTAAGTGTAATTACTTAGATATGTAGTTATCAAACCGGAGAGCCATTTAAGGCTAACTTGGAATTACACCTTAGTCACCAGGAGAGACAACAACGTATTTGCATCTTAATTCTTATTCAATGATAGATTCCGGTGTGCTGCTCTATGGTGCACCACTTATCATCACGTGGGCTGTGAGCTTGTTTGTTACCTTTACTTGAATAAAAAATTATCTGCACTATATAATAATATATATTTTTAAATTGTTTAAAAATTTGACTATGTGTATACTAATTGTAAAAATCTGGTCTGGAAATGATTTGTCAGAAAAAAATATTCAAGAGATGTTTTTATTTTTCATATTTGTTACCCTTTTGTTATAACCAATCTTTAAACAGTCATGAAAAGGCATGAAAAAAGTTTTGTGAAAAATTGAGTGACAATCTTCACAGTGTTCCGGGAAGTTGATGGGAAGGACCGTGCATTGTAGTCATTTTTGGGGAGGCCTATGTTTAGTGGCGGACAATCACAATCAGGCTGTAATAATGATGATGCTAGAGCAAATCTGACGATATATTGGAAATTGAAATTGAATCTGCTGCAAATCGTAAATTTTCTGGTAATCTCAAACTGTCTTTTACAGAGTCCATGCCAAAGTAACTTAACTTATAAGGAAGAAATTCTTTGGCCTTGTTAAAAAGTATCTAACAAGCCAATTGCTACCTGCACCCTAGATCTGCTAGCAAACAAATAAAAAATATATGCCGGCTTTTGCGGCCGCTTTCATGGAGAGGCCTTCGTTCAGTAGTGACTAAAAAGGTTGGCATTTGGTGAAAACCGTGGTCTTTCAAGATCTCCATATTCAATAATCCTAGCGTGAAATATCAAGACTATTAACTTACTTTTAACTAGCCTACTTTTCATAGTTATAAGCGCGGTCAATATGTAGACTTATCTAAAACTTTATTTAAAGCCTAAAAATTACTATATAAAAACAAAAAAATGCATTTTATTGATATTTCTTGTTGCGTACATAGGTAATGTTAGTTGTAAAGTGTTAAGTAAAAAAAAAATATTACAGACTAAATGCGACTAAAAACTCAGAACAAAACTGTTTGTGACTAGGTTCAAATAAAAAGAGCTTTTATCGGAATTGTCTTTCTGCTCCTGCGGCGAAAAACTAATATAACCTTTGCATCAAGTCAACTTCCATTAGTGGTGTAATATTTCATTGAGTTGAGTAAAAGTAAATATTTGACAAATTGGTGAACGTACCTCTTTAGTTTAAATTATTCTGAGTTAACACAGTAGCAAAACACAAAACTGACGACTTGGACCGAAAAAGGCAAAAGACCAACTGCCGCGACCGCGAACGGTTAAAGATTGAAGAACCATTATGGCCATGTGTGTGTACTAGTGATGTATCTCTCACTCACGAGTTAACTCGTAAGTACTCGTAATGTCAAAATTGAAAGACTTACTCGAATTGCAACATTGAACTTCCTCTCTCGTTCACGTCACTTTTCTCTTATATGACAACATGATCGAATCGTGTCGCGTGTGAGTGTAACAATATCTAAGTGGGTGAGATCTCGAACGATATTGTGAACATATCATTTAACATTTATGTTTTTCTGATAGTTATACAGTACATAGTGTACAGTAATGTACACTGATGTGATGTTTGGAGGGATATTACTTAGTTGTAGAAAGGATTTTAAGTTCTCTACCAAAACAATGTGTGAAATGAGTCACAGGGTAAAATAAAATAAACAAATTCGCCTTGTGAAGTGAATACGCCCTCGAGCGAATGGCCTTAAAACTGATTCTGCATTTTTTTTGTACTATTTGAAAATTAAACGGATCTTAATTATCTGCGTTACATAATATCGTATATAAACACAGAAAGTTATTGCTGCCTCTCAATCCTCAATCATTTGGAAGCTTAGTACGTGGTAGAGCCAAGTGGCGGCTATTCATGCTGCTCGTATGGGCCGACTCGACCGGGGTAGTAGGGCAGGGCGGGGTAGTCGCACAATATCGGTGTAAAGTAGAGGTAGACAGTGCTTCTGCGTTTCGTTCAGAGAGTGAGGTAACCGGAGGCCCACTCCCATCTCTCCGCTCCCACCAAATAGTCTTAAAGGCCGGCAACCCACCTCCAGCTCCTCTGGTGTTGTAGATGTACGTGGACGTCGATAATCACTTACCATCCGGTGAAGAACTTGCTCGTTCGCACTCCTATCCCTTAAAAAAAGGCAGGACCATTGCAAAATCTTTAAAAAAATATCTAAATCTATTTACTTCAGCTTGTCGGAGACAGAACAGAAGAAATTGTTTCGAAGTTCAATTTTCACTTAGGAATATTGCACTATAAAAGTAGCAGCCTGTTTATTTTCTTGGGTTACTCTCATTCCAGAAGTCTGACACAGAAGTAAGGAATTTTGCGGTATCGACGTCATGGCGATATAGCAGGTCGCCGTGACGTCGATATGATACATAGTGGATTGTAAAGATACTGCAAAAGAAATAAGAGTAACATAATATTGAAAAAATAACCAAATCAAACGAAACGTAACTTTTTTTTAAGGGCAGTCTTTAATTAATTATTTTATTTTGATACTAATGCATAAAGTTTTTTTTTTATTTATTGGATAATTTAAACCTGGCATCATAGTTGAGTTAGTTATTCTGTAATCAATCGGACGCCATGTAATTTTTCTGACATTTTCCTTCAACTGTTTCGACACTCACTGGATGGTAAAATAGTCTCTTACACAGCTACCAAACAGTAAGACACCACAGAATAATAGTCGAACCGATGTAAATTGGGTAAGGTCAGGTTCTTTTTTTTTAATCACGTTTAATAAGCAGGTAGTTTGATGATCGGAGCCGATCGCTTCGCACATTTGATGTTGCTCCCTTCAATGTGATTGAAATTGTTTCAAAACAACGGAAAGATTCGATGTATATTATAAAAACTGCACGATAAATTTTAATTAATATTTACAGATTAATCGTATTTTATTTTACTTTTAGGGTTCCGTACGGATCCTATTACTAGGTCCACGCTGTCAGTCTCTCCGTCTGTTGCCGGTTAAGATTTTCAAAGAATAAGTTTCACGCAGTCCCTAACAAAAAAAACCAAAACTGAAAGGAACAAAAAAGAAAAAAGAAAGAAAGAGCCGTAGAAGAAACGTGTTTTTTACTTACAAATTTGGCGTGATTATAGTGCAAACTCTAAAGAGAAATTATCAAATAATAAAAAGAAAACACATTTCTTTTGGGAAATACATAACACAGACATTTTCTCTGGTTCCACGGAACCGACGGTGCTCTAGTCCAATTCGCATTTGGCTGGGTTTTTTTTTAATTCTTGAAGTATCGGGCTGATAATGGCTGTAAGTAATCATAAATCATTATGGCGGATGTTTAAGGTTACAAGTCAATGTTGTTCAGTAGTGTAACAATTATAACATTGTTACACTACAAAAAAAACCTCATGTATTAAGATTTAATTTTGTTTGTTCATCTTAGCAATAGTACACGTATCACAGGGGGAATAATACCATATTTTCTCTTTAAAAGTTTATTTGACAAAGAATAAGACTCTGACGTCCAACTGATAGCGGAAAATTGTTTTTCCCGGATTTTTTTTCAAAAGACCATTTTCGGAGCGGTCCATTGGTTGAAGATTATGAGAACAGTGTGGTGGAAACGACTGCACTACAATACCATTTAATTTGCAAAAATCCAAGGTCGCTATCGGGATGTGTCATTATCCAAAGTATGTGTTCAAGCAATGCATTTGTGTGTCGCATAAAATATTCTAATAAATGCAGAAATTGCATTTCCTCCATTCAAGCAGAGAAATTACATCCGCTGACTTCCCAGTGGGCCATTGCGTATAAAGTGAGAGCTGGGAAATGTAAAACATTGGTGGAACAGAATCGCTGGAAGATCTCCCGTATGGAATGTTTCGGAAAAACTTAAGACGTGCTTAAACAAAAGACGTGTTTATTGTTTAAATTACATTTTAGGTCTACCTACATTGTTATAGTAATTATTAATTAAATTCTTTAACATTAACATGTATTGAATTAGTATTAATATTATTTGATATTGAATTGTATAATTTGAATTTCTTTTCTTTTTTTATACAACACAATGTTTTGTATGACCACATATGATCACATGCCGAGTAACGGCAAAATAGGACTGCGGATGGAATACCCGATTTTTGTGAATAAATTTAATTTTCATTCCATTTTAGTTTTATTCAAGCGCTTTCGCAGCCTCGGACACAGTTACCAGTGTACCTTGTTCGGCTAAGGATAAGGCCCACAATTTTCGCCTATTTTTTTGGGTAAATATGTGACCAGACTTTTGAACAACTGTGATGCCAGTCTCATTCATTTTTTTTTTTTTTTATAGAAGAAGGGGGCAAACGAGCGTGCGGGTCACCTGATGGTAAGTGATCACCGACGCCCACGAACATCCACAACACCAGAGGAGCTACAGATGCGCTGCCGGCCTTTAAGGAAGGAATAAGCTCTTTTCTTGAAGGTCCCTAAGTCGTAACTATTCGGAAATACTGCTGGCGACAGCTGATTCCACAAAGTCGAAGTGCGTGGCAGAAAACTTCGATTAAAACGCACTGTGGTAGAATGCCAACCATCTAGGTGGTATCGATGGAACTTCGAATTCAGTCGCGATGTACGATGGTGAAACTCAGCAGCTGGGATCAATCCGAACAGTTCCTCAGAACATTCCCCGTGGTAAATTTTGTAAAAAATGCAAAGAGAAGCAACATCTCTTCGCAAGGCCAAAGAATCAAGCCGATCAGAGAGAGCTTGGTCGCCGACAATTCGAGCCGCTCGACGTTGGATGCAGTCAAATGGAAGGAGTTGGTACTGGGGTGCCCCTGCCCAGAGATGAGAACAGTATTCCATGTGGGGCCGAACTTATATGTCATAAACAGTCTCTAAATTAAAAAACGAATCTATTTTAGTTTTGTTGAAACTTGTCACTCCGGAGAGTATCTCAGAGAGATGGCTTGTGTATATTTATTTATTTATTCTTTATTGTGTCCCTAAAAATAAGGAATACAATCTACCAGTCAAGTATATCTTAGTGATAACTCCGGATTACTCTTCATGAAAGCAGAAAACCAGTCCTGTCCCACCAATCCACAGCGATTCCGTGATACGGGGCGTTTTAAATCATAATGGAGCGCGAGACCATATACTAAACGTCTAACCTCCTTTGCGCACAACCCAAGGTATAAGTATATTTAGAAATTTCTTTCTCCTGGTCTTCACAAAAAACTTTCGTTTGCTGAGCTGTATCCCATTATTAGGCATATCGTTGGTGCTATTTTTTTTCTGCATTATATAATGTATGGCCGCCATATTTTTAGTACGTGGTAGAGCCAAGCGGGGGATTTTGATGCTGATCGAATGGGCCGACTCGACCGGGGTAGTACCATAACCTCGGAGAATACTGGCGCGAAGTAGAGGTATCTTATGCTTCTGCATTTCGTTGGGTGAGTGACCGGAGTCTCTCCTCCTCTCACTTTACCTAAATATACTAAAAGGCCAACAAAGCACCTGCAGTTGCTCCAGTGTTGCAATGTGGATGTACGTGGGTGTCGGTGATCACTTACCATCAGGTGAGCCGCTTGCACGTTTGCGACATACATAAAAGAAGAAGAAAAAAAGCGACTAAACATATAGCCCTACCGTCTTAAATTAGAAAAAGAAAGGAACGCTTGTGCATATACAGAATATCTTTCGTTCCCCGGTTCGTAGCTTATGTCCTAAGTCGTAACTATTCGGAAATACTGCTGGCGACAGCTGATTCCACAAAGTCGAAGTGCGTGGCAGAAAACTTCGATTAAAACGCACTGTGGTAGAATGCCAACCATCTAGGTGGTATCGATGGAACTTCGAATTCAGTCGCGATGTACGATGGTGAAACTCAGCAGCTGGGATCAATCCGAACAGTTCCTCAGAACATTCCCCGTGGTAAATTTTGTAAAAAATGCAAAGAGAAGCAACATCTCTTCGCAAGGCCAAAGAATCAAGCCGATCAGAGAGAGCTTGGTCGCCGACAATTCGAGCCGCTCGACGTTGGATGCAGTCAAATGGAAGGAGTTGGTACTGGGGTGCCCCTGCCCAGAGATGAGAACAGTATTCCATGTGGGGCCGAACTTATATGTCATAAACAGTCTCTAAATTAAAAAACGAATCTATTTTAGTTTTGTTGAAACTTGTCACTCCGGAGAGTATCTCAGAGATGGCTTGTGTATATTTATTTATTTATTCTTTATTGTGTCCCTAAAAATAAGGAATACAATCTACCAGTCAAGTATATCTTAGTGATAACTCCGGATTACTCTTCATGAAAGCAGAAAACCAGTCCTGTCCCACCAATCCACAGCGATTCCGTGATACGGGGCGTTTTAAATCATAATGGAGCGCGAGACCATATACTAAACGTCTAACCTCCTTTGCGCACAACCCAAGGTATAAGTATATTTAGAAATTTCTTTCTCCTGGTCTTCACAAAAAACTTTCGTTTGCTGAGCTGTATCCCATTATTAGGCATATCGTTGGTGCTATTTTTTTTCTGCATTATATAATGTATGGCCGCCATATTTTTAGTACGTGGTAGAGCCAAGCGGGGGATTTTGATGCTGATCGAATGGGCCGACTCGACCGGGGTAGTACCATAACCTCGGAGAATACTGGCGCGAAGTAGAGGTATCTTATGCTTCTGCATTTCGTTGGGTGAGTGACCGGAGTCTCTCCTCCTCTCACTTTACCTAAATATACTAAAAGGCCAACAAAGCACCTGCAGTTGCTCCAGTGTTGCAATGTGGATGTACGTGGGTGTCGGTGATCACTTACCATCAGGTGAGCCGCTTGCACGTTTGCGACATACATAAAAGAAGAAGAAAAAAAGCGACTAAACATATAGCCCTACCGTCTTAAATTAGAAAAAGAAAGGAACGCTTGTGCATATACAGAATATCTTTCGTTCCCCGGTTCGTAGCTTATGTCCTAAGTCGTAAGACTAAGAAAAATTAAAAAATATTGTTAAATTCTGCAAGTATTTTAATTAGTCATCAAAATACTAGTCTTATAGTATCGTATCATATCTATTTGTCATATGTCCGAACTTAAATACAAGTTTGTGTAAGCTATTTTTGAGTTTAGCTACCTATATACATAATAATTAATTATGATATGTACCATATAGCCACGTTTTTCAGTGGTAACTCTTGGGATTAAGTCTTTTAAATGCACAGAGACGAATGAACATTGTAACAAATTGGTTGAACAAGAACATCCTGAACTGATTAATGTTGCAAAGACAATTTATATCACCTTTTCCATTACCTAAACACACACACACACACACTCGTGTGCTTATCACGCTGAACCAACGTGTTCATGCCCCTAGCGCATAAACACAGAATCAACTATATATCTAGGGATAACGATCAACATCAAATTAAACTTACACCGTCATATTAACCTTCCAACTGTGAGAACACGCAAACTAATGGTAATATTTAAGACATGTGGCCCAAAAAAGGCTTTAAAAAGTTCATTTCGCTCTTTGGAAATCTAAACCTATGTACTCCACCACCGCTAGGTGTAAAATTAAAAACTAACTTTACTGAAAAATTTACTTCATAAATAAACTAGGTATATACTTATCACATCATAAGTTATATTCACAAAACAAACACACATAATTACGTACATATTATCTTTGATTTTCAATTTTTTTTTCCTTTCCTCTTAACACAATACTAGCAATAACATATAAAATCGTTTGACCCTTTATATCATAATTTTAACGATATCAATACCACATTTACATAATATACTATGGGTGCCGTGCGGATTTATTTAAAAACACTTTGAACCACTAAACACTTACTCGACAATGTATACTGCGAAAAGCGTCACGTAATTTGAATTTATACTTTAATAACTCTTTTTCTCGTAAGAAGGATACATTCTGAGGCACTATTTTTAGATTTAAAGTTAGAGGTTATTAATACGTAAAATGAGGTGAGAAAATATTCAATAAGTGGCGGTCTTGCATCAGAATTGTCTCGTCTGTTTGCACATAATATGTATTTAGCATTATAGTGTTGTACAGTATTGTGTTAATTTGTTGATGATTACATAAATAAACATACAGACGTAGTTTATATTAACTGCGAACAAATCTAAGATGGACGGAGTTCTTTTCTTTGGATTTTAACAATATCTTTTATGTACTGTCTTTGGTATCCTGCGCCTTTGCCGGTTTCATAAAACTAACAAGTTACTAAAACCGACCATTTTAATCCACTTAATTTATTTCTGTAAGAAATTGTATTTCTGGAAGACAAGTAAGACAATGACGGAAGTTGTAAAAAAAAGAAATAGCGACAGGATAAAAATAATTCCTGATCCGTAACTGGATCACCTACAGCTGTAAAATATTTAAAAATCTTAGGGAATATCATGAAAAGATAAAAAATCCCTGCGACGGGTCGAAACGGATTAAAACGATGTGTTACTGGTTACGAAGCTATATTAAGAAGACGTATAGTACGAAAGCTATTTCGTAGAAGACTGGCGGACGGCTGATTTAATAATCTATGTAATATATTACTTGAGTACAATGCTAAAGTGAATAGTAGCGCAGAAGCTCAGTAAAACCCTTTCACTCTAATCCTATTGAAGACATCCAAGTGAATTTCGAACGGAAACATTGATGCAGGGAAATTATTTCAATCCATTATACACATGTAAAGAAAGATTTGACTAACTCTTATGAGAGAAATGATCAGTCCTTTACTCAAAAAATTTGGCTAATTACAGGAAGAAAATCATATCGTAAGAAGTTTTAGAAATCGGAAGTCACAGTCACTATTTCGCCAGAAGAACACCGTTGAAACTCAGAACTAGATTAGCATTGATGCATACCCAAAAAACATTAGACTGGTCACTAAAATATAATAGGTACATAGTTATTTTCTTTTCTCGGACACGGACTTTCTTTTTTAAACACTGATGCTATGTAGGGCATATGGCAACAGTGTTTAACTATGTGCCAGTCTCAAAACAATATTAAAATATTTCAGTTTTAAGTCCTATCGAGCTTGAAACCTTGTTTCAGTATATCTCCTTGTGAGTATAGAATTCGGTGCAATACATCGACCGTAGAACGATAGTCAATTTCTACTGAAGATTTGCTGGACAGGAGGTTCCGAAATTTAGGATGCACCTAAATTTTAATCGATATTTTCCAGCCTTCAATTGAATTTTCTAATCACTGTATACATTCACAAACACTTGCGGCATAATACAGTATCAATATTATACATCAAAACTTGAAACATACAGAAACAATATAATACAGATGCTTAAAAATCAAAAATTCAGTACTGCGGCGAATGCTTTATCATCGTCAAATATCTGTCCTCTCAGTACTCCTTCAATCTACGAAATAGAAACCACTAGGCATAAGGTCTGGTGAATATGGAAGAAGCTCAAGTATTTCAACGCCAACATTTCGAATTGCAGCCATGGCATCGACTTATGAGCCGGGGAGTTATCTTGGTAAAACCAAGTTTTTATTTGTTCTTCATATACATTGTCAGTTACAGTAGTTCCATGTTTGAGATATGGAATCACTACTATCCGTTGACTATCTCAGGAAAGAGAACCCATGATCTTACCGGCGGAAGGACTCGCCTTGAATTTCTTAAGAGTTGGAGATGATTGATAGAGTGTAGCCATTTTTCGACGTTATAATTCGAGTTAAAAAACGATTAGGATATTCCAAGAGCAAGAGTTCCAAAATACCTCGGGTAATATTCATTATGGTTTGTTACTGTGGATTGGTACCTAAGTGTTCGGCGCGTACCAAAGCGCGGATACTTTTAATGCACTATCTGTCGAAATCCATGTTTCTTCTGCAATAAGACATACCTTGACATAACAATCTGCAAAAATAATTTTTCTCTCTGATCGCGATTTCTATAAATAATCTACACAAAAATTGTAGCCATTTTTATGAAGTACTCGTAAGTTTAAGGACAAATGCATAATAAATATGAAAAAAATATTATCGATTCCCTTAAAACACACGTAAGTTGGAAGAAATAAATCTTGCCATGGAATATAGCAAATTTTTTTCTCTCTAAGTGTGTTCCGTTGCAAAGTGTATTATCGAAACTTCACCAAACTGAAACGAGATCTCCCTGTTAGTATATCATTTGGGAAGAAGTAAGTTTGTCGAAATCGGTACAGGTAAGTACGAATAATCAGCGAAAACTCAAAAGTACAGTATCATTTTTTATATCGGTTAAAACGATAAACATTGTACTGCAGTAATAAATAGGTAGTAACTATTAAATAATCAGTGGTCAAAGTTCCCGTATTTTAGTATTATCTATGGATTTCTTACTATTATTCTATGGGCATAAAGTAAAATAAGTTATTAAGAGACTGAATTACTAGTTTAACACACTTAAATAATATTAAGTAAGTGAAGGCAAATTAAACTTCGTCTGTTAATCTCTACAATTTTTATTTCCATAATCCTTAAAATAATAAAAAACTTGTGGATTGTATTCATCCTATTTCTATGAGATTACCATATATTATTGCTACCATAAATATATGCTAAGTTGACAAACTAATATCTAGTTTATTCTATTATTAAATTTTCCTACACAAATAATAAAGTAAAGACAACACTTTGATTTTTGTCAGAATAAGTCAAAAGCAATATTTAATTTGTGGGCAAGTTAAATGGGCGGCCATTAAAATATCTTAGAGAAAGTCTTAGCTAACTTTCTTAACTTTTATTTCATGAATCATAAGTGTTACAACTCTTCACGAGTCATAACACAACAGAATTTCTTTTCTTATAACTCTCTAAATTATTAAAACAGTACAGCATTTCTTTTTTACGATTTTTTCTATTATGACGGTTAAAATATCATACATAACTTATTAAGGTTAGGAAATAAGTCATTCAGATATAACTAATTAAAAAAATAATATTCATTAAAACTACCGAGATATTATCTGTAATTTAAAATGGAAAAGTAACTAATTAAAAGTTTTACATTAAAAAAAAACAATTTATATGTACATGTCACGTTACATATATTGTTTTAAAGGAGTGATGTTTCTAATGAGATAACAAGAAATATGGCAAGAAAATACAACTTATTTTACTTAATAAATATACTCTATTGCGCCGTATACTGACGTCCTAATATAATCTATTATCATTATCCCGTTCAGTCAAGTATAGCCATCGTCATTACACCATTTACGGTGTACTGGCGATGGCGAGGCTTCAGCGTTGCGATTGCGGCGAATATTCGCAAATTGGTAAAGACCTATGTCTACCAGCGGACACTACACAGACTGTTAATGACGAGGATAATGATATACATCTTACATATAAATAAAGATATTTTCTGTAAAGTTCTCATTTTATTGCTAAGATCATATTGCTTGATTCGGTAATGGCTGCCCTTCTCTTAACATATATATTTCTAATAAAATGGTATACCTACTATTGAAGTATTTATAGTTACATTTTGTTTATGGTTCAATCAATATTGCAATCATCGAACATAGTGGACGCATACGACAATACAATGCAGAAAATACAGTAATGTCACTTTTTCTTAATCTAATTAAGTACTGGCTTGGAATGTTTGAAATAGTTGATGATATACCATGTATTTCCCATGAATATTTCCAAATATGTAATGCTAAATAATAAATAACAGACTGAGTATTACAAACTAAACTTTAGAATATTCAAAAATGTCTCGTTCGAGATAAATCTTAAAAAAAAAACTATAGCTGACCGTCATGTTTTTACAATAAAACTAAATAAAATACTTCTGTACAAATGATAAACATTTATTTCATTTAAAAATTATGTGTAGTACTCGCTAATAAAAAAAACTTAGCTACCACCATGTTAAATAATAATAGCAATTCCTTTGAAATTAGAATATAATGATTAAATGTGACCAAATTGCACCAAAACTGTATTACTCTGTGACTTAAATAAAATAAATCAATACATCTTCAAATCCTTTTTTTTAAACAGATCCACATAAATCATTTCATACTTGGCCAATCATTTAATTTTCCAGGACAATTTAAATGTATAGTAACATTTTTATACCAAAATAAGTGATTTACAAAATAAATTCATTATAACCAGCCAAAATTTTTGAGATGTAAGAATATTCAGTCAAACAGGTATGGTAATTAATAATTAAAATTAATAATGTTAACAACAAAATAGAACTATTCGACATCGAATAGAATCAATCGAACATAATATGTTTAAGGCACCTACTAGTGATATTTTAAAGCTAATTTAGGAATGGACAGATGTCTAAAACTGGTACGTAATATACAGACATAAATCTCAATAACTGGTATTCAACACATTTAAATAAGGACGGATACAGTCATGATAATTGCACTTTTGGAATGATTGTTACTTCTTAAATTAATAATATATACGTATATATTCTTACCGTTTGATTTCAAAGACATAGAGGTATATTATGCACACAGTTGTGGAATATTTCGACTTTTTAAATGACTATTATATAATTTTAACGATATTTTTTTAATATAATTGGATTGGAACATAACTGTTTAGGTACAGTGCATAAAGACTTATTCGTGTAAAGATATTGTGTGTGTTAATTGTTTGAACATGACACGAGAATTATTATTCATGTTTGTTTTCTTGAAATACATTGTTTGAATCTATATATTAGGGAAATAACGTGTGGTTTTACTGTATGCATAATATATGCTAAGAAAAATACTACAGAGCGATTAAAATGCAGAGGTGTTTTATCTGCTATGAAATTCACATTATACCACTTATTTAAAGTAATAAATATTTTTAATTCGTTTTAATTTAATAAATTAAGTTTAATTACGACAATCTCTATAAATATGTATATTGTACTCGACGAATGGTATTTTTTGTTCTGAACGCAGGTAGCAGAGATCCTGTAAAAGATAATTTCAGTCATTCAAAAATTATAAAAAATAATGTAGTAGTAGTAGTAGTATAAATGTATTAAATTTAATGATAAATTTCAGGCAGATTTCGAATAGCGGACTCGTAAGTACAACGTGGACTATCACACGATCCTCAACTTGTCCGCAGGTAGAATCCCAAAATTTCATAAATGAACCCTTAGTAGATGGAACCGAATAATTTTTGACGTAATGAAACAATAAAAATTACATTCGAAAGGTGGACAGGCAGAGAATGCTTTTAGCATTTGATCATACATTATAAGAAGTTCAATGATGAATAAATAAATAAGTGGATACTGCAGTCCCTAGACCCTAGCAAACAACCTCAGTCGAAGAACACTACATATGCGTGGTTACCACTCAGGACAAAGATGGAATACCTCATTATTATAATTAACACTAATTATACTAGACCTCTATACATTTCAAACCGGAACACAATAGTAGTGTTATACTGACGTTTGGTGGTAGAAATGGGTAAGAGTATGGTAGCTACCTAGACGACTCCCAAGCTGAGGAGTCTACCATCATTAAATTTAAATAGTTATTAGGTCCGATAAATCGAAAATTTACTAGTCCGAATGTACTTGATGTAATATCTTTATCAATCTAAACGATCTATATATCTATGAATAGTTTCGAATTGGGATTGTTTTTATATACAGGGTAGTCTAAAGAAACTCCTATCGGTTGGTGTACCTAAATTATACTGAGACCTAAACTATGGCAACCAGTACAGGTGAATACATGGCTTGGGCATGGGGATTATCATTATCTTGTGATTACTTAGGAAACTCACCTTTAATGGCGCGAATGCAGCTCGTATTTTCATATGCCGGTCCATGTTACAGTCTAGGGTCATTTTCGATGTCCAGGTGTTTCCAGTTGGCGCGGGCTTCGCTATCTCGCGGTTTAATTGACAGTTCTTCGACGTGTCGTACTTGCAGTGCAGGTCGCAGAGTCGTACCTCTTTTAGTTTTGATGTTCTTAAATATGAAAATATAGCACATTAACCTTAATTTGGCCATTATTGACTTAAAATATTACGAATCTACTGTGGAAAATTATCAATTAATAGTAGGTTACAAATAAGGTTTTATCGCATATGTTGAGCCATGATAGACGTGATTCAGGAAGGCACGACAACACGCACGAAATGCATAATATATCTGGATCAATTTGTTGCAAGTAAGGTCAATGATAGTTGTAAAACCGTGATTTATTTAGGTTACGTCTAAATATGTAATGCAATGAATGTTTTGAATAATCACGCATGAGTTACATTCTACGGAATTCATTAAATGACGTCATCCTGCCCGATTTAAACCACGGCGACATCTTCCGAATACTATCTGCTGTTGTCAACTACTCAGGGGATTTTATAGTGCCGTAAATGTGCTCGCAGACACAGGCACTCGCTCGTCTTTTAGCTTCCCATATGCGATGTAACACTAATGCAGTAAGATCGGAGGAAATATCAAATGTCCGACCCGTGTCTCTGACACTGCCAGAGACACGGGTCGGACACAAAACAAACAGACCCGAAATCCAATAAATTATGTTTTGCACAAATATTCACTTTGACTGGGATTCGAATCCAGTCCAGTCCAGGTATGCAAACCACTGGGCCACGTATAAGTCATGAATTACAGTACTAAACAACTAAATAAAATTATTATTTACGGATTTTTTCGCGTTTAATTATGTTTTTATATTCCCGCCGTTGCGATTACTGTGCTGTGCACCACACAGCAGCGTAGTGTCCGCGTAAATAAAATAAAGTATAATAAACATGTTTGTTGAGAGATCGTACAGAAAACTACTTTGCTTGATTCTGCATTAATGAAATAAAACAAAAATACATGTTTAATGTATGCATCTTCACCAAACATCAGTAACACCAGCACAACACCTGCTCTATCTATGTAATAAACATCAATGTACTTTCTGCATACGGCAAAGTAGTTTCCTGTATGATATTTAAAATAATAGATTTTCTCAAAGTAGTACCTGATTCAATTAACAAGTACGTTGAGAGAAATAAAGTGATCAATACCTGAAAGTGATGGCGACTTGCTTGTTGTGCAGGCAGTGCGACAGCGGCACGCCGTACGTGTAGTTGTGCACGCCGCGGGCGCAAACAGTCTCCGTGAACAGAGACTCGTTTAACACAGACTTGCTGGAAACTCCCACGCTCACGCTCTCGCACTCTGTTAACATAGGACAACTAAGTACTCTTTGGTGTTAATTACAAAAGTTTAATATAAACAGCGTATGATGTCCCCCTCCTGGGCGCTGACTTTTTAAAAATTTAGACCTTTTGATAATTTTTCGCTATGCGCTTCTAGTTCGAATTGGCGGAATTCACAAGTCCTGCCTTCGAGCTATGATATTTCATCGTTTTTTCATTTCATAATAAAGACCACGTTATAAGTTTTATTAATGAAAACTTGCATTCTAATAATTTTTAATTTTATGTTTTTGAAGTATTCTTCGTTTAAAAACATTGCTCTATAAAATGAAAATTTTCATTAATACATCGCTTTTGAAATACTTTTTCTACTTCTGATGTTGTACCTGCTGGCTGATATACGAGGCTCTTGCGGTGTCGGTATGTGTGCCTATGAGCTTTCACACTTGTAACATTGTAATTACTACAATTTAGGCATATTATGTTTCTTTTGTTTATTTAGGCATATTGTTCTCATATTTTGTCTCTAGAGCCAACTTCTGAAACTGTTTATCAACGTATCAGAACTAAGTAAGATGAATAACTCTCGAGTAAAAATTTTGGTATCGAGGTATTCCGATCTGGAATGGGTACGAGGAAGGCTTCGGATTTTCCGTTTAGTCCAGGTACTAGTCCAAAAATGCAAAAATATGCAGCAGGATATTTTATCGATTATAAAAAGCATTCTTCATCAAAGAAGTTACCGCCTGCCTTATTTCTCTACTGAAAGACATTGCTCTAGACAATAAAGACATTTGCATAATCCAGAATCTGTAGTGGAATAAAAGAACCACAATCCAGTAAGAAGAATACCATTCCAGAGACATTTAGAAGGAAGTTCGACGTGACTGCATTCTGTCTCCGTACTAACTAGTTTAAATCTCGCTACGTATTCGCCTGTTACTATATTATGTGTTATGCCAATACTTCTATATGGATGTGTCTTGGACAATTAAAGAAGTATTGTTCATGTATAAAAGCATTTGAATTGTGGGCCTACAAGCGGAAGCTGAACCTGGAAGTCCAGTGACGTATAGGCAAGAATCGCGAATAACGCGAAATTGCTTTATGATACCATCAGACGACGGAATGTTGCTCATTTGAGACACGTGTTTAGACACGGCTTCTTGCCACTTATTATGATGGGGAAAGTTGCGCGTAAGAGACTCAGAAAGTCGTGGTTTAAAAACCTTAGAAAGTGGACTGGAGTCGCGAGTGCTGACAACAGTTTTGTCTTTGCGCAGGATCAAAAGGTATATACGGAACTGACTGCCAACCTTTACTAGTCGGAGAGGCACCTAAAAAAGAAGAGTGCTAAGGTATGGGGAGTATGGTTGAATATTCCATCTCTATCTACAAATGCAAACCTCTCCTGCACGAGGAACATCCTACTAGCAAACAAATGAGGCTTTGACGACCCAATGATGCGTGAATTTGAATTGTAGGAGCTTATCACAGGAGGCGGCTCTAACAGAATGGGAGCGGACATAATATCTATTCTTGAACAGACGCAGGGTTAGTCGATCATGTTTCGCAGGAACTGTATCTGAAAATTATGCTTTGCTATGAGATCGAATACTTTAATGACACTGTACCCTTGGTAAGACTGTTAAAAAGGATGAATGATTGTTTACGAATTAGTACTGGTAATTTAATAGCATTCTTAGCCTAAAATATTACTAAATGGCTAACAGTTGTAAGAAATAAAAACTAATTTTCTTACCGTTTGCTAAAGGCACTTCATCCGACTGATCAGTCAACGTCATCTCTTCAGAGCTGCTTCTCAGCAGTGCCTCATTGGTTTCCTGAACTTCTCGTTTCCCTCTAATCTCTTCCTTACCCTTTATTTCCCTTTTCATTCTCTCAGTGCCATTCTGTTTATTGGGGTCTAATAAATTAGTTTCGGCCAATATTTCCTCGTGTATTTGACTCTTTAGCGAATCATTTTCACTTTTTAACGTATCAGAGTTATTTTTCTCTAACACTACTGGGATACTTGGCAGTTCCTTTAAAGGTGAGTCCAAGATACGAGTAAATGTTTCGTTGAGGTCTTTTTCCGAGTTGGTTCGTTCCAAGGGTTCTTGATTCTCGTAGGTTTGCGGTGGGTCGAGACCACAAGACTATAATGAAAGATCAAAACAAAATTAAAAACGATCTGCAATTCAATCTTCTGAGATAGTTTAGTTATTAGTTGTACCATTTTATTTATTTTCGAGTCTGTTTCGTAATTTTAATACAAAACCTTGACTGATTGTTGTGTATGCGCATATATACGCGTGCATGTGCGTATACACGTTCGCTTGCGTATGTGTCTACGCTTAAACGCGATCGTTAGCGTGTCGGCGTATGAGTTTTTAAGAAAAAAAAGGGTTTCGATACAACTCCAGTATCTTTTCGAATGTTATCATAGTAGTAGTTTAAACTTAATATAGGAAATAATTTAAGTACCTAGCTAATCAAAAAACGCCTTACCAATAACGACATGATCCATCTTGAAGTATCTCCGAACCTCTTTAAAGCAGCATGAGCAAGATGTATTCAAGTATGTTAATTGAAGAATCGTAAGTTATGTTAATATAATAAGATGAAATCAATAATAAATGATTGTACACCAAAGAAAAAGTAATTTTATAGATACCTGACATTCGGCGTCCAATTCATTATCTGTGTTCACAGTAAAGGTGCAGCCACTTCCAACCACATCGGCGACTCGGGATAGCGATATCAGCTTCTCCATGCGTAACGGCTGCGACGTCTGCGGCGTTTGCTCCATATCTGAATATAAATTAAGTAATTAATCATCGTAATTTATTAATTAATTGGTGTGTATATACTATCTCTTTCTCTAAATGCTAAGCTCACCCCGCACGTGGTGTACCCACCCTGCTAGCGAATAAACGAGGCTCTGGTGACCAAATTATGTTGGAATATCCATCCGAATTTGCCGAAATCAAAACTCACAGGATATTAATGAGGAGCAGTATCCCCCCTAGTGTGAGGGCTCCATCACAGCGCTCACAAATCCGCTTGACCAGCGTGGTGGGTATAGGCAAACCTTCCTAGAAAAGTACGACGGGCTTTTGCCGGATCTTTCTTGGAGGGGCCTATTTTCAGAAGTGGACTACTCGTAAAATAGTATCGCAGACGTAGGGGCAAATGCTTACATATATAAATTACAGTACAAATGTTGTATAAAATGTACAAATTGTGTTTTGAATTTTATTTTGTTGTCTCTGTATATTTCGAGTTTTGATGTAAAATATTGATACTGAATTATCCCGCAAGTTCACATTTTGACATACACTCGGCGTCAAAAAAATCGCACCTTTTGAAATTTTGACTTCAAGCGAATAATACTCTTAACTTATTTATTGTACCCTACCAAAATTAATATCATTTGAAAGCACAATTAATACACTTTAAAAACGCGTATCGTTCTTTTCTGTAAAAACAATAATCACGAAACGTTAGGGTCTTTAAAAAAAAAAGTGCTGAAAAGCTCATTAGAGGACTCACTACTTGTGCCACCTTGGACACGAATAAAAGGGGGCAGAAATTGTGTTGATTTTATTATGATTGACATTGTATTTATTTTATTGTAAATTTTAAATCACAACATGGCGTTAAAAATACCAAGAGTTTCTTGACGGTTCTTCTCTCGAAGTGCTTTAAAGAAGCCTAAATTGAATAAAAGAGAAGAACACTTTGACTTTAAATCAATTTAATCACAGACATATTCAGGCGTTTGTCTCACAGTACCGCTAGCATTCTTACCAGATCACCTTCCATTCATACACAAACAGATCACAATGAGGGGAAGTAGTGTAGACCAGTGTCCAATGTATAAAAGGGTAAGAGATAGAGAACTTACTTAGAACATTCCTCACGTAGTTCCTAGAGGCATGCACTGTTGTTGTCGTCGAGTGTGACGTATCAGCTACTGTTATTGTGGTGTACTCCTGCTGTGTCGTTTTGTGAGGTCCTTTCTCTGTTTAAAATAATATTAATAACCCTTTATACAATAATACCACTACAGTGAAAACAATAACTTTTTGTGAAACAATATAAAATTTTACCTTTTGCTGTTTTCTTTGCGGTCACATGTTGTGATGGTTTTAAATTCTGTAAGAAAAGGAACCTTTCAAGAAATCTTAGAACTGTTTTTAAATAAAAAAAAATGTTGTGTTGAACATTATGACACTTATTTGTTTTCTTCCTGGCCATTATAGCCGAGTGGTTAAGGAATCTGCTGCCGAATCAGAAGACTCGAGTTCAATACCCTGACTTTGAAAGCTCGTACCAATGAGTTTTTACAAAACATATGTACGATTTGTATCGTTGGCCTGTATACTAGGACGGCGATGGGCTCACCGCCAGTCACTTTGTTCTAAATATGCTCTGATGAAAGTTGAGACGTAAATTCTTAAATTATTGGGAGTAACTAACCAAGTTTATAATAACAGATCCAATCTGAATATTTATATTTTCTTCCTATTCATTAGCATATGGAAGTATGGACACAGACTTCTCCAAGAAAACGCCAGCAAAAGCCACCACATGTCTTGGAAGGTTTGCCCATACTCACCACAGTGGACTAGCGGGTTGGTGAGCGCAACGCCGGCTTCATAAGATTGTGGGAATTGGCTTCGGTAAATTTGGATGGATATTCCACCATCATTCAGTCGCCGGAGCCTCGTTTGTTGGCTAGCAAGGTGTCAACTCTTACAAAACAAAGGTGGTTAAAATAGAAGGTGGCAGATTTTATTACGTCGTCAGGCCATTTGGTAAGTATAAACAGCAAGTATTCAGTTCGGAAGCAGTATCAATGGTACGGGGCAGGCATAAGGTTGCCACTTCAGGTTGCTGATTCTAACGGCTATATCGGTTACCCTTGATTTGCTGCCGATATCGTATTTGCAGACTATAGCGTAGAAAAACAGTAGTTAGTTAATTACTGAGTGAGAGCTTTAATATTAAAATATGATAATTTATAATACCATAATAATATTTATGCATTGGACAGTTACATTTACCTGTATTTGATTCTGATCGGGAGGCGTCGCTCTGTGTGTCGGTCCGCCATTAACATTGAATTTGCCATAATGCGGGTAATTTGAAAACTTCTCATGCATTCGAATTTCTTTCATAGATAATAATTCTTGGTGTTCTCTAAAGTATAATGCTGTCATAACAACAAGGCTGCAAAAAACATGATAATTCTCCATTTTTATAAAAAGAAAAACTCTGTAAAAACATTTGATATCTTTATTAACATAACTTTAATTATATGATATACTTATAAAACATACTTTAATATAAATGCTAATCAAAACTTACCATATTGCCATTATAAAAATCAAAATTGTAATAACGATTTGCAAAAATTTATTTGAAATCAATTCACTGCTGGCATTCCCAAATCTATCCTTCCTCCGGCAACAGAACGCTAGTTTATTATTGCCATACTCCGAGCTATTTTCGTCCCTTAACCATAGACATGAATCTTTTTGTTTTGATAAAGTACTATAATTTTCATCCGGCAACTTGTGGACTGGTTTTGATTCTAGCGTACTGACATATGCAGGATAATTTTCAGTGCTGTCCACTTTATCACTTTTGTTCGAATGATATCTAACACAGGTTTTGTTATAGTTATAATATTTTCCATATTTAGTGTAGCTTCCGTGACAATTTTTGCATTGCTTCCTAGTGAATTTTGGTGAATTGTGACTCAGTTTATGGCAACATTCGTGACGGCGTATATTTCGTGCGATATCACGTATTTGGTCTATTGAAATATTGCCATCGCTGTAAAATGATTTTGAGGAAGTTGAAAGTCCGGAGAATCGCGAATCTGAAATAAATTTTTTATTACGTCTTAAGTTGTATGTGTTTCGGTATATAGATCATAAAGATGTACATGGATGTGACGTTACGACATTAAGTCTTAACGTGTTGAAATAAAGAAATTTCTTTTATTGCGACTCGGACGAGAAGGGTTAAATTTAACCTATATCCTCCAGGCTATTTCCAAGTCATACACAAAATGTTAAATAAATTAAATAAAATAATACAGTAGTTTAGTTACAGAATACGATTTTTCTTTTTTTTTTATTTACTCCGGGTGTTTTTGCATTACTATTGCACTAGGTTTACAAGCCACAAGTCAAAGACCACACAGACCGCACGTATGTGTCGGCTGCTCGCGTTTTAAGTCGCTAGTAAGCACCAACAAAGAACTCTGTGATATTACTTCTCTTACCAAGTTGTTAAACTACGAGTTATTATGAATGGCGCTAGCCTTTCATTTCACTATTTCCAAATAATTATGACCTGCATCCAACCTGTATATACGAGAACAGAAAAACACATACTTTTATATACTAATTTACAATACAAACCATTGCTGAGGCTTGAGCGCGCACTATCTCTGCGATGGAGACGCTTGCTGACACGTTCCAACTGTTCGATACGCGACTCCAAGTGGCCTGTAACTTTGCATAACTCTTTCACAGCACCCAAATTCTCCATGAAGATACGATCCTGAGAATATAGAAATGCCGCCATAATATTAATCGGGAATTATCTCATGGTTTAAATGAGAATTATTTATATTTACAAATATTGACTCCTCCTGCCGTAGGTACGCCATTCTGACTGTCCAATAAGACCCTAGTAAACGAGTGATATATAAGTGAATCTATCTGCATTTTCCGGACCTAAGTCCCACGTAATAGCGATGGAACATTACTAGTGCGAGGATATCGACACTGTATCACCAATTCGCACGCTTAGCAGCGAAACTTATGTCCAGGATTAAGAAAGGTTGAAGATGATTTCGTGGCGATGTATTAAAAAATAATGTAAGCGTTAGTAAGGTGTCAGTGTAGGAAATGTCATTTGTCGGATGTCATAAGATTCTTCATGCATTTCCTTTAGTCGACCCTTAAAATATTTACTAAGCGGTAGGCCCTTTCACTGCGTAGGCAGTCGACTCCTTCCTCCTACCATCCTTTTACCCATTTCTGCCGCCAAACGTCTATCTAACAACTGTTAGATAAATATATAGGAAGCCAGTATAATTTCAGGCAGTGAGGCATTCCATCTTAATCTTCACAGGGAATAACGTATCTGTAAACTTCTTGGATTGAAGTTATTTGCTGGTGTACATGGGCTGCAGTAGCCATTTGCCATCAGGTAGACTGTCAGCTCATTTGTTTCTCCGAGGTTATAAAAAAATATAGTCGTACCTTGTTCACGACGAGGAACTTGGGTATGGTGTCGCCGTTGGGTAGCGTCACGTCACCCGCTTCCTTCACAGCTTCGGGCAGAACTCGACGCACTTCCTGAGCGATGACACCAGTGTCAGCGTGCGGCGCTGCTCGCCTTGGATCGTGACCCAAAAGCCCCGAGTGTTCCGCAAATGATGGATCATAGTTGAATCTACGGAAAAGCTACATTGAGCCATCACATCCTAAACGATCAGCAGCTATTGATAATTAAGATATCCAATGGTTTCTGCCAATAATGTTAGCGAGTGTTTTTAGACACCTCATTTTCAATCCTTCATATAAATAAGTCAGTTTAAATAGATTTCGGAGTTCATAATATAATCTCCAACTAAATTTGAGATACAACCCAATCGCACGCAAAAATATGAGATTAAACAAAACAATATTTGGACCTTTTTTAACAAATAGGTGGATAATACAATATTATTGCATTAACGACTTTTACGTTTTGTTTGTCGAGATCTTAACAACCTTGTTTTTAAAAGAATTCGATGAAAAACCTTAAAAGATATTTGACATTGATACAAAATGTTGGATATATACCACGTTACTCACTTTACCACCCTAATGCTCTGTACGTTACGAAGTTGTTGAGCCGTATCCAGTTCTTCAATGTTGTGCTTGGCGCGAGCGTCCGATGGGTGAACTATGTGACCCATTACTTTCAAGTTACCTGTAGAGAAAAAAATAATTTTGTGAGTAGATAGACCGCCTATTTTCTTATGAAAACTGTATGAATTAATACATACACAATTATGATGAGTCAATCTTTCTGTATACCCAAAAACCACATTTTCAAAAACTACTCGTAATTTATTATTTAAAGTTAAAAACTCTTTAAAAGGCTCTAAATTTACTCTAATTCTGAAGTCTACACTTTGTTTACAGACAGTTGACAGGAACGACAGATAGACAGACAAACATACAGAGAAATTTTTAACATCTGATTTGATCAAGCAATAGAATTTACTAGTAACGTAGATAATTATAGATGTAAAATTATTTTTTTTGTATTGTTTGATGAGCCTATACCATACCGTTAATGACGCAGGACTCATCGGGGCGGTCAGTGTTGATCCCGACACGACCGTTGTAGTGCACACTATTGTCCGAAACGCCCCGCTGCCACCAGTTCTCCGAGCAATCCGACTCGAACTGCCCCGGGTTCGAAGCCTGTGTAATTTTAAATCATTATGTATATTTTTTCATTGAGTTACATAAGGCATCGTTATTATAGTCGTATTTTTAGTTGCTTTTAGCGATGCAAGCAACCGATCGTGTAGGTATACGGCCACCGATCGGGCCGAATAGCCGAGTGTTCAACCCCTCTATTCGGTCTTATATGGCCTGAATTTATACATAATTGTTACTGACCTGCTATAAAACAGAATTTTAATACCTGTATGAGAATTAAAAGTTTGTGTTATAAGCTGTTTATTAATAATTAAATTCCAGATTTAAAATATAAAACATATCTGATCCAACTAAATAATTTAAAAGCTACTAGGACGCGCATATCCCCAAACTACCTTGTGGAAACTCCCCATGTGTTTAAGCCGGGTATAATTAGTACAACTCTCGCGTGACATTAGAACTCCTTAACGTACCCAAGATCGGGCGTCACCACCAGGCATGTTTAGGATCTCGTATTTTGTTATTCTCCACTACCTAATACACTCGATCAGAAACTTAATGAACGGAATAGGGCGTACTCGTTAAATGTGCCCAGTGGAGACTCGACATAACGCGATAAAGTTTGCCGCGTTTATGGAGGGGTCGTACGATTCGTAGCCTTACATGTCCCAATGGAGAATGCTGAGCAGGATCGAGAGAGAACAGATCCTACTCGGAGACGGCACCAAACATCGATGGTGTTCCCCTATTAGAAACTGGGGTCTCAGCCGGTTGAATTGCGGGCTCCGAGTAATGCGACGCGGAGGAGGACGGTGGCTCGAAGTGGCCTCAAGCTAGCACCGCGGGGATGTTGGAGACAGCGCTTTACTGCGCCCGGGACGGGTCTATCTTGGCCAATCGATGGAAGCCACAGTTGCGTTCCGAACGTAGATTCCGTTACCCTTCTTCAGCGCTGATGCCAACCATTCCGTGGGCAGGATATTCAATAAGTTTTGCCCACGTTAAAAAAAGGTAATGTGTGACCACAGCGCGCACGCCGAGCGACGGCACCAAATTCCCGCTGACTGGTGATGGGATGAGACAGCATCACTGGTGCAAGGGCACCGGAACTGCTCTCACCAACCCTCTTGCGAACCGTAGTAAGTCTATTATCACTATGCTGCAGTGCTTATGCAATTGTGGCTATTTTTTGAATAGTGAACTAAATGTAGCACAATAGGATATTAGGATAGTGGTTTTGTTGGATGCTTATCCGTGGCAATAATAGTTGAAGAGTTTATAATAGAATGTGCTGTGTAAATGATGGATTGCATTTTATAAAACAATTACAGAAGGTAACTTAAAATATTTAACTTGCGCTCGCACTCACCCGCACAATGATGCGATCGCTCGCATTCGCGGCGATCATGAAGTCGTCGCGCGCGGCGTGCGCTCGCAGCGCCACCACCAGTTGGAAGTGGCGCTGGTCGGGGTTCGGGCGGCCCTTCTTGCGCATGTTGTTGTTCGTCGTCTCGGCGAAGTGGAGTCGGCCCACGGTTACTTTAGCGCCCTCGCGGCGTAGCTCCACGCTGCAATACCAACATTTGTTACCATTAAAACGAAGTAAAATCTCGTGCTAAGAAACGTAAGTATGTAAATAAATATACAATGAAAGAATAATTGAAACATACTAAAAGAATATTTTTACTCACGGCACAGGATGAAAAGGTTTTTTTGTTCTGTCCGATTGACTTTGTTCTACTCTAACTTCTTGACTCGGGTCTTCTGCCTGAAAGTGAACGTATTTAAATACAAATATTAAGTTATGTCATCGTACGTAGAAACCCATATTAACAAAGTATATATTGAGTTTTATTAAATTACGAAGTGGAATTATAATAAATGTAGGTACAATTAAGTAAAGTAGGTAGCAAATTAAATCTTTGGTGATTGTTACGTTTTTTGCTACAATAAAGTAACTAATTTTGTATCATAACAGTTACTATTTCATCATACTGGACAGAGCCCAGCATTGAGCTTTGAAGGCCGATGGTGATACAGAATTGTGTGTTTTGTATAATGAAGTATTTATCAAGAAATATTTGAAAAAAATCTATTATTTACGGATTTTATCTTTTTGTTTTTATGTTCCTGACGTTTCGAGTGCTTTACGACATCCGAGGTTACAGGGCGACTGAGATGTTAGACGTCCTGATGTCATAGTCAACTCGTGCTACAAATAAGCTGAAGGAAGAATATATTTACAAAAACACTCGGGATGTTCGTGGAAATACAAATCGTGGAATCATTAAATTAAGAAATAGTTTACCTTCACGCCATAGAAATGTAAACAGAAGTTGTTAATCTTCTTGAAACCCTCTGCTGTCTTAATGTACTGCGCTTCGCCCTGCACTTGAATCTGACAGGTGACTTGGAAGTGATTCTTCTTTTGACAAACAAATGCTTCGTCGATCTGTGAATAGTTGAACCCCTTGTCCGCCCCCACGACGTAAGAAGGTATTGGGCTGGAATAAAGTACATTTATACATTTTTACAGCAAAATCGAGATGTCAACTACACAAAACATAATGTATACATTTACGCACGATGTATAAACTGAAAAACTTTCGAAACGTAACCAAAATTTTTATGAGTTTCAGTTTAATAAAAACGACATGATATGAAGATGTAACAACTTATAAGTAATTAAGGAAGTTTCAGTCTTTTTATATGCAAATGCATGATGTAAGTGATTTGAGGAAATCAAATAAAATTTAGTTAATCAGTTTAATAGCAACACACCGTAAGAGTACATTTTTAAAAATCGAAGCTTTAGATTGACATACAATGGAGAAAACAAGAAAGTTAATTTTAATAACTTAAATATGATTAAATCTATTTGATAACATCACGATAGCCGTTAGGGGATCAATGAGTGTTAAGACCTATGTACCATTTGTAACTTTGGCCTGAACATTAAATATTCAATATGTATTCAATTAACTCACAGCGGTTTCAGGTTGCAGTCATATAGTAAGTACCAGGATGCCTGCTGGAAGGGCGCGAACCGGATACACTGCATTGGCACATCATCGCCAGCCTCTGACCCGTCCACTGACGGTGGCGCTGGGTGTACATTGTGGTTTACGCTTTCCGGCGATAGAGCCGCTGTAGAGGAGATAAATAATGGCTGATGAGCAAGAAGTCACATACCTCTTAGTAGTCTATCGGTAGAAACTTCATTTCCACTATGCTAAAACTTGTTAATTCCTTATTATATGTACTTACACCGATAACCCATAGGTGTAGGCAGAGATTACGGATTACCATCTGGAAGTAGTAGTGCACGCATTCGTGTTTATAGTAGGGTGCGTGGTGCTTTTCCTCTGTTCAAGTTAGTTAATATATACCATTTTATTATTTTTGAATGCAGAATTGTGCAAAGTAATTTTTTTGTAACGTCTTGAAAATAATGGGTTTACTCAAAGTAACGTCTGATTCTATTAACTACATAGTAAATCAGTGTTATACAGCATGGATCGGCGGCTCATTATTGTACCCTTTTATTATTATTTAGTGAAGTTATTCATTTAATAAAAACAATGTACCTGGCTCACATTTAATATCCTGTGAATGCTTCCGCTTCTTCCCACTAGGCTCCTGAAGGTTAGTATACACCGGTGTCAAAGTATCATGGCCAATAGAAACCAGTTGCGGGTTTATGATTCCCTGTTCTAGTTCCGGCATTTCCACTCTCATCTGATTGTATCGATTTTGATATGTAATGGGGTCTAACCCTAAATCGTGACGCACGGTCCGTATCCCCAATTCGACGATGTTGGGGTCTTGCGGTAAAACTACCACGTCGTTCAGGTTGCTCCTCAGGACTTCGTGGTCCAGGTTATCCGACTTTAGCTCCTCGTATATGTAGTCTCCATTTTGTTGGAGGATCTCGTGTGTGGGTATATGCTCGTGGACCAGCATGTAATCGGTGCCTAGAGCGGATTGGGATACCGCTATCGTGTGCGGCACTTGTGTCTCTGAAGGGCTGTAGGGATTCTCCGATCCGGAGTCTGGTGGACTTTCTGGCAGTTGGTGGCCCCTGCAATTAAAATGACCACGTGATTTAGGAGATTTACTAAAGTGTGATTATATTTTTTAAAGAATAGGATTAAATGAAATTGCTGCATTAATAATATTCCTGTTAACAATTCTATTTAAATCTAAAAGAACCTGTAAGACAGTGGTTCAACAAATATCGCAGTTCGTGCCCTAAACCGTGAGGCTATCGGAGCTTCACTAGTAACAAAGTCAGTTTAAATGCCTTACTTCCTCGCTACGTAAACTTTGTTTTTTCATCTATGCGTATGGTCCATTACAAGAAGCTTATAAAAAGAAGCAGTTAAAATGAACTCTTACCCGATTCGGCGAGCGTCGAGCGGCTGCGTTGCGTAGCATCCTTCGCCGACGGGGGCCATGAATGCCTCCAGCTCGTCTATCAGTCCCGGACCTGCGAAAAAAGTCAATGTTTAATGTACTTTATCAGCCAATAAACCCAGAAGGAGCTGTTTACACAATTAGACACCCTCATTTTTAACACAGGATCAGATATAAATTTATAGTATATTAAAAATCTTGACATCATTAGAATAGCCTATCACAAGTCCACTCCTGATATCGGCTTCTAAAGATTACTAATAATGCAAAACGACGTTCCGCTATACGGGCACTACATGAGTTTTGTGTTTTTAAGGCACACAGTGCTGAGATTAATGCTGCATACCTGTAAAACCCTGTAATCACCATGGTTTTATCCTTTGGGGTTACAAAGATGTTGGTACTTTTTCGGTAAGCAAATATGTAGATTGATGTACTATGTACTCGTAGTTGGTCATATATGAGTAAGGCAGAATATTTGTAGCGATTTGCTACTAATAAAAGAGTGCAGTTTCCGTCACGATAACGTTATCAATAATTTGATTCCAAGCGTCAGTGTGGGTAATATTGCTTCGAAATTCCATTCTGACATTTTCGCTATTAAAAGGATCAGACATTTTACTATCAACTCTCTGATTAATTTAGCTGTTAAAGTCATGTTAGCTTTACTTCGCATACTTCTACAGTATTACGTCCTATGGTGTGTTATTGCAGCTGGATTAAAACAGTATTAATTTTACAAAAGCAAGCGTTATGTGCAATCTGTAACTTGGGTTCTCGCGACTCTGCCAAAATTGTCCAAATCTTTTCCGTCGTTGTTTATTTTTGAAAACATTATGTAGATACTAGAAACAATTTTTTTTTAATAATACATAAAATTTTTCAAATAAAATTGCTAAAAATTATTGTGCATCAAACAGAGACTATAATGAAGAAACTTTATTAAAAAAGGCCTACTATAAAATAGATCATTATTTCAAGAACTAAGATGCGTGGAATATTATTGACATTAAGTTTAATTTACATTATTGACATTACTTTTCATTGGACATAATAATTACTTTGATGAATTGAAAATAATAAAAGCTGGCAATAAAAAAATACCCCAGCTTCTAGCCGGTCTTCTCTGCGGTCTTGTTTTGTGAACCGGTGTTATATTGACGTTCACAAGAATTTTAAACAAGTCTGAATTGTATATAAAAAATACCTTTGACTTTGACTATCTATTTAGCTCATTGCAACTTCAACTTGCCTATCTTTACAGATTTCTCGATTCTAGAGGATCCCCGTTGCACATTATATCTCGAAGAAAACACAAGGATTTTCATTATCCGCTGTGCGATTTTGAGTTCCTAACACACTTCCGGTTCTGTGTCTATACACTCATTATCAGTCATCGTAACTTCAAGTAGTGGGTTGTAGTTGGACATTCACAGACTGCTACTTTTTGAAACAATGGAAATGGTGTAAGATAATATGTATAGACTATTTGGTATTTAATTCGGATAATATTTAAAAAAAATCGTTAGTGTAGAGGAGAGTAAGTTCAATAAGAAATTTTTAAACAAAATTATAGTTCCACGGCATGTCTCAATAATGTATCTCTCCTTAAGTCGATGTTAAAAATACGTTTTCACTAATTTTACATCGCGTCTGCGAAAAATTACATATGTGCCTAGAAACTAGCGACTAGATTGCATTAATTATGTTCGGGAATGTAATGTCATGAAATGTCTTAAAATCTTGTTTATTTGATATTGAAAACGGAAAAACCCATTGCCAAAAAGTGACAAAAAACTATTATTATTATGCAAACGCAGTTGTGATCCAGTGGGTCGTGGAAGACTTTACTAAGATAAATGCCAAAAAAATCTGGTCTCTAATTACCGACTTGTAAATAACAACTTACAACTATGCTAATATATATTCTTAATGAAACCTTTATTTGAACTAATGTATTATTTTTTTAGGGACATTATATAAAATACTACTTATGATTTCAGAGGTTCTAAAGGTTTTATCTTCACGAGACTGCCTTTTGATATTAAAAATGTGAAAGATTGTATGTTAATCGTTCAATCACGAATAAATAACCGAACGAAATTTACGGAGTAGATTATGCCATGTTACAGGATATAGGATACTTTGTATCTCAATTAGTCCTCTTGAGACAGAGTTTGTGATCACGCAGTCGAAGCCGCGGGCCGCCGCTAGTCATATATAACACATATTTAGGTAGATCATTGATTGACAGTAGCGTTTGGTGGCAATAATCACTAATCCACCAATTTCAAATTCGACTTTGCACAGTTGTTTTTGGCACTTGCGTGAAAGTATCTGACATAGTACCATCAACATACAGTATGTTGCGCAAGAGTAATTTTAACAAATTAGTGTTTTTCATATAGTTTAGCGGTAGTGTTTTCGGCGTATGAGTATCGCATTAAATTGAAGACCATGCGAACGAAGTCGCGGACAACAGCTAGTTATAATACATATTTTTCCATACAGACCAATTTCAATGTGTCATTCGGAAAACTTAACGATATAATACTCCTACATTACTTACATAAAATTAACACCATCATCATCATTAAAATAATTGAACACGTGTTCAACGGAATACCATAAATGCAAATCCGATATCTGTTCGTACAGAAGAGCAAACAAACGACACGTGTATTTATTGGTAACGCGCACAACATTTTTTTGACGTCATTTAAACAATAATCGTCTTTACTTTCCCGATGTAGTTTACTCAAATGCAATTAGAAGGTGTGTCGAAGATGTGAATCAGTCTTCTTCTTTATTAAGCTATTCAAGTCCACGTCTGAACGTAGGCCTCTCCAAGAAAGCGTTAGCAAAAGCCGCCAGGTATTCCTTAAATGAGTATGGTACTCACAACGGAGGGAAAGCGGGTCGATGAGCGCAGTCCCGGTACCTTCGCACTAGTGATGCTGCTACCGATCACTAGTGGGATTTGGGTTCGCCCTATTCGGATGGATTTTCTGTCATTAGTCGATCGTTTGTTACCTAGCAAAGTGTACCAAGTGCTGGTAAGCTTGGCATTGGTGATATAAATGGATAAATGGCATATTCCCTTATACCCTAATACATGCATATCTGAAAATTACAAAATATGTGATACAAATGAAATATGGACATAGTCTAGGACTAGGACCAGAATTAGAACTCAAATGCCACGACTCAACTAGTTGACATAATGTTTATCTTACATGATTAAGATAAGCGACGAGACAACTAAAGCCTGTACCAGACAAGAACGGCCTTCAGTGGTGGCCGCGATTAATGTATGAATTCACGCGGCCATATTGCATCAAGTTCATGCAGTATTTATTTATTTATTTCAACTGTATTGCGTTTACCTCATTTATATGGATAACAAAGGACGAACTTAATGTCTTTTGGCATTCTCTGCCCGTCAGCCCGAGGCGAAGGAAATGTTGTTTTAGGTGCATACTTATTGTATAGAAGAACCTATTTATAATCAAAATAAACTAAATATGATAACTTTTAAATAAATCAATTAAAATATACATATCGATTATAACACGGATAGAGTAAAACTAACATAGGGGAAGTGGGGTCCCAGCTGCCAGCCGCTGTTATCTTCGCCTCCGCGTGTATTTGTGGTTTCGTACCCTTTTGTGCACGCGGCTAAACAAACGACGACGGAATGGCAGTCAGATTCAGAATCGTTCAACAATCCGCATGTAAAGTTTTAGCGAAAACTGTGTAAAATACTAAACATTCGATTAAACCTCTGAGAGACGATGACGTTTTGTTTGATACATTCCATCATAACAACTGAAATATCGAAGCTCATAAAAAAGATATGAAATGACATCATTTGAGAAATGATGACTATGAGATTTCAAAATTTTTCCTTGTTTCACGTCTTCACATAACGCTAATAAAATAAGTCTGTTATGATAGCTATCTTAATTACCGAAAATTACCTATACACCAAATTACATTACGATGTGGCTGCCTCCGCGGCCTGCGGCAAGCCGCTGTCACACCGCTGGACCTCATCTTTTATGCCATAAAATCTATCATAACAAACCCGTATGAAGTTATTCATCGATAGCATCATACCTCATTATTTTTCACAACCAAGACATGGTTTTGTTCATGGGTATCCATGTCTTGGATAAACAAACCATGTTAAAATAATAAGGATTAATAGAGAGGCCACTTTGTATTAAAATTATACCTGCATGGTCCAAGATTCGTTTTAACATCACAAGAGCTACAGTAAGGAACCATACGTCATTCTCCGTACTCGCCTCCAACGGATAACCATTGCTCGTGCAATTTGGACAATTTCCTGCAAAGACAAAATATGGGACTCAGGAAGCAGTACAAAATGCTATGAAGGCATTTTGTACCTTGTATTGTAGAGTACTGTCGTGCTTTGTAGAGTCTAGATCCCCGACTTCTATCGCAAAGGCATAAATGATCCACCTTCGACATGGCTGAAATGAACTTACTACTTTACTACTTAAATATTTCGATTAAATAAATATATTCTTAATAGAATGAAAAGGTGTTTGAACTTTTCAATATGACGTTTCATATTTTATTAATTACATACTTTAACCGCCATAACATGGTACGATTTTACAAGGAAAAGATGTCACACGCAATTTTTGTGAAACTTTTTAAGACGGTCAAGGCCTCAGGTAAACGACGTAAGGAGCCTTATCTGCTATGCCACGAAAATATTTAAGATTTCACGTGAAGTCCATTCATCGATAAAATTATACCGTATTAATTTTCACATCCAATACATGATTTCGTTTATTGTTAACCATGCCTTGGATAAACGAAACCATGTTAAAACTAACACAGTACGATTTTATCGAGGTTTATCGGGATATGAACATTTAGTTTCAGATTTCTTTTTATTCTTATGTACGTTTTTATGATGATAAGTGTATAATCCCATATTTTTAGTTACTTTTATGTTATTTTTTTAACTTTGCCTACCTGTAATTTAGATTGTTGATGTTATACTTATACCGTTATTGGAATATAATATAGCTGAATATAATATCATTGGTCTGTGTATTCGAAAACGAAATGAATAAAAATTATTTATTCTTTGACGTAAGAAAGTGACTTTCGTTTGTCAAATGTCAATTCTTATTATTTTACAATTTTTTTTCTCCGTTTGAGGAACCTCTTAACGAAACGGTGGTATCGTTACAAGGTTCGTCTGACAGAATAAAAAATAGGCGAATGAAGTAATATAATTTAATAGTAAAAACTCTCATGACCGTATAATACTGGGTTGATCACAGGTCTGGATATCTTAGTCCTTTTAAGCCGCATTATTATGTATCTATCACCACATTTAACATTATAGTTTTATTCGAGTGTTGATAAAGGTACATTCCCGGACTTGATAATATATAGTAAAGATCTGGGTAATTTTGGCCGGTGTCTTTGTTACCAGTATTAAGAACGATTTTTGAAAAGTTACATTTTAATTCAAGGAGTTTTACTTCGTCGCCTCTAACAATATCTTGCAAAAAATCTTGATAAACTTTCCTTCGTCTGTATCATACGGCTTACTGGATTATTATGTAATCCTAATATATATTTATTATGTAATAAAATAAATTTTGGTACATGCACTACAATTTTTCAATAGTGCATGTAGTAAACAGTTTTAATTTATAAAGCTGCGTTTCATCTACGACAAAGACTTAAATCCTTGAATATAATAGCGTACGAAAACAATTTACGTATAAATCCGCATACTAACAGCGTGTTAAATTATTCGAAGCCGTGGCATTACAATTGTAGAATACATGCCGAGTGAAAGGAGAGCCGGGGTGAACGACTGGTACATGCGCAGGATATTGGAACAGCACTAGCGTTATCGAAGACTGTTGTTTTAGTTTCACAGTTCTGATAATTTGGTAATTACTTAGTAGAGTATACAAAATTAACAGGATAGTGTGTTAATAGTTAAGGTTTCGGAATATCTTTATGGAATAAACACAATAAACTAAACATCCCACCACCCACGTGTTTGACCGATAATCACGGCCGCTATTTTTAGAAACCACGCTATGTTATGTGTTACCTTACGTATTTGCACTACGTAACTCTTATTTTTTATTTTATTTTATATAACGTAAAAATTATACGTAGACAAACACCATTGTTCGTGGACAGAGTCCGGAACAACTATTTGTAGGCCATACAAGCACGGGGGGAAAAGGCGGAATATTAATTTTTTTTTCTCTATATGCCAATTTCCTTAGCACGCGACGCACACTGCTATTTAACAAACAGCCCTTGCGATCGATTAATGGCCGAAAATTCATCCGAACTTGCCGAACCTGAATCTTACAGAACAGTGATGGGAACCTGCATCACTCATACAAGGGTACCCGCCGGCACTGCGCGGGCTAATCACCTGTCCAGCGTGGTAAGTATGGACAAATCCAAGAAATATGTCATGTCCAGATGGCTTGAAGCTTTCTTGGACCTGAAGAGACTTGCAGAGGCCTATTTCAGACTTACAGAGCTTGTTGAAGAAATACTTGTTCCGTGCGCTAATTTTATTAGCATCGAGTCGCTTCCAATAAGATGCGCCAATCGAGCTGAAGATTTATTTAAGTATAAATGTTTCGCTGTTAAGGACGATGGATATTAATTTAATGAATATGCGAAGAAGTTAATTATCATTACGCTTAAAAGGTGCAGTGGTCTTTAAATGACTGATATTACGTAATGTAATAAAATTATAATTATTGCTATGAATAAATGTGGCAGCTTTCGACTATTATTAAACTGTTTTACTTATATTTTTCTTTTTGAAACTGCCTATCATAATATTTTCTAGTCATATGAAGTGTTGAAACAGTAAAAGTTATAATAAATATATATATGTATCTCTACTTTTATAGGTTAAGTTCATATTATTCAGGTATTACGTAGCTCAAAGATCGCGATCATAGGTGTAACACAAAATTAAATGAATAGTAAAAGAAAGTAAAGTAGCAGCCACTTACAGGCTGCCCACTTATGGGCAAAGGCCTCTCCTTCTCAGATATCTGAGAGGATTTTGGAGCCGGAAAGGGTCCGCCACGCTGCTCTAGTGCGGTTTGGCGGACTTCACATATCCTCGAAATAATATTTTGTTATTATTTCTCAGACATGCAAGTTTCCTCGCGATGTTTTCTTACAACGCCGAGCACGTGGTAAATACAGCACTTAAAATCGCTACGATCGAACCCAGGTCACAGTTTCTGTTTTAATTTTAATGCAAACTTAATCTATATTATAGTGTATACTAATACAAGCATTGAACCAGTGGATGTTGCCAGTGATAACTTATGAACCGAAACGTGGCCTTTCAGTGCAAGTTGTATGAAGAGGCTCAAAGTTGCTCAGCCGGCTATGCTAAAATAATTTGCTGAATTAGAAAATTAGGAAAACATGAATCTTAAAATGGTTTCTATGTATTTGAACTATTGGCGGAAAAGACGATCGGTTCGGGGGGGTATCCGCGCGGTGCACCTGCGGCTTCTTCTATCTACTGCTGGTTTCAGATAAGTACCTAGTTGTTTTGAGAAGATAATTGATAAAACTGCACATATTAACCTGTCGTTCTTAGGTGCAGTGGAAAACGTAGAAATGTAACCAGCGTTCTTGGTAACCTTGTTAGGGTATAGTGTATAGGGTAAAGTGATAATTTGAATTATTAGATTGATATTAGTTTTTGAATTATTAGATTGATATTAGTTTTTGAATTATTAGTTGTTTGCTATTATATAAAATTAATTACTATAAATATTAAGATGTGACTTTATAAATGTTTCTTATAATCCTAAAAGTGAAAACGATTTACGAAACATAAAACTTAATATCACGAAACATAGATACTATAAATAAAGGGGAAATTGGTAGAGACGTAGATTATACCATGGAATAATATACGATTTATCTCAATTGTGAGTATACAAAGCTGCGGGTATACCCTTGTATAATTATTGTATCGATCTGTAAATAGAAACAATAATTATAATGATAATATTTTGAACGTGGTTTAAAAATATCCTAAAAACTAATGTAAACCTTTTAGAAAGTAATCTCTTTTTTAGAATCGAACCGAATTTCTATCACATTAAAATCCAAGTACCATTTATTTCTCAATCATGTAACTCTTTCGTAATAAGGTGAATAATTAATTGACATTTTGAGAGAGCTTTGTGGCCGATAAGACCGCTACACTGTTGTGTTGGCGGACTTAGCAAAGTTCTCGATATTTATTTTATTTAACTGACTATTTCCTCAAGACATTTTCTTCACCGCTGAACTCCTACTAAACAGCAATCTAACTTCGCATCTAAAATTACAATTGATAGAGTTTTCAATTCCATTGATTCACTGTTGCCAGCAATGAAGAATTCAAGTTATTCGCACTCAGTAATTTAAAGCGAGCGGGTGCTCGCCTAAACAGCTAAGGGTTGAGCTGCTTAGGTTCTGATTTTCTAAAAAAACTTTCCTCCTTCTGTTGAATTTTCTCCAGAGCCGTAAAGGCATAGACCATGAACAATTATTTGTGTCATAATAATACCTACTTGTCCCAGGCATCGAACCGACGACAGTCTGCGCTGCTGCTACTGCGCCAACAGCCTTCAAAACGACAGATTAGTTTATAACTTTTGGATAGTAATTTTAGGTTATTTACAACCTAAAATTTTTATTAAAACCATAAATTTATAACAAAAGAATCACCTATTCGCTTATACAAATCAGTACCTAGTGTATGTTTAACACAAAAGTCCAAAACAATCCAATATTTTTCCTTGTAGAAGAGTTTTTCCTTGTTTCCGTCAATGAAAATAAAACAGAATTTTATTCAACGGGTAATAAAATCTATATTTAGAAAAGTCGTATCTAATCACTCACTGGCCGACTAAAAATCCCCAGTTGCAGAAGAACGAGACTGCCGAAGCTGAGAGCAGTATAAAACTTCTTGGCTGAATACATGGTAGAGTCGCAGTTTAAAGAATTATTACCACTAAGACTATCCTTTGTTAGCTTCAGCCTAAGTAAGCTTACGCCACGTCAATAACGCCTTATATTTAATTCATACTGACTAATACATGCATGTTCTACGCTATCTATATTTGTATTAAAAACAGATAATAGATTTTTTATATATTTATGGACTCCAAGTACTATATGTAAGAATTTGTGATATAATAAAAAGCCGCCTCTTGGCTCTTCTGCTTACAATACATACATACGAGTATAACAGATGATTCGCAGGCTTCACTCATACATACAATTAATAATATCATAACAGCCATTTCCCGCGGCTTCTCCGCGTGATCTGCCCTATTCTGTCGTACTAGAAATCGTAATCTAGTTGAAAAGTACCTCACGTCTTATTCCATAACATAATCGACTCTGGCGCCCACTTTAAGGAGTGATCAGAGCCACGAAAACAAATATACAATCTTTTACATTTATTTTTTTCCATTTTAAAAATTTTACAAGACCACAGAAGACCATTGGCCGTTCCAAAAGAAAGATTTGCTACAATCGCCTCGCCAGTGAGATGGTGATTGGCGAGCCTACTTCGGCTTAGTTAACTGGGGGGCGGGGGAGCGGGGGTGTTTGCGTCCTTGCTTTGCAGCTCCTCAGCTTAGGAGGGGCCGCGGAGGAAGAGGAGTTTCGGTATTACGATCTGCCGCTCACCCTAGCCTTCTCAGCTGTAATGTGGTTGGCGGCAGATGCAAAGACAAGATCCGCCGCGGGGTCTCGGGAGGGTAGGGGCTACCGTGCACTCGCCTTCCTGATCTCCTCGGTGGTGGCGGGCTCTCGAGAGGATCCCGCCAGGTCGTGATATGGTGCTGATTATGGCCGCCGGCGCCGGTAAGGTCGCGGATGTGTGTGAAAGCGTGCTTGTGGCCCTGCCGACATGCAGCGAAGGCGGACCACCGTGTTAGGTATTTCTGGCATATTTGAGATGCCATAAAATTTTACTGATATTTCAGATTGAGTCAGATTTTTATTAATATTTCAGTAGTTACAATATTGGGAGTGATAAACGAGCTAAAAGTCTACCTGTTGCTAAATGGCTGCTGCTGCCTATGTAAGCTATATAGACTGGTAGATGTTACAGGTGCGTTGAGACTCCCAAGAACTAAGATTACGTACGCTGATTCTCATTGCCCTTAAAACCGGAACACAACAATGGTTGCACTGTTGATTAGCGGCAAACTAACCTACCTAGACGGCTCCTACGCAGTAGAGGAGACCTAGTAATCTTAAATTAGTTTGGTTAAAGAAAGTTTCAGTAGGTACTAAAACTTCCATGATGATTGTGTAATAACGTACAGAGAGCTCTACTAGAGCTTAGTAACAATGTACGTTGTTTTGTTGAATAAAAAATGTATGGTAATGAAAATTGGTTAAAAACATTACGGGGGCAGATGCATTTTCACGGTTGAACAGACAGGACGGCCGAGGGGTTGCGTTTCACACAATTTTGTTAACAAATTAGCGATATCGAAGGGTGGGCGGGCGGTGAGCGCGCTTGCTCAGTGAACCGCGTGATTTGTCGTTAATAGAAACGACATGCATAATGTTAGGGTGCGCTATTGATATGCAGGTGGACGGCGGAAGGCCAGAGGTCGCCAGGTGATACATGTTCCGAATATTAAGCTCCAGACTTCGTTCAATTGTAGGACCTCAGAGGTCGCATGCAAGCGCAGTGTTTCACCATCGGAGAGCTAGGTGGGACTTCAGTCAAAACCTTCAAAATGCTGTCACTGTTGTTACGTACTCGGTACAGCGGGGAGAGGAACCGCTTTATTACTATCGCGTGGAAGCCATCGTCGTGCGCATATGCAAACTTGCTGAAGCAAGCACTCTGAACGTATTATTGTATCGGAGATGCAGGGTGCTGTATGCCCTCAGCCTATACCCATTTATTTATGGTTATACCCTTAACATATCGCCTGCCTATGTCGTGAGGTAGTGCAAAAGATTAAATTAACTTATGTCGTATCGTGAGTGTCGTAAACGTTTACAGGGAGAACAAGTTGACCAGGGACAGATAAGGTAACATCATAACACTTTACGTGGTAGAGTCAAGCGACGACTTTTGCTGCTGTTCGAATGGGCCACGGCCTCGCAGAATACCGACGTAAAGTAGAGGCATCTTGTGTTTCTGCGTTTCGTTCGGTGCGTGAGGTAACCGGAGAAATATTTAGATAAAAGATATGTAATATTCTTTATTAAGCGAATGTATTTCTTAAGTGTGATTAATGAACGCTCTTCTCAAATTTAACAGTGCTGCTGGCCTTAGAGAATCCATCGCTTATGGCTGCCCTATTCTGTGTGTGATATGACTTTCACAATCACTTAATCTATTATATAAATACATGAACACCGAAAATTTTAATACATTTTTTTTTGGATTTATTATAAAAAGAGAGGAATGAAACTTATATCATTCGAAAGGTACTATGTCATAGATGTGCAGAAAATAAATGATTTTTACATACAAAACGCTTTATCCAATTAAATGAATGAATCTATCTGTAAGTTGAATCTCATTACTTTACAAAGACATTCGGTCGAGTCGACCAAAACTACTTTCAACATTGCTAATATTTTTAATTTTGCGTTAATTTGGTACAATCAACAAATTGGCGGCCATTTGAAAATAATGCGAGAAAACTTTCTAAAAATAATAAAATATATAATCAATAGACTGTTTTCTAATACACTTAGAGGACGGAGTTGTCACATTCCATTGTTTACACTGTTTTTTAGTGTATTTGTAGTGCTGTTGGCGGTCTTTACAAATTCTTAAAGAGATTCGCAAATAGCAGGGTGACAGTTTTTTTCAAGTTGTTTAATGTGACATGGAAAGTCAGACCACTCAACCAGCGCCAAAAACTTCATGAATCAGTGTAATCCTCCGCCGAGTAGTGGATAACAATACCAGCTGACTCTCTGATACCGATCTCAAGTGTTTTTATTAACACTACGACTTTTCATGGGCTACGTTTATGTGACGTCAACCATTTCTTACGCTTTATTTTAAACATGCAAAATGTATTTATCACGTCACCGTCTTAAGTCTGAGTTGAGGGGGCTGAATTCGAAGCCTACACAAGAGCATCGATTCTGTAATATATATTTATTGATTTAACAAATAGTGATGGTGATTAGGGGTCAATTTTGATTACGGCTACATCACAATGCTATGTCAACTGTGCAGGAGATATAAGCGGGTGGAAAGTTATAAGTGGATAAGACATATTCGTATTTCATCATCATCATTCATCATTTCAGCCTATCACAAGTCCACAGCTGAACATAGGCCTTCCCTATCGATTGCCAAAATCGCGGTCCTGAGCCACCGGCACTCATTGACACCCCGCAACACCTTGCAGGTTGTCACACCATCTTGTGGGGGGTCGTCCCACACTGCATTTGCCTGTACGTGGTTGCCACGAGAACCTTTCTTCCCCAACGGTTGTCAGTTTTGCGAGCTATATGGCCGGCACATTGCCACTTCAGCTTGCTGATCCTAACGGCTATGTGGGTTATTCTTGTTCCGCGGCGGATATCGTCGTTGCAGACTTCATCGCAGAAACACCGAGAATAGCCATTTCCATAACCCGTTGAGCATTTTCGAGTTTTTCTCATTCGTCTTGCTGTAAGTCTTTTACAGCAAGTCGAATGTAGACTGGTAGAGGAAGAAGAAAAACTCACTTCTACGTTACACTCACTCACTTCTAAGTTACGTAAGTCACTACTGGCAACACGCACAGGTTGTGCTCATTCGTATTTACCTTCCCGCATCCGATGTGACTGCTATAAGAACAGATGCAATGTAAGAGATACAGATGTCATTGATCACTGCGACCAATTACAAGGTGGGCATGTTCATTACTCTTGTTTGTATAAAACATAAGTATTATTTGTAGGGGAGAATTAATATAAACGTACGAATAATAAGAAAAAAGCAATGTAATACATTGATAAAAATGATACTTACAAATACGTACTTTTCTTTTATAAATTCATAGAATCGCGATTAATGTATTTAGCAATTACCAGTTACTGCAGTGTATTCCACGTCGAAGTATCATATAGTTCATTTATCTCGTTTCACTTTATGATAAATTTAAAACAGTCCATGGATTTTAATCGCTTGACGTCAAAGTCGCTCGTGCGTGTTTAAATTAGGACTGCATTATCACCAGAGTATTGAATTACATTTCTAGGGATCCGAGAACTGAAGTTATGAACACACAGTATATTGTTCCGCAATATATTGATAAAATCTGATATAAGTACTTGCAGGAGGAAATATTAGAAATAAATACTGTAAAATTTTTAAGCACTCACATAAAAATACAAGATTATTAATATATTTAATATACTAAAAATAATATTTGTAAGTATAGCTGTGTATGTGTACATATATTCAAATAGGAAATGAGTATATTTTAGTTTATTTGGGTATAAGTATATATTTAAATTTACGTAGGTTGTATGTATTGTATTCATTATGTTCTTTTTTATTTTACATACACATCATACTTAATTTTATTACATATAGTTATATATAACAATGTAAAATAGTATTTGTAAAACTTTTCTGTTGAACTTGTAAGAAGTTGGTGTTGACTGGTAGAGAATGCCCTTAAGCATTAAGTCCACCAATTGTACTAGTTTGTGTAATATAGTTTTTAAAGAAATAAATAATATAAATATATAAACCCAGGGTAGATGCAGATCATAGATTGCCATTTACGCTAAGCGTAGTCAATCCGGGTTTCCACAAACCACTTTCCCTTTTCGGGAAGATATGGTAAAATAATGGGTGACAGATTCTTACGCCGCTATCGAACGGCAAGTAACATTAACTAAAAACATACATTTTTCCTTTCTAGAAAAATAACTAGTCAACAATTTGAATTTCAACAACTGGAAAGTATAGATTCATTTCCGTTATAAGTGTATAGTGTTCATAGTTATTTTGTTACCAGCTGGGTGCGGAACCTTTTCATTATTTGTAAACCAAGTTTTAATGTATTTAATCAACTTTATTTATCTTTTTCAAGCGCCTCGTTTTACTTTTTATGCATTAGGATGGCAACTTTTGTTAGTAGAATTAAGTGAAATCTACTTAATAGAGGGACTAGCGTGGGCAAGTATAGCGATTGTGGCAAATCCTCCTAGCCTTGGAGATGCCTACGTTGAGCTGAGATCTGTGTATAAACTAGTGTTTTCCCGTAGTATCACTGGCGAGGATTCATAAAATGAAGATAAAAATATGATTATAATTAGAGTGTACAGTAACAATTCTGTTACTGTACACTCTAATTAACAGAATTCGGCATAAGGGGTTAAGGAATGTACAACTGTGTGTCTTGAACAAGTAGGGTATACAACAGACTGACGATGAATGGTCAATATATGTTTTAAGTCTTTTGAGACGGTGATGATCAAATAGAGAACGTATGGATTCTCTATTCGACCATCTAAAAAGTCCACTGTTGGGTCGCATTACCGACGGACGGTAGACGGTAGTTAGACGGTAGTCAATAACCCCGAATAGCGTAGATAATGTAGTTATACATTACTATAACTGCAGTCTCCTTCCTATATATTTTAACAATTTTGCGGTTTCTTTTATATCAAGTATGGGATGCGATTACTTGATGTTTTTGAATTCATAACATTTGTGAAAAAAAAAAGAATTCGGAGACTTGCACTATTTGCAATGTATAATCTCTTTGATATTTGATTATGTTAGAAATAGTTAAATCTTACAAAAAGTGTTTTCAAAGAAAGAAACACTCCTTCACATTTATATAAATTTACACAAAAAGAAGGCCTTAAATTACATTTACTTAAAGGCCTTCTTTTTGCGCTTTTAATTTAGCGCTATTTACATTGCGCGATGTTATACTTTCTTATGATTGAATATTTCATTTTATGTACGTAAGTATAGTGACGCTCTATTTATGAATTATATTCGACGGTTCGACGCTAAAACAAGTTGCAATTGTTACTTCATAATAGTTTTATAATAATTACATTATACAATATACATATGGTATGCATTGTTCATTATTTGTTTTACTACACCAAAAAGAAATATTCGAAAGATCTAGAATTTCAAACTTCTTTATTCTTATTTTTGAGGAACTCACGCCTGTCTCTCATAGGAGTAGGTGGAGATAATGGATGTCCTTTGGCACGACTAAGCGTAGCCAATTAAACGAGCTTCTGGAATCAAATTTTCGCCTTTCCGTGATTTTTTTTATATTGTGCTAAGGCGCTGTATTTTTGTGAAGACACGGCGTGTAGCACTGTCGATAAATAAAACTTTCTATTGGCAGTTCGGAGTATCCCTTCCAGTGTAGGTAGAGGAGCCTCTCTACCTACCTTTCTAGGTTTTAAAGACGGGTTATGTTTACAACTTTGCAAGGATTTAACTTTCCCAGAACTTCCCATAGGCGATGTTTTCTATTATAAAAACCTACGAAGTTACTAACTACTAGCGCAGCAGCGGTTGTTTAAATCCGTATGGTAATGAAATGTCCTCTCATCGCGTCGATGTCGATAAAATCGAGTAAGGAACTATCTGGAATATGTCAAAGCTGGCTCCCAATTGATAGCGGAATAGTTATCTCTAAAATATATGGATTGGTTGGGGGCTGCAATGTCTAAGGGGCGTCGCGTCCGGGACTGTGATCGTCTATTCGCCTGCCTAACAAACGTGGTGATTGCGACTAATCCTGCTTACTTATCCGATATCCCGGAGAGTATTACTGACCAGTTTCAGGTTCAGTCCAGAAAACATGTTAAAGTACACAGAGTAGACAATAAGCACAATTTAAATTTTTCTATGCAGTTTAGGTTTGTTTAAAGCTCTAATTAATATATCGTTTTTTTCTATGTCATTTTTTAATTATAATAAAATCATTACAATTTCATATGTGTATTCATAAATGATTACGATAATAGTTCATAAATTAAGTGAGCGATCACTTCAGTACACGTACATAATGTAAAATCTTATCATACATAATATAAAAATCATGAATCTTATTAAAATTTTAAATGTAAAAAATTCCAAAAATGATTTTATCAGTAAGATTTTAAGAGTATCCTTATATTATTTCCAAAAAAAGGGATCTAGGCGGCAGACGTCGTTCTGTCTTATCCGATAGATGGCGCGACGAGTTTAGCCACACTCTTTAACTCAACCACAGCCATCTGTCGGGTCCAGATTTTGTGATTTTCTTTCTTGGTACTAACATAATACATTGTGGATGTGAGAGTAAATTTTTGACCATAAATAAAGATTTTTTAATAACTTGACTACAGCGCCTCCTATCTAATCCTAACATAACAAAAAATATATTGTTATTATGAACTCAATCCGTCAAGTCGTTCAGAAGTTACGCAATCCCTAACAAACGCACCAATGATTATATGATGAAATTAATAAACAAAAGGATAAGAAAATTAATGAAATATTGTGCTCGGAAAAAGGACATACTTTTTCCGATCCGAAAAGATCCGTTCAAAATCGGTCCAAAGGATATGAAGATTAGCCTACACAACGAAATATAGTTATGTCTTTATATATTAGTATAAAGATTATTCCCCTAATTGTCTGTCATTTTCAATGTCAACAATCAATCCTCTTGTCTACACTTACCTTCAATTACAACTTGTGACTACAACTTGTCATAACCATAACTACAAATTCCATGAAATCATTTTTTTTTCAACGTAAATGGCCATTACATCTAACAACCGTACTATTATCTTTATTGTAGTGATGTCTACTCTACATTTGTATGTTGTACTTAAAAATCAAATGCACTGTACGTAATGTAGTGTAATTAAATGATTAGTCTTTTACCATGAAGTAGGAACTTTTGGGTTTTTAAAATTTGACCAGAATAACGTTAAATAAAGTCGTGTTATTTAATTCAGTATCGTATACTCTAAATTTTTTTGCCCTGTTAAAGTTTTAGTTCGCGATCGGGTAGCGTAGCGCTGATATTGATATAATTTATACAACGGGAGCGAGTTAAATACTCAAAATAAAATGTAGGTGTTTGTTATGTGCCACGAAGGATGTTGTTGATTTTAATAAATTATAAAGAGTTATTAATTTTCGGTTTTAATTTCTATTATTTAGGACACCTCGTAAGGAACAAGATGGAATGACGACCTGCATAGTATTGCGGGTAGTTGATAGATACAAATAGAAGTGACACAGTGATTTGTGACAATCTTTAGTGGAGGCCAACGTTCAGCAGAGGACGTGATTGTAATTTTAGATATACTAACTATATAAGATGGATTTGGATCTCAATTACAAAAATTTTAATAACGTCAATAATTAAAATACACAATTAAAAAATTCTTTACATTCATCACTAACAAGCTCCTGTTTCCGAGACATGTGTCTAGGACTGAAAAAGTATGTACATTCTGAATATTATTTTCATTATCATGATGTAACACAGACTGAATTGGGATCCGGTTTGTACACGGTAGAGCCACTGAGACTGAATGTAATGCGTGATTATCATTCTGTCGGGTCCATTTCGCTGTTTCGTGCTGTAAAACTGATTTTTACTATATTTACTTTTTCATTATAAGATTTTTTTGTTCGTTTTTTTATACTTGTGAAATGTTTATATCTGTGTTTTCTTATTTTATGTCGTACGGCGGCGGCATAGGATACCGCCATCTCCTTTCTTGCCATGGATGTCGCAAGTGACGAATCAGGGATAAGCCTTGAACATCTTATGGTGAACTCCGGGAGTTTTTTCTAACTTATTTTTTGTATAAGATCCTTCGTAGAAACGATAATACATAAAAATTTCAAACTTGGTCTGATTATAGAGATATATATATATAATAATAAAAACCGGATAAGTGTGAGTCGGGCTCGCGCTAGAGCGGAATCTCTAAACTGAATGAAACAGAATAAAGTATTTTGGTAAATATGTAACAGATATATTGTGTGGTTGTACGGAACCTAGTGACCGAAAACCGAGCTAACGTAGAAAAATTCATCCTTTACCAAACCCAAAACCAGATTAGTGATGGAGAGCAGCACTACTAACCAGCCTGCCAGCGTGCTGAGTATGTCGTTAATACTTCCTAACTCTGGTGGCCCAGCTGTGGGGTTAGAAAGACGGACGACTATGACGATGTTTGGTGAGCAAATAGAGAGGAAGCGCTTTCTTTGACTTACCTTGATTTCTTCCTTGTAACCTACTGCTAATTCTTGAACTCTCTTGATTCCCAGGGTCTTCCAGTTGCCAAGAATATTCCATTTTAAAGCTAAACAGTCATTTTACGTTCACCAATTTTATGTCATGTCTACCACGAATCCGAAATGGAACATCGCGGTGAAATTTTGACGAGATATTGAGTCTTATTGTTTGAGCGATAAAGAAGATTATGACAGAGTTTAATATGATGAAAGTGTTGATCAGAAATAGAGCATAGTGTATTATTACGTTGTTACAGTTTTCACTTTCAATCACATTTCAGTGAAATTAGTATGGCCGACGAACCGTTCACTTATTATCATTAACTTTCAGTCTTTATTGCATAAACTTTCGATATTATATCGACACTTAGTTCTAATTTTTTTTTCTTTTTATGACCGGAAAAGGAAAATTACAATGCACTTAATAATAAAAAAACGTAATTAGTTCAATGCGTCCGTCAATTGTTTAATCTTGGAAGGCACTGACAGTGAGCGTAGCATCGTTACATTTCACCCCTTCAGTGCAAAAGAGCCAGTGAGCGGAACGGCTGCAAGTTAGAAGGGGACAGATATATTTACTTTTCACCGGTTTTCATGAAGAACTGTTGGTGGTTTGGAGGGAAACACCTGGCCAATCGCGTGGTTTTCTTTTTCTGAAATAAAATCCGTGACTTCAGGAGGGGTTGGTTTGTGCCTAATTTGAATAAGGGGTGAAAACGATTTTTGATGTAAATGAGTTAGAAACTAAATGTTGTAAATATAAATACTATAACAATTATGCGCATGTTGGTTTGTCAGTAATCATAAACTGTTTCGAAACAAGCATTTGTCATTTTTGTTATAGTAAATAATCATATTTTATTTCACTATATTACAGTGACTATTCATTAAAGTATAGTACCTTTACCCACGTGAGGGATTACTTGCGAAGTGAGTTACTTGTACTTCGTGTACAACTTTGAAAGTAATCCGAATCGCAAGAAAGAATGCTCGACTTGCAAGAGGAAACGCCTTTCAACAGTTAAACATGCGACAGTAAGAGAATGGACCAAGCATATATGTTTACTATACACAATATGAAAATATGTAAGATATTGAATACCACATAAGAGCCGTGAGGAGTGTAAATTTTATGGAACGCAAACAAACTGCGTTCTGCGTCCAATGCCGCAAGTAGACTATTTTTATTAATTAAGTGCTTAATAGTGAATGGAAACAATTTTCAGACAACTGCAAGTTAGAGAAGTAAGGAATATTTAGAGAACATTTGAAGTCCACCCATATTTAGAGGAGGCTAGTGCTCGCTAGTTACACTCGACATATATCGGCGCCACTATTTTATCTGAATCTGAGTTGATCCATACAAATAAATTATTAATAATTAATAGCTGTAAATTCCACAAATATGAACGAGTAAGAAATATATATTTTATCCATATATATACCTTCTAAATCACTGCTAAATTTCATTTCGTTCCATACGGTATTGTAGGTGTGATTGAGCGACAAACATCCAAACATACAAACTTTCATATTTACGATATTAGTAGTACGATACCGTAACAAGTTCCGAGCATTGAGGCGTATCCGAAGGAGAAACGTTCAGGGCATTTCGTCAGGTGGCCGCCAAGTTCAATGGTGTGTAACAGTGTTCCGACAGCTGTGTCTAGATAATTTTTTAAACACACATATCAATTTCTCGCCAAATTATACCAACAAAGGATACTATCAAAGTAAACAGTACTCAGTAATTAGGTCAGTGTCATAGTTGCTGTAAAGTACATGTATCGTCATGTCTGAGTACGAACGCTTAATGGTCAGCGTAACTTCATAATTTCAGCGTATGCCCCAAAGATTGCCATATAGCTCGGTCATGAGGTAACTGCATCTATAGACTTCCCGCAACACTGCGCAGGTAGTCAAGCAATCTTGTGGGGGAGGTGCCACACTGCGTTTGCCTGTACGTGTCTGCCATTCAAGAACCCTTTTTCCCCAACGGTTGTCAGTTCTGCGAGCTATGTGACTATGGCTATGTCGGTTACCCTAGTGCTGCTGCGGATATCATCGTTGCAGACTCAATCGCGCAGAGAAACACCGAACATAGCCCTTTCCATAGCGCGCTGAGCAACTTTGAGCTTCCTCTTACGGCCTGCAGTGAAGGACAAAGTCTCAGTTCCGTAAATCATCACTGGCAACACACACCGGTTGTATACTTTGCTCTTGAGGTTTTGAGGTATACTCGACAAGAAGATATGACATAGTTTCCCGAACGCAGCCCAGCGGAGTTGGATATGTCGATTGGCTTCTGGGTCAAAGTTGGTCTACATAACTTACTGTTAGATAATAGATCCTCGGTAAGAATTCCCGACTTATGTTTTCTGATCTAGTTATGGTGTGTCGTGTCCCCTGTCTCTTACACTGCGTCTGTCCTTTTCTCCTATCTCATAGCATAACTGTTACATTGGATATCAAAAGGTGATGAAGATGAATGCCTCTGTTTGTGCGTATGTTTGCGCTGCGGTTGGTGCCGTGGTCTAAATCGTTCAAGAGGACATTGGACATGAGGAAAGTCATGTTGCTAATCAGTCATTTCCGGTTCAACCCCATCCGACATACACGAGGCTCTATATGATGAGTATTGATGTCTTTATAACATTTATATGGCTAAAATAAAATAAAAAAACTGTAGGCCTTAAAAGCTCAAGCAACGGAAACCTTTTTATATGTCAACCTTGTTTTCATTAGTTTGTGCGCAATAATTGAGGTACCCATAGCGAAGTTCGGCGAACAACTGAATCGGCTATAATTACGATAAACGCTTGTGTGCTTCGGGCAAAGGTTGGCGTCAACCCCCGCGGGACCCTAACGACACGGTAAAGGTAATTATGGGCGTGGGAAGGTACAGTAGGCAGCCAGGTACGGTGTTTGGAATAGGTAGCATTATAGCATAACTGACTTTAATACTAGTCAACTAATACGTATGACCTCCATCCAAACGTTGTATTCTTATATTCTGTTTATCTATTTAAGATTTTAATGCTAACAGATGCGACTAAAATTTTGAAAACAAAAATTTGAAGCCAGGCAAAGTTTACGAAATTATTATTTTTTTCTAAATCGATAAGTCTGTGTGCCTTCTTCCCTTTGAACAGGGTAATCCAATGAATTATTGTAACTTTTTTCTAACATCTTGAAAACAATAGATTTCGGCAAAGTAATGTCTGACTCTAATAACTAAGTTATAAACTGAGCTGCGCACTCAGCTGAAAAACGGACGAAGCTCAATTCCACAGGCTACTGATAGAGGGCATGGCAACTGCGGGAGTACCGACACTGTTGTCACCAACCCATGGGTTGACTGGCAGAGAATGCCCATAGGCATTAAGTCCGCCCTTTGTCACCTCAAATAATACGGTGTGTAAGCTTTAAAGTGTTAAGTTTTTTAAATAAAATAATTAATGAATCCGTCTGCCCAGCACGGTGAGTATGGGATTTTATTTACTAACATGATTGCTTTTGTTGGCGCTTTCATGAAAATACCTTATACAGGCCTGACAAAGAAGAAGATTATATTACTGATACATTTTTAAAGAAAGAAGCTCTTTATTTCTATACAATAAACTTCAAAAACAAAATCAATATTTTTATAACAGGAGTACTCGACTTATAATGTTAGTTGCAGCGGATGTACGCGTTACAAGGGCCGTGTGAACGTACATGCATCTAACGTTAAATTAATTAATCGTTTTAGGCTGCGTACACATGGGCAGCTAACACAGTTGTTTCAATCTATCAAATAGGAAAGCAAGTTTTATTTCATTGGACAGCCATTGTACATCCCTGTGTGAGGTACTGGACTTCACATGTTGTAAAAAAAATCAATAAGGCTTGTCTAGATCGCTGTTTAAAATATCAAAGGAACAGGTGCTCTAGCACGGTTGTTATGGTATTTTCTAGTTGTAGCATATGAAATGTGAATATATTACAAAAGAATACACTAGTAATTCATGTATAGTTTAGTATAAACCATAGATTCCCAACGGGGGCTATAATCGAAATATTTATTATTGTATTTAAGTTGTCATAAAGTTTTTCAAACGAAGCTCTAAAACCTTCTAGGTTACAAGAGCATTTAAATTAAATGCATGCTGATAAGAACCAAAACATTTACCCTATCCTCAAGGATAAGCAATATTTTAAACAACCTTTTTGCGTCATCTTCTAAACAAAATGATGATGGCCTATGGCCTCGTATAACGTTTGATTGATAATCGCAAAAGCAGGAAAACCACACAAAATTGGCGAGGAATTAATGATGCCGGCAGTCAAAGAGACAATTTAAACTGTTCTTCATCACAAGATACGGATATCACCAGAAAAGTTCCTCACAGTCATATTTCTGTGCAAAGAAGAAGAAAAAAATGGTACGTTTTTAAAAAGTCACTATTATTTTTCCAAGACAGCCCTAAAATCTCAAATATATAAAATCCTAAATGCATCAACAATTATTATGAAAGGTGATAAGTATTAAGTAATAAATTTGACGCGTTATTAGAGTTGAAGAATAGCTTCTTAACTTTTTGCATATTATGTATTTCTACTATCAGTGTGTATTATGATTGTTCAATTGAGTTTTTATTTTTTTTATGATCACTTACGTCATATATATACAGTATATACAGTCATTTACAAATTTTTAGGACAAAGTTAAAATAAATTACAAATTATAAAATACAAAAAAAAAAATTATTTAAGTTTTTATAATGAAAAGTTATTTGCCATATCTTACTGCACTCGTGTTTAATGTAGCTCTTCTAATCAAATAAATGTATTTCATTACAAAGCATAAAGTTTGTGAATCCCGTAAGTGGCGAGCATTAGCCTATTATTTTTTATTCATTTTGTGATTTTTTTTCAATTTTTATTAGCAATTTTACTGTACGTTTGGTAGCCGTTTTAATAATTTTACATTATGATTTTTAATATACAAATAAAGTTCTAAGCCAATTCCTGCCCTTGTTGAAGGGTACACAGGTTCAGGAAAGTGCCTCTACACTTTCCTGAACATTTAAATTTTCACCTCCTAGGATGCACTGCCACTGTCGTTTATGCGACTTAATCTAAATGACCCACCACAAGTCACAAACGAGACAACCAATAATTTATGTATCAAATATTTGCTTGGGGGCTAATTTCTATTTAAAATATAAGGCGTCATAAAAATATAAGACGTAGTTCTAGCTTAAACTTAGTCTGGGATCGATTTTGATGTTATTGCAAAACAAATACTAATTTATAATGCGGTTTTTCACCAGTGCAGTTAAATATAAAAGTAAAACTAATAAAATTCGTACAAAGCGTGTTATGTATTGAAATGAATGTGAAATCCGTTAAAGCGGAAACAAACCGATCATCGATTAATGCAGAAATAATATATTCATTTCGCGTGACAACAGCCCAGCCAGCGCACGGGCGGAAGCGTAACAAAGTCACTCCTTTATTAGCAGCCGAGGAAAACATTTGATGATAATCATATTTATTTTTTACTGTCAACGTGGTTCCGGAAATCGATCGGTTGTTACAATGACCTGAAAAATCTCGTAGTATATTTGTAGTATGGTTTATATAGAATTTTATAATAACAAACCATTGGATACGTAGCCTGCTAGCTAACAAAGGAGGTTCTTTCGACCGAATGATAGCGGAAAATCTATCCTAATTTGCGGAACCGGAATCCCATAGACTAGTAATAGGGAGGGCCATCACTAGCACCCTCCGTACTGGAATTGCGCTCACTCATCCACTTGCCTAGCGTGGTGAATATGCAAACCTTTCAAGAAATTTACGCCAGTTTTGGAGCTTTGGAGACGCCTAAAGAGGAATCTAATAGCATTAAATAAAAAAAAAATAACATGTCATATAAGCAGTCACGCTTATTACACACAGGGAGACGCAGTTATTACATAGTAGGCACGAATGAGCGTAGCTCTAAACAAACCAAATATTAAGCCTCGCTCGTTACCTAAGGTAACTATACGTAGTTTACAATTGAATAGTTTAAATTTAGTGAAATTTTTACACAATGTGTTATTATGGCGGATATTCTAATTATAAAAACAATAGTAATAATTAAGGTTACTGTTCCTCCATACAATTTTTTTAGTTAAGTATATTATTTGATTAATTTTCGAAAATTTTCCATACCTCGTTTGATAATTAACCATTTTACGATACAGATTCTACGATAATTTGTAAAAATTGTAGTGATTTTGGCAAATCTGTATATGTTATTAACTGAATAAAACATTTGTCATTTGCGCAACAAACAAAATTTCATCCTCGGGTCATTTACGTTTTTACGTTCATCGAACCAACAAACCCTATCCATGGCGACCATCTCGTGCTGCGGTGACGTGGCTTCAGACCATAACTTTAGCCTCCCCATTGAATATCAAAAGTATTGATCGTAAGATTTTCAGACGCGTGCCACAAACGACTACATAAACAAACTCAATCGTAGTTTACGTTAGTTAGTCATATAGAAAAATCGGGATATGTTAAAAAAGACAGGGCTTATCGTATTGACTTTTCTTATAAAAATGAAAATAGAGTTAAAACCGACCTAACATTACACCTGTGATGTTAAGTGCCTACTGCAGTCCAAGGACACCGGCAAAGCAACTGCAATCGAAGAAAGTTACAGACACGTTGTCACTCAAGATGGAATGCATTACAGACTTCGATTGAAGTTATGGTGGCTCTTTATACCCTTTAAACCAGAACACACGAGTGGTTGCTGCTGCTTTCTAAAATATATAAGGGTGATACCTACCCAGGCAGCTCTTATGTAGAAAAGGAGTTTTACCACCTTGAATACATTATACTACCACATATACAAGCAGATGACCTACAAATTTACGTACAATCTAATATAGATGATCTGCTTAACGCGGTGACTATACTGAATAACAACCTAAAAGTAGTCTAAGATTGATCAATGAGTTTTGAAGTTTGCGTCAACCCAACGAAATGTCATGCAATACTCATTGGCAGCTCAAGAATGCTGGCTAAGGTCGATCTTGGAACCTTCCCTCTATTGAATACAATGGTATTTTAGTACCAGTTTCTGATTCGGTTAGAAATCTGGGACTGCATATGGATAAAACTTTAACCTGGAGCAAACAGACAACCGAAATCAGCCGCAAAGTCACCACCACTGCCACCTTAAGAACATTCTATCGTCTAAAACACTTTCTTCCCTACAAGACAAAGCTCATGCTTGTGCCAACTCAAGTTATACCCATAATTGATTATGCCGAAGTATGTTATCCAGATCTGAACCAAGATCTTCTCAACAAGCGAGAGCGCCTTCTTAATAACTGTATTCGTTTTATCTTTGGTCTTCGTTAGTATGACCACGTCTCTGAATTCCGTATTCGCCTTAAATGGCTTACTATCCAACAGAGGCGTCACTCTAGGATTCTAGTTACTCTCCATTCCATCCTTAATGATGTTTATTCCCCGGCGTATCTTCAAGAAAAATTTTGTTACCTTTTCTTGACCCACGACAGAAAGCTGCGATCTTCATCTAATCTTAAGATTAGTATTCCACAACACTTCACCGGTTTTGTCGGCAACTCTTTTAAGGTTCAGGCTATACTGACTGCTCTGGAACTCCCTGCCCGACGAAGTTAAGAAATCGGCAAGCAGGAACTCTTTTAAAAAATTAGTTAAAGAACATTATTTAAATTTAAATGGACTTATTTAGTAATTATTGTGTTTCTTATTTATATTTATTTATCTATCTACATATATAATAGTATATTATTATGTATATCATGTATATTATATCATATTTTTCTTCATTAATTTTGTTATTTCGTATTATATTTTTGTTTATAGTTATTTTAAAATAATTTTATTACTTAGTTAATTTAATAAATAAAAACACCTGCTACGGCTATCTCACCAACCCATGGGTTGACTGGCAGAAAATGCCAATAGGCATTAAGTCCCCCTTTGTAACCTCAAATTATAAGGGTTGTAAGCAATAAACTTTTTTAAATAAATATAAAAATAAATAAATACAATAATATATGATACCAGATCCAACCACATAGTTACATGCTAGAAATTCTTACATACACTATAAAACAACAAAACATGAAAGTGAAAAAAATATATACACTGTATTCTCGTTCCTATCACTTCATACAGAGGCACATCACGATTGAGATCTGTTTGTAGGCATAGCAATAGCAATTCACCATAGCAATTTATTACTTTATAAATTTAATTTAGTGGGACATTTTACCGTTAATCTTACAAAAGAGCACAAAGGTTTTAGGAAAATAATAGTTCTTTTCCTAAAACCAGTTTGTGTTAATAAATGCCAAAAACGAGTATCCGCAACACAAACAAAAAAATAGCATGAACAACTTAAGTTGATTTTATTCCAAACCGGTTGCAGCGAATGCTATTAAGAAATAGCTCAATCTGTTATAAACATTGTCAAAGGCAAGATGGATATGAATTAATTACGGCCCATAACATTTACAGGAATTATCATCTTTATCACCAACACCTATCATAATAGCAAGTCCACTGCAGGACTCGGGTCCTCCTAAAAGTTTTCCATAAAGGATGGTCCTGAATATACCTACTACGTGCTCGGTGGTGAAGGAAAATTTCAAGCATTACTTGCTTTCAAACCCACTCAAAACTGAGTAGGCTTTTGCCCAGTAGTGGGACGTAACAAGCTGCCCTTTACATATTAAAACTTACTACACCAAATGTTAGAATTCTATGTCAATGAAAACCATGTAGGAGTAAAAAATATGCATTAAAAATGAGTCCTTAAAGTTAAAATATATTTTAACATAACTTTTTGACTGTAGAATTTAGTGTTTAATACGAAATCAATAGTAACTGGAAACCAAACTCTATGTTTACTGGTATCCATGAGGAGATCCAGTGAGATTGGAAAAGTGAGAGTGATTGAAAGGTGGCTGTCTTACGACTCTATCATGAGACCAACTCGATACTTGACCAGCTTCAAATACATGCGAAAGTGTGTAGTGGGTGAAATTCTACTTCTAGGATTTGTTTACAAACATAAGTGGTTGTACTTATCCGTACGTATCGAAGTTATGTAAGTTTCATTTGTACCGTAAATGGAGAGCTAATTAACGCATCTTGATGATGACATAGGGAGAGTGAGATATATGAGGATAGACGATGAGGTGTAATGGGAAAATAGCTTTTTTTTACTGTAAATTCCAACCTCACCAGCACGTGGTGCACTCTGCTAACAAAGGAGACCCTCACGACCGAATAACAATGGGATCATTCCAATTTGCCGAACCCAAATCCCAAAGGCTAGTGATTTGGAGCAACATCCTTAGTGCGAGGGCACAGGTATTACGCTAATCTTCCAAGAAATTTATGCCGACTTTTACTGGCGCTCTCTTGGAAAGGCGTATGTTCAACAGTGAACTAAATTAGGCTAAATAAGTAGTAGTTAAGATGGAAGGAGTCCTGTGCACAGCGTTGGCATTGCTAAGGATTTTTTGAGTGGGCAATAAAATGAAAAGTAACGCAATTACCGTTATAGTACTCATGTGTAGTATAAACATTTCGAATAACAAAGAAAATGCATTCATTGTTCTCAACTAAACCGCTTTGTCATCGAAGAAAATCTATATTATAGTTTCAAGGTTCTTTGTCTGCGTTTGTACATAGAGAATATCGACCAAACTTTACATAGCAACTTGTTTACTGTTGGGGGCGGGACCGCCCCTCTAGCGACCGCAATCGAGACAACGGGGTTGAACTGGCCAATCGTGTTTACGGGTCCTAATTGACGGCAAGAGTGATGCCTCTTCTATATAAAGGCACAGTTGATGTTTTTCAAATCAAAACATTTATTTATACAGGCTGTATATTTTGTTTAAGACATTTTTTTAATCGGTTCTGTACTTTCTGAGAATTACTATTTATTACGAAATAATAAATAAATATTATATGTAATATGAGAGAGAATCGCGTTTAATTTTAACAATTAATTAGCAAAGTTTCGAGTGCTTTCTTGCACTCATAGCTACGGAGACACTCAAGATCGAAAACAGGATATATATATATATATATATATATATATAATATAAAAAGAATATTTAAATTTTTAATTTTAAAATGAAAATTACACTATTTCTCCACACCCCGGGTAGACTGACAGAGAATGCCAAAAGGCATTAAGTCCACACTTTGTAATCATTTTCAAGGGAGATAGCAATACAGTTTAAATAAATAAATTAAATAATTATGAAAATTAATACAGAATCTTTATAATCGTTATTAGAAATCCTTTCGTTTTTACAAGCTATTTATTTTGTTATTCATCTACATGCATCAATGTTAAGATAAAAATGTGCATTACCATAACGTAGAGACTGTACATTCCTAAGTACATAACGACAAGTGCAATTGATTCCAAAATATAAAAACATTCATTATGAATTGTTTTAATACTATACATATTCAAAGCATTATCAATCTTAACTCTGTATTAAGGATGTCTGTTTTGCGGGCTATAATTCTACAAAAATATTTGACTAAATCAAAAACTTTCTGGCTAGAGATTTGCACGACGACGGGCAAAATGTCAAGGCTGCTTGGCGATTGTCAGCGAGGCGGTATAATAATATGTTATCAACTTATTAACACGACATTTGCTAATACGATAATTAAACATTAAACTCTTATGCACGACTAGACGATGTGCCCGCGCTTCGCTTAGAAATCCATACAATTCATACTTATAATAAAAATGCCAAAAAGCTTAACCACTGCGAACAAGGCTACTTTTTTTCCCGGAAACGCCATGCGAAAATGTATATAGGTTATACGAGTATAATAAGTTAACTAAAGTTTCTGATTAGGAGAAATGATATCACCGGATAATGCAGAAAAAAAAGTAATGTTGCATATATAATAAATAATTAACTAAACCAATTCTACTTCATCGTTACCGGCCTGTAAACAGTCAATTGCATGACAAGAATCCTACTGTAATCGGTACGCTCGCCAAGCGTATGCGTATTAATTTTCGAAATAATTAACCCCTCGCGAGGACTCGCCATCTGTCGGTAGCCTTAGTGAATTTCAAGACTTTTCCCTTAGTCGACTCATACGACACCCACGGGCAGAAAGGGGGTGGCAGATTTTTACATCGATACCTCACGACCCCAGAGCAGTACCATGTTACACCTTAGACACAGCTACATATCCCATCGGGTTTAGAGAATTTTAGATCTGATCAGAATCTATTTGTGATGGTTATTCAGCCACTAGTTGGAGAACACGGGATAATTTGATTATGTGTCACAAATAAATGTTTTGTATGTATATATATATGAACTAAATACTAATCACCACGTAACTTCAGCTATCGTGGTGATATTGCGATATCCATTACCCGTCCTCTGTACACAGTGTAGGCACAGAGTTATCTAGTAAAATTGTAATATAAAAAATAAAATTATCTTGTATATTTGTATATATATATATATACAAGCGGCATCGCCCGCGGGGTTACAAATTTTGAGTCTTAGCTCTTAATTGAGATAAAAAGTATCCTATATCTGATTGCACGGTATAATCTTCGAGTATATCTCTGCCTAATTTCGTTCACACCTGTTTGGTCCTTTAAGCGTGATTGAGCGACAAATAACAAGCTTTCACATTAAAACATTGCCCATTTGCATTTGCAATGCACTTCTGGAATCACAACGATAATTTTTAAAAAACGTTCACCAAACCCCATGTCACCCCGTCACAAAAAAACATGTACTGTGCGCGTAAGTGACTGTTTGCATACTCCTAAAAAATTTACTCTAAAACGTTTATCTAAATACATCAATTAATTTTCAGATTAATGTTGATTGATTATAATTAACAACAAAAATTTAACCCATAATAAATTACCCAGAACGTAAAAACGTAAAGCATGAAAATTATTTTATTTACAAACCTTGGTCGTCGTTCAACCTTCAATTACAAGTGTAACTACTGTAACTTCGAACTTGGTAAACATTTTAAAATTATCTATCGTATTAGATATTCAATAATGCAGAAAGATTTTTTATTATCCTGTTTGGAACTAATTTAGATCCTTGAAGTTGGTAAGTAGGTATCTAGTTTCTACCTTGAAATCTGTGTCAATTTTTTTATTGAGTTACGCTTTTATACAATACAAACTTGGCATTGAAAGATTTCTTGGCCAATAAAGTATAGAGAAATTTGCCTTGAAAATCTGAATGAAAACCGTGTGGTAGCGGCCTTACAATCTCCAAAACCCCTTTCTTCCCGAGGGTATAGTAAGAGGCAACTGAGAGAAAATTTCACAATTTAGTTGCCTCCAATTCCCAAATACAAGCTCCGGTAGTAAATACGGCGACGAAACTCTCCACCCGTTACACTCTTTCTCCATAAGAGGCAAAAAGCAAGTAAGTAGTGAGCAACACTAGATGGAATCGAGGTTAGTACTAGTACTCAAGATTATTTAGATATTGTGAAATAAATATCTATGAAACAAATAAAAAATACTTTTTCAAATCTTAATAATCCAAATAAAACAAACGCCATCGCAGGATCTCATAACTTTAGCTTTAGCTTAGGAAAGTTTTACGCGAAAATATTATTTCTGGTCACGTAAGAATTACGTTAAGTTGAAAGTTGTTGTGGTTGCCTCGCGTGTAGCTATTCAAAGGGACTCACCCTTTTGTCATTGTTATTGTCTGCGTTGTGCCGATTTTAAAATCGACCGTATGATGTGTAGGTTTATTAGCAATGCCATGATTTACATTTATTTTCATTGGTATTTACAAGTTAAAATCTGTCTTAAGTCTATTCTTGTAAAATTTGGCGCCTTATCCTCCATGCCATCTTCTTCACATTCACAAGAATTCATTGCATCTTTAACAATAAATAAAAAGGGAATCTTAGTTATGAAATTTCAAAGAACATACATTTTGTTTTAAATTTGGTAGGAAAAAAATCACCTGCCAATTAACTTAAGCAGAGGAAGTGTTGGCCACAATTCTATAAGTACGTAAGCAGTTAAGCAGGTAATGTTCAAAGATTATACATCATAACAAAGAACAATAAGAATGTTCCAACGTTTTTCCCATGCTGGAAAAAAAAGTTGGGACAATAGAAGTAAGCAGCAAAATGAAATAGACGCCAGCGATTGTATGGCGTACATGAAACTACTATCTGCACCCACTAGAAATATTTTTGAGCCAATACCGGCTTTATATCTCTACGTAATAGAAACACAAAGAAGTATTTTAATGTGAATTTTGTGGTTCGGCGTGCCAGTCGATTGTAGATTTTGCATGCCGATGGTGTTACGTAGTGGAGTGCACCTGTGCAAAAGACTGCGCGAACCAAATTGTCCGCAATGCCTTCAACCACGTCGTTGTAGTAATAGAAACAATTTTTATTACGCACTAAGTAAATGAAAATACATACAATATTATAATATTGTAATCAAAACGTTATTTTAAGAATTTATTATTATTTAGGGAACACTTATACTCATAAATTACGAAATAGCCTACTGTCCATAAGATCAACTATTTTAATATTCAAAAAGTTCTTCAAAAACTTCTCTTTTCTTCCCCTTCAACAAATTTGTATTTTGGTCGGGAATTCCGCAAGTTGCGGAATCACAGAATTGCACTACACTATGTATTTGTGCTTTATTTTTGCATATATTTAGTATTTTGCAACAACAATCCACGCATACAATATGTATCTTAACAATTAAATTAGTTATGTAGCAATTATATTTGAAACACTGATAATATTATAATATGCGTAACTCCGCGGTTCTGTTTTCCTACTGTTGTCTTTATTAGATAGTCTGCCCGAAATCAAAAGTAGGTCAAACGAAATATACTAACAATATATGTACTAAGTACTTATCATGTAGCGTAGGTAGTTATACGCTATACCTATGCTAACTAGAGTACATAATATTTACTTCAGCCGAAAGAGCCTCGTTTCAAATTTGCGGTAAAATTAGCTTAAAGTCTTTTATAGTTATATATAGTCACCGACAAGAGCCCATGGCTTCGCCCTTATGATCACAAATGTTGTCGCAAAATAACTCATAATGGAAATCAAACGTATCCTTTTTCTCATGGCAATATCTACATCTCCATCAAATTTCGTTCATACATTTGAAACAAAGTCCCATCAAATTGAAATTCTTGAAATTGCTATTAATTTAAATCATGAACGCATACATTATATTACAAGAACTTTATATAAATAGTACAGATGTGTGTTAATAGTGAAAAAATATTTTATTAATTCAACTTCAAATAAAATGGTTTTTATGCAGCCCGCGACAATCTTAAATTAATGCTCAGTTAGACGAACGAATTCACTAAAATTGTGTAGTCCGACGAAAATTGTCCATCTCCCGCAATTTGCTCAAACGAATTCAATTTACCGCTTCCAGCAGTTTTTGAATTAAAGTTAACCTAACCAAGATTTTATGTAGTAGTTTTAGGTTTATGAGTATGTGAAAGTAAAATATTGTTTGAACCATGCTTAAGTCAAAGACAGTGGTCAACGAAAAAATTGTGACGGCAACTTGTTTACGAAACGATAATAGTACATATTTCGAGGTAAAATCATAACATAAAACACTTAATTTTTTGTATCAAGCTCATGCTCAGTGGTCAAAGAAAAAACCGTAACGGAACCAACGTGTTTGTGAAACGTTGATAATATATATTGCGAGGCAAAAACATAACATAAAACGCTTAATTTTTTGTGTCATGCTCAGCGTGGAAGCAAAAAATCTTCATCGTCATCGTCTGTCTAGTTAAGTCCATTGCTGAACGTAGATCTCCCCGAGACAGCACCACCAAACTGGCATACATATCGTGGATGGTCCATCACCCGGCTGTGAGTTATGCGTTTGGCAAATTCGGATGGATATTCCACCATTACTCGGTCATCAGAACCTCGTTTCTTTACAAGCAGGGTACACAACGTGCCGGAGAGGTTGGCATTTGGAGAGAGAGAGAGAGAGATGGTATATTTATTTACTTATTTATGCTTTATTGCACCGAAAAACTGTACAAAGGCGAGCTTAATGCTATATGGCATTCTCTTTCAGCTTAACTTGGGTAAAACAGAGTGTGTTTTAGGGCAGTCAAGGTAGTCATAAGCGAAGCAGGACTAGATTATATATACTAATATAATGTTAACAACATATTTAGAAAAGAAACAGACTACATGTATTATTTAAACATCCGTACACATAAATTAATATACTAAAACATTGTATATGTTACAAAAACACATACATGCATACACACTTACGCACATGTAGAGAAATATATAACTTTGTAATTACATATATATAAATAACCACATTATGAAATATATATAAAAAGAAACTACAGATGTTACTCAACTTTGTTGGCTTAGAGTGTGCTCGAGAAGTTATCTTTAGAAAACATTTTTATTGGGTTGTTTTCGCAGGTCAACAGGCAAACTGTTCCAAAGTGTGGTGGCATATTTTCCCTTTTGTACCCTAAAAAATTCTAATTATGTGTGATGCTCTTCCTTATCACAAGTCTGTGAGATTTGCGTTCGAAAACTTTTGATGTATCTTCCACCATCAGTCGATCGCTAGTCTCGTTTGATAACCAGCAGGATAAACCGCATGCAGGTGAGGTCGGCATTTGCAGAAAATGAAAGGATTTTGCTTCGTTTGAGGGTGGATGTGCCGTATGTACTGCGTATGGGTATTGGCGACACACGGATGGGATTTTGATGCAAGTACTGGATTTGCTTACTTCCTATCGGAGATTGTTATTAGATTCTTATTCTTAAGAATCGGCCTATCCCCACTGCTGGCCATAGGCCTCTTCCAATGAGAGTATTTGCCATAATCACTACTTTTGGCTAGCGGGTTGGAGATCGTAGTACCAGACCCCTCGCACGTTACTGCGCGTCACGTTATTTCGCTGTCTTTTTATTCTTTTAATCTTTCTTTTAATTGACTCGCAAGACGCTTACGGGAAAAATTATGTTGCAGATTTTCCAAGGCGCACTAATAACCTACCAGTACACGGTAATTGGTTTCACTGTCTGGAACTACATTTTATTAACAATTCAGGGAAATCTCAGTTACCATTTTCTTTGTCTTAAGAATGCAAGTTAGGTAAAAGCTATAACCAACAGTATTAACGCGAAAGTAACTGTGTTTGACGGACTGATATGTTTTCATAGCTAAACCAATTTTGATTAAATTTGGTGTAGAAATACCTTGCACCCTGGGAAACTACATAGGTAATTTTTTTTCCGAGAAAACCGCGGGTAAATTTACCACGCGGACGTGGCCGGAAACTGTTAATAATGTAATCGGAAACAAACACTTGTTCGTTATTCAGTCCCAAATTAGAATTCTCAGTATCATACCACTAACGTTCGATTTGAAAGAAATTCAAATGCATAGCAGTATTCGAACCTTCAACCCTCAAACGAGAAGGAAGAAATAATTAATAATATAACTTCCTATTCGCAGTACAAAGTGAATTAGCCGATAGGAACGATATGCGTGGACAATGCGATAAGAATTCTAACTATCTCATAGCGGGAGACCATAATGATATTAATAACGCAAATACAGCAGAATATCTGTCAGTATGTGACATCAAGGCTGGTACTGATTCCGATGTAGAAGTGCGTAACATAGGTATTGACGTGTATTAAGGTTGGTATATTAATAATGCGTTGAATTATCAAATATATAATTATGTACATTACTTATATTATATAACCCATGTACCTAGCAAGGTAATATACTCCTTGTCCGTCTGGGACTCGTCAGGGTACTTACCCTCTTATATAAGGTATAGAGAGCCAGTATAAATATTTTGGGCTGTGAGGCATCTGTAACCATTTTTGATCGAAGTTGTTTGCCAGTGTTGTGTGGGCTCAGTGGGTGGACTGTTAGCTCGTCTCGTCGTCGCTTTCACCCCACACCAATTACATATTTTTTTGTTAGGTTAGGTTAGTATTAAAATATTCAATAAAGGAAATAACTCATAAAAAGTGAAGAAAATTCCTAGTGATTTGTGTACAAGATGAAAGTAAATGACTTCAATTACTAGTTACCTATAATATACATCAAACGCGTATATATTTGTAATGCGTAAGTGTTCTAATACAACGATGTCACCTAAGTTATTTAACTGTAAAACATACGATGACAATGTATGGTGAACATATTATTTTAAAAAGTACGCTCTCTGTTTACAAAGCAGCCGTTATTCAAAGGAATGACACGCTAATAGTAGTGTTACCAAACACTCGTTTGTTATCGGGACATAATTAATTATAAGGATTATTTTTAATTCACGGAACAATACCGCATCCTATTTTTGTTGATGGACTGGATTAAGTACATAAAATTCTGCTATTATGCAGAATATGAAGCCAACAATAATGAAAATAATGTTTAATAATATTTGTATTTAATAAGTGTATTATATTTTTAGGACACGAATGTGTAATAGAAGTTATTGAGCGTAATTATTTCACCTCACTTGTAAGCAATGGACCATGAAAATCCAACCAAACATGTCGAACCCAAACCCTACAGATTAGTGATGGACAGCAGAGATATCTCATGCAAGTACCGTTACCATTCTGACTAACCTGCCCGCGTAGCGTGGTGAATATGAACAAATCAACCATTCAGGGTTAGTCAGATTTTGTTGGCACCATAAGGAACACGTCGTACTATGAGATACATTTTGTATAAAATGTGATACTTAATTAAAATACAAAATACAATTTTTAAAGAGCTCTTTATTCTATGAAAACAGGAGTGCTCGTATTTTGACAATAAAATATACCCCATTTAAATGACCCGTACGCATATTGATCCTAGCATGCCTCAACTATCATGCCCTTCATTTAGTCGCTTGCCTGAAGTAACGGTACCAGTGTAAAATAGAACTGTACCTTTGTTCTTCCTAAACATCTCATTATTTAAATTTAAGTCGTGAGACGTATTTAAGTTACGTAATCCGAGTGATTAGGGCCAATCCAAAAATAAAAAGTTAATAACGTATCAGTTATTTCCATATCAATGTATTTTTATTGTTTTAATTATATAATAATAAATTCCTTGATCCTGTAATAGAATAGATAACAAAGCGTCGCATTGTAATTGATAAGCGTGTGGAATATGATATAAGTATGATAACTCATAGAGGATACCCTGACAATGCAAATGTATGTTTAATTTGCCTACGCGTATGACAGCGTTGTTTATTATTGACTTCGATGATGGGCCTTGGGTACTGAGTTAGAATCCCATGTTTGTGCCGATTACTGGTCTGCTTTGATTGTGTTATTGTCCTGCGACTTCATCGCATGATCTCGTCCAATACGGAGGATAAAGACGAGTAAGTGCCCCTATGGATACACTTGGCACTGTTATATCTCTCGCGCAGTTGATATTTGCAAATATTATGCAATAGTTAACGCCATGGTTTAAATTGGTCAGAAGTACATCATCTTTATATTCAATAATTACACACGATTAACATACGTAGAGTGTGTTTGGGCATCAAATTCTAAGGTCCGGTATGCACTGTAATAATTCGCATCCAGCCATCACATAAAAGTTATTTTATGACGGATTAAAAAAGGTATTAGAATACTTTCTTCATCATTATCATCATTATCGTCATTACAGCCCATCACAAGCCACCTACAGAATAAAGGCGGCAATTTGCTAAACAAAGCTTGATCCAGAGCCATCTGCAAGCATCGACATCTCGCAACACTTGACGGGTGTCTCTCTATTCTTGGGGGTGGTCGTTCTACTTTGTGTTTGAAGTTAGCACGCGAGAACACTTACCTTACTTAGACTGCTGATCTCATTGTTGCAGATTCTATCACGTTGAAAAACATCGAGCATAGCCCGCTGAGGAACTTTGAGCTTTCTCATGCAGGGCTTCAGTAAAGGAACACGTCTCGGTTTCGTTTTGCAACACGCACTGTGTGTATACTTTCATCTCATGGTTTTGGGGGTACAGATACTTTATTTAACGATACTAAAATAGGTAATACGTAATTGTGATTTTGTCTAGGACATGAACAGGTCTCAAACGAACATTGTAGATTCGCGGAACCTAACCCGCTTCGATAGGAACCAGTTTCAAGAATGTAAACTACTAAAATACGATTTAGATATCCCACTTCCCAACTCTTCTATGAAATGACGATATATGAATGTATTAGTTACGAATACTGTCAATACTTTTATTACTAAAGTTAAAATTGAAATAGATTTAAATATGAAATAAATATACTAATCTATTATTAATAGATTCTACTCATCACTACGAGTATTCTATCACGACGAAACCAAAATAATTTATTTATATTAGTAATTAAAGTGTGGATGTCAAGGGGTGACAAGATACCTATCCTGGCATGAGTGCTTATATGTAAAATATCTTCGGAATACATTGGTTATAATTGTACTTTGCTTTAATAAGTATTATCAGTGCTTTAATAAGTTAATGAGTTCATATTTGAAGGAGGCACAAAATTTTATATTTAGAGTGTGTATCAAAATGATTGAGCATGTGTTTAATCGTTTTAAAAAAAATCTTAATAGTGGTGGAATAGTGGATGAATCTTTGTTCAGATTGCACAGATATTACTATCAAGAAATGATTAAGCTAACAATGCAACAAAAACACAAATACAATAAATACTGAAAAAAAGAAAAATGCAGCGAATAAATCCAAACGTATTCTTTGTTTTTTATACTTACAAAAAAATTACTAACTACAAAAAAGGTACACAAAATAATATGAATGAAAATTATAGTGTTTCATTAACATTACATGATAAATAAATGTTCCCAGTCACAGGGCGCGTCATGTCTCGAAACTTGGAACATCGGAGACGAATATGGCGAAAAACGTAAATACAAATGCGGCAATGCAGGATGAGTTGACCCTGGGACTCTAACGTGGTTTGCAAATATTATACTAGCGGAATGGTGGGTTTGGGCACAATGAGTTACTGTTTTCTGATATTATACACAACATTAATGACTACGAAAGTAGCTTCTGCGCGATTTAATAGTAACCGATTTTGCAGTTTAGTTATACGTCATAAAATTTAATTTACGAGATGGTATAATTTATAGGATAGCATTTCTCCATCATCAACCTATTAAAGTCCACTGCTAATCATATGGCTCTTCAAGAAAGCTCCAGTAAGCCCGAACGCCTTTCTTTGAAGATTTACCCATACTCACCTCACTGGGTAGACGGGTTGGTGAGCGCACTAGTGTTGCTGCCTCCCATCTTTGGTCTGTGAGATGTGGGCCACACTACATAGGGCACTAATATTGTAATCTACGGTCATTACACAATTACGCTTCTGTGCCCCAGCGATTAAAAAGCAGGAAGAGTTTTGTCGTGACTGTGGATCCATTTTAAGAAGACATGACTGGTGAAATATGCCTGGTCAGGCGCGATCTAAATTGCACTAAATCTTTTTTAACGCCGTCAGTAAAGCGTTCTCCTAGGTAGACACGATCTACCGAGGCCTACCTGGAAGTATTTTAACATACTTCGAATACCGACAGGCCGCAGTAGTGATTACCGTGTAGGTGGCAACCACCTACGTACCTATCTAGCGTACCCGTAATCCAGTTCACACGAAGACTGGTTAACACAGCACAGAGGAATCTATTAGTGTTGACTACATTATTAGTAGATTTAATTAGACATCGTCGCGATAGGATCTACAGCGTTATTCTTAGACATGAAAATGTTCGAAAAATGTTAGTCTGTAATCGATAAGTACGTATCATAGTTAACATCAAGTAACAAAAACCGGCAGACGTTATTGAAAAACAATCGATAACGTTGCAACATGCGTGATGTGTCAGAATCGTCGCCTCAGCAAGTAGTTAATAGATGTATTATCCACGGATAGAACCGTCTCATGCCCGTATTGTCCATTGTGCTCTCATTGAGCGTCACAAGTAAGGAATTAGGCATAATGCCTTACACTTCCCTTGACATAATTCTCAAGTGACTATTGGTCAATCGGCATTGTCACTCACTAGTCGCGAACATGTAGAGAGGACTATTCGTAGGAAGAGGATGTAATATTCTATTTCTTAGGGTTCTGTGTGTTTGTCTATTTGTACGTTAATTGTTCAAGCAATCTAAAAAGTAATATAAAAAGTTTACTATGGGAAATGCGAGTAAAATCTCAATGGTTTTTCAACATAATTGGCGCGACGGTGAAAGTAATTAGAAGGTATTGTTGCCGTGTGGTAACGGCGTAAGAATATGCCACCCCCTTTCTTTCCGTGGATGTCGTAAGAGGCGTCCCAAAAAACCTTGAAAGTCGTAATTTAAACATCTGAGAACAGGATGGGTAGGTAAAATTTTAAACATTGATAGACCAAAATGGCATATGGCGGTGGTGGAAGAGAATCTGCCACCATTATCTTATCACATAAGTAAGGAAATACTAGAAAAAAGTATGCCAGATCTATTTAAGTCAGAATATTTTTATCTAGACAGGTGCCGGGCAGTGGGATCTCACGTGCGAAGTGTCTGGTACCTAACGCGATTGCTAACTCGCTAGACAAGCGGACTAAACTAAAAACGTAATGAAGAAGCCTCAGTCCAGTTGTAAACTACTTATCGGCAGTTAAGGAAGAAACGAAATTGAAAAACGTACACAAGTGGCCAGGAAGCAGCAAAAGTCACCAAGATATTTTAATGTTTATATGTTTTAAGCACATCATTATTGAGAAGTTTCGTAAAAAAATATCTTTGATTATTGGACATGAATTATAAACAAATAAATGAATGGTGCACTAATCGAATAGTTTTATTAATCACAAATCAAGTTTACTAGAAAGTAGGCCGTATGCTAGATCTTTTCCGGCTCTGATTTTTCATTACCTACTACACCAATAACTCCCGGCACATTTTTACACTAGCCATATCTTATGAAGCTTTCCAAAATAAATTTATTTCTGTATGAAAATAGAATACCTATTAAGAATTTAACTACTACACTAAAATAAACCTTTAATTATCTTTTATTATGAATCACACATGCGAAATCTTTTAATCTAAGAATTTGCAACTTCTACTTACTTAGAACAGAGAAGTCTGTAATTACATCCATTTTCATAAAATTTGTAATGTTTTTGTTTTCACTTTGAATGGGTGTTTCAACCTGTCACCCATTTCTTTTGCACTATTTTGGGTAACTAATCCGGTGCAACGGGACACAATTACACTGATACATAATTATTCACATCACTAAAATAGCGTAAAGTCGGTATCACTGCTTGAACATTTTTTTCGTGTTTGTATTCAATTCAATGTGATACAATCGCAGAACTATCGTACTGGATTCATTCAACTCGTCGAATCATGCAGTCTCAAATGTCAATTACCATAATCAACTTTAACAAGTACGTTAACTTCGTATAAAGTTCCGTTATCAATGTCTTGCTAAGTTAAACACAATTATAAGCTTATTTTACTAAAATATTTTTGTAATCAAACAACAACGTCCTTTGAAATCTTAAGCTCCCACGACATAAAACAGTGGCGAAACGTCACCCCGACTAACTAAACAGGTTTTTGTTTTTTTCTCGTGAACAGGTCTTACCACGTGATCAATTTACTCAACGTAGTTCGAGATATTGTCGCTAGATGGCAGAATAGTTAAATAAACGAAGTAGGAGAAAATGTAATTAAACTTCGGATTTTTCAAATTAAATTAACCATTAATTTTTTAGTGGCATTCAAATCAAAATTCCTTTGAAATAGAATTAATTTTTATGTTGATTACTAGTGGTGATAGCAATTTACTACAACTTTGCGTTGACAGATTTAAAACTTGTTAATGAAAATCATCAGTCCGTACAGACGAGGTAATTGACATTTAATAACATAAAGATACCTAACCTTCACTAGTAATTGGCGTTTAAAAAAAAACGCCATAAAGGAAAAGAAGAAAGAACCTAACCTAATTTCTAACTGAAAAGGTTCTTGGGATGGGAATTATTTATTTTATTATATAAATAAATAATCTAAAGCACCTAAATGGAAATAATATGCCAGTGTTTGTAGGCATAGGTATATCTTCAAAGCCATTGTTTTTTCTCCATCGTGAAGCGATTAATAAAGTTATAACTTATACAATCCGCCGTCATTGTTTTGGTTATGCTCGCTAATCAGTGTCTAAATTACGAACCATAACTACTTTTGCGAATATGAACTTGATTCTTTGATTGTCCAAAACATACATATCACAACAGACAATATTCTGTGTGTGTGTTCCTTTTTTACTCGGCTCCAGAAGTATAGATTCGACATCGAAATCATAATTCGTTTTTAAAGATATTCTGTCTTTTGTTTTAGTTTTAATTGGTCTTTCTGGTGTTACTTCCAAAACTGATATGATTTTGGCAGAATTCTATTAAGAGGCCATATATGAAAGAAAGAACGAAAGAAATTAATAATTTTTTAATCCTAATATAGATATATTAGGATATAAAAGTTAAAAGTAAATGTGACTACATTTTAAAGCCGGCAAGCGCCGTGCTGCTCCGGTGCAGGTTGACGGACTTCACATACCTTCGAAATAATATTTTTTTGTTATTTCTCAGATATGCAGGTTCCTTCAGGATGCATTCCTTCACCGCGGAGTACGTGGTAAAGTAACATAATCTGTAAATATCCCCAGCGGCATAAAGACTTCCTCATAACATTTGAGAGATTGTTGAGGTCGCTCAGCAACGTTTATATAATCGATTAATATTAAGATTATTATCGATTATATAAACGTTGCTGAGCGTTTCTATTAAGAAAGCCCGAAAAAATAGAGATATCTCCGACAGATGACGGACAATTTCAAAAAATGCTGGACCGAATATATGCCGACTTATGACGGGCAGCAACGTCAAAGGTGTGAAGCGTCTTCTTTTGCAAAAGACTGTTAACTAACACTGGTAATCTGTTGTCGAATTCTATACTTGGACTAAACATGTATTCTTTAATGAGTATAGCCACATATTTTAATTTTTACTACGAACCCAAAGACTTTATCAACCGTCCGGCACTTGCCTTTGTAGTAGCGGAAGTGACAACATCCTGCGAGCTTTGCAAAGGAGGAATGGCGCCTGCGTTTTATTTGGATTATTACGTTTTTAATGTGGTTTGAAAAAAGTTCATTTGCCACGTGAAAATTATTTCCAGGATTTTCAAATACTTCTGACCTCGAGTACTTTCCACGCCGATGATCACTGTCAAACACTGAAGCTGAGCCCTGAAGTCTCGCCAAAAAGGTTCCTTAGGCATTATTGTTTTGGAAACCTACAAATGTTCGAATATTACTATTACCATAGATTATTGACGAATTTAGGCACATTCGTCAAGTCGTTACCTTAGCAACTTATTGACAAACAAACGCGGCTTGGATACAGAGTACAACAGTAACCAGTAAGTCATTAAAAATCATTATTTTATTAATTTTTTTTGTGTTATGTTGTAATAAGTTTTAATTTCCTTAATATATTTTGTATAGAATCATTTTATCAAATAAAATAATTAAGTTATGTATTTCGTTATCATACCAAAGAATACATTGAAACATTTTCATTAAACTTAATTATTTCTGATCAAAATCTATCACTGCTCTTCCTTATTATCCTGGCCAGCGTGGCAAATCTTCTACGTAATATATGCCGTTCTTGTTGGTGCTTTTTAGGAAAAGCCAATGTCTCAGTGGAAGTATGGGCTGCATTCAAAGATATTAAACTATATTCTGGTGCAGAAGAAGAATAAAAAAACCTTATATTTATATGTCTACCAATAACAACACCACAGACACATTATAAAGAAGAAGATCTACTGTAGAACTGAAAATTATAAAACAATAAAACTGAATTATTGTAGATATTTATGATTACATGATTCTGTTAGAACGAAATCTTACAAGTGAAATACTAGATGGCGCTATCGTAATTTTTATGTAATTGGGTATTGTCGTAGTTACTTAAGTAAAAAAGAAGCAGGTTGTAAATGTCTCCTGCTGGGCAAGGACCTACTCTCAACTATTTGAAAGAATTTTGAAACCGGGAAGAGATAATCGAATGCGTTTACAGCTGCGTTGTCACATCTGAAATCTAAGATAGAATCCCTCACAGTCTGTAATACTGTACTAGGCTCTTTGTACTCTTCAAACCGGAGAACAGTGGTTGGCCTGCTGATTAGCAGTAGAAATAGGTTGGAGGGTGGTGCTTACACTGACGGCTTATTTAATATTTCCCAACTTATTATTTACTTTAATTTTAAAAAAGCGAATGAAATTTTTAAAATTAATATTGTCTGTTACGTTTCACGGCTGAACAACTGAACTGATTGGTATTATCTCCACACTTTGATTGCTGAGAGGCATGTAGGCTACTTTTTATCTCGGGAAAGCCGCGGACTTTTCAACCCGACGAAGAACCGGGTAACTACCACCCGGTTCTTTAAAAATAAAAAAACTAAGAAAGTGCATATCTTAATGGATCTCAAAATTTTATGTAGGTGCAATTAAAAAGGGTTTTATTTTATTAGTCATTAGATCACCAGCTACACTTATTATGTTATATGTAATGTAGATAAATTATGAATTATAGGAAATTTTTTTTTACAATATTCCGCAGAATACATCAAGAATTCTTCGAGATGCCAGAGTTAATCGAACAAATGTACTGCTCGCAGCAAATCGTCATTCCGCCTAAATTCCCATATATTTTAAAACGCTTCTGCAAAGGTTGGTAGTTGTAATTAATTTTATATTTGTAGTATATCGAGTATTATAATTTTATTGTCCATTGATTTTTTCTCCGGAGAGGCTTGACGTATAAAGTAAACACGCTGTAGCAACCTAAATGAGAGAATAATAGAATACGTTGTAGTCTTTGTTCTATCTCTTCACGTATGACACGTGAATTTTCTTTCATGGAAGATTCTTTTCCTAATAACAAGATAAATTTTTTATTTATTTATACGTACTATGTACAGTGTAAACGATTTAAGTAACAAAATTCTACATTTCAATTTGGAGATGATTTATGCGGCGAAGGTAAGGAAAACATAGAAAAGGTCTTTGTTAGGAAGTTAACAGACAAAAACGGTGAGATATCCCGTTGGTACAGAATAAATAGTGTTAAGAATGTCCAGAATTCAGAAGCGCACCCGCTTTTCAAGTATTTCGGCGAAGCCACTTCAAGCTTTACTATCAAGTAATCATGAGAAATTACTCGACAAAGCACACTTAAGCATAGTTGTAGTATCCAGCTAGGAGCTTCGATCTTACAATCGATATCCTTGTAACGAGTTGGTTTTCTTGCAAAAAAGTGCCCGAAGTCTCGTCGCGGCTCATTAAATGACGTCATCTGAAGAGCTTTTGTCTCCAAAAATATTCTCTCGGCTTTAGCGCATTGTGAATTTTTGGAGAGACGACTAGAGGCTCAACGGCACGCCTTCGGATATAGGCATAGCCCTTGTATAGGACGCTACTTGAGTAGATACATTGGCGGCCTCTCATATCAGGACTACTTATCAGATGTACTTACTATATTTATTACAATATTAATACCCTCTTGCCACCCCGGGTCTGGTTGGAATTGGGTAAGCGGCGGCTCGTAAAAGAAAGTTATATACATATATACGAGATTTGCTGTTATATTATTGCTGAGATAACATATGCTGTAGAGACAATCGGTCCAGGGGTCCTCCGACGTGAAGGAATCGTCCCATTCTCACAAATCTTTTTGTTTCCAAAAATCTTTCAAAATGAGACAGCCTTTGGCTAGCTGGTGTACAATCATTGGCTATTTAGTATATATTTATTTAAACACTCAAGCCTATCTTTCGCAGGGCTAGGCAGAGATTACAGATTTTCTAATTTTGCGTTACGTTGTCTACGTTTGAAACAGGATGTATAATTTCAGCGGCAATAAAGACACAACCCTACGATTTACTGCGCTGGTCATTCGAATATTTCAAAGCATTGGCTGAGCACCGTCCTCCTCCCGTAAAGCTTCGTCTGGAGTACCCTGTATACCACACTGAAGGCGGTTTGACTAGAGGATGCTTGAAGGTTTTAGTGCAGCAGGTTTGTAAATAGTATTCACTAACCATCTAACATCGGGGTGCTTACCCATTATGCCACATAAATTCCAGCACAGATTCGTTCACTGAATGGGATCAATACATGAAAACAGCAAAACTATTTTAATGTTATATTAATTGTCCATAAGTCTATGAATTAACGTCACTAATTATTCAGAAATAACAAATTAAACTATGCTGCACATATGGATGAAACTGAAATATGCGAATAAAATAGCAGACAAAAATTAGTGATAAAATAAAACTATAAATTTTTACTAGAGGGAAATATTCTGTGGAAATCTAATTTTTTAAGGTCAGATTTTGTTATGTTAGGTTTTATGTATGAGGGAACGTGCTGCAGGAAAATTTATTTAAACGACAAAAACTACGAATAGTATGCTTTTGAGTGTAGGGAAGAGAGAGGGGAAAGGCCTTTCGGCTAAAAAGGAAATCTGGGCTTCCGATAAATGTGTGAAAACAAAAATGATGATCAGGGCGAAAAGGGTCAATTGCATATATTCGTCGCCTGTAGCTATCAAATGTAATGGGTTCCTTTTAACAACAGTTATCGAGTATGGAAGATGTGCCGCTGGCGGTGCTTAAAAGAGCTTGGAAGGGCTTTTGCCTGGACTACGAAGAGCTAAAGAGGATCATGTGTCTCTGTGAAGTGCACTTGCGGGAGGATACTTTACCATTTTTACATTTTGCAGCGGTAGCTGGTGGACTGTTGACAAAGGTTGGCATTTTAATTTTAATTATTAATAGATCGTGAAAACAAAAAAACATGTTTGAATTTGTAACTTTTTCTTCTAATAGCGTCTTCCATATAAAGCTGATGATTTTTATACCTGTTTTATAGTCAAAACAGTTGATGATAATCTTTACTTAAAAGGGTAGCCCCTTTAACTAACTTGAGAAGGTCGAAACGGGACACAATTATCGCATTTTACAGACTCTAACTCACACCATGATCCTGCTATGTGAAACTCTAACCAAAGAACCCGACGGTGGCTCTGCTGCGATTCCGGTTGAACATTTTCTGACCATGTACACATTTCTGGCACGCATGGATGCTTCGAAAGATATCAAATATTCTAATGGGCATAGAGAAGGTACCAATATTGAAATTTCTATTCGATTTGTAGATAACAAAAAAACTTTCATAATCATTTAATTACTAAAGCACATTAGAAGATAATTTACACTCCGTCATTATCATTTATAAGTTGATCACAATTCCACCAGTAAATGAATATCTGAGCGATCTGCATCTACTTCTCGCACACTTATCCAGGCTGTCGCTCCATCGAATACTGTTATTCTCATACGGCCCTTTCAATAAAACATATGTCTATATTAACCGTGTGGTAACGGAAAAAAAAGGGGCAAGAGAATCTGCCACCCCATCTGACTCCGCGGTAAGAGTTGTTGTAAGAGTCGTAAATCTTGCCTGGTAAAAGTCGTAGCTTCCGACTGATTGCGGGATAACCATCTCAAAATATACTAGACCGATAATGCATAGATCCATGACTATTGATACCGTTCCGCTTTTACCACACGTGATGATTGCGACAAATCCTTCCCATGGAAGATCCGTCCTACATGTCGCCTCTATGGCACTGCTCCATTTTTTAACTTTCCATACTAATTTTAAATAAAACCTGTCTCCAGAACTTTAGTACATATAACAATTTGTTTTGTATGACAAAAGTTTAGTTGATCAAAGTTGACTTACACTGTGATTGCTCAGAATTTAGAAAGAAAACAAACAAAGTTCGAGACAACGATAACACAAATTAGATAAAAAAAAAAATTATTGGAAAGGGGGCAAACGAGCTAGCTGCTCAGGTGAGCAGCTAGCAAGTGGTTACTGTCGCCTACGTAGAGGTGCGTTTTAGATAATTTGGAGGATGGGAGGCATGATGGGGCCGGGGGGCCTCCGGTTACCTCACTCACCGAACGAAACGCAGAAGCACAAGATGCCTCTTCTCCACGCCAGTATTCTGTGAGGTCACGGTACTACTCCGATCGAGCCGGTCCATTTGAAGAAGAAGTAAAAGCTACCGCTTGGCGCTACCACGTACGGAAATTAACGTAGCAAGCATTATATACCAAATTAATAACTCAATCAACAATTTGGAAAGATAAACAATGTAGCCTTTTGCATTGCGTAGGTCGAACACCTCCACCAGAGCTCGAGAGTGAGGAAAGTGAATCTGCTAAATCAACAGAGGCATCGTCCGAAGAGGTAAAGTAAAAGTAAACATTTTTTTATAGAGCATTGGTAGCATAGTGGCCAGGGCGCTCACTTTAGTGTCATAGACCGTGAGTGACCTGGGTTCGATCCCCGGTGCCGGTACCACTAAAATTGTTAATAAAAATTGTAAGTGCTGTATTTACCACGTGCTCAACGGTGAAGGCAAACATCTTGAGGAAACCTGCATATCTGATATATAATAATAATTATTTCGAGGATATGTGAAGCCCTTCAACCCGTACTGGAGCAGCGTGGCGGGTCCTTCCCGGATCCTAAGCCCTCTTTGATACTAGTATTTGAGAAGGAGGCCTTTGCCCAGCCGCGGGCACTTACAGGCTGTTAATTTACTTTACTTTTTTATGAATTTTTATAACTGAACAACTTCAAGCGCTTATATATCCATAAATGTATATGACATATTGTCCAGCAAAAGTATTCCATAACTTCCTTTTGTAGGCTGCTACTTTTGATTGTTTTTGGTTTTTTTTTCAAACCTGATTACAAATGATAGAACTTTGCGTAAAAGTCTAATACTGTTCGGCTTTATCTTTCTCCGGTTAGTGTTAATACTTACATAAACTATACAGAGATTAATTTTTATTTAGATTTTTATGCGCACCTACCGGATAGTTTGGAAAAAATGGTTATGGTATATAAGGTATGGTGGGTGGTAGTTGTGGTGGTTTTCATAAAATTGTAAGTAAACGCAATATCTGTAGCAAATGTAAAAAATAACGTTCTGTATGGTACTAGTTGTTTTGAGTAACAAATATTACAAAACGCGGAGTTTGTTTGTTTGTTTTTTTGTATGATATTAATTGTGTTGCTCTAAGTAAACTTTGGTTGGAAAGAAAATGGTATGCTTTAGTTTTGTCTATTACCATAATACCATATCCTTCTTTATAATATTATTTTATCTAACTTATTTAAAAGAGCCTATCCCAATCCTAATCCTGTAGACGTCATCTGATGACTTTTGGCAAGATGACGAATTGGAGAAGATATTACTTATAGACGATAAAGTGGCCCACTCAGCGAGAATAAGCTTGAAACTCAACATGCCAATCATAGGCAAAATAGAAAGGTCGCCATCGATAGAGAGAGCGGGACAGATTGAGCGGGAGAATTACTTGCGAGAAAGGAAAGGTTGCCGTTTTATTTATAATGTCATTTTGTTAAGACCAGTCAATGTTTGCTCCACTTAAGGCGTTTACTTATTCAAGTGAATACCTAGATTTTGTGATGGTAAACTACAGTCGTAATTTAGAAGACAGTCTGTATGCAGTACTCAGAATCAATTTATCTTCGCAGGGTATTAAACTTGAGATCTTCTTTATCAGCCTATTTATGCCTGCGGGACATAGGTCCAAAAACGGGGGCAAGAAACGCTCGCCACGCTTGCCAGGCGGGTTGTACCCATACCCTCGCACTAGAGATATTACGCCACATCACTGGCTTGGGGAATTTGCATTTAGCGTAGACGAAAGGCTTTACCGTCGTCAGTCTGTTACCAGAGTCTTGTCCGTTTATTAGCAGGGTGCACCGCTTGCAAGTGATGTTTTTTCTGTATATGTTATACAGAAAAAAATTGGTATACTTCAAGTTAGAGTTAATAAGCTATAAAATGTTTGAGACTTTATAACAACTACACAAACTCACGGCTGTGGTCACGTAATCTGCCTACCCCCTGACATATTACAGGCGTGCCAATACACCCAATTATGGACAGTGTAGCTGTTCTTTGATAGTTTGTATTCAGAATCGAAAAGGTCACACACCGCTTTGCTGTCACAGATGGTACTATTCTTTAGTTCCGATAACCACACAGAATCGCCAGTCTCGTTTGTCAGTCAGAATCGTTTGTAGCACCACATGCATGTTGGGTTAGCACACGGAAAAAAGGGTGGAAATTTCAGCTTATAGCCGACAAATTAATGGTGGCGTTACTATCATGACCTGCTAGGACTTTCGTTTGCGTAACCATCTTATTTTCGAGAAATACTTAAACCCAGGTCGTGTTTATTAAAGACAAATTAATTCCAGTTCTACAATTATGTATTTAAAAAAAAGTTTCTTTCAGAGAGACCAGCTCCCGATGAGGAAGTCGATGTTAGTTTTAAACAATAATTATTATTAGTCGTGTTAAATACATGAAACTACAAATACATTTTTAAAATTCAACGTACTTTCTGATTGATATAATTAGGTTAGTTTGTGCAAGAAAACCGTGAGAAATAAAGTATTATAAGTTGAAAAAAATTTGGTGTGATGGTTGCAATAATCCTTTAAATTCCTAAAACCTTTTCCTTGTTAATTATCTACTTAAATATTCCAACATTAGCCAGTTACACTTTTGTCTGTGTTTGCTATAATAAGATTGTTCTCGTCTTAATACCTTTTTAAAATCTAACTGTAAATGAATACTTTACATTTAAATATAACAAAAGGACCCAACATCATGACGTAGAGCATGTAATAAGACAATAGTAATTGTGCTAATAGACAATAGTTGCCATAAATCATATAACATAATAAGTTAGAAGTTTATAGTAGTTATAGAAATTTTTAGATATTATTGATACGTTAAGTTTCTATAAACTTATGTACGATTTATATCGTTGGCTTGGACATACGGCGTCAGACTTGCCACCTGTCACGTTGCTCCAAATAAAATGTAGTAAAAAGTGAGTTACAATTACTAAAATAAAGTGTAGACCTGTGCTCACGTCAGTAATGGGTACAAGGTCGTATAAAAATTGTTTTTTAAAATATAGTTAATATAGTCTTAAGTGTGTTGAACAGTCTCGGTTCGAGATTTTCGCCTAAGTTAAAGATTAAGTTTATGCTGATTTAGATTTTGAATGTACCGTAATGTAGTATTAAAGTATAATGTAATATTTTAGTAACGCAATTACATTTGTTTTATGTTTGTTTAACTTAAAAGTTTAAGTTAAACTTTTTCTGTTTCAGAGAAAGCTGCGAGAATTGAGCTCTGCCAAAATGAACGCTGATGAGACGGCTAAGGAAGAAGGTCTGTCTGTAAATAATTATAATTGACTATAATTTTAATACATGAACACTGAGAATTAACACCCGTTTATTTTTCCCCAAGTTCACAGTTTTCCCCATCAAGGCCAAGTTTATCCATAATTGGCTTGATGGTATATGATATATTGAGATAAGATATGAGGCCCAAAAGTCCATTAAAAGATTTTAGGTTCAAGCTAAATTTTGAATAAAGCCTTTAAAATGTTTATTATTGTACTCACTGATTCAATTATCAAAACTTATATTAGTAGAATAATTTTCATTCACCTAGAATTCGTCTAGAGAATTGTTATTTGTTATAATAGTAAACTCAATAATAATCAGTCATTCTCATCGGTAACTCCGCCTATAAATATGTAATAATTATGTTTCAGAATTATTAAGTTTCTAATATTTCCCACTTCGCAGCCACGTGGACTATACACACTCCATAAATTTGATTGTAATTTGATTTGAGATCATATAATATAGAACTAATATAGTTGTAAATTGTGAACCAGGTGCAAGAGCCGTCGAAAAGAAGCAAGATAAAAAGAAAGATGGAGTGGTTATAACTCTCTACGACGAAGACGATGTTGAAATACCCTGCGAGATATATGGTTACATTATTCAATTGTCAATCACACTCTTGTACACAATGAGACAACATTTATATTCTAAAATGTGCCCCTCGGCAAGTGACTGGCCGATTTATTCTGAATATTTATATTTAATCATTTAATATTTTCCATGTAATTGCGTTTTTATTTAGTAGAGCTGGTGACCTCTCTTTACGTCTTTTGCCATATCTCCAAAGTTATTACAAGATTATAAACTTGTTACAATCATTAGGACAGCAGTAGAATTTTGCTACTGTTTGATATGACGTAGATTTACACCAGCAAACCCTTGTTTCAAGGAGGCAAAAATGTGGTCATGATTGCAAAATCAGGATATTAGCTTTGGTGATAACATATTATTGTGATAGAAAGTGATAAGAACGATCTGTACACTAAAGCTAAAAGTATCGGATACATGGGATTAGACTCCTCTTTCGATCAGAAATTACGTTAAATAAAAGGTGAAGGCGTGCTTAGTGTCTCTATAGTTGTTTGGATTTAAACAGTATTAATAATAATTCAGCACTTAGTAGAGTAAAACTTTTGTTTTGAAAAAAATTAATCAAAACCAAATCAGCATTATATGAGAAGATATCTCATATAATGCCGATTGGTTGCGGTAGCGGTAGTGGGTAGCTAAAAGAAACTGTAATAAGTTTTACATGGAATATGAAAGATATGTAATAACGCGGCACTTGTAACCTCTTAGGAGAACCAAAAAGAGAAGTCTCAATAGACGAAGAAGGACCTGAAATTAAAAGTGTAACGTCAAATGTTCAAGAACAGGAAGCAGAAGAAGTTCGCGATGAGAAAGTCCAACCACTAAATATAGCCGAATATGTTGCTGAAGTAAAATACGCTTTATTTGATATTAAGTGTGCGATGTTATTGTAGGTTTTATTATAATATATTGTTTTTATATCCACCGTCTTGAACCTTTTCACCGTTTGCTTTTGAGTTTGAGACTGGCAGGTAGGATCTTGGTCATATTTTGGCTTACTCACTGTAATAAATGTACATAGTCCTCTGCTAGACATAAACCACTTTACGACTTAGAAATAGTTAACAAACCGCAACGAATGGGAAGAATTTTGGTACCCGATGCCTCGCATCTTAGAAAGTGCTGCCACATAATACTCCTCATATAAGTTGGCGGGTTGGTTCAGTAGATTGTTATTCCGAATAGCAAAATGATTTGTTAGATCCTGTCTCTAATAGAGTATATTCTATAGTTATAAAATTACACCTGTTGTGCTTCTTCAATATCGTAAGGAGTTTCGCGAAAAGTTTGTAAAGTATTATGATTTTATTTTATTTATTATTTAGTTTCTTCGTTGATCAAAACATCTTTTAGTTTTCTCCTTCCTATCCAGTGCTTTAAAGCGCGAGAAGAGCGGCGTGCAGACTTAGAACGAACGCTGGAAGAGATCGCTGTATTGGTTGACAAATTCAAAACTGCAAGCTACGATTTGGGTTAGACATTCAAGAATTAAAATTTTATCAGATTTGTCATGTTATGTGACTTCTGTGCAGCAGTGTACATTTATTGAATGACACATGAATCCCTGGTATCCAGACTCCAATGACAGTGCAAATTATAAGTAATTACTTAACTTGTGCATCCGACTCTGGTGTTGAATATTCCTCCGACGTTTTCGTATTACATAGGATGAAGACGAGTGAGTGCCTCTGTGTTTGTGTTATATATACGAGACTATAATACATTCTGCGTAAAGGGTAATATCCGGATATAAGCCAGAAAATAAAAGAGTGGTTGAAATTGACTAATAGAGCATTATGTTGATAATTAAAACCTTACTATTTAATACTATAATCCTGAGCAACTGCCTATAGTATTTGGGAATTCCCGTTGAACAACATTACTATTTTAAAATACAATGTTATTTTATAGAATATATCTCAATAATAATATGATAGTGGGCACAATGCTAAAGTAATTGTGCGTAATGGTTTGGTTGAAATGTTCGCAGGAATGGTGGCAGGCCGACAGATGTCGACTACTAGCGGTGAATTTATCGTCCAATACGTAGAACGTGAAATCATGGAGAAAGTTGATGAGCAGATTGCAGTGTTACCTGATCCAGACTTGAAGAAGAAGAAGGTTCGAACATTTTGAACAATAATCGTATAATTGGTGTTGACTCAAATGAATGGCTTCTGCGTTGCGGATATCGGGTGTTATATTTTAATCAAGACAGATTTTTTTTTAATAATATTTAGTTTATGAATATAACTGATATACTTTAAATTTAATTTTGAAAATAAAAATTAGTCTGTGTACTTAGTTCCAATATTGAGAAAATTTTTAAACAATCAACGATTTTAAGTCTGTCAGTGTCTTTTGTGATATTGAATTTTTTTTTCAAGTTTTTTGAGTCTGTACAACCTAATAATCTTTCTAGCTAAAAAATAATATATATTAATATACGTATCATAAATTAAAAAAGCTACCAAGTCATGTCTTGAACATTTAGTCATGGACCTGATGATTTTCAATTCTACTATTAAAAACCAATAAAACCTTAAACATTCATATATTATTATACAAAAGTTTTATACCTTATTACGAGAAAGATATTTTAAATATTATTCCTTTCTTATGTTAGGCTAAACCAGAAGAGGTGGCTATGATTCGTGAAATTCTTGAGACGTTCCTTGAAGATAATTTAGATGTTATCGTGACTGAAGTAGAAGAAGTAGAAGAAGAAGAGCAACCGATTCCTGAGGTACTGAGCTTATCACACCTTTACTTATTCACTCTTAAGTGTCAATTATTATTGACGGCTCGGTGGCCTAGTGGTTAAGCGTTTAGCTGCGGCGCTGCGGGTCGCGGGTTCGATTCCCGCACGGGACTAGTATTTGTATGGACTACAAATAATGGTTCCCGGTCTGGGTGTTTGTCCATGTGTAATTCATGTATGTAAACTGCCTCCGCGACACAGGAGAAATTCCTACAGCGGAAGGTAACGTTTCTATAAGAATAAAAAAAAAAAAAATTAAGCCAGGAATTTTGATTACACAAATTAAAAAAAAATTTAAATAATCAGCATCGTCATCATCGTTCTGGTCCATCGCTGGTCGTAGGCCCTTCCTAAAAATTGCCAGCAAAAAATGATACCTATACAGTTTAAAGAAGTATTGTCCGTACTCACTACGCTGGGCAGTTGGATTGGTGAGCGAAGTGCCGATCGCATTTGTGAAGCTGTTCTCCATCACCAGTCTGTAGAATTTAGGTATCGTGAGAATTATATTACCTGTATTCATACAGGTAAAATAATTCTTAAAAAAGCTTTAAAAGCTTATCTTATTTTCAAAACATCTTTTAACTTACATGGAGTATTAAATTAAATTCATAAAAAAGACGTAAAGAGAGGTCACCAGCTCTACTAAATAAAAACGCTATTACATGGAAAATATTAAATGATTAAATTAAATTAATTTATTTTTATATTCCCGATAAATACAAGAAATCATTATGTGAACCAAATGAATAGTTCAACTATATACAATGATATTCACTGTTAGTTTCAGTTTTCGTGACGCTTCCGTTTCTAAACAATGTAAGTTACTCTAATACTACGAAAGAAGTTACATTCCATATTTTATACTACTTAGATAACAATGGTTTATGCTGTGCCCGGTATTGGACCTCCGGTTAGTGAGGATATCATAAAGGAGGTGGAAGAGTACGCCTTGGATGTCGCAAAAGTTCAAGGAGATCTTTTTATGCCGCGCAACATTCGACACTTTCTGTGCCCGCCCTTGGAGAAGTATACTTTTTTTTATTCTTCCAATTAACATTATTACGTACACACACGCACGCACGCACACACAACAAGTGTGACAAGTTGTCAGCCCGCCGCTGTTTTTCTAAAGCTGCACATAATATATTTTTTATTTAAAGTACTAAAATTGTTAATTGCAACTTTCAATTAAGTGCTGAATTTACTACGTGTTCGCCGGGGAAGGAAAATCTAGTGAGGTCTAATTGGTGGATATGAGGTGTCTTCCTACCTCGACTGAAGTTTTGACTGTTTTCCCAGATGCATCGAATACAAATTTGAAGACAACCAACCAAAGAAGGAAGAAGTACCTACTGGAGGAGCTATCACAGATTAAAGTTATTGTAAGTAGCGATTAGTAGAGAAGATTTTTTAGAAATTGTATGTTGGATATATGATTATATAAATTAATTCTGAAAAATCTTTTCTTTTGCAGTTTGATAATATCGTCTAAAATATTCATGAAAAATAAGCAAAGTGTATATTTTATGTCAAGTTCTTCTCCTTTTACACGTTGTTAGCTTAAAAATAGAAATAGTAAAGCATATTAATAAATTTACAAACCAAACTAGTCTACTTACAACAAATTTCTTTAAATGCTTAAAAAAATAGTTACAGCATTTAAAATGTCTCTTTGTTTATAGCGTATATACGTACCTACACTGACTACCTGTACCTAATGGTTGTATACTCTTTGGACTATACTTACTCAGTAACTTTCTAAAATGGTGGTCGGTATCATGTAAATTTACCTATAAACGTTTCAAATTTCAAAGCTTAATTGAAGGGTAGGGACTAGTAGAGCAACAAACATCTAGGGAGGTCCTAGGTTTTTGTTGCTCTACTAGTCATTTATTCAAGCCGAAAGTGATGATACTTGTATAGTCGTATCTATGAAAATATTCCACCGAGATACCCTTAAAATCCTCACAGGGTTTGGCACGACTCGGCGTAGTCAAACGCCACCCACAATCTACTTTAGATGGCCACGGATTTCTTTATAGTAAACGGCTGATGCTTTTCTAGTTTATATCATAGCATCAAGACTATTGAAAAGCTGTCTTTTTAGGATTTGTTCCTTATTCCACCGCTTGATCACAGGGTGAACCATTGTAACAATTATCAACTTCCTTAGTCACTGTTGCTCATGAGATACGCTGACCAATGAGTATCAGAGCGGCATTGGAACAGTTTATTACGGGAGCTGATGTATACAGAAGCGGCTGGTCACTGTACAGTAAGTATACTGTATTCGATTCAATGGTATAATCTATATCTCTGCCAAATGCCCGTTCAGTCTTTTTACATTTATTGTATTAAGTAGGATTGAACAACGCATATGGCACTTCTGGAATTATAATAAACATTATAAAAAAGTACCATTAATATCAGTGTAATTGTTTTTATGATACATCCATTGAAACATACAAAGAATTTTATGTGGCTATATAAAATTCTTAATCTCCCAAAAATGATCCGTCGTTTAATAAAAAGAAATATCCTTCCTATAGAACACTAACATACGGAAAATCCTACAACTAGTGGCAAGTTAAGAAATAATGCTGCCGCTAAATAGTAATGAAGTTAATATGGTTTTTTTTATGAAAGTTTAACACTGCTTGTAAAAGTTTCTACTTCACCTCTTTCGACACCCAAGGGAAGAAAGGGGCAGGTAGATTCTTACGCCTATACCACTCGGCAGGTTTTAGGTATTAGTATAGAGGTATAGATACCAGGTGGTCGACGGTGAAGGAAAACATCACACCTCTGTCTGTGTATTTCTCGAGTAACACCTTTATATTTAAAATAAACAAAAAATAATGTATAAGAAATAAACTAAATGTTCAAGGTTAAATAAAACAATTTAAACTTTACATTGTTTTTATTTTAATATATATGGAATAATAAATTAACCCCCATGTACATATATACCGAACTATCACCGAGACACGTTGGCTGCCTGCGGACCATTCCTGTCCCGCTTTGGCCCGGTCCTATTCTTCTATCGTTTTTAAAAATGAAAATACGATAATCAGGTTTTGAAATCTTTTTAACTGATCATAAGGTTTCTTTTTTGATTTGCTATCATGTAACTTTTAAATAAAAATTTCAATATTAACTACTACTTACACATAAAACAATATTGAAATTTCAAAATTAAAAAAAATTAGATAGCAGATATAGGATGCTGCAGTATGGACCAAGCCAAATCGCGACTTGGAACATCAACCATTGAGCATTTTATAGACCAGCAGAACGAATATTTTTTTAACTTTCCACCAAGATTTTACAGATTTAAATACCATAGCCATAAACCACTGGCACCTATGCAAATAAAATTAAAGCATTTTCTCTTACGTGGTTTCTGAACAGAACCATAGACATCGTCTTATCGCGATACAAGATTTTCGCAAGCAAAACTGAAATTGCAGCTCAATAACGTATTTACTTCAAAAATACGTCAAGACTTTTTCAATTTTACAGTAATCGATGTATTAGTTCGAATTCATATATTAAACATAACTGAAAATATTAGTCTGCTCAGAAACCAAAACACGCACACAATTCCGCGGATTTCTACATCTTACAACGGATGAAAGAAAATTTTATCTCATCCCAGTATACTTGGATTTAGCTCTGAGTGACTAAATACTATATACACAATAATAATGTCTCCAACTAATTCTTTCCAAATAACGGTTCATTAGAATTACAAAACCATCCCTGAACGCAAAATCTATACAAGCTCTTCAAAATGAAAAATAAAGAAGGTTTATTTGTTCAAAATGTACATATAATATACTTACAAGCGAAAACAAATGTCTATTCAATATTTGCAAACTCACCTCCGTTTAGGAATCAACGCTTAAATTACTCTAAGGGAACTTAAATAATTTCTTGTTAGTATTAAGAATGTGGAATCGATTTTTCAAATACAATAATTAAGATCATCGAAATTCAACGGAGTACTTGCAATAATATCGCAAAAATGTTATGTAATAATGACTACAGCGGTAAGTTTATGTTTGGTTTGGCAAAATCGATTCCAAATCTCAATAGCAATCGCTGTCACCAACGAACGTGACCGAAAGCATCATGCATAAAACTTAAACATTAAGAGAAATGCTAACACTTAAACAACGTGTCGTATAAACTTAGGCAATACTTAACAAGAATCACTTATACCGAATTTGGATTAGGTAAGAAGACATTGCTTTTCAATATGGCAGATAATTGTTGTACATTGCAATATAATGGAAGCCGAGGGTATACTATTTAACAAAATTCAATTTCAAACGAGCCGATTAACAAGCACACGTGTTCTTAATATTTCTGATACGGCTTTGCTAAGGAAGACTACCGGCGTATTAATCTAGACGAAAATTTTTCGATTTCGTATCCCTATAATATCCATTCATCTTTTCTTTTAAAGTTACCCCTAGCGTGTAAAAAATAACTAAAATTAATAGACAGCGGAATAGGAAATTCATACTTTATATACGTATTTATCATCTCACTAAGGAAGCATTATAGATTGCCACAAGGTCCTAAGACAACGCGCCTACGCAAAAGTATAATAGAAACAATTTTGGAAGCGCACGATTAAATTGTAGCGCGTTTCATTCTCTTAAAAAACGGTCAAACGTTCCTTAACAAGTGCTTTAAAATTTTTGATAACATGCCAAAACTCATTACGATTTCTCATTCATTTCAATATTTTAACAAGTTAAACTTTTTGAAGATACATAAGTTAATGTTCCAAAAGGATGTGATACACGAGATATTTGATATATTTCGCTATAAGATACTAATTGAACAAGCTTAATGCTGTTTAAAATTCAGCCGTTTTCTTTTTAACAACGTAATATTTGAGGTATTTTTTTACAAGTATAAAATTGCTAATTCTGAAGTCAATAACAAAATTTGCTAATAAGATCCATATCAAATGCCATACATAATCCAATCAATGATATAAAACTGAACATGACAATGCTTGAAATGGTAGCAAGCTAATTTATTTGAAACATTTTGGTATTAGTGTCATTTCAAAATATAAAACAGATATTTCGTTTTAATAACCATTCTCGAAATTACAACGATATTTAGGTACGCTAATTTGAACTTAATGTTTGCCTATATCCATACATATAAAATAGACGCAAAGTCGCCGCCATTTCCAAATGTGTAGTCATATTCCGATATCCTTTTAAGTTACGTCAGAGTTTTCTGCAAAGTTCCGAAATGATTCTTTAAAGATATTTTCTTTGTTTTACAATGTTTACAGGACAATAATGTTTTTGTCAAAATTCCTCTTAATAGAGATATTGAAAATTTAAGGGAGAGAATATTTTTTAAAATTAGGTCTGAAAAACCAAAAAGTTTATTAAGACACCGGGTACGTACGCCCGAGTATTATTGTTTTGGTTTTTATTTAAATAAATCACTGTGGTAAGAATAGGAAGTAGGGTATGTATATTTATCTAAAAAGAGTTTATCTGCTTGTTAAAATTAACATTGTAAGACTACAATCTGTACGAATGAGTAAGATCTTATTAAATGTGACCTCGGCTTGTTTTTAATTTCAGAAAACACTCATTAACTTGAGTAAACTAACGTAATAAACTTTATTCAACTTCGTTCTTCATCTTTGTCTAATAATCCATTTAACAATTGTTGTAATGAGAATCTTTTAAATATTTTAAATTACACACGAGTCTATATCGATACTCAATTCCAACTAATTCATTATGGGCTAAATTTTTAATAATTTTGAGCTTCCACACCTATTTTAATATAACAATAGCGAATATTTGTTCAAAAGAAATTTCGAAGTAAATAAAAAGTGTAAATGGAATAACTTCTTAAAATGTATAATGGAAATGAATAATTGTTGGCTAATGTGTTCACATTAGCCAACAACATTGTTAATTAAAGTTTAATTCAACCAACAACGATGTTAATAACAATTTTGTGAACAAAACATACTCAATTTAGGTACATAGAAATTATGCTTTATAACTACCATAACAGTTTCGGGATAAATTGACCTGTCTGTGAATTTTTAACAGTAAATTGCTATTCAAGAATTTCTGGGATTCTTCTCTCTAAAGTATCAGGTTCATATTAAAAGGTGTAAGCAATATTTCCATGTATCCCTTGAATGACATTGTAATAAGTAAATTACACACAATATACACTATTGTACAATAATTATTACTATTCGTTAACAGGGTTTGAACTTTATATTTGAAAATACTTATTGAGCTGTAGTATAGGTAACAAATATTTGGAATTTATGTTGCGTAGAATCAACCCTTAACAGAACTATCATAAAGCGCCTGCGATCTGTTAAAGTCGCCACCCGAAAGAACCTTTTGCTCTGACACAAGGACAGCTCATGGTTAACTTAAGTATCATCGCATAATTTAAGTGGAAGCAAAATACAACAGCTTTTTTATAAGCTTACAAGAAGAGGAAAATATCCCTAAACCAATTTTCTTTTTATGCTCTTATAATATCTATTGGTGTTAATTTTCGCAGAGCCTTGACGGCTGCCATTTTGTAACAAACGTCAGCGTGAAAAATGGTACAATGTCGCTGCGAATACGTAAGCATTCATAACTGTTTAACGGGGCGCTGTCAACGATGTGTGCTTTTAGTTTGTGAAGGCGCGCGGCATCAGGCGACGGCCAGGAGGCGTGCGGCTCGTGTTAGAAACTCAACGACGCGGCGCCAGACGTTCCGCAGCGCGTTCGAGCGACCGAACAAAAATCTCCAAAGCAGGAACACGGTTGCCACTTGGGTAATAATATGCACTATATGTAGCCTGTAAATTAAAAAAAAAATACCTGCCATGTAATATTCTTGTTTCTAGAATGTAGCTCGCTGCGCGTTACAATAACTTTGATGCGGTATATGAGTGACAGTGTTAGTTCAGTGTTGTGTTCATTGTTAGTTTACACCACCACATTAAAATTGATTATTTGAATTTTTGTAATTTAGAATTAACCACGTCGTGATCAAATCTGCATCTGAATTAAAATAGTTCTAGGACTGTAACAGAGTGGCGGATCTTTTCCGTTCCAAAAACACTCTACGAAACGAGAGGCCTTTTCCCAGCAGAAGGAGATTGTTGCTGCTTTACTTTTTTTTATTGTAACTATTATATTTTGAGATGTTCTTTTACCTCGATATTTTTAGCGAGTCTTTTTTTATGGGAAAGGCGGCAAATGAGCAAGCGGTTCACCTCATGGTAAGTGATTACCGTTGCCCAAGTACATGTGCAACACCAGAGGTGCTGCAGGTGCGTCGCCGACTTTTAAACTTATTTGGTAGAAGGGAGGGAGGATAAGGAGGGAGACGGCGAGGCCCTCCGGTTACCTCACTCACCGAACGAAACGCAGAAACACAAGATGACTCTACTTCACGCCAGTATTCTGCGAGGTCGTGGTACCAACCCGGTCGAGCCGGCCCCTTCGAGTAGCAGCAAAAGCCACCACTTGACTCTACCAGTCTACCAATAAATACCATCGGGAGGGTAACGACGCACGGATAAAGAAAATTAAATCCTACCTCCGAAGCAGCGACCGCGACTTGGGCAGCGTGTCGGGGCTCTCTTTGAACAGGAACCTCCTGATGCCGAGAACGTAGGACTCGATGTAGGCGTCCCAGTCGATGTTGGTGACGTCGAAGTCGAAAGTGGCGCGGTCGTCGGCAGAGAGGAAGCCACACAGCGCCTGCACGTTGTCGTCCGAGAAAGCCCACTGGCGGGTCGTGAAATACTCTAAGCATGCTGACGCTTTCTCAAGTTTGTTTTGGACTCTCACCATCCTGGAATTCATAATGATAAAGGTTTAAGGAGAATACATAAGCACTCATGCGTGTCACTACTGATGTGAGTAGACGAAGATTACGTATTTCATTCGCATCCATTCACAACCCACTTGTGCATAATGCATGGAGCATAAAGAAAACTCAGTGGAGTTTATTCCTTCAGATTGCCATGATCTATTCCCTTAGTCCCCTCATGTTGTCGTCTAGGTTTGCCACATTATTTTTGGCTGATTATAGTATATATATTCCGAATACGAAGTAGTCAAAAAAATTTAATATTTTATAGAAAGAGTAAAATAAAGACAATGGCTATATATACATTTGTTACGTTACTTTTTTTTTGTTTACAAAGTAAGGGTTTTATGAATCTCAGTCGAAGCCGGTATTTGTGCAACATACAAATTATTGGCATACGACCTTTTCTCTGATCTTAAATCATAAGTATTACATCGAAAACCTGAAGGCGAAGACGAGTACGTGCAAACCTCGTACACTAGCAGCACTTTAATAAATCCCGTGCATTAATTTAGTGTACAGAAGTTGGCGCCGTGGAGCTGCGGTCGCATTAGGCCAGGGGAATACCAACATCATCATCACTTACATGGGCTTTTTGCCAGTGACCCTCGTCACGAGGTCCATGATGTGTGCGGGCACGCGATGCTGCAGAAGCGACAGGACGCCGTGCTTCAAACGATTGCTGGTGATGTCACCGCCCGGGTACCACACCACCTCATCTGCGTTAAATTATGGCATATTTTTAATTGCATACAGTTTAAAATACATTAAAGGAACATGACCAACCTAAACTTCTAAAAGTGCTGCCTTTACTACGCGGTAGATTACCTTTTTTGCATAGAAACTGTTTGGACAGCCTCTTACTTATTTCCATCGCGAAGTATGCAACCACTGCAGTCACAGTTTGAATGGTAAAGAGAACCAGTATCATTACAGTGAACCCCTACTGTAAATGGAGTTCTTAGTCCACAAGAGTGATGACGCATCTGTAACTTTCTTTGATTGAACGTGTGATGACCTGTCGCCACTTAACATTGTATATAAGCTTACATAAGCGTTTATCACTCCAATATTTTGAATAAAACATTTTTTTTTGTATTGACAAATAGTACTCACTGAATGGATGTTTTCTCATGTACTTGAAGCTGGTCTTGACAAAACGTTGCCATGTGATCGGGTTCTGTTGGCCGGTGCAGCAGTTATACACCAATACTCCTTCGCCTCTGTGGAAGTCATAGCAAACATAAGGAAAGGCTTGAAAGGATTCAAATTAACAATACATTCGGGATTTTTTTTACTAAAAATAAATATTTGGCACGACGTAACGCATTTTTATTCCAAGAGATGGAATGTAACAGTTTCCGTGCTTAGTCACTGGGTTTGGTTTGGGTTCCAAATATCAACCTCTCCTGCACGCGTGCACCTGCTGATTAACAGCGGAGCTTTTCTAATGGTAAGTGATTACAATCGCCCACGCACATTTGCAACACCAGAGGTGCTGCAGGTGCGTTACCGGCTTTTAAGGGTATTTGGGAGATGGGTGGGAGGATGAGCAGAGGGATGGCGTCGGGAGTGGGACTCCGGTTACCTCACTCACCGAATAAAACGCAGAAGCTCAAGATACGTCTACTTCACGCCGGTATTCTGCGAGGCCGTGGTTCTGGCTTTGGCGACCATTGACGAACTATGCCTAACTCAAAATCCACGTACTAGTGATGGGGAAGGAGCATCTCTAGTGTTCACTTCGCTCACCGACCCGCCTCCAAGGGTAGTGAGTATGGGCAAATCTTCTATGCATACTAGCCTCTCACTTTCTTATTTCTCTTAACTTCTACTATTATTATCTATTAAAAGGCATATGTGGACCTATATAGGCTTATATAGATAGAAAAGCAGAACACAATTCATTATGCATAAATCTAGAACAATAAGTAACTAAAAAGATGATGATATTCATTGATTTCTCAAATTTGCTTAGAAATAATAACAAGCTCTCACGACCATATGTCCAATTGTGAGGTGAATTTTGGTGGATTCAGAGATTTAGACCTTAAGTATAGTCGTTATCAAGCCTATTCACCAAAATATTTTTAAAACAACATGACAGCTGGTGAGCCTATCGTCGTCTTAGGGTTCAGGGTCACGATACATACATTTCGAATGACTCATTAGTACGAGCCCTCCACATAGGGATCGAAATCAAATTTCCTGATTCAGTGGCAGACGCCTAATCACTTGTAGAGAACGAGCTCTATATATCTTGAATATGTATTATTACTGCCACTAAAAGGGATAGACTTTCCATCTCACCGTTTCAAATGCGTCCTCCATGCGCAAACGATCATCAGGTTGATGACGGTGTCCACGGGCACGAGGTCGGCCACGCGGGTGCCGTTGCCCAGCATGGTGCGGAAGATGCCTTTGCCCACCGCCGCGATGATTCCATTTGGCCCATTCCAATTGTCCACCCAGCCTTTTACCGGCTCCCGCGCTGAAGAGAGCACTGCCAGGACAATAGTACTATATCAAGTTCGATACTTAATGGTAAAGAGAAATATAGCATCTTCAGATGCCAAGTTCTCGCAAGACTAGACTGACAGTACTCACCTATAGATGGTCTTACGATAGCCACCGGCATGTTTCCGCACTCCTTCATTAGCATATCTTCCGCCAGAGCTTTTGTGAATGTATACGTGTTAGGCCTGTCTCCTGTAATCAAAGAAAGGTAATAAATGTATTTAAAGGTTCTGTAAGAAAGATAATTAAGATTAAAATCATACTTATCTCTCATATCATAATTGTCTCTCAGTTACTGCTGAGTAATGATAATTGTCAAAAGGCCTGCGCCTTCCCTTGTTTTTAAAGAGATATTAGGAGAACTTACCGACTAAATCTGGAGTGATTCTGTCCACTAGGTCGTCGGGAAGAGTTTGCACCAGTGTGACGACGTGTTCAGGATGGGCTGGTGGTGCGTAAACTGTCTCATCAACTTGCTCCCGTTCGCAGTTGCAATATGCTGTAGACACGTGGACCAGTGCCTGGAATACATTCTTTCTATTTAGAAAGATTCTACTATCGCCGCTCGATTGAAAAAGAGCTAAAATTGAGCTAAATAATTGTTTCAATCCGTTCAATACAAATTGTTATTACAATAATTATTCAATCATACGTATGATTTGATAACCAAATAATCACATTTAATTATATCACTTTTATCGGATCGGCGACTGCTTTATTATTAGTACTCGCCGGAAGCCGTGCTCAAAAATTACTACGTAAGGTTCTATTGGGACCGGCCCATCATCACGGCCAGGAAGATTCTTGCGTACTTGTCAACATCACCATTCCATATGACGAGAACCTCGTGAAAGCCGAAACAGACCAGAAGACAAAATATCTGGACCTGACTCACGAGGCGGCCGACATGTGGGGTGGTATGCCGACCGAAATTATTCCAATAGTCGTCTCAGCAAATTGATTAATCCTAGTCAGCCTCTCGGAACATCTGAGGCAGCAGGGACTCCAGGACGGACCGCCCCGAGCTCAAATACACCTTGATACCGCTCGCATCGTCCGCCTGTTTCTTTCCCTTTCCCCCTAATCCTCGGCCATCTGGACTCCCCTGCCGTGGGCTTCCGTCGGGTTGTGGCATAATTAACTAATTAATTTTATTTTATTTTAACTTTTGTTTAATAATAATATATTTTGAGGTATCTTATTTATTTTACAGTATTTTAAGTATGTATACGTATTTATATATACCCAACCAGACGAGTATATATGAATTTTACCCCCTGGGATACATGTGTATAATGTGTTTACTTATTCGTTTTTTTAATATAGGAAATAGTAAAACTCACCTCAAGTCCTAACATGCGATGGCATAGCTGCACTAGTTGCTGTGTCCCCAGCATATTTATCGTGACAGATAACTTCAGTTTCTCGTCGAACTTCACCGTCGCAGCCGAATGGAACACTACCGACACCTGTTAAAATTAGTTAATTCATCAAATAATTGATGAAGATGAAATCAGGCGTTGTTTACCATTAGATGAACTCACGCCAGTAATCCATTACAGGGTAGGTATAGGTTATTATTCGTACACAGATGAAGCACTAATTCTTAATAATAATTATATATCAGGATCAAACGTGACATGTTTAATCCAGGTTTTATTTGTTCCAACCAGAGATTATTTTGAACCACGAGGTAAGTGTTTCCATGTCTAAGTATTCAGATCAACGACAATAATTGTACGTAATTATTAATTATATTAGGCATATTGGCCATTAGTCGCCCATTACGACTCCCGAGATCGAACATAATTAATTGATGTAAAAATATTATGAACTACACAGAAAACGTTATAAGCATTGGATCTCTACTTATGTTGTTCATGTGTTTTATGGTAAAAAAGCATACTTATGTAACAATTGACCTGCGACTTAAGTAGGGAAACTATCGTAATTGAACGCCCACAGCATACTAAGTAAACAATCACAGAAAGCGGATTTCATTTATCTAACTAAACCAATGCACCGAACGATATTCTCAATTACCATAATGTCAGTTCGTATGTTAATGATTATGATGATGATGTCCTTCTGGCCGATTTCGACCCAACGTCGACAACTTCTGAATACTATCGCCAGTTGTCAACGCTACACTGAAGGCACCCAATCGTGGCTGCATACCCGTACCCTATGTAACGCTTGCGCAATAAGATCGGAGATAGGGTCGGTAATGGATATATGCAGTGTGAAAAACACGGGGCGCAATACAACACGACCAGAGAGACCAGACATGGAAACCGATCATTTGTATTTTACACATATTCATTGGGACCGGGAGTTGAACCCAGGACGAAGGGCTCAGTACGACAAGATAAGCTGCGCGGTCATATGTGGTGAATACAGATATTTATTTAGTAATTCCTAAGATATTAGTCAGAAAGACATTGGAATTTTTTTGTATCCGGAACGACATAAAGAGTTTGTCGTTTAGCTGATGATAAGTGTTACGCTAGTCTATACAAAAAACGGTGGCACCGATTCAGCAAATGTAAGTTCAGTCTGTACTCGTAAGTGTTAACGGTCCAAGAGTGAACGATTGGCGATCGAAGTACTAGACGCTTTGTACCTGTTGTCTGAATTTGCTACTTCAGGTCTGGCATAAGACCATAAGATTTTTATGCTAGTTCTCTTAGACATAATTCACAGAGAAAACCACTAGATATTCTTAAAAATCTGAAAAGTTTCACACAAATATATTTCTACATCTTTTTGTTTTGCCTTATTAAATATTAAGTTTAAAGTGTTAAAATATCTATAAGATGTTGTGTTACAATTATGAAACAATAAATTAATAATAAATAATATAATAAACAGTTAATAAAAACACAAATGTTAAATTCATACTGACAGATACAATATATATTCCGTATATCATGTCATAATCTCCCATAAGCTAAAACGACAATCCTCGGGAAACGAATTATTTCCCAAAGCAATTTTTGCCAATGAATACTTATACTATGTTACTTTCTTGATGTTATGGTCTACGTTAAAGGCCGTTGTGGTGAGGAAAATTTAATTTTGTTTCGAAGGCAAACATCATCAAAATCTCGAAATGCGAAACGATGCACCTTGTAATATGCAATGTAAATTTGCTTGTAATGTACTTAAAGCGGTGAAACTTCTCTATATTGCCGCCTTCTCGATGTCTCATCAAAACAAACCAATGGATTCCATTATCTCTATCTCGACTCCACCATAAGACCCGGTCGATAGTGTACCATATTATTACATTGTCATCAGAATTACACATTTGAAAAGTTTCAAAGCGATGTAAAAATTAGAAAAGGGTGAACAATTCTGAGAGTCCTTACAAATCTATTAAGGACAGTTGATGCTAAAATAAGCATAATTTGCTTAAGGATATTAAAGTGACTTAATAATTAAAAATATAATAATATTAAAAATGTAAAGTATAAATTGACATTCATGGAATTTTACAGGCATGTTTTCGTATGTGTTCGAAAGATTAAATGTTTTTAGTGAAATAACAATACTTAAGATTTACATACTTTTCACTGCTACGAATACTGCTATAGAATTTAATTTATAGTCCGTTTTAATAATACACATAAGTTATTTTCCGTTATATTTAGTTAGTTTCCGATAAGTTTTAGTACTATATCCGGAAGAAACATTTCTAATGTGATTTTTTTATTCATATTATAGATGAAGAAGCTGGGAATACGAATAACTTTCGAAGCGAGCCTGTATTGGGCTTGACTTGGATCTCCTGTTATGCTAGTTTATTCGTTACATGTATCGTCAATAATACTTATATTCTTGCCGTGTTGAAGCAAAAGTAATACCATTGTTAAAATACTTTTAGGTTGTATAATTTTTAAGTTGCTTTTAGCACACTAATATAGTGTCGCTAAAGATAATCAATGCATCCATTTTGTTGTATCTTAAAAGTTTTTTTTTTAATGAATAGGCTATGCGGAATGAAAATGGTAATGTCATGTATTATTGTACTTCATTACTCAAACGTCAATATAAACAAACGCGATTAGGGTCACTCAGTTTTAAATGAAGTTTTTAATAGCATTATCTAACTGGATAATGCAATTAAAACTTCATTTAATAATATTTTTTTAAAAGTGTCATCACCATCTTAAAAAAATGCTGATGACACTTTTAAATATATTCACACATAATATTTACGTAATACAATTATTAGTACCGTACAGGCATCGAACCTGCGATCGAGTCGTTGTGAATTTTACCATTGTGCCATTGCTGTTACAGATTTAAAATTATTATATTTACTGTTGACCGTTTAAGCTTGGCTTACCTTTTGACAGAGCATTGCTTGGTCTGAGGGACTGATACCGAGTTCTGGTTCAGTGATGTCTCCAACTATAGGCACGATTTTATTCAGCTCCTGCGGCCGCTCCTTCCTCAACGTTTCAAATAGCTGTGGAAGACATTGAATTAAAAAACTTTATGGTTAGCAAAGCAACGACGTTGACTTCCTACTTGTTGGCCAGAAGTTGACAAACGAATACTATCGTCAATACTCAACTGCGCACGATATACTGCAAACAGTGTACGCACAAAGGTGACGTAAACTCAAAGGCTTGTCTTTAACTGACCGTATCCGATGTAACGCTTATACGGAAAATCGGCGAAAGGGTTAACTACAGTTTTAGATACATGGGACAACGCAACAACCAGAACTTGAAAAACTTATAATTTCTATCAGCAGTCTTAATAATTTAGGTTTGTCATAAATTATCACCCGGCATATAGATCTGGCATATATGATATGCCTGTCCTGCCTACCCGCCTATCCATTGTGGTAAGTATGGGCAAATCTTTCATACTCGGTATGCTAGTTGGTATGTTTTAGGTTTCAGCTTTTAGGTTTATCTCCAGCATTAAAATTAGATAGGCGTATAAACAAGAAATAAGGTGTGGTTCTCACGCCATCTGTGTTAGTAGATATTTGAACTCATCCACGAAATGGGACAGGGCGGCCCACAACGGTTCATAAATGTTAATAATTTCTCACTTACTATTTAATCGATCTTCTGGTATGACCAATGTTATGTATTTACTGTTTATACAGTACTATAGGTTATGGGCGCCAGGGTCAAAAAATTATGGCCTAAAATATTATTATGGTTTTGAGATTCAACTATCGTACATTATAATAATACTTTAATGACATTTAAAAACGGTAATGTAACAGCCTACAAATGGTTAAATGCTGGTCAAAGGTTTTTAAAAAAATTAAAAATATATGTACCTCTAATGATAATAACCCAAATATTAAAAAAAAACTACGTGTAATATAAATTATTAACATAATTATGTAGTCATGAAAGTAGAAAGAAAACGTTGTCAATAAACCTTATTACACAAAATTTATTAAAGGACCAAGTACAATGTAACTAAAGCGTATACGCGAAGTCCAAACCATCGCGTGTAATAAAAAAAAAAGCCACATCACCATAATGAAATCAACGTAATAAGTAAAAAAAATATGTTACATTTTGCACTATTATCTATAATTAACATAACATCACTATGATCTATAATTAACATAATATATTTTGGTCGCATTAAGTGCTCAAGTTCCATTCATTACATTTTAATTACGTATGTGTATGCAGAGAAGTCACGCGAGAGAGCGCGATAGAGCAGAGCGGCGTCTTCAGATAAACGATAATCCAACGTTGAGTCTAGCCGGTTAAGCCGTGCAAAAAATAAAAGCCACGACAAAATGTTTAGTCACTGCGCCATCGAGCCATTTTAGGAATAAACAAAAGGAACTTACCGGTGATTGTGTAAGTTCAGTGAGACGCGATGCTACATCCTGTCCACGCTTAGGCCGCATCAATAGATAAATCTTCTTGATTTTTGGACAGCTTCTTAATAACTTCTCAACCAGCACCTGAAATATAGTTAAATATTACTTAAACTGTTACTGTCTTTTTTAACAAATGAATGAAGAAATATAGTTGACGCTGCATGATCATCTAAAAAATATATGAACATATAGAATTTATCATAGGAGTAGGATTTATTTAAAATTACAAATCCGTTTTTTTTCACATTTTAACAGCCTCCGAATAGTCCAGAGCTGGGCATTAGCTGTTCCAAGTGGGACGATTTGCTATAATTGCTACTTTTGACAAACCACTTTGAAATTGGATTACCTATATTGTATATAGGTAATACATACTAATATCATATACATACCTTAAAGGTGCGGCCTACATGCGGCGGTACATGGTTCAGTATAATATATGCCTAGAGATACATTTTTTATAGGATTGATGATTTAGGGACCTAACGAGCTAACAGTCCTGATGGTAAATGGCTTCTTTCGTCGAAGACTTAAGAATTTACTATTTTAACATTTTAATATCTGATCAAATAGGCCGAAACCCGAAACAGTTCGATAGGCGGGTCTTATTTATTATTTGAATTTCCATTGACTATTATAGTTAAGTTCAAACGATTTGACACGGTTCAGTAGACATGGGTAATATTCAAACGGCCTCTACGCTGATACTTCAGTTGGAAAATCTTATATGATGTCAAACAATCTAGAACATAATTATTATTATGATCATTTGCAATATTGCCGTTTTTAACCAGGGTGCTTATTTTATTTTTATAGTACGAGCGACTTGGGTTCGAACCCCGGAACCGGCACCACAAAAAAATTGTTAATTTCAATTTTAAGCGCCCAGTTTACCATGTTACTCGTGAAGAATAATATCACGGGAAAACCTGCATATTATTGCGAGGACTGAATACGGAGGATATGAATCTAGTCTGCCCCTACTGGAGCAGCTAGACGGATATTTTCAGGCTCCAAATGCCTCTTTAGATATTAAGCAAATGCTTAGTCCTATATTTGAGTTGATAGAAGCTGTTAATTCACTTTTATATTTTATCCGCTAGACTTGATAAAAACATTAGGGATCAATGAAAACGATTTATAAATAAAAACTGCATCAGGGGTACTACACAAGCTACATAAAGTATACTCAATCCTATGTGAATTGGCGACTTGTTTAAATATCATTGCATATAGGAATCCCGCTAGGGGCAAACATTAGTATAATGAATATAAATGTTTGTACTGAAGTTATGAATTTTTATATTCACGTATATCCCCTGATCATCGCAAGATTACCTGTGTCTTCATAGAGACTTCAAATTTGATTAGTGTACTTCTGAGAGGAACCACTGATGTGGTTAATGACGTAAACGCCCACAATATTTTTCAATTATTTAAACAATATGTTTAAAGTAAGTTCTTAAAAATATATATATTTTAATAGTCATTATGCCGATACTACGGAAAAGACATACTAAAGATACTAGTGTTCCGTTTTATATTTATTTTATTATTAAACTGCTTTTTTATTACGAGTTTCCAACAATTACGTGAACGTCCGTCCGAGTGTTTGGTTCTAATCTCAGCCGCTAAGCCCATATTTGTGCTCATCAAAAGTTATTATTTATCGGGTCTGTTTGTATTGTGTTGCGTGTTGTGTCTCTCACTCAGCATTTGACCCTTTCTCCGATCTTATCACATAAGCTTTAAATCATATCCGGGAAAGTAAAGGCGAGTCTGTGACTCTAGGCTACGACTCGGAAGTTGTGACCGTGGTACAATTCAACCATAAGTACATTATACACTGTGAAGTTAAGAGGACATATGCATGTTCTCAAGCGGCTGCCTGGCTCAGCTGGAGTCTGTAGACTTTTCGGATTTGATACTACGAATTACCGCTCTCCTCTATCGCTTTCTTCTAAGCTGATGCTTAAAAATGTTACCTTTCCTGGCCCCCGCACGTTCTGGGTAGCGAATTAAGAGAGCAATAGGGTGAGTAAGACTGGCTTTAATAGGGCTGTAGATGTGTGGGTGGGCGTTACTGTAGATCTGTCGACATTCCTCAGAACCACGGGATACTATCATTCCACCCACACAGAAAGAAGAGTAAAAATTTAATAAATGAGTACGCTGAAACTGTTATAATCTAGCAACATCTCACGAGGAACTTACGACCGCAAATGTTTATCTCTTATTACTAAACGCAATATTAAAGGACAATCTAACTATGGTTGGAAGGATTCGATAGACATTTTCTTAAGGTCTCCCAATAAGCTCGAATGCACAGGGATACAAAGTTCTATAAGAACGCATTCAGAAATATCTTAGATAGCAAAGTATTGCTTCTTTACTTATATGTATTATATATAAATACGGGTGTCAGACTGCGCTTGGGGTATTCCAAGGAGAAAGCTTAACACTTAGTAGTAAGACGTGCGTAGCTATATTACGTAATGTTTCTTTACACTTTTGTGTAAAATCGTTGTTACTCATTCTTTTTTATAATGTTCTTCATTATAGTAATATATTATATATTCCAGATAAACAAATCTATTATTATATCGCCAACCAGGTCCAAATACCGAAATGGTTTGAAATATATTTTTATTCTAAAAATTGATCTTAGTACACATCGGATAACAAAGATATTACACATCGTTAATTTTTAGCACGTTGTGTATAAATATGTGATGATTTATAGTATGTTAAATAGCAAGGGTGTAAAGGGAATATATATACTTTTTCTTCAAATGTGAACCTCACCTGCACGCTGCTGATTAATGAATTTGAACAGACGGCTTTGGCGACCGTCCGATGGCGGAAAATTCATTCGAATATACCGAACCCAAACACAACATACTAAGAGAGACCACAGATCAGCACTGGTACTCTGGCACCGCGCCGCGCTCAACAACCCGCCCGCCCACCGTGGCGTGATTATGGGCAAACATTCCATGCATAGCATACCCACTTTTTATTGGCGCTTTCATGGAAAGGCTAAGTCCAACGCTGGATTTTAGCAGTCAAGAAAAAAAAGAAGCAAGTTATCTTTTATTTTCAAAAGAGAAAGTTAGCAATAGTGCGTGTGCGCATTAATATATGAAAATATGTTTGTTTCCATGTTTGTTAAAAATATTATTTTCCTAGGAAAGCAGCGGTAGTCGGAATTTAGCGGACTTTCAAATTTTAAATCGATTATTTGAAAACATACGTGGTGATGAATGCACTCGTTAAAGTTTTCTATTATTATTTTTTATTATAATACGGGCAAACGAGGAAGCGGCCATGTACATCTGCAACACCATAGGAACTGCAAGTGCGTTAACGGCCTTTAAGGATATTTAAGTGATGGGAAGGATGACGGGAAGTGGGATTGGGGAGGGGCGAGAGGGCCTACCGGTTACCTCAGTCACCGAACGAAACGCAGAATATACAAGATACCTCTTCTTCACGCCAGTATTCTGTGAGGTCGTGATGCATGAACTACCCCAGTTGAGCCGATTTGAACAGCTGCAAAAGCCGCCACTTGGGTCTACCACGTACTAAATGAGATACGATTTAACGTATTCAAGCTGCATCCAGGTGTTCTTACTCATATTCCGATCATGTTACAATGCGATTTTAATACTCTACACTATTTGTCATTGCTAAGTAATGGGGAACAAATAAGCAAATTTTTTTTATTTATGTAGTAGGTACTCAATTTATAATTTTTTCTTGGTATATGATATGGAAGTAACTTCAAGCCTAAAACTTTAAATGAAAATAAAAAGAATCAGAAAGTTAGTGTTTTATGGAAACCATATCCTACGAGAAAACTTATCTATAAGGCGAATCGGGTCAAATTATATTTCCTGAACTATATATACATTATAGTCACGCTGTAATTTGGGAGTGGCCATATTAATTATATTAGTAGAATAGTGTTCCACACGTTCATACTTCAAAAATATAAAATATAATGTTGACGAACGTTACTTGATGCGACTTGTGGAAGGACAATAAAAATATATTTTATACTTCAAAGTCGGTTTGCTTAGGAATCTGCTATTTCTTTTCTACCCTTGGGAGTCATAAGGGAAAGGCCTTGAAAATAGCAATGGCTACCGATAGATGGCGGGATAACTATCTCGAAAAATATCAGACGAAAAAATAAGTAGACCTTTGATGGGCAGCAGCGTCTACGCTGAGAGAGCGTGACGATTATGGCATTTCTTCCGTATGGGAGAGGCAAACGTCCTGCAGTGTAATATTTACAGGCTGTTAAGGTATATGTATGTGTATGTGTATATGTTGTAGGTAAACATATAAATGTATATAAAAATAAAGTAGCAGCCTATAAATTTACTACAGAGGGGAAAAAGCCTCCACTCATTTTAAAAGGGCTTTGCAGCCGGAAAGATTCCGCCATACTGCTTCTGTGCAGTCTAGCGGACTTCTCATGTCCTCGTCTATGTTTAAACATACAAACGACAATTTAAAGTGGTGTCGGCATGAGAATTTAATTCGCGTTATTCGGCAACAAAGCGAGCGCTCAACCTCTCAGCGAGTAGTGTCACGCAGTGTTTCAAGAAATTAGAAAATAAATCACGTATGTGATGCAATTTTTACTTTGCACAATTCCGTAACGCTTTTTTCCTACATCTTTAAAGTAATGGATTTCCGCGAAAAAAATGTTAATAGATATTTGCTGGAGCTTTCTCGCGCCTGCGGTTGACCTTACGTTAATTTCGCCCCAGTTATGGTACCACCACTCGTCTGTGAGATTTCGGTTAGGCAAATTGGGATGGAAGATTCGTTTGTTAGCTACCAGGTGCAACAGGTGCAGGTGGGGTTGGTATTTGGAAAAAGAGATTATATATTCTCCCTTTACACCCAAGAAACACTCGTCCCTGCAAAATTATTTAACCATTTCATATTAAAGTTTTTATTTGACTTCTCTACCTACTTTCAAGGAAATGGTTTCTAATCATTATATCACTTGTGACATAGATATTTTCTAAATACATTGATAATTATATGTATGTATAAACTTATAAATGGTATATTTCAGTATCTTTAGATATATGTATATATTGAAATTTACACAGACTATGTATACGTTTTTGAAGTATTTGTCATGTATTCATTTATTATATTTTATCTATAGCATGTAATTAACATTTAATAACTTTGAATACAATTTTGTATAATTTTCTAAGGAGTTATGTCCTCCAATTGTACATAACTTTTTTAGGCAATAAAACTTTTATGTGGCGGGTTAATTGTCAATCAATTAAAAATTCACGTGATGGCTAGTGGCCATTGCAGTCCATTCAATCGAAAGTGGTCACAGATGAGTTGCCTCTCCTCAGGACTGTGTAAAAATTATCGTTTACGAACGTTATTTGCTACACCTGTAAGATTTTGTCATGGTTATAATTTATTTTAGTAGTTTAGTGATACCAATTTGCTCTTTGCTTGGCATGCGTGCCGGTTCATCTTTTAATATTTTCTAGTTATGTGTTTTATTATCTACCAAAAAATTATTAAGAATATTGCGTAACTATCGCTATGTAACACACGATACAAAGAGAAAGGCGTTATCAGTTTGAAGTATTTGCCTATATGTGTCTGTCTGTGGCATCGTAGCTCCCAAAAGGATAAACCGATTTCTATACAAGTTTTTTTTGAAGCCTGATTTAATCAGGATAGTTAGCTTTGTTTGAAGAATATAATTTCATGATGATTGAAGATCATCACCTCTTTTCCTAATTTGTTTAGGGTCTTCAGCCATATTATAGACATTTAATTTTTTTTACAATTCCTCTTGTCAAATAGAACTGAAATTTGGTACATTATGCAAATACGATGACACTCCAATAATGTAGTAAACTTGATACGATGTTGCGGCCAATACAACTATTTCTGTAATTTTTAAAATTGCAATGAGAAATTTAATTCTCTCTTGGGGTCTTATGGACTTTTTTTATTAATATGTTTGTTTATTGTTTTAAGAAATCGTGACATACAATACTATGAAGCCAAAAAGAATCCGAAATAAGTCGTTACTTTTTATCATAATAAAACTTACCTTTCCCATAAAGCCTGTGCCGCCAGTAACAAAAACTGATTTGTCCGCGTAAAATTCAGCGACTGGAATGTACTCTTGGCTGCCAGGCCCAAAATGGCTGCCGGTGAGACACGAAGCCATCTTTGTCCCGCGTTGATTTTTCAAGAATTCAAATGCTTCTCCGAGCTTGAATTGCAGAAGGCATCAAAGTGATTTCAGCTGTCTCTGACTTATAACGCATGTGCGTGTTTTGTCTTCGTATGTAATTTGTACAAAAAAAATGATTATTTATTCTTCATAAGTTTGCAAATTTTTCGTGATTCCACTTTGGCATGGTTTCTTGCAATCATCTGTAACAATAAAAACAAATATTAAGATAATATAATATTCATCACAGTACTAGATACTGTGACCGCTTGGCTACACTTGACGACCGCTTGGCTTAGAGGTTAGCATATATAACTGAGGCATATATGTAACATCTAAGTTCGAATCATTACTGAAACCATTATTTTTGCAACATACAGATGATTAGTTTTCGGTCCTGGTTGTATTGTGTTGAATACTGTGTAGTGATATCATTGGATACTGCAATCGGCTTTTTCTTTCACCTTATCGCATAAGCCTTATTTTGTGTACCTATTCCTATAGGTAAACACGAGTGAGTGCCTCTGTGTTAGGGTGTAAACTTGCGTCACAATAATACCCTTTTTGGTTTATGAATGTACAATTCGGAAATAGCAGCCGTGATCGAAGACGTCATGAAGGACATCATCATTACCGTCGTCAGATATTAACAAACATATAGCTCGTAAGGATCTGTGGCCCAGGAGTCGTGGCGTAAGAATCTGCCACCCCCTTAATTTTCGTGATTGTCACGAGAGGCGACTATGGGAAAGGCCTTGAAACGCCCAAGGATTACCGACTGATGACAGGCAGCGGCGTCTGTGATGAAAGATATCTGGTATAAATAATCCCATTCCGCTTGCCGTGCGTGGCGATTATGGTAAATCCTCCTTATAAGAGAGGTTTATATCCAGCAGTGGACTATTTACAGGGTTAAGGTAAGGGTAAGATAGATCTTAAAATATTTTATTTTTATTTTCATATAATCTTCACATAAATACCTAAGAACAGGTATGTCTGAAGGATTGAACTGAGAGTCTATTGTTTCTATAAGCCTTAATCAAGATTAGAATCCATAAAAATAGCTACTTTTAAATGAGGAGTAAAGTCAGATGCAGTTGATTAAAAATATCACAATATACTGTATTTTGAATGAACTTCATTTGACTTTTTTAAGCTAAAGAACATAATTTTCACCGAGGTTCTTTAGATATCAGGTAGTTTGAGTCTGCTATATAGTGAACTTTTTATTCACTGCCACCCATTATTAAAAAGTTCTCATATATACGTTAGCTTTCGTCATATACATAATATCCTTATATGTCTTATTTAAACTACTTTAATTAAATACTGTTGTTCCTTTTCATTAGTAAAAAATAATATAAAAATTCAAAGTGACAACTACATGAAACCACAATTACTTTAGCACAAAGTCTTACCACGATCTTTTAAAAACTTTTTAATTGGTGGACACAAGATGATAACGGCTTACATCGGGCTATTAAAAGTTTAAAATTTGGTCAGAACACATCGTGAGCTGCCTTACTATTGTAAATATCAAGGATCGATGAGTAAAGTCGTGTAAGTTGAACTATCACTTTTAATCTTTGATAAAAATTATCTTGCTTGACACACATACTTGCGTAATTTGTCATGTGAGTGTCAAATTTTACTTTTTTCCTATCTGTCAGAATATATATAAAACTATTTATGAAAATTTTTCTACACAAACTTCTTAAGTACACTTTAAATTTATCTTCAATATCTAATGGCAATTTCCGGAAGCAAACCTGGCGATCAGGCTTGACTGTCACGTTGTACCTCCCAGAGAGGCGGAAGTCCCTTTAGCTAAACTGAGTCGTGCCAAATACCTCTACATTATTCCCATAGGGGAGGGTGCAATCAATGACTGATCAAAAAGCGCCAAATTCAAAAGATCTAATGCTCTCCGCATGAGGGTTTTTCAAAAATAAAAAACATCTCACGGACCTCGTTACCCCACTCGAGTAACTCAAGTTAGCGTTCTCTACGGAAATTATCCGTCCACAACTTACCAACCCAGCAGAGGTCCGAACCTAATAGGTACAAATACAGCTTATCGATAAAACTAGGCCACAAGAGACGCGAGACTAGAGATCGATTAACCTGTAAAAGTCTAAAACTGTTAACAACACGAACTTCACCGAATCCGGGGGAGTACCACGGCCTCCCATAATACCGGCCTGAAGTAGGGGTATCTTGTGCTTCTACATTTTGTTCGGTGAGTGAACTAACCGGAAGCCGCCGACTGAAACCGCCTAGTGTATTTATTTTAAAAAGTAAATAAAAATGGTCGTTACGAGAACGCTCAAAATTGGTCAGCGGGAAAATGGGTATACTCAGTTTTAAGCAGAGAGCGTGTCAGAATCTTTAACAATGATATCCGGACTTGGGTCGTATCATAGCCTTAGGCTATAGGATCAGCTAGCTGAAGTGGCAATGGAAACCGTTGGGAAAGAAACGTTTTCTAATTGCCACTTCCAATCCAATCACAGTTTAAGACGACCACTCAGAAAATGGAGTGACGGCCTCCATAGTGTTGTAGGAAGACGATGGATGCAGTAGGCTCTGGAGTTTTGTACAGTGTGACAACCTTTGAGAGAGGCCAATGTTCAGCAGTGAACTTGTCGCATGCTGTAATAATGATGATGATTATGTACCAGTTTATTGCTAACGCATTCTGTTCAAACCAGCTTGGCATATTTTAATTTAGTTTCATAGGATTAGAATAAATATAAGTGTATTTCAAAACTGTAATAAAAAAATATTTTAATTTAAAGAACTTGATTTTGTCATCATAATAATTGTTTTATGAATTCGTTAAAATCCTTAATTTGAAGTTGTGGATATATTAGAAATGACGCAATGCTTATGGCGCGATAGTCTAGATTCCGACTAAGCAACAAGACGATCTATAAATAGGTCAGTATCCGAGCGACATCGGCACAGAAATAGGCCCGTGTCATGAACCGCGGGCAAATCGCATTTGTCGCCGCCTGGGATTACTTACATGCAATGATATGATTAAAGCGTCGCGACACACTGTAATATGCCAACCACTTATACTTGTATGTTCACGGTTTTTACTTCTTTTAAGGTAAAAAGACATAGCGTATAGTAAGTAAAATAAGTAATGATCATGTAACTAAACATATAAATATATTTTCCTTGTAATACACATATTTCTTCTTCCGTTAGAGGAACATCATTACAAAATGATGGCATGGCACGTTGATTGTGAAATTGTCAAGTGAAGTTTGAATTTCTTAAAATAATAGATTATTTCATAAACTTTTTTCTTCGATGTCTGAATATAAGCCTCCTTTAATGGGAGGACATCCAATAATTGCAAGGGTTAGAGAGAGTGGCCTAACGCAATACCACACTCCTCTTCCCCTGCGACTCCTCAACTGTGGAGTGCAAGCAGGGTATGCCAATAACTTCCATGAAATTAATCCCAGCTTTTCTGTTTTTTCTAGAACACTCATAAAATCCGGCACTGATTTACATTACCCGAATGGTCGGAAAGAAACTATGAAAAACACTACATTTATACACACAATTTTTTTTTCATGTTTACCATTTTCATATTTGAAAAAACGTGTTTTACCCAGGTCATTGTACCGCTCTCGGTAATTACTTAGACACCTTTAGTATTGTTGCGTGACGAGAATGGTCTACTTTTATTCCATATTGAAAAAAGAACACTGGTGGTTGGTAATTTTTTTTTAATTCGACTGGGGCAGTGGTGAGCGCATTGACTTCTGTGTAAGGTCTGAATCCTAACACAGAAATTTCAAAATTTCAGTCAAAATTTGTTCTATACTATTTTGGACACTGTAGCCGTGTATTTTAAGGGCTTTGTAATGGAGGGCGACTGAATGACTTTTTATGTATGGGAAAACTATCGATGAAATAGAATATTACAGAGAGTTAATAGCTTAGTCATTTACCAGAAGTTAAATAGCCTGAAATAGATAATGATAAACTTAACATTCTGTGGATAATCGTGTGGAGTAGGATTAGAAACCCTTATCTGATAAACTTAGCGAACTAACCAGCTCATAAAATATGCCAGTGCTTAAAAGCCCCACGACGAAACATCCGAGCACGGTGCAACAGAACTGTTGCTGCGGCCACCTACAGACAGTCATATACCCTTGATTAAGTATCGTTACTTAAACTTTACTATATACGGCATCATATTCGTAAATTCTCTAGTCTACACTGCCAATATTTATAATAATTAATTACTAAGTTCGATGTTTGCATCCTTTACTATAAAAAAGTAACTTACAGTAACTTTAACTCGAATAATAACTATTTACATGTTTTATAAATTTAAGATACCAAAATTGCGTGTAATATCAGGTGCCTTATCTGGCCCTTATCTGCTGCCATCATGAGGTGCGCCTCAACACCGTTTGCGACTCCAGGCGATGTTTGTTTGTGCTTGTTAAAATGTTTATAAACGTGATAATAATCTAAATTTAACAGCAAACTTGTGAAAATGCACGAATTTCATTTATTAGAACACATTTAACATCAGTTTCTAAACTGTTCACTATTGGCCACTGACCGACTCGGCGGTCACTGTATCAGACACCTGTCATCAGTATAAATGAAATCTGGCCTATTTGAGTTCCTTTTCCCTTATCTATTGGATGCCCTTATTTATCCATGCTGTAGGATTGTTTTCGAAGTTGTGGAAAAGTTTTAAAGAGGTAAATTGCACAACGACAAACATCTAGACACGGAAAAATTAGTGTCTTGTCAATAGCGAGTGTTTTGTTGTAAAAATAACTAAATGTAGCAATTATGGCCAGTGCCTTGCCTACATTAAAAGTCTGAAATTGACATTACCTTTTTATCACTTTCAGAAACTGACTTTCGTTTCGATTACAATAGAGGCGAGAGGTGATTAGGCTTTTGCAAGAATTAGACCCAAAGCTCATTAGCCCTGTATCTTCATTTTTCTTAACACGAATCATTGATATTTTACAGTTTACACACCTTAACTATTACCTTGTTCCAAATTTCTTTGATTATCATTACCATGACCACTGATTACTCATTACTGAATTCTAATTTACGATAAAAAGAGTAACAATAAAAAATTTAATTTATCCTGCCAAGCGGCGGTTTTTGCTGCTGTTCGAATGGGTCGGCACGTCCAGAGTAGTACCACTGCCTCGCAGTATACCGGCGTGAAGTAGAGGCATCTTATGCTACTACGTTTCGTTCAGTGAGTGGGGTATCCGGAGGCCCACTGCCTCCACCCCCAAATATCCCTAAATGCTGGCAACGTACCAGCAGCTCTTCTGGTATTGCGGATATATGTGTGCGTCGGTGATCACTAACCATAAGGTGAGTAGCTAGTGCGATTACCCTCTTTTACATAAAATTAAATTGATGATTGTAATTATTTCACCCTAACGCATTAAATTTCGATTCTTTCTTTCTTAAGTTATCTCTATTTCGATGAGGATGGTTAACCTTACCACACCTGGAACAGCTTCCCATAATATTCCTAATTAATAACGAGTGTGACCATGGCAGGCACTAAAGCGAACCCTGGTGCTGATCAGAGCTGGTGACACTCATCTCTGCGCACCCTACAATGCGCAGAATTTCCTCTGAAGAGGGGGAGGATCTAACTGTGTCGGGCCTCTTTGATCTTAGCCAAAAGGCCCAAAAAGCGATAGTGTGTCGGGCCCAAGATTTAGTGTCCCTTTTATACCGGAGGGGCCAGTCGGAACACATTTAAAAGATATTAGATATTATATCTAAATACGCATCTTGGTACAGGCTATCTAATAAAAAAGGTTTCAGTAAGCACATTAATACAGACAAGTTTCTATAGCTAAAAATATACCCTTTTTACAGAGAATTACCATTTGTTTCTAAGCTTATATAATTTGTATACATAACCAATATATGTATTGCTATAATATTACCTTATTTTATATTGCTTACTAGAATACAAAGTTTCACACAATCAGAAACCATCTCATGCATATAATATTACGTAACATTAAAATAAATTCGTAACAAAGTTATCGTATCATTGCCCATAAGTCTTTACATAAACTTTATTTTACATAACACACTAATATACTCAGTTCCATAATATATTCAGTTATGGTATTCATTAATAACTTTAACTTTCAGAGTTGCTTCTAGTGCGATTTTTACTGATTGCACCTGCCTTAACCAGGCGCCACCCATATTCAGTGCTCTTGGTGAAATAAACCACTGCACTCCAATCTTCTCTGCTGCAACGACGAGGGAAAGGAAGGATCGTTTTTCATTTCTTCAACTGCTTCTGGTATTTTCTTGAACGCTCCGGCAAAAATCGCCGCTGTAGATTGTTCTCGGGTTTTATGCAATGTCTTGCTGCTATTCTTTAAAGCGCCATGATCATCGAGTCCATTGACAGAGAAGGTGTGAGTTCTAGGTATTGTTATGGTGGGTAGGCAAGTGAAAAGTGCTCCCCACCGTTTTTCGTGTCTCCTTGGAGCTGTGATCGTGAAGTACAAGCAAAGGGTGCTGCTCCGAGATGCAATCTGTCCGATGGTAGATTACCCACTTACTTCTTGTGCCTCCGCTCTTTTTACTTTGCTCCATTGACACCGTTGTGGCACTATTCTGATTGATGATCGCAATCCCAATGGCCTGTACTGCTGTCTTAGTTCATTTATTACTGTAGCGTGATTTGCATGGTGAAAATGTGGTGATAATCTTCTATGCTGAACTGCGTGATTTTGTTCTTACTGTTGAGGACTAAAGGCCGCTTATATTACCGGAAAACTCCTTGTAATAGCATCTATTCAGCCCTTCAGACATATGAGTTGATCTTGAATTTCTCCATCCAGTCTTCTTAGCATGCTGCTGTAACTTAGTTGCTTTTCTTTTGCAGATTTTGAATATCTGCCCTGAAGCTTTCTAGTTGGCTTCTCTTCAGAAGTAGTAATTCAGCTTGTGCTCCAGCATCTTCGCTTCTATCGGGAAGAAAGATTTACTCAGCGTCTTTCAAGCTTGTTGCGTTTTCTCCTTGGCCTTCTTAAGCTGGTATTTTTTAGATATGGGATCTTATGTTTTTTTAGCAGCTTCACTATTTCTTAAGTTCGGCGGAATTGTAGACCTCTCGCAGTTGACCGCCATAATCTGTTCCAGCTTTAACATTTATCTGGATCTGGAGACGCACTATCTATCGTTTGCAGCTACCACGGCATCGGTGGTTCTTTCTTGAAGCTTCTGACGAATGAAAAATAGGTTTCTTCCGAATTTACAATTTCTGGTCCAGAAAACCATCGGTGATTGTGAGTAGCGTCGGACAAGGACGATAATGCACTTGCAGTTCCTCTGCTGTTGCAGATGTACGTAGACGACGGTAATCATTTACTTTCAGGTGCTCCTTCGTTTGCTGCCTTTACCAAAAAAAAAAATTTTTTTTTGATATTGTACCTACTCGAACAATGAATGTGTGAAATGTCAAATTAATGACATGAACCCTTTATATTTGGACCGAAAAATCTTAATTGTATACAAGACGCTGTAAAAAATTGATTGTAAAGGTTTTGTTTTAGAGCCTTAGTAAATATGTAACCAGATGCTGACCTGAATAGCAAAACATTTTATCTACCCAGTGCCATTCTCTACCAATTTCAATAACACAAAGGTCTGACCAGTGCCCTCATAGCGAATTTAATGATGTTGGCACATGTTAATGGTCCATTAACATTGGCACCTGTTGTTATTCTAAATTAACGTAACTTCCTTTGGGTGTGACCTTTGTATCATTACTGTTTATAATACGATATCAGAAACATCTTTATTCTTAGATCATTGAATTATTAGCATATTCAACTTGTGATCCCCTAGCACTTGTAGTATGTAGTTCATGAACAAATAATAAAAAGATTTTTCAGAGATATGATATAAAACCGAAAACAAGGCACTGATATCTGTAATTTCGTAAATATGGGCGGGCAATCATCGTATAAAAGAAAAACATATGTCTTGGTATAAGACAAAATAGTAGGAGCGGTACTCCTACTATTTTGTCTTATACCAAGACAAGGAATTATTTTGAATCTCCCTTCACTTTACACTTTTTATTTTGATGTACATAAACGATCTGACCTGAGCAAAAAAAATGTATTTGCTGACGATACTGTTGTGGCAATAAAAGCTGTCTAAAAAGACACTTTTGAAAATAAGATTCTCTTAACGACATAGCTGAATGGCAAGACCATTATAATTTAAAATGTTATTTAAAAAAAACAAAATGATACAATTTTCAACATATAAAGCGCGATCGGTCTTAATATACTACCACACTACTCATACTAAATCTAATACTAATACTATAATGAACAAGTTAAGGAATTTATTGAATGTAATATGGACATGAACAACAATTGACATTTCAGATTGTAACAATGCTGACATTATAAAAATAGATATGCCTCTCTGATCGCAAGGTCAATTTGAGAGTTTGACAGGTGCCGCACCTCTTATCATAAAATCCTCAAAATTGAGCTAATTAATATACCCGCCTTAAAACTAATTAAACCATTGGAAACCTAATAAATTTAACAATGGAAACTGTAGACACTAACAGAGAATTGACGCCTGTCATTAGAAATAGTGTGATTTATGACACACACACTTGTAAGACATTTTAGTGTCTATAACAAAGTGTGTTTTTATTTATTTACTATGTTATTTACTTAAAATAAAATGTTTGTTATGTTATAAAAATTCTATGAATCAATACTATGTTTGAATATAATTTATTATACACTAAAAAAGAAAAGGTACACAAAACATTAAAAAAGGAAAGTAAATTAAAAGGTACAATTTGGCGGACTTATCCATCTCTTCTAGGAAACCATAGGCGTAAAGAAACATACAAATATGTGGTAGGTATACATATATGAACATACGTATCTACACATAAATATGTATGTTTACATAAATTACAAAATCCTCAAACACTATATACTCTTAAAAACAGTAAATAGCAATATAAACATAATTATAGTAGTAATTTATCCCAACTATGCCCGAGAGATTAACACAAATAATGCTCTTTAACTAATGTCTTATTGTCATTGACATTTCGTATTGTTAATATCTTATAACTAATACCAAAACTATATTATTGTTGCCTACCATTAGACATGAAATTTATATCTAATATTCTCACACTAATGAATACTTCCGTAAGAAGGAACGAGACATAATTTTTAGGATATTATAGCAATTATGTTACATAGCTTAGTTTTTACTTTTTTTTTACTTTTTTATATAGTTTTTTTTAATGTTATTGTGCATTTATTGTTTTATTAATCGTCTAAAATACGTTTTAAGTACATATATATAAATATAGAGATACCATTGTACCATTCAAACTTATTCATTTCAATTTAAAGTGTTGATTATATCACACAATTATACAGGTGACAACCTTATCCTTTTTTAATTATTACATTACAATATTATGTATTATTTTATGACTGTGTTATTGGAGCGCGGTAGTAGTAACAGAGGAATAACATTTAAACAAGTGGACGACCCCAACAAGAAGGAGTGACGATCTGCGCAGTGTTGCCGGAAGTCGACGGGTGCAAATGGCTCAGGACCAAGCTTTGTGGCAATCTTTGGGGGAGGCCTATGTTCAGCAGTGGACTTGTGATAGGCTCAAATGAATGAAGTGTTTTTTGTCGTTACGAACGGGGTTTAACTTTATAATTGAGGCTGATTTTTATATTTCAAATGAATATTCACAATGCGAATTTAGAGTATAATATAATTGTGTGTGAATTGAAATACTACTACTTTGCTATTACTTTGTTCGGCAACTGACGCTTGTGATTTCGAGGGTAGTGATTCATCGATCCACAGCCCAAGATATTTTATAGGTTTGGTCGATGGTTTTGTACCATTGTTTGTGACACAATAATTTTTTGGGTATCACTAGAGACATCACGGCAGCTTAGTAGATATGATTGTTCTGGCACCGCGATCAACTTTCCCATTGTGGTGATTACGGTAAACCCTAATTTGGTAAGAAGTCTTTGGTGTTATCACTACTAGCAATCCTGACTACTAAATCATGGGTCGTGGGTTCGAATATCAGCCAATATAAAAAATATAATACCAAAATACCGACGGCAACATTTGTGCTACTCACTTATTCTTTGATCTTTTCGCATAAGTCGAAGGTAAAAGAAAAGGCTAAGAAAAGGTAAGGCAAGTGAATGCCTATATATTTTGCATACACTTACTGCCCTTTAATGTATCCTGCACAGTTGCGACTGCGTCCGAACTCTGTTGGAAGTTGGTACAGTATAATTTACAACCAGTTTCTAAAACTGATGAACGAAATTGATTTACAGACAATCACGTTTTACCTGGTACTGCTGTAACTGGCCGGGTTCGCCGACGTCGATGTTCCCCTACACCTACGGCAATGTCCGACCCTGACCCGCCTCACCGGCGAGAGTGCGGTGAAAGTAATAATGGAGAGTAAAACTGCTCGATGCTCGTCGTACAGTGATAAGTATGATTCATTATTTACCAGCTGGCAGTAAAGCTAGAATTCTGTTGCGAAGAATCACATTTTTTTTGATTCAATGTATAATGTTTATTAATAAGCTAAATTCCGAAAAAGATTCAGACTGTTAAATAACCACAAAATTTATGCAATGCTCGTTAAAATCAGTAGGCTTGCTCGCGAAACCCAATTTCGTTTTCGATTCGAACTTGCCTATAAATTCATACTCCCGAACTAAGACGAATCGATAAAGAAAATCGAGTTACGTTTGATCATTATCACCACCGTTAGGTTCCCTCCGTCCAATTTTTTTCTATATATAAAACACGATCATTTAGTTGTTTATTTGCACTTATTAAGCAAATAAATAGGTACCATAAACAAAGAACAGCTTACATTTAACCCAAAGCATTAACTCTTAGAGTACACAAAAACTACGTTAGCATGTTAATGCTAACGTAGTGTAGTCTAATGCTAAAAAATTATTAAAACATCAAAGTTTAGTCTAATGCTAAGTTTTTAACTTTTCTTTATTCTAATTAATTTAAATGAATTTTTAAGTTAAGTTGAATTATCCAAATAATAAAAGCCTTCAGAATTCATTGTGATCAATGTGTCTAAATCAGAAAACTAAATAATGTCGACGTCTTTCGTATTTACAAATTAACATTTCGTTTAAAAGGATGTTCCCCTTTAGCTTTTGAAGCTTTTAAAAGAAGCTGTTCCGAATTGGGGTATTACCGTTCCATTACTTCTTACAATAAATTTATGATATCTTTCAAGGCCATAAACGAGAATAAATTAAATCAATATTTGAAAAACTTGTACAATGGTATTTCTTTCTGTGAACAAAGTAATGAATGAAACAATGTGATAAAGAAGCAAATAAAATTTCTTTGAAAATCTAACTAACATTTCCATTTATTGTTAATAGCACTACGTCGCGTCGTTTTCTTTGCGTGGTGTTAAGTCTTCTACATAAAATAGCTCATTTGAAAAACGATACTTTTTTGCGAAGTTCAAGAAGTAAAATCCCCAGGTGTTTGTAGTGTAGTCATCGAGAAGTGAAGACATCATTAGCATATTCTTACTTGCCTGAATGTCCATGGTTTCTCAAGACAATAGAAAAAAGACGCAAGTTCACTATCAAGCATTTTGAAGTTTGATTACTGTTTGATCGAACCTAACATGATAATTCAATCGAAGTTAGTTCCAATTTGAGGCGCCACTCGATTGATCGCTAGTTTCTGTTTCAGGAGTAGGAATTGAATGATTCAGACTCGATTGATCTAAAACTCATATCTGTCGGAAGTAAGCATGCATTATTATATCAAGTCAAGCGCTAAGTCCTCGCAGTGATAATTAAGTGCTCAGTTTCAAAATTAGTGCTATCAATTCACCAGACAGTTTTCTTCAATGAATATCTTCATATTTTTTTTACCCAGTCAACTATTCTGGTATAACAGTTAAGGTGCATTGCGATGTTGAAAAACAGACATGCAAACTAGTCGTCGAAGTGTCAATTAAGTGTTGTGCGACCAATGTCTAACCCTTCAGCAATTCACTTGTCATAATAGAATTTCAATTGTTTCGACACTTCTAGAATTGTTCCCTCCTCTCATTCCTCTTTGGTTCCGCTTGTAAGACGTTCGCATAAAAAATTCATAGCAATGTTTTTTTTATTTCGCCGTATTGATTAATTATCAAATAAAATGATAATAACTATTGTATAACGAAGTTTGAAGGACATTGTTAAAATTTTTCTTGTCATTTATTTCAGCTACCAGTCCAGTCCACTGCTGAACATAGGTGGGGTAGCCCAATGATTGCAACAATGTACGGTTCTAAGTCAGTTAAAAGTTGACCATAGCCAAGGTTAGATATACCGACTGTAGCCATAAACACCTTACTACCTCCATGGCCAAGGGCTGGGATATGCACCCCGGTACCTATGACTGTGACTCATTAGGCAATTACGCTTACCAATAATTCGGTAATCAGTTTCAGGATCAGGATTTTTTTATATTAGGTACCAATGGAGTAATAGAGTATGGAGTAATATTTAAAACTAATTTAACATTTAAATTAATTTAGAGTTATTAAAAGTTTGTTCATCTGTGTGTCTGAGATTGTATGTGATTGTGTGAGTTTGTGAATGAGTCTGTGTTTTTATTATATGCATATGCGTATGTAAATCTGTTTGCAAGGAAATATAAAATATGTATAAATGAATGATTGTAGTCTCTTCTGACCGTTTTTATAAGACCCTCTGCTTTTTCATATGTCCAGTTTATCAGTGTGTCTGTAACTAGTTCCCTCGTTTCTCCAACACAGCTATCTCTGAACTGGCAAATATTTACAAGTTGGTAGTGAATAAATCAAAATAGAAAAATTTCGAACCTGTGTGCGTAAGTAGCCACCATCTCATAGTAACCATAAGATTTTAACACTTTTTCGTGAACAGAGATTTCGTGAATTCTTGCCTAATAGAGCCTCCTGACGCTTAAACATTTGTTTATTTATTTATTAAACTACACACATCAAAAAAGTCTAAGCAACATGCATGATATTACAAATTTACCATTTATGTTAATTAATTTCTAAGTCTTTACTCACTCAAAGTGCGTAGGTATGTCAACTTAAAAAAAAGGTAAAAAAAAATTCGATTATGTTTTGTTTTTTTTCATAAAATTAAATGAAAGGGAATTTCTTTGAATTTAAGTCCGTTTTTATTGCTACGTTTAGTCTTGATTTTATAAGTTTACCAACCATTTAAATAAAGTTAGCGACGAAATTGAATTGTTAGATATTCTTTACGTCATGGAGCGATGTCATTTGACGGCAAATGAAATGCAAAGAGCTGTAGGGATGTTGCAAGCGGGAAGTAATCAATCTCAGGTATCTCGGCATTTTGGCATTCATAGAAGTGTTATTTGTCGTCTTTGGCAGCGCTACAATAATACAAGGGAACCCGCTGAACAGCATTCAGGCCGTAAAAGGAGTACAACCACTCGGCAAGACCGGTACATACAACTGACTGCAAGACGCCAGCCGATGTTAACCGCTCGAGAGATCAGTTTAAGGCTACAAATTTCAAACGGTGTTGATGTACGTCCCCAAACTGTGCGAAATCGACTGCATGAGTACGGCCTACGAGCTCTACGCTCAATTAGGTGCCCACCGATACGTCACGGGAATCGCGCTAGTCGAAATGAATGGTGTAGAGAACGCAGAACATGGACCCAGGAACAATGGGATAAAATTATGTTTTCCGATGACTCGCGATTCGGTTTTAGGCCTGATACAAGAAGGGTGCGAATGTACCGTTGGCCCGGAAATACTGAAAGGCTCAGGTGCATTCAGGAAGTTCATCCATGCTTAACAGTTATGGTATGGGCGGGTATTATGAAGAACAGGCGAACTGAGCTCGTTTTTCTAAATGGAAACATGAACGCTGAAAATTACGTTTGAGGATATTCTCAGACCTTATGTCCATCCATTTTACACAAATCTTTGGTTCCGATTTTACGTTAATGCATGACAATGCGCGTTCACATACAGCTCGGCGAACCAGTCATTACTTGGCAACGGAGAATATACGGGTATTGCCCTGGCCTGCACAATCGCCAGACCTCAACCCCATCGAGCACGAATGGGACATGCTCCAGAGACGTGTTTTGAAGGACTTGGACGGAGTGACAACAACCCAGCAGCTGAAGGATTTGCTACAATTCCATTGGGATCGAATACCGCAAGATGACATAAACAGTCTCATTAATTCAATGAATAATCGTTGCCGACAAGTTCTGAATAGCAGAGGAGGCCATACTTTGTATTAAATAATTCTATTCTTTCACAATAAATTATTTTTCTTTAGAAATTTCATTTTGTTAAAAAAAATGTTTAGTTGCTTATGTACCATAGTTCCTGTAGTATATTCTAATATCTGTTATTAAAAGAACTTATAAAGACAACAGCTGTTATTTTTACATCATAGGACCATAAAAATAATAGTTTAAAAATAAAATACAACATTATAATGTGAAAAACTATCCTAAAATTTAAATTAGTACATGTTGCTTAGACTTTTTTGATGTCTGTACTTATAATATACTAGTATACTTTTAGTACACTTTAGCCGTAACAGGGCGACAAATATTCAAGCAACAGTAAAGAGTAATATTATCTACGGTGCGCCTCCACAAAAAAATGTAGTACATCTACAGCTGACCTTGCGGTGAAAGTAGGCTCTCGGCGCTTGCTGGCCCATTTCACCAAAGAGGTCTAACGTATTGCACGAGCTACGTGATTCACAAAAGGTAACAATACAAACTGTGGCGAGCGAAAGCGTCTGAACATGTAGAGTAATTCTTGATTTCTGATATAAGTTTATATCCAGGTTTAGGAGTATTTTCCATCAATGTACTGGGCTAATAAGCAATGGCATCACAATAATACGAACGCTAACTCTTCTCTTATATTTTTTTTAAAAGTAAACAATGTTGTGTAACTACGTTACAAACAGAAAATAAACTGCCTATAATTCTTCCTACTGCTTTTTCGCATTTTCTGGCAGATTTTGGAGCAGGGAAAAGTCCGCAACACTGTTCCAATGCAGGTCAGCGGACATCGTATGTCCGAAAAGGTTTTTTTTTATTGAGATGCAGGTAAATTCAGCAATTAAAATTGTTAAGTGTTGGCTGGCTAGTATTGAAATCCAGGTGTAAATTTGTATTTTATTATCTGACCAGTTTCGCTTCTAAGACATCATTAATATAATAGAAAAATACCTTATACGTTACAGCAGCAGTTAAATAACTTGTGACGTGTTGCAACAATAGAAATTTTATTCGTATGACACATCAAAGGTTAAAGCTGTAAAACAAAATATTTAGTAGTATTGTTATAGACTTCAGTAATAGTGACCACATACCATAAAAATTAGTTTGAAATTTAGAAAGTGGATTCCTGACGGAATGTAGGCATCCGTTAGGCAAGGATCTTTACGCAAAACGTCTCCTCGATTGAAAGCCGGTATGAAAATCATGTTTTGGAAATTAGAGACATTCAATAGGCATTTAGGTTTTAACACTTTAAATAATGTACAATAAAATATGTATAATCTGTTAATATGTAATAAAGCGCTTTTTCAAAAACAACCTTTTAGGATGTAGAATAGAGGACGAAAATTGTATGGTATATTTTTATTTCCTTTTATTATTAACTTGAAACTCAACAAAAAATTACGAAATGGTGATAGATGGCGAGCTCTAATCATTCATTGCACAACACTGGATGTAATCACAATTAATCCCAACTAGCAACAGTCCGCGTGCTCTTTGTCCCAAGGGAAGACTTAATAGAAATAAAAAAAATCTTAAGTCTTATTCCAAGACGAAGTCTACATCTCTGACAAAACTTCATTTAATTCAGTCTTTCGTGAGTGACTGAGTGACAAACATTCTTCACACACAGACTTTCTCTTTTATGACATTAATAGGATTATAAGAATTAGGTTCATAATGTCAAGACTTGCAGTTGAAGAATTACATAAATGGTATTGTGCCTTTGATAAAGACATATTTCAAACGTACTTTATTCCGCCAAAATACACTGGAGCAGCGTGGCGGTGCTTCTGGGGTTCAAAACACACTCAAATATTACGATGAGGCTGCCACCTTTTACTTTACTCGTAATCATTTGCTCCCAATTTGAAAGCATTCACGTAATCGGCACGCGTGTTTGCCGACGGACTAGCGGTCTCATCGCCACTCAACTTAGAGTCTTATACGTTATTACTAGCCACCTCTCTGTTAAGCTAAGTAATTTTAGGCTTGGCATATTTAAACGGTTAGTAAAATTTGTTTAAAAAAAATTAAATAGACGTGATAAAATTTTGAAATTTAAGTCAAATTTCAGAATCGAAATAACGGAATCATGAATAATATGAATTATCTTCGTAACTAAAATTTATATAGTAATGGGGCTTCTTTGGGATTGCTTACTTGACGAGTACATTATTTATTTCATAGGAGACCAATGACTCGAAGCGAGAAAGTAAAATGAGTCAGAGAACCGTTGGAGGTAGATACGCTGCGCGACTGTTAATATACGTATACATCTGTTAAGCAAAAGTGAAAACTTTTGTTTTGTTTTACTACTATTTTGGAGTGATTTTCAAACAATACAATAAATATACGAAATTATGCGTGAATGGAAGAAAATATTATATTAAGCCCATTTTTTTTCTTACAAATATCATCAAACTACTACTACAAAATATTATGAAAGGTGCTATTGTCTCTATGATAACCCAAAATTTTAATCATAAACGAACTAATAATCTTACCTTCGCCAATTAATATGTGTACTATTTTAATTTGTGTGAAACAGATACAGTACTTGTACTGTTTGCTGGCACTGGACCGCTCGTTTTTACAATGCATTTATAAAGGACTGTTTTTAAATGTATTTTTTGTCCTAGGTCTTTAGGTCCTTTAGTTTGTCCCATGTTTCTCAGTTGCCTTTGAGGCTGTTCTCTATTTTAATTTATTTTGTTTTATTTTGTAAGTGAAATCCTATTAAAAATAGGGGATTCCTTTAAGTTTCTCATCCGTTAGTTAAGGGAAAAACCAGTCTGATTAATTAATTTTAATATACTTCATACGTTTCCGTAATCCAGATAATAATGATTCGATGTCCTCTAATTTCAGTAAGTTCACAATCAATAGGGCTAGGAAAACTTCACGGGCCCTTAGTTTTAATGGTTGAATTATTATGTTTTGGCAAAAAAATTCAGCAATACTTGGTATCATGTCGCATGAAGATTGTAGATAATAGGTTTCTAAGATTTTTTACTTTTTTTTATTAAAAATTTGTTAACTATATCCCATTCCTGAAAAAAATACACGTATTTCTTTATGATAGTTAAGTTTATTCTTATTAAGACTATATTTTGCTTCACTCTAGCATGATTACGGGTATAAAACCTTGGATAATTTTCTTTGCTTTATTTTAACCTAGCCGTATCAAATTGAATCTGCGTCAAAATAGTTGATTTAAATCTGAATACCGATGCTCATCACGAGGTAGAGAAATATTAATGCCGTACAGTCAAGTATTTTACTAGGTGGTAAGGCTGAAATCAGGAAGACGGTATAGGTAACACCCCCTTACCTATTTATGCATCAGCATTTCCAAAATTCTTGTGTTCCGATTTGAACCATTTAAGAGAGGGCCCATATATTAACAGGCTGTGTTCCATCTTAGTCCTCAATGATGATAACAAGTCTATAAAATTCAAGCTGTGTGCAGATCTATGAGCTACGGTAATTGCTTAGGACTGTTAGCTCCTTACTCTCTCCAATGTTATAAATAAATTAGGTTTGGCCTCAGCATCTTAATTATCATAATAATTTTTCATATCATCTAATTAGTTATTACTGTTATATAATATGTCTATACATGTGGGGTTTAAAGTAGTTTTTGTTACCGAGGTCTATCTCAAATACTAAACTGGTTAGGAATTTAGATGAATTGAATATTGTGTACCATATACTGCATTTAAATAACAAATACTGAAAGTATAGATTTATAATGTAGATTGTAAACTGTGGTTGAATCAAACTAACATTATTTTAAGGACTTTTTCTTTTAAGGATTATTGCGATGGTAGGTCTTCTAGGATATTTTATACAATGTTAACCTAAAACTGAATATTGGTGGTTGTTTGGAACTCTCGGTACGCAAGTCCAACTCGACTTTGTGGGTTTTATTTTTTTTATATCCGCTACTTATAACATTTATTGTGTTGTGGCGGCGAATAAACTTTCTTTCTTTCTTTCTTCCCGTTCTCCGAATTCTTAGTTGTGGAGATTCGCTGTAATTAACACGCTTGGTAGGCGCTTCTTCCTGTAATCGGTCTGAATAATTTTAAAGTGGCTAATTTAAAAACGTTATTACGCTATCTACCAGATGCCATAGCTTTCTATAACATTTTACCAAAATTTATTTTTATACTTTAATTTATTTAATATGATGAGGATTATTTTAATAGGTTATTTCCAATTTAAAAATAGTATTTTAGAGTATACAAAATTTTTTCATGACAGCGTTAATTAAGCCATAATTTCTCTAGGGAGTTATAATTAAATTACGAGTAAATATCTAATGTTACCTTGGTTATGTAAAAACCAATTTACCCTTTCTTTCGGAGTTCTGAAATGGGTACAACAAATGACTAAATCATCTTGAAAAATACCTGACTTAAAATACACAGACCGAAGAAGTGCAGCAGTATCTTAAGCGCGAGGTGTCTGGTACTGTTATCGTCAACTCGATTACGAAGCTTGCCGATTATGGTAAAACCTCCTGGGAGATGACTTTCCAGCCTTGGACTATTAAGAGGCTGAAGAACCTTAGCGATAACGCAGTGTCGCTCGTCTTTATCATCTCACAACCGAGGGTGCGGGGTAACTTGAGAATGTACGCATGATCAGATCAAGTGACAGAGAGGCTAGATCACAATGCATCCTGATTCGAAAAGCAAAAACTACCGCAATATTTAGCTCCGACTAGCCCGTATTGAGCCACAAGGTCATACCAATAAAAATTGGTACTTAATATTGCCACAAGGCAATATTAAGTACCAATTTTTATATTATTTTATTTCATTTAATTTTGTTTTATAAAATGTTATGCTGTGTTAAGTCTCGCATGTGTTGTATTACTAAGTAATGTGTTGAAGAAGTGTAATTAGTAGCAGCCTGTGGATATTCAGCTGGGGAAAATAGTTATTATAAGAGGCCGAGGAAAGACGGCCGCCCTGATGTCCAGTATATTTTTTTTTACTTTTATGGTATATATGAATAATTGTATTTTCAGTAACAATGACGCCTACTTTTATAGGTGAGCATTCAAATCGAATCGATCGATTTGAATGCTCACTTTGAATGCTCCTTTTCGTCTTTATTTTAGAACATCTAATAAAAAAATTACCTTTATGATATTTTGGGTATTAAATATAAAAAGGTCTATCCAAACAATTATTAAACCCCACAGACATAGTGTTTAATTGATATATAAAAACTTTTAAATGTGAAAGCAAATACTGTTATAATTTTGATGAATTATGCATTTTTTCAAACAATTTTAATGATACCATGATTAAACAAATTCTTACCAACAATAGACAATTACGAGTATACTTTTTCGCAAACGAGAGAGTACGAAAATATTGAAGCTTCAAGAGGAATGAACGAGCCTCTGTAATTAAATTGAATTTAGATACGAGTAAAGGTGAATTTATTTCGTAGTCCAATATTTTAAATATAATTATAGGGGTTCTGTCACTTATGAACTAATGATTTTATTAAAAACACGACTTACAACACGAGTATATCTAAATTGCATTATCAGTGCATCACGTCATTATCATCATCATTGTAGTTCATTATAAATTCACTTCTTAAACGAAATCAGAGGCGATAGATGTTCGTGATCGAGCTACGTGAATCTGTCACATTTGCATAAAATTAATTAAATCTGCTAGATTATTTGTACGCTAAGCCGAATTAGTAACTTATTATAAATATATAATATATACGATATTAATTTCCTTTCTTTTTTAACCTTCGGATACCGAACGAAACGCAGAAGCACAAGATCCATCTAATCGTACTTCACGTAGGTATTCTGCGCGTGTCCTGGCCTTAGCCCAGAGCTACCAAAACTAATACGACGATCACAGAGATGATGAAAAGTTATCACTTCACTTCATGTATATCTATAGCTTTTAGCATTTTAATGTATTAAGTTTAGACTGAATTCTTTACAATCTCATAATAAAACATAAAATTTGCCAGATCTGTAAATTAAACACTTGTTTGTGTTATACACATTAAAAATAATTAAAAGCAAATAGACCACAATTTGATGTCAGTTTTTGACAATGACATAGAAGAATAGTATAAATAGAATGGACAAAGACCAAAAGAAAAATAAAAAAGTACTGTTTATTCTAGGTTCTTTGCTTAAACGTAAAAAATACAAGAAAAAAAACTGTTTGGCAAGGGGATGTTAATGACATCATTTGGGTAACACTGTAAAAGTATGTTACGGTTCTCCATCACATTGTAAAACAAAACAATAACCTGTGACAATAACCCTTGCAAACTTTCTATTGATTTTTTTCCTATGACAAAATTATAGAACATATTGGTCTTGATAAAACGGAACTTTATAGACACTCCTGTTCCTTTTCAATCTACTTCAAAAAATTAGGAGGTTGTCAATTCGTCTGTATTATTTTTGTACATATGTTTCGCGATATTTTCGCCGATTGTGTACCGATTTTGATGATTTATTTTTACTGTAATAGGTTATAGTTTCAGAGTGGACCCACATAATATAATAATATATTTGAAGAAATTATTCCAGCCCTGGGGGTGGGAAAATAATAGTTGAAGTCGATTGCTTTTTTAAAACTTTGTTTTAAATTCACTTTTGGTATTATCTCTTTGATTGAACTATGTATTTACTTCAGTAAACGAAATATGAAAGGAATTTGTGATTAGAGGAATTTTATTCAGAAGTCTAATCAATCAAAACACCAATATACTATTTATTGCAAACGATGAATTTAAATCATTCAAGTACCTTTATTTATAAATTTTGACTCAATGGAGATGCGTGCTTAGAGGGTAATTGGTGACCCAGGTGTTGACCTTAGGGGACCTAGTCTTGATCACATGTGAAGGGTGGCCCGCCTCTCGGTGTTTTATAGAATATATTTTAGAGAAATTGTGTTGGAATTACTTAATTGAATTCCCCATCCCCTTTCTAACATCAAACATTTCAACACACACCGAGTTTCCATCCTTTAGTAGCGTTATGCATTGTGATTTCTAATGCGTACAACAATGGACTTAAATAACTACCCTTCATCGGTTAGGAATTAGAATCAATCAAATTATTTTATCTGCGCTCATAAAGTAGCAACAGGTGAACACTGCAGGGCAAAGGCCTTAAGAAGGATCAGATATGAGAGGGTTTTGGAGCCGGGAAAGGCCCGCCACGCTGTCCGAGTGCGGGTTGGCGGGCTTCGCATGTCCTCAAAATATATTTTTTTTATTTCTCAGACACAGGTTTCCTCACGATGTTTTTCTTCACCGCCAAGCACGTGATAAATATGGCACTTAAAAAATGCTATAAACAATTTTAGTGATGCCAGCTCTGTGCTCATCATATCAAGTTTAAAAACTCAGTAGTTACCTATTTTATAAATAAAAATTTATTCTTCAAAATTTGTGTTTATTTTATTTATATTCAAACTGATGGTGCTTGCTAGAAAATTAAACGATTTTATTAGAACTACTCAAATCTATTAGGGTTTAACTAAATTTTATATGCGCATCATCATCGTCATTTCATTCTATCACAAGTCCACTGCTAAACATAGGTCTTATATCTGAATCTAAATATAATTTTGTGTTATGTAATAATAGTACTAAATTAAAATAAATAAATGATAAAAAAATTATAAAATTAATTAATCGTACAACCTTTTTAAATCTATGATTAAAACAAAAATACAATAAATTATTCTAGTCTTAACTTTAGTTATCAGTTTCATGACTTTATTAAATATGCGTAGTTACGCATTTTGGTTTTATATTTCAGTGTTAATAAAAAAACTATTAATATTTTAAATAAAAGACTTACCGAAGGATTATTCCATGGTTTTCTAAGCAGTGCCGAGTATTTCCAATTCGTGTTTTTGAAAAAAAAAGATCAAGAAAAAAACATGAAATTATAACAACAACATCGCGAGTGTATCAATAAAATGAAAACACACCGTTACAAACTGCAGCGCGACTTCAACTGACACTCGGCGACGACAAACTCTCTTTTTGATTAGTTATATGATGATTGATGACATAGTGATAAGCGAGGGCGGTGCAACAAGCGATTTGAAAATATAATGTAATACGCTTGTATGGCACCGGCGTACGGGCGAAAGTATAACGATTCTGTTACATTTTAACTAACTTTATGAAGATGAAAATACGGTTTGTATGAACAATGTAGTAATGTTTAATAACGCTTACGATGAAACACACTTGACACCGCTTGTTATTCGATATATCGATAAATTTACCAAAAGATACTGATCGTTATAACAATTTTGGTTGCCATAACAAGTAATGGTTTATGTTGGTTTATCACAAGTCATAGCTGTTGGTTGAGGTACATATATACATAGAAAAAATGTGAGTTCGTACGACAAAATACAAATACATTCGTTCAAATCTGACCGAAATGAAAATTTTCATGGAAAATAAAACACAACGTAAGAGGTTTTTTTCTTCAACCTTTTTCTAGCTAAAAAAGTAGAAAAGATTTAAAAATATTGACATCGGAAAAAGCTTCTGAACTAGCTGAAACCAAATCCAAGCTGTTGATGGAGAGTTTGCGAGGGTACCGATACTGCAACCCGCCTACCCAGAGGTAGTTTTTCTATCTCTATGTAAGCATGGGAGAGTAAGAAAATAAATAAATTATTAACTACTGCACTAAGAGCTGTTTAAAATAGTTAAAATAGTATCAAAGCACAAAATGCACAAAATTAAACAAATATTACTGTCTTAGTTTGCTTAGGTGTTATTTTTTAAAATTAAAAAACGAACTGATTACGTCTGTAATAGGCCAAACTTATAATTATATAAATAATAGAAAAGTAAAGCTTCCCGTGTCAGGCTGTATTACGGATTTATCCGGCGGATATTAAAACCCCCACGCAATCGTATATTTTAATTCTATCAGTCAGTTAGTCCTGTCTTTTAATTGTTACCATGCCTATCACGTAGTGTAACGGTGGTTAAATCAAGATTTTTCCATATTATGTTTAATGAGGGCCTGCGAAAGTTTGTTTATATATGGCGTGTTTAGCGTATTAGCAATCACGCTTAAACGACTGGAAATTTGATAGAGGTCTATCTCGATCGCAGATTTCTTATTCAGCATAAGCATTTTTAAGTTCTCAGTGAACAGTGAATATATCCTCCGGTTACTTCACTCACTGAACGAAACGCAGAAGAACAAGATGTCTCTACTCGTACTTCACGTCGGTATTCTGCGAGTATCCTGGCCTTGACCCAGAGCTACCAAATCTAATAAGACGAGCACAGACAGAACAAGATGCCTCTACTTCACGCCGGTAGTAGCAAAAGCCGCCGCTTTGCTCTCCCACATACAGAAGTCGAACGTTTTTCGTAAGATGACTCTTATGCCCTAAGCCCTAGGGCGCTTTAAGCCTTAAGTTGACACTTAGGGCTTAAAGTTTTGAAAATCTTATGGTATTTAACGAATTAATTGTCATTAAAAAAGGCCAAATCGAAAATACAAATACTGATAACGCAGTGTCTAACATGCTAGGCGTAGGAACTGCGCCAAACTGCCAAGTTGGATTGCAACCAACCTGCCAAGCGTGGCGATTATGACAAAAAATCCATCATCAATAAGAGGTATATATGCAGCACAACATCCAGAATATGCCAACCTAAATCCAACAGACTACAATGGAGAACAGAAGTACTAGAGCGCGCACGTCGCTTACCAAATTCGCCTGTGTTGTGCGATAAGTATGAACAGATCTGAAGTATTACTAAGTAGATATGCCATCTTTTATTAACACATTTCTGGATAGGCCTTTATCCACAAGAGGTCTTTGATAGCCTGACGATGAAAAATAAGAAGTTTGACCAAGTAACCTAGATTGTTTTATTTATATTTATAATTTTAATAAAAGCAAAGGAGTTAAACATTAAAAAAAACATACTTATTTACTTATAAATTGTAATTTTAAATCCGCACCAAAACAGTATGTGAATATGAATATATGAATATATGCATAATGAAAGCCATTAATATTTTTCTAAGCAGAGGTTCCGAAATAAAAAATTCGTAGATGCTAACATTGTTTATGTAACAAATGCGAATTTAAAAAATTATGGATGCACCGTGCAGGGACCTGTCAACATATATCAGAAAAAACTACTAACTACTATGTAAAATACTTTTTGTTATTGTGTTACATCAGGTACGGTTTATTAATCAAATGGTTGAAAAGATTTTCTGATAAGAATATCTCACAAGATGTTGTTAGCAGTGTGGTAGCTGCCTACCAATTTCCTAATAAAGAGGGCCTACATTTTTGAAATCTATCTCATGGAAATTATCGGGAAGAACCTCACGACTAGGATCGCTTCTTGTCACTTTTTATCTCCCGGAAAGGCGAAAATTAAGTTACGGTAGCTCATTTGGCTAAGCTGTGTGGTGCCGTGCATGACTGCCAATAAAACATTTTATCACTCAGACCTGGCTTCTTTGGTTAGTTAACCAAACTAGTTAAAATAGAAAATTTTAAAGTTTCCCTTTTTACTCTGGCCACATCCAGATGTTATGTTATCTTCAAGCCCTACTAATTGGTAGGATATCCTCAATTTACCACTCTTCATTGTTAATAGAGAATGTAGACGATATTGTTGTGCACATTTATAGAATGTTGCAATATCCAACCACGTTCACGCACAGCGAGCGCGCATCTGTGGGGAATAAATATTAAAATTGCTGTAGTAGGGACACCATTATTCATTTTTAATTAACTATTTTCAAAATGCAGTGTTGAGTAGCAGTCGAATATTGCTTGTGTTTTGATATTTTAAATACTTTATATTATAACAATAACGGAATGTTTTAAGTTAACTTTAATGACAATCGAACTAAAAAAAAGCTTAAAATATCTGACGAGTTTTTCCAGAAAATCACGATCCTTCATTCGTATGACTAAAAAACGGAAACCATCGAAAGGATCTGTGAGCACATGATTCGATCATGTCAAGAAAAATCATCATCATCAGAAGAAACGATCACAAATGTTACCAATATCATAAAAACATTTAATTATTGACATCTCATCTCATTTCAGATGTTTACATCTCAGTAAATGTCAAACCGATGACGGACCGCACAGGTAGCAAGATGTCAGTACTGCGAAGGCTAACCCGTTTGCCAAGAGTGCCGATTTTCGCAAATCCTCCGAAGGGAGAGCCCTTGTTTTTTTATTTATTTACTAAGTATTACCAACAAGGTTAACACATAAAAAAATATAGAAATAATGAGAAAATAGGCATCTGCCACCTTACTTAAAGGCATCTACTGAAAGCCAGTAGATACAGTCTAATACAGTTAAATGAATATTAATATTATTCAGATCTATTACTTATCTAAACACCATAGTAAGTTAAAAGAAGCTATAACTTGAGAACAATATTGGGAACAAAGAAGGATTAATAATTAAAATAAAAACAATTCAATATTAAAGTAACCTACGATTTTCTCCTATAAATGCTCTGCGCACTTTGTCCTAAGCTCAAAAATTTTAGTTGAAAGTATGTCCACGTCCATTTTTTTATTTTCCAGATTATGTTTTCTAACCATTCTATTTAAAGACGCATTAAATCCTATGTTGTAAATTGCAGTCAAGACAGTAAATATGGACAAATCAACGTATTAAACGGTCTAGGTCCACTTGCAGTTGGACTCGATGTTATTCGTCGCAAACATGTTTTAAAATTTTTAAATCACCGGCGATCAAAAATAAAGCGATTAAAACAGGATGTTAGGACATTAATAAATTTATATAACAAAAATAACGGACTTAATCCCGAACAAATATTGATCCCTGGGGAACTCCGGAAAGCGTTATACAGGATAGGTCTACACACATGGAGTTATCATTACATTAAGATAGAGCCTCGGCATAGGACACAAGATTAGATTTGGGGGACTTGGATTTGACAAAACCATGCTGTCTTTCAAAAATAATATGTTTAAAGTGTCATGAAAGCACAAAATGCATTAAGGCTTACAAAACCGAAAGTTAAGATATTGGTCCGAATTTTCGACGGAGCTTCAATCTCCTGATTTTAAATTAGGCAAATACAAGGAAATGTACCAGCCTGAATAGACTTGTTAAAAATTTTTGTTAGTGGAAGTGACAACAAGCCTGCGCATTGTGTAATAAAAAAAGACTTATCCCATCTGGACCGGCTCTCTTGTGTGGATTTAAGCGAGGGAGCGCTTTAACCACTTCCTCAACGGAAAATGTGAAAGTTTTGAAGCAGTTTGTAAAAACATTCTTACGTAAGTGATTTTTAGTTTTAGGTGTCAAAGAAAGAACATTGTATACAGATGAGAAGTTTGTCAAGAAAATTCACTATAGCGTTTCCATCTTTGGTAGTTCTTGAGATACATTTCTGAAGTATAATGTTCCTTAATTTTCTCTCGGTTGCGCTTTATGAATAACCAGATTTTGGATTTTGTTTGAACAAGGTCTCAAAACTTTCAATATAATTGCAGTAGCATTGCCTTTGCAATCAGTCAAGTCTCTCCCCTCAACGTCCGAAACGTCATGGCATCAAAAGTATTTCCCTATATATGGCCCATATACGATTATTATTTCTTTTGTCTTATTAACTTTGTTCAAAACCAAACCAAACTTCTTCCTTTGAGGCGACTTACGGCTACATTTTTTTTAATTACATATTCGAGGACAGTATAGAATATGGATCTCAATTAACAATTGACAATACTAAATAAATCACCAATATTACCACATCCAACCAAAAACTGTAAAGGCGGACGAAAGTCATCAACTTTACTTAAAGTATTCAATGCGGGCTGAAAGTTTTCGATAATTACATTACTGAGTATCAAATTTAATAATTTGTTTTGGTGTTTCTGAACTGTGTTTTATTGTTTAAAGCGTGAATTTAAATTTGCAATGAATTTGGCAAACTATTGTTGATAACAGATGTATAAGATTTGCCACTCTTGCTTACGTCTTCGTGTTTACGCCTCGGATATTTTGAAAGTAAATATTTAATGTTTTGGAAGGGGTTTTTAACAAAAAAATTATGTAAAACAAAGAACAAAGAAGAGCTCATCAAACCAATTTTTTTAGAGTATCTATGTTATGTTACGTATCAATATAGAACTGGTCTCTTCAGTTTTATGAATATAAATTCTGCCACCGCGAATCCAGGAAAACTTGTAATGTTCTTTAGCTTTCATTCGAGCTGCAGTGTGAAGTTGCTTTAAATCAGGACACAGTTTTTGACAACACACATGTACATTTTTACCAGGTATTGATACCTGGGTGTAAGGAGCTGAGTTTAATGTGAGAAATTTCTTTGTTAAAAAACAATACAGTTGCAACCTGACAAGTATCGATCGAGGCCACGGACTCTTAAGGTTAAGTTTGGCTATGCGAGTATAATAGGCGTTGTCAGTATTCTTGATTGGAGTTTTTATCATAGAGCCCAACTGGTTTATATATTAACACAAGCTGTATGGTAGCTCTCTTTACAATAGGAACAACTTATTTATTTATTTCTATTAGATGTCAAAATCCTCTGGCACGCTGCGCATAATGTAGGCATCTTTAATATTATTAAGTTTCTTCTAATCTGTTAACTTAATTGTATGGCAAACCAGCCACGCGACTTTCGCGGTTAAGTTTAGCGAACAACCGTGAAGATTTTACCCTCGTTCTTTGCTTAAAATACTCGTAGTTTTAAGAAAAATATTTAGTTGCTTCTATGATATATTAATTGATTTATTAGCACAATGAAAAACTAACATCTTGAGTAGTACGATTGAAAGTTACAAACTATTGAACAAAACAAATCACTATTAAACTGCTTAGTGTAGTGACTGTTAGACACAAGTACAATTTAATATACGTATCATGTATTATGAAGGAGTTTCACTTGCCACAAAGTGCCAATATATTACAATATTAAATACAAATTTAAAATTAACCAATGTCCTACGTGTGTTGCATAACAGCAAGTTGACCTTCGGCACAAGTATCCCTGAAAGGAAAATAAAGACTAGACAGCGCCTAATTCGTATAGAGACTGATCAATCCATGACCGCCTGCTCGTGTGTGTGAGAAATATTGTAAAATTCTGCATCTTATGGCAACACTAATATGGTAGAATACATGTAATTCATGTTAAGCATTTTTTCGTGTCAATGATGCAGTGCGCAGCCAATGCAACAGTACCTTTTTTGGATAAGGGCGGCTTTAGCTGCTGTTCGAATGGGCTGGCTCGACCGGGGTAGTACCACAGCCTCGCAGAATATCGGCGCGAAGTAAAGCCATCTTGTGCTTCTGGGTTTCGTTCGTTGAGTGAGGTAATCGAAGGCCTACTTCTCTCTTCCCCTGCCCCTGCCTCCTCCCCCGTCCCCAAATATGAAAGATATTTTGCCGGCACCTGCAGCTGCAGCTCTTCTGGTGTTGCAGATATACTTAGGCGTCGGTAATCACTTACCACGTTAGCCCTCTTTCCCATTAATAAAAATAAAACATTGTAATAGTTTTGATAAGTTATTTGTATTTTAAATAAAAACATTTATTAAATCGCATATATAGTGACTCATTTTGTATTATACACTAAAATGTCTGTCGTGAATTATCTGTAAGCTGGTCGCTCTTCAATATTCGTCCTCACTTTCTGCATGATTGCAATAAGAAATTTTATTAGGATCCCATGTCCCAAGGGGCGCCGCGAGTCGATCAGATATTGACAGAAAAGATCAATATTAATAGTCTACGTCCATTTAGGTAGTCCACAACTGGACTTTATCTGTAAACGACGCGCTCGTCAGGCGGGTTCGCGATCACATTATCAGGCATATCACACCTTAAACGCTGACCCGTCAGCGGTAAAATTTATTTCAGACTCGTCAAACAGTAATTCCCAGCGCTATATGCCGTGCACACACACGGCTCAGGGATAAACTTTCTTTTAGATTCTAAAGTGTCCTTCGTCAGTGCAAGGGCCAGCTGTTATGTTTTTATACATGGGACTGCTAAAGATAAATCGCTAACCCGAGTTCAACGAAGGCGAAGCAGCGGAATTAGGTTAGTTACAAAATAAACTGTTCAAACATTTTATGTGTCGAGATGCGTAAAATCCACATAGCGAATTATAACTAAAACATAATTCTAGCCAAATGTTTATTTCTAATTTATACTATAATATATGGCTAAAGGCTTTATTCAATGGCTCGAGTTCCGATGACAAGAAAAAAATTAATACCACGCTTATCGCATGCAGATTGTGTACTTTGTACTTGTTACATAAGAGCCTTCGGTAGATTTATCGGCTTTAAACTCTATTTGTGCGGCTTTTAGTTGTATTAGTGTATTTATCCCATGCGCATGCCATAACCGCGATGGTACTTCGGCCATAATCGGGGACATCCTGTAGTACTCCTCAATCGCTTTCGAACTAGTTTTATTCGACTCCCAGTACCGATGATATTCAGCTTAACAATATTCAAGTGAGGTTGGCATTTAGAGAAAATGATCATATATTCCCACTTTCAAGGAAATATAAGTAATTAAATCAATGCCCATTGTAAGTTGTGCTTACTTTGCATATACGCGTAGTATGCACTGTGGATTTGGACATGCTACATCTGGTTGCCCATGTAGGTTCCTCTACGTTCACAGTGGTTGACTAAGACTCGGTTACTTAGTCTATATAAAATGCCTGTGCCTTGTCTTCCACTCTGTTGCATCCAGTGAGTGTTCTCAAAGTCCTGGCTTCCAACAGATAGGATACCTATGCCAAAAAATGCCAAACTGAAAACTGGTCTTCGTAGACAAGTAACGAGCAGCACTGTGCAATGTGCGTTCGCGAATCCGCTTGCCACGCGTTGTGATTGTAGCAAATCCGAATATGAACGTTGCTTATGTCCAGCAGGGGATTAACCGGCTGTTAAAGATGGAAAAGAAGATAGAATAACCTTTATATTGCTAAACTCTTTGTACAAATCAGTACAAAATACAAATTATTTTGAATAAATTGGAATTTTCATGAAAGGATTTATTAATAAATTTTCTACGATTAGCAGATACTCTTTTTTATAGACATATTTTAGTTATTTTAATATTTTAGTTTTAGTTATTTTTTTTATTTTTATTAATGATGTTTACTTATGTGGATGGTGTTTATTGATGATTAATAAAGTTTATTCCATTCTGTTCTACCTTTTTCATCGTATATAAGAGTGATATAACTGACCCTCCTAACATTAGGAATTTTCACGCGGTTCAAAATACGATTATAGAGGTCTGTTAGTATGTGTACGACATGAGGTCCCATTGCCTTCCTCGCTTCCATAGGTATATCGACAAGGCATATCTGCCTTCCGATTGTACATGTGGCGAAGACAATTGTGCTCTTTACTAGGTGTTAATGAGGAATTATGAGGAAGGACATAAGCAAACTGCTTATTCACTAATTCAAAAGCTACAAAATCGGTGCATCTTTATATAACCACATTTAGATATGTCCAGTGCAGTTTTCTGTCACACTTTCGCAAGTTTGAATGAAATCTTCTTGCCCTCCTTTGAATGAAGTTGATCATACAGGGGAGAAAGTTGGTTGTACCGTGCTTTCACAACAATACGTTTAGAGGATAGCTTTGCAACCTCGTAGACGTTGCGGTCTTCAAGAAAGTTGGACAAGTGCCACTTTTTGACCAGTGTTTTCATCACCCGATTCGCCGCCTGTTGTGTGTCATTGCGCCACCAAGTTTCCTTGTTAGGAATTCAGCCGCACTTAGACTAAATAGGGACCTATTACAAGTTTTCCTGCTGTAACAAGTTTTCCTGCTGTAGTGACAGCTGTAGAGATCCTGCACCACCGATCATTAATGGATTCACCGTCGCAAGATGTAATTAAGTTAAGGAACGTAAACGTGATATTCCCGACTCGTGGATCTATTAAGCAGTTACAACCCTAGTCCGAGGTAACCATTCCTCTGGTACACTATTTTTGACTTCACAGTATAGTTCGTGCCAGCGACGCGGTGTTTCGATGTGACGCATACCCATGGAATGTCCTTGCAGTTGGTTACTTTGCCAATGTAAATGTAACACCTTCTAACAATCAGATAGTCAAATGGCACGCGTTTTTGATAAAATGAGTTCACAATAGTTTAGCCAAAGACTAACCAAAGTCAAAGCTTCCATAAACATGTTTGTACTCATATTTCTCTTCTCCAACGTGACTATTTAATTCCCCACCAATCGCGATCTCCTCCGCATTGGACATGCTGCCCAAAAACCACATCGAGTTTTTCCCAGAAAGATACCTTTTCCTATGCACCTACTGCGGATAGGCACTGACGAGATCGTTATCCACTCTCACCATCAGCATCTTACCTCGCATCAGTCGTTTCCTTAGTCTGTCAACTTCAAGAAGCCGGTCCAAGAACTCATCGGACACTGCTAAGGAACCTGAACCGGTGTAAATTAGCTTGTGAACCTACGTATTATTACGTAACCACGATATTAAGTGACTTGTTGCTCTTCCATCGAGTCTACTGTAAAATAGCAACTAGGACTCGATGCCTACAAAGCATATCTGCACGACTCGCATCTGCACGTTCACGACTTCGGCCCGGGAGGTTTCAAAGATCGAGAGTCCTTACTATAACCGGTAGCCCTTGTCCACTTATAGCCGGGTGATGGTTCCAAGCGGCGTTTTGCGGCGATAGCCTATCTGAGTGTCTAGATCTTTTGATTAAATGACAGGAAACTGTTAATTAGCTGCCACCAGCTCTCTGTTTCCAAAAAAGGGACCCTGTGATTCGCCAGAGGCCCCTTTGCTGTTCGGCAGCTTGCACCACGTGCAGGTGGGTTGGCTTTGTCCTTAGATGTTGATAGGACACTTACACCCCTTTCGGATGCGTAACTTAAATATTCAGAACCTGGGCGACCAAACTTCGCTTGTTCAGCCTACAATTATAACCACGCCTATGATGTTGCTGTAGATGTTGATTAGCTAACAAACTGGTACATAAATATTTTATTAGATGGCGTTAGAATAAAAATAATTAAAATATTTATGTGAAAACGAATTTTCTCAAGGACGAAATTTTTTCTCACCGCCCAAACCAATCGACACAACTCGACCGTCTGAGAGATGGTCCGAACCTCCCTTAGACGATCCATAGACAACTTATTAATCAAAAGTTAAAGTATAGACCTGCAGAGGAGATATGCTTTTATTAAATCAAACTTGCAGTCTTAAGACCCTATGCTCCGAGACCGATGAAGCTGTGAAAGATATAAACGCCTAACTGTAGTAACTTTACCGAATACACACTAGTCTGTGGACAGAGTATTGTTTTCCACCATCAGTCGGAGGCCTTTTGTTGAAAGGTGATATTACGAAATTTCATGTAATTATTATTCTATGTTTTATCGGTCACGTCATGGTCACAATAGGAAAACATACGGAGCCTTAATACTAAGCCTAAGCCATCTGTTCACACGTCCGTTCGTCTGTCCATCCTACCTTCAAAGAGCTGTATTTTTTGAACCGTAATAAGTAGTAGGTAGAAGTTTTCATAAAATAGCAGATTTCCTAACAAATAATAAAAAAAATTGAAAATAAGGGGGTCGCCATACAATCTGGAGATCTTATTTTGTCATAGACGGAGATGGACATAGGCTACTTTTAATTGCGGGAAAATATAAATACTACGACAGAATTATGTAGCTGGCGTCACTGAGCACTGATGTCTCTTCTTTCCTAGTAATCATAATCCTAATCCTAACTGGTCTTAATTGTTACTAATATTTTCTTACATAGCTGCGAAATCTAGACAAGAATCCATCATCAAATAACAAGTGATAATTTTTTAATATTAATTAAAATTACATTATGTAGTCTCACGACATCCAGTATCCGGATGATTCTATGATAATCATAAATAAATTGTAATATTAATATACTATTTCGTTCGTTTGCCAGGTTCGGTGAGGTTGGCATTTGAAAAAAGAGATGGTATGTTCGACCTAAAAAATCAGAATTTGTCAAGCTAGGGCCAAAAACTATGAAACCACTTGTTTAGGTTATACAAATATGTTGTGGATCCCTGCTTACTTCAAATGTACTTCAGTGACACCAATATATTAGTGTTCTTTTGAAAATAACTTAATTGATATATACTTATATTTGTAAATACAAGTTTTAGGTATATTTTAATTTGTTGGAAAGTAGAGCCTGCTGGTATATTATAAAATTAAAAAAAAACAAATTAAATTAAGCAATTGGTAGTCTTATCTCCATGCTGTAAGGTGCATAGACATCGCTTGGTGTTCAAACGTTTAAGTACACTCATATCATGAGGCCCTTTACATTTAATCTTAATTAATTAAATCTCACATAAAATTTTGCTTCGAATAAAATTTTTAGATTTTGTGCGGTGTTCCTCATGCGAACACCTTGGTTCAATCCTCCGAGTCGACACCACTAAAATTGATAATAGCAATTTTAAGTGTTGAATTTACCACAGGCGCGGTTATCCGCATAGGAGCAGCATAGAAAATATTAAAAGGAGATCTTTCACCTGCAGTGGGACAATTATAGGGTGTAATTTTACTTTATTTTAAGTGTTGCCAGAATATTGACCATTGCGCATGATAATCTATCATCCCATCTCGTTCCATAGTTATTATAAGTGGCAACTTGCAAACAAAAGGTTTCTGGACACGCCAAAACTGCTGTCCGAATATTATATCGGTGACGGCTTGGTGGCGTAGTGGCTAAGCGTTTAGCTGCGGCGCTTAGGGTAGCGGGTTCGATTCCCGCACGGGACTAGTATTTATATGGACTACAAATAATAGTTCCCGGTCTGGGTGTATGTCCATGTGCAATTCATGTATGTAAACTGCCTCCGCGACACAGGAGAAATTCCTGCAGCGGAAGGTAACGTTTTTATGAAGAAAAAAAAAAACAAATAATATGAGATCACCGCAGGCACTATTTGTGACGTATTTTTTTACATATTTTTTTCGTATTCACAGTTTGACTTTACTAAAAATATTTATGAATGTCAAAAATCGTCGAAGAACCTGGCAAATTACTTCTACCTTGTTTATGTCAAGAAAAAACGTGTGTGTGTACTTATGTACGCACGTAAGAAGTTATACTTCTTTAGCGTAACTAAACAAATAAAAAGAATACATTCCCATCCCTCACACTAAATTATCATTCACCACCATATATAATTTAAAATCACACACAAATACACATGTATATTTATGTATGAATCCATTCTTTTATCTCCACTGATGTAAAACATGTATTTCACATACATGTTTTACAGATTCATAAATAATTTAATAACCACTTTAAATATAGTTACTATGAAGACTATACACTTCATAATAGTTACCAAGATAATTTAATAGACATTCAGAAACCAACTTCATCCTGTTATTTTTAGATGTCAGTGTGCGCGCATCGTAATAATTTAAGAGACATTTAGAAACCAACTTCATCCTTTTAATTACAGATGTCGGTGTGCGCGCGCACAGTAAATTATCGTTAAAATTAAATCTTATAATTTTTTCCAAACGCGCCAAAAGAGGTTGGCATTTTGAGAAAATACGGTCTTAGAAAATTAATTTACGGATTTTTTAAAATGTTTCTTATGATTCTAGAAGTACTTATTCTACTTAATTCAACGACAATTATACAAATGAGAAAGTGTCTTTCATTCACGCTTAACGGACTGAACGAATATTAACGAAATTGAATAGAGGTGTAGATTACTAGGCAACAGGTTATTATTTATCTCAATTAAGAAAGATTCTCTTGGGGAAAAATTTGTGACCACACTGGCAAAGCCGCGGGTAAACGCTATACGCATATAGTATCATGTAATTTACGCGGGTCTCATGATCGCGAGTACTTTCTGTCGAAACTATAAATGCCCGCGGGCCAACAGCGTAATTTTTCCTCGGGTCGGTAAAAGTCCGACTAAACCGGTATGGCAGTTATGTTGCGTTTGGAATAAAGGTATGGCTTTTACGCATTTCTTCACGAACCAAGATTGATTATCAAAATTAATTATAAAAATTTTGTTAAATGACAAATAAAAAAACAAAAGGACGGAAAATATTATTATTTTTGTAAACTTGTCACTATTATGAAATTCTTGAAAGGTTACATTTCCAACCAAGTTAAGGGACAGGGAAAGAAAACTAAAAAAAAGAGAAACGTTGAAAATCGAACTAAAGCAATCGGTATGACGTATTTCGAATATTGTGAAATACCTTTAAATGTACATATTATGTGTTCTCGCCTATCAACTAATTTCCATCCATTCCAAAATAAATATAGTTAGACACAGATTACAAATTTCCATTTGATGTAACAAGCCTCTGCTACCCACATTTCGCCTCTCCGGAATATTAAAGGTGAGTGGAGACGAGTTATATCGCCAGGTTCGATCCTAGAGATTGCTCTGAGTTTTTTATTGCTTTCCCTCAGTTCCCTTTTACTACTCTCCCGCTACCACAGAATAATTTTGCTTTTGTTTTAATTAAACGCTACTTCACATATTGTATAAATATGAAGGTAAGGATATGTCCTGTATTATGATTAGATAGCAACCTTTAAATAGTACACTTACCTTACCAGCCCGTTTGCCTAAATAGGCCGTTGCAGGATGTAGGCCTCTCCCATAAGTAGGACTTGCCAAAATAGCCATGCTGGGTATGTATCGGATTGACGATCACACTACCAGACACCTCTCACCTACGACGCTGCTGTCCCTCATCGATCTGCTTAACTTCGTCCTGCTATTTTTCGGTAGCCTTTGTGATTTTCAAGGTTCTTCCCTTAGTCGCCTCGAAAGGAGGTGGCAGGTTCTTACCCCGATACCACACGGCGATACTACACTACTAGCCAAATAGGATTTTCGATTGCAATACCACACAACTCACTGATAAGACGCTGCAGTCGGTCATCAGTCTGGACGAGGTTCCAGACTGGGGAGAGGTCAGTCCCTCACGTTGCTTCTTTTTCCTTGACTTTCCTTTAGACCCTGTGTCGTCTTTACAATACCCTTTGGATGAGATAAGGTGGCAGATTGATTTACTGCGCCACAGTACGACTTTATAAATATAGTTTCTTCCGTATATGTCAACAACGTCTTAAGCCTGGTGTTAAACGACAGAAATCCACTTATGTGTACAGTCCTCCACACACGAATGATATCATATCCTCCATACGTCAATTTAGCGCTGCTTAATGACGTTAGATTAAAAGACGCCAAGAATTTGAGTTACTCATAGATGCAATGTCTTTTTAGTAAACTTTAAATTATCACGAATTAAATACCTTGTTGAAAACTATTACGTAAGTTTAACTCGTTGCTATCACGTTAAGTGATAAAATTGGATGAATCTTAGCGATTGCTATTATAATAGGCTGATAATGAAAATAAATCGTGTACGGTGTAAACAGCACTAAGGTATATTAGTGGTTTATCAAATTAAGTCCCGAGTTTAATGACAAATAAAAAACAAAGGACGGAAAATATTATTATTTTTGTAAACTTGTCACTATTATGAAATTCTTGAAAGGTTACATTTCCAACCAAGTTAAGGGACAGGAAAGAAAACTAAAAAAAAGAAACGTTGAAAATCGAACTAAAGCAATCGGTATGACGTATTTCGAATATTGTGAAATACCTTTAAATGTACATATTATGTGTTCTCGCCTATCAACTAATTTCCATCCATTCCAAAATAAATATAGTTAGACACAGATTACAAATTTCCATTTGATGTAACAAGCCTCTGCTACCCACATTTCGCCTCTCCGGAATATTAAAGGTGAGTGGAGACGAGTTATATCGCCAGGTTCGATCCTAGAGATTGCTCTGAGTTTTTTATTGCTTTCCCTCAGTTCCCTTTTACTACTCTCCCGCTACCACAGAATAATTTTGCTTTTGTTTTAATTAAACGCTACTTCACATATTGTATAAATATGAAGGTAAGGATATGTCCTGTATTATGATTAGATAGCAACCTTTAAATAGTACACTTACCTTACCAGCCCGTTTGCCTAAATAGGCCGTTGCAGGATGTAGGCCTCTCCCATAAGTAGGACTTGCCAAAATAGCCATGCTGGGTATGTATCGGATTGACGATCACACTACCAGACACCTCTCACCTACGACGCTGCTGTCCCTCATCGATCTGCTTAACTTCGTCCTGCTATTTTTCGGTAGCCTTTGTGATTTTCAAGGTTCTTCCCTTAGTCGCCTCGAAAGGAGGTGGCAGGTTCTTACCCCGATACCACACGGCGATACTACACTACTAGCCAAATAGGATTTTCGATTGCAATACCACACAACTCACTGATAAGACGCTGCAGTCGGTCATCAGTCTGGACGAGGTTCCAGACTGGGGAGAGGTCAGTCCCTCACGTTGCTTCTTTTTCCTTGACTTTCCTTTAGACCCTGTGTCGTCTTTACAATACCCTTTGGATGAGATAAGGTGGCAGATTGATTTACTGCGCCACAGTACGACTTTATAAATATAGTTTCTTCCGTATATGTCAACAACGTCTTAAGCCTGGTGTTAAACGACAGAAATCCACTTATGTGTACAGTCCTCCACACACGAATGATATCATATCCTCCATACGTCAATTTAGCGCTGCTTAATGACGTTAGATTAAAAGACGCCAAGAATTTGAGTTACTCATAGATGCAATGTCTTTTTAGTAAACTTTAAATTATCACGAATTAAATACCTTGTTGAAAACTATTACGTAAGTTTAACTCGTTGCTATCACGTTAAGTGATAAAATTGGATGAATCTTAGCGATTGCTATTATAATAGGCTGATAATGAAAATAAATCGTGTACGGTGTAAACAGCACTAAGGTATATTAGTGGTTTATCAAATTAAGTCCCGAGTTTACCGACAAATAAACAAGCGTTTAATCTTAAAACAGTCGTTCATTTTATTGTATACCACAAAAAAAAGGTATAGAATAAAAAAGGAAGTCAATTAGTAGGTAAAAATTGGCGACCTTAGTGCATCTTTTCCAGGCAACCAAAGCTACAGATACGAGGTAGGTGGTGCAATTTAAATATACATACTACAGAATAAAATAAAAACTATATACTCGTTAATATAAATATTAACGATCTGTTAATTTGTCGGTGAACTCGACGCTAAATCTTTATGTACATTATACGTATGATATTTAAATAATGGCCAAAGTTATGACTCTACAAGAATTTTCCTAGAAAAAATTGCAATATATATTCCAATCAAGTGAAACTTGAAAAACGTCAATTTAAAAAGATGCCTACAAATCTATCGCCTATTTCAAAGGAGTCCCACCACTCCTATTAAATATTTTCTCTAGCAAGGTACTATCACCGTAGTGCAAGTTGTTCAACCACCGAGTATCGTGTTTCGGCTCAAAGGGCACCGTAACCAATGAACTATACACTGGCTATTTTGACGTACTTTATAACCGGTTAATAAGTCGAGACTCACTTATCAGTTCATGAGACGAGAGACTGAACTAGTGCTTCAATCTCAAAGTGACGAACGTAATGCAATGTCACATTGGTAGAGTAGACGTAGCACTTATTATGCATATGCATCTGTAACCTCCGTCGATTGTTGGCAATGTCTCTAAAATAAATACCCTGTAAGTGCGCAGTCTTTCTATCAATAGGTTTAAAAATGTATTAAACTAAGACGTTGCAAAACGGATGATAATTTCTGTCTATCGATCACTTACGATGACCACTGAGTCAAACAGCATAATGAATCATTACGCAAATGCACATTCTATTCAGATCTGGAGGAGCAGGTATGTGCCGTAATCCGCCATGATGGGACAACATTGACCTTTTTTGGATTAGGGTGCAAACAACTTCAATAGAAGAAACTGAAGCGTTGTCACCCTTGCGGACCTAAATGCAATGTTTCATAGTCCATAACTATTCTGGCTCTAGAATAAAAATGAATTTTCTTCTTAATAAGAATGAAAATCTTCAAACGCCAACCTCGTCTGCACGTGGTGCACCCTGCTGATTAACGAACGAGGCTCTGGCGATCGACTGGTAGCTGAAAATTCTAATATACTTAACCCAAACAATACAGACTAATGATGGTGAGCAGTATCGGAACCCCGCTCACCACATACTGCACAGCTTTGTATGTGCAAATCTTTCATGCATAGTATACCGGCATACGATGGTGCTATAATGGAAGGGCCCATGGCCAACAGTGGGCTTTTACTGCCTGATAAAGAAAGGAAGGAAAGATAGAAGCTGCTCTTCTATATTGACCTTCGGAGATACTAAATTTACTAAAATATTAACACAAGATGTGAAGTGATACGCAAATAATTTAATTTACAAAATATCTATCATTATTACATACTTAACTAATTAAACAACAGAAAACTATCCAAAAACTTTCTACATTTCACGGTTGTCAACCTTTTGCAATAAACGAATTGAAGTAATTGTACCCCAATACCGGTCGGCCTCAAGTTCAACAGAATTTAAGTCAGTGCTACGGAAAATATATTTTAAAATTATCTCACCGAGATGCTGCAATCAGACGAAAATCTAAGGCGCATGCTTAAAACCCCATTCAGGAACACCTAGTAAACGAGAGAGAAACGTCAGGAGGGACAAGGATGGTATGCGAATTCCCAAAATTCTGGGAAAGCCGCCCTGCTAACCAATCACTGAACATATAATGTCTTACACCATATCCGTCATGTTATGTCACTGCTGTGTTCCAATTTCCAACGATTGTCAAAATCAATTTACTTCTTTTTTATCTCTTCACATAAAAGGGAAAAAAACGGTACATGCACGTCCTAATGGGGTACGGTCATAGCTCTAACTGCATTATGTCTAGATTTTAGGTCACCAGAACCGTCTTGAACTGGCCACTTAAATTGGTAAGAGGCGTGTTAGGTACTTACGTGTTATAACTGATGTCGATGGCGGTCATCCCATAGATTATCACACACAGAATCCGGTTTAATTGTGATAGAGGCTGTATTGAAACTGAAAACGAAATTACACGAAAAACCGCGTCTGTGGCACAATACTCTAATCGACACAGGTTATGGTTTCCGAACGGTTTATTTATAAGCGGCGCGGCATATGTGCTCTGGCACATTTATTTTCGTCTATATGCGGTAGCTTGGACTGTATTTTTTGCTGCAAACGGTGTGAGAACGAGTGTGGAGAAAAAAAATCAATTGGGAGACGCGTCAGTTAGTGGCCATCTTGTATCTGGCTGGGTCACAGGGGCGGGAGCGCTGCGCATGCGTGGACTGCGCCGCCCGACTTCACAGGTCTTGGCATTCTTAAAGTCAAATGGCATTTGTTGCACTCTTCACTTCTATCTTCTACAAAAAAAGTCTTAGCACTTATTAAAAATATTTTTAATTTCTTAGGAAACATACTCTAAAATTTAGTTTGACAGCTAAGGCACATTTTTACTATTTATTAGTATAGGCAATATTTATAATACAAAAAGTAGTATTGATACTTACCTGGCAACTTCTTTACAATTTGTGCGCAGATTTGCTTCCTTCAAAGGCGTACTCGTACTCCAACAGTTCTTTGGAAACTTCGGATTACTTCGATTTAGTCTTACGGAATCGATAATTATTTCTGTATTTGAGTATAGTGTTTTTTAACTCATATTATTGTTTATGTAAAAAATTCCTATGTTATTATAATATTTGCTGTATATAGGTATATCTTCTGCTCTGTATAATGTAGGTATTATGAAAGATTGAATAAATCTTAAAGTGTACATTACTTTTAACGTATTATTAGTTAGACAGCTCGGTAGTACAGTGGCTAAACGTTAGGCTGTGTCAATGCAAGTCACGGGTTGGATTCCTAAACAGGACAAGAATTTATATGGAGAACAAATAATTGTACCAGATCTGGATGTTTGTCTATGTGCAATTTGTGTCAGGAAATCCCTTCCACGAATCAGAGGAAATTAATATAGAAGAGGTTACGTTAAGTTTTTAATTAAAAAAAGAGAAAAATCAGTCTAGATTACAATTTGTAACAGATAAAGATATATCTGAAAAATTTAATTCAAACGAAAACAGTATAACCTGTTAGTAGTAGAATCTGTTAACCTTTTCATACTTCTCGTGAACACTTACGTTACAGCACGATTCACAGATGACTATCATCAAAAAAATTAAGCAAATAGTCTACAAAAGAATGAGATAATGAGTAATGATGAAAAATTTTCATCGTCGTTACAAAAAAAAAACATCGCAGAATATTATTAAAATAATATTGATAACATTAAGCCCTGGTAGCACCGAGGTCAGGAGGTTGGTTTTTATTTCTTAGTATGCGAGTAATCTGGGTTCGAACCCCGGTGCCGGTATCCCTAAACTTGTTAATTGTAATTGTGAATTTATATTAGTCACACCGTATTCACTTCGTTACTAGTCAGAATATATCTACATCTGTCGAACAGACAGAGAAGAGCCATGGAACATGTTTCACTATTAGCTACGCATCATTTACTTTACTTCTTTAAATACCTGCAAATAACCACAACTGGCCCTTTCCCACGTGGACGATTTACCGCAAGTATAACAATTAAATTGATAAACAGCTGCTTGAAACGCAGCCTTTTTCTCGTACAAAATTGTTTATATTTGCTTCTATCTACTACGTGCAAAATGAACCAATCAAAAACCCGCAACGCATATGACGCATTGAATATGTGTGCGTATATTCAAATCCCTAGTTTTGCCTACAAAACTCCTGCCTTTTTGCGGCTAGGTGGAAATGCGCTGTGATCGCGCAATGCACAGGCCGGCATTCCCGGCGGCCGGCGGCGGTCGGCGGTTGTATCCCGTTTTTTTGTGTCAGTTTACAGTATTTCTACTACGAGGCGAAGTTCACCTATTGGCGGAAGTCAGACATCAGAGGGGGACAAAACGGGCAAAGAGCTAAAAAGAAAAAATCGAGATTGCACAAATTTCAATTCAGATATTTCAAATTGGTTTTTCATTAATAGTGCCGAGTTTTTTCGGACGTTCCGAGTATCGATCCGAAGTTTCATTTTTAAGACTGTTTCTTATATCAGTTTTAATATTCTTTACATCTCTACGGATTTACGTACTGTTTCTTTGTAGAATTTAGCCACTGCTGGCTCTTAAGATTTCTTGTGAGACTAATGTCAAAAATTTGAGCAGGCCATATCCTCCAGTACTGAACACAATTTGTATTTCAAAAGATAGATCTGGACAAGACGAGGACCAGTCTTCAGGTCTTATAAAATCCGGAACACTGTCCTCGAGCCAGGTATGCGTTGGTCGTAACTTGTGACCAGGAGTCTTGCTGAAAAATTCACGGCACATTTTTGAAATGATGTCACTGCACGATCCAAGACAGTCTCTGGATAAGTTTTGGTCGAACTCTTGACATCCATTTCACAAACAAGGTTAACGTTACTTCCGAGTGATAATAATAATCGTAAGTAACGGACGTTGCTCTGGCGACCGGCTTATGGCGAAAATTGCTTCCGAATTTGCGAAACCCAAATCCACATGATGATACTGATTGTGGCACTGATTATGCTGCCAGTGCCCAGACTCCAGTGCCAGGGTACAGGCATTGCGCTCACCAATCCGACTGCTTAGCGAGGTGATAATGGGCAAGCCTACCATGCTTTTCTTGCCAGCTTTTGTTGGTGCTTTCACAGAAAGGTCTACGTTCAGAAGTAATTTTTTACATGCGGACGATGGTCAGTTCTGTTCTCAGTTCCATAAATCATAACTGGCAAAATGCATTAGATAAATATTCAAATAAATACAATTACCGAACACAACCATTATTCAATTAAATATCATTCATATTTCCTCATTTATTTCCTTAACTATTTTTGAAATCTTTGTCATCGTACTACAACGTTAATAAATGACGTGAACTCGCATTTTACAATATACATATAATGGCAATAATGTGAAAGAGCACAAAAGCAGTGCACGTGTAAGAAAATGTATCGAAAAGTTTGTATTGTCTATTCGATTATTGGTGTAGTGTATGGTTTAAATCAAAATATACCAGAAAAAAAAGCAGGTGATATTTCTAACTAATAGACTATTTTAAATTGTCATTGGCATTGATTAATTTTCAATAGTAACTTTTTTTATCAGACAAAGATGGAGTGAGTGTTGCGAGAAGACCGGGCTTTGTGACGATCCTTGGGGAGGCCATTGTTCAACAGTGGACTTACGATAGTCTATAATGATGATGAATTTATTTGTTATGTAATGGGTCAAGTTATTATACTCATGCTTCATTTGTTTAATAGCTAATTTATGAATATGAGTAAATTCATGATTTCAGTAAAGAAATATCATCTTTAACAAATTTCGTAACCAAAACTACATTTATGGTGCACTTCATCACGAATCAGTGAGATCTGAATTCGGCATGTTTAAATGGATTTTCCGTCATCGCCATCAAACATCGTCCTTTAAACGGTAGGGTGTGTGTCGCATGCAAGAGAGGTTGGAAGAATGAAACCTTTGGAAAGAATGAAGATGTATTCCTTCTTATACCTACGAGTAGAGCTTACCTTCATCTCTAGAGCGAGGTTTCGGTAATCTTGCGATCACCGTCCCCTCACGTGACTACTCAGTGTTTGCGTCATTATGGAAAGGCGTATGGCCAGCAGATTTATACTGGCTGATATAGAAAGACATATAACTCTATTAATTATTATGTTGTTACGTTATATTTTCAATTTTTTTTTTAAAATAGCAGCCTGTGAAAATGCTAGGCTACTGATCACGTGCAGATTGACAGACATTGCATGGCCTCGAAATATATTTATTTTTAATATTTCAGACAGGTTTCTCCAAGATAATTTCCTTAACCATCTAGTACGAGGTAAACAAATACTTTGGACACGCTAATATGGCTGTCTTTGTATATTATGTCGAATAATTCTACATCTACATTCCGGATTGGTCTCGCAGAATATCGGCGTGAAGTAGAGGCAACTTGTGCTTCTGCGATTTGTTCGGTGAGTTAGGTAACCGGAGGCCCACACCCTCTCCCTATTCCCCTACTGTTCCCTCCCAACTCCCAAATATCCTTAAAGACCGGCAACGCACCTGCAGCATCTATGGTGTTGCAGATGTATGAGGGCGACGGTAATCACTTACGATCAGGTGAGCCGCTTGCTCATTTTCCGTCACTTCCATAAAAAAATCAGCGGGATTGAGGCGCCAGTCCCCAACCACGCAGTCCGCAAAGGAATCCTATCGCGCCTGGTTGTGAGCTTACGTTGACGGCAGTGGACCTCTCGTCTCTTCCGCTCGATGCATCGTTCTTAGTGCGTCTCACACGTGTGATAAAAGTGCTGATTAAACCAAAAACTGCTGGACACTGTGCGCGCACGCAAACTACAGCAATCCCTTGATGATATTGCCAGGGAACCGCAGACAACCGTAACGCAGGAAAGTTTCTTTTACACTTTCCCGCTGGTCTTTAAATGAAAATCATCTTTTAACTGCCCGTATAAATGAATGCGTTTCTACGGGGGTCCTGATCTATCATTTGAATTTTGCAATAATTGATTGCCCCCACCGCGTGATGTGCCCGCGGAAAAGACCACCACACTTTCAATAGCATAAAAACAATTTTACTAGACTGGCGCTAGAAATTTAATCAGCTATCGCGCATACTAAATATGTTGCATTTTTTGCTTATTATATATGAGGCATCTTATAAATATGCTATAACTGTTTATAAATGTGCACTTTGGATATTTTGCCTGCTCCCGTAATGACAGACTATATTGAAGCGAATGCCTTTCAATAATATCATTCACGAGCGTGCAATTTTGTTTACAATGCACTTTTTACCTCCAAACCTGTGGTATATCTTCCTAGTAATCTCTTCTGCTTAATTTGATGCTCCTTCCATCTCCAATACATGGAGAATTTTCAGCTTGAATTGACGATTGCATTACAGTGGACAATACGAACGGCAAGCTCTGGGTATGAGAAACCACGTGATAGGAGCTAAGTTTTGCAGCATCTGACACACAAACACATATAGTCTCTCTCTAAAACTTATGGAATTATGTAATGTAATTAATATCTCCAAATGTAGAGCAGACATAAGCACCTTCAATATGGGATGCAATTGTAACCGGTACTTTTAGTGCATCAGAAGCAATTTAGTTAGGCCATTCGCGGCTGTGTTATGCCGAAAAAGTCGTTAGAGAGTATCTTGTTCGTTAAGAAAGGAAATAAAAATTCCCTTTAGAAGAAGCATGAATAGATATCGTAATTAAGTCGCATCCACGTGCTAGTTTAGCAAGCCTACTTGTCAATTTCCAGTCTCAAGAATAAACTGGATTACGAAGAGGCTATAGTACCATAGACCATATAAATATTCTTCGCCAGATTGTACAAAAGACCGAGGAGTACAATTTACTATTATGTCTGGCGTATGTGGACTATGAGAAAGCCTTCGATTCAGTTGAAAATTGGGCGGTGCTCCAGTCTCTCCAGCGGTGTCAGGCAGACTCTCGGTATATCGAATTGCTGAGGTGTTTGTACAATAGGCCTAGGCCTCCCCCCTGAACATAGGTTCAGCAGTAGACTTGTGATAGGCTGAAATAATGAATGATGAAATATACATACATATTATAAGTCAAAAAAAAAAGCTATCTTACATTTAGTCTCGTTTATGTAGCAATCACAGTTTAATGCAAAGTCATTTTGTCTAATGCGGTTGCTACAATTAATTGTCTTTGTACCAGATACAAATACCAAACCCTGAAAACGAAAAATTGTTTATTATTTAGGTATATGTAATAGCAACTATCAACTACTAGTTGGTATGACTTCTTTTCTTGCTTTGGAGCCTGCCCTGGGTATATATCACTCTGTTGCTTATCACTCTTGCGTTCCAGTTTGAAGGGTATGAATAGCCAGTATAATTACAGACTGTGACGCATTCCATCGTAAGCCGCACACGTGACAACGCACTTGTAATCTTCTTAGTTTGATGTTGGTTGCTAGTACGTATTCAAGGGCTAAATTACTACTTGCTGTTAGGTGGACTGTTAGTAAGATCGATCTCTTGGAAGATAATCAAACAAACGATGATATTTGAAGTGGACGTATTTGATGAGACAGTCGCAAAATCGTAATAATATGGGATTTTAGACCATTGAAACAGTATCTTAGATACGAAATCGACCCTTAATTTATTCACGAGATACAATTAAATCGTATCGTGTTCTAAGTTTCATCAAGTGTAAAACAAAATAAATATTTTGTATTTTAAGCGCAAAGACACTTTTATCCATCTTTATCAATTTTTAGTAAGATCCAAACTTGGCGTCGGTGATCACTTACCATCAGGTGAGCCGCACGCTCATTTGCCCCCTTCTTCTATAAAAAAAAAAAAAGAACAACGTCGATGAAAAATTTTATTGTCATAGGGGGTAAAAGTTTTCTTTTCAGGAGACGCAAGAAGCGCAAACAAACGCCCATTGTAATCACACATCAATAGGAGGCTTTTTATTATTATTTTAACATTTTTTAAAAGAAAAATATCAAAATTAGTTAATAATCAACTAATCGGTTTTCCACCCGCTTTCAGAAGCTCAGCTGTAATTCCGTCCTCACCCGGCGCCTTGCCGTTTTTAAGCTGTTTGAGAGCCATCGTAATCTGACGTCCGGGATGATATCGAAATAATTTCGGATAAGCTTGGCTCTTGGGTCGTTACTCACATCAGTGTGTGGTTTCAACGACGTTGTGTACAGCTGTCCGTAAAATCTCTCGATCTAAGATGTATATTTATTAAAACATTAATTTATATATTTATATACATAATTAACTAATAGTTTCTACAGCGTTCAATGATTATAATAATATTAACACAGTAACAGTCAAAATTCTTTTTTTCAGACTGCAACTATGAAAACAAAACCGACAATGTTCGTAAGTACTCCGTTTTAATGTTCATTCTACTTGATATTAAGAAATATAATAATTAATATGCATAATACCAAAATCCACTTGCATAAGAATAAACGAGATATAAAACAAATATTACTATTTTACGTTTATAATTTTTAAGCCGATGTTTTATGAAAACAGTCAAGGTAAACTTTCAAGTCAAACGTGAAAGTATGAAATTGCCATTTTACCACGAGGAAAACAGATATTTATTTTATCATTATCTATACATTCCTGACATATCGAAGAAACGGCATTTTGCCTTTGCGATAGAACCCTGGGGATCTACACTCTACAAAGTTTATGAAGTTTTTTTCTTTGTGAGAAATTGTCCAAATTGCGGAAAGAATGGTAATCGGTTGAGGCCGGGTCTGGCGAAAGGGGTTCCTAACTGCATGTCTTGTAATGTTAAAACGGTTTCTTGAGTGTGAGGTCTTACGTTACCGTGGCACTAATTTCTCGAGTTTTTTTTATTTTACCAATTTGGTGCAAATGAGTCAATGTTGGGTAAACAAACAGCAAACCACGACGCTAATAATCCTTGTTAGTGTGATAAGGGTTGGTTCCCATCATTACCTTAGTGCCAGTGTTCTTCCTTGTGGTTCATTCTTCTCTCTTTTCAAATTTCTCTTATAAAAGCGATTAAACCGCACACTGTATGTTATGCACGGCATACGTTCATTAATCGTATCCTCTCCAAACGCAGCATTGATATTGCGAGCTGTATCTGCTGCGTTAGAACCACGTCGGAACACGTATTCGAAAATTACTCTGATTTTTGTTTAATTTAAATACTGAATGTAAAAACAATTAAATGTCAAACAATAGAATATCCAAAAGTGTTTTATTTTTGTATACTCATGTTAGTTCGGTGACGACGATCAATACAGATACAGGTAAGCCCAAGGAAACTGTAGTTATCAGTAAATAAACTTACAGTTGCACTAATATTATATAATGTCAGAAGTCCTAAAATGATTTCAGCAATGGGATAATGTCACTACCTACAAAATGGCAATATATATTATAATCAAATGTAAATAAATTATGACAAAAAATATCTTGAATCTATACAAAATATGAAAAAACAAATTTCCCAACCTATTATTTATACAGATCCCGGATTTGTTCATTAACTCGTCTAATTTTTAATGAAATTAAAATTTTTTTTTTTTTTACACTAGATTTTTCTCATATTTTAATTTGTAACCTAATTATTTTCATATGAAGTTACAATGCAAAACCGAAAATATATTATATGTACTCATAGTTTTATAACGTTGTTATTTTCAGCAACTGCGGTATACATTAGCATAGCCACTGCTGTGACTATCGTTGTCACGATTCAAATAACATGCATTGTACTAATCAGAAAAAGAAAAACAGGTTCGTATACGGTATTATTTATAATTAAACAATTGGATTTCATTTACACTGCGAATCGATGAAAATCGCTTAGCACTATACTCAATTATCTCATTATTGCTTATTTATATACCATAGAAATTAACTATAAATCTCTTTAATAATTAAATTTATTAAGTATTTTTAACCGTTGCCATCATGTGGTAATAATGAAACATCGGAGTTCAGATGACAACTACTTTTACTTACTTACTTACTTAATCGTTACAACACAAATGCTCTCTGCAACCTAGACCTGAACTCTGCTTTATTCATTCGATTATTTACTACTGGAGTCAGGGTGCAAGGTTTACTTTCAAAGTACAAGAGCGACCTGGGTACGAATGCCGGCACCTCTAAAATTGTTATACCAATCTTTGATTACTCAATTTAGCACGTGCTCGGCGGTAAAAGGCAACATATCTAAAAAATAATAAAAACATGTTTCGAGGGTACATAAAGTCCACCAATATGCACTGGAGTAAAGTAACGAAGCCTTCCAGGCTTCAGAACTTGCTCAAATATTGAGAGCCTTAGTCCAGCTGTAGGCTAAACCCTTTGTTTATGGACTGCTACTACTTCTTTTAATTACTGCTGCAACTTCAATTTTTTATTCGTTATTCTGATAGAATTACCGGAGGAGTCTTTGAAATAAATCTTTTGAATGTAAATTATAATTTTCATTCGCATTTTAACTTTTTCACATTTCAGTATCGTCAACTGACATATACACAAAACTGCAATCGAATCACACAAACGGAGATTCAAATTCTACCGAGGGAATCCCATTGAAAAGAAATTCTAAACCGATTTTTAATTTTCTAACCGACCATCCGTACACGGAACATGGTATGTGATAACTAAGTAAATAATTTTAGTCCAGAACTGCTGGTGTTGTTGTTTGGTAACAAGAAAAAAAGGTCTTTCATAAGACACGTAAATAATCAACATGCCATAAAATGTATTCCATATGTACTCATTGTTCCAAGTAGTTTTGTTATGAATAAATAAGTAGGAGGGATACTACCCTGGATGTATGTACATGTAGGGTAGGGGGATCCTAAACATGAAAAGGAGTCCTTTCATGTTTAGGATCTATCTGGCTAGGTAACACCCTTTTGCCTAGTTCTGGAGCAGCAACCACTAGCAGCAGTGCAACCTCTGTTGTAATCCAGTCTAAGGGGTTTGGAGAGCCAGTATAATTACCAGCTGTGATCATCGTAGTCCACTGAGGTGACAACGCACTAGTTGCCTTTTTTGCTTAAAATTAGTCGCAGGTGTCAACGGGATGGAGTAGCCATTTGGACTTGGATGGAGTAACCAGGTGAACTGTTTATTCTTTTGTAACTCTAATATTATCAGAAAACCAGCAAGATACCGAACGGAATTATCTTTAACTTATGTTTTGATGAGAGTCAAAGTATCAGCGTCACGGTCAGGTCAAAAAGTAGTCAAGTAAACGTATACTAACAGATACATTATATAAATACTATTATAATGTTATCATAATGCACACGGACAAACATCCAGACCCGGAACTATTATTTCTAGTCTATATAAATACTTGCCCTGTGCGGAAATCGAAACCGTGATCCACAGCGCCGCAACTAAACGCTTAGTCACTACGCCACCGATCTGTCAAATTGTACAAGTTATGCTATTAGCATTGATAGTATTTTTAAAATAAGGAGCTTTCTTAAGAAACATTCTCCACTATTAATAATGGCTGATTCCTGAGTTTAGTACTGCTGAGAAAATTTCAGCTAGTGATGACGGCGCAACTCCACCGTATTATTAATAAAAGGTCTAATGGCCACTATTTAAAAAACGCATTCAAAACTAGTTAAGTTTCTTACTAGTTAAGCATACTTGGAAATAAAGTCTTATGGAAATGAAAGGATATGAGTGTGTCCAAAATTAAAAGAAATAGTAGGAGTTCGGGATACCTTTCTAAGTTTGTGGTGTGGAGACCCAACATTGTGGTAGTCAGATGTCTAGACGTTTATTTTAGTTGTTTCACCCCACTTTCATTTTTCGCAGTTTTGATGTTTAGGCTAACGACACAAATCGTACATATTTACTCGTAAGATTCGAAACACTCATTGGTAACATGGAAGATCTAACACAGATCTCTTGCTTCGGAGGCAGATCCTCTAACCACTGGGCTATTGTGGCTTTTGGGAAGAAACGATCAAAGATTAAATTAATCAGTGGCTTCTCTCATATATCATATAACATAGAACAAGTTCAGTTTGTAGTTGCAATGAGGCCTAGCTGAAGAAAATACATCTGACAAAAATTACAAAATAAAGTACTCTATTCCAAAGCAGATTCGGTTGGATTACATTTACGTATTCCACTAATTCATTATTTTATATTAATACTTGATCGGTTTCGCCTCTGAAGGCAATATCAAAGATTTAAACTTAGAATAATGAATAATGCGTAACATTATGAAATTCGCAATACAACCTAAAAACTTTTTTTTTATGGTGAACGGAGCAAACGGCTTACCTGGTAAGTGATTGTCGTCGCCCACGTACATCTGTAATGTCAGAGGAGCTGCAGGATCGTTGCCGGTCTTTAAGGAGGGTTGTGGCCTCCCGTTACCTCACTCACCGAACAAAACACAGAAGCACAAAGTGCCTCTTCTATACTCCGGTATTCCGCGAGATCGCGATCGAACCGACCCATTCGAACAACAGCAAAGCCGCCGTTTTGGCTCTACCACGTACAAAAAATTGAAACTAACCTGAATTTAACGGGAGCTAATTTGCGGTCGAATGCTAGTTTATATAGCATTTTTTTTCGTTTCAGATCGATATGAAAAAAGTCCTATAATGAGATACCCCACACACATACACCCTAAGGAACGGGAGACGAGTCACATATACCACTCCTTAGACAACTTGCATATCGCAACTCAAGGTAGTCGTTATTTTTTAAATAATTTAGTTGATAAAAATCAAAAACTTATTGTTTAAAACCAAAATTTAATTAAGTACATGTTGACTCGATGCTATGCCATGAGTTCAGACAGGTTCGGACACAACACCCCGTCCTGCAACGGGGGCTCTATACCTTATGACGTGATCCTATACCCTGGAGGCCTCATAGCTAGCTTGTTATGAGGCCATGCTTAATATTTATTTCACAATGTTTGGTTATTAATATTTTTTTTTGGTTCGGTGGTGACTCTATGCATTGGAGGTGCGATTCACGGGTTTAGTTCCTGCTCCGAATAAGTATTTATATGGTATAAAAATAATTGTTCCTGGTTGATGTGTTGGTTGTATATATGTACAATATATGTATAGAAACTGCATCTATGACACAGTTGGAATTACTTCTATGGGAATAACGTTGTTCTAACAAAAAGCAGGAAAGAAGTAAAAGCATTAAAGCATTTAATCACACCAATACAAACGAGTCCATGTCACACCAATACTGGTTGTTGTTGATAACACTACGTTCGAAGTTGTAGACAAGTACGTAAACCTGGAACAATGTCCAAATGACAAAACCTTGTCCGATTAGGTAAGTCTTGCTAACTTCGACCCAGAAGTCAATCGACGAATCCAACTAGGTTCGGAAACTACGTCACATCTTCTCGTCGAGTATACCTCGAAACCTCAATAGCAAAGTATACAATCAGTGCGTGTTTCCAGCGATGACTTCCGGAACCGAGAGCATACCTCAAAAACTGAATACCAAAGTGTACAAGTGCGTGTTGCCAAGTTACTCAACTCAAAGTTAGGCTCAGTGTTTCTCTGTGGGACAGAATCTGCAACAACGATGTCCGCAGCAGAACAAGGATAACCGTCAACGGCGTCATGGATCATCAAGGTGAAGTGACAATGGGCCGGCCACATAGCTCGCAGAACTGTCATCCATTGGGGAAGAAAGATTCTCGAGTGGCAACCGCGCACAGGCAAACGCTATGTGGGACGACCTCGTTCAAGATAGAGTGACGGCCACAGTGTTGCGAGAAGTCGATGAATACAGGTGGTTTTGGACCGTGCTCTGGGGCAATTTTTTATCAAATAAAACCAAAATTTAGCATGTAACTAACATTGTTTTCTAATTTATTAGAGTCATCTGATCGCAGTATCCATATTCGTGCTCCATATCCTTTGCCTCACAGCAACGAAAAATCAGGTAAATAAGTATATTTCTTGTAAGGTTCGTATTCTTCATGTATATTTGCCGTGTACTGCCTCACGGCCATATTTTACGGCCTCTGCGAATGAGAAGATTTGACCTAAACACCACGCTTGGCGGAGAGGTTGGCTCTTTGCTTCTTTGATCCGCAGTCTGGATAATTAAGGTCTGAAATTCTCGACATGGATATTCCCTGATCTCTCAGAGGCCACCATATTGTTTTGACATTTCCCTTACTCAACTATTACGAGACTCACGGAGTGAGATACCATGATCTTTCTTCAGTTCTTTCAGGTGGCTCAGGACCGAGCTTTATGGCAATCTTTGGGGACACCTATGTTCAGCAGTGGACTCGTGGTAGGCTAAAATGATGATGATGTACTTTTCTTTATCAGCCTGTAAAGTACACTACTGGACAATGACTTCACCATCAAGCCACCAAAAATTACTGTCTCGCCACGAATGGAAGATTTACTCACACCTGACCAAGCACTACAAATTCAATAAAATAAAAATAGAGGCGTGATTAAGAAATAAAAAGGATTCGGTTACCTAAACCACATGAATAAATATCCCAAAAGAGTGCAAGCTTCATACCAGCGACCCGCTGTATCTCCACACACATTGCGCAGTGATGTGCGCATGACCACTCACCAACGGGTTGACGAGACGGGGAAAAACCAGTTTCGCCGGTTGAGTTGTGATATGACCGGTAAGCCTGGACAGGGCTGCAGGTCGCGAGCATTTGACGAGATTGACAGGCGTTTAAGATATTGGAGTGATTTTATTGGTTAATTAAAAATGTCTAAATGTTTTGAATTTTAATCATGTTTCGCACATTCAGAACATTCGGTATAGATTTGCATGGCGTAAGTGTTTTCCGATTGTCAATTTAACGAAAATCTATTTTTGATTGAAACTGTAAAAGTAATTTAATAAAAACCTTTATATTAGCAATAAAAATTGTAATGGGTTAATCATTTCAAGATTTTTTTAAGTGCAACAGCTTTTTTTGCAGCAACACCCTTTTGAAATAATTAACAATTTTGCACATTGTTAGAGAGCCTGATCTCTGTTGAGGTATTTACTCATCCGCCACAAATAAATATAATACAATAGTACTTTTTCTTTTTTCAGCTAATAATAATTTAATTGTTAAATATAGTCAGGAAACTAACAGTGTTCAGATGAAAATGGAATTGCAACCACCGTTACAACAACCTAAACCGCGAAAATTGCCAACTATTTCTCCAAAAGCAGGTAAATCTTATATAATTATATTGTATGGTAGAGATTAAAAGAAAACATTGGAAACCTCCACTCTCAACTCACGTTCACTCTTCTTCTTAATGGTAAATGAGATGAGTACGATTAAATGTATAATTAATTAAATTTAATTATTAAGAGATGGGCAGCAGCATCTTCCAACCCGCAGTTAAGCAAAAATTATTAAAGTAATAGATGTAAATGGTAATTAAATTGTTAATGGATTAATTATAATAATATAATAACATAATTTTAATGTAACAGGCTGTGTGATGTGTGCTATTTTAAAAACGCGTATATCAACTATTTAATCATTCCCTTTGTTTTCATATATTTGTTTTTTGTGAGCTTTGATAATATTTACGGAAGTAATATTTATATGGACGCATCTTGAAAATTTTTTGGCCAAAATGTTTCAAGTACGATTTTTCTAATTTTTCTACAAAAAAAATATTATTATATTTAGTTACTACTACTACAACTTCTGTATAATACACGAATGTGAATAGGTAAAAAGACTGAATAATAATAAGAAAACCAAATTATTTGAAGTTATTTCAATATTCAAAATTCTTATCAATTGTTGCAAAGTTATGACAGTTACAAATACAAAATACGTAACACGTATTGAGTGGTTGTATATTATATTGATGGTCCATACCCTCGGTCCGTGAAAGTCACTCGCACTTGACCTGTTTTTCTTTTTGTATCCTTAATGGTCTTGGGAATAACCAGTTTTGTGACGTACTCACGCCTGTTATTCATAAGCGTAAGTGGAGAAAAATGCGGTTTTCTACTGGACACAACTCAGCGTAGCCACACGGTCTTGCTCACAGCTTTCGGAACTCACTTTTAGCTTCTCCGGGTGATCGAACATAACGGTAGGGGAGCCTCGTCGTCCCCAAGATTGCTCACGGATCGCCTCTTACGACGGAATAACCTCAGATAGAAAATGTGTGTTAGATTTTTTTACGGCTATTATTTATATATGAAAAAAAAATACTATTTAACTATAGTAATTGTAATAGGACAGGAGGGTTTTGTTTAATAGCCCTAATAAGTATAAAGCACATCCTTCCTATTTTTATTTTTTTACAGATATATCGTTAGTTACTCTGGAGTTAAGTAATATATTGAAAAAAAGAAGAATTGAAAACGGTAAGTAATTTATTACTCACTCGTAAAATAGGCAGTTGGCAAATGGGCAGTATACAGATTGGACGCGTCCTTATTAACATTTAATGAAAACTTTGTTAGCAATTCATGCTTAAGAAATATGAAAAAAAAAATACTTTATTCAAACAAGTTTAATAGCTTAATAAATCCGAATAAAACGCAAACGCCGTTCGTCATGCATGATCTCTTCCTGACCTCAGCAACCGTCGGCTTTCAACAGAAGACACCGTCGCGGACGATAAGTCGATAAGGTCTCAAGGACTGGGTGTTATTAGCCTACTTAACGCACAAATATCAATGATAAATATATAATAAAAAAAAAAATCCTGTGACTAAACTACGGCACTGAACTTCTAACTGATTTATGGTATAAGGCCATGTAGTGCCCTAAAAAATATGGGATTAAATATAATTTTGTAACGTAGCATCCTGTATTTTAGTGCCGCAAGTGTACCTAAACGCTAAATTAAGAGGCACTGACTCGTCTTTATCCTCCAGTATCCGATATAACGCTTAAACGATAAGATCTAAGGAAGAGTCTGATGCAATTTCAGTCACGGGAAGCAACGAAATCCAATAATTTGTGTATTTAAAGATTTGTTCATCTTATTCATCTACATAATTAAGTCTACTGCGGAACAAAGACCTCTACAAAAAAGCATCAGCAAAAGTCAGCATGCATTTCTTGAAAGGTTTTGCTCAGCCTAGTTATTCGGGGAATCGCAACTGTTGGTGTGGGGTTCGCTTTTCATTCGATGATACAGGTAAGGTTTTGAACAGGCAATTGCCCGCTGATTCACAATGATTTGACACATCATATAAATGGCGAAAGAGTAGGGAGGATTATAATTAAAATACTTAAATTGATTAATACCCTGCAACCTCCTAGCTACTAGGCTCTGGCAGAATTTTCAGAAACCGGGTAGTGATGGGCAGCCGCATCGCTAGTGTGCGGGTACCGGCACTGCCCAGCATGATTAGTATAGCGTATATAATGAGTATCACAAACCCTTCAATGAATGCATACCAATAAATACATAATACATTGCTGGCATTTTCTAAGAGAATCATATCTTCCACTGTGGACTTAAATAAGCTGATGAATAAGACGAAACTGATTTATATGTAGTTAGTAAAAGTATTTTTCATTTCATTCTTTCAGACACCAATTTACACGAAATAGAGCAAAATTCGACTGTAATGACACCGTCATTACCAAAAGCGAATCCGTGCTTAAAACCTGTGTTGAGTAAGTATGAAGTATTAACGATTGTTAATTAAATCATACATTTTTGAGTGCTATCCTAACTTGGATGTTTTACTCCGATTATGTAAAAAAAACGTACGTAATAGACCGTAAGAACTGAACCCACACGCACTGAAAAGTTAAGGTGAGTTGGTGTGAGGTGAACCGATAAGTTTCAACATCAAAACAATGGTTAGAAATAGACGATCATTCCCTCCTAATATTTTACAACCAAGATAAGAAAATCTAGGAAACTATTTTTAATCTATCTAATATGTATGAGATTTTGAAATGTTTAATTTTATTTCTTTCTTCACAATTTTTATTTTCAAATAATAAAATTTTGTAAAATTAATTAATGTAATTGGTTTACCCGTAAGTATTAATTCATTTAAATAAACTACTTAAAAACATAGCGTTGGTTTACTTGGGAGGACCGTAAATTACTCACAACCATATCATTTAGCAAGAATATTAACTGCTCTGTATTTAACAATAGTTAAACTAAATGAAGAGCCTGTAATTATGTAATGTATATTTTTCAATAAATCTCAAGTCAAAATAGGTTTCTTTTTTGTACGAATTCTGTCAAAAACCCAATCTTAATCAAATTTTACGTTACGTAACGTTACGTTTACCTTGTATTACCAGATGTAATTTAATGTAATCTAAATGTTCAAAACCCTTAAATAAATGATAAACACACACTTTCTTTTCACCTTTGATCAGGTCCTCATCTCCGGGTGAAATTAATAGTTAATAGTAGTAGTAAGACATATAAATCAAATTAGCCCAAACTAGATGGGTTTACTAGTAGCTATTTCTACTCCAATATTACTGTATTGAAATATGTGTGCAAAATTCCAAATTATTTAGACGTCTGGAAGTAAGTGCAAATTAAATTTAAAGATATACATAACATTGTTATATCATCAATCTAATATAAGCGTGTAAAAAAGATTAAGTAAGATTAAGTTAAAATTAGCATTCGCTCATTACATTTCACTTCTGATGTAGATACCAAAGTTTATAAATATAACATTGTTTTTCTTTATATTTTAGAGCCATGGGCACAGCGTAACAATCTGAATGCCACACCTGCAAGAAAACCTAAACTAGGTAGGAAATTGTTACTTAGTCTTGTGAGTTCATTCAGGTTTACATCTCGGACGCGGCATCTCTTATATGAAGCACGCAGACCGCCGTCCGAGACGAGAAGCACTTACTCCCTCGCCGTTAACTAAAAATATAATAATATTTAGTGAAATAAAGGAAAGGGGGCAAGTAAATCTTTTTCTCCAAATACCCACTTAACCTGCACGGGTTACCCTGCTAGCTATCAAACTGGCCACCGACTGATGTTAGATAATATTCATCTGAATTTTCAGACCCGAAATATCACAGATCGTTCGGTAAAAGTCACAAATTTCACATTAGAGTTGGAGAACGCGAACTGCAACTTTAGTACAAGAGGCGGTAGTGCGCTCACTAATCCGTCTACGAGCGTGGTGACTATGGCCAAAACTTCCAAGAAATGCATAGTGGTTTAATCGCTTATATTTCTTAAAGCTATTATTTATAGTGTTATCTTCTTATTTATTACAAACTAAAGACTGCTTGAGGATACGCCCGCAGACCAGATTTTGTCCCAAAGCAACCTAGGTTCGGATGAAAGAGTAGGTATGCTATGTTTGACTCCACGATATAATCCTCCTTTTTCATTTAAATTCGTCGACGTCTAATGCGTCGAAACATATGAACTTTCAAATTTATAATACACTAGCTTCCACCCGGAGGATCCTCTCGTGTCTTTTCTAGATTCAATGTGTCTCTGTAATAAATTTCATCAAAACAAATTCAGCCGTATATGATTGATTGAAAGACAAACATCTAAACAAAAATACTTTCACATTTAGGATGAGGATAAAAGTATATTGAATGAAATATTACGAAACTATTTAATTTACTGATTACTCCTTATAATTTAGTATAGAAAAAGGATTATCGGACACTGATACCAATTATTGTTCACTTTGTAATTTTTTCGCTATGAAAACTTGTCCGTTTTTTTCAGATCCTGTCTGTCTGCCTGCACAGCCTTATAAACCGCGGCTGCCAACACCAACACATGGTCTGTGCAAAATTATTGCTGCTGCTATTTTTAAGTTTTCCCTCCTTCATTGTCCACAAATCGCCACAAAGCATAACCATTATTATATTGTGTAATATCCCGTCTCCCTAAGCATTACTCACCCTACATTCCTTACATTCACAGCTAAACATCTTCTACAGATTGCACAAAGCTTTATAATCATCATGTTAAGAGCCTGTCGCTCCTAATATATAGACAACTCGCTCGTTATAAATTCTATACTGAAGATAATCGTCCATTTTTTTTAAATTACGAAGTTCGTAGTTATCGTGAACCATCTTCATTTTTGACTCTTATTATTTTTTGCAATTCTCCTGCCACGTTCTCGTTGAGAATAGCATCTGTCAAACTTGTGAAATGTGAATACGTGATATTTTCAAAGTATTTTTCATATTTTTTAGGTATTGTGTCAAGCATCCCTACCTCTACAGTCGATGCTGAAGACGAATGGAAATACGAAGATTTGCAAAACTTTAGAATTTACAATGTTTAACTTTCACTTACACAAAGAAAACATAATATTGATATTTTTGAATTAACTTTTTATTACCTATTGTAACTTGAGACTGTTTATTATCAACTTACGTATAATACATTATATGATATTGAATTTACTATTACTAAATTACTTATCTATATATTTGTTATCTTTATAAGTCGTGCATAAAGAGAAGAAGATATTTTGATTATCTTACTTCAATAAAATGTTGTCGGCTATAAATTAGCGAAATTTACTTTGTAGTAGAGTGCGTCCTAATATTTAAAAAGACTAGTATAATAAGAAAAAATATTCTATTTAAGTTTCAAACTGAGTTTGTAAAAAATAATGCCATTTGATTACATAATTTAAGTTTTATTTTACATTTTTTCCAATAACTAAAATTTCCAAATAAAGTAACATAACGTCTTTTACTAATGTAACGTCATGAGCGGTGTTCGGTACCCATAGCTACGGGTACCGTATATGCTGACACTACAGGCTCGATAAGCCGTCATTTCTGATCCCATTCTTTATCCAGCACGCATGACTAGTAGGCACTTTGAGGCTCGAGCCACATATATTTAATATGACGAATGTATACATACATTGTTACGGATTTAGGTGCTAAATAATCCTAGTACTAACTTGACTTAATCATTGTTCCAAACTTAGTGGGATTCCATTAAAATAGGAGGTTTAGACTAGTGCTGAAGTATTGTTTTTAGTAGTTGGTGGTTGTTTTAGTAGTATGGACAACGTTCAACCACTAAGCCACTACCACAAAACAATTTTTTTTCACGTGAGCACAAAGTTGCTATCATTGTAGAGTTAATTAAATTATGGCCTTAAAATTTTATATTCGAATTGAGTTCAAGAGTTTCAAGAGGTAGTTTTTAAAACATTCATTGTGTGTGTAAATTTAGCAAAAGAACGTCAACTAGTGAGTTATACCGAATACAATATTCTTAGAAATTTAAAGACTGACGGCCTGGTGATTCAGCATTGAAGGACTGCCTATAGTTATAGAAATGTTGTAGAAAGCACTACTGACCCCGAAGGGAACATGTTTTTAAGAAAACATTATGGCGATTTGAAAAATCATTTCTTAACAAAAAATAGCAATTGATACCGGTAGAAGGCGAGATAACGCTCTCGAAAAATACCAAACTAAAATTAACCAGATCGATGACTGGCAGCAGCGTCTATGCTACGAAGTGTCTAGTACTACCATCGACAATGCAAGCGTGGCAAATCCTCCTATGGGAACGGCCTATGTCCTGTAGTGGACTGTTTCTGGGCTGTTAAGAAAAGGTAAGGTAACAAAAAAAATAGTCTAGATAGATCTGGCTGGTTTTGATTCCATTAAATAGATGACCAAGAGGTCAGAAGACAGAAAAATAAAGAGTGAAAACGGTTTTCCGCCATTTTTCTATTGTTTTTCTGTCCGCCAAAATGAGTGAATCTTACAAAGAAATTCGATACATTTTGAAGTTTAATTTCAAAAAAGAGAAAAATGTGACACAACCCGCGAAAAATAATTGTAACATTTGTGGACTTAATGCAATGTCACTAAGAGCTGCACAAAATTGGTACAAGCGTTTTCGGTCCGGGAACTTTGATGTCGACCTGTTACGGATAAAGACGATGCCAGTTTTGAAAAAGTGGAGCATAATCGGCATGAGAGTATTTACGACATAGCTGAAGAGCTAGGGGTTGACCATAAAACAGTTTTGACTCGTTTGAAAAAATTTGCATATATATAAAAGCTCCATATTTGGGTGCCACACGAGCTCACTGAAAGAAACCTTATGAATCGTGTACTTACTTGCGATTCTCTATTGAAACGTAATGAAATCTACCGTTTTTGAAAATATTGATCAGATCATACAATGAGATAACATAAATCTTAATAATATGTTAAAAAAATTAAAATTAATATTTTAAAAACTATGGTGTCATTAAATTTATATAATAAAATTAATAAGGTGTCCAATAGAATAAAATTACTTGGTGTGTAGTATTAATAGTGAAACGGGAAAGAAGAACATGTTGTGCAGCTCTGACTACTGACTGAATATTTACAATAAGGTTACGACTGATCAGGAGGTTCGATTCTCGGACCATTTCTTTTTCTGACTTACATTAATGTAAGTGTAAAGTTAGGTTAGGTTAGGTTTTTATTATCGTTTACATGATTATTACTTGCTGATGATAGTTCATTAATTTTTAAAATCAGATGACAACTTGTTACACAAGACGAGATGAATAATGCTATGTAAATTAGTTTAACGCTAATAATTTAATAATAATAATATTCTAATAAATTGCTAATATTTATTTAGCTACCAATGTACTTATAAATGGGCAAGAGTTAGTCCTTGAGGATACCACTGCATTTCTTAGAATTTTTCTTGATGCAAAGCTTCAATCGGGCTCCCGTACGTTACTAAATAAGTAAGGAAAATAAGAAGTTTGACGAATTTCGAAAGAGCTACATAAGTTTTTTTTTTGTTAATTATGATGTAATGAATTAATATGAAACTAATGGCACTAAAAATGAAAAATATATTATAAATAAATAAAGAAAGAAAAAAATTATCTAATTATTGTATTAAGAATATTGGATAGATATTTATACTACAGATCACAAACGAAATATCATTTGTATCTAAATATGCTACAAGACAATTAAAAACATTCTTCAGAAATAAATAAAATAAACTTGAACGCTTGCAAAATCTGTCAATCCGTTTCATCTTTGGACTCAAGAAATTTGACCGAATATCTCAGTTTCGCAAGACCCTCAAGTGGCTCCCAATTCGACTTCGCAGGAACACTCGATTATTATATCTCCTTTATAACATCTTGCACAACCCATCCTCTCCGTCATACCTCAGGAACCTATTTTCCTTCGTTCACCCTCCAGATGTGCCATGCAGATCGCATGTCAGGACACTCCTTAATTATCCTATCCATAATTCCAGTTTTTATTCCTATTCCTTTGCAGTCCATGCAGTTAGGTTGTGGAACTCACTACCACCTACCATAAGAGATTCCGGAACTATACTTTCATTTAAGAAACGTGTAAAGGACCACTTTTGGGAGGAATCTTTGGGGGAGGCCTATGTTCAGCAGTGGACTTCTAATAGGCTGAAATGATGATGATGATGAAAGGACCACTACTTAGCTTCGTGTTAATAGAATATATATAGTATATTTACGACTATCTATGCATGTATGTATGAGTATATATATATATATATATTTAAATATATCTATGTAAATTATTTAATTATATGTAATCCTATTTATTTAATTGTATACATATTATTTATGTATTTATTATATATTACATATTATGAAATGTACGCACTAAGTTTGCCATTTCAATAAAATTTCCTGTTAGGGTCTGCTGGAAGAAATTTCAATGTATGGAATAAGTAGTACCCTTGTACTAACACTATGTTTTAATGTTTTTCATGCCTTTTTGTGTGTACATAAATAAAAAAATAAAATAAAAAAAAAGGTTAATTTATAAAACTTATAAGTGCAGTTGAATTTTGGCAAAGTGAAAGCCTTTCGTCATTTTGGTTTGGATCCAATATTTAGTCCACCTATCTCTACGTAACGATTTCGTTGTCGTTATAAGTAATAATATTCAAAAAGAAAATAAACCCCACAGACTATAGCTTGTTTAGCAAGTTTATCAGCATATTCATTATCAAATATACCAACATGACTCGGAATCCAAACAAAGGAAATGTTAACATTTTGAAATTTGAATTTCATTTTACTTTCCACATACCATTCAAGCCGATTTTTTGTTCAAAGGTTTTTATTAAAGTTGAGGAAAGAGCGAGTGAGAATGGCCTCCGTACATTCTTTGTCCCACGATGCAGGGGAAGGCTTTTTGTTAATGCTTTGCGATTTAATATGTATGGTTTGATCTGCTGCATTTTATATTACTATCGGATATCGGAACGATTTTTAAAAATTTCATTGTGAAAATGTATATTATACAAGTTCCAGTCTGCCTTTACTCATTTATATTTAATGCATGGTTTTTTGTTAATAACTGGCGGTTCTTTGGTTGGATGAGAAATCAGAATTTCCAGAATTCTGACAGATCACTGAACTATCAAAAACTGTCCAATTTAAAAGAGAGGTTAAATCTGGAATACAAATATTTAAATCTACAGCACTTCTAAATTCATCAGGACGAGATCGTTTTGTAATTTTACCAGAATTAAGGACGCAAATGTTAAATACATCGAGAATCTCAACTAATAAACTAACACAACTGTCTGATTTATCGCCCCATAAAGTATGATGACAATTGAAATCACCAAGAATTAAAAATGGTTTGGGGAGAGAGGCTAAAAATATTTTATTCTGCGAAACGTATGTATGGGCGGGAAAGGAACATACATAGAAACGAAAGTAATATTTGGAATTTTCACTGCTACAACATTGAAATCAAATATTTCATCGCAAACATCTATACAGGAATAAGCTATATTGTTTTTTATAAGTAAAGCACCTCCAGAGTAATCATCTGACCTGTCATTTCGAACACAACAAAAGCCAGGAATTTAAAAGTTGCAATCCGGTTTCAGCCATGTCTCTGAAATAGCAGCAACAGAGACATTGTATTTTTTTATTAAATAAATTATTTCTGTTCGTTTATCTAACATACTTCTACAATTCCATTGTAGGATCCTTGTGGGAAAGAATGTTATACACAATTTGGGGGATAGAATTTAGTAAACGAGCAACGTGGGACGGTGACCGTGAAGAATACGAATATATGATTATGTTTATCAGGAAATTTATTATAATTTCTAAAGAATTTGAATTTTCCTGCGAAATATCTTGTAAAGCTTGAAGATCACAACCATTCTCTGGTTGCGCTATTGAAAATTCTTCAATAACTTTTGACTTTTTCTGTCATAATCTAATTGTTCATGTTGACGATGTATTTTAGGTATAAAGAAGATTTTTGATAAGAAGCTTTATGAGATTTAGCAGATTGAGAAGCAGAATGATCCATTGCAGGATTAGAAGAAGAAAAATGCCTCTAGGTATGATATTGAATTTTATGCCATTTTGTTTTTAATATTATTTTATCTCGTGCGTTCAGAACATCTAGAATCGGTGGCTTTGTGGTTTCCAGAACAGAATAAACAGGAACGGGACTCATCATCTCTGTCACCAAAGGAAGAAGAGTGATTATCGCCACATTTTAAACATCTTGGTTTTGATCGACATAAATCTTTAGTGTGTCTAAATCTACTGCACTGAAAACATTGAATCGTTGGGAGTTTATAAATTTCAACGAGAATAGATGAATATCATAAATAAACCCTAGAGGGAAGAACTTGGCCATCAAATGTGATAACTAAACTTTCGGAGCTTTCATATATAGTTGTGTCTTCATTACGAACTCGATAGTTTAATCTTCTTGCTTTTAAAATAGGGATGGCGTTTGGATATAATCTCTTCCAGTATCCAATCTTTTGGTACACCTTTTATTACTCCCATACGTGATACTTGGAAGGATGGAATAAAAGTTTTATATTTATCATTTATGGATCGATTTTCTAAAAATAAGTTTCCATCACCAAATTTAGAAAATTCAATAATTATTATGTTTCTACCAAAACGTTTTAATCCTCCATTAACAATGTTTTGAACATTAATTTTTTTCAAAAAGTGATTAAATGAAATAGCGTTTAAAGTTTTACCTGAATAAGGAAAATCTTTTTTATATGAATATGGACTATAAAGGGACCTGTATCTGTAGAATTATATGGATGAAGTGTTTGAAATCTGTGAGAATCTACTTTTATATTATTGTTATTTATTTGCATACTAAGAGCTTAGAAGAACTAATTTAGAAGGAAGTTGACTATTGTTAGAATTTAGCGTTTGTGATAGAGATATGTCAGATGATTGTAAATGAAGAATTTCGGATGATTATGCACAGGCAATATTTGACGATAAAGACATGGGAGATTCATAAACACTTTGACCTGCTACCTTTCATAGAGTTTGAATCCGTTATTTTAATTTGAGATGTTAAAATATTACCAGTATTGCAGTCCAAATCTGAGTATGGGGTATTGGTGGAGCAAACTGAAATTCTTCTATGTAAATCAACTCGATTAGCATGCTCCTTTTTCTTCCGTTCTTTTGTTTTATATTATCGTTTCTTTTTATTAGAAATAATTTTAAAATTATCATCGTATATTTCTTGCGATATCGACGACATTTTAAGAAGACGGTTTTTTAAAAAGAACCTTCTAAATCATTATAGACTTTAATGTATGCAGCAGGAGAGGGAATCGTGTTAATATTAGGACCAGAGTAATACGGATACGGTGGTTTAGGCGAAATAGGTGATTCAGACATAGCGTCTAACACGAAGCTTAACTTTTTTATTTAACAAGGAAAAAAATTCTAAGTGGGTAATAATATGAATAAACAACTAAATGTATTATAAATACTCCAGTAAAAAAGGAATGTAATCAGAAGATTACAGAACAACTAAATATAATTAATTAGAAACCAAAAACACGTAAAACCATTTTCGTCGTTCAGTTGACAGACATGTGCGTTGTTGGCAACGTTTTGTTAATTAATATTAGTCTGCTAGTATATTAAATAACTGTAGTAAAAACGAAAAGCAATATTAGCCAAAATCTTGATTTATTTTTGATAGATTCGCTAATGAGTTTCATGTTTACGTTTTCAACCTCACAGTAAGGCAAAGTAGCAAAACAACCATCACAGCAAAAAAAATTGTATTCTATTGGATTTGAGAGCCGCTGCTGTTTGTGGGTTTGGGAAATAGAAGTTGGCAGTACTGGATTAGATTGACATTGACATTTGACAAATAAGCAAAAGTGACGTGTAAAAGCCAAAAAGTGTAAAAGTGTATTCCTTGGCTCCCAATAGTTTTGTAATAACTCGGAAGAAAAAGCTCAATATGAGCTCTTTCAAAAGAGACAAAAAAGAAGAGGAAGATGGTGGCGGCAATCCATACCAACACCTTGATAAAACAATAGTTTTACAAGAAGCTAGATACTTTAACGAGACTCCGGTGAATCCAAGAAAATGTATCCATATTTTGTCAAAAATTTTGTATTTACTCAATCAGGGCGAGAAACTTACGACGCAAGAAGCAACAGATGTGTTTTTTGCTACAACTAAATTGTTTCAATCTAAAAATGTGATGCTGAGGCGTATGGTATACCTCTGTATAAAAGAGCTGAGCACAATTGCCCAAGATGTAATTATCGTTACCTCATCATTGACTAAAGATATGACTGGCAAAGAAGACCTTTACAGGGCTGCGGCGATACGAGCCCTCTGCAGTATTACTGATAGCACAATGCTGCAAGCTATAGAAAGATATATGAAACAAGCAATAGTTGATAAGAATCCTGGGGTGAGCTCTGCCGCTTTGGTATCTGCTCTACACCTTTCTTCTAGTGCACCAGATCTTGTTCGACGATGGGCAAACGAGGCTTTGGTTTGTAAAAAATATTAATATATTATTTTTAGTATTTACACAAACATTACACATTTAATTAAACAATTATTTAAGGATTTTATCACATTTAATTATGTTTTTATTTTCCTGTCGTTTCGATGATATAGTTAACTGATGGCATAGTTAACTCGGGCTACCTTCAGCTTTTATTTACTAATTTTTGGACCAATCTACGCAGAATGTGCTTACAGTATCTTGAAGTTGTGCAGTGGTATGCTTGGTTTTAGATTTAATTCTGTCTACTGGATCCCAAGCCAGTGGGTACCCAGCCATCTTCACTATGGAAATTAGGATGTTTTTTGATTTCAATAGCCTCGTGAATCATCCTTGGCTGGAATTTGTGTTAATTTAAGAGGATTTGTGGTCTTTCAAATCTGATGTAATTGGTTGGAGTGATCAAGGATATGATCACAGACTGCACACTTCCTAGACCATCAGTGTTTCATGACAGCTATGTGTTCTTTATCACGGGTCCTTACAGATCTTTTAATTTGCCCTATGTAAGAAAGACTTTATTCACAATCAAGCTTGTAAACTCCTGCATCTTGTAGAGGGATATTGCACTTGACAGATGGTAAAAGTTGGCTTATCTTTTTCACCAGCTTGAAAAATCATTTTATAGAAACCATCTTCATGATATAGCCAATCTGATCTGTAATAACTCTGATATATAGTATTACAGCAGGTACTAAATGCGATAAAAACCGTAAATAATAGTTTCATTTTAAATAAATTATTTCATTCAAAATTTCTAAGAAGCCATTTTAATATTCTTGCCAATCTTAGTACATATAATTCTTGACATCTTGCAATAATAGAAATTTTATTGTTATATGTGAAAGGTTAACAGTTTTAAAACAATTAAATATAAGTTAATTGAATAAATAGTAATTTGAAGTAAGAAGAAATAAAAAAAATTGCCCCTTGCTTCCAAGAGCAATAGGCAATAATAGCTCAGTTTATTTGCCATAATGATGTGAGAAAAATGTCCAACCATAATATAAATGATAAGCTATTTTAGTTGTGAGAAACTGGCCCACCAGAGTTATTTTCAACTTAGTTCTAAAGTACTCTTCGACTCTTGGGTAAAAAATTAAAGAAATACATAACTTAACTTTGGCCTCTTAATATTGTAGACAATTTTAAATATTGATGGATAAGGTATACTGGATGGATGCAGCATGAATATTATAACATAAAATTAAACCTCAGTATTCTAGATTCCAGTTTTAGGACATTCTCCAATTACTGACTAAATACAGCAGTTAAGTTACACAAGATGCATATAATTGCGCAAATATACAATATTTGCAAAATTATATAATATTTGAAATACTGTCAATGACTTTTTCAACAAAAGTAAACCATTCTTTGCCACTTTTATATCTTCTTACATATACTTAATTTACTTAATTTCTTGAAGTAGTGTTAATGCTAGTTGACTTAATTTGACTAATATATTTTTATTTAATGTAAGTAGAGACACATCAAAATCATCAACAAAGACCATCACAATCATGAAACTATAAAACAAGGATATGTGAAGTTTGCCAAATACTTACTAGTGCTGCAACATTGTTTTAGTGTATAACTATATTATTATAGTATATTTTGCATTATAAATTCTTTACTTCATATACATTATTATCCAACATATTGCATTGTGAATGCATTATTGACGCTTCAGATTTCTTTGGCGTTGGTGAGGACAGTCTCTACCTAGCCATAAATTTTTTGGCCGTTATTCTTACCAGCACACACCATCATGCTACTGAAAAATGGAGTATACATACATAAACTTTTTTTAAAAAATTCAGGCTTTGATTTAAGCTCATCTTCATCAGAAAATCTATAATGATTTTTTAAAAAAGGAAAAAACAAAGTCAGAGTTACATAGTACAAGCATAGATACTTGATAACAATTCTTACTATTTAAGCTCATTTAGATTTTGATGTTTATAAGCATGAGCTTTAAATAAGCATAAATTTGAATAATAAAGTTTTGACTTTGGATTTTCATGTTATCTCCTTATCTATCCATATTCTTATAAACAGATCTTCAAGAAATTATGACCTATTTACATAATTTTTATAGAGAACTATATAGTGTCTTCAGAAGCAAAGTTTTATTTAAATTTTTTATGTGTATTAAAACTATTCAATAATTATTACTTTTGGACCAAACCCTTGGATAAGTCTCATTGTCAACTATTTATGGAAACATGGCCTTTTTGTTTTTAATTTTAAGTCTAACCATGTAATATTAGGTTTTCTTTGTTCTTTTTTGGTATTTGTTTGCTGTGTTATAAAATTGAGTTTAAATTTGCAATTTTTTTGTTTCAGGAAGCAATTAATTCTGCCGATGCCATGGTTTCTTATCATGCATTGGGAATAGTCGCTGGTTCAAAAAAGAACGATAAATTATCGACTGTAAAGTTGATTACACGCTTTTCTCGATCGACCTTGAAATCCCCTTATGCGATGTGTCTACTTATTCGTCTAGCCGCACAAATAGTTGAATATGACGATTCGGAGGCTTCTCAACCTTTTGTTGAATTTTTAGAGTACTGCCTACGTCACAAATCAGAAATGGTTATTTATGAAGCAGCTCATGCAATTGTTAATCTTAAGAGAACCGCTCGAGACCTTGGTCCAGCCGTGTCAGTCTTACAGTTGTTCTGTGGTTCTTCAAAAGCATATTTGCGATTTGCTGGAGCCAAAACTCTTGCCTGCTTAACAATAAAACATCCAACAGCTGTTGCAGCGTGCACAGTTGACTTAGAGAATCTTATTTCAGATTCAAATCGTTCAATTGCTACCCTGGCTGTTACAACTTTACTTGCGACTGGGGCCGAGAGTTCAGTTGACAGATTAATGAAACAGATAACCAGTTTTGTATCAGAAATATCTGATGAATTCAAAATTATTGTCGTCGGTGCCATTCGCCATCTATGTACAAAGTTCCCTCGAAAGCATCAGTCCATAGTGGCTTTCTTGGCCGGGCTATTGCGAGATGATGGTGGTTTGGAATACAAAGCAGCCATTGCAGATGCAATAATAGCTTTAGTAGAAGAGAACCCGGATGCAAAGGAGACAGGATTGGCTCACTTGTGCGAATTTATTGAGGATTGTGAGCATGCATCTTTAGCTGTTCGTATATTACATTTACTCGGCCGCGAAGGTCCAAAATCACGTTCTCCTTCAAAATTTATTCGTTTTATATATAACAGAGTCATTTTGGAGTCTGGTTCGGTAAGGGCCGCCGCAGTATCAGCAGTTGCACAATTCGGCGCGCAAACACCAGAGTTACTACCGAATATAAGAGTTCTACTGTCTCGTTGCCAATTGGATGACGATGATGAAGTACGAGATAGAGCAATTTATTATAATGCAATTCTCGATACAGGAGACCAGCAACTGATCAACGATTATATAATAAATGTAGTGAAACCAAATCCCATATTGCTCGAAAGAGCTTTGCGAGAACATATCGCTGCACAACCGGACCAACCGTTTGATTTATTGGCATTACCTACTGAAGACCTCAAAGAAATTAAGGAAGACATAGTGGAAACGGTAGTGAAGAAGCCTGCGCAAATGACTATAGATGAGATATATAATGAAACATTATCGCACATTCCTGGTATAGAACGTCTAGGGACAATATTTAAGCGATCAACACCAGTTGATTTGACAGAAGCAGAGACAGAATATAAGGTACGTTTGTACAAACATATCTTCGGACGTCACATAATAATGCAATTTGAATGCATCAATACACTGAATGACCAGCTACTCGAACAAGTTCATGTCCGATTGGAGACACCGCCCGAGTATAATGTATTATCCATTGTCCCTTGTCAGCAGCTGGTATTTGATAAACCAGGTAATGTATTCGTTATTATCGAATTTCCATGTTCATTTTTAGATAGTTTGGGCACCTTTGGTGCAACTTTGGAATTTACAGTGAGAGACTGTGATCCTAACACGGGAAATCCAGATCCCGGTGAGGGATATGCAGATTCCTATCCATTAGAAGAGTTTGATATCAGTTGTTCTGATCAAATTAAAACAAGAACCGCCAATGAGGATTGGAACGAGACATGGGAATATGCATCAAATTCTCCAGAAGCTAGTGATACATTCTCTCTTCCCCATAGCGATATCAAAGACGCCGCTGTAGCGGTTTGCAGACATTTGGGACTACCCAAAGCAGCTATAAGTGGTGAATCATTAAAAGATATTAAAGGATGTGGTATATTTAGGGGCGGAGCTCCTGTGTTGATAAAAGCAAAGTTAGTCACTATTAGTGACGGCGTCACAATGAAACTTGCTATCAGATCACCCCGAGAAGACATAGCCCAACTTTTATTATCTGCTATTGGTTAAAGTCACTTAAATGTTGAAATTTTTGTAGTTATTTTTTATAATACTATATGCAATATGATTTGAAATACATGTAATATTCTATATCTGCTTATGTCGTCTGTGAGTACCTTGACTGCCCTACTCGACTTTTGTACATTTATTTTACTGTTATTTAGAATAAATAAGTTTCGCGTGAGTTATCCAAATGTACAGGCAGGTTCAGAATGGGAAATTGAATTAAAAATTTAATAAAAAAAATTGTCTTATAAATTAAGAATGCGTGAAAACCTATTATATTTACTAATAAAACTGATAGTTATTCAACGCACGCACCCATTCGTAAGGTACGAAAGTGTTAGACTCTTGACACCCAACAAGCGCGCGTCCAATGTAATCATTGACAATAAACCGTTTTCTTTTTCGGATATTTTTGAATAAAAAAATTATTTTCGCGTATTTTAAAATACTGCTAAAATGGTATCGCATGATGTATTCGAACTTAATTATTGAATTTGGATACACTAGGAAAAATTAACCGGTACATTTTAATTATATTACGACTATTTATCCATTTATTACTACTGAATATTTATCCTATACTTTGTTATGCTAAATTTTGATTTTACATTGTAATTTTGTTTTATTTATGTAATAATACATATTGATAGTCTAAAAGTATACAGTAAATCATAGTTTTCATATTTGTTTAATATAGTATATCTAGGGCGGCTACATTATGGGAGTCCGGCGAATGTTCGTGTCATGTCAGCCTATTCGCGATATCTTCTTTGCGCGCTGTCGGTCAACTACCGTGCAGACTTCGAACGTTTTGAATGTTTTTATTAACGAAACGAAGTACGAGTGACGAAAAATTATAATTCATAGAATATTATGAAGCAGAGTCTATTCTGTGTGAATGTAGCCCTCGAGAACCTAAGAAATTATTTAATAATATATTAATAAAGTTTAAGTTTAAATTATTTTTTTAGTTTTTTTTTATATACAGGCTTAATAAATAATTATTCATTGTCATACAAACTAATGGTAAAAAAGGCAATCTTTGGGAGAGGCCTATGTTCAGCAGTGTACTTGTGATAGGCTGAAATGATGATGATGATGATCATCATCACCATCATCATCATGATACAATACAAAGTAAGCGCTTCGTCCAATTTACTTAACCAGAACGTTTGTTCGAACGTCGCCTCCCCTCGCAGGTATCTGGTGAAATTTGTGGAGATACATATCCACCTACCTAATTCACTGTAGATTATCGCGACATATTTTTACGCGACAACGCGACACTAATTTCGTCTCATAAGATAGCATGACCATTAACAGATGTAATTTCTAATGTCAAAATGTATTAATTATTTAACCTATATTATTCCTCTATATTTAAATCTGATTTTCATTAGTTAATTTTAGTTTTAAGTTAACTTACCGAAGTTTTTTATCCAAATGTATTATTCGGTATAGTAAAATTATATTTAACTCAAGAACGTTTAACGACTCACGGTACGGTATCATACAAATTCTCAAGTCGAAAATCTTCGAAATTTATAAACCGATAATGAATCTTTTATACGCGTAATTATTCTGGTAAAGATCACATCACAATCACAAACATCGATCACAACCCTTTATCTAACCCGCCTAATATCACTAATTGATTGTTTCAACTATCTACTTTATAACTAGAGATTTCTAAAATGTTCTCGAATAACTTTTTAGAGCTATGACCATGCTCATGCATATAAAGTTTTATTAAAATCGATTTATTCATTTCTAAGATTTTGTCCTCCACTTGTCCTGGCCACGTGGTTAGAAAATTATCCTATAATTTCAAGTGTATGTATTCCTTCGAAAATTGTCAAAATCTGTAAATAAGTAGACAGTGAAATAAAACAATATTATGTTATTAGTTTTTTATTTATGCATTAATTTAACAAAATGAATCTTAAACAACATTAAAGGTAAAAAAAAAAGTATTATTGAGCGACAACAAAAAAGAATTACGGGTATAATTAAGAGAACAAAAATAAAAATATAAATTGCCAGTATAAGTCGGGTTATATCATTGAAAACAAAATAACAATAGAATTTTAACTATCGAAATCTTGCCTTGGCTATTATTAATATCACTAGTAAAGAAATAAATGTGTATCACATTTCTTTCTTATCTTCCAGCTCTTAAGTTAGCTCTCAATTATTTGTTTAATTTAATTTCGAATAAATGAGAAAATGTCTAGTTTTTGTTTTTACATTACGAAATTATGCTTAATCTTTTAGATAATTAACTCTTATGGCAGAGGCTCATATTTAGTTTCCAAAAACTTATAACGTAACAGTTAACAAAAAATAGTTGTATATAAATAGATCTTACAGGTCTATTGATAAGTTTATAAGTAGGCGATAGGTTATAGCTCCTAGCTTTGCGTGTACCAGCACTTTACATACCTATCAATCATATTTTCGTATACTTCATTCAAATATATTGAAGTAACTTATGTTAGTATCTGTTTCTGATATGGATGTCAAAGGATCATCATTTTCACTTATGATGCTCAGTAGTACTTTTAATGTTAGCTGTAAAAGACGTGCTTGCTCCAAACACTTTTTTGCGACTTGGCTGAAAAATAAAGTACGGAAAATTTTATTTGAACTTATTTACCTTACTTAACCAAAATCACATTCACCATCAGATGTAGTCATCTGATACAATACAATATAACGAAGTTGGTTTAGATTTAGTCACCCCCGGCTTCAATAATATATGTACACTCTTTTATGTCCGAATTTAAATTTTGTATTTAATTCCTGACATTTAAAAAAAATCGTAATTGTGTTGTTATTACACGTGAAACGGTTATTAATTTAAACTTATTTGCACAATAAATAGTGCAAAGCACAACCTTAATGCCCAGAGGCATTCTCTACCACTTTAACTCAAGGATGAGTAGTGAAGATGGAAGATGTCCAAATCAGTTAAAGTAGTTGTAAAAATTACAATTGAATTTTCTTTACACATTAAGCGATAATTTGTCAATAATTGTGACAATTTACGACCATTGTTTAGCTGTGTGGGTTTGAGCGGAATAATGATAGCGACAAAGATTGTAAGCAATAACGGAATAAGTAGAAGAAGTACACACGACTTTGCGAATATAATAAGCATGGATGATATAAAACTAGAATGTGTTTAAAAATTGTTACTCGTTGTCAATTGTAAGAAGCTACTAAGGTATATTCTTTACCTATATCGCCCGATTCTTTTATCTCCTGCCACGTCGACTCCAGCTTTTATTAGTAATGACTTGATTGTACTATCATCAGTATCCCTCTCGATTATTCTAGAATGGAATTTGTAAACATATTACAAAAATAGTCGTGATCGCTCAGCGCTTTCTTTAATTTCATAGTACGCGTGAGAACTGCACTGCTAATCCTAAAGTTAATGATTATGGCAATTTAATTTCTGCCTTTAATATTTAAATATTTATTTATTCTTAATTGTGTCCTTAAAAAAAAGGAATACAATGGGCGGACTTAATGCCTTTTGGCATTCTCTACCGGTCATGCCTGGGTGAGAAAGAAATCATCTTGGCAGGTTAAGAAATAAATTAAATATTAATATTAGATTCATAACCCTTATAATACACTTACATACTAATAAAAAACATAATACACTTTACATAAACATATAATACATACATAAATAAATTAAATATGGAGAGGAAAATCTCAGATGGCATTTGCCTTCAGATGATGCTTTCAAACGTGGTAGAGCCAAACGGCGGCTTTAGCTGCTGCTCGAATGGGGCGGCTCGATCGGATTGATACCATGGCCTCGCAGAATACCGGCGTGAAGTAGAGGCATCTTGTGCTTCTGCGTTTCGTTCGGTGAGTGAGGTAACCGGAGGCCTACACCCCCTCCCTATTCCCTCCAATCTCCCAAATATCCTTTAAGACCGGCAACGCACCTCAGTGCCTATTGTGTTGCAGATGTATGTGGGCGACGGTAATCACTTACCATCAGGTGTACCACTTGCTCGTTTGCGGTCTCTTCCATTAAAAAAAAAGATAGTGACGACGGAGCATGGTTTTGGAAGTTTTTATTCGGAGCTTTCTTGATATCATCGGAGAGAGCGTTCCAAAGAAGAGTGGCTTGTACGGTGAAAGAAAAAGAAAAGAAACCAGTACTATGTTGTGGAACACTAACCTTCAGGCTGTTTGAAGTTCGAGGCATTCGGTTATGACTCGAATAAAGAAAATTAAAGTTATCCTTAAGATACGAAGGAGATTTTGCATCGATTAAAACGGAATAAAGTACTGATAAGATTCTGGAGCTACGCCTTTGGTGAATAGAAAGCCATTTTAGCTTTGAACGGTAGAAGGAAATATGGTCATACTTACGCAAACCGAAAATAAATCTTATGCAGTTATTGAGAAGGCGCTCCAGTTTAGTAAGAAGATATTGCGGTGGATCTGGGTAACACACATCTGCATAGTCGATAATGGCAAGAATAAGTGAATGGACCAGCAATAGTTTGGTTTTCTAAGGTAGGAAATTCTTGAGACGATAAAGAGAGCGCAAAGTGGCAACGACTACGGCTGGTTTCACCGATGTGTAAATTCCAATTCATAGTGTGGTCCAGATGTAAACTAAGGTTTTATGGAATGACAGTATGGGATGATAAAGCCGTTGTAGAGAACAGGAGCAAGACTTCCATAATCCACCCTTGCGAGCATTCTTGAACTACCCATAACCATCACTTTACATTTGATGGATAAATATATATATATAATAAGAAAACTACAATTTTCTAATGGTTGCGGTTGTCATTAATTACAGAAGTAATATAATTTTACTATGTAATTGTAATGTAGTTTCTTTTTATAAGAAATACAACTTTTCCTTTAAAAATTCATTCTAAAAATGAGTCTTATTTTTGCTAAGTGTTTGTTGTTGTTGTAGAATAAAATGGAATAGATTTATATTTGCAAGATAATGGTTAGATTTAGATGTTTAAAGCTACTTTTAACAACATATTCCCCTGAACACAGTCACAATATCTGTTATTAATTTGTTTTAGTTATTTATTTAAGGTAACCCTTGGCTCTACCACGTATTAATATGGTTGTATTGCCAGCAAACAATATGCAGGGATGAATATCCTTTGAATCCGGTTCTCATAATGCGTTCTAAAAATTAAAGACATTCATTTCGAGCCACGGTGTGCTATCAGGTTTTGCTTCAGACTTGGGAAAAGTGCAACAGAAACTAGCAAAATTCCAGCAGGTCTGCTGACTGAGACAGTGTTTTGTCAAAAGCCCAGATTTTGCGGTGGCTCAAACTATTTTCAGAAGGAAGAGAGTGAAGATGGGAGATGAGCCACGCAGCGTAAGGCCTTTAAACGCAAGAAGCGATGACAATGTCGAAAAAATCCACGAACGCACAAGGTTCAGATCGTCGTCAGAACTACCGGTGAAATAAAGATCTGCTCGGAAATGGCTCTTCTCGGGGTTTTGGCCAGTAAAAACATTTCTGTGGTTCCACAGCCTGAATAAGGATTCGCCTGACTTGAGTCCGTGCGACTTTCCTCTTTCCAAGATTGAACATTCATCTAAAGGAACATCATTTTGGGACATTCGAAAACGTTCAAATTGCAGTAATCGACCAGCTAAAGGCGATTCAAATATCCGAGTTCTCAAGGGAATTATTTGGAGGGCGACAAAGTCCGATTGTATTTATTAAAAACTATCATCACTAAATTTATTATTTACTAAATTTACACACTTCGTCGGTCAAAAATAAAAGTGTTCCCATTACACTACCTTGTGGGAATTCTCATTTATTCTTTACTGTAAAGTGTTCTTTGTTGAACTATTACTATACTCGTTCCTATCGGAATTACCCATGTCTGTTATAGAATGATAGTTTCATTTAAAATAGTATCAGGTTGCCAACTAAGGGGCCAACGCTTTTTTTTATAATTCTAACATTTCGCATGTCAATAAATGATTTTAGCATGCTTTGCTTTTAATCAAGGTTCTAAGGCTATAAGCTGCTCGCGACATTTTAACTGTGTATGGAAAGAGTGTCATTGCTGAAAGAACCGATGATTAGTATGTTTAGTTCAAAAATGGAAATTTAGACCTTGTAGACGCTCCTTGTTCTGGACGTCCAGTTGAGTTCGACGAAGAGCGAATTAACAACTTATGCACAAACGATGTTGTCTATGATGGGACTGGAAAGGGATTATCCATTACGAATTTCTTAAACGGAACCAAACGGTCACCGCGGAACTCTATGTTTAACAGATGGGACGACTCAACACCGCTAATCAAGAAAAAAGTCCTAATCGCCAGCATGGAGTTATTTTACTGCACAACCCTCGGCCTCATATGGCCAATATGACCAAGATAGCCATTCAAACGCATGGCTGGCATCGATGTGATGACGGCATTGGCTCTTTCGGTCTCTTTCAAAAGCTATGCGCGGAGTTTCATTCAATACTAATGCAGAATTGAGAGGTTGGTTTAACGAATTTTTCGAGTCGAAACCGGCTGATTTCGACCAACGTGATATTGAAAATCTTGTTGAACGTTGGAAGCAGTTGTAAACAACAAGGGAGAATACATTATTGATTCATCATCATCATCAACATCATTTCGGCATATCACAAGTCCACTGCTGAACATAGGCCTTATTTATTGGTTAATTAGTAGTTAATTTTTATTGTAATTTTTGTATACTTTTATTGACACTTAAGTTAGCATTACTACTGTGTTTCATTGTATTCCTTTAGTATACCACAAACAGTTTTACCGGCATGAACACTATACTAAACAATACACTTTTATAAAAACGGCGAGGAATTTGTTGCCAACCCTTGTATTTACCCAATTTTTTTACTCTTTACGAAACGTATTCAAAATAATGTATTGTAAAAATATTTTTGAATGTCACTCACAATTATGGAGGAGCTCCTAAGTATTTTAAGTCTTACTTTTTTAGATTGTTTATCATAGTATTTTAATAGTCTGTCAATTGCCGCCAGTCTGTGTTCGTTTTCTTAAACACTGACTATTTTTTATTCATTTACGTAAAAAATATATCTGTATAACTGTGAAAATTGTGACGGCGTTATTGAAATGTATGTTATTGAAATAAGACAAAATGTATTGCCTACGTTTTCATGCTATAAATTACCTAAACGAAGGGCCGGTGATTGGCCAGGAGTGAATTTATCATAGCGTTTGCTTGGTTTTTATCTTCTGCCTACCCTATTTTGGAAACCTTTGAACGCCACTGCAACATTGCTTTCGAATATTATAAGGATGCCTTGGAATGGGATTTTGACAGGCTGCTACTTTATTTATTATAAATCCTTTTACTGTTACAACTATTTCACTATTTATTTAAACATAACTATTTTCTCAGTTCTCTCTTAATCACATTTTCACACGCCATGATTTTTTCACAATCTATTAAAGTAAAATAATGAGATATGAACAAAACCACTTACCTTTTCAACTTATCTATTATAATTGAAATATGATTATACGTTTTGTCCGTTCTATCGTAAATAATTCTTCTGTTCTCTTCTAGAACATTCGTTTGTCTTATAGCAAGAACACTGTTAGTTCTGTAAATCATAACAATATGATGGTGGTGCAGTCAAGTCTCAATGTATAATATTAGTCTATTTATATCTATATTTATACTAAACACATAGTACAGGTGTTTCAACTGAGTTGGCGTTCGAACAGGTGCCATGTTTGAAAGCAAAATCATTGGCTAGCAATAAAATACCTCTTCGTATTATATTATTGAATTTAAAATAACCATATTTGAAATAACTTTAATATTGAAAATTAATAATATTACAAGCTATTTTCTAAATTCTGTAGTGTTACAGAATTTAGAAAATAGTAGCATAAAGTTTGCAACTAAAATTTGATGACAAACAAGATTAATTTTCCCACGCAGCATCCTGCTCTAGCTGTAATTTATCACTTCTTGCCTACTTATTACTTAGTGTTTTTTTTATAGGAAAGGCGGCTAACGAGCAAGCGGTTCTCCTGATGGTAAGTGAATACCATCGCCCACGTACATCTGCAACATCAGAGGTGCTGTAAGTGCGTTGCCGGCCTTTAAGGGTATTTGGGAGGTGAGAGGGAGGATCAGGAAGGGGATGAGGAGGAGGAGTGGGCCTCCGCACTGTAAAGGGAAATATTCTATCTCTTTCTCCGATCTTGGTAGTAACGTAACGAGGCTCTGACGACCAAATGTATCTGTACGAATTTGCGGAACCCAAATCTCTCAGACTAGTGATGGTGAGCTGCATAACTATTGCGAGGGTACCGCCACTGCCGCTCACCAACCCGCTTTCATAGCTTGGTAGCTTGGTGTGCATAGGCAAACCTTCCAATTTTATTATATTATATGCCGGCTTTAGCTGGCATTTTCTTGGAGGCCTATGTTCAGCAGTGGGTTAAAAAAGGCTGTTTTTAATTTGTTTTAATTGATATTATTTTTGTATTTTCAAAATTAAAACTTGAAATACATATATAATAATGATTTTTGCACGCCATACTAATGTGGGAAACATTATTAGTTAAAGGTAACAATATGGCGCCTGCCCGAATGCAAGCTCATTTGAAATGAACATGTACTTGACTAAGTCTGACATTTACAATGCAAGTGTTCCGTTATAACGAAACGCACACGACTAGATGTCCTTCCACCAGGACAAACATACTTACATAAAATTATAAACAATTTTCAACGATGCACTCAACTCTACAAGAAATCTCTTTATCAATGTATAAACATGGCAATTTTCATTTCCCAATCCACTATCGTTATTGGAACCATCCGAGGTTAGAAGTTGCATATTCGTAGACATTTTATCATTCATTGTACCGCTATTATTAACTTCTGTATGATAAGCGATGTCTGTAAACGTTTCACTTATTTCATCGAAAATATCATTAAATCTTATTAAACCGTTTGTCCCTCTGTTTACATAAAAATGTGCTTCATGGCTATTATTTGTGGTTAATAAAATGCTGTCGCTACTCGATGTTGACTTTTCTATTGGTTTAATTAGTCTATCATCAGAAGCCTTAATTATATCGACTTTTCTGACAACTCTAGGACCAGAGTTAGTTTCAATGTTATCACCAAATGTATTTTCGTGTATTGAAGGAAAGTCACGAAGTTGTAGAAAATCGCATTCTTTGTGTTTTTCATTTAAGTAAGCGGGTTTGTTACAAACAACCATTGTTTTTAATGTTGCTCCTTTGCTTTTATTACTCTTATTTAGAATTTCTTTTTCTCTTTTTGTGACATCTAAAGTCATTTCATTGCAATTGTTAATTTTCAGTAAATTTAAATGTCGGCCGATAGTTCGGACAACATTTGATGAATTATTTTGACCTTTCTGTTGAACAAGAACAAAATTAAAGGAACGACTTAGAAGTAGATTTATGGAGAAATAAACATATCATAATGTTGATCTACTTCTACTTACGATTTGTTTTATATAATTTCTATTTTCATCATGTGATTCTTCGCTGTAAGTCCTCCATTGAGGGAAATGTTTTTTTAAGTAAATTAAAGTTTCGGACGGTTTCTTCCTAACTGGAAAGAAAACTACATCAAGAATTTCTATATTTATCTTATTGTATTACATATTCATAACTCGTGATCAAGAATAAGAAAGAACATAACATAAAGATATTTGCCAAATCTTGCGTGAGTGCTTACTAATACAGTTATACTTACAGATCTGCTTAGGTGCGCAAACATCTTCATCAATATCATATCTGCTAACTGTTGGGGCACGGATGAATTCTATGGGGTTTGGATCAGATTCCGGATTTTCTATACAATTGAGTAAATAGACCAGCAACGTCTCTGTCTCTATCAACCACTCTGACTGGGGTATAATAGTCTGAAATGAGCAAAATAGGCAGAGTCTATACTAAAATATTGATAGAATATCAATTAAAAAATCGATTTTAAAAACTGTTCAAATTTAGCAAGAAAATTTAGCAAAAATAATACTGTGTTACAACTACGAATTGTAACAAAAAACGAAGCGTAAAGGGACTGACCTTAAATGTTTCCACTAATAGTTTTCCACACCCTATTGTTTTTATTACATCGTTTGGATTAATATAAGCGTTGAGTTTACCTGAAAAAACATGTGTAAAATAAGAACAAATGTACTATATTTTAAAGTTACCAAACATTGCTTTATCACAGTGATATTATTAGCAGATTTAACGACAAATGGTCCGTCCCTTTTTACATCCTTTAATTCCATTTTAGAACTTCACAATTCACAGCACAAGTACTCTACGTAGCCCTACGAAACAGAAAGCTGAAGTGTTAATGAGCTCGTCACATAACTCGTAGAAGTGACAACCAGAGAGGCAATCCTGGCCTAGACAGTGAAGGACGACCCCCGAAAGATGAAGCTACAACCTGCATAGCGCTGCGGAAGATTGATCGATGTAAGTGACATACAGCTAATATGTACATGCAGTCACAGCATGTACATATTAGCATGTTTGAATGCTTTCTAAGAAAGGCTCTTTAATCTATCAGGACTCTTTTTAAATAACTAAGTGTAGTGTGGTAATTATTAGTGTAAATACGGTACATATATTTGACTTTACATTCCCATTTTCGGTGTACGTAGTGATATAGTACGCATTAGTGATAAGATCAGGGGAAGGGCTAAAAGCGATGCCTGGTCGAATCATACCAGACCATAAATAAGCAGACTAATGACAGGTACCAACGTCTAAGGTGCGAGGAGTCTGGGTAATGCAATTATGGTAATTTCTCCTAATGGAAGAGGCCTATGTCCAGTCAGTCAGTCCTATTTACCGGCCCTTAACCGAATATCTAAGAGCTTATTCTTTATCTAATATTTAAAATACGTAGGAAGGAAATCGTAACGATTTCTTCCTTGCTAGATAATAGTATGTCGTCTGTAAGTAGTCGCCCATTTAGCATTTTCTCGCCAATCTGACTCAAATATAAGGTTCGTTAGAATGTTGCTATATTGAAAAAGAAATACCTTACCATTTGGATTTATTAAATTGTATAACGCCGATAATCCATAGGCAGCTATCTTGACCGAAGGTTGATCGTCAAATAACTTAGCTACATCATCTGCGGCTTCGAATATTGTATAGAGATGTACTGTACAAGACATCGACTCCTTGAAGAATTCAAACGAACAACAAATATATTTGTAAATCAAATTTAATACAGGTTCATACTTTTTTTTATTTTGGACAACAAATTTACGAATTCACGACCCTTACAATTAAAAAAGTAAATAACGCAAATCGACCGTGGAAGATAGTGCAATCTGTGTAATTTGAAAAATTCCATGTTGTCAATTATAGATAAATCGATTTTAACCAGTGATTATATATGGCGCTAGTAAAAAAAGGAACACAAATATAGTTATTATATAAATTAGGAAAATGAGTCGTTAAACGCATACAACAAGGATGATTTTCCTTTAAAGTGAGAGTTCCATTTCCTTCGAAGTGATTGAGTGTTTTGACAGGCTTCTGTTATAAAATTACGTTAATGCTAGTGTGGAAATGTATTGTACACTTCGCATAAATTAAAAATAATGGAAAAAACCTTTAATAACTCTAGCATGAAGTTTTCCATAATTTGCGTGAAAGTGCACATCCATTCATCCGCCCGTAAAACTATTCGATCAGACATTACTTTGTTCTTGATGTAATATATTTTTAGTTTCTCGTATAAACAATCGTCTAATAATTCCTTTGGTTCTTCGAAATCACACATCTCATATTTTACTTTCGCGGCTTTGTGGCCAATAGATAAAACATAGTGTGTTGAAGAATCATCATTAGAACACATGCTTTCCCCATTGTTTTCGTACATAGAAACTTCATGTAAAAGCCTTTCAGTGTTATCTGTTCCATTAGACACATCCGTGTTAAATATAGTTTTCTTAATATTCAACAGTTGATATATCTTCTCATTTGAATTAGTATCTGGATTTTTTTGAATATTGAAAGATTTCATCTTATATTCCTTTGAAGAATTGACCATAGATTGAGTATTTGGATAGGTTTTTTCAAACCTATTCAACGTGCAGTGCTGGAATTTCGTATTTCGGTCGAAATTATTTGAATCTAAATTCTTATCAAAATTTATTTTTAAATGTCTCGATTCCGATTCACTTTTCTCATTACGAATATCGTTTCTCACAATTCTTTTAAGTTTTGATAAATCACATACATTATTTTTTGGAATGTTAGTCTCAATTTTGTTATTATTAATTTCTTCAGTCTTAATGCCTTTATTATTTTCAAAAATAAAGGTTGTAATTCATATGGCTTTTGTGAGCACAAATGCCTTTTTATTTTGGACAACAAATTTACGAATTCACGACCCTTACAATTAAAAAAGTAAATAACGCAAATCGACCGTGGAAGATAGTGCAATCTGTGTAATTTGAAAAATTCCATGTTGTCAATTATAGATAAATCGATTTTAACCAGTGATTATATATGGCGCTAGTAAAAAAAGGAACACAAATATAGTTATTATATAAATTAGGAAAATGAGTCGTTAAACGCATACAACAAGGATGATTTTCCTTTAAAGTGAGAGTTCCATTTCCTTCGAAGTGATTGAGTGTTTTGACAGGCTTCTGTTATAAAATTACGTTAATGCTAGTGTGGAAATGTATTGTACACTTCGCATAAATTAAAAATAATGGAAAAAACCTTTAATAACTCTAGCATGAAGTTTTCCATAATTTGCGTGAAAGTGCACATCCATTCATCCGCCCGTAAAACTATTCGATCAGACATTACTTTGTTCTTGATGTAATATATTTTTAGTTTCTCGTATAAACAATCGTCTAATAATTCCTTTGGTTCTTCGAAATCACACATCTCATATTTTACTTTCGCGGCTTTGTGGCCAATAGATAAAACATAGTGTGTTGAAGAATCATCATTAGAACACATGCTTTCCCCATTGTTTTCGTACATAGAAACTTCATGTAAAAGCCTTTCAGTGTTATCTGTTCCATTAGACACATCCGTGTTAAATATAGTTTTCTTAATATTCAACAGTTGATATATCTTCTCATTTGAATTAGTATCTGGATTTTTTTGAATATTGAAAGATTTCATCTTATATTCCTTTGAAGAATTGACCATAGATTGAGTATTTGGATAGGTTTTTTCAAACCTATTCAACGTGCAGTGCTGGAATTTCGTATTTCGGTCGAAATTATTTGAATCTAAATTCTTATCAAAATTTATTTTTAAATGTCTCGATTCCGATTCACTTTTCTCATTACGAATATCGTTTCTCACAATTCTTTTAAGTTTTGATAAATCACATACATTATTTTTTGGAATGTTAGTCTCAATTTTGTTATTATTAATTTCTTCAGTCTTAATGCCTTTATTATTTTCAAAAATAAAAGGTTGTAATTCATATGGCTTTTGTGAGCACAAATGCCTTTTTGTTTTCTTTAGCGCCTCTATGAATTTTTATAGAATGAAGGGTTTGAATATGTGCTTCTGATTCCATAATTTGCGTGAAAGTGCACATCCATTCATCCGCCCGTAAAACTATTCGATCAGACATTACTTTGTTCTTGATGTAATATATTTTTAGTTTCTCGTATAAACAATCGTCTAATAATTCCTTTGGTTCTTCGAAATCACACATCTCATATTTTACTTTCGCGGCTTTGTGGCCAATAGATAAAACATAGTGTGTTGAAGAATCATCATTAGAACACATGCTTTCCCCATTGTTTTCGTACATAGAAACTTCATGTAAAAGCCTTTCAGTGTTATCTGTTCCATTAGACACATCCGTGTTAAATATAGTTTTCTTAATATTCAACAGTTGATATATCTTCTCATTTGAATTAGTATCTGGATTTTTTTGAATATTGAAAGATTTCATCTTATATTCCTTTGAAGAATTGACCATAGATTGAGTATTTGGATAGGTTTTTTCAAACCTATTCAACGTGCAGTGCTGGAATTTCGTATTTCGGTCGAAATTATTTGAATCTAAATTCTTATCAAAATTTATTTTTAAATGTCTCGATTCCGATTCACTTTTCTCATTACGAATATCGTTTCTCACAATTCTTTTAAGTTTTGATAAATCACATACATTATTTTTTGGAATGTTAGTCTCAATTTTGTTATTATTAATTTCTTCAGTCTTAATGCCTTTATTATTTTCAAAAATAAAAGGTTGTAATTCATATGGCTTTTGTGAGCACAAATGCCTTTTTTTGTTTTCTTTAGCGCCTCTATGAATTTTTATAGAATGAAGGGTTTGAATATGTGCTTCTGATTCCTTAATTTGCTGCAGCATGTAGCAATGTAAATCGAGGATTATGCCATTAGCGTAAAGCCGTGGATCGGTTGTTATTAATACCTGAAAAAAGAAATAAGTCGGTGGTTATTTTTCATCTTATTCGTCTTCGAAATATAATATGAAATGACATTGTCAATTATTCAATCTTCGACGAAATTATATGTAGTCTACAATGCACTTAAGCGTATGATCTTTATATGTATCATAAAGTCCATACGCTTAAGTGCAATGCAAACTCAACCATCCAGTCCACGCAAGCAGCACCTGTAAGTATATATAAGTATGACCTATGACGCAATCATCGCCTTCCTCGATCATATAAAAGGGAAGTTGGAGACCGACCATTCGTCGAGTCGATCGAGGTCACTTCGAAACAAGCCAGCCGGAGGTCCAGGCTAATGACTACCGATCTAAGACCGCTCAGTCCATGGACAGCGGAGCAAAAAAGAAGCCGAAACGAAAGATGCAGCTACACCATACCGGACGCAACCGATTCCGATTATCCTGAGCGCCAACGCCAAACTCGTAAACATGGGTAATCTTAGATCGCTCGGGGCATTAGGACGCAAATGGGCTCGCTCGAAAGACTGTGTTATTTCGAGCTCTAAACACGTATCAAGATGCAATTACGTTTCAACTCAACAATATCTCGTTACACGGTCAGGCTGAAACCTAAAAAAAAAATCTCAAATAATAAAAATAAAACTCGGGTGCTATAAAAGCGCGTTCGGAGAAATTCACAATGCAAATTCGTCGTCTACAAACCTCACGGGAACGGGGATCACACAAGAAGATCATAATTACATACTTTCACAAGTTGCTAAACTCCAAACGCTGACAATAATTACAGGCGTCACACTAAACCGAAGAAAACCCTGGGTGCAAAGGGCATAGCAAGTAATGCTGTACTCTACCTCCAACCAAGGACCGTAGCGGCCTACATCCGCCTATTTAACGACATCGGCGCACTGGGAATTTCCCACAGGACTGGAAGATGGAACGTATTATGATGTCGTCTATGCCAAGGAAACACATTCAACACCACCGCACAGCAGTCGAGGTTACTGTACCGCGCAGCAGATGGTGCAAACAGTAAGGGGACGTTACCTGCAGTACTCCTCATGCACAGTGGCCTCCTCTTTAAGCTGTCGCTGCTGCCTATTCCTCCTCACAGCAGGTCCTCCTTTCTTGGAACACGGTTTCTACCAGGTGGTAGTCGGGATCTTTACACAAAGCGCAATGGCCAGAGTACCGCAGGGGAGTGAGCCTACTTGGTTCTTGTTCACCGAGGACACCCCGTAAACAAAATCTATGATCCTGACGTATGCGAAGTTCGTGAACCCATCGTTCGCCCTCCACCAACTTCAATGCACGCCGGACACCTTATCATATTTACTAACTGACTGTGACTGTGAACTGTGATCGATTAAAATATTTGTCAAAAGAAATATATGTTTCTCTTACCATGTATGTGTCAAAAATGATTTATTACATAATAGGATTTAGAAATTACTAGTATTATTAAATACTAAAAAAAAATATTCTGTACTCACTACATGATGCATCCATTCAATTAATTTTAAACAACAGTTCAGTATCGCTTTAGAGACTGATATATCGATGTCTTGGTCCGATTCTTGTACTGTAAGTGATGTAGGCAATAAACTATTAAAAATGTAATCAAATCAGAAATAAAACCTGTATCTTCTGCCACGTGGAGGCGGAGCAATCGATTCTGCCATTTAAAGAAAAAAATCAATTCGTCGTAATTCTTCACTAAGGGAATCGCCAGAAATATCAAATAGTCTCCGATACCATAATAGCGATCTCATATACCATACCAAAATTATTCGGAATGGTAACGAGCGGCAGTGTTTACTGTGAGCCAATCGCCAATCCATCTGCCAAGCGTGGCAATTACGGCAAGTCCAACCAGTGTGATGCTACGTTTAGCAAAAGGCTGCTGGAGATTCTTAAAATATTTACATAAAATTATTTGGAGAATGGTGCAGCTGTCAACACCACATGTTTTAGAAACACGATGCTTAATACAGATTCAGTATTGGCTTTTCTGCTATCACTGGACTCTTTTCATGTTATAGTATGATGCGTTTACAGCGGTACTTCTCAATAGATTAGAAAGCCACTAATCTTTCGGAAGCTGTACAATTCCCTGTTTCCCGATATCTATAATACGCGCTACATAAAAAATATGGTTGTTTTGATATTCAAGAACTATACACCAATATTGCTTCTGTGTCGTGATCATTTTGAGTCAAGGCATGCGAATCCAACCTTTCAAACAAGCAAGACAAGGTTATACACAAAACGATTGGAAAGGGTGGGATATTATACTTATAATTTCATCTAATGCCACACACATCAAGCGTGACTCTACTCAATCAAACAATCATCATCACAGGCTTCTATCGATACATTCTGCTAAAGCCTTGTTTGTTTGCCAGCGGAATACAGTACGTGCAGTGCAGTGCAGTTTAGGTTGGCATTTGGAGAATAGGCGTCAGACACCATTTCGTGTGATTTTTTTTAACGGGAAAAGATCCTCAATCTCGCTTTAGAACTACATCGTGGAGCTACAGCAAATACTTCTTTAGTCAATATGAATATTAGTAGATTCACGATATGCGAATATAGAAAAAACTGTTTGAAATATAAAGTTGCGTCTCGTTTCAAACAGTCATTATATAATAACGGACGGAATACAATATAAGTATTCGTATTCGTTATGGATATAACGAATTTATAACTTTTTAGGCAATTTCGGCATTTGTGGGCATTTACTGCATTTTAACGTATTTTAATTGGTAAATTTTTTTTTTTTGTCTCATATATAAAACACCATCAACTCAGCAAAGTATCATTTCATCGTAAAAGGGTGAATAACGCATAGAAAATGTACAAAAACAAACAAATATGTTTTTTTATATAATAGAGCTTCGTAATGAATAATTTTGCGACCATCCACACAAATAGTATTTTTTTATGTAAGAGAGCTTCTCTGTATCGCTATGATTACTATTATAATCAAAATATACGTACATGTAATATGCTGCGGTAAGTTCGCTAGCCATCTGATTAAATTTCGAGCCGCCAAAACAGGACGATAGTCATTACAATTGAAAGTGGAAATTTCCTTTATTTTAGATAGAACTGCATACGGTATTACCAGACGGCAGGTTTCATCTAGAATATAATTAGGACGATTAAATGCTCTAAGCCGTGTGGTGCTGGTGTCAGCCTAAGGATATCTGTCACCCCCTTTCTTCCCGAGAATGTCGTAACGAGTCGATTAAGAGAACAGTCCTAAAAATCTCATAACGTGCGAAAGCGGATTAAACGTCTCAATAATGCCAGACTTGTGGTCGACACCAGATGTCTAAAGTAAAAGGAGTTTTGTACTGCGATTGTCAACTTGCTTGCCAACACTTGCACTTTTGCGGGAGACCTATATCCAGTAGTGGAATATGAACAGGCTGATTAAGAAATATTCTTTGGAAACACACACTTTAGAAGAAACATTATGGTATAAAAGAAGCAGGCTATGAATGAAGAGCTATGGCTTCCTGTCAAACTCGTGTCGTTTCGCGAACGTCATGTTATCCGAAAATATGTTTGCATTATGCTATCAATATATTGTAAACAGAATATGATAACAGGCCAGCAAGTGGAAGTTAGTTATTTAAAGACAAAGACATTTTGTCCTTATAAAGGTAAGAGAAAGAAGTGACAATTATATTTAAATTTAACCTCAATTGAAGGAGATCCAAATACATACCTTCTTGCACAAAGTTATTAATGTATTCAAATTCATTCAAAAGTATATTTAAATCCACTATTATGAACCAAACATCATTTGTCATCTCAGTTTTTCCTAAACTCCTTAACATATGTATATTTATTACCTCAGGTATTGACTCCTGTAAAAATATAGGTATTTGAATGACCAAATTTTTCGCAGAATTTTAGTATTTTTGTAAGGGGCACAAAGCAGGAAATTTTTAGCATGCATTTCTTCAAAATACTTTTATATCCAAGTACCTTGGCCCTGCCATGCACTTAAAATAATTAATTAACAATTTTAATGATTCAGCCATTGTAGCTTAGTAGCTATGAAATTAAATTAGTGCCCTTACCCAGTTACTTAATTTTATAGTATGCAAGTGACCAGAGTACAAATTCTGGCTGTGCCAATAGCGGCAGGCGTCTAAGATACCAAAGCTCTAAATTTCTAAACTTTTATTGTCATATGTACATGTCTCTAAATCTCTATAGCCTGTGGATGCAAGATGAATTCTAGAAGGCATACAAAACACTTCGGATCATACCTTATTCAATGCCTTGTAAAAAAGTAACCATTTCTGTGGCTGTTAACCTCACAGCATAAGACCAATACATTACTTTTATCCACCAATTTCTATGGTTTGTGTGACTAACTAAACTTGCAGTGAATAAAATTTAATTTTGTTTGGCCAACAGCATTATTTTTATCATCTTGCCACTGTAGAGCTTGAATGGCAAACCAACCTATTAGTAAAGTTATACCTATTGGTAAAGTTACTTATTGTTTTAAACCACATAAATTTGCATGATACATGATAAAGGTTTATTTTTACAAATATGGTATGATATTTGCAAAAATTCAATATCTAATCTCCCATTCAAGATATGAGTTTAGTGCTTATGGCCAAACTGAATGTTTTGTTTATGTGAACTCATTCAAATACCAAGTTCTTAAATATCCCATCTCCATCAGCTGTCCAATCACAGCTAGTAGTCCGAATGTGACATTACACCATTTTGTTTTCTCATTAACTGCTGTGATTTGAATGTAACAGTGCCTTTGATAATAGTTAAATGTTTTAAATAAAAAATTAGCCTGTGATTCTTTGGCCATTCCAGTACTAGGCCGAAGATCTATCACCATATAAAGTTCCTCTTATGGAGAAGAAACTAGAGAAAGAAACTCCATCTAAAAGAAATGTGCACCTTCTTTTTTGTATTTTTTTAAACTGCACAAGTACATTATAAAATAAAATTAAAAAGAAAAGAAAAAGAAGTGACAGTCCATGTCAGATGTCAATCAGCTGATTGCAAGACGCAACTAAAAATTATAATGTTTACTACAAACCGTTGTCCTTTCTGTGTCTGTATCTATATGACCACATGTGCTTAAGTCCTCATTACTTTGTGGTGTGAGGTCAAACGTTACATGCTTTTCACAATTTTTTACAGTATTTTCACCTAAAAATAATGTACAAACTATATGATAGTGTATCATTACATGTGAAACAAATGATGTGACATATACAAAATATAATAAATCTTACAATGTAACATAACAACAATCAAAAAACAGGATTATTTCTAAGGGTAAATAAAGAAAAAACTAAACAGAGGTTTAAAAAATTACAGGTATTCAACTTAATCTAACAATATATAAGGAGAGAAGCAAGTTAGCTCAAGCACAGACAACCTTATCCGCATGATCCTTAAAAAAATGGGGCATAGTCAATCATACTTATATTACAATTTAGAACTTACTGGACTGGGCCAACTAGGTATAATATAGAATGAACAGCCTACCTCTGAGCTACCCTAATCTATCACAATTACCTCAAATACACTATCATGGATATGTACCAATGCTTGACAGCAGCCAAACATAAAAGTAGTCTGTTATAATCAACATCAAAATTTTTATTGAAAAACTTACATCATAGAACTTTCATTGTTTTTGAAGTATTCTATGTTGTTATTGTATACCTTACATTGGTTAAGTATACATGCCAATTTTCACTAGTAAAATGCTTTGTCTAATTAACATCTACTAAAAATGTTGACTGTACTACAATTATCAGCTATTCAAGTTTGGCCATTACAGAAAATCCTCCTACTTTAAGCAAGATGACAATAATGATGATGATTTAGACATGTCCAAAGCATTTGGCCAATAATTTAATAACAATACTATAATCTATATATTAAAAAAGATTACCTTTAAATAACTTCTTAGTAAAAGATGCCTCTTCATTTAATTTTAGTCTTTTCTTGGCCACTAATAGTAGCCGGAGGTCTGATTTATCTAATATTTTAGTCTGACGACCCTTTAACAAATCTAATTCAATTTTTTTAATACCTTTGGTTTTTTCCAGACTGCCAGTCCTTATTACTGATTTTCTGTCATCATTTAAAAGTGCTAGTCTGGAATCCCTCATATCTCTTAAGTTTAAAGTTTTCTTCAACTTTGGTTCTTTTAAAAATGATTTTCCTTTCATTTCAAGTATAGATTCCTTGTTAGGAGATATATTAAATGTATTATAGTCCACGCATGGTTTATGGATGTAATCAATTTCATCAAAATTGTCCTTTGTATGTACAGTTTCAAAAATGTTATTGAAATTATTAGAATTACTATTATTTTTATTATAACTATGAAAACGATCAGACAAAGGCAATCCACAAGTTTGTACATATGTTTCTTCTTTATCTTCTTGAGTTTGAGTGACTCGATCAGCCATTTGTTTCTTAATTTCTAGTTTATTTGGCACAAATGTTTGTGTTGGTAACTGGACTGGTGTCCACAGTACATTTGGTATACAGGGATTAGAGTTTATATGTTGTGGGACAAGAGTATGGCCAAATATATTTGACTGTGGTGTACATGGTTCCATTATTCTGTGGCAAGTAGAGTGAAGTTTGTAGTATACATCTGCAGTAGAAGAATGTTGTGTGTCATTGTCTACTACAGGAGGGCTATTTGGTTCGGGATAACAATTTAACTTATCTAACACCTTCGGTGCAAAGCTATCTTTCTTTAAAGTATTATTCTGTAATAATAAAAAACATAGCTAAACTAACTAGTTAGGTACTATTGATGATGACAAAATTATATAATAATAATGAGCTGGATGGTATTTGTAGTTATACTATACTTACGTGTAAACGACCAAAAAAGTATGTTACGAAGATTATGAATTTTGGTCGTTAGAAATCACAACTGATCAAAACATGTCTAAAAGCGAACCACGATTATAACCACACGAACTTTTGTGGTCCCCGGATAGTTACTTACTTCCAATTCGTTAAGACTCCAGGCAGTTTCTCCATTGATAACATTGAAATAGTAAAATTTACCAGGAAAACTTTTCGATGGACACAGAATCCAGCCATTATTACTTTTCTTGTTCGTATTCATATTTTAATTGTGAATGTCTGGTAGCTAGTAGCTACGTCTTTATTGATTGTCCATGCCTTACTTTTTTAAAATTTAAACATTTTATTTAGTACATGTTCATAGCTGGTTAAAAAACTTTTGTTTGATATATGAGAGAAACGAAATTAATTTACATACACCCGCGAAAAAATTATTAAATTTTAAGTATCGGTATTCTCTATGATAAATTTTGCTTACACCCGCGAAAATATTTATACACGATAAACCATAGAGCAGGGTTACACGACAAATGCTTTGTGCCAGCACAGCCAACTATTTTTTTTACATACAGGGGAAAATCCATAAAATATTTGAAAAATTAAAAAAAAACGTTCTATCCTGTTCCTACAAACAATAATGAAGAGTTTATTTATTACAGTAATAGTAATAGAAAAATTTTCTCCTCTCTAATTTCAGATTGTCAGTTTGACGCCGGCGACACAAGACTCGCATGGGCTAAGAAAGCAAAATAGCCGCGGCCGACCACTTTTCATTAAATCATCAATATTTAGCTAATTAGTATACCCTCCATAAAACTAATTATACCACTGGAATTCTCATAAAACTTCCCATTGGAAAGTATAATCGCTTACAGAGAATTGATGACAATCTTATTTGAAAAATTGTGATTAGTAAAAAGCACGCTTCCAAAAATTTACTATCATTTCCATGCAAACAAATAAATTACTTATGAAAATTATAACTTTTGAGAAATTGAATACCTACTAAAAATAAGATCTGTCAGTGACCTCCGACAGACCCGTAGTTTTGTTATACGACGTTGTAACTAAACATAATGGCACACTTTGAGGCCTATTTTACATTGGACGGATTGGATTTTTTTTTTCTATTTCAGTTTGTAAAATAGTTCGAATGAATTCTACTACAATAAAATACAATTTTATTTATTATCGATACAATTTTGTACAATTTATACATTTTTATACAGTTATACTGCACTGTAATAGGAAAAGTCGATTAATTATTAATGAATTGATAAGAATGCACGCTTTAATATAATAGCAAAGGAGAATTTAATATAAAAATAAACAATAATGATATAAATACAACATCATAATCCAAAAATTAACATTGACAATGAATAAAATGCAGTTCTATACAACCACAGAAAACCAAATAAAGAAGCATTTAGTAAAGTAAACAGACAATAAAACACTGAAATAAATTCTTAAAAACAATTGCATATTAAACCAAATATATCTAAAGGTTCAGTTAGTACAGGAAATAAGCAATAAAACATTGTTCATAAAATATTTATATACATATGTATCTTGCTTATGTCACTTCTTGTGACAACCTACATAGTAGGTATAGCGGGGATTAATGCAGGTGGCTCAGGACCGTGCAATCTTTGGTGGAGGCTTATGTTCAGCAGTAAACTTGTCGCAGTCTTTAATGATGATAGTGATAATGATGATTGAAGGGCAATTTGAGAACAATCATTATGTGCTAAATGTTTTTATACTCACGGGAACGTAAAGTCGCATCGGGACATAAGGTGTACATCGGCAATAACACTCATTTCCAGAGTCGCCCTCATCATTAGCAAGCTTTTCGATGAAGCTATGGTGTGGAGTACGCAGTGGGTTCCACATATTATGTCAACACAGCACACAATATTTCAATATACATTCCATCTAAATTTAGCTTGAGGTAGCAAAAAACTACTGAAATCAAATACAACATTGGCAAATTATGATGGCATTTATATTCATATGTAATACAATGTTCACAAATCCTAAAAACATCGACTCATATCGATAACTTGTTATCGACTCGCTACGAACACAAACTTTAAATAATTCTACAGAAATCACTTACCGTTTTATGTAAATTTTAACAAAAAATACTTTTTTCAATAATATACGAGAATGTCCAACCACATCCTGCACCGAAGACAAGCGGAAAATTTCTGATGACTTTAAAAATTGTTGAAATGATTACTGAAAGAATGTTGTAGCAATAAAATAATTTTGCTTATGGTATAAGACGAGTAATCTTACGATAGGAAAGTAAAGTAGCAGCATTTAAGTGCCCACAGCTGGGCAAATGTCTCCTCAAATATCTGAAAGGGTTTTAGAGCCGGGAAGGGCCAGCCAAGGTGCTCCAGTGCGGGTTGGCGGGCTTCACATATCTTCGAAATAATATTTTGTATTATTTCTCAAATTTTAATAAAACAACCTGAATTATCGCTATATAATCATGACATGAAATTACTTGATAAATATAATAGCGATAATTGGAATTTTATGTGCACATTTTTCCAGAATTTGTGTTTTGCGCAAATTACGTATAGAGATGCAATTTTCACGTCCCTGTTATACCTTAGAAGGAACCTGAATTTGAACAAGACACATTAGAGACCAGTCAGCGCAGTTAAACTCCGATGTGCTAAGGAGCCGCATCTGTAAAAACAAAAGATTCTGGAGGACTTTTTATTTTCTGGACTATTTTCCAATTTTGGTGATATATCGCATAACCCGTATAACCTTTTTCGTTGAGTTTGGAAGCATCAGTAAAAATATGACGATGGTGTGGGAACTGTTTATCTAATGCTAAAATAAATTATTTATTTGATTCAATGGAAGATTTATTTAGTCCAAAATTTAAGATAACTGTTGAATTGTAAAGAACTACGTCAAATGAATTAGAGAAAAGAGGAATAGTTGCGGACCGATGTATAGGATCTAGCATTATAATGCTCATAACTTATTACTAAATTGGGAGTTGCTTTGTTATGCCAGTATTTTCCTGAATTAATTAAAATGTATTGTGAAAGTGAACGAATCTTAGGAAAAAGGCAAACGAGCGTGCGGCTCACCTGATATCGTCACAAAGTCGAAATGCGTGGCAGAAAGCTTCGATTAAAACGCACTGTGGAGGAATGCCAACCATCTAGGTGGTATCGACGGAACTTCGAATTCTGTCGCGATGTACAATGGTGAAACTCAGCGGCTCGGATCAATCCGAACAGTTCCTCAGAACATTCCCCGTGGTAAATTTTGTAAAAATGCAAAGAGAAGCAACATCTCTTCGCAAGGCCAAAGGATCAAGCCTATCAGAGAGAGCTTGGTCACCGACAATTCGAGCCGTTCGACGTTGGATGCGAAGAGTAGGAGAGCCGGAAAAGATGCGTGAGAACCGGTGCCAACTCAGGGGCACACATCCTCAGCACAATTGGAGGGATTCCGTCCGGCCTACTCGACTTATGGATGTCCAGGGAGCGGAGTGCCTTTCGCACTGAGCTCTGCAGAAACTAGATCCCCGGCATGGAGCACTTACACCACGGGATGGTAGAACATCAGTATAAGATTTTGTAGAAACAGGAGGATATTTTTTTGATGCCTCTAGGTATGAGATTGAATTTTGTGACATATCTTTTTTAATATTATTTTGTCTTGTGCGATCAGGACATCTAAAATCGGTATCTTTGTGGTTTCCGGAACAGAATAAACAGTAAAGGGACTCATCATCTCTGTCACAAGAAGAAGAGTGATTATTGGCACATTTTGAACATCTTGATTTTGAACGATATTAATCTTTAGTGTGTTTAAATCTGCAGCACTGAATACATTGAATTGTTGGGAGTTTATAAATTTTAACGGGAATGGATGAATGACACAAGTAAACCCTAGAGGGAAGAATTTGGCCATCAAATGTGACAACTACTCTTTCGGAGCTTTCATATCTAGTTTTGTCTTCATTACTTACTCGATAGTTTATTCTTCTTGCTTTTAAGATGGGGATGGCGTTTGGATAGGCAGATAGTTCAGATATAATCTCTTTTGGCGTCCAATCTTTTAGTACACCTTTTCAGTAGATTTTCTAAAGATAGGTTTGCATCAAAAAATTTAGAAAATTCAATTGTTATTCTGTTTCTACCAAAACGTTTTAATCCTCCATTAACAACTAAACATTGTACATTAATTTTTTTTTTTAAATTACCAAATGAAATAGCGTTTAAAGTTTTACCTGAATTAGCAGAATCTTCTTTTATTTGAACATGGACTATAAAGGAACCTCTATCTGTAGTATTATATAGACGAAGAGATTGAAATCTTTGAGAATCTACTTTTATATTATTGTTATTTATTTGAAAACAAGAAATTAAGAAGAAAGTCGACTATTGTTAGAATTTAGCGTTTGTGATAGAGGTATGTCAGATGATTGTGAAAGAAGAATTTCGGATGACAGGCAATATTTGACGATAAAGACATGGGAGATTCATGAACACTTTGACCTGATAAAATACCTTTCACGGAGTTTGAATCCGTTATTTTAATTGTAGATGTTAAAATATTACTAGTATTTCAGTCCGAATCTGAGAATGAGGAATTCTTGGAGCATACTGAAATTCTTGTATGTAAGTCAACTCGATTAGCATGCACCTCTTTCTTCCGTTCTTTTGTTTTATGTATCCGTTACTTTTTATTTTAAATAATTTTAAGATTATCATCGTTCAGAAATCTTTTGTTTCATAAAAACATGATGATGTTATTAAGAAAAATTAAAAAGCAAATTTACTATTTATATTTTATTGAAAATACCTTAAAGCTATTTATGAGCAAACATGTACAAATTCCACTTAAAATTAGGAACAACCTCAGTTTTAAACTACCCATTAAAATAATTAAAAACTTTTTCCGAATCCTACTAGAAAATATACATTGATTTTTGAGTGACATTTAATGATATATAAAATAGTATAATAATAAGTATCATACGGGAATGATATTCTAAATTACAGATTTTTATATAATTATTGATTATTCTTCATTTTGTAGTACAGATCTGGTAGAGCCAGTAGTGGCTTTTGCCGCTGCTCGAATAGACAGGCTCAATCGCGGTAGTTCCACGGTTTCGCCGTATACCGAAAGCGTATAGGCGTGAAGTAGAGGCAGCTTGTGCTTCTGCGTTTTGTTCGGTGAATGAGGTAACCGGAGGCCCACTCCTCCTCCCTATCCATCATCCTAATACCTCCTAACTCCTAAATACCCTTAAAGGCCGGCAACACACCTGCAGCCCCTCTGGTGTTGCAGATGTACGTGGGCGACGGTAATAACTTACTCAGGTGAGCTTCTCGCTTGTTTGCTCCCTTTCCCATTTCCTATAAATATCATCATCAACCAATAATAGTCCACTCTCCAAAAACTACTTTCTGAAGCTGCACTTCTTCAGTAGTCTGAGAGATTAGGTTTCGGCGAATTGGTATGGTTTTTCGCTATAATTAGGTCGCCAGAGTCTCGTTTGTTACCTAGCAGGGTGTCCCACGTACAGATGAGGTTGGCATTTGGAGAAAAATATGATATATTCCATTTACACATGCAGTGTGCATTGATTATTAAAAATATAGCTACAAATTTTTTGATGACAATTTAAAAAGTATTGTTTACACTAATAATTACAATATCATCATAGTGACCTTTTTAACTTTAGTAATAAATATTTTGTAAATTACATGAATGTGAAAAAAATATGTGCACGTGTACCTACAATCAACTCCCCCGCTTCCCTCCGCCCACAATGGTGCTAGTATGTAGTATGTAGTACTACGATCAGTAATTCGCCGGCAAACGTTGCGATTTGGAAACTATTTCCAAACATTGGATAGTTCTATTTTCTGCCTACTACGAGTAGCACTGTGACTGTAACATCGGTTCTTATCTATTATATTCTAATATCACAAAATTCAACGTCACACTATGCATAAAACATGAAAGAAAATTACTTATTACTCAAAACTTATAAAATGTCTCGTTACCTTTGTTTAGTAAACTAACTCATAAATCTGATATTAGAAGCATAATTAAGGTTTTTTGGTATCAGCTACAAATACAGATCTTATGTGTCATTCAGTCTTTAATTTCGTTTAATTTTATGATAGTTTTGTATTATTTACGTTTTACTTATTAACGAGGTATCTTTAAAAATACCTCTTTTTCGTATACAAATATTTTATTCTTTGTAATGCTTTTGTTTTTCATTCGAATTATTTGAGGAAAAAATTTACAAATTATTTTGTGGTCGTAAATTTGTTTAGTGATTAAAAAGCATCCAAAAATGAGTGTTAAGATGAAAATAATAATTGACATTGGTGGCAGTACTACTACCATAAAATATATTGTCCAGCTTATTAACGTCGGTAGACCTTCCTGACTCTGGAATGAAGTTAAATGTATTGGTTAATAAAAACATTATATTTTTATAATATAAATTGTAAAGTAGTAACATGCTATCAAGGCAATATTTGAATACTTTTTTTTGTACAATTAATATAAGATCTCACGACCGTATATCCAATACTGGGGTAGTTAAGTTCGTAGCACTTTTCACCAAAGCTTATAGGCAACAGTCAGCCGGTAAGTCTGTCGCTGTCTTAGTTTTCAGGCCAACGATACAAATCGTACTTCAGTTTTGCATAACTAATTGCTACAAAGCCTCCTAAAAGAGGGTCGAACTCGGGTCTCCCGATTCGGAGGCAGATCCCCTTACCACTGGGCCATCGTGGCATTATCGGTTTTTTCTGTACTAATAAGTCATCTGTAAAGAGTGAGCAAGCTGACGATACGATGTGAGATAATCCGTCAACTTATTTCGATTTTCAATTCGTAGGTTTGTTAAAAGTGAAGTATGAAAAATGTCAAGGCCTCTTTAAAAATCATAGATGATAGAATTCCCATCATAAAGTTTGTCTGCGGTGCGAGACGTCTGATATAGCAGTCGTCAATCAGCCATCCTTGTGTCTCAATTACGGTTAGTAATCCCAAATGCGAATGCCTTACCTACCAGTGGTTTGTTTACGAGTGATTATGGTGAAAATTTAGCATTCCCCTTTATATAAAGCATTAATTAGAATGCTTTAAAAATGCCGCGCTATAAGCTTGACCGAGGAAGTACCGTGCTCTCAGAGTGAAGAGTCCACCAGCTTAAATTACGAGCATAACTGTACGTAAAGTTGGCAAAGTGAGTGAAAAGAACTAAATATCTTATTACTGATAAGAGGCATTCGATCATAGTCCTCACACATACATCTCGATGACCATCCAGGGAGGAATATGCCACAATGTCCCCATTCGTCCCCATTCATTCGCCAGACTTAATATATTAAAATAAAAATAGGTAAAATAAAATAAAACTCACATATTCTGCCCAAAATAAGGGTATAACATGATTTGAGAACCTATTGTATTCTTTAGGGAAAAGTGATAGGTCATGTATACGTAGGTTGCTTTGCATCCTTGCTACAGCCCGAAATGGTACACCAGTTGTCTAAAAATATATCATAGATAAATTTAACGATAACATTGTTTAGTCAGAGAGGAGTTTTCCGAAAAGAGGCTGCCTGGGTTGGCCGGCGTTCGTCGGGTTTACTGTTTCGGGGCAGATCCTAGCCACTTTTTCCAAGCCTAAAACGACGTTTATTGTCTCCTTGAATCTACAATCGATTGTTGATTTCTTCTTCTTCTTCTCCTGCATATTCAAGTCCATTTTTAGATATTTCTTTCCAAGAAAACGCCCTACCAAAAGCTAACATGCCTTTCTTTCAAAATGTTGCTCCAATTTACCACGTTGGGTAGGAGATGGGTTAGTGAACGCCGAGTCGCTAGCATCGCTGCAGTGGTACTGTGCCCCTGTTACCGTTAAATTAATTTCGGCCTTATCGATGAATTGCCATCGTCTTTAACCTAGGTGAAGTTGCAGTGTGCAGGAACATACTTTTGAAAGAAAGTAGGTATATTCTCCATTCGCCCATACATCTATGATTCAATAGTACTTTAACGACACACTACATTTTAATTTACTATTAGAATTTAATGTTAAGAACATTTATAATGATGATTTCACCGGTTCTTACCGGTTCCACAACTACATAGGAGTTGTGTTTTTGGCGATCCGGCGTTAAGCCCGTGACGTAATGGTCCTTCGGAGGCAGACCCGTGTAGAAATGCGGGTAAGAGACAACCATAGGAAAATCTGGAACAATTATTATATATAACTCTTTATCAAAAGCTAACATGCCTTTCTTTCAAAATGTTGCTCCAATTTACCACGTTGGGTAGGAGATGGGTTAGTGAACGCCGAGTCGCTAGCATCGCTGCAGTGGTACTGTGCCCCTGTTACCGTTAAATTAATTTCGGCCTTATCGATGAATTGCCATCGTCTTTAACCTAGGTGAAGTTGCAGTGTGCAGGAACATACTTTTGAAAGAAAGTAGGTATATTCTCCATTCGCCCATACATCTATGATTCAATAGTACTTTAACGACACACTACATTTTAATTTACTATTAGAATTTAATGTTAAGAACATTTATAATGATGATTTCACCGGTTCTTACCGGTTCCACAACTACATAGGAGTTGTGTTTTTGGCGATCCGGCGTTAAGCCCGTGACGTAATGGTCCTTCGGAGGCAGACCCGTGTAGAAATGCGGGTAAGAGACAACCATAGGAAAATCTGGAACAATTATTATATATAACTCTTTATCAAAAAGCTAACACTAAGTCATTGACCGATGTAGTAGATGAACGAGAGGGTCAAAAATCCTTCTGTACCACCCCGAAAGTATGTGAATGTGTGGCACAAACATTTTAAGCACAAATTTATCACGTTCTGTGCTGTTATTTAACTCTATAAATACTAAAATGTTATTACGCATACTTAATACCTGATGCATTATACCTATCAATCTTAATGACTGATAGATGAAATGGAGTAGGTGTAACTTTGATATTTCTGCTATAAAATTCATATTTCAAAATGGACATTACGAATGAAAGTACTGTAGCGGGATATGAGAAACAGGAGTCCAAAGTAGGAAAACCCAGCGCTATAGAATAAGTATAGAATCTCGTGATATATTCACGAGATTCTGTACTAATTGGCGTTGCTCCCATAAAGCCACCGGTTCTTCCTGTACCGAGATGTTCCGTTTTTATGCAATAGCCGGTGGCTCTACCAGACATTCAATAATTCCAACCATTTAGTTAAAATAGGTGTCCTTACTGTAAATGTGTGCAATAAGTTTGCACTATTAAGTAAATGGTAAATCAGTCCAACAGTTGCTCACTATACTGCCTGTGGCAGCAATACAATAACAGCACTAGTTTTTGCATCGGTACCAGTTTATAAGTTGTAAGAATTAATAAATAATTTTTCTTTTCTTTTCTTTTAAAAAATATATTAGAAGTTGGCAGGAATATTAATACTATAATCCTACCGTAAAAACACTTCGATGCATCGCTCAAGCCAGCGGGAAGGGATGGTACGGTGCCATAACAGTCGGTGCCGTTTCTAACTCTCTCATACACCATCTCTGACAAGTTATATCTGTACACTGGCACGTTGTCCATCACTGTTTCACCTGAAACAATAATATGAAAAATATACTAACAGGCCACCTACTCTGTATTTTGTAAGCATCTCTGTTTATATGATCTGCTATGTGATCCAGGACTCAACTGTTATTAGAAAGAGAACTTTATAGTGGTCTCAAGGCATGTGTAAAGTAAATGTATATATCTAGAACTCGAAACTTATTCTTGTGGTTGTGTGTAAGCTTTTAAAGCAAAATAGTGACTGGACTATACTGTCAGTAATTTCCGTATATTCATGTAGTAGCTATTCTATTTATTATACAATAAAATATAATTTTTCTTCAGAATTATATAATATATTATCCTAAAGAAACAAAAAACATCTCTATTTTATTCATCAGCCTATTAACAGTCCATAGCTCAACTTCACCCAAGTTGAAAGGACTTGAGGAGTCTGTGAACTAAACACTAGTTTCCTCGGCTTTCATTAGCTTCCTTCATCAACGTCACCCACCGGACGAAATTGGGAACACTTTTTGCCGCTAGCACACAGCAATAATAAAAAATAAATAATGTACTACTCACTTTCAAAGTACAATGGCATGAGTTTGCAAACGGTCTTCCTCCAGTATAATAAGACATCTTTTTTCGATATGTGCTGGTGATACATTACCCCCTCCGTTGACCCGAAAATGCGATCTGGACATTTCTGTGACAGAAAAATATTTTATTACATTATTAAATGCTGTAACAGGAAATTTTATATTATAAATTTTTAATTTTTAGGGCTTTGTACATAAAAATGAAACCCTACACGTAAACGTCTTTAAAATTCAGTTGAAATGCCAGATGGAATCAAAGGGTGGAAATGGGGATCCATTACGTGGTTAAGTGGGATATCCCCGCTCCAGTATCAGACTACTAAACCACAGATTATTTTACGTAAACCAAATGCACAGCTAGTTTTTATTCATTTCTAGTTAATTTGTATTTGATATATGTTTTACACACTGCAACTACTATGATATACACGATCGATACTGATATGTTAACCCATCGGTATCGTCCCTACTCTTTCCGCGGAGAATGAGTAAAGCTGGCAGTTTTACTTTTCAATCCGAAAGTAAATTAAAATAAAAAATCTGTTCGTATCCGTAAGTCTATTTATATGCTCAAATCTGGTGACACTGGAAATTTTCACTTATTACAGATATCTGAAGGATTATTATATAAAGATTCGTGATTAACAATAATTATAAGGCCATGCGAAACATAGTCACAGAAACACCCTGTTTTTACGAGAGTCAAAACTATTAATAATACAATACGGTGGTTAAATAATTATTATTATAAAGAAGTTAAAAAAAATAACTTTTCACAATTTCGCATGCAAAAACAATAAAAGTGTGTCTACATATTATCTAGTTCGAAGAGAAGAAGAGCAACACCTTTTCTCCCACAAATTCGTGCACTACTTCTTTCATTCCATGCACCTTCACCACATCCCTAAAAAATAATGGATTTCCGCAAAGTAACACCTGATTCTGTTTACTATTTATTATTAATATACATATTACATTGTGTGCAATTACTTTACCTCTCCCTTGTTTATTAAATAAATTATATTGTCTAGATACCTAAAGGAGTTATTAATTTCCTATAAACCTCGACTAAGTTCATTTCTTTAATTATGTAGTAGTGGTTGCATTTGCTATGTGTATTAAAGATAATTTGTATAAATTACATAAATGCCTATTATAATCTTGTTTTCTGTATTAGACAACTACGCGTTCTCAATCTTTGCATGTACGTTTTAAATTAAAAATATTGAATTTATCTAAAAATCTAAAATTAGTAGTAAATTATACTTTTTCCTGAATGACGTAAACAATTTATATTATTTTTGATCAACAGTTTCTGTTGGACATAGAGTTGGTCTGTCCTTGGCTGAGATGATTTACCGTAATTACCACGCTAAGCAGGCGGATTGGCGTTGCACTACAGACGATGCTTAATTTTTTTCTTGCTTCTTACCTCAGGATCATATCCAGGCAACTGTGGCTGTCCACGGAAGCGATCAATCTGGAAAAAGTTTTTGTGTCCCCATTCTGAGCCAATCTTCACTGTTACTTCGTCTGTGAAGTCATTATACACCTGAAAACGTCATCTAAAATTATTTAAGAAATTGTACTCATAATAGGTAAATAGTAAAGTCTAAAACCCATAACTGAAACTATCAGCCTGTTAAATAGTCCACAGCTGGACAAAGGCCTGTCCCAATGAAAGGAGCAATCATAATCGCCACACTTGGCAAGCACTTGGCGATCGCAGCAACAGACGCTTCGCGTTTTAGACCTAGTTCCAGACATCGGTCTGTGTATTTTGGGTCTGGCATTTAAAGGATAATTAATTAACTAGTAGTTGGGCTCCATTAAACTCGGTGCTTTCTTGGAGAGGCCTATATTGAGCAGTGGATTTTAATAGGCTGATGATGATGAACTTGAATGATGAATGAGATCTTACCTTAGATCTAACCTATTGCTTTAGATACTTACTCTAACTAAAAATCCCATGTTGTCCACGGGAACTATGCTAGGGGCGATGTTTTTCGTAGTCGCCAACACGGGATCTCTGTAGTCCCACAAATATTCATACAAGGTTTTTTTGATAAAAAATTTGCTTCCATGAGTATTCACTAGAAGTCTGAAGGCTGTTCGTATAAAATAGTTTGAGTCGTGTAAATAAGACGCCATACCCTGGAATCAATAAAATAGTTATAGTAGATTGCGTTTGTTAGCAGCGTAAAATATTTAAGATAAACACAACCCGGTTCAAAAGTGATTATATAAAACAGTATAAAAATATCGTAGCGATCTAATATTTTTGTTCTTCGCTTTTCTTTTTCTTAAGCAGCCTCTACATCGCCACTTTTGGAGAGCGGGAAGGACTATTTCATAGTAACAGACTACAATGTAGACGCAGCCCGTCATTTTAGTCTAAACAATTTTTGTCTGACTAAAATGTACTGACAACTAGATTATTCTGGCATTTCTCTTAGTCGAGTTTTACGCAATACCTGGGGGATAAAAAGGGGTGGCATATATGCCACCCCTTTTAATATATGCCGCTACCACAAAGCTAAAACATGCTTCATATCAATTTAATCAAAATTAGTTCTTAGGACAATAAAGGAAGGAAGATAGTAACTCTAAGGAATAAATATAATTGAGAATTTTTAAGGCGATTAGGCTCAACAGCCGTCACGTGATATCTCTCGGACAAGTAGAAAGTGTGTTGCAGAAGCCTGCTTGGCTACGCTGAGTTGTGCGAAATGGGAATGCGCCAAATCAGTCTACTCCTATGGGTGTCAGTCGTGAGTATATCTATAAAAGCTATAAAACTGTTACAGAACCGTACGTATCTACTTAAAATACGTGATCAATATGAACGACCTAAGATCGATTTTAAATGTCATCGGTCGAACGTCGAAAGCTTACGTAGCGAAAAATATATTTTAAACTATTCATATTGCGGACTTAAAATGTTTGCAAAGGCACTTCTTCAAGTTTCCTAAACTTGAAAAGCGTTTTATCTAATGAATTAATGATTATTTTTGTGCGAGCGGCAACACTCGTGTAATCGCATTAGTGGACTATTTTTATTATACAAACACAAAATGGTTTCAACGGCGGACGACTTAAACGGTATAATTATCATTCCACCTAGCCCACCACCTAGTGTTTGGTTATGTTGGGATCAGCATTAAGTGCCGGACCGACTATTCAAACGTCTTTATAAATATAATACAAATGGTTTTCATTATTATTTTTTGTGGGTTGAAAATACTCCTACCGTACTCGTTACAACGAGGAGGAGAGCTTATATATATTTACAAAAAATACTTAGTTTCATCAAAATAGGATAATTAGTTTAAATTTTTTGTTTGTTTCGCTTAGCTGACTTCGCCATAATAAAATTTTTTTTAAACTGTAATTGACATTATATACACTATAATATTATTTTTAATGATTTACAAAATTAACAAAAGAATATTGCGAATTCTTAAGTCTATGGACTGAAATTGCGGCTCCTGTTAGTATATATGTATGTTTTTTTATTGTTCAAGAGTAACACGACGAAAATAATGTTTTAAGGAAGTGGTTTAAAAGTAAACATAACAATTAAAAGTGATTCATTTGCAGTTCTAAATATTCGGTTATCATAATTAATATTAATCTCTAATCCTATCCGTCAGTAAATAAGTGTGGTTAATGTTATCAAAGTTATAATTGTTTTGTTTACACTAACACGCAATTGCGGAGTAATAAATGTTTAAAGTCACCACGGGGCAACTAATGGTTTCCGTGGGTACTTATTACTACTGCATATCACTTGGATTGTTATGTTTGTCCGTGACTCAGAGCAGGGGTCACGAACTATCGACTCGTGGGATATAATGGCCAGTGACTTTCATAATGTTGACATTACTAATTTGCAACTATAATAAAATCTTTGAAATTTTTTAATTAATGATGAAGTAATATGATATGGTTTTAGCTAAATCTATAGTCTTCTTCTTTGTGATCAACTGTACAAAACCACTGCTGGAAATAAGCCTTTCCATTAATACGCTAACAAAGACTGGCATGTCAGGCAAGGAAGAATATGTACTTATACCTACAGTGTACCCTTATAATATTCAGCTATGGCAAACTGCGACATGCATTGATGCTTTTTTTGTAGAACACAAATATCTTATTAGCACAGTCCATAACCGTGGCTCTAATTAGTTTCCTTAATTGTAATGATTTATAAACCAAGTGATATCAGCATTTTGTAAATTAACTAGAAAAATGGACAAATACATGGAAATTCCTGAAAACACTGTTTTCAATTATTGGAAATTCCCAAAGAGGTCCACGAAGGAAGAAAGGAAAGCATGGAAACCAGACAGACAGTAAGATAAACACTTAAAAAATTATCAGATCAATGATTTACAGCAGCGTCTATGGTTCGAAATACCTAGTAAGGAGTTCACTACCTGGCGATATCTGTAAGTAGTAAGGGATAAACGTGACATACTTAGTATTATTTGCCAATGATACTTCATTAATTTTAAAAATTAACAATACAAGTACAAGTGACAATAACAAACAGTTCATTGCTTTAGGGTTAATAATTTTCAATTAAATGGAAATAAAACTAAATGTAATAAATTCATACCACCTTATATTCCTTTTCGGTACTAAAGTACTTATGAATTGAGATACTTACGCCAGGTTTTTATAAGTTTATTATTTCTCCATGATAACGCAAGACCTCACACTGCTCGACAAACCATACCTGTAGTTACGTAAACCATAGGTTATACGTCGTGCTTCGTACTCGCCAGAACTAGCACCAACCGATTACGATTTTTTTCAAATTTGTAACATCGGTACAAAATGCCTTTGTTAGAGTCCAGATCCACAGAGTCATTTCGCAATGGTGTCTTCCCTCGACATTGCAGAAATGTATAGATAATTAGGATGGAAGAACCCAAGTTCGATGAGATAAATTACTCCGATTTATATTATTAATAAAAAAAAGAGTGAATTGAACAACACAAAACGGCAATTTCGTACATCAGCCCCTTATATGGTACTTAAATAATGTAATGTTGATAGAAATTATTAGTGTCGTTAGTTACTCACTAAGACTGCCAAATTAGGAGCTATGACAGTGGCATTCAAATCGTGAATGTTCTCATCAGGCAAGTAGATCAGCGACCTCTTGGCAGTGTATGTCATCGTATTGTTTTCGTTAAATCTTATATCGTAGTGCCGGAGCTTTTCTCTGAAACGGAAACAGATCTTTGATTGATATTACTAATAAAATTTAGTAAAAATTAGCTTTTATTTATTAATAATATATTTATTTCAATATTCATGCCAGAAAGTTTTACGAGGCGTACTGACGATTGATAGATATATATCTACTAATCCTTAGTACGCCTCGTCAGTTATTAATCTACAGAATGTAGCTATTACGTGATTTTTACTAGGTATGTTTTATTAACAAATTTTGTCTATGTTCTTCGATAAAATACTATAGTTCTTTGCAAAGAACCTAATATCAACAGTTCGAAGATAGATGAACATTGTAACGGCACGGGTAAAATTATTAATTTTAGTTCTTGCCAGGGTTAATGTACATTGAGGTTGCTAAAACTTCAAGGCACTTCAATCAGGATGCAATTAATTGAATTATCGTTTTAAAACACTAATTCAAGGCGTCAATATCTTACGACCAGAGGTTGTAGCCGACTATTATATTTGCGGGACTTCTGCTCGCGAATATCTTACACTGAAACTATGAAGGCCACCGGGCCAGTGGCATACCAACAAAGCTCTGTGATTTAGTTTTCAATTTTATCCAAAGGCATTATAAATTTCGAAACTTGTTATCGTATATCAAGCATAGTACCTATGTTTCTACCTTCATCTAATAATATCGCTTATACTTTCTGTTTAAGATATGATAGTACTAGGACCAGTGATAGACAGACAGACAGTATCTGTATATTGCGGAAAACTAAGTTTAGTAAGTTGCCAATAGATGATGTCGAAGTCGAAATCGGTCAACAGTACAACTTCATCATCATCAATATCATAACAAATTTTATATTTTAGGTATGTATATGTCCTCCTGGCTGATTTCGACCTCGGCGGCAACTTCAGAATACTAAGCAGACGTCAACTGCGCACTAGACTTTTCCTACCTATATAGGATACAAAGTAAGAGCGGAAATATCGTTAGATACAATGTCAGAGACACGGGACGCAACGTTGACAACACCAGATACGAGAACCAATTATTTGAGTTTTGTACAAATAACGGCTCCGCCTGAGATTCGAACCGAGAACCCATGGATCCGCAGTCAGGTACTTAACGTCTAAGCCACGCGGTGGAAATCACAGTCCAGTATTAATAATATTAATACTCGATTTTGACTTCGACCATGTAATAGTTATATTAGAGTACGGATTTTCTTTCATCATTCGATCGTCAGAGCCTCGCCCGTTAAACGTTGGTGAAAAAAAACTGTCTATCCCCTTACTTTATTATAGGGAATTAATTACATAGAGGGTCTATATAATTATACAAATCTTAAATTATTTCTTTGATATAATTTAGGCACTTTTGTGTGGTTTGTATGTTGGCTCGTTATTTTCATAGAATTCAATAAAAGAAATCTCCAACAAAATGTCCCGGTTTCCGATAGAATGCGTAATAACCGTATCATCTCTTTTACGACTATGTTTTTCTGAAGACTCCTCAGATCACACAACTTAATTTAATACAATTAGTTCTTCCTTTAATACAATGTAATCTCTGGTATCGGTCCCATGCTATCCTTTATTCCACTTTCACCTACCTTGTGTGTTTGACATCCGTGGATACACGCCTTCGGTTATGTTATTGTTTATTACTTATAGGCATGGACAAACAGGTTTACGTCGTCTACAAAGTTTTTACCGTATTTTAGTATTACTCTATGGTATTGACCTAAAATTCGACAGCAATTGACGCAATAAGCCGTCAATCCCAACATTTTCAATTGAATGCCGCAGCACCAACTTTGTATTTTAAGTGACTATATAGATGCATTATCTTTTGAATAATGCACATTTGCAGACACGCAACTAATTAAAGGAAAAATTAGGCATTCTTGTTTTATGGGAGATTGTCAACGTTTGAATACTCCATTATGAAGAAGAATTGGTGATTACTTACTTAAAACTTTCTTATGAATTTACAGAAGTCCGAGTGGCTTAGAGTTGTAACCGACTGTCGGGTTTGAATCCCAGCCGAAGCAATTATTTGTGCACACACAAATCGTTGGTTTTCGGGTCGAGTCGACACGGCATCTTACCCTTCCTCTTTTGGTATAAGTACATTGGATACGGAAATACTAAGACGCGTGAGTGGCTCTATGTTGTTTGCTTCTACTGTGGTTCGAACCCAAAATCCAGGACCCAGCGAGTAGTACGATAACCACTGAGTGCGGCGGTCGTAAAAGGACTTACTTAAATTGTCCACTTTACTTTTTCCTTCATCACATTATCTTTTTAGCGTGATCCCGTGTAAATAAAATACTATTAGAACCTACAGGTCTTCTTCATTAGCCAAATTACATTCACTGCTGAACATAGGCCTCTCCAAGAAACTGCAGCAAAAGTAGGCCTGAATTTTTTTAACGATATGCCCATATCCAACAAGCTGGGCAAGCGAGTTAGTGAACACAATGCCGGTACTCTTACACTACTGATGCTGCTCCAAATGATTAGTATGTGCGAATGAGGTTCGACGAATTCGGATGGATTTACTGCTATCATTTGATCGCGATTGCCTCGTTTCTTATCTAGCAGGGTGCACCACGTGCAGGTGAGGTTGGCATTGGTAATGAAACTATTAATTATATGCTATTACATGTTGCGCCGCAATGGTTCAGTCAAGAAATGCATCGTAAGGAAACCGGCACCTTCGAATAATGAAAAAAAGTTCATTTAAATGGAGACTTGCAGCGGAGAAGCGTAGTCTTCATAATGATATCCTGTATTAACGCGAACACTACACATTTGAAATGAAACTATAATTTACGGATTTTACTGCGTTTAATTTTTGTTTTGCTGCTGTAAAGCACTAATAAATATACTATACACTAATAAATGTCGGGAATATAATAAACAATAATTAAACTCGATAAAATCCGTAAATAATAGTTTCATTTCAAATGCGTAGTCTTCATCTCAATGACAATGCAAGTAGGCCTGTGCACGTGTCATGTAGGCACTTATTATTCTTTATGTTATTAACGTAATTTACAAATTCCCGAATTAGATTTTACCGCTTTCTGAAGTGAATCAACCTCAGCGAATTGCTGCAACGTATAATGTCCAAAGTCAACACTGATGTGATAAGCAGCGTATAAGAACTGTGCTACGTGGGAAATATTCATAAATTGCGATAGCTGAGTGTTTGTTTGTACTCACAAATAAACTATGGGACCGATCTCTTGTAAATTCAATTTCTGGTCCAAGCCTTCTAAGAACCGCTGGTGGTTAGTCACGTTGAAGACGTGGACTCGCATTTTAACTTCATCGGGTGGATCTGCCCACCATTCATAAGGTGGAAAACCTGCAAACCATAATGAATAATTTATATATTATATTACATAAAAGTAAAATAACAGCCTCTAAATGTCCCACTGATAGACACAAGCCTTCTCTCATTTTGAGAGGAGCTTGGAGCATAGAAGAATAGGTACGCCAGGCTACTGTAGTGTAGGTTGACGGACTTCATTTACCCTTGAAGTATTTACTTGTACACCGAACCCGTGGTAAATTCACCATTCCAAATGCAATTAACATTTTTCGTGGTGTCACAGTTTCGAAGAAGTTGAATCCCGGTGTTGGGATTCGATCATAATAATCGAAACAGACGACCACAAAGTAAGTTAAACATTAAATCGATATTCTGTTAAACTTAACTAAAACTCGATAGAAGACTGACGGCGAGGGGATCCTACTAAAATTATTCCGGAACAAAGAAAGAAGATATTTATAAAATTAAAAAGAATTTAAAACAAACCTGGCCTCATTTTAAGCTTCTCCCATAGCATGACATCCAACGGAGTGAATATGAAACCGCTGATCGATATGATGACGAGCAGTACACCCCACACCGTCTGACTGGCTGCATCTGTCATGGGTTAACAACATGCCTTTAATATTTCCTTCATAAAATTGGCGCTGGGACAACTGATGTAATCGAGATGAAGGCCACGAGGAGATGCAACGAAGTTTTTTTGAGTAAGTAAGAGTGATAAACGAGTACAGTTCACCTGATGGTAATGTATCATTGTGACTGAAACTATCCTCGATGAATTATCAATAACCACTCACTGGCAACGTCACAAGCATCCATTACAGCCTGGCGTTAGAGTCAAATACTTTCTATTAGTCCACAAAAGCGACACGCAAAGGCGATCTGGTGGTAAAGCTACCTCACTCTGCAAATGTAAACGCCACCATTAAAAACGTGACCGTGAAAAACATTCTAAGGGTCATAAAGGCATAAACAATTATAACGACAGTCATCACTGTGATGGTCACCGTTAAAAACGGCACTATAAAACTTCCATGTAAAATCGTTATTGTCGTAAAATCTATCATCGTTAAAAACATTGCTAAAAAAGGTAACTAGGTTATTCCGAATAAACCAGGGATTCAGTGCAGATACCCTCGATTGCCAAGTGTGGAAGCTATGCTCGCTATCGCACACGTGATACAATCTGTAGAGGAGGCCACTGCGTGACTTTAGTCAATATCGTGTAAGCCAATATCGATACTCTCGATAAATAACTAAAAGCCATCTTCTGCGCTGTAAAGTATTAGTGCCATGAGTACTAACGCAAAAACAGAGGCACTCACTTGTATTATCCGATATAACGCAATATCTATGATAAAATCGGTGGAAAGGTCAAATGCAGTGTCAAAGATCACATCCGCAATATGAAATCAGTTATTTGTGTGTTCAAAAGTATTCGCTTCAACGGTGTTTCGCTTCTTATTAATGAACGAGGCCTCTTGGAGTTGCGATTCGCGCACCATTGTTGCCCATGGGGGAGCTGCTATGCGTTGGGTATTTCCTTATGATTGATGATTATTCCACCACCTATCGGAAGCCATAAAATATTTCAGCCATTTTCCACTCCCACGACTGAGACGGGTTGGCTGATTATTATCAACGATGGCATAAAATAAAGTTGACGAAACAGAATTTCACGCGGACGTAGTCGCGGGCATATTTTTTTTATTATAAGAATGTATTTTACCTATGTACCTGACATATATTACAATATATTAATATTTTATATACAATATATTTCTGTAATCCTTGTAGCCACACAAGGAAGTATCTAATTAACACTACAACAAATATAAAAGAAACAAGCTCGTCAATACCCTAACCGCAATACTATGATTTATTTCAATAAAAAAACCTTTACAAAACTTTAAGCAGCGTTGTTGATGCACTGCCTTCGGCAACTAGAGATGTATAGAACCTAAAGCACGTATTTCCTGATTGTTTACCGATAATTACATAACTTGGAGTGAGGTAATTTTGTTCGTGTGCGACTTAGGTACATATTTATAGGAAATATATTAACCCTCAATCTCGTAAGCTTAACAAACTTGCTAAGTTATACTTTCTAAGAAATCAAATCCTAGCTTTAAGTGTATGAACCTAGTTGAGACCAGTAATAGCAGAACACATTTATTGTGATTTTCGCGTGTGGCTGCACCGAAACTTCCTGTGTTTGTATCAGACGGGTTTGCACCAACAAAAACCCCACGGTGTACTCTTCCGCACACATCCGCCACCCCAGACCAGCGTCGGCCACCCTAGGCGGCTCTTTGTGGGAAGAGAGAACACATCTTCTCCCTCTATCTCCTGTCAAGACACGCGGCCGCGTCTGCCCAATCGGTCTCTAATCCCACGTGGGCGAACGCTCGTCAGCAGCCCGCGGTGGCTGGTCCATGGCTCCGTCGCCGACCACATTTCGGCGGTAGAATTAAGAGAGAATGGCGCATCGTAATACCGACACGGCCTCAACATAGTCGCATCTACGGTTCAGCTCTGCCATTGTTGCAGAGGACAGGGAGAGTAGCATATCGCAATACCAAAAAAAAAACTCGTGTCCGTAGCGGGCTCACCAAGCCCACTTGGAGCAGCCACCTCGGTCTCTTCTCTTCCCCCTCCTACTCCCTAAGAGAGAGACTTATGTGTCGCAGCAATGGACTGGACTGCTGCTAAAAAAGAAAATAATGTTAAAATTTGGATACCTTAAACATTTTGCTCCTTCCGCATTTCTTATCTAGTGAGAGTTGCCGGCGCAAGATCGTAATTTTGCATACCCGTTTTATTATTTATATAATATTTTAAACGCTGTATTATTGAAAGGTTATTCTGTTAGGTTGAATACTGTATGATTCAATTAATTTCAGCTTATATCATAAAAAATGTAAATAGTTTCGATGTTAGATTCGTAGGTAGGAAGTATTTTTAAGTACATAGTTATTCTATATTTTAGCGGCATAGTGCTATATTTACATATACGCGGATACGGCTGTTAATATAAGTGAAGGTGCTTATAAATAAATAGTTAACGTCGGGAATATAAAAACATAATTAAACGCCATAAAATCCGTAAATACTAGTTTACTTTCAAATGTAGTATTCGCGTAAATACTAGAAATCATTACATAATTATAATTTCAAATTTAAATTGGGAGTGACAAAGTGCACCGCTCGAGAACGAAAAATTTATTTCATTTATTATTTATTTATTATTGTTATTATTTGTTCTGTGCCATAACTAATTATGTATCGATTTTTCTTTAAAATTTAAAAAAATCCATGTACCATTCCCATTACGCAAAATATACCATTTTATTTTTGCCATTGGATCTTGAAAAGTAAGGTCATTACCCATATTAAACTATTACAATAAAATAAAGATATAATTGATTATAAAGTTACAAGTAGTAATCCGTTTTTTTTTAATACTTAAGTACTTTTCGTTAAATCATTTAGCACAAACAGACAAAATTCCTTTAAGAGTAAATTTTTGTCTAGCAAATGTACGTATATCTAATTGCATTAGTTATTAGGATAATTTGTCTCCGTTCCTTTGCTTTGCTCTGTTTCGAATCCCGGTGTCTGGAGCACTAAAATCAATCAAATCAAATCAAAAATCACAATAAATTTTTTTGAAAGTGCAAACCCCTTACGAAAGGAGGTGAGGTCTTTGCTCAATAGTGTGAAATTTACAGACTGCCACTTTTTTATACATATCATTGTAAATATTCACCATCTGAGCGTAGTGCTTGCTTGTGGATAGAGCCAGAAGAAGGCGTAGGTATTAGTGTTATGACGTAATTACATCGTGCCGCCACTTACGAGCTTGGTGACATGGAGAATTACATTAAAATTTTAATGCAAATCAATTTTGTATCTGTATTCGTATCACGTGAGGTTTCCCATTAATATAATCCAAAGCTAGGCCATTCATTGTCAGCTGTGACGCGGTGAAGGACCCGGCTAAATGCGTTAATTCTTTTGTCACTGATCATGCATAAATTAGCTGTCAACCAGAGTAGGGTTCGAGTTCACCAACAAATTAACAGACCGATAATATTTAATCAAACCTTGCATAAAGTAGTTTTAAACGGCTTTTTTTAACTAAACGTCTGTTAAATTGTAGATAAACTTGGAGCTAAGCCTCAAAACATACAGTACATAAAAAAAACTGCGTAGGATAAATAACAGTACCTCAAGTGTACGCACAAACACAGAGGCACCCATTGGTCTTTACCTTCCAATACACGATGCAATAGTTAGACGGAAGAGAGGAAGAGTCAGATTCAGTGTTAGAGACACGGAAATCTAATTAACACAAGAAAAAATATCGTTTTAAGCGGCGAAATGTGACAATTTCGCTACTGTATATATTTTTGTTTGGCCAAGAGTGGAAGCTACAACTGCCAACTCCGCGAGGGACGTAATCATTGGGACGATCAAGAATATAATCACAGAAAAATCGGCAGTCAGCGATCATATTCTATAATAAAATAAATGCATAGCCGAGCACTGACTAAGCTCAAGTACTGTAAGTTAATTATTAAAAACTGCCCCGGTTCACTGTCTAATACCTTTTATCCCCCCGATACCATGAATGCCGTAAAGCACCTAAAGTAGGAGTAAAGCAGGTTAAGGTAACGTTAACGTAAACGTTAGTTACATTTAAATAGATGATGTAAATTCTAATATTGATTCAATTATTAAAAATAGTTTGGAAAATCGAAAAGTGCACGCATCTAACGCGCATGTTAAAGTGTTATAAGAAAACTAGAACGATTAGAGTAGTGATAATCAATAGGCTTATAGTTATCTTTCTTCATTCAACATGAATCCAAAACTAATGGAAATAAATGGGGTCGATTGAGTCGAATGGGATAATCGTGATTACATACATCCGCACAGCGCTTGGAATATAACCTCTAGAAGCTGTCCATGTGGATAGAGATATTTCCTATAAGGAGATATTACACTTACACAAAAGAACTGTGTGTAAGCTAAAGTAAATATGGGGGATGTAAGGGGAAATTCAACAACTTTTTCTTCGAACGTCAAACTCACGTACACTGGATGCGGTGCATCCTGTAGACTAGCACAGGACAAGGCTCTGGAGATTGATTGATAGCAGACAGATTTTTGTAGCTTGCGAATTAGTGATGTATAAGATATACATCGCCTTTCCCATAAAAAAAAAAGATGAACTGCTAGAGATAACACGAGGGTACCGGCACCCTAACCTAGTAAGCTAGCTTCTGTTGGCACTTTTATGAAAAGACGTACGTCTAGCAGTGAACTCGGATATGCTAAAGAAGAAGAAGTTATAAACCAAATTGATATAGACTACATTATTTTTTTTAAACAACTTATATATATTTAATATATTACTATTAATACTGTTCGTATGTAAGTCTGAGAATAGAGAACACGGATTACTAGTTAAAGATATAGGTAGATATAAAAAACTTCAACAAAAGATTTTTGCATATTTAACAGTAGGCGAGGTGAAGAAATATTGCCTAGTAGAATGGTACTTATTATGAAGTGAACGGAACACCGATAGAGCTCGGTCGACTGACTACAACCGAGAATTAAATAGTTTTGAGTGTGATATACATACTCACGATTAATATTTAACTTGGATAATGTATTAATATTGTTCAATTACAACCTTTTCATTAACTTACATGTTAAGGTACCTACACTCTATATTTAATCACATATTGTGGTTATATTGTTCCAAATCAGCAATGGTATATCTGGAGTATCTACACTAACGTTTTATCTTCTATTTTTAAAGAATATAGTCCCTTTGTTGAATTTTTCCCTAGCCTGCATAGACATAGATTGATGTGCAATATATATACTACCATTCTGATCCAGAAAAATAATATCTGTAAGCGGTACAAATATTTATTTTGTGGGTAATTCGACCCCGCGACTTTTTACCCGCGAACTCGTTATGCATTGAATTTTAAATATGCTGAGCTTTGACTAGATTCAACTTAAACCAATGCTGTACCTTGGCACTTTACAATGATGGAGGCTTACTACAACCTAATAACACTCTAGACTATGCGAGTCTCACGCGTAGAGGGGTCCGTAGATAAAAAACAACAGACAAAAATTTCTTATTTGTGGTTGGATGTTCGACCTACCACAGAAATCTCCGACTATAATTTGGAAGATTAATTTCCATTAAAAGTAATTTACTTCTTCATTTTGAGCCTGTGCTTTCGCGAACATCGCCCTTTTAAGTTACACTTTAAGTTACAACTAACACAATGGTGGGCTATAGAAACGTTTTTGTATGATAAATTTCATGTTTCTAAGTTGGATGTCTTCTGCTAAAAATAGACTTTTATTTATAAAAGTTTCTAAAACAATTATATCCTAAGCGTCACCAGCTTCGTTGTCCAGTAGACTTTCTGCACTTCATTCCTAAGAAGTTAGAAGGTTGATCGCAATACCACCTGGTATCTGTCACCGGTCTGGATATAGATAATGTATTATAAACTGAAGAGGTCCGCATAGTTTACGAGTTACGTTTTCTTTTACTTTTTATCAGTCTCCGTAAGCCCATTGCTGGACGTAGGCCTTTCCATAAAAGCGCCAAAAAAAACTTGAACATGGAACAATTATCCATATTTTCCACGCGTGGCATATAAATATCGTTGTGATGCTGGGCATGCGGGTTGGCGTGTTCAGTACCGGTACCCTCACACTAGAAATACTGCTCCCTATCACTAGACTGTGTGATTTGGGTTCGCCATATTCTGATGGATGTTACATCATCATTAGGTCGCCAGAGGCTCGTCCGTCAGTTAGCAGATCAGCAGTCTATGTGAAGTTGACATATGGAGTAAAAGTTAGTACAACTCTATAACTCTACTTCGATGCTCCCTTGCAACACATGTTTTGTTCTATTTAAGTTATGTGTAATGGTGAATGTTACAATGCTGTATGACATAGTATAAAGTAAAATTAAAAGTACTTACTGCAGCATATCGATGTCCGCTTCTTTAGTACTTTGTGAGAATCATCCCCGAACGACACAGAGTACTGATTCCCCGACGAACACCTAACATCTATGCACTTATCGAGACAACTAACACCACAGTTTTCGTTTACCTTATCTTCTATGAAATTATTCACTGAATCATTAGTACTATCTTTAGTAGAATCGCTATCCACATAATTTGTTGAATTAGTTCTTGACGAATTTTCACTTTTTATGGACACTGTGGGTGTTATCGTCTCTGAATACATCGCGATTATGTTCGTTGATTTCTGAAAATAAAAAATATTTTGCTATAATAATGCTTGTAAAATATCGTTATTAAACCCAACTCCTTGAATGATGGTATTAGTTCCTTTTTAAAAAATAAATATTAAGGTTTAGGTCTTAACTGTTATAGTATGCATATCATCTGTCCTAGATATTAAGTTCGATCCCTGATTCACAATTACTCGTACCAAATTTGCGACCAAAAACTGTAATGCGATAGCACTGAATTCCGACTTCGGACTGATACTTTATCATTAAATATTAATTTTAAACTGGAGAAATTAAGGAGTTTCTTGCAGTGATAAATACAAGTTAATTTGCATATGTTATTGTTATAGGGTAATAATTTCGCGCTTAATTATATGCGATCATAGGTCAAATAGTGATAACTCCAATTTATATTTTTTTCACCCAATTGTGCTTCATCTGGATCAAACTTTTTTAGGTCTAATTAATTCGGTATAAATTTGCTACGATAACAGAGTATAATTCATCAAAAATAAGACATCTGGTCAAACATTTGTGCTATTCTTAAAAGTTCAAAGGGTTATAAAATTTTTAAAGTTATTTTATTAAACTGAAGCTACAAGCAATCCGAAATTCTACGATATAACAAAAGTCATATTTTAATTTTCTTCAACAAAACCCTTTGATGTTTGTAACAACTATTCTCTACCATGATTCTGTATGGAGAGTGTGCGCAGGAATAACATAATTTAATTCCCCGATGCCACGCCAGATTCACATTTTTGTTGTGAACAAACCCTGCAGTAAGAGGAAGTTTTATCCTTCGTAATTTCTATGCGTAAAGCAAAGGTCAGGAATAATTTGTCTGCGGCATTGTTTCCGTTCGAAGCGAACATCTGTGTGCTTAGAGAAACAGAAGTTGGAGTAAATAGGCTCGTAATGAGCTATTGCGCTACCACTTATGACTTCTTCACCACTTAACACCAGGTGTGATTATAGTAAAGAACTAGCTTTTATTCGGTTAAAAAAATCACATTTCTTCTTCTTCTGTTAGTTATTCACTACTGCGCAAAGGTATCTTCCAATATATACATTTGCCATAATCGCTGTCCTTGATAAGCGGGTTGACGATACCAATATCAGAGGACGCGTTAGTATATTTCGGTCTGGCATGAGATTTTGAATAAATTTTAACCTTAGTCGCATTTTACGTTGTCTGCCTACCACATTAAAATTAAGTCAGTGTACATATTATTAAATTATATTTTAATGTAATCTTCGTATTGTACTTAAAAATACACTATGAATGAAACTTTTTCACTGATAACTGCGTCGAATTCCATCGAGTTCAGTTCGAAACTTACGAAGGCGTCCACAGGTAACTTCAAATTTGAAAGTTTCTGATAAGCTTTTTATTTCATAACTTTGACTCCATTTGGTTTAAAAAGTAATTTTTGCGATGGTCAATTGCAGTAATTACATAAAGTTTTAACTGTTTACTTTTGAGTAGACCTTGATCTGACTTCTTAAATAACTTTTAATATGGTAATAAAAGTGAATACTCCGTTAAGGAAACAAAGAAATATATGGCCTATATAACCTTATTTCCGTACCATGTATGTGTCAAAAAATCTACACACAGTTTACTTAGTTTACCTGTAATTTGTTATACAACAGGTAAACGTCGGTGAAGGTGGCGGGTCATAACTTGATTAAAGTAGCATAATCTATTACATCCGGTATAATTTGGTATCCCTTTATCTCGGCAACCTCGTATAGGTAAACCCACCGAAGGATTACCTCCCGCAATATGGAGTGAAGACCTGCACAATATTGCGAGAAGTCTACAGATGCAAGTTGCTCAGGACCGTGCTTTGCGGAAATATTTGGAGGAAGCTTATGTTCAGCAATGGACTTGTGACCGGCTGTAATGATGGTGATGAGGTCATGTTGTAGACGTTTGCAGCTATACACAGAACAATTGGGTCAGCCTGGTCGGTGGAGTACCACACTCTTACTGAATACCAGAATAATTCAACCGGAAACCCATTTACACGTAACTAGGCATTTCATCTTAGCGCTCAGTGGTGATAACGTTACACCATTTTGATTTTTAATCGAGGACAGTTATTTATGGGTCATAGCCCACTTGGAACTATTCGTTATTCTATACTAAAATGACCTCTTATCATACCTACTGTGTGCTGGTTTCTTATCTTTATTCATTCTAAAAAATAGATACGAACCAATATTCTTATGATGAGCACTATAACCTAAACTAAAGCAGTAAAAGCAAACAATTTGGGTTTTTTTTTAAATGATCTGTGGTTAACCTTACGACCGTAATGCATAATCTTTCCAACAATAACTATTAGAGAGTTCACGACTGAACGCACATATTTTTTTTTTAGTTCTTTTGCCACCGCTGAATGTTGTGTGTCTCTTACTTAATAAACCGCTGTCGGCATGGTCAAGGTAAGTGCGGTCGAACGCACAACAAGCACGCCTGTGCGCTAAGCGCGAAAATTCTGTGTAATACTTGACCTGTAAGTAGTTACTTGTTTACGCCGGTAACAACGCAATGGTTATAAACTAATGTAGTGATTATGTGTATGTGAATATGTTAATAGTAAAATCTGCAGTCATACACACGACTACTTATCCAAATAAACAGATAAATACATACGAAACTACGATAGTTGTACTATACTTATACGTATATACATAAATACATGTACATGAAAATGTACATACATCATATGCAACATTATTATAACCGATGTAACCATTTTACTTTTTAATATTAAGACTGAAATTAAGAAGAAGTACTCGTAAGTAGCATCATTCAAGACAGAGAAGAGAATAAGCAGAATTTTAGAAGTTTGTAAGTAATTTACGGCGAGAATGATATTGTAAGATATGGTCATACTTACGAAGGTGAAAAAATATCTGATTCAGTTATTAACAGTGCGCTCTAGCTTATATATATACATATATTAATATGTATATATACATATATTATATACATATATTAATATGTATATATATAGAATTATAAAGAAGATCTTTGTTATAGTCAGAGGCGCACACATTTACATAATCAATAATAGTAGAATGAGAGTTAGGACAAGCATAAAATTAGTTTCATATTGAAGAAAATTCTTATGTCGTTAGAGCACTCGAAGCGTGGCGGAGACCTTACGGCTAACTTCGGTAACATGTTTTCTCCAGTCCGAAATGTTATCAGTGTTCAACCAAGGTTCTTAACAGAGCTTGAAAATTAAATCACATTTTCGATATATGTGATTCGATGATTTGACCCACTTTGTTACAACACTAATTATTTCAGCAAAATATGTAAAACGTATCCTGCAAATCTTTATCTATACGTATTATAATAAAACTTAATCGATATGAAAGTTTAAAGAGGGATTTGTACATTGAAAATATTGAAATATTGAACATGAAAAAAATATTTTATTAGGTAATTTGTGTTGGGACGAACTTTGGGATAGAGTAGAGGACTATTCTATAATTTATAGAATTTTTAAATTATTTTTAAATATCATCAGTACATAGGCCTTTTCCCTTAGGAGGATTTGTCATAATCACTGTACTGTAATACTGATTGGCGATCACAGTACCAGACATCTCGCACCTTAAACGCTGCTGCCCGTCATGCGTCTGCTACTTGGTCTGGTCTTTTTCGAGATGTTTAAAGCAATCAAGGTTTTGCCACAGTCGCCTCGCACCTCGCACGTCTTACCGATATCACACGGCAAAATTTATACGAAGTGGAGCCAAGCGGCGGCTTTTGCTGCTGCTCGAATGCAGCATTTCGTTCGGTGAGTTAGGTACCCGGAGGCACTTTTCCCCTCCCCCCAATCCCCCCCAGCAGCCATGCCATCGCCCAAATATGATCGCCATGATCGGAAACGCACCTGCAGCTCCTGCGGTCTTGCAGATGTACGTGGGCGACGGTAATCACTTACGACAAGGTGAGCCGCTTGCTCGTTTGCTCCCTTTCCCATTAACTACAAATATCATCATCAACCAATAATAGTCAACTCTCCAAAAACTACTTTCCAAAAAACGCCGGCATGTATTTCTTAAAAGGTTTACCATAAAAAAAATCATACTTGTAACCTAGAACTAATTGAATTTAATAGAATTTATAAAGGACAGCGTATCCTTACTTTGGCTTAGTCTATTATTTCCTCATAATTTATGAAGGCCGTTATGCGACATTATGATCAAGTCACATTTGAAAAGTATTAACTACTGAGCGTACACCCGCGATTTCATTTAATCTACTAGTACGGGATACTTTTATCTGTAATGTTGTTTCTTAATAATTAGACACGTTAATTTATAGGCTTCCGAATATCGATTGTAACATTTAAATCTTTCTGTGTATTTTGTAGATTTTATTCTATCCCACTCCTGTTTTCTCTTGAGTAAATGTAAAGTAGTAATGTAAAATTGCAGCCTGTAAATAGCCACTGCTGGGTAAAGGAGATCCTCTCAAATGTTTGAGAGAGCTTTAGTGCCAGGAAGGGTCCGCCACACTGCTCCAGTGCGAGTTGAGGGACTTCACACGTTCTTGGACGGCGGACTTCAAATATGGATAAACAATAGATAAAAGCGTTAAGATTTTAGACGGACCTATTATAAATAGCAAAACAATATTTTTCATAATGGCAAGAAAGATCGTGATCGAGAGAAGACAAAGACGTGTTGAGTAATTTTTTTCCCAAGGATTCAGGTCAAGTTTAATTATATTAAGTACCCGTCCGTTCCTTTTACTTTTTGTTCATAAACTATAAACACACAGTTCCGCTATCGATTTATGCAATTAAAGTTGTGAGCACTAAAATTCTAATGTTAAATTATTATGCGATTAAACGCTTAGGCATTTTTTTACCCGGTTTTCTCACACAGAGTTCCTTTACCGCCGAGCATATGGTATATTTTTCTCGCCTTAAATTGCACACATAACAATTTTAGTGGTGTCAGCACCGGGGATCACACCCATGTCAATGGCGTACTACGAGTATGTAATTTAAGCGACCCCTATTCCCACCGACCTACCACGGTTATGATTAAATGTATCCATAGTACAATCACTCCATTACTTTTTGAGTTAATATCCCGATCAATTGGTTCTGGTCAATCCCAGTTACCGGGATTACACAAATCCGAGTCGTTATTTGAGTTATAAGCTTTCGTACAGTATAAACTTTATTATAATTGGTTCAGCAGTTTCTAAGATAAGTCGTAAGCTTTCGAAAAAGTGAAGACCGCATCCAAATCGATTTAGTAGTTTTCGCGTGATGCCTGACAAACAGATAAATAAACAAAGTCCCAAAAAAAATTATGAGTTCAACTTAATTCAAGATGTTATAATATTCCGAGGGGTGAAAATCTGGTGACCTGTATCACAGATTTGATAAATAAAGAAGTAATTTTATTATGTCTTCATCCAAGAGGTATTTTTGGATATTTTTAATGTACAGACAGTTATTTTACAGTATAGTAATGAAATAATATGAAATTTAATGTCGGCAAAACAATTATGAAAAATTGTGTTCGGTTAAATACAAGAATTAAATTATCAATTCCTGATATATCATAACAACAGAATTTCAATTGTTTCAGTCTTGAGAGAAGGGATAATTAAACTTCAATAGACATCAAGTTCTACGTTTATTCCAGATACACGGCCGGCAAGTATAGAAAGAATAATATTAATAAATTAAAGTCTTTCACATAATATACCTCTATCACAAATAATCTAAAATGAGGTAATGCTTATAAAAAATTTGCGCACTTGTCCTAAATTTCAAAATTAGTGGGCGACCGGAGTTGCCTTGGGACATTTAGTTGAACGGCAAGTTTCAATCAACCCAAAAAACCAACATTGGCGCCAATATAATTGATAATAATTTAAAACACAGACGTTTGAAATTCTCAGTACTTTTTGAAATGACCGATGCTCGTGCTCGTGTAAGAAAATTTTACAACATAATTATGATTAAAATAGTTAAATTCTTACTACAAACATCAACAACCCGTTTTGTAATGTTTAGGTTTATGTCTGGGCTAATGGCGAAAACGGCAAAACCAATTTGTCATACTTTTCACGGGAAAGATAGTCTTTTTGCGAGGGGTGATTTATTTCTTACCCCGGAAACACTTATTTAGATTCTTATGGGATTTTTTTTTTAATTTATGGAGAAATTTTAATTCTTTATTATTTATTAAAATTATCTAAAGACTTTTCATTAATGCTAAATCAAAATAAGGTAAAAGTGAGATTCCATTCACAATAATTTTCCCCTTATTAAGATCTGCTTCGACTTGGCCTAGCCTTCAATTTATTATTACTCTTTATTATTGCATACTTGCTCTTATCCACGACTTTTCCCCGCGTTAAATTTAAAAAAGTGGTTTTAGTTTTTTTTTTTATTTTCGTGCAGGAAACCATTAATATTTCTTTGGTTTCAGAAGACCAAAGACGTTGTAAGGAGACATTTCGAAAATGTTTAAGGAAATAGTTGTAATTGATTAATTAATTAATCAGTTATAATTGAAAATTTAAAATCGCTATAATTTAGCGTTCATACAATTTTTCGTTTCTATATTTATGCGTAGTTTCATTTTCGAAGATTTTGTACTTAAAGTTTGCATGAAAGGCGTGAGGCGTTAGCGCTCTTAAGGCAATTTTAAATATTATGTAGTGATGATGGTGATTATGTCCCCCTGGATGATATCGATCCAACACAACCAGATCTGAAACTCGTTAATTTGTGTTTTTGCTCAAATATTTACTTCGGCTATGATTCGAACCCAGAACCCATAGCTCAGCAATACGTAAATATTTCATTTGTAACCGTTTAATTTTTAATTATTTTATTAATAATTATTTTTACCAACTATCACATCAAAATACTACAGATCCAAGATGCAAGGTTGATAAGCATAATGCACTACCTCCACGACCTCGCCGGGCAATGCGCGACCTTAGCTAACGCGACCTTCTGCTGGCATCAATTTCATTTCTAAATTATTAGTGATTGCACTTGACAAAATTTCACACATCCCGTCTCTCAACCTTTTAGATTGTGTACCTTCCTTTATGTCAAAAAATTTAGAAACATATACAACGACGTCAACATACCTGTAAGTACTAAGTAATACTCTCCTGCAAGTTTATTATGAGTAACTTGTTTTACATATATCTATTATGATCATAATTTCTGTTACACATTAAATGCATATCTTCTATTATTATTAAAAAACAAATGTTTTTAAAAATAAGACTTATGTGTACATATATCTAAGTCTAAGCGATTTACTAAAAAATGTTTTACTCAAAGTAAGCCTTTGGCTGTTGATACAGGCTTTTAATCTGTCTGGCCTCGAATCTATGAATTTACCCACTGCTAGCTCTAAAGATATCTTGAAAGGCTCACTATCGGAGTAACGTTTTGAGCAGGCCTCTGACCTGACCACAATTTGAAGTCCTTCGGTCTCAGATCTGGACTGGACAAGGGCCTGTCTCCAGCTCTTATGAAGTCTGGAACATTATTCTCGAGCCAGGTTTGAGATGATCGTGTCTTGTAACAAGGAGTGGAGACTTACTGGAAAGTCGATGGTACATTTTGAAATCGTTTTGTGTATCATAGAGGTTTCACAACACGATCCAAGACAGTCTCTTAAAACTTTGGAGCCGTAGTCTTTACTCCTTTTACACAAAAATTAAGCTTCGTGACGCCTTATTAGAGCATCCTATACTATACCATACTACATCTACTATAAACATACGTTAAACTTTTTTAACAAGTTGCAAGGCTTCTTGAAAAAGTTAAAAAGTAGAGCTGGTGAACATGAAATTTATCAGTTTTGCTTGTTGTAGTGCTCTTCAATCGTAAAAATATTATAGTCTGTAAAGAGCAGATTATTACCATCCTTTTGATCGATCCACTCTTTAAAGAAACAGAGACTGATTTAGGGTATACCCTGTGAGTGAGCGACTAGCTTCAGGTCTTGTTAAATAATTAGCGACAGGGTCCTAGCGGTGATCTTCATTTCAGGCGATAATTTTTTGTTTTCTTTTAGGGTTTTCTCGAATTCTGGCTTTAACAGCGTCCACAGTTCGTGTGGTTTCGACAGCATGGGGTCGCCTCGTTTGTTTTTGGCCTTCGAGAGGAATTGTTGCTGTACCTATCTATAGTACGATACACCAACGTACAGCTGTTGCCTAGCTTTTGAAGCATCTAAAAAATGGCTGACGGCTCCATAGCTTCATAACCACTTTGTACAAAGTAATCACTGAATTTCTGTTTAATTTCTTTTAACGCCATTCTCCATAGTGTAATTTAACAAACACGATGAAAAATTATATGTGAAATGATGACAAATCGATCGAAGTTTCTTATAGAATAAACAACGTGTTTATACGTAATTTAAATACAGAAAAAAGAAAAGATTTTTTTATATTATTTACGGCCAGACTTATTATATTTTAATACTTGACGCAGGAACTTCCTCTAGTCACTATACTTTTCCACTTGTTACGCATCTCCTTTATTATATTGTTTCGGCGCCCTGGCTTGGTTAAGCAATCGCTTTGCTCATTATACACATGACAAACGTAGATAATAATAATAAAATTCCGATCCAAGAATTATCTTGTCTATAGTTTACCAATGGATTCTTGAGAGTCAGATCAAATAGTTCCATTATAACTCTATAGAACAGGGTTTCTTCAACTTTTTATACTTACTCTCTTTACTACTCGCACTTACAAAATTTTGCAAAAAAAATAGCTCCGAGAATAGAATAATAGGGAAACGGGACGCGTAGTTTAAGGAAGTACTAATTATTAATGAGAATGTAAAATTTTATTGAACAAGAATATAGTAGGTGGTTAGAACTCCTCTTATCTAGAATCCGTCTGGGAAGGTTATTTCTGCCGCAGAGCAGCAGTGCAACCACTATTGTGTTTCGGTTTGAAGGTGAAGAATCTGGGATAAACTTAGCCACACCACCACGAAATCTGCCACCGCCTTTTTTACTATAGGTGTCATAAGAGTCTCATGTGTAATTTAAACCACGCAAATCTCAGGGAGTCCAATAGAAAGCGGATTGACTGTCTCAAAAAATCGCAGACAGAAAACATAGCAATAGCAGCGTTGGAGAAGCGCGACGTTTGCCGAGCGTTGTATTTATAAGAAATCCTCCTATTGGGAGAGGCGGATGCTCGGAAGTGGCCTATAAACAGACTGATGATAAAGATTATCTCTTTTCAACTGTATTCTTGATTCAACTAAATACGCGTCTCACAATCAATAAAAACTTACTCTTTGTGTCCTTTTGACAGATTACAATGTTGACAGCTGGAAAAACAAAGCTTGGGACAACTGATAACATATTATTTATTACGTATTGTCATAATAATGCAATCTCAGTACCAAGATTGATTTATAGTAAAAATAAACTTTAAAGTTCCCTATGGTGCAGGCTACGTAGTTACACTATTATCTAATCTATGGTTCAGGGTGAAAGAAGAGGTGTTTATAAAGTAAAACGTAGTAGTTATATCTGAGGGTTATATACTCTTTGTTTATGAACAAAGAAATGTCAAGCATAGTGTTCAATTGTGGGGTAAGAAAGGGCAAAAGGAAATTAATATTTATGCGCGTACCGATACAGTTATTCTTCAGAAATGAAGTCACTTAAAATAAAGGTTTGAAAAATAAATGTACTTTATTTAACATAGAACCAAGTAAAATTAAAAGCCACATACGTGTTATTAAAAAAATGTGATTTCTTTTCAAATATTTTTTTTAGGAGAAAGGCGGCAAACGTGCGACCGGTTCACCGGATGGTAAGTGATTACCGTCTCCCACGTATCTCTGCAACACCAGAGGTGCTGCAGGTGCATTGCTGGCCTTTATGGGTATTTGGGAGATGGGACGGAGGATGAGGAGGCGGACGGGGAGGCACAAGATGCCTTTACTTCACGCCGGTATTCTGCGAGGCCGTGGTACCAAACCGGTCGAGCCGGCCCTTTCGGGCAAGAACCAGAACCGCCGCTTGGCTCTACCACGTTTAGAAAATATAATAACTAGTATTTTAACTTTAATTTATAATATAATAAATTTGTATGAAAGTAATTTCTGTAATTGTAAAATTTGGCACCATGAGAAACCCATTAACATAAGTTCAACTTACAATAGTCACTTTTATTTTTACTCTTGGGTTACAAATCCAGACCTTGAAAATATTCCCCACATACCCACCTCACCTTCATGTGTTGCCTTTCAACTGGCAGGCCAAGAAGGCCTTTCAAAGCAGGGTTTACCGATGCCGAAATAAAAGAATTACTTCGCCTTCACCTGACTACGAATCTGGAAATTTGGTATGAAGATCTAAACGACAACAAAAGAGTTCACGTCTGTTACCCTTCCTCCCCTCACAGGAGAGGTAGAGGAGCCATTACGCCCATCAACGTACGTGGTGTACGAGGCTACTTAAAAATCTTCGTTTAATGAGAGATTTAACTCGATGTAATAAATCAAATCATGTTTTTTTTTTGTTTAATTTACATTCTTAGAATATCTTCTTTCGTTCTTTAACAACAGATAAGTAGTCCACTACCGAATTTAACGCATATACGAATATAGCGCAATCGCCACGCTCATTACACGAGTTGGCGATCGCGTCTCCAAGCATATGACCAAGCACGTCACATCTTAAACGTTGCTCCACGTCACCGATCTAGATTGAAATTTAGTTCTGACATTGACATAAACATGTTATAAGAGATACCATCTCATATAGGCCGATTCCGAAGACATTCACGAGATGACGGAGTAGCAGGTTCTTTTATGCCGCCACACGGCGTGTCCCGCTGCTGGTAAACAGCCACCTATTCAGATTTTTATATGGACCACTAAAGTTACATTGCTAACCCGAATTCAACGCAAGCAAAGCCGCGAGGAAAAGCTCATCAAACAACATTTACTACAGTACAATTTTATATACAATTTAAATAAATGTCTTTTTTACTCAAAAAGTCACGTTACGCTACATGCAAACCATTCCTTATTTTTATTACAACTTAAAATGAAGAAAGCTAAATTACAAACTACTAACACTAGCCTATTTTAGTCCACCGCTGAACAAAGGTCGCGAAAAAGAAACCGCTAACTAAAGCCGGCATACATATCATAGAAGGTTTAAGGCGATGCTGCTCCCCATAACTAGTCTGCGGAATTTGGGTTCCGAAAATCGGATGGATATGCCGCCATCTTTCTAGTCTCAATACTACTATACTACGGAACTTTTTATTTTATTTTATATTCTCCTATGTTTTCGGCGATTTACAGAGAAAAATTCCAGATGGACAAATACCCAGATCCGGTACAATTATTTGCAGGTCATACAATAACTACAAGTACCGCGCGGTAATCAAGCCCCTGACCTCTTATAGCTTAGCCACGGTGCTAACCGAGCCAAGCCGATTGCGATGCCGACGGCAAGAGTAATTATGACGTAAAGTTATCAAAACAATGATCTTTAAAAGTTAATAACTTTTAAAGATCATTATTTATAAAGTAAGTACTACCGTTATGAAGGATTTTTATCTGCGTCTAAACTTTACAACTATCCCTTCCTATACTTAGTATAAAAGTTAAGGTTAAGAACATTGAGAAGATACGTCACTCACGTGAATCTGTAATTTTTGAAGTCTCCATGTTTAACTCAAATACTGTATGTAAAAACAATCGTAAAATGTTTTAATTCAGAATGTTTTAATGTTTTTGTGTAAAAAAATTTAATCACGTATCTTGGACCATTCAGGTTTAATTTAAATTTAAAGTGGCCAGTCCGTTACAACGGAAACTTCATACTTCAACCCCTATTATGACAAATTTTTATCTTAATCTGATGTCGTTCGGAAGCAGCTTCAAAAATTTACTACAAATTTTGAACCGTAAAGACATACGAAGAAAGTAAGTTAAATAAATGCTTGTAAAAAGCCTGTAAAATAGGGATTACTTTTTAATAACATTAATGTAAGTGGTTCGCCTCGGGTATTAAAACACAAAGCATTATTTTATATATCCTTTAAATTGAGACAAATTTGAACGAATTTATATGGCTTTGGCGTTTAATACATTTTGGACAACGGTCAAAAACTAGTGTGGCTATCCCTTAAAATGTCGTAATAATAGAATTTTTATTATTGCGACACGTCATGTGTAAAAAAGAATATATTTATTAACTCTCTAAGCAATCCATTTGTCTTTATTGAAAATTTTTTGCATAGGAGTTTAATATTTATTGCTTAATTTTTTTAAAACAAGCTGCGAATGAGTTTGCACATTGAAGGCAATATTGTTGAATAATTAATATTCAATGTCAGATTTACAAGAGCTCGTGACTCATAGAGAATAGTGGCTAGCTGCATCCAGTAAATTTTGTCCCCATCAGATGGCACAAAAATTTACTGGAAAATCTACCAGCCCGTATCAGCCCGAGGGTGTCGTAAACGTCCTCTATAAGAAATGCCATGAAAATCCAGTGTTGCAAGGGTTTCGCAGGGTTTTTGAAAGCATTACTTTCGTACTTTGATATAAGTTTCGAAATCAAACTGGTTTTCCGATGTATATTATATGATATCAAATTCGCAACATAACGATGCAATGGGATATTACGACAACAAGAAAATGGATACACTCGTATACACAGGTTTTCTTGGAGAAACATCCAAGTTCGTAAGCAATTTCACAACGAAACTACAAGCTGCCTGGAGAATTTAACAAAGATTGCTTATTCTATTCTTAGTTATATTTTGTGTTAAAACTTCTTTAATAACCCATAGGAAAAAAATTGTCTTATGTGTTGGGTGGAATGATTATCGTCACCCACGTACATCTGCAACACCAGAGGTACTGCAGCTGCGTTGCCTGCCTTTATGGGTATTTCGGAGATAACCTGCATGTGATGCATCCTGCTAGCTAACAATTTTCACGTGGTAGAGCCAACTGGCGACTTTTTCTGCTGCTCGAATGGGCTGGCTCGACCGGGATAATACCACAGCCTCACAGAATACCGGCGTGAAGTAGAGGCATCTTGTACTTCCGCATTTCGTTCGGTGAGTGCGGTAACTGGAGGCCCCTCCTCTCATCATCACCCTCCCGCAACGCACTTGCAGCACTTCTGGTATTACAGATGTACGTGGGCGACGGTAATCACTTACCATCTGGTGAACCGTTTGGTCTTTTGCCTCCTTTATAGGAATAAAAAAAAACAAACGAGATTCTGGCGACCGAATAATGACGGAATATCCATCCGAATTTACCGATCCAAAATCACACAGACTGGGGATGGGTAGCAGTATTACTAATGCGGGGGTACCGGCACTGCGCTCACCAACCCGCTTGTCCAGCGTGGTGAGTACGGGCAAATCTTTTAAGAAATGCGTACCGGCTTTTTCTAATGCTTTCTTCGCTTATGTGTTTGGTGGCGGAAAAAAAATGGTTATAACAAATGGTAGTGGTGAAATGTCGCTATGTCATCAAAGGGTTCGAAACTCACTAGATCTAGCGACTAAATTTCTAAGGTGGCAACTTTGTGAAAATTTAATGGCATCTTACCGGTGGCGGAATAAATATTTTGAAACATGCGAGAAAGAAAATACATAGACTGGGCAGCCGTATCTAAGAAACGGAGTCTTTGGAATTGCGATCGCCAATCTATATGTCAAGCGTGGTGATGAAGGCTGGTCCTGTAACAGGATACATAATAAAGAAGAAAGCACGAGTCCAGTATTGGTTTTTTATATTAAGTAACTTAACATAACCTAGGTGTCGATATAAAAGAAGAAATATTTTGGCAAGTTATATATATACCTTACTAATTTTTAGGTTTAAATGTTTCTTTGCCGTTAACATGAGTCAAATACCGTAAGATAGAAGTAAATCGTCTGATATCGCTACAATTTTTGCAGGTCTTCTCCTCGACAATCACTTCGCTTGCAAATCAATAATAATCAAACTGGCCTAAATACGAAATTGTTCTTAATATCAAACGACAATCAATTGTAGCAATGGCAAATCATTGACCATAAACATTTCTATTTGATGTGATTGATGTTATTTAAATAGTGTTAAGCCGTGATAGTCGAATGGTTAAAGAATTTGACTTCAATTTGATCCCCATTGTGGCGGACTCGTACCTATGAGGTATTCAAAATATTTGTAGGACTTTTATCGATAGCCTAAACACGAATTGAGCAAAAGGCTTACACCACCTGTAACGTTGTTCCAAATAAGCTTTGGATAAAAGTGGGTTGAAACGAATAATAAATGTCTGGACCCCTGACCCCTCTGTATTGGGCATATGGTTTTAAAAGCTGTGTCATATATATTTTGAAACAGTGTACCACTGGAAAATTGCAAGAAAAAGTTGAAGAGAGTATTGTAGATCACGGTAACATACTTAAAAAGTAAAAAGTAGCAGACCATACATTTCCTACTGCTGGTCAGAGGACTTTCAATTTTTGAATGCAGTTTGGATACAGAACGAGAAAGCCACGCAGCACCAATACGTGTTGGCTGATTTTACTTAGCCTCGTTTTTTTAATTTTTGAATGCAGTTGGGGAATGTATCATCCTTTTCTTCAAACTCAAACCTAAACTGCAGGTGATGCACCATGTTAGTAAACGAGGCTCTGGCTGACTAAACGATCGCAGAAAATCCATGGGCTGCGAATATTAGATGAGAGGCCTATGTCCAATTATGTACTGCGAATGTAGATGGGAAGAAATATTTTTCTTAATTCGAGTGAAAACCCTATCTCTCGGTTGAATTCCTGAACAAAGGAGTCGTCCCACTGGTAAGATATTTCTATACTTCCTTGAGATTCTAAATTAAATGACGATGATGTTGATGAGACTCCTCATAATATTGTCATTATAAAATTTTATAAATTGTCATTGCAAAACTTCATTGTTTTGAAGTTATTATAAGCTATAAATAACATTGAAACATGGCGTTAAAAAAACACTCTACTTTCATCCCAGGCCTTCTCTGAGATCTTCTTTTTGAATCGGGTGTACACTTCGACATTCAAAAAAGTTTTGAAACTATAGGGTAGTTAGTAGTAATAGTATGGAGCATTATTATACTCAATAATGTTTAAGACAAAGTCAAAACCGTTTAATTAATCAATCAAAAGCTTAATTAAATGCCTTTGTGTCACCTGACAACACCCATCGGATGGGACAGAGTAATGTATTCCCTAATGTCTCCACCACACCGAATTCGAATAAATTATTAATCACGATATTGGTGAAAAGAATCTTTAACATCGCGACCCGTTGATAGATGGAATTTTTTAACCAGAACATGAACATTATCCTTTTCCCGAATTAAAAATAAATAAATGAACTTCGGTTGTCAACCCGCCTGGCATGATTTAACAAATATTCCTTATCCAGGGGAGAGGGAGGATATAGCAATAATAAAAATAATAATTAACCACAATACACAATTTCGAATTCCTTTCATAGAGACGATGTTGTATAAATAACGAATTTTGATATATTGTGACAAGAAAACGAGTATAAAGTTTTGTAATACCATTATTGCTCGCAGTTATAAAGTGGTTTAAAGTTCGCCGCCATTTGCATTCGGTTAAGGCTAGTGCCCGCTTTAGTTTCATAGATCGCGAGTGACCTCGGTTCAATCCCCAATGCTGGCATCACTAAAATTGATAACAGCAATTTTAAGTACTGCATTTATCACGTACTCGGCGGTAAAGTAAAACATCGTGAGGAAACCTGCATGTATCTGAACTATTAAAAAATATTATTTCGAGGATATGTGAAACCCACCAACCGGCACTGGAACAGCATGGCGGCGCCTTCACAGCTCCAAAACCCTCTCAGATATTTGAGAAGGAGGTCTTTGCCCAGCGGTGGGTACTTACAGGCTGCTACTTTACTTCACTTTACTATATTATACTATATTGTTTGCGTTTTTGTCTACAATTAGAAAGAAAAATACTTTTTGATTGAGACAGAGTAATTTAGTGTAATTTATAAATGGAAAGATGAAAGTTTCACTGTTAACAACTTCCGATACTGAATTAAATTGTCCCTGTGGTCGAAATCGGCTAGGAGGACATCATTACTTGTGCTCCAAACGATTTATCTCTTCGAATACACTGAAGGGCTCGGCTCTTGCCTTGGCCTAAACACTCTGGCACTGGCAGCACAGTGAATGTGCAAAGTACAAATTACTACCTGAAATTAACGGACTAATGCAATATTTCGCTGCTGCTGTCAAGGTTCAAGTCCCAGTAGACGCACATATTATAGTTACAATATTTATATTAATAATCACCTTGTTTTAATTTTTTCAGTGGTATATCACAATGGTATTGATTGATGTCCTTAATGAAGTTGTTAAGCGCATAAAGATAAATTTGAGAAAGCGAAAGAAAAATAGAATGATTTCTAATATTTACCACAACATATTATAGCGATGTACGCAAATTACGTTGAAAAATAAGTATTTTTATGAATTTTGTTCTCGTATAGTTTTAACTTTTGATTCGTCTGCTTTCAATTATTACCGGTAGTAAGTGTACTTATGACATCGGCACATCAAACATTGGTGCACCAAACGTCAAAGCACTTGAAACGTCGGGAGTTAAAATGTTGATATTATCCGGGATTAAATCCGTAAATTAAGTTTATTTCATAGCTTGTACCTTCATCTTCTTTAGTAATAAAGCTTATACGTTTATACCTCTATTAACACATCAACACGGTCTAGGGATATTTGAATGACTCATGAAATTACAAAAAATATATAAATATTTTTTTACAGTAGAGACAGATATAAGAAAACTTTTTGTAAAAATATATCATAATTGAAGTTCTACTTCTTTTGGCGCGTTTGGTAAAAATAATGCGAGTGAATTTTTACGATGCTCTTAATTTTTATTTTATTAATTAAAACATGGGGGAAAGGTGCACCTATCCCTCACAGACTCCGGTGATTGGTTATGTCGGGATCAGCATTGAAGATGCCGACTAAAACCCCCACGGTAGATATGCTGTTGGCTTAGTGGCCTTTACAGCTTCAGCGGTAGAGACTCGCGAGCAGGAAGCCCGTAAGTTAATTTTACGATGCGCGCGCACACTGACATCTAAAAATAACAGGATGATGTTGGTTTCTAAATGTCTCTTAAATTATATTGGTAACTATTATGGAGACTATACACTTATATTTATGATCGATTGCCGCATAAAGTCTGTATAAAAGCGCATTAATCTATAGCAAATATATCTTATCGAAAATCAGATCTCTACACGTAAGGTGAAGCTCTGCTTGTTTGAAATAAATCTTTAAAATAGACTGAATATTTTATTGGTTGTAACACTACAACTTCAAAACTGTGTCAAATTATTTGTAAACAATTTTTTCTTTAATAAATATTGACTTTAAATACAATTCCAGATTTTAATGAAGAAAAATAAAGCGTCAGAAAACTGTTCATTATGATGGTTTATTTTTTAATTTAAAAAATAAAATAACGTAAAAACGGTTTAAGATATGGCTATTAATTAAGAGTTAATATATCAGTAAAAGCTCCCATGACATTCAGAACGCATCTACATCGATTGCGCATCCTCAGAATAAGCTCAATATCCCGTTGAGGAATGTTGTCCAAGATTCTTCTGAGTGCAAAAAAAATTGGTCTTTTGTAACCAGATTTTCAGGATAAACCTTCAAAGTTCTTCATATCACAAACATGCTCAAAGGGATTTAAATCTGGCTATTGCGAAGGCCACTCTAAGTATGTCACGTGACATCGTGTTTGTGCAACCGGGCTTGCCATTCAGCCACCATAGTGCCCTGAATCCGAACGAGATCCGTAATTCCATCAAAACGAATTCCTACACACACCAATATTGTACTACCTTGGTATGGATGAAGTTCATGAGCGTGTTGAAGCCGACTCGTACGACCAGAACTCTCTAAATGTAGGGGACACGTTGAATCAGGATGAAAATCAAATCTGGATTCAACAGTGAAAAGCACCAAAAGCCTTTGATGAAGTTCTCAGTTTATATCTCTAGTCCACTGCAGTCTTCGTCCACAATTTCGTCTTCTTCAAGCTCAAACATCTAATCTCTAGTTAGTTAATTTAATATTTTATTGCGACGCGACTAATATCGAAGTTCGTGCATGACACCAATTATAGAACACTAAATGTAAAAAAAAGGAGTTAAATACTGGTTTTCAACAAAAGATACAAAATTCGCTCCCTCTACATTCATCAAAATTTTAGCTATCGACACTTTATTTTTGGTTTAAATTTTGGACTAATCTGGAATAAATGATAAACCGTTTGAAATTAAAAACATTATTAAGTGACCAGTACTTTGTTTGTTATTCTATCTGGTAATAAATATCCCCAGACGGTGCTGATAAGCATTTATAAAAAAAATGGTATTTTTTTTAAAGTTATAATTTAGGTAAAAAAATATTTTTTTGACGTATAAAACCGATAAATATATAATGTATAGATATAGTATAGATGAAATATGTTAGTCATAAAAATATAATTCCAATTATGTAATCAACCTTAAAAAATGAGTACTTGATAAGTCGAAATATCAGTTTGGTGGTTTGCTCTGTGATTCATTTTTATGTTGCTCGACCTAGAACCAATTGTCGACTGCCACTCACATTCACTTACTCGTTGGCAATCTCAGAAAATCTACACATAGTAGCATAGCAGTATAGCTCGCAATTTATATTTTAAATCGACTTTTATTTATAAAACATGTGTTAACTAAATATTAGGAATGGATCTTCCAAATTAAAGATCAAAATATTTAAGCGATTTTAAATACAGTTTATGCAAAACATATATTTCAAATAGGTCAATGACATTTTTTATGGAAAGGGGCCTTTACCATAAATGAAATGCGAAATAGAACAAGTGAAGACTGCTTTCTACACAACGTCTTTATAGTTTCTTTTTTTTTATCGGAAATGGGGCAAACGATCAAGCGGCTCACCAGATGGTAAGCAATTACCGACGCCGACATTTGCAACACCAGAGGAGCAGCAGGTGCTATGTCGGCTTTTAAGCATATTTGGGGAGAAGAGGGAGAGGCACAGGGGCGGAAAGGACACGAGAGGTAAGAGACGGGTATGTGGGAATAGGGAATAGTTAACAAGGGAAAAGTATGGGAGGGGAGAGGAATGGGGAGTGGGCATTCGGTTGCCTCACTCACCGAATGAAACGCACAAGATATGATTCGGACCGAAGGTACCCTGCAACGTGACACGTGTTACAACTCAATCTTAAGTTGTCATCGCATCCCCTTACAAACCGAAAGTTTTGTAAGGGGATGCGATGCTTATGCTTAAGTAAATTTTTACTAAAATATGTAATAGCAAAAAAAAAATTTTTTGCGTTTTATGATTATCTTAACGAAGACCATGTGCATATGAACCCACCTATATAACTTCCTGTCCTGTATATGTGTATGTATGTATATATTCACGCCTAGATCCCAACGGGGTAGGCAGAGAGAATCTTCTTCCACTTGCTACGGTCCTGACATACGTCTTTCGCTTCTTCCACTTGCATCAATCTTCGCATGCATACTCGTTGGTTTAGAGTACTCTTGACCTGGTCTTTTTTCAGAACGTCTCCGATTTGATCGTGAAATGTTCGCCTAGGTCTTCCTCTCCCGACTCTACCATTTACACTCGCCTCATATACCTGTATGTATATATCTTATCAACAAATCGAATAGAGTCTAATATCATAATTCTAAATATTAACAAAAACGTTGCCCCATTGTGAAATATATACAAAAGAGGAACAATTAGTCAATAAATCTTTAGTAGGAATATTGAAACAATATCGATATCGATATTTTGCGGCGATTTATTTTTATTCACATGAGGTATTGTTATCTCTGTCTATTTTTCCTTCTGGGGGAGGCCTATTTACAGGCTAGTAAGGTAAGGTAATATTTACATTACTGGCGGAGAGAAGGGACCGTAGAGTTGAGGCGGAAAGAGCCGATGATTCACGAGGCTGGCGTCGCCTCGTTTCATCAAACGGCGTTTCAACAAGTGCGCCGATAGATGTTTCACATCAATACTATGAAAAAACTCAGCAACACAAACATAGGTAACCTCCATTTAAATACAAAACAATGACATGTACCTGTCATTGTTGTTGATATTGGCAGGTCTATCGTCCCGCCGCACTACGCTTCCCTCGCGGTTGTACTCCACCACGGACCGACAATTTCCAGGCAATGGAAGAGAGCAAAACTGAGCTGCGCTGGATTTTGTTCTGACAGTACTGTTCTATTGCCGAACGCGGGTTCAAATAGTAGCAGTACTGTTCTGCTCAATACCTTTCTCGCTGCTCAGCCCTTGTGTGAAACGGTGTCGCGGGTTCCATGTTGAAACGGTTCCTGCGGTCGAAATCGACCCAGAAAACACATTACCAAATAAAATAAGTCGTGAAAGTGTTTTAAAATCTTATTACATACATTAGGGTTATGACAATTAGTTAGCTGAGTTGATATTGGTGTAATTAATTTTAAACATTATATCTATTATTCAATAAAAAGTTTTGTTCCTAAGTATGTATGGGAATTTCACAGTTTTTGGAAAATTTTCTTTTTAAATGTTCTTTATGATGCTTATTTTTGTATTTCCTCCTTAACATTAAAAATAAAAATTAGAATGTTCGTAGTTCAATCACGCTCAAAGGACTGAACCGATACTAGAACTAGAACGGGAGACGGCTGGCGAGCCTCTTCACCGCAATTGGTCCCGGAGATTCATTTTCCTTTACTTGCCTCTTACGACGGGAAAAAAGGCCAATTTACATACCGTTACCACACATCTAAGTAATTTTGATATGGTATTTGTGTCAACATACTTTTATGTAATGCAATCGAAATTGTACAATTCTTAAGAATATCGTAGTGATTACATTCTCTACGATATAAACTACTTGCCCAGATGGCAATGAAATACGCCTCCCGTTTCAAATTTAGTGTACACACACTCACACTCACTCGTCTTTATCTCCTCGTATCCGATGTAACGCTTGTAACGCGTAGATTGGAGCGGACGAAAGGCCTGACGCAGTGTCAGAGACGGGACGTAAAACAACACAACCAGTCCTAGAAACCAAGAATTATTGTTTTGCCCAAATATGAGCTTCGGTTGGGATTCAAACTTAACCACCTATTAAGTCGCTAACATGCGATTGTCCAGTTTTATTTAGTTACCAATGACTGAATCAACGTTTGATTTATTTATCAAATATCCACAGGTCCAGGATGCTATGTTAAGTAATTATTTACGAATTGGTATGACAAGTTTGTTTATGTAGTGAATCCCAGCTATACAAATAAAAATTTAACATAGCCTAAGAACTAATAAGTTGTTACCAAAAAGGTGTTGACAGTGTTTCCTACTCTGTAGAGACGTTTACATTGAGACATTGCACGGACAACTTTTAGTGACAAAACTAGATAGATAATGATTCTACATGGTAGAGCCAGGCGGCGGCTTTAGCTGCTACTCAAATGGGCCGGCTCATCCGGGTTGGTACCACGACCTCACAGAATACCGGCGCGAAATAGAGAATGCGTTTCGTTCGGTGAGTGAGGTAACCGGAGGCCCGCTCCCCCTCCCCATCACCTCTCATCCTTCCTCACATCTCCCAAATTCCCTTAAAAGCCGACAATGCACCTGCAGCATCTCTGGTGTCGCAGATGTATGTGGGCGACGGTAATCACTCACCATCAGGTGAACCGATGGCCCGTTAGCCGCTTTTCCCTTAAAAAAAATTAAAACAAGGGTGTTAATTGCTATGTGGAGAACTGAAATAGAGGCTGAGTGACAGAGTTCTTTCGTTGGACGCTTGGCGCTGTTTGATCTCTGGTGTCACTACCCCTGACGTTGCATTTGCGTACATCATTTAAGAATTGTGATACTTGAAACTATTTTGAGTTATGCACAAATTCTGAAACGCCTTAGTTTTATTTGATAATAATCATAAGCTCTTTCGTCCGCCGCGACCACTTTAAAATATGTTGTCAATTGGAAACTGAGTAAGAGATTTTCTACGTAAATGAAAGTGAACTCGTACAGTGTACTCGCACTCACTCGTCTTTACCTATCCCGTATCCGATGTAACTCTTATTCGATTTGTCAGACGTATGGGGCTTAACACAACCAGACTTGGAAAGTAATCATTTACATTTTTTTATTCGAACCCAGCACCTATTGCTCAGTAGTCAGCACAATAACCACAAAGCCACGCGATCGATTTATTTAGTTATATATCGTGTCAATGTTAAATTTATATACCAAATATCCACCAGGACTCAGTTCCAGGATGCCGCCTATGTTAAATAATTATTGACAAAGCTTGTCTTTCTGTCACTACACATGATTCACTGATCCGGGCTATACAAATACAAACTCAAGAAAACCCACCAATTAGTATATAGTTACCAAAAATGTGGTTACGGTATTTCCTACTTTGTACAGACACAGATTTTAGCTTCACATTACGAATATTATGATGGCAAAATTCTAAATTAAACAAGGTGTTATTATTTGTATATTCGTTTCAGTTCACGCTGTGCCCCAAAAATGTCACAAAAATTCTGTATGAATCATACGTTTCCTGTGTTTTTAACATAATTTCGTTTATCCATAACATGGTTACCAATACATAAAACCATGTTTTGGATTTGAAAAGTAACATCATTTCACACGAAATTGTTGAGAAATTTTTTTATTGCATAAGGGATAAGGCCCCAGGCGCTGAGCGATAGTATTAAATTTTGTTGTAAGCTAGTGACCCGAGCTGGATCTCTGGTGCAGCCAACACCACATTTATCAGTAGCTTTGCGATGAATGAAAACATAGTGAGAAAAAGTGTTCCGAAAAATAAAAAAAAGATCATTCTCAACGCAGCGGGCTTTTCCCAATTGCCAAAACCACTTAAAATTAAGAGAAAGTGAGCTCTGCAGTAAGACATTTAATAAACCTTCACCTTTAACCCGTTTTAAGTTCTGTAACATTTTCGATGGTTAACCTTGTGATTTTATAACTTTAATTGAAACTCGTGAACTAGTAAGGTAAATCAACAAGAGTCATCATGTACATCTATTACATAATATTGGGCCGCCTCGACCGGGATAGGGCCTCGCAGAATACCGGCGTGAAGTAGAGGCATTTTGTGCCTCTACGTTTCCTACAACACGTCGTTTTTCGTACTACGCAAAAAGGAGAGAATAAAATAGGTCAATAAACACGACACGTAAAGTACTCATCAGCATCTTGAAGTAGAACATATTTTGTAGTCGCTATTCTATTATAATTTATAATGCATTGCCTGTAAGATTCGGAATAATTGAAGGCATTTCATGCAAATTAGGCCTCGAAAGGTTATTATTATTGTCCGAACTTCAACCTATTCCAAGTTAACATGTCTACCATCATTATCAAACATTACTTTCATCTCTTATATTTAGTAATTTTGACAGAAATTTATAATTTGTATACAGAATTTAATTATAATTTACGATATCCGTTATTCTTAGTTATCCGAAGTACTAAATTAACAATTAGTCTTTTAATTAATTTCCCCGAAATAAATTTGATAAAAAATATATAAAATAGACCATTACATATTCTAATCATTATGTTAATTTGCACAGAATACTTTCTTTCTCCGACATAGCCAAATATACGGATTAAAAAAGTATTAAAGATTACGGAGGCAGAAATGGTATGTCTCTGTCTCCATAAAAATGTTTTCTCCTGTTGTCATTCCTTTTTAGTAGGTTAAAATTACCAAAGGTGGTATCAGAAAACATTTTCAGTCCATACGAAAGAATTAAAAACTTTTAGTGGCTACACTTTATTATTTTTCACATACGTAATTCGACTCGACTAATGGGACAAGACTTAATTTTTTAATTATATGTTTAATTTTATTGTAAACGGAAAGTAGTGGACTATAGATGACGCAACCACAAGCCGAGCCGGAGAATTTAAAATTCCTATTAACATTTTTAGTACCAGCACCGGAGTTCGAACCCAGACCACTCGCCTACTATAAATTTAAAGCGAGCACCACTCCCTAATCACTAGGCTACTTCTCAATTTCAATTATTTTTAACCCCTGTTTTTCCTTTCAATTACAAGTACTTTAAATAAAGAATGAAAAAAAACCTTAAGTTAAGAATTTTTACATTTCACATATAAATTGTTGGTGTTTGGATATTTAATAATGAAATCTGTATGATGTATATGTGCATGTGTAAGGGATGAGTTAGGTATTAGTTTGGTAATTATTAACTAGTAATTGTCATACACAAAAGTTACATAATAATTATTTTATGCTTCGATTATTTCTAAACAAAACTGAAAAATAAAAACTTTTATTTTTCGCGTTGTTTATTTGTAATAATTCTGAAATTTAAATCAAACAGCGAATAAACTTAATCGTATATTACGACACTTTCTTACTTGATATTTCTTCATGTCAGAAGTTGCATCAAATTATACGTTCACAAAATACACTATAATGAAGGTGAAGGTTGTTATGAGAATTTAACACTACGTACCTCAAAATAAATTTAATTTAAAATATTTTCTTACCAAAGGTTTTCATCTCTTCTACATCTATTTATTTACACTAATGAAAAAAAAATCACATTTAAAATAATAAAAAATGTTTCAATTAAAATTACATTTATTTATAAAAATTAATTACACTTATAAAATAAAAAACAAACTATAAAAATAACACTTACCTCTTATAAATCGTAGAATGCTCCAATATCGAGCATTCAATCCAGTACAGAACACATTATTAAATTAACAATCCAGGGCGTTATTTAAATATAAAACGATACATTTTCGTGCTAGCGCTTACTTCGAAAATTTGTAAATTATTAAAACGCGCGCGAAGCTTCGTACTGATACCGGGCGCGTTTCGTTGCGAAATGCAGCGCGCTTAACCTTATGATGCCTTATGGCGAGAAGCCATTCATCTATGATGTATGAGGCCGCCATGTTTTAGATTCATTAATGCGGGACGTGACCCTTACATTATCATTACCAGATAAATGGTTAAGATTGACTTTCTTCGTGCTTCCATTTATGCAGCTTAAGAAAATTTCTTAATTATGTTCCGGTACAACCATCTTATAATTAAGGTGACCAAACTTATATTATGTTTACGAATAGATAAGGGACACGACACGTTAAAAATTTAATAAAAAACTAGCCATGCATGTTACATAGAATTATAAATTACTACTCCTTCAAATACATAAGGCTTTCACGATCAAATCGGAGACGTTCTGAAAAAAGGCCAGGTCAAGAGTACTCTAAACCAAGGAGCAAGCATGCGAAAATTGATGAAAATGGAAGAAGCGAAAGAGGTATGTCAGGATTGTAGCAAGTGGAAGAAGATTCTCTCTGCCTACCCCGTTGGGAACAAGGCGTGAATATATACATACATACATACTCCTTCTAACATACGGGGTCAAATCATATATATTAAAGTTAAAAAAAGCATTCTTTAAATGTCCCAAAGCTGGAGAGAAAACTCATATAATTATAAAGTTTTCTAGTATTTACGCAAACACCACATTTGAAATGAAACTATATATAGTATACTAGAAACTATATTTTCGGATTTTATCGCGTTTAATTGTGTTTTTATATTTCCGACGTTTCTATTTTTCTATGGCTTTAGAGCAGCCGTGGTCACGGGGAAGCAGAGGTGTTAGACGTTAAGATGTCATAGTTAATTCGGGCTACCTTCAGTTTTTATTTATTAATTTTTTGTCCGATCTACGCAGAATGTGCTCACAGTATCTTGAGGTCGTGCAGTGGTATGCTTGGTTTTAGATTTAATTTTGTTTAATACTAGATCCCAAGCCGGTGGCAGCACCCAGCCATCTTCTTTATTGAAATTAGGATATTTTTTGATCATAGCCTCAGTAATCATCCTTGGCAGGAATCGGTGTTCTTCTGCGAGGATTTGTGGTCTATCAAATCTGATGTAATGGTTGGGGCGATCAAGGATATGATCACAGACTGGAGACTTCCTTGAGCAGTCCGTGATCATATCCTTATTTCGAAAGCAAATTAGTCAGCTATATGTTGTTATTCCTTGTGACTTAGTGTGAGATTATATTTAGGCGCAAGAATAACTAATAATTTATTATACTTAATATGATAAAGGCACTCGATCAAACAGTAAGTCATTTACTTCTGAATATATTCTAAAATAAAATATATCAATGCTTCTTGTATTTGTAGTACTTGTACTATTATGCAATGAACACTGCCCTTCACAGTGCATAACGCTTGGTGAACATAATCAATCGTGGCCTCTGTAGCGTCTATCGTCTATTCATTATTGACATCTGCTTCATTTACGATTAGCTGACAAGATAATATATAGAATGCCAGCGGTTTGACTAAGTAGCGATACTTTATAATGATGATCTCCCTTTGCTAGATTTGCCGCCCTTGTATCTGTTTATACAGAAAGAAGCGACGATGGCTATCATCAGGCTGAGGACTCTGAATCTCTGGAACGACTGCATGATACCACATACCACCATACTGGAAGATCTAATTGCATAGGTGACGATCTTCCAAGCTAAATATGACAGGATCCCGATATAACTTTTGTTTCACAAAAAGTACAAAGTTGAACTCCATGAAGACCACGATGCTGTGATCTCTTCATCAATAGATTCAAAACAGAAGCAGGTACTTGTTCCAGAACTTTCTCGGACATTAAAAACATTAAAATACAAACACCGCTAGTTTCATCCAGGCAGCATTAGCATTCACAAATATCATCTGTGTCCTATAGGACCGGACCCACTACCCTTTGTGTGTGTTCTTTCTAATATACGCACTAGAAACCCGCATACACAACTAGGGACATCCCATGTAGTACGTTTGACGGGGTAGGGATGCCCTGCCAAAGGTTAACAATTAATAAATAGCAATTGTATAATCAAATAGCTACTATGCCTGAATAAGCCCTAAAATACATCTGTTTACTATTGGTGTTACAGACAGTCCTGTGTGCCGAGAGTGTATTCTAAGTAACTCCGATTACTAATATTAGGTTGGCTCGAATAACTAATATGCCCGCACGAAATATACGTGCAAAGTCGTGTAGTTGGGGAAACTAGCCCGTTATAACATAACATTTGCCACTGGTGTGGGTGAAGCCTCAACAAAGCAAGACTGATAGTTAGACTGGTGTCGATTAAAATCAAGTATATGTTGAATCTGAATTACTTATTTTTTATTAACTTTAGTAATAAATAGTCATCATCATCATCATCATTTCAGCCTATCAGAAGTCCACTGCTGAACATAGGCCTCCCCCAAAGATTGCCACGAAGCTCGGTCCTGAGCCACCTGCATCCATCGACTTCCCGCAACACTGCGCAGGTCGTTACTCCATCTTGTGGGAGGTCGTCCTACACTGCGTTAAAAAAACTGTCAAAAAAAAAATAAGTCGTTAATAAATAGTCAACTGAGACAATTTCCACAAATTTTATTCGATTGTATATAATGAAATCGTGTGGTTGGAGTCATATTTAAAATTGCATATGTAACGAGTGGTAACGATTATGATTGCGGTGGACAAACTGAATAAAATCTAAATAATAGGAAAAAAAATTCAATTTGAAAAATCTTTGCTTATCTAGTAACTTCAGACCAACGTGAACATGAATAAAGTCCGCTAAATCCTCTATCTTAATGTTTTTAAGACCTGGTTTAGACCAGGTGTGCTTATGCACAGCGTATTCATTCACTATATACTCTAAATTTGCGGACACTGGAACGGGAGGCTTAAGGTAAAATAATTGATGCTATTAGCTAACAGCTAAACCACGTTTATCATGTTATTTTGAGGAAAGAACTTCCATGTTGTTTTACAATTTACAGCAGCTGGTGCAAACCCTGATGCAGCCGATTTGGCATTACCTGTTAAATGATTTAATAAGTAGTGAATGCGTCCCGAATCAGTGACAACAGAAGTAGAAAAATGGAAACACTCGAATGTGTCCATTAAAGGTGGGAAGATTAATGCGAAGTACCTTAACATCGCGGGTCCTTGTATTTTACGCACTCAGAATCAAAACACCTTTTTTTCGTTATGAGAATGAGATGAGAATGGGGACAAAGGAGCAAACTGCTCACCTGATGATAAGTGATTACCGTCGCCCACATACATCTCCAATACCAGAGGAGCTGCAGTTGCGTTGTCGGCCTTTAAGGATACTTGGGGGAGAGGATGGGGAGGCGGAATAGGGGAGACGGGAGAGGGCTTCCGGTTACCTCACTCACCAAAAGAAATGCAGAAGCAGATGATGCTTCTACTTCACGCCGGTATACTTCGGGGCCGTGGTACTACCCCGTTCGAGCAGGTGTTTTCAAGCAGCAGCAAAAGCCGCCGCTTGTCTCTTTTCTTAATCTTCGTGATGCAAGATATTAACGTCGTACATTAAAGCAACATAAACTTAATATACAGACAGACATTTTGGCATGTCCAGACATTATCTGTCATACATATATCAACGCCGAATATTTATTTGTTTCTGCATGCAAAATGGAGTGGACAGACGACCAAATTCTGAAATTAATTTAATTATTCTTCTTTAATTGAATTATACCAGAAGCGCTCGATGCTATAGTACTGACACTGTCGAAGTGAATTTAAAAAAAAAAAAGACACTATGTCCTCATGGAGATTGCCTGAAAGTAGCAATCTAATGTTCAATTGATTGAACAAAGATAAAACTTGGCAGCACACAAAATCGTCTTCGTTGCGGCTCTTTTGCAATTCGTACAGTAGTTCATTAGTATCTATAAAGACATACAAGGGTGCTGGCGCTAAAAGCGCGTCCTCTTCGTTTTTAATTTTAATGCTTCTGATTCGCTTGTTGCCAGCTAGGCGGACCGTGCGGCTCGTAAATTAGACTCATCGCGAAAGCATAACGAGGACTGGCTTTGCAGCTCATACAGCCGCGTGGCTCACTGTGAGGATGCGCCTTAAGGGATATCACCAATAAAAACACGTGGTGCTATATCTTTACATAAATTAGATCAAAATATAACTTTATTATCTAAACATTACAAAACAAGCTCATAATTTTGATTACGTTATCAAAAAAAGATAATAGTAATGAAATCATATCCTACAATGAAATATAATAAAGTATTTAATATTCTATTAAATATTCTAGTGCCAGTTCACAAATACAACGATCGCGTGTATACATTTTTACTAGGAGTAATAACCTCTTAGCAAATTAACATTTAATTAATTTTGATTGCCAAATTGTCCTACGTAATTTTTTCTGATATCTTTTTTTGTTACGACTAAAGGCTGTTTTGGTGAAAATTCAACATTAGTGTTTATATCTACTCTTAACATATTAATTTCGTTCCATCCATAAAATAACGAGTAATACTGTAGTTTTGTCAAAATAGACGGAAAACACCGACATTGGTAAGCGAGGCGCTCCACGCCTCGCAGATAAATTGGTTAGTCAATTCCGTACTGCACTATCATATCACATCTATAATAGAACACCGATGCACACATCAAGTAACAACAATTCATCATCCGCAAAGATAAAATAGAGATCATTTTAAAGTTTTCATTATACGAGCACGCGTCATTGTATCCTCGTATTTGGAAACCCAAGTTAGCTGTGGAACGATTGATCATTTCTAGCAGCCAACAAGGACATGGGATGTTGTCAAACGCAAAACAACTGTCAAAAGTGAAGTATCAGTGTCAAACAAGTGCGATTTTTATCGTACAATTTTTTTTTTTTTAAATTCATGCATATACACTTTAAAATTCATGGGAGCCAGGCTTGGGATGAAGCTGCAGTTCTTACCTGATGAAGATCGAGCAGTATAATTAACTTTATTGTCTGGTGTATGTGGATTATGAGAAAGCCGTCAATTCTGTGGAAATTTGGGCGAGACTTCTGTCTCTTAAGCGGTGCCAGATTGACTCACGGTATATCGTAGTTCTGAGGTGTTTACACAATGTCTATCTGAGTACTGAACTAGAGTACGACGCCAATTCAATTGCAGAAAGTTGCAAAACCCCGAAACTCTTCACCGCTGCATAACAAGATGTTTTCAAGCTGCTGAACATCAAGAATACGGTATCAACATCAAAGGCGAATATGTAATGGCTCATCTTCGATTTGACGATGACAGTATTATTATGGCAGAATCGCTGGAGTAACTTAGCACTATATACAATGACCTAAATAGTGCCTCCCAACAGTTTGGGTTGGTAAAATGAACAAGACGAAGACAGACGAAAGACAAGACAAATATCGTATCTAACGTCGAAGTCCCACCTATACCGGATGATATTGAGAACACGACACTTGAAATGGGAGAAATTGTCCAATTAGGTAAACCCAACTTTGTGTGGATCACAGCAACATTAGGAGGTATTACAGTAAATAACTTAATACCTTACACGATGTAGCATTGTTTTTTTTTTTTAATAATTAACCTAGAAATTCCTCAAAAATAATTTTAATAAATTACTACGACTTGTATATGTAATACATATTTTTGTACAAATTTTATATATAATTATAACTATGCCACATTATATACATTTTATAATATATCTTATAATATTTAGTTTAGTTTTGGTTTTTTTTAAAACATTACCTTCCGCTGTAGGAATCTCGCCTGTGTCAAACATCCAGACCGGGAATTATTATTTGTAGTCCATACAAATATTAGTCCCGTGCGGAAAATTAATGCCAAGAAAGCCGTGGGAAGATTTTTCACGCGATCAAAGACGAGTACGGAAATTATCTCATATATTCTTCATTATATATCTATGTAAAAGTGAATAGACAGAACAATGTTGAAAAATGGAATTTACATAATGCGTTAGCAAACCATATAAATATTAGTTATAGTTTAATTATGAGTGAAGGTTAATTGGACAAAACGTGTTTGTGGTATGATAAATCAACTCGAAAGTTGTGTTGTGAATCGTTTTTCTCCTTTTTTTTTCTTTTTCAGCATCTATAATTCCTCTATTAGACATCTTCTTCAGTTAGTTACCGCATATACATATATGCGGTAACTTCCAATTTTGACACTACATTCTGCATTTGTCATATATCACAACGCAGTGCGTGCAAAATTTTGTGCGACATCAAATACATTTGCAAGTATGTGAATAAAGCAAGCGATATGGTTATATTTCAAATACAAAATACCGATGTGAATGCTTCTTGATTTAATGACAATGACGAAAAAATACCCTACCATATTGCCCGGCACATCAGCTCCAATGAAGCTAACTGGAATTTTATTTTAATTTATAAGGAATATATGCGTGTGTTATGATTGTAAAAAGGTTGGTAAAACACTAAAAGAACAAATGCATTGTCGGTATACCGTTTTTCATCAGTTTGAACAACAATTTTGTCTGCTTGTGTTTATGTATTATAGTTATGCCAGCAAGACGCAAGGGGGGCCCATTTGAGCCGTCCAACGAATAAAGTAACAAGTATGTGAAATAGTAGAGCAAAAAGAACTGACAAAAAATCCAACAAGATAACGAAAATGTGCGTGTGTGCATGTCGCAATTGCGTGCATCTCAATCACAAAAAGCACGAGCTGAACGAAATCAACAACGACAATTGGAACGGAGACAAGCGCACCGGTTCATAGTTAATACACAGAGCAAATGACCGACAACGCCAACAAGTATATCGAGCATCCACTTTGTTCCTTCGTCTCACATTCGAGTACGAGCCAGATATTGAATATTCCGCGTATCTGAAAGCGCTGATTAATGCTATGGATAAAGAATGTCCCCATTGTCATGCGCTCAACTTCAAACATGAGTCAGCCAGGATGTGTTGCGCATCAGGAAAAGTGCAACTAATATAAATTAACACACCTACAGAACCTTTGAACGGCTTGCTCATCGGCACGGATCCAGATTTAAACCTGTTTCTGAAGTCCATCCGTACATTCAATTCATGCTTCAAAATGACTTCGTTCGGAGCAACAGAAATAGTTCACAAATCTGCGACAAATGGTCAACAATTGAATTCAATGTTCAAAATCAAAGTATACTAATACTACAAAATAGGTTCATTGCTGCCAATGCCAAACGAGTGTTTCGTCCACCGCCCATGAAGTATATCAATACTTCATGAGTGGTGAGGACATAAATCAATATAATAACCTCAATTCGCCTAATGCCAAGCACATCGTCGGCGAACTGGACGCCCTACTGAATGAGCACAATGAATTATTGAAATTCTTCAAATCACACATGCACAAGTTGCAAAGTGATAATCAGGCTATTGTCATCAATCGTGATGAAACACCAGCTGGAAGTCACGTGCGTAGATTCGATGCGCCTGTTATTTACGACGTTGCTGGAATCTTGGTTGGCAACAGCACATCGACGCGAAAAATCATGATTGATGAAGACGCGACAATCACTTACGCTAAATATAACAACGCAGACTTTGACATTGACAATCGTTGGGTGGTACCATATTCGCTTCTGCTGAGCAAAATATTCAATGCTCATATTAATGTTGAGTTCTGCAGTTCGGTAAAGAACCTGAAATACATTTGCAAGTATGTGAATAAAGGCAGCGATATGGTTATATTTGAAATTCAAAATACCGATGTGAATGCTTCTTGATTGAATGACAACGACGAAAAAATACCCTACCATATTGGCCGGCACATCAGTTCCAATGAAGCTATCTGGCGTATCTTTGATTTCTCAATTCATAAACGGGACTAAGCAATTACATATTTAGCCGTCCATCTTGAAAACGGCCGTTGCATCATCTGGCATTGCAGCAATTTTATTGGATGGAGGCAGAACAACTCACTCAGCATTTAAGCTGCCTCTGAATATTCAAAATAACCCAGACACAGTGTGCTTCACTCGTGGTAGAGCCAACTGGCGGCTTTAGCTGATGCTCGAATGGGCTGGCATGACCGGGTTTGTACCACGACATCGCAGAATACAGGCGTGAAGTAGAGGCATCTTGTGCTTCGGCGTTTCGTTCCGTAACCGGAGGCTCCCCTCCCCTCCTCACCCTCCTCCTCATCCCTTCCTCATACCCCTACCCATCTCCCTCCACAACCCCCTCCTCATCCCCTACCCATCCCCCTCCTCAAACTCCCTCCCATCTCCCAAATACCCTTAAAAGCCGGCAACGCACCTGGAACTCTTTTGGTGTTGCAGATATAAGTGGATGACGGCGGATTGCTCGTTTGCCGCCTTTCCCATAAAAAAAAAACAATCGTTCATGACAGTCAGACAGTGCTGAAACAATGCAAAATGTTCATGTGGGATCACTGCACTATGGTACACAAATATTCTCTTGAGGCGTTGAACAGACACTCAAAGATATAAAAAAAAACAACGACAAACTATTCGGCACTCTGTTACTCCTTTCAGGTGATTTCAGACAAATTGTTCCCGTCATTATACGTCCAACGTACACTAATGAGATCAACGCTTGCTTGAAATCATCGCCACTGTGGCGTAATATTAAATAAGTCCAGATAAAAATAAACATGCCCGTCCAAATGCTACAAGATCCACCCGCTAACACATTCTCATCACTTGGTATCATACCAATCGATCGATGCCAACGAAGCTGTAAATTATCACCACACCTTCTACCATGAAAGTTAGATCCGCGGTTTTCTACATCGGAATTTGAATCCACCACGGCTGTGCAATGGCACGTGATTTGTCATTAAAAAAAATTATGAAATGCCGTTTTCAATGGCAAATTCCGAGCCGAAAATGTTTCGCTGCCTCGAATTCCAATGATTCCCATAGACGTGCCAATTGAATTCAAAAGGCGTTCAATTTCCTGTTAGATTGGCATTCGCAATGACAATCAAAAAGTCGCATGGCCAAACAATGTTTGCGGCTTTGATTTGAGCACACTATGTTTTTCACTCGGACATATATGTGGCATGTCTAACCATCGAACTTATTTATAATGGCTTGTGGTTGGATGGACAGACAAAAAATATCCTACACTCAATTTCTCTTCGAAAAAAATTAATAGTTCATTTTATTTATTTAACTTTTAAAAGATTAAACAATGAATATGTCCGTTACGTTAATAAAATACATAGAATTGATTAAATGAATTGGAACTTTTTTATTTTTATCATTGTCTACAGCACTCCATTCCTCATTCTGTCATAGATCGTATCCTCAAACACTTACAACACATTCGTAATTTTTTATTTCATCATCATCATTTCAGCCTACCACGATTCCACTATTGAACTTAGGCCTCCCCCAAAGATTGCCATTAGGTCCTGAGGCACCCGCATCCATCGACTTCCCGAAATTTATTTGTCAACCACTAGAAATAATTTATATGGCAGAAGAAAGTTTGCCGCGTCAGCTAGTTATTACATATAATGGTATAATTTGTAATTGGAGTAGTACCACGGCCTAGCAGATTACCGGCGAGAAGTAGACGTTTCTTATGCTTACTTATCATCTGCTTATGATCTGCGTTTCGTTCGGTGAATGAGGTAACCTCTCAGCAGAGGAGACTCACTCCCTCTCTTCTCTTGACTTCTCTCCTCTACCCCCTCCCTCTCCAAATATCTGCACTGCAAAACTGACGCACCTGCAGCTCCTCTGGTGTTGCAGATGTATGTGGGCATCGGTAATCACTTACCACAGGAGAGCCCCTTGATCGTTTGCCCCCGGTTCCCATAAAAACAACAGAATACCCACTTGAAAAATTTTAAATTGGAATTGTTCTCAGAAAACATCTTAAGAAAATTTTTGTCAATTATATAATAAGTTATGATTTTTATCAATGTTTCTCAATGTTAAACTAATTATAATTTTGTTCTACACTGAAACTGTTTTCCAAGGAAGACACATAATATAAAAAAAATAGCAATTTTAATTACCTACTACAATTCATAATTTTTTTTTTTGGTTCTTTTGAGTCTTCGCCGGTAACTGTAAATCTTAAGTTTGTTTTTCTTTATAATTAAATTGGTAATATTTATTACTTTGCATTTAATAGTTAAGACCTTGGCAGCGATCACATCTCTCGCAATTCTGCCTTAAAATTAGATCCTTACCTATGAAATTAGCGTATTATATAAAAAAAGTAAAAAAACATTTTTTTTTATCAAATTATATATTTAATCAATCAACGTATGTGCCATTATTATCTATGCACTTTCGCCATTTTACAGGTAGTTCATTGATTCCATTGCTGAAAAAATGTTGGGTGCGAAATCAACAAAATATTTTAAAGCGGTTTGGACTGCCTCATTGGAATTGAATTTTTTCCTTGCAAGAAATTATCTAAAATCCGAAAAGGTGGTAATCTGTTGGAGCAAGGTTCAGGGTGTATGGTGGGTGCCGAAGACATTCCAATCGCAGGTTTGCTAACTTAGCGAACGTCTGTCGTACGCTAGACGCATTGTCATGAAGCAGCAGTGGGCTAGAGCAATTGACCAGTCTCGGTTATTTAACGGCTAGCTTTTCCATCATGTTTTGCAATCGTAGACAATACAAATCTGCCGTAATCGTCTGACCAGATCTTAGGAAGCTGTAGTGTATGACACCGGCACTAGTCCACCAAACACTCACCACTACCTTTTTCTGAGTCAACTTTCGCTTAGGAAAGGATTTAGCCCGTTCTTCTTGGTGATTAATCACTGTGATTAGCGATTCCGAATGTCGTAGAGTATCCGTTTTTTACCACAAATAACGCTATGATTTCAGAAAATTCCCTCGTTATTGTGACGGTTGAGTAATGTAACGCAGCACTCAATGCGCGTTTGTTGCGGTACCCACTTCTCTAACTTTTTCGCTTTTTCAATTCGTTTCAAATTAATTAAAATTGTTTTATCGCTTACACCGAAGCCTGCCCCTAACTCTGACACGGTTTACTATAGATCCGCTTCCACGATCACCTATAATTCTTCATTGTCAACTTGGGTCTTCGGCCGTCCGCGGGGTTTATTTTGGAGGTCAAAGTCTCCAGATCGAAAACTTCGGAACCAAAAACGTATCGTGTTTTTTTTTACAGTATCTTCGCCACACACATCATTAATCCTTCGAGCTGTTTCTACAGCGCTGGTGCCACGGTGGAACTCATATTCATAAATACCGCGATATTTCATGTTTTCCGTTTTGTTAACAGAAGGATGTCAAAGAAAAATATGACTTGAAAACAAATGAATCTCTAAATTCGAAACAAAAATACAGAAGTTTAAATTTGAAATACATTTGAATTTGAAATTCCTAACCAAACGCCAGATTATTTGAGATCAATGTGGCGAATTAGACAATACGTCAATTTCATATGTAAGTACCTAATACTTTATCTATTTTAGTTTTAGTTTGTTTACACTTTATGGCGTTCACCTTAATAATAAGGATAACAAAGGAAGGACTTAAAAATGGAATGCCTTTTATAAAAAGGTTCATGACATACATTTCTCTAATCAGAATAAAGTAAATATCAAAAAATTAAGATAATTCAATCATAATATAAATAGTATTATTGAATTACAATATCATTCAAATAAATAATGAGTAATAATATAATATTAACAATAACAGAAAATATATTAAAATATATCGGCTACTTTCATAAAAAGTACGTACATACACATACGTACATATATACATATATATTAGCATTGTATTAAATAACTACTATGCGCAATACTATGTACACTTTTAGGATTTTAAAGAACTTAGTAGGTATTTTCTAACGTCTTCGGGCAAGGAATTCCAAAGAATTGTAGCTTGAACGGTAAAAGAATTTCCATTTACAAGACGAAAAAAAATCCTGATCATAAGTTGATCCTTAAGATAAGAAGGAAAATTCATGAAAAATCATTTAAGATAAAAAGAGAACAAGTAGAATTCTAGAATTACGTCTGTTAGATTGTGAGTCATTTAAAATAATAATGGTAGTGATAGATGTGTCTATATGCTTTCATAATACAGCCGTTTATAAAATAATTGTATCATACAATTGTTTTATAAACGCTTTAGCTCATATAGGAGATCTTTGTTCAGATCGGTAATAGCTGGACCAACCACTATAGCTTGACATTTCAATGGATTAACAGAAACACTACAGCGCGACGACCAGTAACATACTTTTAAATTGAAATCTAAAGAAGCAATCGCGTTGTGAATTTACCAATTTCAGCACTGCATATTTACACATAAATCTTCAAGTCGTGAGCGTTCATATGATATGAACAGTCAGTCCTGAAATAACAGTAAGAGAACATAAAAAAAATAAGCGAGAAAATATATCGCCTTGTGGTACGCCAGAGTCATGATCAGCCCACTGCGACAATTTTCCTCCCTCGGAGACCGATTTTATTGACGCCCGCGAAGATAAGAAGAGAACCATTCCAAGGACGGAGAAGTGAATCGATAATGGGACAAGATTGCAAGATCTTGGTCGACTGTTTTAAAAACAATAAGCACTGTATCCTACTCTATCTTACTTACCCATATACACTCGTATTACATCATTGGTTTTGTACCCTATTGTCATTTTATGGATAACTGGTTACTTCCAGATTTATTGTTGACAATCGACAAGAATCGCCTAATTTTTAATCCTAAAGTTTTTTTTTCTCACAATATAACGTTGTCTTTGTCTTGATAATTCCTCAAAGACGACGAAAGTATCGAGAGGGAACTGACTACGGGGACTACCTTGACAACCATAAACATAGTATACACCTCAAAGTGACAAATCAAAGTACAAACAAACTAATACTTTGTAAAGGTTATTGAGGGAACCAGTATTTTTAGTTACAACAGTTCACTTTTGTTGCAATACTGGCCGTACGGCCAGCCTTGTTCTGAGTTACTTGCACACTTAATGTTAAACTACTCAATGACCGTATTAGAATGTTATCGTTCTCAAAAATCACAACACAATTCCACATACCCTCGTTTTATCGGTCACGAGTAGGCAGAAGTGTCGATATTTCTAAGTGTCAAAGAATAACATAAACTCACTGATAGTTGGAGCACCTGCTCGTGATGAAAATTGTATAGTTCTTTATATATTATAACTATAGAAAATCTATTGTTACATACATCAAAAATGATGTCATCAAAACTTGTAAGTCCTGCGCCGCTTTTCTGATCCCATGTGCATAAGTACACAAATGGGCTTCTTATCATCTTCATCATCTGTTTATAGAACACTTGCGGTGGCCTTAGGCCTCTTCGAATGAGAGGATTTGCCATATCCGCACCGCTTAACGATCGCAGGACCAGACGCCTCGCACTTTATTATTGTTGCCCGTCATCGGTGTATGACATGTGATGGCAGCGTAAGAAAATCGTATACTTCCTTTCTTCTCGAGTCCTGAGAAAGAGGAAAGGCCTTAAAAACAGACAGCTCACGGAGTAGCCATATCAAAAAACGCCAGCGGTCTCTCGAACTCGTTTAGACATGAAAACACTGTTGTTTTTATCACTAATTTTATATAAATTTTTTCGAAAATCAATCCGTGTAAATTCTGCGTACCTATTTCTAAATCCAGTTAAGTTTTTTATATTTCTAAAAAGTTACTTGACACACAAAATACATCATTTACCGGGCTCGTTACACAAACAAAGCACCGTCTTCCGTATTTACTACGAATTGTTAAGGTTACAACAAAAAACATAATCGATGCATCGTGTTTAAGCATTCGCGGTTGTTTAGAATTAGTTATGCGATTAGTGTCCCATGCGCTGATAGCATAATAAGAGCTAGCGATAAATCATTTGGCCCAGCAACATACTAACATATAGTGTAGGTACGATTGACGAAAATACTTAACGTATTATTTAAATACGTTGACGTATAAAGAATGACTGTTTAATAACGGAAGTCTACACTTAAATTTTTTTTTATTTCTAATTACAAATATCTTAATTTTTTTTCTAATTAAATTTCATTCATTATTTTTTAACAAGTACCTAATAATTCATAATAGTAATAAGCTTTCTTTCTTTCTTTTCCACAGTCTAACCGTGCAAATTTGTGGTACTTAGTGCTATTTTATTCTATTATACAGTAAATAAATAAATTAAACAAAATTAACTATTAAAAGTCAAGTCCCATAATAACTCAAAATAGAATGGATGACTCGTGCCGTGTTGTAATGGCGCAGGTATCAGCCACCCCTTTTAATAATAGTCATGACAATCTACGGCAGCAAACTCTGCTCGGCAAAAAAAAAAGCTTTTCTCCCGCAACGTTCTTTCTACTAAAGAGGCGATAAGTGGGTTGCGGAAGCTCGTTTGGCTAAGTAGAGACGTGGCAATGGGAGATTCGTTATCGTTATGAGTTAAATGTGTTTTTTTTTATAAATACTCCACAAATTATATATCATGATCATCATCATCACCATTTAAGCCTATCACAAGTCCACAGCTGAGCTTACACCTCACCACACGGTAACACCGTACAGATGTTGGACTTTTATGACCATTAGTCGCCTTTTACGACAACCATGGTCAAACTGGGTTGCCGCTATTCTTTACTTCCGACAGCCACACGGAATTCCGACAGTCACACAGATTTATGTCTAAAATATTGTTGCAGAATAAATTACATCAGGCCAAATCTAAAATTTTAAAAGAACTTTATAAATGCACAATACACAGAAGTTTTAAACAGCTATATTTAGATAAACAGTTTGGCACAGACGTTAACTTTTAAATGCTCAATTCTGTGCTTCGTCTGGCATAATGTCTTAAACTAATGATCAACACCTAGGTTAACCGCAAATTGTTATACTGGCCTTCTTTCCCATCGCGACGCAGACGAGGTCGCCGCGCCGCTTTGTTGATGCTTCAATTCTGATGGCGATGGTATCCTTACGTCACAGCTTGTACGGTGAATAAATACATAAACAAAAATAAAGCGCGCAATTCGGCGGCGCGTTTATCATACATAAGGAATTAAATTCCGTCGGCACTGGCGTGTACAGACGCAAGTTATTTTCTTAAAGTATAAAATTATTTTATTTTCATTTTGGATATCGGCCACGATAGCCGAGTGGTTACGGGATCTGCCTTCACATCAGGAGACTCTAGTTCGATCTCCTATATGGAGGTCTAGTACCAAGGAGTTTTATTGAAAATAATGTACGACATATACATTCGTTGACCTAATAATGATACAAATCGAAAATAGTGTTTAAACACAAAGACGACGCCAGGTTCGCCAACCTTACCTTATTTTAAAAAAGCTCTGTTGAAAAGTGGGTTGAAAGGACTAAATAAGCCAAGAGCTCTGACCAAAATCTTAAAAAAGCTCACACGACCCTATACCATATACTGACATCGTAATAGCTTTATTTTCTGTTTTAATGAGCTAAGTCAAACAGCATTGTTTAATCATCATTATTATTTTGAGATGAAATTTCAAAAAGTGAGTAATATGTATTTAAATAAAAAATACTGTGACACAAATTGTTAAATTGTTGCTTTACCTGAAACTATTATAATCGTCTAGACAATATGTATTCTGTGAGACATAAAAAGTGCTCAAAAGCAGCTTTGACTTGTTACATTATAATTAAAGCACACATGAATAAGGCATGTAAATCTAAAGCAGTCATTTATGTGTATAATTGTATATTATACTATTTAAACTCTTTATACTAAAGTAATTTAAATGCTTTAATGATAATGATGTTTATAGGTCACATTATCAGACAGCACTTTCAGCATCAGAAGGAATTAATTATTTAGGCAGTATTATTATTCTTAGTTTATAGGTTTATCTTAGGTCTTTACCTATGAAATTGCCGTTCTTCAATACTGGCCATTTCAAATCAAAATATATTTTATTTGGCTAAGAATTCTAATTTCAATTAATTTTATTTTAAAAACATGGAAATCTTTTTCCAAAAGTAGTCATTTATTTATTGATTAGTGTTACATTTTAATCGCATTTCAATCTTTTTCGTCATCATGGATACGTTAAAAATTCGAGTAATTATGGAATTTGAGTGCCGTCGTGGCAGCAACGCGGCACAAGCGGCACGCAACATCAACGACGTTTACGGAGCTAAAACTACAAACCAACGCACCACCTGTTATTGGTTTGCTCGCTTCCGTTCTGGAAATTTCGACCTGAAAATAGAACCTCGCGGTCGTCCGAAGACTTTGGTCGACAATGACGAATTAAAGGCGATTGTCGAAGCTGATGATACACAATCTACGCCTGAATTAACAGCAGCTTTCGACGTTAGCGTCAAAACAATATTGGTCCATTTGTGTCAAATTGGCAAGGTAAAAAAGCTTGACAAATGAGTGCCCCACGAACTCAATGATCGCCAGCGAGAAGTACGCGTCGAGACGTGCCTTGCACTGCTCAACAGACACACAAATGAAGGAATTTTGAACCGCATTGTTACCTGCGATGAAAAATGGATTCTGTTTGATAACCACAAGCGCTCAGCAAGTTGGTTGGCACCTGGTTCAGCACCTAAACAATGCTCTAAACGAAAACATACCCTAGAAAGTGATGGTCACTGTTTGGTGGTCTAGCGCTGGTGTGATTCATCACAGCTTCTTACCAAACAGGGTGAGCATTACTGCAGATGTGTACTGTGGAGAACTGAACACAATGATGGAGAAGCTGGCACATCTCCAAACAGCATTGTTTAATCATCATTATTATTTTGAGATGAAATTTCAAAAAGTGAGTAATATGTATTTAAATAAAAAATACTGTGACACAAATTGTTAAATTGTTGCTTTACCTGAAACTATTATAATCGTCTAGACAATATGTATTCTGTGAGACATAAAAAGTGCTCAAAAGCAGCTTTGACTTGTTACATTATAATTAAAGCACACATGAATAAGGCATGTAAATCTAAAGCAGTCATTTATGTGTATAATTGTATATTATACTATTTAAACTCTTTATACTAAAGTAATTTAAATGCTTTAATGATAATGATGTTTATAGGTCACATTATCAGACAGCACTTTCAGCATCAGAAGGAATTAATTATTTAGGCAGTATTATTATTCTTAGTTTATAGGTTTATCTTAGGTCTTTACCTATGAAATTGCCGTTCTTCAATACTGGCCATTTCAAATCAAAATATATTTTATTTGGCTAAGAATTCTAATTTCAATTAATTTTATTTTAAAAACATGGAAATCTTTTTCCAAAAGTAGTCATTTATTTATTGATTAGTGTTACATTTTAATCGCATTTCAATCTTTTTCGTCATCATGGATACGTTAAAAATTCGAGTAATTATGGAATTTGAGTGCCGTCGTGGCAGCAACGCGGCACAAGCGGCACGCAACATCAACGACGTTTACGGAGCTAAAACTACAAACCAACGCACCACCTGTTATTGGTTTGCTCGCTTCCGTTCTGGAAATTTCGACCTGAAAATAGAACCTCGCGGTCGTCCGAAGACTTTGGTCGACAATGACGAATTAAAGGCGATTGTCGAAGCTGATGATACACAATCTACGCCTGAATTAACAGCAGCTTTCGACGTTAGCGTCAAAACAATATTGGTCCATTTGTGTCAAATTGGCAAGGTAAAAAAGCTTGACAAATGAGTGCCCCACGAACTCAATGATCGCCAGCGAGAAGTACGCGTCGAGACGTGCCTTGCACTGCTCAACAGACACACAAATGAAGGAATTTTGAACCGCATTGTTACCTGCGATGAAAAATGGATTCTGTTTGATAACCACAAGCGCTCAGCAAGTTGGTTGGCACCTGGTTCAGCACCTAAACAATGCTCTAAACGAAAACATACCCCTAGAAAAGTGATGGTCACTGTTTGGTGGTCTAGCGCTGGTGTGATTCATCACAGCTTCTTACCAAACGGGGTGAGCATTACTGCAGATGTGTACTGTGGAGAACTGAACACAATGATGGAGAAGCTGGCACATCTCCAAACAGCATTGGTCAATCGCTCGTCTCCACTGCTCCTGCACGACAACGCGCGACCCCATACTGCACAGCAGACGGTCTCCAAGTTGCAAGAACTGGGGTTGGAAGCTCTCCGTCATCCGCTCTACTCACCAGACCTTGCGCCTACAAACTACTACTTTTTCCAGAATTTGGATAACTTCTTGGCGGGAAAAAAATTCATTACCCGAGAGGCAGTACAAAATGCCTTTGAAGAATTTGTTGCCTCCCGTCCAGCTGATTTCTTTAAGAAGGGCATCAATAAACTGCCACTGCGTTGGCAAAGATGCATTGATTGCATGGGTGATTACTTTGATTAAAACAACCCAAAATATACATGAAAAAAAAAGGTTTATTTTCTTTTATACAAAACGGCAATGTCATAGGTAAAGACCTAATATTATTATTCTCTATCTTGAGAACAGGTCTTTTATGTAAAATACTTGTTCTGAAAATGGAGAAGGTAAGGATACCATAATAGATTAACAAATACCCTGAACCAAAAAAATACTATTATACTTTATATTACTTTAATATAAACTAGCACGTCAGTCATTGTTCTACCCTTTCCGGTAAATGACTTGATGAGATTGATTTTTTTAATTACTTAATTACTCGACCACAGCGCCACCCATCGGGTCCCGAATTTATGCTTTTCTTTTTTTGACACTTAAACCATTCAGTCATTTTGGTCCATAAATACAGAATGTGTTGATAATTTGACCACAGCGCTACCTAGCGGATCTTAGCATCGTCCTACATCGTCTCGACAAAATATTGTGCAAATACGACCTCAGTCGTTAAGCCGTTCAGAAGTTACATGATCACTGGGGCCTGTATTGCATTGCCATAGTCATATTATCATTTATATGATCTTAAATATGATCATATTATATTACGACATGCAATCAGTTAAGTAAAATAATAAATAAATATAAGATAATGTAATAGGTACTGGTCTAACAGACGCACCATATATATATATATATATATACATAATCATATGTATATATAATATATATAAATATATAATCACACAGTTGTTTACGTGTATTTGATTTTATGATTAACTGGCTGGCTCAAGAAGACGTTGTTCAGCCAGGTGACGCGATGAAATTTATTTACAATTCGACTAAAGCGCCACCTTTTTCGTCTAGATTTTATAATTTTATTTTTTGCACCTAAACTCGTTTACACTACTCTGTTACAGGCATAATATTACATTTGTTGGCTCAAACTACACCCTTTGCCACAGGTATTGTCGCACCTAAAATTTTTCATGCTGTATGAGATTCCATTCAATCCTTGAACGTATGTCCTTTTTGTACCGAGTAACATTTTCCTGATTACGTTCCTAAATAATTAATAGAAAAAAAAGATACAACAACTAAATGACCTTGGGGAAAAAACCGACAGTCTATTAGGAACAGTATTAGTTTTAATAGTCTTCTTATTATTATTGGGAAGGTTTTAGTGCTTGCAAGAGTTCAGCAAGCTTCAATGCAAGTTGTGGAATTCACAAAACTTAGTAATATTTCAATGTTAATTAGACAAACCGGTCTTTTACGATATTTTCTTTCACTGCTGAACAGGTGATAAATCAGCACTTAAAACTCCATTACACTATTTTAGCGGCGTCAGGCCGTAAAATCGAATACAGGCCAGTCTTGTGGAATAAAATTTAAAGTAAGCGTCGTACCCCTGAGCGACTCACAGTTAAACCTCTCCAAATACTTAATTAGTTCTAATAATTTGTTTCAAAATATTAATTGGCTTTCTTTTATTGATAAATTAAAGCGCCTGGTGTGTCCAAGGTGGGGCAACTATTGCGGAATACGAACGATAACTAAGGCTACTTTTTTTGTATCACGTGAGGGAAAGGTGCTCGTACCAACCAGTCGCCGAAGGCAGTGACTGGTTATGTCGGGATCAGTATTGAAGATTCGGATTTACCCCCACGATTTAGATAAAATACGCTGTTGGCCCGGTGGCCTTTACAGCTTCGGCTGTAAAACTCGCGAGCAGGAGGCTCATGAGTAATATAAAATTTGAAGAGCAACGACGCTGCATTGTAAGCGGGACGTTCGGCGCAGCGACGCTGGCTGCTTCTGTACTGTGCTCTGACCCCTGTCAATGAAAAGATTGACAACTAGAGGAGGACCCGCGGCAACCCAAGGGCATCTCATAGGGATGTGCGAGACCTCAGCTTAGGTTACCATCGATAAGTCGACAGATAAGGAGTGAGTCGATTTTTAGAAACCGCTTTGTGCACGGTAAATCTCGTATAGGCTGTGAATCAGGAACACGCGTTCGCTGGCGAATAAGGGAGGGTTGTACAGGGTACACGATTTGTGTGTGTTGTGTAATGTGTACGGGGGAAGTGACCTCGAATGCGAATTTTGTCATCATCGTCGAAGAGTCCATCTTTGGGGCACCTTTTAACAGGTGGGATTAGGCGTGCTGGTGAGTAGTTACCCAGCGCTGCCACTAACGGATTCGAGTGATCTTTTATTCTCTCGAAGGATCTTTTACAGTTTTCTTTGAATAGGGCTGCCATGGAAGGCAGGTTTAAGTCGCGGTGTAAGTTTACATGCCCGGCGCATAACACGATTTTGGATCACAAGTCGTGCTTTAGGACATGAGCGAATACTACTTGCGGAAGACATGATGGGCCGTATGCAAGTTTTAAATAAGTGCATCTTAGTAACAATTTGCTGCAACTATTCGTAAGGGTAAGGAGGCAGCTGGATATGAATGCTGCCTCATCCCTTATGGTTTTAATGTATTTCTTGAAGTCTAGTTTACGGTCTAGGGTGACTCCAACGTATTTGACATTACGGGTCTGTCGAAAAGGGGAATATGTGGAAGAATTTATTTGTGTTTTAATTGTGGTACGTTTAGGGACTTTTCTTCTTGTGAACAAGTGAACCTTGCTATTTTACGAATTTAAAACGATTCTCCATCTCCTAAATCATATAATCTACCGTCCAATCATTTATTGGTACGTCAAGCCTTGAAGCTCCGCCACTATGCAATTTTTGTGCTTCTCAAATCAAAGCGGAAGCTTCATTAAAAATTAGAAAGTTCAATATCACAGTTCAAAGAATTAACCCTTAAATACCTGAAGTTTTAAATTTGATACCGAGGTTATAAATCGCATTGGGAACCTACAATCGATTTTATTTTAATATTAGGCTGTTTACATGTAACCTTTGACTGATAATCTTCAAGTTAGAAAACAAAAACAAACGTAAAGTGTCGAAAGATGACAAACAATATGACATTTCGGTTTCCCGCCGCATTGAATGGGTGACATAGTTTTACAAAAGTTTCGCTTATTAATTTCATTGATTTTTAAATTTTTTTGTAAATTAAAAACACTTGTGCGATAGGTGAGTATCTTATTTTATTATGATTTTTATTTTTTCTTTCATCTGCTTTGCTTGAAGAAAAACTTGATGTTTTGTAAGTATCAATTTTGATACTACAGGCATTCTGGGCTGTTTGAATCCGCCTTACTTACCTACCTGTTTTGGTTCAATTTCTGACTGATTTTAGTATTGTTTCATGTTTATACGCTTGGTTTGGTGTTGGAATGAATGTGCTTAGCCTTTACTTAACTGTATATTATAATTGAAAATGAAGCCGGATGATATTGAGGCTATGTTACGGATGCTAGAAAATGGTGAAAATTCTGAGGATGAGGCCAGTTAAAATGAAGATGATATTGATCTTTGTTGAAATTATTAAAATTCCTTGTAGAAGAATCAAACAAGTATCCGATCCAAAAATCCTAACTTCACAGAAGTTGTGACTCTCTTAGAATTACGTAAATTTTTGGCATTCTTATTTTCACAAGTGTTTATCATTATCCGAGCGTGAGATCGTACTGGTCGAATAAATCAAAATTTGAACCAATTGCCCGGACCATGAATCGGAACAGGTTTGATAAGATTATAAGTATTTATAAGGCTTAATATTAACATAACCTTACCTTTAATTCAGTTTGGTCAAATTTATTTGTTTTCCTTAATTCCTTGAAAAATTTACTAAAACGTGAATTAGGGAGAATGATTATATCAGAATTTAAGAGTCATATAAGAGCACAAGCAAGATCAGTGGTATAGTCATATAATGGCAGACTACAGGTGGACAATACAAGAATCTTACAATACAAGGTTTCTAAAATATATAAAAATATCGTTTTAATTTATTTTACTATTTTTCCTCATTAGTAAACACAGTAAAGGGTACATTTATATATTTTAAATTTGATTTAAAAATCAGGCTTTTAAGGGTTAAGGAGAAGGCTTGTATTTTTGATGTAGAACGTTTAATAAAAATGTCGGTCGGTTTAATGTCACTGTCAGTGCTCAGGCTCTGTGTCAATGTCAATTCACCTACTAAGCAAAGTGGTGATGTCATTTTTGTGGAAGTGGAATAATGAAAAAAGAAAATTATTTGTGTCACCTTGGTAGTTCCTCTAATAAATATAAGCCCACAAGTATTGAAGTTATTAGAGGTTCATACATAGTAGTTCTTTCAACACACAATGTGACTGGTGGTGTGCTGGTCGCTGTCTTAGTATCATATTATCAAATCATATTGTGTAAGTTTCAAAAAGCTCATTGGTACAATCCTTCACATACTGGATCTAACTTGAGTCTCATGATTCACCCGCAGATAACTACTCTGCTATTGTTGCTTCTATTTGCATTAAAAGTTAGATATAAAATAAAATAAAATAAAATAAAATAAAATAAAATAAAATAAAATAAAATAAAATAAAATAAAATAAAATAAAATAAAATAAAATAAAATAAAATAAAATAAAATAAAATAAAATAAAATAAAATAAAATAAAATAAAATAAAATAAAATAAAATAAAATAAAATAAAATAAAATAAAATAAAATAAAATAAAATAAAATAAAATAAAATAAAATAAAATAAAATAAAATAAAATAAAATAAAATAAAATAAAATAAAATAAAATAAAATAAAATAAAATAAAATAAAATAAAATAAAATAAAATAAAATAAAATAAAATAAAATAAAATAAAATAAAATAAAATAAAATAAAATAAAATAAAATAAAATAAAATAAAATAAAATAAAATAAAATAAAATAAAATAAAATAAAATAAAATAAAATAAAATAAAATAAAATAAAATAAAATAAAATAAAATAAAATAAAATAAAATAAAATAAAATAAAATAAAATAAAATAAAATAAAATAAAATAAAATAAAATAAAATAAAATAAAATAAAATAAAATAAAATAAAATAAAATAAAATAAAATAAAATAAAATAAAATAAAATAAAATAAAATAAAATAAAATAAAATAAAATAAAATAAAATAAAATAAAATAAAATAAAATAAAATAAAATAAAATAAAATAAAATAAAATAAAATAAAATAAAATAAAATAAAATAAAATAAAATAAAATAAAATAAAATAAAATAAAATAAAATAAAATAAAATAAAATATTAGTCCAGAGGAACAGACTGGGCAAGACTTGCAAGTTGCAAGATAAAAAGTTTTGAAGTCACAAAACTTAGTAATATTTCAATGTTAATTAGACAAACCGGTCTTTACGATATTTTCTTTCACTGCTGAACAGGTGATAAATCAGCACTTAAAACTCCATTACACTATTTTAGCGGCGTCAGGCCGTAAAATCGAATACAGGCCAGTCTTGTGGAATAAAATTTAAAGTAAGCGTCGTACCCCTGAGCGACTCACAGTTAAACCTCTCCAAATACTTAATTAGTTCTAATAATTTGTTTCAAAATATTAATTGGCTTTCTTTTATTGATAAATTAAAGCGCCTGGTGTGTCCAAGGTGGGGCAACTATTGCGGAATACGAACGATAACTAAGGCTACTTTTTTGTATCACGTGAGGAAAGGTGTTGTACCAACCAGTCGCCGAAGGCAGTGACTGGTATGTCGGGATCAGTATTGAAGATTCGGATTTACCCCCACGATTTAGATAAAATACGCTGTTGGCCCGGTGGCCTTTACAGCTTCGGCTGTAAAACTCGCGAGCAGGAGGCTCATGAGTAATATAAAATTTGAAGAGCAACGACGCTGCATTGTAAGCGGGACGTTCGGCGCAGCGACGCTGGCTGCTTCTGTACTGTGCTCTGACCCCTGTCAATGAAAAGATTGACAACTAGAGGAGGACCCGCGGCAACCCAAGGGCATCTCATAGGGATGTGCGAGACCTCAGCTTAGGTTACCATCGATAAGTCGACAGATAAGGAGTGAGTCGATTTTTAGAAACCGCTTTGTGCACGAGTAAATCTCGTATAGGCTGTGAATCGGGGAACACGCGTTCGCTGGCGAATAAGGGAGGGTTGTACGGGGTACACGATTTGTGTGTGTTGTGTAATGTGTACGGGGGAAGTGACCTCGAATGCGAATTTTGTCATCATCGTCGAAGAGTCCATCTTTGGGGCACCTTTTAACAGGTGGGATTAGGCGTGCTGGTGAGTAGTTACCCAGCGCTGCCACTAACGGATTCGAGTGATCTTTTATTCTCTCGAAGGATCTTTTACAGTTTTCTTTGAATAGGGCTGCCATGGAAGGCAGGTTTAAGTCGCGGTGTAAGTTTACATGCCCGGCGCATAACACGATTTTGGATCACAAGTCGTGCTTTAGGACATGAGCGAATACTACTTGCGGAAGACATGATGGGCCGTATGCAAGTTTTAAATAAGTGCATCTTAGTAACAATTTGCTGCAACTATTCGTAAGGGTAAGGAGGCAGCTGGATATGAATGCTGCCTCATCCTTATGGTTTAATGTATTTCTTGAAGTCTAGTTTACGGTCTAGGGTGACTCAACGTATTTGACATTACGGGTCTGTCGAAAAGGGGAATATGTGGAAGAATTTATTTGTGTTTTAATTGTGGTACGTTTAGGGACTTTTCTTCTTGTGAACAAGTGAACCTTGCTATTTTACGAATTTAAAACGATTCTCCATCTCCTAAATCATATAATCTACCGTCCAATCATTTATTGGTACGTCAAGCCTTGAAGCTCCGCCACTATGCAATTTTTGTGCTTCTCAAATCAAAGCGGAAGCTTCATTAAAAATTAGAAAGTTCAATATCACAGTTCAAAGAATTAAGGAGAAGGCTTGTATTTTTTGATGTAGAACGTTTTAATAAAAATGTCGGTCGGTTTAATGTCACTGTCAGTGCTCAGGCTCTGTGTCAATGTCAATTCACCTACTAAGCAAAGTGGTGATGTCATTTTTGTGGAAGTGGAATAATGAAAAAAGAAAAATTATTCTCCTAAAAATAACATCCTGAATATGCAACCATGGCGGACCGAATTCGACAGATCGCGCAACGGCTGAAGGATAAAGTACATTTAGTACAAATCAACTCAAATAGTCGTGAAAAAGTCGATCAGTTGATCACCAAGTACGTCCCAGCAACGAAAGTGACTGAATTTGCAGAAAAATTCAAATATGCCACTATGACTAAAAAAGTGCAAGAGTTGGTTTCCAAGTATGAAAAGTTCACAGGTGTTGAAGAGATAATGGCCATACAAAACACAGTTATTGAGGCACAGGTAAATTAATAATGAATTGAATACTTGAAATGATAGAAAAGGAATTAATACACATGTAGGATTTAGTCGTATAATTTAAAAACGTCAATTTAAAAAAAAAGGAAAATTATTTGTGTCACCTTGGTAGTTCCTCTAATAAATATAAGCCCACAAGTATTGAAGTTATTAGAGGTTCATACATAGTAGTTCTTTCAACACACAATGTGACTGGTGGTGTGCTGGTCGCTGTCTTAGTATCATATTATCAAATCATATTGTGTAAGTTTCAAAAAGCTCATTGGTACAATCCCTTCACATACTGGATCTAACTTGAGTCTCATGATTCACCCCGCAGATAACTACTCTGCTATTGTTGCTTCTATTTGCATTAAAAAGTTAGATATAAAATAAAATAAAATATTAAAAAATCTTCCATTAGATTAATAACCTGTGTTATATAATTTTTGATAACAAAGTAGACGTAGTTACACAGTAATAATGAAAATTACAGGAAAGATTTATGGATGCTCAAGAAAGGCGAAGAGACCTGGGTAAGCAGCTAGCTACTATTGAGGCCCGTTTAAAAGAATTGCATGCTGAAATGCAGAACATAATGAAAGGAGATGAAAAATATTTACAGTTATGCACAGAGGAACACAAGGTAACAAAGAAATAGATACAAGCATAACTTATTATTGGCCATTTGATGGTTTTTTTTAATTACATTGGGGTGAAAATCTGGCTAACAGGCCACCTAAAAGAAAGTTGCTACTGCAGCGCATGGACCTGTAAATAACTTCAATTGAAAAAAGTTACAGATTTAACAATGCATCTGTAACTTTGACGGCTAAGATGGAATTCCTCACACCCTGGCTCTATGGAAATTATACAGGCTCTCTATACCTTTCAAACTGGAACACAACAGTTATAACAATGCTGTTTGGTGACAGAAAAGGGTGAGGGGGTAGTACCTACCCAGACAACTCCTAGGCAAAGAAGGAGCTAGTTAAGGTCTAAACTTTTGCAGATAATTGACAGTAAGAAAAAAGTATTAATATCATATATCAGCATCCCTGCTGTTGTGTTAGAAACATTTACTGTAAAACTTAAACTCGTAATGGTTCTTACATTGCGTTTGAGTTGATATAAATATACTGTTACAATAGGTTTTAATAGTGTTCTAAATAGGATTCTAATGGTGACATTAATATAAAACGATTAGTAAGATTATAAGTATTTATAAGGCTTAATATTAACACTTAACCTTACCTTTAATTCAGTTTGGTCAAATTTATTTGTTTTCCTTAATTCCTTGAAAAATTTACTAAAACGTGAATTAGGGAGAATGATTATATCAGAATTTAAGAGTCATATAAGAGCACAAGCAAGATCAGTGGTATAGTCATATAATGGCAGACTACAGGTGGACAATACAAGAATCTTACAATACAAGGGTTTCTAAAATATATAAAAAAAAAATCCTATCTTGAAAACTATACCTTTGCCTGGGGTTGTTGAAATCTTTCTAAAACCACTCATATATGAGTGTTTTGTTCATCAGTATTATAAATTGAATGACATAACCATTATTGAAACATAACAGTATGCCTTCCCAAAGCGAGAGTTAGGAGTATGCAAAAGTTAGACCATTTATAATAATTTAAACATATATGAATTATTTGGTAAGAATATATAAATTACTAAAAAATATAATATCCTTTACTTGATACCAGTTAATTATTCAAGAGCGCGCACTACGCACATTATTCTTCGATGCTGAAAGGGAAGAAAGGGAACTGTTCGCTACCATGTCGGCAGCTGTTAAACTTGGTCACGAACGAGAGCGGGCACATGCCGAACGCAATAAATACTGGTATATTGTTGCTTCTATTTGCATTAAAAGTTAGATATAAAATAAAATAAAATATTAAAAATCTTCCATTAGATTAATAACCTGTGTTATATAATTTTTGATAACAAAGTAGACGTAGTTACACAGTAATAATGAAAATTACAGGAAAGATTTATGGATGCTCAAGAAAGGCGAAGAGACCTGGGTAAGCAGCTAGCTACTATTGAGGCCGTTTAAAAATTGCATGCTGAAATGCAGAACATAATGAAAGGAGATGAAAAATATTTACAGTTATGCACAGAGGAACACAAGGTAACAAAGAAATAGATACAAGCATAACTTATTATTGGCCATTTGATGGTTTTTTTTTTTAATTACATTGGGGTGAAAATCTGGCTAACAGGCCACCTAAAAGAAAGTTGCTACTGCAGCGCATGGACCTGTAAATAACTTCAATTGAAAAAAGTTACAGATTTAACAATGCATCTGTAACTTTGACGGCTAAGATGGAATTCCTCACACCCTGGCTCTATGGAAATTATACAGGCTCTCTATACCTTTCAAACTGGAACACAACAGTTATAACAATGCTGTTTGGTGACAGAAAAGGGTGAGGGGGTAGTACCTACCCAGACAACTCCTAGGCAAAGAAGGAGCTAGTTAAGGTCTAAACTTTTGCAGATAATTGACAGTAAGAAAAAAGTATTAATATCATATATCAGCATCCCTGCTGTTGTGTTAGAAACATTTACTGTAAAACTTAAACTCGTAATGGTTCTTACATTGCGTTTGAGTTGATATAAATATACTGTTACAATAGGTTTTAATAGTGTTCTAAATAGGATTCTAATGGTGACATTAATATAAAACGATTAGTAAGATTATAAGTATTTATAAGGCTTAATATTAACACTTAACCTTACCTTTAATTCAGTTTGGTCAAATTTATTTGTTTTCCTTAATTCCTTGAAAAATTTACTAAAACGTGAATTAGGGAGAATGATTATATCAGAATTTAAGAGTCATATAAGAGCACAAGCAAGATCAGTGGTATAGTCATATAATGGCAGACTACAGGTGGACAATACAAGAATCTTACAATACAAGGGTTTCTAAAATATATAAAAAAAAAATCCTATCTTGAAAACTATACCTTTGCCTGGGGTTGTTGAAATCTTTCTAAAACCACTCATATATGAGTGTTTTGTTCATCAGTATTATAAATTGAATGACATAACCATTATTGAAACATAACAGTATGCCTTCCCAAAGCGAGAGTTAGGAGTATGCAAAAGTTAGACCATTTATAATAATTTAAACATATATGAATTATTTGGTAAGAATATATAAATTACTAAAAAATATAATATCCTTTACTTGATACCAGTTAATTATTCAAGAGCGCGCACTACGCACATTATTCTTCGATGCTGAAAGGGAAGAAAGGGAACTGTTCGCTACCATGTCGGCAGCTGTTAAACTTGGTCACGAACGAGAGCGGGCACATGCCGAACGCAATAAATACTGGTATATTGTTGCTTCTATTTTCGGTAAGTATACTCGTATATTAAGGTGAAGGGCGAAAGGGAGTAATACCATCTCTTATTCCAAATTCCGACTTCATCTGCACGTAGTGCACTGTGGTGACAAACAAACGAGGCTCTTGGTACTGAATGATGGCGGAATATCCATTTGAATTTCCCAAACCTAAATCCCACAGAATAGTGATGGAGAGCAGCATCACTAGTGCGAGGGTACCAATACTGTACTCACGAACCCGGCTTGCCCATTATGGTGAGTATGGGCAATCCTTTCAAGAAGTATAAGCTTTTGCTGGCAATTTCTTGGAGAAGCCTATCTTTAGCAGTGGATAGATAATGTAATGTGGTAGTGTAGTAGAAATATACTCTATATTATATGATAAAAATAAGTTATATGGACCTTTAAGTAGTTATTGCTGCTGTTATTGCTACAATTGGATGCAATACCAATAACTGCACCTGGAACCATTGTGCCATGTTATACACTGCCGACCGTTACTGAGTCTGAGTATATTACTTCTGGTATATATTGGATAAATATTCCACCATATGTTCACCACAACATTTTGTTAAGGTAAACTTTCACTACACAATACGGTACGAGAATGGGGTGAGGAATATTTCTATGCTGCCTTTTAATGTTGTACAGACGACTTTCGTGCATAGTTTCGAGGAAAGTACTTTCTCCAGTCTAACTCATTAGTGTTTTTTTTGTACATATATATGGTTAGGTTTTCTCATTGTAGCAGCATATCGATAATTAATCTAGCACTGCATTAATAGTATTTCAACAAGGTAGATTTCAATAAAGTTCTAAGCAATATCATAGCTAAAAATCAAGTAATCACACATGTCATTAGAGATGACCCTCTAGGACAAACTGAATATGTCACTAACGAGTATATTGAACCAATGGCAATACTTTTTCAGTACTATTTTATACCCATTTTTTAAAAAAGACAAATTTAACGGCTTCTGTTGTTTAAGATACAGTGAACAAACTATATGAATTTTAAGATGCCTCATGATTAATGACTTTCGGCTACATATAATTATTTTATATATAAGTATAATATTATACTTTATTACACAGCAAACTCTAAATAATTTCTTATCAATCAGGTACAGTACTAGGTATAGCAGGCTCCACAATAAATAACCACCTCAAAATGGCAGAGTTCCGCGACATGATGGAGCAACAAATGGCGCGCAGTGCAAGTGTCCTTTACACTATTGCTGGCGGAGGAACAGCCAGCAGGGCTGATATCACAGAGGCTATGAAAACTGAATTTGCTTATCAGGTATATTTATTTCTTAATGTTGCTAAATCATTCAATGGCAATATGAATATGTATGGTGAAAATATCTAGCTTCTACTTTTAGCATCACAAAGGCTGGAAATAGCTGGGATTATAAAAATTCAACTGCGGCCTCCTCTTCTACGTATTATAAGAAGCTGTTAATGGGAAATTAATTGTAGAAATTGCACACAAAAAATGTGTAAGTTAAGCGTAAAGCCTATCCATATTTATGCATAGAAACAACTAGTTCTCGTACCTACCTACTACCTGATAGTACTTACTCAACCGCTGAGATAGTGTATAATTTAACATCATCCCTGTGTCGCTAGAACCCCACTATCTGTTCATAACGTGGAAGAGGGAACCGCCTGTGTGGCGCATATATGACAGTCATTCCATTCATAATGCACATAAATTTCGAAAATGTTTTTGTAGGCAAGGCACTCATATCCTCAACCACTGTTTGATTCAACAAGTTCAGTAACCATTAAATATTAATTTATCTCTACTTCTTAAATGTGTATTATAGTAGAGACCGTTATATCTGTGTACTACGTAGAATGATTTTTTTATTTGCAGGAGCAACTCGCACAAAACCTTCAATTAATGCAGGAGAATATCAATCATCTAGTTAATAAACAATCTTCGTTGATTGGTTAGTAATAAAATCGTTAAATAGTGACTCTTAATAGTGATTTTTCTAAAAGTTTTTTATTGTAAAGAAGTTTGATATGTTACGAAATTAATATACAGTGGTGGTCGTATAATTAGAAACACTACCAATAGTCCTTGACATTATGTAAGATACTTCACCGCAATCGTTTTTGTTTTGAAATTTAACAGTAAAACAATATAAATCCCATTACACGAGTGCAGTTTCAATATTACATTACGGAAAAACATTTAAATCAGTTTTAAGGTATGAACAATAATGGTCAACTAATTAGAAACCACAACAAAAAAAGTATAAAAAATATTTTTTTTTTTAAGTATTAGTAGTTAGTATTGTTATTTACGAAATAGCTACTATCCACAGCCTACCAATAGTTATAATTAGTATTTAGTGGCGTATCCCTTATTTTCAATAACAGCACTGCAACGACGTGGCATTGATTCAATCAATTTCATACATTTTTCTAGGGGGATTGAATTCCATGCTTCAACAAATGCTTCGTTTGACTTTCGAATTGTTCGTTTTGACTGGTGTTACGTTTTGTTTGAGACTCCTTTTAACAATATACCAGAGATTTTCTATCGGGTTTAAATCCGGAATATTTGCTGGCCAGTCTAAAACGGATATACGCTGTTCGCTAAGGAAACATTTGAAGCTATTGGCCGTGTGTTTTGGGTCATTGTCATGCTGAAAGGTCCAAGTTACAGGTAAATGATCGTCCGAGTAGGGAATCATTGTGTGCTCTAAGATATTTCCAAACAATTTAGCTTCCACTAATCTTCGCCGTATCAGTCTTGACGAGGTGTTTCTCGGGTCATCAGGCGAAAAAACTTAATTTTTAATCTGGTTGGAGCCTTTACTTGGGTCTTTTTTAGTAACACGAACGATTAGCGTATCTTCTCTGGGAGAGGATTTTCTTGGCCGAGCCTTTCTAAGAACATTTTCAACAGTCCCATGTGTTTAATAATGATCAATTGCATTAAAAACGTTCTTAACAGAACAATTTAAATGCTCATTTAAGATCTATATGTAAATTAACAATTATTTGCCTAAACAAAATAAAATTTAGTTTAAATTTTGAATTGCCGCCAAAATAATAGAAAAAGCCAAATATGCTTTTTTAAAATGTTTCTAATTAGGCGTCTAAGCGGCCAGTAACGACAAATAAACTCCTATATGTGTAAGACTCATTTTGTGATTAAAAGTAAGATATGTTTTATATTTTTTGCATTTAATGAGTTTTTTATTTATGTCGCTATATTATTGCATGATTATTAATTATTGAATGTGTATATTTTTTACGAACTTTTGTACGTTGAAGTTATACTTTCTTTATTCATAAGAAGTGTTTCTAATTATATGATCACCACTGTTATATATTACAAAAAATTAAAAATAAATGGTTTTTATTTACACACAAGGGGGTAGATGAAGTCACAAGCGTAAAAAAAAGGTAGATTTTCTATAAATTATAGTAATATTTAATAGTATAATTTAATTGTAATAAGTAAAATTTAATAGTAATAAAGTTTATTTTATAAAACTGATTATACAGAGGTTTTTATTCATCCTTTGACTATATCTTTTACTAAAAGTTGAAAATAACATAATTATTATTTATTAAAATATCGTCATCTTTGTTGGACCCTCTTCTGCGTGAAAGTACTTCGCGGTGACCATCAGAACAGCCTTCTGGATCATCAGAATTAAAAAAAAAAATTTTTTTTAAACAATGAAATACTCAATTTTTTTTATTAATTTTCGTTTTTCTTATATTTTAGGCAATTTAAATGGGATAGTATTCTTCATAAAAATATTAATATTTAATAATTATAAAATTATTAAATATTAATATTATTAGTTATTATTAATTTAATTATATTTAGTAATTATTGAATTTCTCGTAAAACGTACATCGGATTACCTTAAAATTATCTAAAATTGGAAGATCGGGGAATATTATCTATCATACTTTAAGAATATGCAAAAAAAAATTGATTTCTTCAAAATTCTAACTCCATCTACCCCCTTAAGCAAAAATTTAAGAATTAATTCTACTATAGCAGATTTTTTTTTCTTTGGAATGTTAGGAAAACTACAATGTTGACTTTATCTTTCAGATCATTTAAACCATCAAGAGCACGTTATAGAAACCCAAATACGGGAACTAAAACGATTGGTTGTCGCCGCGTCGCAAACAAGCGCCAAGTCCGACGCACAGCTAGCCAAAGCGCTTTCCGTCGTTCACCAAGATTTGGATGATGTGGAGAAAGATAAAGATGAACTGCAACACAAAGTCGTCTTAGAACCAAACCAAATATTAACAGGAATAGGCATAATAATATGTGCCGCCATCATTTTTGGCAGCATCGTTGGACGCGTCAGTTGAATTTGCAAAATCGTACATTATGACTTTCGCTTACTTGCTGTGCTATAGGTAACGTCAACCACTTTTTACTATCAATATAGTTTTCACATGATAACATTTCTGGCTATATACTCGTATAGAAAAGACTACATTAAATAGTAAAGTCTGGTGTGTCTGGAGAGCGGGATGTAGTACCGTAATAATGCTTGGGAAGTCTCGACATTCTAGGATGAAAACCCCAGAACATTCCTAGAGTTCAAGACTTTTCTAAATTAACAGAATGGAGTTAATTTTTGGTGAAAAGTAAATGTAATCAAATTACCAATTTTGTAATAATCAATATTTATTGAACACAAAATCAAATTCATACATTTAAAACATTTATTAAAGTCTTAGCAATTTGTATGTTTATATTTTAAAATCCCAGATTAATTTTTTGATTATAAAATCTTATAATTATAGAACAGCCTTACTGAGCCTGTAATGATACTGATCATCAATAATTATCATATCGTCACAATTAGGCATAATTCTCATAACAGATTAATTTTTTTGGTAATAAAATCTTCTGACAATAAAACAGACATAATCATCATACTAATACTAACTTTATAAAATAGCATTTAAAAAAAAATGTGCATTAACAGCTATGTCCGACAATCTGTTTCCGATTTTTGTAATAATGACTCCAGACAAGGACACACTCGTTTTCAACAGATCTAAATTTGATTGTGGTTAAAGCATTTCTAAAAAAAATTTTATTGCGAACGGCGGCAAAAAAGCAAGCGGCTTAACTGATGGTATGTGATTACCAACGCCCATGTACATCTGCAACACCAGAGGAGCTGCGGGTGCGTTGCCGGCCTTTATATATTTTGGGGAAGGGAGGGAGGATGGGAAGTGGGTTTGCGAAAGGGTAGAGTGGGCCTCCGGTTACCTCACTCACAACCGAACAAAACGCACACCTGAAATATCAAACTCAATGCTTACTTCATGAGTATATCAAACCATGATCTTATGTACAAATATGTAGTAACTCTTCAAAATTTTTCATTGTTCATCGGTCACCAAAAACGTTCATTTAAAATACTTCACTGATGATTAAGCGATCAATACTCTGACTTATTATTACCTGGATGGATCTATAGATCGTTTCCGCTCTTGTTTGGTTGGGTTGGGTGCAGGGTAAAACTGAAATATTAATAAATCTCATTGGTCTGGCTAGAAATTTAGTCCTATACAGTGTGCAGTTGGGTTTTGTTCCTGCAGAACAACAAAAGGATGCGTAAAATATCCATTCATTTCATACGTAAATCTTTAACGACTGTTTTATACAGTGCGATTATTATTCTAAAATCGATAAAAAAATAAAAGATTTACATATTATCAGTATTCTTGTCTTGTTATATTCATAAAAATTAAAAATAAATAACACGCATTAGCTCTCAATCCGTCCAGTGTAATAATTGGTCCGAGGTTCAATATCACTTACACTGGTGGTTGAGTGCTATTGTATAATTATTTATGTTCCTTCTTACTTGTGTACTACATTATTTACAATTTCCTAAGAAAAGGTTAAAGTTATTTATTACATAGAACTATTTGTGATTTCAAAAATAGGTATTTTATACTTGGTGTATTGTTTTTACTACTGGAACCGAACAATTTGTGCCGCATTTTGTAAATGTACAAATACAGTATTGAATGTTGCAATTTTTTATTTATTTATATCCTTGCGTTGATAAGATGATCATATAGTCCGTCTGGTCTGAGTAATTTAACAATATAGATAAGTAATATAACTAGTGTATATGGTATGATGGATCTAATAGGTCTTTGAATATTATTATATTTTAAGTATATACTTGGACGTGCAGTTTATATAATATCATAGTTCATTATAATATCCCAGTAACGGAATAGAAATCTGGAACCCGTACAACGGTGACAGTGCCTTCGCTCTGCAGTAGGGTCTTATGCTAAAAGTTTACGCATAGCTCATTGCTGTCTCTAAAGAAATTGCAGGAACACATTTTCGGGTAATTTACTTAAAACTGGCAAGTATAAAATATCTACAATATGTTAAGAGTTCTGAATAACGACGGATCAACATATCTCTTGAAATTGATAACAGTTTAGGAAGTCGTCATTCATGTGAAAATTTCTCTAATTTTATCAAATCTGTTGCGATTCATTGTTTGTACTATGGGTTCAAACTTTGTAATGTTTGACCAGTATGACCGGACACTAGGATAATGATATACACTAGTAAAAATAAGAATTCCAATAAATTTTCGTAATTCTAAGACAGTTACAGGTTCTGTAAAGTTGGGATTCTTTTGGAAGGCATATTTATTTGACTCGTCCACTAGAAATCTCAAAATGTCTTCACCGAAAAATAAGAAAAAAACTGAAATGGAGTGTCTAAGTTCATAATTTCTTGTGAATACTCAGTATTTCCAGCAAACTGGAAAGCATTTTGGACTAAATCCATATTTTTACTCTCCACACTAAGTTTCTAGAGTTGAAAGGTGCAGTTTGCAGGTTGTTCTGGCTGCTGGTTGTAGGAGTTGGGTTTCGTTCAACAGTCTCTAAATTATGTTGCATGTCGGTATCTACGTTTGCTGCAGGCGGATCTGCATCAAGTTTGGGTCAGTGGGAAAATTACCTACATCCTCTTCATCATCTAGCTCCATCAGACGATCTCTTTGGCTCGAATAATAGTCTATGTCATCTTCATTGTCGGTGGAATCGTCTTCGAAATTTCACCATTTTCTAACCGCTTCAATATGTTCTCAATCTCTTCTGGCCGCATTTTGGATAAATTTCTATAATAAATAAAAACAAATAACACGCATTAGCTCTCAATCCGTCCAGTGTAATAATTGGTCCGAGGTTCAATATCACTTACACTGGTGGTTGAGTGCTATTGTATAATTATTTATGTTCCTTCTTACTTGTGTACTACATTATTTACAATTTCCTAAGAAAAGGTTAAAGTTATTTATTACATAGAACTATTTGTGATTTCAAAAATAGGTATTTTATACTTGGTGTATTGTTTTACTACTGGAACCGAACAATTTGTGCCGCATTTTGTAAATGTACAAATACAGTATTGAATGTTGCAATTTTTATTTATTAATTTTCGTTTTCTTATATTTTAGGCAATTTAAATGGGATAGTATTCTTCATAAAAATAAAAATAAATAACACGCATTAGCTCTCAATCCGTCCAGTGTAATAATTGGTCCAAGGTTCAATATCACTTACACTGGTGGTTGAGTGCTATTGTATAATTATTTATGTTCCTTCTTACTTGTGTACTACATTATTTACAATTTCCTAAGAAAAGGTTAAAGTTATTTATTACATAGAACTATTTGTGATTTCAAAAATAGGTATTTTATACTTGGTGTATTGTTTTACTACTGGAACCGAACAATTTGTGCCGCATTTTGTAAATGTACAAATACAGTATTGAATGTTGCAATTTTTATTTATTAATTTTCGTTTTCTTATATTTTAGGCAATTTAAATGGGATAGTATTCTTCATAAAAATAAAAATAAATAACACGCATTAGCTCTCAATCCGTCCAGTGTAATAATTGGTCCGAGGTTCAATATCACTTACACTGGTGGTTGAGTGCTATTGTATAATTATTTATGTTCCTTCTTACTTGTGTACTACATTATTTACAATTTCCTAAGAAAAGGTTAAAGTTATTTATTACATAGAACTATTTGTATTCTTCAGAAAAAGAAAATATATCAAATTTATATTCAACAAAACTTTTAGTAAAATGTGTTTACTTGTTCACTTTGCCGCGCAAGTAATATGTCACAGATAAAATAAAACAATAATGACATTTGTTTTTTTTTTAATTTCGTTGGATAGAATACTATACAACAGTAAAATACATACAGCCAACATATAAAAAAAAACTAATAGTAATGTGAATATTCGGTTTAAAATATTAGTATCAAAATTGAAACTCTAGGTTATTAAGGGTTAACTGATGGTATGTGATTACCAACGCCCATGTACATCTGCAACACCAGAGGAGCTGCGGGTGCGTTGCCGGCCTTTATATATTTTGGGGGAAGGGAGGGAGGATGGGGAGAGTGGGTTTGCGAAAGGGTAGAGTGGGCCTCCGGTTACCTCACTCACAACCGAACAAAACGCACACCTGAAATATCAAACTCAATGCTTACTTCATGAGTATATCAAACCATGATCTTATGTACAAATATGTAGTAACTCTTCAAAATTTTTCATTGTTCATCGGTCACCAAAAACGTTCATTTAAAATACTTCACTGATGATTAAGCGATCAATACTCTGACTTATTATTACCTGGATGGATCTATAGATCGTTTCCGCTCTTGTTTGGTTGGGTTGGGTGCAGGGTAAAACTGAAATATTAATAAATCTCATTGGTCTGGCTAGAAATTTAGTCCTATACAGTGTGCAGTTGGGTTTTGTTCCTGCAGAACAACAAAAGGATGCGTAAAATATCCATTCATTTCATACGTAAATCTTTAACGACTGTTTTATACAGTGCGATTATTATTCCTAAAATCGATAAAAAAATAAAGATTTACATATTATCAGTATTCTTGTCTTGTTATATTCATAAAAATAAAAAATAAATAACACGCATTAGCTCTCAATCCGTCCAGTGTAATAATTGGTCCGAGGTTCAATATCACTTACACTGGTGGTTGAGTGCTATTGTATAATTATTTATGTTCCTTCTTACTTGTGTACTACATTATTTACAATTTCCTAAGAAAAGGTTAAAGTTATTTATTACATAGAACTATTTGTGATTTCAAAAATAGGTATTTTATACTTGGTGTATTGTTTTTACTACTGGAACCGAACAATTTGTGCCGCATTTTGTAAATGTACAAATACAGTATTGAATGTTGCAATTTTTTATTTATTTATATCCTTGCGTTGATAAGATGATCATATAGTCCGTCTGGTCTGAGTAATTTAACAATATAGATAAGTAATATAACTAGTGTATATGGTATGATGGATCTAATAGGTCTTTGAATATTATTATATTTTAAGTATATACTTGGACGTGCAGTTTATATAATATCATAGTTCATTATAATATCCCAGTAACGGAATAGAAATCTGGAACCCGTACAACGGTGACAGTGCCCTTCGCTCTGCAGTAGGGTCTTATGCTAAAAAGTTTACGCATAGCTCATTGCTGTCTCTAAAGAAATTGCAGGAACACATTTTCGGGTAATTTACTTAAAACTGGCAAGTATAAAAATATCTACAATATGTTAAGAGTTCTGAATAACGACGGATCAACATATCTCTTGAAATTGATAACAGTTTAGGAAGTCGGGTTCTCCAGTACCTAGTAGTGATGTATGTAGGTGGGTCAAAGAATAAGAATGCTATATTGTGTTGTATAAATTTGAAGTCGGGTATGGCTTTTCCGGTGCAGAGATTAAAAGATGCTACAACAATTTTATGATTTGATCACGCACTCGAGAAATGAATATTATGAGTGTCTAGCATACTTAGCAAACGATTCCCGGTACTTTTGGAAGTCAAAACAATTCGGAATATTCATATTTTTGCAAAATGTTCGAAATCGCTATCTTTCCTACTGTACAAAATTTTGTGTTTTACTAGACGGTGTAAGCTATGGTTGATCGAAACCAAGCTTCAGGTAGTGATTGAAAGCCTTTTATCTAAAAACTTGTTCCACACCATACCGATAGACACATATAGTGAAATGTGCAGAATATCCCGATTTTCTTCGTTGGAATAACCGTTGCGTTTAATCCCTCTCTTCTTGAGGCGAAGGTAGGAATTAGGGAAATTCACAATATATAGTTCTTAACCGGAATATTTAATGCATATAGCGTTTTTTTTAGTCTTACGTGAGGGAAAGGTCACACCTACCACTCACCGACGGCGGTGACAGGTTACGACGGGATCAACAAATAAGTTGTTGGACCGAGTAAAACCACCACGGTAGATTGGTTGTTGGTCCACGGCCACTGTTTTGGCACGGTGGCCTCGACAGCCTAAGCTGAAGAGACGAGCGAGTAGAAGGCCTGCAAGATAGATTATTATAGCGTTTTCGTGTCAACATATACTCTTAGAATTGAAGCTCAGACGACACATGGAGAAACTATAAAATAAACCATAAGACTTTTGGCGCGAACTTTCTAGTTTCTTCGAACTGTTTAATTTTTACAGAAACGTCATATTACAACACTAAACTCAGTATTTCCACGTTAGGTTTTGGTCTTGTCTGGTGGATTTTTAGACATTTTAGTAGTTCACTGGATTTAAAGACGGTAACGTACAGCGTTGCCAGAGCGTTAACTTTATCGCGTTAGTCCCGTGTTACACAATTCAATAAGAAACTATTCCTAGAGGAATATAATAATTTAAACTAAAGATTACAAACGAAAAAATTTTGTGAAACGGAACGCAGCCAAGCTAGAAAAACTGATATCTGATCTCACTCTCATTCTTCTCTCACTCACAGAAAAAGCGAAGAATAATGTAGCTGTATATACTATATGCACCCACGCCGTACACCGGTACTACCTAGGAATGAACCTCCGATAACAAACGACAAACAAGATCGTGAATCGGGATTACGATAAGTGCTAAAGTTTCTTGATCAACTAATTCAATTTACATAATTAATGGCGATTTTGAAAGTTTCTTTATAATTATGAGATAACCTATGCGTCTAAGTGATACGACGGTAACACACAGAGTACCTTGTAGCACTGCTGTGGTCAGCATTGCCAGATGGTTATATTTCTTACATTTTTCATAACTTACCACCCTTTTCTTGACGTAAATAATATTTTAATAATTATATTAGCTTTTTTTTTTAAAAAAACTAAATTTATTACTTCAAATAATTAGCTAACGCACGCCAATCAGCAGCGCCATCTCTGAGATACTATTTACATTTATTATCTAAAGTATCCCAAGAACGCATAATTATATGAAATTAAATACGTTCGTTGATGCGTTATTTTATTTGAGCGGAGTACCCATACTTCGTAGCATGTCTTACAAGTCAGGACAAGATTACAACAAGAAACTAACGTTTTATTGAGTGTGTGTAATGGCAATTTGTTGTTACTATCGTTCTTAGCACATTAACCCTTATACAAGTTAGTAATATAAGACTTACAGTTTTTCAAATTAGGTTAGTCGTTAGTTAGTCGATTTTTAGTTTTTTTACCTGGAGACCATGGAGATTGCGAAGGCGAGTGCTCAGAAGCACCGGTTCTCCAGGCACGGTTAGTTGGAATCGGTCTATTGCTCTCCTGACAGAATTACAGAGGATAGGGAGAATGGCGTAGTGTAGCAAAACTTCGTCCGAAAACTTCACCAGGAAACCTGCATATCTGAAACAAATAATATTATTTCGTCCACATTTGAAGTCCGCCAACCCGCACTGAAGCGGAGTGGACCCTTCATGGCTCCTAAAATTCTCACAAATATTTGAGACGAGGCTCACTGCAGGCACTCACTGCAGAGTTTAAGATATTTATAGGTCACTTTAACTTTACTTTAACTTTAACATAAAATTTTCTTTAACCTGTGGTCACAGCTCACGGCATAGACAATAGCTAATATCTATTCCTCAGTCGGAGTAATTAACTCTATGGTCCCCGTTGAAATTCATAGAGTATAGTAATAGTAAAACTGAAATAAAAAAAAAACAAATATCGGCTTGAATTAGTAGTTTCCTGATTGTTTTCTGAATTTCAGCATGCAAGACGGTAAGTTCCAGAATATTTCAAATTACTACTTTATTTCAGGAGCATGTATGATAGTTAATTCTAATATATTATATTCTTTTTAGATTTGGAGGTCACAGGTATATCCCGCAGTGGCAGAGTAAGAAAGAAAAGCTCAAAACTAATGGATTTTGAGTCGCCAGATGATATAGAGGCTAAGTTTCGACGGCAAACACCTGTAAAGTCCTATCCTGGCCTCAAACCGGATGAACCTACTGATTACCAGGAAACCCTACAGAAGCCTGTAGAAGAAGCTGGCACGGCTTCAGGAAGTGAATCGGATTTTTACGAAAATAATGTGGAAAATGCAGACAGGTTGGTTGTAGAAAGTCGGTGACTAGTGTGTCCATTTTTTCAATTAACTATATCAAATTAAACTAGTTTTTTCCCATATTAGTACTAGTAAAGTAACACTCACAATGACTATTCTATTTATTTATTTTTCCTGTGCTTTATATCTATATATTTTATTAGTAACTTTTCTGAATTAATGAATATAAAAAATTTATATTCATTAGGAAGAAATTAATTAATTCATCAAATGCCAAATCTTATTGCTATTATTAGGAAAATTTTACAATCTACCACAGTTTCGAAATAAGGTTCCTCTGGCTGAAAAGAAACAGACGAAAAAAACTCCATAGGTATCCTCTCTTATTTTGTTTTTTTTTTTGTCAATAAGTTCTGAGTAGAATACAGTGACTAGTGAAGAATGAGATCACTTTTTATACCTGCACTAATTTAGACACTTTAATAGTATAAATACCAAATTTCAAAACAAGTAATTTGTTATTAAAACAAGTAAACGAGAAGACAATTTGAAAAATGGTGAAAATGTACTTTTGAGCTGTCTCTCAAGTTCCCTACTAAGCTGCGAAAAGCTTGTCTAACTATTTTGGAAGAGATGTCCTTGCTCTATGGTGACTTACCCTGGGATTACCATGATTTACAAGTGGCACAATATCTTTAACATGTTGGACATTCTACAACATTACATTTCTATGAGAAGTGAGTTTTGCACACTGAACATCTGTAGCAAGACAGAGACTTGCTTGAAATTTAAACTATTCCAGGATGATGATGCACAGCCAGTCAAGGTAACTGAATTTAGTATTGGGACATACCTGTTTAAAAGGTCACAACTTCAAAAGCTTAGCAGACATAACTATTTTGACTATGATGTTGCTTTCAAAGATTTGCAAGTGAGAATGAGGTCAAGAGTGTATTTTCTGCCTATTTTGAGTCTAAAGACAAATCCCTTTTTTTTGTCATATACAATGAATTTATATATAAATGAATTTTGCTCATCAATTTGTTGTGCTCAGAAAGCACTCATTTTATGGTTTGTTATATACATAAAGTATCATACTAAAATTTTAAAAAATCTCTACTCTGCAAATTTATTTCAATTTGGGCAATGAATTTTCAAATGACATAATTGTAATATTAACAAAATATTAAAAGAAAATTGCAATATGAAGTTTATTGGACCCATGACCAAACAGAAATAGTATCTTAGCTATTGACAAATATTTGTAACAGCACTAGATTAAGCATATTGTCCTAATTGTTGGCATTTTTATCATAAGCAAAGGAAAAAGTTCTCTATATCACTCTTAATGCCTACAGGAAAGTCCTCATTAAATTAGAATCTTGTAATTTGTTAAGATAGTTCTAATAGTATAATAAAATGAGGTATTAGAGTAAAAAAAAAAGATAGTAAGTTGGACTAACTCTGTAAACAAAAGCCACCATTATGATGATACTTGTCTTATTTACTAAAATGTATATCCATATATTGTCATTGTAATTTAATCATGGTGTGAGTTCTACTTATATTTACCGTCTTTTATCTTGTAAAAAATTATTAGTGGGAACATATTCCCATTAGTGCAGTAGAACCTATCAATAGACACTGGTTTTTCTGGAACAAAGGAGAAATTAAATTATTTGTATTTGTCTGGAAAATGAGCATCAGAAAAGTAAAAGAAAATTAACAGCCTGTAAATGTCCCACTACTGGCAAATCTTTCTTCCTTTCAATACTTGAGATGAACTGCAGGTTGGCTGTCTTCACTTGTTCTCCAAATATGTTTTTATTGTCAAATGCAGGTTTTCTCACTATGTTTTCAGTCACCCCAATTAGATGCTAAATTTAGCACTTGAATATTTTAGTGGTTCTGGCAGCTGGGACTGAACCAAAGTCACTTACTATACAATTATAGCAAGAACCCTGACCCCTGAGCTACCACAATTATCAATTAAACAAATAAAATGTTTTACAAGTTTATGGTTACATTTTTTCAGTATGGAATCTGATAGTTCAGCTTCTGATGAAGGTTCAGCAAGAACACCAGCCAACTCATTATATATGATGGAGAAAAGCAACAAGAAAAAACTAATAATAAAAGATGGCAGAGTTATTGGTCGAGCAAAAGCTCAGAGAAAGGACAAAGGTACTAAAATGAGCTTCTAAAGAAATCAGGCTAAAATAAAAATCAAGCAACATTTTCTTATATGTAAAAACAAATCATGGGTACCATTATTAGAATCATTGGTAATGATACATAGTAACTCCCAGTTACCAGTATTCGCCGAATACTATTGTAACATTTGTAAAAGTTACGTAAATAAAATAGAACGCACCTATAATCTATCTGAACATACTTGATGACGTTTGACTTACATTATTTGGGAACCCCAAATCAAAGCAATCAACAATTGGTTGGTTGGTATAATTATGATCACGTGTCGTGAGCACAATATATACCTGCGCGCGGTTCATATTTACGTCTGTTTGGCAAAAGGAGAGGAGCACTGGGCGACAGCGACGAACAGTACGTCACGCTATTCGTTCGTCAGTCGGAGCTCGTCGTCTATTCATTGTTCACGTGTCATTCGTCTGTGTTGCGTCATTTGTGTAATTTAAGACAGAATTCTGATGTAGAGGCATTAATTTTATGTAATTTTTGAAGTGAAAAAAAAGCAAAACAATATTTTGACTATAGATTTTTAAAAGATATTATTTTAAGAATACACTTTTTTTCACAAAATTTCATTTCTAATGCCAGCTGGCTGAAGGTAATAATAATTTTTGTACCACTTTTTTGAGTTTTTTTAAAAATATCATAAATTAAAATTTGGGGCTGCTGATAGTACGATAGACAAGTGTATAGAGAAGACTCACACCAAATATCAAGTAAATCGGTTCAGTAGAACTCGAGAAATCGTGGGTACCATTTTAAAAAAGATTATTCGAGAAAATCGCGTTTTTAAAAAAAATTCTTAAAGGGTTAAGCTTTGAAAATACGAATGTATAAATTCGCAAAAAAAATGGATTTTTGCAAATTTCTAGACCAGAATACGCCTTTAAGTGCCTCCTATATTGGTCACAATTATTTATTAATCATATTATTTTCATTATTTCTTTTGTTGACATAATGTACACACATTCTTTATGATAGACACCTTATACAATTCTTATCTATTACATTTGTGACGAAGTTCTGATTGATTCAAATTATTAAGATCAAGGTAATCATAATGACAAATGTGACTAGTTACTATCAGCACCTACACAGCTTCTTTGTTCATGGAAGGATGTTTACCTCTCCCACAAAACAGATGATTAAATCAAATTTATTTTCGTTTTTGGATTCATTTCACATTTTGAATTAAGTTTTTGTGTTCCATATCTCTCACTCAATAGTTGCGCGTTGGTAATATTGACCTCAAATAAATTAATTGCAATTAAATTTTGTTATTTTTTTTTTGAAATGTGTACGGTATGTGTTTTGTAAAATCTAGACAATTCATTTCTTTAAACATAGTATTATTGTGATATAAAATAACTTTTAAACAAAGCAATTTACGTTACTTATTTTCATATAATATAATAAACTGCTACCACATTATTTTGCTCGGATGTGTACATGTGCGAACTTACCCCCTCTACCGCCACTTTGTGCTCACGCCTCGTGACGGTATCTTTGTGTTGTAGGGTAACTATATCTAACTTTCTTTACTTGTTATTTTGTGATTTTTCTGCTTTAAATATAAAAAATATATTTTACTCATTACTTTACATATCGAGATGAGAACGAGATGACAGTTATTTACAAAAATAATTTGATTTTAAGTAATCAATATTTTAATTTAAAATAATGAGAATTTTTATAAATTGATATGGGGAACCTGTATCCATTACAAATTAGGATCTAGAATGCTATTTAGGACAGAGTATGATGTACGATTTATGTATAGTGCAGTAGTTTTTAACAAAAAAAGGCTTGTTGGTAAAGACACAAATTTTTCTTTTACTGTACCATTATAGGCCTGCGCAGACGTGGCACATTGTCTTTTGTCTGCTTTGATGGCAATCGCACGGACTCGATGCACACAATGTACCATAATTTGGTCACTTTGCTAGTAAATATATTATGTTAAAAGCATAATTTGGATTTCTGTATTTACTGTATATCCATAAAAAATTTGCTGCCTTTGTATGTAATCAGCCAACTTTATTATAAATAAAATATATTTTTTTTTAGGAAAAACTCGTATAACTGCTTATATGATGTGGGCTAAAGAGGCTCGCAATGATCTTTTACGTCAGAATCCTAATATGGATTTTTCAGCAATATCAAAGAGGCTTGGAGAGATGTGGGCTAATGTGAGTTCTTTATTTACTACTTTCGTTAATATTTTATTGGATCTTATGTTATAATATATTATTTATCTTAAATTATGTTTAATAAAATCACCTAATTAAAATATTAAATTGAATATGATAAACTGAGTAGTTGACACAGTGAAAATAAATAACATATATTTGATTCTTGGTAGCCGCTTATGTGTCAAATAAGTAATTTTTTTTTTAAAAACTTATCTATTTTAAACTTACAGATCTGCAATGTATAGACCACTTAATGTAAATTTGTAAAACGTATAGACTTTCTTCATGAAATGTCCCAAATAATAGTGAAATCCACCTTAAGAAAAGTTAAGAAGTTATATGCGAGTACACAGAAATAACACGGATTGCGATACTATTTAAAGATTTATTTGTCCCTTGAAACACATAGGCTATGAAATTACTGAATAGATTTTGATGAAACTTGCATAACATTTAGGATTTTGTTTTTTTATACGAACGAAGTGTCTTTTTATACAATAGTTCTACAATTATGAACTATTTACTTGACTTAACACGTGTAAAAACGTTATGTTAAAAAAGAAAAAATTGTTATCTTGAAAAATTACAGTTATTTAATTTAATCCGCGCGGTGATTTTGCGCGCTTTAACTTTATAAACAAGATCAAGTTTGTACGGCAAGTGGCTCCAGTATAGGAAATGTATAGAGAAGGAAACAAGTGCACAACATCGCCAAGTAGTATACAACGCCGTAGTGTAGTTATAGTACGCCGAACGCGAGCAGTGCAGACGCGTCAGGGCTGGCGTCGTAGACTGTCTCATAAATCTATTAAAGAATAAAATAATATTGACAAACTGTATAGTTGTAGCTAGCGTCTGGATTTATAGGGTTACGACTGGTTTTCTTTTTACTTAAATGATTATAGTTTTCGGTAAGAATAAAGTTAATTATAAAACATAAAAAATATTCTTTAGCAGTTAAGTTTGCTTCAGATTATAGTTTCGTTTGGTTTTTAATATATACGATGATGTACACATAACGTGTATTTCAGAAGCGGCACGCTATGATGCCCGTTTTGACATCTTATAATGGAGATGTGATACCTTTCAAATTATTATCGTAAAAAATATAGTCAAGTGCGAGTCGTACGTTGTAAGTGGTAGCTATTTAAAAAGTTTCATCAAAAATCCAAAGACGGGTCAAAACAATATCAGAATTACAGTTTGTTCTGTCAGAAGCAACTAAACGGCTTTGCCTTGAATTGAGTATTGCGGCGTGTTTGCCGGAGGCAGTAGTGACGATTATATTGTATTTTACTAGGAAAATTTTCAAATTCATTGGTCCGTACTACTATATGTACTTAATAATGTTAATAATATACATATATATTATCATGCACACTAAAAAGCAAAAGATATATCAAATTCATTTTGTGTCCTAAAATTTGTTGTTTGACGTGCGTGCCAGGGGAAAATATCGCTAATACTGGTTGTGTTTTTTTTATTTGTTATTAATATTGACATTTAATAATAGGTAACGTACAATGAACGGTACTTGTGGAAAAGAAAAGCAAAGCGATTTGCCATACAAAAGGAGCAAAGTAATCAAGTTGCATCCAACAAGATCATATCCAATCCTAGTAAGTATTCAAGCTGTGTTTAAAGATAATCATTGGTATAAGCTTGTAAGTTGAAAGGTCGTTTAATGTTTTATGTTATATGCTAAACTTTAGTATAAAATGTTTTTAATCGGTTTATCAAAATTTTGAGCGTGCAAATCTCGCTGGAATTTGCTATTCTAAATTATGAATTTTGCCACTATCCCTATTCAAAATATCGAATATTATTAATTTTTATTATAAATACAACATGTGCTTAACACAAGCAAACGAAACAAAGGTGAAACCAGTCATCATCATTACAGCCTGTCAAAATTCTACTGCTGAACATAATTCCCACAAAGATTGACACAAAGCACGGTTCCGTGGCACCTGCATCCTGTACCATCGTAACACTGCGCTCTCTTCTCCAACGATTGTCAGTTCTGTGAGTTACGTGACAGGCCCACTGCCATTTTAGCTTGGTGATCTTTAAAGCTATGTCGGTTACCTTAGTTCTGCCGCGGATATCATCGGTGCATGAGAGAAACACCGAGCATAGTTTTCCATAGCCCTCTGAACGTCGTAGGGCGGTTGCCGTGTTAGTATGCATACGGGTTTCAGCGCAAGACCACATCTCGTTTCTGTAGGTAATCCCTGGCAACACGCACTGATTGTATACGTATTGAGAAATACTCGATGAGAACATGTAACGTCGTTTCTTGAACGCCGCACAGCAGAGTTAGATTCTTCGATTAACCTTTTGATCTAAGTTGGACTTACCTCGTTGGTACAATTTCTCCGGCGAGGTATATCCGCCAATTACGAGCGTAGTGATCCCGACAACAACCATCTCTGTAGCTGTGACATGGACCTTAGACATGATCTTCGTCTTATGCGTGGGCACTGAAAGCGATTATGATATTCGAGCTGTAAGCTCTCGGCTCAAGACTAATTTTACAGGTTCAGTTTGCCTCTTACCGTGCGGTGATCACTGCCGGTTTTCACTCTAGTGATCACAGATATATCACTGACCAGTTGTCGATAGGCCGTTATGTTGAATTAAGTTTAGTTTTTGGTAGAACTCATCCGGGCCTACTTTCTGTAGAAAAAGAGCTTTAGTTACTTTTAGATAAACGATGGAATTATTCGCCCAAGAATTTCTAAACCCTTCATGTGTCATAGCAATAGAATTTCTGTTCTTTCAACACGTTAAGAATTAAGGAATCATCCATGAATATGCATACGTCTCCTTCCAGCGCCAAATCTTATTGAGAGTTTCTATTTTAATAAATTGCAACAATTCTCGACGAAGGCTTCGTCAGATCCAAGTTTATAAAGCCTTTATTTGAGCCATGGTTCTGTAACAAATTATAAACAGTTCTGAATATTTTAGGACTGGTTAATTGCACCATCCCATTTTCTTTAGTCTAATTTTCTTTACTATACGCTATACCCACGGGATGAGAAGGAATGGAAGACTCTTTTACGCCGCCACCGCACGGCTGGGTAATTCTTATTATTAATTATTAGTATTATTATGTGGATTAGGCTGGTTTTTAAATTTTTCTAACTTTCCGAAGAGTAAAAAACCAAATTTTCGTGACTACACATCTAAATTATCTGTTTGGAGTTCCGGATATTGAGTGAGTTAGTGAGATAGAAAGTTATAATTCGCAAATTCGTTTAATTCGTGTTTTGGCACCGCTACTTATCGAATAGTCAATAAACCGAAAATTCGAATTGCACACCCTATGGAATACAAGCACCAGTGTTCCTTATCACAATCTAGAACTTTCTGTTCAAAAAAAATAAGTTGATTTTTTTTTGCAGGTATCCGTCCACCATCAAACGCAGGACCTGGTAGGCCACCGTCAGGCCGTGCGCCGCGCCAATCAGCACCGGCGCAGAACAATGCTGTTGTTGTAAGTGGTAACCTTCACAATGATTTCCAAAAAGATAGTTTCATTAAACAAATAAAAAAAATGGACTAGAAAATCAAAAACAAAAGAAATGTTTGGATTTTGTATAGCTTGTACTCTTACCCTCAAGAAAACTATAAAACGTGTCTTATAAAAAGATAACAGACCATTTTTTATTTGGAGTAGCAACTTTTCACGAGCAAAGTTAAATATTGATAAACATTATTTAAAACCGAATCACAGCCAGTTACAAGCGGGGCGTCCGCCGCAGTAGTGGCCGTCGTGTCACCGGGCACGGTGAACACCGCGGCCATGTACCGCGTGACGGGCTGCGGCGCCGTGGACGTGGCCGCGCACCTGCGTCTGCTGGGCGAGAGCCTCGCCATCATCGGCGAGCGGCTCAAGGAGCACGAGGTAACTGTCTGTCTGCCTGCTGTACTGTACTGCACTATAGCATGTGTTAAAGAACATCAGTAATATTGTGTGACTATAGTTATATGTGTTCTGATGAATAGGAATAGACAGACATCTTTTTTCTGTAATTACTTTTTGCTCCTTTACAGGGTCAAATTGCAGTATCGGGTTCAGTATCAGTATTACTGGATACATTGTTGTGCTCGTTGGCCCCACTGTTGAGCGTGTCGCGAGCTATCCCCGCCATCGCCCCTCCCGCTCGGCTGCTACAAGACACCCTTCACAACATCGCGTATATTATGCCTGGTCTGTAGCCCCAATATGTCGACGAAAACATGCTGATTGCAAAGTGATGTGTCAACTAGTGAACAGTGTGGGGTCATATACTTTGCTATATGAGGATCAAATACATTGATTATTGAAAATCACTAAGTTAAGTGCAGATAATGTAAGTAACATATCAGTTCCTTGTAACAGAAATTTCGTTGTGTAACTAAGGGAAAAGAAAATCTCAAAACCTCATCAGTCGTCCTCCATAGGAACATGAAGTATTATGCCGAGTAATGCCAGTGGATATTGTTGAAGCTAAATACGAGAAGAATTACACGATTTCTCGTCTTATGTCCGTTAACCTATTCTATAATATATCAACGATAAATTAATCAACTAAGTACGGTTTACAGTATCTACACAGTAAGTTAATTTGGTTAACCATTGTTAATGTACAATACTTCTTCATAATATTAGTGTTTCTTTTAATACATTGTTCTTAGTAGATACATGTGTGGTCAAATATAGCCATTAGTTTAGGTGATGTCAAAATAAAACTTTCTCCATATAGTTTAAGCGTATACAAGTAATTTGGAACAAAGATAAAGTCGAAACTTTGTATAATATTAAAATTTAATACAATGTGCGGAAAGTTTGTATGGAGGCATATTACATATAGATAGATATTTGTTTTCATTTAGTTTGAAATGAAATAATACTTTTACTGAAATGGTGTGTGATGTTTCAAAAATTATTGACGACTTTTGTTGTTAAAACATGCTAGGTTTCTCTTGATTCATCTTGTGTGACTGAGGAAGATTTAAATAAAATAGTGTTTACCATTTGTTACGTTTTATTTATTCTCAATTCCGTACATTATTTACACAAGGTAATAAATACGTCTTTTGACAATGTATCTAACACATACACGTTACATATACATAGTGTTTACATTCAATATACTATGTATGATTTAAGTAAAACACTGGAATCAAAATTAGTAATTATTAGATCTATGATTTGACTGACACTCCACTGTATGTGATTTGAGATATAAAAATCAGGATATCACTACACATGGATCTATTATCCAGTGACATAATTGATGAATTCAGCTATGCTTACAGATAATTCAATATTAAATTTTCGGTTAACACTTGTGAAAAATATGTAGAATATTTGTTGCATATTGTTCACATAAGCTTTTTTTTAAATATAATTACACGAACCATACGAACTGACTCCTAACCATTCTTATAAATTTCTAAATGTAACAAAGTATGTATTGTAATTTAAAAAAAGAAATATCATTATTACTGTCTAATCAGAGAGAATTTAATGTCACGTTATTAAAAAAAAAAAAAACTAGCTGTTTATATTTTTTCCTGTTATTTTAAAGGACTTGTTAGGAATAAAAACCATGATTTTGCTGCTAAAGAATTACAAAATTTAGTATGTCTACCTATGAATTCAATGTAAGACGTCTAATCGTAGCTGCAAAGATCCAATCAGCAACATTACGTTGTTGATTCTTCTTATATAAACTCTTTAATTCTATTCTAATCATAAAGTAGCTCACTCCAGATCTATCTATACAGTATTTTGTGATACACACTTAATTTAGGATAATCACCTGCCAAATTACTGAATGTTGTTTCAATAGCACAATGTATCATCGTACAAACGATGTTACTGTCGTAAAAATAATAACATATCGAGTTTTAGAAAGAGACAATCGGTCATTGTAGTATGTCATTTTTACGGCAGGCTATTGTAAGTTATTAGTAATAGAAGAGTAGACACGCTCAAAACGGAGCTAAGTTTGAATGTATGTTTGAATCATTTTTACCTGTTAAATATGCCTTTGCAAACATGGCTAAAACAGTTTTTTATAGTGGAGTTTAATTTACTACTTTTTTACTTTCATAATAATGAGACCTAAAAGAGACCTAAGTTTAGTATCAGGTAAGAAAAGATGGTATGCAATAAAAATGCAGCATCTTTCATAAGATATTATGTCTTTGGGCACTGTTCCGAATTAAATCTGATATGTAATTTGTACTATAAATTGCTACACCAACAAGGAATCAACAATCTTTGATGAATTTGACTCTTAAAAATGAGATTTTAACATAAGTTTAATCTTATCATGAGCGTGTCTACATACATCTCGTTAAACTCAAGGTGAGGTAAATTCAGACGTGAGTAGAGTAACCTTAGAATCAGCAACGAACCTTGCCTAAGCAAAGTACACAGATTTGTATCGTAGTCGGCATGAAACTTGAGCTCTGGCGCGTGTAATAGGGTAGCCGCTACATGTGCGAATTTCTTACACCCCTATTCAGAAACGTGACTAACTCTCGTAACTCTTAATTCCATTACAGTAAGCTAAATTGAACAGAGTCACACTGACATATACAAACGCATTGAGAAATGCTTTAATTAGCTTCGCGTAATTTTACTTGGGCAAGTATAGTTTCTGAATATAGATGCTTAGTAATATGAGTAGCGGTAAACACTTTTGTCGTTGCGCAACTGTCAACTTGTAGAGCAATTGGAGAACCAACATTTTTTAACTAAAACTAGCCTCCATTACGCGTCCAGCGCCCAGGATAAACGCAGACTGTACGAGATCTAAACTCTTACAGCAGCCTGCCCCTGCAATTGGCGGCCCCGCAGTAGCAGTAGAGCACCTTCCCGGGCACGGAGCCCACGTCGTAATTGTAGTTCCAGGTGAGCTCAGTTCCCGCGCGGACGTGCGACAGCGCGAAGAACGCGACCCAAGGGAAGCGCGGGTCGTGCGTGTCCACGAACACGTTCTGCACGAACACATTCGGGCAGCACGAGTGCTGTACGAAACGTATCGCATGTTAGTATTTGTGCTCGTATCGTAATAAAGGGAACAAGCGAAAATGTTTTATATATACTTATGTGGATGTTCTCGTCGAGGCAAGATGCTCTAGTTTTTTAACTCATGTTGCAAATAAGTAAATTTTGTTATGACACTTCACGGGTAATAAAAGATTGTTTGATTGAATTGCAGTACGTGCAAATATAACTTAAGTAACTGATGTACTTTAGGTTTAGTACAGTTTTGTAAGTAAAAGTTACAATGGTTTAGACCATTGCACATTAACCACAGAGATTTTTTATTTGATTAAGGCTGTTGACCAATTGTAATCATAAAATAAACCATCTCAGTTGTCGAATTAGACAATGCACCTTTTTTCGTTCAACACATAAAGTGAGATTTTTCTTAAAGAAATAGTCACAGTTTTGCGATATCTTTCTTTCAATATACATCCTATGAGAGTCTGCATTATCTAAGTTTTCTAAGCTTTGACAGCTTTTGTTTATCTCAAAAAAATGCAATCTCCTAACTTATATCGCAATACTTGATATATTACACTATTATTAGAAAAAAATCCATCTAATTAGTGGCAATCTCTTTATTATGAATTCTGCCAATGTCAAGTCATGCGAGTATCACAAAAATCCTTTCATATTGCACCTTCATAACATGTATACATTTGTAACAATAGTTCTATTACAAATTTCAGCACTCTTAAATCCTCTTAATTTATACATATTGTTTAAAATTTATTTACTTCTTCACTGTCTTACTTTCGACTTTCAGATCCCAGATGCATGCCCATCAATTAACATGTTTTTTTTTGTAAAAATAACAGCAGTAGAGGCAGCTGAAATGTTTTGTATCTTGATATAAGGTGATCAGCTAGTGGTATTTGGCTTTATCCCCAAACGGGTCACAACAATAGAATATACATTATTGCGACAAGTTGCATTATATAATGTTGCTAAACTTGACTTTTTATAGCAATAAGAGTAGCACAGCCCAACAGGGGAAGTGGGCGCTGCGCCCCATGGACACGTAAGATGGAATGTCTCATTACCAGTGGGGACTCCGGTTCATTCACTCACCAATTCAAATAGCAGTATTACGTTGCCATTTCACGCTAGTATTCTGTGAGAGTGTGGTCCTTCCCCGGCCATGCCTACTGCATTGTGCTGCAGCCTGGCTTTGCCACACTATAAAACGGTTACATAGCGAAGTAACTTACGTTTAGATATCGACCAATGTTGCCTTGAACCTTAGCGTCCATGATGTAGCACGCCTCGTCCTGGCCAAAGTACGAGCGGACCGAACTGCAATACATTTTTTTCATCAAGTTTAATTTCCTCCTTTTTACTTGGCATAGTCAATCAATAGTTTCACGTGTCATGACTTCTGACAGACAACAGGATAAAATAACTCAAATATGCCAGGTCTGAAATACCCATTTCAGCATTGGGTTAGGTGCTAGCAGTTTGGAACCGTTTGGTTACCGGTGTCCCAATGCAGAGCAGCCTGTGTGCGCCCAGCAGTGGACGGATGATAAGATGGTGTAGTGAACAATAGCCAGTTAATTACAGTGGGGATATTTTTATCCTGTGAAGATTATAAGCATGAAAAAAAAGCAATCGCTCGCCTGGAACCCACGGTTCTCATGGCAATAAATCAATTACTTACTTTACTGTATCAGCTTGTAACTGTATAAGTCAACAGCTGGACATAGGCCTCTCCATGAAAGAGTCAACAAAAGCCGGCATGCCGTGCATGGAAGATTTACGCATACTCTCCATGCTGGGCGGGCGGGTTGGTGAGCGCAGTGCCGGTACTCTCGCACCAGTGATTCTGGTGGTGATATTTGGGTTCGATATATTAAAATAGATTTTTCTCCACCAGTCGGTCACTAGAGCCGCGTTCATAAATCAGCAGGGCGCACAGCTTGCAGATAATGTTGACATTTGGAGAAAAAGTTAGAGGCTACAACGTTTTGCTCTTTGTACGACATTAAATGAAAACGCATATTTGAAATCGTATTTTCAGATATCATATCCCATTTTTGAAACGTTTGCGTAGTTACGTACCTACGAGTTTTTGGCCAGTTGAACTATTTCTGTGGATCCTTGGCCTCCTTATGCACCTTGACTCGACTTGAGTCCCTGTGACTTTTTTCTCTTCCCAAGATTAAAAATTCATCTGAAGGAACATTATTTTGGGAAACAAACGGCGCTACGTTGCCCCTTTTGGGTAGTTACGTTATGAATGAAGTTTACGCTGTAGTTACTCACTTTATAAGGCTGTTTTAAGAGTGAGGATACTGTAATTTTCAGTTATGGACGAAATTAAAAATTATTAATTTTACAACATTACTACCAACTAGCACTTCCTATGCATTCATTTAATGCCGTACATAGCGCAATGCATTGTGTATTCCTCTTCACTATCAGTCAATTAAATTAATATAATTACAAAACCTCACCTATACTTCGAAACTAATTGATTTGAATCCATTCCTGCTTGCACCGTAAATCGCGACGGCTCTCTTACTACAACGTATAAAAATAAGAGAAAATTAGACATGTTCATATCTTCAGAGATTACTGTATTGATATCACAGTGCTAGAGCGTGGCGCACCTTAGCGTGCCAAACGTTTAAATTTACATTACGTTTACTCATCAAAGAGCAATAATGGAAAATAAACTGGAAACAAAACCATTACCGCAGTTGCTATTCGTTACACAAATAAAAGTAGTATTTATAAAATTTATATGTCATGTCGTGTCGTGCATCACTTCGACCAATAATAACATTTCTACTATACATTGACTTGGCATTGTCCCGTTTCTATTTATCCGAAATGTAATACAAAGCGGGTACTGAGTGAACTGCTTACAATTATCTGTTTGCCATCCTTAAATTACTAGGTAGTAATTAGAATATGGCGCTACATTGTGGAAATCCATAATTTTAGAAGAGTTGGAAAAAATTACTTCGCACAATTCCACAGGAAAAAACACTACCATGCTCCACCGACATTTAGTAAGCGACAGTTGAGTGAGAGAGTTGTGGTGAGAGAGAGCGGTGTTGCTTTTCTTCTCTTCGAACTGGGTAAAATATGCCATTTTATTGTTTTTTCTTACAACTATGGCCTACAATCTAGTTTGTTGCATTGTAAAATGCAAATAATGTACAATCGCTTGAACTTGTGAGTTTAAAATATTTCGATAACATCTAAAACCTCACCCTCTTCATCATCACTTATGGTTATGCAGTCTTCGTCTCCATTATTCTTTTCAGCTTCTTCTTTCTCTTTTTGTTTTTCTTTTTCCTTAGCTGCATTTTGAATACTCTTTCTTTCTCTTCTGCGTCTTTCGTCTCGCGTGCGCAAACGTTTACTGTCGACAAATTGTGTAGCTTAGTTCCGTACACGTTATAACTTACTTATAACTGCTGACACGGGACTAAATCGCAGTGTGATGCAGTGTAAAAAAAATTGCCACTCTGTTCTAGCCTTGTGTGGGAGTGCAAGAGTCGACTATGGGAAACACTTGGAAAATCTCGTGGCTTCCGATAGATGACTGAATACCCATCTTAAAAAAATCGGTCAGGCAGTCTAAAGTGCGAGTTACCTGGTACTGTAATCCTACAGTCACGACAAATCCTCCTTATGGGAGAAGCTTATCTCCAGCATTGGACGGTTTAGAGCCTGCTAATGAAGAAAGTAGAAAACAAATTAACTTTTTCTTTCTACCAGGAAGGTTAGATTTTTTTTTTAACTGAGGAGGTTTCAATTATTAAAGAGCCGGAGCATCTATAAACAAAGGAAGGATAAGCGTGATAAGTGTGGATGACACCATGAAAGTGATGAAAAGCATGAAAACAGATAAAGTAGGGTATGAAAGAGTTTCGCTGGAAATGCTAAGTAGTAGAGAAAGGTATTGCCACCACAACCTTTTTGTCACTTTGTCACACTTTTGTTATTACCCGGGGACTAATGCAAAACAGTTGTCCGTTATTGCACCACAACTTAATTAAATTTGCTTCGTCACTCTTTCATCAATTCGAAAGCACCGAAGCCTTCCTTTCTTAATTCTAGTTTCAACAACAACTTTTAAACGACATTTTTCACTTATCACTCAATTTCTATCCATTTCATTCAATCTTTTTATTTACTTGAGCCTTGAATTGAAATGCAAGTTTTACATGAGTTTTGAACTAGCATAGGATACTACAATACAAGACATTATTAACACTGGTTAAAAAAATTATTAAATTTAACATCAAGTTCAAAGACTGACAACAGCATTTAAAGACTTGATAATAAATGGCCCGCTGGCATCTACTCACTTGAACTCAATTTTGCTGGCCTCGTAGAACCCAGGCTGGAAATCATCGTCTATCTCATCTTTTGAAAGTTTCACCTCTTCTTCCTCAGATGACGTTTCTTCTTCCTCGTCATAGTCTTTAGTGGAATTTCTCTAAGATTTGAAGGATTTTTATTCATTGTTAAGAAACACTTTTTTATGAAAGTCTACGATAGCGGAGTGGTGAACGGATGTGTCCTCCAAATCAGGAGGCTTGAGTTTAAAAGTATGTGGAGGGCTCGTGCCAATGAGTTTTTCGAATCTTATGTACGATTTGTTTGTAGACCTGCACACTAAGACAGGCTCACACCTGTCACGTTGACCCAAATAAGGCCTGGTGAAAAGTGGGTTGAAAGGACTAATAGGTCCAGACAACTGGGTTCGGTCGTCAGGGCAAATTTATACTTTTTTTTATTATTTTTCACTAGCTCTTCGGCTCTTCCCCGAAGCTTTACTAGCGTGGAATACGGGTTAACAATATGACTTTTTGTATCCTGTTTAATAAATGAAGGTATTTGCCGTGCAACGGGGCACATAAGAGGCTTTTTAAAAATATATTAAACAATAGCTTCACCATTGACGATACAACGCAATATACCAAACCTTATCTCGATAAATGAGGGAATGACCATGTAAATTTAGGCAGCAGGGTCTAAATGACGTGTTTGGTACTGTAATCTCCAACCCGCCTACCAAGCAAGTCAAGTTTTTAAACAGTAAAAGATATTTGAATATCGGCTCAGTAGATCCTCCGATTAACCTATAAACATACAACTATAAAGGTACCACCTTCTTACCCATTTCTGCCGCCAATCGACAGTGCCACTACTGTTGTGTTTGGGTGTTAAATGGATTATTACAGGCTGTGTGACATTTCATCTTATACCTTAGCGGGAGTTCTAATCCCTAAGGAGGTTACGCATCTGTAACCTCCTATGGAAGAGTTTGCCGGTTTCCATAGGCTGAAGGGTATCTTAGCATCAAGGTGTTAGCTTGTTTGTCACTTCAATTCAATAAAAAAAAACTAACTATCTTTACCTTTTTATAATATTAGTATAGTTTATATTTTTTAAATTTTTTTTATTTATTTGTATGTATAGCTTTCATCTTTAATCGGAAATTACAATTTAATAAACATAATATATTTTATAACAAAATAACTATGTTGTAAAAGTGAGGGAGTACACTTATAACATTCGATCATTAACCCTTTTTATTTACATTACATAATTCTATGGATATTTACCCTGTCAGGTTCTTTGAGGGACTCCGGGATGTCTTCTTCGTAGCCCTCCTTCATCTGTTCCACGACCTCTATGTAATCGAGCTCCGCGAGATACTCGTCGCCTTCATTCAAACCGTCCTACGACAACAATAATTGTTAGAAAGAGCTTCCACAAAGGGCAAGTAACGTGCGCATGGTCAGTTAAATGCAATGTGAAAAGTAGATACAGTAAATAATTTCTCGTTTCTCTTGTATTATGACAGGTTTACACAGTGCGAGCTAGCGTGCGAATTGGAAAGGTCAGCTGCAGTACAGTTATAGTTCGACAAGTTCGTGTGCTACCGTCCCGTGGAGCGGCAGCCGTTGGGGGACAGACGCCGTGCTAGGGCACAGCTATACACGAAGAGATTTGTGCTCGAAGTATCTTAAAATCAGTCAGAAAGACAAATTAAAGAATAAATATTAATTAGGTTAGAAGTTAAGTTATAGTTTAAATTTAAGTTTTTTTTTTCTTTTACCAGAGAAACAAGAGGAAGGGTGTATAGAAAACAAAATGAAAATTATTTGTGAATAGCATTCATATTCAAATTAACCTTCATCCAATTTTCATGTACATCCTCTATTTCTACCTGTACATGTACATACTGTACATGTTCTGTACGTATATGTAGTATCACCCATACACGTTAAAAATACACTGCTGTAATAGTCAAGCATTTAAAAAAACTGTTGTAAGAGTTTAATGAAATCTTGGTCTATTTAACTCTGAAACAGCTTACTGACAATTGTCTGCGCCGGTCTAACATTAATCTTACAGCTAACTTATTACTTACCAAATTCGCAGTAGCGTCTGTGAGCAAATTGCCTGCATATACACACAGGAATGAGCCTTTCGGCACGTCGTTGAGCGCCCGTATACCCCATCCGCGATTAAGAGTTTTGAAAACCTAATGAACATAATAAAATTGTTCAATGTCAGAATTAAAATGTAACAGAGTTTTAAGTAAAGACTTCGGAGTGGAGTTTGCTTATATATGCAATCAAATAAAAGTAAATAATCATCTTTCTTTTTATTGTATTGTGGCGAAAAATGAACTAACAGTGTCCACCTGATGGTAAGTGGCTACTGCAGCCCATAGACATCTAGAAACAACTTCAATCAACGAAGGTGAGAGAGAATAGTGAACGAATTTAAATGAAAAACATTGGATGTTAGTTTCATTCAAAGCTAACTAAATATTCTAAATGAGATATAATGGAAATTTAAATAATATCTATACAATCTATTACAATTACAGTTTTGACAACAGTAAAGAAAAGAAAAAGTTGTCGCTTATAAAGTAACATTGGTAACTTTAGCGGCACTTACTTGCAACTTTAGCTGAAGAGGATGTTGTGCCACCCGGTTCAAGCACGTGCTTTTACATTTACATCTGTAAATAACAAAATTTTACATGCCCTAAATTATAATATTATTTTACTTTATTTTTATTTTGACCAGTGAATATCCTTGTAAATGAGTCGGCTCGAACACAAAGCCGTGTAGTATCGGCGATAGGTTGATCGGCGAAGAATCTGCAATACCCTTTCTTCCTGGAGGACTGAGGGAAAAGCCTTGAAAATCGCAATGGCAACCGACAGATGTCGCGATAACCAGCACGAAAAATACCTAACCGATGACGAGCAGCTGCGTCTAAGGTGCGCAGTGTCCGGTAGTGCGATCGCCAATTCGCTTGCCGAGCGTGGCGATAGCGGTAAATCCTCCTATGGGAGAGGCCTATGTCCAGCTGTTGACTATTTAAGCTACATTTCGTATTGAGACTAAAGAAAATATCAAAATACACATATAAGTTTATACTAAATTTAAGAGATCTCGCGTTAGCTTAAGGCTAAAGAATTATATGCCCCCTAATAATTTTATTGTTAAATACTTTAATCTTTTCATGATTTGTCAGAACCATAGAGCAGAATTTTTTTTTCTGTTCTGTGAGTAGCATAATAACCACGACACAGTCGTTTATATTTAAATACTTTATTTTTATAATTAGAGCATATACTATTACTTATATACTAATGCTTTATTTTTATAATTAGAGCAGCTGGAAAGTGTTTATATCTATGAGGTTTTTCATTATTTTTTATTTATGTTTCTATAAAGTTGTTACTGACCTGGAGTTACATTCGTAAATCCCAGAAGGTAGCGGTTCAGGCAGTCTCCTGTACACGTATCCAACGTTCCCTCCTAAACCAATCGTTCGTGCGCCCTCTAGTGTCATTTGCCAACAAGCACACTTATTCTTGTCCTGCAAATAGTTGCGTTCGTTTATACAAATCATTTAATATCACTTTGGACATTGGCAGATAGTAAAACACTGTTACCATTTAGGGTTCCGAGCCCAACAAAAGAAAGAAACCGGGTACCTCGCAGTCGTCTTCGCAGTCGCAGCCGCACAGGAACTCGGGGTCGAGGTTGAGCGGCACGCCGGCCGTGGGCGTGCGCTCTGTGTTGTACGAGCAGAACTCCGGCAACGACTCGTCGTAGTAGTTCACGCACGGCACCGGCACGTTCTCCTTGCCGTGAGATAGGTCCTGTGTTGCAGTTATTCAATTAAAAATACTCATTAGTTGTTATGGAAGTAAAAGATTATAATTTATAAATGAGTAATAGAAAAAAAGTACTTATTTAAAAGTGATGGAATATTACGCCATTTTAATTAAATATATTAAACAAGCAACTTTATAATCCTTTAAAGTTTTTATTACATTGGATTGGAATGGCAAATGAGCTAACAGTCCAGCTGAGGGTAAGTGGCTACTGCAGCTCATGGACATCTCTGCAAACAACTATAATTGTAGAAGGTTTCCGATGCATTGTTTCCCCTGAGGACTAGGATGGAATGTTTCACAGCCCGTAATTATTCTGACTCTCTATATCTTTTAAGGCGGAAAATCTATTATTGCAGTGCTGTTTGGCGACGGTACGAGTTTGGTAACTACCCAGACGACTCCAGGGTAGAGGTACACCTAGTGAACCACATCTTAGCCTATTCACCGAAAGAGTGAATGTAATAAACAAACAGTAGGTGAACTAAGGCGAGGGCGGAATGGAAGCTTAAGATCAGAGAACGTCCAGTGCCTATAACGATTAGAAAAATCCAATTGGGAGCGTGGGAAGGAAACCGCGCACCTTCTTGCCCACGAGGCACTTGTTGAGCACGAACTCGGCGAGGCAGTGCGTGGCGGGCCCGAAGTCGAACAGGTCGACGGGCATGTCGGAGCGCACGGCGCGCAAGTAGCGGTGCAACTCGGCCATGTTGCGCAGGCGCCGCCCGCACGGCGCGCGGTACATCACCTCCTTGTGTCCCTTGAATCGGACTATTTGCCTGGTTGAGAACACAATTGCCAATACAATAAAAGTGGGAAAGTAAGGCCAGCGAGACGAAATAAAAAATCGTTACGACAGATCTGTCGCACGCAAAAATGTGGAATGCGAGTTTTTGGTACAGGAAAGGAGAGTGCACGAGTTAACAAAATTTTGTTTTTATTTTAGTTTTTGTTGATTTATGTTGTTATAGTTAGAGATACTTAGTAATTATAAATAACTATTTTTGATTAATTAAAAAAAGATAAATTTGGCTTATGCTCTAAAATATATTGTTTAAAGTTGAAATTTTTAGAAGTTTGGCCACTTATTTATGAAATAACTTTTTTTTTGTACTATTGGTTTTTTTACATCAAATGAAAGGGATATGGTGGTTAATGTGAATAAATACGTCAAGGAAAGTTTTCCCAATAAAAAAAGTTAATCTCGTCTCGCTGGCCTCACTTTATTTTACTAGCTTTTTGTTTCACAGAAGTTACGTAAGTAGTTATGCCATGTCTTTCTCCAAATGCCTTTACCTTACCTGCACAAGGTACTGGAATGGACTAAAATGTGGTAACAGTAGTAGGTAGTTTATTAAGAGGAGGTGTTTTCCTAGCCGTGGGACATTCACAGGCTGCAACTTTGCTTTTTTTGTGTGATATTACACCCTTAACCTCGACTAAAAACGTGGTCAAACACAATACGATATTCAAAGAATGAGACATTAAGGTTGTACCTTTCCCAACCACTGAGTAGAGGTTTAGCTAGAGGGTTGTAAGTCCGCAGGTCTCTAAGTGCCAAGACGTCTGTTCGCTTGCACTTCGCACCGCAGATGTGCGTCGTCATCTTGTATGGACGAACGGCGTTCTTGGGTGTGTAATACTGTTGGGTAAATAATGATAATATTTATTACCTATTTATTATTTATTATTATTCAAAAAGTCGTAATTGATCGTCCACATAGCAACTTCATACAGGCAAATGTAGTGTAGAGATTTTGGTCCTGGTGACAGTATCAACACTGCATTGATCACTGATGATATAAGGAAAGGCATGGACGCGCGATAACTGGCATTATCATTATTAATACTTCTGTTAACCGCTCCGACTCAGTCTTAAAGTTTATGTCAGGAAGTGGTTCAGGACCACCGTCGAATGATGAACTCGAACCTGCGGTGTCATTTTTACCGTGTATTCGTTGCCCGACTACAGATTCGCATTTTTTTTCTTTTTTAACTTGGATGCCAGTATTACAGAAGATTGACGTCATACCACAACTCGGCTAGTGACGTTGTCCAAGTTGCCGGCGGTGGCGGTGGTGCTTGGCGCAGCCGGTGGTGGCGGCAGGATCGACGTCGTCGACTTTTTGGCCACAGAGCGCTGCCGGCGCATCTCCTGAAAACAATGTTAACAATATTGTAACTCACGCCGTGTGCCGTATAACATAAAAAGTCAAGTAAGGTTGTATTACATTGTGTCCCGTGTTTCTGATGTTGCAAGAGGCCATTTCTTCGACCATATTTTATTACAATAAGCTTTACATAGGATGCGAGAAGATGAAAACTCGAAAAAACTTGCAATATGCTTGAGTTAGTGTAATGATGATTAATGATAACATTAAGTATATTTTTTATACTTACTTCATTTTGTTGTGGCGTTTGACTTGTTGGTGTTTTAGAAGACTGCTCGTCGTAACGAGTATATTCCACATACGGCATGTTCGTCTAGAAAGAGAATTTTAGTGGTTATCTATTGGCGCAAACTAATTAGTCCTCTTAGTTATAGTGATATATAGTAATCTTTACAACTAAACGGTTAAAAAGTTTACTTAAACAGAATAATGTGTATTTTGAGTAGTAGCTAATGACCTACATAGTCCAGTACGTACTTAATGTACTTTACAATGAAATTGAGGGATAAAATTAAAGATGTTGTCACCCTTGAAGACAGCCGTTTTGGCAGGATTTAGAGGACCCGTTTTTCGCGAGAGGGTGGTCGATGAACGGTGGAGCCGTTCCACTTACTTAATCGGCATATAAAAGCCAACTGCTGGCACTAGGCCTTTCCATCAGCCGGCGCTAACAAATACCATGCCGACATGCCATGCTATCCGGATCATTTGGCCATAGTCACCAGATTTTCTCTGACATAAGAAAGATAGTGTAGATCTTATGAAAGTATATTTACCCGATGCTGAGGACCAGATCGCGGCATGGGTCTCGAGCGATGTCTTTCGGCAGCCTGCAGCTCGAGATATAAAGGCGCCAGACGAGTCGAGCCGCGGTATATCCACTCCAGCCTATCTCCCGCGAGCATTATCAGGGCCAGCGAGGCGTCCACTTCCATCACGAGAGAGTTCCACCATTTACCTGACCGCAGAGATAATGCAATTAGATCGGAATAAGAAAAAGAGAATGAAACCTTGTATTGTACACATATGAATGTGTTATGATACTGTTATACTGTTACTCTGTGTACCTTGTGGAGTTCCCATGTCTCTGACAAATGAAATACTAAATAAACTATCTTCTAGCTTCTTCCTGTCTATATACCCACATAAAGGCTTAGCCTTCCTGAACAGCCACTCCTTTATTTCCCCCTATCATTGACGTCTTGTTCAAGGTCAAAATATTGGTGCTTAAATTTATTTTTCTTTCTTTGTCGTTAGTTTTTTATGTTGTTTGTTTTATTTATAATTTTTGTATTAAACGTTACTTTATTGATATAGTTTAATTTTTTTTATTTTTACGAAATGTCCACCCCTTTTTTCTTAGCTTCAGTTACCTACATAATTAAAAGAGCTGAACCTGTATACCTATAGGTATTCGTACCTTTACATTGTTTCATTTCGTTTAGGAAACGACAACAGTTTACAGAATCTATTGGTAAGGAAGACAGTTTTTATTTCATAGGGTAGGTGGTTTAAAATATCGAACCCCCCAGAATTGTGCAGGGCAACACGGCCCTTGTGGACGGGCGCATAGTCGTGCGTCGCTCGATTTATTTGGGACACGGTAATAGGAACCGTAATAGGCAGTAAGCCTGTCACCGTCTTAGTGTACAGGCCATCGATTCAAATCGTACAAAACTTCCAAAAAATTAATTGCACGAGCATAGGGCATCGACCTTGAGTCTCCAGATTTGGAGGCAGATCTCCTAACCTCATGGCTATCGTCATTTAGCCTCTAACACTACATCTCGAAATAATCAGACTCTCTATCGGATATGGAAAGGTAATCACTTGCACACCGGTACCTTTATATTGACACTTATGGGACTATAGAATGGTGTTTCGGTGTTAGATTTAGACTATAGATACTGATTGCTTAATTGACGTGTGTGCATTTTAAAAATAGAATATGTTTACAAAACGTTAACATGGCATGCGTTTTATTACTTCCTTTCTTGCTATGAATTTTGTCCAAGTAACGCCTAATTTCGTTTTTACCACCGACAGAATCTCAGTCGAAGCGTCTCCTTAGCTAAGTGCAGTGGGAACTCCGTGGTCGAGTATTCTCCAAAATCTCAAAATGGATATATTATTACCATACTGTGTAGTTGTGCATAACTGTCGGTAGGCATGAAGTGACCGCAGATACCCACCGTTCCACTCGGTCTTGAGGTTCTGCTTGGGATGCAGCCGTACCATGGGCCGCTCGGGGTACGACAGCAGGTACTGGCGCACGAAGTCGCGCGAGTACGGATGCACCTCCTCCCACACCAGCGGAGAGCACTCGCACACCAGTCGAGTGTTCGCATGCCGCGCGTATTTCGCGTGCCCGTCATCGAAGAATACCAAGTATCTGAATGAAGAAAAGCTTTTTATGTATTCGTCCAGTGTTTCCAGTGGCACTGTTTCAATAATAATTGATAAACGTATCACTAGTGAAATAACGATAGGATGATGGATCTAGGTCACTACACCTCCTCCTCCATACCAGCAAAACAAAGAGAAAACGCCCTTATCACTGTTGTCCAGCATTCATCAATGTGCCCCTGACGTCACTAACTTTGTCAGGTTTCGCTTTCGCCAGTCCAAAATTTAAACAGTTTTATGATCATTTGAGAATATTATTGATGCTGATAATTTATTAAGAATTGTGGATGCTTTAAAAATGTTTGCACTGGATACTGGGATATGGAATGTTTTGCTAGAAACCCCAACGATGTGTATGCTGAACAGACAGAAGCGGCCATACTTCCAAGTATCAGCGGGCACGTTGTAAATCCATCAATAATTAATGTGTATAATTGAACAGAATTGTTATTTTTTTTTAAATCTTGGTCATCCTGTACCGAACTATTATTCTCTATATCTAAGTAATGGTGAAGATTGATATAAATAACCAATGCTAATATTCATATAAACATCCATGACTGGGTTACAAACATTTTTATTTACCATACAAAAGTTTGCCCATAGCGGGATTCGAACTCACAACCCTCAGCATTGAAGGCAGGGTCACTAGCTCAGTCCACCATATTATTTTTCTTCTCTATCATCATGTGCAATTATCTTGATGGACAGGCTTTTCAATGAAAAGCTGGCGTCACATGCATGGAAGACGTTCCCACAGTTACAGAAGATAGATGCAAGAGCCTCCTCCGTTAGTCAGCCGCGTGCGGCTGAGGTTCACCGTTGGAGAAAAGTTAGTACATATGTACATTCATTACATCCTTTATCACATACCTGTAATTGTTTACCGGGTTTGGAACCTCTGCGACAACTCCCGAATAGAACGACTCGCCTTGTTCAGTAGCTGCAATTATCCGAGTACCTGAAAATGTAATACTAGAATCTTATTCCTGATTATTTTTTTACTCATTTGTCAAATTTTATTATAGTACGTTCAGTACTTCTGTGGTAACAAACATACAGACATTCACATCCATACTTTCGTCGTCGTAATATTAAAGTGATGTGATATCTTTGTCTATGTCATATTTACTTCATAAAGTACCATACGCAGTCACAAACGCGACATAGAATAAGAATAGTATTCTACACGGATGAAACCGCGTGGCGCAGCTAGTCTTGGTGTAAAGGAAGGTTTTATAGAATGTGTATTTAGCAAATGATTTCGACGAAAAACGAAGGATATTTTGTAAATTTTCAAAGGACTGGTTAAATTTTATTCTTTATGTCCTTTCATTACAAATACAATGTATTTTCTATTATGTGGTAACACAAGATTTGCCGTTATATTTAAAAAATAATAAATGTGCGTTAATAAACAGTAGGAGTGGGAAAGAAAAGATTAAAATTGCATGGTTGTTTAATCGCCAGTGGAAGTAAAATTAACATGCATTGACAAATTATATACTTATTATATGTATATAATATTTATATATGAGATCCTTACACCAACTAGGAAAAGAGCTGATGGGTGACAATCTGCACACTCTAAATTTATTAAGAACTCTTTCTGCTTCGTGGGTTAAAAAAAATGGCAACTGACCTATCGTAAGGCGAACGTCGGCCGGCTCGGAGTATGCTAGACAGCGCGCTGGCAGCAGTTTAAATGGGTTCTTGTTTATTTTATGGTCGAACCGCACGCGACACATTGTGAACGGTGTTGAAGACTGAAAAAGGACGGAGGTGAGTTGAACGCGGCTGATTCCTTAACTAACATCTTTATTTTTTCTTCATTGTCAGCTTGTTAATAGTCCACTGCTGGACACAGGCCTCTTCTAATGGGAAGTTTTGCCACAATCACCACGCTTAGCTTAGCAGGCGATAAACGTTGGCGATCGCAGTATCAGGCTGCATCCATTGTCATGATTAGCACTATGTATGCACTGTCGCAATAAGAGATTTTCCAGGATTGACTATGAAACGAAAAGGATCTTAGACTCGGCATCCCTACCCTTAGCCGCCGAAAGAGAGACGATTTGTCTTCTATGAAAGGGTCGCCTAACCCAAACGTCGCTGGTGGGGTCGTGGACGTGTGCGAGAGCATTCCCGTGGTCCTGTGGATATGCGGCCAAAATGGACATCGTGGGGTTGTAGTCAGGACAAATCCGACATAATTCACCATTGCCCCTGCAAGGTTGGGTAGGCGTTTGGTATTACCCAGAGAAAAAAAAATATTTTTGATTTATAATATTAAAACAAAAAATACTTTTTGGCCTGACTGGAACCCTATCTACATACCGTATTCTTGGTCTGCAGTTCAACAATCTTTGCCTCGAGCCAGAGTCCGAACGTATTCCTCATGGCATACACGGTCATGCCGACACGCAATGGCGATCGTGTTATTTCTCCTGGTTGTGGCAGATCAGCGGGTGCGGTTTCCGCAGACAGTTTCACCACGGCCACGTCTAAATTCTAAACGATGTAAAGAGAAAGAATTTTATAATGAGAACCATGTATTATATTTCTACATACATTTCTATCTTCTAAGTAAGCTTCTGGAGTAAAGCAGTGAAATAAGGAAACGTGGATGGACTAAAATTATTTATTTGTTTTATTTGCGAACAGCTCTTAAAACTTTATGATAAACGCAACCAAGTACTAAAAGTCAATTATGGGTTTAGGAAGGAGAATACTTTGTACAAGTCGTTTGGAAAGCAGACAGTTTTATAAAAATAGAAAATTGAATATATATTACGCACAAACAACAAATTGGACATTATATTTAACTCAAAATATCAAACGAACATTGTATAGCGTCTGCGTGTATGTGTAAGTGTGTGTTATGCTAATAGATATTTCGTCATAACGAGTAACCATGCGGTCAATCCACTGGGCGAGGACAGAAAATCCAATTATGACTTATCACTGACAGAAGCACGAGATGCTTTTACTTCTCGCAGGTATTCCGCGCGGCCATTGTACTACCCCGGCCGAGCCGGCCCATTCGAGCAGCAGCAAAAGCCGCCGCTTGTCTCTACCGTGTATAAAATATAATTAGTCACTAGAGGTTTTGCTTCTGACACAAACGCTACATAAATAATCTGTCAAGTTAAATAGAGCTATGTATGTAACTAATATAATAATTTCACCACCACTGGAAATAACTTAGCGACACAATTTTACGATAGCATAATCAGTTTCTAAATAGGTTAATAGTAAAGTTAGTGGTATAACACTGTACATGTGAGTGAGTGAGTGTCAATGTGTGCATACATTTAGATATGTAGATACATCTAAGAAATATATATTGTACTCACATCGTCGTCGATTTTGTTAGGTGATTCAGGAGAGGGCTTATCTTCCTGGAAAAAATACCTTGATCAAACGAGCATTATTTTTTCAACCAAATCTTTGTATGTAAACTAAATCTAAATCAATAATCATAATTGTTCTGGTTACCACTTATGAAAGTAACAATTTTTCGTACGTAATATCTACGGCTACTTTACCCTCTTAAAGAAGAGTAGATTATCAGCAGTAGGACCTTCAAAAGCTCGTCGCATACATAGCATATTACCTCGAGGCAGAGATATGGTCTATTTTCACAGAAATAAATAATTTTTAATATTTTTATTAGGTTTTTACGACACTATCTCTGGTCTCATTACATACTCATGATATTTACAAGCACTGACGCCCATCATCCAAATGTTTGGCACGACTCATCATAGCCAAATGGACTTGGAAATAAGACTCATTTTCACCTCTCCGGGATGAAATAGGGTGAAAGATTGTTGTGCGTCTCCACTACTAGGCACAAATATTGGTTTTCGTCAACAAAAATAGATAAACAATTTAGTATACCTATACCTCGATTTACACTGAAGATAGGTTCCCGACAAAACCGTGTAAAATAAAATCTCTGATTTTGCTATGTGCTCAATTCAATCATTTATTTAAGTAAAACATCTTAAATACCTATTGATTTTGTTATAGATTAGGAAAAAAATAAAACAAAGAAATCTTCAAGAAACTAAATTTGTAATAGGTTTATTATTATTTTACTGATTGGTATCATCTCACTTTCATCACTTCGAGTTCAACACTTTGTTTCAACAGTCGATGAATTAGGGAAGATCTCGAATTGAGGGGACTTCGTAATAAAATCTGTAATTAATAGTTGCGTAGGTTTTTTTCTTTATAGACCTCCTCATATTGAGTTAAGCATCTGTTAATACATCGCTGGAAATGTAAAGCTCGTTCGACATTCGTGTCACATTGTAGAAAAATAATTTTTGTTTCCAAAGATATTCTTTTCTTTTAATTTTTTGTCGATGTTTTTGGCATTATAAAAGCTTGTGTAGGTTCTAATACATAAACCGGCACTCTTTATTCAAAAATAATATGTCTTATTTCCGCTAGATTTCACATGAACTACTTTGTGTTTGCGTATGTTAACACAAAGTACATTTAGAATCCTTCGATATTGTCATCAGTGTTGCCAAACTAATGAGACCCAAAAATGTTTTTAATGGTATATATATGCGAATATGCAACCATATAAATATGTTTATAAGTTTTTCAAAATCCGTTAATTTATATTTCGTGTAAAACAAGTACCGTGTAAATAGAAGGATAAGTGTAATTTACGATTAAAAAAATGTATTTGTGGTGCTCAGTACATACTTGTTCTGATTCCTTTTCCGAGCTCTGCGCTGTCAACACGGATAACTTTTTGGCGGGACTGTCGCTGACGGTGGACAGACGACGCTTCGTGCGAGTCGGCACCGGCTGTTTTAAAATTAAACAGTACAGTATCGGATGAGATAGAGCGATTGTTACTAACACCTAATTTAAAAAATGTTGTCGCGCCATTTATATAGTAATCATTGTATATACTAAGCCTTAATTATTAATGTTAAAAATGTATAACTTAAGTTGTAGCACATGGACGATAAAAATCAAAAATCAATCAATGGAATGGTTTTTTGGTTCTTTCTAGAATGCTTCTGCATCCGACAGGTTTTCAGAAATGTCCTGTTTAAAAGAAAAATCTTAAATTTTTAAAACAAAGAATGCAAGAAATTATACCAGCGTGATAGTATCTGTTTTGTCTTGTGGAGTCTCCTCATAGCAGGAACACTGAAACCAAGTTTATACTGTAACTTAAGATACCGCCAACTCGCTTAAACACATTACAAGGGAGAAATAAAGCCAAAGTGGAACAATCAGAAAGTTACATGAAAAAAAATATATGTTTTCAAAGAACTTATTAAGAACTTATTACTTTTAAAATTATTCACAGCGTCATTCCACACGAACCAGCTTCTGTGCGAAACTATTATTAACCCTTTGATGTTCGACAGAATATAACTTTCATCAGTAGTTAATTTTTTATATGGGAAATCCGGCAAACGAGCAAGCGGTTCACCTAAGGGTAAGTGACTACCGTCACCCACGTACATCTGCAACACCAGAGGTGCTGCAGGTGCGTTGCCGGCCTTTAAAGGGTATTTGGGAGACGAGAGGGTGATGGGGAAGGGGAGTGGGCCTCCGGTTACCTCACTCACCGAACGAAATGCAGAAGCACAAATGCCTCTACTTCTCTACGGTATTCTGCGGGGCCGTGATTACACACCGGTCGAGACGGCCCATTCGAGCAGCAGCAAATCACCATATGATATTTGCTAAGTATTTGAAAACTGATAAAAATCTTTATGTTTACCATGCAAAAGTTTTTTCAAGATTAAGAAATTCCTATATGCAAAATTTAGTCAGCTGCTACTAATGGTGATCCAGGAACGACTGGGCGTCATTGGGGTTTCATAGCGCATTTGAAACAACCGGTACCAAATGTACTCCCTGGTCATTTTATTATTCAAGGTCAGCATTTGGTTGCCAAGAATGTAAATTAACGCCTGCGTGCGTCGCTCTTTTAATTTATTAGAGCAATCAATAAGATTAGAAGTAAATCATTGAATGATCGATTATTTGTTCAGCTTTGTAGTGAAAATTATGAAAGTTACAATCGCTTACACACAGAAATACGTCGCACGTTTTTACTTTTTTGTTTGAATATTTTATTTTATTTATATACTGTTTTTTTTTTTGTCGCAATTTGGTATGTATTTCATTATTTGACTTCAGGGCACGTATCTTTAATTGCCATTTATTTTGGCAAGATATCTAGATGTCTGTAGTTAACCAGTAATTTTTATATTTAGGTTTTAGTTTTATTTTTCGTTTTGGTATTATTGACACAAGATATCAATTAATGTATCAATAAACTTTTTGTAGTTTTCATTTATATTTTTATTTAGTGTTATGATATCATGACAATTTACAGTATTCGATTTTGATCTATATTGTTCTGTTCCTATTATTATACAATTATTTTTCTGTATACCAAGTCCCTTTCTTTGTTTGTTTCGTTTCATGTCTATTGTTCTCATTTGATCTCAGAATCCTAATTCTTCTACGCTAGAGTATATTTCTATTATCAAAATTCGTAAATATTAGATCTGGGCATGTTACTAAAGTTTGTGTAACATATGTAGGCTTCTTCATATGTTGAGTAAATTTGTAGTCTGCCATGAGTTTTAAGAATAGGTTTTGTTTAAGTTATTCTGTATAATATTTTTATTAAAATCAACTCTTTAAGCTTATGATTAATTTAAACCAATTATTTAAATTTTGAAAATACTTATTTATTAAATTTAAACAGTACTCACCATATTGTTGGGCGTATCGATTATAATAATGGATGGTAACTCCTTTCGATCTTGTTCGAATGTTGCATACAATTCTTTCCTCAACTTGTCGGTTGCCACTTGGCAGTCGTTCAACATGTCATCGATTTCTTTGCTCTCCTCTGAAAGGGAACATTAAAGTTATTTTGAATTAATTGTAAATTTTATTCAAAAATTATTTTAAAATTATTTTTCTTTACTATCATAATCACAATCTACCTGTGTCCACTGCTGGATAAAGGCCTTTATAGAAAGCACCAACAAAAGCTGACAGACTTAACATGGAAGAGTTGCCTTTATTTTAGAATAAGTTAAGTAGACATGTCTTCCTTAATAGAAAAAAAACTAAAACCACAAACTTATTCAAAGTTTCACACAGAATGTACGCATATATAACGGAGGTCATATCTTCAGTTATTGTTGTATAAAACTAAGTACTTTTAGTCAATTTAATTCTATATTAATTTCTATATGACTTTAGAGGTGTTCTGAAATCAAACAGTATATTTTTTGCACATGAATTTTTATGGATGGGTGGTAAAAGATGGTTTTAGCTCTCTAATTGACTTTGACCTTCATAGTTTCTGAAGTACCATTGGTTTTTTTTTAACTTACTCTCTAAATGGTTTAATTCCTGTTGCAGGATAGTTTGAGCGTCCTTAAGTCGAGAATCCATTTTGAACTTCTCCCAAGTCTCGTTGATCATGTCGGACAGTTTTTCTTCTATAAGTCTAAAAGTAATGAAAGCAAATTACTAATAAAGGAAAAAAATTACTTTGTGGTTTACACTACAGCAACATCAGCATTATCTCTTCTAAAGATTTAGAGGACAGTGGTCACTATACTGTTCTTTAAATATATAAAGTTAAAAAAATACGATGAAAAAAACCGATAGCACTAGAGGTATAATTAATATAAATTAAAATCTTATACTTATCAAGAATTAACTCACTTAGCACCTGCTAAGCCAATCTTTTCTTTCTTCTCATCCGCGACTTCCTCCTCATCTTCGGACTCCGAGTCCGATATTATCTCCACCAAGTCCTGCTTACACTTCCCTGTATCCAGTTCCAAGAGAGGCATGTAGGTTTTTATGCCTTCAATCAACTCCTGGTTAAAGTAGAGAACATTATATAAAATTAGGTGTAAGAACATTCCAGCTCTCCTGCATGTGGTGCACATGCTGTCTAACACCTCGTATGTTAGCGAATGAAGGAATTTTTAATTTTTTTAATTTTTATTTTTTTTATATTTTTCCGAAGAAAATCTTTTCCCCCACTGAAGAATATTCTCCTGTGTCGTGAAAACGTTTTACGAGTTTCGTGTTTGTCAGACATAATATGCAAACAACCGGCACATCTATCTGCAGGTAAATACTGTTAGGTCTCTAACTTACGACCCGCAGCGATGTCAAGTGCATACACTGCACCAATCAAGCCGAGAAATAGAAGACATATGTACTTAAAAACTTCGCCTGGATATCGGAAGAGTGATGATTAGCTTGTTATCATTTGATACTGTATATCGTTTCAGTCTATTGATTTTTCTCCGAAACTGATTCAGCGTGCAAACACCACTAACTGACAAAAATTATAAAATTTAGTTTTATTTGTACTTGTTTCAAGCGGTGGAAGGAAATCTAAGAAAAGCTCATTGTTCTTAGCTGTCAATAGATGACGGATTAACCACCTCAAAACATGTCGGGCAGCAGAAACAAGTCTAAAGTGCGAAGCGTCTGGTACTGCTAAAGCCAATACGTTTCCCAAGCGTGGCGATGTCATATAATCTCATTGGGAAAAGCCCATGTCCAGCAGTAGGCTATGAATAAGCAAAATACAGTGCATTCATCACGTGTGCAGTTGAATACCCTTATTTTTTTCCTAAATTAAGAATATATCTAATCGTGTATATCCAAAAGATTTTTGAATCAATAACGCTTTACCTCGTTCTTCTTAGTTACCACCCCAGCACAGGACTCACAGACTACCGCCTTCTTTTTGCGGTCCGCTTCATAAAATGTCAACACTGCAGCGTCGGCCACATAGTATTGTGCATCGTAGGTGCTTTCACAAGCAGAGTTAACACATTTGTTGGCCTCAAGCGATATTTCAAACTTCTCCTGATACTTAAGAGGGTCCACTGAAGTTCAAAGTTGTTGGAAAATTTAATGAAGTATTCAATTTAATGGGTATCTATTAACAAGCATATTATGTTTATCGTAAACAGAAATACTTACATGTCTTTTGGGTATCATCATCATCAGAATCCACATTGAACACTTCCAACATAATTGAAGATTTAAACTAAAACAAATAATTGTAACAGTAATTTTCAATGTAAATGAGAAAGATGCACATTATAAACAAGATAACATTCATCTTTAGTTTTTTAATATTTTTAACGGCCCGTCACAAGTCCCATACTGAAGATAGGTCCAAGGTGCAATAGTACCAAAGGTTGTCACAAAGCGCGGTCCTTAGCCACCTGCATCCAATCGCAATTCTGTGCATGTCGTCATCATCTTCAAATTTATCTTGTGGGGGGTCGTCCTACGTAAAACGGATATACGTTGTTCGCTAAGGAAACATTTGACGCTAGTGGCCGTGCGTTTAGGGTCATTGTCATGCTCAAAAATCCAGGTTCAATCCAAATGATCGTCCGAGTAGGGAATCATCGTGTGCTCTAAGATATTTCCAAACAATTTAGCTTCCACTAATCTTCGCCGTATCAGTCTTGACGAGGTGTTTCTCGGGTCATCAGGCGAAAAAACTTCATTTTTAATCTGGTTGGAGCGTTTACTTGGATCTTTTTTAACAACACGAACAATTAGCGTATCTTCTCTGGGAGAGATTTTTCTTGGTCGAGCCTTTCTAAGAACATTTTCAACAGTTCCATGTGTTTTATAACGATCAATTGCATTAAAAACTTTCTTAACAGAACAATTTAGCCTAGTTGAGCGTCACAACTTTTATTTTTGCCCCTTTTGAACAAAATAAAATTCAGATTAAATTTTGAATTGCCGCCAAAATAATAGAAACAGCCAAGAAAGAAATGTTATTCTCCAATATCAAAAAAAGAAAGAGCTATGGATGCTTTTTTAAAATGTTTCTAATTAGGCGTCCAAGCGGCCAGTACAGAAAATAAATTCCTACATGTGTAAGACTCATTTTGTAAATAAAAGTAAGATATGTTTTATATTTTATGCATTTAATGAGTTTTTAATTTGAGTGACTATATTATTGCATGATTATTAATTATTGAGTGTGTATGTTTTTTACGAACATTTGTATGTTGAAGTTATACTTTCTTTATTCATAAGAAGTGTTTCTAATCGATGATATCAATTTCACTAAGTCAGAACGGATGTCTTGAAAAGGTGTTCACGTACCAGTCTTATGAATGTTAACTTACTAAACGCTTTCCTAATGTCTTCAGGCATAGAATTCCAGAGTAATGCAGCCTGAACAGGCAGAAATCGAGTTACAACTTTTTGAACAGAGGACCATTTAATGCGAGAACGGTATTGAGCGATATGGTCATCATACTTTAGAAAGTTGAAAATATACCTGATACAGTTATTAACAAGGCGCTCTAGCTTTGTAAAGAAGATCTTTCTCCAAGTCAGAGTAGCACACATCTGCATAATCAATAATAAGAAGTATGAGTGTCCGGACAAGCATAACCGTAGTTTCAAAAGAAAGAAAATTTTTAAGACAATAGAGCACTCGAAGCGAGGCAATGACCCTACGCCTAACTTCGGTAAGATGTTTTCTCCAGTTCAAAGTGTTATCAATAAATAGCCTAAGGTTTTTGACAGACTTCGAAAACGGAATCACATTTGTATTATAACAGAGAGAAGGTAGATTCGTAAAATCTACTTTAGCCAGTATTCTCGTACTTCTTACCAATATAGCTTTGCATTTCGTAGGATTTACAGAGACTCCAAAGCGTGATGACCAGTCATAGACAGATATTAGATTGTTATTTAAAGAAGTAATCGCGTTATGAAGATAAAGACCCGCGAAGATATGAGGAGAACCACTTCAAGACCGGAGAGGCATATCTAAAGTGAGAAAAAATTGCTAAGAACTTACCATTTGCTTAACTGTGATTTTAGGTTTGGTCTCTAGTTCATTTCCTTTGCTCTCGGAATTACTATCAGAAGAGCATTTTTCTGTTGTCTCTGATAATAAACTGGATGTGGATACATCTTCAGATGTAATTGGTGTTTCTGCTTGTTTTGGTATAAACAAGGTTTTTTTTTTTACTTCGAGAAGGTCTGAAACATTTTTAAAACTTGAGATAATAATATCGTATAATAATTTTTAAAAATACAAAGGAACTTACATATTTTTTTTACAAATTTCAACACACTGAAAAATATTGAAGTATGCACTTTTAATTAATTTTAATTCTAAAAAAATCTATGTTTAAAGTACATTTAGATTGTCCTGTTGATATTTTATCTAGTTATGATTTTACTTCAGTAAAAGAAAATAAGTGTGTGTGTGTGTATGTGTGTGTGTATGTACCCATATAACAGTGATTAAGGTTTAAACATTGAATTTTTTCTCTATTGTGTTCTCCAAAATGGTTCAGACTTAATGTCTTCCTACTTTAGACAAAAATACCATAATGCTTAATCAATAGCAGCTTCATTCACAAAGAAAACTAGATTTTATATCCAGTAACACAATAGCAAGGTGCATTTTCATTATTTTGTGAAGAAAGACGGTGGTTGGTTTTTGTACTGACGTATACATATAATAACTCTATACTTTCTACATCTACTCTACTCTATAGAGTAATAAACTCAATAATTACCATCTTCTGATGAACTTTCCAATAAGACTATACTTTGATCATTTCTCGAATCTAATTCCTTTATCTGCTTTTGTAATTGATCATCACATTGCCTGGCTTGTTCACTGGCGTCTATAACTGCTTCTGTAATTCAATTCATTTCAAGTATTTATTAATCATTTTCATAATCCTACAGCTAAACTCTGCTGCATACAATCATAACGCTGGGCAGGCTATTTAGCGATAGCAGTGTCAGACAGTCTGTACTGGAAGTTCCACGAATAGTTGGTGTGACGGAACTCTAAATTCGCCAAAAACATTTGATCTTACCCAAAATGCTACTAAACCCTGGTAGGGAATGCCAAAAGGCATTAAGTCCGCCCATTGCATACCTTATTTTTAGGGTCACAATAAAGAATAAATAAATAAAAAAAAATGCTGGGCAGGCACGACATAAATTGAAAAAAGTACATATTCATATTTGAATATGTACTTTTTTCAATTTATTACATATTTAGTAGCAACATATTCATATTTTGGGTGAGATACAGATAAAACTTCAAAAGTAATGACAATGTTTCAAATAAATCTCCTAAAAGAATATCAGTATTCAATATTGCACAGTGTTGTGGGAAGTTGATGGATGCAGGTGGCTCTGGACTGAACTTTGTGGCAATGGACTTGTGATAGGCTGACATAACAATAATGATGATGAATCAATATTCATTTATAAATTTTAAGGAACTGTCACAAATTAGGGGTATATAAGGTTAAGGCCAAATATCATAAAATCAAATCAAAATCACCATTGCAATCAAAAATTCTATGATACCTTGTTCATCCCCCACTGTCAAGTTATTTGGTTTTCTCTCATTATCCTTATCCAATTCATTGCTGTAGTCGGACAATTTTTGAGGCTCTGAAATGTAGCCAAGTAATTTTTCTATAGCTTCACCTGGTACCTACGAAACAAACACAAATGATTTATTTGTAGGTTTGACTGATTCTTCACAAAAAGAAATATCTGGAAACTCTCTAAAATTTTGTTGTGAAATTATTAATTAACTTTGGTGGTGGTTACTAATAAGGTAAAATAAAAAAATATACAAATTTGCAAAATATTCTAATTACAATTAAAGACAACGTAATAACTAAGCAGACCAAAAACGAACTAACCACAGTTTGAAGCAATATTTAGGTCAGGCCTATGTTTAGCAATGATCTTTTCATTCAATCTATTTAATCATTATTCAATTATACTATGCTGAAGGAATAGGGCTTTATGATAATTTTAATAATTAGATTCTAAGATTAGGCATAATAATTCTAATTGTTATACAGATTAATTTAATAAGAATATTAAAATGCTAAGCATTTACTTTTAAAGAATATGAAATAATTGGAATGTCTAGTTGAAATAACTATGTCCATTCTGAAAAGAAGAAATGAATTTCCAATTCAGAGAACATCCTTACTTACAGTTTTGTCTGTGGTCACTTCTTGTACTTTTGCATCTATTTCAGATTTTGTCAATATCGGTAGCTATAATCAAAGTGCAATGTGTTGTAAAAAAATACATCAGTTAAAATGTTGTGTTGCTGTTATAAATGCAAATTCTAATGACAACTTGGGAAATGTGCATACATTTTTCATTTTCTATTTGTACACATCCTAAATTAAAGGTTACAATGGCAGACTTAATAGCATGTAGGAAAAGGCTAAGCATGTATGTAATTAAGATATCTAGGAATCTGAATAAAAGAGCATGAATATAATCATTACAGGATTCGAGATTCAATAGGATTACGTGGGTTTTGGTATTAGTTATGTTAATTAAGTCTCCAAGGAAGTTGTGTTACTCCTCATCACCACCACAAACAACCCAATATCACATGGCGACCCTGTCAGGATGCCAAGAAAAACACTAAATATTTCAAGTAGGAGCAAAAAGTAGGTTGCTATGCCAAATGGCAGTCCATAATCTCTTCTTACTAGAGTAAATGGAGTTCCTTCTGCCTGTTTCTACTCCATTGGAAGAATAAATACTAGACATTTAATTCATCATTTAAGAATTATTACTAAACAGTGGTTAATTAAAAAAAATGATGTTTAACAAAAAATTATCAATATTAGGGTGTAAGGGGTAGTATCACAACTAACTAGTCAGGCCATAAATTAAGTAACAATTTAAAATGTAATTTTTTCTGAATTAAAATTTAAAATTCATTTATAAGAAACCTTCATTAATTTGACTCAATATAAACCCATATCCCCCAGACTAGTCATGGGTCGATTTTCCATACTTGACATGCCCATACCTTTTTTCAGCATGTTGACAGCCTGTATTCAGCAGTGGACTTAGACAGACTGAAGATGAGTAGAGCTGGCTTCGGGAATGCCAATTCCAGGTTCCTTGCATGAATGAAATTTTAAGGAAGCCCTGTGCCATCAAACTATCATCGCTCATAAAATAATGACTTGGTATAATTTTGATTGTTAAGTACTATGCCAGAACAGAGAATGGCACTCACAAGTATTTTCAGACAGAAAATATTTTGAAATACTTACATCAGAACATGACTTTGGCTCTTTATCAGGACAGTAATTTTTGCTTGTAACTTCTTGACTTTTGACATCACTGATTTGTAATTCATGTTGTTCATCAAATTCTTTAGTCTCCAGTGTTGTTGTTTTGGATTGTTCTTTTTCAGCGCAGTTCTGCGCATTATTTGTTTCCATCTGAATGTTTTTTGGCAAGTCTGATTCAGATTGTATGGCATTAGAGTCTTCTGAATAGTCAGCAATCATTTGATTACTACTCTCTGTAAAATAGAAAGCAATAAGAAAAAAAGAAAACTATAAAATTTTGGTAATTTTACAAAAACATAATGCACATCTTTAAGAACCATATTTATTTACAATGTAACAGCTTATACCATTTATTTTTATTTATCGTAAAAGTTGAGTAAATTGTCCTGTACTTCTCATATTTATTTTTGTGCTATTAGTAATAATTAAATTAATAATATCTGCATTATACAGAATGTTAATATACATACATATTATACACACACATACACAGAATGATTTCACAAAAAAATTACCTTCATCCTCAAAATCTTCATCATCATCAACATCATCATCATCGTCTTGCTCTTCATCATATTCCAGTACCCTGTTTGACTCGGCCAATAGACCAAGACTATCAGAAACTTCACCAACTTCATCAGAGTCTCTTCTCATTTCTGTGATCTTACAAGCTTTGGAAGTTGATGGTTGCGGTTCCTCCATTACATCTATAATTGTTTGCTCTTTTTCTAGAATACATTTTTCTTCATCTTGATATTGATTAAAATCAGTAAGCTCTTGTAGTGATTTTCTTTCCAAACAAATATCTGTTTGGCTTTTGTCAATGCAAGCTTTAGAAGTTGATGGTGGTGTTTCTTCCATTACATCTGTAATTGTTTGTTCTTTTTCTAGAACACATTTATCTTTAACTTGTTGTATATTAAAATCACTAAGATCTTGTAATGATTTTGATTCCAAACAAATATTTTTTTGACTTTTGTCAATGCAAGATTTAGAAGTAGATGGTTGTGGTTCCTTCGTTACATCTGTAATTGTTCGCTCTTTTTCTGGTATATGTTTTTCTTTAACTTGTTTTTGATTAAAATCAGATAGTTCTTGTAGTGATTTTGTTTCCAAACAAATATTTGTTTGGCTTTTGTCAATACAGGCTTTAGAAGTTGATGGTTGTGATTCCTCCATTACATCTGTAATTGTTTGATCGTTTTCTAGAAAACATTTTTCTTTAACTTGTTGTCGAATAGAATCACTAAGATCATGTAATGCTTCTGTTTCCAAACAAATATCTGTTTGGCTTTTATCAATACAAGCTTCGGAAGTTGTTGGCTGTGGTTCCTCCATTACACCTATAACTATTTGTTCTTTTTCCAGAACACATTTTTCATTAACTTGTTGTTGATTAAAATCAGTAATATCTTGAAGAGATTTCGTTTTCAAACAAATATCTGTTTGGCTTTTGTTAATACAAGCTTCGGAAGTTGTTGGCTGTGGTTCCTCCATTACACCTATAACTGTTTGCTCTTTTCCCAGAACACATTTTTCTTTAACATGTTGTTGATTAAAATCACTAAGATCTTGTAGTGATTTTGTTTCCAAGCAAATATTTGTTTGGGTTTTGTTAATGCAAGCTTTAGGCGTTGATGGTTGTGGTTCCTTCATTGCACCTGTAATTGTTTGTACTTTTTCTAGAACACATTTTTCATTAACTTGTTGTTGATTAAAATCAGTAATATCTTGAAGAGATTTTGTTTTCAAACAAATATCTGTTTGGCTTTTGTCAATACAAGCTTCGAAAGTTGTTGGCTGTGGTTCCTCCATTACACCTATAACAATTTGTTCTTTTTCTAGAACACATTTTCATTAACTTGTTGTTGATTAAAATCAGTAATATCTTGAAGAGATTTCGTTTTCAAACAAATATCTGTTTGGCTTTTATCAATACAAGCTTCGGAAGTTGTTGGCTGTGGTTCCTCCATTACACCTATAACTGTTTGCTCTTTTCCCAGAACACATTTTTCTTTAACATGTTGTTGATTAAAATCACTAAGATCTTGTAGTGATTTTGTTTTCAAACAAATATCTGTTTGGCTTTTGTTAATACAAGCTTCGGAAGTTGTTGGCTGTGGTTCCTCCATTACATCTGTAATTGTTTGTACTTTTCTAGAACACATTTTTCTTTATCTTGGTGTTGATTAAAATCAGTAAGCTCTTGTAGTGATTTTGTTTTCAAACAAATATCTGTTTGGCTTTTGTCAATACAAGCTTCGAAAGTTGTTGGCTGTGGTTCCTCCATTACACCTATAACAATTTGTTCTTTTTCTAGAACACATTTTTCTTTATCTTGGTGTTGATTAAAATCAGTAAGCTCTTGAAGAGATTTTGTTTTCAAACAAATATCTGTTTGGCTTTTGTTAATACAAGCTTCGGAAGTTGTTGGCTGTGGTTCCTCCATTACATCTGTAATTGTTTGTACTTTTCTAGAACACATTTTTCATTAACTTGTTGTTGATTAAAATCAGTAATATCTTGAAGAGATTTTGTTTTCAAACAAATATCTGTTTGGCTTTTGTCAATACAAGCTTCGGAAGTTGTTGGCTGTGGTTCCTCCATTACATCTGTAATTGTTTGTACTTTTCTAGAACACATTTTCATTAACTTGTTGATTAAAATCAGTAAGCTCTTGTAGTGATTTTGTTTTCAAGCAAATATCTATTTGACTTTTATAAATTGACCCAATTTGTGTTTCGCTTATTTTAATTCCAGTGTTGATTGTTTCTTTCTGGCTATTGATTTCAAGATGTACCTGGTGAATTTTGTTAACCTTTGGCTTCACATCTATGTCTCTTAGGTTCATTTCTAGAGATGCAATTGTATTTAGTTCAGATATACTTGCTTGTTCTATTATTTCTATATCATCATTCATATCTTCATTTATTTCAATAGCCACAACATCTGGAGACATTTCTAAATTACCTAATAGCTCTGGTCCATCATCATCATCATCCATGAAATCTATTAATTCTTGGGTAGGTATTTCTAACATCATATCAGGCTTCTTCAAACCATGCGCTGTTTTAATTTGTACAGAGGTGTCTAATACTGAATCATGTGATTCAGGTTTCACCTTTTCTGTTTCAACAGCTTTATCAGGAGAATTAGCTATTTCCATTTCTTGTTGAACACTTAAATCAACTAGTCCTTCAGCAGATGACTCTGTTTCAGTTCCATCCTCGGGAATACTTTTTTCCGGGTCTAAATTTAGAACATCGTCATCGTCGTCATCCCATCTTAATTGAATCTCTTCATCTTGCATATCACTACTCTCATCATCCAAAAATGATTTTATATCATTGTCAATATGTAACTTAGTTTCTGAATCATTTTCCGTTGATTTATCAGTACTACCTTTGTCAGATTTTTTCGTATTTTCAGAAATATGTATTATTTGGTTGGAAACATCAGGTGTAGGTGATAGTTGTTCATTAACACAAACATCTTCTTTTAGAGTTTCGTGAGTCACTTTATCATTTGTTATGTTTTGAATAGATTGTTCTATAAGAGTGTTCTCATAAGCCACACGTATAGTTTTAGTTAAATGAGGAGAATCATTGTCGATCGAAATTTTGGAAATATAATCTTCTGACTCAGGCAATCCCTCATTTTGAATATTATCTTGAATTGTTATTATTTCTTTATCCTTTATAGTATCCATGTCTCAATAAATTAAAAAATAATTAGGGTACTGAAGTAAATATTTTTTTTGTTACTGAAGTGCCTAAATTTCATGTTTTCATCCGAACAAAGCTAACAAATAGCATTACTTTAGAGACAAACACTATGGGCTTAACGTAGTTGTCCCAATCGTAGTCAAAACAATGAAATAACATAAATTAATTCAAAATAAACGCATCACATCGCATGCAACAATCGCCTAACGCATTCCTCTTCTTCGCATTTGACAGCCTATGCTGTCAATTTGACAGTACAGGCTAATAATACGTACCAAAGAGAATTTAATCACTACGTTATGCTAATAATATATGATACGTACCGTAGAAAGCAGTGAATTAGACACTCAGATTAAATGCAAATTGATGTAGCATTAATGTCGACTCATACTCATACAACTGATGGTCAATATTTTGGGTAAACTAAATCCCTTCATTGTATATGATTCATCAGCATATTGTAATTTGTTTGACTTGTTAAGAGATATATTTAAATCGTAATAATAGAGATTAAAAAAGATAAGGCTAGACGGATCTAGCAAAAAAGAATAACCTTCGAAACGTACAAAAATGAGACTGTTAGAAAATAGGTTGGATATGTTGATTATCCTCATGAGAATGTTCAGCTGTAACATTTTTTGCTCGAGCAGCGGAAGAAATATATTATCGTTTGCCGAACATATATCAAGGAAGGCAGCGGCGATCGATTCCTTTGAATAAAGAATGCCAGCCGAATTTCAGAAACAAATATAGTAAGGTTGTCAATTGTAAGGGATTCCCTTCCTGAAGCCGAATTGAGTTTTAGGCAGAATATTTCTGTTTTCCTGTAGCCCTTCAAAGCTATTTTTATTAATACATTCAATTGTTTTTGAAAGAGTAGATAACTAGAAGAGTTTTCGAAACTAGAATAATAAGGAAGAGTCTTGCTATGCCCGTAAGAACTGCTGTAAGTTTCGGGCGTTACATGTTGTGACTCCCTGTTACCAGCCTTAGTGGTTATGAGAAGCATTAGGAAATAATTCATAGGGTTTGGTGTTTAGCAGTTCAACACTTTTAATATAGTAGCAGACTAAACCAATATTTTTTATTCAATTTTTTTTAGTTTTACGAGGGAACACCAACCAGTTACCGAAGGCAGAAACAATTACATTTGGGTCAGGTAATGGAGATACGCTGTTGGCCTGGTGGCCTTGTCAACTTCAGCGGAAAGTGTTCGCGAGCACAAGCTCTGCCAGTAAAGTAGTTACTACTGTGCAACACCTGTTAAACGAAAGAAAAGACTTCCGTCAAAAACTAGGGCGGGCTGACAACAACACAGGGTGGTGTCGTATAGAGGTAAAACCACGCCACAGGTTGCCGTCGTAGAATTTCAGAAACGATCTTGCACCCGAGTATATCTTGTGAAGGCCGTGAACTAGAGACCACGAGTTCGTCGACGCACTCCGCGACATGAGAGGATAATTATTAGATTCGATTACACTTTAAACAGTTATATACTGTTTTTTTCAAGTCGCTCATTGGATTTTTTTTTATTGAAGAACGGCGCAAACGAGCTTGCGGCTCACCTGGTGGCATGTGTTCACCGACGCCCACTAACATCCGCAACACCAGAGGAGCTACAGATGTGCTGCTGGCCTTTAGGAAAGAAACATTTTTTCTATAGATGCAGCTTACTAAGCCTGCAAGAGGTTGAATCATAAAAAATAAATTATTAAATTATCTTTTACTGTGATGAAAAAACCACTGTCAATTTTGAAACAAAATACTGAAATGCCTCTTGCATGCAATCCAAACAGAAAAAAATAAAACAAAGTGTTTACACGTGAAAACGCAACATACGAAAATATTGCTGCATCCTATCTATAATTTGGTTTTCCGTATGTGCGAGTGGTTTATTAGTGTGCATTTTAACGTATGTTCAGTAATTTTGTTTACTCTCGTGTTTAGTCTACTATTAAATTAATTAAATATGCCAAATAGACTGAAGGCTAAAAGGCCAATGCCACAATAAATAAAACAAAACGAATATAGAAGAAAATTAGCTGATGACAACACTTGACATTTGACAAATGACACTGACAATGATTATGGACATGAATATGACAAAAATATTTTGCTTTTGATTCGGATGTTGAAAATTTAAATAATACTACCTATATCGCCGATTTATTTTTGTATAATAATTTTCTTTAAGGTTTTTTATTTAATGATAGTTTCAGACGATAGAAATTGTGAATATTTTATTTAGTTTTTGTTCTCATTTTGCTTATTGCTTACCACGTATGTGCTAGTAGTTAGAATAATTCACGGAAAGTTTCTGTTCTGAAATAAATGATCCATTCTCACATACTGACATACTGCGCTAAAATTCTCATTCAGTACTTTATTCATTATCTAATACAATAAGACGTTCGTATAACTGAAGAAGTAGACATGAGCAATTTGAATAGCATTTTCTCACCACGTTCGATGCTTGGGGCAGCAATTGTGGGACTCGTGGGGGCTGCAGGTGTTTTCATTTACGAACAAATGTATGCCGAGAAAAGAAGAGCAATGTTAGGTAATGTATAAAATATTTACAATGATACAGTTACAAAATAATTGTTTTTCATATTGATCGTTATTTTATTCAAATGGTATTTTTTTTAGTCAGAGAAGTTGCAAGGCTTGATAAACAAGTTTCATCTATGAGGTCAGAATTAGAAGCATTAAGAGAACTGCAGAAAGAAGTGTAAGTAGACACTTAATTGCTTTTTTAAATAACATTAATTATCCTAAAGTTCACAATGAAAACAAGATGTGAAAACATTGCAGGGACATGTATAGGCAATATGGAAGTAATACATACATTTATTCTATATAGAATGAAAAACCAAAATTTTTTTGTCAGTCATTGAGTTTCTCATTTACACATTCCTAATTCAAGGCTATATGTGTAGAACACTGCCTTCGCAGTGATCTGCCTAAACCTAATACAAGGAATCAACTGTTACTTTTCAAATTAAACAAAAACAAAACCAAATGTAAATAATGACTGGTAGAGAATGCCTTAGAATTGTCCATCCTTCACTACTGCCTCCAACAAACTCACATCAATGCTTGATGCAAAGCAAAGTAGTTTTGACTTGATGTTGCTTTGGAAAGGACCAACTGTGAGTGTACAGCGATTGTTATATTGTTTTGACCTGGCTTTGGTTTTCCAAGATTGATACTGCAATTTCTTCTAATAATGTTACTCATTCACACTGCAACTCACTTGACTATATTTTTCTCGGTTATAAATTGAAATGTGTCTCATCACTATAGTAAGATGACAAAACGGCTGTCATAGTGTGCCTTTACTTTAGATATACATACCACAGTCCAAGATTTAAACTGTTTCAAATCAAAAAACAACTTATTTAACAAATTAAAACAAATATATTTTATGCAAACCTTACATCAAAGCATTTAGGTATCACCCAGGTAATAATTTTAGCATTAGCAACAGAGAAAATTTGGTTTTTTGACTTACAGATTTGTAGAATGAAATATTTTATAACTGAAAATATATCAAAATTGAATTACAAAACTTTTGATATAAACTTGTTCATAACAGGATGATAATACAAAAACAGTTTGTCTAATTTTTATTGTTTTTGAAAGAGAAGAGTTTCATGGGGACAAATATAATCCATATGATGGGTTCAAAGTTATAGGGTTTATTCAAAATAAAGTACTTTAGCAAAAAAAAAATCAGTTGTAATCCCTACGTAATTACAAAATTTTCCAAATGACCATAACAAAATGCTTAGAAATGTAATAAAAATGAGAAAACATATCTTTGACTATATTAAACCTAAAAACTTTGACTTAGGTAAACTTCCACAACTGTTAAGAAAATAATATTATCATTTTGATAATAAGCAATTTTAATTATTTTATCTGTCAATTAAAGATCACTTTGATATTGAAGAGTAATTATTTTTCCATGTTAAAAATAAGTATTGTAGTAATGGGACCCTAAAATATTTACAATAAATAAGGATAATTGAAAACTGGAAGCATTGATTGAATTTTTGTATTATATACATATTCCTAACAATTTCCAAACCTTTCTTGGTTTTCCTTGGCCCTCTTTCTTTGCACTACAGTTTTCTTAATATCTATTTCAGAATTAAAATGAAACCGTTATTTTCGGATTTTATCATGTTTAATTTTATTGACGTGGGACAGTTCCCAGGTGTTAGATGTCTTGATGTCATAGTTGACTCAGGCTAATTTTAGCATATTAATTTTGGTCCGATCTGCGCAGAATGTACTTATAGTATGTTGATAGATTTACATAGTAGAATGTGTATTAGTACCCCAGGGTCGTACAGTGGTTTGTTTGCTTTTAGATTTAATTTTAATGTTAATTATTGTATATAACATCTAAAAAAATAAATTAGTTTAAGTACTTAAGCAATGCATGTTATGTTATCTAATATAAGCAAACAGGACGGGTGAGGTCGACAGTCCGACACCACGTGAATACAGAGAAACTTCTCATTCAATTCCCGTGGTGATGTCGAATTATTTGATATAATATAAGGACATTCGTCTTGGCGTGTATCCAGTTGCATTATTTTTCTTTGTACTCATTAACTTCTTGTATTATATATTTAAGTTCTTGTATTATATCTATTCTACGTATTTCATTAAAAATCTTGATGTTTTAGTCGACTCCGACGCTTGAAACAAAAGCGTAGCACCAAACGACATGAAACTCCAAAGCCGGTACCATCAGGTGATACTGTGGATGCGGCGGATCAAAGTTATGCTTCAGATTCAGAATACTTTACTGACTATCAGTCTGTAATAGGTAAGTAAATAAAAAAAAAATTGAGAATACAGGAAGCTAGAAAATCGAAGCGACAATATGTACAAATAAATTGTACTTTGTGACATGTAACTAAATGAGGAATGAATGTAAACCTTGAGCTTTTTTACTATGCTCCTTCATGTATACGGCCGTCAGCCGACACCACACGGAATATTACCTTACTGTACTATAACTTTTAGGGACCGATGGCGAGATGGATAGCGAGGAGTTTTACGACGTTAACACGGACGACGATGAAGACGACACATTGCGCGAGTCTCTTGGGAACGGACACGCAACTTCGAACCTTACTCTTGATGAGGTGAGTAAAGTTTGATATATGTGACAGAAATCTACCAGTACACTACTGTGAGATAATAATAGTTGGCGTCTGGCAAGCGCCATAGTGTGACCTTAAACTAGCAAACTATGCAAAAAATCTTGATTCATGTATTATTGTTAATGTTCAAGGCTGTTTGTTCACCTCATTTTAGAGCGCAGGTACATTTTAAACCTAGAGGGACATATACTTTATATTTAGATTATTGTAATTTTTGAATGGTGCAAAACAAAGTTGCTATACGTGTCTGTCAATGTATGCGCCCAAAGAAGTTCTAAATTTTTAGTACATTTCAATGCAACGTAAATATTTTCACGAGGGATTTTCTCTCAAATATGCAGATTTCATTATGACGGCGAGTCAAAGATGTAATTCGAAATCCCAGACTCAGAGCTATCATATTGCATTGCCTGACTTTGTTTCAATAGATTACTACAAATTTAAACTACTATCATGTGTTGCTATTTACTTAAAATACTTCTAGAAGTATTTTAAGTCATGATAATTATAATTATGCATTAACGTATGTTTTGACTACAATCAGTTCCATTAAACTAATATTTTCATTACAGGATACTTCGATAAAGTCAGATATACCAATCCAAAAACCTTTTAAGGAAAATAGCACATAGTACTCAAGCTAATTAAGGTATTTATTTTTATGACATTTTATTTTAGGTTCCTTTTATGTACGTCGTGTAGTATCGGGGTAAGAAACTGCCACCTCTTCCCGTGGATGTTGTAAGAGACGACTAAGGAAAAGCCTTGAAAATAGTAATGGCTACCATTAGATGGCGGGCTAGCCATCTGGAAAAATACCAGACCAAAAATAAGCAAATCGATGACGGGCAGCAGCGTCTAAGGTTCAGTACTGCGATCGCCAATCCGCTTGGCGTGCGTGGCGATAGTCCTGTGTCCTGCAGTGGACTGTTTCTAGGCTACTAAGGTAAGGTTAAGGTATTTTATACATAAATAATAATAATTATGCATTAACGTATGTTTTGACTACAATCAGTTCCATTAAACTAATATTTTCATTACAGGATACTTCGATAAAGTCAGATATACCAATCCAAAAACCTTTTAAGGAAAATAGCACATAGTACTCAAGCTAATTAAGGTATTTATTTTTATGACATTTTATTTTATGTTCCTTTTATGTACGTCGTGTAGTATCGGGGTAAGAAACTGCCACCTCTTCCCGTGGATGTTGTAAGAGACGACTAAGGAAAAGCCTTGAAAATAGTAATGGCTACCATTAGATGGCGGGCTAGCCATCTGGAAAAATACCAGACCAAAAATAAGCAAATCGATGACGGGCAGCAGCGTCTAAGGTTCAGTACTGCGATCGCCAATCCGCTTGGCGTGCGTGGCGATAGTCCTGTGTCCTGCAGTGGACTGTTTCTAGGCTACTAAGGTAAGGTTAAGGTATTTTATACATAAATAATAATGAACATGTTTGTTAGATTAAAGAATCGCTCGAAAAATTACTAAAAAAATTGAGTCACAATAAAAGACACTGTCTTTTGGAACTAATAAGAGACCTGTCATATCTATTACATACTATTGCTGCAACATGTCATGAGTTATTAGTTATAAGTTCACTTTGAGCATGTTTGCGGACCTTTGAAAAAAAAACCTAAAAAAATGGAAAGCTTATCCAGTTATCTTTTATAAGAATAGGTTATAATTTACCATGCCATGAATATGGCCTTTTTTTCCGTGGGTTCCGTAAAAGGCGACTTAGGGAAAAACCTTGAAAAATCTCATGGCATTCCAAATATATATGTATGCTTACTTAATTAAATTTATAATCTTGATGAATATAAATTTTTCAGGTCTAATCAAGTAATCAAGCATTATTATTGGAGCTGTTGGTGTTATTAATGGTATTAGTTTTAGAACTGAACGTAGGAGGTCAATTTAAGCCAAATATCATTGAAATTCAATAAAATCAAAAACTTGTGCTCTTTATGCAACTTTCTTAGTCATTTACAATTTCTTGTATTTTATCTTGTAATTGCAATGGAAAGTAATGGAACTACGATACAGAGCAAGTAAAGCATTGGAACGAAAATTTTGACTTTATAATGTTTTAAATATGTCTATGATTATTATAATATGTAAAAATAAATACTATTTAACCACTTTTGTGATTGACGTATAGTTTTACTTGTTATTCTGTCGCATCAACAATTTACTGCGAAATTTCGGTATAACCCGTAAAAAAGTTCGACTAAATGTCTGGTCCGGTTTTAAATTAGTATTGACTCGTTGTAGCAAAAGTGTACGAATTAATCAATGCCACATTGAATGTAAAAAATGAGTTACCATTTTTGTATTCAAAAACTACACACATAGAAAAAACGATTTATTCAGTTATGCAAGCTACAAATTATCTATTAAATAGAAAAAAAATTACGAAGAGTGAATTATGTTGGTTCTTAAAATAAATATTTATCAGTCGTCTGTTAATTCTGTGTGAACAACGATTGCATTGACATGTCTATGTGATTCTTTTAAATAACCTACGGATTATGATTAAGTTCTTTTTTTTTAAAGTTTGTAATATGAGCGTAGAATGCACGGATCTTCATTTATATTTCTATACTAATAATATGTATATAAAGACCTGCTTGCACAATGAATGTCACGTATTTCGTTGTGCAAGCTAATCTTCAAATCCACTAGATCGATTTTCATAATGATTTCTTGTATTTACACGAACACTACATATTTGAAATGAAACTATTATTTTCGTATTTATTTTATTTTAGATCGGATTTTTATGTTTCTTATGATGTTGCAAATGACAAAGGCTCATTTTTTTTATTATTTTCTTTTCTATTTACTTTTCTATTTAAAGTTTTAACCCGGGAAACGCCGGTTAAGCTAGTTAATACGTAACTGTATTTCGTTTGTGAAGGCTAATCTTCAAATCCACTGGATCCATTTTGTGTATTTTTAGATATGTTTCTTATGCGAAGGATCAAATTATTTTTTTATTATTTTTCACCGGCCAGCGCCGGACACTACTGCTAGTAGGCAAGTAGCAGTAGTGCTGGCTTTAGTTTTTCATATATCATATTCTAAGATTTATTTCTGTGACTAAAGTTATAGCCGATAACTTTAGTCACAGAAATAAATCTTCCGAGGATCAAAAATGACACGGTTCGGATTGTTGGATTTGTAGAGGATGTGTTAGCTAGTTTTAAATTATTGTTAATCGAAGTTTCGCATAATATACAATTGACATTTTGTTTGCGATTTTCATAATGAATATAAACTTGACAGTAATGTAAAGCTGCACTGTAATTTTCGACGTTGTAGTCGAATGTTTTTATGTATACATTGCAAAAAATGTGCTTTTAATATTAATTAATTCCCACCTTTTTATACAATATAATATTTCCATATTTGGCCAATAAAGGTGCTATTCTGATAGCTATGTAAAATCCCAATTATGAAGATTCCATAAAATTACGGGTATTTGTACATAAATACAGAAAACAACACCTAGAATAGAATACAAAATCACGACTATAAATCTGTCAACATAGTAACTATTTTTGAAAGTTGGAGCATTCATTTTGACACAAATGACACAGGTTGGATGTGACGGTACTGACATTGAATGAAAACTGAGCAAGTTTAGGTTAGAGAAATAAAAAAACATCAACTTCAATAGCTTAATATTTATCCAAATGAAACGCAAGCGGCCTTGGAAATGAATAATAGTTTATTGACTTCAACAAGAGCAATTACATTACTAGATTTTTTTTTCGGCGTGTCGGCGACTAAGCACCGGCAGTAGAGGCCGACTTGGACAGTCGATAATGTTTGACCTGGGTCTTGTGAGACTGGTGAACTATTAGCTCAAATATATCTAGAGCTAAAGTACCAAAATTAAAAAAGTCACATGTTACTTTTTAATTTTTGTTACTACTGAACCTACTGTACTTATTTCTTTGTTATTGTGTATGACCTAGAAATGACTTGATGAATAGGAGATTAAATTTAATGTTGTAACGTCGCATCTACCTTGCCGTGTACTGAATCAAAAGTGTCAGGTTGTGAGGTCACCCCTGCTATCAGGATACTGCACAAAATATGTGAAGAAGTTTAGCATATTTTCATAAGTTGCCTTCTACAACACCTTTGTTAGACTAAGGGTGGTGCATTTTTAATTCAAACACATTTAATTCAATTAATTGAAATTTCCGCATAAGACGAAGGAATAGGAAAGGTATAAGGGATTTGTGAAATTTGGGAAGTGATAAGAGGTAATGGAAGACTACTTAGAAGATAAGCGGAAGTTAATAGAGGCTCAGAAGGCGGGGTCTATTATCCTCGTCTTCTGCCACCAACTACCGGAAGTCGTTTATAATAAACATAATAATTACATTAAGACAACATTTTGCGGTGAATTTTTTTTACACAATAATTGTAGCAATCCTAATTCACAATTTAAAATATTGAGAATTATTTGTAATAAGTTCCTTTTTTTAACTTAGCCACTTTTTTCTTACTTTCTTTGAATAAGAAAAAAGTGGCTAAGTTAAAGATGAAGTTACATGATTAGGTTGCAACATAAAAATATTCAAACTACTTGATTAATAAAAATATTTGTGCCCTCTGATTTAAACAGTTCATGGATAATTGTTTATTTAGTTTATTAAATTTAATTTTAAGTAGTATTATCGACTAATCCATAAATCTTTATAAATAGGTGAGCTCTTTTGTATGTAGTGTAATTTGTACACATAATTATTCTTGCTCAATGTCAGTAGACGCGTTCCAAAAAAAATTCGAGTAATAAATGAAAAATCTTGTTTGTTTCGTTATCGGCTTCCGTTACTTTTAGGGTATAGTGATATAATAAATTGTTATTTTCTTACAATTAATCGATATCGAATAGTAATTTTTAATATTGTAATTAATCAGAATAGTGTTGGTTTGTAAACGCGAATTTTCATTTAAATTAATTACTATAATGGCCAATAATATTTAGCCAGTATTGTGGACAGGTCACCGTTTTTCGTGTTTTATCGGGTTATAGATTGTTTTGCAATGCGTCCGTAACCTATTTACACTTGTTAAGCCACAGTTAGTGGAAAAAAGTCACATTTTAGTCACGTTTACTATGGATAGATACGTTGTTCTCGAATATTTTTTTGTAAAATAATCGTCCTACCACTTATTAATCTCTGTTTAAACTTTTGTTCATGTTTTATGGCTCATTAGTTTGCAGCTAATGATATTTTTATATGTAACTACCTAATATCTAGGTTGTTATTATTGTAGTCATTTTTAAATTCCATAATTCTGTTATTTTATTTAAATTGTCAAATGTAAATATTTATTTTTGATACTTGTTGATATTTTTTTTTTATTAGTCACTGATTTTGTATGTATTATTAAACATCGCTTATTTCTTGTAATATAGACATTTCGAAACAGGGTATCGGAGAAGTAACCCTGCGTATTTCAGATGATTGAGCAAAAGAAATTGTTTTATGAAGGTGTTATTTTGTTTGGTTTCATATTCCTTAGTAATTTTCAAATATTAAATAGTCTTGTAGTATATGTTTATTACTTTTGAAACTTTTTTAGAAACAACTTAATTAAAATATGAAGTGTAGGGTGACGGAGGTGGTGTAGGGTTGTGTCTAATTTTCATTCCAACATTATTAATTGTATAAGTATTTTGTTCTGTGTAATTTTCAAATTTCCCACCTTTCTTAGCCTCGGAGCTCTGTATGGCAACAGTGTTAACTACCAACCTGTGTCAAAGTGATATCATAAAAATGCACGGATATAAATCCCATCGAACTCCAAAACTTTTTCAAAAATTTAACCAAATTAATCGATCGGTGTGCCTCAAATAAATTGTAAAATTCTATTTTTTCTTGTACTGGCTTCTTGAAGTTAGTATACCCAAATATTAGCCATGGAACTTCTAGAACGACAATTTTCTCAAGGGTCGAAATGAAAGTAAAGATTAATAATGTATTGTAAGTTGTAGGTGGTTTTTTTAATTGTGCCAATATGATTCCTAATAATAAATACAAGAATATTCCATATAACAACATAGTAGTCACATCGGTTTAATATTCAGTATTAGATTCAATAAATTTGAATTAAATGGTACGTTACATAGTTAATTTTAAGAAAACTAGATTCAATTTCAAGACCGATCGCCTGTTGAAAGTATCGAAGAAAAATTAACTTACGGTAGTTACATGAAATGAATGCAATGAACTATCAATAATCAAGATTGTGACATCATGAAAAAAAAATACATGTTTGAGCTTACTTACTTTTTCTACTATCACTTTGGTATTGCATATTACATTTTGTACTACTTTTGGTTTTGATTATCCCAACTATGCTAAACTTTAGTAAATGCTGATCGAATGGTGACTGGGTACCGAAAATACTTTATGTAGTAAAATGGTAGAAATTCTCAAATGTAATTGATATGGGATATACAATAAATCATTTTCTGGATTTATTTTTGGTGTATTTATTGAAATATAATTACGATTTTTCATGTAAACACTCTTTTTATTTGACAACATGGAGGTCTCCCCTTCTTAATTTGTTAGCACTGACCACTAGTGATACTACTATACTATACGAGTACATAAGGACCAAACAAAAACAAACATATGAGTACTTCACTCATCGAACGAAACGCTGAAGCACAAGATGCCTCTACTTCACACCGATATTCTGCGAGGCCGCGGCACTACCCCGGGCGAGCCAGATCAATCGAGCAGCAGCAAAAGCCACCGCATAGCTCTAGCACGGATTAAAATGTGTTTTGGTATTTACAAACTAAGACTTGCCACATCCTTAAAGACAGTAGTGGGGAAACAAAATATTGTACTACAATCTGCAGCTAAAAGTATTTATGATAGAGTAAATACCTAAAACCATAAATAATTTAACCTGAATATGAAATATTTTTAATATTGCGAAAAGGTTGAAAAATTAATGAGGCGCGCATGCAAGCTTAACGCGTTCCAGAAACGGGAAGAGCGTGAAAGGGCGATTCACTTTTACCTTCAAATCCCCCATACATTCGGAAACACGCTCAACCTAATAAAATTTGGTTGATTCGGCAGCCCAGACATGTAGCATTCGGACGGTGATTCCGACGTGAGAAGCTATGAGACATCGACGAGCATGGATTAACTTCTGCCCCAATAAGAATCTTCCTCCCGCAAAGTATATTATTATTATATAATATTATTATAGCAAGAAAACAAGGTCATCGGATGTTTTGGGGTTCCGTACTGTGACCACAGCACAATGTTGCGTGCAAATCTTGTAAAGAGCGGCGACACTTTATATGGTTACAAATACACCTGGTTTGGGTTTCCTATTGAATTATATTGTTGTTGGTGTTTAGCCAGCGAATGTGTAGACAGCTAGGTCGGCTTGAGCTCCGGCTGGGATGACTCCTGACTTTTCAGCTAAAGAATTGCATGTAAGAGTTGGACATAGTCGGACAATGGACTAGGAGCTTGGAACGGTTGAGTGAGAGGGAAGTGAGTTATTTCGTTTCTTTCCAGACGCTGAAGGTCGGCTCCAAACTGCATAAGAGGTACACTCTCATGCAGAAAGCAAGAGGTTGTACGATATGAGATTGAAGGACAGGTGCATGTGGGATTGTGAGGACTTGACATCACGTATTGCGATTCTGTCCAATGTATGACTAGATGAGAGACAGAATGCTGAATGGTATTGTGTGTGGGGTAGCGCGACCGGCATATTACTCCGATCTTATCTAGTCTGGTAATAATTTTCACGAACTGCGGTGGTTCTTGCTCGAACGACACAATTTTAATATATTAATACAAAGTAACTACAAGCACCAAAACGGGGAGACTGCCTACTAGTCGTAATGACAAGATTCAAAAACTTGTAGGGAGTCGAGAGAAACGCGCTGGGAAAGACCACCAGCAAGTACCGGCGCGTTCTCTCAAGATTCGTCCCATATAACTGCAAGGTTGGCAGGCCATGTTAGGTGGTAGATAGTCCACATTCGATAGGCATATGGGTAAATTGTACTCCTCGATCTTCTATACAATCTGGCAAACAATATTTACTCACTATGTGGTATGTGGTATCCCTAACCCTAATAGCCCACTTGGCTATCGTGGCGGTTAGTAGTATTTTATGTAACAAAAATATTGTGGACGTCTGCGAGTGAAATGAAAAGTTCCATTCCCTGAAGTATTACGTCGGCAACAAAACCTGCAACGGCGATGGGATCATCCGGCAAAAAACAACTTGCCCCCATGGATAGAAAGTAAAGATCCATCCAAATCTTCCGAACTGTAGTATCACACACGGCGGAAGCCCGCAGATAGCATTCGCGATCGGCACACGATAGGCACCACGCTCTGGATTCATAGAATTCCCAGAGTAAACTGAGCATTTTACGCCGGCATTCTGAATACTTTCATTGTACGAACGCGGAATATCATGTCATGATAGCATGCCTTAATGGACGACATTAATATCATTCCCTTTTTCTCTTGCCAAGTCTGCTGCCTTTTTTGGACGATAACTGTTTCAAATACTTGTTGGGTGGAACTTTGATATCTTCTATAACGATTCTTTATAGATTATGCTGACTTCCTCTAGTCATTTGTAGAATAATACAGACTACTGTAATGCTATCAGCAAGTACACCACACCTTAATCCATGTCAACGCAGCGCGATGATTCGTATGCTTGCACTTGTAGTTTTTATTCACTGCAGCAAATTGTTATGTTATATTTATGTAGGAAATTGTCTATTTTTAAGTTTATGTGAATTTTTTCAATTACTTGCGTTTGTTATATAATGTGGATTATGTTCAAGTATGGCTATTACGTATGTAAATTAAGTATTTTTAAGCATTTTATACCAGACGAACAACCCTCAAGATAAATTATACACATTATGTGGTCGGTGTATTTTAATTTAAAGTCTAGTAAAACACCTAGATCTCCAACAAAGTAAGTTACTTGTATGTTCGTCTAGTTGAGCTGTGTATTTATTTATATTGTATGTAACTTTAGCTGTATAGTATGTGAGTATATTAATATTGCACCACCCAGTTTTGTTTATTTGGGCCTTTGGATGCCCGGAATAGATTGGTCAAATTGCACATTCTTCTTAACCCTACTCTTTTAATGTTTTCTGATACTTTTGTATTATGGTGTATAATAAAAGTTTATTCATGCATACTAAAACAGTGCACTATTTTGAAATATTTACGTTAATAGGACGATGATCAGGATTCCATCAAGTCTTAACGTGATGGACCAATAATTTTATCACGTTAGTCGTCGACTCACTTGAACTTACTCTTCAATCACCAGAGCCTCGTATGTTAGGAGGCACCACATGCAGATGAGGTTGGTTTTTGTAGAAAATTATGTGAATGGGAGTAGGTCTTTCACACGCTCGTTATTGTTACGGGATTTAAAATAATACAAAACTAGTGAATTTAAATTCTTTACTGCATACACAAATCACATTAAGACATTTTTACATTAATTAGGATATACTTAATTGCTTTAATTTCTTTATGTATAAAAAAGTAATACTGTATATCAAACGCAAGTCTACAAAATAATACGATAGTATAGACCATACTAGTATCAGCCATTAATAAACTTCACCTTTGAATTATTTCAAACTACGAATAAAATATTGATGCTATGAGTAAAAGGAACAACACTGAAAATAAAATTTTGATCTCGTAGAAAATGAAACAGAGATGGAATCATAAAGTACTCAATTATCAGTTCCACCGTAGTCTTCATTATTAAAAAATAATTTAAAATAGGTATCTATTATAATTTTTTGGATTAAAATGGAAATTATCAGAATAGTTTCATCAGACACGTCATATCAATCTGCTAATTAAAATATTATAATTTGGGTACTGTATAAACAGCTGGTGCAATCCATACGTTACAAACAATTTCGACGCGGCCTCGATAACTCCAACATATTTTTACGAATCTCTTTCACTAAAGACGTTAAAAACTATAAAAACTATACAACTACTCTTTAAGAAGTATGATCAAAATTGTGCGCAAATTAGGTACTAATTCAAATAAATTATTTATTTGGTAGACTATTCTTTGAAAGCTAGTGGAAACAAGTTAATCAAGTTAACAGTATGTTGCATCAAACTTCATGCAATTTATTTACGACCTACATTAATATTCTCGTACACTTATAGTTTTACTTTACGTACTTAGTAAACGTATAAAATGTTGATCCTATCAGGTACACTTTTTCATTCAATATGCCGTGGATGATTTTATTACAATTTCACTCGCATTATTTTTTTATATGTCAGAAATCAAGCTTTTTAGATTTCACGGAGAGAGATGATAGAGCTGATAAAGTAAAATGAATGCTAATGAAGTATTCAAACGTATTTCGATAACATTGAAAAACTTGAACAAAAATTTATACTTTTACTGTCTACTCTACTAATTTGTATGTTTTGTTTTCATGAAACCCGCCATCACCTCACCTCATAGTAGTTAACTTTTAACATTCAACAGCAAAACATCACGAATCATAAAATGAATACAATACTAGTATATGGTATCAGTAGTAAATATAAACACACACCAGCCTATATGACACTCGTCATTGAAATTATTGACGTATCTGACGTAGACGTCAGAGGTACTCGTATTTCTATAATTATGCCGATTATTTTTATATAATTATTGTATAACTTCGAAACACTTTGTAATTGATAATTTGAAGTAAAACTAGAGCAAATGAAATAAGTTTTAAATCCTACGCAGTTACATAATTTTCTGGATGATTATTCATGATGTTTAAACAAAATACATTATTTATCCACATAGCAGGATTAAAACTAATCTTAATTACTTGAAACTTGAACATGTGTAAGTTTTAAAATGTAGTTATATTTGTGTAGCAAATTCTTTTTTTTTTAAATAATGTATTATTTATCAAACAAAATCGTAAATCATGGTTAGTTTTAGTATATATTTACATATACACGTTGATAACGTGGTAATTAATAGCCCCTACCATAAATTTTAAATACTTTGAACCCTTTATTTTTAATACGCTACAACAGATGTTATTTAAGTTTCATAATTACTATTCACAGCAGATTCTTGCTTCCATAACCATTTTTCCCCTCACCGGGATTGAAACCTAGGACCCATGGCACAGCAGTCGGGTACACTAACCACCTACGCCTACTCATTTCTGTCCTGTGATAAATAAAATGAAATCTAAAGCTAAGTGCTCGACCGCAATATATATATACTGCGTAGATCGGACAACATTATAATAAGAGAGAAAGTATTCTGTTTAATTGATTGTCAAGTTTATTGTCGATATAATAACAAACTTAAACTGTCTAGCTATAAATAGACTTCGAGCCCACGAGAAGAATGTTTTTGTATTGTTATTTATAAAAGTAAATTCTGATCTAGTTTGGTTTATTCTATTCAGCTACCGTCAGTTTTTAATTATTAATTTTGATTCGATCTACGCAGAAAGAGCATTTTGAGGTCTTGCAATATGATTAGCTTTGGATTAAATTTTTTTATCACAGGATCCCAAACCGGGGACAGAAAGCGGCTATCTTCGAAATTAACCTTGGCAGGAATCGATGAGACACACTATGATCACAAACCGCATAATATTTGGAGCGTCGAAGTTTTAAAGCAATGAAACTGCGATAAGATCATTTAACATTTTGACGTGGACTGCAATTACGATAATATACGATGTATAATTTGAAAGACCACAAAACCACGCAAAAAATACAGATTCCTGCCAAGAATGATATATATTATTGCCCTTCGTGATCTCCCGATTTAGATATTTAATACTGATAGTGAATGTTAACTAGAAAGTGGAGAATTAAAAGTTTGTTTTGGGGATGGCCTATACTCAGCAATTGATTAGTGACAGACTAGCCGCAAGAGCTGGGGAAAGCGTATAGTGATTTATTGTAAAATTCTAGGCATCGTAGCCACCTGCAATGCACTCACACCGTGGGCAATGAACATTGAGACATTGGTTTTTGTATTAACTTCTATCTTTTTGTACAAAAAAAATTTTTTTCCATACGGTTTTCTAATTATTGTAAATATGTTCAGGGTTTCAGTTTCCGAGTTTTCCTAAATTTTATCAGAATTATTTATTCCACGGGTAATTTTTATACTAAAGTTAAGGCGGCAAATATGGTTTTTATACAGAAATATTTGGTCAATAAATCTAAGCAAGAAAAAAAATTATTTGGATTCGATATATAAAAATCACATTCATTCAAGAATTAGTATTGTGTGTTTCAAATATTTTAAACATCTCTGTCATATTTTTTTCTCATCCATCCCTCAAAACATGTATTGTGTGTGAGATCTGTTAATAATTTCCAAGAATTAATTTAAAAATACGTGGACACAATAGATCGTGCAAACATTAAAATACATATCGCTGTAATCGTTAGGTCTTTTATTTTAAACTAAAGGTGACACTCGAGACACCCAGTTCAAGTGACGGCAAGTGGCGACCGTAGGCTACATTTCACCACACTCTTGTTGCGAGCAGTCGTGTCCGGGCCCCCGCCACTCGAATTGCTAATGGGGCAGCGTCGTGATGCTACACGGGGGAGGATGATGAAGTCCTCTTAGTCAGTAACATTTTCAATTTAATATTAAAATGAGCTTAGTAAACCTAACGCTAGTGCCGTTAATGTTTGTGCAAACATAGTGATTGTACTTTCCGTACTTTTCGCTGTAACTACCAAAAGAGAGGCGATATCACTTCTAGTAGGATAAAATTGTAAATGCATAGTTAAGAATAATATCCCTTCATGTATAACTTTGAAACATATCAGGGCTTATAGCAATAGAAGGGATATTATCATTCACTTTGGGATATAAAAATAAGATATTTTTGTGCCTTAAAAAACATTCAATAATTAAATAGATATTTGATCATGTTGCTAAACGAAAAATGTATTTCTAATAAATTAAAATCTAATATGATAATTTGTAAAACTCTTTGTCCAATTTTTACCTTAAATCGATTATTCCATATTTCCTCAAAATTTATTTATAATGTAACGCTATAATGTGCCTCAATTATGCTTGAAATATTAAATTAATTTATAAATATACAGAGAGCATCAAGTAAAAGATTCATATCGAGATATTATAGTAAATTTGCACTTACTTATTGATTGTTAAAGTACGACTAGCATCTTTTATACCATGAACGTTAAAACTTAAAAGCAATTTGCTAAAAACTGAAATCTAAAGCGTTTGTTTCAGTTAACTCTCTGAAACATTTTTAATCAAATATGCAATTTTTTCGCAGAACAACAGAATAGCACTGCCCTAAAATATATTTGATGTAACCTGTCTACGAACATTATTAAGAAGTAGAAACAGATGTATCTCTGACATGAAGCACTCTTACACAACAATAAAAACCTACAAATAACATAATATAAAACGGTGGTTTTCTTTGTAACGTTAAATGTTATAGTTATAATATTTCCTAACTACATAAGACGTGATGCTTTTTCTGTACAACACGTTGACTAACAATTGGTCTCGCAAGGATTGAATCTTCAAAATCTTCACAAAAACAAGGTCGATATGAAACGTCAGACATATGTTAATCGAATCGTATATTATATAAATCTACAGCACAAATCAATTTCTTTTAACACTAATTATAAACGGTAAATAGGCCAATTACAGATTCTTATTTAAATATAAATTTGTTTGTGGGTACATATATTATATTATGTGACATATATGGACTGTGATGTAAGGAGAGAAAGAAATATTAGTAAAAAAAAAATCCCCTTATTGCGATGCAAATATAAATTGAGAACGATTAAACCTCGCGTACATACATTATTTCGATTAAGGGTTCGATCTAATCACTACATTCTGTTAAAAAAGAAATTGTTTAGAAAAGTAACACAACTTATTTCTTAACTGAATGTGACAATAAAAAATATACGAACAAACCTAATACAATATTTTCTCTGATATAAAATATTTATTGGACACTTACCATTTTAAAGCATGAATTACTCATAACATCTTGCACTTAACATCATAAATGCAAAACCTCTTAAATATAGTTTCTAACGACTTTTAAATTTTTCTGTTAAATTTATTTAAATTTAGTTTGAAAAATACAAATTTCGTTGTGATTTAAAACACTTGATTTCCCGGTTAATATTGTTGTCATTCACCAAGTCTGGGTAGCTAGGTTTCTTCTCTGAAAATTTGTTAATAAAACATGTATTGCCATGGTTAAGTAACATGCATTTCAATATTATTAAAAATTTAACATTACTTAAAGAGTCAGCAGTTATTGTTCACAACGAGTTTATACCAGTTGGACAGTTTTAGTACCGCTGGATATTGATAAGAAATCGACATCAAAAACTGACATCTTCGACGGGGACCATATCAGCTATCCCACAATAAATTATAATAAAACAAATATAACCAAAAAATTCCGCTTATCGTCATTCCTCCGATAAAATCATTCAGTGTGATTTTTTTATCATGGTTTCGTTTATGCAAGACATGATTATCAATAAAATGAAATAACTTGGAGGACAATTCAGCAAGATTTTAGCTTGAAATTACTTCGCAGGGAATTTATGTGACATATTTTTGTTGTATAGTAGATTAGGCCAATGGGAGGATTTTCCATAATCGCCACGTTTAGCAGGCGGGTTGACGATCGCATTACTGGACGCCGCGCACCTCGACGCTGCTGCCCATTATCGAGCTGTGAATTTTCGGTGAGGCTGTTTGTGAGATTTTTTTGGACCAGTCGAACGCCATAAGGTTTTCGATGCTTTTTCTTTTAGTACACTCTTACAATACCCGAGCGAAATAATAGGTTGACAGATTGCACCGCCACCACACGGTATAGATGTCTTGAAATTTGCTCAGGTATTGTATCTGTAACATTCTTCGATTAAATTTGTTTGCAGGTATCCATGGGCTGCAGTAGCCAGCTTTGCCATCAGATGAGCCGTTAGCTCGTTTGTCACCCGTATCCATGAAAAAAAACCTCAGTAGGTTTGATTCCCTAAAATTAATACTTACTTTCACTTTATGCTATGTGTCCTGTGTCGAGCAGTATATTGTAGGCTGTCTGAGTACACCTGGTTGAATACAAAGGGAAATCTGATTAGGTCCTCCTGGCTATTTTAGTTTATTTCGTGGTAGAGCCAAGCGGTGGCTTTTGCTGCTGATCGAATGGGGTGGCTTGGCTGGAGTAGTACCACGGCCTCGCCGAATACCAGCATGAAGTGAAGGCAACTTGTGCTTCTGCGTTTCGTTCGGTGAGGTAACCGGAAGCCCATTCCTCCTCCCCAACCCCCATCCTCATCCTCCTTCCCATCTCCCAAATATCCTTAAAGGCCGGCAACGCACCTGCAGCTCCTCTGGTGTTGCAGATGTACGTATGCGACGGTAATCACTTACCATTAGGTGAGCCGCTTGCTAAAAAGTAGTCTGTAGCCACGACGCATTTTAATTCTCGTTTGTAAACTCAAGTTTTTAGAGTTTGGTTTAGTAGTGGTACGCTACCTGCGTATCTGTGCGCGTCGAGCGGCTCCGGGTGGTCGGGGTCCGGCGGCGGGGCGCGCGGCCGGGTCGAGTCATCCCCGGGCAAGCACGTCTCCACCATCGCCTCCAGGCAGTTCACGAACAACTCGCTACTTTCCGCCGTGCATTGATTCTGCTAATATGAAAATTAACGTCGTAATTAAGGTAAATAATTACAGAATAAATTTAAAATAATTATTCAAAAAAACTCGTACCAAATTATCACCAAATTTACTTTATATTATTAATATTCATTTCTGAAATCGATAATAGAAAAATATTAATTGGGAAGGATATCCCCTAGCCACTCTGCTATTGTAGCCTTTGAAAATAAAAGTAATAAATACTACTGAATTGAGAAACCACTGTATTATGGAAGTCGATTGAAAGGGCATCGCTTCATATTTAAAATTATTTAAGACAAATTTAGGCAAATTTACAACTCATTTCGTCAAAACGTACAAAAATTTAAAAATATTAATTATGTGTAATGGCTAATCTAAAATTAGGAATTTACGCTAGAAGATTTGCCGCGTCCTGTTCTACAGAAAATAATAAGTTTTGTTAAATATATTCTAAAACATTATGTTTTCAGAAATAAACAACGACTGTAGCGTCATATATATTATTTCCTTCAAGGGGAGGCGTAGTTACTCGCGAGGTCCAAGTTTTAGAACCAAAATTATCCGTATAGCTTGCTTTTGTAAAATTAATTGTTTCCATTCCGGCTGCAGATCCCCACTGTAACACACCATAGGATATGGTATTGTAAGTAAAGTGGACTAAATTGACAGTGGCCTAATCAGTTAGCTGTCTGGTCCTTCTATTAGGTCTTTATGCGCACCACCCAGCAGCTTGGAATCAATAGCGATTCCGAGAAATACGGTGAACTTTAAAAACTGGTCTCCCTGTTTCACTACCATGTTGTGTTGCATTAGATTAGGATAATAGACAATACGGAGATTAATAATCGTAGCTTATACATTGGACCTATCAATTATCCAGTTTAGAAGCCCGATAGATATTTTGTTATTCTTACGTTTAAGTTCCTTAATGTTTTTATATCTGTATGAATAATATATTAGAAACTAAAGTCAAGAATATCTATCTACACTTGCACGAGAAGTGATTCTACAATTATAATCCTAGATTATAAACGCATAATAGTTTCTGTTGATAAAACTCATTTACCACTTCATATTAAGCATTTACAATATTATCATTTAATTTATGAGAACTGTTAAAAAGCTTAAAAAAAATTAATAAAAAACTTACTTTAGTGAATGGTCCCGCAAACCGCCATAAGCCTCCGAAGCCACAGCTCTGCATATAATGCAGCTGTTGCTGACTAGCGTCTTCCGATGCTATCATGTTCTGGATGCATTACAAGAAATTTTAACGATTTGGAGAATTTATAAATCACCGAGAAGTAATTACCATGTTTGAAACAAATAAAGAGATCAAGGTAATTTTAGTTTTGTCTTCAAAAGCATATAATTTATTAAAGTAATATGTGTGCTAATTAGTAAGATTTAATATCAAACTTTCATTTTTAAAATTAAACATGAAGAGCAGTGTGTAAACATAATGACCATTTTTAGATGACCTAAGGAGACATATGACTTTTTGTTCGAATATTTACCTGTATAATGCTCTGCACTGCGCTAAGTATGACTTGGTCGTGGCAATGCATCAATACATGATTGATCTTCATGTCCAGGAGGCTATGGCTATAATATAGTGCAAAACAATATTAGTTTAAAAATATTTTTTTAGTTTTTACCTTTAATTATTTTTATTATTCGGATTAAAAAACAACTAAAGATATTGGGATACTTTAAGGCTGCTATTATAAAATGTAACCGCCATAGAATTGGCTACAACTACAGGGATAAGGCCTCTCATTTTGAAAGGGTTTTGGAGTCGAGTACAAAGTGCTTGACCCCTGAACAACTGTGTGCGAGCAACGCATATTACCTTCCATAAAAGCATATATTTCCTTACGGAAAGGAATGGTCTGCAAAGATTAAAGAATGAGACACAAATAGAAAATAAATTCTTTTAAAAATATGTGAAAAAGATCAAACGAAGGCAAGAGACTTTTACTTATACAGAAGAATTTACTTACATGACTGGAAACACCTTTGGGAAAACTACGGAGCCTTCTGCCAGGTACTGGTATAATATTCTGATTTCATCTTCGTCTGAAATACGTAAAAAATTTAGTAAGTTGGCAGTGGACCCCACCCCCCATGGCACTAGATATATACCGACAACTGTACCTGTAGTGTACTTGACCAGTGTTGCTAGGACCGTGAGCACAAGCGCCTGCGTGGTGAAGTCGGACAGCACGGAAGGGTCCAGCAGACTGTTGCTCTCCGGACTTGTGGTGTCTTTGTCGGTCGAAGTTTGCTGTAACAAAGAAACTATGTAAATATCTATAAAGCTAGTTACATGAGATAATTTTATAAATCACGTTTCAGTAAGATTTTTGGATACTCCACATTGGGCTACAATATATTTATGCATTCTGCATTCAAAATTATTATATATATTCATGCAAAATTAATTTAAAAGTGCTAACATTGCATTTTAATATTCCTGACTTACTTTATCTCTCTGGTCATCGAACATAAATTTACATTAGGAAGTTCTTTTCTGTTCGTTAATGTGTGGAATTCGAAAACCTTTGAACATATCCCCAAGACTAAATATGTTAAATGATGGACAGTTTTATATAAGAATACAGTTTAATATAATAAGAATTTTTGTTATTTTATTCGCTTTGACTATAGAATTCATATTAATCCGGTTCCAGAGAATATTATAATGCAATGAAACATAATAGAATATTCACAGGGTAAATATAATCGGCATAAATTCCATCAAGAAATCAGATAGTAAATAAATTAAAAAGCTATCACGATTATTTATCCAATAATGGTCAAAACACTTTTCACTAGAGCTTATTTGGATCTACGTGACAGATGGTGATACTGACAGCATCTTAGTATTCAGACTAACGACACAAATCATAGATTAGCTTCGAAAAATTTCGGATTCGGATCTTCTGTTAAGGACGCGGAAAACCATTCAGCAATGGACAAGAATTAGTTATTGTTTAATCTGCTGCGACAGATAGGCGAAGGGAGATCAGATCTTTATTATAATAAATAATTTACTAAAAAAATACTCTTGCTTAAAAAAAATTGGCGTCCTCATGGCGGATTTCGTCCACGGCGACTACTTCAAAGTACTATCGGCAGTTATTAATTGTGTAGGAGATATTGTAGTGCCGTAAATGTGCGCACAAACCCAGAGGACACTCGTCTTAACTCTCCTATATCCGATGTAACGCTTATGGAAAAAGATCAGAGGAAGAGTCTGATACAGTGTGAGAGACACTAGCATGTTAATAAATACCAAATGTTATTAATTGTACGTTATCATTTATTATACACTGTACCTTTGCCGACGATTCAGGGTAATCACTATCTCCAGACTTAGTCGAAGATGGTCTGTCGGTGGTATCATCTGTGCTACCCGGTGAAACACGCCCGTCGTCATCCACTACCTATAAATATCGAACTAAGTAAGATAATATTTATATTACAAATTGATAAACAGAAGACAAAAACCTGCACGCTGTCCGCCCTGGTGAGTACTGGACGATGCTCTGTCTACATAAAATTCACATGCCGAGTAACGACAAAATAGTGACTATGGAATTAAATTTTTTAGTAGATAATTTTCATTTCCGTAGACTAAAGTCCTCCTAAGAGAATGATGTTGAAAAAAGGGATGTAAAGATTTAATTTCAAATACTTCTGTTCTAATTCATTGATAGGCCTACGCAGACTAGACCATAAAGATCCAGTGGTGGACGGACTTATACGGATTGATGAAGTGAAGTAAATGAATAATAAAAAACATACATCAAGTCCGCTGTCTACGTCCCCTTGTTCTCTGGCAGCGTCCCCCGTCACTCCATGTTGCATGCTGTGCGCTCGACCTTCGCTGTCCTGCACATAGCCCAAACAAATGGTCAATAGGGACCTGAGCACTGCAACAGTATACAGCTACCGCGACAAAATTGATGGAAGGGAGGTGCGATCTCGAAATTAACAAAGGTTTTGGTAGTGTAAAAATAAAACAAAATATTCGTTTTGTTCTTTGATCAGACTATTTCGAGGTCGCACATTGGAAACAGGGCTAAATTTATCTTTATTTAAAAAGCTAGGGTACAAAACATTTGCATCTAAAGAAATTGTGTTTTCAAAACAAAATATATGTGTAAACGTAATATATCACACATATATGTTATTCCAAGGTCCACTTTAGTAAATCTGAGACTATGTGCTTCTGTGTTTTGTAGCTAATTTAAGTATTGTGTTGTATGTTGTTACACAACCTGTTGTTACTTATTTTGTTAAATAACCAATTAATAATCTGATTATGTGTACATTTTTAAATCAAGAAGTAGTAAATTTTCTAAAAAGAGTTGTCACCTAATGTGAGCTGGTTGCATCTACGATAGTCGTGGAGAATTTTTGGAACATCGCAGCTTCGCAAGGGTCTAAACCATGCGGGTCGGATACGTACATTTTTAAATATATAATTTTAAAAATAGCTATTTATACATTGGTTTTTCGCAGCAAATGTATTATTAGCTTGTCATAATCTGAAATTTTTTGTAAATTGTGCTAAATAAAATAAAATCGCTACGTAATAGAGAATTTGCAAAGAACAAAAACAATTATGAACTGTTTCGTTCGAATAATAGTGGAGGTGGTAATGATCAAATTATCGAAAATTCAACACAAGTTATTAAATTCATATATTTCGTAGTCTAGAGTCATCACATATTTGTATTATTGTAAATTTATCAAGAGTTTGCTTATCCACACCACGATAAAGCCGGGTTAGTGAGCGCAGTACCGGTAGGTACCCTTACTACACAAGACAGGCTGCTCCCCATCACTAGTCTGTGAGATTTTTGTTTGGAAAATTAGCTTTCAGTCGGTAGCCCCGTGAAGTTGGCATTTGTTATTTAAATGAAATAATGTCTTAATTTATTAAATATTTAGAAATAATAATAAACCAATATGTATTAAGTAATTAATTATAAATGATGAACATTACATATATTGGTTGGATTTTGGACACATGAGGCTTTATACATGACTACCAACAACTTCAAAAATGTATATCGATAAGAAACTAGGACATCATTATGTAAAAATATCGTAAACAATCTCTGAGTGTGGCTCTAATGTTTTGATGCAGATGACATTTCTTTGCAAATTCTGACATTTTTACATTTATTCACAACGGTGTTTATTATTACTCTTGGCGGTTTAATCGTGTCTTTCGAAGTGGGAACGGAGAAGGATCGTTGCGTTTTAAAAAGCATTCTAGCGGACGTCTAAGGACAGTTAAGCAGTGCAAAAGCGAGTCCGAACAGTCGTTATGGGGTATGACGTGGAAAAATGTTATTTATACGCATACAAACGATACACGGATCAACCAAATCCATACAAGTTGCATGAAAAAATACAATGTGATATAGTAGGATGATTCGATAGAGCGACAGTACTGTGGTCACAAAATACTGAAAGGAAAAGTTGGACATAATTTAGTATATATTGATAGGTGGAAATGTTTTTCGCTTATTTTGCAAAATGTCCCTCGAGTAAATAATGAGTTAGTACCAACTCATTATTTAATTAAAAATAAATTGAATTTGTAGAAAAAAAAATCCACCTATTATTTACTGATAGAAATAAAGAATGATGTAATCTCTTATTATATTATCGCTAAAATAAACAATCTTTTTACAATACAATATAATAATATAAAGTTTTTACACTTGTTTTTTCAAAAATGTTAGTCTTTTTTAGTGTTGTTTCTTATGAAATTCATAACAACATTTGTAAATACTTCTGTAATCTAGGACTATAAAAGTAATCATCATGTTAAAAAAATAATTTACATTGTATTGGGTCATTGCTTGTTAGATATTGCGTGGAATAATTTTTTTTTTTTTTACTAACAGTATATAAACATATTCACGCTGCTTCAGTGCGGCCATTTTATTTCTCAGTGGAATTTTCATCTCGATTTTTGCTTCAGCGTCGAGTACGTGGGAAATCACCATTTTAAATTATAACTCCAACAACTTGGCTTATGTTGTATTCCGAATTACTCGTTTACTTATAAAATTAGTGATAGAGGAAAATAACACAAAACAGTCATTCACGTTTTAAAATTAAAAAGATAGATAACTGTTCCAAAGAAGCGCATGATACAAACTGCCTTGTAAATGAAATAGATAAATAAATAATGTTAATAGATTCAAATGAAGTATTTGCTCGTAAAACATATCCAATTTCCACAACGCAGACTAGTTTTTACTTCTACTAAACACTGACAAACTAAAGTAAGAGACGAATGATACGCGGAAGTTAATAACGAGATAATCACCGCCAATATTTTGAGCCGAACTTTATCAATAGAATATCAAAGATATACCTGGTGCGGAATGGTCATCATGTGGGGACTGTGACCGCCGCTGCTCGACTGTTGTAATGTTGGCGATTTACCTGTGGACAAACTTTTGATCTAATACAAAATAGATGAAGAAGATATTATTAGATCGAAATTTTTAAGATCTTATATGTAGTTCGATTTTATTTATAGCTTCTTTTTCCGTATATTATCATTTCTACTTTCCAATGTAAAGCGTATACAATACGATTAAGATAGCACGAAAGATCAGCAAGACCTGGAAACCTATAATTTGTCTATGATATAACGATCATGTACGTTGGACAATGGACCAAAGCGGTCGTCTAACCTTCGTTAACACTTCACGTGTCATAACAATATACGCTCATCTTCACAATTACGTAGAAGTATGAGATTAAAATCAACTATGTATGTCGTTACCCGATCGTAGAATTTTTCACATCATGTAAAACAATCATTATAAAATAATAATGATAGCTCTGTTTATATTATTTTAATGAAAATTTAACATTGCTTGGACCAGTTTTTCTAGCGCTATGTCGACGTCTATCGTGGCAGGTCGTAATTTTTTTACATACTCGTAACTAAGGAGGCAAAGGCGGGGGTTAAGCCGGGTTTTGTACCCACCAAAAGTCCACGGTGTCCCACTTTCTACGGGCTACGGTGAGGGTTTTTGACGCGACACCACCAGGCGAACAGAACCGTATCCCTAAGGGCAAGGCGCGCCGGAACACGGATGCGTTTCTTACTCGGTCTCCAATCCTACGTGGGTAACGGTCCCTTCCGAGCCGACTACCTGGAGGCTATGGAGATCAGGAAGGCGAGTGCTCCGACACAGCCTTCTGGCACCCAGCGTCGATATTGGTATGTGGACCTACCGCTAACCACATTTCGGTCGCTTATACCGATACTCATCTTCCGCGCTACCTCACTTCAGCCGCAACGGCGTATCGCAAAAGAGCCAGAAGAGCGGTGCAAAACAACGACGCAAATATTGCCCCATAGTCCACGAACTCGCATCTCGAAGTAGGCTCTCTGAGCCGACTCGGGGCGGCCACCTCGGGCCAGCTATCCCCATAGCCAGGACGGCCATGAAGGATCCTTTTGATTCACCGTGGGAGACCAATCCACGGCTTCTAAAACCACTAAAACCATTCGGGAGAGTACTGTTCTATACTAACCTAAACAAACAGTATAACATTTCTCTAACACACTCTTTCCCAAACATCCTTCGGCATAAACTGAGCGCTGTCAGCGCCGCTAGTGTTGGATAATGAATATATTTTACAATATGATAATCGATGTTTGACCATATCATGCTATTAATTTACCATATCGACAAACGATTTATAATCATTGATCGAACCAAGCCACATCTGATGTAAACAATAAATTGTAATATTTCCACCATTTCATGATGGGGGAATTCTATAATCGGGCTACGATATTTACATTTTCAAATAAACGATAGGCGCAAGTTTACTATTATAGATTATAAGATTCAATTGATAGCACATAAAATAAAATATTCTTAAATGTTATTTAAGTATAATCGAGCCTTATTAATCTATATTACAATATATAATAAGTAGGTAAACCAAAAGAAGCATAATATACCATATCGTATTATGCTAAACACAATAAAATATAATAAATATAAAATGGACTCATTACCACCATGGGCATATGATAACGCAGCTTGGTCGAGCATGTCCCAGGACTTCTGGCGTCGGCTCTGGCACGAAGTGTGTGTAGACGATTGAGGCTGGATGAGCATTGATGACTGTTCGTGACAAATATATTGCAAATTAGTTTGGGAAATCAACAAAAAGCATATTGCACGGGGATAATTTTATTGATTTATAAACATATTTTTTACGAATAACTGTGAAATTTTCTACTTTATTTACTTGCTTAATATCTGTTTTTAAACAAATACGACAAATACCAATATATGTATATAATATGTTTACGTGATGGCCAAAAGATATAACTCACTTCGTAAGGGGATGAGTTTGCATTGGTTTGTACTCGTACATTTTTTTAAAAGAGGTGTAAGGGAGAACCTAACTTGATGCACCCTGCTCACAAACGAGGCTCTAGTGATTGACTAAGCAATGGATTAACACATGTAAACAAAGTTCTCAAGGCGAGCCATCAAATAACCAAAGTTTATTGAAAGAAACTATTAAAATAAATATGTATTTGTAAAAATTATAACCTGATGATGCTCAGCAGTTGGGCAGTAATGGTCGCAATTGTCAGGCAGCCATTTTGGAAGGGAGTGTTTGACATGACACCGTGACCTCACTTCTTCACTTACGCATACCAATGCTGAAAAATATATCAAACAGTTAGTATATAACAATAGTTTTAATTATTTTTACATAGAGATTGTATTATAATACTTTTTAATTTTATACCAATATGACCTGTAGATGAACTGTGTATATAAATCGTATAATCTTGTAAAGGTTACAATTCAATAAAGGCGCGGAGCCATGCAGTTATCTGGAAGATATAATCCGCTAAAGAGAATAGAACCTGTGTAACAACGTAGCTAGCCATATAGAATAGCGTAGGGGTATCTTATAGGCAAACGAGTTTGTTTTGTTCTTGTGAAAGGGCCGCTCTGTAGTCACTGTGCTTCCAGGCTGAATATTAATAACTAAGATAAGATACCGTATTATTAGAGTATTTATAGTATATGTATTTATTAACTTGTTATTATTGGAGTCCACCTATAGTTTTTTCATTTTATTCTTTGTTTTGTACCTGCCAACTTCCTTTCTCCATACCAAGAGTTGACTGGTAGAGAATTCCACTTGGCATTAAGTCCGCCCATTGTAACCTTAAGCTTAAGGCTAACAATAAATACCGTGACTACGGTGGCCAGCAGACCTGTGAGGTAGGCGACGGTGTCGGGCGCCACGTGGAACTTGTCGCGGTGGCGGCGCGCGGCGGTGGCCAGCAGCGCGGCCAGCACGCGGCACGTGCGCGACACCGTGGCCGCCTGGGGGTGCCGGTAGCCCTTGATCAGGTGCCCCACCAGCGCGAAGTGAAAATTGGACCGAAAGCTGCGCATACACAATACTCACATATAAAATTATTATTTACATAAATAAAACTTCTTTCTGTTTAGTACTACCTAAACTGCTATTCACATTTGCCTGGGTTCTATCTAACTCCTACACCATACATGCCAAGCATAATGACAATGTGTATGCTCACAGTCATAAAGAAGCGTCTCAACTTGTTGGAAAGTTCAACGTGGCCATCATCCTGCATCAATCATGGTTTGGTAGGGCGGTCTTACCAAGAAGTTATGAATCTTCATTTTTGTGAAAAAGGTGTAAAGACTTCGGCCAAAGTTCGGTCAAAGTCAAGAGCCTGTTGTAGATCGTGTAGTAGAGCCTCGCAGTGGTATACTTTCCAAAAATGTAATGTGGACTTTCTAGCAAGACTGGTCTTGTTCACAAGGCGCAACTAGGTTCGAGAACAATGTTCCGAAACTCCTAAGAGCTAAAGACTGACCCTCGTCCAGTCAAAATCTGAACCAGTTTAACTGTAAATTGTGGTTAGTACAAGTGGTTAGTACTTAATACTTATTGAGAAGTAAACTTTTGGGCACTTAGGACTAATTATTATTACTGATCTGCGCAAGACATCCGACATTATACTTTTTTGACAATACATTAAAGCACTTATTATACCTTAACCCAACCGCATGATCTAGTTGTTTAAAATGCCATTCCAAAGGTTCTCGAGTTTCCATCATCACTTGCTCTAAAGTCTGAAAATAAAATCAATGTAAGATTTTCAGAAATAATTACCAAACTAAAAATAAGTAGTATTAGCAGTATATACCTACCTTATTGTCAAACACTCCTTGAGAGTCCAGTGTGTGCAGATTTTGTTCCATCAGTGCTAAACCTGCAGCGTAAAGTGTAGGCTCGTCTAGTTGAAGTACTGATAACGCTACCCAGAATAGAGCTTTATGAATAGGCGATTCCTACGAACAAAATCAGTGTGATGTATAAATAAATAAAATTACAGTTTTTAATTTAATGCACTTTGGAGTGAGTACAAGAATTACGTCAGAATTAATCCCTCCCCCTTTGTGCCATGCGCACTGCATACGGCTGGAGTAATTTGTCCACATCGGTATTTCAACACGCGCTTACAAAAAAGGAGCCAACAGTCCACCATCAGGTGATAATGGTTGATGGCTAATGCAGCCCAAGGATACCATCAACCACAGTTGGTTACATATGCCTCTTCAGCCCAAGTTCTAAAATGGAATACCTCACAATTTGCAATTATACTGGCTCTCTATACACTTCAAATCGGAACACTAAACTGTGGATGCAAAACTGATGACCCAATCCAATAAAAAAAACTATTAGCGGCCTTAAAAAGAAACCACTTACCATCAGGTAGATTTTTAGTATAGCTTAGGTCAAGTAAAATAGTACAAAAATGACTATAATGGAAATTGATACATGTTTATATTACAGATAGGATTTGAAAAACCTACCGGATGTAGCAGCGGCTGCAATCTTGTTAAGCACATGATAAGAGCTTCCAAAAGTGCAAGGTCGTTGAAAGATTCCAACGCCTTCACCAATATCCTCAGCAGTTGCTTCATGTCGTCGTCCGTGACATTTTTACCTTCGTACAAAAATTTAAATGTATTTGCATTTCTAAATTAAATTTCTGTAACATTTTAAGTTCGAGCTCACATATACCACTGAGTTGAAATCTAAACCAAACCCGAATTTGTGTAATGCATTGATGATGAATGATTGGTTTTTGTATTCTGACTACAGTCAGTCTTTGAACTGAAATGTAAATTGTTCTTTGAAGAAAGACATTCAAATTTCGTTACACCTATTGTAGTTTTACACTTATTAGAATTAGTAAGAGTATTTGAATATATTTCGTAGCCGGTTATTACGAAAATATAGAATAATTAATTATATTAAGCTGCCATGGAGCTAATATACCTTAGTGGTAGATTTACCGTAAAAAAATGAACTTACTAATGCATCCAAACACGATCAGTGCTCGGGGCTGTAAGGCCGGATTGAAGCAAAATGCAAAGCTTTTAGCTAGTGATGTCCTGAAAATGAAACAGAATGCTAAAATAGAAACGCTTCAATGAACTGAATATTTTTTAAATAATAATAACAGATACTGCATTATGTCAATCAGTATGGTGAATCAGAACCTTTATTTTAATCTAAAATCTTCATTGTATTGTTTTTTAATTGTACATCGGCTCTTCACAATTAAACCACCCAATAAAATTTGAATAATTTAGTCAGTCTGAATTCGAGTAAGAGCTAGTACCAAGTGTTTAGCCAGTCGCAGTGCGGGATGTCGCGCATGCAGGCTTCCATAATCTCCAGGAGGGCGTCGGTGATGGTCTCGAGCGACTGGAGCGGCAGGCGCTCGCGGTCCGAGTGTGAGTGGGAAGCGCAGGACGGTGCCAGTGACGTGCTGGTGCCACCGCCGCTAGAAGACTCCGTACACGCGCCATACGAGTGTTCCGAGTACCTGCCACAGCACAATACCGATTACATAACAGTTAAAATTGGATTTATTAAGTTCAACAACAAACCGGCATCCGACTCAGCATAATGCTATAGTAATGTTATCACTACAATAGCGCTGTTATTCTGTCGGTACCATGGATATTTTCGCGAGCAGTAAGTAACCAAAACACGAACCATTGCTTATTTGATAAGAATGATGCAAATGCCAAATAGTACATCAAGGAAATTTAGTACAGTGACTGTACCATAGTGCATATATCACCGCTGGATAACAAAGTGTTGGCGACTGATGTAAATGGAATAAACAAGATTTACAAACTTGTGATGGGGAGCAGTATTGCGTATTAGTGCGAATGTACCGGTACCCCTTGAACAGAGTATGGGCAAATTCTCCATGAAATGTACACCGACCGAGTTGGCGCTTTCAAAGAGAGAGCTATGATCCAGCACTGTGAGCTATGTGCAGGCGAAGAGAAAGTCTAATACTAACTTCCCTAAAAGTACAGTACACGAACTTTATGAAAAACTCACCAGTCTCCACCGTGACGATTGTACGGACTTCTAAAGGCAGTTACAGCAGCCGACTTCACTTTTGATATTCCAAACATCTGGTAAAACTTGGGCAGCGCGAACTCGTCCAACGACATCATTAGTAGACGCTGAGTTTCCTCTATTTAAAGAGCGTAATAAAAAAATCAAAATCAGATAATTGTCAACAACTGAATCGATTAAAAAGATATGTGACAATACATACCAGAAAAACTAGGTGTGTTGCAGGTGCAAAGCGAGTGGATGATGTTGATGACGAGGCCGTGCGTGGCAGCTCGCATAGGCACCGTGCCCGAGCACACCAGGAATGACACTGTATGGAATAGATACGGCAGATGCCGTGCCACGTCCAGACAGTTGTTGAACGACAGCATCAGCTGGCAAGATTGAAAATAACGGCTCACTTACTTACTTGCATCCTTGTAAAGCCAAAATGTGAGGGCTGTGGTGTTGGGGTCAAGAGTGAATAAACTGGAGGAAGATTCACCTGAATTCACAAATGGTTTTTGTCCGCTATTGCTTTCTCTTCAAAAGTTACGTTATAAAATATTTCATTCTTCTTTATCTTTATTAGTGTTTATGATAATTGTAGGCTAAGCATTGCATACCCCAAAGGAAGGATTCCTTTGCCTATACAATAGCAATATTTCCTATGCAATAGCCAATATTGCCACTCATGGCAGGCGGGTTGGCTAAAATTATCTTTATTTCCGTTTTCTTGGTGAAGAAGAAAGAAGATGGCCGCCGCGCTCCAACTTGCGTAATGGCCGATCGAGTACATCGCTTTTAGTCAGTGCTAAATAAACTCGATCTTTCTTATGGAATCATTCATTAGTGTTAAAAGGTAAAAAATTCTTCTGACAAAAAGTCTGTTCTTTTACTAATCAGTTTTTCCAGTAAGACTTCTCTGTTAGCGTCTTCCAACTTCCACTATCCAATAGGAAATTTTATAACGATTCCTATGGTGTAATTAGTGTTGAGGGTGGTATAGTAATTGGCTCAGTATTGTTGATTTAATGACAAGGGTTGCGCCACCTGCTATATTGTCAGAAAATACTTTGTGATCATATCGGTTTGTAAAAAATCTCACGTAAAGTAAAACTGAAATTAAAATTCGTATAGGAAATCACACTACTATATGTAATCTTGATCTTGAATCTTTAGGATTAATTGGGTGATATATTGTATTATAATGTGTATTGTGTAATCTGTACAAATGTGTATTGCATTATAACGACAGTACTTACTAGATACCTCGCCAATATGGCGATATCGTCCCACATCATATGCTGCTCCAGCATTGCCGTAGGAGAATGGCATGTCTTATCCACAACCTAAAAACAATTTTTAATTTAACAAAATTGCTAAGTTTAAAATTAATATATTACATTTTTAAACAACTAAAAATGTTTTGTTCAATTATATAGTGATAAAGACCGATTCAATCATCTTTTAGGGTTTAATGATTACAATTTGAATATACAATATAAAAAAAAAGAAACGATATATTGCGTAATTACTTCACGACTGATCATTAAATCGAATCCAATAAATTGTATATAAGTTTAATTTATTATCAATATCAATCATTAGAGTGGTTAATGCATGAGATAATTGAAAAGATCCAACTTTTAAACACCAAAACAGGAATTTGGAATTTCGGAATGGTGTTGGCCAATCATACTACTACTGACACAAAACTTGCTACATATTGAAAACGAAAAGTTCTAAGATCAAATGATATTAATTAATAAAAGAAAAAATAAAAAGCTAGAGTAGTGCTAGTATTAAAGAAAAGAATGCAAATAAAATTAATATAAAAAGAAAAAAAAACTCACAGTGGCCGGGGTAACAGGACCCAGAATATTATTGGGCAGTTTGGATAGGGCCTGCGGGAGACACATAAGTTAACAAAGATTGTTGTTAGTTATCGATATCGACAAAACAATTTAACTCGTTAAATAACTATGTTATCCTATATAAAAATCGAATGAAATAAAATCAAAGCCATTTTACACTAAAACTAGTGGAGTCGACATCGATAAGCTAAAATTCACTCGCGTGCAAAGAAGTGGTACGGTAACTGTACAAAAAAACCGGAATATTTTCCAAAGCATAGAAAAGTAAAGTAGCCTGTAAATGTCCCACTGTTGGGCAAAGGCCTCCTCTCAATATTTGAGAGAATACTAACGTAGAAAGGGTTATCTTCCAAAACAATATTAAATTCATTTATAGATATAAAATTATAAGAAACAAAATATTTTTTTATTGGATGGGGGTGACAAATGAGCTAACGTGGACTACGTGATGGTAAATAGCTACTGCAGGACCTACCATGAACATCTGCTAACAATTTCAATTGAAGAAGGTTACAGATGTGTTGTCACCCCTGAGGAATAGCTTAGAATACCTCACAGCCAGTAATACTGTGTCTTACAGTTTATAAGATATACGGGCTCCGTATATCTTATAAACTGGAGGACGACAGTGGTTGATGATAGGCGGCAGAAATAAATAAGAGTGTGGGTAGCTACCCGGACGGCTACTAGAAAAAGAAGGTGTTTACCACCTAAAAGTATAAGTTATTTTTATGAATAAGATATAGTTTTATCAGTAAATACAAAATAAAACATAATATAAATAACCGCTTAAATATATATATACCGTTTTTAAAGTGGACTAAAAAACAGACAGAATGAAAGCGAGTTAATATTACATTAACAATTCTGAACATGAGCAGGTAACGAAACGTGCTATGAGGATTTCGTACTACTTACTATATTTGTTCTGTATTTTGTACTTTATAGAAGTAATTTTCAGGAATTTAAATTTTTGTTGAGACTTTAACTTGCCAAATGTGATGAATGATTCATGAAGAATCTAGGTCAATGATTAATGTTTTGTTGAGTAAGTACACATTTAAAACACAACAATCTTTTGCATTTGTTTACAAGGATTTTTTTTTTATTTGGTATTTGCCTTTAGAATTCGATTCGAATTTCAACTGGCTTGAAAACAACAAACCATAGATCTTGCTGAAAATACAGACGGGCAATAATGTGATACGAGAATGGTGATGAGCAATTTTGGATTACGACAACGGAACCCAATAGGGGAAACAGTTGGCTGACTTTAAGGCAAAGGAGTGATTCTTTATGATGACCTCATATTGCCAGAAGCTGCCCAACAGGCTAGACCTGGATGGGGGAAAAAATGGGAATGACTTTATCATGACGACCAAGCGACAGTTGTCCAGTGATACCTCTGTGACCACCAGGATGAAAACCGGCGTGATGACATAATGATAAAAGGCATACGGAACTTTAACATAAAGGCTGGAGCGACTAGTCTACCTCTTGCCCTTATCCAAAACTCCGAGAGCTTTCAGAACGAATTGCATAATTGTTTTCAGCGCCTAGAAGATTGCCTTACAGTGGACGTGAATAGGAACCTAGTGGAAGCAGTCCATGCGGTAGCAGCTTAGTTTTGCAGGACTCGCAATACTAACAAGCCCCACACGGTCTCCAATTACACTTTAATACTCTTGGAAGCCAGGCGTAAGATGTAGCTGCAGTCTACAGCTGATGCGTCAGCATATCAGCAACTGAATAGACAGAGCTCTGTATCTATGTGGCGAGACATACGCAAATTTAATACAGCCTGTTTTGAAAGTGCGATAGAGCGGAACAAAATTCCAAAGTCTTGGCCAGAGATCTTTCTATTGGAAAGAGTCAACTGACCAAGTTGAAGACCGAAAGCGGCGCAGTTAATTCCGCAGGAGTAGACATTATGAGTGAGATTTGCGGACAGAGGTTTACGGACACATCGTCATTGAAACCCTGCACTAGTGTGAGTAACGATCCAAGAGCTAATCTTATCTATCATTATTACTCTGTAATATCTGTCTGAGGGAGCTTAGGTTGGTTCTTTAAGTTAATTAAATGGCGAATACATGATGATGACAAAGCATGCTCGCCCGGCTATGAAAAGGGTATGTTCGGTGTTTCTCTGCGCGACAGGGTCTGCAACGTCGATATATGTAGCAGAATTAGAGTAACCGACATAGCCGGAAGGACCAGCCAGCTAAAGTAGCTATGGGCTGGTTACATAGCTCGCAGAACTGACAATGGTTGGGGAAGAAAGGTACGTATCACGTACCGGAAAACGCAGTGTGGGACGACCCTCCACAAGGTGGAGTGCCAACCTACGCAGTGTTGCCGGAAGTCGATGGATACAGCCGTCTGGGTAGGTTAAATATTTCGGCCGCTAATCAACAGTGCAACCACTGTTGTGTTCCGGTTTGAAGTGTTTAGAGATCCGGTATAATTGCAAGCTGTGTGGCATTCTATTTTAGTACTCTGGGATGAAGAGGCATCTGCAAAGCTTCGGTGATTTAAGTTGTTTGTGTCCTTACCATCTACTACATAGCTGCTTACCCACAGGCGGACTGTTAGCTCGTTTGTCACATAAAACATCTAATGACGTTTTATTTTATTATTAACTAAATCCCCCGTAACATATAATTTTTTTCATGAAGGTTTCTTACTTAATAATAATAGGGATTATAATTTAAAGTTGCCGTAATTTACTATAAATTTTTGAGATCCGGTGTATCAATAAAAGCAGATGTCTATTTTGAAGAACTTTGAACTATGATGACGAAAATCTCAAAGTAACAACCCTAACTCGTCAATCGATCTTGGCTATTATTGAACCGTTTTAAAATTACAAAACCTGCAGTTAGATACTATACGTTATCCTCAGTAATCCCCAGACCTAGCCCCAACCGAATACCATTTTTTCCGCAATTTGAACAATTTCCTGCGCAGAAAAAACTGTTTTTACTAAGAAGCAGGACAAAATGCCTTCAAAGACAAGATTCCAGAGTTCTATCGCAATGCCTTAAAAAAAGATCTTCACTCGAGATGGCAGAAATTTATAGCTTTATCTATAATAAATACCTTAAGTATTTATTATGACTTCGATTAAATAAACATATTTTTCCTTAGACAGAAGGGTGTTTGTTTTTTTCCTCAATATAGTGTAATTTTTTTCTACATGTACTATTTCTTCACACGCCAGTTTAGTTTAAGGTCAAGGAAGCTGCGAATATGAAATTGATTCTTTAAATTAAATACATATTTCATTTTACACAAAACCATTCTATGATATTCATTTATTAGTAAAAATTTAATTATTGTGTAAACTTATATGTACTTTTAATTACAATTAAGTGTATTATTAATCCACTCATTGTTTTTTTGTAGTATTTTTAAGCTACATAATAAAACTATTCAATAAAGCTTTCATGTAATTAAAAATGATATAACAATATAACATTGACAGAAAGTTGCTCACACTTTTACATGCACACTAATGCTAACATAATACATAATGTAATTGCGCATATAACTAGACTAAGTCGTCATAGTAAGTAAATATTTAAAAAGGATAGTTACATTTTTATTTGCCGGCTAAGGTTGAGCTGAGACATTTTTATTTCTTTTTTGAATGTATTAGTATTATTTATAACATAGTCTTGTACTAGTGTACCATGCGCGCGCGTATCTTTAATAATCGGAAAAAGGAATTGTAACGAACGAATAGGCAAGGGATGCGCAGATAGATCGTCGGAATGATGTAAAGTAAGCGGAAAAACACAGAGCAACTACAGAAGACCCAACATTAAACTGTCGGTTAACGCACCCGACACATGCGGCCGATGACTTTCTTGGAAACGAGCTGCACATTGGCGGATGCGAGAGCGACTGCCGTATCCGCCATTATCTCGATCATTGGCGAACCCAGACCTGCAGCCATTTAAAATTACATTCAGAATTAATTACTTAGCGGCGTAAGAATTTACCACCCCCTTTCTTCACATAGGTATCATGAAAGGCTTTATAACTAACGGAAAACCTATGAAAACGTCATAGCAATCTCCGAAACAAACCCGGCAACGAAGCTCACTCGTCACCTTGTATCTCCCGGAGTGACAAAAAGTGGGTTACGGATATCCGTTTTGCACAGCCGCGCTAAGGCGTGCTAAATGAAAATTCATAATCTCTACCTAACCATCCAGGTGACCAGGTGACCATTTAAAATAATACCTTTAAATTCCATTACAAAAATAATTATTTAACTTGTGGCTTTTCTGTATTTTTATATGATATATGATTGATTGCAAACAATGATTTCTTCAAACTTCTCATAATTCTCTCAATTTCTATGTCTAACTGTTACTGTAAGAGGGAATGTAGCATCTCTTTCTACGAAAGTTAACCTCAACTTTACTTGGGTGCACTAAGTATAGTTGAGGTTAACTTTTGCTAGCTAACAAATGAGGCTCTGGCGACCAATCCATCTGAATATGCCGAACCCAAATTCCACAAATAGTGATGGGAAGCAGCATGTCTAGTCGGGCATTGGTAATGATCAAATCTTCCGTACATGGCATGTCAGCTTTTGTTGGTGCTATTTAGGAGTGGCCTGAGGCCAGAAATGGACCTATACCAGTTGTTAAAGAAGAAGTGTCTTTACGCTCGTTTCTTCCATACTTAATTTTAACCACTACAAAGTGCAGACTAAGTCACGCTAATGCTTATCCGAAAGAGAGAAAGTATTTCTGAACTGGTATTTTTTGAAGAGCAATATTTAAATCGGAGAAAAGGCCGTTATTGTAATAATATTATATATTTTGAGATTGATATGCTTGTGAACATATAAAACTCTAACCTGAATTTACACTCCTTTGTATAAAGCTATCGAGCACCATGTCGATAAGCTCGGGCACTTGTCCAATGGAGCCCCAGATTTTGGCCTGCACTGAAGGATACATCTCCGTCTCCTCAATGGTGAGAGTAATGAGCTTCTCCAATATCTGGGCAACTTGCTTTTGACGCCGTGATTCGTCTGATGGCTTGCAGAATCTGTTGTATAATTCTTAAAATTATTATCAATTTTCTATATTTCAGAAATAGAGTACTTTCCAAACGAAATAATTTGAGGCATTATATTGTGGATTTTAATAATTAAATCAAGAAGAATTTTTTGCATACAGTTAAATATTCCGATCAAGAACTATTTGGACATTTTGAAAATTGTAGATTATTTAGCAGTCACTTGTTCATAAAGACACTACGAAACGTTGATATTGCAAGAATTGTTTAAGAATGGCTCACCTCACTAAATTGGCCAACCAAGGTGTCATGTACTCCAAACACAAATGCTTCAACTCGATCGTGGATCCTCGAAAGCCCTGGAAAAAAAGACGACTAAATATTGAGTACTGTGTTTCTCTGTATGTCAGAATCTGTAACGAAGATATTCTAGTACTAGGTTAACCGATATAGCCGTAGGGATCAGCAATCTGAAAAGGCAATGGGCTGTCAACCGTTGGGGGTGAAACTCCTCCTTAAGATGGAGCGATGACCTGCACACTGTTCTGAAAAGTCGATGGATCCCGGTGGCTTAGGACCCTGCTATGTGGTAATCTTTGAGGGAGGCCTATGGTTCAACAGAGGACTTGTAACAGGTTGTAATAATGATGATATTTAGTCTTAAAACGTCGTATAATCCCAACCAAAGACAACTATCATCGCTGTCACATCTTATAGGCGTCATAACTATCGGATTTCGATACCCCTATCAAATGACTGATTAATCATCATGTTTCTTTTTCTTTATCCGAGTCGACAGACTAACAAAATTTGACATGAAATGGTTGCCCATATTCACCGAGCTGGGCTAGTAGGTTGATGCTATTACCGGTGCCCTTTCACTAGAGAAGCAGCTTACTATCACTAACTTAGGAATTTTTTTTTCGGTCTTAAGGGTATTTGAAATATTAAATTGTTATAATCAAGCATTAAAAAAGATAATAAATAAGCATGAAAATTTAAAGGTAATATCCCATATCCTATACCATGGCATGTAGTATGTTTAAATTTCACACGAGATCCATACAAGACAAAGGGCACTGCAGACTAAAGCAGAACGACCCCTACAAGCAGCAACTATTCCCAATGATGCATGAAGTCCCGTATTATACTTTCTGTTATTATAATATAGTGATATTATTATCAAATACCAAGTAGAACCAAACTTATTTGCCCAGAAATGTGTCCTACCGTCTAAGCAATCGTCTGGATTCGGGGCCCAAATACACCCAGCCCAAAACCCATTGTGTGGTTGTTTACACGTTAGATCGGATACAGTAAGAAGACGAGTGAGCGCCACTGCATTTCGGCGCCCACTTACGGCACTGAAATACTTGTACATACTGCGCAGTTGACAACTGCCTATAGCATTCAGAGGTTTTCGCCATGGTTGAAATCGACAGAACATCAGGTCCTCAGTAATATAAGGCAAATATACATACGAATACGAAACATTTGGATAAAATGCTTTACCTGTATGCATTCCTCCAGAAATTCAAGTGTGAGATGTGGTTCGTTGTGTGCCAACTTCTCACTTACTGATTTAATAAATATTGTGTTGTTTGATGGAATGCACAGACCTGCAAATAAGAACACGGTTGATAGATCATTAGTGAATATAATTAGCTATTTGAGAGATGCACACTAGTTTGCTGAATGTGTATGACTGTTTAAATATACATTCGCACGTCATATCCATATGAGAAGGCAGAGATCCCAGTATTTTGTTTGGAATTACATCCTAGCCAAATGCACTAACAGCAAACCACTTTTCAGCCACCGGGAGGTAGAACGCAATGAGTAGTGAGCATAGTCGCGAAGCTTGCTCTAGGAAATTGCTATAACATTTCACGGACTTTTACTTTGTCGGCTCTTATAACGCCTTCGAGAAGAAGGTAGTGGCAGATTCTTACGCGGCTACCACACGGCAAATATTTTTTCTTATTTATACCAAAACACTATTTGTAGTGTAATTACGTTGTAGCCAACAACGTAATTGCCAGCACGTGATTCCGCTGTTAGCGTCTGCTTCCGTCCTCGGAGTCTCCATCATCAACAAGAACCAACATTTGTTTGTACAAGACATACGTCTTTACGACGTATCTCTGACTGTGACCTTTTCGCTACATTCAATTCTTCATCAAATTTAATCGCCTAAATGCTACATGACAATAATCCTAACGGCGTTATATGTTCGCGTGTATCGTTATATGTATATTGTAACGGTGCGACATTTAATAAAAACGCAGTTCGTAGAAGCGAGTTATTTTGGAATAGTGAAATAAATATATAAGAAAGACTTTATTCTCAAACAACTTAGTCTAACGACCAAAGTTAAACGCAAGTGTCCATTATAATAAATAATGGTCAGTGTCACCTTGGTAACATCGCAGGGCCTTCGGTTACCTCACTCACCGAACGAAACGCAGAAACACAAGATGCCTCAACTTCCCCCCAGCATTCTGCGACGTGGTACTACCCCAATCGAGCCGGCCCATTCAACCAGCAGCAAAAGCCGTCGCTTGGCTCCTATCACGGGTCATACCGTCGCATCCAACCTGTAAATACGCAATGCAGTATGAAGGAGCACTCACCGGAAGTCTCTAGCAGCTGGCCTTCGATCTTAAGGTGGAATGTGGCGGTAAGCGCGCAAAGCTGGTTGTACGCGGCGGTGCGCAGGTTTGGGTCGCACGAGCCCAGGTTGAGCAGCGCCATGTTCAGCAGCGTGCCGGGCACGTCCTTCGGGCGGATTTTCTGGTGTACAGTTACAGAGTCTTGCTGCAAAACCACGCAGAACGAATTAGTTGTAATATTATCGATATATAGTACATCCGGGTTAAAGAAAGTAAATTACCTATCAAGGATTTAGTTTAAAAAAATGGATTATTCTTATCTGAATCGATATGTTAAAAAGGTGGAAACAATTTCAGGCAAAAAAGGGTACGGCTATCGAGAAGCGATTCTAAAGTAATGGACCGAGAGCACCAGCGGGGATGCAATGGACGGCGTATCAAACATATTTTTGGTTATTTGTAAATTTTTTTAAGATTATTTGTATTAAGATAAAAAATAAATTTCGTTTAACAATTACATTAAAAGTGCGAACTTTTGTAAAATGGGCATCTGAGTTTGAGACATTGAACAAATAAAAACAAAACAAAACAATTATAATTGTAACAAACAAATGTAAAATAAACCAAAAGAATCAAATAATTCTGAAAGCTCAATATCATATGTAATCGCATTCCGTAGCAAGAATAATCACTGATTCGTGGCGGCGCGGGATAAGCGAGATGAATAAATTCGTGGTCACAATCACACGTACATTCTTATGTGAAAAGAGACAATGCTATCCGATCGTGTTATTATTTGTAGTATTTGTAAAAAGGGTAGAAACATAACAGTGACAGACCGTTACGCGCGTTGGTTGTAACCGGGTGGTTCAGAGTAAACATTAAACGTGTCCATTACTTATTTTATTTCAGTCTGCCGCTTGTTGTTGGCCGGACTTTAGATTGTTATTTCAAGCACCTTAGGCGACAACGAGAAATTTAAGTTAATAGTTTATTTTAAACGCTGAATAATGTTTACATCCACAAAAAAAAAATATACCATAATATAACTATAAATGATTCTGGATTGTTTGAATATCTTAACATAACGTTGATGATCACTTTCAACGAAGGATAAAAATCGGTTTGACTCTAATTACTTACCGGTTGACTAAGCTCCCACCGATTACGTATATGAATGATTGACTGCACTATGTTGTCGCAATCGTTGTGAATAAAACTCAATGGCGTCGACTCGTTAATTATGGACAGTGAGAATTGATTGTCATCTACCAGGCACACCTGTGAAATATAAAATATGAAAAGGTGCGTTAAAAATAGTATACTTAATTATTTCACACAAGACTTGTCAATGATGATATTGTCACATATATAACACTTAATATTATAGTACCGATATTTACTTATGAAACACACAAAAAGACGTGGAAAACATTCCGTTTTCGCCTGCAAGGAGTGAGGTACTCTTTTTTAGTCTTCCTTGTCCGAATATTATTTTGCTGAATAAATTTGTAGATCATTTTTATAATTTATATACTCTTTGGAATAAATATTGTTCGAGAATTGGAATAAATGTTGAAAATGTAGTCTATGTTCATCTAATATTGTTAACAATGTTTTGTTCGTTACATTTTCACAGCAGACGCGGCTTAATACTTGATATTATTTTGTTTTGGTCTTTGTTAAAAAGTCAATATTTTATCATTAAATCTAAAGGATTAAGGACTAAAGGACTTCATAATAAAAAAAATACAATTAAAATATAAATGAAAAACTCAAGCACAGCAAATATGTTGCAATAATAAATATTTATTTACTAATAGATAAATACCTCATCGATTTCCGAGGCGTAGTAAACATCGTTGAGCAGAACTGGCAATCCAAGAACCTTGGTCTTCTCGACTGACGTTATTTGAAGTGCCGTAGGTCCAACCTAATTAAATTACAATTAATAATTTGTTCATTGTACTCTCAAAAACAGTATAGTAATATCACATACTTTTTACCGATCGTGCCATACTCATCACTAAAGTACGGACGTGGAACAAGGAGAACTTTGTACAATAACCTTTGTGTCTATTACCAATGGTTAAAAACGAAATTAAATAATAAAATTTGTATAAATGTTATATTTCAAAAGAATACATACCTTGTTTTTTGATTTGTGTTTATGGATGCGACCTTATTGACATTTAGTGAAAAAATTATTAGCACTAGTGGCCATAATTATCTGACTAAGACAGAAGTCACAATACTTAAGTTGAAGACATCAGTCTTCAACTTAAGTACTTTGAGATAGTGTGTTAATTGAGCTAGAATGTCTCTAAAGCAAGTTTAAGTCGATGTCTGTATGAGAGAGCTTGACAAACTTTCTGGCGCTCACTTACTTAAACTTAAATAGGTTGTATAAGATACAAAGAAAGTTATACACCTTGATAGACACTTTAGTGTCCTTGTGCGATAACTTGAGTGCATTATTGAAAACTTTCAGATCCTCTTCCAGGGACAGAGTAGCTCCCGGCAACTTTTGTTGCTCGATGTCCACGAAGTCGCTGAGCCGAGTGTGGCTGTCTATGAATATTAGTTTACGATTGCCCTGAAGATGAAACGATTTTATTTTTATTTTTGTTAGAGATATATTCAGCAAATTAACATGACAAACAAGGAGAGTTTATCACAGTTATTTTAGCTATAGTAATATCAGAAAAGTTATACAGTAAACCGCATGTGTTTTAAGTTTTACAATTCAACAATCATCAATCAATATCTTGATAAGATTTCCGTGAAAGATTTTAAGGTGAAAGCCTTTCATCCAAGATTCTACGAGCGGTAGATACTTTCACAATCTTACCTAAACCTAAACCTTTAAACTCTTACCTAACCTAAGGTTTTTTAAACCATTTTAACTCAAGAATGCTAAAATCCAATTTACAATGGAGTTAGAGGTAAATATGTCTTTAGCTTTCCTAGATGTCTTAGTAATTTATGAGTTATAAATCCTAATAACACCTTAAGAACGCCGTCTATACAAATCATAGTCTACTGATAGTTTGAAAACAAGACGTTGTTTTATAAAAATATCTGTTCATATACGATTGCATAAGAGATATCTATACCTGTACACATTCTAGTTTTTTTCCAAAAAAATCCACAAATGCTGAAATACAATGGTTAAAAGTTTTAGACAGACAGCTTAGTTTTAGGTGTTAAACATGTGAAATACAAATTATGTTCATTATATTTTGAAATAGCCGTGGTAGCCTAGTGGACATGGCGCTCACTTTAGGCTCATAGAGCTCGAGTGACCTGGGTGCGATCCCCGGTGCCGGCACCAACAAAACAATTAATAGCAATTTTAAGTGCTGTATTTACCACGTGCTTGGCGGTGAAGGAAAAGATCGTGAGGAAACCTGCATGTCTGAGAAAAATATATCGAGGATATATGAAGCCCACCAACCTGAACTGGAGCAGTGGCGAGCCCTTTCCGGCTCCAAAACCCTCTCAGATATTTGAGAAGGTAGGCCGGCCTTAGCCAGCAGTGGGCACTTTTTATTTTGAAAGATATAATATATAAAGCTTATGTAAATGCAACCATAACTAACAAGGGAAAAGTAAAAGAACTTTTTAGCTACGGAAAAATCTGTCAGCGGCAAACAAGAAAGGAGCGGGTGTAGTACCAAAGTCGACATTATTTGAGTGAACGAACCAGTGCTGCTGAGACGGCTATAAGTCGAAAACACACTATATTCCTATGATGCTTACATTTCTTGTGCCAGAAAGTCAAGCAAGTATTGCATGAAAACAAGTTTAAGGTTTTGTCTAAGTGAAGCCGGCCATACTTAAGCCAGCCTACTGTATTATCAATATTATCATACATCAGAGCCGTCACGGACAAGATTTTACAACAAGCCTCCGAGGGAGATTGAACATATTTTACAATATGTCAAGTGTAATAGCCCTCTACAAGATGCAGGAGTGTACAAGCTCGATTGTGAATGAGGTCTTACTTACATAGGGCGAACAAAAAGATCAAGTCAAGTACTCATTCGTACTCACTCTTAGCGGTGCTAATATCGCCTCGTGAAACTTGGTGTACTCTCTAACCCAGCTGTTGCAGTTGTAGATATAGCACGCGTGGATATTGATGTACGCAACTTCCGGTAGCACGCTGAACCACTTTTGTAAGAAATCCGTTCTGAAATTTTAGTAAATCGTTCTCATTCATCAGATGCTTGTAGTACATTATAAATTAGTTAAACAACTACACCTATTTATTTTCCGAATATCGTGTTACTTTATTTATTTTTATCTAGAATTTGTATCCATACTTAATAACTCAGGTAAATAATAAGGTGTAAGTTCCGGAGAAAAACTTTTTAAATAAATAGTTTTTTTTATCAAATTAAACTTCAAGATCAAGGTATATTTTAGGAAGTGATGAAAGATTAAATTTGGATTTCAAAAGATATTCTCAGCACGGTACCTAAACCTGTTATCGGAGTTGGTGTGTGTAAAGTCGACTATCAGCTCAAAGGGTTGTTGGCAAAACGGCTTCAGCGTTAAGATCACGTGGTAAATGAGCAGATCCGCATTCACTTCACCGATTCTGAAAGAAGTATTGAACGTAAATTAGACTGAAGTTTTTAACATATAGTGTTTTCTCTCCTGTGTTGTCAGATGTTGAACTTTTAGCGCTTTGAATTATTGAGTTTAATTATTATGCCTATATTAAATAGGATAACCTTTAAAATGATGCGATTAATGACCGTTACTTCTTTCCCGTATTAAGAAACATGCATAATTATGCATATATAATATTCCCTGTTGATCAAATTTCATCAACAGGGAAAGTTTTATCAAAAACAACTAAAACATGTATTGTGTCAAGGCGTGCCTGTTCTTATATGAAATTTTTTATAGTCGAACTTACTTGTATCTTCTTGAAATAAAATAAAAGACAGGGTTGCCAATCTTGCTGGTCCCCGCCTGGTAGAAAATGTTAAGACTCTTTATACTCTTAAACTCTTCCTTCTCGTGCATGTTGTGCTTTACTATGAACTCCTCGAAGTTTGTTGAGGACATGTCTATGGACGACCATCGGGCATAAGAAGAGAAGAGAAGGCTTGATGTGCTGGAAATAAAATATCTACGTATTATTTAAAAGTATATTTTTAAACTACTTTCTATATTTTCAATTACTTACGACTCCACAGGTTTGTGCTCTGGAGGGCCTAAATAAGCAAGCAAAGTTGCCATCTACAACAAACAGAAAATAATTATTATAGTTAAACAAATAAATTGTAAAAATTAGTTTGTAATATTACTTGATATAATGAGTAAATAAGGTAACTTTGACTAGTAAATATATAATAGCCGTTACGATGTAAATCCATGACTTAATTCACTGTGACACATTAAAGTTTATCGCATAAATTATGTTGTAATATTGTGGAATGTGTTATTGTTAAATGATGTGATCACTGCTCATATAACAACAGTAGATAATTCAAACGTAAGAAACCTACACTAATAATTGTAAATATCATCTAATTCAATTCTTTATTCCATTAACGTTGTAAAAACCTTATCAAACGGCCGTCTCCCAACAGCCTTGTGGTCCCTGCTACATGACAGATAGTCTCCGATCCGTTCCTGATGGTTCCACAGCAGACGATGTAGGGCGACAACGTTGGCGTCGCTGATGAACGATAGGTTGTGGGAAGTCTGGTCAATGCTTTCGCAGTCTGATGCGATTTGGATAAAGAATCTGAATGGAAATGCAAGTGATTAAGGTTGTGTTCTGGAGATGCATAATGTAAGTCCCAAGTATGCCCTTCTATTTCTTTAATTATATAACAATTTTTTATAATAATAAACACTGAGCAAATTCTTAAAATTTAAATGGATGGATAAAATAGTATGTGAAGATAAAAGCGATTAAATATAAATAAGAAAAGATTTTATAATATATTAGGTGTATTATTTACATAATTAAAACCAAAACCAAACCAAAAAGTACCTGGAAAATTACTAGTAAAATTACGACTAAGCCTAACAGTTTCTAAGTAGTTTACGACAATAGTCGTATGGTGAGCCTATTAAACCTGCGACGTCATGTTTCGCAGAGGGCACTAAACCTATTGGGCTTCAAATAATATCGTATTTGAAAACGATGGTTCTATGCTATTATAATTGATGAACGATATTTTTGTTACACTATGCCCACGCTAGCAACTGTCGGATAACAGACGTTCTGAAGGCTTCGAGTTTTACACTTATTCATTACACTCGGGCTGGGAAGTGATGGGAGTGTATTCCCTGAAAATTACTTACTTGCGTCCTGCTTCAAAGTGTGCTCTTAAGAAATCATTAAATGGTAGCATGTGCTGCTCTTTGGAGAACTCGACGTGATTGGCGATGTTCTGCAGAATCTTCGACATCAACATTAAACCCCGTTTTACTTGAACGGGCACCGGACGACATACAATGTTCATTTCTTGTGGTGACACTATAAGGATAGAGAACTAATTTAAGTGTAATTTTTATTGGATCGGGATGGCAAACGAGCTTACATGTACCGCTACATGGTAAGTGGCTACTGCAAACAACACCTGCAAACAGCTTCAATCTAATTAAGAGGTCTAAGACGGAATACCTCTCAGCCTGTAATTACACGAGTCAATGCATTTCAAACCGAAACACGCCAGTGGTTGCAATTCTGATTGGCGACAGAAATAGATAATAAAACGGTACCCACACAGACGACTCCAAGGCAGTAAAGGAGTCCGCCACCTAGTAAGTGTTCAGCAATGAAGTCAAAGCATTAACAAGAAAAGCTTTAATAATTGTAAATATCATTAAGAATAGTAAAGTAGCAGTCTGTAAATGTCCCACAGCTGGCCAATCAGCAAAGGCTTTTCTCAATAACTGTGAGCGTTTTTGGAGGCAGATTGTGCAGCACCGTGCTTCAGAGCTTGTTGGCGTACTCCGCAAGTTCTCGAAATATTTTTTTATTATTTCTTAGATATGCAGGTTTCCTCGCGATGTTTTTGTTTCTCCTCCACGTTTATTACGAATTTGCTATTCAGGTCTCAAGATTTCAAATAACAAATTTTAGTAGTTTTAGCATTGGAACTATGAAACTTAAAGCGGGCAGCCTTGGCCTTGAACTACCGCGGCGTTGATAATCATTTTGAATTAATACATTTATGAACTGTGAGAATAGAGTGCTTTAACTTTTAGTATAAACCTTTACATTTTGCGCTATGTAAATGTTGCACAAAATGGTGATAACATTTATTAATCTTTATATTTGATTCGGCTGTGACTGTACAAACTTAAATCACTGATATTTACCTATTGCGGGATTGATGAATCTCAAGAATAAGACAGTTCCTACTGCTCCAACGCTTGTTTGTGGGAACTGTGCGAAACGCTTGCTTAGCACCTGTAAACAAATTTATATTAATATACTTACATAGGAGCAGGAAGAGTACAGAAGGACTGAAGAGGACCAATTGGGAGTCTACCACACAATTTCAAATCGTTGATTTCATGATAAAACTAAGCAAAACCAGAGCGACAGTGTTTATGCAGGGTGCTATGAGTGATTGGATTATCTTTAACATATTAATTTACTTTTTAGACTATTTTATGCTACCTTTTAACAATAATATTATGAACCCAACCCAACAACAATTTGTAAGAAGATTGATTATACCAATAATTAATAGCCGATCTATCATGTAAACTATTTGAAATACCTGATAAAGGCAGTGACACATGCTGCGCAGCTGCGGCGGGAACTTGTCCGCAGAATTGACAATGCGGTCGAATACTTCTTTCGTCAGTTCGATCAGATTGGACCGGTTCACCTCAATGTCTTGGTTCGGGTCCAGTCTGTGCAAATTTTTAATATTGTTTGATAAGTTCGCTAATCTTGCAAACAGTACTTACAGAGGTTTAATAGAAAGTTGGACATTTAAATACAACGTTGGTAGTACGAATTAACAATATAGTATTTTGCATTTCTTGCTGAATCAACACAACACAGACAGCAGCTAACATCTCACATATAACCCAATCTAAAAACCGATTGTGAAGTGTTCTGCGAGCAGGGCAACGCGCATAGACGCGTACAGTCCAGTTGATAATTACTACAAATGATTTTCACTACTTGTAGAACATGCATATATTTCTTTTAGCCGCGTATCAAATTACATTATTTGGAGCAAGGATTGTAATTTTTAAGGTAGTTAAATGTAGTCCACATTAACTTAATAATAGGTGTTTTAACAAACACCGTGACTTAGACCTAAGTCAACCTACCTAAGTGTTAAAAAATCTGATTCTGCTAAGAGCACTTTTTAAGCGGAGGTGTTTGCAAAAATTGCAGTAGCAAAATAATAATTAGCAAAAATTACAATTTCTATGTACTAGAATATAATGAACAGACCACGCTTGAAAAGATAGTTACTGCGCAGCAACTTTCGTTTCACAGCCGCCAAACAGTTAGTATTTTTAAAGACCGGGTATAGAATTATATAATTTGCATTCGAGGCCTCTCCGACTCTGATCTATCGGAGTACCTCTAGGTACTATGATCAGATCAGTTTCCCATTTCCAGATCCTTCAAGATCAGGCCCCTTGCAAATCTCTATTTAAAATTTTTATATATACCTGGCCGGATCCACTTCAAAGCTCAATTCAAGTTGCTCCTCAGCCTGATCTAATAGCGCTGATATCAGCGGCTCTAACAACGACTGCAGGTACCCATAGCCATATATCTTGAAACAGTACGCCATTATCTTGCTGCCCAGCGAGTTCCCACGGAAGAGCGTTTGCATGCAGTCGGATACCTAAAAGTTAATGTAGGTAAATAATAAAAAAAAGGGTAAAAGACGCAGAAATCGAACGCAATTATATCAAAATTCTAATTCTCAATAATAATTATTTTTACCTCTGCTTTGATTAATCATAACTCATATATATTAATTTAAGACCGTCATAATGAAGTAAAAACTGAGCCTTAACCTCGACCTCCCTGTAGAATATGTTCCAAAGCAACGGAGCAAGCAGGTGCTTCGCGTCGAACAGAGTGACAAACACACGCGCAAGTTCGTCCATTTGCGAATTGCTCACAACGTTCGCGAGGGCCATAGCTATCGGAAGCTCCCCCTAAAAACAAAAAAAACGAGATGTGTGATAAACTAAAATATGCTTTGTAACTAATTGACTACTCGGTGGTGGAACTTCTTTACTGCCTAGGAGTCGTCTTGGGAGGTTTACCTCACTCGTACTTATATCTGCTGCCAGTCAGCAGTGCAACAACTGCTGTGCCAGTATAATTCCAGGCTGTGAGACATTCCATTTTATCAAATGTGACAATGTTAAGTGTCCATAAAAAAATGAGACAATTTTTTGCATGGGAAGGGGAAATGAGGGAAAGGTGGAGCCGACTTGGTATTGTTGGTAATACTTATGACACTATCAGTATATCTTGTGCAAGTCATAAATTCTGTTTGTTAAACTTGAATACAATATACACCTTGTCAGAGATCATAGTGACGAGCTGCACGAGCTGCTCAAAGCGGTCAGCGAGCACGGTCTCGGCCAGGGTGTCGAACTCCGTCCCTTGCTGCAGAATCTTGGTCAGTACTTCCATGAAGGCCGCGCGGGTCTGCAGGTCCCGGTGGTAGCCCAGATCTAGCAAGCATGTTATTGTAAATTCAAATTTATATTGTATAGTTACATTTACACATTTACATGAAAAATTGTTATAGATAAAAACAAATGTGGTGCAACGATAATTTTATACGCATAATATCAACATTTTGGGTATTATTTATATTGATGGATGATAACTCATGAAACTAAATATACACTTACCAATGGAGTGCATGAGGCCGGAGTCAATGTTCGCGCTCAGCAGGTTGGACATGGCTTGAATGGTTGCATTTCTAAGGGCCTCTAATCGTCCTGGGCCCTCGGCCATTTCGACTTCGTTACAATCGTTGAGTAAGTTCATGAACAGAGTGAAGTATCTGAAAATCATTAATGGAATATTTAAACATTAAAAATGTATTTAAAATATTGTTTCTTAGTATGATGTGTGGCCTAAGCCACATCACTAGTTTTCCGTCAGCACTTCCCATCACTAACGCGCGGGCGCGGACCAATGGGAGGCCGCCGTTCGAGAGAAGAAAAGATGGCGATAATGAGAAAACCTATCTTTGACGCTTCTAAGTTATCACGCTTGTTATATATAGATATAAAACGCGTAGATACGTAAATAAATAGTGCACAAACAGTTCACGTGTGTTTTACCATCCCGGGGAGTCCAGAGATGTTATTGATTTTTTGTTATAAATTAGTTGCAGATACACCAAAAAAGAGCAATTCCTTGCTACAGTCGTCGCATAATAAGAGGCCCGTTTTGACGTTTCTCAATTTCCATGGCGAGCTAACTTTACACGAGCGTTCTAGCATGAAATCAAAAGGTCAGGTATCCAAAGACAGAGGACTGTAAATTTTTTTGTATACCACTACGACAATCGTATTAAAAATTTATTTCGGTTGGAATTTGTTCAGTTTATTTATTTATCCCGCAATGAACAATACAACCGAACCCAGTTACAATGTTGTGTCAATGTTGCCGTCGACTTGTGGCAGTTTGAAACCACAAAGCATGAAATTAGCCGATCATTATAATGAAACCTGAGTCCTATTGTCAAGTAATCGGTATTAATTGCGATTTTCAAGGCCCTTAGTCGCCTCTGACTTATCTTCTCATGAAAGTGAGTAAATATTTGTATATACATATAAATAACTACGGGTTATCCTAATTTATTTCTGATCATTTAAAATACTTATCTGATAAATATTAATTTTAAGTAATTAGTGAAAACAAGTTTCATATATTTTGTTTCATTAATCAAAAGGATATCGGGAATGCAATTCGGAAAACAACAGAAACCAATACAAACATGCTGTGTTTACTCCACAATCTTTAATTGATGTTTCATGGTCTGCTAAAACTTAAAACCGTTGAACCTAACCATAATCTTAATGATTACAAACTCTTCAGATCTTACTAAATCGATTTTTGTTAGAATCGGTTAATTGGGTTACCAATATCAAGCATATTTAGTTGGTTTGCAAAGTTATATGTCAAAACGGGCCTCTTATTTTGCGACAATTAAGTAGTAGACTCTTTCTCTGCCTGGAAGCAGCGAACAGAAGTGTGACAATTGTTGTGTTCCGGTTTGAAAGGTATAGAGAGCCTGTATAATTACAGGCTGTTAGGCATTCCATCTTAGTATTTCGGGTTGGCAACGCATCTGTAACCTTCTTCGATTGAAGTCGTTTTGCAGTTGTCTTGGACTGCAGTAGTCACCTACCATTACGTTAATTGCAAGCTCGTTTTTAACCCATATCTCATAAAAAAAAATTCTACAGGCTATTTCTTCTCCGTCAGATGAGTCACAATAAGGAAACAGTAGCTCACAAACCAAATTTACATTTCTTACTTCGAAAATAAACAATCCTCACGTCATATAATGGCAGTTAGGACATTTCGTTGTCTACATTATAACACAATAAAGTATACCGATATTGTTCTTTATCAAGCAAAGAACAATCATAATAAATTTCTTGGTGGTGGATTCCTTTTCTCTAAGCAGCAATGTAACCACTGTTGTGTTCCGGTATGAAGAGTATTTATGGATAGCCAATTAGAGGCTGTGAGGCATTCCCTCTTAGTCCTCAGAGGTGACAACGCACCTGTAACCTTTTTGTGTCCATGGGCTGGAGTAAACACTTACCATCAGGTGGTCTGTTAGCTTATTTGTTACTCTAACATTCTAAAATATATATAGGTCTCGAACCACACTAAAGATGGCTTATGATGCCCAGTACTAACTTGAGGAAGAGCTGGCTCTTGGCCTCCATGAGGTCACCGCGGTCGGACTCCTCGGGCTGCAGTGGCAGGCCCTTCAGCAGCGCTGCCACCGCCTCCATGCACGCCTGATCCAGTTCGCGGCAGCACACCAGGTATCTGTGCACCGCCCACATTATTACTTATTGGTATATAAAAAAGCGGATGTGTGATGTGCATTTAGTTCCGATATTTTAATATTTTTACTGTAGTCCAAGGTTCCAGTAACCATAATATAATAAAATTTATTATAATACAGGTAAAATTTTCGATACAAATGTGTTACTAGGTAACTATGTAACCTAACAATCAAGAAGAGAATCATCACACACTTTTAACAATAAACATACGGATTAGACAAATATGTCAAAATATTATATACAGAAACATTGTGCGTAACTAGCAATTTCTGGTTTGTGGGTGAGTGTGTGGGTGGGTGTGATAGTGTGTGGGTGGATGCGTGAGTGTGTGTGGGTGTGTGAGTGTGTGGGTTCTGGATGGCTGTATTTATTTGTATTTGCTACTATTAATTATTTGACACAATATGTATATGAAATATAAATAAACAAATATTAATTGGATTGGTGCATCTTATTGACTTTTTGATCGTTTAAAAACATTTTTCGAAAAGTGTAATATGTATAAACTAGTAGTAATATTTGTTGTAAGTACAGGCAGCGCGGTACTAGTACAGAATTTTGAGCATAGTTCGTAGTTGCAACTTATAGCAGAGGTGTATGTCGAGTCCGGTAGGACGGTATTTGAAACGCAATGCTTGAAAGGAGTTCGCTAGAATCAATTTGACCAGATAATATGTGATGTAGTAATACAACGACATATTGCGTACGCCTTTGTTCTAAAGTTTCTATACCATAATATTTACATGCTTCAGTATATGTCTCAACTGTTGTGTGGTCTTTAAAACTTAAACATTTTATAAATTATCTTTGAATTTTTTTTATTTTTTGAATGTGGAGTATGTAACATGGAGACCAGATACTACAAGCGTATTTTAAGATGCTTCGTACAAAGCTAAAATAAAAACCTTGATTCAAGCTATGTTTGTAAAAGGATGGCAAACACGTTTTACAAATCCCAGCTGCAGCAGTACGCATTGCCTACAATACTGTTGACATGATCTGCGTAAATATATTATCTAGCCTAATACCTAGATCACGCACCGAATCTTCTTTTTGATTGGAGGGTTAGATATTTGGTAGCAAAAAATAATTAGTTTAGATTTACGCATTAATATTATTTGGAGACATTTACCTGTGTTAAGAGAGATTCTATTTCTTATATAATATTCGTATAAATTATTTAAATCATGCTGAGTTTTGTAACAACGTTTATTTTTAAGAAGATTTTTTTGTCATCTGCAAACATTATGTATTTGGAGTTAACAAAACATGTATTTGTTTCATACAAGTACGCATTATACAGGAGGAGACCAAGTACTGACCCTTCTGAGCAGATATATACATAGTCACTTCGAGCACCACCAATTACTACAGGTCGTCTTCTATTTGTAATGCATTAGATCGTCCATGTGTATTTTTGTACGTGTGTGCTCGTGGTTAGCTCGTAACAAATGAGTGGGTGGAAATGTAATATTTCCTTTAACAACAAAATACCTGGTAATTGAAGATGCATCAGAGCGAAGAGGCGGCGATATCTGATGACTTGTACCCAACACCCAGTCAGTCACATACTCAACCATCTTGTTGCGAAATTTCATCTCCTGAATAAAAAATATAATGCTGTTTAAGACAATATGAATTTCATATAGAGAAATCTAAGTTATTTGAATCTATACTACTGCTATGCTACTAGACTTTTAATAGATCGGTGAAGGAAAATTCATACTATTAAGTAAGTGGAATTTTGATTCCACAGATCTTCGCCGCATATTTTTTTTTTCAATTCGAGGCTCACGTTGCGTACGGGCCATAGTAATAATAACTCACAAACAAACCACGCAATTGCACCCCTCATTACTATCGTGTCTACAGAAGCTATAAGCAGAGAACGCGTTAAAACGAAGTGCTAAATTTAAAACGCAGAATGTTTTTTATGCTACAATGAAGCATTACAACTGTGAGCAAGACCAAGTAGTCATGGGTCAAAATGAGGATGGTGGGTGGTACTCTTTTTCAAAGTGTGGTAGCACGATTGAGGCTAGGCTGCGGTGAGAAGTCTGAACGAACGTATTGTCTGTGTGTGTAAGCATCTAGGAATGTACTTTATGACACGCGGCACGCGAGCTTGTGTAAACAAGTACCCCGTCACCTCGCACGAGTGGGAGGGAGGTGACGATATTTTACGAAACCAAAAAAACGCCTATCAAACTTAGGGCTTAACTCATTAGATATTATCAAAAAAACCGGCAATAATTAAGAAAGTTAGACGTTGATTCATTGATATAATTTATAGTGAGTCCATTTCTCTAACAATTAATCATAGTTAAATATTAATCATCTACATATCATCACACAACGATTAACACAATTATTCATCTTAGTAGATGGAGGCACAACACCACAAATTATATTGTTTATCTAGCACGTTTTGCAAATTCAACTCGCACATTTGCAGTGTGCCTCAGAGACTCAAATAACACAAAGCACTAATTATGTTATCTCTGGCCGGAATCGAGCAGTGTGGCTAATCCGCGGTGTGGTAATTCATCTAGAGGTTATGGGGATGCGACTCTTTGTGTCTCAGTGTGGTGCTACAAGTGTGCTAGCACATGTGGTAACTATCCAACACTACATCACAGAACATACTCTCTCTAACGAGAGGCACGCGAACTTTTCGCAACAGCGGACCAGCAGACATCGAACTGAAATTCTAGTGGCTATTTTTATGTTTTAGCGTAGGTAACAAACAGCAGATCGAAACAGCGTAAAAATATTGTCGCTAAATAATTATTTGATTTTCGTCGTAATTTCAGTAGCGTAAAGGTGTAACTATCGAACAACGGCATCTCTTGTATATCTACAGTGGTAAATGGATCCGTGACACAGGTAACACTCGACAGAATTTCAGGATAATATTATTATATTATCCTGAAATTCTGTATGAATTTTATAAATGAATAAATGAATTTCATACTGCAATAAAGTGTAATAAAAATATGCAATTATTAAGAGAACACTATAATTATCACATCTGATGTTTTTTCAAACCATTTATTTTAACATAATATGAAAAAAAAAACCAAGGAAAAAATGCTGGTTGTTATCATTTGATCTGTCTGTACGTATCGATGTACGTATGTAATCGCGATAACCCCCAAAAAGCTTAACGTAGCGAACATTTTTTTTCATAGTTTTAAAATCATGTAGAATGTGGCCTTTTCTACTCTAATCCTTCTAGTTTATTTAAAATAATTTAAATTACTAATTTAAGCTTATTTTGCGTTAGAGGCGTGCGCTTTGGGAATTTCCCAATTATTTTACAAAGTTTATTATATTATGTTAATAATTTATTTTATTACACACCTGTCTAAATGCAAGGTCATCCCTTCGGCTCATCATCGCTTCCACCACTTGGCAAAGTTTCGTCTTTATATGCACCGAGAGTACCGTCATGTCCAAATGACGCACGTATCTGAAATGCAAATATTTAATTTTCTTATGTAGATTTTGCATTATACAATTGTCATTCTTGTCATGTATTTAAATAATAACGGTTTTAAAACACAATAATCATATAAAAGCAAATTTAGTTTAATATTTAGCAGATAACCCGATATACCTGACTATAGCCAACATGAGGTGTTCGATTGAAGTAGTACAGAGATGGTCCGTAGGCTGACCAGTCTTTTTATTGTCTAAAATGCTCTTCATTATAAATATCGTATGCTCTACGAACTGCGTGTTAATATCCGTAAGCATGACCTATAAGTAAAAGAAAAATTACATACATATATAACAAACGACAACTTAATTAGTATTTATATAGTGCCTGAATATTTATGTATGTGTGATTTATAAACCTTAACTACATTTAAATAAAAAGTAAACGTACTTGTTGCTGCTGATCAAAAAACTTATCTATGATAGCCTTAATTTGATCAAAAAGTATTGGATAAAGTGCGGGTGACATCTCATGACCAACTAGGCCTTTGACGTGCGTTTGGATTTGCTGACCGAAGCGTTCGTTGCTACATAACAGTAGCCGCAGAAGTTGCCCAATGAATCTGAAACATTTCACTATGTCTTTATTGTATAATGAGGCGACTTAAAAAGTGATTACGGTGATGTACTACTGGCCGATTATGACCACGTAATATATACATTAATAAATACAATAATGTACAAATAAATAACCATAACAATATTATTAGCCGCTTGATAGCGTTGCTGAAGTTACTGACATGACTGAAGGAGTTAGCTGTCAGTTGGCGACAAACAACGCTCCATTTAAAATACTAATAGCATTTAGAACCGATAATATGTAACCAAGATGTTTGTTTTAATATAAATGTAAAAACTGCTGACAGACCCAATAAAATTAAAAGACACATTTAGAATGTTGGACAAGGATAGCCACTTACTGTGTGACTGGACAATATTGAACCTCTTGTGAGCTATTTGCTAAAACATTGTACTTCCGCGAATCTGAAACAGTAAAATTTCATAAAGCGAAGGAATAAAACATCATGATGCATGAAGATTTCGAAGATCTATTCCATTTAACTCTGGCACCCTTATTACGTAGGGATCTTTGCGATCCCCACAACTCATCTATTGTATAGAAACATTTAAATTCTAACATTATAATTATTTTTTCAAAAGAATTCAAAAATATCATGTGTAAACTAGTTGTACTTAATGGATAATGCTCAGTTGCAACAAAATAAATTATATAGTAACGTTAAGGGATAACACATACCGTGTCCGTGCAAATGGGACCAGACTGTGGACGGTCGACGTTGGAGACATACTCCTCCCAACGCGCACAAAAACGATGTTATATTAGCCCATTCTTGAATCTGCATCTGAAAAATAAGATTAAGTTAAGTTTACTTTAGTTAAAAAAAAAGCCTAAAAATTTTAGGTTACTTTTTATAAATATGTAGTATACAATAACTATCTTCACCAAACAATTGTAACATATTTTTATGTATTAGCATACAGCCAGCAATTTTCCAAAAATTTAGTGTCGCTAGTACGGCCTGTGGTACCCCGTGCCGTGTGAACTGTAACATACAATATTTTTTTTACCTACAGATTACTAAGACTAAAGTTCGCCTCGGTAATTTTCTCGTTTCGTAACTAGTACGAACGCGCCTCGTTAGTCGCTTCAAAGGCGGTTTAAAGAGTAGTTAACGCTCCCAATTGTCCCATATCGTAGCAGTACGTATTTTTTGTTTTCGGATTTTATTTAAGTTTTTCAATAAAGTTCTAGACCGCGTTGTCAAGGCCACTAACATGACGATTTCTACAAAATGTTTCAAAAGATAAAAACAAAAACATGTGTTAAGTTGGAAAACCACTATATGTTGGTTCAGGCAGCGAAAGTGATGATTCTGAATCAAATGTCGGACATAGAAGCAATTCAGATTCCAACTGATAACTATTTACTTTTATATTTTGGTATTTTTTTCTGGTGTCATTACAAAAATCAACTACTCAACAATTTCAAAATCTATAATTTAATTTACCGAAAGCACTTTAAAAAAAATTAGTACTTAATTTATTGATGTACAGCTCTAAATTTATAATAATTATGGCGCGTTCGTATTTCCGAAGTTTGCCAAGGTTGCCTTAACCGTAGAATATTACATGTATTATCTATGATCGTAGTGCTGTACATTTATGTGAGCGTTATATTAAAAAAATGAAAGAGGAACACTATATGTAATAGCAGCAATACTAAATTTGGCATTGTTACCGAGCTTGATAAGTGCATGACACAGTCTGTGGGATTAAACTATTATTATGTACACAGAAAGAACTCGAATCATATTACAATTTCATTTTTACAGGTTATTACACTGCAATGTAAATTCTGCTGATCATTTATAACCATTAATAATGACCCAGTTATATTTACCAAAATGTTTGCCCCAGGTACATGCTAAAGTTCATTCCATTATTTGTAATTATAATAACTATATTTTTGATAAAATGATATCGCTTTTATCTTAAATATCCAGCTGTAAAACGATTCGAAATTCAAAATTACCTCAAAATCATGTTCGCTACTAGTGTGATGCGATACTCTACGTTTGGCCACGGTGCGGTGCAGAGGCTCGGGGGGTTCGTCGGGACGCTCGCTTTGTCCTTTCGGGTATTTCTGAAGAAGCTTGCACAACGAATCCCTAGGAAATAGTACTATGCCTTAAGATCTTTCACATTCATACCTTTCATCTCTAATCAGAACATAAATGTAGAAAACGCCACGAATGATGATGAATATATTAAAAGGGAATGGATTCACTTTTAACTTCAGAGATCATATGAGTATATATAATTTAGTTGTCAAAATTCGACAGAAAGTTTCATCGTTAAGTAGGATAAATCCGCATCGCTGATTATTTCTTAATTTCTAATTGGCATTCAAAACGGTTTTCACCGGCATTTAGTATATTTCACGAGGAAGGTTCATATGTATAATACATTCAGTCGACATATATTAGAGATATGTCGGTATAAAGACGGCGCGGCTCTCACATACTAACATGTGATATTGAATTGAAATATTTTTAGGGAAAGTTATTTTGGATAAATAATTATATATGTCTCGATTTATTCTATGCGTTTTAACTTAATTTACTCACCAACATCGAAATGTCTCTTCCCAAACTGGCTGCACGCCATTAACACAGTGTTCTATTTTCCTAAGCAATGCCATTATTCGCTTCTGTAAAGCGGCAGAACCTGGGACAGTAGAAACATTTAGTTTTGAAGTTATATCATACCAAAGTATATTTATAAAAAAAACTTATACAAATGTCTAAATGAAAAAAATAAAGAAAATTAGTATGTAACAAAATGATAAGACTAACACTGAATCTTTACTGTTGTTTTAATACTTACTGTGTATATTTTTATAATAGCAGCCCCTTCCCATATCCTGACTGGCTGCTTAAAAAACAAAATTGCATTTAAGCCCAAATGTAATTTTGTATACATTTATATCAAGTACAAAAAATATTACTGTGTACGCAATATTTCCCCCATTCATTATCATCATATTCCATGGGTAGTGTAGTGTATATCCATATTTATACACGCTGCTTTTGAATTCTCCTGTGCCCCATTCTATCCTATATTGAACTAAGTCCTTTCCCATCTGTACACACTAGACTATGGATCCAAATCAAAGGTTACTTGTCAAAAACCGGTTTGTCGACCAGAGCAAAATCAACGTAGCCTAATGGACTTCCGCAAGCCACTGTTTGCCTCTCTGGAAGATAGAACGAGACAGGTGGCGAAACAAGACATTGGGTTTGCCCCCGAAGATTGTCATGAAATTTGTAAGGCTATTAAACTTTCTCGTAGATCATTCACGGGAAGGGAGTAGAAGATACTTAATCTACTAAAAATATATCTATATAGATATACTATGCATAATATATACCACTGTTATTCTCAGTAACTACCATTGCCATCAAGTTAAAATTTGAGGCAGTTGCTGATATCTCTTAAAAAGAATCTTACACAAAAAGACATCATATGTTTAAAAAACTCAAATCCCTCTTGGGGGTGAGGGGTGAACCGAGCCCCATGGTTTTTAATTTTTACCTTTTTTATATGAATGCTGTAGGTTTACATATCAAATGCATTCTGAAAAAATCTGCTGTGAGAAGCGAGTGGTCTTATTCAGGTTTCGTTTTGCCTCAAGAGGTGCAGCAACCTAACCACGAAACCTTAAATTCATACCCGTCTACCACGTACCGGTTGTGAGGACGGTGGAGGTGTGCGCTATCTCCTGGAACACCGCGTAATTGGGCAGAAGACACTGCGTGCTGATCTCATCTGAGCCGCAGCGGATGTCCGCCTCCTGACACAGCAGCGCGAAGCACGACATCGCCACCAGCACCACGTCCGTGTCGATGGACCAAAGGCACATGAAGAACACCACCTGTGCGAGAAAAACTAGTGCTTTAACAACTAAACAGCATTTATGTACCTGTATAAAAACTTACTATGGCATCGGAACTAAATGAGGTATTTTAATAATATAGAGGTATAATATTATTTACTAAGTGGTTCTACCAAAAACCGTTTGAGTAGGTACGATCCTCTTAGCCCACTGGATTTCCCCAAAATCAGTCACAATAAAATATTTTCTGTATGATTACACGTGTCTTTGAATTTTTCCCATTTGTCATCTTTCTGTGTTATTCTAAGTGGTAGATCGTATTTTGCCAAGAGCCATCTGGGTAGGTACCATCCAGCTCTTTCCTCAAAATCAGCTACAATACAACACTCCCTTGTTTTCTTATATCACCTGTCCTTTCATGTGGGCTTCTAGGTGGTAGAACTCCTTTTTCGTTATACGGTATAGCGAGCCAGTATAATTACAGGGTGTGAGGCATTCCACCTACATTGCTTCTTTGACCGCAGTTGTTTCCAGTGTTGTGTAAATTGCATGTCAGTTTAGCAGCATTCAAGATAACATTTCCAGGGTGACACCTCCAAAGATTTTTGGGATGAATTACATGTAAGCAAGGACGCACGTAAATCTAAAGAGAAAGCACGTAAAATTCCTGATTGTCAGTAATTGGCATAACTTCATGTTGTTCTCTGAAACCGTAAATCTTCCCCGTTCGAGTCGTTCGATCTTAATTTCCAGGATCTGACAACTCTGGCTCTACTCTCGAATCATCTTCGGCAACGGACTTACCTCTAGCTTGATATGCGCCTGCTTGCAAATAGGTATTTGAGAACCGACGTTCGCATAGTCCTTGTGTTTTGCGAGGAACTCGTTGCGACACGTCAACACATCTCGCAACCAACGCAGCACTTCACGATAGTTGCCGATTTGACGCTGGATCAGTTTCTGGCTTATGTTGTATAGCACCTGAGAACTGAAAGAAAGAAGCAACTTGAAAATTGTCCCTTAGGTTTCTTGATATATCTAGTTGTTAATGTAGTGACACATCTAAAATCATTTTATATTATTTTCATCAAAGGTCAATCTCACTTGCACACGGTGCACCCTGCTGACTAACAGACGAGACTCTATCGACCGAATGTTGGCGAAAAATCATTCCTAATATGGAACCTATGTTCCCTAGACTAGTAATAGGGAGCAGCATCTCCAGTGCAAGGATACAGGCTCTGCGCTCGTGAATCCGCCTGCCCAGCATGATGAGTGTGGGTAAATCTTGAATTCTTGGCACGTCAGCTCTTGTTGAGGCATTCATGACAAGACCTATGTACAATAGACTTAAACCGGCTAATAATAAAAAAAGAAGTTAATTAAGTGATCCAAAAATACCTTATATCCCAGAAGGTATTCAGCGGTGCTTCGGGGTTCCACATGTGCACTCTGTCAGGTCTATGAAGGGCCAACAGTGCGTCCATGGCTTCTTGTGAAATTTCACCCATCCCAGTGTGATGTACCAATGATACCAAACCATTTATTAGTTCCGTAGTCGACGATTGGATTTCTACGCCGGATCGACCTGGATTCTGTTAAGAAAATAATACATTAGCAAATAATAATACTTTTTTGCCATTGCCATACAAAAAATGTGACAATGTTTTACTTTAAATAATTTGCATTACTAACACTAAGCATCAGCATGGGATCCGCGTGTATCAATTTTACTAAGCAGAGCAATAGATTTCTATATGCAGGCATCTCTTCAGATTTGTTAAATTTTGATTGAACCTCTTTTGACTTGAGCGACAAAGATATCATTCGAAGTGGTGTGTGCACTATGTAACCCTGTAAAGATGAACATGTTTGTATTTGAATAATTGAAAAAAAATATTTTCATTTATAATTCTCGCAAAGACTAAAGACAGAATATGTATAATAGTAAATGTCCCATATTAACGTAATGTATGACATATTTCAGAAAGAAATCTTTAATCCCCCAATACTCATCGCCGTGAGGTAACAGCGTGAAAATGCCGTCCCTTTCTTCTCGTTATTAGCGTAAGAGATGACCAAAAGCTTTGACAATCACATGGCTTCCGACAGTTGACGATTTGATAATCTCAATCATTCCTAGACCAAAAATACACGATGAAAACGAGCAGCAGGGTCTAATGAGCGAGGTGTCTGGTAGTGATGTCGCTAACTCGCCTGCCGCCTGACATATGTGCATCAGCGAATTATTAACAGGTTGATAAAAAAGAATCTATGAACGGCAATTTCTGTATAAAGACAGTAATGTTCGCATAATATAAAAAAAACTTGAACCTAACATTCTTATGACGAAAATATCCTGGACTTATCATCTTCCAACTTATCGATGGCGAAATTTTCGAGACGCCTAATGTCCGAATTTACCTTACATTACCTTTTTAAATGGAATAAGAAGCTTGTCAGCATATTTGTGAATTTCTTTATCTAATAGATTTGCTGAAACTCGACGTTAGCTACAATTTCTAAAATATGCGTGTGGTAGCTGCGTAAGTATCGGTCCCCTGGGCACATCGACACATGCCTGCGTAAGTGTCGTAATTGTCGACGAGGGGAAAACGTTGAAAACGTCTCATCTCACTCTCCCGGAACAAACTCAGCATCGAGGCTCGCCATCCGTTCTTTCGCCCGGAGACGCAAAAAGTGAGTTGTGGAAGCTTGTTTATCGACGCTTAGTCTTGCTAAATGGAAATACAGAATCCATTATTTTATGGCTGACAAGCGTGAATACTTGCTTACCTGTGTTGCTTTGTTCAGCGTGTCGGTGAACATGGCTCTCAATTCGGCAGCTCTTGGATAGAGCAATTCGATTTGCGGCCACCATGGCAAACGCGGTTGCTTTATTATTCTATAAAAAGTTATTTAGTTAGACAAAACATCACCGTCGAATATTTTTGTGACGAAATAGTAAGTAAGAAGAAACTAAATAGGGGTTAACGAAGTTGTCGTTTTAATGAAGCGAATAATTTGAATTAAGATTAAACCTGCACGGTCCAAGCTGTTAACTTTATAACATTCTATTGTTTGACTTTCAAGTACTTTAAAATTCAGTATTTGAGTTAAACATAGAGTAATTTTCGAATGCGAGTTCCAACGTGGTTCTGATTGGAGAGGATATTAGAGGAATAACGAACTCACTGCTCGTACGTTGTTTAATCGCTTTCGTAGTGGAACGAGAAAGACCAGACACTAAGTTAAACAACGATGAATTAAAACTATAGGTGAAAGCCGATCTACAGCAGCTACGTTCAAAAGTAATAAGAGTTTAATATTGCTAATAAAAGTTCTCAGAAGAGATTCACGTATAAATAGGATTATGCTTTTTCTGACTAAAGGAAGAGGCTCTGGCAACCGACTGATGGTGGATAATTCATCCGCATGTCCATATCGTTCATAGAAAGGCCTATGTTTAGCAGTAGACTTACACAGGTTGATAAAGAAGAATTTTTGAAGTCAACATTTTTCCATATCGCAAACTTACTTTAGATCATTGTCACTTCAACAGGTCATCCAACTTCACTCACCTGAGCAACGAGTTGACAATAACATAGTGGTAAGATATGTGCGCGTTCAAATTGAGGCAGACTTTGAGCGCGTCATTGTTATGAGGCATTATTCGAAACAGCGACACGAAACAGTCCGTCATCAGATCCAGCTCCGAGTATCCGGATATCAGGTTACCGCGTATGTATGATTTCGAAGGGTTAAACAGAAGTGACTACATAGAAGAGAAATACAGATTAGTTCGTCCATACAATGTCACGTATTGTAAGCTAGTTGAAACAAAAAGTAAGTAGAAACTAAAGTATATACAAAGGTGGAATGTTCTATATTATACTAGGCCGTGTGTTGGCGGCCTAAGAAAGATCAGTGTTACAACCAGTGAGTGTTTAAAACTCGACTAAGAGTAATGTCGGAACTTTTATTGACTTCCGACAGAACATGTCAGATCTAAATTATTCGAACTGGTGCCGGACAGCGTTTTTAAGGTGCGAGATGTCAGGAACTACGGTCGCCAACCAGTATGCCAAACGTGGCGAATATGGAAAAATCATACTTATGGGAGTTGTCTATGTCCAGCATTGGACTGATTACAAGATGTTAAAGAAGATTATAATATTAAACATGTATGGTATGACATAACATGTACGTAACACCCTTTTTCACGTCACTCATCGTGTCCACCTTCCGTACTAAGCTTAAATGGCTTACTATCTGTCAAAGGTGAAGCTCCAGACTTTTGCTATCATTGTATACGTTATACAGGTGAATTTGGATCGGTAAATATGGATATCGATTGATCTAAATTCACCTTATCTCATGGATAATTTTCACTATCTCCATATAACTCCGAAAGACCCCGTAGTACGGGATTTTTTAGTTCTTTCACAGTAAAGGCTAAATTCCTCTGGAACGCCCTCCCAGGTGACCTTAAGACAGCTCCCAATATGTACTCTTTTAAATGATAATTTTAAACGTATTTACTGTATAAAGGTACACGTATAACACCATCTGACGAGTTTGTGTTTCCGCCTAATTTTTGGTGTTAAACATAATGTTATATTGCCCAGTTCAATACTAACAAAAGTATGTATATATGTATTTATATATGAACCTTTATTAAGATATATTTATAAGTTGGTTTAATTATTATAATAATCAAGTAATATTATAATTTTTTTAGATAATCGCTTTACTTTCATAGCAACCTGCAACGTATTTATTTCCATAGAGTTGACTGGTTAAGAATGCCACGAGTCATTAAGTCCGCCCATTGTAACTCTTTAGTGTAAGGTGAGCAATAAATAATTTATACCTACGCATATACTAACAATGCGTAATTGAAATGTATGTATTTTAGAAGACAGGGGACTTGCTAAATCTGCACGGTTTTGAAACAGTTAGGTACCTTAAGATCATTAATGACAGACTTCACAAGGATAAATGTGACATTCCCAGAGTCCGCAATATTCAAGTACGTTGAAGCCTTGCATAATTTGACACATGTCACTACTGCCGCCTCTGTCATCTGCTTCGAATTATTTTGTGGACCTGTTAATGTATACAAAAAATTAGCTATGAAAAGAAAATAACCATGATTTGCTATAAAGTAACCTAAGAATAATGTATAACTTACAAATTATTGTCACTTTGTTACTTTACTTGGTAGTAAGCTCCTTCCCTGATTAGAAGTAGTCTGGGTAGGTAACATCCTCTTTATCGTCTCTGCCGCCGAACATTGGTGTAACAACTAATGTGTTCCGGTTAGAAAGGTATATAGCCAGTATAAATACAGGCTAAGCGGCATTCCATCTCAGTTCTCTAGGATGTCAATGCCATCTTCGATTGAAGTCGTTTGCAGGTGTCAATGGACTGCAGTAGCCACTTACCATCAAAAGGACTGTTTATTGCTTTGTTACTCCAACATAATACAATAAAAAGAAATTAACAAATAATTTCACAATCCCAACTAGGAGGAGAAGCGTCAAAGAAATAAGTATATAAACTTACTAAGTCCTCTTTTGACTGAATCAATAAAATGTTTCTTCTTTGTGTGTCGTGGGCTGCACGGGGCGCCACTGTCAGCGTTAACTATTTCTTCTAGAACTTTCTGTAGATAATTAAATGTACATACTTCTAATTATTTTAATTTGATGAAATGAGATATTCATTCCATTTATCGGATAAACACAAATGTATTCACAAATCCAGTAATGTCAATTAACTCAATTAATCGAAAAACAATCCTCCTGTATCTGGATGTTTCGTAATTTATAGAATACAGGAATATTTCAAAAAAATACCATTACTTTATGAAATACTGTTTAAAAGTCAAAGAAATATAGACTCTAGGTATATACATACAGGGTTTAAAACCAGAAGCATGATCTGCAGCGGCCACATGGCGACGCGCGACTTTTTGTTGTCTGAGAAGCAGTCCTGCAGCGTGTCGAACAGTGTGTCGCAGCACTTGCTCAGCTCGTCGTTAGGCCGACACTGCACTTCCGCAAACTCCTGCAAGTATAAAGATCTTAGAATATCTGTTTATTGTAAGGGGAAAAAACTAACAGTTGTGGCTTGAGATCCAAATTGAAATGACATTTTAATTTTTATTTCCCTGACTATAGCAATGTCGTAATAAACTAAAATCAAAAATTTCTAATGTTTCAATAAATCACTTACTATCAATCCTGTTTAGTACAGTCAATGTATAGTACACATTCCAATTTGTAATCTCTGGCATGTAGTCAAATAGTTTATTTATTTTATTCACACAAAAATTGTAGTATAAAGAAAATTAGTATTGTCAATGTCATTCATTTATTGAAATCATTATTTTAAATGAATGAATAACGGCTTAAAGTTAATTTTAAAATAATTTTACCTGTGGATAGGTATCCATCCAATTCCAAATTGCTTTTTCTAATGAGGTAACTAGCACAATATGTGCTGATTTTCTTAACAACTTAAACTTTTGTATAGATTCTGTAAAACAAATTTGCAAAAATCATAGGTAACATTGAAATAGAAGATAATTATGATCTAATTTCTGAAATACAATTAGTGAATTTATATTTTAAAATACAAGGAAGAAAAATTTCACCTGTAAGTAGCCGTATAAGCCGCAATATATCCACATTAATGTGTTGTATCAATTCTATATCTGTATAATCGGGGTTTTCTTCTGAGCTAGATGCTAGTTCCTATAACAATGTATAAAAATATAATTAAAAATACAAATTTTATCAAAAGCTCAGCCATGAGGAATCTAGAACAGAACAGTACTAAATAGTAAGATGTTACTATTTTTTTAAGATTGTAAATACTTTTCTCTGTTAACTCAACTAAATAAAATGTTGAGTTGGAAGCTATTGATCGTCCACGGCTTTTTGGAATCGGCCACACTGTATCATCCAGAGAGTGTCGTAAAAGTCGACAAAGGGTGGAAAGAATCTCGTGAGTTAAGGCCGGTGAGGAGCGATACAGCGTCTAAGGTCCGAGGTGTCTGGTACTGCACTCGCCAACCCATCTGCCACGCGTAGCGATTGCGTGAAATCTTCCCAATGCGAGAGGTCAGCAGTGAATTGATTACAAACTGTTAAAGATACCGATTGTAGATGCAACACCAGAGCAGCTGCAGGTGCGTTGCCCCTAAAAGATAGGATATTTGGGTGATGATTCCCATCATGCAAATAAGAAAAGGTTGGACATGCGCTAAATATCATTCCATTTACTTATGTTGAGTAGTATTAGTTACAGGACATATTTTTGGTTTTTAATAGGATATATTTGAGTTAATAGTTAATAGGCCTACAAGGCATAGGTCAAAGAGATTATAGACCTACCATTAGTTCCCGCTTTATGGGTCACCGACTGCGATGTCGCCGCTCTTGCTTAGGTCAGTAAACTATTATTTTAGTCGGACGCGCTTGCTTTTCATTTTGATTATTAGGCTACTTAAGTTGTTTGAAAAAAGTTTTATTTAAATTTTTTTATAATTTTTATTGCACAATTTCCATATCATTATCATCACTAGATGATACATGCTGTGGTTGATGTGAAAATACTTTAAGACACCATAATGTTAATGATGTGAAAATAATAATAATACCCCCAAACTAATAATACTGTTTTAAACCTGTAATCGAGCGCTAATCCTGTTGAACACGGCGTTGAAGAAGTTCAGGCTCAATGCGAAAAGCACCTTGCTGGCCAGTTGTCTCAATAACGTGTTGTTAACGTTGCTCTCATTGCGCATGTCTGTCATGAAAATAAATTAAATAGCTTAAAAACTTAAGAATAATCTTTAATTGAAGTGATAACTTCTTATGGGAGGGTAAACAGCTTCGTTACGTAACGCGATAAGGCCCCAGTCTGTCTGGCTTTCCTTTCTCTCACGCATACGGCAGCGGTAGGCAGGCTCCTCCTCTCTCACTCTAACCCACATCGCTAGCCCGTATTTCAGACAGACGCTTCCCTCTCTCACTACTAAGTGTTTAGACATATATGTATATACTGTTGACAGTGAGCATATAAAATGTAACTAAGAATAAAATATATTTTATAATCAATAAAAGATTTTATTAATAAATAAACTTTCCTTACATTATCATATTAATATACATAAAATTTAAGTAATAACCTAAGCTTTTCTTAAGTTAAATAATTTCAATATTTAAAAAACGGGCGTCCCGAGACTCACGTTTTTTTTAATCAATGCTCTTAAAAATGAGCCCAAACATAATGACCCTATTATGGCTACTGGCTATTCAAGGGTTTCGTTACCCACCTTCCAGCTCCATCATAAGACGACTATCTTGATAGTACCATATAATTTTATTGTCATTGAAATAACATATATTTGCAAAGTTTATACGCAATAATAGAACGATATGTATTGAATATTTTATTCACGTTTCTATATTGCATCATGGTGGTAAACTAAATTTTACGAGGCATTATGTGGCTGTTGGCCACAGTAATATTAGAACGGTTTTCAAACAAACTTATGTGTATACTGCTTGCATATTTATATTATAATTGTCATGAAGATTGCGAGACTTCCTAATCATGCAGTTATTATTTATACTTCAATAAGCTGAGAGTTATTTCAAGGTCTTCTGAACATTGACAGAGGAAACAATTCTGCTCTCTTCTCCCTTATTTTAAGTGTTAAAAGCAGAATTAAATCAAATAAATATGGCATAAAACAATAACAATGCATATAAACAATAAATTTATATTCACAAATCTCATATCTTAAAATATCCAAACCTAACATTTGAACAAATAAAATAAATTACTTACCAATAAACTGGCAAACCTCCCTCAACAGTATCTTGACGTTCATCGCCTCATCATACTTGGTAGTATCCTTGGGCTGTGAACTGAGGCATATCTCTAGGGTATCCAGAACTATCACAAGACTGTCATGATAGCCCTTCTCCAACTCAGTTTGAGGCCGATTGACACATGATGAGATGGCCGGCTGGTACTATAATTATGTATAAACTTATAAGTGTTTTAATTATAAATGGTATCAACAATACTCAAAACATTTAAAATACAAGGAAACCAGGATAGCAGGAATCTTTGAGACCCAGTAATTTTTCTAACTTTTATCCAGCTATCCAAGCTATGATAGTGGGCCTCTATAGCCTAGTGGTCAAGGCGCTCGCTTTAGTTTGAAAGAGCGCGAGCGAGGGTTTGATCCCCAGTGCCCACTCCAGTAAAATTGTTAATAGCAATTTTAAGTGCTGTATTTACCACATGCTCGATAGTGAAGGAAAGAAGTTGTAAACGGAAATATTAGTCTAGACAAATATACCAAGAAGAACGATTTCTAGTAATGTTTACATACCAGTTCATTAACACGCTGCAATATCTTTGTAAGTCCAGCAATGACGAGGGAAAACCGGTGCCGACTGATCTGCACCAGGCATGCTTTACATTGTTCTTCGTTGATGCGGGAATGAAGGTTCTGTGCGCCAGTCTTGTAAGGGAGCTGAAATAAGTCCATTATATTCTTTAGTTGGGAAAAATTTTGTGACATCAATAGTGCTTTAAACATACCGTAAATGTTTATCATACATAAAAGTAAGAGCTGAAAATACATACATAGTTAAAAGCATTTGCAATGATGCTGTTATATCTAGGCTACACTGGCCATAGAGCTACAGAGGACCTGTAAATCAGTCGTAAGACTTGAATAAATAAAGCGTTGTAGAGCCAAGTGGCGGCTTTTGCTGCTCCTCAAATGGGCCGGCTCGACCGGATTGGTACCACGACCTAGCAGAATACCAGCGTAAAGTAGAGACCTATTGTGCTTCTGCGTTTCGTTCGGTGAGTGAGGTAACTGAAGGCCTACTCCCTCTCCCCATCCTCCCTCCCATCTCCCAAATATCCTTAAAGGCTGGCAACGCACCTATGGTGTTGCAGATGTACCTGGGCGACGGTAATAACCATACCATCAGGTGAACCACTTGCTCGTTTGCCGCCTTTCCCATAAAAAAAAGATATTCTTGATCATTGACATAATGTATAAAGCTGCCACTGCCAATTGATTATTTGATTTTTCAAAAGTATTTTGTTAAACTAAGCGATATTGCACAGAACATAATCTCGTTATTTTGTATATTTGGCGCTTTTTGTAACATAAAAGGGATTAAGAAACTTGAACAAAATGTAAGAAAACAATAAAAAATTATAAAAGGGATAAAACAAAATATTTTTTTTTTCAAAGTTCCAGTTCATTATAGTTTGCTGCTGGATGAGGGACTCTCCCTAGAAGGCCAATCTTCTTCCAGTCTTACTCAGATCTGTGGTACACGGTTAGGCACACTAATTGTTTGCCTAACCGTAATCTCCACGCCATTCTTTGTTAAATGCAACATATTTGACTAACCCATTGCCTTGAAATTCAAAAGGCTATCTCGGAGACTACAGTTTTCCGGCATATTTCTTCATTACAACTATTACCTTCCTGAGAAGGCCTATTGAAATAGGCGTTTTCGACTCTTACGTCACCAACACTTACTCTAATGAAAATTCTTCATATATCTCTATAAATCATATATATATGTATTGATTTCTTATATTTATGCTAACACTGCTCATTGAACACATGCACACACAAATGAAACTATTATTTATGGATTTCATCACATTTCTTTTTGTTTTTATATACTCGACATTTTGATGCTTTCCAGCACACATGGTCACAAGGGACTGAGGTGGTAGACATCCCGATATCATAGTTAACTCAGGCTAGCATCCGCTTTTAATTATCAACAGAATGTACAGTGGTATAGATTTCATTTTATTTATTCCAGTAATGACCCAAGATGGTGGTAGCATCCACCTAACTTCTTTTTTAACGATGTTTTTTTGATTTCAATAGACTGAGGCAAAATTTGCAAATTTACTAGATACAGTCTATTACTGGCATGAATTTTCATGAACTTAATGAAAAAAACATGAGCTCTACTCTAAAAATTGCATTTCTCAGTTAATTTAAAAGAAAGAAAATTATTAGACAAATTGAGCCAAATAATTTATTTATTTATTTAAACTTTATTTGAACATTACAGAACAAAAAGGTGGACTTAATGCCAAGAGGCATTCTCTACCAGTCTACCATTGGATTGAACAGAGAAAATGTGAAGGGTGCACACAAATATTATGTTCATATATATATTCTCGAATATTGTACTACAATACAATACTTATATATGATGCTACTTAGACATTCATGTAATTATAGTTCTTCATTATATAAAACACATTACACACTACATACACATATATGTATATATATATACACACAATGCATATGTAAACTCAGATGATTTCTTATGTTATAAAAGAAAAAAAAATATTCTTCAACTGCACTACTATTGCATCGCTAGGTATTAATCCCAAAGTAAAGACTTGAAAGTGCCTTTACTGGTGGCTGTATGTACATTATTTGGCAGCTCGTTCCAGAGTCTGACAGCATGATGGGTAAAAGAATTGTATAAGAAGCCGGTATGGCAGAAAGGTACATTGAGAGATGAATTATCCGCAGAACGGAGACTACGTTCGTGGGAGTCACCCTTATATTGAAATTAGCATTTCAAATATTCAGGGACAAACAGATTGTGTAAGATGCAGAATAAAGTACAAAGTATTCTAAAAAATCTGCGATATGGGAGAGGCAATATGATGAGTGATGATGAGGAGAAGCCCAAATGAGATAGCATAGTAAGAAGGATATCATGATCAACAGCATTAAAAACGTTGGAAGAATCGATTAAAACTAACACAGTTAATCGCGATTCCTCCATACCAGTCCGCAAGTCTTCGGTTACTTTAAGCAGTGCTGAGGTAAAAATCCAGACTGATATTCACTTAAAAATCTGTTAATAAAAAATGTATAATATGTATAGTTATTTTCCGATGCCGATAAGACAAATAATTAAATAATACAAAATATATAGTACCTATTATACTTTGATGCAAAAATATTGACAGATGCATGAATGCGTAGTTATCACATATAAACAGCAAAGTAAATAATTAAACATTTTTTTTGTCAGTGGTGGGTGGGACACAAATTTAATTAAATAAGCATTACAAAACTTACTTGCTCTTCGAATCGTGCTATTAATGAATTCGCCCATTCTCCAGGTTTCTGCGTACCCATTTTGTAAAGAATATGTATATTTCAAGTAAACAATTTATAAACTAGAAATATTTTGCGCGATTCCATGTTTGTCTTTCAATTTGTGTATCTGATTTTCTACTCATCAAATTGTCAGTGTTACAATTATAAAAAATTAAAAACTACTAGTCTTGTAATTTGTAATGTGTAACTGAAATGAAATAATAATATTAGGTATTTAATGAATGTTATTACTTTATGTGCAATGCTTCAATAATCTTTTTTTATAATTAAGTAGAATGATTTACTATTATTCGCCATTCTTTAATGTACAATAATATAAAAAATTCTACTTTGTTATTCAATATTTTAAACGACAACTTTCAGTATGAAATCAATAATTGGTATTTTTTTATATGTAATGAGCATTGACTCTTTAGTTTACAGGGAAATTGTATCCAAAGGTGCATTTTCTTAAGCCAATTCTTAACCAATATAACGTCAATCATGAGAGTGGCGATTAACTATTCTCGTGTCATAGGTCCTGTACAAGGCCAAAATTAGTACGCTGAATATAATTGTTTTTGCTAGAAACATTTATGAAAAAGACTTTTTGGTCTGGGAACACCGTTCATGTTTAGAGGGCCGTGACCTCTCAGTCCGTCCGCGTTTCGTTGTTGCCGTCTCTGAGTGGGCTCTGTCTTCTCTCATTCCCGCTCAGTAACTTTCTTATTCATCCTGGACCATCACGGTCTCATAGAAGGCGACTACGGCTTTCCATACCGTAGTATAACTCTACATCGCCGATACGACTGCTGGCAAAAAGGTTTCGCCTAATGCGGCTCACCAGGATACGCTGCTCTGGTTCCCATGCTAGACACACCAACAACGTGTACGTTGCGGAGTCCTGGTCCTGGCAGTGCAAGCATCCATACTCGGTAATTATCTGTGTGAGTCTGCAGGTGAATCTTCCTCTCCATCGCTGCAGACCAGAAGACTTTAAAGACCAGCAGGAAAGCTTCTACGACGCATTTGCACGCTTATCGCGATTCGCAGAGCCTAGTCGTCCTATCCTTTCTGATGTTCCTGCCCTTTGATGGATGCGAAGGCCTCTTCTGGCTTGCTACTACCGCTCTGACGATGGATTCGAATCCGGTTGAATACTGGCGCAGCCTGGCGGTTGCTGCCTCAAAGGATATAGTTCAGTGTCCTCATACGATCCGTTTGGCATTCCGTCGCTTGACATTGTGCATATTAGGTTTACAGCGCACAGTCTCCTATATAAGGCTACAGATAGTACAACAGGTCGATGCAGACAATGTATCCGTAATAGTAGCCTCTTCATACAAATAAATCCCTAGGACATAAGCATAACAATAGCTGGACCACAGACGATGTGAAAAGTTATATACTGCTGATAGTGCTGTCATTACCGGTAAATAACCTTTAATATTAATGAAATAAAGACTCCTTAAATCAGCTACCTACTTTCATTCATCTATATGTCCAAACCAACTCAGCATCCCTTTCTCAATTCGTGACACTACATCGTCTTTCACGCCAAAACGCTCTCTGATCACCTTATTTTGAACCCTGTCAGTTATATTATGTTCACATCAATCATACTTCACAACGCTCTCTTTTCTACTGCATTTATCTTGCTTCCGTGCCTCTTCTGCCATACCCAGCTTTCGCTTCCATATGTTAGTGTTGGTACCAATACCCCTCTATGCACAGGCAAACGAGTTCTGTGAGATATCGCCTGGCTGTTCATAAATGTATGCAATGCCCCATTCACCATATTACCTGCCATCGCTCTCCTTTCAATGTCACATTCGTTCCTACCATCTCTCTTTAACATTGTTCCCAAGTAAATAAACTCATTCACTTGCTCTAAACTATCTTCCCTAATCCTGATACATAGGGATTTCAGTGCTCGTATCAGATCACTGCTAAGGAGAATACCTGATCCGTGCAACCCATTCCCTTTCGAAATCCTGCTTGCACATCCCATATTTTTCATCAGTTTCATCCATGAGTCTCTCTATCTAAACTTTAGCTTACAATTTGCCGACGACACTGAGTAGGCTAATACCCTCGGTAATTTCTAATAGACTTTCAAAATATTCCTTCCATCTCTTTAGTACACATTCTTCTCCTTTTATAATATTATCATCCTGCCTTCTAATTTTAGAGAGCTCTGAAATTGCTTACTTTCCTCGGGCTAATCTAATCGATTTTCAGAACATTATTACATACATCAATCGCAACATTTACCAATCCATCTCTAAATGTCTTCCAAAACTCTTCTATCTCACATATCTCATCTAAATCAGTAAATCGCTCTTTCAAACGTTTTTCATATTCATATTTCACTCCATCCTCTTGAAATTTTTCTACTTTCACTCGTTCTAGGCTCGTTTGGTTACCACGCTGGTTACTAGATACATCAGACCAATATGCTGTGTAGGTTCCATGTTTTGTGGTGTCCCGTCCCTTTCGCTTTGTTTCATTCACTCACAGAATATCAATCTTTCTTTCACTCATAATTTGACATAATTCTTCTTTTTTCTCGTTCGTTCGTCCTCTGACATTCATCGTAGCAAAGCGGCTCTCAAAAGTCCGCTTTTCGCGCCCGTTGGGAACGAGACGTGGCGTGTTGCGAGCCATACAGCCTCCATTTTGATTCCTAGGTTTGTTTTTATTTTTAGCCATCATTCCCACGAGTAGCTAGGAAAATATAGTTCGGTCCAGACAGAGCCCCGAATGCCAGGATAGGGTTAGCCTTGTTCTGGGTTTAGCGGGTCCCAGGGCAATCGGCACGCTTTCGACTAAACTCGCCTCAAGCCATGCATCCCTCGGCGCGGCAGACCATGGATTGGCGGAGTAAAAGGAACAAGGGAAATGAGGATTGTGGACAGGAAAAGGTATGAGGGATACTACTGTCTTGGAAAACTTAAGATAAGACAGTAGCAGCTCGGGAGCTCGGGGTCGCGTACCCGTTTACCATACTAGAAAGCCGTATATGTAACCCCTGATCAATAATGACAATAAATGTTAACCTCTTGTTTAATTACTGTAAAAGCAAGCCAGTTCATATCAATCTTAAATATATCTTATTAATAGAACAATACTTCACTTCGATCCGAAACATACGCAATTTAGGATTTCAAATTCCTAGATACATAAATAACTACGATAAACGAGTATTCAAATATATTATCCGATCTATAATTAATAACCTCTGGTTGTAAAAACGCTAAACTGAAAGGGCAATAACGGTAATTAGGTATTTATTGTGGTAATAGCAGTTATGTAAAATTGTAATTATATTTTTTTTATTTTTTTTTTTTTTATTGTGTCCCTAAAAATAAGGTATGCAATGGGCGGACTTAATGCCTTATTATTAAATATTGCTAATGTAATTATAATATTCCTTCAAACTTGAAAAATATATTTTTTTATTAAAAAGAGTTTAAAACAGCTAAAAATTATGTATAATGTTACCTCCATCTGTATTTGTTACTTCACAAATTATTTCTTGATTTTATTTTAATATGGTCAAAAAGAGCAATCAAATATCTAAACCTAAAACAAATTACGTAGTGCGAATTCACCATTATAAATAAATCAAAATAAGTTACTTGTAATCTTCGTTCACGAGTTATATCTATCGACAAAAAGAAGAAACGTCTACTGCTATAATTTTATAGTAACCTTGAGAAGTCAACATTTTCATCAACAAACAAAGAAGAAGGGTTAGAACCAAGTGCTATATAACACCAGTGCGTCATGCATCTAAACAACGTAAAAATATTGTCGGTAAATATACATTTTATTACAACGTAATGTCAATAGCGTAAAGGTTAGGTGTTATTGTGGAACAATGACATCTCTTGATCTTCTTAGGAACAAAACGGATCCGTAACTCAGATGACATTCGACAAAATTTTGGGAAGTCATAGTAGATGACGGTATATGATTATAGTCGAGCAAGCCCTAGAATAAATTAAACTGCTACTGTACAGATGGCAGACTAAATAATAATTAATAACTGGCTGCTTGTGCTATATTACATATTTTTGTAACTATTTCTCGGTATCCATTAGCTTCGTAATACATATTATTGAATTAATTGATTATATCCTCTTTATTTCTTAGTAACGTAGCCTCACGTTAGTGCTTCTCTGATAATTATAAACATTGTAATAAATAAGTTAAGGAAAATTGAGTAAATAGCAAAATCATAATAAAAACTAAATGACAAAATTAACTTTTTTAAACCTTCATAATTGTAAGCCACAACTGCATATCTATATGCCTCTTTTTTCTTTATATGGAAGATCTGTACTTATCTAGTTTTTTTTATCTCGTCTTTGCGGCCAAAATATAATACACCGCAGCTTATTTTATTGTGGTTGTATATTGCTTAAATATTAACTAACTATCAAATTAGTCATGATGCCGCTGTGCACATATCTTCTCATCATCATCATCATTTGAAGACCATTTAGAGCAGGAATTCCTCCGAAACTATTGTGATCAAGAGACCCCGTTTCCAAAATGATCTGATACTTCAGACCCCAAAAGCCAAATTACTTTAAAAATCCTTTCTCTAGTTTGTTCCTCAATAGGACATACCAATGTACAAAATACTTACGAATTTAAAAACCTTGTGGTTGGTTAAGCGAGTAATGTTGACAACATTTTCGCATCAAAATTTAATAAATAAAAAGACATAAAATGCAATAAATATCCAATAATTATTAATACAAATTACGTAATTTTTTTTAAAAAATACATCAATGATACTTCCTACTAAAATATTACTCATTCTTACAACAAGTTGGTACACGTAACACAACTTAGACAGTATCTTGAAAGTTTCAAATAAGGACTTCTGTGTAGGGCTCGATTTTTAGATCTCGGTGACCCCAAATTCAGTTATCGTTTAAGTTTATCCCTGGGACACTTTGGGAATCCCTGATTTATGTATGGGGGAAAAAGCAGTCGGTTTATAGCATTTTCGTACATTAATATCTGCGGTAATAGCCTATTCCCATTTTATTATGAGTATCTTATGGCCGCTTCACCCATCAACGTTTATGTTTAAAGTCTTACAGTACTGCATAAAACGTAGTGGTTATATACTCTTTGATACCGCGAAGATGCGATGCTGATCCTTAAGAAACCATAGGAAAATTTGGTTTTTCTGCTATGTCTGTTCTAGCTTTAAGTGCTCAAGTTAAAAGAATTTTTAGTTAAAAGAGAATAAAAAAATTAAAGTTCACAACAAACCTTGAAAAGATACTGTTAATTCTACCCTAACTATTAGATATAACTAATGACTCGGAACACTATTACAGACTATATTATATATTAAAGCGCATGAAGAAGTGCTGCTACAACTAAGATATTCCTAACAAAATTCAAAAACTATGGGATATTTGACAGCCTCCAAATATTCATCTTATACTTCAAGAACAGAAAAGCCTCAGGAGCCAGATTCAGATTATTTATTAGATAAAAAAAACCTGGTTAGTGTTTGAATTCGTGATGTACCTAATCCACTGACGTACTAAAATAAAATTTTATTAATAAATTGTTAACAGATATTTTTTTACTGATAATTTTTTAAATGACAATAGTTCATTTTAAAATTTTAGCAGGCAACTCTGCAAATGACAACATCAACAATTTGTCAATTTGTTTTCTTGTTATCAAGAAAAAAGTGTGATTTAGACACCAAAAATTCCTTCAACTGTAAAATATACCAATTTAAAATTTCCTTAAGTGTGAATAAAACGATAAGAAAGTGTATTAAACAAAGAAGATAACATAAGTGTGAATAAAATGATGGTAAGATCGCTTGCCTAAACTGTTACCGTTAATAGTTTTTTACTTCTATTTTTAAAGGATTTGGGGGCGTAACCAACATATATTATGTCAAGTTTTACGATAATAAAGTTATAATAACCAAGAATGCTTATCGTTAATGACTCACATTCTGCTATTATAGTAAATAAATGAAATTTCTTTAAGTTTGCATCTTATTGTATTCTAATAAGACTTAGTTTGTGACGTGGATTCTGGCTTGTGTGAGCTTTGTGTTCACCTAAAAAGTTAATTATCAGCTTAGAACATTTTTAAATATATGATTAATTTGACGTCTGTTTAAGTCATTACATTATTTTTAGTCATGGCTTCTAAATAATGTCTTGATATTCTTTTGTTATATATATTAAATTCTTGTACAGCATTTAATTTTTCAGCACAACAATATTGTGCTAAACTTTAATTGCTGAAACGTACTTTAAAATAATAATTTTACATATGTATTGTTTTACTATATCTATATTTATACATGTGGCTTGGGTCACTGAAACACGTATACACATCGATGTAATTTAATCATTATCTCGAGAATCAATGATTATATTTAATACTGGTTATTCTTGGGTATAAATATTTGGGTAAATATTAATGAATATGTCACAGTGAATAGAGTTACAATTCGCTTGCTTACTGTTGGTGTTATAAAAAACAATGCACCAGATTATTTATATAAAAAGGTTACTTGTACTAGTGAATATAACCATCATAACATGTGTGGCTCGAAATTTTTGCTAACTGTTCCAGGACATATCACTGCCGCTTTTCGAGGTAGTTTTCGTTACTTAACCACTAAGTGTTGGAACAACCTACCACCACCTCTTTGTGGGTACCAATCTAAGGCTAGTTTTAAAATTAGGTATAGGTCACTTCTTTTACATGGCAATTAGGTTAACAGTGTATGTTAAAATTTGTCGTGTTGTCCATTGGAGGTTAGATGTGTATTACTCTATGCTGATGCAGAATTAAGCACAACAACTTACTTTTAATTATTTAATTGTTAAAAAAATAGGTGCTGTAGTTGTGGTAATTCATTTAGCATTGCTACAGCATTATGCTGAGTCATATGACTTTTAACTATTTCGATAAAGCGACACTGACTGCAACAAAAAACTGCAAAATTGGCTAAACTAACCATGAGTCAGAATATTCCGAAAGCACTCATAAATTACTATTATATACTTCTAATTATCAATTTTTTTTACCCAGGACTGCGTGGAAGAAACAAACCATGATCCCCTTACTGCTCAGTCAGTATCAACCCCTGGTGCCGGTGACACCAAAATTGAAAAGAAGAAGCCCAGTGAGAATGTTTCCTTAGCTGACAATAGCTTACTAGTAAGTTAATCTGTTTAACCTACTAACTGTGTATGTATGTGCCTTATTAATGTTATTATTATAACCACCTACTACTAATATCTTAATTATATTATTAATAACTGATGCAACAGTTTACAACAGATACTAATGGTGCAAAAAAAGGTGCTTTATTTGTAGTAGGCGTGTAATTTTACGGACCTACTACCCGCCGGTCTACAGCACACAAGCTCTCACCGGTTTTGCTCTTTCGCGGTAGCCCCGAAGCGTCCATGCTGGTGCGTCGGGTGTGACGCTTCTCTCTAAAGGTGGCTTTTTAAGCTGTATGGGAAGCCACCTTAAGATAAGATTGATATGAATAATTTTAATAGAAAGAATGAATGAAGGAGTGACGAAGGATATTTATGCTGCAGAAGTGAGAGTATGACTCTCACTTCGGCAAGGTTAGTCCTTTAGGGACTTTTATCGACCGAATTGGCAATATATAGAAGATGGGCCAAAAGAAGAGATATACTTTTTAGAGTTATATTGGTGGTAGATTCCATCTCTGTCTAGGAGTCGTCTGGGTAGGTATCATACCTTTTGTCATTTCTGCCGTCAAATACCAGCGCAATTACTGTTGTGTTACGATTTGAAATGTATAGAGAGCCAGTATAATTATAGGTTGTGAGGCATTCCATCTTAGTTCACAGGGATGGCAATGCATCTGTAACCTTCTTTGATTGTTGCAAGGGTCCATGGGCTGTTTTAGTCGCTTACCATCAGGTGGACTGTTAGCTCGTTTTATATCCAATAAAAAAACCATAGATAACATGCATGTATGGATATGACTGAGGCCAAAGAGGTGTCAGGATCATGCCAAATGGAAGTTCATAGTCTCTGCCTAGAGCATTATGATTAATTATATACAATTCTTAATATTCATACTTTTAAATTTACTCTATTATTAGTTTAAAAGAATAAAGGAAAAGAGCCTGTTAAAAAATGATTGTACATAGGAACAAGGAATTTGCAAACTTCCTTTTGTATAAGCTTTATCATGTAAAACTTAGTATAATTTTTTTTATAGGTGGACATTTCAGATGCTCTAAGTGAGAAGGAGAAAGTAAAATTTACTGTGCACACAAAAACCACACTACCAGAATTTCAGAAATCTGAATTTTTGGTAGTGCGTCAGCACGAAGAGTTTGTGTGGCTCCATGATAGATATGAAGAGAATGAAGAATATGCTGGTTATATTGTAAGTATTTAATTTGTCTTCTCCTTCTCTGTCTAGGAGGTATCTGGGTAGGTACCACCACCATCTTACCCATTTCTACCGCCAATCAGTAGTTTACGCCAATTAGTAACAATATAAGTAATAAGTACTGTTGTGTTCCGGTTTGAAAGATATTGAGAACCAGTATAATTATGGCCTGTGAGGCATTCCATCTTAGTCCACAGGAGTGACAACACCTCTAACATTCTTCAATTTAAGTTGTAGATGTTGATGGGCTGCAGTAGCCACTTACCATTAGGTGAACTTGCTACATGTTCGGTGGCGAAGAGAAACTTTGTGTAGTCTGCATGTTTGGGAAGTAATAAAAATTACAATCCTTCTATTTATCAGTATTTCAAAATAACAGATACCACCAGCACCGCCTAGACCAGATTTTGATGCATCCCGCGAAAAACTACAGCGCCTCGGCGAGGGTGAAGGTGCACTTACGCGAGAAGAGTTCCTTAAAATGAAAGAAGAGTTAGAAGAGTGAGTAAATTATTGTATCAAACACGAACTTGGATAAATTGTGAACTTCTATCAAAAAAAAAATTATCTGTAATTTGAATGTTTTCCTAAAACGTGACGACATACATAATATCTAGGTAATATGTATTTTATTTTGCCAGTGAATATCTAGCAACATTTAAGAAGACTGTGGCAATGCACGAGGTGTTCCTTCAGCGTTTGGCTGCACACCCTGTGTTCCGGAACGATGCACATTTGCGTGTTTTTCTTGAATACGAGCAGGACCTCTGTGCTAAACCACGTGGGAAAATGGACCTTATTGGTGGATTGGTTAGTTCTAATTCAGTTCAGTTTTTACTCTCCAGGTTTCAAATTTTATCAAATTATATTGGGGTATCAAAATGTAACCTAAACTGAATTGTGAAAACATATGACTTAAATTACTTTGGTCATAAAATGAAATATTTCAACAGGTAGCATACAAATATCTACTAACCCATATTTACTAGACCGAAATGATCAGATCAGTCAATTTATAATGGAATCAAACTGTCCAGCAGAGAGGCTAAAGAAGCGTCAAGATGAATCTTTCTGTAATAAAATAACGCATATTCGCACACTTATCTCAGAACATGCCACAACTATGTTCCTTGTTCAGACAGTTGAAATCTAACTTATCCACCCTTCAATCTGTTTCCTGTAATTTCATTTGATTATCTATTGGGAAAAATAAAGTCTTAAAAAAAAATTAGGGCCTGTCAGAGGAGGCTTTCAGAATTATTTTAATTGAATAAAAATATGTGTGCAAGTTAATTGATTAAAAAATGCCATGGTCTTCAGTATTAAGCAGAATTAATCTCAAGTATCTGATCCAGATTTTAAATACTACGCTGCTGCGTCTATAACTATCACATTACTACAAACATTTCCATTGGGACAGGCTGTGAAGGAGCTGTTATGGTAAATGATTTAAAAAAACATTTTTAGTTATTAAATAGCTTCTTATGTAGATGTAATGATTGTTTACAGATGCGCTCCATGACTACGACAACCGACGAGATCTATTTAGGAGCGACTGTTCGTGACGTAAATGACTTCTTTGAACAGGAAACGGCCTTTCTACAGGAGTACTACTCGCACCTCAAGGAGGCCGTTGCAAAAGTTGATCGAATGACTTCGAAGCATAAGGGTGAGATTCTTAAACATTTTTTAGTTGAATTTTGTCCTAACATTCCAAGTTCAATTACAAAAAAAAATCAAAAGTTAGATAAAATGATTATTAATGAATGATTTAATTAACCAATGGATTAATTAAATCTAATGAGATTTCGTAGTGCCCTTTTAAAAATCAAATAATACAATCGACTTCGTTTCATCAAATTCGTTTTTGTGTAGAATATGTGTCCGAATATTTAACAATATGCCCAATCTAATCCGAACGGGATGAGGATTACAACATTTTTTTGATTGTTAGAACTTTTTCGTTGGGTAGGTTGCAGGTTGTGTACAATTATGTTATAAATGCGTTATGCGAAAACTAGCCTAATAATCTAAATAAAACCAAAGCGCCATTCTTATTGACTAGTTTACCGAACTCAGCTCGAGAGGTGTGGAGCTCCATAAACTCTCGCAGACCGTTTTGTCGGCAAGTCAGCGACTTGATGAGCAGCTCATGCCGGCTAGGACGGGACGGATCGATGAAGCCTTTGACCTCGTTTTCGTTGATCAAATGAACTATTAATATACATATTGAGCCAAAGTAACTAAAACTAAAAATATACAGAGACTAAACTATTTCTTATTTAATTGAATATTTCGTGTATGCAATAGAACTGGCTTCGAATCCATCCATTATGTTCGTGTCCACAGAAGTGGCCGATGCTCACATCAAGCTGTCTTCATGTATAACGCAGTTAGCGACGCGCGAGCAGCCATCCACCGAGCGCTTCCTCACGCGCGCCGCCGAGACTTTCGACAAATGCCGGGTGAGTGGTGCCAATTGTCCTTCTGCGCACTCTGACGTAATTTCTGAAGTTTTTTCTAGGCTTTCGCAGTCTCTTATCAGTTTTCTTGTCAGTTTTTGAACATGAACTTATCGTCCAGTCTTGCATCAGCTCAAAGGCCTGCTCGCTTCAAGTTTCATAGTACACGAGTGATCTCATAGTACGACATCCCCCGGGACCGGATCGACTAAAATTGTTTTCTGCAATTTGAAGTGCTGAATTTACCATGTTACTCGACGGTGAAGGAGAACATGTTGAGGAAAAATGCATATCTGGGAACTAATAAAACATTTAAAGTACATGAAAAGCCAGCAAACCCGCATCGAAGAAACGCGGCGGTAATTTCCTTGCTCTAAAACACAGTGTAGATTACCTACATATTATTAAGCTGCTACTTTTGATATTTTTACTCAAAGTTGAGATACTCAACCCCATACAGTAAAGTTGAGATAAGTATTATTGAGTAGACGCATCTCATACTGCAGACGCATCGCATATGCTTATAATGAAGGTGGGAAAGTGTGTGACAATCAAATTTTAAAATTATACTTACCCTATTAACGTGAATCTAAAACGGTGTCATATTATTCATTTTAATATGTTAATTACATTGCAGAAGATTGAAGGTCGCATGGCATCAGACCAAGATTTGAAGCTGGCAGATACCCTTCGGTACTACATGCGCGACGCTCATGCTGCCAAGGCTGTGCTCGTGCGGAGACTTAGGTGAATTTACGTGTAACACTATTCTATACTATTTTTTTTTATTTAATTTGTTTATTGATCAGAAATAGGCCTAACCATGAAAGTGTTAACTAAAGCTGGCATGCCATGCATGGACGATTTGTCCATAGAAGCTGGGGCAGGTGGTTTTCTGCCATTAGTTGGTCGCTAGAGATTTCTTGGTGGTCTTGGTTTGGTTGTCTTTGGACGAAAAAAAGATGGTAAATTCTCCCTTACAAATTTATTAAATGAGAAACAGTTTCATCAGCTTAATTTTATGCCCTTACTTTTTATGTTTGTGTTTGTAGTTAATCGTCTGATGTTTGCGAGTACGCTTGCGCATAACCTGGGAAGCTTCGTCTAAGGTGAAAGACGTTTAGTACTGCGATCGTCATTTCGCTTACCGAGTGTGGTGTTTACGGGAAATCCTTTCATTAGGATAGACCTTTGTTCAATAGTGAGAGAGCTATGAACAGGTTGATAACAAAGCAGTAGGCAGCCAATTATATGGACAATTCTATTTTTTTTTCAAGCCATAACACATTTATTATGCTAACGAAATTTATTTTTCTTTGACAGTTCATACTTAGGAAATTAGTGAATGCTTATTTATGCCCCAAAGTCCCTGAACATAAAATAGCCAGGATTATTTTAACAACATGTGGAAAATAAATCAATACAATAATAATAAATAAATGTCTATCCCGGTGCACCCTGCTGGCCTATAAACTAAGCTACGACGTTCGTTTGTTGACTGAAAATGCACAAGTCAATGCCGAACCTAAATCCCTGACTAGTGGGGAGCAGCATCTCTAGTGCAACTGTACTCTGGCACTGTGATCACCAAATGATCTGCCCTGCGTGTTCAGTATGGTCAAACTGTCCATTTAATGCATTATTGTGAAAGGTAAAGGAAAGGGCTACAGTGTTCTTAAACAGCAAATAGCACATAGAGATAAACAGGAAAATAACACAATTTCCCTTGGTATTCTTTAGGTGTCTGGCTGCTTATGAAGCAGCAAATAGAAACTTGGAGAGAGCTAGAGCTAAAAATAAGGATGTCCATGCTGTAAGTTATTTTATCTTTTTTAAAGAACACAAACTAACATCACACATACTGGTCTGGAAAGAAATTTATTCACCTTTGTGAAGAAAGCTATGGACATCAAATTATGATCGCCTTTAAAATTTTATATCACTGCACATTCAAGCATAACTAAAATTATAGTTTAAGAATATAATTTATCATATTATGAGAGAATTTATTCCCGTTTAGACATGCAGATGCATAGACGACGTGGTAAATCACAAAATTTTATTTTATTTTAAAAATAAGGAGTATGGGAAGTGAAAACAGCAGTATTAATGTGTAACAAGGCGGGGGCAATATACACATGTTTTAAGCAAACTGCCGAAAATCAGTTCTGCAGCAATCTTGCGGCTGCCTGCGCAGGCTGATTTCAATGTCCAGGAATGGCATTACAGCAAATTATATATATTGCCACAAATATAGTTACCTTTTTAAAATAATTGTTTTGTTATTAATAACATTATATTTAAACTAGGTGTTGATATGTTTATGTATATCGCAATAATATTCATATCTATTTATATACATAATTAATCAGAACATACATTGAAAATAGCAGATACTAGTTTGGTCTTTGTAAGTGTAGAATATATTAATATTTGATCATTTTATTTAATTTTACATAATGTTTATAATAACTGGAGCTGGAGTTATATCAAATCTGTAGAAACTATATGAATTTAATGCGCATTCAGTTTTAAATCGCTTTAATAATAATTTTCACTTTAATTCGTGCCAACAAATTGTGTGTTATTCACAAGAGATTTACTTTTATGCTCGCACACAGCCGCTGGAGGTGCAAGAGGTAATACACGCTTTATCACTTTATGCACAAATATTCACTTGTGTGTTTAGCAGTATTACTTAAATTTCTTTTACAATCCTTTACTACAATTCGTTGTCACTACTTCGATATTATGCTTCGCAAGAAAGCGAGCTTTGTCGAATAAGGTTATGGGCTTAGAAAATTTTATTCAAAAAGCCCTATTTTAAGTAACATTTTTATATAACTTGTTATCTGTATTGTCTTTTGACTGTAGTATCCAGTTGAAACTCGTATAACACAATGAAAGTAGCAGCCTATTAGTGCCCACTGCTGGACAAAGGCCTCCTTCACAAATACGAGTATCTGAGATGGTTTTAGAGCCGGGAAGGGCCAACCACGCTGCTACACTGCGGGTTGGCGGGCTTCACATATCGTCGAAATATTTTTTTTCTATTATTTCTTAGACATGCGGGTTTCCTCACGTATTACACACTAACGTCTATGTTATCCTATTGTATAAATTTAAGCTTCTAATTACTAGTAAATGAAAAAATGAATACTCACTAACACTCAATAAAACTCATAGGGTAGATTTTTTTGACTTCTGTCATCAAATTTGCCAGCATGTAAGCAGTGCTTGGGAGCAGCGAAACGTACCCGCCATTCGGCTAATGGCGTGCAAAATCTCGGAGTAGTTAAGGATTATTAGTAATTACAATAGCATTACTAATATTGTTTTTTAAATGTTATAAATATAATAAATATTTATATTTTGTTAGGCGGAGCAAGTACAGGCGGATGCGTGCGCTCGTTTCGAGCAACTGTCAGCGCGAGCTAGGGAAGAGTTATTAGATTTTCGCACACGACGTGTCGCCGCCTTTAGGAAAAGGTGAGTTGTTGATTTAGTTTCTTTAGTGGTTATATTAGTACACTAGTACTTCGCTTTTTGTCTCTCCTGTGTTTCTGCACGTTTGATGTAGGTTAGATCCATTTCATATTAGACCAGTGGCCTTTTTTTAATACGTAGGGAAATACTTGTAAATAAAGGAAAAAAATAGTAAATGTTAGAGTTGGGAGAGGAAGACCTAGACGAACATTTCACGATCAAATCGGAGACGTTCTGAAAAAAGGCCAGGTCAAGAGTACTCTAAACCAACGAGCATGCATGCGAAGATTGATGAAAGTGGAAGAAGCGAAAGACGTATGTCAGGACCGAAGCAAGTGGAATAAGATTGTCTCTGCCTGCCCCGTTGGGAACAAGGCGTGAATATATGTCATGTCATGCCATGTCATGGGAAATACTTAACTCACTATCAGGTGGGCAAGGACAGGTTACGTCGGGCTTGCATCGACCAAAACACCATGCCATTCTACCATCGTCGCATGTCTGTAGTCACGTGAACGCTCTTGCACACCCCACCTCGGGACCTCTTCTTCCCCCTCCTGGCAAGGCGTGCCGGAACGCGAATGACTTACTTATTAATAAAACCCATTTAGTAACATTCTGTCTTAGCCCTCAGGGATGATCGAAGATAGGTATAGATATTTATGAGTCGAAGAGGCCCCATAATCTGCACAAGAATTTAAGATGAATTCTGAACAAGAAAAATCTTTATGTTTACTTAATTTACCCAAATATGTTTTTGCAATTCCTACAGAATATATTTAATTTTTTTTAAGTTGTCGAGAATATTGCGTTGCTTCATTATTTTATTTACTAAAAATGCACGTGGCAAATCAAAGCTTAAAATTTGAATTTTGTAATTCACTGTGAGCTATCCCAGGACCTACCGTATAATGAAACTTAAGATGAGCGTATATGCCCAGAGCTACTACGAACAACTTAATTTTGAGACAGACTTCAAAATAATATACATTAAAAAAAATTGATGATGACGTCTTCCTGGCCGATTTTGAATTCGGCGCCAACCTCTGAATGGTATCATCAGATGTTGTCATCGTGCTTCAACAAGCATCTTCGACAAACACACTCGCTCGTCTTTATATTCCCGCAACCCATGTGATGCTCATGGGATAAAATCGGAGGAAGGGTGTACTGGTACTCTACCTAGGAGTCGTCTAGGAAGGTACCGTACCCTTACCCATTCCTTCTTCCGTGTTGTATTCGGTTTTATTATTGAATGATATAGAGAGCCACTATAATTACGGGCTCTGTGGCATTCCATCTCGAGACAATGTTTATAAAACGGTCTTTGATTTAAGTCGTTTGCATATGTCACTACCAGGTGGACTGTTAGCTCGTTATTCATCCCAAAAAAAGGGGTCAAATGCAGTGTCAGAGACCCGGGGAAAAACGAAATTCTACCAGACCCGAAAACCTTAATTTGTATGTTGTTTGAAATTAAACTATTATTTACTGATTTTATGGCGTTTAATTATGTTTTTATATTCCCGACGTTTCAATTGTTTTACAGCAATATGGTTGCTGTAAAGTCACGGGGGGACTGAGGTGTTAGATGTCCAGATGTCATAGTTATCTTCAGCTTTTATTTATCAATTTTTGGTTCAATCCAATTTAATATATAGTCCAATTTAAATAATAGTTTCATTTCAAATGTGTAGTGTTCGCGTAAATACTAGAAATCATTGTATGCTGTTGTTGTTTAAATTGTGGATTAGGTCGCGCGGGCGTCGTTTTAACATTTATAAACCTTTATGTAATTTTAGCCTCATCGAACTCGCGGAGCTGGAGATCAAACACGCAATGGCTCAACAGGAATTATTCAGGAAGTCTCTGCAAGTGCTACGGGAATGTCAGTAAATTACACCACAGTTACGAACTGAAAGCTTGGATACGCAAGTAACCAGGTTATTATCTTAAGGCATGATAGCAGTAAATAAGCGCCAAGCGACAGCTTGCAGTACTATATTGTATTATATTTAAACAACGTTCGTTAAAGAAAAGTTTATATGTGCTAAAATTGACATATTTATTATTACTAGATAAAATATTGTGTTCTTGTTGGTGTCATTGTATTAGATATTAAAATTATTTTGGCTGGTCCTGTTATAATAAAAATGTATATTAAGTTATCGTACAACTAAGTTATGATTTAAAAATGTATACAACAATAGGGTAGTTAACAGTAAGAATCATAATAATGATTTTGGTTTCAAATAGTTTAAATACTATTCCATAAATCAACTTAATTTATGGAATAATAATAATTATTAAATCATATGTTATTTTAAAAAAATTAACTATTAAATAATAAGCACTTGGCCACAATGGGGCGCGTCTACAACACCAATAACAATGTTTGATAAACAGTTTTTTGTTCATTTGTCTCAGCAGACACGGTTCTAGAGCGCGTGGCGTCACGTCTGTTCAGTATAGACATTTATATGTTGTGGTTCGGTTATTAGCTGAGTGCAAGATATGAAGTCAGAAGAGACTCCATAACCAATGTTAGCATTTTAGGTGGTAAAATTTAAAATATCTTATTTTGTTAAATTATGCATTTAATACATAAAATAAACATTTGTTTTTCGTATAAATATTTATTTTGTTGGTTATATTCTCGATATTTTTAAATCTGTTAATTATCCTATTGCAGCTTCTCACTTCGTAGATCTGAGTAAACTCAGTTTTGAATATTACTGTCCCAAGGTCTTATGTTTTCAGGTTGGAAAACTTTTCTATGAAGTGGCATTAACAGGAATGCAGAAATAATTTTATTATAAGCTACGCTAGTGATTTCATACATGAGTTGATTTAGTTGTTTCTTACTATATTGAAGGTATACTTATGTTGGTGTGTTGTCGTTACAATAACTTGAAGTGAAATGAAATTTTAATAATGGAGCTGGACACGTGGCCAAGAATTGCGCCAAAATACTTTTAGATGGGATGTAATGGAAAGGATTACTTATGTTTAATATACATATGTATAAAGTAGTGTATCTTGTCTGTCTGTAACGGGAGCTGTGAAAGTAGAAGTTTGATGGGGATAATAAAATACTTTTAAAAATTTTTGGTGCATATTTGTATAAGACTACAAGAGTTATTATTGTAAGATAAGTGCAAGCACTATTTTTGTGTAACAGGTTTTGCATAAGCAATAAATAATTTAAGTGAAAATGAAACAACAAATAATAGGTAGACAAAATAACAAAACTTTAATTTGTGGTTATAATACTAGATTTTGGTATTTTGTCTCTAACAAGATATCTTTGTTCTAATATAAAAATCACTAGCACAGAAATACAAATAACACATTTTTATTAATATATAAATTAAAATTTTAGGTATTTGCTTACAAAAAGAACAGTAAAGTTTTTTAAGTTCTCTGTAAGCCGCGCGGACCAAAAGTATCATTTACGTTTTATATTTTAAGATTTTTGTGCTCTATTTTATGCAACTTTTTGTTAAAAAAATGTGTGAAAATTTTGAGCGTACCTAATATCTAAGTCTAATAAAATCTTTAAAATTGTTAAATTGTGATTTATTATACGGTATTGAGATGTTATATTATATTATGCACAGTAATTAGGTGATAATAATTTCTGTAGGTAAATTTTTTTCTGTGTTCAACATTGTGTTTATTCTTAGCAAAACCACTAAATATTACTTTGTAGAAATTAATAAGCGCTTAGTGTTAACCAAAAAAAAATAGTTTTTTGCGAAATATTTGCGAATAAAATCCTAAAATTGCTCAAATAAAAAAATTCTTAAGTTTAATAAAAATAGAAGAAAGGTACGCTCAAAATTCTCGAGCTCTATCACTCGTTTTGGCTATGCAAGATTGTTTCGGTGCGGGGGTCTCGTGTAAGAGATGTTTAAAAGTGTTTAAATTTTAAGAAAATATACGAATTATAGAACAAATATGTATTTCATTTAGGTATTACCCCCAAAGTATAAATAAATCGGTAGAGACCTTCATCTAATGTTGTGGTTATTTTCTAGTCTCCAATTTGTTATATTGATCGGATTATGAACAAAATATCCATAGACAAATAGACCAAGTGGTCTAATTAATAAATTATTAAACAAAATATTAATTGCCTTATTAATGAATATAAATTTTAGTTACCACATATTTAAAGGTATTTTTGAACATTGTAGTACGCATTGAGTTTTAGTAGAAGGGTACTTACTTACTTCGTGTGAAATTAGTAAATTTTTTAATATTGTAGAGAATTAACGGCTCGTTAGAAAACATAGATAATTATAGCAAACACTCACATTCCCAAATAACACCACCTACAATTTTCAACCTTTAGTATACAGTGCTATGTATAAGTACATCTCTATAGACAGGTTCTGATTAATATCTCGTTAATGACATGTTATTTATAGTCCGACAAGTTCGTGCGCGACCTTCCCGCGACAGGTGTTGGAGATGTTGGAGAGAACGTGGTACTCTAGACTTTAGCGGGGGCTGGTGGTGTAGGGGAAAGGAAAATCCGTGCAAACACGTCTTAAATTTATGTGATAAGCTCAACTATCCTTTAATTTCTTAGAACTTGCAGTATTAATAGGCTGTTAAAATACCTTATGACTTTTACTTTATCCGAATCATTATCATGCGCAAAAAAAAAAATAATCCATAACATTAATATTTCATAAGGCCTTGCCTCAGCAGCGTCTAGTAATTTAATATATTTTAAAGTGGTATTTTCTGGTTATTTCATTACACGCGCAACATGCTATGTTGTGAATGAGAAATATACATTTTACCTTATCTGCTCACCGAGCACTGCTGACTGACGAACAAGGCTCTGGCGACCGATTGATGGCGGAAAATCCATCCCTATATACCGAATCTAAGTTCAACAGACTTAATGGCTAACAGCATCTCTAGTGTGAGGGTAACGCCACTGCGCTCACCGGTACGCCTGCCCAGCTTAGTGAGTGGATGTGGGTAAATCTTTCAGGCATAGCGTGCCAGCTTGTTGCTTGCAAGTGCTGGTTGCTAATGAACACGCCTTTATCCAGGAGTGGGCTAATAGAGATATTTTAACATTTGCGAAGAAAAATTGTCGCTGAATTCTGAATTTGTCTCAGTATTATAAAAAGTAAGAACTTCCAAATTAACTATTGGCCGATTTATTGCGTGCCTTATCCAAATAAAAATACATGGTGGTAAAAACTATATTATGAATAATAAGAAATAAAAATAATTAGGGGAGTCAAGTGCACCAAACCGAGCATATTGGAAGTTTTTTCAAAAAATCAGGTTATTGCCCAAAAGAGTAGAAACAGAGTTAGTAGCTTACTTTTGGCGTTATAAGACTATTTAATTACTTAACGATTACTAACGGTTAGGGCTTATATTTCACATATGTATTATATTTATGATGCATCAAACACTAAATTGCGGTACGATGTTCATAACTTTAAATGTGTTGGAAAATAAATTTATTCTAATACTGGTCGCTGCAATGACTACACTACCAAAAATTTGCTACCATAGTAACGTAAAGCACACAACAAGTGTATATTTGAAAACAGTTTATACCAGTGTTAGTTATTATTGCATAGTATTTATTATTTTTTAAAGGCTTTCAAAGTGTTAAGTATCAATATATGTTTCAAACTTTTAGATATAGTTACAAATAATTATAGGGTTTGTAGATATATAATGTGTACATTGTTAAACAATAATTACACATTGATTTTTATTAATAATTAATTTTTAACTTAGTGATCTTTCGTCATTAATTGTCGCCAATTACCTATGTTATGTATCTCAGAGGATAAAAAGGTAAGTGTAATTTAAAAAAGCAATTCTAAAACCTACTTAGTGAGATATTTATATTATATATTAAATGTGTTTGGATTGAGCCTGGCTCTTACTTTGAAGTTCTTACATGGACAAAATTATTTCGTCCATGTATGAACTTCAAAATAAAAATAAACTTCACGTATTATTTTAAAAAGTATGTGTTAATCTTTTTTTCAATCAATCGAAACTATTCGTAAAAAAACTTCAATTTGGACAACATTTTAATAAACTTTTTTGTTTAATAAAATTTGCATAATTTCATTTTCACTGTCTTCAGAAATGTTTACTCATTGGAAATTGACATTATGCGTATACCTATTCTTTACCCAGCCAAAGAATATAAACAAAAGCAGATGTTAAGGTATTTTTGCTTTAAAAAAACGTTGCCCTTCTGTGATTTTACTAGTATCATAGGTGCGTGTCATATCAGACAAATCATACTAGCACCCACAACACAACCCGTACCGGAACAGTTATCTGTAAATATTTCTTCCGTTTGGGAAATGAAACTGCAACCTATAGTGTTGAAGCTTATCGATCAGCCACAGCGCTAACCGAACCGAACATGAAAAAGAAGTATAAATTCTAGATACGAAATTCGGATTTAAATATATTGTAGGCTTTAAATATATAGTAGTTGTTAATTTTTCGTAAGTTGCAAAGCCCTTTGAAAGTTTATGAAATCAATGACATACCAAAGTCGAGGTCTGTTATTTCCAACAAAGATAAGCAATGCACGTTTCCCGAATCTCTGTGCTAAGGAAAGTAGGTAACAAAGGAAAAAGATGAAAAGGATTATTTATTATAACAATTTTAATTTATTTGGTTTTAAGTTTCAGGTATGGTTTATTACCGTTCGGTTATATTTAAGTCTACAATATACGTATTCATAATTTGAGTAAAAAATCAATATGATATCGTCGCCGGGAAGATGTTTGATCCTGTATCTGTTGGCGGGGGCGTTGCTAGGAGGAGCTTACGGAAAGTGGGTGGAGGGGCACGTGGATACTAAAGACGTAAGTATAATATACTTACAAACCTATTTAAAAATATTCAATGTCAATTGTATTATAAAATTCCGTTGAATTTGGATTTGAAATAAACGGCGTGTACAAAGTTGAATAATTATTTAAGTATAAAAAATAAATATTATTAATTCCAGTTACCTATTTTAATAAATGCTTTTGCCAATGGCATTTTTGCAAAACTGTCGGAAGGCATGAGATTTTCTATGCTATCTATCCTTAATCAGCTCTATCGACTCTCTCGGGGTGAGACGACGTGGTAAATTTTCTACGCCACCCACAAATACATCTATACTAAAAGCACATTTGTTCTATAGTGATTCCCTGATGATGACGTAAGCCATAACCAGTCGGTTTATTAATAAGTAAATCATTTGTAATAGAAATACAAGTAGTTGTGTTACTAGGTATAATATAACGAAATTAATTCTAAGCTGATAATTAAACTACTTTAGTTTTCAAGAAATTTATTTATTAAAGCATGTAGATCTTCATAATTTGTGGTGTTATTCCTAATTGATAATTTCCAGAACTGGGCCTTCCTTGCTCGCTTCTGCTTCCTATCTCTGGATGGTCAGTTTGAGTACCTAATTGAGTTCGAGCGCGAAATGGGCATTCCAAATCTACTTCTTTATTATGATGATGACAGCCAGTGGCCATCTGTATATCACGGCAGTTTGGTGAGTTACTTGGCGTTTCTTGCTCAATTGCAACCAAAGTGACAATTTTCGGTAACTATTCAATGCTAAAATATGAACAAGACAATATATTATTACGATGCCGTCAGACGTCAAAACGTCCGAATCCAGGAATTAGTCATTCGCGTATCTGACAAATACTGGCATCAGCTGGGAGCAGAACACAAGATCAACGACTTTTTAAAAGGTAAATGCCCAACAATACCTAGGAATTTAGCAACGCCGACCTCTCACGAAATAAGGCAATCATCCAGGTTACAGTAAAAGGCAAAAGCAGCCGGACCGAGTAACAAACCTACTACTACTACGGGTACTAAACTAGCTGGGTTACATACCGATGACCCTCTAAGGTCGTGGCAAGGCTTAGTGCATAAACGCCAAAACGCAACATAGACCGAGCGCCAAGCGCATTACCTTACTACCCGTAACGTTATATCTTCCGGCGAGGCGAAAAGTAGGTCGCGGAAGCCCCTCTGGATACGTTGAAATTGGCCCAAATGGAAATCAGTTCTTTTAAATGTCAATCACTAGTCTTTGGCATTGGGCATATCGAATGGTTTTTTTCCCATCATTTAATTACCAGAGCCTCGTCTGTCAGCCAGAACTGTGCACTGCATGCAGGAAAAGACAAATAAATATTTTTTTCACTTTCGCCCCTCAAGGGGAGCCATTAATTTCTAAAATTGCCTCCTGACTCAAGTCCACAGCTGAACATAGGTCTTCACAAAGTAACTACTTCCCGCAACACTACAAGTCGTTTTTTTCTGTTTTTATTTGTCTGTACGAGGTTGCCACTTGATGCCAATCTTTCTTCCCAACGGATGTCAGTTTTGCAAGCTTGCTGATCCTTTCGGCTGCGTCGGTTGTCCTAGTTCTGCTGCGGAGATCGTCTTTGCAGATCTATAATGCAGAGAAACCATGAGCATAGCCCTTTCCGTAGCCCGCTGAGCAACTTTGAACTTTCATACGGCTTCAGTGAAAGACCTCGTCTTGGTACCGTAAGTCATAACAGGCAATAGATACTGATTGATCACTTTGGCCTTAATGTATACTCGATTAGAAGATGTGACGTAGTTTCCACAACATTGCAAAGTCCAGCTGGATTCGTCGATTGCCCTCGGGTCGAAGTTGGCCTTACCTAGTTGGAAAATTTGTCCCACGGATACATACAAAAGTATTTCGTATATTCGAAAACGAAATCTTTAAACGTAGTGTTCCCAACAACAACTGATATTGGTGTTACATAGACGATAGACAACATGATCTTCAAATCAACCAGTTGGGAGACACTTTTGAGGTTATTGAGCATAGTGTTAAACTTCTCCTGCGATCTTGCCATAAGGACTATGTCGAGTATATGTTTTTAAATTGTTGTTGATATTAAAGTATAAATTAGTCTTTTATTTCTTACAAATTTTGATCTTGTAGAGCTGTAAGGAACGAGAAGCAGTGCTTAATAAAGGTGGCCAAAATCAAATAATAAAACTATCTCACTGGTACCCCGACACTGAATATTCTGGGTGTATAGTTTCTAGAGCCAATAAGAAATTGCCAGCTGCGAAAAGGTTAGCATTATGAGAATTTAATTTAAAAATTTGTTAAATATTTTACTTTGTTGTCTTTGGTACCTTTAGTTATAATATTTTTTCGACGTTCATATTTACCTACTTTATTTGTTAGCAACATAGGTACATGTATAACTCAACGTTTTTTTCTAAATGTATTACAGCTCAACAACAACAACTAAACCTACTACAAAAAAAAATATTGTAACAACATCATTGAAGACAACAATCAACACAAAAGAACACAAATTTGAACCTCCACACAACACATCGTATTACGACCAATTTCTTAAGACTACGACTTATAAACCAAAAACTACGACTGTCGATACAAATGCTACCACTTGGTACGAATTGTTTCCCACAGGTGAACTGAACGTATCTGGTACTGAATTGCCAGAAGATGAATTATGGGAGACAATAGGACCGAATAAAAATGGTAGTCCTTCCGAAAATTTAGAAGACGTTGAGATTTTATTCGACAATAACAACAGTAGTGGGGTAAGGCCGTATATCGTAACAAGTAACAAGTAATCATAGGGTTTGTTTTAAAGGTTTTAACCTTTCTAAGAAAGCGTCAGCCAAAGCCATCATGCATTTCTTGAAAGTTCACTCACCGCGCTGTGTCGCTTGTGCGCACTGTGCATCACTTGTGCGAGGGTACCGTCACTGTTGGACTGTGCACCGCTAGCCTTGTATGGTGAATATGGGTAAACTCTCCAAGACTTTTGCTGGTTATTGCAGGCGCCCAAGCAAAAAGTCGTATGGCTACTAAGGCGTATAAGAAAATCTGTTTATACCGTAGGTGCCACAAAAATTGACTAACGGAAACGCCTGGAAAATTTCGTGGCTTCCGACGAATGGCGGAATATCCATCTCATAAAATACCAGAACGCAAAAACACAGACCCGTGTCCGGAAGCGTCTGAAGTGCGTTGAGTTGAGTTGAGTTGAGTTATATGAAAGGTGGCATACAAGCAAGCGGCTCAACTGATGGTCAGTGATTACCATCGCTCACGTACATATGCAACACCAGAGGTGCTGCAGGTGCGTTGCCGGCCTTTAAGGGTATATGGGAGATGGGAGGGATGATTAGGAGGGGGATGGGGAGGGGAGTGGGTCTCCGTTTACTTAGCCCGCCGAACGCCACGCAGAAGCATAAGATGCTTTTCTTTAACTCCAGTATTCAATGAAGCCGTGGTATTAAACCGGTCGAGCGGGCCCATTCGTGCAGAAGCAAAAGCCGCCGCTTAGATCTACCACGTAGGACATTATATACATTATATTCCCATGCATTTTAAGAATTTTAATACGTGATAAATATGTTTGAAAATTTTGCATTTTTACAGCATAAAATAAAGCGATCAACAATCGCACTTCATGAGCGCTTCCGACGTCGTCATTTAAAGTCAGAGACAAATCAACAAAGTACCTCGAGGAGTGGAGTTACACAGAAACTTATCGTTTCTTGCCACAACTCTAGAAGATTCCGCTCGGCTAGAGAACGATGGTGGTTCATCGCTATAAGCAATTGTGATAGTTCCAAGGTATATATTGTGATAAGCATTTTTAATTTTATTTGCTTATCATCATTTCTGTTCAAATTTAAATAATGTACGCTGCACGGTACTAGTGTAGAAAACCCCCTTTTTCCAGTGGTTGTCGTAGAAACATTCCCGTAACAGTCGAGTTAAAGAAAATCTTATGGCATCTGTCAGATAGCGGGTTAACCATGTCAAAACATGCTCGACCGAAAGTATACAGACCGATGATGAGTAGCATCTAAAGTGCAAGGTGTCTAGTACTGCGATCGCCAACTCGCCTGATAAGTCTGGCAATTGAGGCAAATTCTACCATTGAGAAAAGCTTCTCTTTTAAGGTGTCGAAGAATGCATTATGTATGATGTACTCCTGAAGTGACGATTTGTGCACGATGGCTGGTAGAAACTAGATACATGACGCAGGTGGTGCGTTGTTGGAATAGTCTTTGTCCAGCAGTGAACTGACCCAATCCGTTGGTGATAATGTTGATGATGATTTGGTAGGGGATCTGCCTCCGAGACTCGAATTCGATCCTCTATGTGGAGGGTTAGTACCAATGAGTTTTTCTTAACTTACCAACGACGGCGACAGGCTTACCAACTGTTACCCAAAAGTAGCTCGGGTAAAATGTGTTATTAATAACAAAATAAAATATTGCAAACTGTACAATGGAAAATACTGTTGGCCTGGTGGTTTTGCTTTACGAAAGAGAAAAAACCGATCTTTCTATTTGACCTATTTATTTGAGTCGTTTTCAGGGCTTGGACGTTAAATACAAATTTTTGATGACTAATGGCCCGGACGGAGATTTTTGGCGTGAACATTTCTCCGCCGACGAATTTTGTAAGTCAAGCAAGCACCTTAAATATTGCTTGTGTTCGTAGCATATTTTTTTTAGTACGAGGTATCAGCTTTTTATAACTTTCACTTTTACTTTTTTTTCATGTATTACAATACAAGCTACAATAACTAGAAGAAAAAGGATAAATGTATTATCCTACGAATTTATTACTTTTAATCCTGCATTCATTTACATCCAATAAATAGTAACTTACAATTCTTAAGATAGAGGTACAAGTGTATTTCAAATATAGCCTAGTGGTCAGGGCGCTCGCTTTAGCTTCATAGAGCGCGTCCTTGTACCGTACCTAGTAGTAGTACCTCGGTCTGATTCCCGGTGTCGGCACCACAAAGATTGTTAATAGCAATTTTAAGTGATGTATTTACCACGTGCTCGGCGGTGAAGGGAAACATCGTGAGAAAATCTGCATGTCTGAGATGTAATAAAAAATATTATTTCGAGGATATGTGAAGCCCGCTAACCCGCACTGGAGCAGCGTGGTGGGCCCTTCCCGGCTCCAAAATACCCTTTCAAATATTTGAGAAGGAGGCCTTTGGCCAGCTGTGGCCACTCACAGGCTGCTACTTTTACCAAATAAATTTTTCATGATAATTTTCCTATCATTTAAAGTTATTTTTTCAATGGCATTTTTTTATTATTCCAGACGTCCTCCCAGTTCTTCTAGCATATACATTCGCCTATGTACTAATGATGGTGGCCGTAGTGATGTGCAGCGTAGAGCTGAAGTCGCGCCACTTGCTACACTCTACCTACAAACTGTTTCTGATATCTGTGGTCACACAGCACTGCGGTGTGATCATGCAGAGCCTTGCTACTATTAGATACGCTATTTCGGGCATAACATACACGACCGCCAGGACCATCGGTGAGATTTCCGTATGTGATGTTGTTGTGTGACTGTGATATTTTTGTCGATTGATTTTTAAAATGCAATATGCAGTGTGGTACACTCCATTTTTAACCCTGGGTGTAATAGGTGACTAAGGTAGGCCAGGTCACATAAATGTTCCAATGCTCGGGTGTATTTTTTTTTGAGTGAGTTATGGAGCCGAGAAGGACTGACTGTGCTCCAATGCGAGTTGACGTCCAGCAGAGGCTATGCTAGGTGTACTGCGATCGCTAATCCGTTGGTTCATGTTTGGCGACGACGGGAAATCTTAGGGAAGAGGTGAAGAGCCTCATGACCAGCACTACACTGTTTAGTCTGTTTAAGAGGAAAACGTGAGAAGAAGTGAGCTTTAATAGTAGTCGCATTATTTACCGGCTTTTATTTATAACTAGATAGCTTCTGGTAGGAAAAATTTTTTTGGATGTTTGAAAACCCTTGAAAATTTAATGACAATCTCCTGAGGAAATTCTGGGATGAGACTCGTTAGGTTATGTCTCGCAGAGACGAAGAGTATGTGTGCCAGAAGCCCGTTTGTCCAGCTGAATCGTGCCTAGTGAAAATCCGTAATCCTGCCTACTCCTATGGGTCACACCTGTCAAAGACATGACTCGTCCGACTACTGACACTAAACTGAAGCAACGTGTACTGACTCTTTCAAAAATGAGGCCAGGAGTGTTATTATTGGAAGTGGCTTTTATTTGAAACAATGTATTTTATTCAGAAAACTGTCTCTGGTATAAACACAAATAATAAAAAATAAAATTAATTTTATGGTTACAGGCCAGTTCATCTGTGGAATATCAGAAATGACATTCTTGCTGCTGCTCGTCCTGATGGCGAAAGGCTATACAATTACACGCGGCCGTTTGAAGGTCGCTTTCACCGTCAAGCTCACAATCTTCATGTGCTGCTACATCGTCACTTATATCGTACTCTTTGTTTATCAGGCTAAGGTAATTATAACAAGCAGCACTATGGCTGTCAAATATCGCTTTCAAAGGTTCCGATCCCTGCAATATCCAATTTTTAATAAATCTAAATGGTAAAGTAAATAGTTTACTATCTTGATTTATTAATCTTAAAGAAAAGGTGATTTTGTCCACTGGGCTCTTTTTTGTTATAATTGCCTTAATCTTGGGTGAAGCGCGTCAGGTAACAAATTTTCGGTATTGCGATCGCCAATGATCCTGCCAAACGTTAAATTTAGCATACAGGGTAATGAAGATACAGTGTGATACAGATTCTTATCAGAGTTCTTTAAAAAAAAAAATATTCTTGATTTATATGAATACTAAAATCTACACGAATAAAGTCGCGGGATTAGGATATAAGAAATAAATGTTTTAGTACTGCACCTAGTATGGCCATAAGTTATATTATTCATTATTATGCATGTTAACTTTTTAAAGAAACATTCAGCCACTGCTAGCTCAATGTCAGAGTAACGTTTTGAGCAGTTCATGTCCTCTAGTAGTGATCATTATTTGTAATCCAATGCGTTCAGAGCTAAAGTTGTCGGGGGCCAGTCTGTCGACAGTGCGATGCAAAAACGTTACGGCTGATGCCAAGCTTTTAAAGTGTCTTAAAAATAATCAAGTGCAAACACTGCAATTGATTTCTGTGACGCCCCACTCCATAATGTAATTAAACTATTACGGTGAAAAAATGGTGGCAACACTATCGAAGTTTTTATATAATAAATGCATTACCACAAATTTATTTAAATGCAGACTAGACTAGTTAATAATCTGAAATATTTGATCTATCCTTAATTGTTCTATATTATATTGGATTAGTCACACATCAAACTCATTATATAAACATGAATAATGTACTTCAATGGTCTAACACTTGTTTACGACTGCCTTTCATATATTATGTAGCAATAAACCAAGCTAACCAATAACCAACAGCGAAAGCCACATTCAACTAAATTTGGAGGAGCAGAATTTACAATTCTCTCTCCGAATTCAACACGAAAACTAACTTTTACTCATAACTTGTTGTAATAATCGTGGAAGGCTGTATTAATTAATGAGTATTTGCAGATGTTCGATCCAGGCGAAGTACTGTATTTGTACGAGAGCCCGGCAGGCTATGGACTTATAGTATTGCGAGTAACAGCTTGGTGCGCTTTTGCTTACGCCACATACTTTACCATCAGGAAATACCCGGAAAAGGTAAACAAAAATATTCTACACTAAAAAAGTATACTTACATGTAAACAAAGAATCATTTTATTTATTCTCTATGATAAGTTTACGAATGCTATGTTCAGAAAAATACTTTAAAAATAGTCTAGGTTAATAGAGGTTGTTATTTCGTAAATTGACAAATTCATGTCTAAATATTAATTTTCATTTTCATAACTACGTTACATTGTTAGTTAGCGAAACAGACTGTCGAGCCAGTCAGGTCTTCGGTTCGAATCTCATCCTTGCCGTAGACAATATTTATGCAACATAGAAATTATTGGTTCTCGGGTCTGTATGTGTTGTTGATCTTACCGCATAAGCGGTATTTCCACTTACTTGCGGCACTATTACATGTCCAGTGCAGCCGACTTGTCCGTCAGTCCGCCACTCTGCTGTAGTGCAGGTTGGAGTACTATACATAATTGAATGCAAAATTAATGTTATCACTCATTCTTCTTTTCTCTTAATTTAAGCCCAAACTCTAATAAGTTGAACTAAAAAGCAATTGAATATTTTCGAATCGAAACAGACGAATAAATAAAACATTGTTTCAGAATACTTTCTACTGCCCGTTTTTCATATGCGGCACCATGTGGTTTTACGCTGGACCTCTGTTTATATTGACGGCAAATTCGTACATCGGTATGTATTGATGAACATATCAGTCACAGCAATTACTTAATTAGGAAAAATATTGCTATACCCAATGTAAGAATTTTTCCTGTGCCGCGGAACAATTATTTGTAGGCCATACAAATACTTGTCTTTTGCGAGACTCAAACTCGCGATCCGCAGCACTGCGCCAAACCGCAAAAAATGTTTTTAGTAGTCACTTTAGTTCAACAGTTACGAGCAGCAAATACGAAGATCTTTCAGATATTGCTGCTACGGTACAGTGATCGACAATGCGCCTGAAGCGAGGGAGCGATTACAGCAAATACTGCTAACTTTCCCTTTCTTCCATCTCAGATATGGCGTGCCAAGCGTGCTGGGTGCCTCTTGCAAGTGGGTCGGTGCCGGCCCCTTTCTTGATAATTTGTATTCTCGCTCACTTAATGCAGGACTTGCTTGTAATGTCTTGAGTTGGCTAAAGGATCAGCGCCAACGAATTTCATACTAAACATCAGCCTCCAGGCCTCCCAGCGTCACTCGCATACGGCTGGCAAACACGGCTAAATGAACGTTTATTATATATTATTTTAGTAGATTATTTCTTGTTTTATTTTGTTAAGCAGTTAATTTAAATAATTATATAAATATAAATAGTTCTTTATAGTTTGGTGTTGGTGCAAGACAATTAGACATAATAGCCCGTACCTAGCGTACAAAACTGTAGCAGAGTGTAATATAAACTAAATTTGATTAATTTCTAGATAAGTGGGTGCGTGAGAGCGTAGTGACAGCAGTTTTGCTTTTTATAACGTTTACTGGCCACGTCATGTTTTTGGTAAGACTTATATTCTTTTAATATTAATCATTACACGAATAGTTAAAATAATTAAAAATCATACATAGCAACTAAACAATTTTTCAGCTACTAACATTGCCTGTATTCGCTAACAAGAACTTTCCATATCATGTTCGGACCACTCAAATAGGAGTTATGGAGGTAAGCTTCGTAAGGCTTCTTTCTGAATTAATGAACAAAGTTTGTTTTAAAAAGGGAAAAACCTAATTTCTTTATTAGTCTATGGACATTTGTGTGATGTAGAGTAGAGATTAATAACATAAAATTACTAAATCATTAATATTTCAGCCTGTTAAGCTAGACCAGTTTAAAAGAGCATTTACCATAGTCGTTAGATTTCGCAGGCGGCTGTCATCGGTCTGGTAATATCGAGATGATTAATTCGCCATCTGACAGACGCCATTAAATTTTCTTTTTTTTCCCTTAGTCAATATTATAATAAAAACTACTACTAATATACAGAGAGCGAGCTAATACTGCAATTTTTTAAGGTAACCGGAAGTTCTTCTTTAGATGGATTTGGATCTAACGCTTATCATCCTACTAACGGGGCAGCCCAGACAGTCATTATACCACTCACAAGGTATTATTATTACGCGAGCCCTATTTATAATATAAAGAATAAAATAATTTATAATGAAGATAAGTTCACTTAAGACTACTGTTTCGTAAATGTTTTGAATTTTTTTCTAATACATGGAAACTTTTTGTAACTTCAATTTGTAAACGTATTCGTGCATGTCACTATCTTAATCACGTTTCAGGCGCACAGAAGAACTTATAGGTAACATGTATAACCAATATATGGCATCGGCACCACCACTATCTTTGGAAAGTCATACACCTAAACTTAATGGTTATCTACAGCGAAATGATTCGAGGAAAATCCAAAAAGGACTTACACTTCAAGACAGTACTGAGACTAACACTTCTGAAGATATAAAGCCATGTATTCTTAAAGACAATGAAATGGATATTTTTACAGTCGAGAATCAAATGACAAAGTTCGACACCTCAGCAGACGAAAGAACAGCAATAGACAACTATGTTCCCTGCGAAAAAGATTCATCAAATATTAACAGCCCAAAAGATAATATAAATAAACAAAATTCACCAAATAGTATAGAAAAATCACTAGATTTGGACAATGGTTTAGTTTCGAGAAGTGACTTGCCTAATGTTCTAAGACCTAGAAGAAATATTTTGGAACCTATAAAAAGAGAAGACGTTCCCTCGTGGTCGTTGGCTAAAGGACCATGCGTAGTTGCAATGCAAAGGAAAGCAAAAAGTGTGGATAATGAAGGTAGGTATATATTATTACGTAAGACATAAATAAAGTCAATAGCTATAAAGTATAAAAGATATTTTTTTTAAGTTTGAAATTAATATTTTCTGGGCCTCACACACAAAAGTAGGAACATCGAATACACAAACAAACCAAAGTAACACAACTGTACATAGGCCTTTCCAGGAAAGCGCCAGCAAACTCTTATTTTTCTTGAAATATTTTAATTTATGGTAGTATAGATTTAAGATGCCAATACTTACAATAAAGTTATCGCAAGTCAGAGTTAACTATGACATTAGAACGTCTATGGCCTCAGTCCCTCCGTCCCAAAAAAAATTAGACGCGATGAATTTAGTAAAATTCGATTCATTTCAATGACCCGTATTCCCGTACATACATGAAATAATTAAAAGACACGAGTTATTGTTTATTGTCAGATGGGTTTATGGTAATTCTGGACTAAAAATCTTCATAATATTAAGAACCTCTGTAGGTTGTTATTTAAATTGTTGCGTCTATCTGGCCGAGAGTCACTTCCGGCGACTATTCAAAGTTCAAACAATACATCAAACTTCCGTTTGTTTTACATGTGAAAGTATCATTTTCTCCCAACGTATTTTATTAGTTTAACGAATACCGAAATCTTAGAGCGATTATCTCAGAATTAGTACGACTGCTTAATACAGCCACAATAACATATCTCAGTTTCCCATAATCTATTACAGATTGAGCTCTTGCCTCGACAAAACAGATCACTTCTCTTAAAAATGATGTGCTTACTGATATTTCACCGATATTTTATTTAACACAGAATGTCCAGAGTCTCCAAGTGGTAGCCTGCTATTAACAAATGGTAAGAAAGTACCGTCTGTAAGAAACGGCCTCCGGCAGACCTCTGGCGAGATTTCCACAATACATGAAGGTCATATCCAAAGTTATCAGAACACAGTTAGCAAAGCCACTTTAGATCTATTTAATGCTAGTAATAAGACTTGAATAATAAGAATAAATTCAATACTCATTAATTAATTTAACTAAAACTCAATTATTAGAAACTCATAACTGATCCGCCTAACAGGTAACAACTTTTCATCATCAGAATATTTTCATCAATATATACCAAATTATATCCTTAAATAATACACCAAATAATGGTCATACACAGATCGTTAATTAAAAAGTGTTCTGTCATATGAATCGGTTCTGTTAAAAACGATGTTGGCGTTTCCGTGGAAAACTTATCTCTTTAGTATTTATGAGGTTTCCCGTATCCCTTCTAGTGTCATAAGACTCATAGCCATAGAATTTCAATTGTTTTATTGTTATGACATGTGAAGGGATAAGAATTTTTTTTCGTTATACCGCTGTATATTATGTACTAAATAATATGTGGTTGATTAGCATAATTGTACCAAAAGGCAAATCATCATCACATAGCCACTAGTCAGCCACGATCACAAATCCACTGCTGAACATAGGCCTCCTCCAAAGATCGATCCTGAGCCACCTGCATCCATCGGCTTCCCGAAATGGAAACACTAAAATAAGAAATTTAACTAGTAACTTTTGTTATTTGTATGACGAGTAATTAGTTATTGTATTAGTATATTTATTATTGTATACTTTTGAATATTACTGAATAATTCGATATTTAAGTAAATGTGTGATTTAATTTTATTTCTAGTCAACAACAATAAACCAAATTTATGTAATATATTGTTATTTTATTAACTCTAAGTAATATAAACCTGTCTCTACTATTTAACGGAATTATGACTGAGCGTTCAGCATACCTAATTTTCATGAATCGAGGGTCTGAGCTCTAGACGAAGCCAATAGTCGAGTAGTAGTTGGTCTGCTGGATTGGATGTAAGTATTGTGACTGTTATACGCGCTAGGTATGTAAGGATTGAGAAGTGTAAAGACAAAGGGAGGTTCGAGTTAGGGATTATACTCGTAACGCCATCATAATACATCCTGATTTGCAAAAACAAGTGATTCGGTTGTGACTATCTATAAATGGGGGTTTCGAGACAGTGGGTGAACTATATTGGCATCAAAAAATGGACTCAAAAGATAAAACAATCATGCTTATCATTTTAGTGTAAATTATTAATAAAATAATATTTTTTTTGCCAAAAAGCTGGTTTAATGTTCATGCCAATGATACCAAATGCCATTGATATTATCATATGTAATAATATTAAAACAACAATCTCTCAGAAAGTATTCCGAGCGACAAGATTAGTACTACTCCAACCCCTGCTGTTGTAAGTTAAATTGACGGTAATTGAGTCATCGATAAAATGGATACCACACGTCACCTGCAAAAGACGCCCATGTGTGCCAACATTACTGCACAACTGAAACTGAACCAGTCCGCTATCTCCAAATAATACCAGCGCTACGCAGAGACCGGCGACTTTATTCGGAGAGCTGCCTCGGGTAGAACATGTACCAGCCATCAAGACGACCTTATTATCGTGACAATATCTTTAAGAAATCGCCACCAGACTGGCGTTGACGTACAAAATTAGTTATTAGTTCTTCGATAGTTAGAAGCAGACTTCCGGCCGCCAACCTGACTCCAAAAACTCCTGCGACGAGGCCAAACAAGTGTGACTCAGATTTGCACGTGAACACGTCGTATGTATGTTTCGCGATATCTTCTGCCTGATCGATCTTAAGGAAACTAATTCGATTATTTAATGTTCTATTAAGAGAGAAAGAGAGGAGTGACATGAGTGAAAAAAATTTAATGTTATACACAAATTTTATTATAATCATAAACGACTTACAGTTTTAACATGCATTTGAAACAACAATAAATCATTTCGGCACACTTCTTATTAACTTAACTTATGCATGTATATCGGTATTATATTGTTTAAACTTGACTCATAAATATTATATAAAACATTAATTATTGGATGAAAAAGTTACTCAAGCACTTTTAGTTTGCTAACCATGTTGTAAGCAATTGGGATTTAAGTTATATAATTCCTTCCAATATTTTAATAATTTACTATGGAACAATAATTTCTGCTCTGAACCAAATTTTGTTTTTTTCATCCATGATACGATTATGAATTTAATTCTCAAATAACATTATGCATTTAAAATATATGTTACAGTTATCAGAAGAATAAACACTCATTAGAATTTATTTGCAGTTGGCGATTGTCGGATACAACATGCAACAAAATAAATACAGGACCTCAATAAGGATATTACCATTCTAATGTGATTCGACCTGATGACTCTTAACAAAAGAATTTCAATTATTTTAATTATTTTTTTTTCAAGTTATAACATGTGAAGAGTTAAGTAATACAAAAACAGAAGAATGATTGTGAAGTTGTTAGCGGCATAGCGGATAACGCCTTAGGACTCTAACATTCCCTACTACTGTGAATACCTTGAATTATGTCCAGTCCAGTAGTCATATACCTTCATAAAAGTTAAATAACATATCATAGTAAAGATTTCAAATAAGTAGACGATTCTGAAGTAATTTTTTGGTCTTGCGTTTATTCTATTACATGTGATATTTTGCGCATGTTATCACCCGAAGGTCAGAGATTATGGGTAACTGTGTAAAGGCGTACGAGAACACAACACACTAGTTGATGATGTTGTACACTATAGTTGTAATAATCCAGAAGAAGTATGCATTCCAAAGGATGATAAGATATTTCTGGATCATCTCGCAGGATACGATGTTAAATACTTTATCTATCCAGCATATACTTTATACCCAATATAAGAAGAATTAGTGTATACAATGGCAATTACGGTTCAATCTTTGCAAAAAATAACAAAACTTTCCTGCCAAGTTACATTTCCAGTACAAATTTTAATAGACACTTAGTTTTCCCATTTCTTAAACTCTAATCCATCTGGTGGTTTAACTTCAACCTTTTCCTTGCCCACTTGGTTCCAATTTGTGCTCAGCACAGTACCTCCAGACTCCACCTGAAGAGAATAGATAAAACTTAAAATGTTTACTTATTTTCTACTGAAATTACACACGATTTGCTGGGACGCTGACGTTGGACTTATTTCCATTCGTCTACTTTTACAACACTTATGGACAAATTGGGAAGGTGTAATTGGTCCCCCCGGAACGGGTTCCCGCATTGTCGTGGCGGGGGAGGACTTAGTAGCCGTGGTTTGGTCTCTCCTTGGTGAACGAAGAGGAACCTACATGGTCGGCCTAACTTGGCGGCGATGGCTGGCCCTAAGTAGCCGCTCCAAGTGGCCTTGACGAGCCTACTTCTCAGCTTATTTGACTTATACTCAAAATATAATTGTGAAAGTATAAAATTTACTAGTTAAAATTTTCCCATTTTTCGTAATGTTGGTTTCTAATGTTACTCTACTCACTATAATTCATAAAAAAAACCAATAGAAAAACAAATTATGACATTTTACCTAAATTTAATAAATTAAACATGCAATTTCCAATGTTTTAAAAAAGTATTTTTGATCAGCAAACGGCCCATATGCGTGCAACGAGGAGGCGGAGCCACGAACCAGATCCGCCGCTGGGGGCCGTGAGGGCTAGTGCTACCGAGTCCTCGCTTTCCTCGCCTCCAGGTGGCAGACTCGAAGTACTCTCCGTTGCCGACGTGGGATTAGTGGTTGTGTAGGAACACGCGTTTGTACCTCGTCGCGCCTTGTCTGGAGGGAGAGGGAGACGAATGACAGAGCGACGTCCTTACCCGAGATGGGGTTGCCCAAGTCGGCCGGTGCTGGAGGCGACGCGAATATGCGTACGAGCGTATAAACACAACATTCAAACGTTAAAACTGAAAATAACGCTCTGGATTTAGCACGCGCAGTGGCTTAATTTTTAGGAATTAGAGATGTTCAAGTAACCTGGATGTTGAAGAAATACAAGAAATTCTTATATGAGAGATCCGTCAACCTCATCCGATAACCATGACAGAAGAAAGTAACAACAGAAAAAATAAACAAAAAATTTTGAGCTATAAAGTTAAAGTAAACAAAACGCAAATCTGAGCTGCATTATGAGACTGCGAAATTATTCCGGCACGGATTTTCGAAACGGGATGTAATTTGCGAGGGTACCTCACAGACCGAACTTTTCTACGCAAATGGGACAAAGACACGTTTGCTAAAGACGCTGTGTGTTTTAGCCGTAGAAGTCTTTGCTATTTCTCACATTAATATCCAGTGAATTGAACCGATATTCCCGTGATGGGCATAATCAATACATATATAAATAGACATAATACACACGTTCAATTATGAGTGCACAAGCGTGGCTTGTTCAAACCTCATGCAGTAAAGTCTATCAATATTCATGCCGCATGCACAAGCAAGATGCTTGCACAAAATCATCACACATCCGTTTAAGCACGCTTGCAAATATGATTGTTCATGCAAGCTTGTAGTTACGTATGTAGCCACCTATATAGGACTCATATTTGGGTCACATAGCGGTATCTGTACTCCTGATACGAGAGATTTCGTGTATACACACAAGTAGTCCCCCTATTTCATTAATGTTAACTTACGAAACTTTTGTTCATCGCACGGCGCACTTCATCCGAACCCTCGCCGTAGATTTTTTGAAATAGAGCATTTAAAGCCGCGTCGCCTTCTGGTTTTTCTTCCTCTTCCTGGTAAAAAAACGTGTTTCAATATATTACAATTATTATCTTATTGCTAACTAGCAATTCTTAATTGGACTTTTAATTGTTATGTATGGAGGCTTTAAGAATTGCGATATTTGTAAATTGTTTCTCGAAAATGGCCCCAATGATTTTGTTAAAACGAAATTTAATTCAAAATGTAAACATTTGTATTTAAACATGATCACTGTAGTTTAATACGTCGTAACTTAATCTACCATTATATCTTATGCTAATGCTGTTGTAAAACTCGATTAAGGGCAATAAAAGAGGAATGCCGAGGTGTACCATGTTTTTGTAATAACCATCCCAAATATCTTCTTCTTTTATATAAGAGCCTAACTCTTGTCGGTGGAGTACTCTCTATCTATCTGAACCTTCAGCCAACATTTGGACTACTTAGGACAGCTTTCCATGCTCCATAATTAGGGATGTTAGTGGGGAGGTTTTCCCAGTTGCCTTCATTTTTTTTATGGGAAAAGCGGCAAACGAGCAACTAGTTCACCTGGTGGTAAGTGTTTACCGTCGCCCACGTTCACCTGTAACATCAGCGGTGCTGCACTAGTTCAGGCACAGCCCTTAGACGACTTTTATGTGGGTGCACTACAGAGTAAGTTAATTAGTAGATTTTCTTAACCAGCCGATGCAATCTATTTTCACAAATTATACGCATCAAGATATGGTATATTAAGTATTATACAACTCTCACCATCTTTTTGAGATCTTTTTCTATCTTGTCCCAATCTTTTCTAAATATTTTTTGGGGCTGCTGTGGCCCAGATGCATCAATTACAGCTGTAAAAATAAATTTATACCTATTACCATATATATAAATTTAATGAAAATCATACTAAATGAAACTGACAAAATATATCTTTCTATGTAACCTTCCTCAATCATTATTTGTAAATGTGATTTGAGATTAAAAATAAAAACGGTATCATTCCGGATCATTGTACACTATAAACCGTAATTGCAAAATGTATTAAAATTCAACTAATATTATACTTCCCTCGCATATAATAATATCGTCTAATAAAAAAGAAGTACTATTTACTACTGATAAATTATTTTACTTCCATATGAAATAATCAAAAGTTATATCTACCTTGTGGTATAGCCTTGATCTTTTCTTCATTTCCTTCACCTTCAAGCACAGTCCAGCGGATTCCTTCCTTCTTTCGCAGCTTTACCTCTATTTTTGATGGGGTAATGACATGAGTGCACATGGATGGGACAATTTCATGAGCCAGTTCAAGCTCCAGACTGTACTCGGAGTCTGAATTAGGAATGGCGCTGGATACTGATACCTGTGAAATGAATATTTTTCGATGTATTCGGATTTTATTTTTATCCTCGTGACTTATTATATATATACGCTTATTTTATTTAAATCAAAGAATCAATAGCAACATACATTATTTTTTTCAAATTTAATCAAATTCGTATACTTTGAAAATCATAGATCTAAAAATAATCGAAGCACCAGGGTAAGAGTTCATCAGTAGTAAATAATAACTAGAAATTAAATGAACATAACTTATATTTCGATTAATTAATCCAACTAAGTAGAACGGCGAGCTCGAATCTGCGATGCCATGCCATTTAGGCTATTGGCGCTATTAAACAAAAATAACACATAAAAGAATCAGCCCACCGCGGGTTTCGAAAGGCGAGCGCGAACACAGTTATCTTTTTGGTATTGCCACGCGCCCCGTAAAAAAATACTAATGCCGCGATACCAAAAATGAGCGATACACGGTGTTTATAGCATTTTCGCCTTTATTTTCCGGTAATCCTGATCTTTCTGTCATTGGCTAGGAGGTCCTGGTTTTGATCTCTGTTGTAAAGTTGGATGAGGATCCAACATCATCGATTGTTTCCTCGCTCTTCAAGTCGAATTTCCAACTTCGTGACCCCGACTGCAATTTCTTCAATGTTTTTATTGCATTGGTGAGCATTCACCAATGCTATGTGTGAGCTATTCACCAATGTTCTATTCGACAATATAGCTTTGCAGCTATATTGTCGCTTCTGCTAGTGATCTCTTTCAACTCAATTCTCATAGTTCTATGCTATAATAGCATAGGTCTATAGCAGAAACGTATTTCCAACCCTACGAGTATATCAATGTCTTCATGGTTAGGACTGTGGTCACCAGCATCCTGGGCTTTTATCGGTGAATTGAGAATTATCTCCAGCGCATGGGACACATGCATGAAGTAGATATCTTCCTCTTTTCAGATGTTAGAACAGCCCCTGTGACATGTTGCAAAACACATTTTCTGCGAGTGATGCCATCTGTCATCGCAAACTCTACACTTTGCCATTTGTTTATTTTCAATTGATCTAATGATGTTATTCAATGCTCATTGAAGTAGCACTAACACAAATAATATATTGTTAAATTAAATATAAAACTATTGTATAAAAGTCACTTCCTTATTGCTTGGTGCAACCCATAGGAGAAAATGTAACAGAAGATCTTAATAAAGAAAATATGAAAATCTTATGAAATAAACTTTTGTAGATTTGGTTTAATTGCATTCTTATATTATTTTTAATTAAATTGGTTGGTAGACCAAAATAAATATATGATTGATGAAAAAAAAATAACCTGTAAATAAAAATAACAATTTCACACATTTATGCATCAAATTTGATAGTGATGCATAGATAGAATTATGTCACAAAAATTTTGGAGTACATAATTTGTTTCAATCTGTGTTTTTTCATTAAACACAGTTTAATAAACATAATTATGGTCATTATTACTACTATTTATCTTAACTTAGAATGTTACGGTTACAGAATAATGTAAGCCATGGTGCATAGAAACCTGATTTGAAATTGTTTTTAGACTAAATCTATAATTTCAATTAATATATCATCTCTTAATACCTTAATTCTCTTTGTCTCACATGCTGGGTGTTAGAATATCTGCTACCCTGTTATAACTAGAAAAAATGTCAAATGGAGGAGTAACCATTTCCAATATGCCAGATCTAAATTATCCACACTGGTGAAAGAATCTCAGTCAGCAGCTTATGAGGTTACAATCATCATTTTCTATGCCAATGTCAGTGATGCCAATTTGATGATGATGAATATCACTACCCATAATATATGAATTGTTAGCTCTTAAAGTAAATCAGGTCAGAAATAAAATTTGAAAATTACAAATGAACCCTTCTTTTTCTCCCATCAGCTGTAAGTGCACAGCTGGACATAGGACTTTCCATTAAAGCGTTGACAAAAGCAGGCCCATTTTTACAAAACTATTTTAGCTTATTTTTACAAAAAAGCATTGGCTTTATTATTATTTCTTCAGTATTGACTATCTTTGAAGTACTCACACTACAGTCGCCATAATGAACTTTCACTTTGTTGCTCGCAGCACTCTTGAGCAGGATTGTTACAATTACTTGCGCATCTGTTTGGTACCAATCATGTTTGATTTTTGGGTTAGCCGGCTGCAATAATAGTTACAGGAATATAAAATATGAGAAGTTTTTTCTAAAATAAAACTACAGTTTATTAGACTTTAAAAGCTGGTCCCCAGCAGGACTTTAAAAACCAAATCAAAAGAAAATTCTCGTCAACTAAAGTATCACCGAAAAAGGAGTTATCATATCGAATCATAACCGAATAAAATACAGGATTATTTTAAACTAAGATAAACCTTTAAAAATCGAGAATTATCTATTTGCATTACAAATTGATCAAAAAAATTTTCAGATCTAAACGCCGGCTATACATAAAACAAAATAAGTTATAACTAACTTCACCAGACGAATTATCTTTAGCGCTCATTTTTTCGAAATATATTGAAAATTATTATATTTCGAACACGGTGCTTTAAAATTAAACTTCCTGGTTTCGTGGATTTGCACTATTTTGGTAACAATGTAGCAAGCGCAAAAAGTGACAAAACAGCCGGCCGACTTTTTTTGATTGTCATCTTTTGACATTATTTAATTGACAGATGGGGAGCAGGGCTGCCAACAATAATTTTGAAATTCCACCGAGTCTTTTGGGATTCTGTTAGAGTTCTAGTTACAAAATAACTTTATTTACTATAGGCATAACTTACATTCCAGAAAAGATTATCTAAAACTATAATTTTTCGTGATAGTTAGATACCTTATTTTAAACACAGACGCTACGAAACTTAAAGATTGAATAAAATTTTACCATTTGCATCATACAACCTTTTCGGGAAAATTGCTCCGTGGTTTTGCAACCTCATAAGGTACTACGACGAGCACTCTTGTACCAGGCGAGACATAGCCATGCACACCCATGGAACTAATTATAACAAACGGGTAACTTACCATCTGAATTTTTTTTACGCATGATGACTAATATTGGGGTGTTTGTTATGGTGACAAGAAGTAATACAACTTACCTGACACACTACACTACATCTTTTTTACTTAATTATAATAACTTTCGAATTCCCTATGCAAATGGATATGCTTGACAAGTTAGATGATTATGATGTAGTAGAATCGATGATATGGTACGATAACGGATGATAGCCTTAGGATAGAATTAATGAATACCAGAGTAATGAGGTAATTATCTCTGTTGCCTGTCATATTTGTATTAAGCAATCACAATATCATTCCAATCAGCCACACCAAAAGCGTCCTAAGTTCTCCATTGATAAAAGAACTAACCTCCCGTATTGTAATTACTGTTAGAAAACTGGTCATTTTTTTAATGTCACTATAGGAATTTTACAGACTCAAATATTCAATCAGTGGAGAAAATCCTGTAGCATCCACCAGCAATTACAAATATATAAATGCTGACAAAAAGCATTCAAGTACTGTGGACACTATATACTTAAATAACTTAATACGCAGCTCACAGCGTAGGATTTAATAGCTAAGACAGCCTTTTTAATCTCATCGTGGGTTATAGGACAGAATGATAAAATTCGGAAAAAAAGTGGTTGCATTGTACAAATTGTAACTATTGTATGAAAACGGCTGTAAGGCCCTAAGAAGGAGTTGATATAAAGTAACGATTTAAGATCTGATTCAATATCTGTTAACAATGAGTTAATAGTCTCTAAAGTCTCTAAACCAATTTTCCCTATCAGTTAAATTGCATTGTTAAATGTACAGCCTTTTTTCAATTTAGAATTTGGAATTATTCTGCAACATCTACCATCGTTTTACACAATTATCCACATTTGTGTGAATCCGTGAGTCCAGCTCCTAAAGATTCCGGCTTGTAAGCAACGAAACACTTCTTCTGACTTCATCTTCATAAGTTTCAACAAAACGCAGTGTTCATGATAACTATTTAACGCGACTGTCCTTGAGTGTTCGATCCAGTATGATGACTTTATCTCAGTCAAAATTATATTTCGAACTAAATTTCGAGATATTATTTTGAATGTATGTCAGCTTTTGACTATGCTTTATATAAAAGACTAGACTACAATATTTAGCAGTGATTTTTGAAACGCTTGTGCTTTACTTACGTTTTGTACTTGTTATTATTAATTTACTCTTATTATTATGTTGTACTTGTGTTAGTTACGTAATGTAACGATTAAACTTTCTTGAGTCCCTAACCTTTATAAATGCCACATATAAAATATACGGATCATTAGTTACTCGAATTTGAATTATTAATATGTTATCTCAAAAGAATATCTTTTTGAGCAGGCCTGGACCCAGCATTGGTACGTTGGTAGACTTTTTCCTTTTCAAATATTAAAAAGGCAGAACACAACCTGGTATACTAGGCTGTATACTGTCAATCATCAATCATCATTTGCTAAGCGTGGTAGAGCCAAGCGGCGGATTTAGCTGCTGCTCGAATGGGCCGCCTCGACCGGATTGATACCACGGCCTTGCAGAATACCGGCGTGAAGTAGAGGTATCTTGTGCTTCTGCGTTTCGTTCGGTGAGTGAGGTAACCGGAGGCCCACTACTCTCCCAATCCCTCTCCTCATCTCCTCCTCATCCTCCCTCCCATCTCCCAAATACCCTTAATCGCCGGCAACGCGCCTGCAGCTCCTCTGGTGTCGCAGATGTATGCGGGCGACGGTAAGCACTTACCATCAGATGAACCGCTTGCTCGTTTGCCGTCTTTTCCATAAAAAAAAATCAATGAAACAAATTTTATTTAAATTTTTTTTTCATTGCTGTGCAGACAGGCGACAGCACCGGTGATGCCTCTTAGAAGGGAATCCTCCTTAGTACTAAGGGGTGACAACAAACCCCAGAACTAGCTTCTTCCATTTGATCGCTTTCAATGAATAGCAGCTCAAATCGTCGACGACTAAGTTTTTCAGATCGGCTTGAGCCACAAGCCTTGCTAAGTCAAGTTGCATTTCTATGAATTTTTTATAGTATTTATTAGTATCGAATGCCCGAGCAACTTTTCATACGTGGTAAAGCCAAGCGGCGGCATTTTCTACTGCTCGAATGGGCCGGCTCGAACGGTTTGGTACCACGGCCTCGCAGAATATCGGCGTAAAGTAGAGGCATCTTGTGCTTCTGCGTTTCGTTTAGTCAGTGAGGTAACCGGAGGCCCACTACTCTCCCAATCCCTCTCCTCATCTCCCTCCTCATCCTCCCTCCCATCTCCCAAATACCCTTAATCGCCGGCAACGCGCCTGCAGCTCCTCTGGTGTCGCAGATGTACGTGGGCGACGGTAAACATCACGTGAACCACTTACTCTTTTGCCGCCTGTCCCATAAAAAAAAAACTATTCGGAATAATCCCAGCCGCTTAGTTTTGCCATTCTACATTACGACAGGATGCACATTTCCTCCAACCTCATCTAGGTAGTTGGCAATCTACCGTGCGTTTTTCCCGAATTTTTTGCCATGTACTAATACTTTGTGGAATAAGCAGTCGGCAGTGGTATTTCCGAACAGATACGCCTAAACGTCCTTCAAGAAAAGAGACTATTCCAATCAACTGTGTGTTGTCATCGGTAAGTGCGGTAAAAATGGGTGTCCATAGGGATTGATACTTGGCCATTTTTTGTTCTTGCTCTACATAAATGATTTTCCCTTTATGGTACAATAAATGTCTGAAATAGTTCTATTCGCTGATGTTACATCATTGTTATTTAAATTTAAAAGAAACGAATGCACACTGGGACGACCCAACCAAATACTTAATACTACATATTGATAAACTAGCTTAATAAGTTCTGTATTTTTCGCTAATAGAAAGAATAGAGAGTAGACTGATGAAGCAACAGTATCGTGTCTTATGGTTTACTGAGGGAATCTGCAGCCGGATTGGTAACAATATGTATTTTGCAAAAGCAAACGATAACGGGCTATCTGCTATACCTATCGGAAGATAAATATTTTGACACTTGGCTAACACCGTGGTTGTTCATTTTTGAAAACAATTTTTTCAAATACGTACGTACGGAAAAAGATACATTTATTAAATACAAAACGTAGTCTCCTGTAGATCGTGTCGAGATTAGCTAAGGCTACAAAGTCTTTTCTAAGTAAGGGCATAAAATTTTACAACAAAATCTCTAAAAACATGGTGCTAAAATCATAACTAAAAAATATTCATCACAAGACAAAATTTAATAAAACGTGTAAAAGAAATTTTGTTAAAAAAAGGCCTACTATAAAATAGATCAATATATTGAGAAGAATAGCTCTTACTCTGCACTTGCAAGTCCCCTGAATATATTGATATATAGATAAAAATAACATTTATAAATTATAAATTTACATTTGACAGTGTATTGACTTTACAATGGCTCTTGTATTGTCCAGTTCTTCTTCGAAAAGGTCTTGCGAACCGTTGATTTTCGCGTTAATGACTTTTACTCTCAATGAAACTCAATAATATAAACTTAAAATAATAATTTTCATGCAATTTCAGAAAAATTTTCTTTTCTGTTAGAAACCATCATCTCATCTTATCAATCAGTCATCGCTTATAAACAGAAATCTTATGTAACAAAAATTCAATTTATATATTTTAAAATTTATTCACATTACAACTTCGTAAGCTCGTAGGAAATTTATTCAAAATTTTGAAAACATTTTCATTTAGTTTCTAGAATTTATTAGCAGTCACAATTTTCTGTTTTGGTAAAAACCAATTCCTGAATCAAAATTTCATATATTTCTCTGATTTTCTTCCTTAGCCTGTATTATTCATGGGCATGAAAGATACTACTACCAGTAAGATACGTACTCACCACACTGGGCAAGTGAGTTAGAGAGTGCTAGGTCGTTACTATCGCATAAAAGATGCCGCTCGCCATTACTAGTAGGTGGGATTTGCGTACGGCAGATATGAATGGAATGGATTATCCATCAGTTGGTTGCCAGAGCTTCTTAGTCAGCACGTGTAGTTGGGGTTAACTTTTGGAGAAAAAGACGATATATTCCCCTTATTTTGTTATACTTATTTTACCTATCCTGTATAGTATATTAAGAGGCATTAACACCCACATAACCTCGATTTTACCATGAACCTACTGTAATATTATTTGTTGCGGTAATGTAATAAATTTATGCTTATTGATATTGGTCCAGAAAAACTTGGCATAAGCGTCATATGGGCGGATGTTGCCTCTACAAGAAATATATCACGAGTATTTGATAAACTTCTCTTTGATATCATACATTTAAGCCATTTTGTATTACATTATTCGAGAAATTAAATATTTTTGTAAATTAAAATAAAGATAAATAGTTTCTGTGCTTAAAAAAACTGCACTTATACGTTGCCTTTTATTGTACAATTCACAGCACATTCAAAAACACGTGTGCACCGGGACTGTGCAGCTTCTGCAGTATGTGATCAGTGAAGTTAATGCTAGCCGTTTTTGGCTTTTACAGCATCATCGGTTGTTGGTAGCTTCTGCCTTGACGTCACAGGCCTCTTGTACATCCGGTGAGACTTCTATTGTCAGATGTGCGTTACACTTACTAATTTACTGAACAATAATAGGCCAACAACTGTTGCTGGAAGTAGTGGAGCAATCTGGAGTAATTTCAATAAAATGCGCCAATCGTTTCGGCAATATAACTTGTAATTAATCCATATATTCACTTCCATATTGCTCAGTATAGCCAATATGAATTGCCGGATATCCAGTGGATATGGTAATTTTTAGTAAATTAGGCTTTGCAACTTTGTAAATACGTTCGCATCATTTGCATAATAGATCTTCTATTCTATATCTCTCTTTTTTTTCGCTTAGAATTTTTGATACTAAAATCACTTGTAGCCGTCGCCGCAAGACCTCCATGGCGAGTGATAGTTGTTGAACTTTTATTCTATGGGAAGGTGGCAAACGAACTTGCGATTCACCTGATGGTAAGCGATTCGCCCATGTACATCTGCAACACCAGAGGTGATGCAGGTACGTTTCCGGCCTTTAAGGGTATTTGGAAGAGGGGAGGGAGGATTAGGGGGGGGGGGGGAGAGGTTCCTATCTTCAAACCCCAATTAATTACAAATATTATATAGGATATATTTCTACATCACTTAACTGTAACAGAAAATATATTTTTTGAATATAGATATTTACTTTCTACCAATATCTATTGCTTTAGTTGAGACAGACAAATAAAATACAAAACTTGGAACTAAAATTAAATGGTCGTATTCATAAATACTTAGTTTAATGGACGATTCACATTATTTCTAAAATCGGCCGTTCTAAATACAGGTGAAGCGCAAAGCTTATACAAAGTAGGAATGTGTTCGTAGGCGGAGCGGACTACGTCTATGCGCCAAGCTCCGCCTACAGGCGTATGCGCAGAATCATGTATAAATTTATAATTTATGATAGGGTATCGTTTGACGGAATGGTTGCAATACATTCAGTATCATGTACAGTAATGGCGTTACTTTTACTGTGTGAGTGTACGTAGGGTTTAAGTTTTATCATTCTTGAAATAATAAAAATCTAACGGAATAGAATACTTAGTAGGTGCTTATAGAACAGAACTGACCAACGACCCTATCTTATCTCGAGAGTTTCGTAAAGTCGACTTAAGGAAAAATCCGAAATCTTGTAAGCTAGTAGCCTCAGATTGGTGCTGGAATTACAATCTCAAGTATGCTTCACTTACAGTAAGGTCTTAGAATAATAACACCGGTAAACTGTCCTCGTGTGTAACTTTAATGTTTATTTAATATTGATTAGGGTTGATTTGTATAAGTTATTTGCGAAAAAATATCTATGTAGAATTTTATTCCACCGCCCTTATTAGATACTAAATTTTAAATGTTTTTGTGTAAAACTTTTTTTTGTTTTTTGTTTAAGCTAATTACTAAAAACATTTATTTCATAACTGGACTATCCATCCTATGGAAAAATACTAAGAAAACTTTGTACTTACTCTGAAAACGTCATCAAAAATTTCCACCTCCTCTTTTCTTAATAACCAAATGAGAAAAGTCTTGTAATTTTTGATTGATTTCAGAACCGGTGAAGTTATTGACAAAAAAGCGAAAAAAGGTTTTTATATAGTTAAACAATTATTTATTTCTATGTGCCAACTACTGGTGCGCGTGTGTAGATATGTTATTTTGTATAATTTGCCTACTTACACTAATATAGCTGCACGTCCGTAATGTCAATGCATAGGTTTTTTGCTGTAAATTAGAGCGGAGATGGAATAATTTCACACAGCATATGTTAAGTGCTAACTTTTTTTTATATTTTAAACTATAAAATTATTCCTCTACGCTGCCCCAGCCCCTGTTAGCAGACTTCACATTACCTCGATTTTTTTTACCAAGTTTTGTACCAAGCACGTGATGAATTCAGCACTTTAAATTGCAATCAACGATTTTCGTAAAGTCAGAAGCGATAATAAAACCAACTTCATGTATAAACCAGTGCCAACTCTGTGCCCAGTTAACTCGTGTACTATGTATACATTATGGTGTATCTACTGCGTGCAGCAATTCCCTTGGTCGCCTCTTACGACATCCAGGGAAGTGATGGTAGATTCTAACGCTGTCACCAGAAGCTGTAAACTGTAAGTTTAAACTAGGACACAATTAAGAACTTTGGCTTTATGTTTTTGGATGTATATTATTACGACCAACATACCTTATTTTCTCCTCATACAAGATATAAGACTGCAGGAAAAGTTTTAGTAAAGACTGTAGATATTGGTTATTAATTTCTATTGCTTTCATCTAGTTTCTTGGTTGAGGCCATAGAGCTAAAATACATGCAAGCCACAGAGTACATAATACTAATAGTACTAAGATATACATTTTAATTGCCTTAGTTTTAATTTCATATCATAGTACCTTATTAATTAATACAAGTAGCTGGGAGTTTGGTATGTTATTATTCAATTATGCAATCTTCGATATGTAAAATTTAAAAAACTGTTTTAAAATATGAATAACAGGCAAAACACAGACCTTGATATATATGATAGTTTCTAGCCCATACCATATAGTTTAAATTAAAAAAAACATATTTTCTAATAGGTTAATTTCTAAATAAAACCACAGTAAGTAATTACACTATATTTATTTTTCATGGTACAATATTAACTAAAGTGAGCAACGATTTACATATAATTCTTAGATTAATCTAATCTTTTTTAGATTACAACTAATTACTACTACTACAATTTTCTATGTACAAATAAAAATATTACAATGTACTGGTCTATTCAAGAGATCCAACGACGTTATTTCATAATACATGTAGTAGTTTAATAAATAACAAAAAGTTTATTCTATATACATGTCATACCTAATCTACGTTACTAAGAAAAAATTATCAAATGTTAAGGCACGTTTATTTATTTTTTAAATTTACATGTCCAGTTTCGTTATTTAACTTACCTATATATTTTTATATTATATCATAATAACTATGGAACCTTTATCAAAAATATAGGTTAAACTAAGAAAAAATTCATATTTAAAATTTATGATTATAATCGAAGATGAAGCGGAAAACGTAAGATATAAATAAAACAAATTTTATTTTACTCTCAGCAAACTTTGGACTATTATATTATTTTGATTATACCTTAAATAACAATTTTTACAAAGCGAATTTAGTTCGAATAAAAATCTTTGTGTCTAGAGTCTACGTGAGTAGCACGTATTTTTTAAAACATGATAGAAATACTTGTGCCTGTTTTCAACCAAATTGTTACTTGGAAAATTAACGTCTGCATAATGTCATAAATTGCACACTGACTGAAAAAAAATAAGTAAATGATTTTTTTAAGCCTAAACACTTCGTAGCGAGTACAACACTTCGTAGTAAACGATTTTTCTAACATTAGCGGTTGCGAATTTATCTGCTTATCGTTAGTGAAAACGTGCATTATCTCATATCTGATACCGTTTAACACCAGTTTTTTTACTGTTACTTCATTCCACTGAGTTTTGTTGCATGTTAAATTGGCGGAATGAAGAAGATAGCAATATTGACCTATTATAATAATCCTGGCTAAACCAAAACACATGCAATATCATCAAGTGGTTAAGTTAATACTCGTCTAGGGATTCACCCGCAACTTTCTCTAAGTTATTTCACGGCTTTTCCAGGATAAACAGTAGTCTATTAGACAAGATCCCAGGGTTTAACTTATCTCCATATCAAGTATCATCGAAATCGGCTAAGTGGTTTGAATGAAAATGTAATAGATAGAGTCGTTCAGACTACTTTCGCTTTATAATAAGCAAAGTATAAAAAGTAAAGTAAAGTAACCATGGTAGTATGGATTGACATTTGAAATTTTTGGTCCTTCACGCTGCTTTGAAATTCCACCACGAGACATTTTGGTAATGTAGCATGGTCGCGTGTTCATGCCGTCATGGAGCATTGTCCTTTGCTGCTAATGCTTGAACTATACATCGCAAACGAGCCAAGCTGTTCAGGCCGCAGGAGCTGGAATCTCCTAGAACAAATGAGATTTGCTGTTATTTCTTTCCGAGTATATGATAGCTGGAATACATCTACACATTTATTTTAATCACTTCAACCCACTTTTCACCAGAATTATTTGGAACAACGTGAGAGCCTTTCGCCGTCTTAAGATTTTCCGGCGTTTTCAGGAAGCAACCTTTAGTGAACACACCAACGATAAAACTCGTACATAAGTTTCGAAAAAGTCATCGGTACGAGCCTTCCTAACAGTGAATCAAAGTCTGATCTCCTGTTTCAGTGACAGAATCCCTAAACACTGCGATATCATGGCATAAGATTTGATACCATTATCAAACTGAACTAAAAAAGTCTTCTGCTGTAAATTATCTCTCTTAAGGAGGGAACTCCTCTCCTATTCGCCGTAATCACTACACTTGACAGGAGATTTAGCGATCGTAGCACCAGACGCCTTTCACCTTAAACACCGCTGCTTGTCACAGATCTGTGTTTTTGTAAGGGTCCAGACGATTATATCCAATTCAAAATCGCGGTTCCGCCATTTTTCGGAAGACTTGAGATTTTGCACTCGTTTTCCTCAGACGTTATTGTAAACTCATATCTTGGCACTTGAATATGTGCTACTTGCCGATTTTGATCACGACCAATTCCCAAATACTATCGGCAGTTGTCACCTGAGTAGGATATTTTTTACCCTTATGCACCTTCTCGTCTACGATATGACACTGAATGCGATACGATTAGGAGAACGGTCAGGCGCAGTGACACGGGACCAAAAATTATTGGCAGAGGGATTAGAGTGAGCTGAAATTTTATACCCTAAAAGCTTACCATTAAGGAAAGGTCTTTCGCGATCCGCCTTGCTCTCTCGAGATTCGCTATGTGGCCGGGATGACGTCACAGGCTCTACGTAGGTTTTGCAGCTTTCCGACTCCAACTACGAATAATGGAAGGAAAAGTAGACGTAAATAAATAGCCACAGTATGAACATGAACAAGAAAGATTTCAAGATTATTTGAAAAGGTATTTTTTAGTGAACATTGCATAAAGTTGAGGTGTGTATGTACGTAAATTTACTTTTATATCATTTTACATAATATTCATATTATAAATATATTGATATCTCAGCCACGCTATTCAAATGGTTAGGGGATCTGACTCCACATCAGGAGATCTGAGTTCGATCCCATATGTGGAGGCCACATAAGAAATATTTGTACCGTTTTAAGGACAGACACAGGATCATCACCTGTGAAATAAGTGAAATACAAAAATATTTTTTTTCTTTTATATTTTTATCAAATGTTAGTCATTCCGTAATAATTATTATTAAATAATTAAAAAAAACAAAACTGTAGGAGTTTTTCTGAACTGCTTTTTAAAAATTGTACTTTGCTACATTTTTTTTAATATTTAATTATATAATCAAATTACCTAGACATTATACGATTTTGAAAGAAACAAATTTATCGTATATTATTTAAATGGACTTAAATTATAAGCCTGTAAATAATCACAGCTAGGTTAAAAATCTGAGAGGGTTTTGGAGCCGGAAAGGATCCGCCACTCTGCTCTAGTGCGCTGGCGGACTTCACATGTGTTCGAAATAATATTTTTTTATTATTTCACAGACATGTAGGTTTCCTCACGATGTTTTCTTTCACAGCCGATCACGTGGTAAATTCAGCACTTAAAATTGCTATTAGTAATTTTAGTGGTGTCAGCACCGGGGATCGAACCCAGTACACTCGTGGTCTATGTAACTAAAGCGAGCACCTTGTCTACTAGGCGACCCTTTTGATGAATTGAATGAATGTATATACAACAAATATTATATATATATTTATTTTTAGACACTTTTTTTTAGTAATTACAAATATTCTTACAATAGTGAAAAGAAGAAGGCATGGCTGGATGGGTTAGCGACAAAAGCTAATCATAGAAAAATGTCTGCGACCATTGAGGATGTAAAGGATGCAAGAAAGGATTACAAAACGTTGAAAGCGTTGGTAAAAGAGGTTGTTAGGAGAAGAAAAAAAGAGAATAAGGAAGAATTTGATAGGCGCCTTTCTGATAACTTCCGTTTGAACATAAAAATTTTCTGGAAATCGATTAGTTTAGCCCAAGGAAAGTCATAAATTTCAGAGCTTTCTAAAATTAGAAGTCAGGATGGTAATATTATAAAAGGAGAAGAATGTGTACTAAAGAGATGGAAGGAATATTTTGAAAGCTATGCTTGGTATCTGTGCGCGATGGAATCTGCAACGACGATATCCGTAGCAGAACTACGATAACCACTAGACAGTAACAACTAGAAGAAAACAGCAATGCACGGGGCCCTTCGTGACAATCGCCAAAAGACATTATGCCACGAACTGCGAGAAAAATCATATTAGACAATCAGAAAATCATGACATTGTCTTGCTGACCCAATACGCCCTAAAAAAAGTCACCGCAATGTGCTCTCTACAGATGAAAACTACAACAAGCACAATGATAAAGTGTATGCTTACAGCTCTAAAGAAGAAGAAGAAACTTTGGGAATGGTTTGCTCGAAATGTTACTCTAACATTGAGTCTTTCAAGAAGTCTTTAGAGCTAGGTGGATAATTTCCCCATGTAGACAGTGCGTAAATACATATATTCATGGCCAGAGAGATTAAAGGTCTGTCTCAATGCCAAAGGCAGCAACTTCGTATGAAACTTTAATTAACGGCAAGGAGTTTTATTTATAATTATACAGTCAATTTAAAAAAAATATGTATGGTTTTTAATGTGTAAGAGATCTTATTGACGCACGTGTTAAAGAATATCAGAATTAAGGAGTAGTTCAAAAAATAATCGAATAAAGTTTCCCATTAAATTATATTTATCTATCTATCATATCATATCTATCTATCATCTATTTAAATTATTACGACATTGTTAATTTTCAGCCAAAAAATGCATTAATACAATAATAGATAATAGACAAATCAGTGGAAAGAGTCCTCCACTTCCGAACCCTCATCAAAAGAGCTGTGTTGATCCCATTAGCCGCTTGTCAAGCAGCTATTGAAAATCCTCGTTGGATTAAGTGAATTAAAAATAAAGAAGTTAGGATTACAGAAAATAAATTCTCTTCTTTAACGTGATAGGTACCGATGTATTTATTTACTTGTTGAAATACTTTAGAATTTTTATTTATATTTAAATGTCGTTTAAATAATTAAATTTTTGTCTACGCATAAGGAGTTCACTATATTTGGAGGGCTTATAGTGATGTACTTGGCTCTGGAATGAATTGTAAGTCTATCGAGGTAGCTCTCATCTCTACGGTGATAAATTCTAAATATGATGGACAGTGGTGAGAATCACCGTATAGATATCTACTATTATTTAATCAGAGTATTTTAGTTCACTGCTAAACATAGGCCTCTCCAAAAAAATCGTCGTCAAAAACCAGCATACATATTTTACTTGGAACGTTTGTCTATAATCAGCACGCCAGGTAAGCGGAGTGGCGGTAACCGGGCACTGGAGACGTCTGCTCCCCATCACACGTCTGTGGGATTTGAGTTAGCCAAATCGGCTTGATTTACCGCCATCAATCCGCCGCCAGAGCCTAGTTTGTTAACAAGCAGGTCTGAAATAGGTATGAATATAGAATATTTGTCCAAATGTTCTCTATTAGTAGCCGTGGGGTAGCGTCATAAGAATCTCCCCCTTAGTCAAAATTAGTCAAATTTTGTTTAAAGTCAAATCTCATGTAATCTCTCATCAATAGTCATTATCGGGAGCAACATGCGTGCTTAAATATAATCATGTAATCTCATTCCCAAACTCGCAAGTTTAATCTATGCGATTAAGACCAGCGCTCGTAAGTACAGAGCTTAACCTAATACGTCGTAGAGATCGATCGATACCATTAAATAGGTTTATTGGGCGACAGACGGTAAAGCTTCATGTTCTAATCTGATTGGAAAACAAAACAAAAAGAATGGCAGTGAACGCAGAAAGGGCTGCCAAGACGTCACTTTCTGTCTAGTTCGCATAGATAATTGATATATAGTAACAAGTTTGGTTTAAAAAAAAAGCGATTTTATTCTATTTAATGTTAATTTTGATCATTTCTACAGAGCCGTGTCAGCACAAGAGAAATTAGATAAAATAAATATACTTTTACGGACTTATTTGCGGACCACAAGTGTCCTCGACACTTGTGGTCCGCAAATCCACAGTGGAACAGCGTCTCTTCCTAGCTCCAAAACCCTCTAAAATATTCAGAAGAGCCCTCGAAGTAGTAGGACATTTACAGTCTGCGACTTTACTTTGATTTACCACTTAACCACTGTTGGGGACTGGACTTAAGGTTACAGGTACTACGCTGGTTACACACGTAGATTGGTAATATTGTACCCAGTGCCGGTACCCTCGCACAGGAGAGAGAGATGCAGCTCCCAATTAATTAGTCTATGGGATTATGGTTCGGCATATTCGGATGAGTTTTCTGCCATCAGTCGGTTGCCAGAGTCTAAGACGTTAGTTACATCACATTTGGAGAAAATGTTAGTATATTCCCTCTTACTCCCTTTTTTTATTAAGTAACATGAAGTTATCTCAAGCAGAATGTTTGCAAATAAGAAATTGCGAGATCCGACTAATTAATATCCAAATTTGTCAATTAAATATTTGTTTTAAAAATTAAGGATAGACCAAAACATGATTGTATTTAGACATTAAGTATGTATGTATATGTTCACGCCTTGTTCCCAACGGGGTAGGCAGTGACAATCTTCTTCCACTTGCTACGGTCCTGGAATACTTCTTTGGCTTCTTCCACTTTTATCAATCTTCGCATGCATGCTCGTTGGTTTAGAGTACTCTTGAATTATTTATTAGTTAAGGATTATAATATTCTCTAAATCCATCCTCAAATATACTTGGGTACCAAACAGGCGAAACAACGACTGTCCGATTGCGCAAAAGCCTAACAAAAAACCGAACATACTCGGAAATCCCAAAAACAAATATTGACAAGTCTCTACGAAGGTCTTTTCCTTCGTTCTCTCTTCCTTTATTTATTTCTTTCCTTTTTTTACCTTTACCAAATTACCCAATACGAGGGCTGTTTAGGACGACATAAGAAATGACTTTTGTAAAAATCGTTACTTATTGCACATCCACTGCTAAAGATGAAAATAAAATATAAAATTTTTGCTTTCTCTTTTTTTATGGGAAAGAGGCCAGACGAGCAAGCCGCTCACCTGATGGTAAGTGATTACCATCGCCCAAGAAAATTAGCCTCCGGTTTCGTCACTCGCCGAACGAAACGTAGAAGCACAATATTCTCTTCCTCTACTTCTCGCACGTATTCTGCGAGGCCGTGCATGCTGCCGTATACTACCCAGGCCGATCCGTCCCATTCGAGCAGCAGCAAAAGCCCCCGCTTTGCTCTTGTGGATATCGACATTTCTTAAATGTGTATTTTAAGGGAAGAAAGGTGGCGGTATGTAACTGCAGCATCCCGTCAGTCCGGAATGATCAAATACAAAATCTTGTGAGCCACAAGTATTCCATTCCAGATCTATAAGTACGGAGACAGTTTAGAAGTAGCAGCTCCTAGAGTACAAGTGAAAATCGGGGAAGTTTTAAATAAAATAAATACAAAGATCAGATCCATTGCACCGATTTTTATATGATTTTTTAGATACCTATGTTTCTCATGATGAAGATGAAGGATACAGGCTCAAACTTTTTAATATTTTCTTATAAAATTGTAATAAAACTCGCAATACTTAGATAAATTAATTAATTTATGTTAAAAAAATAGTAATTTCTTTAAATTTTCAGGCAATCTATCATATATTTGAACAGATATACCGTAAAGGTTTTGGCTAAAAGCGCAGTTCTAGATCAAGGCACTAAAAGTCTATCTGGATATTGCGTATTAATGTTTAATTTATCTCTATTTTTACAAATGAATCATACATATTTTTATTTAGATAAGAGCCTGTTGCATCGTGTGCACGTACACGAAATTCTTATCTCTCTAGAGGAAGAGTATGAGAAAAAGAGAGAAAGACAGAAAAAGACTCTCTCTTTTTCTCATACTCTTCCATTCTGTATCTATAAATAAAATAATGCCGTTATACAAGCATTGTGACTGAGTATAATTCCATCTAATCACGGCAACCCTAGCATCGTTGGACGCCAATTAAAATAATTTAATCGGCCGCCCTTCGCTGCGACATCGGGCTTATTTCTGTGTAATTCTATTTCGATGCGCGCGCGCACGTGTAGCGATAAATAATCCGCGGACGTGTATTAATGACGATTTAACCTAGCGACATGCACGGCTTTCCGCACCGACTGACGTATAAAATCGAAGCATCAATGATTATACGTTTCTAGTTTTTAATAGGAATTTTAAGCCATGGTAATCTACCTCAATGTAACCCTTCAAGACGCCAGCTTCCCTCAAACGAACCCATTTTGGTGAGCTGGGTGATCCCAATTTTCCAGGGGCTTTTATTACAGGGAACGAGCGTCCAGGTCATTCCACCATGGTACCATTGTCCTGGTAATCTACGTTGAGAAAGGGAGTGATGAAAGCCAAGTGGATGGAGGTTGAATTATGGGCTAACTAGGTAGTAGATACAATCACAGTAATTATTTATTCAGTCGTTACTCTGTGTGAATATGATTCATGTTCAATGAAAAATATAATTTTATTGTCATATGTTTAGTTTTGCTTCTTAGTTGAAACATGCGAGGTTAATGAAGTTTCAAAGTTCTGTTCAAGTACCGTCTCGGTTCAAACAGTCTTATCTCCCTAAAGCAGGCAACGTCATTTCGCTCGGTTCTGCACGCAGTTAAACATGCGTATACGGTACACACTTATGAATCGTAAGTAGTGTACCAAGTAATATTAAGTTTCAATATACAGCTTACTGACGTAGAGTTCTTTAAATGGATTTTTTAATGTGAAAATGTTATGGCTCTCCTAGCTTAAATATTCCTATTTGTTTTTGTTTACTTTTGGTATACAATAAAGCGTATTAGTTTATTAGGTATAAGGGAAATATACCATTTTTCTCCTAATGTCACCTTTTACTGTACGCGGTGCAGCCTGCTGATTAATGAACGAGGCTCTGGCGATGATTGCAAAAAATCTATCCGACTATGCCGAACCCAAATCCTGGGCTAGATAGGCTAGACATCTTTAGTGCGAGAGTACCGACACAGCGCCGCATGCCCAGAATAGTGATATTTGTTAGCGCTATTATCATAGGACCTATATTCAGTAGTGAACTTACACAAGCTGATAAAGAAGAAGTCAATGATATTGCTAGATGACATACAATATGCGGGGTATTTTAGGATAGGTTTGAAACAAGTTCTGATTGATACACATAACACAAGTGGACTCTTATTACTTGTGTATATATTATGCAATAACATGTATATTCAATTACACTTTGTCAAGAGTAAACAGAAAAGATCGCAACTAACATAAATGTCTTTTATAATATATACGATGTTGACATATGAAGCGTGTCCATGCGACTGCGATATCAGATGCAAATCGCAACGGCGCGTGACGGACGCGCGCTCTGAAATAGATGCGCCGTGAATCGCCGCGACATGACCGCCTACAGGCAAATTTTGCTTTGTTGAATAATCCTTATAGTAGATGAATATTAACTAGAAAAATAACGAAATTCATCGAATATGTTGTAGACTACCATCTATTAATTGTAGAATATCATAGGAACGAGCCCGCCAAACCGCACTGGAGCAGCGTGTCGGGCCCTTACCAGCTCCTAAAACCCTATCTGATACTCGTATTTGAGAAGGAGGCCTTTGCCCAGCTGTGGGCACTTACAGGCTGCTACTTCACGAAAATATTACATCTAATTCTGTAATATGGAGGCGAAATAGTGTATAAAGCCTGCGTTATTTACAATATATTTCGACTCGTTTTAAAAATAAACAATTAATTTCTTCATATATCAATTTCCCTACAAAGTAGCTGATATTTATTGATTAGACTAGTGAGTTTATTTAGACGTTAGGAGCAGCACTTTTCAAGTCAGTCTATTTCTACAGGTATAGTTTTTTCAGATTGAAACGGTTTTCCGGAAGAGCGGAGTAGCGGAAAGAGTAAATGTTATTCACTCTTTCCGCTAATTCCGTTATACTATACAGTATGACAGGTAAGGATTTGAAATTATCAAATCTTTATCATGCCACAAGAGAAAATTTGGTTTTATAAAAGCAAACATCATATATGTGTCGATGACTTACAGGTTTATCAGTTTTTTGTATAAAGACATTCACGTCCGTCACCCATAGAGGTAGTCATCAGATTACGGAATATGGGTGGTGAGACACGTCGTCGGGTTTAACTCCTGGAGATTGCCAAGAACTTTTAAGGTTTTTCCCTTAGTCGCTTCTTTTCATGCCACCACACGGCAATTTGGTTTGGCAAAGCGTAATATGATAGCAAAAACCAATAATATGTAAGAAGGTTACACTGATTGTTACTTTTTGTAGTTGTTTGTTAGTTTTTTTTTTCAGATTAGATTTTAAGACATATCGACCGTATTTCAGCAAAACTTCCAACAAATTCGCCAGGACAAATCATTAAAGGTTTGCCTAGATTTCGATTGCCAGGGTATTGCACTCACCGACCTGCTTGCTCAGTGTGGTGAGTATGGGTAAATATTCCAAGAAATATGTGCCCGCTTTTGCTGGCGCTTTCATGGATAGCAGCATATTGCAACTACCTTACACTATAACAAGGGTTGACTGGTAGAGAATGCCAGTTGGCATTAAGTCCGCCCATTGTAACCTTAAGCTTAAGGCTAACAATAAAGAATAAATAAATAAATAAATATTAAAATAGGCGGACGTAGTAGTACTTGAAAATGTTATAAACCAAATCTACTAGTTCCGAGAGTTTACTTAATCATCTTATTATATTTTATTCTTCTAAAAACGCCTTCTTCTTCTTGATAGACCACTGTACATATCCCACTAACAATGGGATGATATTATGAGTTGTGTAGCAGATCACAAATACCAGTAAAGTATAATTTATAGTGCAAAAAAATAAAAGTAATTGATATTTCAAAATAGGCCAATATTTCTTACACGTCTTGCTCATTACTCGTGTTTTATTCACATTACATCGTTCTTTTTTTAATGTAGATTTTGGAAAAGATTTATACATGTAAAGTTTTGTATACTTTAAGTATGTGATTTCAAAGTCAAACATTTAATTAAATACTTACGACAGCGGCGGCTCGTAGAGCAGCCTGTAGCCTTTCGATATGCTGGATGGCAGCGCGAAGGATTTCCAATTTAGGAAGTCGCCCACTTCCAGCCCGGGCACGTATTCGAAGTTCTTCGAAGGCAGCATTAACCTGAAATTATTATGAAATTATAGGTCCTCGTGGTACATTTGTCGTATATACTTAAGTTTGTTTATATATGGCATCTAATAACAAGAATACGATTATACGATTATTATAACAAAATAAGGCCACTTACAAATTTCTACAAAAATTAACGATTTGAATATTCCGTATTTCAGTTCAGATGATTGATTTGCAGTAATAGACTATTTAAAAGCTGATAACGATAATGGTCCCGGTTAATTTCGGCGACGGCGGCAGCTTCCGAATACTAACGACAGTTGTCGACTGCTCAATGTATATTAAAGTGCCGCAATTGTATGCGTAAACAAAGAGGCATAATATAAAAACTATTTTACACATAACATTATAGATTAACAAACGATGCAATCTTGTTTTCTTTGTCGTTTCATCGTAGAGCAAATAATATTAAAAAGAAATGCAATAGAGTAGATTATGGTTAATGTGGTTGTTTCTTAGGTCCTTTGGATATTTATTTGTGTTTAACTTTACATTTAGATTTATTTGGCATTTTTTCAGAGGAGTGCCAGAACTCTCACGGAGATTTATTTAAAATGCTTAACTGAAACCTTTTTAAAAAAGAGCTCATTACTAACAGTGGTATTAAATGTTTCTTACTTTATTGTAAATCTTAATTTTTACGATATAGTAAGGAACATGTAGGTGTAAAGGAAAATGTAAGAATGTTTTCATACTATGATTAGTTGTGATCTAAATATTTTGTAGTCATTTCAGTACTTCCCGGTCATCACGGAGCATACTCTTTCAAAGTATGTAGAGTTGCCCACTAAATGAGAACTTTCATAGAAATTATTTCCGTGTTCCCCTCTAGCAAAACACTTATATAAAATTAGCCGGTCTTATTAGCGACGCCTCATTTGACACAACCGGCCCGATTCGTGCGGACACATGGACGGCATCACATAAAAAATGTTATGACGTACATAAAATATGAAAAATGTTATTTTGCTCTGGCCCTTAAAAAAATTTCAGTAGATGACATAATTCTTTTATCAGTCATTAATAATTCAAAAAAATGTGAAAATAAACTTACTAGTGTGAGTAAACTTTCTGAAGCATTAATATGTGATACAGAATAATATAACTTTATCAGGCTATAAAAGTCCTAGACAAAGGCCCTTTCATGAAAGCACTAATTAAAGCCTGCATGCCTTGCATGGAAGTTTTGCCCCTTCTCTCCAAGTTGGAGCGTTCGAGCGGGTCGGTGAATGCAGTGACGGTAAAAAGTAGTTAAAATGTAGATGTTACGTTGAACTAAATGATAACGTTTGATTTTATTTTAGAATGACTCAACGCTAAGCCTCCTTGATGTTTAAAGATATGATATACAACTTTGACAAAAAGAGGAAGAGCAGAGAGAGTTATGAGCAGGTAAAATCAGGATAACCGCCAGTCTTGAATGCCTGTCAACAAAACTCTACAGTATTCTCCTCTTCGCAATTTTATAAGATTACTGCAATGCTTTCGCATATTACCGGAGACTCCCAACGAGGTATCTTAACTTCTCCCTTCAACTGATAGTCTCCATGCGGAGCCCCGTTATCTTTTAGCTATGTAAAAATAATTAGACTAACATCACTAATTGAGCACTAAATTATTTTTGCAAGGACTTAGCCCGTAATTACAGCTTCCAAGTTTTCACAAGTAGAAGCTTTTAATTAAGCTAGCATTGTATCAATTCCCTGATTATTTAACACATCTTCGAATTTTAAATCTACATTAAATATTGAATATAACATTTCCTGAATCTGACTTTGCATACATATCATAGAATATCATATCGGTAGTGTCTCTGTATTTATAAGTGTAAAGTACTAATCGAACCCCTGCCGTTTAGAATTGGTTAATATCTAAAATTTACTTCCACTTTCTAGATGAACATTACTTTGTGCATAACATTTTTGTTTTTCGATAGATATAGTCTCATGTACAAAGGATTTTTATAAATTAAGGGAACTAGCCTCCCACGACACACGCATACAAGTTGCGCGACAGATTTATGCCAGGCAATCATAATATTTAACGCTTCTAACAAAACGGTACAAGTATTTTGAAATAAAAATAAATTGTAGCGCTCTTTGAGGGACGCAATAAATTTATTTTTATGTGAAATTAAGATGTCTGCCATATATTCACGTGTTTATTGACGACGCGACAACTATTTATAACGTTAGGGACATTACATACTTGCGTCGTTTTTCTTAGTTATTGAAACATGTAGAGAAAAAAATTGTAATATAATCTTGGTATCATACCACGAGGAATAGGGCTTTATGATAATTAAAATTAGTCGATTCTGGGTATTGTAAATATTGTTATTTAATTCTATAAATAAAAAAAACAACACATACAAATTAGTTGTTTTAATAAAATAAAAAAATAAATGTAATATGTTTAATTAGTTGATATAATTAGTGAATGTAACTCGAACTTCAAATTACATGAAATTCTTGTTGTCATGAATAGGTAAGTCTTCTTGGCCTCTTATGTATTTTCCAGCTTCTAGACGTTTCGAAGAATTTTATGGAGGCTCTTATTGACTTGAGTATGTATGTCGGTACGACTAATTGATCAAAGAACTTTAATCGACGCTGAATACTCCTCTCTGCCAGTTTTTTCATCGTTCATCACGCTCATCAGTTATGTTCCCCTAAAACACGTGAATGCTTATGAAACTGGTGTTAGTCGTAAAGTATGTATTACTCATTCTGTATTATACTCTTGTACTCAGCTTATCAACCTCTGCAGTGAACGTGACATGGTTCCACAGGGATAGATAACAGCTTCCCATTGGTCCTCATGTGAAACTTCATATCTATCTAGATACCCATATATTCCAAAGAGTGTATGTGCCAATAAGTGGCGTGATGTATTATCCTTTCCTTATATATTTAATAACTAAATAATAAAAATATCGCTATGAGTTAAGTAGAATTATATTCAAAATTGTTTATCGTTAGCCTACTGAGTTATTATTATTATTAATAAGAATATTTGTAAATATACTACTGCATAGTATTTTTATTTATTGTATATATATACATTGTTCTACTTATTTATACATATATACATATTACATAAAATAAAATCAAAAATATAATAAGATTTTAAACCATTCATATCGCTGAGAGCCAAATCATTCACTAATACTTTCATTAACACGTTGTTTAATTCGACGCGTAATATTCTGTATGTTTGTACTAAAAGTATACTTCCTAAAGTCTAATGTTCATAAATACTCTTATATTACAGTAATGGGCGTATCAAAGAAGTTTTATACGACTTTATTTATTAATGTTCATTGGATCATATAGTGGGTATATTTTATTTAGTTAAAGTATTAGTAAAAGTAAAAGAAGTACTTAATAGATTAAACTTATTTAGTTAAAGTAAAACGATATTTATTCAAAAATCTTAGTCTTTCCTAGTCATAGAAAATAATTAAATATTACTGACGTAAAAGTATCTATAATAAATCTTTTACAATAAACAATACTTTAACTGTATTTTATAACTGTTTCTACAACGGGTTTTCCAGTTTTAAGAGGATTTATTTATTTCCGATTTCCTGAAGGAAAATACGGTGCTTTGATCACAATGATACTTGTACTTGTTAAGTACAAGTCCACAACATGGGCCCACTCCACAAAGATTGCTACAAAGCACGGTCCTTTTTTTCTTCGCGGTGAACCACCTAACGGAGGCAATGGCAGCATAGGCTTGCATCTAACAAAACTGCGGCCACTTTCGCTCACATACGCGACCCTTAAGAGCCAATAAAGGAAATTTTATATTTCGTTTATTATGTAAGAAGCTTAAGATTGATTTGCCGCCATTTCACTTGTTATTTTTTACCGGGATTATGCAATTAAGTTATGTATAACGTAGGGCGTTGAATAAAATAAAGTCAGGAAACTTCAGTCATTTTTAAGACGCAAAAGCTAAGCATTAGACGTATGTTTGTATATAATAATATCGACAGGTATACTAATAATTCCTCAGATCACAAAAAATGGGGGGGACCTCGAGTTGTTAAGGTGAAATCCCAAAAGGAAACAAAAAATATTGTCGAGCGAAATGAAGATTCCCGAACGAATTATTAAACAAAATCTGTAGATAAGTGCTTACCATCTATACACAGAATATGCCCTAAATCAGTCCAGTACAACTTAAGAGAGAGAATCGATCAAAACGTTTGCTATGTTCACACAAAGTTTGCACGTGCGTAATTTCAATGTGGAACAGAACTTAGGAACAGAGTGAAAGTACACGATTTCATAGAGAAATATGAAAATAAACGTGCTCGTAAGATAATCATCATCGTAATTACAGCCACATACATTCAAATTATTAAAGTAAAGTAAAAAATTTATTAGTTTTTACACTCGATACTTTGAGTAGTTATTCTAAACTAGCAAAGTTACTTAAGGCCGCATCGCATGCGCAAGTAATTTGCTTTGACAGATTCGTCCCTCCGGACTTAAAACGAGCACTTTAGAGGCAATTAAGAGTGCGGTAACCTGTCAAAGCGGCACTCAATGTCTAATAGCTCGCGTCTATTATTAAGTGATCTGTGATGAAGAATAGATAGAAAGAAGAATTATGAAATAACCAAAGTCATATTAGTGGCATAATAAAAAACAGAATTAAAATAGTCACAATCGATACAAACATGTAACTAATTTAATTCTGCTATGATGGTTATGATGTCTGCAATGGTGTTAGTGGTGTAGTCACATTAGCTTCTACAATGTCTGCTTTCTCTGTATACCTATTCTGTGATTGGAAAATTCAATTGATTGGAGATTGCCATTTTTGTTTTGATTTCATCAGTCCAGCATTCTCAAATGTCATTTTACTATCGATATTTTAACAAGCGTTTAATCAATCGGAATTGCAGTTCCAATATGAAGCTATAAATTATTCAAGGACGTGGTGTGAGAAGTAATATACAATGGTCGTTTATTTTAAACATGATCTGCTGTCAATTTCAGTGAGCTAATTTGGTCTAAAAGTTTCACTTTAAACGTCAAACTCCACGAGACCGGTATTAATGTTAAAAGGAGTACTAATCCTGTGTAGAGGTATAAATAAAATCACGCTGTACCAGAATCACGTTCCTGAGATTACGGGATTTACGGACACGCCGGGACGCATCCGGGATCATCTGAGAGTTTTGTGGCGAGAATTTTAAAGATTTTATTTGTAATAGGTTTTATTGCTTTCGTAAAGAACGGTAGCAGCGATATCATTTTTCATTTTCTTTAAAAATGCTAGCACGTTATATTCTCTGCTATTTTCTCTGCTATCTTGCTTTATTATGTATATATGTATATAAGAATGTACGCCGGTTACCCAAAGGGTTAGACAGAGATCACCTTAACAGGCTGTAAATAATCCATTGCAGGACATAGTTCTCTCCCATAAGGAGGATTTGCCATATTTGCCACGCTTGGCAATCGCAATTCCAGACAACTCACTTTAGATGCTGCAGCCCATCATTGGTCTACTTAATTTAGGTTTGATATTTTTCGAGATGGTTATCCCGCCATCTGTCATTAGTCTGTAGGCTTTTCCCTTAGTGCCTCTTACGACAGTCACGGAAGAAAATTAAGAGTAGTTTCTTATGACCACACGGTATAGATTACGGCATGTATCACACGGCACGACTCAGTGTAGCCTAATACCTAATGGGATTCCGAAACCCGAATTACGTGTTTCCGGCAAATAAAACGTAACGGGAGGGCAGCAAGTATGATATCCATGCCATGAGAATTTTCAGGATTGTCCCTTAGCCGTCTCTAACAACATCCACGGGAAGTAAATCAGTTTCCTCAGATTTTTACGCCGCTATCAGACGGCTTTATTTAAATGTCTTTAAATTTAAAATTATTTGAAATATTGTACACATTAGGTATAATCTCTAAATATTATACCTAATAAGACTCTACATGCTAATCTAAAAATAAAAAGTATGGATTAATATAAAAACACAAATCGTGCACCGAATAGTTTTAAAAGAGTAAACGTTATTTTTTGCATGGCGGCACTCGGTTACAAACGTTTGAATTCATCATACATTTGTATGATAGCGTATTTACGCTAGGACCAAACGGCCTACCAACTAGACTATTGGGTAGTCAATAATTGTGAATATTCAATATACGCACTTCCTCGTCAAGAGTCTGTGTATGTTCCGTGTGGAATTTTTCTGCCATCTGTAGGAAGCCACAAGATTCTCTAGACAAAAGGCGCATCAGGAATTATTAATAAGCAAAACACCTACAAATTGTGGTCTATCTAAACACTGAATAACATTATGCTTTTTTTACGTTACAAGAACGAGAAAACTTGTCTACAATTTGATTACATCGGACACGTGATATGTGAAGATACAATCTGCACCGACACGAGGAAATGCGCCAGAAATATTCTGTATATAGTAGTCGTTTTTGTTAAGGAGTATTATTTTAAACACAGTACCACGTAATGGTAAGAGAACAAAGCTTTTTCTATAGCATCGTGGAGTAGAAATAATACCGGAATATATTACGAATGTAACTTTAGTCTTGCAAAATCAGTATAAGATTAAATATCTTTTGTTTTACGATTGCAAAAACATATTTGTAAATATTTAAAAAAAAATATGTTAAATTTATCGTCCTTGTTGTCTATTAAAGTGCATTATTTTACTTATTTCAAATCGGACTATTAATTAATTTTATTTCGCCTGGTAGTCGGACGAATAAGTTAGTTTTATTCGTTCGATTAATATTTTCGATAAATGCTTGTATTTTAGGTATCCATTTTTTTTTTCGTTTAACTAGTTATTGATTTAGATTCATCCGATTTTCGGACGATTAGTAACAGCCAATAATGCTAAAGTGCTTTCTTTTTCAGCATCCTATTTTCAGACGAATATTTATTTTCTATCCATCCGATTTAGCAACACTTTTTAAATTTTTAATTTAATAATTCAATAATACAATTTAGATTAATTTAATTGAATAAATTGATTAGACTATTGCGGTTACCCCACACAAGATGCCTCTTCGCCGGTATCTTCGAGGGCGTACTACCCCAGTCGAGCCAGGCCAATCAGGCAGCAATAAAAGCAGCCGCTTGGCTCTAACACGTATAAAAAGTGAGGCGTGAGTTCCATGTCATATCAAAATTGAAGAATTCAGTCAACACTACTTAAGTGTTAATAATATCGATAAATTTAAAAAAAGTTAAAAAACCTATTCTCCTCAGTTTCATAACTTTTTTCCAAAGCTTTTATTTAATGGATCATCTTGATTCGGAAGGACAAACCTCTAACAAATTGATAAACAGTAATCGGCATGGCTTCAACATCCGGATAGTACCGGCAGTTGTTAACCACGCAGGGCATATTTGAAATTAATAGTATCAAATGAATATAAATACTTTTTAAATGTAAATTTAACAATATATTGGTAACCAAAGAGAGATTAAAGGCTATTTCCTCAGATCTTTGTAGTCCATATATTGGTCTTTATCAGAAAAAGGTATCAGGGGCAAACAAAACTATCACGGGCATATTTTGAACCATAAAAGGAAGATCATTTATATAGACCAAGAAAATTAATAGACTAAGTATCGGTCCCTGAGGGAGACCAATTGCTCTCGACTTGAGAAATAAAGACGAGTGAGTGACCTTACGGTTACGCATATTTTTGATTTATTACACTCAAACTCTAAAAAGGATTGCTAAATCGGATGGATAGAAAACAGGGAATCCCAGATACATGAGCTACAGCAGGGCTTAATGATCTTTTGTAAACTACATTTCTAATTGAACGTATCCTAATGATTATACGTTAAAAAGAATTGAGAAAAATGTAGAAATCGAAGTAGTTGTACGAAACGTTTCGAAATTCTATCGGAAAATAAGAATAAGGAAATATTAAATCATATGAAGTCGTTGTATCGTGACGTTCTCCCACTGCTCTAGGAAAGTTCTTCTCTTATTTTTAATAAGGTTTTGATAAGCTGGTTAGTAGACTTCACATGTCTCCAATACATACATGTTTTTAATATATACATATTTTTATTATTGCATGGACCATGTTAACTCTTCTGTAGTAACGATTCAATCAATATTCAGACGTTTTAATTGTTTATTTCATTTAATTTGAAGCGGCAATTTGTTAAATTACTCAAACATTGAAAAATTCGAATACTTTTTAAAATGGGTCAATAAAAGCCTTGAAAGAAAATTGTAGGTTTTTTAATTGTTTTTCATTATCATGGAAAACCAACATATGGTGCAATTATTCAATTTCAAGTTTTTTTTGAGGTTATTCGATATTACTTTGGGGTACTCGAATAGAGTACAACCAATCGAATAGTTTTTTTAACTGCCTATTCAATTTCATTGCAGAACATAGGCCTCTCAAAGAAAGCACCACCAAAAGCCAGAACGTATTTCTTGAAAGGTTCACCAATACTCACCACGTTGGATATAAGTGAAGTCACTCACAGAAGTGATGATGCTCACCTTAGTAGCTTGCGCAATTTAAGTTCGACAGATTCGGATGAATTTTCCGCCATCATTTTGTGGCCAGAGTCCCGTAGTTGGGTTGAAAAACAGTGACCTCCTTTTTCAACCCAATCCAATAAAAAAAGAGTATTACAAAACCGGGGAACTTAAAATATTTTGTTTTCCCCCAATTAGGACTATAAGTATGTGGCAAGTCTTAGTGTGTAAATGCCAAAACACATTTTAATACGTGCTAAGGCCAAGCGGTGGCTGTTCGAATGGGCCGGCTCGACCGGGGTTAATTCCGACGTGAAGTAGAGGCAACTGGCGCTTCTGCATTTCGTTCGGTGAATGAGGTATCCGGAGTCCACTTCCCCCTTCCACCTCTCCTCTTTCCCTCTCCCAAAATATCTTTGAAGGCCGGCAACGCACCTGTAACTCCTCTGGTGCTGCAGATGTGCTGGGCGACGGTACTCTCTTATCATCGGGTCATCCCCATTTCCCATCAAAAAACCACTACATGGATCGGACACTCGAGTTCCTAGCGCACCTCGCAAGGGGGTGAGGTTGCTACACCGTAGTTATATAGAAATTCGTTATCTCTTCCTACCCCTATGGGTGACAGGTGATAATGCTTATGTGTACAAATCCAAATTTATGAAACTCCAATTTTACTTCTTGATTTCGAGATTACATAAAAGCTAAATGTGAGGTTTATTTGGCACTAGTAGAGCCTCTATACCATAGACCTAGTATTTTTACGCCTCTATGCTCTACACAGTCTAGCAAGTGGTTGATTGATAGGAGGTAATAATAAAAAAAACCAACATTATCTGTAATTACCACCTGTAAATTGGTGTCGTAAAAGTATTAGTAATAGAAATGTTAACTACTGTAACGGACTGAAATATTTAAAGACAATAAGATTCGTAGCCATGATAGTTGCTTGATGTCGTTCTAAAATATACAACCGCTCGACCGACACTACAAATTCGCAGACAACGATAAATCTTTGTAAGATTAGTTTGTACATACAACCTACTTTTCTTAGTCTCCGTCGCTCGCGCAAAGTGGCAGCTTTCCGCCGATCCACTGCCGCGGTTTTTCTTTTACACGCCTTGCAAGCCCACGCCAAACATCTCCTACTTGGACCGAGCACATGCTGGATATGATTTTCTTCTTCTTTCCCATCCCTATCGTTAGCCTGATTGTCCAAATTTTTAGTCTCATTTTTCACCCCTTGACAACATTTTTCATTAGAAATTGAAGTAACATTATCTTTGTGTTCAATAGATTTTTGATAATCGAAATTAAAGTTCTCATAGATGGCACTGTAACTCATTGTCTCTAATTTTTGACACTTCCGATTGAGCGTTTAATTTTTTTTTTAATTTCGGGCGGCGCGCGCCGCGACTCCTACGACACTGAATTCAGCCGAGGGGTGAATCTCGAGTCAAGATTTACAAAATATGTCCGCTATTAATAAACTGTCTAGCTGTGTGCCGTCTTAGATCGTTGAGAGATGCCAATTTATTAGTGTTTGGATTGAAATTGATGCCGGCAATATTTTTCGGTTGAATTTGTAGCGATGAAAGCGTCCGGGTGTTTTTTTTTTTAATTTAATCTCATCGTTTTCGGGTTACGAATCAATTTGAATATACATAGGTTGAATTCACACTTCAGTTTCAGTTCAGCAAACCCTATTTTTTCATCTGATTGATATACAAAATAATTTTATTCCTTTAAATATATATTTGTATATATAAGTATTACTGTAAGTTCTCTTACAAATTAAAATGCAGTTCTCTGTAATCGCTTTTGGCTTTGATACAGGTCTTTAATCTCTCTGGCTATGAATCTAAATAAAAAACTGTTTTTAATTAAAATTTTTGTGAGGAATTTAGCCTAGCAGGCTCTAAAGATTTCTTGAGAAACGGATTAACGTTTTAAAAAGACCTATAGTACTAACTACAATTTGTAGTCCAACGGGTAGAGATCGGGACTGGACTATGTTCTCGTGCCACATTTAAGTTGTTCGTGCCGTGACCGGGAGCAGAGTTTTGCTGGAAAGTCAACAGTTCATTTTGAAAAGTGTTTTATAAAGTGTATACTGATTTTTGTTCACGAAAAAACAGTACAGTTGTTTCTTTTAACTAAAACTACTTAGTTAAAAGAAACAACTGTACCCTAAAACGTCCCAAACAAATAATGGATATTATAAATACAGCAAATAATTTGCGTTTACACTAACAGATTCGTCACAGAATAGCGCAATTAACTTATAGAACACAAACCTAGATTTTGAATGTTCACTATTTGAAGGATCAGATAGTTGAATGATGAAGCAACAGCTAAATTAGTTTATTCCGCATACTTCAGCATCATGTCCTATAGTGTGTACACTTCAGTATGGTGTGTTAATGTGTGGATCTGCAGCTGGATTGCAAACAGTGCACACAAAACATTTTTTAAAACCAACGATACGGCCATCTATAACTTGGAGTTTCGCCACCTATTCGAAGGGACTAATATCTTGACACTTCCATCGTTGTTTATTTTTGAGAACATTATGTACGTTTAGAAAAATATGAACATATTTAATAAAAAAATTACTGTTTTTTGTAGAACGGGTCGAGGTGATGCGGTAGAGGTTTCTAAATTTAGATTGGCTTGAACTAGAAAGTCATGTTTGTGTAAATGCAAAAAAACTTTACAATAAAATCACTCAAAATAAAGTGCAACAAACAGATACAATTTTTGAGAAGCCTTTTAAAGAAACTTTATCTTAAAAGGTCTACTGTAAAATAGATCAAACCCAAATATGTGTGAAATTAGCTCTTACTCTGCACACACAGATCCCCTGGATACTGATATATTGTTTAAATTGACATTTAAAAAAGTTAATTGATTTTATTATGATTGACATTGTAGCGATTTTTTTGTAAATTATAAATGACAATGTGGCGTATAAAAAACAAAGACCCCGAGTTTCTTGCCGGTTCTTCCCTGAGAAGGCTTTGTTTTACGAATCCATGTAAATTTTGACTTTCATAAGAGCCTTTGGTAAAAGAAAGAAAAGCCCGTTAATCAAAAAAGACTGCAGTAGCAGTCAGTAACACTGCAAATACAAAACAATTTACATACTGTACCCCGAAAAATCTCGTGGCTTTCGATAGATAAATATTTTTCAAAGAAAAGCCAGATATACAATGTCCATGGAAATATTAAATTACGGTAGAGATAGTAAACTGAGTCTTTTAAAAGGAATTAATTAATAATTAATCTTTTTCTAAATTCTACGACGGAAAAATATGCTAGGACAAAATGCGGAATATTGTACGAATAAGTGGTGTCCTGATAATGAATGATTAGAGGCATAATAGACATTTATTTTAGTAGTCCTACACACTCTAGTCTCTTCAAAAATCGTGCCACCGAGTAACTTATCCATAAAATGCAAAAAAAAATTTTCTTTTTTGTTACTAATAGACTGTGTATTTAAATGGGTAAGAAACCTATCTATATATTCAGCTGAGAGATCTGACTTTTTGTTACAAGCATTTTCGTTACTTACGACATTTTTAGCGTTTCGTAAAAAATCTGATGTAAAGCTTAATTGGCGGTTAGTCGCCAATCACAATTTTAAGTCGACCCGACGTCCTTTGAGATCTCGTAAATGGGCAAATGGCACAAAAACGTCAACTTGGCAGCACTAGTTTTTAAATAGAATAAAAATAAAAGCATTTTAAGTTTGAATTCAGAAAAAAAAATATTTTTATGTATCTATTTAAAAAAAGATGTTACTTATTATTTACTTTTAAAAAGATGTTATTTTCTGAATTATATTATTTAGGGCCAGACTAGTAAAATGAGATTTCTTAGAGTTCATTAATAGGTGACGCTTGTACTGTGTTTGTATTTCGTATACTACAAACAGTACCGCCCAGTGTTTGCAATTAAACATTTATAAATAAGTACTCACGCCGGTCATGGGGTAGGGCTTCAGCCACGCTGGAAAAGAGACCGTTACGAATGACAAGGCGCATCATCACAACCCCTGGTACAAGTGGCGCCGGGGAACTCATGGTAATGGATGCCTAACGTCCGGTCCATGATGTGTTTTGTCGTTTAAAAACTAAAGGTACTGGTCGAATGCACCATTTACTATATTGTTTTTTTGTTAACTAGTCTAATGTGTCCTACTACTAATCAAAGGTCTTCCTTTTAATACGGATGGAGCTACTAAAAAGCTATATTGCTGCCTTTTACATATACGAAAGTTATCTAGATATTATAAACATCATAGCAGTACCCATTGCAAATGGAACCCTTTGTGTGATTTTGTGTTAAAAAACAGTTTCTCAGACTATCGGGCCAAAACACTTTTATTTGTTTTCATATTAATTACTATAGTCCACAGAGTCAGTAACTCGTTATACGTTTCTACAACAAAATCTCAGTAAGTGAGCAAAGACTTCTTATCAATAGATACTAGATTTTTCCCCTAGTCGCCTCGTACGACAACCACGGGAAGAAATGGGGTAGCAGATTCTTACACCGCTGCCACACGGCACCTAATAAAATTGTTGAGTTTATTTCACGAAATAAAGTCTACTTATGTTGCATTTGATCGTGGCCAGTTAAATCGTATGGTAGAAGTGTAAGTTCATATTCTTTAAGTAGAGTTGACATATAAGTTTTGTTGGGTAGAAAAATATTTGACAGATAGTAATGTCAGAAACGTTAGACGTGTCAGAAGAACGAGTGTCACAGTAGGGTGAAGTAGATAGAACCGCGCGCGCGCGGGGTTGCGTGAGAGCGAGATAGAGGGATGCTGGAACAGACTATAGAAACGAATGGAGATAAATATAACCCAATTTTTTTGTGTTAAATAGTGTTAAATATTGATAGATAACCAACCATCTATTTCATCCCGATGGAGAGATGGTGACTTATAGATAGACGAACAAACCTTTTGATTTCAGTATTTACATTTGTTCATGCAAAACTTTATGTGCGCAGCAATTTACTTATTTTCAGATAAAAGCCAGAGTTCAAACTATAGAACTATTGATAAGCATAACTAAAAGAGTTATTAATTTAATTTAATTTTGTAAAAAGAAAATTTCTAGGATTTTAATTTTTATGAACAGTCTTAAGCAGAAATTAGGAATAATTTAATTTATTTTAAATAATCATTAACCCCTTACGTGTACACAATAGTCATATAATAATAAACTTTCTGTTTGTGCAAATCGTTAAGAATTAATAAAAAAAATTGCACTGGTTTAAATCATAAATTACTACCGCGAATACTAACGACCGCTCTACGTATTTCTTCGTTCCCAGGCACAACATCCCCAATACCCGGGGTGTGATCCGCGAGCAAGGACACTTGCGCCGTAAAATTAACAAAAAAAATATTACAGTGCGAAAACAAAACCATTAAAAAGTAGAAAAATATGTTTTAATCCTCACACTAAGATATTGTAAATAGTAATCCATGATTCCGTGAGATAAGTGTTATATAGGACCGTGCGTTATCAATTTGGTAAGTAACGATTTTCCTCATTCTTTTTATAAACCTCATAGAATTTCTATATTTAAACCATTTTCTGTTCTATTATTATGACTGGCAGAGTTTTAGCACAGTATACATGAATCTATCTTTTAAGATATTCCAAGTAATAATTAATTTTAGATTTAATGAGTGTTTGAATAAAAATAAATACACCAACATTAGAAATTGACTTATACTAATTATTCAATAACACAGTCTAATTTAACACATAATTAGTTTTATTTAACTAAAAATCGAAGGTGCGCTGACCCAATTTTGTGCAAGATGACATTTACCTAGTACGTAAACGGGTGACCTAGGTCATGCAAAATGTCTGGAAATTGTAACCTATGTAGTGGAATTACAGCATTTATAAGAATAAATATTTAATAAATTCATCTTTGTAAGTTTAGTATTTTTAGTAGTTCATAGTAACTAATATTTTAAATAGGTTAATAATTTTGTAGTGTAATTAGGAATCGTAATGTGGACCTAATATAAAAATGTAATAATTAATACCTATAAACAATAAAATACCCGCTTTTTAATAAGCTATCCCATTCGAGGGGCTGAAACTTTGCATGGGAAAATTGACTGTTATCATTCCCTTCAAATTTGATTAAAAATATTCTTCAAAATTAATTTCTTACGATTTTCGAATAAACGGAATTAATTTTCGAATTCATAAAAAAAATTGCAGCTTCAAGTAGTAACAACAATTTGTATATAGCAAAATTTTAAATAATATTCATTTATTAAAAATATTTATTTATTAAAATTTTGTGGAAATTCTACCAAGTTTGTTATTCTAAAAAATTCTTTTGATGCTTTCTTCCATAATTTTATAACTTTCGTTAATAGTCGTTTATTTTTCATTTCATATTTTGAAACATAGGCTGGGCTAGGTCGCAAATAATTTCACCTTCTAACGAATTTTTTTACCCTTTGTTGCTCCATGGATTAATAGCTAATTTTGTCGAAAATTATTGAATCGTCTAGCCTGTAGTAGTCAAGGGTACATAGATACGAGTACATAATTACTACTAGCTCTCTACTCGCTTTAAAAATAATAACCTCCTTTTAGCTTCGCCGCGGTCGGTAATTATCATCATATCACCATTATCTTAAACATCATAGCTCGCCTATAGTGCACTATAGAACATAAATGTCATATACACAAAAAAATGTATTTATGTCGAAACCTGATTATTCTTATAAAAAAAAAGAATAATCGTTTTGCCCCCAATCTTTACAATGCTTGTGGGAACGAGGTCCAAGATAATGAATTCGCTAGCCTAGAAAATGCTTATTCACACTTATGAAACGACACAATTTCCATTGTTTTGAAAGGGCGCACTTTAAAGGAGAGTTCCAGTCCTTAGCGGGAATCACATTAAGTAAACAAAGCGTACTTTTTCTATATAAAACGTACTATGTAAACAATGTTAGAGCGGAATTCCTTCTTACCTTAAACTAGAAACCGCAGTGTATAATATAGTAAAGTTTTCGAGGTGTGTGGGAATAATAGGTTAGATGTGTCTCCTCCTATTTAGAAGAAGATGATTATGAGAAAAGCCTTTAAAACCCATGTCAATCTTAGTATGAGATTTTTGGTTTACTCATGCATTTTGTGATTGACATTCATGTTTCTAACGTATACGGTTATTCTGCACAAGCGGCGACTTTTGCTGCTGTTCGAATGGGGCGACTCAACCGGGGTAGTATCATGGCCTAGCAGTACCGGCGTTAAGTAGCGGCATTTTGTGCTTCTGCGTTTCGTCCCCAGTCCCATATCCCCAGAATATCCCTAAAGACCTGCAACGCACCTGTAGATGCAGGTGCAGTGTTGCAGATGTACGTGGGCGTCGATAATCACTTACCATCAAGTGAGCCAGTGAGCTCGTTTACCCCCTTTCCCATTAAAAAAAGGCTACTCTACTAGGTCATAGGACTCCTTTTCTTCTCCCAGGAGCCACTGAGTAGATAAAACCCTATTTACTCTTGTCTATTTCTTCCGCTAAGAGCAACTGTTTTCATCTTAGTTCGTGTCGTGACTTGTGTCTTGTTTGATTACATTATTATTATTATTACAGCCTGTCATTAATCCACTGCTGAACATGGAATGCTGAACCCTCGGATATTGCCGCAAAGAACGTACCTAAGCCACCTGCATCAATCGACTTCATGCAACACCGTCCAGGTCGACAATCTATTTTGTGAAGATCCCTATACTGCGTTTTCCTTAACGAGGTTGCCACTCGAGAACCTTACTTCCCTACGGTTATCACTTCTGCGAGCAATGCGGATGTCATCGTTGCAAATTCTATCTCGCAGAGAAACACTGAACGTAGATCTTTACATAACCCGCTGCGCAATTATGAACTTTAACGTACAGCATGCCGTGAATGACCACGTCTCGGTTGCGTAGATCATCAGTCTCAACATAAAAATCGAATACTGCATCTTGATTAAGTATTAGCTTTAACGTGATGTACGAACATCGGTTCAGAGATGTCCCTTTACCCAGCTTTGAGTTTTATTTTTATTAAATATAATATTCGTAAAAACTAGCGAATGCAAGGGACTGCGCACGCGTGATATTTGATTTTTTTTTGTTTGGTGTTTAGAACAGGAGTCCATATAAATTTCTTTTTTTAATTTATTTCTATGCTGGCTGTGACTTTGTTCGTTAATAAAACACAAACTATCCTAAGAATCTCTACAAATTTCTCAGAATTAAAGCTTCAACCATGAACCTTCACAGCACAACCTTAAGGTAGTGAGCAGTGAAGTAAACACTAAAAACAGGTTCAGGTTATCTATAAAACTTAATATAACGGTAACAGTGTAGAGCCATGTACACAGAGACAAAATTAACATTTCTTTCAAACCTAGATGCTTCGGGCTACCAGCGCCAATATATATTATTGGCAGGACAGATTACGCTTGGCATGCAACGACTGAAACTCCACGGCACGTATCGGTTACATTCGTTACCTCGAATCCCACGAGGACATCGAAACACACCGCTATCCGGAGCTTTCGGATCCCTTCTGGCTCCAGTCGATGAATCTGTTCTGGCGCCACAACGCTAATACCTTCGCTGCTGCACCACTGGCCTCTACTCCATTTCAAACATCAAAAAATTAAAATTAAATAACATATAATAAAAAGTATGTATGCTTTATTGTGTTCTCCAATAGGATAAGATACTTATACTGTCACTTTTGCTTTTTATTAATGCCTTTTGATATTCTCTACCAGTCAACCCAGAACGAGGAGAAATATTGTGAAAGGAGCACCAAATAAAAAAATATGTAAAAGCAAAAGGATAAATGTTGAACTATATAATTTCAAAGTATTTTCATATATATTATAAATATACACATACTCATTTTATATAATACATATATAAATTACATACATACATATATAAATTAAATCAGTATAGAAACTACAGTTATCAGATGATTTTAAAGAGTGTTCGCGTACCAGTCGTCTGAATGACATTTCATAAGGAAGTTTTCTAATGTCTTCGGGCAAGGAGTTCCAAAATTTATTTATAATAATAATAATTAATTTTAAGTCGATTTTAGGTAGTATTATTTAGCTGCCTTATTATTAAGTATTGCTTAGCATTTCGTAGGTTTCACGAAGACCACATGACGTTTGTGTCATACATCGGTTTGCACATACATTTTCACACATGGACATAATATTCAATGTGCAAACTGTGTACTGTGTAGTATGTATATGTAGGATTAGTAAAAGGGCCCCGTTTGGAGTCCTTTGGTTCTTATTTCAAATAAAATGAAAAAAAAACGGTCGGACAATCGAACACAATCTTTTAAAAATTAATAAATTTCGTTCTTTAAGTATTCTGGGTACGCTTAAAGTGGTTGACACTGTTTTTTTTACTACTTATAGCAAAGATCTCGGTAATTGTATTCTCTTCGGATAATGAACACGTTAGCGTTCTTTAACGCTTATAATTTAGAAGATTGAGAAAAGAATGAGGTGCAGTACAGACCCATTGTCAAGATAATTATTGTTGATGTCCTGAATAAGACTCAAGTTTGTCATTGGTTAGTACCTAAGTAAATGAGAGAGCACATAACTGAAGCAGACTGTCAATATACAAAACCTAAATAGATTACGTAGAGTACTACATTACGTAGTATGGCCATATCTCCCATGCATGGTGCCACTCGTAGATGCTTTCATGGATAAGCCCATGTCCAGCAGAACTTTTTAGTCTGTTAAAAAAGAAGAAGAAAGACGAAGGTAAATAGAACTTTTTTAATATTCTGCCATGTGGTGGTGCCGTAAGAGAATCTGCCATTCCATCTCCTCCGGTGAGTATCCTAAACTCCACTAGGGGGAAAAATTTCAAGTATGCCATTACAAAAATTATTTAGACCGGTCGGTGCCAAATGCTGGAATCACACCATCTTCAGACCAGAAGGTGATTATTTCAGCGCGATCTTCTCCTTAAGATTTGGAAGCGGAGTTGCTTGGGTTCGTGTATCATAACACCGCTTAAACCTTTGGCTCTAAGGAGATTATTTCTCATCCAAGGAGGCTCTTAGTATTTCCTTGGTTTGATTTCTTAATTTACAGAAACCAAGAGTCTACGCCTTCCTAAATGCATAAAATTATAAATGAAAAAAAAAGCACGTAAATCTCGTGGGCTTTTTGGATTACGTGAAACATGTGAACGGTGGGGGACAGGTAGACACCGTACAAATTTATATTAGCTATCCATGTAAGTTATGTTATAGATAAAATATAAAAAATGAGATTTGTTATACGGGCGACCAACCTTTAAAAAATGTGAGGGCAATGAAAGATGTTTATTATTCATATGTTCGTTGCACTTTGGAATACAAAAACAGCCTAAAGCACATCCAATTTTTAAAAAAATTATTAATCACATTTAGTATCGTTTCCGTAAATATTACATGTTATATAGCAAAGCGTGTCATAAAAGATGTCTCATGACATTAGAGACGAGACGCACACTAAATATGTGCTTGTTGTATGATATAATGAGACGTCGTATTGATTGTTCTGAACTTGTGGCTAATATTGAATACTGTACACCGAAGAGGCACACCCGACACACGGATTTATTAAATATACCCAAACACATGACTAACTAGAAATAACACCATAACACGTTTATCTTATCTACATAATACATATTTTAAAAATATAGATCTTCTTGGCATTTCGTGCAATTTTAACCTCTTCGGGTACGAAATTTTTAAAGTAAAAAAAACATGAATTTAATTTATTCTTTATTGCGATTTGTTCATTTTATATTGAAAACAATTCAATAAATAAAAAATTAAGAAATATTATAGTAAATATTCATTAAAAAAAAATATGTCTACATATGTGGCCATTTAGGGTAGAGGTCATCTATGAATGAAAAGATTTCATACACTCACTTCATAGGGGGGTTCTTTACATTTTGCACATATATAGCGAGTTCGTCTCGTACAATTTTTATCATTACATCGTGGGTGATTTTTAGGGTCTAGTCTAATTTCAGGAATCAGTTTAATTCTGTGGAAATAAATACTTGCATCAGAGTCGGAATAGTCTTCGTCATTCATAAAAGGTCTATTTGGATCCTGGTGCTCAATCGTCATATCTTATAATACTTCTAATTTTTCAAAATCTGAGCTTACATTATTTAATTTGTCTGCAATCGTTTGCTCCTTATTGTGTCCTCTTTTTATTAAATTAGATATTAAATTGAATACCTTAGAAAACTATTTATTGTTTATAATAGTCTTTTACATACATATACACGATGGTGAAAGAAATGTCATTCGAAATGATTTTGGCAAGGAATATTACTTGAAACGATAACTGTACACATATAGTGAACGTTTATAATGACGTGAAAGGTTATAAAATGTAACTAATAATACAAATTACAATTTTCAAAATTAATTATAAATACAATTAAGATAAACATTTCGGTTTGAAAAAATATTTGTCTTAATTTAATGGAAAAACCTACAATAACCGCAATTAAATCCGGTTTGTAAAATTGTATTCGGTTCACATAATTAATTCCTATAACTCGTGGAGTGAAAATGGGTAATAGATTTTGATACGTCGCCAACACACGTCATAATATACTCGTTAAACAAATATTACATACCAAAATATAGTTAAAATTCTTTCTTACTAAACAACCTAACAGTCAAGCGCTGGATAATTCTCCCCCTTTGGATGGATTAGCCGTAATCGTCAATCTTGGGTCGGGTTAACGATTGCACTTTAGACAATGCTGCCTGTAAAACGTCTCCACCATTAATCGCTATATTTTCAACACTGATATAATATTCACCCCATATTATTATTATATTTACAATATTATTATTTTATGGACAACAATTATAATGTTTAATAAATTTTTAAAATGGTAACATTTTATTAAACATTATAGTAACACCGAAAATGTTACGTATAAACTAAAGAGACACTTAATCTGACAAAGTAAATAGATACGTAATATTTGAAACCTTCCCACCCTGTGCCAAGTTTTCATCAATCAAATAAACAAAACTTTAGGAAGGTAAAAGAAACTTCTTTACGCGTTATTTTACTTTAAAAGGGAGGAAGGGGTTTTACAGACTTCTTTTTATTTCTTTTCTAATTATATTATGCAATAAAATAAGTATATAAGTAGTGTATAGATTAATTATTTAATAATAATTAAAATAATTAATTGGTTAGTTATTTACACACAAAAAAGGGAATTGTAGTTTTTTGACATCCGTCTATTTATATTTTTTAAGCCACTGGTTTACTATAAAACCAGCACCCTGGCCCCTGGGCAACAGAACTGGAAAAGAGGGTAGATAAAAATATAAGGCCAACCGAGATTCAATTGAGTATGCATTACAGTCGGAATGCATTTTCCAGAAAATTCATTCTGCCACCCTTCTCACCCCTTGGGAACACCTAGATTCACACTTGCAAGGTACAAAGCATATGAAACCGGTCAAGAAACTGTTGGTCCACGCATAGTTTGAGGTCGTATTCTCTTGACTCCCGCTGGTTTTTATAACATAAGTCGAAAAACTTTGATAACAATGGTGTTTGAAACAAATGTTTGATAACAAACAATAAACTTACATGAATAATCACAGATTCATATGTAAAAACGTTTAAATAGGTGATAACACCTATTTAGTATTATTATTATCCTGACACTACGACATTAGAAATCGGAAAACAGGAGCTCGTTTGAAAATCAGTTAGAGAACATTTTTTAAATTTAAATGCTAGGTAATTTCAAAAAATCCACCATTATAACTATTAGGAAAATATGTTATCTTTTAATTGGTCTTTACAAGTGAGGACTTATTTAGTTATTTGTGGTGTACTTGTATCTTATTTATATTGAGTTATCTGTATATTAATTTATATTTTTATTGTTTTTTATTATAGTTGATACACCTGCTACTGCTATCTCACCACCCATGGGTTGACTGGCAGAGAATGCCAACGGCCTTTGTTACCCTCTACTTTGAAGTGTAAACAATAAAGTTTTTAAATAAAATGTAACTAAACTATAATACTATTAAATAGGGGTTATAGCTAACGAATGTTCCACTTAATAAAGCGTCTTTTTCGTAAACGTTACTGCGACACGAAAAAAAAGTATCGCAACACTCTTCAATATTCATGATTTAACATCGTTCAATACAAATGGATGCAATGGGAGATGTTTTGATGCAGGTACAAAGTGAGCGTAATGTAAATATAGGTACGTATAGTATCCACTCCAAGAGCAGATTAAAAAGCCAATAACAATTTGAGACAACGCCCACATATCGGTTTCTATCGACCACACTACTTCGTAACACTCCATACGCCTATGTTCCGTTGGATGACCAAATACAAAATGTGCGCCTGCTCTAATCTACTCACAGAATTTACTCAACCTAACAACCAATTTTAACTTGAAATCAGTCATTTGTCTCATGTTTTACTCATCTTCTGACCAATTAAACTCATTAAACGCGTGGCGTAATGAATATTAAAAAATCTTAAATTTATTTTATTTTTCTTTATTACTCTGTGAAGCATAACAATGAAAGTAAAGCCATACATGCGCTGCTGTGCCGTGTTTACGAGTACCTACTAGATCATTGGGGTGCGTTTTTTAATGTAATGAAAATCTAGAGCTATTATAATTTTTTTAACCATAAAATTTGGGAAAACTATCTTTCGGATTTCAATTCGGTATGACTCTCACCTCTTGAGGAGAAAGAATGTGACGGGTGACGAGCCTCATCGTCTTTTACGACACCCACGGGATGAAAGGGGTGGGAGATTCTTACACGGCTATCACACGGCATTCTAATTCTTTGGGTTTTTTGAGCCCTTTCTTTCTACACCGGATGTTCTCATTTCGGATTCTATCACGCAAGGAAATTCTGTGCATAGTTATGTCTGCTAAGAAGAAGTTTTTATGCTAAAGAAGCTCAGGGGATTGAAAAACGCAATATATTTTGTTGCTTCAGAAGGTTGTTGTCTACCCCTGGTTTAAATCTCCCGTCACTCTTAGCAGATTATCTTAGCACACATGTCTGGTTAGGTGCCGTCCGGGACAAGGCAAACAAAGTCATTCGACGATGTACCGTCCGCTTGTATATTATATGCGAAACGATATTAACAAATTATTCCGTTCCCTCCGGCACAAGAAAAAAATCTCGTATGCTTCAGCCGTAACCCTATAACTTACTGAGGTAACCTTCGCAACGTATTGTAATATCTCAAATCAAAATGTTCGTAGAGGAAATTGCCACAAGTGGAGCTCGACTTCTAGATATGAATGGATGCTGTATCTAAAATACACAGTAACCTTGCAAGTAATGTAGCTTTCCATGTAGTGATACTGATTGTAAAGTATCCGTAAAAGAAATTGACGCAGGTAAAGCTAGACTTCTTTAAATGTATACTCTATTGATTTGAATTTATTACAACAGGAGGCTTGCGACGTGTGCGAGCGAGGAAAGTGCCATGCATCCGACCGCCAGGTGACGCTGCCATCTACACCCGCGGAACATGTCATGGGACTCAATAGAGTCGCGCGACTTCCTCGGGTAAGCTACCGCCAAGTAATTACCTCTTAATATGTTAATAACTATCAATATCAATTCTAACAAAGTTTTTTCAATGTGATTTGATGTATTATGTGCGTGATATTAAAGATGTAAGTGGTAAAAAATATTAACCTAAATGTTTTAATTCATACATTCCTTTCGTATAATATTATTGTTAATTATATTTTAAAATTTAAGCAATGATTATTATCTACTAAAGGATTATTTATTACTTTAAGATATCTTCAGTTAGCTGGGCTAGCCCTTCAGAATACAACTTCAATTTTACAAAAATCTTTAAATTCTTTTTACTAAAACCTTTGTCTTACATTCTTAAAGCCTCGGTTGCTAATATCATAAAAATAAATCACATTATTCGCGAAGGATCCAAAATCTATCTAGCAGTATTCGAACTACAATTTTTTGTTATTTAAATTTAAGTACATATGTATTACGTACTCATGTATTACGTACTCTGCGTTGAAGAAACCGTAGTGAGGAAACCAGTAAGTACCATTATGAACACCGGATCTGTGTGGCAGCACTGACTCCAAAACTCTTTCTAATATGACAGAAGACCTGTGTTCAAAAAAGGGATTTCGTAGAACAAGTATTTTAAAAACAAAATTAAAAAAAATTTCAGCGGGGTGCCGGCACATCAATTGTCGGCAACACGATTACTCAGCTCGCCTGATCCTTCCAGGCATCAGCTAGAAGATCCACCAGGTAAACACCTTAATCCTGTTAGAAGTGACAATATATTTTATACTAGCCTTTGGCTGCGACTTATATTTACGCAAATACATTGAGTTTTTCGGATTTGTCGCAATATATTTATCTTTTAATTATACATATTTTAATTTACTACGAAAACCGCGTAATTACAGGGATGTTATGATGGCTCATAAACCAGTATACCTGCCTCCTGAGTCGTGAGATCCTTGGTTCGAATTTCAGTCAAAGCCCCGATGTGGGTCTCTGTGTCTCTAACACTGTCAAGTAACTGGACTTCTAGCTGAGAGTAGACAAGCATTTAAATAATCTACAGCTACATTCATGAAAAAGACTTCTTTATGAATATTGTTTTTTAAAATTCATCGTTCTTTGTTTTCAGAGCTTTTTCCATTCGCAGAAGAGTACACAAGTGAGAGAAACGGTGCATTGAGATGGGGCTCCCGCTTCGGGCCCGCGCACCGCCCGCCGGCCGCAGGCCTCCTCGAATGTTTCCGCGGTTGCCGCTCCAGACTAGATCAGTACTTGGCCAGGAGGAAGGTACGCATTCATAGTTTAATCCTTTAACTCCCATTTACATATTATCTAATAAAAAAAATTATGGTAAATTAATGAGCTATTAGGTAAATTTAATCAATTTTTAAAGGGTTTACAAGTGTTAAAGATATTTGTGATGTATTCAGTAAACAAGATTTTCTCAAAATTTAAACATTAAGTTTGATGGAGAAAAGGTATCACTAATAATACTTATAACATTTTAAAGAACATAAAATTACTCATCTTCTACGACATTCAGTCAGATCGTCGTCGAATAGCTTGGAGCGTCTGTTAAACAGCTATTATTATATTATCACGTCAGCGTTTTTAGCGTCTTAACGCTAAAATAAAAATAGTTCTTTAGTAATGTCTAAAATGTCTGGGTTTCGATTTCCCTGGATAAGTATCCCAGTAGGTTCTAAGGGACCTATTATATCTATATTTAGGTTTAAGTTAAGGGTAAGGAGGGCGCGTTACCGTTTTCTATCGTGGAATTCTAAGCCAAGTGCTTGCTATTTAAACATCCTGGAATTGTCACCGAGTCGCTGATTCGCTGATTTTCAGCAGTATTTTCAAAGATATACCCAATAAGGTCTTATATACATTTTATTTGATTTGCATATAGAGAGCATATGCTCCGCAGTACGATACTTTTAAACTTTGTGTGCACCATCAGATCGAACGCGGCGTGCGCCTGTACGGCCAGAACGAGCAGCGGCTGGCGGTGAAGGTGTGGCTGTCGGCCTTGCGCGGCGTACGCCACCGCACCGACAAGTTCGCACTTCTCGGCCACCTGTACCAGGCGTACATGGACTTTGGAAAATACAGGTTAGATAGACAATGATTTGTAGCAAACCATATTTTTATTGGATTAATAGTCATCAGGTGAACTATTAGCTCGTCCAATGTGGTTTTGGCTACGTCTCAGGCCTATTGACACTTTTAAACAACTTCAAAGAAAGTAAATAACATGGGTTGTCACTCTTGAAGATTAAAATGGAACGTGGCACAGCCTATGCTGAATTTATTACGTAAGGTCTTGTTATAAACATAAGAAAAAGCGATCAAATTCATAAGCCTATGCATTTCATTCATTTTAAGGACATCTACTATTCCACTTCTGCTTGAAGTTTTCCTTGCGGTAACAAAGACTGGCACCCTCGTACTAGACATGCTACTCCCCATCGATAATGAATGGAATTTAAGTACGGCTTATTTAGATAGGTTTACCGTCATCCGTCGGACGTCAAAGCTTCGTCCCATAGTCATCAGGGTACATCGGGTAGTCATCCGTGCACCGCGTGCAGGTAAAGTTGATCATTGGAGTAAAAGATAGTACTTACCCACTGCACCTCTTTCTTAATCCTATTCTTTATTCATTTCAGAGAGTCCTTAGAATTCGCGAACCGTCAGCTCGGCATATCGGAGGAGCTGGACTCGGCGCCGATGCGTGCGGAAGCGTATCTGAACCTGGCGCGAGCACACCAGACTCTAGGGGGACTTGACAGGTCAGTATAGTAGTCCACATAAAAGTACGTATTCCGTGATGCTTCAATTATTGTAATGTACATAGCTCCCCACATTTAATAGTATGGTAATACCATTCGCCACCCACCACAGACGCAGTTTACCGTTACCGCCATTAATAATTTAGGTCTTGCATAGTTGAGATGGTTATTCCGCCATTTATCGCAAGTCACTTGATATTTTGCATTTCTTCCACGACCTTTCTTTGACACCGTCACCACACGCCTCATGCCACCACCACACGGCATATTTATAAAATTAAGAACTCTTGATCCTTTGAGAGAATCAAACAGCGGCCGGTGTTCTACACCTGTGCCTGGGCGTTACAGGTCGTTGTTCAGCAGTGGATTGATGAAAGATGATGATGATGATGAAGAGGTTATCAATTTATCATTTACATGTTGAGCCCTCGATTGCTACGTGTACATATGCATACCGACCAACACAAAACACGTCCCTAATCTCCTCGGGGGAAGACAGAGGAGCCACGGTTTCTCTGATAGGGATAAGAGTATTTTGTGTTCTGGAAATTTGTACACTCATTCTTGACTAGAATTTATACAGCATTCCAACATGACATTGTCAGCCTACTATAATCGTGAGTAAGGACGTAAAGGATATTAGCATTAATCTTATACAAGTTTTTGTATACATAATATATAGATTAATCTTACCACAAAATATCCCAATTAACTCATTTGAGATATTTTTTTTGAAACCAAGACTAAATTTATCCCATCTTTATTTATCTATATTATTAATTTTGATCGATCATTAGGTGAACGTATCGCTAATAGTGAATTTCTTCCAGATAACCTTACTAAGAACGGTATTAATTATAATAATGTCTAATTTTTTAAGAACACTAGTAAATCCACCCCGGCTTTGCACGGCTAGACAACAGACAATTTAATTAAAATAAAGCGTTATTTTAAGTAATTAGCGTAAAAATCGGTTCAGTGCCATCTAAGACTAGACCTATGAGGAGGAGTTTGCGAGTTTGTTTATTTATAACTCCTCCTCGCATTTCCTCTCTAACCCTAATATAAATGTTATTTGTGAAAGTGCCTACGTGTACTCTTTAAAATACAAAATATTTTTTAACAAGATTGTAATACATGTCGAATACTAGGCGAAAGTGTGCAAAAACACAAACCATTGATCTAATCTCATAATCATTTCATCGGGTACGGGAAGGTAAAGACGGGTACGGGAAAGCCTCCGTATTTGCGTGAACAGTTGAGGCACTATAATATCACCGGTGCATATAACAACTGCTGATATAAGTAGAATACAGAAATAGTCACAGTGGTTAAAATCGGCCAAGAGAACATCATTATATCAAGTACTCATTTTCAATACTATATTAACTACCTAACCCTGTCATGCACAGGTCTCTGTCGTACGCCCGACACGCGCTGTACAATGATTGCGGCGGCGGCTCCACGGCGGGCTGCGTGCACCTCACAGTGGCAGCCGTCAGCCTCGAGCTCGGAGCATTCTCCAAGTCGATGGACGGCTTCCAGAAAGCGCTGGCCGTCGCGCAAGCGCAGAACGACAACACGCTGCTGCTTCAGGTAGTCAAATCGATTTTTTTGGGGATTAATTCGTACACTTATGCTGACGAAAGCTAGTTATTTCATTTGCTACTAAACACGTTTATGTGAAGCTTGCTCTGATGCTACGCAAGAAAACGATGAAATTGTAAAAAAAAGCAATAGAAGAAAAACCGGGGGGGAAATTTTATACTTTCAAAGTTAATTACGGTGTAAAAGGGAATATACCGTCTATTTCTCCAGATCCCAACCTCCCTTATACGTGCTAGCGACAAACGATTCGGCGATCAATTTTCCGAACCGAAATCCCACGAAATATTCCGAGAGATTGGAGAGTTTTGCTGGAACTTTCTTGGAAAGGTTTTGTTCAACGGTGAGCAAGACGTTTATGAAAAAGAAGTAGATTAAAAAAACACACTCCACAAGATTGTAAGAGAAAGAAAATAACTTGTAAATAACTGCCTAGAATATAAACAATTATTTATAAATAAATATAAGTTAATTGAATATATGTCAATATATTTTACTCGCAGTTGAAATAAGTACAATTAATATTACACACTTCCAATTAAAAAAGGCAAGACACTCACAGCTATCCAAACCCTTGCAGGTAAACATTGCACAAAAATACCACCTTAAAATTTTATCATCTCATCCGCGCCCAAAGCAGTTTCACTTCAATAATTATAATTTGTTCTTGGATTCCAAAACAATTACACCCATTGCTTTCCTTGTATCTGAGCATATTCAGGTTCCTAACTGAATAATGAAGCACAGTAGCATTATACTGCTTCTTTTCGTTAGTTTCTGTGAATGCCCAGCTCTTCCCCGTAAGTACGTACGTACGCACCCGTTGTCACCAATATGTAACTATAAGTATCGCTACCAATATTGTTCTCGTTTATTAACTGGCCGTGTGTTAAGTGAGGTTGCCATTTAGATAAAAAAATGGTATATTCCCCGTAAAACCCGGAGAGATATTCCCAGATTATTGCAACACATAAAATACATAATATATTGAAATATAAGAGTGGCGTAGGTGTACGTGGGGCTGTCGGAGCTGTGGCGGCGGCTGCGGGACGCGGAGCGCGCGGTGGCGTGCGCGGCCCGTGCCTGCGACCTGGGCCGCGGGCCGCGCGCAGCGGACCTCAACACGCGTCACCACCGCGCCGCGCTGCTGCAGATGGCGGCCGCTCTGCGCGCGCGCGGCGAGCTCGGCGACGCTCACGACTATTGCAATGTACTGACATTCTAAATAAAGACATCCATTAAAAAAAAGTGTATGTGTACTTATGTACGCACGTAAGAAATCATACTTCTTTAGCGTAACACAACTAAAATAACTAATAATAATAATTTATAATGTAAAAAAATAAAAAGAATACATACCAACAGTTAACCTTAAATCTATAAACCCACTTAAAAAAGTTTATAATATAAAAAAACACTTTTATCACGAAGACTCATAATAAGTCATTGTCCACCACTATATATAGTTTAAAATAACACACATACACATGTATATTTATGAATGAGTATATATTTTATCTCCACCTTGAATACATTTGTAGGTTCTCACAAAATCAGAGAGACAATTACCAACCAACTTCATGATGTCGCTTTTAGGTGTTGGCGTGCGCGCATCGTAAAAATTTATTATCATAATTTTTCCCAAAAGCGCCAAAAGAACTATAACTTCAAAAATAAAAAAATATTATAAATAAGTTCTTCTGACCAATAACGGAGCAAGCAGAGGTCTAACCATTTATTTTAGCCGTTTCACCAAAGCCTATTTGGAATATCGTGATAGGTTACAGATGACGACTTACTGTCCAGGCCAATGTTAAGAAGCACATACACGCAGACATGGACCCATACATATGGGATCGAACTCGGTTCTCCTAATTCGTAGGCATATCCCCTAACCACTCGGTTATAGTAGCCTTCAATCGTCTTTATTTCATTCTTAGCCTAAAAAACTCTACTTTGGGATGTAGACATCACTTATCAAGTTGAAAGAGTTTAATGTAATCGCCACTTTGCACTTTTGCAAGCATGGTTGCTTTTATATACTTTCCACTTACATATTTATTATAATTAAATATAAATAAAACTAACATAATACCATCTTTTTCTTCAAATGCCTACGTCACCTGCAGGTGACTCAGGTGTACTCTCACCGAATGAAACGGAGAAGCACAAGATGACTACTTCACTACCCTACCCCGTAGACACGCGACTCCCCCGGTCGCGGCGGCCCATTCGAGCAGTAGCAAAAGCCGCCGTTTAGCTCTGCCACCTTCGCATTAGTGCTGAGAACCACTAGTGCGACTGTGGCACTGCGCTCATCAAACCGCTTGCACAGCGTGATGAGTATGAGCAACCCTTTAAAGAAATCAATACTGGATTGCCTGACGCTTTCCTGGATAGGCCTATGTTCAGTAGTGAACTTAAATAGGACGAAGAAGAGGATAATAATTCTATACTCTGTGTTAATCTTTCTTAATGCTTTAGGAAGCACTTCGCCTGGCGGCAGTAGCGGGAGATCAAGGCTGTTACGCGAGAGCCGTACGAATAGCCGGCGACGTTTACCGACGGAAATGTGACATCGGGAAAGCGCTAAGGTATAATATTAAAATAAATTGTAAATAATAATACATACATTATATTTTTAATTTTATTACTTATATTTTGTTTTACCGTGTGGTAGCGGCGTAAGAATGTAGCACTATTGGACTGGCTTCTAAGAGGTGACTGAGGGAAAAGCCTAGAAAATCTCATGATCTGGGAGCGGACACGGCGAGAAGGCTCGTCACCCTTCACTTTTTTTCTCATGAAGAGGCTGGCTTGGTTGCGCAGTATCGTGCCAAACGGAAATCCGTATTTTTTTGTCCTTGCTCTTATCATAAAAACGGTAATACCTACATACAATCATCAAACTTGGTGAGATTATCGTGTAAACTCTAAAGCTAACAATTAATAAAACTAAATAAGCAACAAATAATAAAAACCGGCCAAACGTGACTTGAAAGTAATCTTATTTTTTTTGGTATGCATTGTGTTTTAGGGATCCTTCAGTGTGCGAAACCGAATCGCACTTGGCCGGTTTTTAAAGTCTATAAAACTAGATGCTATTTTTGACTGATCCTTGTGGTCTATTTCGTATGATGTGAAATGCACACATATAAGCTCTGACGCTTATAGCCTTATAGTCTTGTAATAATAGCGTAAATATTAATAAGTAAGCAAATACGTAGTACTATAACACTACCATATGGTAGCGCTACGGTGCAACTGTACAATGAGAAATTGACCGGTGTAGAACCACATTCACACAGAATACCAGAACAAAATAGGACCTACTGTTTCGTATGGCCAGTAACCTGAACCGCCATTCACTTACTTAGGAAAGTGTAGACGTTATCTCCCCCAGATAAATAAATAAAAAAATTAATAAGCTAGTTTTCCTTATTTTAATTCCGTATTGAAATTATTGAATTGAAAGAAAACTCGAAACCTGTGCCCTGAAAAAAGCAAGCAAGTACAATAGCGACTAAGGATGTAACATGCCGCAGACATTACGAGGTGGCGATGGGCGCGGGGCAGGCGCTTGGCGACCGGCTGGCGCAGATGGAGGCCATGGACGGCGCCGCGCGCTGCCTCGAGGCTCTGCGCCTGCAGGGCCGCATCTGCAACTGCCGCCCACTCGAGTTCAACACACGGCTACTCGAGGTTGCCACCTCCGTCGGTGCTAAGGTGCGCTCGCTATTTCTTAACAATTAACGTTAAATTTGTGTCAAGTTGTTGTCAAGAGGTATATGTCTCTTTCTGAAAATCCTAATCTTAGAGCACGTGGTGCACGCTACTAGCGAACAAAGGTGGCGCTGGCGACCAAATGGTGGCAGAATCCATCCGAATTTGCTGAACCCAAATCCCCAGGCTAGTGATAGGAAGCAGCATCACTGGTGCCAGAGTACTGGTACAGAAGACTAAAACAAGCTGACGTTAATGTTAAAATATAATGCTTTGGTTAATACTTTAAGCCATGTGTTTGCGATTTTAGTATCTGCTGTAAAATATTTTCATTGCAGAAGTAATGCAAAAATGAGCGATGTATTAGGGACGTAAGAATCTGTATCCTTTTTTCTTGAGGGGTCATAAGAGGAGACTAAGGGAAACATCATGAATACCTCATGGCAATCCTGGAGTTTGCTCCTGGAGCGACTAAGCTCGCCATCGATTTCTTTCACGAGCGCGGGCGACCGGCCCAACGGCGGGGTGGTGAAAAAAATTAAATCATTTTATTCTATTGTTATGACTTATATCAGAACTAGTGACACTAGAAAGCCATTTAAATACAAAGTATTAACCTTTTTAAGGTTATTTTTGAAATTAGCTTATTATTAGCATTAACTAATTTTTGACCACGCATTATTCACCTCGTAATGTGTTGAAAGTTATCTACTATCTTTAAAACATCTAATGATGTATCTTTAGCAAATATTGCTATATCATGTTTATCACCTATTATGTAAGGTAAGACATTAATATGAGTAATAAATAGAAATGGGCGGAGAATTGTGCCCAGCGGAACGCCTATTGGAACTGTCGAATAAGAATAACTTGCACTATTAATTAAAAAAAAACTTAATAATTGCATATCAGAATTCATAACATTCTTCTTCTTTTGATGAATCTATTCATGTATACTGCTGAACATAGAAATCGTCAAAAAAACACCAACAAGCTAGCATCTCTGTACCTATCGTGCGCAAAAGTGCTATAACTCATTAAAGTTGCAACTTTTAATTCCACGGACGTAGTTTAAGAATAGGTCCTTTTGAAATCTAAACACAGATGCTGGTACGACGCGTGCGTCTTCGTTTAGCAGAGATCTACACAGCACTTGGAGATAACAATGCGGCGGCGCGACAGAAACGTTCAGCGGCTGCGTGGGTTGCACCGGCGTGTGCTCGCTGCAGAGAACCGCTCGCCGACCGCCCAGAACCGCTCGCTTCACTACCCTGTGCACACATCGTCCACCATGCGTAAGTAAATACTAGCAAAATGTCAAAATCGGAACCTTCATAAAACACATCACAATGAACTTTTCTTCCGTCATGACACACATGCCTCACAAAGAAAACAGACCTATGAGTTTCTTTAAGTGGTCAGTCACTATGGCCATAAAGTATCGTTTTCTATTTCGATTTAGTTTCTTCGATTATATTTTAAGAGAATTTGATAAAGTGAAACAGGCGAAAAATCGGTGAGCTTATTAAATTACATCGGTGTCGTATGAGTCGATTTACAGATGATCGAATAATCATTTAAATATGCCAGTAAGGGTTCGAACGTGCTAGATTTCTGGTACTAAAATCGTCAATCCGCCTTCCAAGCGTGTTATGATAAATCCTCTTCATGAAATTGACAAGAGAAATTTATTCTTTATATATAATAATAATATTTATATGTTTCTTATGTCGATGAACAAATAATGTGATATAAGAAAGGAAAAAGAGAGCTATTCATTCTTTTGCAGTTGCATGCCGGAGTCGTGGTCGAGACGGTCCACGCGCGGCGCAAATGCAGGCGTCGATTGTGCAGAGTGTGCGTCGCCGCGGGCACCGCGCGCCCCCCCCGCGCCTCCTGCGCCCCCCGCACCCCGAACATTGCCTTCACAGGTACCCATCTAACTATGCTCTTTCTTTTTGATAACTACCTACCTGTCAATTATTCACAGGTGCAGAGAGTTTCAAGCTGCGATCATACACTCTCATAGAGAGGGGCATCTCTCCAGTAGTATACTGTGACAGGTTTTTTTTTTTTTTTTATAGAAGAAGGGGGCAAACGAGCGTGCGGCTCACCTGATGGTAAGAGATCACCGACGCCCACGAACATCCACAACACCAGAGGAGCTACAGATGCGCTGCCGGCCTTTAAGGAAGGAATAAGCTCTTTTCTTGAAGGTCCCTAAGTCGTAACTGTTCGGAAATACTGCTGGCGACAGCTGATTCCACAAAATCGAAGTGCGTGGCAGAAAACTTCGATTAAAACGCACTGTGGTGGAATGCCAACCATCTAGGTGGTATCGATGGAACTTCGAATTCTGTCGCGATGTACGATGGTGAAACTCAGCAGCTGGGATCAATCCGAAAAGTGCCTCAGAACATTCCCCGTGGAAAATTTTGTAAAATATGCAAAGAGAAGCAACATCTCTTCGCAAGGCCAAAGGATCAAGCCGATCAGAGAGAGCTTGGTCCCCGACAATTCGAGCCGCTCGACGTTGGATGCGGTCAAATGGAAGGAGTTGGTACTGGGGTGCCCCTGCCCAGAGATGAGAACAGTATTCCATGTGGCGCCGAACTTGCGCCTTATAAAGTTGCAAACGGTGGACCGGCTTGAAATACTGTCCAGCTCTACAGAGCACACCAAGCTTTTTGGAGGCCAATTTGGCCTTTCCCTCCAAGTGACCACGGAACTGAACGTCGCTTGATATGTCAACGCCAAGGATTCTGATACTGGCTGAGCCAATAAGGGAATGTTCTCAAAAGAGGAGAAACGACAAAGGGATTCTTTTTAGCGGTGAACGCGCAAACCTGTGTCTTTTGGGGTTGAATAGGACCAAATTACGTCGACCCCAATCCGAGACTTTGAATAACAAGGTCTCGACTTCAGACACAAGTTTGTTCCGGCACTCGTCGACGTGTTCCCGAGAAATATTCGCACGGCCTGTATATAGGGTATCACCCGTGCTGTCGTCTGCATAGCAATGAATTTGTAGCATGTCGTTGATATGCAGAAGGAACAGAGTGGGAGATAGCACACAGCCTTGTGGAACACCAGCATTCACGGGTTTGGGATCCGAGCATGCACCGTCGACAACAACCTTGATGCTCCGATCCGTGAGGAAGCTGGTGACCCAGTTGCACAATCTCTCAGGAACCCCGTAAGATGAAAGCTTTGAAAGAAGCGCTTTATGCCAAACCCTATCAAATGCTTTCGCTACGTCCAGACTAACCGCCAAAGCCTCCCCCTTAGACTCAACTGCTTCTGCCCATCGGTGAGTCAGGTAAACTAGAAGATCACCAGCTGATCGTCCGCGACGGAAGCCGTACTGTCGGTCACTGATCAGCAGGTGTTCCTCCAGGTACCTCAGGAGCTGGGTGTTGATGAGTGACTCCATTATTTTAGATAACAAGGGGGTGATGGCAATAGGCCTGTAGTTGGACGGATCGGAGCGGTCGCCTTTTTTGGGTATTGGATACACAAATGCTGTCTTCCAAGATTCCGGGACGACGCCTGAAGAGTAGGAGTGCCGGAAAAGACGCGTGAGAACCGGTGCCAACTCAGGGGCACACATCCTCAGCACAATTGGAGGGATTCCGTCCGGCCCACTCGACTTATGAATGTCCAGGGAGCGGAGTGCCTTTCGCATTGAGCTCTGCAGAAACTGAATTTCCGGCATGGAGCACTTACACCACGGGATTGTAGGTGGAGAGTTTCCCCGGTCATCAAGAGTCGAGTTGGATGCAAAAAGAGAGCCCAAGAGATCGGCTTTTTCTTTTGCAGTATGGGCCAGCGAATCATCCTCCTTGTGTAGAGATGGGAGAGATGGCTGACAGAAATTCCCTGGACAGCCTTGGCGAGAGACCAGAATGCGCGTGATCCCGATGGGAGGCGAACTAATCTCTCGCCAATTCTGTCAATGTGCTTTAACTTTGCCGCAGCGATAACTCTTTTGAAGGACCTGGAGGCAGAGTTGTACTCGTTTTTAAGAGCACTGGTTTTTGCATCCCGATCCTATAATTAAGCATCGTCATCGTTAATGACGATGCTTAATTGTAGGTGTATATGCTTAAATATATATCTAGAAAATATTTTTCTGTTCAATAAATTTGTGACACAGGCGCGCCTTTACATTAACGACGCAACATTCTTCCGATACTCCTTTCCCCGTAGCTTTTCTAACCTTGTCATGAGAATAAAATAAAATAAAATAGTTTCCCAATGTACAGCATACACCACACAATATTAGTTCACGTCAAATTTTAAGTATTTAAATTAGTACGCTCTGTTCTCTTGTTCCAGGATTTTCCATTCGGTACTCCACCTATCCTCCGCGAATCAGACCTGAATTCAGTCTTATCGGATCACAGCAGCCAGCAGGCAACGTCAAGTGTTTGAATGAATAATTTGCATGATTTAAATCGTGATTTATTTTTATTAATTAATTTTAATAATTGTAGTTTGGTATTTAATAATTTTATGTAACCTTATTACTAATCGGTAACTTCTGTTTCTCATAATGTTTATATTTTATTTACGGTACAGTTTACACCAAAGAGGATAATTGTACAAGGTTTCAAGAGTTTTTTAATCAAATCATCATGGATCCTAATGATATTTTTTTGTTTGTTTATGATGTGTTGTTTAGATTCGCTCAAAAAAATACAAGTTCTCATTAATAAAATGCTTCAGAAATCTTGTTCGTCTTCATCTAATTTGATGTTGACCTACGAGAATATGTAAGTCAAATACTACAAATGCGAAATGCTTGTTAGAAACAAAAGCCAATAATGATAACGAATATTGTATCATCATCATCATCATCATTTCAGCCTATCAGAAGTCCACTGCTGAACATAGGCCTCCCCCAAAGATTATTGTATATCTTCATATTCACCGGTGAAAGAACTGCATGTCCATATCTATACCTATAAATAAGATCGTAATATTTCTATAGACCATACAGTATCTTCTGAAGAGGATTGATATGAAAAACGCTAGTACATTAGAATCGATATTTCTAAAGCATTAAAATTCTTCGAGGAATTGCGCGAACGGTTTTTATAACACGAATTTAAACCTGCATAACGATAAACAGAGAGAGATTTCGTGCAAATGGTGATTGGTGTAATACTGGTGTCGACTCATGACATGTGTCTCCTTACAATCTAGAATATTCTGGATAATGACTAGTGTGTATGTGCTGTATGTGTGTATGTGTATACATAGCACATAGCACTAATGATACGCTTTATTTGTGTAAATATTAATGTACAATTAATATGGATATTGTACTCAAAGGATATAATGTAATATACCTATTATATATTTAAAGACCCGTGATGTTATGACGCTTGTATCGTGATAATTTTTTGCAATTTTAAGTTAATTAGTAATGACGTCAAAATTAGCAAACAATCAGTATTTGATACATAAGTGACTTCATGGAAAGATAATTAATATAGATATTTAACTAATAAATATTAAAAATACTAAAATCATGTCTCGTTAATATTAATAAAGTGGAGGTTGATTAAAAGTGTTGATTTAAATTAAGAATATCCAAAAATGTATGTAGTATATTATCAAATAAAACTATTAACCATAACACTTTAAAGTTAAGGTCCACATTAAAATATGCTGCCAAACATTTGTAGAGGTCAATTACCTACATATATCAGTTAAATAATAATAGAAAGTTGCACTAGTTTTACCAGTAGGCACAAAAAGGGACACGAAAAAAGTAAATTTTTATGTTTTTATCTTAAAGATAAACCTGTAAACGCTTCATCAATAAGATAGTTTTATTGTTCCCGGTACTTTATAAGTACCCGTTGCTATCTTGGCATTGATATTGTTACAACTTAGTGGATTAACTTCACATATTGCGTGAATGCCTTTTTCTTATTTTCATCCATCTAACCGCCCATCAATAGACGTTGGACATAGACCTCACCATGAATGAATTTTCCGTTATCACCATGCTTGGAAAGAGTTAGCAATCGTAGAAACAGATAATTTGTATCTTAAATACTACTGCCAATTTTACTATACTTAAATTTAAAATTATTATCCGTCATCTGTCTGTTTTGTTAAAATGGCGAAAAGAATTAATTGGTAAAAATCTTCATCCAAAAAAAAATACTGTGCATTAAACCTATCTTGAAGAGTCGTCTGGGTTATTTTGACATCTATATGAACAATTTTTTTATCTTAAATACTTATAGTTGTTTTCCGCAAAGTTCCACCTTTCCTGAAGTTAATTTTAACGGTATCTGATGGTATCGGGTGGCAAATTTTCTTTCGCTGTAACCAATGGTAACGACTTTTGTTTTCAGTTAATTAAAAAAAATTAAAAACATATCACTGTATCAGTACCATTATTATTTACAAAAAATATGTATATATTGAAATCATGCTTCTACGGTTGTTATAGAAAAATTATAAGATCTAAAAGTTCTGATAATCAGTTATGTCAACCTGAGGATCAGTAACATGTTACAAATATCAAATAACGTAAAAGAATATTCACGGTAGTAAATGCTCTAACTTCCAGAGTTAGCTTTCCGATTAAAATCGGTAATCTTCCCTTTTTTGCAATAACAACTTTTTATTCTCCGCGTGATTTTTTCACTCCACTTATGTTTAAGGTAACCGAAGTACGGTTACCTCGGAACTACCGTTTTTCCGTAAGCTTACAAAATATTTAACAATAGCTTTATATTTAAAGAATATTAAAATAAATAGCATATGTACATAAAAGATGCTAATAAAACTTATTAATGAGAGATATAATTAATGTCCATACATATAACAAATAAAAAATTAAAACTATTTGGTCCGTATTAAAATAAATATAATTCTCTAAAGTAATCATACAAAATCAGTAAATATATATATACGAGTATACATTACATATAAATAAATTATGTGTATAGATAGAAATCAGTATAATATAGTTATTAATGGAACCGCTGCTATATGAAAAATGAACCGGAATAATCTGTTATAAGAAAAAGATAATGGATATAATCCAAAGATCAACTTAGTCAATCATTTAAAAAATATAAAATAAAAGTTTTCGGAAGCATAAACATGAGGTGTGTACATTGTACATACAATTTCATCTTCTTTCTTATTTATGGCTTCTCTTTCTAGAATTCTGCCAATGTCAACAATTTCATCTTATTCTTTAGGCCATAGAGACGTCATGTAAGTAAACTTTCATATTTTCGTACATAGGTTTTAGAAATATCTTGATAGGTTCGTCTAAATTGCTTCTGGCTGTCTTGACCACCTATCGCTCGGAATCTATACAAATATATGTATATACGAATTTGAGTCAAATTAAACATATCGAAACACCGTGAAACGTTTAATTTGATCCTAACCGATACCTCATAAATGTACCTGCACTTGATCTAGTTTCCATTTCTTATTTAAAATTAATTGTCTTAATTACTATTGACATATACTTTTGGAAAAATGTTATGAAGCGAGAAACGTGGCAACTTAATACACAGATAAATGGATATTTAAGCTATTGGTTTGTGGATAACTTTGGACTGCAAAGGTTTGCCGATTGATCGCGGCATGTAGACATTATTTTAAAACATTTAATACAAATTAAGAATACTTGTATTACCATTACAGATTTCTATTGAAACATGTATTCGAATTGCACCTTCTTTATAATGTAATAAACAAATTATATTTTATAAAAGTCAGTCTAATTACAATTATTATAAATAAATTATTTTCCGCGACATGGTACCAAGAATGCAAGCTGCATTACCACGCTGAATGGTTATACCTTAACCTGATTTATTACCTTTCTATTGTTCTCTTGAAGTGTGCCACGTTTGTCGGATATCGGATTAACTCTAATAGCATACCTATACTTAATATATTGTTATGATTGCAGAATATGATATCTAATGCACTAATGTAAACTGTGCTTTACATTATCTAGGTGTATATTTTGTTTGGATTTGTTAAAATAGAGATAAATTTTATTGTAATAAATCGATATTACGATACGATTATGTTAACGACTTCGACATTAAAAAAACTAAGAAAAATTTATCTTTCTCACACAAAATTAGCTAAAAATGTAGTTAGGTGCACAATATCGATATTTTTGTTAGGAATTTAAATTGAAATTTCGTACGAAGTACTTACTTATCATATTTTATAATTTAAATTTATCTTCACAAAGTATGTGCAATATAAACCACCTCTTAATATAATCTGGTTGACCTATAACCTTTTTTAAATAGGTATATAAACTCTTCACCACTATTTTCTATTATTGCTACTATCGAAATAAAATAATAAACAGAAAATAAATATTACTTATATAGATGTTATTAAATGTGTTGTCAATATCTACTTATTTTTAAATTAAAGGATCTGACTGTTGCTCTATGTGTGTAATTTAAAATTAAAATATGATAAATGAAAGCGAAACCCTGCAATGTATCATATACTTAAATGCAGAAAAATATACAGATGTTATATTACGTTTATACCTTTGAATCGTAAAGATTACATCGTTTTAAAAGTGTCTTAACTTGACAATGTGCCAAACACAATATGTAAAATAAATATTCGAAAGTTACTTTCAATTATAATGTGTCAAAAATCAATCTTGGACTAAATTTGTCTTAATTCTGACCGTGAAAGCAAAAAAAACTATATCCTCGTTCTGTGGACAGTCGGATAAAAACAGAACTGTTGTTAAATAAACCTGGTAGTTGTGAAAATGGCGTTGTGTTACTCAGTCATGTTAGAGTATTTAAGAGTATTATGATATGGTTGTTCGTTATATTTTAAAGTTTTAATTGTAATATATTAAAATGAAAATTTTGTTTTTATTAATAATATCTCCCATTAACCTATTGGTGACTGGCGTTCTCTTCAGTATCCTAGTGCATAAAACTGTAAATTAGAGAATATTTTTCATGTAAAAGCATTAAAAAGTAAACAGCCTGTAATGATAGACCGACCGGCTAGTCGGGTAACCGATTATGAAGACTGATCCTTGAATGCATCTGTGAAACTATGTGTGAATACTACCCTAAGACAACGGACCAAGGACGACCCCAAATGGATTAGGATCTATAAGCAACTAAAGAATTGTTAAAGTTAAACGGATTTGCGCAAAACACTTTTACGATTTAATGGATCGTTTTTATTTTGATTCCATACAAAAAAGCAAGAACGAAAGAAAAATATTTATGGGTACGGCATAAAGATACAACACATACATATACAATACGAAATAAATCAAAAGTAACGTCTGAGTTCACAATTACAGAAAAAAAAATACATTGTGCGTGTCTCATGGCTGTACCAATAGGTCTCCAGATCAGCTTGTCAAACTTTTGAGCCTGACGCTGGTTTTCATCTGGAACTTATGTATTCGATTGTGTATGATCGCTGCGGACCATAGACACCGTTAAACTGCTCTTTTACGCTTAGTCTTCTGTCAGAGTGAGGTTCTTTACCGATCGACCTGATCCAATTCGTGTTGTAGTTGTCTTACAATGCAGCGTAGCACAACCACACATGAATGTGACGAATGGCGAGCCTCGTCAAAATGTTTGCTTCCGGACACCTAAGAATTTGTTTTTGTTCAAATGCTAATTTGTGCATCACATACGTGTAACGAGGTGCAGCCTGTTATTTATGAACGCATACATGTTTTACACTCCATTTTTAACACAAATACTGAATTATTTGTGTTAAAAATGGAGACCCCAAAAATTTCAGTAATTTTTGAGTACGAGCTCCGACGGGGAACTGGAATTGAGTTCTGGAGAGGTATTAACAACCAAACTGTATATTTTTGGTAATCACTTTCGTAGTGGAATCTTCATCTTTTTGAAAAAAAAAAGCACGATGAAGTCTTTAAAGAAAATAACGATGAATTAAAATGAAACCCAACCCCATCCGATTACCCTCTTTTCCGCAATTTGGACCATTTCCGACAAGGTAAAAAATTTTGTTCTCAGAAAGCATCTCCGCCTAAAAGCCTTTATAGACTTTGTAGAGTCCAGATCCCCAGAGTTATATCGCTATCACAAATGCTTAAGTGATTTTCCCTCGTGATGTTAGAAATGTATAGATAATGAGTAATTTCATACTTTAACCCTCCACTAACATTGCAAAAAAGAACAAAATGACAGATTCCCTCGCCTCTTGCCAAAAGTTATGGTAGAAGGGTACGCCATAAAATAATATTAAAGGAACACATAGTACATACTGAGTACTACTTCTGTCTTATTTGTCTATATATACTCTGGGCCCCATTTGTGTACTCAATAATAATTCATCAGTTATGTGTAATAATGCATCTTAAAAAGCGAATAAGAGAAAACTATTGAAAATCTCATGGCAATCTTCATCTTTTTCCATGTTCTATCTCCCGCAAAAACGAGAAGTGGGTTTCGGAAGCCTATTTGGTTTCTCTGTCTTCCCCTGAGTGCTTATTCTAATAGTGATAGTAAATAAAATATACATATATACTTATTTGAACAATTTGTGGTTTTAACATCTATGATATACATTATTATTATTATGGGTTATTGGAAATTAACGACGCATTCCCGTTAGGAGGTGATAGGGGTGACTATTTGCGATAACTTTAACCCCCATATGCATTATGCAAAAGTGAACCATTTTTAAGTTATCTCTCCAGCGGTAGATAGACTACCGGTATATCGAAGTGCTAAGGTGTTAATGTTAGTTGTACAATGAGGCTACAATATATATCCGAGTACAGAACTAGAGTACGAAACCAATCCAACTGCAAAAAGGTGTACGCCAGGGTGATGTGATATTACCGAAACTCTTCACCGCCGCATTGGAAGATGTTTTCAAGCTGCTGAACTGGAAAGGATATGGTATCAACATCAATGGCTAATACATCACTCACCTTCGATTTACCGACGACATAGTTCTAATGGAGAAGCTTAGCACTATGCTCAATGACCTTAATAGTGTCTCCCAACAGGTTGGTCTTAAGATGAACATGGACAAGACGAAGATCATGTCAAACGTCCATGTCAAACCAATACTGGTTGTTGTTGGGAACAATAGGCTCGAAGTTGTAGACGAGTACGTATACCTGGAACTAATTGTCCGATTAGGTAAGTCTAACTTCGACCCAGAGGTCAATCGAATCCAACTCGGCTGGGCTGCGTTCAGCACTTCAGTTCAGTAGATAAACTACGTCATATTTTCTCGTCGTGTATACCTCAAAACCTCAAGAGCAAAGTATACAACCAGTGCGTGTTGCCAGTGATGACATACGGAACTGCGACTTGGTCCTTCACTGCAGGCCGTATGAGGAAGCTCAAAGTTGCTCAGCGCGCTATGGAAAGGGCTATGCTCGGTGTTTCTCTGTGTGATAGAGTCTGCAACGATGACATCCGCAGCAGAACTAAGATGACCGACATAGCAGCCACGTACAGGCAAACGCAGTGTAGGACGACACCCCACAAGATGGAGTGACGACTTGCGCAGTGTTGCGGGAAGTCGAAGTCGATGCAGGTGGTTCACGACCAAGCTTTATGGCAATATTTGGGGGAGGCCTATGTTCAGCTGTGGACTTGTGATAGGCTGAAATGATGAATCTTTTAATTGACACTTTGCATTTTATATTGAAACAAACAAGTTGTTTTTCGTATTAGTAATGGAAAAAATTAAGTGTTTATATTTGTACATCTCTGTCAAATGGTAAAATTATTTCAAATTATAAAAAATCATGTTATTTTAAGTCAAAAATATGTTTAGATAATCTTTTACCTATTAAGCTTCAATACTAATAGAAGTTTTTTATTTTGGCTCTTGGCTGTATGATTAAATGCATAAAGCAGAGAATAACAAAAGTTGTTAATAAAAAATAATCATTTGTATTGATTTTCTGTCGCTTTTCACACAGTACCTAGATTTTCCTGGAGGAAATCAATTAATACCTTATTAATATCTCCTGTTTTAATTACTAACAACAGGGAGGTATATATAGTTATTAAATATTTATAAAATTTCATTACTTTCTTTAATAGTTAAACTGTTTATTGACGCGTAACGCAGAACAGTATGCATATCCTATATTTTTTAAAGTTATAACATATTTTCATTGTTTTAGATAAAAATGAGTTCTATAGCGCAGCAAGAATCTCTCGTCAAGGAGAGTTTATTTCAGTTTATAACAAAAAACATCCCCTCCGCAGATTTAAACGTAATTGATGATATAGTCCTTTCTTATGTGATATCAATATTGGAGGAGGCTTCTCAAGACCCATGTTTTGATGTTGAAGGTATGATATAATTACTAATATAAATTGAATGAAATCCTATGATTTTATATATTAAAATTATATGTATATATAAATCACCTTATTTCCCCTTTGATTTTGATACATATTCTAAAAATAGGTATATATATAGCTAAAATAGATAAATTCTCTCTTATATAATAATTAAACAGAGAATAATCTAAATTAAACATAATTTCTTTGTTGTGGGCTACATTTTTTATAAATTTAATTGTAATATTATATTTTAGTTTTCTCATTCCAAGCTAATAGGTTTCTCCATGCATTAGTATCATGTTATCATGAAAAGGTAACTTTCCAAAACTGAATCTAGTAAACTTCTACATTTTTGTTGACTGGACTACCATATGGCATACTATGCTTTACTTGGTTTTCATCTGTCTATCAATTTACATCACTATTTTTGTACCTCTACTTTAATTGTTCTTGTGAATAAATAAGAAAATCATACCATTCATATTATTTTAGAAACAGATTAATTGTGTAGTTAATTAATTGAAAATTCTGTTCATTTACTTATTTTTCTATTCAGTGGATCAACATCACATTTGTCACATTTAAAGAAAATTATTGTCATGAGAAATAATTGATATAATAGGATTATATGTTCCTTTGACGAAATCCATATAATAAGTTATTAGATATTTCTCTAATAAATGGTACATTACCTTTATCACAAGTCCAACTGCATCTATTGACTTCCTGCAACACTCTGCAGGTTGTCACTCCTTCTTGTGAGGTATAGTAACACACCAAATATACACTGTAGTTGATAATGGATAATTTCATGTGTGTTATATAAACTTTTACATTATTGTGAATATGAAATATATTCAGATTTTCCCAAACTACCTGAGAAACCATAATTTTGTACTTCTTACTTTACTTTTAGAATATGGCGGTATGCCCAATATCCGAGTGGTCTGACATCTAAACAGTAATTTTTCAACAGACCTTATTTGGCACAATGTGACAGGTGGTGAGCCTGTTGCCATCTTGGTGTCTAATTCAATGATTCAAATTGTACATAAGTTTCAAATACTCATTGGTATCAGACCTGCACATACAGAATCAGACTCGAGTCTCTTTATTCAGAGACGGAATCACAACTGTTTTGACTATTATTTTGTTAAGTACTAGATTTAACATTATGGTTTAAACAAAAGCAAGGCAACAAATAATTTTTGATGTATTATCCCATCACATCTCATAACTACATTAGAAGGAAAACTATTTGACCTCCTAAAGAAGGAGGTATGAAGGCATTAGTATGATACTCATAGAATATCTAATGTCTAAGAGATATTCATGAGTACCCTTTTTTTACCTGATGGTAAGTCTGATGGTAATCTCTCGTAAGGGGAGTTTATTTCAATTTATAATATACGCCAAAACTGCAAAACCAGAAAAGGCGGCAGGTGCATTCCCGTCTTTGTGGCGGTTACCTCACTCACCGAATGAAATGCACAAGTACAACATGACCCCTACTGTATACCGGTATTCTGCGAAGCCGTGGTACTACCCTGGTTGAGCCAACCATGCGAACAGCAGCATAAGCTGTTGTTTAGGTCTACCACATACAAAAGTGAAGCCTGTTAGGTTAGGATTTCACTACACTTAACATTGTGCGATAGGCCACCCCAATAAGCCACACCTTCTGCCGGGCTGGCTATCAGATTACCAGATGTTTCAAACCGTATGATTCTTTTTTTAATTTCTGTATATAAACTTACATCACGATTTCATGATTTGATGTTTTTCTATCCAATATGAATAACATTTGAAAAGCCCTTTTTAAAGTTTAATGACCTTTAATGACATAATAAGAAATAAGATAAAGTACTATACTATATGAACCATTTAACATAGTGATTCTAAAAGCGATAGCTGAAAACAATGAGCTGTATGTGTGTTTGATGAACACAGATGCATCCTATGCGATTATTATTTTTCACGCCGTATGTAGTCTGCTGCAGCTTGATATTGACTGTAGTAATTGGTGGTGTCCTCGCAATTGTGATGCTGCTCTCTATCACAGGTCCGTGAAATTGAGATTCAGAAAATTCTGATAGGGTCATCATTCGGATGTTAGTCTTGTATGTTAATTAGCAGAAAATTATCACGTGTAAATAAGGCTAATTTTACGTAGCAATTAGAGAAAATGTTGGTATATTCCTACTAACAGAATACTCATAATAAAAAAATATATATTCTTCAGATATTTTAGTTGTTTCAACCTATATCAGGTAACCAATAACGCAAATAGTACTAAGTATCGAAAATCAGCCTGGTCAAGCTATCGTGGCTTTTTAATTAATAAATTTAAATAAAAAAATTAATAGAAATATGAAATCGGCGTAAGTTATTTATGTAAGTAAGAAATAGGAATGGGCCTAGGATCGAGCTCTGCGTAATGCCTCTAGTATACCCAGAAGAACTCGCACCATTAATAACAACTTTTTGAATTCTATTACTCAAATATGAGATTTTAATCTTAAGCGCTGTAGTTCTTATGCCATAAAGATGAAGTTTCCCGATCAGTGTTTCACGGTGCATACAATCGAAGGCCCTGGAGTGACCAAATAAGACTCCCAAGGCATCTTGTGAATTCATCCCGGCCGGTATATGCTAGTAAAACCAAACTGATAATAGATTGGTTATTTAAATTGCCTTTAATAAAATGCTTTGACTGTTGATCCAAAATATTTTTTTCAAAAAGTTTACTAAGTGTTGGTTATGCAGAAATTGGTCTAAAGTCGAGGGGTCCAATGAGGGGTAACAACGCATGTACATTTTAATTTACTTTAAATGCAGACGGGTGGTAGCAACCATATTCATTCAGTGCTCGGTCGTTACCCTTATTTAAAATAATAATAATAAAACTGGATCTGTAAATTTTGGTATCTTACAGGTTTCATAGAAATGATGGCGGCTTACGTCCCTGATTTCGCAACTATTGATTCAGGATTGGTGTGTTCCTGGGTTCTAGAGCTCGAAGCAGAGTTATCTCGTAGGGACGAGACTGACTCTCTTTCAAACAATGGTAATAAATATTTTTATTTTATGTCAATTACATTTTTTCTATTTATAAAAAGAAGTTTCGATGCCAAGCTGTCAAGCGTGTAAGGAGGATCGATTCTTAATTTGTTCGTCAAATGCGCGGGCGCCTAGTCATGGTACTAGCGAACCAGCGAAGGTTGGTGGTTGGTCGCTTGTTGCTCACCGCTGTTAAAACCTCAATAAAGTATTTAACTAACACATAATTCGTCGCTTACCTACCCTACTGAATTTCTTAAAGATACTGACAGCAGACACCAGTTGGAAGTGAAAAAAACATGCCATAAAATCTTTCTTGCACGTTTGTATCCCATTATTTTAAAATCAGTAAAAGTTTATTACATAATGATTAGATGTGCTTGCTTCAAATTTTGCCACTATCACAAAGCCTCATTTCTTCACAAACTTGTTTCTGTATATCATTACCTTACCTTACCGGCCTGTAACTAGGGCACTACAGGATATAGGCCTCTCTCATAGGGACGATTTGCCATAATCGCTCGGCAAGCAGATTGACGATCGCAGTACCAGACACCTCGCACCATAGACGCCTGTGATCTGTGGTCTGGTAATTATAATCTGGCCAGCTGTAAAGTTACTCAGTGTGAAACACGAAGAAGACTATAAAATCTCAGTAATTTCCTGAGCCAATGTGTAATGTAAGTTAAATTTGAACCTCCCGCATAACCACGGGTTTTGCTATCGGAGATCACTATAATATTTTCAAAGCTTTTGTCTTAATCGCCTCTTACGCCACCCACTGTTAGAAAGGGTGAGGCAGATTCTAACACCACTACCACGCTAAGTATATAGTATAAAATACATCTATATGTAGTTGTTTTAAATTTATGAAGTGGTTTACATTTCATTTAATGCACAGTATGTAAAACTACTGTTATCAGTCATTTGGTTATACTTTCTGTTTCGGGTTAACTAACTTATCAAAAACAATACATAATTTTAATTATCCATTATTATTTGTAAGCTCAATTAAAATAAACGTTACTACATGGTTTGAAAATACAAAATCGTAAATCAAATTGACTTTGCAACAACACAAGATATGACGTCGTACTGTTTGACAACAAATAAAATTCAAATAAATCATTTACATCGTTGTATGTATTGAAAGCAGAAATCGTAACCAAATATTCATTATATTTTTATTAAAATCACCATTACAGCCTGTCTCGCAACATTGTGCAGTTAGTCACTCCTTCATCATCGTTGCAGATTATATCTTGCAGACGTACACTCAGCATAACCTTTCCCATAGCCGCTGAGCAACTCTGAGCATACCTAATACAGCCTGCAGTAAAATGCTCGGTTCACGCACTAATGGTATACTATCGTATTAAGCTATACTCGGAAGTGAATATAAGTAACATCTTTCGCCTATTATTTTGATGATACAAGAAATCATTATGTATTTTATAAATTATTCATTACTATTTTTCCAGATGACTCCGGCGAAAGCGATAAAATCAGCCTGACCTTACAGAGTCTCAACGAAATGTTACCACCCGTCAATAAAAGCAACAGGTATGTAAAATAAAATAAACAATAATAAAATAATTATCCTTATGCCGATGTAAATACTAGACATGGGGCATTGCAATTTGCTAATACTCGTGGTTAGTAAGCCGGTAGGTGAGCGCAGTATCGGTATCATTAGTCTGTGGGATTTCGGTATTCTCGGATAGATATAACGGAGTCGTCCGTTACTCTGTAGAGCGCTCCTCTTGCAGGTTAGATTGACATTATGACAAAAATTTATATAGTTATTCTCCCTTCCCCCTTACACCAGAAGCAGTTGCGTGCATAGGGTTTGGACCCTGGGTAGGCAGTGGGTATAAAAAGAAAAGTATATGTATTATAAAAACGAAGTTACCCTTTCTTAAGGAATTTACTAGGGTCGCTTCTGCCTTTTTGTCTATATAGACTGCAAGCCACTGACCAGAAGGTATGATAGATAGCCGCATTATTTTTCTAGCCGTGAATTGGCATTACTTAGACCATAGGTTCCCATACCATAAGGAAACTGAAACAGACAAAACAACAACTCATGACGTGGACGTTCGTAAGTGCATTGTTAATTAATTGTATTATGAACCATGGAAGTATAAAAAAATTTAATTGATATGGTCGCTAAGACTATTAATATCTGGAACGAGGTAAGTAAGCAAAATTAAAAGAAACGTCTTCAAAATTGTCACACAGACAATGAACAAACGCAGAGAATCGGACCTTTTACGATACAATTTGCTCTGCAGCGCTCTTTTTATTCCATTAACTGATTAGATACACGTTAATTCAACGTATATATTAAAAACCTAACGAAATTAAACTCAGAAGCAAAATTAACGCCCTAACAATGTCAATTCTGGTCTTACAACGCGAAAATAGAAAATAAAAACATTTAGCGTAAGTGTTTATTTACTACGTATATGTTTCCTACTTAACATATACTTAAATAAAAACATATGTACATCATTTAAGTAAACTAAATATTAACTATAACTATGTGCTTGAAATACTTGCAACTACTAAACGAAAAAAACAGCTGCTATTTCCCGACTACAAAACCCTCTCATATATTTAGAGGTGGCTTTTGTCCAGCTGTGGGACATTTTAAAATTAGATATATAAATGTTTGTATTTTTAAATCATGTTGACTGCCTTATTTCTGCAGGTCTCATTCTAATTCAGAGAGCTCGGAGAGCACAGAAGGACGTCGGCCATTGATCGATGGTGACGAGTACGCCGAACAATGCCGCGCCCTCCACGAGATGTTTCCTAACACCTGCGTGATGGAAGTAAGTTAAACATTGAAATCAATTTATATGACAATTATATCTGCCATTACCTAAAAGAATCTTGTGACCATATATCTGTGCTAATAATGTTATAATATTATAATGTAAACTATTTAAAATTTAATGTTTCTTGTCGACAAGGTCATTAAATTAACACAAAATTAAACATGACCCACTATCATCAGATAAAGCATTGTGTTTCGATCGCTCGCGGCGACCCCGAGCGCGCTGCCGCAACCTTGTTGCATCGCCGAGAGCAGGGACAGGCGTTGTCGGCAGCTGCACTACACGTCGCCGCGCGCCAGCCTCTCTGCGACGACCGCGAGCTCAAGAGCCGCATCATCGCCCGGTGAGACACTCTCCTGCAGCGCCCCGCACTCGCGTCCGCTAGCTCGAGAGCCGCATCATCGCCCGGTGAGCCACTCTCCTGCAGCGCCCCGCACTCGCGTCCGCTAGCTCGAGAGCCGCAACATCGCCCGGTGAGACACTCTCCTGCAGCGCCCCGCACTCGCGTCCGCTAGCTCGAGAGCCGCAACATCGCCCGGTGAGCCACTCTCCTGCAGCGCCCCGCACTCGCGTCCGCTAGCTCGAGAGTCGCAACATCGCCCGGTGAGACACTCTCCTGCAGCGCCCCGCACTCGCGTCCGCTAGCACGAGAGCCGCAACATCGCCCGGTGAGACACTCTCCTGCAGCGCCCCGCACTCGCGTCCGCTAGCTCGAGAGCCGCAACATCGCCCGGTGAGCCACTCTCCTACAGCGCCCCGCACTCGCGTCCGCTAGCTCGAGAACTTGCAGTATTTTTCTCATATTTTTTTTTTACAGATATTCCTACGTGGACAAAAACTCTGAGATCAAAGAGCACAAGCCGCTGGCTCCGAAGATTGAACCAAAAAAACTCGTGCGCTACCGTGATAATAAGATAGTATCGCTCAAAGGAGAGCGCTATACTGAGGTAAGTAGACCTAAAAAGGGATCTAACCAAAATGTCGTCAGAAAGAGTAAAATATATTTCGAGTCATTGGAGCATCGAATTTAATTCAAAAAAAATGTTTACGTATTTAAAATCATGAAATATAAAAATAAAGATTGAAAGGGAGTGTCAGGGAGGTCTTCTTCTCCAAATGGCATCCTCAGCAGCAACCTGGCAGCCTTGCTATTTTACAGAAGAGGCTCCGGCGACCGATAGATGACGGAAAATCCATCCCAATAAGACAAATTAGTGATTCGGAGCTGCATCACTAATGCGCTCAACCCGCTTGTCCAGCGAACCCTTCAAGAAATACATGCTTTTGATGCAATTTTCTAGGAGAAGTCTATGTTTAGCAGAGCAGGAAAGATTAAAAGATAAACCAGAACTTAGAATTACAGTTTTGTGATGAATACTGTTTAATATTCTTTAACAATTTTAAAATATCCGTATTTCGAGCCTTCAGTTCGAATTTTGTTGTAGACCAAAATGGGAAAGCTGAAAATAGCTTTCCCATTTCCATTAAACAAACAAAATTAAAGTTCTTTGTTGATGAAATGAATCCTTGCTTATGAATGTGTTGCAATATGAAAGACATTATCATTTAGAGGTCTACATTTGGTATGCAAACAACTAATTTAATTTGTTATTCTCTTTAATTGTTCTTGATATTTGTATACTGTTTGTGTACAATAAATAAATAAATCCGACTTCCACTTGCTTTCCCGGTGCCGATATTACTAAAATCTGGTAATTTAATTCATCTGAAAATTTTAAATAAATAGGACATATTGAGGACTGGGCTCCGATGATCTTCCAAAAATATACATAACTTATATAGACTTACTTATTTTACATCCATATGACTTGTTTTCCATAGGTGCCGAAGTCTGGCATCGACGAAGAACATTTGAAGAAACCCAAAAAACAACACTGCCCTTAACCTTTAGAGCCACGTCAGTACGGTGAAAAAGCGGACCCTCTCTCTTTGTCCCTTCTACATGTAATCGTTGTATCCGACCCCGCACGCCCTAAGCCCTGTGTATACCCTACAAAACTATGTCTTCTCCTAACTTCAATGTTCGTCAATCTAATTAAATTAATATCTAGTGGGTGTAACGATATATATAAACGTAGTGTGAAATGGTCACGATTGACCTTGACGTACGCTCAAACGCCGTATGTGTTTTTAAATAAAAAAAAAATAGAAATAAATCGTATGGTATCTTACGAGATACCACAATCGAGTGTAGTTACGTGGTTTTGGTGCGCATATCAGTACGCAGATTTTACGTTCTCAGGCGTAACTTTGTCGTCGATTTGCGTAGCTGCAAATTGTATTTGCGTCAACTTGACGCAATCCATATATAAATATGACGCCGGGCGTGCGTTCGTACTTTGTCGTGTATGTAGTGATATTGTAGTGTTAAGAACGCGAGAATTTTACTTTATGTTGTTAGCGGCATTCCTTACTCCGCTTTTTTTCAGTACTGATTTAATTAATAACGTAGCTCTGAAGTTACGTCGGCTGTCACAACTTAACAGTGTAGTTAGTCACTATCGTTCGTATTTAATTTGCGTATTTATTGTTAATTTTAAGCTCTCTGTAAGGCAGCTCATTCTCAGTATTATTTTAACTGGTGACACTATGGCATTGTATTTATTAGCGAATGTGAATGACTTTGGGATGCGACGATGTGTTCAATATAATAGGGAATTTATAGGATCAACAAATTGTGCGGATACGCGTGTGCATGAAATGTATGATGCCATAGTTTACAATGATGATTATAATATGTCTCTAAAAGTGTACGATGGAGATTTTTATATCCTAAAATGTTGTATACTGGAGAAACAACGACGAAAAGAAGTCTACGTCAATCAGATGCATCAGTTTAGCGGCGTCATCGGCCGTTTTGTATTCCTTATAGTTTTAAGTGAAATGATCTGTCAGATACCTGTGATTTTAAATTGTTATTATTATTTTATTATTAAAAATGTGTATCGTACGATAGTTTTATTGTTTTTAAAAACATCTGTGATTCTGATGCCATTTAATTATACCATAGTTTTCCCTGAAAGTGGATTTTATATTTTAAGTTTAGGATTTTTATTGCCATTACTATTAATAACAATTATAAATAAATGTTGTTTTATTTATAGTGTCATCTTAAAAGGACGACAAAGTTTGGTAATTTATAGTTTATTTAATTTTCAGAGACAAGTGTTAGTGATTTATTAAATTACTTTTATCATCTTAAATCCTATTTATTTAGTTCTGACATTTGAATAATGAACTTTAAAATATGTAACATTAAAATGCAATAAAAATATACAATTAAATATTGCACGCAGAAAGAAATCACTAACACTTTCTATTATTAATATCTTCTTAAATAGACTGATCATGTAGTCAAAAATCTCATGCAATGAGAAAATTAATCAAAAATGTAATAATTTACCTGTATTTCGTCTTAATTCACCACTTTACCTATTTTAAGTGTCTGAGCTTTAATTTTATGCTAAAATTTATTTATATTATGTACTAAGCTAATTTCAGACCTTAGAAATATACTAATTAAAGAAACGTATCTTCCTTGGCCGTGCAGTAATTAACAGATATTTTTAACTAAAAGTGGTGATAAGGCTCTATAATTTTAATGATTATAATTATATCTAATACTTGGCGTGGCTGAGTCTTAAGTTATTTTGTATGTATTTTTATTACGTTGATAAGACGAGTATTTATTTATTCGGGCTTTGTTAGATAAAGCCACTATAAATTTATAAAACTTGGAGACAGCATTTCAATATTGTAAGTGATACGTACAAATTTATAGAGAAAGACTGGAGAATTTTAGCGAAGCCTTGGGTACAACCCTGCAGGCACATGCCAAAATTTAAGTTTTTTTATATTCTTACAACAAGATTATGATGAGAAAAGAGCTAAAAGTTGCCGAAAACCTTGCATCCGTCGAATGAAATCGTGCGTCGCTATCGGTATTGTAAACTGAAATAGAGAGCAGCTTTTTATTGACATAATATGATTCCACAGCCTTCCTCTGGCGTTCTTGATGTTAATTGACCATACATTTCACTTCTTGTATTATTTTCGATTTACTTGTATTTTTTACTAGATTATATGGTTTTATTCAAAATGAATCGTGTTTCAAAAGTCTCATGTATTTTAAATGACCCCATCTCTGGTATTAAATCGTTGCAAAGCTTAAATAGTCCGAAAATTAAATGATGAAAAATTAGCTGCGGGTTTTTAACGATTAAGCCAAAATTGGTGCCTATTTAACTTTGTATATCAATCGTGTCGATTATTTAATGTTCTATTTTTTTTTTTTTTGGTTTTAAACTCGTCTTACAATTTTAATTTCATTAAAAATATGCGCTCATCTCTATCACTAGCGTCAGACCGCTTGCTTAATTTTTCTATTCTTCATTTTTTCTACTTATTATGTTAATATTAACTTTTACTTTTTAAAGTATTAAGTGAATATTTTATTATTCTAAAAACATCACAATAACATTATTATAAAATTTATCTCTACCAATATTTGGACAGTATTTATTGAAAAAAAAAGATTACAAATATATTTACAAACAATCAATTTTATCTAGAATCTATTTAAATTTACCCAAAATATTCTCTTTTATATTTAAATATTGAAAAATTAATAGAGCACTGGCCAGAAACGCGTCAAAATCACAGATGAATTTAAAAACTCTAAAACTTAATTTTTATATTGCCGCATTTATTTTCTATATTATTTCTTTTTTTTATTAACATTTAAGTTTTGTATAATTATTGTAATATATTAATAATTAAGAGTAAAAGCGCGCTCTTTGATGTCATATCTAAATCCAATGTGAACAATACAATGTATTCAATATTATATCATTGCGTACCCCCTTATGTGTATATTGTTATTACCCTTATCTTTATAATGTTTAATCGTCGATGACCTTGGAAGGCATGGCGAGCAGGGGCGCGCCATTAACCCTTAATCACTCGCATGGAGGCATTTTCGTTTGTCTAAAAAGTACTTGCATTAGTGCCGCGCCCTAGCATATTATAAGTCCTTGCTAGCTTCCTAAACTGTGACTAAGACTCGTATTTATTTATTTACTTATACTTTTTTGAACCATATACAATATGATCAGAAGGTGAACATAATGCTAAAAGAATTCTCTGCCAGTCAACCTTTGGGAGTGATAAAACGTCGAAGTCGGTTACAGAGTACCTAAAATAAAAATAAGGTTTAATACTAAAACACAGCATAATATATAAAACGCAATATATAAAACTCATAAATAAATGATTTACGAACATAATAAATAATGAATACAATATACACATATGCAATTGTTATATATTAAGCGACAGCAGCAGAAAAATGGTATTTAGGACATCAAGAGGTAACATTAAGGAGATATTGTGGTTCATAGTTGTTTGTTTACCTACACCAAGAGATTTTAGAAACTTCCAAATATCGTCCGAAGGAGTGTTAGAAATATTGTTATAGAATATTAGTTGCAATGATTCCGAGCAATAAAAATCCCAGTTTTTGTTGCACCTGCAATCAGTGCTTGATAGCTACTCTGATAGCTCTACACAGTGCATGCGCATCAAATATACTCGGGTGCAATGAAATCGCACACAGGGACTTTTTTTTTTAAAAATCTTATTTTTTTTTTTATTTAAAATAATACGTATATTTTTTAATATGGTATTAAAGGTTATTTTATACATGTATATACCTATTCAATGATACTATATGAGCGGTAATAAGTTTACCTTACCTCTGAAAAGAAAACAACAACCCAAAATTGCTCAATTAGCTCACTACAGTTTCCGATACTCATTGCAGGTATAAAAAAGCATGTTTTCAGTAAACCGTGATCTCCGCCGTCGACCATCTCACCTCTCTTCTCAAAACCGCCGTCCGAGTATCCGCCAGGCAGGTCAAGGCAGCGAATGATCGCCGCTTTGAACCTCCAACCCACATTCAGAATGTGGACGAAGTTGTATCGCAAAGTTCCACGCAGCCACTAACGGGGAAACCACTACCGCCACTACCTCACTAGAAGAGGTAAAAGGCATTATTAAAAATCTAAAGATCCGTAACACCTATTGTTAGTAGCAATTTTCAACGCCCTCCTTACAAGTTGCACCTTTCCGGAATCCTGGAATCCACAAACCCGGTAAACCGAATAACCAGGCCTCAAGCCCATCAGTCTCCTCAGCGCACTGGGGAAACTACGAGCGTATTATACTCATCCGTCTTAAGGGTAGCGCTGGCTCATTAAATATCAGTCCGAACGAGCAATTTGGCTTTCGAACTAAACACTCTTGTGTCCAACAAATGCACCGCCTCACGGAGCACATACTTGAGCCCCTCAATGATAGTCCCTAATGCAGTGTAGGAGCTCTCTTCTTCGTGTTCGACTAAGTCTGGCACAATGGTTTGATCTTCAAAATATACACCCTAGAGGATAGGCTTGGATAGGAGGATACCTTCCGATACAAAGTGGAGGGCACTCTATAACCTAACCAACAGCCAGTAGTAAAATGTCATTAAAACATAAAATGCGCCTCTACAAAACTTGCGTACGACCTTTTATGCCATACGCCAGCATTGTATTCGCGCATGTGCCCAAAGCACGGCTGAACCCACTTCAAGCGATTCAAAATCCCTTCATGCGCCGCGCAACCGGTGCACCCCTATACATACGGAATGTAAACTTACACCGCGACCTCCAAATGCCTACCATGGCAGCTCTATTTAACAAATTCTCTACAAATTACTTTGAGAGAATTAAAACACACCACAATTCGTTAGTGGCAGCGCTGGGCAATTACACAACTGCGCGCAATACAACACTCCGCTTGCGGCGTGTTGTATCACGCCCAGGGCATGTAATAAGGCGATCCCAGAAGAGGTTTCACCTCCCTGTCGGGACCCTCGGATCGCCTAGCCCCTCCCCTAAAATTGGAATTTTTCTTTCGTTTCAGGGGACGCAGCGCTTTATTGCTATGAAAAAAGGTTTTTTTTTTCAACTTGCGGGCCTCCGCTCTCGCAAATCTCCTCCGATGAAGCTGTAAAGACATCCGGGCCAACAGCAACGTGGATGGGTTTTTAGTCGGTATGTTTCTCCGATACGAGTCTGAGTCTGACTGCGCATAGGTCTGCAGTCTATAATCATATCATTGATAGCCCCAACTAGATTTCATAGACCACAAATCCTCGCAAAAGAACATCGATTCCTGTCAAGGATAATTCGCGAAGCTATTGATATCAAAATACATCTTTATTTCAATAGAGAAGATGGCTGGGTCCTATCACCGGCTTGGGATCCTGTAATAAACAAAATTAAATCTAAAACCAAACATACCACTGCACGACCTCAAGATACTGTGAGCACATTCTGCGTAGATCGGACCAAAATTAATAAATAAGCGCTGAAAGTTAACTATGACATCTGGACGTCTAATACTCCCCGTGACCACGGCTGCTGTAAAGCAGTCGAAACGACGGGAATATAAAAACAAAATTAAATCTAAAACCAAACATACCACTGCACGACCTCAAGATACTGTGAGCACATTCTGCGTAGATCGGACCAAAATTAATAAATAAGAACTGAAAGTTAACTATGACATCTGGACGTCTAATACTCCCCGTGACCACGGCTGCTGTAAAGCAGTCGAAACGTCGGGAATATAAAAACAAAATTAAATCTAAAACCAAACATACCACTGCACGACCTCAAGATACTGTGAGCACATTCTGCGTAGATCGGACCAAAATTAATAAATAAGAACTGAAAGTTAACTATGACATCTGGACGTCTAATACTCCCCGTGACCACGGCTGCTGTAAAGCAGTCGAAACGACGGGAATATGAAAACAAAATTAAACGCGATAAAATGCGTAAATAGTAGTTTTATGTCAAATGTCTAATGTGCGCGAAAAAGTAGAAATATTTTTGTTTCTTTTTATATAAATAAAACACTTTTATAATATAAATGATAAATCACTTCAATTTAATTAAAGAATATCCCCAAAATTGAGGTATCTGCAAACAATTACGTAATTTCCTCTGTGCAAGAAACTACGGGTTAATTTAGCATCACGAACTGCAATACATGGTAGAGCCAGGCGGCGCCTTTTGCTGCTGCCCGAATGGGCCGGCTCTACTGGGTTGCTCCCACGAGCACGCAGAATACCGTGAAGTAGATGCATCTAGTGCTGCTGTGTTTCGCCCCATCCTCCCATCTCCCAAATATCCTTATAGGCCGGCAATGCGCCTGCAGCACCTATGGTGTTTCAGATGTATGTGGGCGACGGTAATCACTTACCATCAGGTGAACCGCTTGCTCGTTTGCCGCCTTTCCCATATTTTTTTCTACAAACATTCATTTATAATATACATAGTACATTCCATTGTCAGTTTCATTGTCTCCCATAAAAAAATCCAGACCAATAAAACGCCATATCTCTAAGTATAAGTATTTATTTAATATTGATCACATATATCGGGTCGCTATTACTTTTAATTAAGTTTACCAACTTACTTACACAGTTGGAATTATAATCTTCTAGCAATAATACTATTACTACACCAAGTTCCATTCCAAATCCAAGTTGTTCACGAAAAGATTTGAATTTTCTGCAAAGAAATCATAATAATTCGTAAAATTCAGGGCAGACTTTAGTATTGCCTATTTTTTATTTATTTATTTATTTATTCTTTATTGTGTCCCTTAAAAAAAAAGAAAGGAATACAATGGGCGGACTTAATGCCTTTTGGCATTCTCTACCAGTCAACCCTGGGTGAGAAAGAAAACATGTTGGCAGGTACAAAATAAATAATACATATAAATTAAATATAAATATTAAATATTTAACCCTTGTAATATACTTACATACTTATAATATAACATACATAATACACTATACATAAACATATAATACATACATAAACAAATTAAATGAGGAGAGAAAATTCTTAGATGGCATTTGCCTTCAGATAGTGACGACGGAGCAGGGTTTTGAAGGAGTTTTTGTTCGGAGCTTTCTTGATATCATCGGGGAGAGCGTTCCAGAGAAGTGTGGCTTGAACGGTGAAAGAAGAAGAAAAGAAACCAGTACTATGTTGTGGATTTTATGTGTATTTTCGAGCTACGAAGAAAAATAATTGCAGCTATTCTTATCTTCCGAGGCTACGTGGCGACTTACACTTACATAATATCCCTTTCCGATTATACCGAAGGTGAAAACAAGATTCAATACCCAAAAAAAGGATGTTAGATGTTTGGACTTGCACCCACTTTTACGTTTTACTTCCCTAAGTTGACATTTTAAACTCCTAAAATAACACTAAATCTTACCTATTCATATTTTAATTTGGTGTGCCACGCAAGGACAACACACGGTAGGGTATTTAATTATTGCGGAATGCCCAGCTGGTAATTGCATGTTTAAAACTTATCCCCTGTGAATCCGATCCTAACTGCAGCAGCTACTGTCGTCTGCGGCTCCCCGGTGATGCGAATAATTCACGTGCGCCCTTGGTGTCCAGAAAATCTTAGGTTCACTGGTACATTTTTCACACGCTTTGGATGCAAAAACAGCAACACACCCAACAGAAGAGGCGCGCGATTGTATATCGCAACCACACACTGTGGTACTTGTGTAATGTAATGGGAACGCGAGCTGGCACCACCGGTACGTTCTCCGACACCTGTTTTTGCGTGTCCATAATTAGATTGGGAAGTTACAAGTGTAGCATTATTCTATATAAAAGTTGCATGAAACAAATAGAACGGAAGCTGGGAAAGAGCAGAGTGTATAAGACAGAGGGAATGAAAAAACATTATTTTTTCACTGCTATACCAATTACATTTTAACAGTTAAGATACTTTGGTATCTACTATTGGTATTATTGTAAATAACTCAAAAATCTGTCTGCGAGTTTAAGCATGGGATAATTTGGGCATTCAGAAAAATAATATCAAACATCACAATATGATAGACACTCCCCGTTTAATTAATTTGTATGACAAAAACGCGAAGGTTTAGGGTGCGGACTGCGAAACATGACGTCGCAGGTTTGCGCCCGCCATTCGACTATTGTCCTGAACCACTTCAAATACAAACTCTAATGCTTAGTTGAGAGCTTTTAGTTAAATAACATTGCCAGAATTCATTAAAAAAAATATATGCGCATGCATGATTGATCGACAAGAGAAAGTGAACGCAGCTAAGGAATAAATTAAGCTTTGGAAATGCCACGAATTGAGAAAGCACATACATAAGTGTCAAATACAGAAAAAAATTCTATCTCATTTTCTAATTATTCCATTTATCTACAACAGTCGAATAAGAATGACAATCACTATGAGATTAAAGCGCAAAAAAAATCTACTTTCTGGGTACCATACTTCATATACCTTACTTATGTTTTTTTTTTACCATATGTAAACCTTTACATATTCGTAGCAAAACAAGAGATACTTATTGCTGTAAGGCATTACTGTGTAGCACTATATATTTCATAAAGAATTTACTACCATCTGGGTTCTAACTGAAACTACAAAACTAGAATGATATATTTTATTAGTTTTATAAATTAAATAACGAAAAACAATGTTATGATAGTAAAACTTTTAATACAAATAGATATAATTAAAAAATTATTGCATAATATTACGCTAGCGTTTTGCGTAATTTTACATATACTGTAAGTTCGTATGAAAAAGAAATACTGAAAGATACGCGACCTCTAAATTAAAGCAAAATTATTTTTCTTTCTTTTGACTTAATTCTTGTGAAAGGTGTATATAATAATATAGAATTACTTTAAAATTGTTTCTTTTTAGAATTTTTATTGTATTCATTACATTATAAAGAGTACTTTTATCTACATTAGTGTGAATTAGTTTGCTAACACATTTTATATGTAATCTTAAAATAGGGTAACTTATAAAATCACAAAAAATAAATAACACCTTTTTGTTAATAGATTTTGGCATTCAGTTTAAGTATTTCGAGTCAACTTAAGAAGTAACCAGTGAGCTAAATGTATGTATTAAATAAAATGAGCTAATTTATAATACAACACTACAGTAGTCACATCAATTTGAACTACTTTTTAGTGACATAAGCTATACTATAGATATATAATACTTATTAGCTACTCTATTGAATATGTTTCTATGGGCAGTGAAAATATTGCAATTTTAAAATAAATACAATAATTTAGGCAAATATTAACACATTTGAAACTAGTATATGATTTCCACAGATAATCAAATCACATTATTTTTCACTGCTATACCAATTACATTTTAACAGTCCGTGCTGGGATATGACGTTAAGATACTTTGGTATCTACTATTGGTATTATTGTAAATAACTCAAAAATCTGTCTGCGAGTTTAAGCATGTAATAATTTGGTCATTCAGAAAAATAATATCAAACATCACAATATGATAGACACTCCCCGTGTAATTAATTTGTATGACAAAAACGCGAAGGTTTAGGGTGCGGACTGCGAAACATGACGTCGCAGGTTTGCGCCCGCCATTTGACTATTGTCCTGAACCACTTCAAATACAAACTCTAATGCTTAGTTGAGAGCTTTATTAGAAATATTAGTAATTTTAGTTAAAATTCATTAAAAAAAATATATGCGCTATACATGATTGATCGACAAGAGAAAGTGAACGCAGCTAAGGAATAAATTAAGCTTTGGAAAAGCCACGAATTGAGAAAGCACATACATAAGTGTCAAATACAGAAAAAAATTCTATCTCATTTTCTAATTATTCCATTTATCTACAACAGTCGAATGAGAATGACAATCACTATGAGATCAAAGCGCAAAAAAAATCTACTTTCTGGGTACCATACTTCATATACCTTACTTATGTTTTTTTTTACCATATATAAACCTTTACATATTCGTAGCAAAACAAGAGATACTTATTGCTGTAAGGCATTACTGTGTAGCACTATATATTTCATAAAGAATTTACTACCATCTGGGTTCTAACTGAAACTACAAAACTAGAATGATATATTTTATTAGTTTTATAAATTAAATAACGAAAAACAATGTTATGATAGTAAAACTTTTAATACAAATAGATATAATTAAAAAATTATTGCATAAATTTACGCTAGCGTTTTGCGTAATTTTACATATACTGTAAGTTCGTATGAAAAAGAAATACTGAAAGATACGCGACCTCTAAATTAAAGCAAAATTATTTTTCTTTCTTTTGTCTTAATTCTTGTGAAAGGTGTATATAATAATATAGAATTACTTTAAAATTGTTTCTTTTTAGAATTTTTATTGTATTCATTACATTATAAAGAGTACTTTTATCTACATTAGTGTGAATTAGTTTGCTAACACATTTTATATGTAATCTTAAAATAGGGTAACTTATAAAATCACAAAAAATAAATAACACCTTTTTGTTAATAGATTTTGGCATTCAGTTTAATTATTTCGAGTCAACTTAAGAAGTAACCAGTGAGCTAAATGTATGTATTAAATAAAATGAGCTAATTTATAATACAACACTACAGTAGTCACATCAATTTGAACTACTTTTTAGTGACATAAGCTATACTATAGATATATAATACTTATTAGCTACTCTATTGAATATGTTTCTATGGGCAGTGAAAATATTCCAATTTTAAAATAAATACAATAATTTAGGCAAATATTAACACATTTGAAACTAGTATATGATTTCCACAGATAATCAAATCACATTATTTTTCTACTGCCCATACATAAGGATAAGTCAAGATCATATTATTATAATACAAGTAACAACAAATTGACAGTCTAAAACAATAATTTAACATAAACCAAGCACAACCCTACTGCAGATGGCACTAAGTAATTTGATGGCTACTGTATATCAAAGTTCTATCCGACAATTTGTTATAAATAATAAGGGCCACACACACGCAATATTCTGTCCAAGATTACAAAAGTGACTCATCACTGTAGAACAAAGTATCATGTTTCAAAGTTATTCCGCCATTAGTCCATCAAAATTGACACCACCCGTCGCATGATTGGTTAAAATAATTGAAGGCTTAAGTAATCTTAAGTTTTGTATATTGAGTAATGTAGTTCCTAATATTTTATAATTATTAATACAAATTATTAATCGTTTAAGTAGGTTTTCGTAATTGAATTTAATCTATTTTTAATGTTACATTATTATAGATAATATTTCATATATAAACATAATTCATTGAAATTATAATTTCATTGAATTTAATTAATGTATGTTATGTTAATATCTTGTATTTTATACTACTGTGCTACACGCGCATGCTGTTGCCATCGGTTACTAGTGAAACAATACCCATAGTATTTTTTTACCGTAGTCACAGATAAATAAATAATGAATCATAAATAAAAACACTAGTTCGACGGTGACGAGTCAGTTTACTGGACAGATTGTACACCGGTGGCGGACCTAACGACCAATGTTACCTATGATGGAGTTGACGACGTCGGAGGAGGAGGCGCTGCCGCCGCAGTCGGACGTGAGCACACGGTCCTCATTGACGGTGCGGTGAACGGCGCGCCGCAGCAGTTCCGCGTGGAAGTGATGCCCGAGGTGCTCCAGCATGTCGATGGACGCGTTGATCATCGCTATCGGGTTCGCGACGTTCTTGCCCGCGATTGCAGTGCCTGAAAAACCGATGCCACTAAAAATGTTTCAGGTCATCCATACCCAAACTAAGATTCCTGGAATTCCCAGGACACCGGATGCCCTATTATTCGGGATTACTATGGTGATAAGCCACAATAGCCAATTGATTAGGTAATCTTCCTTTAAATCCGGAGACCAGAGTTCAATCACATGTATGGAGGAATCTACGAACGAGATTTGCGAAAATTATGTACTATTTACATCGTTGGCCTGAACACTTAGACGGCGACAAGCTCATCATCTATCACATTTTTTCAAATAAAGTCTGGTGAAAAATGTGTTGAAACTACTAAAATAAATTCTCTGGACTTCTGACATATATGCTATACGGTTGTAAGAGCTTATACACTTAATAAAACTCCACTAACTGACAGACAATGAACAGCACATCTTGTGTTTTGTAATAATTTGATTGTAAAAGTCCACAAATGAAAATTCCGTACTGCAAAATGATGTCAGTAATTTTGTTTATACATAAATCAACAATATTAATATTTTACCCGTGTTCCTGGTGCCAGGTTCAAATACAGCATAATGATCACCATAGTTTCTGCCCGAGAGCAGACCCGCACCGCCCAGTATGCCGCAAACAACATTCGATACAATGGATCCATACAGATTGGTCATCAGCATTACATCGAACTGATGAGGTCTGAAAACATATTCTCATTTAAGTATATCTTGTTCTTTATTAGCCTATTTGAGAAACCACTAGCCATCTGGAACACATTTCTCAAATAATTTACCCATACTCACAACTCTGGGCATTGGTGAATGCAATACCAATATCCTTGCACTAGTGCTCCAACCTTAATATATATATTAACATTATTATTATTCTACCTACCTTAATATTATATTATCTAGTATTATCGGTAGTCTTTGACAGCACAGTTTTACAGCAAGATAAACTATATTTCTAGACTGTACGGTCGTGAGACGTCTGTACACTGAGTGTGAGTTTTTTTTACTATTTATTACAATTCAAGTTTACTTGTATTCAATATTAAAGCGCTCCTATAGTTTGTGTGCTACCGGTACGACATTAACCTCATATTCTACTTGCCATTTCTAATTCATACACTCAATAGCAATTCAACAAGTACAGTTGTGTACAAGAGAGGAAATTTCTTATTTGCGCTAATTCACTTCACTATGCCTAACAATAATAATTGATAATTTTTAAAAAAAGTCTTTATTAGACTTTATCTTTCATACTTAGCGGCTTTCATATATTTCTTGCGCATTCTTTTATTTCCTGAAGCTGCTAGATTTATTGCAAATTAACTCTTAAGCCTGTGTAACTATATCACGAGCGGACAAAGATCTTCCGATATTGCCTATATTATTCACGAATGGCGCTTGCTATTAATTTGGATTCCTAGAGTAGAAGAGGAAATAAGCTAACTTTGACTTACCTACGGTCAAGGCTTTAGCAATAGACTGTTATCGGAAAATTCATCCCAATATTGCGAACCCAAATCCCTCAGACAAGTGATGGGAAGTAGCATCTCTTGTGCTTTGCAGCAGTGGACTTTCACAAGCTGATGAATGGTAAGCATTAGGACTAACCATGTTTTCATTTACTTACCATCACTCTCTCTGAATAACTGAAGCTCCTAAATATTAAAGCTAAGAAGTTTTCTGCATATAATATTCCCGAGATTTTTTTTATTTATATCAATAACTTAACTTAAACTTAAACTCACTTGGCAACAAGCTGCATGCAGCAGTTGTCGATGATCATGTCGTTGTGCTCAATGTCCGGGTACTCCTTGGCTAGGCGGCGCGACGTCTCCAGGAACAGCCCGTCGGAGAGCTTCATTATGTTTGCCTTGTGGACTGTCGTCACCTATAAATCCATATGTTATCATTAACGTTTTATGCTAATTATTATTTGTTAATTGTTTTCACCTTTATTAATAAGATCGCAGCTGCCCGCGGCTTCGCCGGCGTAGTCACAAATTATCTCCAGAGAGAACTCTTAATTATAAAAAAACTTATTCTATATCCCATTGCATAGAAAGATGCAGGAGTCTTGTTGCACTTTAGTTGCAATTACTGCCATTTCAGAAATAGGATAGACTACTTTATCAGTCAGATCAGATCCGAACCCTATTCTCCAGATCCAACCCAAAGTGATATTGTTTTTAAGAGTAGTTTTAAGTTTAAGAAAAAGGCAATAACGAATAAGAAACTTAAAACCAATAGAGAAGTGATGGCCGCTGTGTTGAAATTTTGATGATCAAAACTAAATGTTTCTTTCTATGGGTATTTAAGATTTAGAAAAACGATTGACTAAATGTATCGACTTGTTAAGTGACTATGAAGATAAATAAATACTTGTCACATTATATCTTTCGGAGAGGCGATAAGTGGCTTGCGGAAGCTATGCAGAGTTGTGTCAAATGGAGAATCTCTGCCTACCCCTATTGGTAACAGGGATGAACTCTTATATATATTATATATGGGCTGATATAGTCATTTTTATAGTAATTTTATACATTCAGTATTAATAGATCAATAACATTTATATTACCTTCTTCCTGCCGTTTCTCTTAGCAAATTCGAAAGCGAATCGGGCGACACGTTCCGAATTGCTGGCTGTCACCACCTTCATGGACTCGATCACCCCGCGCACCGACTCGTGCTCCAACATGGCGTACTCGCCCTCTGTGTTTTGTCTGACAATAAATAAAACAGGGATCGTTATAGCATCCTTGGTTAGCTTCATTAAAATCTTTAAAGCCGAGCACAATTTAAATTGGCACTTTAAAAAAAATAACAAAAATAATTTAAGTACCGCCGACCCGGAATTGTACCCAGAACTATAATGGAAGATAATTAATACTTAACGTCATATCATTAAGTATTAATTCCATATTTAAATTGCCGCCGTGTGCAATTCAGCAGTTATACAGTGTTCCTGAGCCGGTGAACTGCGCTCCTGTTACATTCCATCTACGATCTTTCAACCGAATAGCGAAAATAGGGGTGTCGATGCTGAATCCTTGACGAATCCGCAATCTCTGCCTAGTCCTATAGTTAACAGGTGTGAGTCAGCGATTTAATCCAAACGGTATTATTGAACTCGGATAGCACATGTACTATTCTAAAGTTTAACTACGTTTATACAGGTATGATGCGACGTTACACCTTAAGATGTAATTTGTTTCTACCGGTCTTTTTAATAAAAACTAGTATTCTTTTTAAATGCTATTAATATTACTAATATTCCGGTGAACTACTCCAACTAAGCATTAGATTTTTGTATATGGAGTGGTTCACGGCAATTCTCGAATAGCTGGTTCATAGTCATTCCGCACTAATAAGGCTATAGGCGCTACAAAAAAAAATATATGCTTAAGTATAGTAGGTAGTTTAGCCACAAGATTTTTTTTGTATTTGTTATTCTGACTCGACTAATATTTGTGCTTATAGTTAACCAGGCCTACATCGTCCAGGTCAAAGACCTTATCGACTGTCTGCTGCCCGCGTTTGAAGTCGCCGACGCTTCGACATTGTAATCGACAAAGGTAAACGCACTTGCCAAGGCCAGTAAACTATTGTTCATGAGTTCATGAGAAATAGCGCTTACGTTTCATTTGAATTTTAAGCTATTTAAGTTGTTCGACTTCGACGTATTTCTTGCCTTTCTTTTGTAATTTTTTTTTTCGCTCTTTCCAAATATTTGTGACCACTAGTACTAACAAAATTTTCATTAAGTGTCAATAAGTACCTATAGTACAATACGTACAGTAATAGCGCCTGGCAGTAGAAGAATCAGTGTACCTTATGATGACAATATCGATGTCCTTATGCCTAGTGGAGACACCCGGGAAGGACTTGCAGTTGAGAATGTAAGCGTACATGTCCAATTCGTTACGGAGCGCCACGTTGCGTGACGTCACATACGCAGCTTCGCTCTTGGTTTCGATGTTACCCTGTAATAAGAAAAAAAAGGTTAAGTGGTAGCCTGTAAATATCCCTTTATTTACAACTGGGTCTCCCCTCAATAATTATAAGGGTTTTGGAGCTGGGAAGAGTACGTTGCTCCAGTTTGGGTTGGCGGTCTTTGATACATATTTTTAAAACATGCCTCATGCCTTTACAGTCGTGCACGTGATAAATTCCGCTCTCAAAAATGCGATTAACAATTATGTAATTTTAGTGGTGCCAACATTTGATATTTAAAATATTTTTTTTTATGAGAAAGGGAGCAATCGAGCTAGAGGCTCCCTTGGTGGTAAATGATTAACGATGTCTTCGTAAATCTGCAATAACAGAGAAGCTAATCAAGTTGACTCTACTTCACATAGGTATTCTACAAGGTCGTGGTAGTCCATTAAACAGCAGCAAAAGCCGTCGCTTGGCTTTACCAGATTCAAAAAAAATTAAGCGAGTGTCCTGACCCCTTAACTACCAAGGTTTATTTTTTAACAGTGTAAAGTACTATTGAAGTGCATGTATATATAGCCAATGTGCGGAGGTGATGAACATTATTCCCCCAACAGGATGGCCATCACTACAGTACCACGAATATTAACCTACACCGCCCGTGAAAAAATCTGTGTTATTCCGACCGCAGGCCAAGTTATGATGGCTGTGTTCTGGGATTGTGAAGGATAGATTACTACTGATTACTTTACTACTAGGTACTAGGATTTTAAATCAATTATTGCATAGAAGTAAAAAAATATTTTTAAACAGAAATGATAAATGTGAAAGGGTTATACTTATATCTATATTCATCGAAATCTCAGATTAGTGATGAACAGCAGCTTCGCTTGGGCACTTACCAACTTGCTTGTCAAGTGTAGTTAATAATTTTTAGATTGACTGATGGAAATAGCTACATCAAACTGACCTCACACCTTTGTGGACTAAAATAGAATGCCCCAGAGCCAGTAATGTTTCAAACCAGAAGACAGCAGTGGTAGAACTGCTAATTTGCAGACAAGATACTCAGACCTGCCCAGACTCCTAGGCAGATAAGGAGTCTATCTTCCTTAACAGAGTATAGTCAAACAGGCATCCACAACACACTTTCTATGTGATCAATATTGTCATGTGATTTTCTACATTTTCCACTTAGTCGCCTCTTTTGGCTACTACATAGTGCACACCTACATGTAGAAAAAAAAATTAAACTTTATATCAACATATTATATTAATATTGTGTGGTCAAATATTTTTTTAGCTGTGAGACCTATAAATTGGTTATTCGTATAGACTTCTGGTGGTCGACTTCCATGTTTCCTGTTTGACCATACACAGAAGGGTGGGTGAACAAAGTGCCAACACCATACTTCTTGCATTGCTAATTGAATTAACTTTGGTTTACTAATTAAAATCATAGTACAAATCTCCCTTTTTCATACAAACATAAAAAATTTCAAATATATACTTTACTAACCTTGATACAAACACCATTTCTTTTAATAGTTGTGATAGCATACTGCACATCAAAATCATTATCAACATTTGGATCAATGTCAACTACCTCAAAGTCGACAGGTGCACCAATATACCTAAAGTAAAAATTTTATTAATAAGAAATTGATCAAATGTTAATACATATGGATATGCCATGCTGCTGGATGAAAGTTAAACAGTATACTTAAATTTCCATACTCAGTGCAGGCAGGAGCATACACATATTATTACATTATCAATACTTCAATATGAGTTTCCATGTTCAAGTCATGTTTGCAAAACTCGTGGTAGTAAGTTCGAAGAAATTCTATTACACACAAAATCTAAGAAAGGTACATTTGTTGAGTAGATTTGGTGATGGAAAGATTTAACCAAAAATTTTGGAAAAGAATTTGGATAGTCCAAGGATGTCATAAAATAACTAATTATTAAATAATTGTAAAATTATAAAAGAGTTATTTATTTCTCATAAACCTTAAAATTTACACTATTGGTTATGTAATGTAGAACAGTAATAACAATATTAGAGAGTACAAGATGGAATATCTTCTTAATTTTGACATTTTTATCTAGAAGTTTGGATTTATAATTAGCTAATAAGTGCAAGATATGATGTCAAACATGATGCCATAAAAGATTTGCGCGTTTTGGATGGTATAATTTTAATTGGTATATAAAATGCAAAACAGTAATATTAATCATTTGGTCATTAATAGTAAATGATTATAAGCTACAGAATTAACAAGCAATGTGCAATGCCAGATTTTGGGAAGATCTTCTTCAGCTATTCAGCAGTGACAGGGCTGTGTCATAAGAAGGTATAAAAGGTGAATCATTCTTCACTCAGTGGTTATATGTCGCAGAGACTAATCACTTGATAACTAATTTTTACGAGGTGAAACACTTGTAAGTTTTAAATGTTGGCTGTGTATATTACCTTATGGCAATTACAGTACTTGTGTGGGTGATTATTGTGATGAAGGTGTATTGTGTTAAAGAGCTTGTGCAAAGATTTGTGGGAGGGTGGTGCTCGTCTTCTCTTCAAACTGTGTGCCATTTTAATGTATTTTCATGAGGAATTGTGCAAAACATTAAAGAAACACTAACTGTTTAATTATGACAGAAAAATAAAGTGAAATAAACATTTCATCTTTTTTTAAAAACTGTTTTATTGCAAGGATTCACCTATACCCTTATTAAACATAGATAAAGGAATATTCGTATAATAATGCCTCCGTCATTAATTTTAAGCTTTCAACATATATTGCAGTGTGTTGAGAATTACCTAAAAAAAGTTATTTACAAAATGACTTATAAAAGTATAGATATGATAATGAGGCATGCACATAAGTAATATAAGATGTATAAATAAAATTAAAAAATGAAGAATAAGTAGTACTATTTGTTATATATACTATGCTTTAAAAAGATCTTTGTCTAAACTCACTTGAAAATTTCTCTGACATAGCCCATGCATTCCGGCCCGATGCCACCACCAGGTAGCATGGTAACAGCATGCCGACCACCATACTGTGCTTTTGGAATCAACTTCTGTTTCCTAATTACTGGAGTCTTATGTTGGACATCAAAATCGGATAAAGTGGCTGGTGCTGCCGCAGAGCTAGCAAACCCTGTACCTCTGATCTCTGGCAGAACTAATCTTGATAGTAGCCTTACCGCCATTCTTCACCTTATCCACAAATTATGTTTTCTGGTGAAGACTGTTAAATAATCACAGGAAGTGAGGTAAGGTAAGGAAAAGGAAGAAAAATTTTGACAGTTGACAGCATTAGTGACAGTTCTGTTCTTTCTATTCTCGGTCTCTGAGACATATATTGCACAGTGTTAAACTATATGCCTGTCACCAATTTTGTATAACACACAAAGAAATTTTCCAAATATTGAACACATTCACAACCACGTGCGACATAATACATGAAAACTCGAAATATACAGAAATAATAAAATAAAAAAGACAGAAATATAAGAAATAAAATGTTACGTATTACTTCATATTGATCTGTATGTGTTGAGGATTTTAGGTTCTACTTTATGTAACCACATTTTAAAAATATACGAGAGAATAGGTTTAATCTGGTTTTATACCATTACATTAAATTTCTGTGCCTATTATTCCCGTGATTATATTATGGAGGGTAGTGGTAAAGAGAACCGTCTCATATGGGGGGAAAGTTAAAAAAGTATCTGTATTCAGCTATAAACAGTAAATAATAGTTCAAAAACCCTCTTAAATGGCGCTAGCGTAGGCTAATGGTGTGTTATGAACGTATTGAAGTATGCCATCCTTGTTTATTTCTCTATCCTTTTCTAATAACCTTTAGTGCACTTTTTAAAATTTACCCGGTTGCTACTGTAGCGCCACCCTTATATAGCAGATTTTAACGGACATATCCCCCGTAAAATTGGACCCCCCCTAAAATTGGAAGTTATTCTTTCGTTTCAGGGAAGGAAGCGCTTTATAGCAGCAGTCATCATCGACCCTCGTTATACTTGCGGGCCTTCGTTCTCGCAAGTCTCTTTAGATGAAGCTGTGAAGGCCTCCGGGTCAACAGCAACGTGGATGGGTTTTTAGTCGGTATGTTTCTCCTTCCGAGATCCGAGTCCGATATAACCCGTTGGGAGGCCACCCGGCCAACAACGGGTATGATTAAATCTTTTTCCTCCACCAAAAAAAAAAAAAACTTTTCATACACGACGGTTCTTCATACCTCTGCCCTCCATAGATTATATGCATTACATATATAGTGTTAGGAGAAATTTCCATAGGCGACTTTGGAGGATAGCACTTTTTCCCGTATTACTAGTATGAAATTCGACTCTAAAATGGTATTCGTAAAATAAAACTTTGAAATGTATTAAAAAGGATATCAAAAAATACTTGGTGAAATGATGATCATTCATGTCGTTACTTAGGCCTCAATAATATTAAACAAAAAAACAAACAGACAGAGGAAACAGTTCCTAATATATAATAATAGTAAAGGTCTACCAGGATCTGATGGCAAAAAGGGAAAAAAGAAATTGACACTAGCAATACTGGGGAAATTGGAGTAAAACGTTTTGATACTTTTTTTTCCTTATAGCGACTGATTCTGTTTGTGATACATGCAAATATAAAAATTTATCCAATGATCAAGGACAGTTTTTGAAAATCTTACTGTGGCGAATGTGAGGTTCTAAATTTAGATGAAAACTCCAATTACTCTGTTCATGAGTTTATTAATTATAGGCGATCAGAACTTGAAAATGGTTCCAAATACTGCACATCCATAAAAAAGTCTTCATCGGAAGAGGAAGACGAGAAAGACGCAGTATTTATGATAAACCTTTCCTCCTGCATCTCAATTAATCGATCTTGTACTATGAACTGATTTTCAATTTTTATTAACTGTTGACGAGATTTTCGCCATTCATCGATCCCTATTTGAGAGAAAGCTTCTTCTGTTAAAGATTTTATATCACTTGCAGGTCTATTGACGTTTTTACCCGCAACTTTTTGTATCATTATTCCCCAGATTAATTCTATGGGGTTTAACGTACAATGATATGGTGGGAGCCTCAATACTTCGTGGCCGTGTGATTTTAAAATCTCATCTATCTGATATTTAGGTTCAGACTTATGATTTTTTCACTGCTTCCAGTAATTTACATTTACGCTAATTATCGTCGTAAGGGATATTGTTTGATTGAAGCCATTCTTTTATAACAGCAATACGGTCGGGTTGTGTAGGCGGTTTGTTTAATTGTGCAGAATGGTACTTGGCGTTGTCCATGACAATTAGAGAAGGTTTTGTAAGGTTGGGTATCAACTTCTCCGTAACCCATTTTGTAAAGTTATCTTTATTCATATCATGGTGGTAGTCAGCATATGTACTCTTTGACCTATACACCAAACAACAGTTTGGCACAAAACCATTTTCTCCACCAGCATGTACAATGAATCATCTAGGCCCTGCCGAAATACTTATAGATGGGCCTGCAATATCTTTATTTTGCCAGCATTTGTTCACTGAACATGAACCGTGTATGTAGGTTTCATCTAAATAAACCACATCTGGCTTATCATCGGCTTCTCTATTCTTTTGCATACGCTCCAAATACTTGAATCTTTGTATCTCTATGTCATGTCGCTCCATTAAAATAGTCCTTTTTGATTGGCACTTCACGAATTCGAATCAGATGTCTTTCAAAATAAGTCTGAAGACAAAATAAGATTGTTATTTTTAGATTATATTCAAACTGAAAGAAAATGAAATTCATTTTTGTTCACCTTAATGATTCTCTTCCTCCATTGAAATTGATTTCCTCCCGAAGAATTTGTAGCAATTTCATGACAGTGGGTATTTCTTTTCGTACAGTGTAAAACTCATTTATCTTGTTTCTGATCAATTATCAAATCATCTAAATCAAAACTATCCAAGTTTTTTTTTTTTTGCCACCTTTCCTCTTTTTACCGGGTGTACTAAAAACGCCTCTGTTAGGTCTGCCTTCAGCAACAATTCGTCTTATGGTAGTATTAGAAACTCCTGAAATAAACCAAAGTTTAGTATACATAATATAATTCACACGAAAAATGCAATAAACCACAGTATCAAGACGTGTCATTCCTACCAACCAGTCAACGCTTGCACATGGCTCAATATCGATGATTGTGTTTGTTCTGCACCTTGTTCATCAAGTATTCTTTGATAAACATTGAAAACAATATTTCTGGCTTGCGATCGAAGAGGTTTCTTCGACATTTTCACCACTTTTTAAAGGAAATTTGAAGCCAAACCAAAAACAATTCCTCGAAATTTCAGTTGACACATGACATTTTATTTATTGCCATATGAAAATCGCTATTTTTAAACTTTTTTTGCCATTGGATCCTTGTGTCCCATAAAGTTATTATTAAAAGTTATAATAGTAGTAAACCATGCGAATGCGCCTAGTTCACGCTTATTCGCGGGTGTTCACTATTCACGCCTTGTTCCCAACGGGGGAAGCAGAGACAATCTTTTTCCACTTGCTACGGTCCCGACATACGTCTTTCGCTTCTCCCACTTTCACCAATCTTCGCATGCATGCTCGTTGGTTTAGAGTACTCTTGACCTGACTTTTTTTCAAAACGTCTTCCGTAAACATTGTTACCAAGTAAACAAACGCATTCACTTGCTCTAAACTATCTTCCCTAATCTTGATACATACTTCTGTCATCCTATCCTCTCTTTCAAACACCATTTTTGTCCCACCTTTGTCTTATTAACGTTTACTTTCATTTCAGTGCCCCATTCATTATTGTCACCACTTCCTGCACTTCCTCAGCCGATGACGCAAGTAAGACTTGATCGTCGGCGTAGAGCAAACATTTATCAAGCAACTCATTCATTCTTAGTTCACAATCACTCTCCTTCAAATTTGTCAAAAAATATCCATGAATAAATTGAACAGCCATGGGGATGCTACACAGCCTTGTCTAACACTTTTATGGATATCAAACCAGTCCGTGTACGCCTCGTTAATTCTGATACAAGCTCGGGAACCCTCATTCATATAGGGATTTCAGTACTCGTATCAGATCACTGCTCACTCCATGCAAAGGTAGTGCCGACCACAATTCATCCCTCACTACTTTGTCATAGGCCTTCTCCTAATCTATGAAAGCGCAATAAACTTTTAGGTTCTTAGCCAAATACTTTTCAACTATACACCTTAAGGAGAATACCTGATCCGTGCATCCCATCCCCTTTCGAAATCCTGCTTGCACATCCCATATATTTTCATCAGTTTCATCCATGACTTTCTATCAAAACTTTGGCATACCATTTCCCGACGACACTGAGTAGACTAATACCTTGGTAATTTATACAATATTGTTGCGACCCTTTTTCTTTGTACAGTGGTACGATTGCAGCCTTGCTCCAGTCTCCCGGTACTAGGCCTATTGTCCAATACAGGTTGAAAAGGCAATACAACTGACTAGCTACCACGCCCTGTCCAGCTCTCAGCATTTCGACCGCCACCCTATCATATCCCGCGGCTTTACCTGCTTTCATGCTCTTCAGTGCTTTCATAATCTCGTCCATACTTATGTCTCTATCTGATTCACTTTTATTTGTTTCTTGAGGAGGGGTTCCTGCATCTGCTGGTGCCTCAACTCTTTCAAATAGACTTTCAAAATATTCCTTCCATCTCTTTAGTACACATTCTTCTCCTTTTATAATATTAACATCCTGACTTCTTATTTTAGAAAGCTTTTAGACTTTTCTCGGGCTAACCACTATTCATGGCGTGAATCTGGAGCCGGGTTCACATCAACACATTTGTCAACTAACGAATGATTTGACAAATATGTATAGCTTGATAAACTATATTGGTCGGTTACGACGACAAGGATACTACTTTTTTCTGCTATTAATTTATTATACTAAAGCAAAGGTGAATTAAATTAAATGATATTAAATATTATGTTACTAAACGGAAATTCGAACTAAGCAGCAATATTTTTTAATGGCAATAAGACAATTTTTTAGATAGTTGTGTTGGTGTTGCTAGTATATGTGAATTTAGTAGTTTTTTTCCACGAGTCGAGCGAGTGCTGGGCCGAGTGGGCGTCCATTTTCTTTCGCCATATTGAATTTGGTCGGACATCTTTCGACGCCATGTTTAGGCGGACATATTTTATAAACATTTTCGCGTAAATTTCAAATATTTTTGAGTTATTAAATATTAAACTTTTTTTCACTGAAGTGTATAGTATTGATTGCAGTGTATTTAGTCCTGAAAAAATCTGTGCCTACGCAACAGCCCATATTCGTCTCCTGGGGGCCGAGGAGCTTTTGTTATAAGCTAAATAAAGGTAAACTATTTTCACCGCAAAACAATCATACATCATTGACACATTGTAAGAAGTGTTTTGAATTTTCTCTGGAATTACGCATCAGGGTGTGTTTTAAAGGTGACTGAACGAAGGTCATGAAACAGAGGTTTTATCTTGGAAGCGATTGGCGTGGTCGTTTTATTAATTATCAAAAAAATCACAGTTTGCATTGTATACCCGGCCGGTCGCACCTGCTGCTCTTGTTAGTTGTTTTTCCAACTATAATGCAGTATTATATACGGTAAAAAGTTGTATCATACAATGAAAAATAATAAAAGTTGTATCTGTCAGAAAACAACTTGTAACGTGATATCACAACTAGTTTCGGGCATTGATATTACGACGCCCGTTATACCTCTGAGTTATTAACTTTGAGAATTTTACTGTTAGATAGTCTTTCACTTCTTCAAATCTAAAAATACATCGAATTAACACCTATCCATTTCGTTAAAGATATATTGTACAATGTCTGTCAACTCTTCAACTTATTACTAATTTGCTGACGCTCTCGTAAACAATAATGTCCCGATCAAGTTTTATGTTTGTAGCTGAGTTAGGCATGAGCATTTATTTAAATCTATTTAATTGTCACACAAATATGCATAGAAATTCTTAACAAAACATACAAATTCTGATTATATTAATATTCTGTGTAATTAATAATTCTAAATATGATAATAACTAGTTGATGACTGGAGAATGTATTATCATTGACTTTCTGTCTAATCTTCTTTCACATGTTGCACACATACTTTGACAAGGCTTGCTATTTTGATATATATTTTTGGAACAAAAACTTACTACTTATAATATCCTTTTTGTTAATTTAGAGTGAGATCCTTCTTAGAAATTCTTATTTATTGTATAGATTTAAACATAGTTTTGATGCTTTTTACAAAGTTATAAAAATAGTATTTGTTTAAAAGGGTTTTTTATAAGTGTTAGATCTTATATTCTGCACTTTGCAGTTTTCAATATACAATATACATATTTAGGCGAGCTGTGTTATCCTTCACCTCTCCACTTTGCAAAAACAGAGTATCACAATATACAAGTTATCCTGTAATTTTATAGTTTATGTATTTTTGCAAACTTATTTGTTTTGTGTATTATATGGCAAAGGTTGCATCCCTAATTTAATCATTGTTTTATCTATTTACATGCTATACATGTATATAATGCATATATTATATGGTAAAACATGCATGTATGCACAAACATTCTCAATAGCAGTATGTTTGTTTGAAACCTATTATTATTATAGTGCTTCAGTAGTGTATGCACTCACTTGTCTCTACCTTCCCATATATAATGTAACCTACTAAAAATTCTATATAGAAAGTGTATACTTAAAAGACAATAATTGAGTTTTACCTTGAATATTTTTTATTACAATGCAATGTATTATTTTTAATAAATTTTCTTACTTACTACTGAATTTCTGTTGCCATATCCAAATTAATATTATATGAAACTTCTGACATTAAATCTTGGCAAATAAAACAAACCCTCTTTCATAATGCCTTCAGAAATGTAACATAAATGTAATATTATCGTCATAATTTTCCAGAACTTCAACATGATGAACCAAGAGATAATGTGTGAAGTTGAAATTGGAACACATGGCAGTATGGTTGAGATTGCAATAGACTCAGAGGACCAGGTGGGAGTTAAGGTACAGAGTTGTATAATTTCATACACATACTTATATGATATACCATTTTTATCAAACTATAGAAAGCAGTGTTTTGTGATCATTTTTGAGGTCATTGTACTATATCATGTAGCAGCAAAAAGGGAATAATCATTTCAAAAAATGGCAGACCAAAATATAAGTGATGGGTAGTGGCATATAAGGTGGGTAGTACAAACATCAACCAAAAGGCCAAGCATGCTCCTTCCTTCTTGTGGGATACGCCTTGCTCAAACTACATTGTCCACCTATTTATAAGCTGTTAAAGAAGATAAAGATAATATCACCGAAGTAAAAACATATACACTTACTTTGGACAAGTTGACATATTATTTCAAACTGAGTATTGCTGTGTGATAGCAGCCTTAGAACTATTGGTGTAGTAAAAATTCATATGTCAGCAAAGTTCAGGAGCATCACAATTGATGGCTAGATAAAAAAAAGAATATTAAGTAGCAGCCTTTAAATGTCCACTGTTGGGCAAAGGCCTTCTGAGAGGAGTTTGTAGCCGGGAAGGGCCCACCACACTGCTCCAGAGCTTGTCAGTGAGGGTGAGTTTCGATTTAGGACATTGGTCTGGTATTTGACCTGGGTTCCCCATTGCATTTTTTGCTTATAATTATTGTAGATAACTTTTTATCACATGTTAACTCAAATACTGAATGTAGAAATAATAGAAAGTCAAACAATAGAAAGCAGTAAAATTCATAAAATTTTGATGAAAAAAAAGTTTTACTGACAAATCTTGGACAATGCAGGTTTCAGATCCCATTGAAACGGCAACTTCATACTTTAACCCCTATTATTTAAAAGCCATGATATTTTGTCCAGGGTGTTTTTCGGTATTTACTCTGAAGTGACAGGCTTACCATCTGTCCTGTCCAGTTTAATCCCATCTCAGGAAACTTCAGAAAAACATTGGTTATTTTTATTATTACATTTTTTATAAAACTTCTATGTGGTTGAAAGCTATTGCTTTTTCAAAAATTCTCCCATGTCCGATTTCATTGCACCCAAATATATATATTTATAAATACTTTCTATTAGTATATTATTATTTCAGATTTCTTGCTTAGTTCTGTTTCATCTTTTTTCTAGTGGTATCCTCTATTGGCAATTTATAAACAGTCTACTATCCTTTCTAGTATGAAGATATAGAAGCTGGTCAGTATGAAGAGTACATTACAGATGATCAATATGAAGAAGTAGAGGAGCAGGTTATTGGCATGCAGAACTTAGAAGAAGGTTAGTGATATATAACAGGTTTAATGCATAACATTTTTTTTCTTTGGATTCTTCAATCATTGTCATCAACCTGTGGCAGTTCACTATGCTGCAGGATAGGTTTCTCCAAATGAGCGCCACTTAGTCTACAGTCCGAGGTTGGACCTCACGATCCAGTTATTGCCAGACTCCTTGCAGATCATCCGTCATAATGACGAGGGATATCTGACTCAAAATTTGCCTTAAAGCGATCCTCCCAGTGCCTACTACAATGGTGGTTAATTCCGTTAATATGACCAGCTCTATGGTTCACAAGCACAGAAGACATGTCTTCAGCTGGAACCATAGTCAACATGTTGAAGACTGGATCTTCACCTGCCTATTTCTTCAATATTATTTGTTCCATTATCTCATTTTGTTATTATTGATTATTATATTACCTTTTTTGACCTGTAATGCTATTTTGAGACATGTCTGTTAAAAAGTTTTTTTTAAAAAATTGCATACTATGACTTTTTATTATTTTGCATTTACCAACCCGCCTGCCAACCAGGGCAATTATGATATAAATTAGGAATACGGAACCCTGTAACAACTGCTGCTCCTAAAAAATTATTCTGAAACTAACATTATTTTGTGACCAAATGGTCCCATTCAGTTCTCTTGTTTTTACTGTTGCTTTTTTTTTATTTTGATGTATGTTCCTTTACTTTGTTTTTTTTTTGCACCAAACATTCATAGAAATATTGTCGGCTGTGCTGACAGATTATAAAATTTCAGTGGGCAACGAGGAAGTAATTTTACCGGGCATCTCAGGTGAAGAGGTGCTACACCCTAACACCGATAATCCTTACGAGCCTGTTTATACAGCCCCACCTTCAACTAGCAGGTTCGTTATTATTTTAATGACTATTATCCTAAACATCAAAGCGCTGTTTTGTCAAAATTTTACACTTATTATACATCAACTAATCAAGTCCATTTCTAGTTCCTTTTCAATGCTTTCCAAGAAAGAACTAGCAAAATCTGGTAAACCTTACACGAAACCAACACTGTTACCATTGGTGCTCCACCCTTTAACAAGTTAGTAGAATTTATTTTCGGCATTTTCTAATAGTTTTTTCACTATCAGTCTGCCACCAGAGTCCAATCTGACAGTCGACCTCGTCCACCGCGTGCAGATGAGGTTGACATTTGGTAGAAAATCTTACTTAATACACCTTTGAATATTATGAAGCTTTGTGCTATTGATCGGAATTCACAACTCTGATGTGAGACATTCAACGTAGTGTCTTGACTTGGCATCGCAGTCTGTAATGTGAAGCAATCAGATTTTGCTGCGGCTACTAAAATTATAACACAATGCAAACTTTAATAAGTACAGTGAACTTGACAATAATAATTGATATGTTTGTCAAAAAGTATAAATATCTGAATCTGCAATAGCACTTTTAAAGTGAAGGTTGACAATTATAATTACAAAACAATCATTAGTAATAATATCTAAAAGTAAAGTAGCAGCCTGTAAGTGCCCACTGCTGGTTAAAGGCCCCCTTCTCAAATACGAGTATCAGAGAGGGTTTAGGAGCCGTGAAGGACCCGCTACGCTGCTCCAGTGCGGGTTGGCGGGCTTCATATATATTATTATTATTATTTCTCAGACATGCAGTTTTCCTCACGATGTTTTCCTTCACCGCTGAGTACGTGGTAAAGACAGCACTTAATAACTAAACAACTATAAATTACTATATAGATGACTGTACTTGAACAGAAATTCGACTTGTGCCTTTATATGTATGTACTCCTTATCTTCTAACAAATCTATCTTGACGTTCCGACGCGCACCGCAGCGAACGAACGAACACGTCGGCGCGGTGAGCTGAGTTCCTGCGGGCCCACCTCACAGCGCTTGTCCCCTCTTGCTTCGCAGGAACAACAGACCATTCTTAACGTTTCCGTTCAATGAAATGTCAGACACCGAATCACGCTTTCCAAACAGACCGAAGCCTTGTTTACATATTAATCTAAGTTAATGTGTCTTTTTTTGTCAATTTCTTCAGACTTTCCCATTTGTTCCAGAAGAGGTCGGGGGCGACCCCGCGTCAACACTAGCAACACCAACAACACAAACAACATCCACCACCTCATGCCTATTGGTAAGTTGTTGCACGCTTCACAACGCCAAACGTTTGAAGGGAGTGCATTATTTTCGACTTTTCATGGTCTAGTAATTTACCGAACTTAAATAATATAACAATTATAAATTGAATAATATTATTTATTTTATGGTATTCTATGTATTATTTTTATATGTAACCAAATGAGATTATATGTAAATACCCCAAAAAAGTTAATTCAACACAGGTAATCATCCAGACCCAAACTATGTATCGCTTCTACGAATTTTATACTGAATTTATGTATTGTAAAAAATATATTATTATGAAAAAAAAATTTAGGTGTCTGTGCTTAAAAACTTAATGCAAGGACCACATTTTTTAACATTTGATTCAGATTCAAGTAGAATAGAAGATAAGAGAGAGATAAAGTCATGAATATAATATCACTACTCAAACCCGACTAGTTTAGAACACTTTTGGATTTACATTTTTAAGACTAAGGATGGCCACAACCACTGCTCTCTGGAGGTCAACAGTTTTTCGCACATTCCCTAACTCGATTTTTCATCCACAGGAGGAGGTTGTTGTGGTTAGAATTCTCTTACTTAAAGTTGGGAAAGGCCTCTCATTTGGAAACAATGCTTCTCGCGTAGTACTCTATTGTGTCTATATTACTCTGAAACAACATTTGATTAAACCAGACAAATCTCTACGGCGATATCTATCAAACAGTTAAATCAGTTGTTTTCAAATAGTTATCGACCGCTGTTTGATGATGAAATGATTACCACTGGAGTTACACAATAAACTCCCGGTTTTAGAGCCTGCAAGGGTCTGCCATGTTGCTCCGTTGTGGGCGACGGAATTGTCGAAATATTTTTTATTATTTCTCAGTCATGCATATTTATTTAGTGCAATTTTAGTGCACCGGGATTCAAACCCATAAAGCATATAATATAACTTAAACGAGTGCTTGGCCTTTAAGCTTACCATGGCTATAAAGTAGTCATTTGCATGTTTCAGGTGAAGTTCCCATGGGTCTTATGGAAGGTGTAAACACAGGACGAGGTGCAGCAAGACGATGGGAACAGAAACAAGTTCAAATAAAGACTATGGAGGGCGAGTTCTCAGTCACAATGTGGGCTACTGGCGAGGACGATGGTACTGTGCCGTGATTTTATATCTTTTTCACACCATTTGACTGTTTCTACTTCTTCTTCTCTTCTTCTACTACCACACCATTTCTAATTATGAAATTTATCACTTAGCAATTACATATGTCCATCATAACTTCCTGTATTACAACAACGATTATGATAATTTTACATTAATTTACTTTATGTTGCTATTTGTTCCTTAATAATGCCAAAAGAACCAATAGTTCTGTTGTTTATCATGGATGTCATATTACAAGTCATAACAATAATATTTCTATTGTTCCAATACGTCAAGAAATAATATAGCGCAGCGTCTGCGATATAAAAATACGTTTTTTTAATTCTATAGATATCAATAATTTAATAAAATTCTTAATAATAATTTAACTATGAAAATTGAATATAGTTTTGGACCTCTACATAAAGAAGAATTTTTTTGTTACATAGAAAGTAAAAATATATTTCGTAAAATGTTTTATCAAAATGTAACTTGTAATGTATTTTGTTATTAAATAATTGGTTATTACATGTTTCGTTTTTATTTATAGATGATGGATCAAATCCAGAGCCAGATCCCGACTACACAGAATATATGACAGGAAAGAAAAATGTTTTAGGCAATGAAACTATGCCAGGTAGGTATAAAGAATAATTAAAATACCTTGATTTTTTTAAAGTACAATTTTTATTTTAGTATAGTATTTGTCTTGGTGTTTATACGAGATTATAAACATGCATATAAATTTATCTATATTCACTATATTGTTTAATAATTATTTATGGGTCCATTACTAATAAATTTAAAAAGTATGTGTTTAATTTCCAGGTTTAGATCTATCAGACCCTAAGCAGTTGGCGGAGTTTGCGAGGCCGGGACACAAGATTAGACTAAAGAAACCCTCGCCGGAATCCTCCGACAGGACGATAGGTATTACAATTTGTAACTTATGACATTTAACAGCATTTAAATCTTCACTGCAATGAATGTATAACTCTGCTCAGAATTTCCATGACTAGTAGCAAAGGAGTAATGAATGTTGTGAGTAAATTCCAAACTTATGGACCAATTGCAATGTTTTTATTTAATTGTTATTGAGATTGTGTAGTGGTGGCGGCATAAGAGAATCTACTCGCTGATGGGCGACGACAAAATAGCTGCCTAGTTCGTAGGTCAAAATTATTCTTGATAATTTTATATCGAGAAATTAAGAAGAGTAGCAGAACAGAAAATAATAATGGAAGTCTTTATATGTAGTATGAAACAAAGTTGCAACTCTAAGTGGATTTCGATGCGGTTATCATTTCATGAAGAAGGTTTATATGTATAACATCTATACTTTACTTTTATGGAGAATGTCCTAACAAATAATAATCCAGAACAAGATCGTCGTGCACGTTGTATGTGTACTGTAGTAATAGAATAATTACGAATTATGAGTATTGTCAGTTAGTTAATAAGGTATTGTTTAAATAGTGTAAATTGGTAACGTTTGCTTCGGTTATCCAGTGAACTATAGACGTATAAAATGTTGATAAATAAAATGGACGACGCTTCTCTTAAGAGTAGTGGTTTTTTTTACGATATAACGTAAAATTGTTTTTTATTATTTACAGCATGTCCTCATAAAGGCTGCACGAAAATGTTCCGCGACAACTCGGCGATGCGGAAGCATTTGCACACGCATGGACCTCGAGTACACGTCTGCGCGGAATGCGGTCAGTCTTATGAAGATAAATTGTTCAATCAAATAGATAAATACAGGCTTGAAAATGATCTGTGTATTTATCTATATATAAGATTATTAGGTAGGGAAAGTAGCAGCCTGTTAATGTCCCAATGCTTGGGCAAAGGGCTCCTTTTAACACTTGAGAGAGTTTCGAAGCCAGGAAAAGTGCACCATACAGAGTCAGTTGGCAGAGTTTACATATCCTCGAAACACTTCGGATGACCATAAGTCTTATAATGGATTTTTGATACAGGACTATAATCTCTATATGTATTTATAGATTTACATAGTCATCATGGGGAATAAAACCATTGCTAGCTCTTAAGATTTCTTGAGAGATTCAATGTCGGAGTAACGATTTGAGCAGGCCATGTTCTCTAATACTGTCCACAATTTGTAGTCCATCTGGTTCAGATCTGAACTCGACGAGGGCCTGTCTTCAGAGCAGGAACATTGTTTTCAAGCCAGGTTTGAGTTGTTTGTCTTGTGATCAGTAGCAGTCTTGCTGGAAAGTTTTGCAACATGTTGCGAGTCTTTAGAGCTTAGTGGCATACACCATGTCATTTTGCTTGTTGTAGTGAATTTTAATCACAAACAGGTTTTCTTCTGTAAAGAGTGTATTTATCTACTATGGTCTTCGACAGAGTAATTGTTGGTGAGTGTACCAATTCATAGTATGATACATGGCTGATGCCTAGCTTTTGAAGTGTCTTAAAAATTATTGACTTCTTTAATACCCCACTCCGAAATGTAATTTAACATTTGCGTTGAAAAATAATATCTAAAATGGATCGAAGTTTTTTAAAAATAATAAATGTGTTCAAAAAATGAATTCAGAAAGATTAATTTTTAAAATGTGATATTGAGTGAGATACATTGATGATTTATGTTTTTCAATTATACTCATAAATGCAGGTTTCCCCAGATGTTTTCCTTCACCACCAAGCACTCATCGATAATCCAGCTCTTTAATTAGACAATTAAATCTAAATATTATAGCTCTAAAACTAACTATAGCAAGCATTCTCACTACTAGCCTACCACGGCACACGGCTCTTTCTGCTATGTAAATCGAGGTAATTAATAAATACATTATTACAGGAAAGGCATTTGTCGAGAGCTCAAAATTAAAAAGGCATCAGCTAGTCCACACGGGTGAGAAGCCCTTCCAATGTACATTTGAAGGGTGTGGGAAGAGGTTTTCACTTGATTTTAATTTAAGGTATGCATTTGATATTTAAAATAGCACTTAAATAAAGCAATTGTTACTATTTGTAAACTATGTTACTTTTAAAATTACGAAAATATGCCCATTTGCACAAGCAATATAATGTATATAAAAATTGGCATTGTGTGAGATGATGTTGAACCGTTTTGCAAAACCATTATTATTTGTGACAATTTAATTCCATATTACAGAACACACGTACGCATTCACACGGGCGACCGCCCGTATGTGTGTCCGTTTGACGGCTGTAATAAAAAGTTCGCGCAAAGCACAAATCTCAAGTCGCACATACTGACTCATGCCAAAGCCAAGTAAGTATCATATTTTTTAACTTTTATTTATTATAATTAAACATCATTATCAGCCTGTTAGCAGATCGGTCAAGCCAGAGTTGTAAGGATTTACTGTAATTGCCATGACATATGGCAGCAAATTGCCAATCTCAGTATTAGAAACACACTGGATGTTATTATCTCTTATATGATTATTTGTTTTTGGGTCTGGTTGAGTTGTGTATGACCCTTTCTATGATCTTATCACATAAATGTTACTTCAGATATGGGAAGGTAAATACATACAAACAAGTGTTATATTTTATGTCATCATTTATATTTTAGGTCAAGAAACTCACTATCTCGCAATGGAGGTGCAAATTACGAGTCTGCGAGAACGACACCACAATATGTTCAATTAGAAGTTTCACCTGATGACTCTAACCCACAGTTGATCTTTTACACTCATGAGTGAAGAACAAGTAGATATGTCTGGACAGTAAAGACTAAGCGGAAAAGACTTAGTGATGCAAGACACTTTTTTGTGATTAGTGAAATATTTATTGTTGCAACATGAGGCGACATGTAAATAATATTATGTTAGTGACATGCATTTACAACATTTGTGAATAATGTCCAAATAACTGTTTAGTGAAGTGCAACTATCAAGACTATGGAACGAATGAATTAATGTGATAGTGTTGAAAAGTTTGGGCAAGTCGTAAAAAAAAATTTTGTAGTTATTTTCCTATAAAATTATCAGTGTGACCAAAGTCGGTCCAGAAAGTGTGATACAGACCTTGTAATTTTTAGTGTTATTGATATGGCCACCTGCCTTGCTCTGGGTATAACTAATAATGTTTCTAAAAACATAAAATAAAATAAAATAGTTCACTGCTAGGTGAGTAGCATTGTTTTGCATCTTTAATATAGTTTTAACACTGAACATGGTTCATTTGGCACTTATTATTTCACATTGGCATCATCTAAATACCATTTGTAACTGAAAGGTCTGTAACTGTTCAATAGGTTTTTACTAATACCCCACAGTGTGAACATCTTCATTTTCTTATATTCATTAGTCATTCTTATTTTTTAAATTTAGCTTAATAAAAATGATACGCTTTGTTACACATTTGTTTGGCTACACAAGAATTGTTATTAACATTGTAAATACTATTTTAGCATTTTGTGAATGACAAATATTATAATTACATACAATTTTGATAACATTTGTGTAGCTATCTGTACATTTTGTACTATATAAATGCCAAAAATAAGATGTTTTGTATAATAGAGTTATACCTAAAAAATATTTTTTTGATTAAGGGAAGTTTGTGCAGTGAAGTTTTATTACCATGTTGTTTGATCATTTTCTTTAATGCATTTGAATGTAATAAATAAGAATCCAGAAAATATTGTATAGCATATTAATTGTGTGCAGGTATTTTTTAATTTCTAGACACATAAGTAGTCTTTGAAGAAATTTTGTTGTTCTGATGCAAGTTTCCCAATGACTGATTGCATTACCTGATATTACTTTTCTTCATGTTGCTATGTTTGAGAAGTGATGTCATTTGTGTAATTATCAGTGACAAACTAAGTAAATGGCTATTAAAAAAAGGTCTTATCTTTATTCAGCCATAGCAACATGACTAAAGATTGTTAAAAATTAAAACAATCAGACAAGCAAAAATAAAATGTAAATATTTCTTTATAACATTTGAGTTTTTTTTATTACCTTTAAATTTCAACATATCTATAAAATTTAAAAGTCCTCCATTAAAAATAGTTATTTTAAATGTTGATATTATGTAACATCATAAGAAAACGAATTTCTCCTATCCAAATCAATCAGTTAAATGTATATTTTCCCTTGTGTCCAACTTACTTATGATTATAATTTTAGAAACACTGATTCTAGAAAGAAAGTAAAAATATTTTTATTATTACTATGCAAATCCGGCAAGTAAAAATATTTATCAATATTGCACTCATGCCTGTCACCTTTGCCTGTACAGCCTGTAAATAGTTCACTGTAGGACATAGGCATCTCCGGTAAGCAGGATTTGCCATTATCACTATTAGAAGCCGCTGCTGTCATCGGCCTGTTTAATTTTGGTCAGGTATATTTCAAGATGGTTATTCCGCCATCAGTCGGCAGCCATAAGATTTTCAAGTGTTTTCTCTAAGTCCACTTATGAGACCTACGGGAAGAAAGGGGTTGGCGAATTCTTACGCCGATACCACGCGGCCTGTCACCCTTAGGGGTTAGTAAATTACGGATTCCATTTCGCACGACTAGCGAACCTTCCACCTTTCGCCTGTCCGACAGTTAAAGTGACTGGAGCTTCTCCGGATTTACTTCCGGAGATTGCTATGCGATTTTCAGGCTTTCCCGACTGTGTACTTCGCTGTAGACCGAAGATGAAGTTTTTTTCCCGGCAATGTTACACTATATATATTATATAATATGGCCGGAGAATAGTAGATATAATTTTTCATCAAGTTGAAGAATTATATTGAACCATGTAGCTGATTTCATAAAACCAAATAATGATATAGAAATTGGATGCATATTACATTTATTAAAAAGAAACAAGTTTATTTACAATTTCAACGTTAGGAAACTTATTTTGCGTTTGAGTTAATTTACTTTTAAATGGTGTGTTGGAACAAATATATTTATATTATAATGTAGAAAAATTAATGTTATGAAATAAACCTTGGATTTTGATTTTAACCCTGGGTGTATGGAAGTCTACGTTCCTAAACGAGTTGCTGTGACGTAATTGAGTAACGCGTGAGCGTGTAAGCGTACACAATAAGCAACTTAGTTTTTTACGATTTAAGAAACTTTCCTTTCCTATATTGCATTTAATTACATTTTTAAAATTTGTTACAAATTGTGTACATTGTATGTAAATGTCTTTTGCGTTGCTGCTTAATTGTGACTGCCGTTGGTAGCACAATAAATATCAAATATTCGTTTGCCCGTTTTAGTATTTATTCGCGATTGCCTCGTCGTAGTGCTGGAATCCGAAGTAGTGTACGAGCATGAAGGTTTACTTTGTACAGTTTGATAGCCCTGCAAGACCTGGGTATTCCGACTGCAACGTCAAACTTTCACTGGATCGCTCCCGCACTTCTCTGATTAAATGTCGGCGGTTAATGGTATAGAATAAACCACCAGTATTAAATTATCTTGTGGAAAAAAAATCGTTTAAAAATAATTTAGTTCTTAATAGCATGCAATATACAGAAGAAATGTAAATACAAACGCATTAAGACTAAGACACTCATGGGAAGAAGGTATATCGTAATAAAGTGAGTTAAATTTTACCTCCACCAGTTTTTTCTTATAAACTTTCTAATTTTGTGTGTATTTCGAATTTCGGTTAGACACAGTTAAGAGTTTCATTATTTCTTGTTCTAGACACTAGACACTTCCAAAAAATTGAATCATTTTCAATTTATAATTATGAAACAATGAACTTTAAAATCGTGATTTCAGGATAGGTTCTAACACATTCCTGTACCTAATTTTAGTTTGACTAGTTCGCTAGGCTTCGGCCCCAGTTTGATCAAATTGAATTTCGACAGTACGGCACAAGACAACAGTAACGGCCATGTTGAGGTCGCGAGGGGAGAGGAGTGTCAGTATTACGATGCGCCGATCTTCCAACCGAAATGTGGTCGGCGGAGACGTGAAGGCGCGTCCGTTTTCGGGTGCCACTTGCTACCTAGAGTGATATATTATTTCAACATGTCGAGAGATAAACGATCCATTCCAGATCCATTATATATCTTAGACATCGTTCGAAAGTTACATAAGATAGTGTTTGAACACGTGCATCACAATAATGACTGAAAGTGTTGTCACATACTTTATGTTTAAGCAAAAGTATAATCACCAAAAAGTAATTAGTATAGGTGATAATAAAGTATGCTTGGCAACCGTACAAAAACCCAAGAAAAAATTGTTTTTATTAAGATATTTTTCTCTTGTAGTAAACTATTAAACCTTACAAATTGTATTTTTTTTACCTAATGACGTGCCGTGGATCCTGGGTTCTTTCTAATTCCAGTTAAAGCAGCAGCAAACACAAATTATTGGTTTACGGATCCGGTTGTATTGTGTGCGTCCCGAATCTCATCACGTCTGAACCTTTCTTCGATCTTATCGCTTTCAAGTATTAGATTATGGTAAAGAAATCTGTGATCGCATGGGCTCTCACGGCACTAAAAGATTAGACATTAAGGAAAATAATCCTACGGGTTATAAATAACATTGTCATAAATAGTTTCAAAAACATTGTAATTAATTAAAAATTTAACATTTTACAAAAATATATTTACATGTATAATAATATTATGTATACCGTATTCTATACTTCAATATATAAAAACTAAAATAAGTTTGAATCAAAATATTTTTAAAAATAACATTTACATTCTTCACATAGGTGATAACTGATAACACATAGTGTAAAAGAGAACAAATGCAACATTAGAACTAAAATATACAATGTTATTTAACTTTCACAAGTGAATCATCTACAATTTTTAACAAACAGTACAGATTTATTTCCAAAGAAAAACATTAGATGATTTTATTTTTAAAACCAGTAAATTATCCCTATAAATTATTATAAGGAAAGAAACTATTTCGAAGTCTAAACAATTATAATTATTACAATAATACACAAGTATATTTAAATTAATTGGCATCTTGAAACACCAGTTTGGTAGGACGAAATTTTTTTGACCAATTTTATTTCTTTTCTTATAGTATATTATATAACTAATCGGAAAAGATATGTATGACCACATTTCAATGTATTTGCTATTAATATAATAGAAATCAAAGTCAATAACATCAGAACGTGGAAAATACAGAAAGAACTACTAGATATGGGTGTGGATCAATTTTATAACAAGACATGTTTAAGTAAGTTCTTTAGTTTAATTAACTTGCGTACTTTTTAAAAAATAGTACATATTTAATGCGCAATAATAACCTAAGAACAGAAAATTTTTATCTGTACATTAAATTATCGTATAGTGTAAACATAAGAAAATATTAAATAGTATATTTCGTATTTTTAGTGAAGTATAAATTATACTATTATTATTTAAAGCAAGAATGGTTCTATTTATGAAAAATATTGTGCCTTTGAGTACTTTGTGGGACATAATATTCCCGCTCAAAAATTTGTTTTGGTTATTGTAAAGCTTCGAGATTTATTTTTAAAACTATTGAAGTCTTGCTTATTTCGTGGATCGGTGGAATAGTTAATTTATGATTTATCAAGTATATGTTATAATTGGCTATATTATAATTCTATTTTATTTGTGCGATAAATACCTCGGATCTACTTATATTTTATTAAACCATTGGCATACATATAAATATTTCAACTTCTTGTGATATTAAAGGAAAAATTGCTCTATTTTACTGTTAGCTGTTTTCATATTACATAAATTATCATAAATTAATACAGAGAGAGTGAGCGGGTAATCTCCGAAGCTACTGGATCTTTTAAAAATTCTTCCACTGTTTGAAACCTACATTACTCCAAATGATAACCAAAGAATGGAAATATTTTTTACAAAAATAAAAGGTGTTAAGGGAGCATAAGGTAACCCATTACTTTTGTAGCATGTACTGACAGATAAACCAGATTTATCTATATCATTCTTAATATATCCGCAGTTTGATCTGTTCACTAGTTTTTAGATAAAAAAAGCAAAACACTGGCAGCTAAATAACGCAGTCAACACTATAATAGGTTAGCTTTTAATTTCATAGCCTTATCACGATAAGTATTAAATGGAATGAAACGAGAAACTTATTTGTTAATGACATAATCTTATTTCAAAGTGAAATGGTAATATACCTTTTTAACAATATGTCTATAAAATGGCAATTAGTATCACTACGATTTAATGTAAAAGACCAGAATTATACAATAAATTTGAGCTACAATTGGAGTTTTAGAAAAGTGTTAATTAAGAGACTACAATATAATTATATTTTGATGTAATTTTTTAAGATTGCCTTGTGAATTATGATGCATATAACACTACATCGAAACACAATTCGCAAATTACATAATAACAACCCTCTAGATTAAAACACGTTGGTCTTCATTTATATAATAAACTATTTTATTACTTTTTAAAGTATGAAACGAGAATACTAAAGTAAGTTTCCCATTTTACGGAAGACTGGGTGAAACAATATTATGAACGGAAACTTAATCGCACTTGGATATTCGACAGTATTAGTGGTCGCCGCAGTGTTGATGTGTTCTTCTTTTTAAAATGAAGCAACGATTTAAAAATAATTAAGCTATACTACTGAAAGTACATTGGCGATAAAATACAATATGTACATGTTAAATATCTCTTAGAACTACGTCAATCGCTATTGGACTCATTTTAATTAATATTTTTTTTATTGAAAAAAACAATATTTAAGACCTAGGTTTTATATTTTATGTAAATTTACCACAGTAAAGCGCCATAATAAATATGAATTTATAAATGTCAGGAAGAAAAGGTTAAAATAGAGCAAAAGGTTCATGTATAATTATTCTCTACAAGTCTTACAGTATTTTAAGTTACATACCCAGTGGGATTTTAGGCCTTTTGTAATAGATTTACTTCATTCGTAATACCCTGAGTTGAATGCAAGGGGTAGTTGATAGATTTTGAAAACTAGTTAATACTGTATACTAGCATTAATTACAAACAAAAATAAAAAATTCTGCGCATAAAAACACGATGTTTTTGCTTTTAATAAACCATTTTAAACTTTACCACCCAAAATGGTCAACTGTCATGGCGTCTTAATGTCATATGACATAACTTTGAAACAACTGAAATTCTATTGGCTATGCGTCATATCATGACGTTAAGACACGAGAAGGGATACCACAACGTTTAAACGCCAAAACAGGAAAGGCTTTGCGTTACGGGTTCAAGTTGGTATGTCACCAATCACTGAACATTAGGTGTTTATTTTATGAATAAAGTTCATAGACTAATTTACTATTTGAAACCAAAATCTTTATGATTTTTTCTATCAACTACCCTATTATGCCTTTTGAGTGCTACAAAAGAAAGGCAACTGATTATGTTATAATAATAAGCTTTATCATATCTCATTAGTTTTGAATTATTTTTTAAATACTAAAAAGGCTGTTTTTCGTTGATGCGGAGTGAGTGCCCGCACTAATGTTTCCACATAACAAGGCATATAATGATTTAAATTAACAAATATATATATAATCTTATAAGCGCTTAAAAACTAGAGTATACTACGGTACTAATATCACTGTACGGGACGACATCACGCGTTGCTCAGCAGTTCGCTGCGGAAACAAAAAAATAATAAGCGTTAATTCGTGTTGCTGTTGTCATGTGAATGGTTATACCTTATGCGGTATTGTCATGTACCGTATTAAATAATAGCATTATTGGGAATATGCCTCTCTATACAGTGATTATGAATTGAGGTTTGCTCCGGTGTAAGACAGTCGCCTTCAGGGTAGTAGACAAACACACAAACGACTTGATTTCGATACCCGCTGTCGATTGTTAATTAAAATAAAATTTTTAGTACTGATTTTTCGCGAACCACGGAAACACCACAGGTAGCACAAAAGTAAAAGCTCTCGAAAAGTCAAGTTCACCTGCATGGGGTGCACCCTGGTGACTAACGGAAAGGTTGTGGCGACCGACTGATGACGGAAAATCCATCCAACTTTGTATTAGTCTTTTACGACTACGTTAGTACTTTACGATCTGCGGATCTATTGTGTAAACATCTCCAGGTAATCGTAATAACGATCGGTTTAAAATGTAAGTTACGCCGGATCCTACAGTTTGACAGATAAGTCGCAGAGACGTGTATTATTTAATCGAATATTGTTTCCGCGTAGAATTGACAAGCTTCTAAGACACATACTGGCTTAACTTCAATTTGAAACCCACCGCTCTTTTGGTCCTTGAAAGATTGGGATAATCTTCATTTTATAAAATGAAGATCCATTCACCCTTCCCCCGCCCCCCCACGTGTCGGACCGTATTCGTTAAGACCTTATGTTGAAGTTTCGAAACAAATAACATTAAAAGTAGCCTTACTTGGTCAGTTCTCGAGATGTGAGCTGCCCTGTTAGACCGGAGCGGGAGCGGGACCGGCTTAGCTGGGCTCTTCGTTCAGCTGTAAAATGGACAACATATTAATGAACGACTACTTTGATTTTGGAAATATTGGTTGAAGAAATAATATAACATAAAATTTTAAATATTTTTTTAAAACGGATTTCATTTATCAAAAATCAAATCAAATCAGTTAAATAGTATGTAAAATGTATATAGTAGAAAAATTCTTAAAATAAAAAGTCTAAAGCAAATCGTATTTTCGGACGAAAGACATTTTTAAAGATTTAATTAAATGCAATTGTAGAAAAATAAATTTAACCACAGACAACATCAAAAGCATAATATGGGTAGTTTAAGGCTTCTTGAAGCAATAAATATTATTCATAATTTCTGAGCTAAAATGAACCGTTACGATGCCATCCGTCAAAGTCGTACTTTGCTTAATGTAAATTTAATTTGTTAATGTACTTGCTTTTTTTTGTATTCTTTATGAAATTCGGTCCTGAACGGCTCACTTTGTCAGGAGTTGCAATATGCTTATAATTCTCACTAACTACGACATACGAGGTTATTTTGTATTTTGATAATAAATACATGTCAGAAGTAACTTTTGGGTTCAAAAATAAACTATATACTTTATATTGTAATTATTAAGATGATTAATAAAACATGACAGATGTCTTGTCTAATTATGTGATAGTTTTAACAAAACTAGCATCTCTGTTAATTTACACTAAATATTTAGAGTGAATGGTTAAAGTGGTTCCGTGGGTGTTTAAACAGGGCAATACAATATTAAGGTTGGCTTAGATGTAAAGAACATCACATTAACTTTTAAGTCCACAAGTTGGTTTAAATAGTTCTAAACGTGACGTTGAAGGTTAATACGTAAATGATGAATATAATAAAAAGAATTTGACACTTTTAGTTCGATGCAAGGGTAGCCAAGTTATTGATACTGAAAAGTTTAGCTTCACATGAGTGCTACGCGGTAAAAAAAACATTAATAAGAAGTCAACATCGAAAGCCTAAAACACTATATAAAGCACTTGTCTGTATGTCTCTAGCTTGGGAGACGACGAACGCCGCGTGCGTCTCGACGAGCGTCCGCAACGCATCGCCGAAGCCGATTCTGTGCGAACGGAATAGAATACACATAACAATGACGAAATAATGTCGATCCTATTGTTATGCTATGCAAGGGGGCATACATTCGGAAACGAAAACAATTCTATTTCTTTTCAATTGAAAGACCTTAGTAAAAGTAATAAGTAAAAAAATTGTGTGTGTGGCTTTTAAGAATGGAGTGTAAGATTGCGAATTATACTGAATAGTAGGGTATTATTATAGGGGTAGGTTTCTGAGAATTCGATTTCTTGCGGTTCAGTTTCCCGGTGTGCATTGCAAAGCAATTGAAAACTATATCTACATTAATGCACCTTTGATTTTGAATGACATATAAAAAACAAAGTTAGAACACAAAAAATAACGAATTACTAATTTAATAAAAAAAAAACAAAAGTTTCACAATCGAAACATTATAAACTAACAAATAACAAAACAAAAAAATCACCTTTATAAGCGACTAAGACCAACAAAATTATATTGCGAAAAGTATTTTTTCAGAAACATAAGCTGTAAATATTTTTTAATTTAAAAAAGAATTCTGAATTGACAATGGAAGTCCAATGAACTTAATACCTGCAATACGGTGTAAAATCGCTTGCACCAAGCTTTCTTCTTCGCTTCCTTCCTCTAATGATGTGCGTGCAACATTCCGGTAATGTGTATATGTCCTAATCTATGTAAGGGTACGACTCAGATGTCAATTATATAAGCACTCACGCCGGTCGCCCATATATAGGGATAGCAGACTACGGATTTTCATTTGGCACGTCTCAGCGTAGCCAAGCGGGCTTCCACAGCCCACTTTCGCCTCTCCGGGTAATAGAAATCACATTTAAAAAATTTTTACTTTGAACCGTGTTTACTAGAGAATTAGAATAGTTAAATGAAAAAATTCTTCAGCTAATATATATATAATTTGGATATTATTCGAGCTTAGGGTACTAAGAGTATGTAGTGGAATGTGTTTTAACGACTAATACTAGCTAATTATTATTTAACTTAAAAAATGAAAAATCACAGAAAAAAATATAAATTTTTCGTGATTCATTAGTGTTGATGTTGAGCCTCAAAACTTTACCTCCTGCTACTCTCGGGTTAGCCTTTTTTCGTGGACGCTCTCTGCTAAATGCCGATCCGCTTTGAAGAGCCTCCATTAAACTGAAATAAAAATTATAACAAATGTTGCACAAAATATCCTAAACATGGGATAAATTTGATCTTAATATCTCAGATATTAATCATACAACAAACTGACTGCGGCTTTGCTACTACTTTTTCCCAATATAAAGTTAAGTAATTTAATCGTAAAGGGCCTGCATTTCGTTTTGAGAGGGCCTGTCAGTAGAGCATGAGACGCTTGTTGACCAATGTTATAACCCGAAAGTAGTTTACTCTGTAATGTACCATCCCTGTATCCAAATACCAACCTCGCCTGCAAGTGCTGCACCGTGCTAGGAAACAAACGAGGCGACCGAGTGATGGTGGAATCTACATTAGAATTTGACTAACACAAATCCCAAGGACTTGCGCGAGTGCATCAGCACTGCTCACGCTCGCAAGCCCTCCTGCCCAGGGTGACGGGTATGTGGGTAAACCATCCAAGTGATACATATAATGCCTGCTTTTGTGGATGCTTTCATGGAAAGGCCCATGTTTAGCAGTGGGTTAAAATAAGCCGATGAAGTAGTAGTTTACTTCGTTAGTCGGCTTGTGAGAAGCAAGCTATACGGTTTCGTGTAGAGAACGCGGCGCCCGCGCCTACCTGTCCATGACGCCGTCCTGCGCGCGCTCCATGTCGACGAACTGCTTGTAGCGGTGCTGGCGGTCCTTGCGCTCGCGCTCTGCCGTCGCCCTCGCCTCTCGCGCTCGCCTCGCGCGCTCCTCCGTCTCCCTGGCTACCACGTTCTCTTGGTGTGCAGACTGAAGGAACAAAAATGGAATACTAATTAATAATTTGACAGCACGAATATGGCCGACATTGCAGTATGATGCATGTAATCGTGTTTTTGCGCAGGACCCTAAAGGAATACAAGGTTGTGTTAATCCTTCATTTGCTTATTTTTTTATGGGAACGGCGGCAAACGAGCGGTTCACCTGATAGTAAGTGATTACCGTCGCCGACGTACATCTGCAACACCTGCAGGTGCTGCAGGTGCGCAGGGTATTTGAGAGATGGGAGGAAGGATGAGGAGGTGGATGGGGAGGAGGCGTGGGCCTCCGGTTACGTCACTCCCCGAACGAAACGCAGAAGCACAAGATGCCTCTACTTAACGCCGGTATTCTGCGAGGCCGTGGTACCAACCCGGTCTAGGCGGCCTCGAGCAGTAGCAAAAGCCGCCGAAAGACTTTACCACGTCTAAACTTGTAGGTGATTGATGGAAATTAACCTCTCAAGAAATACACATCTCGTTTTCCACGGTGGTGCATTTCGCTAAAAAGGATTAAACTGTTGTACTTTAAATATTACATTCCAGATTTTTGATATACTATTATCGGAAATGATGAGAGCAGTGGTAGCCTAGTAGTCAGGGCGCTTACTTTACTTTCATAAAGCGCGAGTGATCAGGGTTTAATACCTGGTGGCCGGCCCCACTTAAACCGCTAATAGCAACTTTTAGTGTCGTATTTACCACGTGCTCGGCGGTAAAGGAAAACATGTTGAGGAAACCTGCATGTCTGAGAAATAATTAAATATGTAAGTGAGAGTGTAAGAATGAGAGGATATGTGAAGCCCGCCAACCAGCACTGGAGCAGCGTGATGGGCCTTTCCGGCTCCGAAACTATCTCAGATATTTGAGAAGGAGGTAGCCTTTTCCCAGTAGTGGGCATTTACTTTAAAAAAAATTATAATGTGATCACACTCACAGCAAAGGAGTCCTTAAAAGTTTTAATATCTGAGAAGAACTCTTCAAGTGTGTACTTGTGCGGGTCGAACACGAAATACTCAGCCAGCTCGCCGTACAACGCCTCCATCTTGCGGAACATCGAGTGGAGGAGGTCGCATTGCTCCCGGGCCTCTTTCGCGAATGTCTGCTTGTTTTGTTAAGGGAGTATTGATTCGTAGACACATATCCTACATACTGAATATATGCCCCCGCACATACACTATATAAACTAATGACGACCAGTTGAACACTATTAACGACATGATTATATTTTAATGCTAAGTAAATAACTAAACTATGTAAAGTAAACGAAAACTCTGTACAATTAATTTAGATAAAGTAAAAAATGTTTTTATAATACACTCGGCGTCAAAAAAATCGCATCTTTTGAAATTTTGACTTCAAGCGAAAAATACTCTTAACTTATTTATTGTACCCTACCAAAATTAATATCATTTGAAAGCACAATTAATACACTTTAGAAACGCGTATCGTTCTTTTCTGTAAAAACAATAATCACGAAACGTTAGGGTCTTTAAAAAAAAGTGCTGAAAAGGTCATTAGAGGACACACTACTCGTGCCACCTTGGACACGAATAAAAGGGGGGGGGGGGGTAAAAATTAATCCATGATTCCTGATGTAGCCTTCAGTCTCCTGGAACCGCTGGGATACTCGTTTCACCCGGAAACGGCTTCTGTTGAGTTGTAGAGCAATATCAACTTGGCGCAGTCCTGATTGCAGTAGTGCTACCACTTGAGCTGCTTCTTCTTTTGTAGTATCCATTTTTCAGGTTTTTTTTTACTGGAGCTGTTCAGGTGTGACTTCTGTGATGTCTAGATAGCTAATGACCCATAATGAATTTTTACCCCCCCTTTTATTCGTGTCCAAGGTGGCACAAGTAGTCAGTCCTCTAATGAGCTTTTCAGCACTTTTTTTTTAAAGACCCTAACGTTTCGTGATTATTGTTTTTACAGAAAAGAACGATACGCGTTTTTGAAGTGTATTAATTGTGCTTTCAAATGATATTAATTTTGGTAGGGTACAATAAATAAGTTAATAGTATTATTAGCTTGAAGTCAAAATTTCAAAAGATGCGATTTTTTTGACGCCGAGTTTATGTAGTCAAAGGATACGCTCATAGACTCGTGGAACAAATCATCGGGACTCTGAGGTACTCGGGAGTTGTTGAGATCCATTTCCAAAGCTTTAATGTCGTTCTCCATCTTCTTCAATGATTTTTGTAGGTTCTCCATCGACACCCTTGCCGCTCTACGGAGAAAGAAATTGAAAATCGTTCGCTTTTTTAAAATAATACATGCGCTTTTATACTCGTACTTAATAAATAATAATACACGCCTAGTTAAATATGACAATGTGAATCTGCTGAGACAGAAGAACCACTATGGCGAAACCAAATCCCACAGACTAGTGATGGGGAGCCGCATCACTAGTGCAAGGACATTGGCACTGCTCACACTAACCCACTCCCCGCATGGTGAGTATGGGCAAACCTTTCAACATATATACTATCATGATTTTTGCTAACTCTTTCTAAGAGATGCACAAGTTCAGAAGTGGATTTAAAGAGCTGGAAGACGAAAATAGAAATTTACGATAACCACTATGAACGTACACCATTCTAGTTGTATCTTTAAAGATTTAACTTACACAGAAAAGTGTATAATATAATTTCTTACCTGTCTACATGTGGCATTTCTTCAGCGAATGACAAGGCATCAGGGAACTTACTTTCTATTGTTGCAACTAAATAATGTAGGAGTGTTTGTTTGTTCTCCAGATCTTTAGTAGAGGTCAACTAGAATGAATTATATAATAATACATGTTATTGGTAAACCATAAGAATAAAATAAAAACATTTAACAATGGTTATCAAACGAACCTTAGTAAGAAAACTAATCTCGAATCCGTAGGCGCCAGCGTTATTTGAGCCCGTATTCATATAGTTGCCAAGTAGCAACAGCAGTTCTAAGATTTTAGCAAACTTTCCACTGGACTTGACTTCTTCGCATGCCGCTGTGCCGGAGACTATGTCCTGGAAATGTATAAAAAAAAGACTTATCCTGTTTAGTGTCATAGTGGGTTAGCATAGACCTGACTGTTGTGCCGTGAGTCCTCGATTAGAATCCTTGTCGAAGCCAACATTTATGCAAACACACAAATGATTGATTATCGGGTCTGGCTTTGCTGTTAGTCTCTGACTCTACATTCTGATCCTGCCTCCGATCTAATCACATAACCCTAACATCGGGTATGGGAAGGTAATGACGATTGAATACCTCTGTGTTTTTCGCGTGTACTTACGTCACTGTAATATCTTCTGCGCTGTTGACATCTACCCATAGTATTCGGCAGTTACCGCCTTGGTCGCAATCGGCCAGCAGATGTCCTCCCAACCTGTCACTCGATCACATAAATTTCTAATACCAACCGGCTTAACTTCTGATATGATTTCGGCGTAATGTTCTCTGAAGGCGAGACTCCTCAATCTTGGCACGAGTCTTTTTATATCAGCGACTGTTGCCGCGAACTGCTCCGCCTCCGTCAGCTCTTGGCTCTTGCATTTTAGTTCCGATAACTTTTTGAGCTGGTCCGCAGGGGGGAGGTACTGAGAATGGAATAAGTAAATTTAAAGTTATTGGAACAATGAAGAGAACATGGAGAAAGTGTATATTATATATGTGAGAATTGTATTATAAGTGTCATAGTATGTTTATCAATAAGAAACATATATGTAGGTGATAATGTTAAATAACATGAAAATAATGCTGGTCAATTTGATTGATATCATCAAACATTAGTACTTTCTGTTCCACGACTTTTAAATTAAAAAAAAAAAATATCTAGAGAAAATAATTGTCGGTCTAGATTTTCATTACTCTGCTGTTAAAGAACTAGTAAGAACGGTAAATACATTGTCTAATTTTGAGAAATTGTTGAATAGAAGTTTTTAGTTTAATATAATAATAATACAAGCAGTGTGTACTTTTTTTTTAAATAACTCTATCACTTGGAAGACTGATTTTCTTATTATTTACTAATTTATTAAAAGTCTTACTTGAATTAACAAGTCGAGCACATTAGCAGTAAGAACGGTGGTGTCACAGCGCAGCACGCACGTACGTATATGTTCATACGAGAGATGCTTCAGCGATCCCCCGAGCAGGATGGACAGATTCTGAGCCGCCTTGCTATCAAGCACCTTCAGATCTTTCACTTTCTTTAGCGTATGCACCCTGGAAAGTAATCAATTACGGGGTACATAAATGTAGCCATAAAGAATCGTACGAAACAGAAAAAAAAGAAAATTAATTATAACTGACTTGTCAACCGCGTCTTCATTTCTTTTCGTGACAGGTTTGCTTGAGAACTTTTGTGCTAAACCGCTGAGGATATCGGGAGATGCAAGCTTGTCCTCTTGAAGCTGAAATAAAATATTTTTATTTACATAAATATATTTTAGCGCATAGTCTTCCGGCTCGTAGGACCAACTACGTAGTCCTTAAATCGATCAATTTCTCGTGTCAGGCAAGTCTTATATCTATTAAGAATAAGAAGTGTTTTAGGGATCCTTTTCGTTTTACAGCAGTGAAAGTTGGCTATCAGACTTTATCTGAAACAGTTCTGCTGCTTGTTACACCGGTTTACTCGCTTATGCAGTCAAGATTTCTTCGCAATGTGGTAGTTGCCCAGCAATTTTGCCAATCATTATCAACTGGATGAGGTGAGGGGAATCCCCCATACTTTATCATGCGTATTTCGCACACATACATACACGCACACACTACTTACCACTTAATCACATACATATATACAGCTCACACGACATGAATTACAATTACAGACTTCAAAACTTCAACTATAGGAACAAATACACAATACACGCCGCAATTCACTACGACTGTCGAACCGCTAAGTAACAACCGGTCTATGTGACGTCAGCGACGGAGGGGCCGGCGACATCTAGGCGGGCTCGTGCCCTCGCTTTTTGTATTTAATTAGTTACACGTTTACATTAATCTTATTTAAATTATTTAGAACCGTAATGTGTATCAAAGAGTAGACCAATAAATCTCATATGAATTATCTTAATTAAAACTAAATAGTTTAAATATACTCAATCTACCTTGACCCAGAAGGCGTTCTCAGACATTTTCTGTGGCACAATAGTCTTCCAATTAGCTCTTTTTAGCGGACCCTCTACTTCCCACTTCTTTTTGGGTTTTAATCCATAAGGAAGTATATCTGGCTGAGACTAAAAAAGAAAAAAAATTTAAGAAATTATTATATACGTACGGCAATATCATAATAATTGATACAAAGTCCACAGCTGAAACCCGACATCACTAATGTTATAGATTCTTTGAAATAATCCCTCTAGAAGGTACTAAATATATACAACTAGCAAGATCTAAGTGCTAAGTTTACTCGTTCTTTACCCTTATTCATATGAAATATACATATGTATATTAATTAACACAGACTATGTAATAGATATTAACATTCTTAATATCATTGTAATTTTTAATGTTTTATAGTTGGCATGAACAGTAAAGGTAAAGCTTGTTATAATTTATGTTTATCTAAATAACTTACCATTCTAGGGGCCATGGGTCCTCCAAACGGCGGCGGAGGGGGCCCTGGTCCGCCCATCATGGGCGGTGGTGGAGGGGGACCTGCTCCCCCTGGGAAAGGCGGTGGGGGAGGAGGCGGCCCGCCGGCACCTGGCATAGGCGGAGGAGGGGGAGGTGGAGGACCGCCCGCACCTGTAAAATTATACTTGTAAAGGTATAAAGGTGGTTAAGGACATCATACATTTTAACCAGCTTATAAAAATCGAACTTTTCTGCTCTATCACAAGTGGTTCTCTGTTGGTTTTTTCTGGCTTTTTTGACTGAGCAGCACACATGGAAAACGATGTGGCGTTCATGCATACAACAATGTTAACATAATTATTTCGTCACCATGCTTCGTCATGCCATACTTGATGATCAATTCATGCAACAGGCACAACTAAACGATAAATCTATTATAAAAAAATAACTGTGACCAACCTGCGGGCATCGGCGGCGGCGGTGGAGGGGGCGGACCATATCCTATAACACCAGATGTAAACAGATATATTGCAGACATGCATAAGTGCGAGTGAGACAAAGCATTTGTAAGTTTAAAAAAAAATATCATAGCAGTGTTCAAAGCGTTATTTATTATTAATTATATTAATTGTTATGCAGTTTTCAGCCAGTATTAATTGTTATATTCAATTGATTACCAAAGACTTCACGCCTGACATTTAGAACCTTTTTGGGATATTACGATGACAAACGGAGGGTGACAACTTGGTCTAAGTTAGTCCCAGAATCACTAGCATTAATCAAAATTTTAAGTTTATATATATGATCAGTACGAAATAAGTAAGAAGCTTTCTATTGTAATTTCTTCATATTGTAATCATACAGTGACACCTATGTGTTTGTATATTAATAATTTTCATATTACATTACTTTTACCGTGAAGTTTTTTCTTTATTAGATTCGTTAGATGCGCCCTTTTTTATACTTCGCGTGTACAAAATACTACAATGTTGAGTGATGTAATTTTTCTCGCATAGTGTACTCCAGGCCGATTTTGATCACGGTGAAAACTATCGATTACTTTCGGCATTTGTCAACTGCGCACGAGATATTATAGTGCTGTAAGTGTACGCGCGAACAGAGAGGCCACTCTCTCTTATTTTCCTTCCCGTGTCCGATGTAACAGCAAATGCGATAAGATCGGAGGAAGGGTCTCATATGCAGTATCAGATAGACGTGACACAACACAACCGGTGTTTTTGCACAAATATTGACCTAGGCTAGGATTCAAATACAGAACCCCATGTCTTGACTACTGAGACAAGAACCCTATGTTCAAATCTCATCGAACCGTCTAATCAACGCAGTCGTCACGTTTTATAGCATAAGTTGTGATTCGATAGCAGGGAATGAAAGCATACATTTCGCACTAGGATTAAGCGAGATACCATTAGACATATTATTTTTTATTTCCGTAAAAATTATAAACATTATTTTGACAGGTAAGGCTTTCACCTATGTCACCAATCTCTAGTGTAAATCCACTCTCAACAAAAAGTTACAACGGTTCAAATTAATATCATTAACGGTTCTATTCCATGTTATTTATATTATTGTTAAGGGAGTTACCACCACCAAAACTTAAATTAAGCAGGTTCAGTTAATTACATATATAAATATTTTGGTTTCAATTCGACGTCAAAATTTATTTAATATATTTTATACCAAGAAAAATGTACATAATATAAAATAAAAGTAAACAAAACATACCTCCCGGCATAGGCGGCGGCGGCGGCGGCGGCGGTCCTCCTGGACTACCGATTGCCTGTGAAAAATGTTGAATTTATCCTTTTTTTATTATTAGGATCACTCTTATGATATTATGCTTATATCTAACAAATAAAACAAATATACTTAAAAAAATCCGTTAAAGCTAAGCCTAGGTAGAATAAGACTTCTTACCTTAGCAATAGCGGCGATATTCCCTTGCGACACGCCGCCGGGCCCAGTGGGCGCAGAGGCCTGTTTCAGCCTGTCCTCCAAATGCGCCGCCCTCGCTTCCGCCTCCTGTCGCGCCGCGATCGCAGCCTCCAGTTTTGATTTCAATTCGTCAATTTTGCGCTCTTCCTCTGCTCTTGATTTTTCTGTAAACAAAGTTTTTATGTAAACACATTCGGACTACAAAGAAAACAGCGTAACTACTACTACTACTAAAAAATTACAAGAAAGGGCACGGAACGCAAATAAATATTAATTAAGGAAGCTGACATATTAAGGTACGAGAAACTCAAAATTGAGTAAACAAACATTTACTATGATGCACTGTGACAGACGATAGTAAATTAATCGGCTGGCTGGAAGACTGGTGAAACACTGGCGACTATTTAAACTTTAGAGAGTTATACGTACTTTTGTTATATAGAGTATCGTCACGGGTATCATAGTAGCGAAAGACTTTGATGGAGATATTTTTTTGTATGATCTACGCCAATTGTGAACCGATTTTGGGATTTTTTTTATTGAATAGGACTATACCTCATTTAAATTTGATGAAAATACTGGGTTTGAACGTTACTCTACTCCGTTAGACGTTACTCTAAAACTTTGTTTTAAATTATCTTGTTATATTTATGTATGAAGTATGTAAAAATGGTACAAGGATGAACACCCTTTCCTTACATATTTTCCAGCTACTTGTGATTTAATGGATTGCTGAGTGTTTCAACAAGTAGATAGTAATAATAATAGTAAAATCAAATAAAATATTAGAAATGCAAACCTATAAGTCCATCGATAAGGGGCTGTACATCAATGTTAAATCGTTGCGTGGCCCGGAAATCCGGGTCGTACCCGTTTTTATGGAGAACTATTTGCGTTACACATTCTTCTATAAGTTTGTAATAAGCAGGCCTGAAAATATAAAACAAGAAGGTTTTATATCAAGAAGTTAAAAAGTAATTTTTGATTTAGATAACTCTTATATTTATTTAGTCTGAAATAAACTGAAAACTATTTCAGTAATATAATAAAAACAACATTTGTATGAATGCATATGCTCACCTTATTAATTCATCATCTCTTATAAATAGAAGGTGCTGTAAAATTGACAGTAGATACGGCTCTGCAGGGGTGTCCATCACTAAGTTCTTAACAAGTTCAAAGCATTCATTGGGGTCATTGAAATCCACTCTGAAAAAAAAATGTATGCAATAAGATTTTGTTTAAAATAACATTTATAAAATATTAAAACAATAAGGTATAAAACCTTATTGTTTTAATATTTTAAGAAATAGTAAAATCCGGTATCATAAACAGGAAAATTTTAATACTTTTTAATTTTTTATCTTTTTTTATATGATAAATAAGTATAGACATAAATACACGGAATTTTTCATGTCCATGTAATTCGTTTACGTTAAAAAAAAATAATAACTACATTGACAAATATAAAATACCTGACATCATCGAACTTAGTAAGGAATTCGTCCTGATCAGCAGAGGCGTGATTGTCGAATACGTTCATTTGAATCTGCCTCGCTCCTTCAGCACCTGCCCTAAGTTCATCTGTAAATAAAAAGTAATTTATACATAATGACAAAATACGTTTTTGAATGTTATGTAATCGAAATTATGTTACACATACACAAATGTTGTAATTTTACAAGACAAATTAGTTCTAGTCGATAGTTGATCTTTATTTTGTGGGAAAACAAACATAATGTTTCTGAAGTTAAGAGCGACTTTCATTTGTCTGTCAAAATATGTTTCATATATATGAAATTTGACAAAAAGCGTTACCGATAAGATCATAAAGTCCAGTTCTCATAAACTCGCTCCGCAAGTGCATTCGGAACTCCAACTCCTCCGGCTCCGTGATTATGGCATTCATCAGTTGCATGCAACCATTCTGGAATATGAAATTATAGATATAGGTAAGAAAGCAGTAGCAAAATATTCATCTTCTTTTTTTACCAGCAGCCTGTTATTAATCTCTCTTCTGATGGTATGATTAACCATAAACCATTCCCCCGTTCTTATCGCATAAGCGTTACATCGGATACGGGAAGGTGAAAGCCAGTGTATAGCTCTGTGTTTGCGAGTACAATGACGGTACTATAATACATATTTCCTGCACTATTGGCAACTGCCGATAGTATGCATTTGCAAGTTTTCGCAGTGGTCGAAATTCGTAATTGACCAGGAGGACATTGAAGTGATCATTATTTTTGTTCAGTTCAGAGGTCAAAATCGATTATATTTATAGTGTCATATTATTTAAAGTCTTTTCTGTGGTTGCAGCGAAAAAAATGTACTTAACAAGTTTACCTTTAAGCTTTCAGGTGATTTGCTATCTAAGCACTCGATGATGGGCAATAGACGCGGCCGTCTATTCGACTCGCCCGCCATCGTGATCGCCTCCAAGACTTTCTCGTGGCCATTGGGTATCAAACAAATGGCTGCCAACACCTAAGGCATGCAAATCAAAAATACGAGTATTAACTTTTGTTAGTAACTTATTAACAAAACACGCAATAGTTATAATTAAAAATAAGGCCTCCAAAATGTTTGTTTGGTGGAAAATTTTCTTCAAATTTATGTCTACCAATTATTAAGAATTATTAAAATCAGTTCACATTCGTCGAAGATATCGTGTATCATACATATAAAACAAAATACAGTCGAATGGGTTATCCATTCATCATCTTTTTTTGTGGTCGGTGGAAAAATATTTATTATTAAAGTTATTATTTAATTGAAGCCCGTTTTAATTTACCCTGGGAATATCCGATTCTGACAATGTGTTCAGCCTGTAGATGGCATAGCATGGATAGAAATATAGGTAGAAGTGTAGCGCGGTTACCTTGGCGGCCTCGAGCGCGCAGTGCGGCTTGCGCGCGTCGAGACTGCGCGCCAGCACGGGCAGCGCCTCGCGGCACTCGAACACCGTGCGGATGCCCACCGTGTTGTTGAGGATGGCCGACAGGCAGCGGATGCACTCGTACTGCACGCGGTCGTAGCGCGAATCGCTGGAAAAGAGCGCGGTTTTAATTCATAAAAATTAATTCTTCCTCGACATTAGAAATTAAATTTCGTCTTTTGACTAAATGTTACACATACAATATGAAATTAAATGAAGAAGAAAATAAAAATTAATCATTAACCCACAGGTAACTGTGTTATATATTTTTATTTTATATATGTATATAATATTATTTACATATTTATTACTAAAGAAACGATAAACGTCTAATTCCCAGAAGTGATTGTGAGTTTATTATATATTAGAATAATATGGTAAATATATAAAATGTAATTGTTACAACTACACCGTGTTCACCTTAAGGGTCTATTTTGATAATTAAATTGTCGTATTCGCCGAATACTCTCATGAAATTTGAGTGCAACTCAACGCCTTATAGTAGTCTCATAGACAAATCAGTATTCGTATTCGTTGCATCACCATTAAATATGTATTACGTATTGATCCCTGTTAAAAATCTATAGGATACTATCACTTACAATCTTACTAATAATAATATTACTATATCGGCCCAACCGAAGTTGTTCATTTGTGTATCTTTGATGCATTTATAATAATCTTGGTGCTGTGTTGTGAGAAGTCTAGTTCACGGCTCAATAAAATTCTCTAGCGTTCAACAGTTAGCACATTATATTCATCTGCCTGGAGTGTGGCAAGTTTGAAAAGATGATAATTGTGCCCACCGGTGGAAAAAAAAAAGTTTGTACAGAAATTATAACATAACGCAAAAGTAGATTTCTGTGGTTTTCCAAAGTATATAAGATATTTCATTACTTTACTACGTATCAGAAACAACATTCAATATCTAATGGCTCATTATGTATTTACCATCTACTTTAATAATTTCTATAACGACGAAAACTTGTTACGGTACTTGCTTGTGACTTACCGATAAAATCCACTGCCACTGACAGCACGAAAATGAGAAATTTTAATATAATAGACTTCAGTAGTTTGTATTAACATAATGGATTATATTTCGAGGATCCCTACTTGGTCATCAAAGCCTATGTTCCAAACGTTGGGTTATTTCATTCTTCGAAATGGAATTGTTACTTAGAGAGAAGTGGGAGTGGCCCCGTGACATCAAATGATACATAAATCGATCTATCGATGCTACTTATTAGTAAGAAGAAATTGTCGCTATATCCATAAGAAAAGCAAAACTATTTTAAAGGAAAAAACACTTTGAATTTTAGTTAATCTCTAGAAGTTATGCACAGACTACTCCTACGTATATATCAATGCCAGTGGAGAACGCGCAAACAGCGTCACTTGTCAGACCGAAACTGATAAAATATAGTGCAGTTCCCAATGCAGTACCAGAGTTCCTGCCGAATTTGACCACGGCGACCAAGTTCGAGTACTAGAGTGCAGTTGTCAATTGCTCAAGATACATGTATTATTGTGCCAGAATTTTACAGGCTAACACAGAGACACTCCCTTGATTTCACCCTTCTGTATCCGAAGTAACACGATTGAAGGAAGAGAAATTATTTTAAAATAAAGATACGCTCACAAACCTACCGGAAAAAAATATTCCGAACACAGCGGCAGCACACATGAATTTTTAGTTTACTTACATTATATACAATTAGTACATGTCAGCATTTGAAGCTATAAAATTAAATATTAACACGGTTAGTGGCAAATGAAGAACATGTGTATATAGCCTACTTACTCGAAAGGGACAAAAGGCAACAATTGCAGTATTTTGTACGCTTCATTTTCGGTGCGCTAGTAACGTATTTATCTTTTGTATTAACCTCTTTTTGTATTATGATATCATAGAGGAATAGTAAATAAGTCATCAAAACAGTCGTCAACACTACTAAGTACAACGCATGCTAACAGTAAACACAAAAAATTCACTTACTTTGTATAACAGATATTTAGTGTAGTGAGCAGACTTTCGATGCCTTTGGTTCCAAACTCCTGTATCCATGAGAGCGGATTGTTTGTGAGCGCGATTCGGAGATTTTCAAGGCATCCGTGAAGCTTGCCCACCGATAGCTCCGGCTGGTTGAGGTATGCCACATAATCAGATGGTTTCTCGAACTTTGAGCGGCCTTCCTGAAATTTTATTAAATCCTATTAAGAGTTTTGAAGTTTTTGATGAAATAAAAAAAAATCTAGCCTTATTATTTACGAAATTCTTTGTATGTATAATATTTATTAAAGCTATTTGACAGATTTTAAGGGAACTTGTTTTAAAATGTTCCTCAGAACTCTATATGTTTTAATGAGAAAGTTTGTATGTTAGTCGTTCAATCACGCCTAAAGATCCGAACGGGCGTAAACGGGTATGAATGAAATTAGGCAGAGATTTAGATTATGCTTTCTATGTATATTATATTCTCCATATATTGTGACCACGAGGGCGAAACCGCGGGTAACCGGTAGTAATCATGTACAGAATACAAATTCAATTGACACATCTTAAAACATTATTCCATTAGTGATCACATGTCAAAATAAAAGAACTTCTAGAACTAGTTTCTCTCAGAACTAGTACAGACGCAGGAGCAAGAAGTGTTTTGATTCGTTAAACACAAATTAACAAATATTATATTTACTGTCATAATTTTATATTATTAAGGTGTGATAAAATATTCTTCTTCTTTTTAAATAGTCTTTAAACATTCCACTGCAGGACATGGGCCAGTTCCACAGGGAGGCAATGTCGTAATCGCCACGCTTGGCGTGCGGGTTGGCTGCAGCAATACCAAACATTTCGCACCTTAGACACTACTGCCTGTCATCGGTCAGTGTTTTGAGATTGTTAATACATCATCTGTCGGAAGCCATGAGAACATGGCAATATAAACAGTTAATCAATAAATGGAGATAACAAACCTGTGCATTTACAAACTTGTAGGCGACCAGCATTTTTTTCTTCTGATCTCTTGAATATTTCCTAAGTGGCTCCTTCTTTTCTTCACTGATGTTCATGTCGGTCTGGAAATAACAAAACATATGCTTTCAGTACTTAACGTTGCGAAGAATCCTTTAATTATAAACTTAGTAAGGCAAACTGTACATTGTGATAGTAGCGTCGTAACAGAAACCTCACATCTAATCCTGTTCAATTGATAAAATGAACTAAGGTAATGTCAGAATAATTTTTAAAAGGGTCAATGTTCAACGGCGGAATGGATGTCGATTCTTTAAACATAAAGCCACGCCAAGATAGACAGGCGTTGTCGCAACCTAGAAGATGCATGTCACCAGATCGGATAATTTAGGTCTCACATAATTAATACTAATTCATCAGCGTGATTCTTCTTAATTAAATTTTGCGTTAGTCTTAATTAACAACAAGCGGAGTACAAGTGTAAATTAGCAGAATAATTCAACGGCGCTTCGTATCACTGACGAGGACCCAATTACTAAGGAATAATTTTTTCCCAACCTGAACTGCACGCAGTACACCCTAATGAAGAACGTGGTTCTGACGACAGACTGATGGCGAAAAATCCACTCAAATATACCAAACCCAAATCCAACAGTCACTGCGCTCAACAACACGCCTGCCCAGCGCAGTGAGTATACGCAAATCTTTCATTTATCTTCGTAAGAAAAGACAACGCCCCTACATCTTGATTCATCTCCGATGATTGATGTTGTTGTAGGTGGGTGACATAGACCACATACGAGTACTTTAAGGTGAACTCTGAGCTCGTGAATCGCCTTTAATGCATAAGAGTATCCTAGTTAACAGTGCAATTCACCAGCATCTCCTCGAAGCGGCGCTGCAGTTGCGAATCATCGAGTGCGTCGATCTTGCTGGTGTATTCGGCGGCGGCGGACGGCTCGTCGTCCTCGGCTCGCGGCTCGGCCCCTCTCGGAACCGTGTCGTAGCCGCGCTCGATACCGCCGCCCACTTTCTTCGGCCTCCCGAACCATGTGTCCAGCTAAAACAAACATAACATATTCTTCAGAAAAAAATGTTGTCATTCCTTTTAGACAGAGTTAACTGCAATAATGATGAAAAATAGAATAGAACACGCACATGATCAATTTTATTTTTCTTATTGCGGATAAACTAGTGCGTCCGTCATAAGAGAACTAATTTACGGGACTGTACTCCTGACAATCTGTGTAATAAATAATAATAGATGGACAGTTATTTAGCAGATAGGTACTTTTGTAGATTACTAAATTTTTTATTGATACTGTTAAGTACAACCCGTGCCTCAAAAATAAATTATAGTTACCGTTTGCCGTTACCATAAAATTTGTAAGTAGCTCAAAGAATTAATAACGATGTTTGTTGTAATGTGTTGCTTAACATGTAGATCATCATATATTAATTGTTCATTTATTCCGTAAGCACTCTGATAAACCAGTAAAAGATAAATAGAGTATGTAGTTCTAGATACTTAACACCAATAGGAGTAAAAAAATATGTCTTTAGGTATTTTAGAAGTAGTTTAAAACGAAATTTGTTTTTATTGTTTTATAATTATGTACTTATTAGCTCGGTATGTTTTATTAGCTAAGCTTTTTTCGCTGTGGGATTTATTAGATATCTCCTGCTTACCGTGAGCAGTGAGTACAGTACAATAAATATTTTTAACGATGAAAGCACAGAACAGTACAGTACTTCCGATCCATTTATATATTGATGTTAAATGAATTATATGCTTTTAATCTTAAGAATGCATTTCTCTTCACAACCCCCATTAGTTTTCTAACAACGTCGATAAACGTAGTCCAGCAGACCGTTGAGCTTACTAATTACTTTAATATTTGTAATAATATACCGAGCATATAAAAACGCGGATCGATTAGGGAACCGATCGCTGCATTGGATAGTTAACGAATAAGACCAATCGGGTCAATGTTAGGGCTGTTATTTTTTGCTTCATTTGCCCGTATTTTTTTGACCGAATGCTCGATCATCCACCATTATAATCCGCGATTATAATCATTTACATTTCAGAGTTTATTGAATACAGTTTTGTATTGTGTGTCTTGTAACTTGTTATCAAATAGTTGTATGAAATCAGTTAATGACTGCGTACATAATAAGGATTCCCTTTTAGTGATGAAAATTTGACTTTTGAATATTTTGTAATTTTATGATAACGACGGGTTTAGGGAACATCTACTCAACTTCGAAGAGAAGTAAACCTAGCAGTGGACTTAATCGTAACGTGACGTATTGTGTTATAGTACGCACATAGAAGTTAAATACTAAAAATAGGACGTAGTTTTGAAAAAGGGCAACCCTTACTTTGACAGAGGCTATTGTCTCGTCCTATTGTGCCTTTTGAGGCACAATCGATTCGACGGGCGATCCAGTCGCAATATTGTTAACAATGAATTTGACGTAGCTCGCATTGAAGATTGATGACTCCATGCACAGTATGGAGAGTAAACGCATTATAAAAGAATGAACGAACCGCGCTTGAAAGTGTTGCAATTTCAGACCGCAGCAAATTAATTTCAAGCTTCCACAATTTAAAAACGATGCAATATTTCTGATGTAGAACTAAACATATTTTTATTTTAATCTCATGCAGAATTTATTGTTATTGTTTCTTTATGTTTATTGTAAGGACCAGCGCAATATCACACGAGGACCTGCTCAATACAATTCTCCCCAATACAAACCTTAATCCAATCCAAAACAACAGCTGGTAACGAATTTAGTTATTCCAAAATGTTTGCTATACGTCTTATTTTGCAAATAATTAAAATGACTGAGTATATAATATGAGGTGAATGGGGAAATGTACAATACTTTTCTTTAAATGCCACCTCACCTGCCAGCTAACAAATTATATATAATCATAGCATTAATTAATGTTTATAATACGGTTTCGAGCAGTCTGGCATTTTTATTATGTTTAAAATATATTAATTTAAGACTTTAAAAAAATCAGGGAATAGAATTTCAGTATCGCTGAAAATAACTGCTAATATCCAGACAGACATTCTACTTCCTAATCAACAATTATGGACAAAAAAAAATTAGAGCGTCGACTCAAAATTCCTTACCTGCTCATATTGAACAATAATTTGTGTGTTTCACAATTATTTCTCTTACTCCAGATGCAAAATAACAAGCAAAAGTATAAAACATAACATTATTCATATTCAATGATTTCTCTTTTGTACCTACATGAAATTTAACATGTATTAAATCTGTGTAAATATATAAAAAAAACAATGGCATGTCAGTTTGTTAGACACTCCTCGATCACAACGTTACTTTAAAGTCACGTATTTTATACTAAAATCTTATACATTCTAAAATCTACTCACATAAATGACAGAACTTTACTTTAATTTTTACTTACAACTTTAATTTAATTGCATGTTAATATCGATATACTAATACTACATCACACATTTTAATCCACAGCTGAACATAGGCCTCTCCTAGAAAGCATTAGTAAAAGCCGGCAAACACCTGAAAGGCTTGCCCATATGCACCACTTTGGGCAAGCGGGTTGGGGAGCGCAGTGCCGGTATCATCGCAATAGTGATGCTGCTTCTTAGATATTCCGCTATCAATCGGAAGCCAGAGCCAGAGCTAACAGGATGTTAGCGCGCAGGTGAGATTGAGATGGTATATTCTCCCGTATTATTATTATTGAATAAGTAAATAATTATATTTTTCTAAATTGTAATTTCGTATTGAACTAAAAGTTAGTGTTCGCGAACGTATCACAGATGAATTTAATAAAACTTACCGAGAATGGCGACCGCTCTCTAACATATTCGCCCACTACTTTTATTGTATCCATTATATTATCTTTTTGTACATATTATATATGTCTATGTACACTTTCACCTAGTCTATCATAGAAGTTTTTGTTTAAATTTCGTATTAATCGTTCATTATAAGTACTAATACAATAACAACATTCATAAAGTTTATGACAACCTTTAATTTTTCCGGACACTATGATATGACAAGACAATGATTTTCTTATTATGTAACAACATACAAATGACCACTAGCATAAGATAATTTTGATTAATTAAAACAAAAATACAAATTACTCCTGAAGGAAAATACAGAGAAAAAAGTCAAAACAATCTATTTCCGGCCTTCTAAATAGAACACGTCCAGTCTTAGCAGTGGCAAAATCACCAATTCACAATGAGTAGCACCTAAAAGGTGTCCCTCGACTTCGTTTACACTCAACGTACTAAATTTCGCAAACAACACATAACAACACTTCACTCCTCATTACCGAATCGCCAAAAATAATAGTGACGGTCACACACAAAGTGTGTATTACTATACAACGCATCCGAATATACTCGGCGATGATCTCGGATAATAATAGACATTTAAAAAAGCAAACGACTAATTATATTCGGCTGCTTCCATACTAATTAAAGTGTACAATTATTTTTTTATGAAGATCCGCTCAAAACATGATGTTCTTAGATTGAATATCTTCGATATTTATCATTGGTTCTTTAATAAATGTAAAGAATACTATAATTACAAGTCACTTTGCTTATGCAGATGACAGAACGAACGTATAGAAATCCACTACCCTCACCAACAAAAAACAAATGCATAAAAAACATTGAACAGCCACGTGCGGATCGATAACAACCTTTACGTGGATGTACATTAACCGGATCCTTTTACATAAAGTAAAAACCCCAATTTGTTATCCTAATCCATGTCCCGATCTAATAACGTTGGCATTGTATAGAATTTAGAATATAGAAATCAAATGATATAGAAATTGTTGCAATGACATTATTTTTAATCAAGTGACCAGGCGAGGGATGGATCATCTATGACGGTGTCACGCCTACTCATAACAGATGCAATGGCTCTTGCAGTCATCACTCTAGACACACCTGAAAAATTAACTGACGCTGCGATTGTGTCTACCGGGACGGGACTCCTGCAGAGAAGACATAGTAAAACATATATACTTTTAAAAGTTGCAAATCATTGATGGAATATGAAAGGAAATGATAATATTCCTAATTCGCTGAAACAGGACCAACATCTACAAGGTACAAGTATGGTTATGGAAAAAAAAAACAAAAAAGACAAAAACTGCAAAGGAGTAGCTTACTCGATGACTTGATAGAAAAACTAGGGTGTTAAGATAACTCATATTCCTGTTAACCACTTCAACAAAGCTAAAGCTCGTGTCAGAAGTGGTCCATGACAGTCGAGTGACAACGCAGCACACACACAGTATGAAGCTGCACTTGACAATATCCCTCGCCAATCAGAAGATAACTACGTTATTTTAATTAGTTATTGTATCATCAACAAGCGTCATCGTAAAAATGCATATAAGTGGAAATTAGTAGACAGGGTGACACTAAGTGAAATGAGTAAACAAACATACGACGCAATTTAAATAACAATAGAAACCCGAGTGATCTCATAAGTGCTACTAACAATGAATAAAATTATCATCCGCCTTCTATGCGATTACTGAGCATAACATTTGATGTACATTTTAAGAAAACCATTGAGCTGTTAGGAAAATGGTCAAGTGACGAAAACTCTACAATGTGTGAATCTACGATTAGGTCGTAAGTAAAAATGTGTGTCTAAAAGTAACAGGTCATACATTAAGTGAATATAAGCTAGATTAGGGACGTTGATCAAGTAAAAACTGACCTAATTAACTAAACTGACCTATTAGCCAGTAAAGTAACTTTGAATCATAGTTCTAAAGCGAACATACCACTAAATACTTGACAATATTCTTTGCCTGGTGACTCAAGCACCTCCGCCTCAGTTCCGTTTAATACATAACAGTGATACATATTTTAGACCATTAGAGTTTAAGGGATGGGTGAAGACTACAAACGTTAGTCATTCTATCCTCTAATAATAATGATGATGAATTTATGTATTTGTGATAAGTTCTTAGTTGTATGAAGGATGTAAATCTGGCTGAAAGAAGACGCGTTGAAAAAAGGTTTCAATTATTAGTTGTCTTGTTAAATATAAATAATTTTTATATATGATAAGGTACTGCATTGTCACCGCTCTGAACAAAGTGAGCTGTGAAAATAAACCTTACAGAAATTAGACGAAGAAATTTTAATGTTATGACGCTTAAATTCGGAAAATTTTAAGTTTGTTTGCACTGTATGTATTCTCAGATGATATGAGCGTATGAAAGCGGTTAGCATTGACCTAAATGGGTGATTTGTCGACGATGGACACTGAAATCATCGAGAATCTTCAGTAAATATTGCAGTTTATTTCGATACGGTTATGATCAATGACGTCAACAGTAACTCGAACGTCACAGTTGGAGCTCCATGGCTCACCAACTGATTACGAATTCTAGTATCAAGGGGTATTACCGCGCCAATATAATAAACCTATCGATCATTGAAGCATTCTCTGGACACGTTCCAAATTGAACTCTATTTGAAGTGATGTGGGTTCATTAATGACGTATTTTAACTACTTGATGACAGGTTTTAGAGAGTTTTACGTAGAACTACTACAGACAAAAATAACAGATATCTGTCCCTAACATACAATTTTTTTTGACGAAAGAATCTCTCCTTTCTTTCCGTAGGTGTCATAACAAGCGCCAAAGTAACGAATCCTAGATAATCTCTAGGGGCAAACAGCCGAAGAGGCTCGTCACTCGACACGTTCTATCTCCCGGAAGGGCGAAAAATGGGATACGTTGAGTTGTGTCAAATAGTAATCAGACTTTCTGTTTACCCGAATGAGTTACTGGTCAATATATTAAAAGGAAATTAAGATATCAACCTTTGAAGAAAACATTTGTAACAGTATCACGAACAACAATGAAACTAGAAAAAAAGAAAAGCTCGCCAACATTCATGCTTTCCGTCCTTTTGGCCCTTAGCTAAACACATTGCTAAACAGTTATGTTATTGCCTCGGTTCCAAAACTTGACCATTAGGCAATCGGAGTTGATAATCAGTTAGTGCTAAACAAAAATACATTTTAGTAAATATATTCCCCCTTTATAATTTTTCGTTAAACAGCCTTTGGATAATTCTTTTCTAACAAAATATAAAGAATTTTTAAAAAGATAAGGGTATCACAACTCTATTTTTATTTACTTTAAGAGTCGCTGAAAATAAATAGAATCACACAGCACTAGAACGCGAAAATAGAAGTTACATGGGTACACATAACCGTTGGCGATTATCGCGAGTTTCGTACTGACACTGCATCTGTAACCTCCCGCGTAATGTGTTCAAGTTGCTTCGGCATTGGCGAATTTATAGTGCAGTTTCTTCACTGATGGGAGTTATGAAAACGCCCAAAATTAGAATAGGTTATAAGGCAACGTCATATCAATCAAAAGCTAATATTTGCTCATTTTATTTTTCTCAGAACATTACTAACAAATCTTTAATTTTATTTAATATTTAAAGGATCGTTAATTTTCTTTATACTCGAACCTTTCATAGAAAATAATAAGGCATAAAAGAAATATCAGGTAATGGTCTACGGTTATATTCAATGTAAAGAATTTGACCTTAAGAAGCTTACTCATGTCGCTCAAGGCTCTTCCTATAGATATGACTGCACACGATGGCAGACAATTATAACTTTAATAGTCGATAATCAGGGCGATGACATAACCCCCCGCGTTTTTGTAGAGGACCGAGAAACATAAATACACAGCACTCATACACACGCCCACACAATATACATGATTTGTTATTATTTAATTTTTGATTAATAAAATTTTTCTTTGTTTCCATTTTAAACATATATCAACAGTCTCGATAGGGACCAAACAAAAAATAGATTACAGATCGCTTATCTTTTACGTATTGGCCACAATCCCACTTAATGTAACATGGTGATGGTGGATGAACATGGTCTGAGATGAAATAAAGATTAAGAGCCAGAATTACTATTAACAGAATTACAGAATTAATCCATAGCTATAATGAGCGACAACCGAAAAATGTAGCAACCGGAGTTGCTAACGTGGCATATAATTTTATGAATAATAATGTTAATTTTTGGGTTAATTTATAAAAACTACAATAAATTCATAAGAGCCAAATTCTACAAACTGTCTGATCAGTAAATTTCCAGATTTAATAGACCGAGAGCGCTGAAATTTGGTTCAGCGTGTGCTCAAGACTAACGCAAAGAAAAAATTTAGCCCTTGGAAATCTATATGACCTTAAGAGGATTCTAAATATTTTTTTACGGAACACGGACACAATACCTATATCAGAAAGTTAGCCTTTAAAGTCAGATCAATGAGTAACACGAAATTTATTTTAAATGAATATTAGAAAAGCAAATGTAAAATGAATGTTCGAAAAGTATACATAAACATAATTCGTTCTAAATAGTTTTAACGAAATAAAAAGTTTACATACCATGATGAAGGCGAGAAATAGCTTTACACAAATCGAAGAAAATCACTTACATTACCACTTTTAACACAACATTTTATTCACGATACCAAGCCGACTAAACAAACACCGTCCATGGATGTATGCTCAAACTTAACATTCTACCGAGATGTGACAGAAAAACATAAGGCAAACCGTTTTCGCGTCGTTAGGGCTGTCGCAATCAAATCGTGCAAGCGCTACAATATGGTGAATTTTATTACCTTGTCATATCAAAACAATATATTTCTTGACGTGTTGCTTGCTTGATCGCAATTTAGTGCCGGGAGATGTGAAATCCGATCTTGGGTTGTTTATCATAAAAATTATGTAGCTTGATAAAACCCTATGAGCATAACTGTTAACAGTTATTACACAAACTCTTCGGAACGCAGTACTTGTAAAGTATTACTAAGTTGATAAAAATTAAAGAAGCCGAAAGCCGGTGATCGTATAGTTCTATTTTTGTTCAATATTTAAAATTAAACTGATTCATAGCCTTCCCCGTATTTTGTAAATTTAAAAAATACACAATAAGAGCCAGATTTTTCATATTTATATAAATAGTTTTTCGAATTTTCAGATTAGCAAAATAAATAACTAGAAACAAGAAAGGTGGTAGCCCTACGAATAATTATTGATATGCGCACACACATGAGTAATCCAACTGAATGTAGTGATTACGTCATTTTGGATGCAAAGTTAAAATTAAATGGCTTTATGTGGCATCAGATGACACTTGGTTGTATCAAAAATATTATAATAATACATTTGTTCAGATAGATTTCGATGTCCTTATATCAGATTGTTAAATTACGTTACAAATTTAGAATTATGAAAAGAGATTTAAACATCTTGCGTATCTCGAAGAGTCGCCTAGGCATGGCCATTAAGTTCGATTTTAGGCACTGGGCACTCTGTAAGGTTTAGTATCGTAGGAGCTTAGGTACTTCTTGTATTAAACAATATTGTCCGTGGTTTAGCATTTTTTCGTGTGCTATTACAATATGAGGTTTGTTTTGTCTGGAGCTTTGATGGCTTCTTTCTATATATATTCTATATTTGCTCGCTCGATTCGCGCCGAGTGTTTTAACCTAACAAGGTGATTAAATTAGGAAAAAAAAAAAATTCACTAAGTATGCTGTAATGTCTAAAATATTCACCTGGCTTTAATGGTCAACCTTAACAGCATCAACCATAAGAAAATAACCCAAAATTATAGCAATGAAACAAAGTATTTTCGACAAAAGTGTAAGTCATTGCCGGTTGTAATTTACTAAAAATCATCTACATAACCAAGGAGATAAATACCCACGGAGGAGATTAGTTAAGCGTTTGGCCATAGCGCTGCGCCGTAACAAATATATGAATTTTAGTCTGTATCCATCATATATTAGATTTACAGTGAGACATATTGGTTACTTGATGACATTGACGTGCCTTGCGTCTATTAAAATTGTCAATAAAATAAGCATCTTATATGTCGACAGTTTAAACTTCAGAAAAGTCGATGATGACTCTTTTTAAAATCCAATTTAAGTTTGTTATTAAATAACCAACATCTTTTATTAAGTTTTATTGAGTTGATCGTTGTGTAAGTTTTCAAGTGGATCTAAGATATTTAGTGGATAATGGATATAATATACTTAAGAACTAAGCAAATACCTTTATGTATTATGAAATATATATTTAGCACAGTAATGATAGGGTGATTTTCAAAACCAAAAAGTATTTAGTCTATCCTGTAGGGTTGCCGTAACCATCTAGTAATTTGTACACACAAAACTTTGCGCCTTATAATGAGCGATATAGTAAAATAATCAATTGTCCGTGCCAGCAAAAGCAATTGAACAATTGTCAGCCTATGTCATTTAATATTCAGCACGGTGCAAGCGATATGTCGAAGGCGACTCGGTTTGTAGGACGAGCAGCATTCATATAAGGCGCAACGCGCAAAGGTGAACTGCCATTGTATATAATCGTAACTAGGTTAAATGTAAGAACCTGAATATTCAATATTATTTTAATTTTTGTGAATGTAATTCCTCAATCCCGTAATGTTAGCGATATATTTATACATTGATGACACTGAAACCGCTAAAAGCCGAAGGCTACACTAACAAATGAAGGATGGTAAAATTATTTAATGCTGACTAATACGTTTGGTTAGGTAAACTTGTGTGAGTTTGAAACAAAAAAACTGTAGAGGGTTATAAGTGGTAACTACTACTAGTTAAATAGTTATTGGGAGAAGAGAATCATTCATTTTACGCAACCCAACTACATGAAAACAAACGACCACAGACGCTTTGTAGTTTTTGGTGTACCATGTATGCACACTTCCTCAGTAAGGCACGTGAAAAGCGAAATCCATACGAAATCGAAGTCAGTAAGCTTACGAAATGATCAACTCATACCAATAACTACTGAACTCCACCATAGCTCTCCCTGTCGGGCCCTAGCATAGCAATATACCTTCGCTTCGACAGTACAAATGTATTGTAGGTCCTAATTAGGTGAAATCATTCGAAAGTTACTCTATCACTTACGCACACAAGGTCTTTATATAATATAAAGATAAATATCTGAGTCAATAGCTGGACATAGGACGTCCCTAGAAAGCGCCAACTATATATGGCAAAAATGTCAAAGGTTTGCTTATACTTACTACGCTTGGCACACTTGGAGTATCGTCCGTCAATTAGCAGGTTGAAGCTCATAAAAAGTTGGTAAATTCTCCCTTGTCTAATTTGCATACTTATGAATAATATAACAATAGACATGAAGTCCTCTACACCCTGGGTTGACCGGTACATCTTGCGGTCATCACACCGTTTTTTTAATGACATTACTATTTTTGCGGTATCTTAATCCTATTTCGACTATATATTTTGACTGGGAGTAGTACAAAGCTAGTTGTGTCACTGTTATAGCTACCCTGTTTGGCGCATATGGTCCCTTCCTCGCACCGCACTTAGATTACGGTACAGAATAATTTTTATAAAGATTACAAAACCGGTACGACTCATACCGGAACAAGTCCCTGCTCTAACTCGTAGTAGTAGTAGAGCATCGTATTCGAGGAGTACGCAATACGATTCTCATCCTGTTGCAGTTCAAGCACAATATAATTTTATAAAAAAGTGCATCGGTTTTATGTTCCGACTGAAGACATTATCACACATGTTTATCGTGCCACACATTAATGCTTGTTCCCTCAATTATAAAAACAAAGTCAATAACAAGGTTTAAACAACGTATAATGTTCTTTGAACTTGATTCATCGTGCAATAAAATAAATATAGATTAATAATGATTGAGTCAATATCAAATTATATTTTATAACTTACAAAAATTCTTATATAGCGCTGCGATGTGTGGTAACGGAAGAATCTGCCACTCCCTTTATTCTCGTGGGTGACAACTAACTAACAACTCGCCTTGAAATCCTCATGACGATTTCCGGGAGCAAGCCCGCCGGAGGTACCAAAAGGAGGCCTCCATCTCCACTCAATAGTTTTTGGAACCGAGAGTCCGTCACGATGCCGTGACGTGCCGGACTCTCTCATGTAGGTTCCCTCTTCATGTTTTCCTTCACCACAGAGTACATGTTAAATTTAACACTTAAAATTATAATTAACGATTTGAGCGGTGCCAAAAAATTAAAGCGGGCGTCGTTTACCACTTAGCTACTACGGCCATATCTTTTAAATATGTTTTTTTTTTTTAATGAAAAAGACGGCAAACGAGCAAGCGGTTCACCTGATGGTAAGTGCTTACCGTCGCCCACGTACATCTGCAACACTATAGATGCTGCAGGTGCGTTGCCGGTCTTTAAGGATATTTGGGAGATGGAAGGGAAGAGGAGAGGAATAGGGAGGGGATGTGAGCCTCCGGTTACCTCACTCACCGAACGAAACGCAGAAGCACAAGATGCCCCTACTTCACGCCGGTATTCTGCGAGGCCGTGGTATCAATCCGGTCGAGCCGGCCCATTCGAGCAGCAGCTAAAGCCGCCGCTTGGCTCTACCACGCTTCTGTTAATTATTACTAATATATAATTCCCTACACATTCTCATATGAATATTTTAAAGTTGGTAACTAATGAAGATCTGTGAAAGTGTTGCTCATGCACCCAATGTGTACGTTCTGCGTATACTTGCATGTACCTACAAATGCCAACCCGTACGCCTGGTACAATTCAAAAATATGTAACGTTACTAATCTCTATAGCATCAGCAAACATTTATATCTCACGTTTATTTTACACATTACAGGATTGACACTGACCTACACTGATGTCAGACAGTGAGATCATCTACAGCATACTAATGCAGTTTTTTCCTTGATGTCATTTCGAAGATTTAAAGTGGGTGTAAAAAAAATCACAAGTCTAAATCGTTTTTATACACCAACTGACATAATACTGTAATACGTTCGTGGAAGAATCAAGCGTACGCGATGTGATCCAAAAGTACCAATGATAATGAATATGAAAATTATGTTTATATTATGGTTTAAAATCATCTCATACATCTCCTAACAATGCTATACTTTTAGTCCATAGTTAACCTTCTCGGCACCAAAGTGCGGTATCCTTTTTCATGTGCAATTCGTTAGGAAAAATCTTGGGACACTTTCAAATGACATCCTTGTGATCCTAGGTTAAAATCTAACAGACACTTCGATCAGCCAACAAAACAACACCCTGGACTATTTAATGTTATCAACTTTACCCGATTATCATCACTTTTAGATGGTAAAATTATTACAATTCTATCTACTAAAAGTATCTACTATATTAATTCATATGTAGTATTATTATACCTTTTTTATGTCTTCATCATACATGTATTATTCATATACTACCTATGTTAACATTTATAATCATCATTATTTTAATTATTATTTTTGATAAATTCCCAAATATTAGAACAATACTTGAATGTAAGCATTTTTTGACCAATTTCGGATACGACAAACTTCTTTTCACGTTAAAAATATATGAACTATATATGAAAATACATAGAAATTAGAGGAATACATTTCTTTAATATTCTGTAATTAGTGTTAATTTCGTTTGTTTGTCAGAACTTAACATGGAAAGCACTGGACTTGCTAATAGATGGCGTTAATATGATAGTCTGTTTTCATTGCGCATCTAATTAATTATGAAAGAAACTAGTGAAGTGCTATTCTATTCAAGTCATAATTACATTATGTCGTAAGGAATATACGAAATTCACAACCAACTTACCCCCTTCCTCCTCCAGGTCTCCTTGCGTTTGAGCCGAGGCAAGCTATGATACTTTTTGCTGGGCTCGCCCTCGGCAATATTATCCAGATTCCCGTGTAGATTGGGCATTATTATAATTTACTGCATCAAGTCACTTTCAACACATAACTTTATCATTTTAAAAGCACCAAACTTGTTTAGTTTAGAAGAACACTAACGATAAAACATTCCGGCGTAAAAATCATTTAATTTCACGAAGATATCTCTAAACCTAATTTCTTGTAGTGACTAATAATCACTTTTGATATTTGATGTAAGTAAATAAAAACAAGTAGGATTCTTCATAAACAAAATAATTCTGAACGACACACTTGATGCAACTGATAGCTCACTCTCAACTCTATTTTTGCTGTATGTAGTAATCTATGACGCTGATAAAAGATTGTAAGTGATAAAGCAAAATTCCTATTCACGCATTAGTCAGTTGCGAGATTACCTTGTTGTAATTAGTTGTAACTTGATTGTTGAAAGACTGAGCAAGTTGTTTTTTAATGCCCTACAATCCTATGGACAGCTACTAACAACATTTTTAAGCAACAAGTAAATAAAAAAAACGAAATATCAATAGACACTGTCCGGAGGGTAGATACATGAGTATTATTGTGCGGCATCTATAATATAGCTGAAGCGTGGCTCTACCATATATAGCCATCTGAATGGACGCTGTGACATCTACCGGTAGACACCATAATTGACTATACTCGTAACATAATCAAATTATATTACGAGTATAGTCAATATATAACCGTGGTAGCCTAGTGGTCACGGACAGGGTGATCTATTTGATTTCGTGATACGCGAGTAGCCAGTGTCTGGACTAATTAAATTGTTAATAGCAATTTCAAGTGCTGAACTTGCTTCGTGCTTCAAAGTGAAGGAAAACATCGTGTGGAAACCGGCATGTCTGAGAAATAATTTCTTGTATATGCGGGCAGCGTGGCGGAGACTTCCTGGCTTCAAAAGCTTGAGGCTTCCAAAGTCTTTACTTAATGCAGTGGAAATTTACATGCTGCTACAACGCTTAACTTTAGTCAAAACTCTGTTCTTGAAAAAAAACTACTTTCAGCTACTCGCCAGCGAAAAGATGTTTTAAACGAATCATTTATTCATTTAAAATTATATAAAAATGCATAAGAAGCTACCGAAAGGTGATTTACGCAAAGAATAAACACTTTTATATAATGAACGTATAATAGATCATAAGTTCTTCTTCTATAGACGTGAGACGACTATAGAAGAAGAACTTATCTATTAGAGTCTATAATCTATAACACGACGTAAAGTCAAATCAAAACTATTTTGACTACCTACTTTGTCAATCAAAGTAGTTTGTTTTGATAGTAATTCTAAGTAACTTAAAATTTTTGTCACCGGCGATTACTTTTGTAGAAAGTCTGGAGTTTAGAGGTAAGGAGGAGTATCTTTGTGTATAATGTGTTTTTGTCTATAAATTTGTATAAAATCAAGATGTCGCTGCTGCAACTAGAAGGTATAATTTCACTGAGTACGTTAAAAATTGCCATTTATTTATTTTATAATTAAATTTCATATGGTAATTTTAACTACTATGTTCATAAGCATTACTTATAGTTTGTACGGATCCTCTCTTGGGATACTTCACTTCCTCGACAACCGTTAATTTCAGGTCATACCCTCTTGTACCCTTTTATTTCATACATTTTAGATAGGGACACTTTTTCGGTTGAAGATCCATGAGATACTCCTCCTTACCTCTACACTCCATAGTAGTAAGATAACAAAACGTGAATCGAATACTTAATTAGAATCGAACTTTATTTTAATAGTGCACAAAAAGATACGATCTATTTGTACAAACAAGTACGTATGCGGCTATTAGCAAACAATTTGGGACACGGAAAGAATCGATTGTCTCCTGAGTGACGTGAATTGTAGTCTCATTTGTATATTAAATTATATTATTTAATTTGGAATGTATGGTACTATACTACACACGATCTGAATTGTTCTATCTGCATAACTCACTGATGAATTCCTCCTAATGTGTCAAGATTAGAAGGAAAGATATTCTTCATAAACCAAGTTAAGTCCACTGTCGAACATAGGTCTCTCCAGTTAAAGCCCGTACTCGCTATGCTGGGCAAGCGGATTGGTCAGCGCAATTCCGATACCTAGTTTCGCACCTGTGATGCTGCTGCCACACACTACTAGTATGTGGGATCTAGTTTCGGTAAATTCCGATGGATTTTCCGCCAGCATTCGGTCGCCAGAGCCCCGTTTGTTTTTTAGCAGGGCACGTGCAGAGAGAGGTTGGCATGTGCACTTCATATATAGGTAATTACTGTAACGTTAAAAATATTACATATTGTATTGGTATACAAACTGTAGAAGTACTTTTATACTTTTAGATAAAATTTTAGATAGGAGTGTATATAGACGAGGCTCTGGCGACCGAATGATGGCGGAAAATCAATCCGAATTTGTCGGACCCAAATCTCACAGACTGGTTATAAGGACTAACATAACAAATGCGAGAGTACCGTTTGCCCAGCTTAGTGGGAATGGGCAAACTTTTTAAGTAATGCATGCCGGTCCAATGCAGTGCTGTTATGTTCAGTGGACCTAAACAGGCTGATGAAGTTGAAATAATAACCTTTTCCTTTTTTCAATTCGGTTTTATTCTCTCGCTATTACTTTCTGTTCTCTCTGTCTCGATATTCAAATACAAATGAATTAGGAAGCAGGGGTAGTCAGCAGTGAACAATACAAACATAGACAACTGGCCACTCCTAACCTTTTTTAGAATATCTTCTACATGACCGTGCGTGTAAGCTATTTAATTATCACATAGCGAACATTTCGGCCTTGTCTGTTTATTATTAAAGCACGACACATCATATATTATCTTTTTTTACGAGTACGTTACCGTAGATAAATACTTGTCGTGACTTTTCAGAAATTAGAATCTAGTAAGAATATAATTATTTTCATTAACAATAAGCCAAGCACGAAAATAGGTACGTTTGAGTATACTTCTAAATCGATAAGCATGCAAAATCGTATAAATTTAGTGAAAATATCCCGAGTATATAAGAGAACTCCTAACAAAAAAGTCCTGTTCTATACAAATTTTTTCAATAGCTTTTAAAATTTCAAATAAAATCCTTCGAAAAGACTAACAATCACGGACTCATGATTTCCGAAGACTAACTTAGTCTAGAAAATGCCTAAAAATTAGAAGAAATGGAATTTTCCCGTTGTACAAACATTATCTTAGAATTTAATTCACTTGGTTGTATAACTTGTAACCACAAATGCCAAAAGTAATTAAGCAATGTCTTTACCTAGGTAGGTTAAAGGCGATATGACCAAAATACACAACGAAAAGGAAGAAGATAGTTAAAATATAAAGAGGAAAATGCATATGTCTGCATGACGGCATGCCGGTCAGTACTACGGCGGCACACTATGGTGGCCGTTTTTACATCTACAATAGTGATGTTATTGGATAGTTCCTATAAGTAGTAGTAGGGTGTAAGTAGTAGGTATTTAAAGTATTAATAAAACTAATTTTCCTAAGACTAAAATATTTACTTAACATATTTAATCAAACTCGTATATACTGTATTCACTGACGTCGCTTATACAATCACTTTCATTAATTATAAATTGATTGTCTAACATAATATCTATTCTCACATCTCTATCATAATCTTCTTCTTAATTTAACAGTTATATCTACAATCTTTTCTCAGTCTCCTTTAATTACATATTCACAGGCTTCTTCTAATATTTTTAGGATTTTTGTTATGGTAAATGGATCCTTTTCAACTGGCACTTTGGACCTAGATGCTGCTGTGTGGTCGGTCCAAGAACGGCTAACCGTATGTTGGCATTAAGCCATGTCTCATCCAAAAACATATAATTTTGCCAATTTTCTATTACTTTCACTCAGCCTAATAAAAGTATACCTTGCCATCACGATATCGAACCTTACCATCGAAATGTTGCGTTTGTTGCAGTTTGTATCGAAATATAACGGTCTTCGAAACCTTCGTTAACACACACGCCGTGGTTACGGGCCCGCCGACCGATTCGTAGATAATGTAAAAACTTGTCAAAATTACCCACATTTTACGGCACGTTTAGGTTCCGATGCGTGTGCGGTTTCTTGCGATATCCGCTTCACCTGCGGTCTTGGCGTAGAATCACGCGAGCATAATCAACCCGCGGTCGCCCGCAGCCTGCGCGCTTGAATCGCTTAGCGGTTTGCACCACAGATCTTGCAAACACGATCATTACAGGAAAGTCATCATTCAAAATCAACCGCGCAAAAGCGCACCCATCACCGCTACGAGCGATCGCAAACTGCATCGTGAGTTCCTAGTCTGAGACGTTGTTTCCCTTCACCGGTCTGAGGTGTATTACGTTTGCCATATTTGAGATGATTATTTCGCCGTTTTCGTTATCTGTCGAAAGTTAAGAGATTTCCCTTAATTTTTCTTCAGATCTCTCCCACAGTTTTAAGGCTCATAGTGGATAAGAATGAGTAGCGGATTTTACTTAGTTACCAGATCTAAACCGTTTTCCGCGTTCGAAATAGATTTTTTTATGACTGTGAGTTATATTTGACTACTTACCTATTAAATCGTCTCAAGTATTGAGAGCAGGTCTTTGCCCAGCAGAACATTAACTAACTGCTACTTTTCTTTACCTTGCTCTAAGCTAAGTTTGCGTTTTATTATTAAATAGAGGTATTTTATGAACAGCAAAGCAATTAAGGACTACTGGCTGGAATTTTAATGCCCCTTCAATTCCCTTTAGCCTCGTAAAATTTCATTTAGAAACTGGCATAATTCGCAAAATTGCCTTTGTTGCTTAGTTAATATTCACCTACTCTACTACACCTATCTCTTATGTCTCGTCCTAACCATTTTTATTTTTATAATAAACTACGTTTATCTAATAGAAAAAGTTATGTACAACAGTAGAAAAAAAACGTGAAATTGTACTTGTAATGGATATTACAATTAGACAATCTGCAAACGATTTTGTAATTCGTTTGTTCGCTTTGAGAATAAAATAATCATTTCGTATTAAATACGTTGAAACCGACGAACACTTTTACACTACTTATTTAAAACTATTCTTTTATTGCTACCGTCAAGTCAAAACAAAATTTATTTCAAACAGTACACTGAAATACTTCACATAATTTTGATAATATTCTTTAACGCTATATAAAAGAGGCGCTTTTAAACGAATGAAACACAATAGAACAAATATCCGTACATAACGAAAACAAGATGCGCGTCACACTGGAAGGATATCGACTGAAAAGTAGACTAGCATATATCGTGGAGCGATAAGCTGTATCGCAGTTTGTGTAATAAACGCCAGCGAAGTGTACAGCCAGCAAAACAATGTCAAAAAGAAGTTACCTCAAATGTGATAATATAATTACAAATATTATATTACAGGAGCTGTGTATAATTCCAGATTGATCCTATTAACAACAGAAATGTGAAAGTATGTGTGTTTGGATATTTCGTCGTCGTAGTCGTTAAATCGCGCCAAAAGGATAAAACGCTATTAATGAAAGGTAGAAAGGTTAAAATTGTTTTAGTAGCTTATGAAATATTTTCGGAAAAATGCCTTATTCGAATGAAAAAGCCTAATTTATTTATTTACTCTTCATTGCAATACCTGTGTGTGAATAAGATGAACATTTTCGCACACGCTCACGCTGCGTCGTGTGTAATGGTCCGTGGAATCGCGCATAGTTGGAAGACACCTTTAAATATCACAGTTTCCTTAGATAGCATTTGTACTGATTTCGACTACTGGACCTTTTTTATTACCTAAATAATTAATAAATTTTACTCTGTTCAAAATCTTCGTCACAATAAATTCTTATATATTTGTAAAAATAACAAATGGTTCAAACATTATGGGTTAAAACCAAGAAACAATATTCATCATTATTTTTATATACATAGTGGTAGTCACGTCACCCCTTTCATTCACGCGGGTTTCGTCAGGGGCGACTGAGAGACAAGCCTACAAAATCGCAATGAAAGCCAAGTCTTCGGTTGCGCAAAGTCGTGCCTAATGGAAATTCCTAACTTCTGTATACCTCTATATTTTATATATCTAAATGTTGTAAACTTTTTTTTTTGGATAACGTAATAATTAATTTTTACATTTTTTCCTTATATTCATATTCTTGTTTCTCTCTATAGTACGATACAGAGTTATAGTGCTATACTCCAATATAGTTTTTGGCTTTTTGGGGACTACACCTTATACTACGGCACAGTACAAAAAACGAGCGATTTTAAGCTGCGGTTTCAAGTAGGATAGAGAAGAAACAGCTGATAGCTTGTTATTCAAATGAAAATTTTATGACTATGAAATACGGACAATTTTCCTCCAAGCGATATTTTTATTGATTTTGAACAGGTTGTAACGAAATGTGCACTACAGTTTATTTAGCGTCGTCTACAAAGTGTGCTGTACCGCTCCCTTTCTTCTCCGATGATGTAGATAGAGACACAATGTAATGGATTAGCAAAACTAATATAATGATTTCTTTTATTTACGCGAACACTACACATTTGAAATGAAACTATAATTTACGGATTTTATCGCGTTTAATTATGTTTTTATATGCCCGACGTTTCGATTGCTTTACAGCAGCCGTGACCACGAGGGAACTGAGATGTTAGACGTCCAGATGTCAAGTTAACTTCAAGGGACCTTCAGCTTTTATTTATTAATTTTGGTCCGAACTACGCAGAATGTGCTCACAGTATCTTGAGGTAGTGCAGTGGTATGCTTGGTTTTAGATTTAATTTTGTTTATTACTGGATGTCAAGCCTAATTTTTTAACACATTACAGTCAATGAAACCCATGTAATTTATTTAATAAGCCGAATATGTTGATTAATAGAGAATATTAGTAGAGTTAAAAATTTATTATTTCATTAACTGAATTATTTCATTAAGGCGTTCTTCGACACTACTAGCGAACTTCGCAATAAAAAACCTTTTCTTTGGTAAGGACTAGAAGGCTAGAAGCAACACAACTAGCTGTCAGAAAGTCGTGTGAAATTAAGTGTCTTCATGGTCCAAAATGTAAAGCAAGGAGGAACGGAACAAATACTTCTTATCCGATCACCCACCCTTTAGTTAAGCGAGCTCGACTCCCGAGTAAGAGACGTAAGTAAGGGATGTAACAAATTAGTTTCATCCTAGTCTATCTGATGAAGTTCTATACAGTGTTCAGCTTCCCTATTTGCGAATTCGTCTTGGTTTTAAATTGCAACTGATTATTTTATTTTTCTGTTGTACTAACTAAAAATCAGAATTGTGGTTAATCACGCAACACCAAGCAATTGGGACTATTTCACGGAACGAGTCATAGTTTTTTGTCAACATACGAGTAGTTAAATGATTAAAAATCTTTGAAGGAAAATATTACTTACAAAGCCACTCTTCGCTTTCTCATGGCGGGACATTTTTCTGTTGTCAACATTCGACCGCACCATTCTGAAAAAATTAATACTCATTTATAAAAAAGTATGGTCACCCACAGCCAAAAACGATCCCTGCATCTATCTCAATACCCATAACATGCGCAGAGCCAAGTAACAATTTCCGTTTGTTATGGTTGTTGTATGCCAAATTATGCAATCAAATTTTTATGAAATATTTACGTGGCGTTAAACTTTAAACAGTGGATAATTTGTCTGTGAAAATAGCTGAGAATATCAGTATGTGCTAATTCTTAAACAGCCTTTAATCTGTCTACTACAGTACATAGGGTCTTAGGGTTTTTTGTCGTCAAGCTTAGCATGCGGGCATGTCGATTCTTACGACACCTACGGGATGAAAGTGAGGTAGATTCGTCGTCACCCCCCCACACGCTGATTAACTAGTCATAAAAAATGTTTTCGCGCAAGTAACAAAATGTGCTTGTGATAATAAAGATATCCCATCCCGCCTAATCCGTTTCTACTACGACGACAAACAGTAGTACTCAATTTATTCTCATTATACACATTTGGATATAGTGTGAAAGATACCGGGATTTTGGATTTTTTTCTGATCCGTAGACGTAATCACTGAACAGAAAAAGCAGAGTCGTAATTTAGAAATATATATACAATGCGGAAGCGACGTTAAGACATTAAATTTAACATCATGTTCTACAGAACATTTCTAGGTTATTCACTAAATATCAGTTAAATAAGTACAGTAGTTTAGTCATACGATATTTTTTAGTTTTTTCAACTTTGACTCGAGATATATTTGTGCTAATAGTTCATAAGTTGACGAGACCAAGGTGAAAGACTTTATTAACTGTCCGACGGCGTCCGCTACCCCTGTTTGAAGTAGCCGACGCGTTAGCAAAGAAGTCCCGTCTATATCGCTGCTCTTGCCGAGTCTACCACCGATCACCACCAGACATTAACTTACTATCCATTACAAACAATGTTGGCGTTTTATTTGTATTGTTAGGCTATTAAAGTAGTTTGCTTTTTAATTACTAAACAAATTCCCAATATATGTCAAAAGCGTCGCATATTGACTGTATAGAACATGTCACCAGGGGTAGTGCTATTCATTCGAGAAGTTACATACACTTTCTTTTTTAACAGTGAACGTAAATAGGCTGTTAAAAAGTAGGAAATATTCTTCCACAATTGATATACAAACTTTATTTAGGATGTTATAAGGTATATAGCAATAACATTGATTATTGTGTCATGTTAGAAACTCCATCACACAACTATCATATCAATTGCCAATGCTGACAAATGTTACAATGTGCTTTACTCTATCATTACTTATGCCCCTAATATCTTGTTTATTTTGGAAGCATGGGCCAAGTGGATAATCAAGATATATTTCTTTTTCTAACACCAGTCATATAGTCATACCCAATAAGTAGTCCTGAGTCTAACTCTCTAATTCTTATTTGGCAGACTAAACAAGAAACAACAACAAGTCTCTCTCACTTCTAGTCTTGTTAGACTTTAGCAGTGCCTTTACCTCAGTCGATTTCGATATTCTGATTCGGATCCTTGAAGCCTCAGGGTGGCGTCCTTTCTCCTCTTTTATTTTCTATTTTCATTAACTCCGTTACGAGTGTTATCACATCCAACTTCCATCTTTACGCGGATGACTTGCAGTTGTATCAACATTTCGCGGTGGGTGACACTAATGAGGCAATCGGTGCTATGAACTCCGATTTGTCACGCATAAGTAAATGGTCTAGCTCCTTTGGCCTCTTAGTAAATCCTGCCAAATCACAGGCCTTAATAATAGGCAGCAAACACCTACGAAACAAGTTAGATTTTTCAACACTACCTTGCGTGTGTCTGGATGGCATTCTTATAACCTATGCCAATACTGTTAATAACTTAGGTGTGACTTTTGATCAACATTTATCCTGGTCCACGCACGTTGCTGTGATTAGTCGAAAAGTCCACTTTACCCTGCATTCGCTGAAGTGCCTTCAAAATGTCTTGCCATTTAAAACTAAAATCACACTAGCACTTACTCTTATTCAGGCCATACTAGATTATGCTGATGCCTGCTATTTGGATGCTACAGAGGAGCTACTAAATAAACTGGAACGCTTGCAAAATCTGTCAATCCGTTTCATCTTTGGACTCAAGAAATTTGACCGAATATCTGTTTCGCAAGACCCTCAAGTGGCTCCCAATTCGACTTCGCAGGAACACTCGATTATTATATCTCCTTTATAACATCTTGCACAACCCATCCTCTCCGTCATACCTCAGGAACCTATTTTCCTTCGTTCACCCTCCAGATGTGCCATGCAGATCGCATGTCAGGACACTCCTTAATTATCCTATGCATAATTCCAGTTTTTATTCCTATTCCTTTGCAGTCCATGCAGTTAGGTTGTGGAACTCACTACCACCTACCATAAGAGATTCCGGAACTATACTTTCATTTAAGAAACGTGTAAAGGACCACTACTTAGCTTCGTGTTAATAGAATATATATTGTATATTTATGACTATCTATGCATGTATGTATGTGTATATATATATATTTATTTAAATATATCTATGTATATTATTTAATTATAAGTTATCCTATTTATTTAATTGTATACATATTATTTATGTATTTATTATATATTACTTATTATGAAATGTACGCACTAAGTTTGCCATTTCAATAAAATTTCCTGTTAGGGTCTGCTGGAAGAAATTTCAATGTATGGAATAAGTAGTACCCTTGTACTAACACTATGTTTTAATGTTTTTCATGCCTTTTGTGTGTACATAAATAAATAAATAAAAAAAAAAAAAAAAAATGTAGGTGCACCCTGCTGATTAAAGAACACAACACTGGCAACTGACTGATAGCAGAAAATCCAATTAAATATACCAAACCCAGACTAATAATGGGAAGCAACTTCACTGGGGCCCGGCAGTGCATCTCTAACCTGACAACCCAGTGTGGTGTGTATGGGCAAATTGTCAAGGCATGGCTTGCCAGATTTTGTTGGCACTTTCATGAAAAGGTCTATGTCCAGTAGCGGACTTTAGCAAACTGAAAGAAAGAAGAAGAAAAGAATTCTAGAAAGTTGAAAGATCTTAATGAATAAAGATTAAACAAAAATTACATTTTCATTTCAAGATTTTGTTGCATGTTTTTCAGTCTTTGATACTATTTTCAGGGATCATCAAGTGAGGCTCAAAACAATTTCATGATAATTGCTATATGTGGCCTATAACTATGTCTATTCATATAGAAATCTCATCAAAGTGTACTTGCCCTGTAGCCTACCTTATTTGGTATCCAATATACCAACAATTGAGTATCTAGTTCTCTTCTCTAACCTTTATGGTTAGAGACGAGAAGAGAAAGACTCAGAGAAGAGAGAGGAGACTACACAACTTCTGCTACTTCAGATTCAATGTTCTGATATAATGTGGAGCACACTTACTAGAATATTGTACTGACACTTTGAATTTCAACTCGTAATATTATCATAATTTTCTTAATGTTTCATGTAATAAAGTTATACTTAAACACTTTATAAGTTCTCCTATACTGATATGAAAACTATTTCCTTTTTCATAAGACTGATTGTTAATTACCAGACATAGCAAACTTCCAATGGAAGGTTTTGGCATAAGTGCATCATTTGGCAGGCAGATTAGCAATTCTTTTCACTATATTTGTTCAATAAAATTTCGGTTCATATATATATAATAAACTGGCTATGTTACATAAATTGTATATAATTATCTTCTAGTGCAGAATAACTAATAATACTTTATTTTTTATACAAACTTTAAATTTACCTGTTTAACCCAGTATTAAATAATAAATTAATTTATCTATAATATAATGTTTTATATCCAACATTGTGTTACTTTCTAATTACTTCTAAACAAAATTATAATATTGACAGATAATTTTAACTGAATAATAAACCTGTTTCCATTTAAATATTATTGCATTAGCTATTGGCTAATGTTGTCGAATTTCGAAGGTTGTGGCCTGTGATTGTGGCGCGCCAAATGACAATAAATTGAGGTCGGTAGGTCGGTACAAATAGAAGGCAAGTTTTGACAATACTTAATAATGTGTAAACTTATACAGTCGCTTTAAAATTAAGAAAAAACTATGTTTTAGAGGCCAGATATTTTCTTAGTTATTAATTTATTATTTTATAGACTTGTCCGGCAAATGTTACCTAGTTTTGTAACATAAAAATGCAAAAACATGATCGTAGTAAAAGCACAGAAGTAACACTGATATAACCTAAACAAACACTAAATATAGGATGTTTTATCAACCGTTAAGATAAAGGCTAGATAGTAGATCTACCTTACCACTAAGTATATGTAGATTTAATTCCATACAAGTCAGCAAACATCACTCTTTTGATAAAAACATAATAGATAACACAACAACGGTCATCACCACACATTAACTAGTGATGTAACCAAAACCAGTTAGACAGTTATTTGACTATTCGTTTTGTGTAGTGATGTAGCAGTGAACGGAAACTTCAGATAATCCGACAATGTCAAACCAATGAAACAAACCATAGCCACGAATTCGCAAAGATATAGTTGTTTATTTAATGAATTTTGAAAAGTAATTAGAAAAAATTAAAGAGCGCCTGTTTTCTATTTCCCATTCACCAACAAATCGTCTGAAAAAGTAAACTCTAATTTATTTTCGATATTGTACCGTCTCAAGTCTTAGAATCAAAATTTAAACAAGCCTTCAACTAACGGATTGACGGTTAAAAAACTTTGATACAGGCAAAAACTTATACTTACTGTTGCAATATGGAACTCCAAGTACGCGAAAAGAAAGATACGCCACGAGGCCATGAAGGATACCGTATACCCAATAATGCAGAGGACTGAGGTCTAGAAATATATTTTAGACGCTTCAAACCCAACTCTGGTGAACAGTGATATGATTGGTATATACCTCATATGGTAAATACATTTGTTACTATATTTTAACTAGAATTTGTAAGTGTATTTCTTTAAAAAGTAACTACTTTAATAAAGCTATCTATTATTATATTCTGTATTTATGTATATCAATGTAATCAAAAAATATCTTCCCGAAAGCTCGATAACCTTCTCTAGACAAAGTATGTTAGTATATCTTAGAGAAGGTAGGTGTAGTATGACGTCTCGGAGTCACAGTGGCTAAGCGTTTAGTAGTAATGCTGCGTATCACGCGCTTGATTCCCACACGGGACAAGTATTTGTAAGAATTATAAATATGAAATTTATGCACGTAAAAGCAATCCCGTTTAGAGAGAAATAGTGGTTAGTAAGAAGTTATGAAGAAATGTTCATCGCTACAGTAATTGTTGTAATTATGTGGAATTTGCAGAGAGTTTTGGGAAGAAATTGATAAGCCAAAATCTTAACTTAAAAAAAATTACGTATCGTGTCAAAACGCACGCTTTAGTTTTATAGTATACATCTAATCTAGGTTAGAGCACACGGCCGGCTACACTAAAATCACAATTTAACATAATTTACCACTTCCTCGGCGATAAAGGAAAATAGCACAAGGAAACGATTTTGCTGTTGCAGATATACGTAGCATCCGGAAAGCCGTATGCTAGTATGCCAACTTTCCCATAAAAAAAATCCTGTCTGTGCTTGATCGTAATTTAGTGCCGGGAGATGTGAAACCCGATTTTGGGTCAAGGTTACCATTAAAATTATGTAGCTTGGTAGAACTCTATGAGGTTAACTGTTAATACTTATTACCCAAACTCTTCGGAACGCTGTACTTGTATAGTATTACTAAGTTGCTGTAAAGCTAACGAGAGTAGGGGAACGAGCGATACATCCTAATTCGGTTTTTTTTCTTCCTTCGTCAAGCCGTAAACGAGGACAAAGCTTTCTAAAATATCTCTAGGAAGGTATTAATCGCCTTAACCCATATACCAACATAATCCTGTTCAGATTAAAACTGTATAGTTGCTAAAAATTTATGAAATATGTAAATTAAGTTAATATGCATGCTATTAAGTTACTTCTTGCATGCATAAATTGTGAGAATGGTAAAAAAATTAAAAGGTGAACAAATGTCTTCAATATAAAATAATAAGGGCAATAACCAGTGTAACTAATAGTAGCTTCTTCAAGTCATACAAAAGTTTCGAAAACCTCATTGGCCCTCAATATAGGGACTCGAGTCTTCAGGTTCGGAGATAGTTCCCTTAACCACTCGGGTATCGTGAAGTATATACAAGACTCGAAAGTAATTCAGTGTACAGTTTTTCCTGATAAATAGGAAATTTCGTACCCATATAGATTTGCACATATGACTTATAAAAAATAAGAGTACAATTTCAATGCAACTTTTAGATTTTTTTGTTTTTACTATTTAAATGTAAATTAAGTATAAATAAATGTAGTAACACGTATTACAATACAATTAAAAACGACGTACTTATTTGAATTTTTTTTTATTTCGTACTAATTAACAAATCAGTAAAACCCATTAGATTAACTTTGTTGTACGTCTTTCTGTCTATTTATCAAAACACGCTAAAACTAACTAAATGCATGTGCATGGTTTGCCTATACTTCCCGTATGTGCAAACTTATTAAGACATGCAGGTTGCATGTCTTAATAAGTCCTTAATAAATCGGCAGGCCTATGTACAGCAGTGGACACCTGAGAAGAAAAGAGAAGGGTGCACGATTTAAGTATTATAGTACGGGAAATACCATGGTTCGATTCCCGTGACTATCACCGCAAACATTGCCAATGGCAATTTTAAGCGCTGAATTTATAAGTATAAATATACATAAATAATTAATTATGTATTATACACTAATAAATTAATTATTTGTAATTATATATTAGTAATTAGACAGTAATGAGTCATAGAAAGTTTATAATATATTTAATAATAAACTGTTATTATAGCCTCGTCGATTTCAATACGTGTTGGTTCTGTACAAACGTATTTACTCATGTTCTACTTGCCTGATTTATTCAGAAGCGAAATTCTTTTTTAATTTCTCTACTTTAGACTATAAGGGCTTTTAGTAGCCAGAAAAACAAATACAGTAATAAAACTTATATATTTTCTAGACGACTATTCTACCATAATTTTAGAAAAATTGTATAATAACTGTATGGCTAAAATTATTTTTGAATTCAAAATTCGATCGACATTTCTGTTTCGTTTCTATTTTCTTTATTTTATCTGTCATAAATCGTTATTGGAAATTATTGCTGATTCTCTAAAAAAATCTTTTCGGTTTTCTTTGTCCATAATTATACTTAAAAATTGTTTAAAATCCAAGATTGAAATGGATCATGTTCAAGAAAAGACAAAAAAATGCTTCTGCGCAAGATGTTTCCTTCCCATTGACGCTGACGATAAAGTTGATATAGAAGAACAGTCTTTTCACAAGATTTGCAGCATGTGCTGTAAGTTAGCAGAGTTTTATCTGGAAATGTGGTCTTTAAGAAAATCCGACGTGATACAACAACATGCTGCCAATAAAAATCACGCCTTAACGAAAATTTCACCTCCCCCGATTCGGAAACTAGATTCTAGCATCTGGCCATCACAAAATTTACAAAGTAAGTTGTTGATATTTTAACTAACTTACAGGTATCTGCCGAACAATTCCGTCTTGTGTGAAGATGTTCTACGGCCACGTGTTCTGCAACGAGTGCTTCAAAGCGCACGTGTTGTGTAAATTCCGGAACGAATGCCCACAGATGCATTCTAATAGCTGGTGGATGCAGTTGGCACCGGGCGCAAAGCCACAGCAAAATGAAGACATCACTAATGAGGGTAATTATTCCAGAAATACTAATTCAATTAAGCTTTTGTACGGTTGTCGATTTCATTTAACGTAAGTAACATAGAATTACTTAAGTGTAAATAAGTAAATACAACTATCTCAATAAGCAACTTGGGTAACTTAGCATGAACAATATATGGGGCTGCAATATATTGGGAATATATGCATATTTCGGGCAATTTGCATAACGTTAGTTTAAACAATCATCTAGCTTGGGAACTTCTGGGCTGAGATGAAGAAGACCTATGTTAGAGCTAAAAACCTGAAACAAAATGGTCGAAAGGTGAAATCAGTTTTAAGAAATAAAATATATTTTTTTAATTAGTTTAAAAATTCAGAAAAAAATAATCTTATATTATCTTAACTTTCACCATATACTTGATGGTTAATAAAAAAATGTACTAAATTACACCGTTAGATGTGAATTATCTGTTTCACCAAACACCAGCCTCACTTGCACGTAGTCCACGTTGCAACAAATGTTTCGATATTTTTTACTGCCATGCGTGGTTGCTTCATCTGTCCAAGGAATAATTGCATTATACATTGACAATTTTGATATGACATGATTGTGCGTGTCTTAAAAAAGGTATTCAAAAGGATTCAAAAACATTTTGAAAAAATGTATACATTTTGAAAAAACTTAACTAAGATTGTTTATTTTATTTTATCATAGTTGGAAAACCTTCTCAAGACTCCTCAAAAGAACTTCCAAAACGTTCTATTTGTACGCGTTGTTTACAGCCGATAGACGAGAGCAACAAAGTTGACATCGGCGGCCAAAACTTTCATAGTCAATGTGCCAAGTGTTGTGAGTTATATTTGATGTTTTTCGAATTAAAAATAACGGTTTATCAAGTCTAAATTTATACGATAAGTCACGATTGTTATAAGTGATTCCTAGGCGAAAGGAGTGTCCATTAGAATGTTCTCCAGATCGTATTGTTTGGGTTTATCTTCGGATACGAGTAGATTGTGAAGTGAGTAGCTCTGGGTTTGGGCATACGCCACTATTACATTATATCTTGTAGTCAGTAAGATATCACGGTGGTTAAACTTTGCCAATGCCAGTTTCGAATAATTTACAACACTCTTAAACTTATACTTCCGAAGACACAGAAATATAGGAATTAAAGTTTTCGTTTACTCGAATTATGTTAATAATTAGGTCTGCCCACGAAATGCTTCCGCAAATTGTGTGATCAAATTACTCGAGGGAAAAATCAAGTTAATGCAACAATTCTCTGCCTTCTGAGTGTGTATATTTTAATATACATCAAAACTTTAGCCGTAGTAAGTCTGAGGCCGGGCACTTTAATTTCATAGTAACATGAGTAAACTGGCGTAGACATCTCAAAAATAGGGTCCGAACATGTGGCAGCTAGCCAACCTCTATTGATGTTGCGTGGCGCACTACTTCTGGAGGGCTTTACTAGTGTATAATTTTTACATTTCAGACTTCTGTCACGAAATCCCTAGTTCCAAGCTCAAAATTTACTACGGGCAAATGTTTTGCGAGGACTGTTTTCACCGCTATGTGCTTAACCATGGTAAAGATAATCCCTCAGAATTCTTCAAACATTGCTTTGACCAATGGCAAAATAATGCACATTTTGCTGACAACATGCGACAGTTTATGAACGGCAACAAGGAAAGTGCACCATTCGTTTTCATGATGCAAGGGCCTCAATCACCGTTTTGTCGCTGCGGCACTGGACCACAGGAGTGGTTTCAGCAAAACGAACCGAAAAAATGTTAGTAACAAGTAGCGTAGCAACAATAAAAATCATTTTTATATCATAAACTATCGTATGCACTATTATCAATTAAATGGTAGTTGTTTTTCATTATTCATAAAGCATTGTTTTATAATAAATAAATAAAATATTAGCGTGAGAAACAATTACAGTTGCCCACATAGGCCACCAGGTGGTTTGTAGTAACTGTAGTCTATGAACGTTTCCAGCTATCCTAATAATATAGTTCCACTAGCACTACTGATGATTGGAAAGGAATCTCTTATTGCTATTAACTTGATCTCTAGTTCTAATTGATCTACCAGTACTAGGAACATCAGGCCACTATGATTCGCTGTTATTTTGAAAATGCGTTGTGGTCAAGCTCTGGTTAATTTTTGTTAGAAAACTTGTTAGCTCTCGCTCTAGTACTTAATATATTTGTCAGCATAAATTACTGAAAATGCTTGTCTCACAACCTCTCATAAACGTCCAAACCGCTGAGCCACAGGAGTGACTCATTGTGTTCCAGTTACACTCGAGTTGGAGCGTGGCATATATTTTAATTATTCGTATCTTCTAACTAGGCCTATAACTAATGAAACATTTCATGTAGAGAAAAAAAGTACCACGTGTAGACGTGATTCTACAGTAAATATTTTGTCTTTAGGTGCGTAATGGTTGAAAATGCAACATTTTCACAGCACCGGACACATTTACCATCGATTGCGAGTCCTTCGGTACCTGTAACCAATCGCTTGAACTTCACGCAGAAGTCCCAGAATCAAACGACGTTAGTAAAGAATCAGCAAATCAGAAAAAATTTGCAGTGGCTGCAATGCAAAAAATTGAAAAGATGACGAAATATCTCCTGAAAAAGAACAGTGAGGACAAATCAAAAAATTACTGGAAAAACTTCATTGAACTTGATAAGTTTTCAGTAGCTTCTAAAAAAGAAATACCTTTTTGCGGTTGGGTTAACTTGCAGGATCCCAAAAAGCACGACGCTAAATTGGAATGTCCTAAATGTTTGTGGCAGTATGGTCCTATTTATGTAAATAGTGAGAATATACAGAATAAAATTGTTTGTGGAGATTTTTAATTAGTTTGAAATAAAAACTTGTTCATTTACTGCATTGCCTTTGTTAAAAAACCAATTAGTCTATCTATTGATCCTAAAAAATTTGCCTCGAGGGGCAATTGTAGTTTTTTTAGCCATACATTGCTCTTACTGTAATATAGTATGCTTTGTAACGTTATTTTTTGTTATTTTGGTATACCAAAAATACAAGCGTTCGTACCATTTTTAACATTTTATTTTCTAAATATTAGAAACTTAAATCACCTTTTAATAACCGAACTAAGTAACTGACAATAACTGATTGCGATATCTATAACAGCGCTGCTTGGCTCAGTCGGAGTTGCTTAATTTATTATAGAGTTTGACTTTGCGTGCTCAGAGTTGTAGTTGAAATTTTTGTTTAAGTCATAACACATGGGTAAAAGTCAAATATTTAGTTTAATAACTTCGTAATTGCGACTGCGAAAAAAAAATCACGAACGAAATTAATTTACGATTGAAATTTAATCCGTCTATGGCTGTATTCATAACTAACGTATTATCAATTTCTGAATTATTAACGTATGCGTAACATAAAAAAGTCGCTGTGTCAGACAACATATTCTTTAATTCATTATAAACTATATACAATTTTTCGGTGTGCCATTTAGATAATTCTAATCATCAAGGTATTGGTATCGGTATTGTGTGCGATAAACATTGAACATCGATGTTATTTGACGGACGAAAAGCCGTTACAAAAAACAGTTTACTGATTCAATGACTGGCTCTAATGGCGGTGTTTATATACTCTGGACGAGAGGTAATGACATTGACTGTTGACAATAATAATACGAAATTCGTTTTACGGATACGAATATTTGGATTATAGGTGTGGTTCACGATTTCCTTGGAGAAAATTGTTTTTCTGACTATGATGTTTTTAATAATTGTTGTAACTGAATGAAGAGTAAACGATAAAATAGATATTCTTGCAGGGAATTAAATAGTTGTGTTATATGCATGACCTATCATAGAAGGGCGTTAACCCAAAAAGTTTTCAATACTTACACTAATCATGTATGGGCGAAAAACTCCTACTACATATCGTTCGACACCATCGGTATATTCACATTACACTGGAAGGTACAAATTACGAACATTCTGTAATAATTCACTTTATTATAATAATTTATATTGCTAAATTTCTAGCATGTCTAATAAATGCTTCGAAATTGTAACTTCATAATAATGTTGAGAATATTAGAGGAATAAAATATTGTATTCATATGTTAAAGTTCACTCTCGTAATATATTGATTTTACATGCTTCCAGATCATCAACAAACCTTCGTTCTACAAAATCGGTTAAGTCTCTACGTCTTCCTTGGTACCAAAAGCCTATCCTGCATGATGCATTTGTGTTGGATTTACAGAGAGGCTCCCTGCTAACTGGTTTTCTTTCAATTGTAAGTAGTTATTTTCTGATTTTTCTCTAAGATACAATAAACCCACTACTTATACAAACAAAGTTTTGTCTGTTTTGGTTACTACTGCAGTATAGATGGTGGCCTTGTTGATACCACTGTTTTCCTTAGACAAATAACCACTTCTTCCTAGCAACACAGAACATGATAAAAACGAGCTAGATTTGATTATATGAAATGAATTAGTTTATTTTTATTTCCATAGTTCAACTACTCAACAATATGGATTCATGATAAAAACAATCTAAGTCCTGGATATAGCTACTTATTCTCTAGACAATTGGATCTTAAATGTGAAATTTCAGTTATTATTATTCAGCACTTTTTATACAGAAAATAACCATAAATAAATTTAATGATATCTTGTATTTATACACTTAGAAAATTTAATGAAAAGTGTGAACAAAGACAAAGTAACTCATTCATGGGGAAATGTATAACATGTTACTATAACAAAATCCCTGTGAATACAAAATTTTTTAAAGCCAACAGCTTTAAAAAATTGATTAAACAAAGATTGTTTAAAAATGGTTATTGCAATATTAAGGAATACATGGATGATAATAATCCCTGGGAATGAGTCAATTGCACTAAAAAAAAAAATTGACATTTGACGAGTGATGATGTGGGCTTTCTTCATTTCTAGATCAATGGATAAGTCACCCACTAGTATAATATTAAAAAACTGTATGATTCGTACAGTACAGCTGTTTCTGAATAAAAAATAGTTATTATGTAATTATAGCAACATCTTAATAAGATCACTGTTGAAAATTAATTAAACCACTAAAAATAGTTTAATGTTTCTTTTCTCCTTTTTCACAGCTAGTGGCTCTATTTACATTTGCCCAGAGCATATTTGACTTATATTGCCTAGGCATGGCAACACCTGGAGCTATACATTATGGATATTACATATTTAGCTTCCAGTTTGTGTATGTAGGTAGTGCACCAGGTGAGTTATCTATATCTTTATTTAAAACAACAATACATTTAAGCATATTTAAATATATCCTATAAACATACTCGTAATTCCAATTTTAGCAAAAATCATTACTCAACAGATCTTATGTATGTTTAAGTCTTATGTATGTCTCGGAACAGTATCTGCTTCCGTTCCATACACAAGGGTGAAGATTCTAGTCTTGTACTTTTTGACTAACATTGTTTTGGGATCCGGTCATACTTAGATTGCAAGATTGGCATCTCTGCAAACAGATCTTCCTGAATGGTTGTATGTAGTATCCCGCATATATCATTCTAGAGATAAAAAAAGACATCCTTGTAGCTTATTTATGGTTGTGGAGAGTTAGGTTTTTGTACTCCTCACTGGGGCACCATATGTCATAATTGTCTTATACAGCCAAGATCTGGGTGACAAGGCTCAGCTCTTGCAAATCATCTTTTTACATTATATATAGGGCTATTCCTGTTCAGTGTCCTATCTTAAATATTTACTAGATATTTTACCCTTATTGATGGCTGTAGCTCATTACTCGAAAGTCTGAATTGATGGTCTCTGTCCAGCGCTCTATTGTGGGTAAAAATCACAATTTCTGTTTTGCTTGGATTTGCTGATAATTCATACTCTCTGCACCAATGTTCTATAATGTGTAGTTCTGCTTGTGTGAGGTCACAGAAGATACTAGTTATTTGCTTGTAATTAGTATTGCTAGATTAGCAGCATAATCTACTGTGTAGAAATAGTTAGCATTAAGCTTTCTAACTGAATTAATTATTATAAAATTGCAGCAAGTGTTTCACCTGCGCTTCTTGCTATTCTTGTACAAGTGTGAAATACTGGAGAAGTTACTTTTGTCCAATTCGAAGTTAGCAGGCTGTGCTGGGTGCCTCGTTGTCGGTTTGCTCCGAGATTTTTGTGGCATCTCGTTCGAGAGAGGTCTTAGGTCTTATGTACACTTTCCGGCATATAAATGCAAGACGGCGACCTGCCATCCTTTTTGTACACAAAAGGTCGGTGATCACATTCCGATCCTAATCTTCGGACGGCAAAAATCACAAACCACCCCCTTCTGTTTATCATCCCTGACCAGCATGCTTTTGTTGATATCTCCAAGGGTTCTGGCAGGCCAACACTCGACCAATGTTGCGCACTTCCTTTCAGGTATATGGATACCGCATTCTCACCCGTCGGAATAGTTCGCCCTGGCGTTTGATCACCAGGGAGACCACCGGTATCAGATCGGAACCCAGCATAGTGGTCTTTAGCCACAGGAGTGTCTTCGGTCCGCGTAGACGGGTTTGTTCCCAAACACCGGCCTCACTACGCTGGGTTCCTTCCTGATCCAGGCCACACTGATGATCCTTGTATGTATCGCCAGGAGGACCTTCTCAACTCCTTCTTTTCTCTTCTTTACCATATGACCTGTGCGTGCGCAAGTAATTACGACGTTCTCACGGATCCTCGTGCCCTCGTAAGTCGTTGCTCTTGGCGATTTCAGTAACTATTGGAGCTTGCATTGAATTTGGATTATGAAGCTATGTATGTTGTTTGAAAAAAAAAATCTTTCAAAAAATATTTTCTACTATTTTTGCACGTAGATAGTGCTTTATACCCGTCATGTCAAGACGTCACACGATGTCACAATTCGGCGGTCTTCATATCGGCCTCTATCATAATTATATTGCACTTATATGATAATTTTAATACACTCATATCAAGAACATCGGATGGATTTTTTTTTAGGTATGTGGTCATACGATAGCTCTCGAAAAATTGACGTATCGAGACCGGGTTTTTTTTATCGTGTCCAGAATTTACTGCTTTCCTATTTCATATCGAAAGTCTAGCACTTGAAGTTATTTTATTATTATTTTTTCTTACTGTTTTCATCTGAATTGACTCGAAATATTTGAACCTCAATACGATTTTTTTTCATAAGAGTTAAATGAGCTTCATGAGACGTGTACTTTTGGCTTTTCCAAACTTTTAAATTATTATGAGCACTAGTACTAACCAAGTTTCAAATAAATGTCAATAGCGTCACATACATCCTGTATTTTCCATAGTATGAAGAGAAGAAGAGCACCTACTACATCGGTTTATTTTAGTCCACTGGTGAACATAGGCTACATCAAGAAAGCGCCAGCATAAGCCGGCACATATTTCCTGGAAGGTTTCCCACAGTCACCACCCTGGGTAAGCAGGTTGGTGAGCGCAGTGTCGGTACCCACGCTCTAATTATGCTGCTCCCTATCACTAATCTGTGCTCTGATGGATATTTCGCCATCATTCGCTTGTTTGTTGGCCAGCAGGGTGCACCTATAATCCGGGAGGTCAATAAATTTTTTGTCCTTTCTTATGATATCATAATTTGTGCTGATTTTTCTTAAAATATTAAAACGTCTCAATGTCTGTTTGCAGTACGCAATGTGTTGATTGTATTTTCACTGTTTTCCTGGATTGGGTCTGTGGCTGTACTTATAACAAGTATCCTACTCATCATAGCATTGCGAAAAGTAAGAAAATTAATTATTTAAGCTTATATGTACACATTTCAATGTTAAGTGTGAAGATGCTTTAAAAAGAGGCCAATTTCTGGGAAGCGTTAAAAAAATACTCAACTGTATAGATTTTATAGATTACAAACAACAACTTTATAGATTACATATGATCAACGGAATAAGGCGAGACTGAAGAGATTTCCTTGTCTTAGCACTTCCCTTTCTTATGAATATATCCTGTCTAAAATTATTTTATTGATTTATCTGCCATTATTGTTGATGCACTTTTGCCATTGATCAACATTGCATTGTATGCTCTGAAGATGCCTTTATAGAAACCTTGCCTTCCTGGGGGCAGGAATAATGAATTATGAAAACTATTCTTCACATTTTAATAGAAACATAATAAACACAAGGACTAAAGTAATGTATATGGATATAATTTAAAAAAGTTTAAGTCTCTTACATGGTGAATTATATAATATGCGTGTTCACATTATCTTGGCGTTCGCCCCCCTTACTCGCCCTGGCATTGGCAGTACCGTTAGCTTTAATTTTGTTGTTTGTTACTTGTTGCATCCTGTTGCTATTATTTACTATCGTTATTTTGTTACGTTTGATATTTATACTGTTTGTTAAAATCGAAGATGGGGAAACTGTTCATAGCGGTAAGAGAAATTGGTCATTAGGTTTTTCGAAACCGAAAAGAGGGACTGTATTAACATTCCCATTACCGAATTGATGAAGAGTAGGCGCAGCTACCGTATTATCCGAGCGGACCATAAAAAGAAAAAAGATCAAAACTAACAACAATTATAATTCCCGGACCCAACAGCAAATACTTTTCATACAAATAACAAAGTTAAGCTATCTACGCCTGTTAAAAAAAATCATTTTATATGTTTTGAACTTAGTGAATTAAAAAACATTTCCGACATTACAAATATTTTAGCCGTAGCTAATACCATGAACAATTGGAGTACAAAATGTGTAAAAATGTGGTAGTGCTGTACAAAAAGTGTAATTCGGCACCGAAAAAATCTAGCATTATTGCATCGCTGCCTGCGGCGACTTGGAAACAATGATGTAAATCATCAGTTAGTAAATGTTGACAGAATAGTAGTGATGCTAGTGTAAAAAAGAATTTCATTCCTGGGTAATGCGCCACGTCTTAAATTAATTATTTCTTCGATAAAATCATAACGTGTTATTTTTCACATCTGCGGCATATTTCCTTTATTGTTAATCATTGCGTGGGTAGATGGAAGCATGTTAAAAAATTACACAACATGTTTTTAAAGCGGAACGATGTCACACGTGATTTTGTGAAATTGTTTTTGGCATAGCAGATAAGGCCCCTGGTCAAAGATGGATTGTGGTGGTAAAATGGCTTCATTGTGTCTGTAGTCTTAGACAACGCTCCATACCATTCTAAACAAAAAAACAAGCTCTATATAAGCGAAATACCTTTTTCTGAAGGTACGAGGAAATCCTAACTTTATCCTTTACTGGTAATTAATAAGCCCCCGAAAACGTTCGTAATTGACGAACTGTTTACAAGTCACGGTAACGATGTTCTGTGTATATATGGGACATCATGAAGCGAATAGAACCTATATTACCTAGTCAGAACAATAAATCTAAAGACCCACAAGAAAGAAAATTCTATAATTACTCGTACAGAAGGAAATAAATCACGTTAAGAGACTAACGGCAGTACTGGACAAGAGATCATTTAGAAGAATTTATTATATCACTACGCGGGGCGGAATGCGACGGCAACGTTCGCTACGAAACTGCCAATGACATGTCTGAGAATAAAAACATTTTGGGACAAGATACTTTAAAATATTTCCGTAGCAATTAAAATTGTAACTTGCAATTAATATTATTTCAATTTAATTTTGAGCAATGAAATACAATGTCTAATTTTGTTTTACCTATTATTATTTCCATTAATAAATTTAGACTAATATAGAATGCTTATTTTTGTCAGCTTCAAAAATAAATAATTAACATGGTGCTTGGAAACGATTTTCTTATGCGCACGGTACTGAACCGGTTCCGTGTTGTAACGTCACAACGGTCGAGCGCTAAGATTATGTGAACATATAGTACGGCCTTTAAATTTTCAAAAGCGTACAACAAATAATTTGATAATTTTCTTTCCTAGGAGTATGAAAAGAAGATTGTCCCATGGCTGTTCACTTTCGGTGTGTTCATTTTATTCCGCACTGTTGCCTTCATATTCGCATCAATCGTCAATGACATGATATTCGCATACAACATTCTCATGTGCCTGTGTTGGGTCGTGTTCTGTGTCGCTGGTGTATATGGCTGGCTACTGGTGTATAGTTTATATTTGGAGCTGACTGATTTAACAAAGCTTGAGGATCTTGCTCATTTACGGGTAAGTTATTTTTTTCTAATTACTCAGAAATGCTGGTTTCTTCATATTAATCACTGTCGAGCACATAGAAAATTTTAATCGAACAAGTATCAGAAAAGAACATACATGATATAAAATTTTAAGCGATTGCCCAGTCTCTGAACTACCATGGGCTAGGATAAATAATTATAAAATCCACTCTTTTGTTATGTTTACCTTCAGATGGGCACAATGGCGTCCTTAAATGCATCCCTCGCCGGCTCCCGGCCTACCACTCCGCACAGCACAGTATCGACAATGCCAGCCTCGCAGATTTGATGCGAGCGCTACGCCGACAGCAGACATCATGATATACCTGAAGAGGCAAAACCTTTATCCTCTGAAGGTGGCCTTGAAACTCCTGTCTAGTGTGTCTAAGATATACATTATAAGTCAGACTTTTCACTATTATAAAAATATTGAGTGGTACAACTTGTTACAAGATTGGAATATCAAAAGATTTTTGGAATTAAATCTTCAATTCATTGGTATTCAATTTGAATTCGACTATTAATTAAATGAAATATTCGAATTATTGGTATTCAATAATTCGAATAATTGAAAATCAGTTGTTTAGATACTAAGGTACATTTTAAGAGAACTAAGCTTTAGATTAATATGTCTGAGGTATATTTTAGGTTCCAACAAAAGAGTTGCACCAACTAATGTGTCTAATCTTGAGTTGAATAAAATTGGTTTTGCTAAAAATGAGCTGCACCATTTAAAAATTAGTTAAAAATTACCAGTACCAATTTTAAATCATAATGTTACTACATTATGATTTAAAATTAACCATAATCAATGTTAACTGTACATCAAGTAGCTATGACCAGTATCTTAATCTAATTGTATGACAGTCACATTAACAGTAATTTTGGTGTAACCTTTAGTAGAATTTTAAAATTGTTAATCGAAATGCCCATATTTTAAAGTTTATCGTAAGTGGTATTTTTACATGCACAAATTTTTGAAGAACATGTTAAACATTCCATCTATCTTTTTGAAACAAAACTGGGATGTTTTGTATGGGGGAAACACTTATTTTTAAGTCTAAATATAGATTTCTGCCTACACACGCTCCCACCTATTATAAATATAATAGGTATGTGTGTGTATAATATATTAAATAATATACAATGTGTATTTCGGATGACTGTAATTTTTCTGGTTATCTCTATAAGACTCACTAAGTGTTAGTCTTTAAAAAAACCCCGGTTACTTGACTCACCGAACAAAACGCAAAAACACTAGACGCCGGTATTCTGCGAGGCCGTGATACCGATCCGGTCGAGGCGACTCATTCGAGCCGCTTGGTTCTAGCACGTGTAAACAAACTTCTTTACATTTAATTTTATAACAGGCCCTTATTTGTTATTGATGTTCCGTCCAATGGTTTAATTCCTCATTTGGTTTTTTATTCTAGTGATAACAATAGTAGTACTATTCTATTAATCTTTTATATTAAGTGAATCTCATTTGAATGCTACTACATTGTTCAAGAGTACTAGATTAAAAATGATCTAATCTTAAATTAGAATATGGGTTTACTTGACAAATTTGTATCAATGAATGCATATTTACAGAGTCAGAGTACAATATTATAAGTGTAATTAATTTTTTTTAATAAGAAAGTACTATATGTAATTCCAGAATTTATAATTTCGTTATATTTTATAATTTTGTTATCATCTAAGCTACAACTATGGTGTGTAAAAATTCCATTGCTGTCGCAGTATGATAATTATTAACTAAATATTTTTCTATCCCACCTAACTATGACGAAGTCCAGAGTGATAGTAAAATGGGTAAATTATAAAAAACTTAATTCATAATTTCTTTGGGGATAGCTGGTTGTCGGCTGCATAAATTCTTCTTTATTACCATAAGCCCATTGCTGGCCATGGACTTATATTACGATCTGAATTAATTTTGATTTGAAGATCTGGTGTACCAATTTTTGCATTTTATTGATAAAAGACTGTATTTTCTAGGAAATAATGGTGTGATATGTTTGATACATGTTTTTGTGCCTTAATATTAATAAAGTTGTATTACAGAAATGAAATTGGTATATTCTAATTGACATGATGTACAAAGTAAACAGCACTATTCTGAAAGTTGAGCCGTCCATTGTAATTTTTTATATGAATTGATGACAAGTTATGTATATTGTATTGAAAATAAAGAAGTAAATTGTATGATTTATTTTTGTCCAACATCCTAAATAAAGACTTCGTAATGTGATCAATCCTAGATAAATTTACTTATATAAAGTCTATTTAATTCCAATTCTTAGAAATATACTCGCGGTGGATCCATCACTAGGTGGTAGCGGCAGGGCCTCACCACTTCATATACTTACGCGCCTTATTTATCTACCAAGAGCTCGAAGGGCGTCAAACCATAAGAATGATAATATTAGTCGTTTTACTTATTATGGTCAGAGTAATTGCGGTCCAAAATAAGATATATTGTCACAAGGGCATGCAAGGACGTTCAGATTACTCCTAGCCCTAGTGTTCGTACCGTGCCGGTAAATAAATAAGCTTCACGACCGTATACCCTGGGTCGGTACATTTGTCCCTTCAATCCACTTTTCACCAAAGCTTATTTGGGACAGTTGGCGACGCTATCGGCGTTTATCGAAAAACTATTGGTACGAGCATTTCAGACGGGGATGGAAATCAAATCTGATTCGGCAGGCAGAGCCCTAACTATCAAAGCTATTTATCACGGAAAACTAAAAAAAATCCATCACAATCCACGGGAATGGCTTTTAAATTAAATCCGTCCAAATCTACAAGGAAAAAAGGTTTTATAAATTACAATAGTATAGATAAGGATGAGCATTGGAACAAAAACACATTTTTTTTTATTTAAATACTTTATTGTAACATTTGAAATATAGACGTAAAAACTTTCTTTGTACATTAGATATTACATATTAGGTATAATCCTGTAATGTACACCTTGCTAGATTTGCCATTACCATCTAATTTATGTAAATAGTATTTTAGCTACACTCGACAACAAATTTATTTATGAATGTAATGAATCATACCAAATTTGATGTTCTATGTTCGTAGGATTTTAAATAATATATTTTATGGATGATGTAGTCACGAACTTGTTTGCTCGGTATTTAACTTATTTCATTCGGCAAACACTGCTTTAATTCATAAGGTTAACCCGGGAGCACCGATTATAAAAGATTTCCCAGATATTTTAGAATGATATAGTGTAGTAAAACATGTATACTTGATTTAACATTTGCTAAAAAACAGTAACGCAAGAGCGAAACTAAAGAGTCAGATTTACACACACACAAATACCATTTTAAATGCACCAATTCGACTTGGGGGTTTCATGGAAAGCAAAAAAGATAAAAGTAAACGCGATAAATGATAAAATAACTATTGAAAAGGCATAGACTAAAAATTTTTCAAGTTTATGTATCAAAAAACTAAATCAAACGGTACAAATAAAGAAGTATTATTATACATAGTTAAACCCATATGAAAGTATCATCAATATGAGATTAAATAATATTATATAATAATATAAAGGCCTAGGAATCAAGTTAAATGCATTTTATAAAATAGCATATCTTAACATTATGTTTGGTAAAAAAGCCATATTTTTTGATATTTAGTACTAAATTAATTTAATTGTAAGCTTGGGTGAAATAAAATTCATGACATTAAAATAAAGATTGGTTTTGATTACTGTTTCTGCATAGAAATCATTATTATTAAACAATTTCAACCAATTGACTTTAATTTGAATAGTAGACAACAACCCAGTGTGTATAAGTTTCGTGTCTATAAATTAGTGTTCTTTTCAATTTCGACAATCAGTAAATTATTCTTTCGTATGTATACTTGTAATACAAACAAATTATCATATACTATTTTATATTTTAACTATGCACGTGATATTTAATAATTAAAATATAATATTATATGAAAACCTTTTTAAACAAAAATAAACATGAGTGTAATTTTAATGATCAATCTATTATCCTCCTATTACCGAAACAATCATATAACACTAATTACAAAAAAAACACCTAATGATACTCAACAGCAATAAAGTAAGACTAATAATATACAGTAGAAAAATAAATTCTTAAGCTGTAATCTTAATAAGGGACAAAGTTAATCTACACTATTATAAGGTAGCTAATATCACGTTTTTGACAAAAACAATATTAAATAACTTTAAGAATCATGAATTCATTTTTAATATACAAAATTAATTATAAAGCAAACGTTAAATGCAAATACATTGAAAAGTTTTCACTGAGATTAACACGTGTTGTACACGAGTTAATAATTACATTTAAGTATTTTTAAAGCATTTCATATAAAATATGTATTTTTTTATTAAGTTTTCTATTCTTGTGAAAATTGGTAGAACTCAATCTAACCGGAAAATCGCGAGACCGGAAATTCTAATCCCGCGAGATGACGCCCATAAGATATATTCGGAATTCATGCATTTTGTATGTAATGTAAATGGAAATAAATATAATACCACTTCAAAATAATTTTTGAGCTAATGGTTTGTTATTTTCATAATAACGGCTATCGTCGGCTAACGTTTTGGCGCCAATTTAAAAGTTTGAATAAAAACATTATTTATAGTGTTAAAATAATTAAAATAGGGTAGGTGCTGATTGAAAATCAGCGTTGCGGTTAACCCCGCGACACCTTGCTGAGTTAGTACAGTTTCATTTGACACGACACGGATCACAAAGTTAAAAAGTCGTCTGAGGCTCTTCTTAAGTCTTTTATTGTTTTCATGTGTGTGTGTATAACTATGTACCTTTGTGTTGTGTAAATGAATAAATCATATTAATTCATTCAAAATAGCAAACAGAAAAAAATACTCCAATATTTTAAATATCTTTAGGACTTCCAAAGAAAAAATCTCAAATACCCTATTTTGAATTTTTTTTTCCTATATAAAATATCTTTAACCCACTTTGGATTGTAGCTATTAGAGTATCGCTCTTATTTAGCTTAAGGGAGTAAGCATATATACTTGGTGACTTTTTAATGGAAACAAAGCATACCAATGCTATTTAGTTATCAGATTTTAGAACAATATTTTTCCCAATTTTATCATTTATTAATTTTCGTGTAGTAGTAAAGGAATTATCGAAGCTCCGCTACAAGAGTTGATCAGTACTTAAAAAGCTATGAGGCACCGTCAACAAACTTTGTTATTATTTTAACCAATGATAGTGCATGAAATGTCTAGGCAGAGTGGTCGTCCGCCGCAAGTACAGTTCAAAATAAGCAATTACAGTTGTTTCTTAAATATTGTCACGCAGCAGGAGTAAGTTACTAGGTCGATGTACTGAATTCAGTACCAAAAATTTGTCGGAATATGTGTGCCTATTATAAAGAACACTGTAGCATTAATTTAACTTTACTAATCGTTACTCCTATTTATTTTGATTTGGTACGTTTTGGCTCCAGAACCATTAAAAATCGAGTCGTTGAAATACTACGGTGTATTCACAATGCCCCTTACTAGATTCCAATTATGTAATTTAAATGGTAATTCATTATATTGGTATATACTGAAGGTATACATAGGTACCTAAATTGTTAAATATTTCAGAAAAATTCATATGTAATTAATAAAAATATATAAATCTCTATCGATTTAGAGAATTCAAATTTTGGTTTTCATCCCTAGAAAAGTAAATTTGACAGTAGACAACTCGAACCTGTAAAATATTTGCGAGTATAGCGTAGGTACTGGTTTGAAAGTTACGTTAAGGCCACGACATGCTTTAGTGAGTTAGCTACTATACTTATACTTTACACAAAAAAGTAGAGCATAAAGTGTTGGAAGCATAAGGCGTATTTTCCTTTTGAATCTTTCATTGTCACTCTGTTTGTTTGTTTTATAGTTCAAAATACTTACATAAATAGTTCTTACGACTGAATGATGACAAACAATCCATTTCTTTCTAAAATACCACCAATAAGGAATAATATCATAAATGTCTGTTTGGATATTTGTCTTTCAATCACGTATTCGCTACATAAATATTTACACTAAAATATTACAAATTAACATTATAATATTAATTCCAATTTCCAATAGTGAAACGGTCACTGATTGGTCCGTTTTTAATGTCACTTTTGTTTTGTTACGAAAACTTGACATTGCTAGGACAAGTTTAGCCGCTTGCGCGTTGTTTTTTTTATTTGGGAAAGGGGGCAAACGAACATTCGGCTCGCCAGATGATAAGTGACTACCATAGCCCACGTACATCTGCAACACCGGAGGAACTGCAAGTGCGTTGCCGGCTTTTAAAGATATTTCGGGGTCTTATTTATTGGGAGGGGTGTGGGCCTCCAGTCGCCTTATTCAACGAACGAAACGCCGAAGCACAAGGTGCCTTTACTTCAGACCGGTATTCTGAGAGGTCGTTGTACTACCCCGGTCTTGCCGGCCCATTCGAGCAGTAGAAAAAGCAACCGCTTGGCTCTAGCACTTATAATACCAATTATACTTGTTGCCATTATTGTTTTGCAAACGACAAATGGAAATTACGATCACTAACAGAGAATCGACCAATCAAAACGCGAGAGGCCTACGACGACATACTAGTGTTGCTGCTACTGATAATTTAACTAGGGTTATTTATAAGGTCGCTGATTTTGTCCAGTTAAATTACAATGTAACTAAAATTGGCCCGTGATATTGTATGAAATTGAGATGATAGACAAAATTCTGTGCAATTATAATGTCTTAGCTTTGACAATAACCCTGCGACATGTATATAAGTTTAGTCAGATCCAAAATACTGATACAAATACAATAAAATGACGTATCAAAATATGATTTAAATAAAAAAATATACAAAAATTAATATTCCTTATTGGTAATTCTTCTCTCTTTACCTTCATATGGAACTTCATGTTGAAGATATATCTTCAATGGGACAAACATACATACAAAATATAGCTCACTACTAGGTCTACTTTTAGCTATTAATTATTCACTTCCGATTTGCATACAAATCACAATATATCCTTCATATAGTATTAGGGTTGAATGCAACACAACAAGCGGTCAAATAAAAAAGTTGTGCAACCAACAAAATATGCTCAATTACATATTACAAATGCAGCTTAATAAATCATTTAAATTGACTGTAAAACTTTGCTATCTACTTATAAATATTTGGACTGGTATCAGTGACCGGGGTGAACTTTAGCTCTTTAAGCCGAAATGCTTACGCTTTATTCGAGCGTAGGGGCCTATATCTGGGTCCACTACAAAGTCGTACAAAACCGCGGACCAACTGTTGTGGTGAGGTAGATTGTCGTAGAATTCCGCCGCAATGCGTTTCACCTGCAACAATAAATGTCTAATTAAAAAAATCGATACAGTAATGCACTCACGCATCGTTACCCATAGGGATTAAGTTGTTTTCCACTTTCATTTATTTTGCACTATCCTGTTCAGGGCCCTTTTTTTTTTTTTAATAGAAGAAGGGGGCAAACGAGCGTGCGGGTCGGGTCACCTGATGGTAAGTGATCACCGACGCCCACGAACATCCACAACACCAGAGGAGCTACAGATGCGCAGCCGGCCTTTAAACCCTAATAACAGCTATGCCATAAAATCATACCGTGATATTTATTAAATCATATCATTAATTCATCGACATAAGAAACATATATTTTACTTGACAATCGTATTTTTTTAATGTACCACATTGTAAGGTATCCTCATTTTTGGCATTTTTTAATTGTTTTTCTTTTTCTATATTTTCTCCCGCAAGACGAATATATTTTTGTGTACTTTCGATTTGTTTATTTATACCCTCATAAAAAATGTTTTTTTCTTGCCGGAAAATAACGAGGAAAGTGCTTCCTTAATTTCTTCAACGGTGGAAAATTCCACGAAGCTCTTTTTTCGTTTATATATTATTATTTAGATTATAGGGTGGGTGATTTAAAATATCGAAGCCCACCTTGTGCAGGGTAGCCCGTGCAACACGGCTCTTGTGGATGAGCGCATTGTCGCGGGACACCTCTGCTTAATTTTCTTCTGCTTTTTCTTTAATAGCTTCTTTTAACCGCTCCAGGATTGTTGCGTAGTATTCTCGGGTCATAGAGACACCTTTATCCTTATAATCGATCAACAAGATTCGTTCTGATTTCAAATTATTGTACATGTACAATAATTATCTTACGGTTGGCAAACACTGCTCGGCACCCACTGTGCACTGACCTTAGTCATGCCAAGATGTTCGTGGAGAATTTTAAAGATAGTTGTATCTGATACTCCAAACATTTCTGCAAGATGTTTCTTCTTTAGCATCTTCAAATACTAATTTTTCGACTTTTTCAACCAGTTCCGGAGTGGTCACATCAATGGACAGTCCTGACCGTGGGTCACCTTCAAGTGATTCCCTGCCTTGCTTAAAAATGCTGTTCCACTTCTATACCATGGTTTTACCACGGCAAGAGTCCCCCGTAAACCGATGACATCTCTTTTAGTATGATTTGAACAGATTTTCCTTGCTTGGTAAGACACTTGATGACGGCGCGACAAACGATTTTCTCCATTTTCCGAACTTTCTTCCAAATTGACTTGCTTATTCGTCAATAGTTCTAAAACGAATGATACTACTGTCGGATCTTCTCTCGACCGCCTCTTGGGCGCCGGGGAAACTGTACCGAAGCTTAGCCCCCTCGCAGTGTTACCCATCGCTGCACGTAAACATGTCTAAGGCAAGGCGCTTCACAAATGCCTCCACAATTCTATTTTGAGGTCCCGCCTGATGCTGAAGTTCCTCATGAAACGCGGCGCACTGACAATGGTACGCAGGGCGGTATTTTCTTGTGTTTGCAAGAGCTTCCTGTTTTGAAAACGTTCAATGGGAGGCGGGCCCTGAGAACTGGTCGCAGCAGTGCGCCTGCAGACCTCGTTTTGGCCACGGAGAATCGGTTAGCCAAGGCGTCACACAATATAGCGGTCGTCTCTGTCGGAAGTGCAACGTCGTCTTCCGGATCCATGCTTCCTGATGTAGCCTCCAGTCTCCTGGAACCGCTGGGATACTCGTTTCACCCGGAAACGGCTTATGTTGAGTTGTCGAGCAATATCAACTTGGCGTAGTCCTGATTGCAGTAGATATCATAACATATCCTGTGTATTTGACAACTCGCTGATGGTATTTCCATTTCACCACACGGCAATGCAGGTTCATTTGTTATTAATGGTATCAATGGTCAGGGCAGTGACGTCATTACCCCTGTATTACGTAACACTGGAGGTAAGTCGAAACAATATCCGATAGATCTAGATAATCGATATGTCAAACTATCGAATCGTCAAATAAAACCGATCACAACGACCAATAATAGTAAAATTACGCAATAGATTCCGTCACTTCCGGTAGGAGACGTAGAAGCTTAATATTGCTACTTTAAGCTAATATTCTGCGAAAGAGTGGTATTTCCCCGGTCGAGTCCACACTTATTTATGTATTTCGACAAGAGAGGAGAAATAACTAATAATCACATAGTTATCAAAAGCCGTGTTAGCCCAAGTGTCAGGTTTTATTTAATAGTTCGTGAGCGAATTGGGTTCGAATCCCGTACCGCTAGAATGTTTAATCTTTAATTTTAACTTCTCAATGTAACTATTATGGTACAATATTATGTATAGGTTACCTGAATGTTTGTGAATTAATAAAATATATTTAAATTATATGCAAAGTTGCATTAGCACTGGAGCAACGTGGTAACTCTTCCGGTTCCAACGTCCTCTTTTAAGGTGCTGAAAGAAACAAATTTTAAAGAAAGGCCTTTTGTCTAGGAGTTGGGACATTTAAAGGTTGCAACTTTTTACAGGTCATTATTATGTCCAGGCCCATGCTTTGCGGTAATTTATGCCGAGGAACCCACGTTAGGTGGACTTGTGGTGGGGCGGGCTGTAATGATGACGTATGTAATAAGAATTATCATCACTAGTTACTTCGGGCAGTCTCCTGCCAGGCACTGCGGGGAAGTCGTGGTGCTCGTTGTGGTAGCCCACGTTGAAGGTGATCCAGTTGAGGGGACCGTAGTAAGAGTACGTCTCGAATCCCTTGCGGAACATGTAGTGCTCCGAAATGAAGTGGCCTGCGATTAAAATATCAAAATAAAGTACAGAACTGGGCAAAGGTAACTTAGACATCAAACACATTTTTTGTCCACTAGTTTAAATATAAACTATCAGACTTATCATCACCATAAGTCATCACTTACCTGCCACGGGGTGAATGCCCATCGCCATGAACGAGCCCAATAGAAGATACCACAGCGCTCTCAATCCTGTAACAAACGAATTAATACAAATAAATAAAACATGTTGAGGACTCGTGCCAATGAGTTTTTGAAACGTATGTACAATTTGTTACGATACAATGGCAATTAGCTTGGATCTCAAGACGGCGCTTGCTTCACCACCTGTTATGTTGTCCCGAGCAAGTTCTGGTGACAAGTGGATTGATATTCCGCGATCATTCCGTCACCAGAACGTCCCTTTCATTATCACTTACATTATAATACATGCTCTATGCAGGTTATGTCCAATAACTTGACCGTAAAAGGTTTGTAATCATTCGTCGGTAATCACTTACCATCAGGATAATAACAAATAACGAGCAATACCCGTTTAGTTACGCTGAAGTCGTGCCAAACAGGAATCTGTTATACTTGCGTTACAGGCGTTGAATATTTAGAATTCAAACGAATTTAAACTTGATACATCAGGTCGTACCTGAGTGGTCTGGGCGAAAAGAGAGACAGCCAGACGGACAACGAAGTGACGGTCTACCTGATTTAAAATTTGAAACAGTAGGTAACACTGAGAAAGGGACTGAGCATGAAACATATTTAATTATTCAATACTCACCAAACAACTTAACAACAACAGCGTCGAAGAACAGCTGGATGACCAGATTGCACAGTTCCAGAGAAGAAGGAGGCTTCGGTCGAACAACCAGCGGTCGTAGAGAATAGAAGAACGGTTGAAGGAACAGCCATACAAGCTTACCGCCCGTTGTGCAGAACAATTTTGCTTCCACAAGTGTTGGGAGATCTACGTCTATCACTTCGTCGCCTTGGTACTGTGGTAAAGGAAAAAACATCGAAGCGATTAAGGAAATTTTTCTTCTTATTGTATCTTCATGAGGGCAGACAGAGCTTACGGAATACATAAGGTACCATTCAGCTTGGCGAAACTAGCTTTCGCAATCTACCACTCACCTCTCCGGGAGATAGAACGGATGGTGAACTTTATGGCCGTGTTTGCTACCAGAAATCGCCACGAGATTTTAAGGGTTTTTCTGAGAGGCAGATTATTATGCTGTTACCTCCTGGCTAATGATATTTTAAAATATTTTTTACGAACCCTATTTTTTTACGATTACCACCCAAAATAAATTTCGTCTAGGTTCGGGTGTGTTTCTAGACTTCTACCTGGGTCCTGTTACACTAAAGCATTAAGTGACACATTATTATTTTTACATTATAAATGTTTGCTAGGTATATTATGAATATTTGCATTACTTAATTTTTAATGATCCCCTTAATTTTGTAAAGGATTAAATGTTTCTGAAGCGAGAAACAAATATGACTTTACGTGTCATTCAACAGAATTGCTATCGTTTCAACACATCTGAAAGTAAGCATAGCCTAAGTCATTATAGTTTTATTCCCAAAATCATAAATAGCATTGCAGAGTTATAATATGTAACCGACGAAACAACATTAAATAAAATCCGCAATCAGGTTTAATTTTGCAAAGAGAACTCGGTATTTGCAGAACATTGGTCTGATGGTAAGCCAAATATCAAAAGAATTATTCGATCAATATTAAATATGGTTTAGTAGTTAAAAAAATTAAAGATCTTTCTTCAACATACATTAACTACGTAAAAATGTGTTATGATTGGATCGGGGATGGATTTGGGATCGCCTGTGTTCCTTCAATATTCTGTATCATTATTCAATTATTTTCATGCTGATAATACGATACGATACTTTAAGTAACACAGACAGATACATCGAAACGTGGTTAAGCCAAGTAGCGGCTTTTGCTGCTTACCGGCGTGAAGTAGAGGCATCTATGCTTCTGCGTTTCGTTCGGTGAGTGAGGAATCCGGAGGCCCACTCCCCCTCCCAATCCTCCCTTCCATCACCCAAATATCCTTAAAGGCCGGCAACGCACCTGCAGCACCTCTGGTATTGTAGATGTAAGTTGGCTACGGCAATCACTTACCATCAGGTGAACCGCTTGCTCGTTTGCCGCCTTTCCCATAAAAAAAAAGACGATTTTGAAGTTTGTAATAACTAAAAATCATAGATGATTTAAACGTCAGACACTAGTAACGTCATTCAATCACTTCGGTGGATCCCAAACAAGGATTTCCTATATTTTGGACAATTGTTGTTATATGTGATAAATATACGGCCGAGGTAATAAAAGTCAGGGCGCCGTTGCAAAATTTTGAGTGCTGAATTTACGTCGCGCTGAGCGGTTGAAGAAGCGCCATAGGAGCGGTTACCTGACACTATTTTAGGACTATGCATTTTTGAGACGGTTATTCCACTGTGCCGTGATGACACGACGACGTGTGGTATCAGCGTAAGAATTTATCACCCCCTTTCTCGCCGTGGGTGTCGTAGGAGGCGTCTAAGAAAAAAAAAACCTTGAAAATTGCAATGGCTACCGACATATTGCGGGATAACCATCACGAAAAATACCAGATCACGATTAAGCAGACCAATGACGGGCAGCAGCGTCTATGGTGCGAAGTGTATACATTCGCACCATTCGTTTGGTACTGCGATCGTCAATGCCTCCGTATGAGGGAGGGCTATGTCCTGCAGTGGACTATTTACTGGCTGTTAAGGTAAGGTATTTACTCCACTATCTATTGCAGGCCTGGGAATTAGCCGGGGATCAATACTTAACACCAGGTGGAATTGTAGTCGAGCACTAGCTTAAGATCAATAGAAGAACTTACTCGATGATGCTCCAAGTGATACTTCTTAAAGCTGATAGAGACGGGAACGCCTATAGGCAAATTCGCGAAGAAACCAAACAGTCGATTGTGAAGCGGTCGATTGTGACCGAACGCCAAATTGTGTGCGATTTCATGTATTGCTGAAATAAAAAAACGGAAAAATTTTATATTATATTATTTATTTACATAAGCATTTTTTTAACATATAATTCACATTCATTGTTTGTCCATTTTCGAGTTTTTGTTACATCGAGATAAAGTTTTACAACAGTATTTTTTTAACTTTTACTTTAATTATAATCTGATAGGATAGTTGTATAGTTGAAAAAAACACTTTCTGAGAGATCACTGCAGAACCCAGTCCCAGAAATTCTCAAAATCCGGTGTCATCAGATGGGATAAAATACAAATAGTTCAAATTAAAACCATAATAAGTTTATGTCAATTCAAAATTTAAAAAAAATTTAAATGAAGACAACTTAATTGATTACTATAGAAAATTTGTGGAGAAAAGTGTTCAGAAGACTAGAAGAAAATAATTATTTTGACGGTAGGGTTCTTTAGCGGTTAGCGTTTCTTTAGTTCAAGGTCCTCTCAAAACTAATTTTCATGATTGTATTTGTTTAAACAGTGAATTGACATTGTCCTGTGTTGTTTTTGACAATAGTGTCAGTGTGTTCTTTTTCGTTTCTGGACCCTTCCTTTGATCTCTGCTGTGCAATACCGGTTGGGGGACTTTACATGACCTTATATTTTATATATTTTATTTCTTAAACGTACAGGCTATCTTACGATATATTTCTTCACCGCTAAAGACGTGTCAAAGCATCGCTTAAAATTGCAAAAATATTTTTTTGTGATGTTGTCATCAGAGTCGAACCCAGGTTTATCTACTCTGCTAATATTCGGCGATCTATATAGATATTTATGTATAAATATACCTACGTATCACTTAGATTAGCACGATCTGATATTACACAATATGCAATTAATATTCAGATAACGTTTATCGAGAAAATTCGATCGAGTAATAAATACTCAATTGTTACAAGTGTTTGGGCTGATAAGATTATAATACATTTGAGTAATCGGTATTATTAATCGGTGATAGTCAAAGTAATAAAGATTACAGTCATCATTACCTCGAATGCGTTGCCAAAATTCATCTATAAAAGTAAAGTAAAGTAGCAGTCTGTGAATGCCCACAGCTGGGTAAAGGCTACTTCCCAAATAGCTGAGAGGGTCTTGGAGCCGGGAATGGTACACCACGTTGCTCCTGTCTGTGCGGGTTGGCGAATTCATCTATACTTACTAATATATAAAATTCTTTGTAAGTATTATATGCAAAGATTATATCAAATACATACATACAAAGAATTTTCGAGTAGATTTATCTTGAGAACTGACGGAATTTGATGGGAAAATTTTGTAACGTTTCTTATTATTCTACTTGGCTAACACGGCTCCCTAGGCTACCCAGGTGAACATCAAAAATGTTATAATAAGGTTCCAAAAATAAGGCGTTTCTCAGGGAAGAAACGGCTAGAAACTGTGTGGTAATTCCTACATTGATGTAGTTACCTTAACACTTGTAAATCATGGTTTTACCAGGTCAGTGAGTTCTATCAACGATTCACTCATTATGGTTTGAGCGTTTTTTGCGAACTTTATCACAGCGCGATGTTAAAATTTTCAGCTTTCTTCCGGATCGACATGTTTGTTGAATGATTACGCGTAAACAAATGACATCATCGGTATGAAACATAATATACATAATTTTAACGAGTTCCCAATCACTATGATACCAAGTAAACATCCTTTCCGCGGAATATTGATCATCCCCTTGTATGTATGCTGTGTTAATATAGATGGCGCTATACTTTACGGTTAAAACTCCGCTAACGTTGTAGTAGGTACGTAATATCAGTATACCTAGGTGGGTTGCAGGTAGTTAATAGTTCTGAAATAAAGATTTACTCCCGAGTGCTGCTGTGCTTGCTTACGTACCTAGCTGACATCAAACTACATAGATTTTTTATTATATTGGGCGAAAACAATGACATTTAAGTATAGCACCGTCTATATTATCACCGTAATAAGTGAGCAAGAAATACTAATTTTAAAAATTACTTTGTATTTTCTGTTAATCAGAACGTGCAAATACCTACTCGTATATAAATCGCCATCGTGTAAATCGCCATTACGATCCAAGAAATTATTGAATAAAGAAAAGTTTAATGATATCGCCATCGTCTTTCTTGCCGCCGGTATCGTAAGAGTCGACTAAAGAAACGCCATGAAAATCCTACACAAACATTCCCAACTGGTACACAGATCGATGTATGAATTTCGGGAACGTATATTCGCGGAGCGATTGTCAAAGTTAATTGTTGTTGCAGTTTATACACTTCATAGGCACAAAATTGGAAACATTTCAACTCACCAAGCATGAGCGAGTGGTTGATTACACCGCCGAAGCAGTAGGCGGCAATAAGCAGCACAGGCCAGCTCATGCTCTGGACGAACGGCAGTATTAATAGCTGCGTCACTACCATCGCTGTCACAACCCACTTGAACATTGGGTCGTAACCATACAGCTTCTTGATCTCTGGATATTTCTCTGCGAAAGAAGAAAAACATTCGTTTCATTTCATTATTTAGTAATATTATAGTATATGTATAGTAAATTGATGTTGATTAATAACATGATGTTCAAATTTATGTCTAGCGTGAGATTAAGGCGGCATAAGAAAATCCACCAATTCATCTCTTCACTATCAATATAAGTCGACTAATGGAAATGCAGATTGCTAAGGATGCCAATAAACCACTTCTTCGCCTTTAATCAAAACTTCAGACTGAAGCTAGCATGATTATGATGATGAATTAGTCGAACAGGACATAGGGTGGGGAGGATTTGACGTAATCTCTAAACTTAGTACGCGGGTGATAATGGTAATACCAGATAGGATATGATAATGGTAATACATATAAATCAAATGGTTATAGCCGGGCCGCACCGCTTATGCGGCCGTGGCGGGACCGCGGGAGGAGAGGAGTGTCGAAGAACTGTTCTCCCTACCCTACGCGGCCGAAATGTGGTAGGCGGCGGAGCCATAAAACAGATCCGCCGGGGGTGTGCCGGAAAGGCTGTCGCTTAAGAGCGCAAACCTTCCTGATCCTAATGGCCTCAGAGTTGCGGAGTCCGTTCCCCTCGTGGGTTTGGAGGCCGAGTAGGTAGGCGCCCCTGGCCAGGAGGCAGTGGGAAAGGATTTGTTCTCTCCAGAAGGGGCTGCCGAAAGCGGCTGGCGAGGGTGGGGTCGCGGTTGTGTGCGTACGCGTTCGCGTGAAATATGTTATTATAACACTAGTAACAAACGAGCTCCTTATGGCAAGTGCCCACGAATACCTGTACAAAACTTCAATCGAAGAATATGATGCAAAGCCTGTAATTATACTGGCTCTCTATACATTTCTAACCGGACCTCAACAGTGGTTGGACTGGTGATTAACGTCAGAAATAGGTGAGAGGGTAGGAGGGCTAATACGGTAGGTACAGACAGCTTTTAGGCAGAAAAAGAGAGCTACTACATGGTGGTAGTGGCAGCTCTCCTGCCTAGGAGATAGGGACATAATTAACCGTTATATTTTTTTTTATGTCAAAGGGGGAAAACGAGCACGCGATTCACCTGATGGTAAGTGATTACCATCGCCCACGTACATCTGCAACATTAGAAAGGTTGCAGGTGCCTTGCCGGCCTTTAAGGATATTTGGGTGTAGGAAGGGATGACGATTGGGAGGGGAACCTAATTCCTATATATTTATTTAACGTTATTATCAATTCCCATTGTTTTTGTTGCCAAAGTAAAGAATGCTCTAATGGACAAATTGCCTCACTGAAAAAGAGAAAACGACTTCCATTAATAATTTTCGTAGGTTATTGATGTATTTGCGATAAATAAAACTAAAGCAACGCATAGTCGACGGTAATTAAAATAACAAACTATTAAATATTCTTATGATTCCCCTGAAAAAGACTTTATGATTACATGTTTAGAATCAAAAGGTGTTATTTTATGATAGTTAGATTACAGAAGAAATTACTTGAGATAACAAATTATATACATTGTCATACAAGTTGTGTTATACATTAAATGGATATGTGTTAAAAAAACAGTGTAATAATAATAAACCTTGTGTATATATTTATCGAAGTCTGAAGGATTAATTGAAAAAATATTCAAAGTGGCTGCCTTCGGCGCCTTTAATCTCCCTTTCCACGAATCATGGATTTGGACGCACTGTCTCCAAGAGTAACTTAGATACTGCTCGCTCTAAATATTTCCATAGAAATTTAAACTCAGAAAATCCAAAAAAAGTACTTTCTTACATTTAAAAAAAGTACTTTCTTACATTTAAAAAAAGTACTTTCTTACATTAACACTTTTAAGTCAACTTTTGCAGATTGATGCAACTGCTTGTCCTTTACAGGACCAGAGTAAAATTGTTTACAGGTTTACAATATTCCCAACCATAAATTAATTAAAATACAAATATTCTTAATCATTATTTGTCTGTGCTACTTATGACTAACGTGACACAAATATCTGAAATAATTTCAGAACTAGGTATCATTAAGGGCTACTAATTCTGCAACGCATTAATGGCGTTATGGTGCGAAATTGCAACAATTTAGATGAATTTTTTATTAAAAAAAAACAGGATGTCCTCAAATTCTATTATTATCGAAACAATATACTTACAATGATTATAGTGCACTTTGGAGATATAGAGCGGATGTCGGTTTTTGGGTTAATTAAATGTTTAAATCTTATCTATTCTTGTAAACATTGCACTGTCATTATAATTAGCATATACATTTTGGACATAATGTTTCACATTCGGATCGATAAATTTGGATTTTCGTTGAAGTTATGGAACTCTAAGAAGGCTAAAAAAAGTCGATTACATTAACAGCTGAAACATGGAACCGTTATTTTTTATGCTTAAAAACTAATGAAACATTTTACAGATTTGTACATTAGATTGATGTGAATATTTTTTTTGTCATTATGTAATTGCATAAGACTGAAAATATTATGTTTCTTTATATAACTAGTGTGGCAACAAAAAACATTCTAATTTAAAAGTTCTTTCTTTTCCTCTAAATTCAAATGTGGAATGAACCATATAAGAAACTTCGCTCTTGTGTCTTGAATTGAGTTTTGTTTTTCCTATATATTTTGTGTATTAATATGCAGAATTGAATAATATTGATTGTGTACAATGCCGCAACAGTGTTACATGTTTTTCGTTTTGATGCCATCAATCCAACAGATCTTCGGTAAAAGTTGGCTAATATTGATGTTCGTATGGGCCGGCTCGACCTAGCAGATTATATATAGCAGATATACTGGCGTGAAGTAGAGGAATCTTGTGTTTCTGCGTTTCGTTAGATGATTAAGGTAACCGGAGGTCCAGTTTCTCCTTTATGTATATAATTTGGCGTTACTTTCCATCCATTATTTTATCCATTATTTTAGGGATAGTAAAATAATGTTCTGTTAAAAAGTTGTTGGTGTTGTCTAGTTTCGGAAGTATTGCTGGTGTCCGGTCGGGTTGTGATGGAGTTGTATCTCCAAAGCTGTTCAATCCATCGTATCGCTTTCTAGTGACAATGACTAATAAAATAATTCAATGCTTTGTTTTTAAAACCATGTTACAAACAATTGTTATCGTACATTAGTGAGTAACAATTTCGCGTAACAAATGGATCACAATCTCACAAAGTCAGGCCTCGTATATTACGACGCCGGTATTACATACTTCCTTGATACATTACTTTTATCAGGTTTATGGTGAAATAATAGGTAGGTGGTAGCATTCTAAGAAAAGCCAAGTTCGTTAGTGAACTGAATTTTTCATGGTTTCCAACAGCAAAATGTCAGACCGAAAACTGGATTGAATTTTTTTTATTAATATAATAATATTAATTTGAACAATGTAATCAGTAATAAATAAGTAAAAAAAAATTATTTATATTGAAATAAAATGAAGTATGGGGGACATGAGGCGTCTGATGCTGCGATCGCCGATTCGCCTGCAGAGCTTGAATGTTCATTCTCTTCATCACACCAAGAAATTTATCGCGTTTAATTCGTAGCTCGTGTGCTTAGATCGAACCAAGATTATTAATTAAAAGCTGAAGGTAAACTGTAAACTTTAACTATTCCGACACCGTAGTCCAATGTGATCACGGGCGCTTCAAAGTAATTCAAATGCTTCAAATTCCGTAAATATGTTTTATTTCAGTTTCTAGTATTCGCTTAAATATAAAAAATAAAGATGAAATGTTTTACCTACTTTGAGTAAGTCTAAACAATCTAACCAACTGAACTCTTTTAAAAAAAATTCATCACTGGATAAAAAATATATATTTAAGTAGGGGATTACGATGCGTTTATCGTTAATCGTCTATTTACACAAAGATTACATCTTATATATTCTATCGATATTATGTCAAAATAATGATGGGCACTCGGAATTTTTTTAATCTATTTATTACATTTCTATTACTTGATAAACAATATTCATCACTCAATGACATTGGCAGTAGTGGAATATTAAATTACGTAATTACAATATAGTCATAAAGATAACGATAGAAACTCAACACTAAATATCACGACTCTGCAGCGAAAATCGCATACCTGTTATCTGTCACGTAATTTCTTTACTCACGTGTAAAGCAAAGATTCCACACACTATCGATAAATTTTTGTTTATTTGAATGTACATCAACTTCGCAGTGATGTCGGTGTCTTAACTTCAAATTGAAATCTGTATTCAAATTTAAACAGGAATTTGGTATATTTGATACCTAATTGACGTGGATTAATTTCGGTTGAGGTTACCCAGATGTTCACAACACTATATATATTTGTCTAAAATTTAAATTTCGATGTGAGAATTAAAACGTATTTTTTTCCTTCCATTACTGCAATTCCTATTATATTGTTAGGTTCCTATTTCGATAGCTTTTTCCACTAAACCACAAAAATATTACGCAAAGTTCCGTGTGAAGTCATCCAGCGATGAAACCATACAGTGTTATTTTGTTTATAATATACTGTACTGTATAAGTATAATTTTTTGCACGAGACTAAGTTCTTAACAATGTTTGTAGCGGATTCAATAGTCTGATCGTACACCATAGCAGTCGCCTAATGCGATAATAATTTAAAGTTCTTGACCGCTGTTCTCGGTCATAGTCGCTGTTCCTCCCTACAATGTGTTTATTCTAAGTCCTTATGTTTTTGTTAAGCGATAACTGATAATGGAACACCTGGCCTCTAGGTGACTTGTAAGCCGACAGGAAGTTTATCACAACACCGATAAACGAATCATCTTCTTGCAAAACTTTTTCTTTTAACAATCGGTATTTCAGCGTGAAGTAGGTATCATATTATTTACCAGTTTCCTAACCGGGATCCGCGAACCTATATCAAGGAGTCCGTGGACAAAATAAAAGTAAAAATTACGATATCAATCAAACAAGATGTTTCTTTTAAAACCTAAAGAGTCCAACGTCGAAAAAGATGGGTAAAGGCTGGCTTATACTATCTATATAACTCAAGCCTGTCATAGAAGAAGCCAAAGAATATGAATTTATGTTCGGCACGCCGCGACGCGGTGTAGACAAGAAGGGTTCCATAACCCAATTGTCGCATCAAAGAAAGATAAAAAGTGAGGTGTGGCGAGCCTCGAGATTAAGTAATTTCCCTTATTCGCCTCGTGCAACACCTACGAGAAGAATGGGGATGGCAGATTGTTTTAACTCCATTGTCTACTATCTATAATCCTTGTAAATTCTATCGGTCAATAACTTTGCCATGTTTTAAAATATATTTCGTTTGTACAGACAGATAAAGAATACACGTCTCCTTCATCAGCCTATTCAAGTCCACTATTGAACAAAGGCCTTTCCAAAAAAGCGTCAAAAAGCCAGAAAGCATTTCTTTAAAGGTTTACCCCTGCTCACCGAGCTGGGTAAGCAGGTTGGTGATCAAGGTGCCGGTACCGTCGCTGATGCCCATTATATACAGTAGAATTGAGTTTCAAATATTTGCCTCCCATGCAATTGTTTTCCGCCTACGGACGGTGGATAGTTAGACCGACATAAAAACGAGTTAATATTGCATTGTCTACTAGTTCTGAGCTGTGCTAAAAGTTTCAAGTATCTAGCTCATCGGGTATCATTAGTTTAAAATTGATTGGAAAATTTGTACCGAACAGACAGACAAGAAAGCGACTTAATAAAATCGTAGTAAATTAACACCGCATCTGGTTTTGGAGCAGGGCTCACCACAGCACTGCAAATCATCGCACCGCGCGATGTTTCCTTCATCGCCGAACGTCTCGAAAAATAACGATATGTAGAAAACGTAATGTAATTTATAATATCGGCTGGGTTCCATAGCTACTAAGGCTCTTCATCTTTAAATAGTATCAGCATCATCAGCCCGCGCGGTTCGCTAGTAACAAATAAATAATAACATAACTTTGACTCGTAATTTCAAAAGTATAATATTAGGTCGGGGAAAAGGTTCCGGTGCCGGGAAGACTGGTGCTTAGGAGCGCCAGCCTTCCTGATCACCATGGCCCCCGGGTGGCGGACCGGGGGGTCCGTTGCCGTTGGAACACCATGGGGTTTTAGTCGATGCAAGCCCGACATAACCTGTCGTTGCTCCCGAGATCCGGAATGCGGGTATGGGTTAGAAATTTCCCCATGTAAAAAAAAGGTTACGTTACCATCTTACTTCATAAATAATTATTACTTAATTGTATGCCATATTTACGTCACAATTTCAATAAAAGATTCACTACTTTACAGTCGTACACTCTTTATTAATGTAAAACTAACGTAAAATATTAATTGCAATTTAAATAAAAACCGAGAGGAAAACAGCGAAATTTAAAGTCAAAAATACAAACTTTCTTGTTTGCAATATTGAGGAAAAACTGGCTATATCACTTCTGGAATCATAAAGGATATTTAAAATACATCAAAACCGGTAAAACGCCTTTCAAGTTAAATCCATTCTAACATACAAATAATTTTATAGATAAGTATAGATTATAGAATATGCTACCTACTTTTTATCTGTCCACAGCTGAACTAAACATAAAACTCTCTAAGAAAGGCAGCAAGCTGACACAGATTTCTTAGAGAGTTAGATCATACTCATATAATTACCACGTTCTCGGAGGTGAAGGAAAACATCGTGAGGAAACCAGCATGTCTGAGAAATAACAAACAATGTTATTTCGAGGACATGTGAAGTCCGCCAACCCGCACTGGAGCAGCGTGGCCCCATAACTCTCAAAATCTAAATATCAGAATATTTGAGAAGGAGGCCTTTGCCCAGCTGTGGGCACTTACAGGCTGCTACTTTTTTAGCTTATACTCACCACGCATGGCGGGCGGATTTTTAAAATTCGCTGTATTCTCAATCAAAGTGTTGCCAGATCCCCGTTTGTTAGCTAAAGTAAACACATGTATGTGAAATGTTTGACTAGTTATCTTATTACCATTACTTATAACCATTGTGAGTGTTGAGGAATGTTAATCAAAATATTGCTGCAAGTAACTTTATTTTTGTTGATGATTGAAACTAAATCTGTAGGATTTTAATAATGAAAAATTTATTCAAAATGCACAATTAACAATCATGTAAACAGAATGATAGTAGAATATTTTGTAGCAGGGCAAAGGAACTTGGTGGCAAGAGCTGGCTGACAAAGACGAAGAGAAAAAGAAGGACTATTTACCCATATAGTCCTTTTTAATAGCAAATATGTCCACTAGTTAATAACAAATATACTAAGTATATTATATACATCATTAATAAATAACTCATTGTGTCTACCTCTGTGAAGACCATCCACCTCCATCAGAGCATCATGGTGGACTTTCCTGGCTTTCTCTTAAATATTGATAGGAGTGCAAAGGCACAGCAGTAGGCATTTACAAGCTGCTACTTTACTTTTATAATTACTTTTGAGGAATAGAGATGTAATGCAGAATATGTACAAACTTTATCTCCAAACTGTTTTTAATTTTAATTATTTTAACACAGAAATATTTCAATGACAAATGAAGACTATCTACTTGGACTGGAGCAGCAGAGTAGTCTTTTCCCTGCTCCAAAACCCTCTCAAAAATAAGGAGAGACCTTTGTATAATAGTTGACATTTATCAGCTGCTACTTCAATATACGGGCAACTTTACCATGTAGCAGTATTTATAACTTGTATCCTTTCAAGTAATGATTGTAAATTAAATAAAATATTTTAATGATTTAACAATAATTTGATAAAACAAAGTAATTGAACATGAAGTAGTAAACAAGAAATACTTCATTATAAAGTAAATTAAATAAAATATTTTCGAAAACAGTAAGTCTATGGGCGGTAGTAGTAGCGTCTTTATAGAGGCAGCAATTAACCTTTATTAGCGTTTGTTAGCTAAAGTAAACACATGTATGTGAAATGTTTGACTAGTTATCTTATTACCATTACTTATAACCATTGTGAGTGTTGAGGAATGTTAATCAAAATATTGCTGCAAGTAACTTTATTTTTGTTGATGATTGAAACTAAATCTGTAGGATTTTAATAATGAAAAATTTATTCAAAATGCACAATTAACAATCATGTAAACAGAATGATAGTAGAATATTTTGTAGCAGGGCAAAGGAACTTGGTGGCAAGAGCTGGCTGACAAAGACGAAGAGAAAAAGAAGGACTATTTACCCATATAGTCCTTTTTAATAGCAAATATGTCCACTAGTTAATAACAAATATGCTAAGTATATTATATACATCATTAATAAATAACTCATTGTGTCTACCTCTGTGAAGACCATCTACCTCCATCAGAGCATCATGGTGGACTTTCCTGGCTTTCTCTTAAATATTGATAGGAGTGCAAAGGCACAGCAGTAGGCATTTACAAGCTGCTACTTTACTTTTATAATTACTTTTGAGGAATAGAGATGTAATGCAGAATATGTACAAACTTTATCTCCAAACTGTTTTTAATTTTAATTATTTTAACACAGAAATATTTCAATGACAAATGAAGACTATCTACTTGGACTGGAGCAGCAGAGTAGTCTTTTCCCTGCTCCAAAACCCTCTCAAAAATAAGGAGAGACCTTTGTATAATAGTTGACATTTATCAGCTGCTACTTCAATATACGGGCAACTTTACCATGTAGCAGTATTTATAACTTGTATCCTTTCAAGTAATGATTGTAAATTAAATAAAATATTTTAATGATTTAACAATAATTTGATAAAACAAAGTAATTGAACATGAAGTAGTAAACAAGAAATACTTCATTATAAAGTAGAATTAAATAAGCGATAATTAACTGTGATTACAATAAAGTAGCTTATTTATCAATTATATAAGAAGTATTTCTACTGTTTTAAGTTTCAATTAAGCTTAAACATTTTTGAGAGACTCTTGAAATTTTCTGATAATTCCAAGTCTCATAAAAATAAGGCACAGACTATTAAATTTTTATTAGCATATTTAACTTTTCATAGATGTTTAAAATTTCAGAAAAATTAAGATTTTTAATGTTTACTACAAAGTAAACATAAATGATGCTATTTTTGGTAAAAGTTACAAAGCACTTTAAATTTATTTTAGACATATGTAAGCATTGCTTGTGATGTGTTAGTATATTGAGATGGTCAATCTGGTGAATTGAAATTTAAGACACTATAAAATTAATTGTTTTAGTTGAGTATTATGTAAATTAGTTAAAATTTACAGGAAAAAAATAAAAAGAATAAGAAATAGAAAGATACAAATTAAACAAATTTTTATTACATATTTGTACTATAATAAAACTAAATTCACAACTTATTTCTAGTAATGCTCTCCCTACATATACATCTTGAATTTTCTAACTACTCATATTATACTATTACAATAATTACTAGAAGTGACACTCAACACAACAAACCGCCATTACCATAATGCATAGTACTTCTGCATAATAGCACTTGGTCAAGTGACGTGATAAGTATTACATTACTTTATGTACTGTTTTGCATATCCCTAATAAATTGTAAACCCTTAAACATAAATTACTTTTTAAATAGCCTTTTTTTTCTATACATTTCCTTTTCCATATATCTGTATTGATGTTTAGTGATGATGAATATGATGATGATGATTGATTATAATAATAAGTATTTTATGACAATCATACAATATTTTAAACTTCATTTAAAAAAAAGAGGTAAGGATTAAGTTCATAATAATTCTCCTATAAAGTAATATGTAATCAATTACACAGATTTGTTAAAACAGAAAACAAATTTAAGAAAAACACTAGTGAATTGTATATAAATATTGTTAGGTTATGGTATATAAATATCTAGTTAATTATATATAAAGGTACCAAGCAAATTAAAAACATAATTACTACTCCGATTTCATTTCAAACAGGCGGCGAAGCAGTGATCTCGCCCCCCTATTTATAAGTACAGAAAATATCTACTTCTTGTAGAATCCTTATATAATTCGGATATATGCGTTGTAAATTTTTGAATTTTCACCGGGGGAATATCAGAATGTTTTGACTAAATCTGTTCATATTTGTATTACAGTGAGGTAACAAATAGCAAAAACCCAACTACTTACCTAATATGATTTTCCGGCGGCTAGCGTGTGGCTCTTCGGTATGTACCCACTCAAAATCATTTCGTGAAACATGAGCTCCCATTTTATACACAATAAGCCGACACTGTAAATATTTTTATTACGCAGAATATAGTTAGCTTACATTCGGTTAAGTCGAAAATACGCTACAACGATAATAATAAATTTAATAGTCTTCACGTGACGGCATATGCCTAATGAGAGAATAACTTTGGAATTGGGAGTAGCTGAATTCTTAACTCAAAAATCACAGTTGAACTTAGTACGGCATTTCACTCCGAGTTTCAGTTTCATAATTGCTTCATATATTTTGAATGGAAAACTAAATTAAAAGATAAATGACAGCATAAAACAAAAGTCAATAGGAAAATTGTCAATGTCAAGTGTTAACTGTCAGTGGCAAAACCGAGTTATCTCTTTACATATATATATGTTATGGCAATGGATATAAGGCCTACAATAAGATGAGCAGGGTCATTTCACTTCATACATTAAGTATTTTGCATAGGATTTTAAGAGTTACATTGCGTTATTCATTATGTAATTGACATGACATCAGGTCATTCAATTCTTTTCAAATTACATTGATAATCAACCTTTGTGTATCATTCAGTTTCCTTTGGCGTATCATGAATGTGTTTTAGCGGTATTTTTGTTAATTTACAACCTCCTGATTACTGTTGTAAAACCGAAAACTCTGCTTTTAACGTTTGATTGGTGTAAATATTTAAAGGACGCAGAAGAGATGCAGTTGGTGACGACATAATGAAAACTCTTGTCTTACAATATGTAGCAAAGAGAAAATAAAATAAAAATAAAGATATCTTAATAAAAATTAAACTTGTTTTAATTCCCTGTCGTTTCAGATTATGTTAATAAAACAGATATTTGTATTAAATAATAATAGACTTTATAGTAATTAAACTTAATTATTATATATATATATTATTAACGTCACCTAAAACTGTAAAATTTATTGATTTAAAGATTCTATCAAATGTGTATAGAATTTAAATTGGAGATTGAGTCCTTATTTCTTGTCTAATTTAACGTTATTACTATATATGGTTCATTGCTTATTTTTATTTTGTTGATGCGCAGTGTGTATATATGTGTGTATAGTGTGTGTTAAAGCAAATAACGAAAATCGAGTGCTGTCATAATTTTATTTAAGCTTCAATATTCGAAAAAAATATTGTAGAGTGATGTTCAGAGGTTTAGACATTTTTCACTTTACACTAGATTTTATTTGTGACAACGTGACCGGTTATGAGCCTGTCGCCATCTTATAATGCGTCATAATTTATCGTTGGAACTGTACACATTGTACATAAATTTCGAAAAACTAATCGGTATTAGCCGTGTAGGGTTTCGAATATTTTGTATGTCTCACGAGGTAACTCCTAACTCCTAAATTAAGCCGTGGAATAAAGTCAGTGTACGTCAATAATTTAAAATATAATTTTAATATAGGACGAATCTTAACTCTAATAATAATGAGATAAATGGTATATGTTGTTATGTGTTATGTTGCTGTGTATGCTGAAAAGATTTGTATAAATCAGGCATGATGTAATAAGAACTAATATATCAATACATCTGACGGAAAATTGAAGTATTACGTACGCCTACTTCAATTATCTATCTATGTCCAGATTAGCTTACTAAAGGTTGGTATTCACGAAAAGAAATATTAGTGGATTAGTTATAGAAAGCAGTGGCTTTAAGAATCACAGGCATACAAGTGATAAAAATTATACAGATTTGCTTCATATATATTTCCGAAAATAAAGTTTTTAAATAAAATAATAATAAATAAAATATAGTTTTATAGGTCGGCAGCGCATCTGTAGCTCCTCTAGTGTTGTGGATGTTCGTGGGCGTCGGTGATCACTTACCATCAGGTGAGTCGCATGCCACCATCTTCTATATAAAAAAAAAAGAAATCACCGACAATAAAGTGACTAAGCTTCGGAACATCACATATCGGATCATGCCGTGTGTAGTCGGTGTTATGTTCGTCCCCTCTTCTGAAAATCATAGACTACTAAAACGTTTTGACAGGGTCAGGATGATAGGTGTTATGTCCATAAACAAGAAGTTGTCTTTCTAAAGTTTGAGTTTGAACATGGCGGTCGGTAAAAATAAAGGCCTCTCGAAAGGTGGCAAAAAGGGCGTTAAAAAGAAGATGTAAGTAAATAATTAGGCTATGTTTTTCCTAAGAATTAAGTCTTTTAATTTAAGAGACTGCAATTGCAGTTTTAGTGTTTGTGATTACTAGGGTAATCTTGGATAAGTTGTGTCTCGTGTTAAAATATGTTATGTTGTACCTAAGATTTTGAGAATATTGACTCATTCAATTTACAAATATTATTCGTCCATAAAACTGCTATCCCAACTCTTGTAGTTTTTGATAATTTATTAAACAAGGAAAGGAAAAAAAGGAAGGAAGTTTTGGCTAATTTTAAGGTTAAGTGTCAATTTTTTCTTCCAGTGTTGATCCTTTCACCCGCAAAGACTGGTATGATGTTAAGGCGCCGTCTATGTTCACTAAAAGACAAGTGGGAACAACCCTTGTTAATCGCACTCAGGTTCGTATTTCTACTAACTAGGGCTTGGCTTGTATGCTGCATGCGGTGGGCTACTAGTATGCTCGCGTTATATTTTTTAACGATAAAGTTAACTGTACGTATATAAAACACGTGGTAAAGCATTTAGAAACCTTTAACCAGTAGTAGTTTTAAATTGAATTATTTCTTAAGTACATTATTTTCTCGACTATGAATGATGATCCACCTAGCTCGCAATGATACAGAACTGATGAAAACATTTGTTCCCTTTTGATTTATTACTGACAACTAATACCAACTTGTATGTTACATCCATCATGCATATGTATTATATACTAAATCTTGCTAATTTTGTTTCAGGGAACGAAAATTGCTTCTGAGGGTTTGAAGGGGCGTGTGTTTGAGGTATCATTGGCTGATCTCCAGGCTGATACTGATGCGGAAAGGTTTGTTGCATGTTATAACTCATTTTAAACTTGAAAATGTTTTAAACATTAATTAATAATTAGTTGTCCTAGTGTTGTTTGTTTATTTGTGTTTTTGTATGTTTTGTTCATTGCCCTACTCTCTATGTATCAATAGGTCAATTTGTAAGCTTTTTAAGACAAAATTTATACCTTCTTACTTAATATTTATTATTCATTGGTATCATAGTTTAAATAGTATTGGTTTTTTTATTATTTCACAAACAAATGGTGTGATAATTTATCACATAACAAGTATTTTGTCCCCATTGACATATTGCTCCTTATCCTCTTGTCAACAGTGATCTAATAAAATTCTTTATTCTCTACCATTATCCATACTAAATGGTATTGTAATTGCAAAAAGTAACTGTCATAGATTTTTAGCCTAATTAAAAGTTTGCATAATAAAAATATTGAATAGTGTAAACCCAGGTTTTCAGTGCAGTTGCACAATTAGAGGGAGATAATAAGACAGAGTACATAAATACATTAATGATGGTAAGATATATAGGAAGTAATAACAGTTGTGTTTTTACATACAGTTCTTTTAGAACTAGAAACAATGTACAAAAAAAAGAGGTTGTGTTAAAACACTACATCAAGTAGTTATGACAATACAAGTATATTTTTTGAATTTCTGTGTTGACCAATCCAGATTAAGGAAGGCCAAAGTGAACGGACACCTTCTAGGCAACATGTACCATCCTAGGCCTCATCTTCGCCTTCCATCAAGTAAGGTTGAGGTCAAATGTAAGCCTATTTAAAAAAAAAAAAAAAAACTTTTATTTTAAATAAGTTCTTTGTCATTAGGAGTCTTGCAGTCCAGCTATATGACAGTAAACCACAAGTCTTTCATATCGTTTCAAACTGCATATAGGAATTGCTTTGACATGAAATGTACCTTATTGACTATTCATAAGGCTCTTTATGTTGTTGCTACATTTTGTTACTTATTTAATTTTACTATTGAGTAATATCCTCATTGTGAACCCTCATAAGTGTAAAAATGTGTGTCATTTTGTAAGAAAATTGTTTGAATATGAAAAAGTAAAAAGACATGTTCTAAAATAACTAACAATTTTTTTTTGTTACAGGTCTTTCCGTAAGTTCCGTCTCATTGCTGAGGATGTGCAGGGCCGCAATGTGCTTTGCAATTTCCATGGCATGGACCTTACTACTGATAAACTGAGGTATGGTTTCTTTTTTTTTAAATGTAATTTTAAACTAGAAATGAGAAGTTTTAATTTTAAATTCACAATTATTACTAATTAATTGCAGTCCAGCTATATGAATGCACTGTTGTGGTCTTCATATCGTTTCAAACTGCATAAATTAAATTGCATTAACATCATGAAATGCCTTAATAAATTACTGTTTTGGTTTTTGTGTTATTGCCTACAATGTGTCCTAGGCTAAGCAATATTATGGCAGTTGTAGAGAAAGAATGTACTATTATTTTAGTTTGAATTGTTTGACCAAAGTTTTTGTTATTGATTATTCTTACCATTAGATTTTTGTGACATGATTTAAATTTAATGCATTTTAGGGTTATCTTTTCTTCTTCTTCATCAGTAGCTTGTTTAGTTTGGCATGTCTGTGTTGGCAACATCAAACTCCTTGCATTTAGATACTGCATCCTAACCATAAAAAAAAATTAATGCAACTTTTTCCTTTCACTTCATATATTATACTAATGCTGTTGTCTATGCAGGCTCGTTAGGTATGGTTCCTTTTGTTCTGGGTGATTATGACCATGGTAACAACTTCTGAATACTATTTGCAGTTTGCAGTATAATATCTACTGCACAGTCTGCCAACTTTGCAGTAGATATTATAGAGCTGTAAATGTATGTGCAAACCACAAATACATTTATTGTCTTTAGACCTTCACAAATCCGATGATTTGCCTTTGCATTAAGATTTTCAGGGTCAAATGCATCAGAGACTGGATGAATGCAACATACTCTTAAAGCAATAATTATTGTTTTGAGTAAATATTGACTTCGGTTGGGTTTCTGGCATACTTTTCTCATATTTCCCCTTAAACACCCTGTTAAAAAACTGAAAATATTTTTGCATTGCAGGTGGATGGTCAAGAAATGGCAAACACTTGTTGAAGCCAACATTGATGTGAAAACCACTGATGGGTATCTGCTCCGTGTGTTCTGCATTGGCTTCACCAACAAGGACTCACTCAGCCAGCGCAAGACATGCTATGCCCAGCACACACAAGTAAGTCTTGTTAATTACATTCATCTAAAGTTTACCTTTCATTCATCGAAATATTTATTTTTTTCATTTATTTATTCATCATATCATCAGTACAGTAACAGCGCTTTGTTAATTTCAGTGCTTACAAATTCTTTTCATAATTTCAGTGTTACTGGCACCAGGGATCAATGCCAGGTCACTAGGAATAATATGAAATTATAGTGAGCACCCTGACCTGACCACTAGGCTACCACTGCTGAGTGGTTGTGGTCAGCCTATATGTTATTGAATAGGTTGGTTTTGTTTTCACACATGTTTAGGATATTTTGAATGGTACTGATTTGCAACTATTTCTTTTTATTTGTCATCCTAATAGCAAGTGGTTGCTTTGGTCCACACCTGCATCTATCTATCCTTGGTTATGAAACAAAATGCAGATGCATTTTTCATCAAGAACTAAGATTGTATGACTCGTTGTCAGTAAATGGGTCCCTAGTTAATATAATCCACTATCTGTGAAAGTGCTCAGCTCAGATCTATGTTCAGCAGTGGACTATTTATATAATGAGGATACATATATCCTTATAAAATTTTATCTTGCAGTCCAGCTATATGAAAGTAAACCATATGACTTTCATATCGTTTCAAACTGCATATAGGAATTGCTTCAACATGAAATGTGCCTTATTATTTTTTTATATATAAGGCTCTTTGTGTAGTTGCTACATTTTTAGATTACAACTTGCTACAGATACAGGTTTTCCCTTAAAATTACTTAATTTAAGATTTCACTTGTTAAATTAATTTATTATTTTATAATAATGTAGAATGGATTTCTAGGTACGAGCCATCAGAAAGAAGATGTGTGAAATTATTACCCGTGATGTGACCAACTCTGAGCTCCGTGAGGTTGTTAACAAGCTCATTCCAGATTCTATTGCTAAAGATATAGAAAAAGCATGCCTTAGTATCTACCCTCTCCGAGATGTCTGCATTAGGAAGGTATGTGTTTATGTATTCTAGATATTACACTTCTTACTATAAAATAGTTATATTTATTTTCAGATAATTAAGGTAATGTTTCTACATTACCTTAATTTTCTGGACATAATTTCTATTATGTAAGAATCTGCCACCCCTGTCCTCCTGTGGGTGGTGTAAGAGCTGATAAGGGATAGAAATCTCTGTTATCAACCAGTTAAGTAAAATTTATAAGTTTAAAATTTCAGGTCCTGTGTTTTTTAAATAAATGTGATGACACACCTAGCTCGCAATGAAAATTCACATGATGAAACTTCATGTTCCCTTTTGATTTAATATCTGACAAATAATTTATTTCATTTAAAACTAATATTAATCACTGTAGCACTTTTAATTTTATGCATTTGCTTTAGGTGAAAGTGCTGAAGAGGCCTCGTTTCGAGATCTCAAAGCTGATGGAGCTCCATGGGGAAGGTGGTGGTGGTAAACGTGGGGAGGCTGGAGATAAGTCTGAGCGCCCTGAAGGTTATGAACCACCTGTGCAAGAGAGTGTTTAAGTCTAATATACTTTAAAATCAGGATTTTTTCTTTTATTTTGAACACTAACCACATAATTAAAGAATAAAGTTTATTTTGAGGCTATGACACGTAAATTATACAGAAATATCATGCAGGCACAGCTCTCTGCATGCATGACTGATACTGCCCTTGTGGAGTCTGAATGGAACACAAAATTCTCCTAGTCAAATTTCGACTGGCTATGTTAACCTGAAGTCCAATATGAAACTCAGGTCCCTATTTCAAGTCGTATATGACCACCCGCGAGGTTTAAGCGTATGCAATAAAACAATATATATTTGCGCGTATACAATGCTTAAAATATGTTCTCAAGCGTCGAAGATATCTTGAAACACATACAAAAAAGGCCGAATATATGATTTCGATTATAAAGATTATGATCGTTTTTATGTTGTTAAAAATGCGCCAATTTGGCTTTAGCACAGATAGTTCATTCCTGTATGAGTTGTAATGTGGTATTTAACCGGTATTGCATAACAAAATCGTTTTTATCTTTATTTAACTCACTGCACCAAAATACAAATACTCTTAGTGCGGGGCGGGTAGAGGGACGACTATACGGGCCAATGAGGACAGAGTGATTGCAGTGGCGGCTTGCTCTGTAAGACTTCCTGCCAAGGTAAAGCTTCGTTATCGAAATGTCTATCTATCTAATAAAAAACTTAGTCACGCGATATCGCAAAAATACAGCAATTTAAAAGTCCCTTAATTTTGGGGTTATTCAGCCCTTTTAGTATCGACTAATACAGTTGAAGGTAGCACTTTATTTATCACTGCTTGGCAAAAACCTCTTCCCTGACTACATTAACTTATATTATTGTTCGATGATTTCCTCTGTACAGTCAAGTGTAAATTCAGCAAAAATAATAATCACCTCGTCGATTCAGTGCTTAAAATTGTTATTTAGTCTCGTACTACGAAATCAAAAGGGTCGTCCTTGCTTTCTGCCCTCTTCTGGGCTTTGGGCTACTTAGCCAAGGGAATGACTTCATTGTTTTACTGTAAATTGGCGTGATACTTATTGACTTGCAACTCTTGAGTGTTAAAGACCTCAATCAAATTCTGCTAGGGTCAAGTAAGTCTTCCAGACACTAAGATTTAGTTTTTTTTTGTATGAAACCTTAAAAAGAAAAAATAAGTTGAGGAGACTAAAAAATCTTATTTTACTTTAGTTTATTTTTCACAGTTTGAAGTTTTTACACAAGTGTTTCTTTTAAACAATTAAACTCAAAATTACAGTCACATTATAAACATACTACGGCTAACTAGGCGTACTATATTTAAACTATTGTATGGTTTTGAGGGAATCGGTCATACATAGAAACTGGCAAGTACTTAGCGGAACTGAATGAAAATAATTTTTAAGTCTTCAAAAAAGGAAGAATCTGCTGTGCCTATTTAATAAGGTAGGATAGGATCCCGTGGTGGTCTATAAATTCGAAGAAAATATTCCGGGCTCAAGGGTGGTAAAATGGGAAATAAAATTTCATATTGTACTACCGTTATTATTAAGTTCTTAAATGAATTGAATTTAGTTCTCTGAATCTTTGTTTTCGATTCACTTGTTTGTAATTATAGTTATTCAGTACTAATTCAATCTTTCACGAGAGGCAAAACTACACAAAAAGCACTGCGCAAGCAAAATGACTAATTATGCTTATACTTTGCGAGTTGACATTAAAAATTAATTTCATTGTATCGTTAAAATTATCCAAAAATAAAACAGAATACTTGTGTTAGTTATAACAATGTATGTTAGTATTTTTTACGGACACGATGTTTAGAAATTTACAAAGGCTTTGTTCAAGATCGAAAGGATTAAAGTTACCTAAAAGGATTAAGGTTACATAAGTAACCTTATGTTAAGCTGGGAACAATTATTTGTTCTGTGGTATGGCGAGAAGATAGGTAGATGGATTCCAATAAGTGACATGTTCGCTAATATAATGTATACACATATATATAACAATAATAATAAATTATGGCAAATATTATTAACTATTCATAATTGTTAAGTAGAAGTGGAATGTCGTTTAGGTAACATAATTTTTAAATAACTCGTTTGAGAAAGAAGCAGTGTCTTCGAGTTTTTGTACTAGCTATTCACAGAATCTGCATGAGCTATGTATTGTACCTGTACACATGGCATTAATCTGCCATTAATCACCAATCTCAACATCCATACGGTGCGTAATTTATAACAGTTATTTAATAATCGTTAGATAAACAAAGAGATTCAAAAAATATCAGTGGTATTATTATACATAATTTGGCATAATCTAAAATTTTATTACAGCGGCCATTTCGTTTTTTAGACGCGGACAGACACCACCTTAAATTTTTTTTTTAGAAAATACCTTGTCCATTTTTTAACCTATCATACATTAATTCCATTTTTAAGATTCGTAGTCGTCAAAGAAAGGACGAAGTCGTTTCACTATCATTAGTATGGTACAGGAATGTATTTAGTTAACGAATTGAAAATTGTGTAAATACTTTATCCGAATCTAAAATGTTTTACGACCATATATCGTTGGAGATCTGTAGTTTAACTATCTATATTTCAGCCGTATGGATGCCATTTCACTTGGCATTCTTGATTTCAAAGTAATTAACCTAAACTGTTCACACTCATGATAACTGAGACTTAAGTTCCGTTTCCACTGGCGTCTTCTTAATTATTGCGCAAGGCTTTCGTCTTCTGCGTACCAACATGATGAATAGGCAGATGCTTGAGAAGATAAGGGCTACAATACAGATCACTGTGAGTCCTAATTGTGCTGCTGCAGTTGAGTATGTGCCATGGTACACTAGTGATTTTAGACCTTCTGGCAATTCTTCAACGCTCTGAAAGTAAAGGGAAAGATTAAATGTAAATGATCCCACTAAGACTCGAGCCTGCTATTCGACCACAAATCACCTCCGATTTGTTTCGTTGGACAATGTATAACGCATATGCGCACTCGGGGTCAGGCTCGATAAGTTCCCTACCACAAGAAGGCGAAATTCTGTTCGGGTGGGCGTGAACCACCTTCTTGGATAAGCTTTTACACTTGGTGCTTAGCAGAAAATTTACTTAGTTATGCGAATAATAACTTCGGTTTTACCAGATGGCAGGCTCCTTCTCTGCCTTGGAGTTGTCTGGGTAGGTCTCTTACTCTCTTGGTCTCTTACCCCATTTCTACCGCCAAACAGCAGTGCAACTACTGGTGTGTTCCGGTTTGAAAGGTATATCTGCGGTGACAACACATTTGTAACCTTTCGATTGAAATCGTTTGCAAGTTCCTCAAAATAGACTAAAGCCATTTGGACTTCTTTATTAACATGTTAATTAATAGTCCGCTGCTGAACATTGGCCTCTCCCAATGAGGATCTCCTATAATCGTCTCACTGGGCACCTTTAATCGACGCTGCCCGCCATGAGTAGGCACTTCCGGCTTGTCATTTTTGAGACGTTTAGTCCGTAATCCGTCAACCGGCTGTAAGATTTTAATGGTATTTTTGTTAGTCGACTCTTACGTCACCCACATGGAGAAATGGTTTGACACATTTTCTTACAGCTTCTAGAGTAAAGTAAAGCTATCTCTGAGTACTATACTATACTGTATATTGCATTTTGATTAATATTATCACTCTTACCATCCCACTGTAAGTGCATCATGTGTACCTGAACACATTATTTTCACTTGGTTCTTAAATAAAATAAAATCCTTATATTACAAATGTGAAAGTATGATTATTTGGATCTTTGTCTTTCAATTACGGCTGTCCTGACATTTAGTATGGACATACCAAGAAGCCTGGAAAAAGTCATAGGCTTATTTTCCGTGATAGGCGTGGACGGAAGCTAGTCTTTTGTAATATTTAGAATTAAATATGATATTTTTAATTAATTTTATTATCTATCTTACCATATCAATCCAAGCCACTGGAAGTATGAGTCCTTCCTCCAAGAACCCGAGCGCCGTAAACATAGGAGTTTTTTTCACTTGAATATTCAGTTGAAGGCTGAAATCAAAAGAAGAGGACTACTAAATATATTGAAATAAAGCACACAGACGATCCATATGCTACCACCACTCGGTAAAGGGTTTTGGGGCTAGCAATGCCGTGTGGTAAGAATCTGCTATCCTCTTTCTCCCCGTAGCTGTCGTAAGTCAACTAAGGAAAAAGCAATCTCCATGGCTAACCCACCCGATACAATTTATTTCCTGTATAGAGCGAAAAGTGGGTTGCGGAGTAGTGCCAAATGGAAATCCATAACATTTGCCTTCTATAGTTATCCTCGTTTTTTTTTATTTCAGTACCTGGATTTCCCACTAAGAGCGATGCCGAGTGTCGGGTGAATGTCTAGGTACGAGTCGTGTTTTTCTGGATTGGGTTTGAGCCCGGTCACTTGCTCCCTGAGCATCGGGTCGCCGCGGTAGAAGTGTGGGAACGAAGCAAGCGCTGGGGCACCTGCAATTAATCAATGAAATCATATAAAGTTTTTTACATACTCCGGATTACATATGTCATTTTCAAACAATACACAAAGTCTACCGTCTACCCGCGCCGTCGTCCGCTTAGTCACAGATTTTATCCCAAGAGAACTAAATTGAGATGAAAAGTAGGTATCCTATTACCCATTCCAGGGCATAATCTACATCACAGCCAAGTTTAGTTCATATTCGTTCAGTCTTAGCGTGATTGAACGACAAAAATACAGACTGTCTCATTTGTAACATAAAGTAGGATAAAACATACCCTATTGCACTTCTGGAATCATAAGAAACATTCATAATAAATTCCATTAATATCCGCGAGTTAGATTATAAGTCCAAACATACATACAAAGAATTGAATCTATTAGTATAGATTTAAATTTAATGCTTTGTAACGCGGTGAAATCAGTTATACTCGTTACACACTACAATCATTATTCAAACGTCTTAATTGTCCTTCTCAGCATATCTAATTTCACCTTTCCAATAGAGTACAGCTGTGTACAAAAGTTGGTGAACACAATGCCGTTGTCCCAAATTCGTACCCTCCCACTACCACTAGTCTGTACAATTTGAGACTCACTCCGAGTTTCACTTTCTCTGATTCTCTCTGATTTTGGAAGACGTGTATCCCCTTCCAAAATCATGACTGAATTTTCATAACAATTGCCCGCCCTCAGTGTAAACCTAGAAGCGCGCCGCCCTTGGTCAATATCAAATAATAGAAGAGCTCATATACCAATATTAATTTGTCAATAACTCAGCGGGAAATAATTTAGGGGAAAATAAACGCCTTATCACTTACCCATAGCACAAGCGGTAACGTTGATAACGCCTCGCGGCGGACAAACTCCGGTGTCCAACTCGCAGTAGCACTGGTTAGCGGGATTGTGTGTCGGGTCGTCGAACACGTCCGCTGGCATCCGGTATCGCAGCAGCTGGATGCCGTCCGATATCTGCACACGAGATACCAATACATCACTAGTAACGTCTGCTTCGTGGGTTCCATACACGGGGTTATTTGAAAAATAATCGCAACTCATCCTGCATAACAATTTTTTTTAATAACTTTTTCTCTATGACTTTTTAGTAGTATTGTTTTTGTTTTATGGGAAAGGGGGCAAACGTGCACGCGGCTCGCCCAATAGGGAACGAAACGAAAAAGCTCTAGATACCCCTATTTCATGCCCATTCGAGCAGCAGCAAACGCAGCCGCTCGGCTATACCACGGTCTAGTATATCAATAAAAAGTAAAACAATGTAAAGTTCTAGTTTTAGCGGTATCCTACAGTGATTATAACGAACAAAATAAATCAATCCAGAATTCACAACTCAAAAGGTATAAGAAGTTAGTAATCATAGTTAATCAGATGTCTATTAAAGACCTTATTTTAAAGAGACCGTTGTTATCAAAGTTTTTAAAATAGTTTATTTCTTGTTTCCTGTCGCCCATAACTTAGTTATCGGGTGGCTTTTTTATCGCACATATCCTAAGCAATTGTTTCTGTTATCACTCTCGAAACTATCGAATACTTTGACAAAGTGAACACATAGCCAGAGATTGTTTGTATATATGGTGGCCCCTCCTGGAATAGTGGTCAATTAAGTTATCTTGTAATAACTAATGTGAAGTCAACCTGTCTGTCGCTACATAAAAGACATTGAATACCTACGACAAACTAGTTTATGATCATGCAAAATATGATTTTTTTTATTGCTACAAACAAGTTCAATCGAAGGAGGACAGATACGTTGTTACCCCAGAGAATTAGGATGGAATGCCTCAATTACACCGGTTCAGTATAAATTTCATACCGGAATTCTACATTGGTTATACTCTGGTAGTACACTTATATCTATTTCTAGAAAAGAAAGAAACAGAAATACTTAGTGTGAAACTTTTCGAATTACACTTTTAAGTCGTAAAAAAACTCGTAAGTGTCAGTTTTAACCACGGTTTTTAACTATCTAGGCCCTGTTGTTCTTGAGATATTCGTACAATGTGTCAAACTAAGGTGTCAAGTGTTAGTAGGTAGATTTTGTCTCTTACATATTTGAATCTTCTTATAGGACAACTACATATGGAATATTATATTTTTAGAAAAAGACAGATATCTATAGAATTGTTCTGTAGAACAATTCGCAAGATTACATGTTTTCTTACCTCAACGTCTCTTTCGTAAACGAAAGGCAGTCGCCGGCACAGGTTGCTGTAGAGCACATACAATGTTTTATTCTTGTCTAGCATTGAAGGCGGGAAAATGGATCCATCCGACGCTTCTATACTGGAATATGAGAAATTATTTTAAAAGTAATTTAAAATTTCTGTTGCTTGGCCGTTTTATATAGTATTTTAATATTATATATACAGTATTTATAACAACAAAATAAAGATGTAAGGTAAATTGAGCTTGTTCTCTGATGGTCAACCTCGCTTGCATGCGGTTCACCCTGCTGACTAACGGACGAGGCGCTGGCGTCCGACGGATGTCGAAGAATCTATCGCAACTATGAAGAAACAAATTCCACAGACCAGTTACAGGGATTAGGATCTTTAGTAAGAGGGCACCAGCACTTCGCCCACCAACCCCCCCGCGCGGTAAGTATGGGGTAATCTTCCATGCATGTCATGCCAGCTTTTGGCTACAATTTCATGGAAAGACCTTTGTCCAGGTGTGTACTTTCATAGGTTGATACAGAAAAAAAAGTATAAGAATCTGTACTTTAAGATATTACCATTAAGTTAGCACAAGTAACACTAGTAATTTAATTTACTCTCTTTCCATATCCACGTCACCGACTACACGATTTGACGTCACCACCCACGCGACGAGATTGGGTTTCAGTAACAACACCAAGATAACATTCTCTTACACTCGTACACTCTACAAATCTATTTATATTGTAGTTACAAGTACATTAATCACGTGATTAAAGCTTTATCTTCACATACACGAGTTCAATAACGATGCGTCGTTGTTACAGGATTATGTTAGATATAAAAACAGCATGTCACTGTTAAATTTCCTGATCGTTATCAAATGGCCAGCTGGAAATAATAGTGGATTTTCTATTATTAATTAAAATTCTTGTACGTTCTAGAAGTAATTATTAATTAATTATTAATAAAAATTTTTTTTTGGTAACGTATTCAAAGAATTTATCTACTCGTTACAAAATATTAAGTTTGTTTTGACATTATCCGATAAATAATGTCAAAGCAAACGTAATCGCCGACTTACACATTATTGCGATTATTTCGAATTATATCACTTTGGACATATTGTACACATTGTTTTGATTTTCATATATAAGTACAACAGTACAAGTACGAAATTTTTTTGTCTAATAATTCTCGTGCTGACTGGAAACAATGAAACGAGAATATGCTCCAATATTATGTTAATAGTACTTACTAGCTGTTGCTCCCGGCGGTACCCGGGTTAAAATAGTAAAAAAAAAACAGTATAAGAAAATAACTAAAATTGAGCCTAAGCCCTTCGCTTCATAAGAAATATATTAAATAAACCCGATAATATCGGTCCAGTGATTTGAGGATCTACACATAGAACAAAAACAAGTTTTATAAATTGTAGTACAGATTAAAGTTCTTTTACACTCAAGCAAAAAGCAAGTTGCAACTCTCTAACTGAGTAATCTTAAAAGTCTGTGCAAGCATGTTTACAATAGTCGAATGTCTAGCTAAAATCTATCTGTATAAGGTTCCGTGAATGGGTCTTAGGCAATAAGAGTTTGGGTATTAAAGCTTCTAAAACTGGCAGAAAACGAAGTCAAGATTTTGTTAAAAAAAAAAATTACAAATGTTTTTTACGCAAATAATCAATACGACAGATAGTGGGCGGTGAGGTATCAAGCGAAGATAAACTTTTGAACTGTAGATACATAGTTGAAGTTATTGTAAGCAGAGAATCATTGAGGCAATATCATCAATGACGAGTTACTGAGCTAAGCGATACTATAAGTCTACTTAATGGTTAATACAAATAAATTAAATATGAAGGTTAAGTTAACCATTCAGTGTGGAAATGTAGCCAGCATTCTTGGTGCTATGCCGGGAGGATTCCTTTTATTATCTATTAGATTGTGTCAATCGAGCTAACAGTGTTGTTAAGTGGATACTGCAGCCCGCGGACACCTGCAATCGTAGAAGGTTACGGACGCGTTGTCACCAAGAAGGGATGCCTCACAGTTTGTAATTTTCATATGCTCTCTACACCTTTCAAAACTGAATACAAAAGTGGTTTCACTGCAGGTTGAGGGCAGAAAAAGAGAAGAGGGTGGTGCGGCAACTTGGGCCGGTGCTCCAATGCGCCGCCTCGAACGGGGTAGTACCACGGTCTTGGAGAATACCGGCGTGAAAAAGAGGCACCATGTGCATCTGCGTTTCGTTCGGTGAGTGCGTTAACCGGAAGCCCACACTCCCCACTTCACTTTCCCTCCCATATCTCCAAATATCCTTAAAGGCCGACAACGCACCTGCAGTGCCTCTAGTGTTGCAGAAGTACAAGTGCGTCGCCAATTGCTTACTGTTGTGGTGAGCTGCTAGCTCGTTTGCCCCCTTATTCATTAAAAAAAAACAGGCTGTTCCTTGGTAGAGAAGAAGTCAACCACCACCACATTGAAAGAGGGCTTCATGGTAATTTTATTATATATAAAATTGTAAATAAAATATAAAAAACAGCAGAAAGCCACGTAAAAATATAAATATTTATAATATGTGTATATGTGTTATAAAATTGTAGATAAAATATATTTACGTATCTGTTGAAACAAAACACACCTATTACATTCTGGGCTCGACCAGTATGGCAGATGACTCTCTCCGTCTAGTTTTTCTATTACGTTCATTTTGTCCTTTTCAATTTCTCCCGTATTGATAGTCAGACGTTCAGACACCGTACCGTTTTTCTGTAAAAGGTTTGAAACTGTTTTATAAATAAGGTTAGATACGTATGATTGTTTTTAAAAGGATCTTAAAAGGGACAACTCCACCACATTGAGTTATTTAAATGTAATGAAATGTTAAATAAAAAAAAATGTTATCATATTTGTGCTACAGCCCAGTGATCTGTCTCCGAATCAGGAGACTCGAGTTCGTTTCTCGATGTGGGAGGCACGTAGCAATGTGTTTTTGGTAACTTTAGTACGACCAGGATCACCACCTATTACGTTGTTTCAAATAAGCTCTGGTAAAAAGTAGGTTAATATTACTAAAATGTCTAAGACCAATTACGATAATACGGTTCTTAGAACTACAAGATATATACGACGTGACAACATTAAATTGAACCTCGCATTTTACATGGAATTTCAGGCCATACATCATATGTTAATAACATAAGTACAGTGATTTAGTTACAGAATATTTTTTAGTTTGTTTTATTTTGATTCGACAGCCTATGAATTATTAACACAAATATACCATATATGTATATATTCATAGGCAGACAAGACCCAGGAAGCAAACCTTATCCACCGTCTGCGCCGGTGGTCGCTGCTTGCGTTTCTACTCACCGTCACACGCGCCGACAAAGAAATATTGCGATTTTGCCGTAGTTTAGTTCCAAGCCTACTCTTCTTGAACAGTACTTGCGTTTCATTTGTATTATTAGGCTATTTGTAAGATTTTTTTTTTAATTTAAAACAGAAAGTATTCTCACTATTTCTACATAATTATAAGCACCAGTGTCAATTGAATGTTAATAGGGTCGCATCCAATCTGTAGCAGTCGCATCAAATCAATCCAATGTGTAAATGCCCGACGTATTTACAGGCTGGTACTGTTACTTTTTTAATTTAAAAAGATCAATGGTTCGCTGGAATTGCGACTCAAGTTAATACTGTTATCGGGAAAAAAATCCTTGAGGCCAATCTATTTACGACTAACGAGTTGGGATCAAGAAAGACATCTCATTATCTTAATACATACTTACTGTAACTAATAGGCCGAATTTTTTGAACTTAAGTTTTCCTTGCAGACTCAAAATTGGTTTTGCAGTATCGATGATGCTGTCATCATAGCCCCATAGGAACCTGGCGGAGGATATCAGTGAATGTTTTTGGTACCAGCATCATATAATATTTCAGACACGAAGTTCACCAACGCGCTATAGTGAAGGGCCGTGTACTTTTACCTTTTTTTTTCTGGCTTTACTATTCAATATTTTGAAGTACATGGGTCAGTATTAGTACACAAATAGAAAAAAGGAATCAAATTTATTACAACTTGTTATAGAGTGTGGCGATTATGGCAAATACCCATAGCTCATAGACACAATTTTGTAAAGCTGTATTTATTAAATCTATTTATCCTTGATTATAGTTAAGTTAGTTTTCATTTTATTATTGTTACTGATATTTCTTAAGCTATGTAAAATATAGTTGAAAATAACTTTCCCCGTATTTATACGAATGTCCGTACATCACTCGACTCACAGACCCACTGAAAACCAGCGCTGTAGTCTCAACTGCAGCATTAAGCTGAGTGTGGTCTGTTTGCCCCATGCGCCACGCAACGCGTCTAGAGGAGGCAAAGTTAAACATTGTTTGTGTAAATAACTGTTTGATTAAATGTGTTGCAATGTTTGTTTTGTTATCAAGTGGCGTATTTGTGCAATAAATGTTTCTTTCTTTCTTTCTTTCTTTCAATTCCACTTTATGGGAGGCTATTTCCTGCAGTAGACTATTTACAGGTTGTAAGGCATAAAAGAACGTCAATTGTTTTACTATTAAATGACACATTAAGGTCAGGGATAGGGATATGTGTCTGCAACGATTACACTAAGTGGTTTGCGCATCAATCAGTGGTTCTTAAAAGTGATTAGTGAGAGTAGAGGGAAGTGACTTGTTTACGGAAGAAACGAAATTAATTTATATATATTACATTATTTTTTAATTAGTTATTACGAATAAAGGATACTAAAGAAGAAGAGTTTTGGATAATTCACCAATAATGTCTGAGAAATGTATAATGTTGAAATGTCGGTATGGCCTTTAGGCATTTGTGTATTATGTCCCTATTGATTAACAGAAATAACTCCATTTATTTATTTAAAAAGTTACTTTTTCACATTTAGTTGTTCAGTTACAGCAAGTTATCTGTTCATTACCTGTGTACTGGTAACTTCACGAAGGCATTCGGGTGATTAGCCCAATTCAGCGCAGAGTTGAGGGAGAACTGTCCAAAAGCGTTGAGATTCACATCCCTAACTTTTGATACGACGCCCTGTGAACAATAATTGAATGTGAGATATTTATACTCTTTGGCCTACGAGCCGTCTATATAGCCGATATCTTACCTCTCACTTGTATCTACCGCCAATGAGCAGTACAACCACTGTTCTCTTTCCGGTCATTAGTTCGCAATTCACGTATAAATAATTCCATAAATTAATAAATAAATTCTTATGGCCTACCCAGGAGCGGATTTAGGTGTTGTCCAGCAAATATTTTAGGTAAATAAAATTTATTAATTAAAGGTGTTAATTCTAAAAGATCTTCTAAGACCGTGGTGATATAATTTGTACACTCCAAATACAATGGGTCGTGTTACATTTTGTTTAGTTGATTTGAAAGCGGGCGTCTGAAAATCTCCGGGATCAGATCCGCCGACGTGGCAGGCCAGGTGTAGTCATGTTTTATCATCCAGAGAGGCGAAAAGTAGTCGCTCCGTCTATAATATCTGTTATATGAGCACTAACGCCTGTCACATACTGGTAGGGAAAACGCAGTTTCTGCAACCCACTTTTCGCCGTTCCGGAAGAACTAACTCAGCTCCTAGAAATTGTTAAGACATTTTCAAGATTTTTCACTAACTATTCACTCATACGACACACACGCACGGGAAGAAAGGGGCTGACAGACTTCTGCCGTTACAGTTACGTTACTTACGTTAGGTACGCCTCAGGCATAAATATTCTAAACTATATACCGTATTTATCGAGCTAAATGATTAAAGGAACGAAATAACTATTTAAGATTTTTCAACAATATTTATATTGTTTCATTAAATTTTAGTTCATTAAATTTATTCATGCGTTTACAATTATTTCACAATCCTTCTTTTATATTTTTATAGCATGATAAGTCAATGATATTATTAACCAGGTTTCAAGAGCACCTTTATATACGAAACTGAGTTATTGCAGAAGTAAATTGATAATTGATTATAAATGAAGTTTTGTTTATAAACTATTCAGTCTTTGAAACTTCGTTATGTTTATTTTTAAAATTAAAATGTAATTATTATCTACAATTGCTTTTTTTACTTCTGCCTATGCTTACAAAGTAGCTATTCAACCATTGACACTTCCCCATCCTGAGTGAATGAGTGGACCCAACCATTGTCACTTCCCCTTTTCCAAACATCCTTAAAGACAAGCAACGCACCTGCAGCTCCTCTGGTGTTGCAGATATACGTAGGTGTCGTTAATCACTCACCATCAGGTTGCCCTGGGTGGTTAGTGTGATCAGTGTGGGCAAATCTCCTGTTATATGCATACCAGCTTTAAACAGTATCCTCGGAATGGCTTATCACCTATTTCTTTCTTAACATTTAGCCTAACTGTCACGCCAACAAAATTCACTTGACATTCCAACCATGGAAGGAATGCTCACCACGTTAGACAGGCGGGTTGGTGAGTGGACGGGCACTACCTTTGCACTAGAGTTGCTGCTCCTCATCACTAGGCAGAGGCGGATCGATTTTCCACCATCAGTTGATCGCCGAAACCTGGTTCGTTATTCAACAGGGTGTACCGCTAGCAGGTGAAGCTAACATTTGGAGAAAACGGTAGAGTATATTCGGTATATTCGGTCTTACACAATTTGTCTGAGTGTGTCATATTAATTATGGAGTGCGGTGCTTTCTCCTTAAACTTTATATTGCTTGTTATGTTGACGTATACGTAAGGTTCCATGTTTTAGCATTTTTTGCGATTATTGTCTTGTTGTGACAAAATGTTTTAAATATTATTATATTTGTGGTCTGTTGTTATACTTACGAGCAAAGGTAGGTTCGGCACAAAGACCTGGTCAAAGTGAGCGCCACCTGAGACATCAGGTAAATACTTGAATTGGTTCTTTTCTTGGAAACTTAGTCGATCTCCGTCAAACTTAATGTTCACGCGTTCCAATTCCTGTCTGCAGAAGTAAGTGTTTGTTAAAATAATAAAACTTTAATCTTTAATACTATTAATTAAGGTGTAGTTTTGTGGTTAAAGAATAGAGTGAATTAAAAAAAACCGTATATGTGTAACACGCTATTTTCTGAAGCGAGGCTCTATTATATTAAAGTTCATAATCTATGGCTCTATCTAATAGAATCTATCGTAAATGATAAAAATGTAAAACTATGTTTGTTTTCCAGTAACATTAATAGTATTTGAACAATCACAAATTAAGATTCCCTTGGTCACTGAATAGTGATAGGATAGCTATACCAGGACGGATGAAAAGTTTTGCGCGAGTTACAAGGCAAAACTGAGGCAGGATTTGAAGAAATCAATCACCCGCCCTACGATGGAAACCTGGCGCCTAGCGATTATTTCCTTATGGAATTTGAAAAAGGATCTCCGAGGAGGACGGATAATTTCTAGTGACGAAGAAATGAAGGAGGCCGTAAACGAACATTTCGAGGGTAAAGACGGTGAATATTTTTTGACCGGACCCTAAGAGCCCTTTTTAATAAATGTAAGAAGTGTATTGAAGTTGAGGGTGATTGCATTGAAAAATATATTTTTTCAGCATTTTTAATACCTTGGGCTCAAAACTTTTCAGCCGCCCGTTCTTACACCCATAACTCGATTAGAAACATTCATATTCCGCCGCTTTGCTCTTCTCAAGAGCATCGTTTATTCATTTCTTAAATTAATAAAATCTTGGATATATATCGGATGCAAATAGAATAGCTAATGGGCGAACGATCTGTATTCGAACTTTATGATTTGGTGTTGTTTTATGAGTTAGAGTGTGCAGCTATAGAGAAACTGATGCCTATGTCCTCTTGACAAATTCTGTTAATATGAAAACTAACAAGAATGCTGCTGAAGTAATAGCATTAACTTTCTAAGAATTGTTGCTACTAAACCAAAACAGAAACACATAATTTGATATCTAACAACAGTAAATAGTAGAATGCTCGAAAGGAATGTGCTCTTTTGTATTCCGGTTTCAATAATCACAATAAATTAGGAGAGCGATCAACAGATATCTTCACTGTTACTACGTAACAGCACACTGTTGTTACGTAGCATCTCAATGTTGTTACGTAGCATCTCTCTGCTGTTACGTAGCATCCCACTATTGTTACGTAGCACCTCACTCTTGTTACATAACATCTCACTGTTGTTACGTATGACGACTGCCTACGAAAATATTTATAGCGGTTGTAAACGATGCAATTTGGCTGGTTTCATTATAATAACACGAGGCGCGAAATTGCTTTCTTATCTTCGAGTATATTGTTGTGTACGGCAATACATATCCGCGCTTAACAAATGTTTGTGGCTTGTAATTGACCTTCGACTTTGAACCAATATTAGTGCAAAAGAGGTTTTTGAATAACGAAATCAATATGGTCATAGAAACAAGAATAATGCACATATGATTCACATATTCTCATTTTCTACGATTATTAGTCCGAATCATCTACATCTGTAATTAGCTGTCGTACCCTGGATAGTTACAGAGAATTATGCCTCAAAATTTTCATAGCGCGCAGGGCCAACAATGGAACAAATACAGGGTAAACATTGACTACTAGATATTCTAGATGCCTGCGATTCTGCTTTGAAAGGCGAGTGGGGATTCAAATCTCGCTATGAGCAAAATTGTGAATTATGTGGATGTTTACTCAATATTTGATGATTTATTTATGTATGAAAATATCTCATTATCTGGCGCCTAAGGTACATAAGATCCTAGTTTAAAACTGGATGACGCTAGTAAGTGTTTCATATTACATTATTATTATAATCACATCTACAAGACAAAAGCAAATAGGCATATTCCGGGCTCACCAGCTCATCACATTGGAACTCATCACCGTATTAACACACGTTGCGATCGTGTTCCATCGTTGGCATATGCGCGAAAATATGTCTTTGCGAAAGGGCTAATCCGATTCATTTTACTTTCGTGACATTTATTGACGTAATTTGGTATGTATAACGAGATTTTACTAAATAACAAACATTAACACCAATATACTCGTATGTACGAGCAAAGTGCAAGTTTGATAACCTCGTCACTATCCGGAGTGCTTTACTTCTGTAGTAGATAGTTTATCGATCCCATCCTTCTTTCTCTGGTAGATAATTGCAATGAGAACAAAAGCGTCAACCTTCCTTTCGTAACAATTATCATCCAATTGAGACGTATAATTTAATATTAAAGGGCTGCTTCTGGTAATTCCAAGGTACATTAGCTTCTTTCCTCTTCCACTAGTTGATGACGCCCTTCTGGCTGACTACGACCATGCCTACTTCTGTTTACCAGTAGATGTTACCTCGAAATCTTTCAGAGGTCATGACCGTCAGGCCTTACAAATCTATCCACACCAACATATTTTTATATTTCAGAACTTTTTGTTTTCCAACATACATAAATAGACTCACATGGAATGAGATCGGCGCGTGGGTTTCCTTACTCCGTAACATGCGGTTAACCCTCCCCTAATATTGTGCATATTCAGTTCAGTTGTACTCGTCGTCCAATAATCGAAGAAAATCCTTAACAATTTTTACTTTGCATTGGTCACTTACGATCAACATATCTGATATGCCAAGGGTAACTAATCCGCCTACTATATGTAAGTATACACGCCTGACAACCATAGGGGTAGGCAGCGATTAAAGATTTCCTGGAAAAGGGCCTCTGCAAAATAGTAGGCTGCTATTCGCTTCTTAGATAGAACATGACAGATGGCGACCTTCGGGTTTGTAGTTGGAGTTCAAAGGACGAGGCAGATTCTTACACCGCTATCATAAGGCAAAAATGTACATCAGTGTCGGTGAAACAATATGAAACATGACACTTGATTTTCAGCACACAAAACACAGCAGAGATATGTTGTAATTCTGTAAGAGCGTGATCCTTACCAGCCGAGCAGCCCCATCCATATTATCTAGTTTCATCATCTACTTCGTCTAACTTACTTAAAATGGCGTCTTAAAAATAAATATGTCGTTTTTGGCTCGGCTCCATTTCATCTATTGTTAGAAAATATTTTAATGTTAAAAATGTCACAGTCTAGTGCGAAAATTATTCATTTTTACTTACGAGTATACATAAGGACCTACTTCCTCCACATGCAAGCGCTTTTCGTGACCATCTTTAACCCGTTCCCAATTAGTGTAGTTGAAGAGGTACACCTTCATCAGCGGTTGCACCGCCGGCCTCTTCCACATGTTGAAAGCGAGGCTGTTGTTTCTTATCACCATGCTCTGGGAAAAAATTACTTAATCAGTTAAATAATTCTTGACGTGTTAAAACAAAAGAAATTTCAAGTGTGTCCTGAAGGATACAGAGAAATGATAATGTAGGCTGATTTCAGTGATTAATTCCGCAGTCAGTTTTTCATGACTTCGCTTTAAATTTCAACACTTGAATTGGTTTATGAGCGCTGAATTTTTCTCGCCATTGGTGACAAAGTTAAACATGCTAAGGATACAGCATATTTGAGAAATAGGGAAAAAAATATTTGAGAACACGTAAAGTCCGCCATTCCTGCCTTGTGTGTGTGTGTGCCTTGAGTGGCAGAGGTGTGGCGGATTTTTTTTTATTTAGTCTCACATAAGGTTACGTGGCCTTATTTTGAAAAATAAAATTTTTTATAATTTTAAATAGCACCTTAAAAAACATGTTCTGATAAAAAATCAAAATAGTACATTCTCCTGCTTAAGGTACAAATCTAAACTAGAAAAATAAGGGCATATTTATTTTAGACAATCATTCGCAGGCGGCGGCCTCGCCCCCGTGGACAATATTCCTTGAATAAAATTAAATTTTAATTCGGTAGCCCATGTCGTTCAAAATCAGCATTCCGTATCATCCAAACAAACAAACTTTCACATTGATAATATTATATTTATGAGTATAAGTGTGATATCTCATTGCCCCGCTAGCGAAGGATCAGACGCCGGGGCCTATTTCTTGCGGGGCGTGTCGAATTATTCTACATGTTTGTAATATATGGTAGACAGCAATTTTGGCGTATCATTTTGTCTTTATTTGGGATAAAAACAAGTAGGAGCATTTATTAGGAGTAATAATGAATAATAGAAATTTAAATATTTATGATATGCATTATATTATATCGATTCATGTATGTGTCCATGTGCAATTCATGTATGTAAACTGCCTCCGAGACACAGGAGAAATTCCTACAGCGGAAGGTAACGTTTTTTTTTTAAAAAAAGAAAAAAGATTAATTGATTAAAAATACTACTCACAGATAGTATGGCATCGTTGATTGTATTTGTGAAGCAGAAAAAGACTGTCCCGATGAGGCTTACTGCGAATATAGCAGAGAGAAGAATCAGCACTGTAACAAAACAAAACATTTAACTAACTATTCGGGATCATCAAAAAAATCTGCCCACGATTCGTTTACTCTGCTATAACTGACTAATTTGGAGAGCTATATTGAACAATCTGGTTCTCTGTAAAATAATATCGTTTGATTGAACATTATTGATTTTTGTCAATGCTTAGCATTACCCTCTTCGTAGCTTACCGACTTTCTGTACTTTGTGTTAAAAATATTATTTCATCATCTAAGACACCTTTTACCCTTCTCGATAATTTAGGTCTGTCCCATTTGGCTGGAATGAAATTTCCCTTGGTTTCCTTCTATTTACTGTAGCCGAGTGCTTGCCTTTTTGCCTCCGAGTTGCGTTCTCGAGGGGGTTTTATTCAGCGCAATCGCGATCTAACACAAACTTACTCACGTAAAATAGTACCAATCGTGAAAGCCCTCTCATGACAAGGATGCACGGTGCCTGGCTGAAGCAGCCTGGCTACTTAATTTGCAGTGGCGGGGCTGGGAAGTGAGGACGTACGAGAAAGGAGGGTCAGTTCACAACGCCGGTGCAGTTATCGCTTTTCTAGTGCCGATGGCCCCCGGTTCGTTGACCACATAGAGATGGAGGGCGTGTAGAAAAGAGAAATAATGTAGTACTAGCAAGGAGTATGCTTGAGAGTTCTTCGAGAGCTTGCGGCGAAGGCGAAGGAACGACGTGGTGTTATAGTCGATGCATGTTTTCTCCGGGATATTTCAAAGTACTTTATATATATTTAAAAAATATTTTTTATTATACTTAGTACAAGGTCAAGATATAAGATTTGCTGCGTCGCAAAATTGTTTTAACAGTGTGGATAATGTAAGCTGATAACATGATCATACGATGTTGTTTATTAAATTTATTTAAAATTATAAGAAAATATCATACAATATAAAGTTTCATAAAATATCAGAAATACAATAATAAAGAACAGCTGTGTCTGTTTGTGATTGTTTTAATTTATCCTTTTAAGTAGCTGCTTATTTTGAGTAGGTAGATGACAGATGTAGAAATTTAGATATTTCCATTAACAGCTCTAAAAAATTAGATTTATTTCATTATTTCGTTGTAAACTATAATAAATTAAGGTTACCTTATCTACGTACACTTGAATTAGAAACTAGATCACGTCATTTTTTTTCTAATCAAGAAGATTAATCAACGTTACTTTGTGATTCGTATTAGTGATTAAACAATAGAACTTAATTCAATTAAAATTTGGGGGATAAGCGATCATACATTGAACCTGGTGGTTTGGAGTCTATGAACCTCCCATACATTATATAGACATATCGATACAGTGAGTTGTCGCCACTAAGGACTACGATGAAGGTAATTAGGTTATCGTCAATCACCAAACGAAACTGCGTTAAGATGGTGTCCTTTGAGTGTATTTTGGTCGAGCCTTGCCATTTACTAGTAAGTATTTAATAATGGTTGTAAAGTGGTTAATAATAATTATTGGAGAAATGTCTCGGGGTAAACTAATTAGCGCGTGTCATGATTGCCTTTGGTTAGATCGGTCGTTACCTTAAGTAATTAATTACTTTGAACATCGAGTTGTAAAGGTAAGCCAACCATCAAAATGATGTTCAGATAACGTACGTCATCATAAGATTGAATAATATTTACAATTGGTGTAAATATATAAATAAAGAACGAGGAACGGTAGATGATGTTTACTGAATTTATGGCACGATCACGATCTTTCATAATACCTCGCACCAAGGAGATTTATGGATGAAAGATCAAAAACGTTTTAATTTTTTTAAATGTCTTGCATTCTTGGCAAATTATATTCTATGCAAGAATTTAATTATCATTGAGATCGGGTCCGATTTGTTAATCAATTGTTGGAGCACGTGCCTAGAATGACCATTTTTAGAATTGATACTTTTGCACATAGCATTTATTTCTTATTGTTATAAGTATAAGCGTATTAAGCGTTTGGCTGCGACGCTGCGGGTTTCGGTTTGACACTCGCCCGGGTAACTACTTGTAGGCTATACTAATACTCATTCCGTGCGAGTGTCGAACCCGGGAATGAGTTATTGAATGGCTTACAAATAGTTATTCCGAATAAAGGTGTTCGTCCATACGCAGTATATGTATATAAAACACCTCCACGATACGGGAGAAATTCTTTTAGATATTTGTAACTTTTTCTTCTTTAAATAATATTCCTCGATCACAAACTTTCTAAATTTTTAAAGCTATTTTCCCGTAAGTTAAGAAATAATCCTTTTGGGGAGGTCTGTTAGTAACCCTCTTATAGCAAAGTAAAGTTAGTAGATAATATTAAAAGTAGCAGCTTGTAAATTTCTATATATAAATGTAAGGGTTTGGAAGTGGGAAGGTTTCACCACGCTACTCCAATGCAACTCGTTTGCAGCGGACTACACATGTACATGGAACGTATTTTTAAAATATGTCACAAATGCAGGTTTTGTCAAGATCTATTGTTTTACCGCCGTAAATTGAGTAAAAACATAAGTTACAATATTCCTACAAGATGCAGGTTCTACAAGCTACCAGCTTGATTGTCAATCTCCTCTCTTTTACATAGAGCAGAGTAAAAGATCTGTAATCACCACCACCACCAAAGAACGCTTAACTAATGAGAAACATTAACGCTCTAGAAAGTTTGTAGTCTGTGATCAGATCATATTCTAGATCGCCCCAACCATCAGATTTAATAGAGCATCTAAATATAAAAAACCACCAAAAACCTGAATATATAAGAAAAAGCTGAAGTACCCCGAGTTAATTATGACGTCTGGATGTCTAATACCTTAGTCCCCTCGTGATCACGGGTGCTGTAAAGCGCTCGAAACGTCGGGAACATAATAACTAAAATTAAATGCGATAAAATCAGTAAATAATACTTTCATTTCACCATCTTATTTGCTTCATCTATGGTTCTATGGTGATCGTTACAGACAATGCATCTAATCTTTCTTCTGATCTTATTGCGTTAATATTACATTTATTAAGGAGAAGTCGGGTATCTGTGTATGCATTAATAGTTCTTTATCAGCCTGTACAAGTTCACTGCTGGACATAGGTCTTTCCATGAAAGTACCAACTAAAACTGTCATGATAGATATAGAATATTTGCCTATACGAGTACAAGAGAGGCCTTTGAGCCCGGTGCCGGTACACTCGCACTGGTTTGTGGAATTTGCTTTCGGTGTTTTCCGTCATCAGTCGGTTGCCAACGCCTCGTCCGGTAGTTCAGCAGGGATACCGCGTGCAGGTTGCAGAAAATTTATGGTATATTTCACTACAAATCCTGCTACACCGTACTATTAGAGATGGCACCATAATGTACCCTTCGTAGTTTTGCAGTTTCCCATGTACTAGCTAGGCTAGATAGAACGTGATCCCAAGAGATTATTAACAACTAATACAATATAATATTGTAAAAATTATAAAATATCGTACTTAATACAATACCTTTTTGGAATAATGTGGAATTTGAAATTACAAGGTTACTTAAAATTTGTCGCCTCGGTGACGCAGTGGCTAACGCTATTTGTCGCGGGTTCGATTCCTGCACGGGAAAACTATTTGTATGGACAGCAAATAGTTTTATAAATAGACAAAAAAGCTGTAAGCTTTTTCGACAAGTTAGTGTCAATTTATATTTGGTCGTTAAATCGATTAAAATGAGTGAGATATTCATCACACAATCAATGGTACGAGTACATAAAGTTGACAAAGGTCATAGTATTTATCGTTAGTTACTTTAACATACATATATAACTGCAATCTAAATGTATCTATGCTAACAATATGTCCAAATACATTCATTACGATGTAAGCGTCCTTCCCCTTGCAATATTGAAGCTGCTAACTAGCTACTTTGAGATTTTGCAATAAATTTAATTTACATATATAAGATATGTTTTCAAAGATGCATACAATTTTTTTTTAAGTAACGCACGTAAACAAACCTCGTATTAATTATATGATCTACCTACAATTTGTAAAGTTGCAGTAATTTATAATACAGCCAATCGCTAATTATTTATATCTATTCCGTCTACTTTGTTTATATTATATTTTTCAGAGGAAGTTTATTAACCTCTTCTTAAACATTTTTTTGTTATACTTGCGAGCCTAAATTTAGTATAATAAAGCCTAAATACTAAATTAATTGTAGTCCTTCAAGTCATAAAACCATGTACGAGTACAAGCACTACATTTATAATGTGTCATGACTTGCATTTGCAATTGACCGTATCCAAGGACTAAGTGAAACGGACGCTTGTACATTAAATTGGGAATCAAAGATAATTCATACTGTGCCTTTTTAAACACAAGAGAAGAATGTTTTTGAGTTTCTGTCTAATTTCTTATATATATTTATATTAAATGTTTATTTAGTATACAGGCAATATCTTTAAATAGTATAAAACAAAGTCGCAATCCGCTTATGACTAATAAACTTCGAAGTGGATTTCAATCATCATTTTGAATATTTCTTGAGAAAGGTTATAATATATATAACAAACTCACATTTAGTATATGCTGTGTTGATCAAAAAGTTTTTAGTAATGCCATGAATCTTCCGGAAATGTATTTCTAAATTGTATTTATTGCTCATCGTAATTACCTTCAAACCTAATACACCTTGAATAACGTTTCGAATGTTGCTCAATTCACTTGGAAAAAAGTTTGATCTCGAGAATAGAAGTCATAAATAATCATTCTGCCTTTATTGTTAAGGAACCACAGTCAGTGAAGGGCTTTACTTCTCTCACTGCTACAGATACTCAGCCTAAGTACACAATTTGAGCATCAGTGATAGACCAGATAACAAATCAACTTCCACTTACTAGAACCGATGTCACGATTATGCATCATCTGAATAATTTTTCGTTCGCCGACGGCTCTGTGGGCTGTTCTGAATGACGTTGATATGATTTTAGAAGTCAACTTAATTGCACAAGTATTATTACATCATCGTTCTGTGCCGTTAGAGACGGTTGTGGCCGTGCGGTATAGGCGTAAGAATGTATCACCTCCTTTCTTCCCGCGGCTTTCGTATGAGACAAGTAAGGGAAAGATCTTAAAATCGCAATGGTCGACCGACAGATAGTGGTAGTATTATCTTATAATATCTTGAAAAATATCAGACCTAACATTAGCAGAACATGACTGGCAGCAGCGTCTGAGGTGCGAGGCGTCTAGTACTGCGATCGCCTATCCGCTTGGCAATTATGTCAAATCCTTCTCATGAGTAAGGCCTGCATTGGACTATTTACAGGTTGTTAAGTAAAGACGGTTTTGGGATATCGTATTAAGAGATGCTCGATAAACATAATCCTCTTCACTGGACTTTCCGTACTTGTCTTCTTCTTCTCTAAATTGTCTGGACATGGAAGAAATACAGGTGGTTACTGTCAGTAATGAAGATGAGCAGACGTTTGTTGGGTCTTGAGCGCAAATTTAGCTTAGGTTTAATATTGAGTAATATAAGAGTGAGGTTAGTATTATCTTATAATATTTAGGATTTATATGCGAAGGTCATCAAGGTGTTTGCATAACGATTATATCGCCAGTTAACAACATGACTACTGATTCTGTTAGTAGCTCAGATAAAACTACAGACAGACCTCTGCTACCTATTATTTAATTTGACCCTAACAGATTCTCTAAAAATTCGAGGGTTATTTGTTTTATACGTAATAAGTTATCAAGAAATTACCGCACGTAGATATTGTAGCTTCTGATTTGAACGCTGCTGAGTCATAGATAATGCATTATATTCAACGTGTTAATTTTGTAAAGGATATCAAGTTTTAAACTTTAATCAATGTGCTTAAAATTCATTGAACTAACTTTTTCTTAATAATTATTCGCGTTGAAGATCGCCTTTCACGTTCAGAGATGGATTTAACGCTCGACATCCAAACTTATTAAATATTATTACGGAAAAAATACTCATACTGGTCTAAGTTTGCTTATTATCTAATATAGTATCCAAGTTTCTTTGACAAAAAATTGGAGGTTCGCCGAGAGGCGTTTCCTTCCAAGCCCTCGAGTATCTCCGTCGATTAAAGGTGTACAGACCCTTATGTGTACTCCTTTGCTTAGGCGCAGTAAAAACTTACGCATTAGCCTCTTAAGTTGAGGACAATATGTTTTTTCTGTGCGTTGTTTTCTACCTTTTTTATTTGACCTTATTTTTCCGGGCTGCATTGGCATTATGTTTTAAAAAGCAAATTACTTTTTATTTAGACACATTGATCATTCGCATTTTTGTATTTTGAATTTTCTAAATCAATAATTTGCTTTCTGTCGCGATAAGGTACCCTGCCATACTTTATTTTATAATTATCCTGTAAGACAATATATCTCGGTATACCTCTCGCATCATGTTTTTTGTTAACGCTTCAGGCTAGCAGCTATTGTGATTTCTTTTATAGTTTTCGCTTCTTTTGACAGTGAAACCTTTCAAGGCCGAAGATTCCTTCGAAGCCATTCGGCTGTCTGTATGTAAAAAACTCAACATTGCCGCGAAAATTGTGTGTAACGAATCTCATCTTCATCGCGTTGGTGCTGGGGGTAACGTAAAGGGCCCCGGTATGGGGCTATCTTAGTAAGAGCAGAGTGAGTGAGTGAGTGACCGTTCCGTACGGAGATCTCGTGGCGCTGTTGGCGACCACTATGGGGTTTAGTCGTTGGGAGTGCGACATAACCCGGCTGTCCCCCAGGGGCTTATAATGGATGGCACTCAAATGAATGCGGAGGTCGGCAAAGAGAAACGATAAAACATAATTTTATTGATGTGGGTTTTGTTTACTGCAACACCTACTAATAATAACGTAATAGTAATAAATTAGATAGTGCTAAAGAAGCAACACATTGATGGTAAGTTTAGGCAGATGTCCAAATGTCACTTGTCGCGTTCCGGTGTGATAACTGATGAAGCCATTAAAAAATTTTGCTCAGTACAGTTAGAAGACAGAATTGGCTCTTACTGAGCTAGTGTTCTACCACCAAGGGCTTCATCACCACTCGACACCAGGACGACTAGTTTTGCCTGTAAAGAAAAGACCTGCACACTATATTGCTGAGGCTGAATTTACTCTGAATAATGTTTCCTGATCTTTTAACATGTCTTTCTAATCACATTATCGGAATTTGTCGCAAAATCTGACAGTTACTCACTATTGGTTTCTCATTCTCATCGCTTGCATAATACTGTAAACTTTTGAGAACGCCTCGAATTGGCATTTGCACATCACTTTTCATTGGATACCTTTGTCGACTTTTGCTAAGTTTTGGTACCCTTTTTGAAGGGTACTGCTAAAAAAAGGTAATTTGGGTATTCGAACAATGAGATCGGTCTAACGCAGCTTATTATAGCATGAATTTACTACGATCGTATCAGTGATGAGGTCCCGCCAGAATCGCACAGTCCATCAACTACCATTCGAATTGGGCTTGCCAAGGCCAATCCAGGCGGCCACTTCGAACCTGTCCCCGCTCCTCTGCCGGCCAAATAACCTTATGTAGGTTACTTCTTTTAACATATGAGGTGTTATTAGATTTATCTTAAATATGGAGTCTGCGAATAAACTTTATATCTTTCAAATTGAGGAGTCATATAACGTTGTCGAACGGATTATTACTTAGGTATTATATAATTACTTAGGTACTCGCTTCTACTAGATAATTAAAGTCACTGATATAACGGTTCGACAACTAACAAAGCGGCATACGCCTTTACTGACACAGGGATACATAATAAGTAAACAACGCCGTAATTAATATAATAATTTTAATCCACTATGAACCAGAGCGTATTTGAACCATCGTGACAGGTGGTAAGCCTGACGCCATCGTAATCGCCAGGCTAACGATAAAAATCGTAAATAAGTTATGAAAAACTCATTGGTACATTTTTTTGGCTTTCTCGTTGGATATTGAACTCGGGTCTTCAGATTCCCTTAACCACTCGGCTATCGTGACCACGAATAAAAAAATATGTATTGGTGTTAGTCGATTCTTTTGCCGAATGCATTCGATATAGGTTGAGGGTAGATAGCACAGGCATTGTTATTGTATTATACCATACACTTTAACAATTTAAATTTTCAGAAATATACCTATACATCAAACTGATTTTCGGGTTGATTGTAATGTAATTGATTGTAATTAATATACAAAATATAAAGTCACATCAAACTCAATAAAGAAATACACATCGCATTACGTTGATGAAATAAGCATCGCTTTATAAACATTGTTTATACTTACTGCAGTAGTATTTTTTCTCCGATTGCTGTCCCCAGCATAACACCGACCACTGTTTTTTCACACCAGAACAGTTAAAATGTGCGCGTCCGCATGCACAACCCTGAATATTTCCGAGAACCGTATCTTCTCGGATGAGAATCTTCCCTACGCCATTGTTAATAGGGGTTATAATTACAACTTTCTCTTCGCCGTTCTCCTTGGGCAACATTAGGGATGTCGAGATCATTTTTTCCAAATTTTGATGTTCCATTTTTAAATAATTTTCAAACTCATGTTATTTTGTATGACTACCCGAACGATTCCGAATGAACGACGCTCGACGTGTTCCCGCGCCACTGGCCAGTTGCCGACTGAACGTACCCTGTGGGTCAAACCCGCTTATCATTGACTTATTTTTTTCCAGCATATTGCTTTAAATGGGTTATCATTGTGTTACGATTTATGTATTTCGAGATATTTGTAATGTAAAGTTTTGCTTCAAGTTTTAAGAGATCCCTGAATAGTTTAACCTGCCAGTTACCCTAACCTGGGTTTCCATGCGTCGTCGCGTTGGCAAAACATCGTATACACACACGTAAAGTTTCATGAATGAACTATGTTATGAATGATTAAACGGCCGACGTGATGAAATTATGTAATAATACGTTTATGTTTCATGTTGATGTGAAAGTAATATTTTTGTACATTGCAATCAGTGGCCATAGGTATTTCCAAGAAATTATCAAAAAAAACTGGGACGCCTTGCACGGAAGGTTATCTCATAGAACCATGTGGGATGAGTTTCACAGCTGATGGGGAAGATCATTAAATGACTACGTCCACATACTTGATCTACGAAGGATCAAATATGTGGACAATCTCTTAAGAGTCGATGAAAATGAAATGAAAGGTACGTAGTGAGTCAAGAGTCGATGAAAAAAGACAGGCACTAACTTATCTGTTCTTTGTAACGGGAGCTCAAGAAATCCGTTCAGAAAAACGCTCATATGAGGCTTCAAAGACACTGAGCCACTTAAAATTCATGCAGAGGGAGTATTTTATTTAAATTTACTGCCGCATATCAATTTTCTGATTTCTGAATAAATGTAAAATTCAAAATAGCTTTGAGAGGGGCATTGTTATAAATGTTGAAATTGAAATAAACGAATATACTATAATTTTTTAAGACTCTTTAATACTAGCCTGTGATAAATACACCTTTGCTACACGCTTCCGAATCCGAGTCTGCTCTCATTTAAAAGTAGTAGTGATTTTATTTATTTAAATTGAATCTCTATTCAAATGAAAATTCATGCATATTCTGTCCACGAAAGTAAAAAACAAATTTCCTTCAACAAAAGTTGATTGGTTGAAGGCCATGTTCTTCGGACGTGTACGCGAATCACGAGTAGAAGTTGAAGTATGTAATAATCGTGGTAATAGGGGTCTATATTTAAAAGGTCGGAAAATCAGCTTAATATTTTAGCATCTAATCACTCTTTTCATGGCGGTCAATAGTTAAACAGCGGTGGCGTAATTCACTAATTCCGAGAAGCACTCTGAATCCTTAGTTAAGTCATACTACTAACTGCAGTGCAGATATGGTGTCTTTGCGCAAACGATGGTACCATTGTGCTCTGCATACCGTAGCTATGACAAACGCAGAAGAACAAATCGAAACCTTTGAAAGCTTAGTCCTAGAAGCAAAGTTTTGGGTCTATCTAGATTCTAGATTGCCATTAGCTCGATAAGGAGGAGAATAGGGTTTTCAGTTTTATGTACATTAGCATTTTATTTAGAGCAACGAAACTGATATAACTAGTTTTCAAGGTAGAAATTTACATAATGTTAATTCTATTTATATATACAAAGAGTATATAACACTACGTTTTTGAACAAAGTGCTATCCGCGAGAACCTACATATTTATATACACATATGTATATAATTTTGTTTATTACATTTGTCAATTACACAACAGAAATAAAATTTCTGTACTGATTTATTTTCAACGTGATAAAAACCTTAGCATGTGAATGTGAACAAATAGAAATCGTTTTCGGGTCATGGATAATGTCTGGATTCCCCTGTTGTTTAATACTGCAACCGAATCATTTTATTCTTGCATCGGGAACGTAGGTAAGTATCGGTGTTTGAGCGTTCCCTCTTGACATAATAATATATCCAGTGCAGAGCTCCAGACGCAGTTCAGCATCTGGTTGAAGCTAGATGCATTCGCTTCATTCGACTACCATCTAGGTTGTATTACTAAAGTATTGGAACTATTATTTCGCACCCTGGATTTGAATTTGATACTGTGTATTTGTAGAGGCGTATATATTATAATGCGTATATAACCTCACGTGTCATGACAATGGAATTTCTATTGTTTCAACACGTTCAGAAATGAACATGTCCGTGTTGTGTTTATTTTGTGTTATAGATATATAGGAAACATTGTCTCAAATCTGTCTTCCTACTCCTTAGGTGGAAGGTATCCTCCTCTTATTTATCAGTCTTCGTACAAAACAAGATGTTCCATGTAAGCGTTAACAAAAGCTAGGATGTCTGAAAGATGAGCCATTATTCCCTGCGCCAGGCAAGCAGGTTGGTTGCCATGGTTCGTCTCTGTTAGATTTGGGTTTAGCGTAGTATCAGTTGGATACCAGAGCTTTGTCCGTTATTCAAGGTCAGGTTGTATAGTGTGCAGGTGTAGTTGGCATTTGGAGGAAAAGTTAGCATGTTCCTCCTTACATCCTTTCGTTACACCTCGTTCAACGTATCTCAGAGTTAAATATCCAGACTAGGTGTAAGTAGTAGTGGTTAAGGTAGGTAATCCTAGTGTCCATTTGCAATAATTTATGCATGTTTCCATGTATCGTTTCCATGACAATGACATAGGAGAAATCCCTACAATGAGAGAACTTTTTTATAAATATAAATAAGTATGTCTCATAAGATGACATGTATTCCCTATAAATACGGCTGTAAAAAGGAGTTTATTCTCACGTATTGATTGTGTGCACTGATAATTTTTAGTAACAGATGACTGACTATCCATCCTGGTTTCTTCGGATAAGCAACAATATGGTGAATGATTCCTTCAAACGATGATGAAATAATTCTTTTACGACTAGACAATTTATTATAGAATTATAGTAACTTAAATTCTTTAAATATTATTTCAATAACACACAGTATTAAAACTCTTATTGAGTTTTAGACTACGGTCTAGTTAGCTTTTTTTTTTAAAGATATCTAACTGGTGACTGTTCTGTATTTAAAGCCATATTTTTTAAAGTTTATAATTAGTCGAATTAATTATTTATAGCAATATACTTTTACCATCGGTTTAAAATTCGTAAACTACGCCATCGCCTATGAATTTTACAGACAAGACCTTGATTTTATTTCTTACGCCAATTTTAGCTCTTTCATTGTCCTTTAGACTGATCGATCACCGTGATATTTGTTGATGATAGTGCAATACCTTTATTAGCATAGACACTTTATATTTGCCGAATTAATTTCAGTGCCGTAAGAACGGCCTGGTATAGCCATGAGTTCTGTTGCACATTAACATGCATATCTTTATTTTTAAGAAACGGAGTAACTAAATATTTGTGTTTTATGAAATATTGTGTAATTAAAAATATTTTTATTAAAAGTGGAAGTCACTTTGGCTTTGATACGGGCCTTTAATCTTTCTGGCTACGAATCTTTGAATTTGCGCAATGTCTCCATGGAGAATTTGGTCATTGCTACGTCTATAGAAATCGTGAGACGCGAAGTCGGAGTAACGTTTTGAGTAGGCCAAGTCCTGAGTACAATTTGAAGCCCTACGGGTTCAGAACTTAGCTGGACGAGGGCTAGTATTCAGCTCTTATGAAATTCGGATAATTGTATTATGATATTGTAATTAATATTTTTTCATAAATCATGGTAAAAATCTTTTTTAAAAGTTTCTTAGATAATAAACGCATTCCAAATTAGAATTAAAAAAAAAAGATAATTACTTTTTAAATCGTATCGTTATTTATATTATACCTAGTCCGGCCATAAATAAAGTTACAGTTTAAAAAGTAATATTTTTCTTTGGAATTTGAATCCCGGACCCCTGCTAATCAGCTATGACGCAAATCTGAGCTCATACAGTCATCGTTATATAGCTTTAGTTATAATCTAATTATCATGGTCTTGGTTTAAATATTTGTACGGTGGGTACCCCACTCTGATCATACCAGTGCGACTTTTCGATTTATGCTTACTTATTATACTTATCTAAGTAAACCGTTTCGAAACATTTGCTTTCACATTCATGAGACAGATCATCGTTTGTTATGCGAAATACTTTTTATGATAATTTTTTATGTTCATTTATCCTGTAGAGCACTAAATATTAACGTAGGTGTGTAATCTTGTTAAAAATTCTAATCAATTATCAAATTATATATATCAAATAATATTCTCCTTTATTGCCGAGTAGGATTCCCCATAATATTCGGTTAATATATGTTATATTCTTCTTACATCCAAATTTGCAGAACCCTAATCCCACAGATTGATGATGGGGAGCAGTATCGCTAGTGTCAGGGTACCGGCACTGTGCTCACCATCTACATCACGCTGGACAGCTTGATGAGTATGTGCAAATATTTTATAATGGCATTAGCTGGCACTTTCTTGGAGAGGCCTATGTGTCAGCAGTGTACTTGAATTATCTGGTGAAGAAGAAGAAGAAGAAACCAATTTAAAATAAACTTATAGAACAATCGAAAAACGTTTAGGCGATGATTCGACAGCAATCATGGCCTTAGGTTATGTCCACAATTCATAAATAATATATTACCTTAGCTTATGAATGTGGCTTTAAAATGTACCGGTTACTACGTCAATATTCCAAACAGTGTCTATTTACGATTTGATCTGGTCTTTAAATAGTAGTCTGGTCTTTTAATACCTACGAATTAGTACCACGTAATACCAATCGAACAATGCAAATACATTTAAGAGTGTGTTGTTGGTCGCAGGTCGTTGTTCTAGTTACGAAATTAAATGGAGTAATGAATCGGTAGACGGGACAAATTGTCTCTTCCTGCGACTGACTTTGGACGCGCATCTTGGACACGTTTACGGCCGCGTGGCTCGACGGTCAGCGAACTCGTTTAAAGACCACGACCATCACAGCACCAGTTACTTTGTTACCAAGTGCCAAGCAATAGTGTACATGTTTGACGTACAATTAACCGTTTTTATATGTCGGCAGGGAGAAATCATTAATCATGAATCTTTAGGGAGAATAGCGCAGGACATCACAGTTATTGTAGGTTGGCAAGTTTTTGAGCAACGACTTGGTCGCCTCCAACTGTACCGTGGACAAAACAAGCTTTTGTCCGCGGTTCTCTTTGAGTGAGCTCGTGTATATTGACATTGAGCTTTTTTGTATTTCAAGACTTTTCAAATGGGTCAAACTGTTTTGTGGTCAACCCCTAGCTCTTCACCTATGTTGTAACTCCTAATATGCCGATGTTGCTCCACTTCTTCAAAAATGACATAGACTTTATCCATAACAGGTCGACCAGAGCGATCTTTATCTTTGGCATCAAAATTTCCGGACTAAAAACACTTGACAATTTATTTTCGCTGCTTGTGTTTCCCTTTTTTGTAAATAAACTTCAAAATGTATCAAAAATCTTCGTTAGATATACTCATTTATGCGAACAGAAAACCAATGAAAAAATGGCGGGAAACCTATTAACTTTTTATTTTTCTGTTTTTAAAATGGCATCCATTTAATGGTATCAAAACCAGCCGGATACAAACAGTACAACCAAAGAGATTTTACTGCAACTGTTTACTTATATAATACGAAAAAACTTTTTCCCCAAATTCTAGTGCTCAACATAGGTTACTCCAAATAACAGGATTTGCTTTAATCCCTACCCGTGGTAGGCGGATTGGGGATCACTTTAAATGACATCTCGCAATTTCGACGCTATTGTCTGTCATAGATCTGAATAATTTAGGTCTAGTATATTTAAGATGGGTGCAAGGGGAAATGCACCGATATGCACGTGATTCACCCCACTAGCTAACAAAGATTGGGCTGGCGACAAATACCGAACACAAATGTCACTAATTAATATTGGGAAGCAGCAACACTAGTGCGACGGTACCAGCATTGCCTTCAGCAATCCGTTTGCCCTGCGTGGTGAGTATGTGCAAAACTTCCAAGAAACGTGAGTCGGCTTAAAACTGTAGTTAGCTATTGCTTTCTCGGAGAAGCTTGTGTTCAGCTATGGAATAAAATAGGTGATGTAGTATTAGTATATACTAGTATATTAGTACTACTATATACATAGATATTTAGCGCAGTGGTAATTGAAGGTGAGTAATAAATAATATTGTTATAAATAATTACAATTGGCCGTATATAACAAGTGTGGTGACGGCGTAAGAATCTGCCACACATTATCATCCCGTGGATGTCGTAAGAGGCGAGTATGAGAAAAACCTTGAAAATCTCCGGAGCAAACTAGGCAAGGAGGCTGGCCTTTCGTCACATTCTTTGTATTGGAGGCGAAAAGAGACAAACGAAAATTTGGTTTCTCTGCATACCCCTAAGGGTAACTGGCGTGAGTGTTTACATATATTTTATAACAATAAATATTAAACAAAAAGTTGTCGCGTGGATGCTTACAAGGTTTGCTGCAGTGTGAAACTTAATCAGAACCAACTTGACCTCAAAATGATAATTTTTCAAAATACAGCTTGTTTTATGCGTCGTTAATATATCTTATTGTAACAGTTGTATACGTCGTTTTAGAGCGTTTACATATCTTCTTATTCTTATTCTGTTAATAGTTCAATGCATTCGTAGGCCTCTCCCAATCAAAGTCAAAGTCAAACCTTTTTATTAACTTTAAGCTCGTTTAAACAATTCTAGTGCTATAGTTCCAAATATGATTCATAACCACAGATCATCAATTGTTTTAAAGTAAGACACATAAAGGGTTAAAGCTCTTATAAATGTATATTTTGAATTGTCATATTCGGCAAGCATGGCGACCGGGTGGACAATCGCAGTACCAGACGTCGGGCATCTAAGACGCTGCTACCCGAAGTCGGTCTGTGTATTTTCGATTAGTCATAGTTTGTAAATGGCTATACTGTCCTTCAGTCGACTGACCTACAGGAATGTTTGTGGAAAATACAAGCCGTAGCATTTGCTGCTGCTTGAATGCGCCGGCGCCGTCCGGGGTTGTACCACGGCTTCGCAGAATACCGGCATGGGGTGGAGGTATCTTGTGATTCTGCGTTTCGTTCGGTGAGTGGTAACCGGAAGCCCCCTCCCCCCTCCCTCCACCATCCACCTCCACATCATCCTACCCATCCCCCAAATAACCCGAAAAGCCGGCATGGCACCTGCAGCTCCTCTGATGTTGTAAAAAAAAACTTCCATAGAAAGAATTGGGCTGGACAGAGTTCCTTTCGCCGCTGCCACACAGATTTGGATATATTAAACAATTAATACCAGAAGATGTCACCATGTTTGTGTTAATGCATTTAGTATTTTTCAATAAAAAAAAACCGGAAAACCAGTTTTGTTTTATCCATCCAGCCTGTTTGTGTTAAGATACCGTAAAGATATAATAACTATAAACTCAGACGGTAAAATTGTCAAATTAGTATGTTTTATCGTGGGTCAACATGTCAATGATTGCGCGTTTATGTTGTAAGTCCATGAACAATTTTTATCTTGCAATGGAAACGACTCAAAGTTTCGATATAAGTAACGATTATATATCAAATAAACGTGCCGACTCTGCCATGTGTAGATTGAGAGCAGAAAAAGATAGCTTACATAATTTATGTTGAATTTCTTGGTTCCTTTGCAAGGTGGATAAAAAGCATCATTGGTCCTTGTCTAGTCAATAACTATGCGGGTCGCAGCTTACTTAGCTTTTAAATTAGAAATTTTTAATGGATTTTGCCATTGGCACCTATATTCTCTCCTGTTTGCCAATACGGCGTCTACGCTGTGCTACTAGTGTACAATGCTTCATCGCCAGCCAGCACAGATGGAATATAGCAGAGGTAGCGAAACCCGCGCCCGCAGGCGCAAGTGCGCTCATGGTCAATCTGCAATGCGCCCGCTGCAAGATTTCCAAAATACAGACAGCCCGATTCCGCTTGCTTAAAGGTATGCGGGGGAGTCTCGGTCGAGTCCCGCGCGGCGTTTCCCGCATTTTCAGGATCGCCTCCTCTAACAAGCTCCTCATCTGCTCCGTTTCCTGGGCGACCATAACTTATTATTAATATTAACCATGTACTATAATAATTTTAATATATTATTGTAATGCTAATAAATGTTTATTTTTATTCTCTCTCCTACCCACCTAAAAAAAACTTGCGCTCACCAAGCTGTAAAAAATTTTCATTGCGCACTTGCTTTGAAAAGGTTGGTCACCGCTGGCCTATAGCATCTAAATTCTTTGCCTGCTAAAGACAATATTGTATTGTCGTGTATGTGTCGCACAAGACACTTTATTGCCAATCAAAGAAAATAACACAATAAAACATACAAATATATAAGACCCACTAATGGTGCTCTTTTTACAGCAATTTCTTCCAGGCGCTCCAAGGAATTAAGCATGAAGAAAGATTAATGAGCTAAATCGCAGTTGGAAGTTTTATTTTTGGGGTGGACACCGAATATTCTGGGAGGGGCCGTACCCACCCTTGCTTCCATCAGACCACGGTAGCCCTAATGGTTCTCGACGCATTGTTTTTCCTAAATTAGAATATAAAACAGTATTTTTCGTACCTTAAATCAATAAGCTTACTGAAAAAATATGGATGGGCTATAATTATGAATGATAATTATGTTGAAACAAGCTTAAATTCTTGAATAGTGGGATAAGCAAAAATGAATAAGCCTTCGGAAACTATTAAGTTATAAACATTTAGAATAACAAACTTTATTTAAAGAACAATGAGTATCTAATAATATTTGAATTATACATAGATACAAATAGTAGAGATTTCTAATTCTGACTGGGCTTATATTATGTTCAACAAGTAACTAATATCACATTTATATTTGGACAAACACGTTGCTTAGTAATATTTAAAATCTGCCTCACTTTCTTAGTCGACATATATCACAAAAAAAATTTTCGTATGATCCGATGCAGGATTAAAAGTAGAATAAAAATAAACTGCAAAGGTGTCGCCGAATTTAAAATTTAGTTTCGCTAAATCGTGTATTTAAAAATTATAGCAATAGACATTTTTTATGATAATACGTATAAAAAATAAAATAATTAAGTATTCAATCATGTAATATACTGCTACTGTAATAACTATTTGGCTTTACGTATCTCAATTAAAGTTACTACTTCAAAGTTTATTTTCTGAGTTTCCTAACTCCAATTTTGAATACATGCATATAAACTGAAAATTGATAAATTCGTTCGGTGACACATTTTAAGACAATGTCTATATAAAAATATCCTTAGTAAAACATTTTTGTTGGTAGTTAACATTTTGATTTTTTCATTTTGTACCAATATTCAAGCCTTTTGCGGCGAATTTGCACAAAAATTAGGTAGCTATCGGAGAGCTACATCCGCTTTTGCAACAATATACTTACATCATCGAAGACTTACATTTAATTACATTTGGACCCATAGTAGTAAATTTATCAATTCTTAGATTAAGTTCATAGCTACAAACAATAATATTGTATTATTGAAATAGTAATAAATTTTGTTTTCAGCGATGTAGCTTGTAGTTTTGATTATATTTACATACTCTTTAAAAATATTATTGTTCATAAGCAACATTAGGGATTTATGAATGCCTTACATATAAAACCCGAAATTAACATAAGACATACAGAGCAATAAAATGACGTGAATTTAAATGGTTTAGACACACATCTTTTTTGGTATTATTTCCTACATTTATTTATATACGAAAGTTTATGTCTGGGGATGTTTGGCGCATCAAGTAAGGGACTGAATGAATTTAAATTAAATTCAACCATGAGTAAGATCATGTCATGGAACGAGACATGGATAATTTTTACTTCGATCGAGAGGAACTATTGATTGTGACACAACTAAATATTAAACGGATAAAGTCCCTAGCAGGCACCAGTACTCTAAACGTTAACGTAAAAGCCTTAAAAGACAAACTTCTCTTCCAAATTACTCAAGCAGTATGACACTACTACAGTCTTTATCAATAGTTAGCCTGTTAATATACCATAATTGGGCATATGTTTTGAGGGAATCACCAGGTTTAGCTGACAGTTGTTCAATGTCATACATTCTGCACCTCAGATAATACTACCCGTTACGACCTCTTTCTCGAGATAGTCATTCCGTCATCTGTTGGAAGTCAGTTTGTCGGGCAGTCGTTTGATTTTTGTAACGCTTTATTACGATACCAGCTCAGCGTGTGCTTTTTATGACTCTATACGATACCAACGATATGAGACGGAGTGGTGTATTTACTTATTTACCCAACATACACGAGAGCATCCTATAATTCAATGAGTCAATCATTGCACGCTATTGATACTTGGATCCACGTGACGTCATTGCTTTTAATATTAATGACTTTCATTTAGTCTAATATTGTTTTGGTAGTGAAATTAATAATTAACGCTTAGTTTTCTTTGGTAAGTATTTATAAAGGTTCACTCACAGGAGTTACCATTTTCTATATATATTAATTAACTATCTTACTAAACTTATCAGTGTGTTATCCGAGGAGATGAAGGCCTTTGAGCAACTGCTACGTGAGCATCGAGCCCGTCTGATGCATGTGATGTACGACGCGTCCATGCGACACCAGTCTTTTCTGAAATAATGTATTATTAATATTGTGATGTTTTTTCCTGGACTTTTTTTTTCTTTTTCTTTTCATGTTGTTTTATTAAGACAACCAAAGTTTTAAATACGTAAGTTGAGAACATAGCAAGCTAGGTTACAGATATTATACTATGAAAATCTTACCTCCACCACTATCACTTTTTTGAGAGATCAGCTGCCGGTACTCTGTCGAGAGCCGACGCCGACCATGTTCATATTTAGCCTCTTTGGCTAGAAGCGCTTCTCTCTGGATTTGAGTACGAAGCTCTGTTGGCACGTCGGGGATAAAGAGCTGCATCAGGCCCGTAAGTCCAAATACTACATGCTGAAACAATATCAATCCCTTATTAATATCCACTTCGTATTTTCTTTACAGTCATTTAAGATGGGGAAAACATAACAAACTAATTAAAATTACACTCAAACTAAACACACTTTTAAACTTAGAGTCATCGACTTGACTATGACATCTGGACGTCTAACACCTCAACCCCCCCGTAACTGTAAATCAGTTGAAACGTCGGGAATGTAAAAGTTAAAATAAAATTAAACGTGATAAAATCCGTATATAATAGTTTCATTTAAAATATAACCTAATAATTAATAATGATGATTAGAACTTCTGGTTCGAGAAATTTAAGTATCTCTGGACCTGCCTCACGAGGTCCTGGGATGCATACCGAAATTATTCCTAAAGTCACAGCGAATAGATTAATCCCAGTCCTAAAATAGAATTCCCTGTCTCTTGGTAACTAGATGATGACAAGATAGGTATACAGTATATACATAGATAAATAATCAATAATATATATCCACACATACATGTCTCTGGTACCAATACTTATATCTGGTCAGCTTTGAAGGCAGCCCGTCATTGACGGAATACAACCTCTTGGCGGTGGTGAGATCCAAATTGTTTAACACTTAGGGTCATAAATGAACACGGCTAAAGACTATAACGGGTCATCAAAAGAGACACGGTAATGCAGCTGCTCTTTTATCACTAACTCGAGATAAACTAGCTCGACCGGGATAGTATCACGGCCTCGCAGAATACCGGCGTGAAGTAGAATCATCTTGTGCTTCTGCGTATCGTTCGCCGAGTGTGGTAACCGGAGGCGTACCTCGAAGACCACGACGAACGCTAGGCGCGCGGCGAACACGTGCCAGTAGTGGGGCGACAGGCCGTACGGCTCGGCGTGCTGCGGCGGGTTGCGGTAGCCGCGGTACGCGCACGTCGGGGGATCCACCTCGTTCTCGTCCGCACCCCAATCTTCCCTGTAGTCCGACGTGTTGAATACTATCGGTGTAAAACTAGTTCATTGCAGACGTTTGATATGTATATCTTTAAATTGAGATATAATCGTAAACAGTTATGCATTGAGAGTTGCTATTTACATTTAATAATACTCTGTATTGTCGGATTTGTTTGCTAAAGATAGATAACATAACATAACTTGCATGAACAAAATACAAAATTAAGGTATAACTTTTTTCAACTACCACTTTTAATTTGCGATATAGACACAAAAATTATCTCGAAGAACTTAATTAATCCTGAAACGACACTTACGTGAAAGAGAATGGTCTATGTAGCCAGCGAGAGTATAGTTCGGTGAATATACATATTTGTAGACCATACGAGGTATAAAGTCGCTGGTGTAGGCAATGACGAATGCCTGAGGAAGAAAACAATTATGTGTATGTATTCATAGCGAAGTATGAATTTTTTTGAAAATTACAATTTATTCTTAAACACTTACATTAGAAACTACGGCTGCATATGTGATGCCCCTTAAAATACCATACCTGCAATGAGAAAGTCTTAGTTAACTATTGTAATAGATGTTTGAATATCAGTTTCGATAAACTAAAGTAGCCTGTAAATGTTCCACGGCGGGGCAAAGGCGTCCTCTAAATATTTGAGGGAGTTATGGAGGCGGGAAGGGTCCGTCAAATTACTTCCGTGCGGGTTGTAAGACTTCACATGTCGAATTAATATTTTATGATAATAATTTTTTTTTGTTTATATTAGTCGCACAACCTCTTAAATTTACATAATGAGGACGGATGACACCTGAAAAGTAAAAGCATATCGTAAATCGTAAACTTAGAATATTTGTCGTTTTACGAGTACGTCTACTCTTACGTAAAGCGAAATTGTAATTAGCTACAACCTATCGGGTTAAGATGAATAACTTTGTGTTTGTTCTAACACTCATTTGAAACAATAGGTAATTTACGAAGCAAATCTTTTTCAGTGCCTCCAGATTGTGTTCCTTAATCCGATTCTATCTCAGATTATATCGAGACTAGATGACTTACGAGTAGTTTACATGATCAAAATTATAATTGACATATAGTTAAATATGTCAATGCTACGTACAATACATTAGTGTTTATATCACATTGATTATGTGTACGGTGTGTACTGGGGATTATACTATCTACCGGCACCGGCACTACGCTCACCAACCTGCGCGTACCCGCCGGCGTACTGGGCATAGGCAAACGTTCCTAAAGATGTACGCCGACTTTAGTCATATTCTTTGTGAGGCCTCTATTTTGCAGTGGACTGAAATAGACTGATATAGTAGTAGTAGTACTATGTGTACGAAGTTTAAGCATTTTACTGAACTAACAATTTTAAAGCAATGCGACTTTGATGACAAATGACGCGTACCATGCTCCAATGTCTTCTACCCGTTCGGCGAGTGGTCTACGAGCTTGCGTGACCATTTTGTAGGCGTCGAGGCGTATTTCTGCTATGTTATTGAGGAGGGCGAAGAGTGGCGCCAGGGGAAACGCTGCCACAAATAAAGTTACGAAACCATACTGAAGTACTGTAACAGAGAAAAAAAAAATATCCAAAGTGCTGAGGACTAAAAGTGAGTTTAATTAAACTTCATTTAACACTGCAAAATTTCTTGAAGATAATTATTTTCGAATTTGTCATATTAGATTTTGCGCAAATTTTATATATTATATGGTCGAATGTATAACAACTTTTAAATGGAATGTGGATTATTCAGGGAAGATACTCTAGTGCGAGTTGGTTAGGATATGATCCTAGAATAAATTACTATTAAACATTCGTTTTTCATTCGTCAATCTACGTCACTTTAGATATTTCTAAATCATTGTCACTCACTCATTTCGAGATACTCTTCGAAGAGCGCAAGGCGACCGGGATCTTGCAGGTGGTAGTCCTGCTCCCATGCCATATGTGGTTTACTTGGGTCGCGTGTAACTGCGCGATGAGATCTTTGCCGCCACCAGTTGTGGAATTTTCTGTATGTAGTTTAATAAACAACAGTTTTAATCTCTTGAAAATATTTATTTTCTAAATAATAACGGAGAGTAGGCATATTACTATCTTCTAAGAAAGCACTAAAAAATGTGACATGTGTGTCATAACAATAGAATTTCTGTTCTTGCAATAGGTCATGAGTTTAAAGTTTTGTCTATACTCAACAAACCGGGCAGGCGCGTTGGCGTTTGCAGTGGTGGCACCTTAGTGGCGCTAGCTAAAGCCTCGTCTGTCTAATACCAGAATGCATTAATTGCAGGTAAGTTTGAGATTTGGAGAAAAGTTGTTATTTAAATAGCATCTTCTTTTAGGATTAATGTAGTTTCTATGACAATGTAATAAAGGACTATGAGCTTTTTACTTTCAGGAGCATATAATTATCAAAAATTATTACGAGTTAGTCTTTAAAAGTGATTATCTTGTTATTATTTCATTTCAGGTTCTATAGCCTGCCGTGCTTTAAAAACTACATCAAGCGGGATTTAACCGCTTTTAACATTCCCCTAGCAGGATGGGAGGAGCTCGTTGAGAACAGAGCATAGTGGAGAAGGCGCATTGAGAAAATTGCAAGTCTCATGGTGAGATCTGGTTAAGAGTTCTGGCTGATAAGAAAGTTGCAAGATACATCTTCAGTGGGATTTCCCTGTTTGACCGTATTTGTTTCTCTCTTATCAGTTTATTCAGCCATGAACAAAGCCATGAATTAATTGTTAACGCATTATTCTATAAGGGTGTAAGAGGTGGTTAACTTATGTCTAATCTAGGATCTGGCGGCCAAATGATGGCGGAAAATCTGCCAAATCCAAATTTCACAGATATGTGGAAGGGAGCACGAGGGATCTGTGCAAGGAAACACTTGGCCGCTTCAGCATGTCAAGCAAGTACTGCATGACAACAAGCTTCGGGTCCCACGCCTACGTCACAGTGGCCGAGTGAAGCTGGCCACTGTTGAGCGATTGCCTACTCTATTACCATACATCAGAGGCGTCACGGACAAGATTGTCTATACATTTTAAATCGAGCTTCGATTAAAAATTTTTACAAGCCTACCCAGCCCGCTTGCCCAGCGTGGTCAGAATGGGCAAACCCAAAGGGTAAATAAAATGTATAAGAGGTAATATATAAGAGGCTGTCGCTTTGTAGGGGAGGCCCTCTCAGCAAGCTGTCAAATAGTGTGCAGTGGCTGTTAAAAAAGAAAAATAAATGTTATTTAATAACAAAAAAAAAGGGAAGTTTATTGAGAAAAAAACAATAAAAATCATTATAACTTAGCAACGTACGGATATCCAAGTTCGAGGAAATTGTTGAAGCATTGTTTTCCGACCATGATGATGGCGAGCTGGATGCAGAGCTCCGATAGACAACCAGCCGGGTCACAGATGTCGCCTTTCAGCTTTAGAAACTCCGACTCACGTGCTTGATCGTCGCCCGGGTAGTCGTAGAAACGACCCTAACGTAGACAAGACAAAGTACATAGTAACATATTTCTTATTATAAATTTTTATTAAAAAAATATCTTAACTATTGTTGGTTTCAAGTAGAATCAAATCACTAAAAATAAATTTGTGTGCCCTACATATGCACTCTATAACAATAATCATTCACGCATGTTATCCATAGACGTAGGCGACACGTAGCCAAACGGCCTACATAATCTATTCCTTGGCCTAATTTTATTTAAATCGGCTCAGTCCTTTGGGCTCGATTATGCGAAAACATCCAAATTTATTTTTGGTAAGTAAAGACATAAATAAATAAAATACAAAGTGGTATTCGACAGATTGACATCAGATAGTATTGACGAAGGAGACCTTTGAAAGAGTTTTTACTGAGTGCGTTTTTAACTTCATTGGGGAGGGCGAAGGGCCAGAGAAGTATAACTTAAACAGTAAAATCCGCTGAAGAATCCTGTGCTGAATTGTGGAATACAAATTGAGACTACGAGTATTTGATGAGCGAGGTACTCGATCATAAGTAGGTTCAGCTGTTTATGCGTGAATGAAAGACAAACACTCATACCTATCTACTTATACATATATAATATTAGGTAGGATTAAATTTAATGGTTAAAGCAATTAAAGAAATGTTTAAGAAAAATATCAGGTACCTTAAAAAATGCGATGTAGATAAGTGACGAATAGAAGTTCATAAACTCAAAGAAAAATATTTTAAAAGTGTAGGAGTCCTCATATTCCGTCTGAGTTCGAGGATTTTCCATGTTCGTTAAATATACCGCCACTTTCGCATATATCTAGAACAAAGTATTTGGTGACAAAATGGAGTACGTCCAATACTAACCAAATGACAGTGATTGAAGAGATGTAGCTTTTATATTTATATAAACATATAGATAATATTCACCCTTGTAAGTAACATGATGATGATCAAGTTGATTAACGCGGCTGTCATGGCGGTGAATATTTTGGCGTGTTTCTTGAGGAAAAAGCCGCTGCCTCCATAAATGACCGAAACCATAGAGATACGGTAGATGATGGTGCCCAAAACTGCCCCCATCACTATTGTAATCTGTAACGGTAATCTCATAATTAGGGACCAAATTACTTTAAGGTATTGGCGTAAGAATCTGTCAGCCCCTTTCTTCTAATGTGTCGTAAGAGGCTATAAAGGGAAGAGCTTTGAAAATCGCTACCGACAGATGGCGGGAAACGCCAGTACATCACCATCTCGAAAAATACCAAAAACTAAAATTAAGCAGACCGATGACGGGTAGCAGCGTATAAGGTGCGAGATATCTGGTATTGTGATCGCCAATCCGCTTGCCGAGAGCAGCGATTATGGAAAGACCCACTCACATGACTTCACAAGTTCATTATTAAGCGGTTTTATTAGTGTTCGTCTTCTAGTTCTCCTTTTAAACAGTCTACCCCTAAACGTAGGCTCCTAATGGATTATTTGCTTCGATCTTCACGATTGACAAGTTTGCCAATCCCAGTATCAGGCGCCCCGTGCTTCGACTCTCGGCGGCGCTGCTACCCGTCAACAGTGGTTATATTTTCGGTCTACCATAGAGTTGCAAATTATTAATTAGTGTTTTTTTTAATAATACTTCTCGTACTTAGTATACAGAGACGTTTTTTTCGAATATAGTTAATATGGTATAAAAGTCATGTTAAAACTATGATAATATTTGTGCTTACCATGAACAAAACAGCTGAACTGGTAGCGACATATCGCATTGTCTTCTGCCAAGGAGGTAGGAAAGGTTCTTTCTCTCGTGTCACTGGGTTTGTACGGAATGTTTTAACTGAGGTCTCGAACTCGGGTCGAGGTTCTTCATCCTGAGAAACATTTAAATACGTAAAACGACGAAAAAGTTTACGCGATTGTTTAAAAAGCTTACTAACTAATTAAAACGAAATATACTGAAAAGGACTTTCGTATACAATTATGAAATAATGTTAAGTTTATTATTACCATCATTGCAACTTTTGCTTTCGTATAAATATTCTTATGAAACTATAAAAATGCGTCAATAGCCATCAACTTTTAAACAAGAACCGATTGTACAGTCCTATACTGCCCGTGTATTAACATGGGCAGTATTTTAGAACCTAACCCAATCTATTACCACGGACGATACGGATATTCTTATGTCCATCTTGCCTACTCATAAATTTAACAGGCGTGAGTTATTTACATTATTTACTTACGTGATCGACGCCTCCTAAGTCCCACTCCCAACGTAATACTGACTGTTTTCGCTTCCAAAGCTCTAGGAATGTAGTCGCTGAAAATAATTGCATTTTATCAAGTTGTTGGGTCGAAGAAGGTTTTGTACGATAAGATGTTACATTTCTAGACGATTCTAGAATATCACTGTACTGTGTCGTAAATTTCTTGTGAACTTCGTGTGTTATTATATTGTTTTAGGTAAATATAAAAAAAATTACTACATTATTTGCAAAGGCCTGAAAGGAGTAACATGCCTTTGTAAATTTAGAATACGTAGACTTTATAGTAGGTAAATTCATTGAAACATTTCTTAGTAATGTTAAGTGTGAAGAAAGTGAATTTAAAATGTATTCAAATCAAATATAAACTCACCCCAAAAAGACATAAAAATGGCAAAGAACACAGTAGCAGGGTTATCAAACAGATAGGTTATTTTGGCGAAAAGACAGGAATCAGACAGTCTTTGATACTGACAAGCCTTATCGCAGAGTGGGCACAAAGTTGTATTGCCTGGACCGTTGACGTCACAGATCTCCTTGCTGGAAAATATTTAAACCTAAGATGAACAGAAATTATCGATTATGTAACGCATAATCGATAATTTTCCTTAACGTGACATTATAATAAAACTTCTATTATTGAATACGTCATGAGTTATTTTCCGATGATATATTTCGACGACGACTCCTTCAGATTATTATCTGAAGTTATGAATTGCGTAAAATATGAATGTTACATCGCAAGAGAAGTGAATTGAAAACTGCAACCCCAAGGAACGCTCGCACACACATCCGCAAATTCACTAGCGCCGGCCGAAGTAGGCTGTCTCGAGATACACTTTTTCCTTCTCTTTCTTTCGTTACTAGACTCCTTCAAGGCCTTCAAAAAGGCTAAAGAAGCTCCATCTGTATCCAAATTTTGAAAAATGCCCCATGAATCTGTTACTGACTCCACAATGTCTAGTAACTAGTATTGCAAGCTTGTAACTGTTCCTACTATCTACATTATGCACATCACTATTTTTATTAAATGTGTTCATATTTTTTTTATGTATATTAATAAAATATATCAATTTTCGTATATATTATTGAGCGTCCAAGGTTAAAATATTTATTTCTTTAAATTTATCTCTAAGCGATGCTTACGATTTAAGTTTATAAATAGCTCTAATGGCCCTAATTTGTAAGACTAATATAGTTTCTATTTTAGAAACATGCCCACAGCTAAATAACATGTGTCATTATGCTATGGAAATAACTAAAATAAACTTTTCTAGCTGTTTCGATATTCGTCAGACTTCTTATTTTCATTATTGCAGAGCTAAGTCTGCTAGCAAGTTTGGATTTACGTTGTAGCTTTACATCAAGAGTTACTCCAAGAAAAACAGTATACATAAGGCCCTTGTGGTATACTCTTTTCCGTTTATAAGTACAATGGTACCTAATTATTTAACATTTGGTGTTGAGAGTTCTATGTATTAAGCTTAATTTTAATTTAAAAGTAATTAATTAGCATTAAACCAATTAACTATTTTCTATACTCATCTCATGTGCCCATTGATACCGTCGACCCAGAAGAAATCGCACCATTCATGACAACTTTTTGAATTCGGTTAATATAATATGAGATAACAAGTAGAAGCGCTGTACTTCTTATACCGTAATGACGTTGTGTGTTCCTGAAAGTCTTTCATGATAAAAACAATCGAAGGCTCTGGGAGAACACAAAAAACAACCATGGCTCCTGTCAATTCTGTCAGGCCTCTTATATATGCTTAAACAGCTCTACACCAACATAACTGTTGCTAGTGTGAAGCGATCCTTTGTAAAACCAAATTGATTATGGTGTAGCAGTATTTCGAAATGAAAATTTCTTGACCATTGATCCAAGATATATTTTTCTAAAATTTTTTAGTGTTGGATCATCTGTATTACCAGCTGTCTGGAGGCCAGTGTAAACACCTACGGGATTAGATGGGGTAGCAGATTCTCTTACTCTGATACCACATGAACTAACGTAACCTTTAGTAGGTACTAGGGGCTACGTTAGGCTACACTTATTAGATTAAGTCTCTAAATCAGGTACAGTTTATAGCAAAGGATACTTCCAATGTTTTGAATATGTGAGAAATTTAACTCACCTGGGTATATTGTCATTAGATTCCATACTGGCCAATCCGTAAAGAAAGCACAGTGTTCCAACGATGGCCGGCGCGTATAACATCTTTGTGTAGAAACCGAGCCAGCAAAAGTAAAGCCCGATCTTATCGCCAAAGTAGCGACGAATAAGCCAAAGTGGCTGTTTCTTGTACCATTTACCTGGTCTTGCCCATTCGAGATAGAGAAGCTGCAAATAAAATAAGGAAAAATGCTGGTAAGGAAAAATTAAAAAAATACCTGATATTTGTGTTAGCTGGAGGCCTTCAATAAAATCCTCGTTGTTTTTTGAAGACCGACGAATAGAAAGTAATTGAGGAAGAAAGTTAGCGTTTATTGTTTAGGAGTTAGTGTTTATTTTAATTCAAGAACGTAAAAATATAAATTGAGTTATGTCATATTGCGTCCTAATAAATGTAGAAATGTCAAAATCGAATGAGTGGAAAACTATTTATTACCGACAGGAGCACAGTTCTTAGTACTTAGTACAAGTTTACTTATATAAAAAAAACATTAATACTTTGTGTATTTTAATACTATAGTAATTATATCACATAAATCAGATAATTTAAGTCCTGATCAGTGATGATCTTTTGTAGAAAAACATTATGCAGTTTTTATTTATTTAAAACTGATTATTCTTGGTTGATGATTAGGAGTCGATTACGTGAAAATTATGTAAATTATCTATCTGAAAAATAGTTAATTCTCCTATTAACTGTGGCGTCATGTAACAGAAACACACTTTAGGAATATCTCCTATGTTGCTTAAATTGTACAATAATTATTTGTCGTTTATACATATACTAGTTCGGTGCGGGAATCGAACCAGGGACTCATGGTACCGTAGCTAATCGTTTAGTCACAACGCCAACGAGCCGTCTGTGAAATGAGAGGTACCAGAGTAAACTAGGCAAAGGACGGCGGTATCCTTAAACTAAAAAATATAAAGTCAAGTCTAGAATGCATGTCAAATTATAACACATTCCATTCAATGATTTCTAGTATTTACGCTAATACTATACCTTTGAAATGTAATTATTATTTACTGATTTAATTGCGTTTAATTCGTTTATGGGAAGTTTGCAGTCCGATCATATTCTGGATCGCCCTAACCATTACATTAGATTTGATAGACCACATATCCTCGCAAAAGAACATCGATGCCTGCAAATAATGATTCGCGAGGCTATTGAAATTAAAAAGAAACATCCTAATTTGAGAAAGGATGGCTGGGTGTTATCACCTGCTTAGGATCCGGATATTAATGAAATTAAATCCGTGGGCTCATTCTGTGTAGATCGGACCAAAAATTAATAATTATAATGCTGACGGTAGCCGGGTTAACTATGACATCAGATATGTTATATCAAATATCTTAGCTCCCCCATGACCACGGTTCATGTAAAGGACCCGAAACATCAGGATTTAAGAAATTTAAATTAAACGCGATAAAATCTGTAAGTTATAGTTTCATTTCATCATTCCATTTAAGGTATATTTCCAGTAATGAGCTAAGAAAAGGTGATGATGATTGATTAGAAAAATAAATAGTACCTGATATAAAACAATTCTTACCCTCCTGTCGGTTTTGCTTCCATCTGAATCTGGACTATCCACATCATACCGACCCTCATGAAGTGGAAAGCAAGCGAGGTAAGTGCCATCGTTAAGTAACCTGCGAATACCCATCTGTAAAAGAAATACATTATTTATGAACACTGAAGAAGAATAGAACATCTTACATGAGTAGAGTAGGTATCAAATCTCGAACCCCGAGCACTCGCGCACTATGAAAATAAAGTGAGTGACAGGGCGCTCACCACGGCTCTTAGGTTAAATCAGATTAAAAAAAACATTTTAAAATAGAACAAATTAAAGATTAAGTTACATTATATACAGGAACAACTATGACTACTACATGACATTATTATTACATTACCTATAACTAAAATTTCACAATATTGACTAATTCTAAATTACATTTTTTTCATATACTTTTCGTTAATCGTTTATTGATATATTTGTGGGAATGTATACGCTATGGATAAGGGCAGGTTATGTCGGACTTATACCAATCAAAATTATAACTATAGCTTATATCCTACGGTGTTCCGCCTTAACTGCATGTCGTCTGGGCCTCGGGAACGCTTTCGCGACCCAACCATCGCCGGCATCTCCGCCCTTCCGAGACGCGCCTACTTACACGGCTTCCAAACACACATGAGCATATGGATTTTCACGAGTCCGTAACTCGGAGGCCATGAGGATCTGGAACCTCCTCATTCCCGGTACCTTATAGGAGATCTGTTCCATGGCTTCGCCGCTTACCACATTTCGGCTGCGGAGGGTAGGGAACGGTTCATCGGAATAACGTCACTCCGCTCCCTACTTCTACACGGTCGCATCAGCATTGCGGCATCGCATAGGCGGAGGGCCAGGAAAGTGTTCCAAAGCTACCTTCATCCGATATTGACAAATTCAATAAATACCTTTGTTTCGGTATTGTCATATCTTGCTCTAAGTAAAATCTGCATGACTAATAAACTGCGTTGCGCTGGGGAAAATTGTGTGTGTCGATCTTTTACCAGAAACCTAGAACAAATGAAATCAGATTTTAAGGTGGTAGAGCTACTCAGTCGAACTTAGTACTGGACTAACTATAGCCGTATAATGTTATATAATAGCAATGTTAGAGCCCATTATCTAGTACTAGACTAACTATAGCCAGTTTCTAGTATTCACTAATAATTCGTAAATGGCAACTAATAAATTTACGAAGCGCCATGTTTGGCTGGCGATAGCAATTAAAAATGTCTTGCACTTAGACGATGTTGCTCTATATCTTGATATTTTGGACTGTCATTACCACGAGATATTTCCGAGTTTCCACATAATCGATATTTACGACTTCTGCAAGGCGTTATGAGGTAGTAGAAGGTCTCTAGATTCAGTTACGTCAAACACCCTGTAATGATAGTGTATGTAAATAATGGTGAATGAAATAAATAATGTCATGATAAACTTACTGTTCTTCTCTGCGTACTCCCTTTTGTTCTGTGGCACCAAAAAACGAAGGTTCTGCTTCTATTCGACTGTGCTCATATTCGTAAAGTTCCTTCCACTTTCTACGCCACTTTGAATACCATTTTTTTTCTTTTTCTGCCATTTTTTCTTCGGACTGTTATTATTTAAACGAAGAGAAACATTTGTATCTATTTTATCGATCAGAAGAAAAATAAGTTGGTGTGTTGAAAAACATTTCGGCAATAAAACTCACCCACGCTTTCACAGAGATAGTAATAAATCTTTTTGTTGGTAATTTCATTCCTATTACTTCAGCTAGTCTCATTTCAGTCTTCCACGGTATATGTATCTTAAGGAACCACGTCTTTTCGTCGAATGATAGACATTTATTTTCTAACTCTAATTCTAAGCCTTCCTTAATAAGATTTTCCTGAAATAGATTTCATTAATTTGTTTAAGTAGTAAAAAACGTGGCCTAACCTAGTGAAACTCTAAATTTCCTTTTACCCTTACTAAGGTAAGGGTAAAAGGGGGAATATTAGTATATAACATTTCCGTTATTGGTTTTTTTTCCAAACCAGCTCGTGGTGCATCCAGCTGGCTAATAAACGAGGCTCTGGCAACCGAATGATGGCGGAAAATACATATGAATAAGCCGAAACCAAACTAGTGTTGGAGAACAGCATCGCTAGAACGAGGATACAGGCACTGCGCTCACCGACCAGCCTACTCAGCATGCTGAGTGTGGGCAATTCTTTCATACTAGCAACTTGTAGCTTTTGTTGGCGCATTTATGGAAAGGCATATGTGCAGCAGCGGACTTGTAAATAAGAAAAAAAAAGCGTAAAGATTTTATCAAATATAATTTTTCATATTTAACACCCGTGGTCGCTTGTCCAGGTTAGTTTTATTTCAGTATGTAGTATTCGAGTAGATATAAGAATGTTCTGGTTTATATTAAAGCTGATTTCGTAGATATGTAACTGATATATCTTACTTGAAATATTCTTCGATAATCCCTCTTTCTAGCTTCAACCTCGGTCATAACTCCATAGTCTTCCTCCTCGTACGCCAAAACCATATCTATCCGTCGTCTTCCATCTCTGAACATTAATGAATCTGGGTCAAGGCCCTGCACAATAATGAAATTCATTTAGTAGCATTTTCACTTTTAAATTCGACTATTGAGATGGTAGAGCAATAGTTATCTAAACTATTTTTATTTATTATACCTGATTGACAATGGTTAGGTGAACAAAGGATGCTTAGGTGAAATCTGGAGCACAAATTTACGCTCCAACTCCATTTAAGCAATGGGTTCTACATAAATTGACGATCGCGTGGTTTAGAGGTTAGCGACCGACCTCTGAGACACACCTGACTACTGAGCCCTGAGGTTCGAATCCCAGCCGAAGTCAATATTTGTACAAAACACAAATTAGTGGTTCTTGAGTCTGATTGTGCCGTGCGCGTGTCCCGTATCTCTGTCATTGCATCTAAATATTTCTCCGATCTTATCGCATAAGCGATACATCGGATATGGGAAGGTAAAGATGAGTGATTGCCTCTGTGTTTGTGCATACACTTGCAGCCGTTATTAGAATATGGAGCACATTGATCTGTTATAATAGATTTCAATATATAACTTACTTCGGGACTGGTTTCTCCGGCGTTTTCTCCCTTTTCATTTGAATGATTTGTTACTGAGCCTTTTCTATCGTCGTTGTTTGTATTGTCGGAACTTTGGCTGTCCGCCTTAGGCTGTGAATTAGTTCAACTTATAAGTGCTTATAAATTACTCTAGATGTTATTAACAGTAGTTGATTTCTACATACTTGTACGTGGCTACAAAATAAAATTTATGTTTTGGCTGACTGTTTGGCAAATGATTAAATTTCTCATAACATGCATTGTTCATACTTTTTCAGGACAAGCAAAAGGCTGCGACGCAATCAATTAGGGTATATTGAAGATACTTAAATGAACCCTGTAGAAGTCCTGACATGACTCATAACAAGAGAAAGTAAAAATATTTATTCACGCCTCATGTACAGCACAATGCTTATTATATAAAGAAAAAAAAATACATATTGTATGATAAAATAATATTAAATTTCTCAAACTAAAAATAAAATAAACACAATAATAATAAAAACTAAACGGAAAAAACAACCAATTTCAATTGTTTCAAAGGCGTTTCGAAATAATTTATACTTGTATTTTAGGCAATGGGGTTCCTGGTATTGCAGATGAACAATCCTTGAATTTTGGTGAAAAAGCCCCGGTAGCCGAAGTGACGTGCTGCACTAGTCTCCATCCACGGAATCGACGCTCCTCTGAGCTGTCGCGTGAGCTTGATGCAATGTCTTCCCGAAGGTGGACCTAGGTGGAAAAGCCTTATAGGTTAAAGAACACCTAGGTGTCGGTCGTAGTTTCATTTCTTATAATTCTTTATAAGAAACGATGACGATATTATTATTAAATACATAAAGCGTTATTGTTCCTGCACTACGTTATAAAAGGAGTCATTAAAAGTGACATTTTGCACGACACATGTTGAACATTATATTTGATGCGTAATACTCTCCGGTTATTGTATGTTCTTTAGTTAAATAAACTACCATAATGATACATTCCTTGGTAACGTGCTAGCGAACGCAGAAATTCTGAATCTCTTGGCTGGCGGGGAGAACGAACTTTTTCAGAGCTTACTTTGGCCTTTCGTCTACGGGTCAAAATGGAGAACCTACATTCGAAAACATTCTGGGTTTTCATCAATTAGTCGCCAAATTTTGTTTTGAAATGTCATCTCTTGTTTTCTTTTCTGCGTTTGTTAACATCCGAGGAACCCAACGCGCGCCCACCATTTTGAATTTTAGTATGTATGAGTTAAAATTATCTGAATTGTCGCAAACGAAAGCTTTAGAATCTCCTCTAAATAAGAATTCAAAACTTAACATCTTCTTTATATTTCTATATGCTCCAGCACGTTCGAAATGTAATAGTTAGCACTAAAACCATAAGAAGAAGACTTAAGGCAGCTGGAATAGGGGCATAGTTGCCCCTTGACACTTTTGTGGAATAGGAGAACATATTTAAACAGAGCTTATTTGGGATAAACCGGGAATACAACTAAAACAAAGGAATCCATTACCAGCTACAATTAGAAAATTTAAAAGTGCGATTTCTGCCAAAAATTTTGCATAAATTTTAATATCATTTTAAAATAAATACATTTTTTGCTATGAAAGTTCTAAAGTAATCATCTGCCATAAAACTACGGTATAGGTTCTCTTGACTTCAATTTGTTTAATTATAGAAGTTTTTCTGCTAATTTGTCCTTTTTTTTGGGTTTTTCTAAATATGTTCATGAGTGTAAGTCAGTGGAGCTATTTTCACACGTCTTGGTCCTCAATACAATGATCTGTTTAGTAGGCTTTTTTTAACACAGTTTCCTTAACACATGTTTTCAGAGATTCAGAATTTTTTTGCACTATATTTTTAGAGATGTGTTTAGGTTTTAGGCAATAAAAATTTAGGAACATCTAGCGTATCACTACGACCAGTTCTACAAGCAGTACATTTATTATTAAATAAATTTATATTTTTTCGTATGTTTAAACGTACCTACGTGAATTTTTTTCAATAATAAACTGCGAAAAGGTAGCATAGTTAAAAGATTGCTTGTATTTGTCTATAGATTACTTTTGCAAAATGAATATTGTTTTCAAGCCAGCTCCAGATGAGTAATTACTGAACATGATGATGCAAGTACTTAAGGTGCCATCGCAAATATGGATTGGTGTAAATGCAACATACATTTTATACAATAAACAAGTGGATTAAAATATTTAATGATCACTTTTTATACCTCCAGATCACACAAAAATAAAATCCATTGAACATTTTACAGAACATTAACTTGATGAATTACCACAATTAACATTAAAATAAACAATAACAAAATTGCAAATATTTGTAATTGTAAGTAGTACCTTTCTTTCACTTGGCTGGACAAAAGGTATACTCTGAAATACCAAATTTGGTTTAATGATAATTGGAATAAAGTGCGGTGAAGTTTCTTACTGTTGTCTATTCGCGACTAATAGTTAAATTTGTTACAAAAAAGTTAGACGAAGAGAACATCACTATTCGATTTGTTTGTTTCAAAATCTAATATTCTAACACGTAACATTTAAATTAATTCAATAATTTTATATTAAAGGATTGCAAAAGAAAAACTTATTACCTTGTTCGCTGGACTTTCCATAATGTCAGCCAATGATGTTCCGAATGCTGATTCGTTAGTAAGATTGTCAGATGATGTCCATGGAGCTTTTATATGAAGCGGAGTTCCTGGTAAAGATGTGTCGTGGCTTCGCCGGCGAGGTTTAGTGTGCTGTGAAAAACCTGTTCTATTAAACATATTGGGTCGGGGAAAACACGCAAAATACGCGCCCGTCATAACATAACATAATGAAATAAATGAAATACACTTTATTGTACACCAATTAGCAAAAATAGGAAAAAATATATAAAAAGGAGCATAAAATACACAAAGATACAATAGGCGGCCTTATCGCTCAGAAGCAATCTCTACCAGGCAACTACTTTGCAGAGGAATTAATGACCAGTGAGCAAGGGTTTAGGGTGTATGCAAGTTACTAAGAAGTTATACAAATATATATGTATATGTAAATATATATGTATGTATGTATAATCACACATATATACTGATATATTTAAATAAATACACAATATAATATATACCACTACATATACAAGAACATAAAGAGTAAAGAAAAAACATCGGTCGGGAAAAAAAGTCTTTTCATATTTTATTAGTAAAAAGTTTCAGTAAAATCTCTTTGGTTGTACTTTTTGTTTCAAGCTGGTTCTGACAGCAACTTAATAAATTACATTTAATAAACAGAAAAATAAAAGGTAAAATCGGTTTTCCGCCGTTTTTCTATTGTTTTTTTGTCCGCCAAACACGAATGAGTGAATCTTACGAAGAAATTCGATATATTTTGTAGTTTTGTTACAAAATAGGGAAAAAAGCGCCACGAAAAAAAAATTATGAAGTTTATGAACTTAATGAAGTATCAGTAAGAGTAGCACAAAATAGGTTTAAGAGTTTTCAGCCAGGGAATTTTGATTTGTCAAAGATGAAACTCGCTCCGATTTATCTGTTACGGATAAAGTCGATACCATTTTTGAAAAAGTGAAGCAAGATCAGCATATTAGTAGACACAATATAGCTAGAGTTAGGGGTTCGCCACAAACAGTTTTTACCCCATTTAAAAAAATCGTGATATACAAAAATGCACGATATTGCTACACGAGATCACTGAAATCGTGTGCTCATTTGCGATTCTCTATTGAAGCGTAATAAAACCGGACCGTTTTTGAAAAGGTTGATCACTGGTGATGTAAAGTGACAAGACGACAAGAACGTGTGTCAAAGATTATTTTGTGTAACCATTATTCGGATCTCTACTGCCAACAACTGATGGACTCAAGCAAAAAATAGGGGGAAAACGTCCGGAATTGATCAACAGAAAGAGGTGGTGGGATTTCATCAGTATTAATGATCCACCATATGGCCCTGACACCGCACCCTCAGATTTTCACCTTTTTTGGTGTCTTCAGAGTTTTTTAGGTAGCGTTAGGTAAATTACTTGTCGCAGTTATTTGATCAAAACTCACAAAATGTCTATAGTAGGGGGATTATATCACTACCTACAAAATTTCAACAAGTTTTCGAACAAAATGACATATATTCGTATATTATATTAATTGTGAATAAACTATGATAAAAAGTATCTTGAATTGGAGTAAAAAATACGAAAAATCTTTTTTCCCGACCTATTATTTACGCCAACCCAATCCAGCGTGGTGAATATGGGCAAAACCTTCTTTTTTGGAGAGGTCTTTATTCAGCAGGGGACTAAAATAGGATATTTATGGGAGAAAACAAAAGTAAGATTTCGAGTTCCTTTCGAATTTTTCCTATTAAAAAAACCTATCCTATTACCATATAAACATTCCTTTCAATATTTTCTAATCGTACTTTGTTTCTGAATTAAACACTTTTATATATTTTTTTTTATTTAAATATTTACCTGATCTTCGACACCGCTGTCTGATATGCTAAGCTCAGTTCTTGTGGTAGATGTTGAACTGTTCAAGTCATTCCAAGCGTTATGATTGGTTACGTTAGCAGTAAGTGGCTCAGAACATGTCCCATCTGAAAAAGAAATTGTAGTAAGATATTAATACTTATATATTTATATTGTCTTTAAATACTATGACTAAAGATAAGTAACCTTTATATTCAACCTCTTTAATCTGTAGGTATTGTAAAAGGCGACAAAGGGTAAAACTTTGAAAATAGAATGGCAGTCTCCAGGAGTAAAAACGGAACGCGAAAAATAGGTTGTAGAAGCCGTATAGACACAGTCGCCTAACTAGTCGTGGAGCAAAGTTTCTTAGCAAACAAAAAGAGTATGTGAGAATCAATACCTTCTCGAATATTCTCTTTCTTAGACCTTCCTCCATCATCACTATTTCTTCTAGAAGACGCTTCACTGTGACTTCCTGTATATCTTTCACTTTCAAACGTTATTCTATCAAGCACGGCTTGATCGTTCAGCCTGTGGCCAATGAACTGGCTAACTTTTCCCAGTCCTTGACCGAATTTGTCCAGTTGCTCTACAGGTCGTCGTGGTGCGCGTTGATTCAGTTTTGTAATAGTTTTAGTGACTGTGTTTTCTTCAACTTCAAAAGGTTCATGATTATGGCTATTTTCCATAATTGTTTCTGGAACAGGAATTTTAAATAAGATTTACGCATCGGGCGGTCTCATCCTGTCTCATTATATCGCCGTATATATGTACTGTTTAGACTTTTACTTTTAAAATGTAGTTAAACCTACTATTTTTGTATATAACCAGTTATGACAGTCACGCAAAGGGATAGGTAGCGGTTAAGAATTTCCATTTGCTGCTGGAAGATAAAAGGCGACAAAGGGTAAAACTTTGAAAATAGAATGGCAGTCTCCAGGAGTAAAAACGGAACGCGAAAAATAGGTTGTAGAAGCCGTATAGACACAGTCGCCTAACTAGTCGTGGAGCAAAGTTTCTTAGCAAACAAAAAGAGTATGTGAGAATCAATACCTTCTCGAATATTCTCTTTCTTAGACCTTCCTCCATCATCACTATTTCTTCTAGAAGACGCTTCACTGTGACTTCCTGTATATCTTTCACTTTCAAACGTTATTCTATCAAGCACGGCTTGATCGTTCAGCCTGTGGCCAATGAACTGGCTAACTTTTCCCAGTCCTTGACCGAATTTGTCCAGTTGCTCTACAGGTCGTCGTGGTGCGCGTTGATTCAGTTTTGTAATAGTTTTAGTGACTGTGTTTTCTTCAACTTCAAAAGGTTCATGTTTATGGCTATTTTCCATAATTGTTTCTGGAACAGGAATTTTAAATAAGATTTACGCATCGGGCGGTCTCATCCTGTCTCATTATATCGCCGTATATATGTACTGTTTAGACTTTTACTTTTAAAATGTAGTTAAACCTACTATTTTTTGTATATAACCAGTTATGACAGTCACGCAAAGGGATAGGTAGCGGTTAAGAATTTCCATTTGCTGCTGGAAGATAAAAGGCGACGGGTGGCGAAATTGTAGATATAATTTAGATTACCTTGGTATTAACGTGGGAAATCGTGCGTACTGTCCTTTGATTTAATAACAACAAACGTTTGTACGACGTTGTTATGCAGAGGGTTAGATTCTCATTAAGATTACATATTTAGTATATTACGCTTTGACATTGGTGACATGTCACAGGGAGGCGTGGATATGTGTTTGTAAAACATTTAGCTATAAATAGATCTATGAAACGATGTAGTTATTGATTTATTGTATACGACGATAATGGGGGGGAAAGTTATCGACAAAATGTGGGTCAATCACGGGCCGTCATTGAAGTTAACACTTAGTGACAACGGTAAAGATCTTTTATTACGACATACGAGTAAAATGTCACTCACATGTGTTCATGGTCATAAAAGGACCTTCCAAAATAATAAGATAGAGTATAATTATTGTGTAGTAAGACACAATATACTGTTTATACCAGATTTCAAACTTTTTTTTACATCTCGTGTATCGTAATAGCTTACAAACGACACTATGGCCATTCCGTGTTGTTACGAGAATTATCTTATATAGAATCCTTCTTTAACAGCATGTAGTCGTACATAGTTCACTACTGGATGAATGCTTTTCCCATATGGAGCATTTCTCGTAATAGCCACGCGTGGCAAGTGGATTGGCAATCGTAGTAGTAGAATTATTTAAGAATTATAAGAAAGCATATAAACAAAAAATGCATAAATCTTTAATAGGATTTTGCATATTTTCTGCTGTATCAGAAATGCAGCAATGTTTAACTATGTAGTAGGGTCCTTCGAGATATAGACCTAAAAATGATAATCTCTGACACCCATATAAAAGTTACAAATTTCTTATTTTAAACGCCTAGTATTGTTTAAACAAACTTAAAGAAATAAAAATAACATATAAAATTAACAATATAACCTTATTCATATGCTCGTATGTGTCAAAACGTCGTTCGGGAACTGGAGCTCTGTATGATCTACTCAGTATGATGCCGTGGCTTTGTCAGTATTTGCTACTGCCCTGGTTTTCAACGAGCCCAGGCCACTGACTCACGGACTCCAGTAGAAATTTACTTTTCTAATATTTCAGACTTAGGTATTTCAATGGTGTAAGGGAGAAAGGTATATGAGAGTAGGCCTTTGCCCAGCTGTGGTCATTTAGAGGCTTTTAGATACTTTACTTCAGGCAGAAAATACCCATCTCACTAGCACGTAAACACGCTGTCCAACAAACAAGACTCTGCCGGTTGCCTGATGGCAGATAATTCACCTGAAAGTAATAATACACTCGCTACACGGACCTTAATCGACTACATTGGCGATATACTAAAAATAAACCAAATGAAGAGTACGCATATTTGGTGAACTTCTTGCATCAATGTCATGATATGACATTGATGCAAGAAGTCCGCAGTCTCTGACTACCATTCTGACGGGTTCAGGACATGCGTGAGAGTTTACGTACGTAGGTAATCAGTTGAACTCAAATCCCTTAGACTAGTGATGGGATCAGCATCACTAGGTCAATAGTACAAATGCTGCGTTCATAGACCTACTTGCCCAGCATGACGAATAAGCAAACTTTTTATAAGTTTTGATGAACCTTTTTAGAAGGTTATCGATGCATGCTAAAGGCGAGCAATGGACGCAAAGAACTAAAACATAGAAAGATTTGTGATTGTAGTATCAAACGTCTTGCATCTTAGTCTGCTGTCCGTAATGCAGACCAATTCCGTCTATATGTGGAAATAAAATGTTTGTTGAACTTGAACATATGAGTGCGCTCTACAAATATAGTAGGCCACTAAGGTAAATACACTAAAGATTAAACGATTAAAAAATTAAACGACAAATTTTAAAATGATTAAGTATTCATTTTAAAATTGTATTGAATTGGACCTTTAAATCAATCGAGGAACAATTAATATAATTCAGCCTACAAGTTTTTATTCGACTGAACGAATAACAATTTCATGTTGTTAATTATTTAGTGCAGATAGATAGCGTTTAACTGCAGCCTTAGTTGTCTGTTCAAAGGAAATTCCATAGGATACGACTGATCGATAGCCATAAATCATTCAAAATGGCCGACCGTGTGATACGAGCACCATATGTAAAAGAAAAACGACGCGATTTTCAATTTACTTCTTTACGATCCGTAACTATTACGGTATCCACGTATTAATATTTACCTATATTGTTAAAGTCTTTTATGACCACCGAATACTTCCTTCTAAAATATGAAAGTACACTAAAAATACTCGATGCCATGCTCCATTAGGTCATGCTCTGTTAATCGGAGAACGTTTACTGGTTAACTTATTTGTGTAAAGGTAATCTCTGTGACCGAAATTCTAGCATTTGTACAGCGAAACTATAATCAACAGCACTTAATTTCTATCTCTGTTTAACGGCCGCATAGCTTAGTGGTTAGCGTATCTGTATGTTGTTGTTGACCGTTGTCCGAATCCCAGCCGAAGATAATATTTGTGCAACACACAAATTATATTATATAGGTTTTTCCAATTGTTGTGAGTCCCGTGTCTCGGACACTGCGTTTGATAATCCCTTGGATTTTATCGCGTAAGCGTTACATTGAATATAGGAGAAGAAGACGAATGAGTGCTTTTCTGTACGTACACACTATACTAGAACATAACATGCGCAGTTGACAACTGCCGATAGCATTCGAAAGTTCGATGACATCATCTTTGTTAGAAAATGTTGGGAGGATTTTTTTTCGCTCGTAAAGTTGTTCAATTATTTCATGATTCAAAAATCACAATAATTAACAGAACGTTAATAAAAAGTAATACTTACGTATGTATTACTTAACGTTTTAATGTTTTGTATCTAGAATTCACTCAAATATACAAAATAATTTTAATTACATCATATACGTTGAAAAAAATTATTGCTTATGATTTATGATACATTGAACTTTCACTTATACATGGATCACAGTTATTGGGATTTGAACACAATCATACCCGAAAATTAATAGTGTTTATGCACAAAAACTTATTTCGAATATACTTGTTTAAGCGTTTTGCTCTGTTAAAAAAACGAACACAGTACGTATCCAGGCAGTAAAAAAAATTGTTGACGTTTACTGGTGAACATAATTTTTTCTAAGAGACTGCCAACGAAACCTTCACACCGTGCATGATTGTTAAGCGCTGTCCGTGAAATCCATTAGTCCTAATCGAAGTACAAAAATAAAAAAGTTTCGCAGATTTTTTAGTTTCTTTTAAAACTTGTAATTTCTAAAGAAATTTAACTAATCTCTCGGCACGAGAGCGTTTCTCTCCCATGATACCCAATCGTTCAGTAATTACGTATTCTTAAAATTTCCTTTTGCTGATTCTGTTAAAGTCGCTTACACTTGGGCCCAAAAGTCTATAACTTGTGTCATAAGCTCACATACCGCGTAGGCGTAAAGACGATAGTCGCTAAATTATTCTGTAAGACTGAAGACGACTCCGATGTTTTGAATTATAGGGCAAAATGACATTTAACTGTGGCCGTAAAGTAACAGTAGTTAAAAAAAAGTTAAAACCCGTAATAGTTTAAAACGAAAGAATGACTTAACATTTTGAGAAGTGCTAAGTTAGACAAAATAACTATTAAAATCAATTAGAACTGTAAACTGTATATCGGACCGCAGTTAAATAACGGTGAGGTAGTTATTGTTAAAAAAGGGATCGGAAATACAATGCAACTAAATTATTATGATTTCCCATAAATCACCTGGCAGGCCGATTGGTCAGACGTCTTGGACTTAGGACGCTGCTGCCCCTCATCGGTCAGTGTATTTTCGCACTGGCATTTTTGAGATGGTTAAACTGCCATCGATCGGAAGCTAAAACAATTTACGCGACTCTTACGATACCCATGGGGAGAAACAATAAAACAGGATATCTTATTTATTTATTTATTATTTATTAAACTTCATATACATGAGAATGTGTACAGGCGGTTTTTATGCCAGAAGCATTCTCTACCATTCAACCTTTGGACGATGCAGAGATGAAATGAAGTAGGTGTATGTGATAAAAAAGAGACTACTAAAGATCAAAAGAAAAATGCATGTAAATCCATATCACTAGCATCACTGGCCTATGGGACTTCCTTATCGGCCTGTAAATTGTCCACTGCAGATTTGCCATGATCGCTACGCTCGGCAAGCGGATTGGTGATCGCAGTACCAGACACCTTACACCTTGGACGCTGCTGCTCGTCATCGGTCTGGTAATTTTCGGGATGTCTATCCCGCCATCTGTCGGTAGCCTTTATTTATATTTTAAAGACTTTTAAAGACCTGAGTCGCTTCTTTCGTCACCCACGGGAAGAAAAGCGTTGGTAGATTCTTACGCTGATATCACAGGGCCCTGTGGGAAAGGACTTAGGTTTGGCATATTTGACACCGCGTGCAGTATGGCCTACTTCCGATAGTTAAAAGTAACACGCGACTGCTCAAAAAGTAACATATCCATCACAAAAATAATGCATTCTAATAATTATAAAAGAAAGACAATTCTTTTATTATTTATGCCTCAAATGAGCACTTATAGTGCGACAAGTATCTTTTGGAACTGCGATGACAGACATTATATAAATATTAATGTAATTAAGTATTCGATTGTTTATTGAAAGACAAGTGCGAAATATATTTAAAGCAAACAGCAAACGCGCGGTGCGTTTGCTGTTTGCTGTCATAAAGTGACGTTTCGTAACATGGCGGCGTCATTTCTGATTTTGGTCACTTGCCAAAAGATTGTTGTTGTACTATACCTGCATAAAAATCACAATGATTTATGTAAATTGAATAAGTCGAACAAAACCACTATGAATTATGGAGATACTGGACAACTTTTGCGCATATCGCGATCACGATTCACGATATTCCGAAAAAACTTGCTTGCCGTTTAAATGATCGGTGATACATACTGGTAATAGGTACTTAGGTGTACGGTGTGGTTGTATGTTAAATATAAAAATAACGCTCTGGCAACGCTAACAGCGTGTTGGTTAGGTTGACATTTAGAAAAAAGTTGACAGTATACTCACAGGCACTATACTCTACGGCACTAGACGCAACGGCACTAGACACACAGGCACTATACTCAACGGCAATATAAGGTACGGCACTATACGGTACGGCACTATACGGTACGGCACTATACGGTACGGCACTATACGGTACGGCACTATACGCACTGGCACTATACGGTAGGGCACTATACGGTACGGCACTAGAAGCGCAGGCACTAGACGCGCAGGCACTATACGCAACGGCACTAGACGTGCAGGCACTATACGCACAGGCACTATATGCTACGGCACTAGACGCGCAGGCACTATACGGTACGGCACTATACGCACAAGCACTAGACGCGCAGGCACTAGACGCGCAGGCACTATACGCAACAGCACTATACGCACAGGCACTAGACGCGCAGGCACTATACGGTACGGCACTATACGGTACGGCACTAGACGCGCAGGCACTATACGGTACGGCACTAGACGCGCAGGCACTATACGGTACGGCACTATACGCAACGGCACTAGACGCACAGGCACTGTACGCAACGGCACTAGACGCGCAGGCACTAGACGCGCAGGCACTATACGTACGGCACTATACGCAAAGGCATACGGTACGGCACTGGACGCAACGGCACTACACGCGCAGGCACTATACTCAGCGGCACTATACGGTACGGCACTAGACGTACAGGCACTATACGCAACGGCACTATATGCAACGGCACTACACGCGCAAGCACTATACTCAGCGGCACTATACGGTACGGCACTAGACGTACAGGCACTATACGCAACGGCACTAGACGCACAGGCACTGTGCTCAACGGCACTATACGCACTGGCACTTTACGCTACGGCACTAGACGCGCAGGCACTATACTCAACGGCACTTTACGCTACGGCACTAGACGCGCAGGCACTATACTCAACGGCACTATACGCACAGGCACTATACGCAACGGCACTAGACGCAATTGATATATTGCCATTGAGCATTAGCGCGAGAATATCGGTACTGCGCTCACCAAACCGCCTTCCCGGCATGATAAGTATAAACAATTCTTTAATTTAAGGCAGCTTTTGTTGGCTTCTATGAAAAGGAAGTCCGGCAGTGCATTTATGCAGTCTGTAAGAAATAAAGAAGACGAGGAAATTAAAAAGTAAGATTATTCTTGTTTAGAGCGTGTTACTAGGGTGTTCTAAAAAGAGTCTCTCTGAATTACTCTAAAGTACCTTATTAGTTAGTTGCCTTAGAGGATTTACTTCACTTTTTAAAGAACACTATCACTAAAACGGCGCGACAGGCTCACCGTCTGTCACGATTTACTAAACAAGCTTTGGTGAAAAGTGGATAAAAAGTCTCGAGGTCTAGACCACCCCAGTATTGGGTATAAGGCCGAGACAGCTTATCTTTTTTTACACACTTTTTATTTCACATAAGAATGCAAAAATCCTGACTGTAATTTATTTGATAATATTAATAAAAAAAAAATTTATTCGTCGTAAAAGTAATGTTTTATGACTGTTGTATGATCTATATATTGGTGGTACAACTTCGAGTATTATATTTTCATCACGTTTATATATAAGCTAGAATTTCGTCACGATTTTTAAATAAGATAATTCGTTTAGAGCTTCACATTACGCACATTGTGAAATGAGCCGTTGAGTGGCCATAATATTATCTATATTGCTCCAATATTTATTCAAATTGCAAACGCTATACTTGCTAAATATTTTTTTGGCTTAGGGCCCTCTAAACTAAATAGTCCTGAGCTGTTTTTGTAGTATTATTTATCGTGTATGTCATTTAAGTAGTATAATATAAAGTCGACATTCGGGTTTGTTTGTGTATTTATTTATAAATTCTAAACTTCTTAGTGAATTTCAATGCGGTTTTCACAATTTTTTGAACATTTCATGAGGCCATTTTACACGTATAACACATTCGGCGCGATTCACTAGTAAATAGTTTACGAAATGAAATTATTTCAAGACTAAATTTTAGATAATTTTAATGGTTCGAAGGACTTATTAGTATCTCTTGAAATCCCAGGTTGTTAGGTAAACTTAGGTGGTTTGTGAAATTATATTCTGATTTTAAATGATCATATTCACAATAAAAACAATTGAAGATTCATACTATTATTGAAATAAAAAGACTTTCTTGCTGGTAAAGCCGTCTGGAATATTTCTGCTACAAATCACCAGTGGAACTGTGAAAACTGCTGTGTTCCGGTTCAAGGTATATAGAGCGTGTATATTTACAGGTTGTGAGGCATTGTATCGTGTCCTCAGAGGTGACAACGCATCTATAACCTTCTTCGAATTAAGTTGTTTACAAGTTTCAGCGGCCACAAAATCATGAGGACTAGATAGACCACTTTAATGTCATAAAACAAACTATTGATTTTTGTATGGGGGAATATACCATCTTTTTCTACAAATGCGAAACTCACCTGCAGACGGTGCATCCCGCTCGTTAGCAAACTAGGCGCTGGAGAAAAATAAAAAGAATAATCAACCCTAGAAGTAATTTTTAGCGGAATTAAATAATAGGCACATATTTTATATATTTATAAAAGCGAACATTTAATAACTTTTAAAAAGGCTATAATAGCGTTCTGTTTTCTACGTAAACAAACACAGAGACCCTTTATTACCTTCTTGCAGTCAAAGTATAATATGTTTTTTGCTTGAGAACAATCAAATGACGCAATTATTGAGTTCTGGTATAATTATTCGGAGAATCACATTCCAGTTCATAACAATAGACATAAATTCTTTCTAGCAATGTCGAAAGTACGATTAAATATTTGACCAACATTTGTACTCGTAAGTTGTTTAATCATTACTTAATATTATTATAGAAATAAGATCAAAAACAAACCTCTCAATATTTGAGAGAGTTTTAGAGTCGGGAATGTTTTGAATTTTTCGTATACTGCAAATATAGCGAGTATTTGGAGGGAGCCGTAGTTAAACCTAGTTAGTACGCTAATGACCCGGATCATTTCGAAGATTTTACAAAGTTTTAGTATTATATTTTTTTTTTATTGATTTTTTTAAATTTAAAGGAACGACGAGAAAAACGTCGCATGGAAACCTATGAGTCTGAGAAATATACTATACATATAAACAAAAATGAAAATTAGCTACGAAAGCTGATCGGGATGAGAGTGATCGGGATTGTTTCCGAATCAAGAGACGTGAGTTCGATCCTCTATGCGGAGTGTTCGTTCGTGGAATGAAGTAATAACAAAATAAACTAAAAAGTCAGGTAGAAGCTATTTAAAATTCCATTTGTCGTCCACCGAAGAGCAATGTGTTTACGACACATACAAGAGGAGTTTAGATGATAAATGCTACAATAATATAAAGTTATTTTCAAACTCTCTTTGACATTTTTCACTATAATATTTTTTTCAATGTTATACCAAATAAAACCTATTAGAGAATTCTAAGGACAACGCAGACAAAGTCGCGGGAAATTGCTAGTAGAAAATATTTAGATAAATTGTCCAAAACCCTCTCAAATATTGAGAAGCGGCCTTTTTTCAGAAGGACATTTACATGCAACTACGTTAACCGACTTTTATAAACAACTTCCTTTGAGGTATCAGACAGCAATGTAGTACCTAACTTTAGTTAATATTATTAAGTATTTCAGTCACAAAGGAAATAACAATATGATAAAACTCACAATTTGAATTTTGAGAGGAAGTGAAAAATTACCTTTTTCCTTTATTTAAATTTAACACATTGTATTTAGTTATGGAGACTAATATAATCATGCTCAACTTTTAAAATTTTAACATATTCAGGCTTCTTTCTATGCTCTTTAAGCCTAAATGTAAGTAAAGTAACAACCTGTCCATGTCCATTGCTGGGCAAAGGCCTTCATCTCAAATATCTGAAAGGGGTTATGGAGAGGGAGTTACGCTGCTCCAGTGCGTATTGGCGGACTTAATACAATATACAATCGGTCCCTATTTTCGTACTGGCATTTTTGAGATGATTATTCCACTGTCATTCACCTAGATAAGGTGTTTATACTAACAAAATAAACTGAGAGGTAGACTCCTACTCTGTCTAGGAGTCGTCAGGGTAGGCTTTTCTCAGCCTTTCTGCCGCCTATCAGCAGTTTAGCCACTATACTGTTCCGGTTTGAAAGGTATTATAGATAAAATAAGGTATAAAGAGCCAGTATAATTACAGGGGTGACAATGCATCTGTAACAATATTCGAATGAAGTGGTTTGGAGGTGGCTATGGTCTACAATAGCCACTTACGGTCATCAGGTCGGCTGTTAGCTCGTTTTTCTCCATAATCCAATTAAATAAAAATGTTTCCTACAAATTCAGTGTGAATGAATTATTCGTCGAAAAAAAACTTGAAAACATGCATGATAATGTTTTTTTTTGAAAAATAACGTGATATGATTTTATCGAGGAATGACGTCACACGGAATTTCTGTAATTTTTTTTGTGTCGTACTAGAAACGGACTCTGTTTGTCGATGAAAGATTTACAATGGTTTTCCAGAAATCGACTCTTACGAATAAAGGGTTGACAGGTGTCAAAAGATATAATTTCGAACTGTTGGTTAGCGAACAGTTACTCATAAACAACGATTTACAACTTTTTTACATCAGGAAACATTTTTACTCTAATTATTTATTATATCCAATATATTTTTCTATTGTATCAAATATACAAAGATGTCACCCATGATCAGATCAACAGCTTTCCTCAGTCCACAGCCAAACCGCGCCTTCCCAGCAGGCGGTCGGGTAGCTAGCCCATTCCCCTAAATTCGAATGAATTTTCCGCCATCAATGGGACAAAAAATGGAACAAGATTAATTCTTGCAGCCTTGCCTAGGGTTTGTAAGGCTCTTTTCTAATGTTTCTAATGTTTTAATGTCTAGAGTGTCTCCAAAGTATATGACTTCCGTCACTCATGGGACGGGTCTGTCGAGAAGCGTGATTTGGGAGAAAAAGTACCGTTCAAATATAAAAAATAGTCTTGTAATAGTTATCGGTTAATGATAAGATAGAATAATCCTTATTCAAGTTTTTGATTCCATTTTTAGTCCTGGTATATTTTTGTTACTCAATAGCGTACTGTTCCTGTAAACACTTGTCAAGTTTTACTGTCGCACGCCTGTTTCGCATCGAGTTAAATATAAAAGTACCATAAAATACGATTTTATCGGAAAATAGACTGTTTGATTTCACATTCCGATTTTGTTTGAAGAGATTAAAACAAAATTGCCCGACGTAATAGACGCGTAAATGTCACGTTCATGGCGTAGCGATTGCCATTATATGTATTAAGTAAAAGTGATCGGAATATTATAATGACGTTATTATATATTATAATGTACATTCATTTTTCTTCTTCCTCAGCAGCCGTTCAATAATTCACTGCCAGTATCACTTTGAATGGAAGCCTTAGACTTAATCATGGACTTGGTAGGGGAATTCGCATGTTCATATTGCGTTGCAATATCAGACGGACAGATCATAGACGCTGCCATTCACCAATTCCTTTCATTTTAATAGAACATTTTGAAATTATCGATTTGATTGCTAAACCAATTTCTAATATAAAATCTTAGATTTTTCTTGCTTAAAAGTATTGTGTTATGAATGAAAATATAAAGTAAAAGCTTATTTACGCCCAATATTAGCGTCTTCTTTAAAATACATTTTTGGCATATTATTTTATATTCAAACAGTCATAAAAGTATATCATCACAGTGACAACGTCACGTACGTACGTGCTTACATGGTAATTAGCTGTGAATTTGAAGCTATATCCAATAATAATCGTCGTCATCGTCATCATTACGATAGCAATTGTGCTGTTTGTTTATTATATTTTCAACGTGGTAGAGCCAAGTGGCGGCTTTAGCTGCTGTTCGAATGGGCCGGCTCGACCGGATTAATACCACGACCTCGCAGAATACCGGCGTGAAGTAGAGGCATCTTGTGCTTCTGCGTTTCGTTCGGTGAGTAAGGTAACCGGAGGCCCACTCCCCCTCCCATTCCACTCCTTATCCTCCCTCCCATCTCCCAAATACCCTTAAAGGCCGGCAACGCACCTCTGGTGTTGCAGATGTATGTGGGCGATGGTAATCACTTGCCATCAGGTGAACCTATTGCTCGTTTGCCGCCGTAGCCATAAAAAAAATATATATTTCAGGAGATATACGAGTTTGTAGTGAGTCGACGGTTAAAGTTGAGGGAAATTAATAAAGGTGTAAGAGTTAAATTATTGTATTATATTGTAGGACCAACATTAACAATATGAGTTGAACTCATGTGCGGATAAATGAATTCCAAAGTTGGTCTGTGCGAATCTGTCATACTAAATCTGATACCGCTAGATGATTACAGGACCGTATGCGAAGTTTATTTTGAATTATTTTCCACTCTATAAGTTTTATATTCGACCAGCGGATTATTACAAATATGTGTACAAGAAATTTTTATTTTACTTTGATTCATATTTGTTGTATAATAGAAATATTTGCTTCCACCCACAATATTGTATTTTTCATTAATTTATTCATTCATTATATGAAAATGTAAATTATAAATATATTTAAGTTTGGTGAGTAATACGTTTCGTAATTATATATAATTACTGTTACCTCACTCACCAAACGAAACGCATAAGCACAAGATGCCTCTAATTCATGCCGGTATTCTACGAGGTCGTGGTACCAATCCGGTCGATCCGACACATTCGAGCAGCACTAAAAGCCGTCGCTTGGCTCTACCACGTGTAAGAACTAAATATAACCCAACCAGATGGAAACCCCGGCAAGTGAGACCAGACGGCCGTGTGTTAGGAAGAAAGGGCAACATGCAGAAAGCGGGCGGTATCGAGGAGCACCACCTTCTGCATCTTGGAGCTCGAAACGGTGCGTCACGAAGTCCCGAGAGGCTAACTGGAATCAACCCATTTCCAGAGACGACTATCGGAATAATTTCGATCGACATACCACACCATATATTGGTCACCTCGTGAGACATATCCAGATATTTTGTCTACTTGTCTGTTTTGGCTTTCACGAGGTTCTCGTCATGTGGAATGGTAATGTCGACCAAAAATATCTTCGAGTCCATCAGAAAGATTTTGTGCCTGCCATTGCTCGTTGGCCAAGGATACAGGGGTAAGCCCTGTATCACTCAAAACGTCGTCTGCGTAGAATGACTTATCCGTTCTCGTGAAGTAATTAAGAGGCTGCACAGTTCGTTCGATTATGCATGACGAAGACGCTCAAAAAGCCCAGGAAAGTATTCCTGACACCAAAACCCTTGATTAATGTAAGTAGTTATCATTAATATAGGAAATATAGTCCTCTTCAATATACCCATTACAGACATTTGGTGCATACATGTTTCAAAATCAGACGTAGAACGAGTAAGTTAATGATAAATCCGATAACCTCGCGTGACTAACTTAACATGACCTGTTTTAGAAGACCTGCGTTTACATAGACCGCAGTAGTAAGTTTGTATCAAAATTGCTTTTAACACTAACGCAAGAGTTCATGTTATAATGGACGTTAGAACCAATTAAAGTCTTTGTATTGAACCTTGGTGAACCGGTAATGAGATGGGCTGAAAACTGTACTTCAATATCTAAATAGCACATAACACTGATGTGCAAAGAAAAGGAAGAAGCATCAGCTTAAAAATGTGTAAAAGATTTTTCATTAACGTCTCAGCAGTCAAGATCTAAAAGTAGTCGTTTAAGTAAATCGTATTTAACGATATTTTTCACACGTGGCCAGCAGTTTGCGAACTTGAAGTTTTGCGTAATAGAAAAAGTATCCTGTTTTTTTAAGTCAAAGTAGAAACTTTCATTCAATTTTTCCATGTTTAAAGCTTGTTATGAGCGTCAAAATCAACACCAGTTCCCAAAACTAAATATTTTAAGAGAAGAAACGACAAGAACTCTGGGGTCTTTTTTTAACGGCATGTTATAATGTCATTTATAATTTACAATAAAATCAATACAACGTTAGACAATAAAATCAATATAATGGCAAAAGTTTATTATTTTTTTTTAAATCTTAATTTTTGATGTATCAGTAGTCAGGGGACATGCAAGTGCAGAGTAAGCGCTATTTTCACATAACTTTGTTCTTGATGTACTGATCTATTTTATAATAGGCATTTTTTAAAAAGGTTTCTAAAGAAATTGTATCTGTTTGTTGCACTATCTTTTTAAGAGTTTTATTGGGAAGATTTATGCATTGACACTACAAAAAAATCTCCAGTAGATAATATTTTCAAAAATAAACCACGACGGAAGTGTCCAGATGTTAGTTACTTTGTAATAGGTTGCGAGGCTCCAATAGATTGCCCGCATCGCTTGCTTTTGTAAAACGAAGACTGTTTCAATCCAGCTGGAGATCCCGACAGTAACCCACCATAGAACATGATACTCGACCGTGTCTATCCTCCACAGTATGCGAAGTAAAGTAATTTGGCTGTTGCTTGATCAGTCAACCCTCCTATCGTTCTAATAACGAAAATTGCAGAACTTAATTTCTAAGCTATTTGATCAAAATGTGCTCCCACTGAAGCTAGGGAATAATAGCAATTCCTAGAACCTAGTCAACATTCAAAATCTAGATAGTATTCTCTAAATTAATCTGCATGTAAAAGCTTTCAAGACTAAGTGATTGGAAAGGGTTGACCAATTTTGATCAACTGTCACACGACAACAATTTTCGTTAGTTAATGATGGGATCTAACTAATCAGAAAACGTAATGATAGATATTATCATTGTGAGAAATTGCACACAATTGCGTCTACATCGCAGGACGTAATTTAGTTTCGGAATAACATTGCAACAATGGTCATTGTGCTGCAATGGTATTTTTAAAGAATGGGGCTGTCCTTAAATATTCTCGGCCCTGGTACTTGTATTACTAAACATTCGCATTGTTTTTATATGCCACGGCCCCTAAACAAATCTTCAACACCACTTGAGTAACATACCTATTTTTTTTTTAAATCCAATTTTTGTTACGATTGTCTTTGTTATTTATGCTTAATATGATGTTATATTTTAATGAAATTGGAAGTAAATCGGAAAACATAGTACGACTGTCTCGAAAAATCGTTACCAGCTAGAAAATTGGATATCTCTCCGTTATTTGAATTGTTACAATATTTTTGTTATTAATTTATGAAACGTAACCATATTCTCTTATAAAGATGCACAGAAATGCGTTTTCAGCGGTAACAAGTTCAAAGAAGAAGTGAATACATTTGTTTCTGATATCTGATGATGTTTGAATATTATGTTAGAGTAAAAATAAAAAAAATCTGAAATATTTATTTTGTGTGTGCTGATCGCTAATTATAGTTTTAATTGGCGTTATGTGTGTGCTGAGTGTAAAGGTGTAGTAATAATATTACATGTATGTATATATACACGTCTTGTTCCCAACGGGGTATGCAGAGACAATCTTCTTCCACTTGCTACGGTTCTCACATACGTCTTTCGCTTCTTCCACTTTCATCAACCTTCGCATGCATGCTCGTTGGTTCAGAGAACTATTATATATAATATGTAGCACGACTCGGTAAAGTCAAACGGGCCTCCGCATGCCACTTATTGTGGCACAAGACAGGTGACGAGTGTCGTAACAGGGTTCGTTCCCGGATATTGCGATATTTTCAAGTCTTTTTCCTAAGTCGTCTCTCACAACTCCCTCGGCAAGGTGGTACATTTTTACGCTGACCCTGTCTTATACGGTATATTTAAATTAATCGATTGTTCATTTGTTTCACTAAAGGGACTGTTTAGTACATCAGATTAATCGATTTATATTAATGGAACCCACATCGATATGGCGGTGTTTTATAATTTTTGCGTCATGTGGACTTTCACAGAACAATGCATTTTCCCTACTCGATTTATTTCAACAACTGATCAATCATTCATTATGTGAATAACAACAATTGAGGTTACGCGGAGCGTATGATTATTATTAAATAAATATATAACAACAACTCCCTTTTCATTTTTACATTTAATTGTTTTAAAGCATATTTCTCGAAGACATTAAAGTATAAAACATATTATTTTATCTCTTTGAAATTCATATACAGTGAAGTACTGTAATATAATAATAAAGTATAAGTGAATAAAACATGATAAAAATTGCAATATCAATTATGTTCAAAGATATTTTATGGTTCTGTCGTATTCATCTGGTATTTAATAATCGTCACTGCACCACAGGAGTCGCCCCTGTGGTGCAGTAACGATCTACTGTGGTGCTGCCAGTGGTGGGTTTGAGTCCCGTAAGGCTAAAGTATTTTTCAGCCTACAATTTTGTTTTTCCAAATATGGATTTTGGTTTGTAAAACGACTCGAGAACATAGCAGTTATAATATCTTACAGTGTGGCGGTATCTTTAAAAATAGATTTGCTCGATCAATTCGTACGTGCGTTTTTATTCATAAATTAACTGAAATGTAATGAATATACAAATAGGTGATGATTTTTCAAAAGCATCCACTCATATGGGGTTTCAATGAAAATGTTCCATTTAAAGTAGAAACATAACCCGTCCTTGCGATGAGTTTGCTATCAGAAATCGTTGAACAATCCCATAGGCCACGTGGCAGTTTCGAGATTGGGATCTGCAACCAAAATTATTGGTAGCCATTCTTGAATTAAATTTTAATTCCACGTTTGCTATCAGCTCTGTGAGTTGTACTAATTAGGATGCACCTGCTGTGTTGAAATTTGAAAAAGGATCCAACACCCAGAACTGAAAAATTCACGTCTGCTGAATAATTTGTTTTATAGCTACTATAGCTTGCAAGCAACCACGACATTTTTTGTTTTAATCAAGTTTAAGTCGTCGCCTTGAAGCCTATAGATTTACATCGTTAAATAAATTAAACAGATCCGTCGAAGTACGTAATATCATTCTTTTATGTTATGAGGTTGTCGTGAAATTATGGTCTTCATCAAGTTAGACTAGTACCTTTTGATAGCCAGCGCACTTCTGTGTAAATCAGCACGCGATTAGAAGCTTCATCAATGGGAGCATAGAGCTGATTAAATAATCTGTCATTTAGTGAGTTCCTTCTGTTTAAATAAATAAAGAGATGGCCGCCGGGGATCTCACACATCGATCGAAACGCAGAAGCTCAGCATTTCTGAATCTCTTCCGTCACTATTCTGCAAGTCTTGGTACTACCCTGTTCGAGCTACCCATTCGAGCACCACCAAGAGCCGCCGCTCGGTTCTCCCACGCGCAAAACTCACGTACAAGTAGCCAAAACGTCATCCATAGCAGCTTTTTTTTAAAGGAATAAGCGGCAAACGAGCAATAGGTTCACCAGATAGTAAGTGATTACCTTCGTCCACACACATCTGCAACACCAGAGGTGCTGCAGGCTGAGGTGTTTGGGAAATGGAAGGGAGGATGAAGAGGGCATGGAGTGGGAGAGTGGGCCTCCGGTTATCTCACTCACCGAACGAAATGCAGAAGCACAAAATTCCTCTACTTCAACCCGGTATTCTGTGAGGCAGAGGTAACAACCCGGTCGAATCGCCGATTCGAGCAGCAGCAAAAAAGCTAACATAATGTTATTAGAATGTGCTTTGTTAGTTTTAACAATAAACAATTAGATATTGTACGAAACAAGAAATCCATCGTCGTCTTGATAAACTCCTGAAAAAGTTTTGATATAGTTGGCTGAACAACATGCTTCTTTTCCAGCACTTGAAAATTGGACAAATCTTTGTCTTTTGTATTCGAGTGCTAAATGCATTTACGTATAAACTTTTACGACAAATAATTTTTAAGCGATGAACATGCAATTAATCCGAATTACATAAGCATTCCGAACTATATTACCGTCTCTCCTTTTTTGCTATCGATATGGTTTTGGCTTTACAGATATGTGAGTAATGTCAAAGACGAGAAAATTCCTATGAAAATAAAACAAACAATCAGGGCCTTTACATAATGCAAGTGTATGAGGACCGAGTGACCACAACCTGAATCAAAATCAAAATGTATAACGCACACCGATAGGATGACAGAAATAAGATAAACGTGCAATTACCGTTTTCCTCACGTGATTGATCGAATTCTAAGGAATTCAGCAAGTGAGAACAAGCTCAGACAATCCTGTCAATGCGTAATTACTGTAAAATCACTCTGTTTAACTTAAAATTTAAAATAAGTAACAGCTTCTAAACGCCCACTGCTAAGCAAAGTCTCCTTCTAAAATATATAAGAAGGTTTTGGAGCCGGGAAGGGTCTGCCACACTGCTCCGGTGCAGTTTTGGCGGACTTCAAATGTCCAGGAAATAATATTTTTTATTATTTCTGACATACAGATGTTTTTTTACCACCGAGCACATGTAATATTAAGCATTTATAATTACTATTAATAATTTTAGTAGTGCTGGCACCGCGGAGTTCGAACCCAGGTCTGTGAAACTAAAGCGAGCGCCCTGACCACTAGGCAAACGCGGCTAACTTTAACACAAAAACTTGTTTGATGTTAATTGCTACAAACACGGTGTGGTACACGAGCTAAGAATGCTTTTATTAATAAAGCTTATTTATTAATAAAGCTTATTTATTAATAAAGCTTATTTATTAATAAAGCTTATTTATTAATAAAGCTTATTTATTAATAAAGCTTATTTATTAATAAAGCTTATTTATTAATAAAGCTTATTTATTAATAAAGCTTATTTATTAATAAAGCTTATTTATTAATAAAGCTTATTTATTAATAAAGCTTATTTATTAATAAAGCTTATTTATTAATAAAGCTTATTTATTAATAAAGCTTATTTATTAATAAAGCTTATTTATTAATAAAGCTTATTTATTAATAAAGCTTATTTATTAATAAAGCTTATTTATTAATAAAGCTTATTTATTAATAAAGCTTATTTATTAATAAAGCTTATTTATTAATAAAGCTTATTTATTAATAAAGCTTATTTATTAATAAAGCTTATTTATTAATAAAGCTTATTTATTAATAAAGCTTATTTATTAATAAAGCTTATTTATTAATAAAGCTTATTTATTAATAAAGCTTATTTATTAATAAAGCTTATTTATTAATAAAGCTTATTTATTAATAAAGCTTATTTATTAATAAAGCTTATTTATTAATAAAGCTTATTTATTAATAAAGCTTATTTATTAATAAAGCTTATTTATTAATAAAGCTTATTTATTAATAAAGCTTATTTATTAATAAAGCTTATTTATTAATAAAGCTTATTTATTAATAAAGCTTATTTATTAATAAAGCTTATTTATTAATAAAGCTTATTTATTAATAAAGCTTATTTATTAATAAAGCTTATTTATTAATAAAGCTTATTTATTAATAAAGCTTATTTATTAATAAAGCTTATTTATTAATAAAGCTTATTTATTAATAAAGCTTATTTATTAATAAAGCTTATTTATTAATAAAGCTTATTTATTAATAAAGCTTATTTATTAATAAAGCTTATTTATTAATAAAGCTTATTTATTAATAAAGCTTATTTATTAATAAAGCTTATTTATTAATAAAGCTTATTTATTAATAAAGCTTATTTATTAATAAAGCTTATTTATTAATAAAGCTTATTTATTAATAAAGCTTATTTATTAATAAAGCTTATTTATTAATAAAGCTTATTTATTAATAAAGCTTATTTATTAATAAAGCTTATTTATTAATAAAGCTTATTTATTAATAAAGCTTATTTATTAATAAAGCTTATTTATTAATAAAGCTTATTTATTAATAAAGCTTATTTATTAATAAAGCTTATTTATTAATAAAGCTTATTTATTAATAAAGCTTATTTATTAATAAAGCTTATTTATTAATAAAGCTTATTTATTAATAAAGCTTATTTATTAATAAAGCTTATTTATTAATAAAGCTTATTTATTAATAAAGCTTATTTATTAATAAAGCTTATTTATTAATAAAGCTTATTTATTAATAAAGCTTATTTATTAATAAAGCTTATTTATTAATAAAGCTTATTTATTAATAAAGCTTATTTATTAATAAAGCTTATTTATTAATAAAGCTTATTTATTAATAAAGCTTATTTATTAATAAAGCTTATTTATTAATAAAGCTTATTTATTAATAAAGCTTATTTATTAATAAAGCTTATTTATTAATAAAGCTTATTTATTAATAAAGCTTATTTATTAATAAAGCTTATTTATTAATAAAGCTTATTTATTAATAAAGCTTATTTATTAATAAAGCTTATTTATTAATAAAGCTTATTTATTAATAAAGCTTATTTATTAATAAAGCTTATTTATTAATAAAGCTTATTTATTAATAAAGCTTATTTATTAATAAAGCTTATTTATTAATAAAGCTTATTTATTAATAAAGCTTATTTATTAATAAAGCTTATTTATTAATAAAGCTTATTTATTAATAAAGCTTATTTATTAATAAAGCTTATTTATTAATAAAGCTTATTTATTAATAAAGCTTATTTATTAATAAAGCTTATTTATTAATAAAGCTTATTTATTAATAAAGCTTATTTATTAATAAAGCTTATTTATTAATAAAGCTTATTTATTAATAAAGCTTATTTATTAATAAAGCTTATTTATTAATAAAGCTTATTTATTAATAAAGCTTATTTATTAATAAAGCTTATTTATTAATAAAGCTTATTTATTAATAAAGCTTATTTATTAATAAAGCTTATTTATTAATAAAGCTTATTTATTAATAAAGCTTATTTATTAATAAAGCTTATTTATTAATAAAGCTTATTTATTAATAAAGCTTATTTATTAATAAAGCTTATTTATTAATAAAGCTTATTTATTAATAAAGCTTATTTATTAATAAAGCTTATTTATTAATAAAGCTTATTTATTAATAAAGCTTATTTATTAATAAAGCTTATTTATTAATAAAGCTTATTTATTAATAAAGCTTATTTATTAATAAAGCTTATTTATTAATAAAGCTTATTTATTAATAAAGCTTATTTATTAATAAAGCTTATTTATTAATAAAGCTTATTTATTAATAAAGCTTATTTATTAATAAAGCTTATTTATTAATAAAGCTTATTTATTAATAAAGCTTATTTATTAATAAAGCTTATTTATTAATAAACTTAAACACTTACGCAGCTTGTTTTATTTAATTATGTCTTTTTATAAACGTGCCTTGATTACATTGAGTAAAATGATGTAAGAAAAAAAATTTATAGATCCATCTGCTCCTTTAGGCTAAATTGTAATCATAATATTACAAATTCTAAGTTACTTACTATAAATTAAATAAATATAAGTATTTAATATAAATGTGGATTTTAAAATATTGAATGTACCGCAAATACTTATCAAATTACGCTACCACCTGTTGTTTGTTTTTACTCAAGCTGCAACGGTGAGTATTTATTTTTCCAATAAATATTTAATAGTAGTCTAGTTTTCATTCGATAATGAAATAGAAGATTATACAATATAATTATCTTGGTTAGTGAAAAAAATAAGTAACATTATATTGAATAGTAAATAAAACCTGTACTTAATATTAAACATTCACGCTTGAAATCACACAAATGCATGTCGGATTTCTAAACGCAGCGTAAAAAATTAGTTACTCACCTAAATCGAATTCTTTCTAACCAATTATTAAAAGTTATAAACTTATCTCACTTTACACTTGAAGTCAATAAACGAAATACACAATATTTAAAACATTAATCTTCATTTGGCTGTCGGACTTTTCTCGCAGGAATTTCCCGCTCGGCATCGTAGTGACGCGCGTTTCCGCCGGCTTCCGATTTTCAAATAAACTATCCAATATGGCTGCCGACGACTGACAACGTAATAAATAGTGATACCGTTCGAGAGCATGGAAATATTTATCGATATTTGTAATATAATAAAGAAATGTTATGTATTGCACTAATATTTAAAAAAAAAATCTTGATGTTAATCTTGATACAATTTTATAATTAATTACTGAATAACTGGTTGACTTTAGTCGTAATAGTAAACAACGTCAGAATAACTTTTTTTTATAAAAATGGTAAAGTAAAGTAGCAGCCTGTAAGTGCCCACTGCAGGGCAAAGGCCTCCTTCTCAAATATCAGAATGGGTTTGGAGCCGGGAAGGGTCTTCTACGCTGCTGCACGTATGAGCACGTGGTAAATTCAGTACTTAAAATTACTATCAACAATTTTAGTGGTGTTGGTACCGTGGTTATAACTCTATGAAACAAAAGCGAGTGGCTGACCATAAAATATGTATTCGTACATTGTTTAAATATATAAGATAAGTTCAGTCGCAAATTAAAACCGGGTTTCGATGAGGACACATGTTACCTAACGTTTGATCATATCACAGATACTGAACAAATAAATAAGCTATTAATCAAGCTATAAATATTTGAAATATTTCGTTATCCGATTATAATAAGTTTATCGACGTTAATACGTACATCCCTAACGTTGGACTAGCAACCAAGTAATTTGGTGATACATCACAAAAACATCATAATATGTACCGTTTGTACATAATATATCCCCTTCAAAAACAAAAATTTGTTACTGTATTTATACTGAAAATAGATCATGATAACTTTGAATTTCATGTTATTTTATTTACTACAAAAACAGCTGTGACGTTCAGAACGTATTAAATTTTGAGATAATTATTAATTTTGTAATTATTAGTATTATTCATTAAAAAAATTACATACATTTACATGATTCAATGTCCATTTTGTTATCTATCATGAATGAACGAAAAATGTTTACGAGAAATGAAAGGTACGAATGTGACATTGAAAGGAGAGCGATGGCAGGTAATATGGTGAATGAGGCATTGCATACATTTATGAACAGCCAGACGATATCTCACAAAGCTCGTTTGGCTGTCCATATGTTAGTTTTGGTACCAAAACCCCTCGTATTGGTACCAACACTAACATATGGAAACGAAGCAATGGCAGAAGAGACGTAAAAGCAGGATAAATGCAGTAGAAATGAGAGCGTTAAGAAGTATGATTGATGTGAAGTTAACTGACAGGTTTCGAAATAATGTGATCAGAGAGCGTTGTGAAAGAAGATGTAGTGACACGAATTGAGAAAGGGATGCTGAGCAGGTTTGGACATGTGGAGAGGATGAATGAAAGTAGGTTGACGAAACAAATATATGAGGCGAGTGTAAATGGTAGAGTCGAGAGAGGAAGAACTATGCGAACATTTCACGATCAAATCGGAGACGTTCTGAAAAAAGGCCAGGTCAAGAGTACTCTAAACCAACGAGCATGCATGCGAAGATTGATGAAAGTGAAAGAAGCGAAAGACGTATGACATGACCGTAGCAAGTGGAAGAAGATAGTCTCTGCCTACCCCGTTGGTAACAAGGCGTGAATATATTCATACATATATATGAACGAACAGCGTGAAGTGTGTGTTTATTTTTAATTAATATTTTACATGACTATGATTATGTTTTATTAGTAGTACTTGACTAGGGACTGGGTTTCGAATCCCAGACATAGCCAGAATTTTGGCCGACAAAAATTACTGGTCGTGTTATGGTGTGTTGTGTATCTGTCACTGAAATCTGGATTTTCCTCAGATATTGACATATGAACGTTACATCTATAATGAAGGTAATTTGTCTAAATTTTTTGGTAGTTAATAATTGGTTGAAAACGGCCAGAGAGAATTAATTTTATATGTCAAAGGTGTATTCCGTGAGATGACATTCGCACCAGAACTAGGGCAACGGCCACTTCGATCGTAAAAGTGATAACCGCTAGGGGAAGAAAGATCCCACTTGCCAGAGGCAAACGCTGTGTAGGATGATCCCACACCTCTCTACATACAGCGATGTTCTGCTCAATATTGCGAGAAGTCAATTGATGAATATTGTTTGGGTTAATCTGTGGTGTACATGTTTAGCAGTGGAATGTATGATGCTGTTAAAGCGGGATGGCTAATTGGTCTATATTCTCTATGGTGGAGCCAAGCGGGGATTTTGACTGCTGCTCGAATGCGCTGGCTAGACCGGGTTGATACCACGCCCTCGCAGAATACCGGCGTTTTGTGCTTCTGCGTTTTGTTCGGTGAGTGAGTTACCCGGGTACCCACTCCACTTCCCTTCCTCCCTCCTCATCCTCCCTCCCATCTCCCAAATACCCTTTAAGGCCGGTAACGCATCTGCAGCACCTCTGGTGTTGCAAATGTACGTGGGCGACGGTAATGACATACCATCAAGTGAACCGCATGATCTTTTGCCGTCTTTCCCATAAAAAAATAATAATAAATAGATCAATGTTCTTCATCAAAGAGCCGTGGTAGCCTAGTGGTCAGGATGCTCACTTTAGTTTCATAGAGCGCGAGTGACATGGGTTCGATGCCCGTCGCCGGCACTACTAAAATTGTTAATAGCAATTTTAAGTGCTGCATTTACCACGTGCTCAGCGTTGAAGGAAAACAGCGATGAACAATAGAGCCAAGGTACCAGCATCAAAGTTATGCAATATTAGCACTGACCATTCAACTTCGTGGTAAAAACTGAAGTAAACTAAACAAAAAAAGTATTGGGTATCGAATCGAAATATAACTGTAATGAAGGTACAGAAAGTTAAGCACAACCAATTACCACAATGAGTATGCTGACAAACAGCAGCTCACATGATATTAGGAGTAATTAGGAATCATTGGCTCTGGAATTCTATATTTAAGATGTATTCTATCATTTTTCTACAGCATTTATTCATTTTCCGTTCGGTAATAGAAAAATCCGTATTTAAAAAAATATATTTACATTTTTGACGTTTACTGTGTGATTCAAATAAGCCTAGGTTGAAAGGAATTTTCCACGTTCAATCGAATTCAAATTGTTTTTTTAAAAATGCGACAAAAAATCCTATTCATTAAATATATTCAGATTTTTTTACGTATATAGGGTTCATAAACTAGCAAACGCACAGTACGTGATCGCTGTGGTCTTTAAAAACCCACAATATGTATTATGCCTGTAACCATCTGTATGAAGGAGTAACATCCAACTGTTGTCACCCCTGAAGATTAAGGTGATGCCTCGTTGCCAGTAAGTAAAAAAAACAGTCAAAATGGATCTGCTGTTTTCGTTCCTCGCCACAGGAAACGCAGAAGCGTCATTCTATTGCTATTCATTCACACTGTTCTGTTGGTGTATTAGTGTGTCCCTTTCCCGATCGGATCGATTAATTTATGTGCTATAGAGCCAGTCCTAGTTGAAGTGTGACTCTACCATATTAAAAATAAAAAAATTGCTAAGCATGCTGTTAGTTTACCATAAGAGAATATTTTTTGTTTTTTTTTAACCACTTTGTTGTACCACTGTAGGAATTTCTCCTGTGTCGCGGAGGCATTTTACTTACATGAATTGTACATGGACATACGAATATTTGAAAGAAATTTTAGACATTAGGTACATTTAGGTATCAGATTTGTCAATACATGGTAAGAAAGTAGCGAGGTAGCACCTTAGCATCCTTGAGACCACATCGAATTCATATCTTGTTAATTTATATTTGCTATTGTAGTCCCTTGGTGAAATTTCATCATATTGACAATTATTATTATTTCTTGTACTAGATTCACAAAACATTTGTTTTTTTAAATAAGTAACTGACCGGTTTCGCCTTACGGCTTCTTCAGGGTACCCTATATAAATAAATAAAATGTGTTGTGAAACTAGTACAAGAAATAATAATAATTGTAATATCATATAATTATTGGCTTATTACCACCTGGAGTAAGTAACTTTCAAGCAGTGAAAGAATTTATGAAATCGATCCAGTAGTTCCGGATTACCTTTACACATAAAATATGTACAAACTAATATTCGATCTTTATAATACAAAAAATAGATAAGTTTGGAGGGATTTATCAGACGAGATAATTCAATACATTTAACTTGAATATATCAGGGAGATAAAACAAATCAAGACGTTAGCAAATCAGTTCGCAAAGACATTTTGGATAACGAAGAATTATCTAGATACGACAAAATCTATGTATGTACGCATATTTTGTTCCAGAGTCCCAAAAGATAGTAAAGGTAAGATATCAAACAAAAAAACAAACATTTTTTTTTCTCTAGTATTTTACCAATTTAAAGTAATACAATGTACAAGAATATAGGAATAATTTTAACTTTTATCGTATTACAATTTTTTAAGCCCAATTTGAAAGAATAATAAGCTCAGTATACAATATTAAAAGTGCAAAAGAAACAGTATAATATTGTACGTGCATAAGGTTTGATGAACTTATTATACAAAATGTGTAATGTAACTTTGTGATGAAAGTTATGCTAGCTTATTTAGGAAGAGATATGTAAATTAGCGTAGGGGGTTTTTACAAATTTTCCTTTCCAGGATTCTTGGTTACTCAATGGTGATAAGGTACAGATGTACGTAGATAACCCCTGTCTTTTTTCCCACTGTCTTTATCACGAAAACGAAAATCCATAGAAAGTTGAATTTTGATATCTGTATGTTTCTGAACCTATATCCGGTTGGTGACAAAAATTCGATTATAGGAATAAGTTACTAAAGAAATACTAAACTACAACTAAATTTTTTAACAAATCTAATAACCATTATGAAAACATCATAAAAACTTTCCATCCTTTCGTCTCAAAAGTCATCAAAATAATAAATTAATCGTGGTAGGTTCGTAGCCAAGGACGCGCTTAAAATTTATAGTACATGAATGACCTGATTTCGATTTTCAGTACTGGTAATTTAAATTGTAAGTGCCGAAATTACGTGCATAGCAGACGGAAACTTTCTTGTCTATACAAAAAAAAATGTGTAATTCTCCCAAAATATTTGAGTAGACCTTTGCCTAGTTGCAGGATATTTTTTTAATAAATCAAATCATAGGTCAAGACGTAGGTAGTCTGTCTCTGCAATAAATCGTATGCATTTTTTGGAGAATTTGACCATACTCCCCACGTAATGAACATGACTGAATATTTCAAATACTCCTCAGATATGAATTCACAGTCGGTCAATTACTTTTCAATTTCAATCCGTGCCTACATACATACATAAATACAAGGAGTTTATAAGTATAGTTTCGATGTTATATAGAGCTGTGATAGGCGTAATACTCAGGGGTCGGAACCCTTTTTATACGCGCTTTAGTTTCATATTACGAAGTTAACAGTCGTGTGTGTCGGCACCAATAAAATTGTTAATTGCAATTTTAAGTCTAGAATTTCAAGCACGAGCTAGACGGTGAAGGAAAACATCGTTAAAAAATTGTCAATAAAAATTCAAGATCATTTGTAACATATATTTCGTTGCTGACTCCAAAACCTTCACAAATATTATATATATATATTCTCAATTATATAAAATAAGGTCTTTCCCAGGCGTGGGACATTTATAGGTTGTTACTTCACTTATCAAGTTCTTAGTGCTTACAACCAAAGTGATTAAAATGCAGAAGCCAATTATGTCCATGCCGTTTAAGAATTCACTTTGCGAAAGCGATGACGTCTGATGGGTCCTAAATAATTTATTTTATTCATAAGGCCATTTCGTAGTCAACTCAATGTATGATCCTCTATTAATTATAATATTTCTAAGAAAACATTTCTTTTGAAATGAAACTATTATTTATTTTTTGTATATTCCCGACGTTTCTAGCTGCTTTGTAAAGCACTTCCGAGGTCGGGCATAGGTTCGGTAGTGGACTTGTGATAGGCTGAAATGATGATGAGATTAAAATTGTTAATGTATGAGTTTGTTACATGCAACATGATTTTCAGCTCTGTGTTACATATGTTAACATCTAACTACTGACAGACTTCTACTTTCGCGATCAAAACCATCTAGAAGGTTGGCATTCTACCACAGTGCATTTACTTCGACTTTGTAGAATCTGCTGTCGCCTGCTGTATTTCTGAACAGTTACGACTTAGGGAACTTCAAGAAAAGAGCCTATTCCTTCCTTAAAGGGCGGCAGTGCACCTGTAGCTCCTCTGGTGTTGCGGTTGTTCATGGGCGTCGGTTATCACTTACCACCAGCCGTTAGCGCGTTTGCCCCGTTTTCTTTTAAAAAAAAAGAACATTCAGATTGTCAAATGTTAACTACATTATATTAGTGCTTTTTTTTTGTGGAGAAATTTTTTCATTAATAATATTACGATACTATACGATAATAGTACGAAAACTAACCTTAAAGGTATAAAAATCTTCGAAGTCGGTTCAATGCATCAAATATTGATTTGTAATTGAGTGTGGCGCATTCTTAAATAATTGATGACGATTTCTGAAAATAACCTCATTTTGTTCTAAAAGACATGGATCCAGCCGTGACATTTGAGAATACAATAATTGCACGAAACAAGTTCCTTTTGAAACCACAGAACGTGAAAACTCAGCAATACAGCGATTCTATAAAAATAGAGTTGTATTTGTGACTGGCGGAACCGGTTTCATCGGAAAACTACTTATTGAGAAATTATTTCGGTTAGTGCCCTTCTTTGAGTGTTAAATGGGTAAAAACACTTGCCTACCGAGTGAAAGGTCTTGGGTACGAATGTCAGTCGAAGCCCGTATCATTGTCTCGTGCATTACATTAAAAACTTAATGAGAAGCTGACATCGTAGGGTATATGAAGATGAGTGTGCGTTGGCGCTTATATTTATATTTCTATTTGCTTCAATGCCTCCAATTATTTTATACCGAGATTTAAGTCGTAGAAGACCGTAATGGGTAATAAATTTGAAGTTAGAATAAATAACTTGCTATGCTTACACTTAGCTGCTACTATGTAGTACAATTATCTATTCTGTTCTCCTACAGTAATATAACAGCGATAAATCTTTTTAACAAAGCCATTAAAAAGGAATTCGAATATTTTTATAAAATATTTAATTTTTTTTAAATTAGAACAAATTCATTAATCCCCGCCATACCTTTAGGAAAAAATTTTTACCTTTCCTTAACTTACGAAAGGAATCTTCGAGATCAGTAAGAGTATTTTTTTTTAAATTAGAACAAATTCATTAATCCCCGCCATACCTTTAGGAAAAAATTTTTACCTTTCCTTAACTTACGAAAGGAATCTTCGAGATCAGTAAGAGTATTTTTTTTTAAATTTTAATCCCAGGTTATTTCGACAATTTTACCATTATAAGTATTCAAAGAAAATATGTGTTTTTATTTATCTTTGCATACTTATTTAATTACATTTTGTTTTCTTTTAAGTTTGTTTTTAGTTTGTTTTATAATTAGTCCAAAGTAAGTAAGTATGCCATCATATTGTTAATTCATGCATGTACATACATACATATCTCACCATCCATAGGTTTATGAGATATCTATGTATATATTTTACCTTATACTTTTGTAACTACCTGGTGTAAATAAATATTTTGTGATTTGTTTCGAAGACTTTATACAATGTACTGAAGTTAGGACATTGATACAATTGAATTCATTTAAACAATACAAGAATAAGTAGAGTAAATGTATAATTTATAGGGTATGTAATTAGGACATTGCATAGTGCAAGTACTTTTTAGACGTGTGATTTTTAGTCATTATTTACTCGGGCTTTTACCGTGAGAACGTAAACCCAATCTACGCAGAATTTGTATTGAAAGGGTATTGGGCAGAAAGCAGTAGAATTCTTCTTCAGATTCCAAATAGAACAAATCTAACATATTGTTGTTCGAGGTAAGAATGTTCGTTTAATTTTTAAATCCATCATTACTCACCGATAATTTATTTAACTACAATCACTAGGGTTTTGAAAATTAAACAATATACATCTTAATATTAACCAAATGACCTACTCTCAAAACCTTAAATAGAACAGTTTCTTTTATTTTTTCATGTTTATTTTGAATTACAAAACATAAATAAAATCTATCTAAAATATCTATATAAACTATTGAAAAAAGAGATTAAAGATGAACTCTGCATCTAATTAAATCTGTGTTTCCATATAATTTCTCGCGAAGTCGGAATTTTATTTTAGAAGACATGGATCCAGCCGTGACATTTGAGAATACAATAATTGCACGAAACAAGTTCCTTTTGAAACCACAGAACGTGAAAACTCAGCAATACAGCGATTCTATAAAAATAGAGTTGTATTTGTGACTGGCGGAACCGGTTTCATCGGAAAACTACTTATTGAGAAATTATTTCGGTTAGTGCCCTTCTTTGAGTGTTAAATGGGTAAAAACACTTGCCTACCGAGTGAAAGGTCTTGGGTACGAATGTCAGTCGAAGCCCGTATCATTGTCTCGTGCATTACATTAAAAACTTAATGAGAAGCTGACATCGTAGGGTATATGAAGATGAGTGTGCGTTGGCGCTTATTTTTATATTTCTATTTGCTTCAATGCCTCCAATTATTTTATACCGAGATTTAAGTCGTAGAAGACCGTAATGGGTAATAAATTTGAAGTTAGAATAAATAATAAAGTTCAGAATTTGCTATGCTTACACTTAGCTGCTACTATGTAGTACAATTATCTATTCTGTTCTCCTACAGTAATATAACAGCGATAAATCTTTTTAACAAAGCCATTAAAAAGGAATTCGAATATTTTTATAAAATATTTAATTTTTTTTAAATTAGAACAAATTCATTAATCCCCGCCATACCTTTAGGAAAAAATTTTTACCTTTCCTTAACTTACGAAAGGAATCTTCGAGATCAGTAAGAGTATTTTTTTTTAAATTAGAACAGATTCATTAATCCCCCGCCATACCTTTAGGAAAAAATTTTTACCTTTCCTTAACTTACGAAAGGAATCTTCGAGATCAGTAAGAGTATTTTTTTTAAATTTTAATCCCAGGTTATTTCGACAATTTTACCATTATAAGTATTCAAAGAAAATATGTGTTTTTTTTTTATTTATCTTTGCATACTTATTTAATTACATTTTGTTTTCTTTTAAATTTGTTTTTAGTTTGTTTTATAATTAGTCCAAAGTAAGTACGTATGCCATCATATTGTTAATTGATGCATGTACATACATACATATCTCACCATCCATAGGTTTATGAGATATCTATGTATATATTTTACCTTATACTTTTGTAACTACCTGGTGTAAATAAATATTTTGTGATTTGTTTCGAAGACTTTATACAATGTACTGAAGTTAGGACATTGATACAATTGAATTCATTTAAACAATACAAGAATAAGTAGAGTAAATGTATAATTTATAGGGTATGTAATTAGGACATTGCATAGTGCAAGTACTTTTTAGACGTGTGATTTTTAGTCATTATTTACTCGGGCTTTTACCGTGAGAACGTAAACCCAATCTACGCAGAATTTGTATTGAAAGGGTATTGGGCAGAAAGCAGTAGAATTCTTCTTCAGATTCCAAATAGAACAAATCTAACATATTGTTGTTCGAGGTAAGAATGTTCGTTTAATTTTTAAATCCATCATTACTCACCGATAATTTATTTAACTACAATCACTAGGGTTTTGAAAATTAAACAATATACATCTTAATATTAACCAAATGACCTACTCTCAAAACCTTAAATAGAACAGTTTCTTTTATTTTTTCATGTTTATTTTGAATTACAAAACATAAATAAAATCTATCTAAAATATCTATATAAACTATTGAAAAAAGAGATTAAAGATGAACTCTGCATCTAATTAAATCTGTGTTTCCATATAATTTCTCGCGAAGTCGGAATTTTATTTTAGAAGACATGGATCCAGCCGTGACATTTGAGAATACAATAATTGCACGAAACAAGTTCCTTTTGAAACCACAGAACGTGAAAACTCAGCAATACAGCGATTCTATAAAAATAGAGTTGTATTTGTGACTGGCGGAACCGGTTTCATCGGAAAACTACTTATTGAGAAATTATTTCGGTTAGTGCCCTTCTTTGAGTGTTAAATGGGTAAAAACACTTGCCTACCGAGTGAAAGGTCTTGGGTACGAATGTCAGTCGAAGCCCGTATCATTGTCTCGTGCATTACATTAAAAACTTAATGAGAAGCTGACATCGTAGGGTATATGAAGATGAGTGTGCGTTGGCGCTTATTTTTATATTTCTATTTGCTTCAATGCCTCCAATTATTTTATACCGAGATTTAAGTCGTAGAAGACCGTAATGGGTAATAAATTTGAAGTTAGAATAAATAACTTGCTATGCTTACACTTAGCTGCTACTATGTAGTACAATTATCTATTCTGTTCTCCTACAGTAATATAACAGCGATAAATCTTTTAACAAAGCCATTAAAAAGGAATTCGAATATTTTTATAAAATATTTAATTTTTTTTAAATTAGAACAGATTCATTAATCCCCGCCATACCTTTAGGAAAAAATTTTTACCTTTCCTTAACTTACGAAAGGAATCTTCGAGATCAGTAAGAGTATTTTTTTTTAAATTAGAACAAATTCATTAATCCCCGCCATACCTTTAGGAAAAAATTTTTACCTTTCCTTAACTTACGAAAGGAATCTTCGAGATCAGTAAGAGTATTTTTTTTTAAATTAGAACAGATTCATTAATCCCCGCCATACCTTTAGGAAAAAATTTTTACCTTTCCTTAACTTACGAAAGGAATCTTCGAGATCAGTAAGAGTATTTTTTTTTAAATTAGAACAAATTCATTAATCCCCGCCATACCTTTAGGAAAAAATTTTTACCTTTCCTTAACTTACGAAAGGAATCTTCGAGATCAGTAAGAGTATTTTTTTTTAAATTAGAACAAATTCATTAATCCCCGCCATACCTTTAGGAAAAAATTTTTACCTTTCCTTAACTTACGAAAGGAATCTTCGAGATCAGTAAGAGTATTTTTTTTTAAATTAGAACAAATTCATTAATCCCCGCCATACCTTTAGGAAAAAATTTTTACCTTTCCTTAACTTACGAAAGGAATCTTCGAGATCAGTAAGAGTATTTTTTTTTAAATTAGAACAAATTCATTAATCCCCGCCATACCTTTAGGAAAAAATTTTTACCTTTCCTTAACTTACGAAAGGAATCTTCGAGATCAGTAAGAGTATTTTTTTTTAAATTAGAACAAATTCATTAATCCCCGCCATACCTTTAGGAAAAAATTTTTACCTTTCCTTAACTTACGAAAGGAATCTTCGAGATCAGTAAGAGTATTTTTTTTTAAATTAGAACAAATTCATTAATCCCCGCCATACCTTTAGGAAAAAATTTTTACCTTTCCTTAACTTACGAAAGGAATCTTCGAGATCAGTAAGAGTATTTTTTTTTAAATTAGAACAAATTCATTAATCCCCGCCATACCTTTAGGAAAAAATTTTTACCTTTCCTTAACTTACGAAAGGAATCTTCGAGATCAGTAAGAGTATTTTTTTTTAAATTAGAACAAATTCATTAATCCCCGCCATACCTTTAGGAAAAAATTTTTACCTTTCCTTAACTTACGAAAGGAATCTTCGAGATCAGTAAGAGTATTTTTTTTTAAATTAGAACAGATTCATTAATCCCCGCCATACCTTTAGGAAAAAATTTTTACCTTTCCTTAACTTACGAAAGGAATCTTCGAGATCAGTAAGAGTATTTTTTTTTAAATTAGAACAAATTCATTAATCCCCGCCATACCTTTAGGAAAAAATTTTTACCTTTCCTTAACTTACGAAAGGAATCTTCGAGATCAGTAAGAGTATTTTTTTTTAAATTAGAACAAATTCATTAATCCCCGCCATACCTTTAGGAAAAAATTTTTACCTTTCCTTAACTTACGAAAGGAATCTTCGAGATCAGTAAGAGTATTTTTTTTTAAATTAGAACAGATTCATTAATCCCCGCCATACCTTTAGGAAAAAATTTTTACCTTTCCTTAACTTACGAAAGGAATCTTCGAGATCAGTAAGAGTATTTTTTTTTAAATTAGAACAAATTCATTAATCCCCGCCATACCTTTAGGAAAAAATTTTTACCTTTCCTTAACTTACGAAAGGAATCTTCGAGATCAGTAAGAGTATTTTTTTTTAAATTAGAACAAATTCATTAATCCCCGCCATACCTTTAGGAAAAAATTTTTACCTTTCCTTAACTTACGAAAGGAATCTTCGAGATCAGTAAGAGTATTTTTTTTTAAATTAGAACAAATTCATTAATCCCCGCCATACCTTTAGGAAAAAATTTTTACCTTTCCTTAACTTACGAAAGGAATCTTCGAGATCAGTAAGAGTATTTTTTTTTAAATTAGAACAAATTCATTAATCCCCGCCATACCTTTAGGAAAAAATTTTTACCTTTCCTTAACTTACGAAAGGAATCTTCGAGATCAGTAAGAGTATTTTTTTTTAAATTAGAACAAATTCATTAATCCCCGCCATACCTTTAGGAAAAAATTTTTACCTTTCCTTAACTTACGAAAGGAATCTTCGAGATCAGTAAGAGTATTTTTTTTTAAATTAGAACAAATTCATTAATCCCCGCCATACCTTTAGGAAAAAATTTTTACCTTTCCTTAACTTACGAAAGGAATCTTCGAGATCAGTAAGAGTATTTTTTTTTAAATTAGAACAAATTCATTAATCCCCGCCATACCTTTAGGAAAAAATTTTTACCTTTCCTTAACTTACGAAAGGAATCTTCGAGATCAGTAAGAGTATTTTTTTTTAAATTTTAATCCCAGGTTATTTCGACAATTTTACCATTATAAGTATTCAAAGAAAATATGTGTTTTTATTTATCTTTGCATACTTATTTAATTACATTTTGTTTTCTTTTAAGTTTGTTTTTAGTTTGTTTTATAATTAGTCCAAAGTAAGTACGTATGCCATCATATTGTTAATTGATGCATGTACATACATACATATCTCACCATCCATAGGTTTATGAGATATCTATGTATATATTTTACCTTATACTTTTGTGACTACCTGGTGTAAATAAATATTTTGTGATTTGTTTCGAAGACTTTATACAATGTACTGAAGTTAGGACATTGATACAATTGAATTCATTTAAACAATACAAGAATAAGTAGAGTAAATGTATAATTTATAGGGTATGTAATTAGGACATTGCATAGTGCAAGTACTTTTTAGACGTGTGATTTTTAGTCATTATTTACTCGGGCTTTTACCGTGAGAACGTAAACTCCAATCTACGCAGAATTTGTATTGAAAGGGTATTGGGCAGAAAGCAGTAGAATTCTTCTTCAGATTCCAAATAGAACAAATCTAACATATTGTTGTTCGAGGTAAGAATGTTCGTTTAATTTTTTAAATCCATCATTACTCACCGATAATTTATTTAACTACAATCATTAGGGTTTTGAAAATTAAACAATATACATCTTAATATTAACCAAATGACCTACTCTCAAAACCTTAAATAGAACAGTTTCTTTTATTTTTTCATGTTTATTTTGAATTACAAAACATAAATAAAATCTATCTAAAATATCTATATATATATTTTACCTTATACTTTTGTAACTACCTGGTGTAAATAAATATTTTGTGATTTGTTTCGAAGACTTTATACAATGTACTGAAGTTAGGACATTGATACAATTGAATTCATTTAAACAATACAAGAATAAGTAGAGTAAATGTATAATTTATAGGGTATGTAATTAGGACATTGCATAGTGCAAGTACTTTTTAGACGTGTGATTTTTAGTCATTATTTACTCAGGCTTTTACCGTGAGAACGTAAACTCCAATCTACGCAGAATTTGTATTGAAAGGGTATTGGGCAGAAAGCAGTAGAATTCTTCTTCAGATTCCAAATAGAACAAATCTAACATATTGTTGTTCGAGGTAAGAATGTTCGTTTAATTTTTAAATCCATCATTACTCACCGATAATTTATTTAACTACAATCACTAGGGTTTTGAAAATTAAACAATATACATCTTAATATTAACCAAATGACCTACTCTCAAAACCTTAAATAGAACAGTTTCTTTTATTTTTTCATGTTTATTTTGAATTACAAAACATAAATAAAATCTATCTAAAATATCTATATATATATTTTACCTTATACTTTTGTAACTACCTGGTGTAAATAAATATTTTGTGATTTGTTTCGAAGACTTTATACAATGTACTGAAGTTAGGACATTGATACAATTGAATTCATTTAAACAATACAAGAATAAGTAGAGTAAATGTATAATTTATAGGGTATGTAATTAGGACATTGCATAGTGCAAGTACTTTTTAGACGTGTGATTTTTTTTTTAAATTAGAACAGATTCATTAATCCCCCGCCATACCTTTAGGAAAAAATTTTTACCTTTCCTTAACTTACGAAAGGAATCTTCGAGATCAGTAAGAGTATTTTTTTTTAATTTTAATCCCAGGTTATTTCGACAATTTTACCATTATAAGTATTCAAAGAAAATATGTGTTTTTTTTTTTTTTAAATTAGAACAGATTCATTAATCCCCCGCCATACCTTTAGGAAAAAATTTTTACCTTTCCTTAACTTACGAAAGGAATCTTCGAGATCAGTAAGAGTATTTTTTTTTAATTTTAATCCCAGGTTATTTCGACAATTTTACCATTATAAGTATTCAAAGAAAATATGTGTTTTTTTTTTTATTTATCTTTGCATACTTATTTAATTACATTTTGTTTTCTTTTAAATTTGTGTTTAGTTTGTTTTATAATCAGTCCAAAGCAAGTACGTATGCCATCATATTGTTAATTGATGCATGTACATACATACATATCTCACCATCCATAGGTTTATGAGATATCTATGTATATATTTTACCTTATACTTTTGTGACTACCTGGTGTAAATAAATATTTTGTGATTTGTTTCGAAGACTTTATACAATGTACTGAAGTTAGGACATTGATACAATTGAATTCATTTAAACAATACAAGAATAAGTAGAGTAAATGTATAATTTATAGGGTATGTAATTAGGACATTGCATAGTGCAAGTACTTTTTAGACGTGTGATTTTTAGTCATTATTTACTCGGGCTTTTACCGTGAGAACGTAAACTCCAATCTACGCAGAATTTGTATTGAAAGGGTATTGGGCAGAAAGCAGTAGAATTCTTCTTCAGATTCCAAATAGAACAAATCTAACATATTGTTGTTCGAGGTAAGAATGTTCGTTTAATTTTTTAAATCCATCATTACTCACCGATAATTTATTTAACTACAATCACTAGGGTTTTGAAAATTAAACAATATACATCTTAATATTAACCAAATGACCTACTCTCAAAACCTTAAATAGAACAGTTTCTTTTTTTTTTTTCATGTTTATTTTGAATTACAAAACATAAATAAAATCTATCTAAAATATCTATATAAACTATTGAAAAAAAAGAGATTAAAGATGAACTCTGCATCTAATTAAATCTGTGTTTCCATATAATTTCTCGCGTAGTCGGAATTTTATTTTAGAAGACATGGATCCAGCCGCGACATTTGAGAATACAATAATTGCACGAAACAAGTTCCTTTTTGAAACCACAGAACGTGAAAACTCAGCAATACAGCGATTCTATAAAAATAGAGTTGTATTTGTGACTGGCGGAACCGGTTTCATCGGAAAACTACTTATTGAGAAATTATTTCGGTTAGTGCCCTTCTTTGAGTGTTAAATGGGTAAAAACACTTGCCTACCGAGTGAAAGGTCTTGGGTACGAATGTCAGTCGAAGCCCGTATCATTGTCTCGTGCATTACATTAAAAACTTAATGAGAAGCTGACATCGTAGGGTATATGAAGATGAGTGTGCGTTGGCGCTTATATTTATATTTCTATTTGCTTCAATGCCTCCAATTATTTTATACCGAGATTTAAGTCGTAGAAGACCGTAATGGGTAATAAATTTGAAGTTAGAATAAATAACTTGCTATGCTTACACTTAGCTGCTACTATGTAGTACAATTATCTATTCTGTTCTCCTACAGTAATATAACAGCGATAAATCTTTTTAACAAAGCCATTAAAAAGGAATTCGAATATTTTTATAAAAGCGGTGAGCTTTATAAAAACATTAAAACTGCCTATTATTTTTGTATTGTACGTTTTCTGACTATATAGCCGTATATTATACGGTAAGTAGCATACGGGAAGGTAAAGACAATTTAGTGCTTCTGTGTTTCTTGTGTGTTGTTAATACATATATTATTAAATGTACCTAGTGCAGAAGTACATCACCATCGTCATCATACTTTTAAACATTGGTCGATTATTTTCAGAACATGTGCAATCAAAAAAATGTATGTTATGATTCGACCAAAGAACAATTATATGCCAAATCAAAGGCTTGCTGAAGTATTCAAAGACCCGGTAAGAAATGATAATGTTATATTGATTACATAATCTAGTTACAAAATGGAATATGTTATAGCATGGATACTAGATGATAAGAAGACATTTAAATGCAGAGATAAATCATCACACACAATTCGACAGGCGGCGCATGGACAGGCAGCATTACCTAAGGCGCATCAGGTACGGCGAGCGCAAAACCCGCCTGTCTAGCGTGACAATTATGAAAAATTCCCTTACTAAGTAATCCCCTTATCCAGTAGTAGACCATTGACAAGCTAAGGATGATACGAACAGTTACGACTTAGGGACCTTCAAGAAAAGAGCTTATTCCTTCTTTAAAGGCCGGCAGCGCATCTGTAGCCTCTCTGGTGTTGTGGATGTTCGTGGGGGTCGGTGAACACTGACGTCGGTCGGTGTGCCGCACGCTCGTTCCCCCTTCTTCTATATAAAAAAAAAGCTTAAGCACAATAGTTTTTGAACATATCGACCTCAGGTTGCATGATTACAATAAAATTTAAAGAAAACCTACGGGCATTTGTATAATAGTTTCAACTAATTGAAAATTAAGAAAAAAATTATAAGTTAATGTTTCAGATTTTCGATGGTTTACGTAAGATTAAGCCGAACTTTGTGGATAATATAGAGGCAGTGGAAGGAGATATTGGTGAAATTAGGATTGATATACTCGAGGAAAAATGGAAAACTTTAATTGAAGAAGTAGATATAATATTTCATATGGCCGCAGTTGTTAAATTTGATACGCAATTGAAGACCTCTATTTTGTGTAATGTGCGTGGTACTAGAGAAGTACTGCGTTTGGCAAAGGCATGCAAAATGCTTCGAAGTTTTGTTTACGTCTCGACAGCCTACACTCACGCCGTACGCAGTAGAATCGGTTCGAAGATTTCCGAAGAGTTTCAGAAGTGTCCAGCAGCACCTGATGCATTTATTCAACTTACAGAAAGCCTCGATGAGGAGAAGCTAAAAGAAATAACTCCGGTGTGCGTTTAAATAATTTCTTGTTTATATACTTTTTTATCGAATATTTTTATTTTTTATGGGAAAGACCGCAAATGACTCACCTGGTGGTAAGTGATTACCACGTCGCCGTTGTACATCTGTAACACTAAAGGCACTGCAGGTGCGTTGCTGGCCTTAAAGGATGTTTGGGAGATGAGAGAAAGGATGAGGCCCCTCCTCATATTTCTTCCCTGTGCAGCCCTCAGGTTACCTCACTCAGTGAACGAAACCCAGAAGCACAAGATGCCTCTACTTCACACCGGTATTCTGCTAGGTCGCGGAGTAGTAAGCCCGGTCGAGCTAATCTTTTAGTGCAGCAGCAAAGCCACTGCTTGGCTCTACCAGGTACAAAAATATTTAATAAATATTTAATTAAAAGGTATAAAAGGGCATATATAGGCACTTAAATAAAAGTAAATAATGTTACCTATATTTTCAGATTGATAGAAGATTGGCCTAACACTTACTCATTTTCAAAGGCAGTTGCTGAAGAAACTATACGTACAATGTCCGGGGATTTGCCTGTCTGTATTGTAAAACCAGCCATAGGTAAAATATTTTTATAAAATATTTAATTTTTTATTACAATTAATAATTCTGTCAATTTTTACTAACACTCAAATCCGAGGGTTTGTGGGCCAAATCAGTTATATATAATAGTTAAATTTTCTAAAGGTATATAAAATTGTAAGTGTGTATATTAGCTGGGCTTAAATTAGGTGGTTAAGTCTTCAAATAAGCATACTGCATTAATATTTAAATATAACAGTTTGTGATTTAACATTTATGTTTATAATACGCAGGTGACTACGTTTGATAAAAATGATATAAAATAATTGAATCGAATGTTAAAATAAAGAGCTCAAATTTGCCTCTATCTAGCTTACCTTTATTGTAGGTAAAAATACAGAAAACGTAAGTGTTTACATAAGTACGAATTTACATACTTTATAGTGTTACTACATTAAGAGCTAAAAATTCGATACCGAATCGAACAACAATGAATTTACTTAGGACCCCATGGACATTTTTATTAGATATGTTTGTGACTATTAATCGATAAAATTACATTTATGTCAATATAATTATTGACTTTATATGCTGTTATCAATTACTACAAGGCACAAAAACATTAAAAAACATATAGGTATGTTTTTATTGGATTGGAGTGGCAAACAAACTATAAATCCACCAAATGGTAAATGGTTTCTGAAGTCAATGTACACCTACAAATATCATCCTTGAGGACTAACATATTATACAGGCTCATTATACTTTTTAAAACCGGAACACAACATTGGTTGCACTGCTGGTTACCAACAGAAATGGGTAAGAGGTGGAGAAGACGCCTAGTAAAGTTTAATGGACATTTTAATGGTTTCAGTAATAGCAACGAATCGTGAACCAGCTCCAGGTTGGATTGACATGAATTGCATATATGGTCCGAGTGGTGTAAGTAGCATACATATAGCATATAATCCAACAGCCTTAGTTTTATTTAATTATTTATGTTTGATTCGTCTAGAAAATAAAATAAACAGAACGGTAGTAGTTAAACTAATAACCATTTAAGAGATCACTTATGACGAATGTTTCTTATAAATAAAATTATGCTTCTCTACGTATGTTATTATAATAGAACAATATTTTTTTTCAATACATCAAGAATTTATAAGCGAGTCCAAACTTCGTTGTTTGTAATTCAGCTTTTGTGCTGACATTGTTTCTAACTAAAAAAACCTTGCTTGAGTAGTAATAAAGAACCACTAAATGAACTATTTATTTATTACTACGTTAAGTGACAATTTAATAAAATGAAATATATTTTCAAACAATAATTTAAGTATAACTTGTAATTAAAATAATCTAATTTAAGACGCTTGAACAGTTACTTATAGGTCTAGGATTGGGTTTTCTACACGTGTTGTTCGTCGATGTAAACGTGAAGGTTAATATCATACCAGCGGATATGGTTACTAACGCGGTAATTGCAGCTGGGTGGGAATCAGCAAGGAGACATGCCGCTGGTGAAAAGGAAACTAAAATTTATACCGTCAGCAACATCAGTAATCCAGTTAAATGGGGTAAGAGATGATTACACACAATACAAACATTACGGAAATTCAAAACGGGACGTACGAAATTCTCCTTCTTATGGCCTCGGTCTCATTTTAAATTACTGAGAAACAGATTAAATCCGATGGGATGAAATGCTAAACGCCATTATGTCCATATAAATATTATATCGCTGATGTGTGGAAATTTTATTTTAATTTTAAATTTAGATTTCATTAGACCATGCCACATCACTCACTTTGAATAACGTAAACCTGCATTTACTAATATCTATGGACCCTTTAGTCTGCTCTCAAATAATTTCCTCTATTGGTTGTATGTCTTCTAATTCCTGATTTTCAATTCACACCGGTATCTCTCAATAAAGTTAAAAATTCTGAGTTAGCAATCAAATCTAAGGCTGTGGTAAGTGATGAGGAGTACCTTTTACCAGCAAATACACAGATATTTTTTTTTGTTGGATACCGGTTTTTACCTGTCCCTGTGAACAAGGGCTTTTGTAACCACTTCCCAACATTCCCAATATCTCCTTGCCGAATAATAAGAAAGGGTATAGATGAACAAAATGGTGGTGCTTGTTGAATTTTCTACAACCTGACTTACCTTAGATTTTCAAACCCAGCCTTGGATTGGTTTTCATCCTATCTTCACGGCCGCCAACAGCCCGTTCGCATAACACAGCAGTATTTTGCCTAGGGAACAGGGACTAAGGGGAGCCCCTTAGTCGGCCTTATTTCTCTTATAATGTTTTTATTATTTATTAACTCCATCATCTCAGTTGTCAACTGTTCATAGCATCGGCATGCAGACCATCCTCAGCTTTATGTGAGACATTAACGGTCTTAATAACAGCAAAAAAAATATTAATGACAATCTTGAATCTATGAGAAATTAGTATTTTTAGTCTTGTTACTGATAATCCATTAAAATGTAAAGTAATCGTAATGGGTGTTCCCCAGAAAAATCTTGGCATACATCTGGACCAGTCGTTGAGTTGGGAAACTCAGGTTGCTGAAATTACCCGGAAAGTTATTGCCTCTTTTCTGCGTTCTCTATATCGTTTTAAAAATTCCCTGCCCTTTAACACTTAGCTTTTGCTTATTCAATCCTTAATTATAAAAATAATCGTTACTGGCGTTATTCCAATCGCTTCTCAACAAGTTGGAGTGCCTTCTTAACAACTATATTAGATTAATTTTCGTTTTACATAAATATTATCACATCTCTCAATTTATGGCTCTTCTTTGTTTGGCACCTGAAACTATTTTTCACCATGACAGGGGCTGATTGTTAGAGAATGCCAATTAGCATTAAGTCCGCCCATTGTAACCCTTAGCTTAAGGTCAACAATAAAATAAATTCATAATTTTTCTATTAAATTTAAACAACTTTCATTAACCAGCTAAATCATTTCACAAGATTGGCAACATTTTAGTTTTAAAGTAAATCAGTGTGTTCTATTGTTTACAGGCACGATGGGAAACATTTTCCGAGGCGATGCGAAAAAGTTTATGTCGCCACTAATCTCTTTTTATCCTTGGGGTGTGGAGACAAACAGGAAATTTCTTTTTTACATTTACTTTTGGCTCTTCCACTACATACCGGCGTACATCATAGACAGTATTTGTGTTTTAATCGGGAAACCGCGAAGGTAGTGTTATCCAGTTTTTAAAAAGTTAATGTTTACTTTAGTCCATATATAGAGTATCTACATCCATCCTTGTTAAATAATCAAGATTAAGATACATCGTCACGCCTGGAAACTATAGTGTAATGGGATGTGTTGGTAATAAGGACCAGTAATTGAATCTACGCTGACCACTGACCATACATCTGCGTCTGCCTATTTGGGTCCACTGCTGAACAACAAAGGTCTGTGTGAATAGTGTTACCATGCTGGCATTCTTTGGAGGGTTTTCCCACCTCACCATTTATTACTACTACCACAGTGACGTTGCTCCCCATGATTAGTCTTTAAGATTAGAGTTCGGCAAATTCCCATGAATTTATCGCCATCAATCGTCACCAGAGTCGTTTATTAGCTAACACGATGTGCTGGTAAGCAAGAATACTTGCATACTAGAATTATAGATCCGCAGTAGCAAAATGTTAAATATTTCATGAGAGCGTAATCCACCCCCCGTTAAACTATCCCATTCATATGTTAAAGCTAGTGCCTAAATACAGCATTACGCTATTACATTAAAAACAAAAGTTAGGTAAATTTAAACAATAGTGTTATTGAACCGTAGTCACGATAGCCCCTCCGATGTCGAGTCCAAGCAAATTAAATACACCTTTGACCTCATAAATAATTAATTTAGAACATTGCAGTCTCATAATGGCCAATAACTAATCGTAACTCTTCAATTTTCCTGCTGAGGTTACATTTTCTTGATATCCAACACATATTATGAATTTTCAACCCCCTGCTAAGCCAGAATTGCCAGCAGATTCAGCAATATACGCTCTATTTGCATACCACACAACTAATGGTAAAGCGTACCTGTCTTGTCGACTTGAATATTACCAGAATATATTTTTGTTCTGTGAATATATTAAGCACACCGATGACGGGCAGCCTCTGAAGATACGACTTGTCTGGTACTGCGATCGCCAATCCGCTTGTCAAGCATGGCTATTATGTCAAATCCTCCATATGGAAGATACCTGTGGTATTTACATGCTGTTAAGGTTGACTGTGGCAAAACGCTACATAGAATTATCACAGTAAAGGCCTTGCCTTGCCTTGCCTTGCCTTGCCTTGCCTTGCCTTGCCTTGCCTTGCCTTGCCTTGCCTTGCCTTGCCTTGCCTTGCCTTGCCTTGCCTTGCCTTGCCTTGCCTTGCCTTGCCTTGCCTTGCCTTGCCTTGCCTTGCCTTGCCTTGCCTTGCCTTGCCTTGCCTTGCCTTGCCTTGCCTTGCCTTGCCTTGCCTTGCCTTGCCTTGCCTTGCCTTGCCTTGCCTTGCCTTGCCTTGCCTTGCCTTGCCTTGCCTTGCCTTGCCTTGCCTTGCCTTGCCTTGCCTTGCCTTGCCTTGCCTTGCCTTGCCTTGCCTTGCCTTGCCTTGCCTTGCCTTGCCTTGCCTTGCCTTGCCTTGCCTTGCCTTGCCTTGCCTTGCCTTGCCTTGCCTTGCCTTGCCTTGCCTTGCCTTGCCTTGCCTTGCCTTGCCTTGCCTTGCCTTGCCTTGCCTTGCCTTGCCTTGCCTTGCCTTGCCTTGCCTTGCCTTGCCTTGCCTTGCCTTGCCTTGCCTTGCCTTGCCTTGCCTTGCCTTGCCTTGCCTTGCCTTGCCTTGCCTTGCCTTGCCTTGCCTTGCCTTGCCTTGCCTTGCCTTGCCTTGCCTTGCCTTGCCTTGCCTTGCCTTGCCTTGCCTTGCCTTGCCTTGCCTTGCCTTGCCTTGCCTTGCCTTGCCTTGCCTTGCCTTGCCTTGCCTTGCCTTGCCTTGCCTTGCCTTGCCTTGCCTTGCCTTGCCTTGCCTTGCCTTGCCTTGCCTTGCCTTGCCTTGCCTTGCCTTGCCTTGCCTTGCCTTGCCTTGCCTTGCCTTGCCTTGCCTTGCCTTGCCTTGCCTTGCCTTGCCTTGCCTTGCCTTGCCTTGCCTTGCCTTGCCTTGCCTTGCCTTGCCTTGCCTTGCCTTGCCTTGCCTTGCCTTGCCTTGCCTTGCCTTGCCTTGCCTTGCCTTGCCTTGCCTTGCCTTGCCTTGCCTTGCCTTGCCTTGCCTTGCCTTGCCTTGCCTTGCCTTGCCTTGCCTTGCCTTGCCTTGCCTTGCCTTGCCTTGCCTTGCCTTGCCTACCAGAATATATTTTTGTTCTGTGAATATATTAAGCACACCGATGACGGGCAGCCTCTGAAGATACGACTTGTCTGGTACTGCGATCGCCAATCCGCTTGTCAAGCATGGCTATTATGTCAAATCCTCCATATGGAAGATACCTGTGGTATTTACATGCTGTTAAGGTTGACTGTGGCAAAACGCTACATAGAATTATCACAGTAAAGGCCTTGCCTTGCCTTGCCCTTGTAGCATGACATTAGCACATTATCCTTTTTGGTGACATTTTTTTAACTAAGAATATAATTATAATTTCCTTTCTTTCTTTCTCATTAGAGAATTTCACTACAATCGTATTTCGATATTTTCAGATTTGTAAAGTTGTATGAGAAAGTCTACAAAATGTCAACATTGTTTAGTTACTTCAATTGTAACGAATGGAATTTTAGTGATGATAACTTACGAAAACTATACATGGCAATGTCTGAAGACGACAAGGAAATATTTAACTTTGATTTAACTACAGTTGACTGGACAGAGCAAATGTACATTTGGATTATTGGACTTCGAAAATATGTCCTTAAGGACGGGCTCACGGGCACGGAATACGCATTGAAGAAATATTTCTGGTTGAGATTGGGTCACTACGTCTTGTCAGCGGTTTATATTTATTCCTTATGGAAAGTGATGTCTTTATTTTATTATTTATTGACCTTATTATTTTAACAATTCAGAAATTTTATTTTAAATTTAATTTTATTTTTTCTTTCCTTAGCCTTTAATTATTTTCTCTTTATTCACCGTGATCGCCCCGTTTGGCACAAGGGTTGCCAGTTCTAGACATGTGACACACATATATCACGTACTAAACGGGCATAAGTAGGTCTGGCATAATTGTGGCGGAATGCCGCCATCACTCAGTGACCACAATATTTTTCTGGCAATTCCTTTAGTCGACTTTTACGTCATCGACACGGGATGAGATGGGGTGATAAATGCTCTTTCAAACGTAGCCACAATTTTACATACTTTTCATCTGTTGAGATCTGTTCCAAATTGAGAAACAGATACTAAAATTATCTATTTATAGAAAAGGTAACTTCCAAGGCCTCATCCTGTCCAATCGACAAGATGAGGCCTAGGAAGTTTTTAATCGCTGTTAAGAAAAAAATATCACAACTTGATTACAAAAATAATTATTTGCACGCAGTATATAAGGACTATGTTGCGCTTTGTAAAAAACTACTAATGCACTTGTAGCTTCATGGATAATCTCCTCCTGATCTCGTCCTCTGACCCCTTTGACGCTTCCGGTGGAAAGAGCAGCACATTGGGCCGTTGCATCCTTAACGTCAGTCACTAACTGTGATATGGCGATCTTGCTAGCTGGTGGGTAATAACCCGATGAGAGAGATTTCTACACGAGTCTAATTTTTTTTAATTATTTTATGGGAAAGGTGGCAAGGGAGGAAGCGATTCATATGACGGTAAGTGATTACCGTCTGTAACACCAAAGGTGCTGTAGGTGCGTTGCCAGCCTTTAAGGTGAATTTAGGATATAGGACGGAGGATGAGGAGGAAGAATGGGCTTCCGGTTACCTCACTCACTGAATGAATCGCAGAAGCACAAAATGTCTCTACTTCACGCCGGTATTCTGCGAGGCCGTAGTACTTCACCGGTCGAGCTGGCCCATTCGAGCAGCAGCAAAAGTCGCCGATTAGCTCTACCACGTGTAAAAGCCTCGCCGATAAGAGAGGGAAACGGAGGATAAGTTAGGAGTGACGAAAGATGATGATCTCACATCGGGTACTTAGAACTAAGTTGCAGGAGGAAGCAATGGAGAAAAAAGGATGAGCCCTTCGTTGTGTATGGAGCTGACGATTTGCTAGATCTAGAGGGATGATAAATAAATAATAAGAGGTCTTCTTCTTCCTTTACTCTATTCCCTCGAGAAGAAGCCTGTTAAGGACCATCTGCTTCGGGCCTGCGTGAGTAACGCTGCGGTTTTAACAGGTCGGAAAGACTGAGGGGAATGCATAGTAGAACATTCCTGAGGAAAAAATAGTTTCAGTAATTGTTGCAGTAAGTCGACCAAAGTTTCATGGCCTCTTACAGATGGCTGAGTAATCACACCTCAAATATCCAGATGGGATAATGTAATATAATACTATGTCCAGCCGTGGACTTCTTAGATGATGATGATGTCAATAGTACAAAATTACATTTAGCTGCCTTAATATAGTTTTAGCTTCTGTTGTCACATTTCATGTAGTAGAAATCGTATAATAATACTTCATTCTTCTGAATTGTTTATTGTATATTAAGCGAACAAAGGATCGTAAAGCTTCTGGTTTTAGTGATTTGTTTTATGGTATGAGGAAATAGCACTTCACCTCCAAACTTAACACAAGATATTTATATTAATTTTAGTCTTTATTTGTCATATTTAAATCACTTTAATAAAATGTAATGATAATTATTTTGGTATCAAGAATAAATACATATTCAATGCCCCTTTAGAGCACCGAGATAATATATATGATCAATATCTAAACCATGGGTACACTATATTTTTTGCAACAAAGTCCAGAAAGTGCGCAGTTTTCCTTCCAATTAGTTTAAATATAAACATTGAAAACTTAGTCACAGATCGAAGTACATTTTATATTAGATATATGTATTTATTTAGTATATATACATATTATTATTTAAGTATATTTTTCATTGTATATCAATTGCTTTTACGCAATTTAGAATTTAGAATCTGACGTAGAATTAGTCGATGTTCTTTCCGTAGTTGTTATTATTAATTGGTTTTCCCTGGGTTCTCGATAATCAGCGGCAAGTTCTAATGCTAACTGGAGTAAAAAATCTTGTCTAGACGTATTTTCTCCGGTCTTACCTTATATAATATCCAAGCATTGATGCCTGCTAAATCAAGGATGTTACAAAATACTTGTGATTGGATGGGCCATCTGCGAGACTTTGTACTATATTTCCTCGCCATTTGATCGGCCATGTCCACACCGAATTTAGTTTGATTGTAATATGAAATGGTCTCAGGTTTACCTGTTTAAATAAATAAAAAAAATAAAAGTTTACTTTAACCTTTTTTTTAAATTTTCCCAGATCTATATTGGGAGCTAAGTAAAAGTACTTTTATATATTGTAAGAGTACTGACTTGAAAACTTTCGTTGAAAACCACTTCATATCATCTTTCTTCTTCTTCTTCGCAATGGTGGGCAATTCCCTTTTATTAGAGCTGATAGTTCCAACTAATGTAGTCCTTTTTGCTAGGAGTTTTGTAGCTAGTTATACTACAAGCATATCTGCTTGTAAAAAAGTTATTTGTAGTTACAGATCTTCCACAACCCGTAAATGGTTCCATGAGTTTCAGTACAACATGTTCGGCTAATGGTACTCACGGGAGCCTGTCTTCATCTTTCTCCAAACCAGAATTTGATGCCAAATTTGTCTGGCTTATTAGGCATATATTGCGTAAATCTGCATCTTTCTTTCGTCGGAAATAGTTGTTTGCCCCTGGTTTATAACAGTTTTGACTGTTCTCAATGAATTTATTCCATACCTCTGATATCAAGACGTATTTATCAGTTTTCAAGCGTTGGGTACGGACTCTTTTTTTTTCTTTCACTCTCTTTTTCGGAACTTGAGAGCAATCTCTTTCTTTTTGTCCTCCACGTTTATTCATAATATTTTCTTTCTCATTGTCGGTATCAGCAGACTCAGACTCAATGTCTAATAGATCGTTATCATTATCAAATGGGTCATCTCCATTTTCAGAGAGTTCATGTTCATCAGTTCCCGAAAACCCTTCACTTATGTTTCTTATTTCTGCTAAGTACTTGGACTGTCTTGATTGTTTCGACATATTTTTGGGTATACGGTAACACTAATGTAACGGGAATGGAGAAACGCTCTAAAAAGCCAAAACTATAAACTAGCTACCAACAATAGTTCGTTTGTTTTCACCTTTCTTTCTACTAAAACGGTACTTCTAACTTGAAATTGAAGGCACTTTATTGAAATTTCAATTCAAAATTATTTTTGACAGAGCTTACTCAACAAGTCTTTGCAGAAATGTACCACAAAGTCATGTAATACTACAATACAAATACAAGAACAAATGCCATGTCGTGATAAATAACGGCTAGGTTACATATGTTTATCAGATTTAACTAATTAAAATATAAAGAAATGATCTAAAATTAATAATGAGAAAGAAAAAGTCATAAAGTCAGCTGAGGAAACGCGATAACATTTTATACTGTATACATTTTATATTAACTGGCTGACTATCCGACAGAGATTTGACATTTTCAGATTACGAAAGCGATTAAATCAAAAACATACAGAACCTTAGTTAGTCGTATATTATCCAATCCCAAAATCGATATTGTAATGCGAACTGCGTTAGTAACACGTCGAAACTCTTATTCAAAAATAGCTCTAATTTTCGAGGTCTGTATGTTTAACACTGAATGTAAAAACAGTTGAAAGTCTAACAATAGAAAGTCAAACATTCTTGGCATACATTTTTTATTAGCTTTATACATTGAATTTAGAATAATAAATAATCTTTATTGCCATTAGAATTTGGAACACAAAGTATGAATTACCTGACATCCGTGCTAGGTTAAGAACCTGTACTACCGAATATTGTTGTGCAAAAAGTTTTAATTTCGATTTTTTTTATTATTTATTTATTTATGTACACACAAAAAGGCATGAAAACATTAAAACATAGTATTTGTACAAGAGCACTTCTTATTCCATAGATTGAAATTTCTTCCAGCAGACCCTAACAGGAAATTTTATTAAAATGGCAAACTTAGTGCTTATTATGTGTATAATTTAATAAATATGATTAATTGTAATTCAATAATATAAATAGATATATTTAAAACATATATATATTACATAATACATATATACATACACATACGTAAATATACAATAAGTATTCGATGAACACGATGCTCAAAGTGGTAATTTACACGTTTCTTAAATAAAAGTATAGTTCCAGAATCTCTTATGATAGGCGGCAGTGAGTTCCACAACCTAACCGCATGAACTTCAAAGGAATAGGAATAAAAACTGGAATTATGGATAAGATAATTAAGTCTAGTATGGGCTGAATAAGAGAAAGCGCTAGTGTGATTTTATTTTAAAAGACAAGACATTTTGAAGGCACTTCTGGAATGCAAGGTAAAGTGAACTTTTCGACTAATCACAGCGACGTGCGGGGACCATGATAAATGCTAATCAAATGTCACACCTAAGTTAGTATAACAATACTGTTAAAAACTTTGGTTATAGGAATGCCATGAAGACACACGTAAAGGTACAATTGAAGAATCTAACTTATTTCGTTGGTGTTTGCTGCCTATTATTAAGGCCTGTGATTTGGTACGATATACTAAGAGGCCAAAGGTAGCTCCTTTGACCATTTGCTTATGCGTGACAAATCGGAGTTCATAGCAGCGATTGCCTCATTAGTATTACCCACCGAGAAATGTTGATACAGCTGCGAGTCATCCGCGTTAAAATGACAGTTGGATGTGATAACACTCGTAATGGAGTTAATGAAAATAGAAAATAAAAGAAGAGAAAGGATGTGTGGTGCTGTGGCATGCCCGCACTGATTTCAGACCAATCAGAAAAAGTTTCATTAAGACGGACACATTACGGGTACGAAGATATGAATAAAACCAAGCAATGCAGGACGGGGAAAATTTATGGATTCAAGGATTCGAATTGAAATATCGAAATCTACTGAGGTTAAGGCACTGCAAGTGTAATAAGACTAGAAGTGATCTTTAGATTTTTTAATTTAAATTCTAAGTTAAAGTTCATTAAAACGGTAGCTTCATACTTTAACCCCTATTAATATGAAAGAATTGATACGATTACATATAATGTACAAATGTATTTGTTACGGAACCAGATATACCTAAGCCACTTGGACAAAAAAAAAAGTAATTAAATAATATATCAAACAAATAACAAAGAAAAATCAGACAATGGTTGGTAAGTCTAGACAAAAAACAGAAATCAGTAAATAAAACTTTAAATATTGGATTAAAAAGAAATTCGAATAAAAATAGACCTGTTGGAACAATAGTAATTCTTTAGACTGTGATACGTGAAGAAATAATAGCAATTCACTTTACTTTACAATAAAATAAAACAGCTGGGTGTACCTGCAAGCATTGATTTTTTTCGTCTCTTGGAGAAATGCCCATACTCAAATATCTGTTACTGAAGGCAGTTACCGACAATCTTGAACACTGCATTAACTACAAAAGAAAAAGGGATGCGTGAAGAATCTTTTCAGTCTCGGCGGAAGAGAATCTTTAGCAGGAGGCACGATGAAATCAATCAATATAGAATCACTAGAGGCGTTTCATGTATTCTCGGTATCGGTATGATTTACTCATGATGTGGGTAATCTGACTAATGAATTAAGTAATGACATTATCTAGGAGTATAATTATGACATTTCATATAGCCGTGAACATAAAGTTCGAGTCCAACGGCCAGGACGCGCCCTCCATACCCATAGATTAAACTCAAACTTCGACGTAATAGGTCCTCTAGAACCTACTAGGATACCCAATCAGGTAAACCATGCTTCTTTTCGAACTGCCCGGACAGCTGCTAAGAGAGAAAAATGCTGCTATTAGAGCATACGACCGATATAGGACTGACGCAAACCGAGTCAGGTTGCGCTACCTCCAAAGGGAGTTTATAGAGCGCATGGCTGAACTTAAGGGTCTAAAGTGGTGGACCAGATGTCTTCCATTAGATTGTAATCTAATGGAAGACATCTCGCCCTCACATACACTGCCTACTGACAGTTGCTGAGATCTCTGAAGTCAGAAACGGTCGCATTAATGCCACGTCTAGTCAGTCCAAACGGTCAAATTCGAAGATATTGAAAAAGCCGAGTGCTTAGCCGACTGCTTGGAAATTTAGTGCACTCCTCCAGATCCTGTCCACCTCCAGAAGGTCCATGCTGCGGCTGACGGGTGACCCACCTCTTACTTCGATAGACGAGGTGAAAGACATTATTAAGAACCTAAAAACCCGAAAGGTGCTGCCGGGATTTCAAACCGAGTGATCAAATCTCTCCCTAACCCGATCCTATGCTTATTAGTAGCAATATTTAATGCCCTTCTCGCCAGCTGCTCTTTTCAAGACTTCTGGAAGGAGGCTCATGTCATAGGCATCCCCAAAATAGGACAGCCGGAAAATCAGGCCTCTAGCTACAGACTCATCAGTCTGCTCAGTTCACTGGGGAAAATATACGAATGAATTATACTCATCCAACTCAAGGATAGCGTCAAATCACCAAACGAGCAGTTTGGCTTTCGAGCAAAACACTCGTTTTTTCAACAAGTGACCGCCTCCTGAGCACATACTTGAGCGCTTCAATGAGAACCCAAAACATAGTGTGGGAGCGCTTTTCTTTGATGTCGTAAAGGCATTCGACAAAGGCTGTCACAACGGTTTGTTATATAAGCTGTACACTCTAGCAGTGCCGGATAAGCTTGTGCACATCATACAAGCCTGTTTGTCGAACCGTATCTTTCGCTACAAAGTCGAGGGGACGCTCTCTGGTAGTAAGCCCATAAGGGCGGGCGTTCCACAAGGCTCGGTCTTCTCGACAACCCTATACACGCTTTTCACTAGCGATATTCCCAACAGTACTAAAGCCGAATTGGCACTATTTGCCGACGATATTACCCTTTACGCTTCCGATACTAACGTATCGAGCATTTATACTCGCCTCCAAACCGCAGCCAACGCACTAAGCGATTGGTTAAGGACATTAAGAATCGATGTAAATCCTGAAAAGAACAAGGCGGTCTTGTTTACAAGAAGAAGAGTTCATGAACGTACTACCTCAAACAAATTCTCCCTAATAACCCTTTTCGACTGGCCCGTCCCATGGGTGACGGATGTCAAATACCTTGGAGTCACCCTAGACCGCAAACTAGAGTTCAAAAACACATAAAAACCGTAAGAGATAAGGCAATTTATATCCGGCCGCCTCTATACTCTTACGAACAGTCGCAGCAAAATGTTACTAAGACATAAAATGCACCTTTTTAAAAATTGCGTGCGGCCAATCATGTCCTACTCAAGTGTAGTTTTCGCTCATGTTCCCAACGCACGACTTCAATCACTTCAAGTGATCCAAAATCTTTTCGCCGGGCAACCGAAGCATCTCCTTACATACGGAATGTAGACTTACACTGCGTCTAAAACCTGCTTTCCATGGCAGCCCTATTCAAAGACAATTCCAAAAGATACTTCGAGAGAATAAAAGATCACTCGAACTCGGTAGTGGCAGCGCCGGGTAACTATTCACAAGCACGCGATTTCCCACCTGTTAAAAGGGGCCCCAGTTTATGTCATATTCGATGACGATGGCATAATAACCCGTGTTAACAACCCTCCCTTACCGCGTTCGCCGGCGACCGCGTGGTCCCCAATTCGCGGCCAACACGAGATTTACACGTGCACAAAAATCGTGCGTCAAAAATCCGTTTCTAAAAATCGACCCACTGCACCCTTATCGATGGTAACCTAAGCCGAGGTATCGCACCTCCTTATGAGGGGCCCTTGGGTTGCCGCAGGTCCCCTCCGGTTGCCGGAAATCTTTCGTTAACAGGGGTCAGAGCATAGCACAGCAGCAGCCAGAGTCGCGTCGCCGAGCATCGCACCAACAATGCAACGTCTTGTTGCTTGCTCTTCAAAAAAAATCTTCATTCAGTCACGAGCCGAGTCAGTGCTTGCAAGTCTTACTGCCGAAACTAAAGGCCTCTAGGCCAACACCAACATGGATGGTTTTTACTCGGTATGTTTCTTCTCCGAGTCCGATATAGCCCGTTGGGTGGCCAACCGGCCTGCAACAGGTATGCTTAAAGCATTTTCCATTCTTCAAAAAAAAGGCTTCCGCATAGGCTTGTGATGGTGACACTACACCGGAACTTCTAATTTCGATAGATACAGTTTCGGAGTTATATATTCAAAGAATTTATTAAAAAATTCAATCTAATTGACTTCCCAGTTGATGTTTAAATAAAGGTAACGGCAAATGAAATAAACCTTCCAGAAGAATATAAACTTCAATATTTTATTGCACTATTTTATAATTATTTTAAAATTATATGTTCACCGAGCATTAATGGTCGCTGTAATGAGCTCCAACAAAATAATAAATTTTTTGTCAAGTCACGATCGTACATTCGCATATTTCCTTGAATATAATTCTTCTAATATGTGTTTTGATGTTAGTCGCTTAATCACACCTAAGAAATGAATTGTTTTAATGAAATTTGGCGATTATATCATGGAACATGATACCTTCATAGAATACACAATTACTATTACGCAATTTGGGGTATTTTTGAGAAGATTTTATAGTATCGCGGGTGAAGATCCGTGTAGTTGCTAGTATACTACAAATTCTACGGAAACGAATGTGTGACCAGTTAAAAAAAGCCTTGAAATTGAATCTGTCGGTAGCCCTTGAGAATACAATGAGTTTCCATTAAATGGCGGGATAGTCTTGAAAAATACCAGACCGAAATAAAGCAGACCGATGACCGATGAAAGTGCGAGGTATGTGTTATTGGGATCGCAATTCGCTTGCCGAGGATGGCGATAATGGCAAAGTGTTCTGACTACAGTGCAGTGTTGACGTTGCACACTACGGTTACTCTAACTCTAATCTAATCACAAAAGCGTAATATCGGATACGGGAAGGTAGAGAGTGAAGATTTCAATTTTGATCACCATATTTTCAAATAAGCTTTTTTTACGAGAAATAGCGCAAACGAGCAAGCGACTACCCTGATGGTAAGTGATTACCGTCGCCCATGTACATCTACAACACCAGCGGAGCCGCAGGATAATCGATATAAATAAGAAATGTATTTTGATAGTACAGGATATTTGAAGATGATTACTATTTGTTTCTCTGTACCTTAAAATTAAGATGTATAGTAAGATACGGGCAATATGATGTCATAATATTCCCTGAGATGTTTGATCTCTGCTATAAATATTTACAACTTTACTTAAACCCAATATGTCTACATCTAGCACAGAACGATATGTGCTTGATGCACGAGTAAAAGCTAAAGAGTTTTCTATTCTAATTAATAAAAGCATTAGATCCTCTTCATTTTCTATAATAACTTTTAATAATTGCGCGAATTTAGCATTTTTAATAAGACTATTCTCCTAATAAGCATTTCTATCTAATATTAAAACAAGGGCCTCATTCATTTTCTTTTGTTTTCTACGTCCTGTATAAGCACGTAAGACTTCGTCTAGGGGCTAAACTTTTGATCACTTAAGACCTTGCCAACCTTTTTGCACAAATAGTCAATTTGGATTTCGAATAGTAAAAAGGTCTCATTTGCTAATCGATATTGATAATTCTGTATTGATTTAGTAGAGAAGTGATATTGTCTTCAATGACGTCTAGCTTTACTCGTATACACTGTAAGAATGTATGGTGGTGAATCGTACAGTCTCATTGGTCAGGAACAGGTTGGCCGTTTGCCGCTTTTCCCATAAAAAAAATCCATGCTCTACATTAAAGGCAGTTTATGAAATCTCAGCTTTATTCGATTGTAGTGGTTCGCATACAGCCTATACGGGATCCCAATGCTTATTTTATACCGCGAACATACGGTTGCATAGTAACTTTCGTATAAAGTTCACGTCTTTTATTTAAATGTTTATTTATTTATTTATTTAAATATTTATTTATTTATTTATTCTTCATTGTTACCCTTAAGCTTAAGGTTACAATGGGCGGACTTAATGCCAAGTGGCATTCTCTACCAGTCAACCCTTGTTATGGTGAAAGGTAGTTGGCAGGTACAAAACAAAGAATAAAAAACAAAAATAAAATAAAACAAAAAACTCCAATAATAATAAGTTGATAAGTACATATACACACACTATATAATTAAATAAATATTTATAAAATACACAAATACGTATACAAGTATATAAAAAGATACATAAAAAAAATATATAATAAAAATTTTAAATAGATAAGCCAAATATTGTCAATGATCTATTAGGTAATCACGAACTAGACTCTTTTGTGGTAGTCGGTATGGTCTCATGTAAACTCACATATGTCATAATAGTTTGGCAATGGTCGTAAAACTCCTGTGGAGTTCTGTTATCTTATGACGCTAATGAGAGGTCGTTATATAAAGCCTTCTCATCTCGCAGGGCAGAGAAATTAGTAATTAATGGTGTTCTAACACCTAGACGATTTCGAGCCTCCCATTTCTCCAGTGTCCAGTTCGAGTGTAGTATAGGGTATATAGGCTATTATTATAGCTCATGCCACGGTTCCCACGATATTATTAAGTATCACATTTAAGTGGCATAGGTTGGAAAATTCGCATCAAACTGAGTTGCGCAACGATTGGTTTCAGGATTCAAACTCAGGATGACTAACACAACATGCCGGTTCTCTGACGTCGGTTTTGTTGTTCTTGTAAGCCGACCTTGCGAATTCTATGTATTAATAGTACGTTGCATATACTTTACATAACGAATACACTTTAGCTTTTTATTTAACTAAATATGCGGGTTAAAGAAATGTTACAATCTACAGTTAAATTAGTAAAAATAATTCAAAAACGCAACCTCTTTTGTTCCTAAGTATAGTCAATTACAAATTACTTTGCTTATAAACATCGAAAAATATTAAATTTAGGGGTCATGTTGACACATTTATTTATCAATGTAGACATTATCTCTTTACCACAACATTCATTAATATCGGATTTTGTGAAATCCGCGATATATTTTAATTTCCTGCCATTCTATATTGTCTTATACCATAATACATATTCTACCTCTGCTTTTTTTAAGGCAAAAACAACGTGCCAATTTAAAACCAACCAAATTATAGTTCTTATGTTCTGTTGATTCTACGAAAGATCAGTTAAAATATCTATTTCTATGAGTTCCCGTTCTTACAATTCTTTCATTCTTTTGTATCATTTTGATAATATTATTATTATAATAACAAAGTAAATTTTGATTTGATTGACTTGTTTTTATTATCGAAAGAATGGTAGAAAGGATTCAGTTAAATTGTGTAATGCCCGAATGTTATTATTATTATTTTGAGATAGAAAACGATAAGTTATAACTTCTGTATTAGGTTTAGGTTCTTTTGCCTGATTATTTAACTACATCATATTTTTTAAAAAATATTTTTTTTTTATGTTAAAATAATACGGAATCGTAGTTTTGCATATTGTTCTTTTCTTGTTGGTTTAGTTTGCGATTGTGAACGTTAACATACTTGTAATTTACATTAAAATACTAAGAGAAACTGTGGTTTACAATAAACACAGATGATATGAAAAAAAAAATTGTCAACTGGTATCAATCATCCGGGAAGAGTTTTGATTAAGTTAAATCTATGCTTTGCCTTCTTTGGACTAACAGTCAAAGATGTTTATTTACTCGTAGTTTCCTAGGTATGGTTACCGTATCATAGTTAAATAGATACAAAACTCTGTAAGTCTAGCTAGCTTTGCTCGTGCTTTGTAGAAGAGGCCCCTAGTAGTGAATTTATTCGAGATCAATAAAAGAAAAACTTTTAACCTAAATAATTTGTAGAATTTCACCCATTAGATTAAGTTGATCGGGCGAATAACGTCATTTATTTCTTTATATTGACAATTATTCAATAATAAATATTACATAATTTTAAAATTTGGTACTAGTTATTCCAAGCTTGAATAGACAGGTGTTAGCTTGTTGGTAGTAGGATGAACTTGTATGTCCATTGTCACCATTTCTTCGGAATGTGGTGAAAACAGAGGTAACAGTCAACATGATGGTAAATAGCTACTGCACCTCCCGGACACAAGTAAACGACTTCAATCGAAGAAGGATTATTGCCCTTGAGGACTAAGAGAATAGACAGTAGTTACACTGCTGATTCGCGGCATAAAGGGATTCCCCTATTGCCGCGAATCCGCGTGCCTTCTGAAGACTCCTTTACAGTGAAGGAGCCTACAGACACTAAAAACCACCACTTACCATCTATTTGTTACCTCAATAAAAAATAACTGAATAGTCTTCAAAGTTTAAACACAATAGAGGCATAAAACACAATTTTACATATAAATTATTTTTTATAGAACAATTTTTAGACATGTTTGAATTCTCACCGAGTAACATTATACAGAAAGTAGTATAACATTAAAGTTTCTTTGTTGTTAATTAATTAGTAAATGGCCGATCCATTATTTTATAAACCTTCAGATTTAATTATACTGTGGCTGAAACGTTCTAGACCTTAAACGCTCTTTGAATCTAAACAGATGCAAAGGTAGATCAACCGCGCATGTTAAACTGTCTTCAACAGTAATTGTCTCTATGGTGAAAATCAGAATACTCTTAGTATTAATTTACATCATTTTAGAAATTTCAGCCAAGGTGACATTTTTCTACAAGTTTATTAAAATTCAAGAACAAAGCAGAAGTTTAAGACCATCTATGTTGTGAATGTCATACATGATACAAGCATGAAAATTTCCACTGTTGTGATAAGGTAATTAATGTCACAGGGTTAAAATGAGTCAATACACTTCAACTTCTTACACGTAATTATTTTAACACATGTTGTTCGTACATTTTGTACCGGAACTTTTCAGAAAATTAGTAACTCGTGTTAAAACCGTTTTGGTACTTCGGTTGAAACATAATTATACTTTTAACTAGCTGAACCCTGTCACGCTACATAGTGGCCATTTTTATAAGTGCTGAGTTTTTATTTATTTTTTATTCACAACCCTTGTAGTAATTAGTTGAACAGATTCCTTTTCCCAGAATTGTGTCATAAAACATTAATTTCATGTCCCTTAGATTCAGATGTTTGTAAAAAAGAATAAATAAAAATAGGAAAGCACAAACCATTTATTATACTTATTAACCTATTTGTGTAAATACGCTGTTCATGGAAAGAGCCATGTTCGATTTTGCCCACAGTGACAAATTCCAAATACAGTTGGTAGTTGTCAACTACTGAGAGATGTAATCTTCGGGGGAGGCTTATGTTCAGCAGTGGACTTCTGATAGGCTGAAATGATGATGATGAGAGATATAATGGTGGCACCGTTAGTACCACACTAGTACACGTATTCGATAAGATCAGATAACCGGTCGGATGGAGTGTCGGAAACACGAGACGCAACACTAAATAACTAGACAAATAACATCCCAATATTGACTTCGGCTGGGCAGAAATCCCAGCCGAAGTCAATATTGTGGTGGCTACACTGTGGCCTAGCAGGAGAAATATGTAAAAGAGCGAAATAATAATTATTTATTTAAGAACTTCCGCGCACTAAATCTTAAGTACATAGTCTGAACTTTACCAAAATTATATGGACCTTTCGAACGAAAAAATTATAATTGTAGTCATTTTGGACATAATTAATCGGTGAACATTTATGTATATTCATCGATATACTTACTATTTATTTATTTTTTATAGGAGAAGGAAGCAAACGAGCATGCGGCGCTCCTTATGGTAAGTGGCGACAGCTGATTTCACGAAGTCGAAATGCGTGGCAGACAGACACTTCCCACAGGAGTAGAAATTGGGGAAGATAATCGTGTTGCCAAAGCCGGGTAAAACTCGCAAATACCCTGCTAGCTACCATCCCATCACGCTGGTAGCATCGTGACTGTGCCCTTACATAGGGCTCAGGAAGAAGCAGCATGGTTTCTGCAGTGGACATTCAACCAATGCGCAGCTTACCCGTGTGCTGCGATGTTGTTGGACCGCAAGATAGTTCGATCTTGCGGTCGAACAACATCGCAGCCGCATCTGTCTGGGGGTCTTATTAGATATGGAGAAGGCCTTCAACAGAGTGTGGCATACGGGACTTATCTACAAGCTTCCGGAGAACACCACCACGCCACCTGCTATTATACGGCTAGTGGCTACATTCCTGGAGGGACGGAGCTTCTACGTGAACAACGAGGGAGCCGAATCGGTAACACGACCCATTGCAGCTGGCGTGCTACAGGGTAGCTGTCTCTCATCACACCTGTACGCGGTCTATATGAACGATATCCCCACACTTGAGGATAACGTCCAAGAGTGGGAAAATGATGTCCTGCTCGCACTCTACGCCGACGACAGCGCGTATTTCACGTCGTCCCAGCGGGCAGATATCTCTGCATAAAGAATGCAGCGACTGCTGGACCTCCAGCTAGAATGGCACGATAAATGGCGGATAAGCCCAGGACCTGGGGAGCTGCAGCCCCCCCCCCCCCCCAGAGAAGACGCCCGGGAGAATAGGCTAGGCCTCGAAGCGCGAAACCTGCAGGATGGTACTTAACGTGAAGATGACTCACGCGTGCACGTGGCAGAAAACTAGGATCAAGCCGATTAGAGAGACCTTGGTCGCCAACAATTCGTGCCGCTCTACGTTGGATGCGGTCAAATGAAAGGAGTTGGTACTGGGGTGCCCCTGCCCAGAGATGAGAACTACTAACTTCTTATCTCTGGACCTGGATTGGACCTATATGAGGTCGATCTTGCGCCTTATAAACTTGCCTTATACTGTTCCGCTCTGCAGACCAAGCTTTTTGGAGGCCAATTTGGCCTTCCCCTCCAAGTTACCACGGAACTGAATGTCGCTCGATATCTCAACGCCAAGGATTCTGATACTGGCTGAGGAGATAAGGGGAACGTTCACAAAAAGAAAAAGAGAAGAGAGAAAAAATCTTTTTAGCGGTAAACGCGCAAACCCGTGTCTTTTTAGATCAGAATACGCGGGGCAGACTGAGCATCCACGATTAGGTAGCGTAGATTCACTAGAATCGGTACTAGTACCCTCCTGTCGAATTAGTAACCTTCGCCATTTATGAGCTTGGTTACAAATCTGAATCTACTTTATTTTCAATGTAAGTTTACCTATTTAGATGGGTGTATATTCGCAGTTACTAGGAGTTTATTTTGTAACTCTATATTTAAGGAAATTGGTGTTTTATTATATGGAGTCATTTTAATGTTTTAAATTTTTTTGTTTCTTGTTGAATTCTAAGATTATAATTCTCTAACCAGTTTCAATTTTATCAAAATCGAGTTTACATTATTACTATTATCACATTTAATATTTACTTTTAATTTATAATCTACTATTATTATTTCAATTGCAAATAAAATACACCTCGTCGCTAGTCTATGGAATTTAGGTTCGGTAATACCGAATCGGTATATTCGAAAGAATTTTCCGCTATCAGTTGGTCGTGAGTGCCTCAGTCGTTAGTCAGATCGGAATTATTGTCGTTTTCCATACTGTACTATTAAACTCTACTGTCTTTACTCTGTGGCTACTCAAAACTTATAGCCGCTAGCTAAAAATAAATACGCGTCGAGCACGATGAAAACCAGTTTACGGGTATTCTCCTGCAGGAATTTTAAATTTTTACTGTCCTAAATATTTGAGTTGTTTACTCCTACATGTATATGTCCTATGTTATGTACACCGGTGCCTTGGGTTTGCCACATTGTTTGACGTCTTTCATGCGGAATCGGAAATTTTTCCACAAACCAATTATAATGAAATATGTTTAATTCATGATGTAAATTTAAAATAAGGATAAATCAAATATCAACGCCAGTTTAATGGTTAAAGGGTTAGGGTCTTGATTGCGATTAATTTAATTGTGCGTACTACATTAACATAACTACTGTGTGACTTTGGTCAGTTGATTAAAGTAACGTGCCTCCTAAGTCAAGGGTATTTTAATCGCAATCGAAGACAATGTAAAATGAACAAAAAAAAAAACTGTTTGAAAGAAAGAAAGATAGAAAATACTTTAATTTGTAACGAGTACTTCGGATATAACGTCATACAATGTACGTAGCACCTACTTAAACAGAATTAACATAGCAGAATTTACAAGAATTAACATAAAAGAATTTTAACAAACGGATGTCGCCACAAATCAGTGTCAACTCTGGATATGTTGGTTGTAAACAATCATCGCTGGTCCTCCATTGGGACCGTTTGATGATGACACGAAACGAATTCACAACGACATGTTAATAACTGTAGAAACGACCGATAAATACTTAATAATTTATTACAAAATGAAGATTAAAAATAATAAAAAACTAAGCATAAAATTAACAATATATACTATAGTAATATATAAGTATACTATGTAACAGTATATAAGAAATGAATTAATGTAAATGTGTGAATGCTAGCAACGTCTACCCCGCTTACCCTCAGTAATCATTAAAATGTATTAAGATTAATCTACCTACGCTACACAGGCGTCCTGTTTTTTGCAATTCAGTAACTATCAATAAAATAATCCTGAGTTACACACACTTAAGCAAGAAAGAAAAATTAACAGTAAAGATAACTTCGTTTATTATTTATTTTTTATTTAAGGAGTGAAAAATATATTGTCAGGCAGAACATACAGTCCATAACTGCTCTTGTAATACGCCAGCTCGAGTTGACAGTATACATTTCCGTGGAATGCGCACAAAGAGCGATATTAGAAACTAACATCTACCTTACAGACGTGTACGAAGCAGTGCAAGTAATATCTGTAAGAAAAATTTACACAGTTATAAGAAGTTATGACAAACATATAGTACCACACTTAGCCCTTACTTACATACATAGTAAAAGAGTTAATGGCACATGCGCTTAAAAACACTTTTGTTAAGCACACAATAAAATCCATCTTATTTGCAAAATAAAGGAACAGACAGATAATGAACTCAAAAAAAGTTATCAATATCCGACTTAGTAGCCAACTGGTATATCAGGATTTTAAAAGTTTGTTACATAAGGAGCTGTAAAGTATAAAAAAACAGAGACACACACACGCATATAAGCACGCACTCAAACACGTTTGCTTGACATGTGTGTGGGTAGAATAGTAATAATAGATTATGTCATATTCCTTTTCCTATTACTGTATAAGCAGGATTACTAAATATATGAAGAGGCCGATAGGAATCGCATAAATTAATTAATTGAATATCCCTATTAGATACAGTAATCATCGAATTTGTCACGATTAGATGTAAATTTGTAGGTTTTAAATAACGTTTATATTTATTTGTATAACATAACTTTATGTTTTAAAATATTACTTTATATAATATAAATTAAGTCTAGGCATATGTCTAGAGAGTCATAGAAAGGAAAGTTTGTTAATAATCATTATTTTTCTTCATCAGCCTAATTCCACCGTTAAACACAGGCCCCTCCAAGAAAGAGCCGGCAAAAGCCATTAGACATTTCTTAAAAGGTTTGCCTATATTCACCACGTTGAGCGAGCGCACTGGTGGGGGCAGTGCCGGTACCGTCTCGATTTGGGTTCGCCAACTTTGAACGGATTTTCCGCCATCATTCGGTCACTAGAGCCCCATTTGTTAGCTGCTCTGCGCTATATATGTACTTCCAATGCCTAGTTTATGGTAGTACTTCTCTTGTACTACCATAAATGTAAGTATATACCATAATTGACTAATGTAAATGTAAGTCAAACCTTGTGGATTCTGACAGATGGCAGAATAGCTGGGTATAAAAGAAGATACTCTGTGGAAATACCCACCTCGAAAAATATCAGATCGAAAATAAACGAACAAACCCGAAGATCAACAGCTTATAGAGTGCGGGGTGATTGACGCCTGCCAAGCGTTATGATTACGGCATACCCTCCCTAAAAGAAGGGTCCGTGTCCAAATCTAGACTATTTAGAGATTACCAGAGAAAGTAAATGAAATGATAAAAATACAAAAATACACGATTCCAGTAAAGTAAAACAGTAGCTACAGGTCAGTCCCTGTACTTCTGACCCTGAAAAGGCTATTTGTTAAACTGATGCAAGGTTGTATTTGCTTGTTCAAAATAAGTTTATTAATGTCAAGAACAATGCTATTTCACCAAGGTAATAATAACTTGCTCCGGACGTATGTACGACATTTTACCGTCATAATCATTAGCAGTTGCACCAACAAAATGCCCGCTGCTGGACATTGCCAAAGTTTAAGCGTTTCGTGTAAAAACCCGTACCTTAACCAAAATGATTGGCTTAGGTTGCCGACCTCGGCTCAATAAAAAACCAAAATAAAAAAGGACGATGGAAATATTAAAGAAATGCATGTTACAATCATTCAAATTACTTTCAATAAACGGGATTTTAACCACGGTCAGTGATCTTCTGTTAAGGTGATGATACTACCAATAATGTAAATACACAATGTTTTTTTTCACCGCTAAGACGCGTAAATTTATCACAAAAAATAGCTATTAACGATTTAAGTGGTACTTGCATCGAACATCAAATCCAGGGCACTCGCATACTATGAAATTAAAGCGAGCGCCCAGCCCAGTATGCAATACTTTTATTTAACTGTGGTAACTCTACTAAAAACAGAAAAGGTGAAACTAAATTTTGAGATCTTAAATTAATACTAGGTGATAGGCTCCGTCTCTGCTCTCTCTCCTGTCGTTTGGGTAGGTAGTAGTCTCATGTCCATTTTTGTGTGGCGCAGCACTGCTGTGTTCCGGTTTGAAAGATATGGAGGCCAATATTACGGGATGTGAGGCATTCCATCTTAGTCCTTAGGGGTAAAAAAGAATCTAAAACTTTCTTCGATTGAAGTAGCTTACAGATATCCATGGGCTGCAGAAGCCATGTACCATCAGGTGGACTGTTAGCTATTTCGTCACCCCAGACCTAAAAGTTTAAGAGAGAGTCAACCAAAACAGTTCAATAATTAGTACTTGCGATTGTTGTCACCTGGATAAACTTCATTATATTATAATGAGACATTTAACTATTATTCGAAAACCTCATTATAATTTAAAATTCTAAAGATGCCGTAAGGCGAAACCGTCGTTTGATTATATAAATAAATGAAATGTGTTGTGAAACTAGTATAGTGAGATAATAATATTTGACAGAACAATTCAACACATAATATGAAATATAATAGAAAATTGTGTGTAAGAGGAAATATACCATATTTTTCTCCAAATTACAACCTAGCTAACAAGAGAGAATCTGGCGACCGACTGATGGCACAAAAATCCATCTTAATTTGCCGTACCTAAATCCCACAGACTAGTGATGGGAAGCAGTAGTCCGAGGGTTCCGGCACTGCGGTCACACGCTTGCCAAGCGTGATGAGTATGGACAAAATCTTCAAAGACGTATATGCCAAATTTCTGACACTTTCTTTGAGAGGCATATGTTCAGTAGAGGACATAAATGGGCTGTTGAATTAATAGATGTAGTATAAATGGAAATATGTTGTCTTTTTTTTTTTTTTTATAGAAGAAGGGGGCAAACGAGGGTGCGGCTCACCTGATGGTAAGTGATCACCGACGCTCACGAACATCCACAACACCAGAGGAGCTACAGATGCGCTGCCGGCCTTTAAGGAAGGAATAAGCTCTTTTCTTGAAGGTCCCTTAGTCGTAACTGTTCGGAAATACTGCTGGCGACAGCTGATTCCACAAAATCGAAGTGCATGGCAGAAAACTTCGATTAAAACGCACTGTGGTGGAATGCCAACCATCTAGGTGGTATCGATGGAACTTCGAATTCTGTCGCGATGTACGATGGTGAAACTCAGCAGCTGGGATCAATCCGAAAAGTTCCTCAGAACATTCCCCGTGGAAAATTTTGTAAAAATGCAAAGAGAAGCAACATCTCTTCGCAAGGCCAAAGGATCAAGCCGATCAGAGAGCTTGGTCGCCGACAATTCGAGCCGCTCGACGTTGGATGCGGTCAAATGGAAGGAGTTGGTACTGGGGTGCCCCTGCCCAGAGATGAGAACAGTATTCCATGTGGGGCCGAACTTGCGCCTTATAAAGTTGCAAACGGTGGACCGGCATGAAATACTGTCCCGCTCTACAGAGCACACCAAGCTTTTGGAGGCCAATTTGGCCTTTCCTCCAGGTGACCACGGAACTGAACGTCGCTTGATATGTCAACGCCAAGGATTCTGATACTGGCTGAGCCAATAAGGGGAATGTTCTTAAAAAGAGGAGAAACGACAAAGGGATTCTTTTTAGCGGTGAAGGCGCAAACCTGTGTCTTTTTGGGGTTGAATAGGACCAAATTACGTCGACCCCAATCCGAGACTTTGAATAACAAGGTCTCGACTTCAGACACAAGTTTGTTCCGGCACTCGTCGACGTGTTCCCGAGAAATATTCGCACGGCCTGTATATAGGGTATCACCCGTGCTGTCGTCTGCATAGCAATGAATTTGTAGCATGTCGTTGATATGCAGAAGGAACAGAGTGGGAGATAGCACACAGCCTTGTGGAACACCAGCATTCACGGGTTTGGGGTCCGAGCATGCACCGTCGACAACAACCTTGATGCTCCGATCCGTGAGGAAGCTGGAGACCCAGTTGCACAATCTCTCAGGAATCCCGTAAGATGAAAGCTTTGAAAGAAGCGCTTTATGCCAGACCCTATCAAATGCTTTCGCTACGTCCAGACTAACCGCCAAAGCCTTAGACTCAACTGCTTCTGCCCAACGGTGAGTCAGGTAAACTAGAAGATCACCAGCTGATCGTCCGCGACGGAAACCGTACTGTCGGTCACTGATCAGCTGGTGTTCCTCCAGGTACCTCAGGAGCTGGGTGTTGATGAGTGACTCCATTATTTTAGATAACAAGGGGGTGATGGCAATAGGCCTGTAGTTGGACGGATCAGAGCGGTCGCCTTTTTTGGGTATTGGATGCACAAATGCTGTCTTCCAAGATTCCGGGACGACGCCTGAAGAGTAGGAGTGCCGGAAAAGACGCGTGAGAACCGGTGCTAACTCAGGGGCACACATCCTCAGCACAATTGGAGGATTCCGTCCGGCCCACTCGACTTATGAATGTCCAGGAGCGGAGTGCCTTTCGCACTGAGCTCTGCAGAAACTGAATTTCCGGCATGGAGCACTTACACCACGGGATGGTAGGTGGAGAGTTTCCCGGTCATCAAGAGTCGAGTTGGATGCAAAAGAGAGCCCAAGAGATCGGCTTTCTCTTTTGCAGTATGGGCCAGCGAATCATCCTCCTTGTGTAGAGATGGGAGAGATGGCTGACAGAAATTCCCCTGGACAGCCTTGGCGAGAGACCAGAATGCGCGGGATCCCGATGGGAGGCGAACTAATCTCTCGCCAATTCTGCCAATGTGCTTTAACTTTGCCGCAGCGATAACTCTTTGAAGGACCTGGAGGCAGAGTTGTACTCGTTTTTAAGAGCACTGGTTTTTGCATCCTGAGACGCCGATGCATCGGCCCAGGCCTGGTAGCACTTCCGCTTTCGGCGTGACGCTATTTTGCAGGTGCGACCAAACCAAGGCTGGGATTTACCTCCGACAGGCACTGCAGAGAACGGAATAAAAGTTCCATTCCTGAAGTACCACATCGGTGACAGAATCTGCAACGGCGTTGGGATCATCCAGCGAGAAGCAAACCTGCCCCCATGGGTAGGAAGCAAAGAAAGACCGCATTCCATCCCAATCTGCCGACCTATAGTGCCACACACGGCGGAAGCCCGCAGATCGCGTTCGGGATCGGCGCGCGATAGGCACTACACTCCGGATCAGACAGTGGTCCGACGAGCCAAGAGGGGCATCGACTGAGACCAAATATCCGTCCGGGTGTGAGGTCAGCAAAAGGTCCAACAGGGAAGGTGTATGACCTTCCACGTCCGGGATCCGCGTCGGCGAGGTTACCAGTTGTGTCGGGCCATATGCTAATGCAAAGTCGTGTACAGATCTCCCCTCATGATCGGTTATGAGAGAACCGAGCCAATCGGTGTGGTGGGCATTAAAATCGCCGAGAATCACGATCTCTGCGGATGGGATCTGTTGTAGCACGGAATCTGTAGCCATTTGGATGTGGTCGATGAGTCGGTCAGTTACGGTATTACCGCTATGGGACCTGTAAAGGCACGCATAGACGGGCAGATGGTCGTCGCTGTCGATGCGCAGCCAAACGGTAGATAGGTCCAAACCTTCAAGACTACCCAGGCGTCGAGAACAGATATCATCTCTGACGTATACGCAAACTCCGGCACGGGGCACAAAGGAGTGTTCCAGTTTGTACCCCGGGTAATGGAGATAAGAGGTATCAGCCGGAGACGATATCTGAGTCTCTGTAAGAAAAAGCAAGGCTGGCTTCGCCGTTTCAAGATGGTAATGAACGGCGCTAAGGTTCGAGTGGAGCCCCTGATATTGCAGAAATCCACGGCGAGCGCGGTAGGGGATGCTATAGTTTCCTTGCTGCGTTTGCCTCGAGTAGGAAAGAAAGAGAGCGGAATATTGCCCCCCCCCCCCAGAATACGCGGGGCAGACTGAGCATCCACGATTAGGTAGCCTAGGAAAGCCTGAACGTGGATGCTCAGGGAGGGATTCTCCAGAACCGTAGGTACTGGTACCCTCCTGGGGTAGCTCAAAATTATATACCGCTACCATATTTGGGGTGGGGGGAGGGGGGAGAGGGCCTCCGGTTACCTCACTCACCGCACGAAACGCAGAAGCACAAGATGCCTCTACTTCACGCCGGTATTCTGCGAGGCCGTGGTACTTATCCGGACGAGCCGGCCTATTCCTGATACTCCTAGAGCGGCAGCAGGAATGGACCGAATGTCTCTTTTTACATTAATTATTCACGTTTTTTTTTTGTTTTATTATTAGAAAACCCAGGGGAACTCGGATCGCGGGAGTTAAACCAGGTAGTGACGGATTTCTGTAACACTTAATGGTAATAAATCACTGTGGTCTATACAGAATCGTTTATACGTTGATAGACCAAGATTATTTTACTCTGCGTTGTTTCATCTGAGACTAGATCTGCGTTTTTCTTTATTGTATTCGATGCCAGATTTTTCATCATCGTTTACTGCTCCTTAAATAATAACATCCGTTATATACAATATACAATAATTGTACAACTAGTGCGTAAGAGCGGCACAGGACTATAAATGTGATAAGACCACGCCACTTGTCTATTCTTATTGATCATCCTTAAGATCAAGATTGAAATTTGCAGTTTATAATATCTTCTGTTCTATGTGTATGGGGCACACAGAACTTTACCCTTTTTGATGTATTGTAAGAGGCGACTAAAATAAAAGCATTAAAATTTTAACTGAGGGTTAACTTAATTTATAACTATGAGATGGACAGACAGATACACGGATGGGGCCAACTGTTTCTTTTTATAGAAAGAGCTTGATTTTTTTGCGCATTCGTCTCTTTTGTGGCTTAAACCAAAGTATGACTTAAGTGCTAGTGTTAAAAATAAATGAAGGGTAAGGTTTTTTGTGCTGTTATGCAGTCAAAGGACCTAAGCATTTAGTATTCGACACGTTAAGTGATTGAGGTCGAAAAACTCTAGTTTTACGAGCCTTTAATATAATCATTTAAAAAAGATATTGCAAAGAATATTTTTTACTTAGCATCTTTAAATTCGCCGTTTTTGACGCGGAGAAAAGCGGTCGACTGCTGTGATAATGTTTTTTAAATTTGTTGTGTTTCCACACGGAGTCCTTCTACTAAGTCTAGTCAGTCTAAATGTCTATCCGTCCTTCTGTTCATCCGCCTGTCTGCTTAAGGTGGGAACCTTTTAAGAGCTGTATCTTTTGACCCCTAATAAACAACTGGTTAAAATTCACCTAATACATGTTATTGTAGTGGATATCCTAACAAATAATAAAAAAAAGCTAAGAAGTTACAACCAAACATATAACAAAAAGTAATATACATAAGAAACGTTCATTTCAATTATTTGTTTGTTTTGACTATATTAAAACGATAGTAGTAGTAGTAATACAAGCGTCAAACTTACACATGGAAACTATAGTAAAACAACAAAAAAAAAATCGACTTAGTGTGAGCCGAGCTCGCGCTAAGGATCCCGGACTCAATGAAAGAAAACACTTTTTTTGTGAAAATAAATAACACAGATACATTATTTGGTTGTTCGGTGCAAGAGTTTGAGTCCACTTGGTCGGGTTTTTTAGTCTCATATAATTCGTTTTTTTTTTTTGGTGTAGGGAAAATGATTTAATCATACCCGTTGTTGGCCGGGTGGCCTCCCAACGGGTTATGACGGACTCGGATCTCGGAAGGAGAAACATACCGACTAAAAAAACCCATCCACATTGCTGTTGGCCCGGAGGCCTTTACAGCTGCGTCTAAATAGACTTGCGGGGACAGAGGCCCGCAAGTTTAACGAAGGTCGATGATGACTGCTGCTGTGAAGCGCTGCATCCCCTAGAACGAAAGAAACTTCCAATCTTAAGGGGGGGGGGGGGGCGAGGCGATCCGAGGGCAGGAGGTAGGTGACCTCATCTGGGACCGCCTTAATGTATAACTTAGTAACGACCTCTGCCTCGAATAAATCTCTGGCGGGTCGTGAAAGGATGAAGGCGACGAAGTCTATCCCGCTGTGTTAGCCGTAGGACCTGGCTAGTGTGGGTGCTTGTGCTACTGGTGTTGTGCGTGTGATGCGGCGCAACCGCGTACGCGTTGTTGATCTTTGTGATTCTATCATCATCGTCCGTGATGACATCTTTGGGGCGCCTCAGGCGGAGTGTTGTGTTGCGCGCAGGTGTGTAATTACCTAACGCTGCCACTAACGGATTGGGGTGCGTTTTGATTCTCTCAAAGTAATATGTAGAGAACTTTTTAAATAGGGCTGCCATAGTAGGCATCTGGAGATCGCGGTGTAAGTTTACATTCCGCATATATAGGGGTGCACCGGTTGCGCGGCGCATGAAGCGATTTTGAATCGCTTGAAGAGGGCTCAGCCGTGTTTTGGGCACATGTGCGAATACAATGCTGGCGTACGACATAATAGGTCGCACGCAAGTCTTGTATAAACGCATTTTGTGTTTAAGTGCCATTTTGCTGCGGCTGTTGGTTAGGTTGTAGAGGCGGCCGGACACAAAGGCCGCTCTATCCCTGACTGTTTTTATGTGTTTCTTGAAGTTGAGTTTACGGTCTAGGGTAACTCCAAGGTATTTAACTTCTGACACCCATGGGATGGGTTTGTCATTTAAGGTGATATTTTTATATTTATTGGGTTGCTTTGACACATGCTTCCTGTTGAACAAGACCGCTTTGCTCTTTTCAGGATTTATGTCAATTCTCCAAGTCCTGAACCAATCGCTAAGGGCGGTGGCTGCGGCTTGGAGTCGAATGTATACTCTAGATACATTGATGTCGGGTGTGTAAAGAGTAGTGTCATCGGCGAATAGAGTCAGTTCCACTTTCTTATTATTGACTGTGGGTATATCGCTTGTATAAAGCGTGTATAGAGTGGGAGAGAGGACAGAGCCTTGCGGAACGCCGGCTTTTACGTCTCTGATGCTGGAGAGGGTACCCTCCACTCTGTATCGGAAGGTGCGGTTTGACAAGTAGGCTTGGATGATGTGCACAAGCCTGTCAGGCACCCCTAGGGTGTAAAGTTTGAATATCAATACGTTGTGCCAGACTTTGTCGAACGCTTTCGCGACATCGAAGAAGAGAGCTCATACGCTGCTTCTGGGACTATCATTCAGGTGCTCAAGTATGTGCTCCGTGAGGCGGTGCACTTGTTGGACACATGAATGTTTAGCTCGAAAGCCAAATTGCTCATTTGGGATGATATTTAGTGATATTGAGCGCTATCCTTGAGACGGATGAGTATGACACGCTCGTAGATTTTCCCCAGTGCGCTGAGGAGACTAATGGGTCTGTAGCTTGAGGCCTGGTTTTTTGGTTTACCGGGTTTGTGGATCCCTATTACATGCGCCTCTTTACAGGAATCAGGAAAGGTGCAGCTTGTAAGGAGGGCGTTGAAGATCGCTACTAACAATAAGATTAGCGTGTTAGGGAGCGTTTTAATTAATTTATTAGAGATTCCGTCGGCACCCGGGGCCTTTCGGGTCTTTAGATTTTTAATTACATTTTTAACCTCTTCTAGTGAGGTAGGCGGAAGTGGTTCCCCGGTTAGTGGCTGCGTGGACCTTTGCAATACAACTTCGTCCACATTCTGAATATATAATTCGTTGGTTATCATTGGATATCGATTAAAATTTTAACATGCTAGTGGTGGGTGGAGCTAAGACGGCATCAACATTTTGAAAACCGAACACCGCTTTGTATTTCATAAATCATAACTGGCGGTAGAGCAGAGATTTCAATATATAATTGCATAAATTAATTAAGGTAATTACATTGATTGTTCATCGTTTTGTTTCGGAAAGTTTTCCATAAAATAGTAAATATTTTTTTCTCGCAAATAATGCTTAATTATTTGTTTACAAACGGTTAACTACAGTTGCATTGGAAAACGTTTTTCTAGAGGAGGAGACTAAAACACGGCTCCTAAGAATAACCCTTCTTCAGGTTTTGAATTTTGGCATTTTACTGAATATCCTATTGTGAAGAAAAATAATTTATTTTCAAGTACCCGGAGAAGCGGCAACAATTTAAAAGATTCGCGAGCGATTAGAAAGTGACAGAACACGTGATATTGTTAAAAATAAATATTATATTTAATCAGTACCTTAAATATATTGTCTCTAAAAAGTTTAAATAAGTCTTATGGGAGTCTATACGAGTAACATTTGTCGCTTGTTGATAATACATGCAAAATTTGATTAGTCATCTAAAAAACTAAGTTAGTTGTTGAAAATAATTGCCAGTTAGAAATGTTGTATGTGTTGTTTTAGTTAAGTTGGATGTATAAATAAATTTTATTTTTTAAATTTTTTTTATACGCAACGTCATGCAAGTTTGAGCCAGCGATCACTCGCGTAAGCAAGATACGATACGTAAAAGGATCAATTTCATCAAAGTCGCGAGCCACGCACGTTGCGGATCGCAAACGCGACAAATTCAGTCGACGTTCGTAATCCGCACGAACGGAACGTGTTGAATATAATACAAATAAAAATTGTTTGTGATAAACTACACAAATAAATTTGACTTTAGTGTATGTAGTTAAATTTAACAATTTGTTACAATTTCAATCGGTAAGTTATTTGATAATGTCAATTTTTATATTTGATATGTTTTTAAGATCCGAATAAAAAAAATATCAAATTTGTACAGAAATTTATTTTATAATAATTTATAACGACTTCATAATTTCATTAATTTATCATAAAAGAAAATATCTTTAATCATAATAGAATACAATAAACGTTTATAAAACGAAGAGACATTAACTGTACAAATTCTACTGCAATAACAATTCTGAATACGTACAACTAGTACGTATCAGACTACTAACTCATTTAAACCTAATAGTACATTTAAAACTAATATTATATTAACATTTCCTATATTTACGCGTATACTACACATTTGAAATTAAACTATTAATTTTTATACACTAATGTAACATTATATACCAATTTTATATTATATACTAAAGTCATATTATTTGCAATACAAATATTAAAAGAAGAAATTACATTAATTAAGATTTCTCATTTCTGTGCATGAAGCACTGAGGATTTGATTAGTAAGCCAATCTAGAAGCACAGTTAGCTAATCGAGAATTCTTTGGTCTGTATTTTTTTTATTCGTTTTTTGAGTTAGTTTTTTTATACAAATTGAAGTAAAACTTTTTTTACGGAATTTATCGGGTTTCATTTTAACGTTTTTACTTCGTGACGTTTCGGGTGCTGCACCTTAGTCCTCCGAGACGTAAACTTCCTGTAAAGAGATAAAATAAAAAAGTTATAACTATAGGCCATACAAAAAATATTAAAATATTTCTTCGGTGTAAAGATCCAGCAATTGAAGACAATAGCTTAGCTACTGCGATAAACCGAGCCTTTATAGCTGCCTGTTATTTTAGACTAGATTATTTGATAAAGCTTCACATACGTATAGTACGCGTGTCAGTGGTCTAAGAAACTGCCACCTTTTTTTTCCCCGTAGGTGTTGTAAGAAGCGAGTAAGGGGAAAACCTTTAAAATCTAATGGACCGAACTCTGTAACGAGGCCGTCATGTTAGTCGTAAAAGTGGGAAGCTGTGCTAAATAGAGCCAAATGAAAATCCGTAACTTCTAATAGGCCGCTGTTTATATCTACTCAAATACTTTCGTATTTAAAAACCAATATTTCGAAGAGATGTGTAGTCCGTCAACCCTCAACAACTTGCCGGATGGCAACCCTTCCCTGCTCTAAAACCCTCGCAGATATTTGAGAAGGAGGCCTTTGCCCATCTGTGGGCATTTACAGGCTGCTACTTTAATTTTACTTTCTTATTAAGCCACTATACTCTAATGTTAAGCAAATCCCTACCCATTAGAACGTTGATGATGATGATTGAGGCCGACTTCGAACACAGCGACCACTACCAAATTCTATCGGCACTTGTGAACTGGGCAGGAGAGTAACGTAAATGGACACGTACACGCGCAAGCACAGAGTCACTCTCACTCACTCGTGTGATCGGATATGTAACATCCCATTTCCGATGCGGTAATATCGGAGGAAGGATCAGATGCGGTGTCAGAGACACGGGACGAACACAACACAAAGAGACCCGAAAACCAATCATTTGTGTTTTTGCACCAATATGTTAGGCTTAGATTCGATCCCGGGACCCGTGCCCCAGAAGACCGTTACGCTAAGCCACGCGGTCGTTGCTTGAAATAGGAACGTTAAAATTACGAAGATATCAAATATTAACATAATAATTTTATTTCATATGACATATTCATAGAAAAGTTTTTCTGGAGTAATATGAGTTTAAAACGGAGAAAACGTTTGAAATAACTCAAAATGATAAGTAACAAATATTTAATAAATGGCTATATTTCTAGAATCACTTTAAATTACATAATATGTATGAATTCTAAAATATTCGTTTGTTTACAAATTTAGAATTCTCACGGTATATTAATAACACGTTCCTTTGACTTAAATAAGATAACGAATTAATTTATGGCTCATTTTGACCACCAATATTTATAAACATGTATGTTAGGAGATAAAAATTTATTAAAAGTTGAAAATTAAGAGAGAAAATAAGGCGAAACATTTATTTCAAAGAGACTCGTTAAATAATAAATCGAAATATAAATTCTTAGTATTATGGTCAGTGGCCAATCTTTTGAACGATAACTTGTTAGAAAAGGAAAACTTAACTTCCGACATGGAATGCTACAATCGTATTCCTGTGTGTCAGGTAAAGGAGTTACCAACAAAATCCTTAGTGTTGCGGAATGCTAACCTTGGAATTTGATAAAGAGAACATTGAACCCGTCCATGAGAGGAAAGCAGAAACTGAAATTTATCCCTAAAGTAAGAAGTGAAGTATCATAATTGAGCACAGAGAAGACAATAGGCAAGATAGTGAGCCATTAAAGGCGAGTACAACAGTATTGTGATGTGATCTATGATACTTTTGAAGTCTGAATAACCAGAATCTCAGCAATATAAAATACAGTTATCAAAATTGGTTCGCAATCGGAGAAGATGTACAAACAACAAAAATTACAGTCGAATTGATACTCCGTCGGTACCGTCGTCCTTTAAAGGGCTTTGTCCTTTGTACCGTAATAAGTAGCCAATCGAAATGTTCATTGATTATATTATGGCGTATATCCAAACAACTAATAAAAAATCTGTTAAAATTAAGGATAAAACCCCTATACATCTATTATAAAAACAATAATACATACAAACAACAAAAATTACAGTCGAATTGATACTCCGTCGGTACCGTCGTCCTTTAAAGGGCTTTGTCCTTTGTACCGTAATAAGTAGCCGATCGAAATGTTCATTGATTATATTATGGCGTATATCCAAACAACTAATAAAAAATCTGTTAAAATTAAGGATAAAACCCCTATACATGTATTATAAAAACAATAATACATACAAACAACAAACTTGGTATGTGCTCAACTCTAGAATAAGAGAAAAAATTATAAAAATCGGCCAATCATAAGCGAGCTCGCGCTATGGATCCCGAACGTAATAAAAAACTTTTTTTTTTAAAGATATTTAGGAGGAGGCGGTTTTATAACAGTTTATTTTCTGTAAAACTTCATAATTACAAATAAGTATGTATCGCGGTTAAAGTGGAACTCCGTGTTTTTGTTGAAATATAGCATACACATACTATTTTAGGGAACTACTTCAGGCCGGCGGTCGCTTGTTATTAATTAAAAATGTAAATTAACGGGATTGTTCTAAGTACTTTGTTAGAAAGAAAAAGTAGGATAAAAGGTCTTTTTAATAATAACTTCTTGTATATACATTCAATATTTAAGTTCCATTGTTGCTATTGTCTCACAAAAACTCACATAAAACCTAAATAATAGATTAACTACAAAAAAACCGTGATTACGTGAAATTTATTTTGATGATGTTATTGTAGCACAAAAACGGCCATTTTGTATTTTTATACGCATATAATACTTTAGTATATAATAAATAAAATATGTTGTAAAACATTTTGTAATTGAAAAACTATTTTGTACAGCTCTGGCTAAAATCTCTAAGCGGTAATATTTAGAAATCCCACATTTGCAGAAGTTTTAATTACGATCGCTTCTGATAGCGGAAAATTCCATAGGGCCGGTTATCCGTATGGACGTTTGACCATACGTCCGTTCGTTCGTGAGCTTAAAGGCTTTACTAGATTGCAAAAAAATATAAGCGGGAATCCCGGGAATCAGAAAGGAATCCACCAAAAAGGTATTAGTGAAAGTATTAAACTTAAGTTTTAGGCATATAAAAATACTATAATTTACCAAAAGTTTTATTCCGTTAATCAAATCTTAGAGAAGATTACTATAAAATTGAGTCCGCCTTTTTATATTTTCAATTGTGCTTATAAAGTTTAATCGGTGGCAATGTAAAAGAGTGCTAGATCACTCCAAATTATCCATAAAAACTATGAAGTAAACACCGGATAAATACCGTGGCCTCTGTCATATACCGGAATAACCATATAACTTATGCCAGATAATTTATATCCTAGTCCTAGACGGACAGTGGCACTGTGATCGCTACCCGCCTACCAAGTGCGGCGATTACTTAAAATCTACTGTCTAAAGACTAGTAAATAATAATAGAGAGACCAAACTATGTTTCTAAAAGCCAAATTAGCTGAATGCAACAATGGATTAAAAATCGAAAAAACGTACCTAAATTTGTTGACGACTTTACGAAAAAAAAAAGTGAATAGTAAAACGCGTAATTCTGTATATTTGTCGTTTAACTCTACCTCAGGTTAAAGCGATCGCTCTTTGCTCATACGTAATGATTCATATCACAACAACGAATACGTCAAGTTACTTAACCGAGGTCTTTTGAGATCAAGTTCGTTTCGTTGACGTTAAGATGAAATCTGCATTTCAAATATTCTACTTAAAGTACCAAACAATAATAAAAGTAATCCATAACCATTCCAACGCTTCGGCAAGGATTAAATAATAGTTATAAGCTTGGTTGTTGCTATTATCTAAGAAATATTTTTATCACACCACCGCAGCCGAGTGGTTAGAGGATTTGCTCCACCTGCCTCCGCATCAGCAGATTTGAGTTCGATCCCCTATGTAAGTTAATGAGTTTTTGTAACTTATGTACGATTTGTATTGTTGACCTGACAAAATAAGACGGAGACAGACTCACCACCTGCCACGTCGTGCCAAATAAGCTCAGGTCAAAAGTGAGTTGAAAAGACTAAAATGTCTAGCCACCCCACTCCCTATAGTGGGGTGGTCAGAGTATAGCGTATACTGTCATGAGACCATATTCTTAAATAATTAATTATGTTTTATTAGTACGTCCTATATAAGTCCAAGTCCAAGTATATACAAGTCTACCGATAGACAGACGAGTTATTCAAACAAAAATTCGAATCAAAATTGGATCATCAAAACATTTTATAGTGTAATTGGTACGCTTCCCGGTAATTTAACCAATAAAAAAATTGGTTAATTACGAATTCCATTCGCGCGCAGAGATGTTTAAGACAATACCGCATGGAGAACCAACTTTAACACGAGGCTTCAGAATGGATGAATGATAATTCTTCACTTGACGTGAAGAAGTTAAAATTTCGTTTGTCACTGTCTCGTAACGAGGCTCCTCTGACAAAAAGAAAGTCTGTAGATATACTCTTTTTGTTTTTTTACATATCTTATACAAACCACATTATACAATATAAAGAAACGGCAAGTCTCACTAGAAGTAGAATTATTAACTTCGTTCTTAAATTCTATTACTATTGCTGGAAATAACTCGATTCTGTCAATTTCTTTTCTTTCTTCATCATCGACCTGTTAATAGTCGCACATAGACTTCTGTAGATAGTAGGGTTAGCTATTATCCCCACCTTTGGCTAGCGTTATGGCCATCGCAGTACCTTAACGCTTTCAACCCTAAGTGCCGCTACTCGTTAACTTTCTGTGATTTTAGATCCAGCATTTCCTTAAGGTCTGTTTGACATCGTGTAATTTGTCAAGACTTTTCCCTTGGTCGACTCTTCGACATCCACAGGTAGAAAAGAGTAGCGGATTTTCTTACACCGCCACCACACTTACCTTAAAAATCATTTCTAGAAATCTGTAAGATCTCAAGCCATGGCTGTACTTTTTATTTTCAAAATTAGAATTAGAATTATTGTGTGTGTGTCTCGTATTTAACACGAATACTACATATTTATCTACTCGTAATAGAAAAATATTTATCGCACATTTTAATATAATTAGAAAAGTACTTGACTTAATAAATTTTAGGTTAACCCGATTAAGGGTTAAGAAACATGACATGACTGGACAAATTCCAGTCACAATTCGGCCACATTACTCTCGGATTTTTTTTTAATGTTTATGATTTTCGTAATAATGTAATGTCCTTACGATCTTGGTTGAGGTTGTCAACTGAGGGTCGCGGCATTTTGAGGTAAATAATGACAATACACAGTCATCGTGTAAATGTAATTATAGCTACAATGAGGAACGAAATAGATTAATAATAACTATAATACGATTATTATTTATTTTTAATGAGCATTAAAAGTAAAAGTAAACCTATAAATATCCCACAGCTGGACTTCTCATCTCATATTGGAGTTTGGAAAAGTTCATCGCGCTGCTTCATAGCAGCCTTCAAAAAACTTATTTTTCTTCTATATTTCTCATACACAACCTGCATGTATGAGAAACAATGAAAAAAAAATTTTTTTTTGTTTGTCCTCAACGTTTTCCATCACCGCCGAGCGCATGGTAAATTTAACACTTAAAATTGCAATCAACTATTTTATTAATTGCACTCGCCTACAATGAAATTAAAGCGTGCGACTTGATACCAGAGCCTCTACGGCTCTTAACATTTATGGTATACGTTCATACGTGACTTTCAAGGAATAGTGCAGGTTTGAACTCTTTTAGAATACAATAATATAATACAGAGGAGAGGATTATATACACTGACATAATTTTTGTATTAAATACAACAAGCATCTGCTCAACAAAAGTCATATTGTAGTAAGTTATACAAGGTACGGTTAACGAAATAAGGAAAAATATACAGACAAGGAAGACCTTATCTTCATTATGGCACTCTTTAAGCTGAATAATGTAGAGGTCAATAGACCGATTGCGGCCATGACTTTGACTAGAACCCTTCAAATGTATCAAGTAATAGAGATGTTGAAAGTGAGAATGTACCAATTTTCACACACAACCAAGTATAATGGTTGTGGGTGTGGTGTATACATACGATTACGAATATGCGATTACAGATATAGATATAGACATAGTGACGAGCATCATCACGCTGCTATGTATGCATATATAGAAAAATAAGGCAAAGAATAAGGCGGCATGCTTTTGTTTGTGCCTTTTTGAAAATGCCTTTATACAGGAATGGGCTTAGACTGATGATAAAGAGAAATTAATAACTATGAACCGGCGTCCCATACACCTCCAATATTATGGCGCAATAATGTTATTGAACAGTTATAATTGAATCGTTACGACGTCCAAACGGTACAATCGTATTGAGTCAATCAAATTGTCGAACCATTTGCGTCAATACTTGTGTGAGAGCAATCAATGTTTTAACATTTTCTTACAATGATGATAAGGCAGGATCCCTACTGGATGTTTGTGATGCTTACACACTCACTCACTGCACTTACACGTACATTCACATATGGGCAAACACACACACATACACATGTATCCCAATAAATGTTTTTCATAATTCAATATATAATTCCATTTCAAATATTTGCACAAAAAAAATCGGTGTATTGTTGACTCTTGAACATACTTTTTTCCTTGGCCCTAGGTGGGTGTAAACAACTGTGACACAGTTTGTAACAATTGCGGTTGTTTACGATTTTGTAGTATAAATTGGTTGGTCTTCAATAAATCTTTAATTCTCCCTTTTCTTTCAATTGTTGATCAAGATTTGGCCGTGGTATCGTATTATTGATTGTAGCGAAACATAAACATAAACAAAATCGTCAATCTGGGTCTAATAGGTGGCTGAAAAACGCTGCCCGTCATAGGTCTGAGTATCCTATTTTCGGTCTGGTATTTATTGAGATGAATGTTCCGCCATCTGTATGATTGCATTGCTTTTAGATGACTCTAGTGACACCCAGACGAAGAGATGAGGAGGTTTTTCTTACGTCGTCACGACTTGATGGCGATAATAATTTATTTAAAAAGATCTTATTCTCTATCAATTCTCTGAGAACTCACAACATAGTAATAGAAAAATATAAAAGCTAATCCTTTTTGAAGGTCAAATATTGTTAGACGACAAAAGTTTTTGCACCTTTTTGAACAATTTAATTGACTATTCAATGGATTATAGGTTGTATAATTATAATTGGAGAAGTATTATCTCAGGCTTTTTTATAGAAAAGCTATATCCGTTATTATATCGTTAGTAATAGATGATTCATGTGCGGAAATTTTGAGAGAATAACAAATAAAAAATAAAAAACTCAATGACGACAGAACTACATCACAGTGATTAGTTTAGCATACTATAATTCCGCATTGACTGCAACGCGTATTTAAATTGCGGTGGATAAAACTGAAAATTTTGTAGTTTGTATTAAAGCAAAATAAACTCTAGGAGATTATTTTTACTGGGATAGTCTGAGTTTTTACATTTTAGTTCTTCAACAATTCACCAGAGCTTAGGGACATACCATACATAAGTTTTCAAAATCACATAGATACGAGCCTTCCCCGTAGCTGATCGAAGTCGAGGCACCTGATTCAGAGGTAGATGATAGGAGATGCTTTAATCACTCGACTTCTCTCATATCGTGGCAATGTATTCATCAGTCTAATATCTTTGACGTCGGAATTTTCATCCTCGACACCATAAACGTGTATTGTTTTGACGAACTACTTTAGATACTTAATTAAATGAGGTAGTGCACTACCTACCTAGGACGTAGTCCTCCACTTATTATTAGATAGGATTGTAGTCAAGTATAAATAAGGTATTGCATAAAAGTTTAGTGTTCGAAAAAAGCAAAAAAACAAATCAGATGCATAATTCCTTTAAATCCATTTGCAGAGACAAATATTAGAACAATTTCGATTAGTAAACTATCCACCATAGAGAGTCAGATCCATATATTTTTGTTTCAGCTTCTTCAGTTTTGTTCCGTTATATTTTTTTGATGTATTTTATATCTTAAATTTAAAAACGTTTTGATTTACCCACTTTTATTTGTAAATTAATGTTTAAAATTAGCATCTTATTTCTTGAATGAACGACGTTACTCAAATACATACATGCATATTAATATCGTTTGAATTGGCTATTACAAGTAAGCCATAGCTTTAAATATAACATTGAAAGCAAACCGGTAAACTATTTAAATATTTATGTCAATATTGACAATTTTTAGGATTATTGTGTAGAAATATTTCATATTGAAAATAACCATAATGGGATTCAATTACCAATTTTCAGGAATATTTTTTTACACCTAAATAAAAATACCAGACGTCATAAGTCATAACTAATCCTATCTACGAAGGGCATATTTCGACGTTTGCCAACAAGGATACTCTTAGCTCTTACGTCATATTTCCGTATCCGATAGAATGATTAATTGATATAATCAAAAAAACGTTCGAAAAGCTAGACTCAGCCTGTCACGGTATAACCAAGATCTGAAAACCATTTATTCATAAGTAGCTTAACCCCGCGACTTCATACACGGCGCATATTTTCCCGAGCTTCAAGTTATTGAAAGCAAATTTCATCCAAATACACGTGAATAGGTAAAAGACTAAGGGATGGAGTTAATTTAAGTTAATAAAGGTGTAGATGTATCTATAATAATCGGTTATTAAGTATACAAACATCTTCCTAACGAAAAAAAATTAGTAGATAATCTTTACGTTTATTCGTTGTTACTTATGTGTGATATGTGGAATTGTGATTTTTTAGCAATCGACAGGAATTTACATCAGTCGGCCTTACTTAAGAACAAACTTCAGTTAAACAATTCTATTCAAAAAAAATTAGTAGATAATCTTTACGTTTATTCGTTGTTACTTATGTGTGATATGTGGAATTGTGATTTTTAGCAATCGACAGGAATTTACATCAGTCGGCCTTACTTAAGAACAAACTTCAGTTAAACAATTCTATTCAAAAAGAGTAGTATTATGGTGTATCACAAGGAAGTACACAGGGTCCTGCAGTTTTGTAATTAACGTTTTCAAAATAAAAAACTCAATGACGACAGAACTACATCACAGTGATTAGTTTAGCATACTATAATTCTGCATTGACTGCAACGCGTATTTAAATTGCGGTGGATAAAACTGAAAATTTTGTAGTTTGTATTAAAGCAAAATAAACTCTAGGAGATTATTTTTACTGGGATAGTCTGAGTTTTTACATTTTAGTTCTTCAACAATTCACCAGAGCTTAGGGACATATCATACATAAGTTTTCAAAATCACATAGATACGAGCCTTCCCCGTAGCTGATCGAAGTCGAGGCACCTGATTCAGAGGTAGATGATTGGAGATGCTTTAATCACTCGACTTCTCTCATATCGTGGCAATGTATTCATCAGTCTAATATCTTTGACGTCGGAATTTTCATCCTCGACACCATAAACGTGTATTGTTTTGACGAACTACTTTAGATACTTAATTAAATGAGGTAGTGCACTACCTACCTAGGACGTAGTCCTCCACTTATTATTAGATAGGATTGTAGTCAAGTATAAATAAGGTATTGCATAAAAGTTTAGTGTTCGAAAAAAGCAAAAAAACAAATCAGATGCATAATTCCTTTAAATCCATTTGCAGAGACAAATATTAGAACAATTTCGATTAGTAAACTATCCACCATAGAGAGTCAGATCCATATATTTTTGTTTCAGCTGACACAATGTTCCGTTATATTTTTTTGATGTATTTTATATCTTAAATTTAAAAACGTTTTGATTTACCCACTTTTATTCGTAAATCAATGTTTAAAATTAGCATCTTATTTCTTGAATGAACGACGTTACTCAAATACATACATGCATATTAATATCGTTTGAATTGGCTATTACAAGTAAATAGCTTTAAATATAACATTGAAAGCAAACCGGTAAACTATTTAAATATTTTTGACAATATTGACAATTTTTAGGATTATTGTGTAGAAATATTTCATATTGAAAATAACCATAATGGGATTCAATTACCAATTTTCAGGAATATTTTTTTACACTTAAATAAAAATACCAGACGTCATAAGTCATAACTAATCCTATCTACGAAGGGCATATTTCGACGTTTGCCAACAAGGATACTCTTAGCTCTTACGTCATATTTCCGTATCCGATAGAATGATTAATTGATATAATCAAAAAAACGTTCGAAAAGCTAGACTCAGCCTGTCACGGTATAACCAAGATCTGAAAACCATTTATTCATAAGTAGCTTAACCCCGCGACGTCATACACGGCGCATATTTTCCCGAGCTTCAAGTTATTGAAAGCAAATATCATCCAAATACACGTGAATAGGCAAAAGACTAAGGGATGGAGTTAATTTAAGTTAATAAAGGTGTGTATGTATGTATCTATAATAATCGGTTATTAAGTATACCAACATCTTCCTAACGAAAAAAAATTAGTAGATAATCTTTACGTTTATTCGTTGTTACTTATGTGTGATATGTGGAATTGTGATTTTTTAGCAATCGACAGGAATTTACATCAGTCGGCCTTACTTAAGAACAAACTTCAGTTAAACAATTCTATTCAAAAAAGAGTAGTATTATGGTGTATCACAAGGAAGTACACAGGGTCCTCCAGTTTTTGTAATTAACGTTTTCAAAATAAAAAAACGTTTGTGAACAAACATGCAGCATTTTTAACAACAATATTACATAACAATGTAATAATCCTTACCTATTTTCAAGCGTATGTTAAATAAACACTTTATTCTTTCTTAATCTTTGTTTATTGTTTCTTGACGTCGTTAACTTGTATCTCTGTAATAGTATGTACGTTTTTATGTATGCTGAATTTATATATTTATTTATATATGAATGTTATGTGTATATATTATGTATTTATTGTATATGCATATAATGTGTATCTACTATATGGTCCCTTACTAAAGTACAAAAGTATCACTATAAGATACTTGTGTTCATATTTCTTTTCCTTTCTGGGTTGCCTGGAAGAAATCGCTTCTTAGCGATAAGGCCGCCTATAGTATTTTTTTTTTTTGTTTTTAAGTAATCTTTGTTAAATCTGTACACATAAGTACAATAAAGTATATTTCATTCATATTATATCATACTATAACAAAAAGTATTGACAATTGCAAAGAATTGTTTTTTTTTTAGTTACCTGCTATACAAGAAATTAAAATAAGAAAGAACCTAAATTAAAGATACCACGAATAGTAGTTAGATGATTCGAATATAATGCAGATATGAAAGAAACTCAGATTAGTGCCTAAAGGTTAATGTGCCTTCAATAAAATCAAGTCAACTGTCTTCCTTACAACTCTAACCTAATTTAACTCTAAACTAACTAAAATTATCTTTTCTGTGGTTTTTCTTTTGAAAGCAAACATTTTTTTTTCTTTAAGTTGGTCTCTCCTTAAATTCCAAATGGGGACAGAAAAATAATAAATCTTTATTATTTGTTTATTTATCATTCGGTCGCCAGAGCCTCGCTTGTTGGCTAACAGGTTATTCCAGGTGCAGGAGAGGTATTAGGAGAAAGAGAGTTATATTCCCCCTTTCACATCTCATAGTATAATTTTACGGATGCAGAATGACCGTGGGTTTGATGCAGTTTCGACTTTCCGATTGCCTAATACTAGCTATTACTTCTTAAAAACTTAGTTAATATTATAATAACAACTGTGGCGCATTATTTGATCTATTATCTTTACTGAATTTTATACTTCAAACAAAACGTTAGCCTGTGAGAATGAAGTCAATGTATATTTTGTGTTTAAATGGAAAATTTCGGCTTTTAATATCATAAAATACTCAATTAAGTGGAGTATTCATCAACTACGCATTGTTTAAATTTGTAAAGGCTTAATACTAAAGTTCGTACTTCCGCTCCTTTGTCTGAACTTAACCTCTGAACGCTGCATGACTTTGTTAAAATTGTAAATAACCAACAAAAACGTAAATGAGTTCATCGGCATAATTTCAGAGACATTCGTTTTCGTAGTGATCATTTCGTATTCATTTAGAAGTTACTAGTTGATAATTGAGATGGATTATTATAATTTCACGCGGCGTAATGGTCTGCTGCTAAACCACAGCTGTATTTTACGTTGACCAATATCACTTGCGACACTGAAATGACTCGCCTTAAATTGACAACATTCATTATTTTGATCAGTTATGATGGACGTTCATGGAACTTTGTATACTAAATCCATGGCGATAGGGTCTTAAATGCTTTAAGATATTTTTACCGTAGCTCTAATTGTGCAGGTGATGAAAAGTATTACGCTACCGATATTGCAACGACTTTAAGAAATTCGTAGCAAACTTGTGTCTAAAATTGGTTTCTTGCATCTTTCTAATTTATATGTTATTACGTCTTGAACTTTGTCATTTTCATAAAATATTTTATCACTTGAAATCAAATGTGGTTTTATGTACATTAGGGATCATGTGACATTACAAGTTAAAACGTTTGCTTGTATTCCTACTCTTATAAAATAAACTGTAAAAGATGAGCCTGAACATTTAAGATATTCTAAAAAAAACATAGAACATAGTTTCTAACTCCGAAATTTTTAGGATTTTTTGGTTATTTGAAATTTATTAATTGCGATTCATTTACTCAAGGAAAAATATTGAATTTGAACAGAACAGGATCGATACCGCAAAACAACAAAACTATTTTTTATGTTACATGTTTGTGTATTGTATATTACTCATCATTCTGTATTATATATTATCTTCCGGGATTCAAGGTTTTAAATTTTTAATTGCTATCATTAGTTTTTGAATAGTGTAAATCTTTTTTAATGTGTCCAGTAGATTTTGCTAAACAATCCTGTAATGGTCAATCCCCATATTTTCCCGGGGATGAAAAGAATCGCAGCTTTTAAGGATAGTCATAAAGACTTTAAAATCATTAATAAGCCATTAATAAGTGAAATCGCACCCGAATATACTAAACCCAAGCGTAAAAGTCACCAACCCGCCTGCCCAGCGTGGTGAGTATGGTAAAATCTTCCTTGCACTGCTTCATGCTGCTTCATGGAAAGGTCTAAGTCCAGCAGTGAAGTTATATAGAACTTAAGTAGAGAGCTAGTAACTGAAAAAATATACACTACTTATACAATTTATGTCAGTCGCTGTTAGTTGACATCATGTCATACCGTTTGTTTAATGATTGTGAAACAGTTTCATTGTGACTCCATAAGACTGACTTTACTTGTATAGCTAAAGGAGAAGAATAACAACAAATTTAATACACGATAAAAGTAGAGAGAGCGTGTAATTAACAAAATGTAAAGTATACAGTCACTATTAGCTGACTTCACGACGTAATGTTTGTTTAATCGTTGTGCAATTGTTTCATTATGATTTCATTAAACTGTCTTCGCTCGTATAGCACTGTGACGATCTATAATTGTATATTAATATTATAATATAATATAATAAATATATAATATTATTGATGGACTTCTCTTGCAACCAAAAAAAGATATCACCACTTACTAAGGGTAGTAATATTATGTAGAAATTAATTAGAAAATATTACCTATCGTATGTTTGGATAAACTTCGACTCGTTTTAGTAAATTAATAACAGACTTTACCGAACAGTTTATACTATTATTATTCATCGTTTACCATCGACTGGAATAGATGTAATTTTATTTTTACCGAATCGTTAGTGCCCTGATATAATATATCGTGCCCGATGAATATTATTATATAAAACTCATACCGTACAGACATTGGTAAACCAATAAGTCCATAAGTAAGACCATAAATATTTTGGTAATTTTACTCTAAAGTAAGAGAAAGTAAATAGAGTGAATTTAAATGCTTAGTAAAAGTAATTGCCGGTAGCCTTTTTCTCCCCGTAGGTGTTTTGAAATGTGACTAAGGGATAAGCTCTTAATCTCAGGGCAATCCATGACACTGACGCTTATCCTAGGACCATGCAGTCAGCTCATTTTGATAAAAAAAAAGACAAAAACTATTGCAGAGTAATGTTATAGTTGTCACACTTGGTAGGAGAGTTGCTATAGACTTAGTTTTTAGACTTAGTTTTTCCTTATATTTCAAGTAGTCAAAGATAATAAAATAGTATAAAGCTCGCCATCCATCACGTTTTTGCATCAACGTCATCGTAATCATTAAATGAAAAGGACTTGATAAGAAAATCTAATATGCCCAATCTCGATGGGTTTACTAGTAGCTATTATAAGTTCCGGTTACCAAGGTCACCGATACAGCTCGATGGTACCATAATTATTTTATTGTCATCAGTTCTTAATCCAAGAAAAAGTCCAAATTATTTAGACATCTGGATGAGGATGATAATATAATTAAAAGATAGCATTACATTCCTACATACTGCTCAGGCAATAAAAAGCGTGTTAAAATAACTCTGGCTTCTGATTATATGGAAATGGAAATTCTGATTATATTTATGCAGGCTTAAAAAAGATCTATGACAAAAAAAGATAAATCAACGCATTTGTTTCCGCAAATAATCTTGGTCAGATAATGTTAATTTAATTTCATTCAGTTGTTTCTACAGGTTTTAGGAGAAATTTAATACCCACGTTATTGGGTCGAAGTTAATCAATTTATCAAATTCATATTCGCAGAAATACAAATATCAGCGTTAATGGGGATTTCAATAAAACAATTAATTGTTTTTAATTTTTTTTTTATTTTCCCGACGTTTCGAGTGCTTTACAACACTACGGGGGGCCTGAGGTGTTAGATGCTGATACTATGCTGCAGTGGTATGCTGCAGTGGTATGCTTGGTTTTAGATTTAATTTTGTTGATCCCAAGCCGATGGTAGCACACAGCCATCTTCTCTATTCAAATTAGGATATTGTTTTAGTAAGTTGATTTCAAAAGCCTCGCGAATCATCATTGGCAGGAATCGGTGTTCTTTTGCGAGGATTTGTAGTCTATCAAATCTGATGTAATGGTTGGGTCTATTAAGAATATGATCACAGACTGCAGACTTTCTAGAAACGTCTGAAAGATAGAAATAAAAATGAACTCCGCAGATAATACTTTTATTTAAAATGTGTAGTGTTCGCGTAAGTACAAGAAATGACTTTTTATATATGATGATGGAAATAAAATAATTATCGTCACAGTACGATGTCATTTTGTGATTTAAATACGTATAATTCGTAATAATATAATAATACGTAATACGTAATACTTTAAATACGTAATACATAATACTTTAAATACGTAGGTACGTTTATCTGCTATCAACGTGCGTCTGTGTATTTGAATATAAGTAACTTTTAAATTTTTGAGTGGATTTCAATGCGGTTTTTAACATCCTTTGTTTTCATGAGTGTGGCATATATGGTATGTACAAATACAAGGCGGCTCTAACTGTACTTTACAGAATCAATATAACAGTTAAAATATATACTGTACCTAAAAATAAATAAATACCACTCACGACCATATACTCAATACTGAGGCGGTTAGAAGTCTAAACATTTCTAGTCCTTTCAGCCCATATTTCACTAGAGCTTTTTAGAGACAACTTGGCAGGAGGTGTACTAGTCTCCGTCTTAATATCCAAGCTAACGATACAAACTTACGAAAGTTTAGAAAAACTCATTGGTACGAGCCCACCCCATTGTCGAGCTCAAACCATCTGATTCGGAGGTAGATAAGCTATATCGTAGCTATATAAATAAATTTATGAAATATAAAATAATTAAATATTTAAAAAACAAAGGTGTCACCAGACAAAAAATCACACCACCGATACTTACTTCATTGTTATTGACACATTCAAAGCGTTGGTTTAATATTTATTTACACAAGACGATACATCTAGAACGAATAATCCATCGCAAGTCAATGCTATTTTTAGCGAATACACGCTAATTTAACAAATAATACGTTAAATTTCCAACTCTGTTTAATGTTATGATTGAAACCTAGGTAACAAACTTCCATTTCCAAGTGTTTGTTTGCAGTATCAAAGTCGTTCAATAAATTACTCAAAATAATTCTTATTGTCCATAACGCGAAATACAATCTTTTTTACCTTGTTTTTGATATTGTTTTTAATTACCAATAATGAAAGGTAACTGAAGACCACAGCTTCAGTGTTGAGAGCTCTCGTTGTAATCTTATTGTGGGCGGTGCAACTAGTTTTGAATCGTAGTGCCAGCGTTACTAATATTGTAGATTGTAATTTTAAGTACTGAAATTACTATATGCTCGGCGTTGAAGGAAAAAATCGTGATGAAACCTGCATATCTCTTCTCTTTTCTTTCGAGGACATGTGAAGTCCGACCCGCTACCGAGAAGCGTGGCAGAGGCTTCCCGGTTATTCCTCGCAAATATATTTACAAGCTGCTCCTTTACTTCTATTTAAAGGTAAACTGTTACCGGGTTTATCCACCATTACCATTTCTAGTATGCATTTATGTTTAATGTCTATTACTGCTAATAGTTGGTTTCTTTAATAAGTTGTATTGCGTATATCAAATATAAAATGCTTTAGTATCAATGATATATTATATATAACATATTACTTATCGATGTTTGTTCTATTTAGTTTAACGTCATTTGCGGGAATATTAATACGAACACATTTCATATATAAAGGCATTAATTTTCGAAGGTGCTTAACGATTTAGAGGAGCATAAGTTATTTTCATCAGGAAGGTCGAGGTTCTTTAATACCTTGACCTTAAGGCGTTATGTTGTATTTATCTTTGGATAATCATTGAACAATTTTCAAAAAACATAACTAAGCTAAGCTGTGCTAAGTGAACTCGTGACAAGCTTCGTTGACGTAGTTAATGATGATTATGAAGCTTAGGAGCAAATCTTACGCAGTTTTATTTTTACTTCGAGTAGTTTTTAAATAAAAGGGTTACTTTAAATTAAAGTTTATGTGGAAGATTGTGGTAAAGGATGCTACCTCGCCTATACATGGTGCACCATGCTAGCATGGCTGCATGTGACGGAAGATGTGAAAAGGCCTTTGCCCAGCTGTGGGAAAGTTAATAGGCTGCTAATGCTAACTTTTTCAAAATTACTTTTTATACATTAAGGGCCAATAATAATAGTGCAATTTTTTTTTACAGATATGACGGTCTTAGCGGCATCAGATCATACAGAAGTAAAGCAGGGGGGAGATATCACCTACTTAGATATGGTAGATGAAACAGAATCCCTTGGAAAATCACAGATACAACAACTGTTTGCCGGTTCTACAGTTTTTCTGACGGGAGGCACCGGTTTCCTAGGAAAACTATTGGTAGAAAAATTGTTGAGGTATGTGTGACTTGACTTAAGAATGTAATACTAGTAATTAATGTTAATACAAAATGCTGTTAGTTATTGTACTGCTATTATATGGTATGGCCGTAGTTCTTCTTCTTCTTCATCAACCGGTTCATGTCCACTGCTGAATATCGGCCTCCCCAAGAATACGCCAGAATAAAGCGACATGCATTTCTCTCAAGGTTTGCCCATACTCACCACGCTGGGCAAGCGGATTGGTCAGCGCTGTGTCGGTAACCTAGCAATGTGGTTGGCATATGGAGAAGGAGATAGATAATAAACCCTTACGGGATGTATAGTCATCCAAAAGGTTAACAAAGTTAAGATTTTTTTGTTATTATCGGATGATTCCGTTTGAGATGAGAAGATCCTGAGAAATGCATTAAAATTATTCTTAAATAAAACTTAAAGAAACTCGAAATCTGAAAGAAGAAATAATTTAAAACAAAAGGAAAATTTTAAATCATTTAACACTAGGGGAGTTTGCGCGTAATCGAATATACGTTTCTATTTTAAATATCTTGCCCTTTATGTATGTCGACCTGTTATTATTCATGTTAATAATTGTTCCTATTTATTTATTTGTAAGCGTAAATGAATAACCTATTATCTATTTAAATATTATTATCTAATTACTAACCGGAACAAATTTTATACTTGTCATTAGAAACGTATCTCCGTCATTCCAAGTTCTGCAAATATTTCATTGCCGTATCATTAAAGTGTTACATTGTTTTTGTTATTTATTTCCTTTAATCACAATGTATGCAGTGCTTTATTTTCCATAACATTTAAATGTATTTGATTACATTTTTCTCCTTCCTCTAGCAGGATATAAATTTAATTATCATAATATGTATGTAGTGTATCTAAAGTAACGAAATTAATATTTTACATTAAGCCTGCTCCTTTTCATATTGGAACGCGGTGAAAAACGAACTAACGGTACACGTCACGGTAAGTGGCTACTACAGTCCATAGGCACCTATCTAATGACTAAGATGGATTGTCTCACAGCCCGTAATTATACTGGCTCCTTTCAAACTGGAACACAACGGTAGTTGCACTGCTCTATGGGTAATAGTGTGGTAACTACCGAGACTACTCCTAAAGAGTCTACCACCAGTAATATTCTACATCTTTAGTTTTTAATTACATTTGAAATATATTTGAAAATAGTTTTTCTCGGGAATTTTTTTGGCAACATCGAATCGATGTGTTATGCTTTATTACTAATGCGCACAGCAAATTGGTGCCGTGGTGGTAGGCCAATGGTCAGGGCGCTCGTTTTAATTTATTAGAACGCGAGTAAACAGGTTTCGATCCCCGGTGTCGGCACCACTAAATTTATTTATTAATAAGCCGGGCCTTTCCCGGCTGCAAAACCGGTTCGAATATTTGAGAAGGAATCCTTTTCCCAGTTGTGGGCACTTACAGGCTGCTACTTCATTACAGCAAAGGCATCTGCTACTTTATTACAAAGCATAAGTCCGAAGTGGCTTTGAGATAAGTGAATAGGATGAGCTATATTATAGTATGCTTCCATCTAGTGATAGGGATTGTTATAAAGAATTAACTTAAGCCAGTTTTATTTAAGTGATTTCGGTAACTTTTGAACTAATTACAAATTATAACAACCAACAAATACTCACACTGTACTGACAAAGTTAAATCGTTCACGATGAACATGGGTTGTCTTATTAAAAAAAATTGCACCACAACATAAAGATCTAATCGATACGCACGGGTCGCATTAATTTAAATAACTTGTTCCTTTTCCTTTATTAACTGTTGTAGCTGTAAATGGTGAACGAATGAGTGCTCCATACATAGCGAAGTCAGTTATGCCAATAAAGTTTTGCAAACCTAACTTATAGCAACCAAAACATCATAAGTCATCTCACAATAAAATCACTATAATAGTGTATATTTAAAAGATGTACTTAGGGCATATCCTTAGTGCAAGGTCACCGACACTCCACTTACGTGGGTGTATGAGCAAATCTTCCATGTATGGCATGCCAGCTTTAATTGGCGCTTTTATGGTAAGGCCCATGTCCAGTAAGTCATTGCTTGCACCGGCGGAAGAAGAAGATATGTAACCCCGTGGATACACAAAACTATTTAGTTGTATGTATGTATGTACTACTGGTCGATTTCGACCACGGCGATAACTTATACCTAGTAAGTTCTGTTACACATGAAAATGCATAAAGCGATAAATAAAATTAATTTTATTAAATTTGGCCGCCAGGCTCTAATTTCTATAGCCACGAATCTATGGATTTACGCAATGTCTCCATTGGGAATTTAGCCACTGCTGTCTCTAAAGATTTTTAGAGAGACTGAATGTCGGAGTAACATTTGATCAGCTCATGTCCTCTACTACTAACCACAATTTGTAGTACAACGGGTTCAGTCTGTCTGAACTGGACGAGGGCCAGTCTTTAGTTCTTAAGAAGTCCAGGACATTATTCACGAGCCATGTTTGAGTTGTTCCTACCTTGTGACCATGAGCAGACTGCCGGAAAGTTCACGGTACATTTTTAAAAAGGTTATCACTAAGAAACTTTACTACACGACCCAAAACTGATTTGATCTTGATTAACTTTAATGTAATTGCCCCACTCCATTATTCAATTTAACAACCTGTGTAAAAAAATAAAATGAGGTAAAGCATCGGTCTAAGTTTAATGTTTTTTTATTCATGGGTATGAAATAAGAAAATAATATCGATTCTAGTTGCAGGCACCAATCAAATTATTGCAAATTATTGCTACACTTACGACCAGCTCGTTGAAAAAAAAATTCAAACCTACTTACTTTGCCTACCATCACAGTGGCAGCGAGGCGGATTACCTTTTGAACTATATTTTATTACCTTTATTACCCTTTTAATAAAATTTTGAACCTACATTGACTCTATTTTTAATCTGATTTTAAATTTACGAAATTCAAGATAATTATAATGATGTCGATAATTTTACGTTGATCATCCCCTTGACCTCGATTATCAAAAGATTGCGTATAAAGTGAGCACTCGTTATAAATTTTTTAAATAAAATAAATAATTACCTTCTAACTCAGAAGTTGCAGTAATACAAATCTAGATTAATTACCATGAACTATACATTTGTTTTTTTGCACTTTTCAATGCAATAAAATATGAGTTTATTTGTTAATTTGTAAGCTCGGTAATCCGCTTATGTATGAGGTTTTAGAGTGCTTTTTATCTATTATGTTATAATTTCCTATTTCCTATTATGAACAAGTTTTACGTATGAATTTTGATTATATTCTTTAATGATCAATTGGTAAGTGAAGGTCGCGGTGTGCACGTTCTGCTGTTGCTTGCTTTATGCACAGTAAAATGATGAATGAATGAATGATGAAATGATGACATGTTAGCGTTTAGGACTAAATCACTTTATATGTTAACTATAGGGAATATTTATCCTCATCTGATTGGGATATCATTTTTTATCTATAAAAAAAATTTTGCTCTTACCTCGACCATAAGACAAAGAAATGAGATAGAGACTTAAAATGTGATGTGTACATTCATTTCACTCATTGTTTAAATAATTTTTTGTTAAAACTTATTGTCGTTTTCTATTTTTGTCAGTACTCAAAAAAGAAATACTCATTACATGATTAGAATAAAGAAATTAATACTAAAAAAATACATTTATTGAAGAGATTTCCTGTTAGACATCCTGATGTCATAGATAACTAGGGCTGCCGATAGCTTTAATAATACTAATTTTGATCTGATCTATGCAGAAGCCATATAAATAAACCTAAAAAATATATCATAATATAGAAATGATTGGTTTAATTTCCATTATTTTAGTGTGCTTTTCTAAAACGACTAGCAATGACGCTTATACACAGGCAGAAAGGCTTTTGTGGTTTGATATCGATCTTGCCTTGTCTCTAACGTCTCGAGGAATCTAACGTCAACTTATAATAATAAAATAACTTGTCTTAAACACGTCAGTTAATGACGCATACTAGTTAGCAGGTGATATTGTCATGATGTCGATCAGTTTTATTGACCACTAATGTTTTTAATTAATATTTATATTTCCGAACCAAGATTGTCTCGAACAAATGATATTTTATATAGTATCTCCAAAGTGCAAAATCAAATCAGGACAAAATTGGTTCAGAAATGGCCGAGTAATCGAGATATTTAAAATACAATCCGATTGAGAGCTCTACTAAAAATAAAATACTTAAGTGGATATTACGTTTTATGCAAAAATCTCTCTAATATTAATATACAGTAGCTGAAGTTACTAGATTACCTTGAAGGCATAGACGGAAGATCGCAACAATGCAAACGGGTACATAGATCTCTGAATTACACCAGGATATCGAAGGTATTGCAAATAGTTGTTTTAGAATTATAAAGAGTACTTATTCTCATAATATTGAGTTACGATAAGACTGTATAGAAAGCCTTAAACGTTTGTTAAATTATGTGTAGCGGAGACGTAATAAAATGCTTAGGTGCTTTATTAAGACGTCGCCAGTAGAAAATTCAAAGGCAAGTGTAGAAATTGCTTTTGTTAAGTTAATGCTGGAAATTCTTCTATCTTCGGAAGGTTTTTTTTATCGCCACACTTGAAGCCTTTCACCTTAGACAGTGATCCTATCTTATATGGTCTGGTCCTATCTACATATCTATTTTCGGTCTGACATTTTGTAACGTTGGTGTTAAACAGTTTAGAATAATATATTTAAAAATGTTTTCTATCTTTGTTTTGTAATAACGAATATATCTCGGAATATAGAAAAAAAATGAAAACTTATCAAATCATTAAAAGCATTAACATATTTTTGTTTGCACGCTCCTTTTGTTGCTCCACATTCTCATGTAGTCATCCTTACGTAATGAGTTTTATGGGCTGGTTCGAATGCCGCTCGCTCGGCCATGTTTCGTAATTGTTTCGGTCTGAATGTTCGATTTTGACTTGATTCCAATTATTCGATTGCCACTATTGCATCGAAAAAAAGTGTAAGACTTTTTGCAAAGTCGTGTATCGCTGCTCTAAATGACATAACTGTATTCTACCACTCAAAAATTTATTTATGATTTTTTTTCGCTGGCAGTGAGGCTTGTATGCGGGAAAGTCATTCTTCCGGAAACAGATGATAAACCATTTTTGTGATAATGTATTTATTTGCTTCTTACTAGCTTCCGCGCGTAGCTGCACTTGGATACGGTGCTATTTCTGCTCCACTATCCGTTGAGAGATATTTATTATCGGTGATATTAAGAATAGTTTTTTTTAATTTACTTATAGGTTTTCTAATTCAAATCGTGTTAGAAACGGTTCGGTTTACGCGTAATTTCGAACAAACAGTCAAAGAGACAAAAAATCATTCGTTTATGTTCAGGCGTCCGACTTACTTTTCCTGAGTGTTTTTTTTAACCATTTAAATTACCTACCTGTGACTCATCGCTCTTTGATTATAGAACTATAATGTATTGATTTAAATATTAGTAAGTACATAAAATTTTATTACAACTACTGGTATAAAAAATATGTCTGTTTTTAACTGTTAGTGTATTACAATGAGTAAGAGACAATGCAAAGTACGATGCAGTTAACTTTGGAAATTTAATTTGATATCAATTCGGTAATAAACAAACTCATCGCACCTTGACAACGAAACAATATATATATATCGTTATTATATATACGTTAAACTAGATATTTAATGTCGTAAGTAACCAGGTCTAAAATATTCCGTAACGACTGAACAGTATTCATTACGGAGTTAATTGGTTGACATTGTTGGAGGTTCATCATCACATTTCATCATCATCATTGCAGCATATCACAAGTCCAGTACTGAACATAGAAACAATTAATAAATATAAAATTGTATTTATTTACGATATATATTGTCAATCCTCGTCCTCGAATAATAACAGATTACCTAATTGTAAATTAGAAATAAAAACGAGTCTGCGATGGAATGGTGCCTGTAATATAAGGATGGACCTAGTGGCATACTCAACTGAGCTCACAACAATCAAACAAATGAGCTTGCTCTTTAAAGACAATCAAAGAGAATGTAATCACTACGTTATAGCTATAATAATGTCATGAATACTTTAGTATATACCTTATTCATTTGTGGTCCCGAACGCTCAATAACATCTTGTCGACTATCACGTCATCGAATGTCAAGAAAAAGAATATTTTATAAGTTGTCAGTCTATGTGAATGAAGCTCTTTGTTTAACTGGTATAAACACAAGCTTTTTTTCAACATAAAAAAATATTATGTGGTACACAGGAATATGTGAAAACAAAAAGACGATAGAAATTCGGCACTAAATAATTTGTACCCAAGCGCGCTAGCGGGCTGTTCAGTGGCTTACTACTTCTTCTTCATCTTAATACGAGGTAAGCAGAAAAGCAAGACCAGGAAGAAAAGGAAGAGAAGAAGGAAAAAATGAAGAGGTTAGAAGAGGAGGAAAAAGGAGAACACCACATGGTGGAACATCACGCACAAGGGATACCACACCGGTAAAGAAACTCTGCACCGTTTAAAAGTCGGTAAATAGTCGGTATCTTACAATACCGGACTCTATCTCCAATCCCGCAACCCAAAGCGATTAAATATTGGGTAATGTGATTATTAAATGTCTTTGTCGCAACCTATATCTCGTAACAACATCTTAATTTACTAAGCAAAGTTGTGTGATCTCCACAATGAAAGGCTTAGATAAGTAAAAGAATATACCGATCGCATTTTGAAATTATTCGCATACACTATAAATTAATTCAATTAAACTTCTGCATCAGTGAAGCGCGTAGACTTGAGTGGATAAAAGCTTTTTGAGACAAGTGTATGTATACGGATATGTACGTAGATATTGAACATCTAATTTTTGAAGTCGACAGTAATTGAGGTCTTTAGTTGTAGGTTTAAGATTTTTTTTATTTAAAATGAAAAAATGAGTAGACTCTTTTATTTTTTCCTCAGTTAAAATAAATATTTCTTCATAAGCTTGTTTTACGACATCAATGCAAATAATTTTTTTTCATTTTTCTTTAAAAAAAAATACTATACGTTCCCACTACATGAATTTCGCCTGCGTCGCGGAGGTAGTTTACATACATAAATTACACATGGCCAAACACCTAGACTCGGAACACTTATGTATAGTTCATATAAATACTTGTCCCAACTGGGAATCGAAGCAACGCCGCAGCCAAACATTAAGTCCTTTTCCATTCTCGTATTTAATTTAAGGTTAATTAGAAGAATGTATTTAAGTTTATCGAAATCAATGAATTAAATTGGGGATTTTTATTCTCTTACGCCACCGTCCTCTAGACACTAAAATCAATATTACACAAAATTCATTTTATTCGAACACTACAACTCCGGTCCCATAACTCAGTCAGTTACGCTGACGTGCTGAGAATTTTCCTTCACATTTTATTTCATTTACGTTTATAGTTTACATTAAAATTAAATAAAATTGTAATTAGACTCAACGAAATTTGATATTATATTAAAATGAATGTGACTTTCTCAGTAATAAAATTATACTTTCCGATAGCTGGGACTGCAAACGAGCCTCTAGAAATTCAGAATTTGCGTAGACTCTAGCAAATTTAATACTGCTACCTATTAAGTGAGTATATATGTATGTTCATTATTTGAATGTAATAATTTCAGTAGCTTTCGTATTAGAGTCGTTAGTAAAACCAGACGGAGAACTTTTTCATACCAAATTTGGTCCGCGTGGAAAATTTTACCTCGGCCAAAAAGTTGCCTATCTCCTTCAACAAAGTTCGAGGTTACTCGATAGCAAATATCATCAACAACAGTTCAGCGCATTAGCCGCATGTAAAAGATTATTATGAATAAGTATAACGCTTAAAAATAACACAAACATACTTTACTTTATAATGTTACATTTTTATTTTTTCGTTTAATAATTTTAATTACTCAATGCAGTTAGGGTGAGTGAAGTCTTTCCCACTTAAGCAACAATTTCGTTTCCCTGCATCGTACGCGATGTATTGCACAACTGCCAAGTCAAGGTTGCTCGGCGACGTGCGATAGAGGCCGGACGCTGGGAAATTATTAATTAAAGAAATCACCTGAGACCCAATATAAATGTCCCGCAAGGTCGTCGCTGTCTGTGACGAACCACGTGTATGTGTTACTCAGCGGGCCGGCCTGCCTGGAGAGCCATAAAAACTGGGTTCGGATCTATTGTAAGCACCTCTCCGATATTGTATCCGGCCACAGTCACCTATCTGTATACGATAGTATCTAAAGAAGGTTGTATCAAGAACATGAAAATAAATCCTATTTTTGAGATCTAGTTATTTGAGTGTTGTTTATAGTAAGCTTAATAAGCTACGTAGTTATCGGATTATTACTAATCATAAACAATGGTTTATTGCAATATAACTTAATCTTTTAAGTCTGTCGTTATTAAAATCATATTAACATTGTCCAACTTCCGTAGATGTTACATGAGTCATACCTTAAATTCCAACGTGTGGTTTATGCAGTTCAATCACGACTAACGAATTTCTCTAACATTGTTTAGTAAATGTACGTTCTCTTCAACACCGTGACTAGCTTATTAAAAAGTAGATGTCTAAACTTTAAAAATCCGATATTTCTTGGAATATTTAAAACGTTACAGCCTTTGCACATTACTACTTAGTTAATATTTTTCTCTGTCCAAGAAGCCGGCACCAAGACCTACGTCATGAGAGCAAACAGACATCAAGGCAACCCTTACAAATAAATTTACATTAGTCAATGCAAACACAACAGTACTTTAACTCTTTTTACATAAAGTTTGCAACGACCGCATGAAATGTTTGTATTATCGTTCATGGGATATTATTCGTTAAAAGCCCTTTCAATAAAACTTATATTAGCGTACAAACAAATTGCACAACAAATTAAAATGCGCAACACATCTCTGGTGCGTAGAGACAATACGTTCTTACGAGGCACTTCGTATAATATTACATAATAAACAAACATTACGCCTCATAAAGTAACTGACCTAAGTTATCATACAAAATTAGAAATTGGGGTAATAAAGGTCATACAGTAGAATTTTAACTGGCTGGCCGTATTTGGCGATAACATTCCGCTATTTCATCTTTTGGTTTGTCTCTGAGCCATCAAAAAAACAGTCTAAAAATATGGCCGACTAGGTGCTCTTTAAATTTTTGGAACCTGCAATCAAATTTGAATAATAACGTAACCGCCTAACAGCTTATAACACTTGTCTATTAAGTTATTTTTTCTAACAGACAAGTGTTTTTAACGTGATTAATTAAAATCACTTAAAAAGTTTACATAGATTTCAACTAATTTACTTCAAGGTTCAAGTACGCATAGGCACAGTATTTCATCATTTGTTTTATAGATTTCTGATGCATTTCCGGCCTTTAAACTTACGTACCGTGAATGAATGCAAAATTGAATGAACAGAACCTATGCAGATTATCTCATAGCGAGTCTATTGTATGCGATATTTGTGCGACGAGACAATAAGCTTGATCCAAACTTGATCATTCAATACTTTCAATCTATGAATACTTTATTATTAGTTTAACATGACACAGCGTTTATGTTAACTGTATTATAACGAGTGTTTTTTGAAAACGTACAGTTATACATTTAATTATTAAGACTTCTAATGTCATTATGTATGGTGTCTTAATAATCGATTAACTGCCGTTAATCTAATAATTACTATAATATAATCCACGGCCGGTATTCTCACTAAAGATAGATATTTGAAAGAAACTACATATAATTACTAACATTAACTATCGATTTTCAGTAAGCACAGCGAAATTCGCCAATAAGCACTTCTGTACATTCTGTATCAATGGGATATTCTACCATTACTAGATTGAAGTTACTGTTGATATAATTATTATATTGATAAAAAATAAATATTATAAAGCTCTCACGACCACTCTCTCGATCTCTGCTCGTCGCCCTCTTTGTGCCCGAGCCTGAGAAATAAATCGTACATACTTTCGAAAAACTCTCCATATAGGTGATCGAACTTGAGTCTCCTGATTCGGAGATTATTATGAAGCATAAAAATATATTATATTCAGAATTGTGGAAGACTTCGTTTGATGTTCGGGAACATGTGGAGTTGTTCAAGTGACTTTTCAGACAATGTTGTGTTCTATATTTTGGGTCGGGATATTTTAGATCAGGTAAATTTTAGATGACTGAATAAACAGTAATTTTTTTCCGATAACTTTCGTTAAGATGGAAAGGCACGCACTTCGCACTTCGCAAGATACCCAAAAAAATATCAACAGCCTTTTAGTCATATTGTATTATACTACGCATTACTATCATTTGTTTCTTTCTTCAAAATTAGTTCAATTTCATACAATTCAATTTGTATTTAGTTCAATTCCATAACTATTTTGACTGAGTACTTTGCACGGTGCCTTTATTTGGGAAACCTCAAACTACAAAAAAATAAGACGTTGTGCAAAAATAAACAAAAACTCCATAAATAGACAGGCCTTGAGCAACTTTGATAATCTACCATGCTTAAAAAAAACAAAGTCAACGACACGCTGCTTCCTTTTATAAATACCATAACAATCATACAATTTTTTTAGATCGTTTAGACACGAATAATTTAATTCAAGTGCAGATTTAAGTTTTGACGTACAAAGAAGCCTTCTTCATATACTACTTCAATGTATAATAAAATTCTTCATGTGTATATTTGCGCAGATTAACTTGAAAACAAATTGACGGATAAATGTTTTTTTTTAATTTTCCTTGCTACTCTGGAAATAGTATAGGCTTTAAAATATATAATAAATGTTTATGTCTATAAATTATTTGATACTACTTAAGCCACCACTGAGATCCCCTGCCCCAGCGTGTTTCTGTGTATTAATATTCGTGCATTGTATGTGGTATCTACGTTATGAGTACATACAATCGTGGGCGTCAGGGCCTGCGCGGACGATGAACAGTCCTCGGTGTACGTTTTTATCCGTCTAAATAGATTACTGAAAACTGCATCGCACACAACGAAAAAAGTCCCCTAAACAACTGCGAGCCGCGTAAAAGTACGTGAAAATCTCCAAAAAAAGAACTAACGACACTAGTCCGCGTTGGGCTCTTCACGTCGATAATCGATTTGGAATGTGTGGGTTAACCCAGTATTCTCTTAGAAAACGTTTTTTCTTCTTCTTAATCTTACATTGCAACATAACATAAACTCTTAATATATTGGCTCCATATTGGACAAATGATGAATGAATGTACATTGTGTTCATCGAGTCCGTGCCATGTGTCGGCGGACATATCTTCAACGCTTTGCAGACTTCTGTTCTCCGCAGACAATAGTTCCTCCACTGCGCAGGCCGTTGTGAAGCTGTTTTTATGAGAGGAATTTGTATATCCCTGAAAACACTGACCACCTCAACTAGTATTATACAATCACGACTTTGTTAATAATTCTAAATTAATAAAGTATGGTTTACAACTTTGTGTTTGGGTAATTTTACAAAATTGTCGTAAGCATCTCTTCTGAGCGTTAAATAATTGTACAATTACGCTAAGCGTGATACAATATTTAAGAACTTTTATAATGAAGCTAGTATTCGTGTCAATACAAAAAATCATTATTTAATAATTTATTAACAGTAAATAATTAAGTTTAAGTTTATTTAACTGATTATTAATATTACCGTGGTCCTCATTTTAAAACAGTTTCGTATTCAGCTACCATAAATAGGAAGGAATATGCGGAGACTTGAAAAAAACTCAAGGGATGGTGAGCGAAGGATGGCAATATCTTACTTGTTCGAACGAGTAAAGCGAGGAGGCTTTTAATTGCCCATAGATATCATGCCACATGTCCACTTCATCGATTTTCTCGATTGTTGTTTGATGTCTTAATTGGGATGACCGTCGGGATTGTTTTTCTAAGGGACTGCATGATCTTGGATTTGCCGATCTGGGATTCTAGTAGAGCCGGAGCGGCTGGAGAAGGTTTTACAGCTTCTCAGAAAAGAGCAGGATAATGCTAACCATCCCAGTATAGGGTATATGATCGTGAGAGCTTACATATTTATAACAGATTATCTTACGCTACCACCGCATAGCATCCAAATGTTCCTCACACAAATCCCAACAGACCAGCGGAGAGCAGCGTAACTTCTGGACAGACTTTTTTCGTAACAAACTAGAAAAATTATAAATTGGATAAAGGTCATGCATATTTCGTCAAAGAATTTATTATTCTTCGTATAGATTAACTACTACAAGGTGAAGGTTGTACTGTAATTAATTATACAATTTTTATTCAAAAATACTCAGATTTTCTTTTAGTTATATTAATAGAAGTAATATATTAAAGGTATTATAATAAAGATATTCATCTATTGTATTGTTCACCTTTCTGAAATAGACATTTAACACGTTTGTTGTTACACGAAATTATTTTACAAGATTTTTAAAATTTTAATGTTACTCTAATTATTCTAATGTTTCACTATTAGAATAATTTTACTACGCCAGATGGATTGGGTTTAATTAAAAAAACATTACACTTTTATAAGTACATTGTTGTTAGCGAACAAGGGCGCTCCATTTTTTATCGGCCTGTAAACATGTTGTTCAATGTTTGACATTGCTATCTCCCAATGTTAGGATTTGCCACAGTCGTGACACTAACAACACCTACGAGAAGAAAATGGGTGGTAAAGTTTTGCCGCCACCAAAAGGGCGGATATGTCATCGAAATTAATATTATCTTACATTTAAGCATATTTTGCTTGATGTGTGTTGTTCGAAGTTTTCTTACGCGTTAATCATGTGTTAAATAATATAACTCACTTTTCATTAGAACTTATTAGTTAGCATAGTATTGTATAGTATACTATACTCGTATATTGTATTCATACACTCATAATCGTCATTTTAGTACGAGATTTTAAGTGAGCCTTTAAGTAAGTACGAGTTTGGTATGAGAGAACAAAACAAAGTTGTTGTATAAATTAAAATAACAGCACCTCGGTTCACATTCTATTTGACTGTCTATCAAGTCTTTCGCTGTGCAACCACAAAGAAGACAACAGGCTCTGCATTCAAAACATTACATACACACGACGAAACCGATGTCAATCATTGTGTGGTACCATACGATTTTAGAATATCAAATCGCTTCACAGTTGCACACTCAGCTACTTTATGTCATCCTTAACAGACACTAATATCTACGCTTTAACCTTAAAGCAGCTGGTCGTAATAGCAAATAGAAGATGGCAATGGAAATATGTTTATGGTGATATATTATGGTTCTCGAGTGGCAGCCACGTACAGGCTAACGCAGTGTTGCGGGGAAGTAGATGGAGGCTCAGGACCGAGCTTAGTGGCCATCTTTGAGGGAGGCTTATTTTTATTAGTGGACTTGTGACACTGACTGACACTGCTGAAATGATGATGATTATGAGAAATGAAAATATACTCTATACCATCCTTTTTTTCAACTATCAACCGTATCTGCGCGTTCTTACTGCCATACGATGAAAGATGGCGGAAAATCTGTCCGAATTTGTCTTTAGGTGAACCAACCAAGATATTTATGTCGGGTTTCTAGAAGAGGCCTGTTGAAAATGAAGGTGCAAATTTCATATGGAACTTGTGACCGCCCCTGCTTCACCCTAGTAAATCTATATCATTGTTTTATCAAACACTGCTTAACACAGGCTTCTTCGTATTCCGATGCGTCTAGCCTGGTTGGAGAAGGAGTGGATTTGTTCTATCCTGAGGAAGGGCCTGGTGGGGTCGTGGATGAGTGCGAAAGCGTCCCCGTGGTGGGTTTCGGTCGGTGCCCGCCCGACATCAGCCGTCCTTGCTCTCGCGAGGGCAGGTATGCGTTAGGCATTTTCCCATATTTAAAATTATAGTTTAAAAACCCAATCATCATCAGGAACATTTTAAATATTTTCTAACTGCAATAATTGACATTCATTGACATAACCTTACACGATTGTTAGGTTGTATTGGGAATTTAATTATGTTACGCCCTATATTGCGAACCTATGATAATGCCTTGAAAGGCCAAACCGGTTAGGTGTTAGCATAAACGTGGTACTTAACAAGTGGTTGTGTTCCTACTAAATCAACTTTGGATTTCCACCAAGAGACACCAATCGTAAGTATTAACTATGTCATAATATACTTATGACTATTTACGACAACGTTCAAGCGAGGACATTCTATGGTAATTTTCGATCAACAATGGTTTTATTTATTGATCTAAACGGACAAACTTATTCTTACATGGATCTCAAAGATAAATACTTTTGACATAACATACCTACGCATAACCTTGTGTTGGTAAGCTACATTAAATCAATTCGTTACATTAAAGAAACGTTATAAGGTAATTCCCCTGTTGTAGTAAATTTAGCGAATCTTTGATTTCCATACGCCGATTTTATTTCTTTGATAATCCTCATAAGGTCATAAATAGATATAAATTATGGAACATTTACCATTGTGGCAACCTTTGTTTATGAGTAGATTTGTGACTGGCTATAATGATAATAATAAAAACGAAAAAATCTCGTGACTATAATTTATTATTATCTTTATATCGTTGTCGTCGTCATGTTCTTTACTATTTGAACTCCTACAAGCCATTTTTGATATCAATCATCCCAACGTTTAATCAGCCTGCCTTGGCTTTTATTACCGTCTTTTGAGTTATATTCACAACTCATAATCAATTAAGTGTATGTGTCATTTCTATCTACTAACGTACACGAGTATTTTTAAACTATTGACATTTAAGGTCGTTATACCTCCTCTATATATTTTTGTACGCTATATACATTATACCTCTTTAAGTTAATAATGTATGGATATTAGAAAGAAAGAAAGAAAGTACTTTATTCATTGCCACAACTCAAGTAACACATAAGTAAACTTAATGTAAAAAATGATTGGGTTGCAGCAACAAAACGGTGTCCGACTCAGCATAATGCTGTAGAAATGGTAAACCACAAATACAGCGCTTTAATAAGTTAATAATGTTATTATACATTATTAACTTATTGAAATGAAGTTTGTTACCTAAGATTTCTTTTAGGTTATTAAGCCTTAAAACAGTCTTGTAATTACACTCTGTTCTTGCTAATGTACAAAAATGTTTAGGTAAGCTACTTACATAATAAAATACTATTTAATAACAAGTATCTAATTTTAGTAGTAAGTAATTTTGCTAAGTTATATTTACCATATCAAAAAAAAGTAACCATGATTGCTTAGTTCATGTCGACTTTTTACCTGAACCAGATTCATATTAATTCGTTTCAGGTGTAATACTGTATGTACTCTTTTTACCACGCTAAAACAGAAAGTCTCTACCTGTCATGTTCCTAAATTAGCTCTGGTGAAGAGAGGTTCGAAAAGACTAGAATATACATGTGACCACCCTAGTAATAGATGTACGGCCGTGAGAGCATATTTCATTTATGTATTATAAAACAAATTAATGAAATACTGAAATTCATACTTGAGAAGTTTCAATGATTGGACAGGTTTAATCGAAGAGCCTTGCACCGACCGGTCGATTGAAATTACAAGTGACTCATAAGTAATTTTTTTTTCTTTTTTTCAATTCGCGATCCAAGCGCGAGTTAGTTTCAAACTTCTCGTTTCTTTTTATTTTTTATTTTACTTCAGAGTTTGCACTGTTATTACACTACACATTGAAAACAAAATGTTTCATGTACGGGGCCTCTTAATTTTATTATTATTTGTAAGGATATCTGCCATCATAACACATATGTGAAACTTTCAAACGGCTATCTATCATGGTACGAAAGATTAAGCCCTTAAAAGGAAGGACAGGTAAATGCTTAATAGTAAGGAATCCTAAAAAATTTGACATTTCTTTTAGTAATATCCCGTCATCCATCGGTAGTCTTTACGATTTTCAATGCTTCTCGCGTATTATATATTTGCCTCTTATGGCATCCACGGAAAGTAAGGCGGTGGCTGATTCTTACGCCGATAACACACGGCAAGAAATGCACTCACGTGTTAAAATAAGTCGCTTAACATTTCTATCGGAAACTCGTAAAACACACCGAGGTATATATCTTCACAATAAAGGCCAGAAGGATGGTACTGATTCAAACAGCTAGCTTTCTGTCATACTGGATGATTTTTAAAATAAGTAATTGCCGAAATATCACAGAGGTCCAATGAAAGCGCTGGTCCAATGTCCCCTTTACATAAAGAAGCTTTTCAAAATATTATATAACTACTCGTATTTGAGAATTGCATGGAGTCTTCTCAATATTTGAATATTAAATAGATAAGTTAATGCCCGTAACACCAGATCTTTATAATTTATGATAATTATGCCATTTTTTAACGAACCCACGCATAAATCATGAATTAGTACTGTTATATCTCTAAACTGTTTACATCAATAACCAGACTTCCGTGTTTTTCATCGGAATATATTTAAATAAATCCAATACTTTCCAATGATTTTGCCATTATTATTAGTAAGTTTTTTTTTTATGGAAAAGACGGCAAACGCGCAAGCGGTTCAGCTGATGGTAAGTGATTACCGTCGGCCACATACATCTGCGACACCATAGATGCTGCAGGTTCGTTGCCGGTCTTTAAAGATATTTGGGAGATGGGAGGGAAGAGGAGGGGAATTAGGGAGGGGGTGTGGGCCTCCGGTTACCTCACTCACCGAACGAAACGCAGAAGCACAAGATGCCTCTACTTCACACCGGTATTCTGCGATGCCGTGGTATCAATCTGGTCGAACCGGCCCATTCGAGCAGCAGCTAAGTCCGCCGCTTGGCTCTACCACGCTAAAGTTACTTATGTATATAATTTAACTGTTTAAAAGATACAGACCCTTAAAAGTAGGACAGAACAGACATACAGACAGTTGGACGGACAGAAAGACGCGTAGGCGTTAGTAATTAAAAAACCAAAAAATTAGATGAATAATTTGAAATGGAACTATTATAGAATTTTATAGCGTTTTATTTTATTTTATATTCCCGACGTTTCAATTGCTGAAGGTAGCCCGAGTTAACTATGAAATCTGGACGTTTAACACCTCAGTCCCTTCGTGACCACGGCTGCTGTAAAGCGATCGAAACGTTGGGAATATAAAAACAAAATAAAACGCTTTAAAATCTGTAAATAATAGTTTCATTTCAAATGTGTAATAATTTTAAAGGTTCCGTGCCCCCATTTTTTGGGATCCAGAATAACCTTAAGGAAAAAGATCATAATTTCTCTTAACTGTAAAATAACAGTTGTTGTACATTTGAGACGACGTGATCTCATCTATATTGCGATACGTATTCCATCCGATAACGAAATACGTGACATTAGTGCCTAATAAGATTGGAATAAAAGTTTATTTCACAATTAGATTATACCACTATATTTCCTACTTGCTTAGGTTTATTAATCTTTATTGACAATTATAGGTACTCTCCAATTTCAATGCAACAGCCGGGATCAATTGGTTTAGTTTGCCTAGGACCAGGTGTAATGACCATGATGATGTCCTCCTGACCGATGTTAACCACTGCTGGGCAAAGGCCTCCTTCTCAAATATCTGAGAGAGTTTTTGGAGCTGGGAAGGATTCGCCTTGCTGCTACAGTGCATGATGGCGGACTTCACAGAGAAGCACGTGGTAAATTCAGCACGTAAAATTGCTATTAGTAATTTTGGTGGTGCCGTCTACGGGGGTCGAATCCAGGTCACTATCGCTCTATGAAACTAAAGCGAACGCTCTGACCACTAGGCTACCACGGCCGACAGAATGTTTGGATATAATATTGTTGTGCCGTAATTGTACGTAAAATCACAGAGGGACTCATCTCTTTATCATTACCATACCTAGGCCGATGTAGCGCTTATACGATAAGCTCCGAGGAAAGGTCCGATTCTGTGACAGAGACACATCACAATAAAACTTGAAAAACAACATTTTTGGAGTATCACCAATCATGGCCCGAGTTGGTTTCGAACCCAAGAACCAGGTACCCAGTAGTCAGGTGTGCTAAACACTAAGTCAAGCAGTTGTTACATTCTTGCTACATATAGTCAATGAGGAATAGAAATAAAGTAAATATTACACTACATCTATAGCTAATAGCCCTATGGAAATGTATAATGGAGTGAACCGACTTTACTAGTCTCAGACCTGATTAAGAAAATGCATTCCAATGAATAGGCATCTAATAAATATTTATTTGATGAAGCGAAATCTCTTACGTAACCATTCGTGAAGCAGCCTTGATTTTCACGAGTTCAAGGAGATTCAAGGCTGTGGGCGATCGTCGAAGGACAAGATGTTTGTGCTTAGCGAATACCGTTTCATATCATAAATTATACCTAAAGTAGTTCCACCAAAAACCGTAAATTCTCATGGCAGCACTAGGCTGCGTGTGCAAAGTTAGTGGCGTACGAAAATGTAACTCAGCGCTTCCGCCACGTAGTTGGAGGTTTATGTAGTTAGCTGCAGAGAATCGTAAGCCAGCATAATTAGCTACCTTTTATAATAATGTTAACACTCAATCATCATCCTCTCCTGGAATGAAATGTCAATAGTTAGGGCTTAATAGAATTGTTTATGTTAAAATAATGTGTGTGTAATAAATTGATATAAATATTTATTAATTAAATATGAAGTAAAATAGAGTATTAATTAAGGCTAATAGAAATATGACAATACACTAAAAGCAATTTTGTTAAGAAAAAATGTCACGTTTTATTATATGAAAGTTACTTCATAATCATTTAAACTTCGCGACCTTCAGAATAACATAGTTTTTTTATTAATTTTTGTATAGTGAATGAAACAATTCTAAAAATATATTTCTTTGCAGATCATGTCCGAATCTCAAGAAACTTTATTTGCTGGCCCGGCCAAAGAAAAATAAGGAAATCGCGAAAAGAATACAAGAACAATTCGACGATGTGGTGAGTACCCCGGGTTAGTAAATACCGGGTGGCTGTGAAATATAATTACTGACTGTGAGGCATTACCTTCATAGTTCTCGTGAGCAACAAAGCATCTGTAACTTCTTTCAACTGAAGTTGTTTCCCTGTGTCCATGAGTTGTATGTATTTATGTATTCTAGCAAGTACATATTTTGTGCCCAATATACAGAAATCCTGGTGAGAGGTAAAAGTGAGAAATCCCGTTAGGGGCGGGTTCATTTATATTAAAAAGGACTAGCGGGTAAATAGTAGAAAATAACTCACCTGCGCTATTTACCTGTCACTCCAAGAACGCTGGAAATATATATTCAGCTATAGGTCCTTGCCGTTAACTTAAATAAGTAATCAAAATAATTCGAAGTTAAACAAAAACTTGGCAACGACAGCCGTAAGAAGGTAAGTAGAAGGTTTTTATTTAACTTGGGAGGTTACTCACCTGGGCTAGGAGAGGTTTAGGAGACTCGTACCAATGAGTTTTTTTATTATTATCGTTATATGTTTTCATCAATTTTAAAATTCTACTAAAGGTTACACCAAAATTACTGTTAATGTGACTGTCATACAATTAGATTAAGATACTGGTCATAGCTACTTGATGTACAGTTAACATTGATTATGGTTAATTTTAAATCATAATGTAGTAACATTATGATTTAAAATTGGTACTGGTAATTTTTAACTAATTTTTAAATGGTGCAGCTCATTTTTAGCAAAACCAATTTTATTCAACTCAAGATTAGACACATTAGTTGGTGCAACTCTTTTGTTGGAACCTAAAATATACCTCAGACATATTAATCTAAAGCTTAGTTCTCTTAAAATGTACGTTAGTATCTAAACAACTGATTTTAATTAATAGTCGAATTCAAATTGAATACCAATGAATTGAAGATTTAATTCCAAAAATCTTTTGATATTCCAATCTTGTAACAAGTTGTACCACTCAATATTTTTATAATAATGAAAAGTCTGACTTATAAAGCCTGAATATTAAGACGGCGACAGGCTCACCACCAGTCACGTTGTTCCAAATATCGCACTTGGAATAGTAGAAACTGTAAAAGAAAATTAATTAGGCTAAAGTGGCTATAAAGGAATACATAAATAATAGTAATATTTCTACAAACTGTTTAATAAACATACGGTTTTTTTTATCGAAACAACGTATTTTTCACGTAAAATAATATAAGTGCGTACTTTTTTACTCTATGTTACATTCTCAAACATTCATTTAATTTGCAGTTATATGACAAATTAAGAAAGAAATACCCGAATTTCATACAAAAGATCGGCATAGTAGAAGGAGACGCTGGTCAACTTAACCTAGGTATCAACAATGAAGACAGAGCGAAGATACTTAATGAGGTAACATTTTTACACAAATGTGGTTTATTTTTAGGGTATTGAACGATAAAAGTGAAAGAACTCTTGTGGTGAGACTTTAGTGTATGTATGTATGTGATGAATATTGTACGAAGAGGCATAGAGTGGGTGTGGGTACGATGAGACGTGGCAAATGTAATCTCTACCTGTTCCTGTGGGTGACATGCGTGAGTGCTTAAGTATATATTATAAAATATGTGAACCTAAAGGGACAAAGGACTCGTATGACGTGACCTCACCTTAACCTTAAATAGTCCACTGCAGCGCATAGACCTCTCCCATTAGGAGGATTTACCGGCAAGCGGAGTGGCGATCGATGTACCAGACACCTCGCACCTTAGACGCTGCCGCCCGTCGTCGGTCTGCTTAATTTACGTTTGGTATTTTATTGTGATGGTTTTCCCGCCTTCTGTGGGTTGCCATTGCGATTTGCAAGGCTTAGTCTTAGTCGCCTCTCGTCAGTCCTCCTCTCCGCTGTCACCGATGGGAAGAAAACCGGTGGCAGATTCTTGCGCCGATACCCCACGGCTATGTTATTTTATACGAGTTTTATTAAGTTATTTAAAATACTACAACTTTATACCACCTGTGACGAAACGAAAGCATGCTCGGTTGAATCGTTACAAATGGCAATCTCTGTATATCCTGTGGTGTCGGGTGCGAGTGTTGCTTTAATTTATGCATAAACCTTTGGAAATATTTTCAAGCAAGCAGTGTTACAACACTCTAGGCTGTCTAACAATATACGGCTGGCATCCATAATATGATTTATATTACCTGCTCATAACTCGTTTTCCACTCTTCATTTGTTTTTAAAGCTGTACATTTATGGAATTTGCTTCCTTTAAACATAAAAACGGTTCAAAGTATGGAGAATAACGAATGAAATAACACTCTTTGTGATTACACAATACATGATTTAATTTATATGCATATTTTGATAAATATATATTATTATTAGCCTTTACTTTTATATAAATAATATATTCTTTTTTATTGCAGTAAATATAATTTTTGCTTCAGTTCCAAGATATTCGACTTCTTTTACTTTATATGTGCATAACCTTATATTCCATATAAATCTATTTTCACAATGGAGATCGTTATCTAGTGATAAAAACGGCTATAGGCATATCATGGACATTGGTTTTATTAGGTTTTATCAGCCTGGGAGTCGTCTGGGTCAGTACCACACCCATTCCTGCCGCCGAGCAGCAGTGTAACAACTGTTGTGTTCCACTATATGTGAATCTATAATCTTTTACGATTGAAGTTGTTTATGGGATGCAGTAGCCACTTATCATCAGGTGGACTGTAAGCAAGTATTTCACCATAATTCAATAAAAAAATTAAATAACGGTATCTCATATATATGACGTATTTGCAACAAAGTGTATAAATAAATGACATTGCTACTCAGGGGGTTCAGGACAAAACTGACAACACAATATTTATATCAATATATATGTATGTATGTATATATTCACGACTTGTTCCCAACGGGGGAGGCAGAGACAATCTTCTTCCACTAGCTACGGTCCTGACATACGTCTTTCACTTCTCCCACTTTCATCAATCTTCGCATGCATACTCGTTGGTTTAGAGTACTCTTGACCTGGCCTTTTTTCAGAACGTCTCCGATTTGATCGTGAAATGTTCGCCTTGGTCTTCCTCTCCCAACTCTACCATTTACACTCGCCTCATATATTTGTTTCGTTTATATTAATATAATCACAGAATTTTATTATTATTTTCAAATTTGAAAGCCTTCTTCCAGGTTGAGTTCATTTTCCATGGAGCAGCGACAGTGCGGTTCGACGAACCTCTCAAAACTGCAGTCGAAATTAACGTCAGAGGGACTAGGGAGATTCTCAACTTAGCTCGTGGGTGTACGAAACTAAAAGCCATGGTTCATATTTCTACAGCATACAGGTCAGAATCTATTTGAAATTATAAATATAAGAAAGCAAAACTGGTTTGGTTAGGTTTAGGTGAAGTGTAACAGTCTATCAATATCCAAATTCTAGGCCTCATAAAATGAGAAGAGGACTTTCTCGGTTTCGGAACCGGGAAGTGTCCGCCACGATGCTCTAATGCGGATTGGCGTAGTTCAAATGACCTTGATGTTTTTCCTTGTGGTTTCCTCACAATTTTTTCTTTCACCGCCAAGCAAGTAAATCACGGCAATTAAAATTGCAATCAACACTTTTAACAATGCCACAACCGGAACTTGTATGTAGGTCACTTGCGTACAATGTAATTAAAGCGAATGCAAACAAATTTTGCGAGTTTGTTTCAATTAATTCAAAAAATTCAATAAACACCTTTCATTCCTTATTGATTTAATTTTCCTTCGCTACAGCAATTGCCCACTGAGTGAAATAGATGAGAAGTATTACGAAAGTCCGTTAAATGGTGAGAAACTGATAGACCTTGTAGAGACTATGGACGAAAGAATCATCAACAACATCACGCCTGGGTGAGTATCTACAGACCATTAATTTTTTAGCTGATCTTGAACTCTAACTTATCCTTTCCTATCTTTTAAAATCTTTGATAATCACGTCTAATAAAAAGTATAATAATGCTAGTACATAATACAATAACAACAATAAATAAAAAACAAATGTTCATATTATTCCCCTCTTTCCAAGACAGCATCAACAAAACGGTATACAATTTTTGAAAGTAATGCATACACACAATCACAATGGTGGCATTGATAAGCGATAAGCTATTCTTTCGTAATATTATTGTTATAAATTGGATTTGTTATTCATTGTCATTGTATTTTAAGGTTACTTGGTGATTTCCCAAATACGTATGCTTACACAAAGTCAGCTGCAGAGGACATTGTGCAAAGTTATTCGAAGGGCTTACCAGTTGCCTTATTTAGGCCTTCTATAGGTAAGTTTTATAATCATTATACGTATAAAAAGAACTCTCAGAAAAAAATTTTTTTTTGAGCAAACGCGCAATATGTTCACCTGATGGTAAGTGATAATCGTTGCCCACATACATCTGCAACACCAGAGGAGCTACAGGTGCGTTACCGGTCTTTAAGGGTATTTGGGATATGGGCGGGAGGATAAGGAGTGAAATGGGGAGGGGTAGTGGGCCTCCGGTTACCTCACTCACCGAACGAAACACAGAAGCACAACAACTTCACTATTAATCCGATCTAGCCGGGCTATTCGAGCAGCAGCTTAAGCCGCAGCTTGGCTCTACTACGTTAAAATTATTTACGATTGACTAACCCAATTTCTACAAAAGATCGCGATTTTCCTAGTTATTTAACGAATTTCTAAAAATTGGTTAGCAGTTTGTTAAAATGTCCTTCAGGTAGGTTCATTGGATGGAAATATGGAATCGAATTTTCATCTGGATGACGCCGATGATGGCCTAAACGGTAAATGCTGTTTCCGCTATTGTTGACCGTATCCATGGGTATGGTGATACTGGTATCTTTTTGGCGGATTTCGGTCACAGCGATATCTTCCGGTAAATAAAAACAGAAATTGTTATCATAGGAAACATATTGTCCTAATATTAATATTACCCAATACTAATACTAAACTCGTATAATAGAAATATCCGCAGACTTTCTCGGCGGCTCTTCCCTGAAGATGTCTTAATATTGCGAACCGGTTAATTTGTTTGTGGTGACAAGTGTACACAGAATAAAGAAACTTTGACTTTGAAACTCACGAGAAAATCTCAATACTTCAAGTGCAAAAAATATTTTCGTTCAGGCTTATGGCGCTTTGGTAGCGCAGCCTTATACAAATTTTCTTTTTGAGAACAGTTAACAGGAATATTAGTGATGAGCAAAATATTTCTTGATTTTTTTTTAATTAACACAATTTGCAAACTGGCTTTGGCTTCGGCTCTGATTTGAACCAAGGGCCTCCGTTCGTAAGCTATTAAGCTCTATTAAGATAAAATTAAAGTATACCGACATTGATCGTTATCCGGGACCAGCTACTTTATATTATGCAGCTTTCGCAAAACATGTAAGGTCGAATTCTTGTACACCTTGATATCGATTTACGACTGTTTTAACAATTTATGGTCATGGAGTGCAGTATGTCCATGCGTCAACTCAGTAATAATGGTAATCTCACTATTATGAAAGGGTGGGAAGTATCCTGAGTACTTAGCCTCTTATCTTTTCCGTTCTTTTTTCCGTGTTATTATCTGATGAAATATAAGATTATCTGGATGCAATTTTACTGTTTACGAAAGAAAAGAATTTCACATGATTTTTACCGTTGTACCGTTACCGTACCGATAACGATAAATAATTCACCATTCAGATAAACATAAAACGTCAAAATAATACTATTATTTACTGATATTATCACGTATAATTTTTACTTTTTATTTCCGACGTTTGGAGTTCTTTACAGCACCTGTGTTCGCGTCATAATTAACTCGAGTTGCCGTTAGTTTTTATTTATTTATTGTGGTCCGATCTACACAAAAGGTGCTTACGTAATTAAAAGCAATAAAATCCGTAAATAATTGTTTATTTTCGAATGTGTTGTTGTATACGCGTAAATTCAAGAAATTATTGTGAAACGTCTGTTGTGTACGTATAAGTAATGTTTTTTCTAGCCGGTTTCTGATGTGCACGTCCTTATATCCGTATTGGGTATTTCCCCAGAAGGTTTACGCTATGTATTAGGGTCAGCACACACCGAGATGTAACGCTACATGGCGAGCATTTTTTATGATAACAAAGTAATATTGAACCTTTTGACTACGGAGAAGGTACATTACACATTACATTTTAGTGAACTTCGACACAAATTCAGTCCGCTACAAAGCTTTTATTGAAATATCTTCTTAAAAAGTTTACGCCGCGTTGCGATGCGTCTTGGTGTGAGCTTGTCCTAACATTTCTAAAATATTTCCACGCAAACAAAGCTGTAAGTCAAGGTTTTGTAGTGATCATTGTGCACAGATAATATCAACGTACAAAATGATTTTATTATTATTTTTTTCAGTTATTGGTACATACAAAGATCCTATCGCAGGGTGGATCGACAACGTGTATGGACCAACTGGGGTGAGAAAAACATTTTATTTTATTTCATCGTACGACCACTGCCTCAACCGAAACTACGCTCGGATCCACGATTGATATTCCACTTCAGTATGCGGTTCCGATCCTCGTTCGGGACAAATATGTGTACGGCCCGCAGATGATAAATCTAGGTCCAGATGATTATGCGGTTTTATGCCCTTTTATAAATGTAATAAATAAAGACAAATCTTATTGTCTTACTAGCTATGACAGTATAGACCTGGATTTCGTGGTTAAACAACAATCAATCCATGCTTAGAATTAAATGGAACATGATCTCAGTTGCCGTGTGGCAGTGTGGTAAGAAACTGCCACCGCTTTCTAACTATGGAAAACGGCTTGAAAAGATCTTGTCGATCTCCGTAAGGAAACCCGGTGACGAGGCTCGCCTCCTATCACGTACCATCTCGTGGTGAGCTGAAAAGCTGATGACGCTAAGTCGTTCCAAAACTAAATCCGTAATATCTGCCTAACTCTATTGGCGTCATGTGTGTGTTTATACATTATATATATAATTATTCACAGGTGGTTGTAGGAGCAGCTGTAGGCCTTATACACGTGCTTAACTGCAATCCAAACGCGATAGCTGACTTGGTGCCGGGCGACATGGTGGTTAACGCGTGCATAGCTACCGCGTGGCGGACGGCACGGGACTACCCCGGCAACCACGAAGATGCGCCGCCAATAGACCAGGCGCCACCCATTTACAACTATGTGTCCTCGGAACAACAGCCTTTGTCTTGGAGTAAGCGCATAAATAGTTTTAACGCTGTAATATTTTACAGAGATGCCGCAGAATCAATAATAGTACAAATAACGTACTTTTCATATTAAATAGGTGTCATGACACTGATCTTTTAGAAGTCCATTTTTAATGTTTTTTTTATTGGAATGGAGTGACAAACGATCCAACCAGTCCACCCGATGTAAGTGACTACTGCAGCCCATGAACACTTGCAAACATGTTAATCGAAGGAGGTTACTGATGCGTTGTCACCCTGAGGATAAAGATGGAATGTGACAAAGATTCTGACTGCCTTCAAAGCGGTAAACTCGTTGTCGTAGTGGTATTTAGAAAAATGTCTTCTTATATCCCAATTATTTCACCGATAAATGAAATACGAGTTGCATACACAAGGGAAAAGTTTTGACAAAAGAGGAGAATTATCAATTTCGTTAACGTACTCGTACATTCACCGATTACTTGGGCATTTCCGGACCGATTTGGATATTTGTTTTTTATTCTAAATTCTCTCATTCTGCTAATGAAATGAAATAGAATTTAATATTAATGGAAATCCAGGAATAATGCTTTTTTGATTAAATAATCAATTCAATCCGTAAGCATGTCATAAATCCAGACTAGTATTATAAATGTGAAAGTAACTCTTTCTGTTTGTCTGAGTTGTTTTCACTTCTAAAGCATTCAACCGATTTTGATGAAATTTGGTATGGAGATACCTTAAGGCTACATAAATTTAATTTTTAGAAGCTAATTTAAAATGTAACTACCTAGTAATGCGTATTTAGTTAAATTGCTATTTTCTTTATATATATATATTTTTTTACAGGACGCTTTATGAAATATAATGAGGTATACGGTCTCCAAGTTCCTACGATGCAGGCCGTTTGGTACTACCTCTTCTATCTCACCCCGTCAAAGTTCTTCTATAAATTTTCATGCTTCTTTCTTCACTGGATACCTGCCTACATCATCGATGCAATTGCAGTACTGATCGGAAAGAAACCTATGTAAATTTATTTTCATTTCTCTATCCTTCTTTAGCGGTTCTGCCTCCGAATAAGATTCGAACTTCGACGCTTTGTATCGTTAGCCCTGACACAGAGACGGCGGCAGGCTCACCCCCCATCACGTTGTCCGAAATGGACTCTAGTGAAAAGTGGGTTTAAAGGTTTAAAAAGGTCTCTGAGCGCCCGAGGTCATACGGTCGTGAGAGGCCACAATGTTTAAATATTAAATTGACCCTAATATTGTGTATAATATGTTTGTTTCACTGAACTTGAAAATCGCTTCACAGATTTTTAACAGTTATAAAGATTAAATTAAAAAAAATTCTTCATCGCATGAACTGCTTTTTTTGTAATATTTTCTGGAAAATGTCTTCTTCAGGTCTCGGGCAAGATAAAGTTCAAAAAACAGACCTAAAATAGCTTCTGTAATTTTTTTAACCCAAAACATTAACTCTTAAGGGTAACAGAAATTGCTTGTTTTAATATAAATGGAAATCAATTTATTTATAATTTTGGTTATTTTTCGATCGTAGGTTAAGGAAGGCTTACAAGAAAATCGAGAAATTTTCTGCAGTCATCGGGTACTTCGCATTGAGAGACTGGAAATTTCACAATAAGAATACTCTGTTATTGTGTAAAGAGTTATGCGAAACCGACCAACAGCTATTTAACTGCAACATTGAAACATTAGACTGGAAAGAGTACTTTTCTAATTACGTAAAAGGAATCCGAGTGTATCTATTAAAAGATCCAATGGATACGATTCCTCAAAGCATTCGGAAACATAATAAACTCAAATTCTTTCATTATCTGTCCATCACCATTTTGATGTTTGTAGTTTTAAGGTTATTATGGTTTGCACTACGCCACAGTTTTGGTGTTTAATACAACTGTTACAGTAGGGATAATTTATGTGGTCACACTCTTTACAAAAGAAGATAGTGCTTTCAACTAACTGTAAGGACTTTTTACAAACTCGTAATTCTAAGTAAGTCTAAGTGACGCTAAAGCTATTTGCGATATGGGTTATAATCTAGTTGCATTAAAACATTTCTTTGTTGAGAAATATATCTTAATTTTATTATATTATATAAGTCATATTCCCGATGAAATGTTGGGAGCAGTGTACATAGTTCTTTTAGGGGAATATTGTTAGCGTCTTATGTGTGTTTAATGGGAGTACGGTAGATACAATTTTATTATATTCAAAGATACGTTCTAAGTTTAATTGAAAACTTAGACACTTGAAAGAAGAAGAAGTGTCGCAATGAAGAAATTTATATAGGATTTTCACAACACAGACAAAGAGAATCCCTTTTATTCAAATACAAACTTATGTGTCTTGTTCAGTGGTTATCATACCTTTTATAAGTATACTATGTATTTAGTTACAATATTACAAAACATTCAACCTCGTTAACTATTTATATAATTATGCAAATTATCCATGCATCTGTAAAGTATATTTTAATATTAAAAGATAAGTACACAATTGCTCAGTTATTACTTAAGGTTTAAAATGCTCGTAGATTTAAACTGTTGAATATTAAACGAGTTGCCATCATAACAGCCAATAAAATGATTAAAAATATATGTGTGATTTTATTTCGATGATATTACTTAGTTAATACATAATATCTAAGCTACTTTCTGTTTTGTATCTTAGAGTAACACTGACTTTACCAAAAAATATTAGCTCAGTGGCGCAGTGGTCTTAAATATGCGGAATATGAACTGAAAATATGAAAAGACCAATGCTTAGCATGGTCTAACACCTCTCCAAGAAAACGCCACCAAAAGCAACTAAATAGAATGCTTGTTAAGTCTTTACGTACTCACCACGCTGGGCAAGCAGGTTGGTGAACCCAGTACAAGAGTCACTGTGCCGGTGCTTACAATAGAAATGATGCTTCATATATGGAATGTTGGTACGGAAAATTCGAGTGGATATTTCATCATCATTCGGTCGCTTTTTGTTAAATAGCAGGATGTACCCGATTGGCATTTGGAGAAAAATATGGTGTTTTCTCCCTTCTGCATCTTATTCATTTGCCTATACAAGTTTAGTACTGAGCAGGTTGTAGCAACATGAGTGTGCCAACATAGGCTGGCATTCTATGCATAGAAAATTTACCCGTACTCAAAACGCCGGGTTAGCGGGTTTGTGAGCGCAATGCCGGTACACTCACACTAGAGATTTTGCTCCCTGTCAGTGGTCTGTAGAATTCGGGTCTGGCTTAGTTTAATGGATGACCTTCAGTCTGTTCAGTCAGTCCTTCAGTCTGAAGGTGGAAAATCAGAAAGAAAGAAGGTGGAAGTGAAAATCAAGTCAGAAACCTTATTTAAGATGATATCTGTCTAGATCAGGGATTTCTAAACTATTTCGGGCACTTTGGGAATTCCTGTTCTAGATAAAACTGAATAGTAAAACATTATCTAAATACAAAATTAAATCTCAATCGTTTGGGCAATAGAAACCCTTTACATACAGTGGTGGTCAAATCATTAGAGAAGAGAAGAAGTGTTTTCTTATGAATAAAGAAAGTCTGACTTCAACGTACAAATGTTCGTAAAAAATATTCACATTCAATAATTAATAATCATGCTATAATATAAACTCCTCTCAAATATAAACTCATTAAATGCATAAAATATAAAACATATCTTACTTTTAATTACAAAATGAGTCTTACAGATGTAGGAGTTTATTTTCTGTTACTGGCCGCTTGGACGCCTAATTAAAAACATTTAAAAAAGCATCCATAGCTCGTTCTTTATTTGAAATTGGAGAATAACATTTTTTTTTATAAATAGATTACCCCCCGTAAACGAGCGTGCGGCTCACCTGGTAGTAAGTGATCACCGACACCCACGAACATCCACAACACCAGAGGAGCTATAGATGCGCTGCCGTTCTTTAAGGAAGGAATAGTCTCTTTTCTTAAAAGTCCCTAAGTCGTAACTGTTCGGAAATACTGCTGGCGATAGGTGATTCCACAAAATCGAAGTGCGTGGCAGAAAACTTCGGTTAAAACGCACTGTGGTGGAATGCCTACCATCTAGGTGGTATCGATGGAACTTCGAATTCTGTCGCGATGTACAATGGTGAAACTTAGCAGGTGGGATCAATCCGAACAGTTCCTCAGAACATTCCCCGTGGAAAATTTTGTAAAGAATGCAAAGAGAAGCAATATCTCTTCGCAAGGCCAAAGGATCAAGCCGATCAGAGGGAGCTTGGTCGCCGACAATTCGAGCCGCTCGACGTTGGATGCGGTCAAATGGAAGGAGTTGGTACTCGGGTGCCACTGCCCAGAGATGAGAAAAGTATTCCATGTGGGGCCGAACTTCGACGATGACGACGACGATCGTTTGCCTGTAACTTGGATCTTTTAGCATGACAATGACCCTAAACACACGGCCAATAGCGTCAAAAGTTTCCTTAGCGAACAGCGTATATCCGTTTTAGACTGGCCAGCAAATAGTCCGGATTTAAACCCGATATAAAATCTTTGATATATTGTTAAAAAGAAAGTCTCAAACAAACGTAACACCAGTCAAAACGAACTATATGAAGCATTTGTTGGAGCATTGAATTCAATCCCCCTAGAAAATTGTGAAATGCTGTTATTGAAAATAAGGGATACGCCACTAAATATTAATTATAACTATTGGTAGGCTGTGGATAGTAGCTACTTCGTAAATAACCATACTAATTACTATTACTTAAAATAATATTGTTTTTTTATACTTTTTTGTTGTTGTTTCTAGTTAGTTGACCATTATTGTTCATACCTTAAAACTGATTTAAATGTTTGTCCGTAATGTTATATTGAAACTGCACTTGTGTAATGGGATTTATATTGTTTTTCTAATAAATGATAAATCGTTGAACATATTGTTGTCCTATTTATTGTTTAATTTCAAAATAAATACGATTGCGGTGAAGTATCTTACATAATGTCTAGGACCGTTGGTAGTGTTTCTAATTATACGACCACCACTGTGTGTGTTTGTACACATATTCTAGCATTACTCGTTGAAAATGTAGGATAGGATATATGTGTATAAACATACACATAAGAATTGGGCGTTTTAGGTATAGGATAAGATAAGTTTCTATGGTTTCAACACGTCAAGAAAGTTACTTTAGTACAGAGTATATTGTATTCTGTAAGTACATAACTTACACATCTGTTATTTATACTCTTTGCTGTCATTCAAAATTTCAAATATGGTTTTGTAGCGACGACAGATGAGTTTTTACAAATGTATTATAAATATAACTTTTTTTATTATTTATTTTTCTACAAGTATTAGCGCTTCTAAAAGTGACCTAAATTTACTCGAAAAAGGTCTTGAGTTAGTTTCTCCATATGCAATAGGCTTACAGTTTTATATTGTGATTAACAATACCTCTGAAAAAGATTACGAGGTAGTATTATCACCAGATCAATGCTGTCTAATAAATGATTTAAATTTGGACTGTGATACTTTGGAAATCATTGGCAACTGCAGGGAGAATTTTCCAAAAGGCAAGATAAACTATTTTACAATTATTTTTAATTTAGTTAGATATAGCAATGCAGAGAAGCCGTGGTAGCCTAGTGGTCATGGGGCTCACTTTAGTGTCTAGAGCGCGAGTGACCATGATAAGCATGAGTGCATGTTTGAGAAATAATAAAAATATTATTTCGAGGATATGTGAAGCTCGCCAACCTGCACTGGAGCAGCGTGGCGGGCCCTTCCCTGCTCCTAAACCCTCTCTGATATTATTATTTGAGAAGGAGGCCTTTGCCCAGCAGTGGGCACTTACAGGCTGTTATTTTACTTTACTTTTTTACAGCAATGCTTACATATGTTTTCAAAGAAAACTAATTTCAGTATCGTTTGCTTCGTGAGCTTTTTCGTCGTTCTTATCCTACAATTATATTACGGTGCTAAATAAGATATTACAACTGTTTAGTTCGTTGTTTAGTCTGACCTGGTCATAATAAATAGGCACAATAGATGTAATTAGTGACATTTTCGTTGGAAAATTATATTTTATAGTAAATAATGTAATCTTTACATTTTTAAGGTACCAAAAAAACATTGAAGCTTATCGCTCCAGTTCTAAATCCCTTTGAACGTTATGGCTATTGTATTATCAATTTTGATTCCAATTCAAGATTCAAGAGTAATAATAAAAGGGATACAGTTAAAATAAATTTTGATACTAGAGTAGATAATAAGAAACAATCTATGGATTTACTTGATAATATTAAGAAATGTAAAGACTCGCTTAACTATTGTAACCCAGTTCATTGTGATATTTATTATAATGGAAGAAAACCATATTTTAGTGGAAAGCTTAAAAGATGCTTAAAAGTTCCGATGTGCGTTTCAAATTTTGGATCCGAATTGCCAAGTGCAATTTATGATCCCGTTTCTAATGCTTGTATTAATGGTAAATCAATTTCAGAAGACGATATAGAATTTATAAAAAGTTTAGAAAAACCGAGTGATAATAATCTTTTCGAACAACAAGGGTTAAGATTACAAAATGTTAATAAAAGTGATATTGATTATTTATTGGAAAATGACGCAAATAATAATCGATACGTTTATGATAATCAGGAATCGAAAAAAAATATAAAAATCTCACAGGTTGCTGGAAACTTTTACGATCTTGCTCGATCTTATATTGTTTATAATAAATGCACAGTAATAATTCTAATTACAATTATCTTACTACAATTTTGTTTAATATGCGTTCTCATATACTATGCCACAAATAAGTGTGACTGTTTTAGAAAGAGAAGTATTTTTTTCAATTGTAATACAGATGCATCTTTGACTACTCCATTGATTTGCAGTAATACCGATACTGAAACAACAGACTACCGAAATAGTGAATCCTCGAACAATATTGAGAAAAAGATTAAATGTTATAAATCTTGCCAAAAGGAACGATACAATGATGTAAAAATAAGTATGTCTGACGATATTCTTTCTAAGTGCCTAACCCGGAGAGATTGGATAGATAACAAGTATATAAAATCTGAAGCGATACCCGAAATTTCCCAAAGAAAAGACAGCAATAAGACGGATGAAACGGAATTTAAAATAAATAAATCTAGTATAAAAGAAATTGATCAACCTGTTGTACCTATACGAAAATCAAGCGAGGTCAAAGTGGTTTTTGAAGAAGAAAGGTCCACAAAATGTAAAAATAACAATCAAAAAGACAGATTAGTTAAAAACATCATACAAAAAGTGGATTACAAATCCAACAAAATCCATAAAAAAGATAGTGATTCATCTGAAAAAGAAATAAGATGTCATAGTTATGAATATTTAAACAATAATGGCACAAGTAATGAACAGAATTTCACTAATGATCATCAATTTCATCAACTGGTAAACGAAAAAAAAGGAACAATATCTTTATCTACTGAGAAAGCAGCACAAGCCAGCTTTTCCAATGATTCCATTGATGACTTCCTATCTGAAAGGGGTATGATATTTCTTGCAGGTGATGATATTTCTAAATATACATTTTCGTGTAATTCCATTCACACAAACGCTTCTTTATCTTCCGAAGGGTCAAGCAAAACGTCAAAGAACAACATTGTCAAAAATATGTTAAGCTTATTACACAGACATTCTAAACATGGTATATCATCGGACCCTGGAATTTCAGCTAATGAGAACATCGATATTGAATTAATACATATGTCACATGCATCTGAATTTATGTCCAGCAACGACTCTGAGTGTATTAAAGAATTAAGAAAAAGGGACAACTCGAGAACTTCTTTGTAACATTAGATTTAGGATATATTTCATTATATAGTTTACATATCATATTAGGTGAAATAAAATATTTTATCAAAAATTTAACTGCCTATTAATCTTCTAATGTTAGGCAATAGCCTGTTCTCAATTTTAAGAGAGCTTTGGAGCTATACACACCAAAATTGCTGTCTATATGTTATGTCAAATGATTCGACATCAATGGGAATTGTATAAATGCTGCACTTCGCCTGGCATCGGGAGATCAGGCGCCTCCCCCCACCACACAGCGGCGGAGCTCTTATGGATGCATTGCACTTTGTGCATAACACCCGAGTGAAAAGTGTGCTCGTGAAACCAGGAACTTTAATCTTATATCTAAAGAGATTATTTAATATACACCTTATACTACACTACACCTTTGCACACTTCCGTATCAATCGCACTTTCATAATTGCCTGCATCTTTACGTATTTAAAAAAGACGTAAATAAATAAAAAAATTAAGGTACGTTCGAAGGAATCGAAGAACGTACCTCAAGGGAACGTTAGCATCTACTTATAGGAGTTTTTGCCCATACTCACATTCCTGGGCAGTTTAGTAAGCGCAGTACAGACCCCATTCGTTTTAATAATGCATATTTTTTTTTACATGAATAAATGCCTAATGCATATCCCCACGGAGGCAAGAAAGATTTATGTCAGGCTTGCACCGACTAAAAACCCACAGTGTTCCACCTTCGCCGCATATTGCTAGGGCCACGGGAACGTCTTCGAACTCATCGGCAACCTCACCAGCACGCTCCAGAACATGCCTTTCTACTTAGCCTCTAATTTGCCCACGAGGACAATGACAATAGACCCCTCGAGTTCACAGGGTGGAAACCATGTTGTTCAGGAAGGCGAGCGCATAAATCCACCCGGCACCCCTCGTCGGGTCTCTGCTACCGACTACTACACCGTTAATCGTCCATCATCCGAATATCAAATCGTCATCGCTTCCGAAGTGGGCTAAGTTGTAAGTTTACACTTCACTCGACCAAGCCACGGCTACTGAGTAGGGAGGAGTCAGTCAGTGCCTTCGGAAACATAGTGAATCACGAGCAAGTGAAGTTAACATCGTATATTCTCCCTTTCCTCTTATTCCAATGCAAGCTTAATTATATTAACACTAAAAAGAAGAAACTAAAGGTATTTATTACACATGACTGCTTTATTAAAAAAAATATAGGTTCAGTAACCACCATACATTAAATCGCGTTCTTGACCCTTGATACAACCCGGACAAACACATGGTGGACACAGGGTTGATTGAGGTTCCGTAGGTATAGTCACGTAAGTCTCCGGCGTTATCTGGAAAACATAAAAATATTCACGCCAGTCACTCATAGAGATAGGTAGAGATTACATATTTTTATTTAACACAGCTAAGCATCAATTGGCTTCTTCATTCCATTTTTTTCCCTCGCCCGGAGAAAGAACGTTACGAGTGCCTAGACATGTCGCTGGATTTGCACTCGGAGATTGCCATGTGTCTTTTCCCTTATTCGATTCTGACGACATCTACGAGAAGAAAGGTATCCTTAAAAAGATATCCTTACCCCGCTAACATACCGCAAAAATTTAATAATTATAACTTTCATCTAATCTATGGGACATACAAAATAAATTCGACACAATATTAAATCATTCTGTTGCATTATATTAACTATGTTATTGTAAATAAATATTATATATATCGTTGTACCTATTTGTTTTTGTAACAATCAATCATACCATGTTAGATTAGTAAATTAAATGTTGTTAATTTAATCTCATAAAATAAATCAGATAGTAAATAAACAAATATTTTGGTAGCAATTTATTTGATTTAAAATGTACAATATTCGTACACATAAATAATAATACATAATAAATGACGTGGGAGTTCCAAAATGTAAGATATTACATGGCTTAGGCGTTTTTCCAATACGACAAAAAACAATCAATATTATTCATAAGTAAAAAAGGTTAAGTATTAGTATTTGTTATACACCTAACGAATTGGCATTTTATATTTATGTATTATATTATTATAATGCAGGTAAAATACGGCTAACCAAATTACATGTTTTTAATATAGTATGTATAAGAATAGTTGTTTACTTTTACCTTTATTTTCGGGAAGTGTATATTCCCAATCAGTTTAAATTTTGGTAACGGTCCTCGAGTCAGACACATGCACTGTAAAATTGCTGATATAATTAAAGTACTGATCGTTATTCTTCTTAAAACTATAATTACAAGGTTTATTACGCAGACAGTTCAAATAAAAAAACTTATACCTATTGGTCAGATCATTGAATATTTTTTTTTAATAATGATGATTATATTCTAAGTTCTAAGGAACATATGGTGATATATTATTATTGACGTATCTATATTACTGATTTAACCCATGATCTCATAACCTTTTTTTTCAATACCTAAAATCATGGATACTGTTAGTGTTTGTTTTTGTATTTGTTTTAATGTAAACCGTATACACCACGACAAGTGATAAGTTTCTCCGGCGCCTAAGATCCGAGGTTCTCGGTATTGTGATCGCTAAACTACTCATCTCGCAGGGCGATTTCCTTAAATCATTCCAATTAAAACGCCTGTGTTCAGCAGTGGAGTATGTCTATTACTATGTACATTGGTTTGATATGGTTTAGGTTTATATTTAAGTGTAAAATTGGCTTCACTGTTTTCAGACAGTCCATTGTCGGAGATAATATACGCCAACAATTGCTGGCATGGCTTCGGGAGCAGATTTTCTCACAGTTATTATGGTGCACTCTGCCATCCTGGACTGAGCACCGTCACACCACCCTCGTATCTTAGATGCAGCTAGCCATCACTATAGTTCATGCGTGTTTCTTGTGAGTCATCGCTAACTTATCACTCCCTCCGATAAATCAGTTTGCAGCAAATAAGAAAGCCAAGTTCAAATTGACCCAAAATATAAAAAAACATATTCATTTATTTAGACTTTATAGATTTCTGTAAATGAATACAATTTAATAATCCGAAAATGCCGCGAGGCGAAACCGGTCAGTTACTTATATAATAATTATAATGTGTTGTGACGCGACTAGTACAAGAGATAATAATAATTGTTAATTTATTGTTTTCAACTTAAAGTGTATGGTAAGAAAAAGACTTAATGCCTGAAATATATACTAGACGAAACTACTTAAAGTAATGAATTTCATTACTTTAAGTAGTACATTGAAATTTTCCGTCTGCCGCCATAGCATGGCAAACTCAAGCCTACTGAGTTTGTGTGCGCCGAAATAAAAAAATAAGCTGATGTCAATAACTCAATATATCAAGCTGAATGATGTAAAGAAACTATTTTATGACGTACTAACGTTTATAGGCGCTAGTAGACGCAATAAATACTATAACCACGTAATATTAGAAGAAACTGCCATGCGGAATTTGGATGACGTCTTGGAGCTCACAGAAGAGAATTCTTTTTTAATAAATACGAACGAAGGTTCTGATGATACTGATTAAAATAAAATATATATAATTAAACATTTTTGTTCCACTTTGAATACACCTTTATCCTGCACTTGCACTGATCGAGTCATCATATTCTTAACGCGAACGTATTGTAGTCTGCGGGATTAGGGTTTTGAAAATTATGACTGGTTTTTCGTCATCAATCAATAGGCAATGTCACGTATGCTACCTAGCAGAGTAGACCACGAACAGGTCAGATTGACGTTAGAAAAGAAAGGTATGTATTCCCCCTTACACCCTGGTTTTTATCAATTAAATATCACTTACTCCCGGCTGTGAAAATTAAGTAAAAGATAAAATAGTTGAATATTTTTTGTAATTAATTAACAATACAGATTAAATAGTATGTAAAAGATTAATTTTAAGTAGTTGTTTAATAACCTGCAATAAAGTGGAAATTTACTTACTTTCTGAAAATAATAATCAAATTATTACATTAGGCGATTAGACATGCCGCTGAATTTTTGTTATAAAAAGAATAAATTGTATGGACTTACTGTTGCAGGCTGTTGAATATAACAAATCATTAATTCTAAGTTTTTGATTAGTTGTACCTTGTACCTAAAAGCAATTTCTGAACAATCTCAAATTCATAAATTCTTCTAAAACCCATGAGTAATAAGCACGGTAAGGCAAGTTAGAGAAGAAGAACAAAAAAGAACAAGTACTTAAACAGTTGCTCAACATGTCGGTCATTAGCTCCAATCATTGCTAAATTTTATCAAATATAATAACAGAATGTGTAAAATTAAAAACAAAAACTATCAAAATAGATCAGCGATTTTAGAAGAACAGGAAAATTATTTGATTAAAAAGCTTTCTTAATGTTGTATGCAAACTTACTTGGGTCTGTAAAATAGTAATTTAATAAAATTACAAAATTACGGCGAGGTATAATAACCTGCCGCTAAAATGACTGAAAATTTGTTTTTTAACATTTCCACTAGATTTTATAGTTTCCCTTTATTTTCTGACTACCTAGCCACGTGCTCTGCTTTGAGCTGCGCCCTCTACATTATTCGTGTAGCCTTCACCGTTTGTGCAAATGACGATTAAGTTGATGTTGTTGATGAATGATAATTTGATGTATACGGTTAATGTAAATTTCTAATACATTACTAACTCATTTCATACTCAAGCGTCTAGATGCACGCGGATGAAAATTTATCACTGTTGTTTCATTTTATTATTACGCGTTCGACCAGTGCTTGCGGCCAACCACTCACGTGTACAAAACACCATCACTCCATAGCAAAAGGATTGTTCCGTAATTTGGACGCAGTTCATCGGCGCACATTAAACAGGCGCACGGGCCATAAGCTACACTGTGAAATCAGCCTAATCCTCTTGCTGTGTATTGGTAGCATAAGGTATAATCCAGAATTGTAACAGGCAGCCGCCTCTTAGTCTGATACTGCAATCAATAATCTTGCGGTTACTATACTGTGTTTACTTATTGCGGCAAATCGTCTCATTAGGCTGGGTGAAGCCTCGGTAAAATCAGATCCACAACAATGCATTGAAGCAGACAATGTAATGTATGAAATAATATAAGAGATGAAAAAACAAACGCTCGGGTGCTGAAAGGGTTTAACTAAGACTTTTAGATATATAACTAATACGCGTACGTTCCGATAGGCAGGCACATTTATCTTATTTATTTTCTTTGTTAATAACCGACTTCACAGTGCCTTGAGTAGTTATATGACCTTCAAAAATAAACATGTAGACGCTAAAGATGAACAATAATGGGATTATATATATATAAGAATAATAAATGATAAATACTTACGAAATACTGAAATAAATTGAAATACAAATAATAATTTTACTCATAAAATACTGACACAGCATTCTTACTTTTCACTGTTTTATAAACCCTTACTTGTTATTTAATTAATTTGACCTTGGTGACTTAGGTACTATTTACGCATGCAAAGTAAACCTTATCAATTGACCAATGGTGTTTTAATGCATTACATAGTAAATAATGAAATCCGATTAACAGCCTCTTCACATCCCATCATTGATCACATCCCATTACAAAAATCCATAACGGCGTTCACTTTCCAATTTCTTACTCCTTGAGTATTTTCAGTGGATTAGTATCCACTGAAAATACTCTGTACTTTGAGTGCTATACTCAAAGTATCCACACGTTAAATTAAATACATACCGTCATCTGCAAAACCGTTTGGCAGCTATTAGTAATCTCAAGATTAATTTATTAAATATTAGATTTAGGTTATTGATTTAGAAATTTTCTGTGCACTTCATCCAGTGAAGTTATTTAATTATAAAATTAAATTTAATCATTATACATTACCCATTTCTAAAATCAAAGAAATATTTTAGAATGTGCAAAGTACAAACTTTATACCATAAGATTCCAAATGACAAATGACTCATACCTCCGTCTATAAAATAAAAACATTAGAGATTAGAATATAAAATAAAAACATTAGAGATTAGAATATAAAATAAAAACATTAGAGATTAGAATATAAAATAAAAACATTAGAGATTAGAATATAAAATAAAAACATTAGAGATTAGAATATAAAATAAAAACATTAGAGATTAGAATATAAAATAAAAACATTAGAGATTAGAATATAAAATAAAAACATTAGAGATTAGAATATAAAATAAAAACATTAGAGATTAGAATATAAAATAAAAACATTAGAGATTAGAATATAAAATAAAAACATTAGAGATTAGAATATAAAATAAAAACATTAGAGATTAGAATATAAAATAAAAACATTAGAGATTAGAATATAAAATAAAAACATTAGAGATTAGAATATAAAATAAAAACATTAGAGATTAGAATATAAAATAAAAACATTAGAGATTAGAATATAAAATAAAAACATTAGAGATTAGAATATAAAATAAAAACAAAACTATCAAAATAGATCAGCGATTTTAGAAGAACAGGAAAATTATTTGATTAAAAAGCTTTCTTAATGTTGTATGCAAACTTACTTGGGTCTGTAAAATAGTCATTTAATAAAATTACAAAATTACGGCGAGGTTTAACAACCTGCGGCTAAAATTACTGAAAATTTGTTTTGATTCTGAACTTGATATCTTCATTTCTACTAGATTTTATAGTTTCCCTTTATTTTCTGACTACCTAGCCACGTGCTCTGCTTCGAGCTGCGCCCTCTACATTATTCGTGTAGCCTTCACCGTTTGTGCAAATGACGATTAAGTTGATGTTGTTGATGAATGATAATTTGATGTATACGGTTAATGTAAATTTCTAATACATTACTAACTCATTTCATACTCAAGCGTCTAGATGCACGCGGATGAAAATTTATCACTGTTGTTTCATTTTATTATTACGCGTTCGACCAGTGCTTGCGGCCAACCACTCACGTGTACAAAACACCATCACTCCATAGCAAAAGAATTGTTCCGTAATTTGGACGCAGTTCATCGGCGCACATTAAACAGGCGCACGGGCCATAAGCGTCACTGTGAAATCAGCCTAATCCTCTTGCTGTGTATTGGTAGCATAAGGTATAATCCAGAATTGTAACAGGCAGCCGCCTCTTAGTCTGATACTGCAATCAATAATCTTGCGGTTACTATACTGTGTTTACTTATTGCGGCAAATCGTGTCATTAGGCTGGGTGAGGCCTCGGTAAAATCAGATCCACAACAATGCATTGAAGCAGACAATGTAATGTATGAAATAATATAAGAGATGAAAAAACAAACGCTCGGGTGCTGCAAGGGTTTAACTAAGGCATTTAGATATGTAACTAATACGCGTACGTTCCGATAGGCAGGCACATTAATCTTATTTATTTTCATTGTTAATAACCGACTTCAGAGTGCCTTGAGTAGTTATATGACCTTCAAAAATAAACATGTAGACGCTAAAGATGAACAATAATGGGATTATATATATATATAAGAATAACATGATAAATACTTACGAAATACTGAAATAAATTGAAATACAAATAATAGTTTTACTCATAAAATACTGACACAGCATTCTTACTTTTCACTGTATTATAAACCCTTACTTGTTATTTAATTAATTTGACCTTGGTGACTTAGGTACTATTTACGCATGCAAAGTAAACCTTATCAATTGACCAATGGTGTTTTAATGCATTAACATAGTAAATAATGAAATCCGATTAACAGCCTCTTCACATCCCATCATTGATCACATCCCATTACAAAAATCCATAACGGCGTTCACTTTCCAATTTCTTACTCCTTGAGTATTTTCAGTGGATTAGTATCCACTGAAAATACTCTATACTTTGAGTGCTATACTCAAAGTATCCACACGTTAAATTAAATACATACCGTCATCTGCAAAACCGTTTGGCAGCTATTAGTAATCTCAAGATAAATTTATTAAATATTAGATTAAGGTTATTGATTTAGAAATTTTCTGTGCACTTCATCCAGGGAAGTTATTTAATTATAAAATTAAATTTAATCATTATACATTACCCATTTCTAAAATCAAAGAAATATTTTAGAATGTGCAAAGTACAAACTTTATACCATAAGATTCCAAATGACAAATGACTCATACCTCCGTCTACAAAATAAAAACATTAGAGATTAGAATATAAAATAAAAACCTTTTAAATTTAAAGCTATATGCAATTTGTATTTGTCAAAAGACTATTATGTTTTAAAAAAAACTTACGTATATTTGCTAAAAATTACGGTAAAACATCAGTATACAACGTATTCTAAAAATCTTAAGTGTATTGTTTCTTTATAAATAAGACTAAAATTAAAACCACTATGCTAAGACCGCGGACCGGAGCAACAAGGTTGTTGTCGACGGAGCATGCTTGGACTCCAAACCCTTGATTGCCTATGTATTCCACAAGAATGTGTACTGTCCCCTACCCTGTTCCTTCTGCATATCAATGGCATGCTGCAAATTAGTAGCAAACGTTGCGTGGATAACAAATGGTGATAAACGGGTAATGCCCTAAACATAAACTTGTGTTTGAAGTCGAGACTTTATCTTTTAAACAAAGTCTCAGATAGGGGCCATGAAATCTAGTCTAATTCAACCATTTAAAAAGACACAAGTTTGCGAGTTTAACACTAAAAATGCCCTTTGTAGCTTATACTCTTTCTACGAAAATTCCCCTTGTAGTCTCGTACTGTATTGGAATACTTGGCGTTGACATATCGAGCTATGTTCAATTTCGTACCTGGAGAGCACGGCCAAATTGACCTTTGTGTTCTTACTGGTACTCAACAGAGCTGGACAGCATGTCCTGCCGGTCCAGTGATTGCAACCCTTGCGAAGAGATTTTGCATCTTTATGCTTTTTTTTACAATATTTAGTACAAAAAATATTGTGAGGATCTGTTCGACATTATCCCAGCCGCAAAGTTCCACTATCGAACATAATACTTAATAAAACTATCCGATTATGTAGAATCTAAATTGTAAAGATTCGTTATGCGAACATGAAAGCGGCGGTGACGCAACAGCACTCACTAACTCTCCTGCACAGCGTATTTTATACCCAGTAATGGACTTTTAAAGTCTGGTGAAGAAGAATACACACAAATTATAATATGTGTCACCAAGGTAAGACTTATATTTATTTTTCAACAACATTTGAATAGAAAAATTCGTTTATTTATAGGCAAAAAAATGTTTTTGCAGCTTAATAATGTCCTAATGCTGGCCTCCCTTTTTAAGAGGGTTTTGGAGCCGATACAAGAAATAAAATCTCTGTCTTCAAATTTTCATCATCAGTCTATTAATAACCTATTGCAAATATTGGATACTCCAAAGTTGGGAGAATTACTTCTTATCGACAATCATGACAGGCGGATTGATGGCGGCTTACCAGGAATCATTATTGAGAATAATATGAAACAAAGCCATTAAAAATAGTATTGTACTCACCAAAAGCTGAAATAAAGATAAGATTATTTGAAGTGAGTCATCACCTTTAGCCTAAGAAAATTATTTTGCTCTTAATCCCCACGCTGAGCAATCGTTCTGAAGATTGCAGTGTCAGGCCATTTAAGGTCTGATAATTTTTTGTTGGTTATTCTACCATCCATTCGGATTTCACAGATCTTTGCATTGGCATTTCCTTCGGTCGGTTCTTACGGTACACAATGAAAAGAGGTGTGGTAGTATTCTAAAGCTGCTAACACAAGCCCTATATGTAGATAGAATATAGTGAGTGATTTTTACCTAATGCATATCTACTTAATAACCCGGTAATAGTTATATTTCGAATATCACGAACTTCACGAAAATGGCTCTTGTTTCGTGTCGTCGATATCATATCTCCTGGGCTTACCTTACCTTAACACCCTGTAAATAGTCTACTGCAGGACCTCTCCCAAAAGGTGGATTTGGCATAATTGCCACCCTAGGCAAGCGGATTCTCGATCGCAGTACCAGACACCTGGCACCTTGGACGCTGCTGCCCGTCATCAGTCAGCTTAATTTCTAAAAGGTCTAGGATATTTCGAGATAGCCACTACGATTATCAAGGCTTTTCCCTTAGTCGATTCTTATAACACTCCCGACACCGATTTACTATTAAGGTTTATCATAATGTTTTAATAAAAATAATTACTATATAAAAATACTTACACCACCACCCTGGAGAGATAATGATAATTAAATTTTAATATATCGTTTTAATATAATATTAAGTCTAAGAATTTTATTACAAAAGCATACTACACCGGGAATTTATTTGATAAGACAGAAAAATATTTATAATTTAATGTACTGTATCAAAATACCTTCCAACAATATTAAATATATATTGTAAATGCGAAGTAACAAGCTATCAATTAAAGTAATACGGGAAACAAAGTAGTGAAACAGAAGCCGTTATCATAAATGATATTATTATTTATAAAAAAATATTTTCAAATAGTCAATAATACTTATCACTTTGTACATACCTTTAGCTAAATATAAAAAAAATATCATTATTATGAGTTTTTTACCAATTTTAACATTGGTCAGTAATAGAATTTAATTTTAAAACTCACCGTTACCTAAAACATAAAACGATTTAAGTAAAAGTTTCTTATTTATATTTGAGAAAAGGAGAATTAATGGCAAAGAAATTAATTGTTATTAGGTGAATATTTGATTGAAAATTTATGTTCATCATAGCATTCGCAATCTCTTTCTTTACAAATCGTCCAAGTATTATATCAAAATATAAACTGTTCACATATAACTTTTTAAATTCTGTATATAATATTTTTCTCATATTTTAATGTTAAATAAAATAAATTTATAGATATATTATATAATACATATATTGAAAGTGGCAACAATACAAATAAAAGTCTACCGATAGGAACTCTTTGACAGCGACTAAACACTTACGTTCATCTGCAAAAAAAAAGTATTTAAATTTTAAATAAATTTGCTAAAAATTAAATTTAAAACCGTTTTCACTCATTATTTCCGAATTCATCATCAAAATTTTAATTCCACCCATTGGAACATTAGTGCTCCATTGTAAGTGTAAGTTTTCGAACGAAATATAAATTAAACGAAATAGGAACACTTTAATTTTTTGAAGTTGTAATTTATACCATATAATTATTTTAAGAGCCTTTGTGTACATTAATGGAACAAATTAAATTTAACAAATTTTCAAGTTTACTTACAATTAGCTGAAATAATAAAACCCATAGATATAGAACCAACATTAAAATTTATTTTAATCAAATAAAGGCACTTTACTTACGTTATCCTGAAAGTATAAAACATATTTTAATAGGGTGTAAAACTTATGAAATATTTGTGTAATAAAGATGTATTTTAACTACTTAGTATGACAATATGGAGTATATCCTACTTTTTAGACAACGACATCTAAGATTAATTTATTATTTACACTCAGTTAATTGCAAGACAAGCTCTTACAATACGAAATTATTTCGCTCGGCCGTATGCCTAGTACTGGGGTGGTCGGAGGTACTTTCAACTCACTCCTTTTTACCAGAGCATATTTAAGATAACGTGACAAGTGGAGAGCATGTCGCCGTCTATACAATGATCATACACAAGTTTCGAAAACTCATATGACATGAGTTGGAGGCAGATCCCCTAATAAAAGGACTTGGCTCTCGTTGGATCCAGTTATCGTAAAAGGACGTATCCATTAAAAAGGCCGTATCTGTTTATAGCATATAGTTCGATGTTTCTTCTACAAGACTATGGGACCATTGACTCTAGGTGTTCAGTACGGATATCAACTTGATAGTAGTCGTTCCTGAGAGTAAGGATCGTATTAGACGGGTGAACAACAAAGTGATCCTATATAGTTTGAAATTTTAGAACGAAACCAAAAAAAGTACATATGATTTAAAAAAAACTTTTAGATTAATAACTTTCAGATAAAACCAGTTCATGAATGCATCTAATGTAATGTCAAAGATAAAGAACACCATAGATTTACTATGTGGTATTTATTTGTTATTCTTACTTACCTTAACCTAGAACATATAAATAACGCATTACTATATTTGTGAAATAACACATCGAGTTTAGTCTTCCCAAGTGACGTACTGAGCTCCTATTTGCATTCAGGACACCCTGAGTAATCGGCGAGTGTCTCCTTCCCAGGTTAACGAGTAGCTAATTCTTTCATTAAAAAGAAGATTTAAGCTTTTTTTTACTTTTTTTTTACTCTATCTGGTTTTTGTGACTTCCAAAGTAGTTCTATTAAATTGTATGTGACAGTCACCGATTAAAGTATTACCGTCAAAGTTTAGGAAAAACTATTGTACACCTAGACCAGAAACAATTTTTTTATTTTTTTATCAAAGTATGGATGATAAAAATCTAGTAGATCATTCATCCTAAGTCTAAGTGCGTAATTAAGATTTACGAGCGTAGTCATAACCCTAAGGACTATGACGGAATTCCCACTTTAGACGTTACTGGGTTATTTGCTTGTCCCTGACCATATAAAATGCGGAGATATTCTACTATTCTAGTGGTAGTAGGCATTAGATGAGGCAGCGTCTCTTCTCCTTTGTCTACTGATTCAAACTTAATATCAAAGCAATGTGACAAACAACCGTGACAATTAATGGCAAGGATCTATTTAGTAGTCCTTTGCAGTACACATATATGAAACTACTTACTGGTTGCTGAAAAATTTAAGACAAAATTTTAAAAAGAAACCTTGCATTAGGCTCTATTACATGGTATATTGCATTTTACGAAAGAAATGTGTATTTTTTTTACTTACGCCCTTTTTTCTGAAAACAAACAGATTTACCAATAAATTGTATCTTCATAACTCAATGATTAAACTGATCTACTACTAGGAAAAATGGAAAACTATTGTACACCTAGACCAGAAACAATTTTTTTATTTTTTTATCAATGTATGGATGATAAAAATCTAGTAGATCATTCATCCTAAGTCTAAGTGCGTAATTAAGATTTAAGAGCGTAGTCATAACCCTTAGGACTATGACGGAATTCCCACTTTAGACGTTACTGGGTTATTTGCTTGTCCCTGATCATATAAAATGCGGAGATATTCTACTATTCTAGTGGTAGTAGGCATTAGATGAGGCAGCGTCTCTTCTCCTTTGTCTACTGATTCAAACTTAATATCAAAGCAATGTGACAAACAACCGTGACAATTAATGGCAAGGATCTATTTAGTAGTCCTTTGCAGTACACATATATGAAACTACTTACTGGTTGCTGAAAGATTTAAGACGAAATTTTAAAAAGAAACCTTGCATTAGGCTCTATTACATGGTATATTGCATTTTACGAAAGAAATGTGTATTTTTTTACTTACGCCCTTTTTTCTGAAAACAAACAGATTTACCAATAAATTGTATCTTCATAACTCAATGATTAAACTCATCTACTACTAGGAAAAATGGAAAACTATCGTAATATAATGCTCTGGGGGCAAAGCGTTAGATTTAAGTTTGTTTTTTTTATGCGGAAAGGCGGCAAACCAGCGAGTGGTTCACCTGATGCTAAGTGATTACCGTCGCCCACGTATATCTGCAACACTATAGGTACTGCAGGTGCGTTGCCAGCCTTTAAGGATATTTGGGAGATGGAAGGGTGGAAGAGGAGGGTAATGGGGAGAGGGAGTGGGCTTCCGGTTACCTCAGTCGCCGAACGAAACGCAGAAGCACTACTTCACGCCGGTATTCCGCGAGGCCGTGATACCAACCCGATCGAGCCGGCCTATTCGAGCAGCAGCAAAAGCCGCCGCTTGGCTCTACCACGCTTGAAAGTTGTTAGTACGCGAGTAACCTGGACGCGTTCCCCAATGCCAGCAGCATTAATATTGTCAGGGGGCTTTAACGACAAACTGATGACAAAAAAACCAATCAATATACCGAACACTAATACCACAGACTAGTGATTTGGAGCAAGATCACGAGTGTACCAGCACTGCGCTCACCAACCCGCCGGCGAGCAAAGATTTGTCCAAACCCATCACGGGCAAATCTTTCAATGCATGACGCTTTTATGGAAATACCTGGTAGACACCAGCGAATTACAAGTAAATAGTGTTACGGCATTATAATCTGCCCTTTCCCGTGTAGTGTCGTTATTTACGACACCCACCACGGAAAAAACCTCCAATAAGGAAAATGTCATGGCAATCTTCAGTAGCAAACCCATCGACGAGGTTCGCCACCCGTCACGTTCTATCTCCCGGAAAAGCGTAAAGTGAGTTGCGTCGTGTCAAATGGAAATCGGTAATATCTGCCTACACCATAATTATAAATTATTTTAAAAGAACGTAAGCAATTTGACGGCTCGGTGGTGTAGTGGCTAAGCGTTTGGCTGCAACGCTGCAGGCCGAGGTTCGATTTGCAAATGCGACAAATATTATGTATGAACTACAAATAATTATTCCGGGTCTGGGTGTTTGTTCATTTGCAACTTATGTATGCAAAATGCCTCCGCAAGACAACGAGATAAAGTTTATTATAAAAAGTATTAAAGAGAAAGCTCACCGTAGACAGGTCAACGTCACGTGAGCATGAAAAACAAATTATAACTATTAAAAACGATAATTATTTAAAATTTATAAAATATTCCAAAGTAAAGTTAAGGACTTACATAACGATCCTGCAAAAAAAGTAGCTTGTAAATCTCATTTGTACAAATAAATTATATAGATATATAGTGTAAGTCTGTGATTTTATAGTTTTCTGAAATGTTGTTCATTGATGTGTATTTAATGTCATGCGATGTTTTTCTAAAACTTGTTGTGGTTTTATAACTATATTATGTGAAATATAAATTATGTGGTACTTACTGTAAACTGAAAAAATATTATTGTATTAAAATGCAAAAAAATATTTAATCCATAAAGTGGTTTCTGCAACCCATACAATAAATTTCAATGGAAGAAGGTAACAGATGCGTCCTCACCCTTGAGTACTGAAATGGAATACCTCATAGCCTGTAATTGTACTAGTTTGTGGCAGAAATAAATAAAGGATGGCATCTACCCAGTTGCCACTAATGCAGAAATGGAGTCCTACCAACTAATAATAGTATAGACATAAGTCTAGCATTGAAAGTTTTTATGCAGATACTCATTTAGCTCGGAACTGAACTTGTGTCACGCACAAAACAATTTGTTGAAAGAACTCATAAACAAATTCTCATATTGCATAAAAGTATAATAATATAATAATATTCTAATTATTGTTTAAGAGTTACTCTATAGTTGTTTAAAATAATACATAATTATTTTACGCTTGCTTTTTTTATTCACAGTGGGTTTTCGAAACGTAATTTCAATACTTGTCGTTGTAAGTTACTTGATGCTCTCTGAATTAGTAATTAAATTACATATTAATTTGGGGTCGGCTAATTTTCTCTTATGGCGTCTTTCGTCCCCATTAAATGCCATGTCAGGGCACCTATTTTTTACACCTATTGAATCCATGTCTTTCATTCATCTGTCAAGTCGTCGTCGTCTTTGTTAGTTTTAAATTTGTCTTTTGTTATTGCTAGGTTTTGTTTGGAAGATTTAATATTTACGTCATGAAATCTGTTCCAGGTATCATTATTATTTATTTTTCATGTTATTCGGCGTTTGCCAATAGATTTTAACTTCAGATTTAACTTTTTCGCCTTATTCGTTAAGATTATACCATCTTACTTGATACGTGCTTTTTGATTGATTTTTACCTTAGTTAATAAGTAGCAGTTTTAAGCATGTTGGGTGTGTAGCTCTCCTTGGATTACCTTGCGATCATATTATCATCATATAGCGAGAATAAAATCTATTTGGGTTGAAGTTTTTCTCAAAGAATATATCAACAATTGAGACGACAAACGTTTTGAAGCCTGACAAGCCTTTTGAACAATCAATCAGTGTTTCTCCTTGATTGTTCAAAATCCCATATCCGAAGCTTTCATGAACTTTGGGATAAAATGTTGAGGAGCATATACTGATACCACGTTTAGACAAGGTAGATTATCCATCACTAGTTTAACTAAGATAACTCTGACGCTACGTCGCTTTCCGTTAATAACTCTTGTGATCTTTATTTACAATAGAAAGACACCTGGACCATTTCTTGAGGTAGTCAAGCCGGATTAGTACTATAATACCAGTTGGTAATATGTTTCGAAAGTTGAAACCTTTTCATTTTAGCTCTTGGACACAACAAGTTCGGAGGTTTTGTCTTTAAAAATATCTCCGCCAGTTCTTGGTACAGAGCAGACATTCCAGGTACACGCATATTTGCGTTTCGTCTATTCGCTTGTGGTGATCCACCACCCTAGCAATTCTAGCATTCTATACACTCTGATCGTTTCTTTAAGGGAACACCCTAGCATATAATCATTAATTATTTTGCACACTTTCTTATTTAGATATAGGTATTTTTCTTTTAGTTTTTAATTTTTTTTCCAGCCAGCTGTCATCTGGCGCTATGGATGTATCTCTCATGCCAAGGAGAGCATACTTGGGGCTACCGTTGAAAATTACTTAAATTATTAATCAAATTATTCTGTAAAAACATACCACATTCTGTAATTAAATTACATTAGTTTTAACAGATTACCGTAATAAAATATTTTGTCCAAAATATTATAATTTCAATGCATTATTTTAAAAACTTTCTATTGATTATTATACCTTGGGCTGCAAAGAAAAAAGTCCTTATAATTAGAAAATGTCCTTCTAAGTAGATAAAGAAATCTTTAAGGAAATTACATTAACAAATGTTTTATGAAATACTAGCCATAACTGTTAAGCTGATATGAAAATAAAATACTTAAAGTGAAGTAAGAATTATTTGATGTAAAATTTTTCTTAACTTACCGTGGTCTAAAATAAAATTAAAAATGTATTTAAAGTAAAAGATTAAAGATTAAATTTTATTAAACATCAAATGTTCAAATACTTACGAATTCAAGCTAAACATTAAACAGGAAAAAATATTAATAACTAATTAAAACTTAAAATGAATAAGTAGTAATTTTTCTATGAAAGTAAATACTAACCGGTAACTGTAAATGTTAATTCGAATTCAAAAGTTTTATTTAAATATATGTCACCAAATAACAAAATCAATAAATGTGGCAGTAATACATACCGTTAGCTACAATCAAAATCAAAGTATGTATCGATATTAAGTAAAAAATTGTAATTGAGTATCTTACTGTGTATTCGAAATAATTTATTAAATAATTACATAGTTGTAATTGAGATGAGGAAAATGCATCTGTTAATATTATGAGTCTCATTCTTGCGGTCGTCTCCGTGCATCCGAAAATTATAAAAACTGATATATCGTGACAGTACTGATGGAAGGAAAACTGACCATGCCTGTCTACAGTTCTTCATACTTCTACCGATATGACATTATTTTCAGCAAATATAAGAAAAAACTTACCATAACTGTGTTTGCCTAAAAAATTTTAAATATTTTGTTTCAACAGGAAAATCAATTTTTTATATTATTTTATTTATGTATTTAAATCGTTGATCATATAATTCAGGTAAATTAATTATGTAGCACAGTCCCAACTTTATGTTTAGTATACGAATCACAGTGTAAAATATATAAGGGAGAAACTAAAGATAGACTGGTAGTGGCTAAGCACTTGGCTGTGGCGCTCATCGCGGATTCTATTCCGCCTCCACAGCTCCGGAGTATGTATTTTCATTCCCCACTTTTTATAAAAAAAAAACTTTTCCTTCATGTAAAAAATTACGATTTAACTCTTGTGACCAATTCCGTCTATTAATCTAATGACAACTCAGAAATGTCCAAAAAAATTGTGTACCAGGATCTGGCAAATCTGGACTAAACATGTAGTACAATCATGACCAACAACGGGAAAATATAACAATATTTAAATATTCTGACAACAATTGCAGGAAAAGACTCAACGAGAAGAAGAAAATTACCATAAAAAATACAAGGAAACAGTGCTTATGATAATTGGTAGTGGTTGATTGTGACAGTAGTTAGACGTTATTGACTAAGCACATACCCCGAAGTGACTTTTTCCTCTCTTGATCTCCATTCGGTCAATAATTTTATATTACAAAATAGTACATACGTAGATGTGTTACACGTTAGAGAAATGTTACTTGCACACCGAAAATGAAGCGTACAAAAGACTACAATTTTTGCCTTTGGCCTCAACTCCCGTAACGCGGTGTTCGTCGACGAATATGCGGGAGTTTCACGGCCTACACGCGATATACACGTTTTTTAATTTGATCCGTGTCCTCCCTTCTTTGACCACAACCCGAGCCTAGGTTTTACCTCCCTGGGTTATTGTCAGCTCCCCCCTAGTTTTTGTCGGAAGTCTTTTCTTTCGTTTAATAGGGTTTTGAGAGCGACACCGTAGCACCCTTGATTTTTAACAATTTTACTTGCGTGCCTTCTGCTCTCGAGACTCTTCTGCCGTATTTTAATGATAAGGAGGCGTGATAGTACTCATCCAGTTGGACACTGACAATTGTAAGTGTGCCGCCATTATTATTTGATTAGTCAGGAATTTTAATTACAGTCAAAATTGTAAATAGTCTCATAGAAATTATATATTCAGTAAAGTTGTTAAAACTTTACTGAATACCGAGTACGCGAGTGACCGTGATTCGATTCTACCGGTGCTGCCGCTACATTTTTTTTTATGGTAAATTTAAATGACGATGTCCCACGTACTATGCAGCGAAGGAAAACATCTCCAGGAGATTTAGAAGTCGAAAAATCCGACTGTAAAAAATGTATAAAGTACTTACTGTTTCTGCATTCTGCATCAAATAAATTTTTCATTTTTAAGACTTTCCCTTTTAATAATATAAAAATTGACACAGTAGACTTACCACATGTTTGGGGGTGAAGGAAAGCATCATGAGGAAACCTGCATGTCTGAGTAAAATTTACATGTTTATGCGATAACATGTGGTATCACCCAAACCGGACTGCAGCAACGTGGCGAACCCTTCCGAGCTCTAAAAACCCTCTCAAGTATTTAGAGAAGGCCTTTGACAAGCAGCGGGACATTAACAGACTGCAATATTACTCAACTTACTTTAGTAGTTGCTTATTTATTATACACGGTTATAAAAACACTTGGTAGTCAGGTTACCCATTGCAGTATCGCACCTTGCATGTAAGACACTGCTGCCTATCACTTATTAGCGTATTTTCTTTTTCGGACTGGCGTTTTTCGAGCTGAGTATTCCGTAATTTGTTCTAAAGCCATGAGATTTTCTAAGCATTTTCCATAGTGTTGACTATGGAAAATGCTTGGTGTATTAAATGGCCTTGGGTGTATTACATGTTGATTTAATACACCCAAAAAGATGAGACGGAATGGCAAATTTTCTAAAGCTGCTACCACGCGGCACCTAAGACATTTATAGGCTGATACTCCTAGTCTTAGGGAATTCAGAGAAGTTTAATTAATAAGCACCATTTCTTACCTGAGAAGCAGTCGTTTCTCTCTTAAATAAAATAAAAAAGAATTAAAAATTAATATAATATTTAAATAAAAGTATATCTAACTGGCCTTCTGGTGGTGGCGTAAGAAATCTCTCACCCCTTTCTTTCCACAGATGGCCTTAGAGTCTATTAAAGGAACTGTCATTAACCATTTCTAATGATGCAAAAAATGTACGTGGTAGAGTAGAGAAGCGGCTTTTGCTGCTGCTCTAATAGGCCGACTCGACCGGGGTAGTACCACGGCCTCGCAGAATACTAGCGTGAAATAAAAGCATTTTGTGATTTTCAGTTTTGTTCTGTGGCTCACTCCCCCTTCCCTCTCCCCTTTCCCCTTCCCCAAATATCCTTAAAGGCTAGCAACGCACTTGCAGCTCCTCTGGTATTGCAGATGTACGTGGGCGTGGGTAATTACTTATCATCAGGTGAGCCGCTTGCTCGTTTTACGCCTTTCCCATAGAAAGAAAACCGGAGTTGATGAATCACAGACTAATGAAGACCACAGTCTGTAAAGAGCAAGGTGTCTGGTTATGATCGCCAACTCATCCGCCAAGCAATCCTCATTATCATCATCGACCTTGTCACATATGTCACTGCTGAACAAAGGCCTCCCCAAAAGCCACCTTTATCTATCGACTTCCAGCAACACTGTGTAGGTCTCTATGTACGAGGCTGTCACTCAAGAACCTACGGTTCCCAGTTTTGCTAGCTATTGAGCCGACCTTTGCTCACTTCAGCTTCCTGATCCTTACACATATCAGATGTCGGTCATCGTAGTTCTGCTGTACATGTCGTCGTTACAGATTCTATTACGCAAAGAAACACTGAACATAGCACTTTCCGCAGCCCTCTGAGCAACTTTGAGCTAACTCAAAGGTAAGTCATCACAAACAACGCGTACTGATTGTGCACTTTGGTCTTGGTATTTGAGGTATACTAAATATCTGCTGAGCGTTTATGACCAAATCATTCCATTGAGTCTACGTCCAGCAGTGGACTATTCACAGGCTATCGCATAACGAAAAAAGAAACCTAAGAGTTATTGTTCCTGCAATATCTTATATCGTTTGCAGGAGTCTGTAAACATGTAATGCATCGAGTACATGATAAGATAAAAGAAATTATATGTTTAAAGTAAGAGCCGCGGTTGAGTTGACGGAAGGACTCAAAAGAATAACACCGTGAATATTAGTATAATACTGCTGTGTTTTGTATGTGGGGTGATTGAATCACTGGTAACGAGGCATTCCATCCTATTCATCAGGGGTGTGACTACGCATCAGCATTTTAATTCTTAATCGAGGAAAGATGCAGGTGAGTGCCAGGTGAACTGTTTGCTTATTTATTGTACTTATTTTAATAAAAAATAAAAAGTGAAGGCCGTCACGGACCTATGGTTTTAATCAAACACAATACTTCCAGACCTGAAAACTAATTTGTATATTGGACATGTTGGTAGAATGTGCCCCTCTTTAGGATTTCTCTTGTATTATGGATGCTAACAGATAAATAGCACATGCCTAGATCTGAAAGAAATATACATGTCAAGTAAATACAGCACAGGATTTGAATCCACTACTCTGCTGCTGAAGCTTTGAAATCGAGCCGAAACTAGGTGTCGGTAGTGTTTAATCTAAAATAAATCGAAATATTATGAAGAACGTTGAACTATTTGTAGACACAGTTACCTCGCTGAACAATAGAAAACAAATTATACGAATTCGATTTAACTGCATAAAGTAGATAAAAATGTATAAAGTACTTACTGTTTCTGCATTCTGCATCAAATACATTTTCCATTTTTAACTCTTTCCCTTTTAGTAATATAAAAATTAACACAGTAGACTTACCACATGTTTGGCGGTGAAGGAAAGCATCATGAGGAAACCTGCATGTCTGAGTAAAATCTACATGTTAATGCGATAACATGTGATATCACCCAAACCGTACTGCAGCAACGTGGCGGGCCCTTCCCTGCTCTATATGTATTCGATGAAGTTATTGCTGTTAGCCGTTTTGGCTTTTACAGCTTCATAGGTTAGCACCTGCGTCCTTAAGGCCGCAGGCGTTATGCTTTAAGTACAGTACATCTACTGATTACCTCTTTACAGTAAGCTATCTGTGGACCGTCAAGGGAGGTTCGGCCCTGGTATCGGACGGTCGACGTGTTTCGATAAATTTGGGCGATAAGAACCGCCGTGTTTCCCTGCTCTAAAAACCCTCTCAAGTATTGAGAGAAATAAATAGCAGATTTTGTATAGGCTGGTAATCCTATGGCGGTTAGTGGCATAATTGTATCTCACGGGCATTGGGAAATAAAACTGCAATATTATGTATGTATTATTATATAGTATGTTCGTAACATAAAGATTCCAAAGAAAAGTAGTCGAAAATCGAATCCACTGCGACAACTTTCGAATATATAATAACACGGGCACACGCACTTATATTTATATACCATATCGGATGTAACGCTTATGCGATAAAGAGAGAAAGGATCAGATGCAGTGTCAGAGACAGGACGAAAACAACATAACAAGACCCGAAAACGAATAGTATGTAAAAATATTGTAAAGTAAGTAAAGTAATAGCCTGTAAGTGCCCACTGCTGGGCAAAGGCCTCCTTCTCAAATAATAGTATCAGAGAGGGTTTAGGAGCCGGGAAGGGCCCGCCACGCTGCTCCAGTGCGAGTTGGCGAGCTTCACATATCCTCGAAATAATAGTTTTATGATTTCTCAGACATGCAGGTTTCCTCGCGATGTTTTCCTTCACCGTTGAGCACGTGGTAAAACAGCATTTAAAATTGTTAATAACAATTTTAGTGGTGCCGACACCGGGGTTCGAACCCAGGTCACTCGCGCTCTATGACACTAAAGTGAGCGCCCTGACCACTAGGCTACCACGGCTCCAAAAATATTGACTTCTATATTATTATATCATTATAACTATTTATATTGTACTATGAAAACATTACCAACTTACCTCAAAAACAGGTTCTGCCTTACTGTTCTGTAATGTTTACTTCATTATGATTTGATATGCTTAATAAGCTTAATTAGCGGACAGACCGCGAAAGCTTAGTAACAGGGCTCAGTATGGAACTTTAAATAAAGAAATAACGAGACAATTAGTAACTTACAGCAGTCGTTGTGGGTTCCTAATTGTGAAAAATATCACACATTTTAATCATATTTTAATAAAATAATAAATATTAAATTTTATCAATTCATCAGTTCAACATTCAGATCACTATTCTACTTGGACTAATATTTTTCACACATCTTAACATAGGCCTCTCCAAGAAATATTATCAAAAAGCATATATTTCTTGGCAGATTTGCCCATACTCACAACGCAGTGCTCCAACTTGCCCACTCATTCTTGACAAAAATACATCGTCAAGACCTGCATGATAGGTTTTCTCCCTATCGCCACTCTACCTCTATTTCAGCCTATCACAAGTCCAGTGCTGAACATAGGTATATAGCCAGGCCATAGCGCAGGTCGTCACTCCATCTTTTGGGGGGTCGTCCCACACTGCGTTTGCCTGTAGGTGGTTGCCAATCGAGAACCTTTCTTCCCCAACGGTTGTCAGTTCTGCGAGCTGATACTCTACCATAATATGATAGTATTTTAAATATATTTTCACCGTGTCGCTTTCTACGACATCCCTGATAAAATAGGGTTGGTGCACCGCCTATTTAATCAGCCCTTTTAGTCTGAGCTGCAAATTATACTTTATTACAAAGTTATTTTAATTTAAAAATAGAGTACTCACAACATCCTAAAAAAGGAAAAAAAAACCATGGTTAATACAACAATTTAACGTAAAAAAAACTTCAATGCGCTCTCGCCTCGCACCAAGAAGCTGCGTTCTATAGTCTGTGAATTGTGAGTTCAGTATATTCGAATGGATTTTACGCCATCCGCCTGTCGCAAGCACCTGAGATTTGCGTTTGGGAGAAAAAGACAGTTTTTTTGGTGGCAAACGAGCATGCGGATTACCTGATGGTAAGTGATCACCTACGCCCACGAGCATCCGCAACACCAGAGGAGTTCCAGGTGCGCTGCTGGTCTTTTAAAAAAAACTGTTCGGAAATATATCTAGCGAAAGCTGATTCCATAAATTCGAGTCCGAGGCAAAAAATTCCGAGAGAAATACTGTGGTGGAATCCAACCATCTAGATGGTGTTGGCAAGCTTTGGCCTAGAGAATCAAACCGATAAGAGAGAACTTGGTCGTTGACGATTCGAGCTGCTCTTGAGTTGCCAATGGAATGCTCTGCTGAACAGTATTCCTTGCAGGGTCGAACTTGCGCCTTTAAAATTTACTGTCGGTGAACCGACATGAAACACTGTCCCGCTACTCTGAGCATATTAAGCTTTTTAGATACCAATTTGGCCTTCCCCTCGAGGTGACCACGGAACTGAAAGTCACACGACATATCGATGCCAAAGATTCCGATATTGGCTGAGGCGATAAGGAGGATGTTATAGGAAAGAAGAGAAACGAGAAAGGTATTTTTTTTAGGGTTGAGATGGACTAAATTAAGTTGGCACAATCCAAAACTTTATTACAAATCTATTTCAATTTAAAAATAGGATACTCACATCATCCTGAAAAAGGGAAAAAAACTATGATTAATACAACTTTTAACGTAAAGTAGACCACGATGTTTTCTTTGTGACAATTATTTCTCTGCTTCTACAGTCGGTGGAAATCCACAGTTGGTCATAGGTCTATGGAAGAGCTAAACAAATTGGCGTAACATCCATGGAAGTTTTCTCCATGCCACGCCAGGCAGTCGAGTTGATGAGCGTGGTGCCCGTATCCTCGCACTAGAACTGCTGCGTCCCATAGTTCGTGACATTTGGGTTCAGTATATTCGAGTGGATTTTACGCCTTCAGTATGTCGCCGAGGACAAAGGGGAAAAGCCAAGGAGGGCTTCGCCGTTTCCAGATGGTAATGAACGGTGCTAAGGTTAGAGTGGAGTCTTCTGATATTGCATAAATCCACGGCGGGTGCAACAGGAGGTCTCGTAGTTTCCCAGAATACGTGAGGTAGACTGAGCATCCACGATTATATAGCGTAGGAAAGCCTTTACGTGGACGCTCAATGCGGTGATTTTGTACTGTCGTCACTGACCAAAAGGGTATTAGTACTGGATACTCTCCTGGGGGAGGTCGAAATTTAATTCCGCTACCATATTTGGGATTGGGAGAGTGGACCTCCGTTTACTTCACTCACTGAACGAAACGCAATCTGCGATGCTACGACAGTCGAGCTGGCCTATTCGAGCTCCAGTAAAACCTTCCCCTTGGCCCTACCACATAAAATTTTCCCCCCTAAAATCCCATTTGTTCACTTAAAGCAAAAATTCAACTTACCGGCTGAAACAAAAGAGAGCTCGAATTAAATATGATTTTAAAAATATGTGAAAGTATTTATGAATTCTCAACCCGCTTTAATACTTACTATTGGAACCGAAGATGCTAGTGCAAAAATGCAAAATATGCAGACGTAACTTGTTTTTGTTGACATTCTGTAAATAACATTTATCCCGCGTTCAAAACATGACAATCGATTTAGGCTAAGAAGTAATGAAATCATGCGTAAATTAGTATAGTAACAAATATAAAATATAACATTTTCTCTAAATATTACTGATCACAAGATTAGGCACCATCAGATGCAGAAAATCCACACAAATTCTCCGTACCCAAATACTTGATGGTGATAAAGAACAACCCCAGGCTATTGAGTATTGTAAAAACTTCCAAATAAATGCATCTATTGATTCGATTTCGTAGAAAAGCCAGCTTTTTGTAGTGGATTTAAACATACAGTTAAAAAGAAGAAGAAAAGAAGAATCACACATTGACCTACAGAAGACCGCATAAATGACACAACCCAAACTCAACGAGAAAACTCATAAGTGTATTTTTATTACTTTTGTCCTCGTAGCATTTGTAACACATCATTGATACATTTTTTATATAGTCATGTCAATTATAGATTAGGGGTGAGGCCAATTCCGATAAGTTGTGAACTCAGTAACTACTCAAAAGAATTGTTTTTCTATATCCTGTGTTCAAATTCTGAGTGACGCTAATGTTGATGCTCGTTGCAAATTATAACACTTCGTCGGCTTTGATGTAACTGGCTAATTTTAACTGCCCCTCCCTCGATCGTAATGCTTACTCGTAGGTGTTTCACGATAAAATGATGACGTTGGCAAATCTCTGATTATAAAACCAGAACGTCACCCAAAAACTTGTGATATCCGTAGTTTACTTTAAAATTTCTCTGTTCACTTGCTTACTCACACTATTATCAATAATCTAAAAGAAAAAAATTACGAAATATTTTTATCGAGACATTTGTTTTTCAATATTTATTTATGGCTTTCAATTTCGTTGTACGGTGGTATATGTACGAGTAGGCAGTTAAAGTACCTGAAAACTATTACTTTTTTTTTCATGACTGGGATTCTTCAAAGAATACTTTTTTAAAATATTTAAAATAATGTTTTTTCGCAATGTTACGCCTGATTCCATTTACAGTTTTTTTTTCTTTGACAGCCTGTATAAGTTCAAAGCTGGTCAAAGGCCTTTCCAGTAAAGCGCCTGCATAAGCTGACATGCATGGAAGATTTGCCTTTACAACACTAGGCGAGCACAAGTAGTGCTACGCCCTATCAGTTATCTTTGAGATTTTGGTTCGGCAAAATCACTCATAATTTTTCCATAAAAGCAACAAGAAGTTTCAAACTCTTTGTCATCACTTCTTAGTTACATTCAGAACCGAAAATCAGTCGTTTGTTATTGTGGTACCTACAGAAATATTATAACCTAACATCCACCAAGTCGTATATGCCTGCACCTCTTATATTTATTTATATATTTATTTATATTATACGCAATAAACGACATTTTTCTCCAAATACCAACATCACCAGCACGTGGTGTATCCTGCTAGCTATCGAACGAGACTCTGGCTACAGAATGATGGCATATCCATCCGAAGTTGTGTTGGGGAGCAGTATCACTAACGTGAGAGTACCGGCACGTGTAACGTAACGAATAACGTGAGAGTGCGCACATCACCCCCCGTGGGTTGAGTATGAGCAAGAAAGTTTGTGTCGATTTCGAATTTAACTATTTTAATAGAATATTTTTTACTAAAAACTTGCCGTTAACGTTTTACATATGTATGTGCTAATTACATGCTAATATTAACATCTTGGTGAGTGACGTTATTTGTAGTCACATGAAAAGCTACATAAAACAATAAGAGTTAACAAAAATTCTAGCGCTGAGTCCTGAAATAAGACTCATCAATGCGGTTGTTTTGGCCCTGTGGTCCTGTAAGCGACTAGTGCCGTCAAAGGGTTTTCCTCCTAAAGAAAATGGTCCATCTTGCCGCGAGGAAGGAGCAAAGCTGAGGAAAGATAATAAATGGGTTATCTCGACTGTAGGACTAATTTCTCATGGAAAATATCGGCGGAGTATAATCATAACGCTGCTGTTTCGATTGGTGAGGGAAGAGAACTGTCAACCGAAATATTGTCAACCATAGAATGCAAGCTCGTTTTTATTGTAGCCATCTATGGGCCACAAGTGGAAAATCTGTCCTTTTGTAACACTGCCAAAAGCGGATTAACTATGTGATCCGGACGTCTAACGGCAACAAAACAGCGCATGGCTGTAATCCCTTACGGGGTAGTCAGAGGTGCCATTAGAACCATGTGTCAATGTATTATTCATTATCACCTCGAAGTATTATTTATTAATACTCGTCGACTGCGACGTGCGTCGTGAAAAAACTTCACAGTACCCAAATGGTGTCACCGCAACTTCTCTATTAATGCAAAGGTGACCGCTAGGATTAACGACTGGCGTGCCTCAAGATGGACTGACGATCTGCGAAGTATTGCTGGAAGTCGATGGATGCAGGTGGCTCAGGACTGAGCTTTGTGGCAATCTTTGGGAGAGGCCTATGTTCAGCAGGGGACTTGTGATAGGCTGAAATGATGATGATGATGTGCCTCAACACATTCGGATTTCGAATCTGCTTGTGTTCTGGGTCTCTTATTGAAATTACCAGACACGTTGCCACTTAAACACCCAAAACCGATCTAGTAATTTTATTTTTTACACACCTTTCTATAAACCATGACACGATGCCACCACACTATACGCGATGCGAAGTTTTCTTTTAAATTCTAGTGACCATTAATGGCAAAGATGAGAAACCTTGAGTTCAGATTTTTACAGGCCCCACTGAAATTATATTGTTAACCCGCATTCATCATGAGTGAAGCCGCGGGGAAAAGCTGGTTATAAATAAAGTACGCCGAACTCATAGATGCTACGCGGACGAAATCGCAGGCAAAATCTGGTTAAAAGGGCTACAGCCCTAGTGTTGTTCAATTTTTATTTAACATGAATTTCATGAAATTTGTAAATCTTAGGAAAATAAAAGAATATAATTACATTTTTATATATTTTATATAATATAAATTCTGTACAAAAACGTAAAACAACATTAGTTATTCATTTTGCTTCTTCAGATTTTTCTTGGTAAGATATTACACCTTTTTCAATGAGGTCTGGAATTTCAACAGCAAGCCAAGGGCCCAACTGAAACAAAAATTAAATTATATATTAAGAAAAAACAGGTGTTTGGTTGAATATACCGTCTTTCTTCTTCTCCAGCTTCTCGTCAGCGTCACTATCTACACGTGGTGTAAATACCATCTGATTTTGTAAACTGTGGAATTTGGCGAACCCAAATTCCACATACTAGTGATGGAGCAACATCACTAATGCCATAGTATTTCAAGAAATGCATACAGGCTTTTGCTAAATAAACTAAAATTAAACAATAAAATTAAAAATAAACTAAAATTAAGACAAAATATGCAACGCAAAAAGTATTATTTCCAGGACATGTGAAGTCTGCCATAAAGCAGCAGGGCATGTGAGTTATGCATATGCCATGCAGTGGAACATTTTTTAAATTCTTAGCCAAAAGCACAGACGGGATTTACAAACAGCAGGCAAATACACAGAACTTTGAAATCACAAACTGATAGAGGTTGTAAATTACAACTAATTTATGCAAAATTACCTTCAAAGAAAACATTTTAAAATATTAATAGTACTTACTCCAAGCGCCATGGCGTGTGCTATCCCAAACTTCGGAACATTCCTGGCCCAAAGGGGCTTGAAATGATCAGTAAGGCAGATTTTGCCACCTCTGTACATTTTAGCTGTCTTTCCATCAAGACCAGGAAGTGCTATCTCTGGTGCAGTTGTTGGGTATGTTACAGGAATCTATAAATTAAATACAAAATTTAAGAAAAAACATCAATTATATTAAAAACAAGACATGTTTGTAATCAGTGAGAAGGTCCTAAACTTATTTTTAAAAAGTTTTAACTGTTGTTACTAAAATTTCTACATGTTGTCATATAGATTGAAAAAATATGATATTATTCAGAAATCCCTGCACAAATAAAGATATTAAGTAGAGTTCACAACAAATGCATTTGAATAAATTCTTGGACACACTAGTTTCCTCACAATGTTTTCCTTCACCATTGCCGGGTACTTGTTTCTAAAATGCAAAATAATATCAAATATCTTTTATTATACTTACATCAAATTCCAAATCAAACTCATACTTTAACAAGCTATGGACGTACCAACACTTTCCAAACCATCTTGTTCCACTTTTATCTGACTCCAATCTGAACCAATCATTGTCTGCTGCCTTATTGTTCTGTACATACTAAAAAACAAAGGAGAGTTTACAAAAGAAGCCTTCTCTAAATTTTTGGGCAAAGGCCAAACCCTTTAGTCTGGGGTTGGGCTGGGTCCAACATACTGCTTCAATTGGAATTGGTAGACTTGTCAAATAATTTTCTATTACAAGTTCAAAGTCAAAAGTCTCAAGTTTGCTTATATGATATCAGAATAGCATGCATCAGCATAATACAGGATAGGAAGTAACAAAGTCTGTGCTTGTTAAATTCTAGTAGACATAGGAAGATAAATCTGCAATTATTGTAAAGCAGGAACTAACTAGCATACAAATAACTTTTGCCAGGCTCTTTAAATACAATGACCAAGAGTCTACTCAGAGTCTAATCAATGTATAGTCCTAGATCTTTCGCAGATTTATTAAAAAGTACCAACCACAATGCCATAATGTTCAAGAAATGCATACAGGCTTTTGCTAAATCTTCAAAACATGGCATAGTACACTATGTTGGGGTTCTTATGGAGAAAGTCTGTAATCAGCAGTACAGTTACACAGGCTGATTTAGAAGATACACTACAGACCAAAAAACATTTATAGAAGCAATTTTGTTGTATAACTTTATAAGTTTAGTTACTAAATTGGATATTAATATGACTTCAAACTTATTTTTAAAAAGTTTTAACTGTTGTTACTAAAATTTCTACATGTTGTCATATAGATTGAAAAAATATGATATTATTCAGAAATCCCTGCACAAATAAAGATATTAAGTAGAGTTCACAACAAATGCATTTGAATAAATTCTTGGACACACTAGTTTCCTCACAATAGTTTTCATAAAAAAAAAATTCTTGCTAACTCCATGCCATAAAAAATTGAGGTACCAGTATGGTATCTACTTAACCACAGATGGCACTGAGCTACATTGTTAATGTGGTTGTAATAGCAGGCTAAATGAGCTCTTGATTGATTTGCCCGGGCAAAAAGTAAAGTAACAGGCTGTAAGTGCCCACAGCTGGGCAGAGGCCTCCTCAAAATACTAGTATCAGAGAGGGTTTAGTAGCCAGGAAGGGCCCTCCACACTGCACCAGTGGGGGTTGGCGGGCTTCACATATCCACAAAATAATATTTTTATTATTTCTCTGACATGCAGGTTTCCTCACAATGTTTTCCTTCACCATTGCCCGGGTACTTGTTTCTAAAATGCAAAATAATATCAAATATCTTTTATTATACTTACATCAAATTCCAAATCAAACTCATACTTTAACAAGCTATGGACGTACCAACACTTTCCAAACCATCTTGTTCCACTTTTATCTGACTCCAATCTGAACCAATCATTGTCTGCTGCCTTATTGTTCTGTACATACTAAAAAACAAAGGAGAGTTTACAAAAGAAGCCTTCTCTAAATTTTTGGGCAAAGGCCAAACCCTTTAGTCTGGGGTTGGGCTGGGTCCAACATACTGCTTCAATTGGAATTGGTAGACTTGTCAAATAATTTTCTATTACAAGTTCAAAGTCAAAAGTCTCAAGTTTGCTTATATGATATCAGAATAGCAAGCATCAGCATAATACAGGATAGGAAGTAACAAAGTCTGTGCTTGTTAAATTCTAGTAGACATAGGAAGATAAATCTGCAATTATTGTAAAGCAGGAACTAACTAACGCCACAAATAACTTTTTGCCAGGCTCTTTAAATACAATGACCAAGAGTCTACTCAGAGTCTAATCAATGTATAGTCCTAGATCTTTTGCAGATTTATTAAAAAAGTACCAACCACAATGCCATAAATGGGTAAAACAGGTAACATCAATAAAACATCAATTTTAGAAATCAGATTACTTTTTCCAAATAATATAGTGAGATTTGTTGGGATTCAACCTAAGCCCGAAAAACCTAATTCCAATTGTGAATTGAAGCAAGGACTGTAATTGTGCTGTTAGTGGCATTACCTGAATTATCAAGAGAGCTTTGGAGTTATTTATATTTTTGATGCAAGCTAAAGTATTATATTATTTTGCTCTATTGCTTCTTTGATAATCACTAATCTAGTTAAGATCTTATTCTGAGATAAATTTTATAATTTTAGATAATTTTTTTTATAAAGTTTATTACTTCATTCATTACCTTAATTAGTGCTTGATATTCTTCCTTTAACCTGTTAACCCATAACTCTTTGTCTCTCGGGCCTGCCTTTGTCTGCAATAATGGTATACTGCTAAGAGTTTTCTTGGTGCTCTCGTCTACCATTCTTTACAGGTATTTATAGACTTAAAGGAACATTGGTATCATAATTATCAAAAGTCAAAACTAAATAGTTTCCAGACACGTTTGTATACGTTTACAAGTTACAACTTACAAGTTAGAATTATCAGGGTTGCCATTTATAAAATCTTGTTTTAGCTTTATAATTAGCTAAAAAGATGGCAAGCTTGATACAACCAAAAACATTATTTATTTAATATATTTAATTAATTTTTAATGTTATTAATTAATTTCATTAGAATATGTTGAATAGTATTAATAAACAGTACACTAGTGAACCTGGGTGGTTCTCACCGCCCAGAAAGGTCGATAAAATTTATAGTCCTAGTCTAGGTCCGAAACCCGAGATCGAAAACCCAACACAAAGGTAAATAACGATGAATTAAAAGTAATGGTGGAAGCCGATTCTTATCAAACAAGCAAAGAATTAGCGTCATGGTTTGACGTTAGTTTACCCACAATATTGACTATATCTGCTAGCAAGTTTGAATATCTATTATATATAATTCTCCTGTCACGTTGTTGCACTATGAACTCCGAAACTATCTACCAGATTTTTACATTTTTTTAATGTGTGTTTTGCTGGCGTGCCCAAGATAGGATAGTTTTATCACGTATTTTTTATTAATTAATTGCAAAATCAACTATTTTTATGTTCCATATAATACAATTCATAAATTGCCTTTTTTCTGCGTCCAATAGATGGCGCCGTGTGTCGAATATATACACTATGTCACCGTACGATCTCATGTTATTGTTTAATATTTACTGCGTTCCATTTTGTGAATATTGTGCAAACTGGTATTGTGTGAATTCAATTTTCATTCATTTCCTTAACAATTCTAATTCTAATATCTATTAATTGAACGAAATACAATAAAGCCGCAGCAACGCTCTGCCAGTATTTATATATATTCATATGAATAGCATAGTAAACTCTTGACATATTGCAGGACTTGAAGTCTTGCATTCAAAATTTTGCAAGGAAGACAATGCCTAATAACAAGTAAATGCACAACATGGTAGAGCCAAGCTCGAATGGGCAAGCTCGACCGGTGTATTAACACGACCTCGCAGAATACCGGCGTGAAGTAGAGGCATCTTGTGCTTCTGTGTTTCGTTCGGTGAGTGTGTAGCCGGAAGCCCATTCCACCTCCCCAACACCCTCCCCGTCATCCCTCCAATCTCCCAAATATCCTTATAGGCCAGCAACACACCTGCAGCATCTCTAGTAATTACTTACCATCAGAGGCTTGCTCATTTTCTTCCCTAATCATTAAAAAAAAATATGAATGAATTAATACCTTAATTGCTTCTTATTTGTTTGTTCTGTCTAACGAACTGGTGTACTAAACATTTCATTTTTAGCCGTTCAAGAGCTAATTAGAAAATTAATTAATAAACAATTTTGTAACTTATATACTCCAAAAAAATGTGTACAATTGGATATTCCTAGCAACACTATAGTCGTGAAAATAGGAACAAAATTAGATGTCATTTTGACATTCAAGTTCTGTGTTGTTAATGTTTTGTTACGCTTAGACAGGCGAAGGTCTTCAGAACTCTACGGTCTAGTAATATTTTCGATTTCTTGAAAGCTTTATAGAATGACTTTAGCTCCTTTTTTATTTAATATTTATTAGACATACAGATTAAAAACAAAAAATGCAATCTCCGATTTTTAGGTTTTGATAACTTAATTCAAGACCGACAGGTCATTTTAGTTCTATTTCATTAATCCAATAAATTTCAGTAAGAGCTGATTATGTAATAAATATGATTACATTATCAGATTATGTATATACACATGATAGTGAAATGGTTTTTTTTTTGGCTCAAGACCTTTTAGCCAATGCCTCACTACAAAAATAATAAAGTAAATTTGACAAACAAGCTGGTTTTGACATTTGCCCTGTACTATTGACTTGATTGTTAACAACACTTAAACTGGGATTAAATTACATTTTTATATATACAAACTTATAACGAACACGGTAAATATTTTTTTTCAATATATTCTGTATTAAACTATTCACGCTTCTCTATCAATAATCTTTTGTACATAAAGAGTTCTACTTAGAATAATTTTTTCAGGAGGCACCAGACCCTGACTTTTTATAATTTTCTTAAAAAGGTGCGTAAGGGAAATGCCCGATAACAACCTAAGAAATATCTTATTTACTGTACCAAAACCAAAATATTTTTTCGAACTTAGGATGGTTGAAAAACACAGTGTTCCTATATATTTATGACAATTACCTATATAATACAACATAATAAATAATTATACCAATAATAACATTAAAATAATACCATAATACTTGTACTATTGAGTACTATATATATTTTTGTTTTTAGATTAATTTGGGTCATAATGGGGAGTTTAATAAAATTAGTAATCTCTAATATCTTAATAAAGTTTTCAGTCTAAAACATAGTTGTAGATTTTTTATTATTAATTTCCAATATATTTATTTTTTTATTAATTACTATCCACCTTATATGTACTCATTGAGTTGAGATTTTTATCATAAGCCTAATAATAGAAAAAAAATATTAAAATTTACTTTAGAAAATATATTAATAGAGAAATTGATGCCAAATATCTATACTGCCATTCTTCCTAGTTTGTTATGCTCAGTGTGCAGTATTACACATAATTTTAAGAGAGAGGTGGCTGTTTGGTCAAACATTTAAATTCATATAATAAAGGATAACCATCAATATTAATAATAGGATTGTAATGGTGAATTTAGGTTTTCCTTTAAATGCTAACCTTTCTGCACATGTGCACAACACCCAAATTAATGGCAGAAAATCCATACAGTTTTCTAACTTTAAATTAAATAAATTGGTTATTAATCATCTGCTAGGCAGAGTAGAAACAAGATTTGGGCTACAGGTGGCCCTTTTTAGGAAAGGCCTGTCCTGGATTTGATATCTTATTTATTATTAAAATATGTCTTTTATTATAATTGGGCTTTAATTTTATGAAATAAACAATCAAACTTTGTCATATTTGCATTTCTACATTCTTGTTGTATCTCCTTCACATTGTGTCCAATGATTGCTACAATCATAATAATGATAATGTTGATCCCACCATTTATGATAAAACAAATTAACAGCACTTTACTCGCATCTAAAATTTGACTTTTATAGTTTATTTCATAGAGTACTAAGATAATGATACAAAGTATTGCTGTATAGAATAGAGTTGAATTTAAAAATACCTGTTGTGTATTACTTTCGTCCTTTGTTCAACAGAATTCCAAATAAACTAATATTTTTTATGATAAATAATTAGTTTTCAATGCTACAAAAATCAAGGTGCTATAAAAATAATTGCCTTCTATTTGCTTATTTTTACTGAATCTGCACCTCTCTTTATTCCCATGGGCATGGTTAGACAAGTAAGAGAAAAGTTGAAAACCTCATAACCTATCACTATCTCCTTAAGTATGGAGCATATAAATAAACTTGAGCGCCTTCAAAATCTGTGTATACGGTTCATATTTGGCCTTCGTAAATATGACCATGTTTCTGAATTTCGAAATAAGCTCGAGTGGCTCCCAATTCGTTTTCGCAGGAATACTCATCTTTTATCACTTTTGTTTTCTGTTCTATTCAATCCGACCACTCCCTTTTATCTAAAAGAGCGGTTTGAGTATCTCTGTGATTTTCACCCTGATCGTTCTCTTCGCTCTGATGACAATTTAATACTCAGAAATCCTTCTCACAGCACTTCTTTTACTCTAAATCCTTTTCCGTTGAAACTGTTCGGCTTTGGAACTCTCTTCCAGTTCATATTAAGCGAGCACAATCATTACCTGTTTTCAAGCGCCAGTTAAAAAAATACTTTATACCTCCTTAATCTTTGTTTCCTTTTCCTTAATGTCGTTGACTTGTATCTCTGTAATAGTATGTACGTGTATATGTATTTCATATATTCATATTATGTATATTTTTTGTATTTATTTTATTGCAAATCATGTGTATGTATTATATGTTCACGTCACTTTATATTAAGTGTACTCCTGAACCCCATACTTATCATATTTCCTTTTTCTTTCTGGGTTGCCTGGAAGAAATCGCTTCTTAGCGATAAGGCCGCCTATTGTACTTTTTGTTTTTTGTTTCCTTATAATCTTTGTATGTTAAATCCGTGTGTGTACAATTAAAGTATATTTCTTTCATTCATTCATTATCTCCCAGATACCATCCTATCTGGATTGCAGATGCCTTTTTGGTTAAGCTCAAGTCATGCCAACTGGAAATACGCATCTACTATTTATTTAAAATTGGTGTTGGCAACTGAATAATAGTAATGACAATATTAAATATAAAGAATTTTTTTTTTATTTATGTGTTATGTAACTATCAAGCATCAATTTTGCTTTTTTTTAACAGATAACACAAAATGGGCTCTGAGCAGTCCATGCCCCCAAAGAAACAACCTCAGAGAGCTCCACCAGTTCGTCGTGGTCACACTATAGCTGGTTCAAATTTTCCAGGTACAATACATATTTTTTCATTCTAGTAACATCATGCAGTGTAGACATATAGGTTATTAGTATTACCATCTCACTATTTATGATTCACATCTGATGTAATATTGATATAAGAAAATCAAATACAGAGTCTGTTCAAAGACGCAGTCACACCATATTTGGCAAAATGACTTGTGACTCGATGCATGCATGTAAAAATTTAAAAGAAACAGGATGTATTCCTGCTAGGACTGTGTTATCTGAAAAAAAATTATTTATATTTAGAATTTATACTTCTTTGCCTACACATTTATAACAGTTATGATAAGCATGAAAAAACCTTGTGTGCATTAATAAGTCTCAAGTATTAGAAATATCTTATTATTACTCAGTGATTTAATGACAATGAAGGTTGATCTGCGAATTCAAGAGGTTTTGAAAGGTAAAAGTGGTATTTAAAGAAGTTCTTTTTCTTAGACTCATACAGAAGCAATGATGCCACAACCAGCGGGAACAACTCGCCTGGTGCAAGTATTTGTTCCGATTCCGAGTTACCATACATATCGTATACAGTTGGCCGGCCGATTGGAGGTACCTTTGTCTTCTTCTTTTTTTTATAGCGATCCTATATAGATAACTTGAACAGATGTGTGGTGGTAACGTAAGAATATCTGCCAATCCCTTTCCCTCCAATGGGTTGTCATAAGAGTCGACTATGGGGAATTATTGAAAATCACATTGTCTGGGACAAACAGCCTAATTAGGTTAACCATTTCAAAGATCAGACTGAAAATTCACACACTGATGGCAACCAGAAGCTTCCAAGGTGCGCGATGTTGGGTAAAAAGGTTGCCAACTAGCCAGCCAAGCGTGGCAATTATGGCAAATACTGCAAGTAGACTTGACGACTTTCAACCTCCTGTATAATCTATTTTCCGAAAAAAATATATACCTTTCGCCAGATTGTACAGAAGACCGAAAAGTGCAATTTTGTGAGCCTTCGATTCAGTCGAAATTTGAGCGTTGCTACAGTGTCTTAAGCTGTGCCAGATAGAATTCCGGTATATCGAAGTGTTGACGTGTTTGTGCAATGTCTATCCGATTATAAAACCAGAGTATGAAGCCAATATAATTGCAGAAAGGTATAAGCCAGGGTGATGTGATATCCCCGAAACTCTTCACTGCTACTTTGGAAGATTTTTTCAAACTGCTGAGGTGGAAAGGATATCATGAAAATCAATAGCGAATATGTCACTTTCCTTTGATTTGCCGACGACATAGCCCTTAAGGCAGAATCAGTCGAACCGTTAAAGTAGTTTGGTCTTAAGATTAAGCGCATAACACGAATATCATGTATAACGTCCATATCACACCAATGCCGGTTGTTGTTGGGAAAACGCTCGAAGTTGTTGTGAGTACTTTTATCTGGGACTAATTTTTCGACTATGTCAGCCCAACTTCGACCCATAATCAATCGACGAATCTAACTGGGTCTGGTCGGACTGCCTTGGGTTTGAGAAACTGCGTCACATCTTCTCGTCAAGTATACCTCAAGATCAAAGTGTACAACTAGTGCATGTTGCTAGTGACATATAGAACCGAAATGTGCTCTTTCACTGCAGGCCGAGGAAGCTCGAAATTTGCTCAGCGGCCTATGGAAAGAGCTATATTCGATGTTTCTCTGCACAATAGAATCTACAACGACGATATCCGCAGCAGAACAAGGATAACTGACAACCGTAATTATCAGCAAGCAGATGTGGTAATGGGTCAGCTTCATAGCTCGCGGAACTGACAATCGTTGGGGAAGAAGGGTTCCTGTTTGGTACAATAATTTGCCCTCTCGATTACGTTAGGTATTGCCCACGTATATAAAAAATAGAGTTGACTAGTAGAGAATGCCACAAGGTAGTAAATACGCCCTTAGCAAAGACGCCTACCCTATCCCCACAGTCTACCAACTCATGTCTGATTTGGGATAACCCCCTTTTCCCTCGCCACGACTAGGTGGGACCCGGTAGATGATTACTAACTACTACTAGTATTATTCCTCTAGATTCACCAAAAGCATCATCGAAGAACCAAAGAGTAACTGAGAACAAAAAGTCACTTCTCCAACGACGACAAATGAGCCTTCAGGCGAGGAAGAACAAACGCGCTCGCGATATTGTCGTCGTTAAACCAGCCTCCGATACGCAGTTGGATGAAGACATACAAAGACTCCAGGTGAGTTTATTTATTATAACACCATCAGACACTAAAGTTGTGTATGTTATAATGATAATGCAATGCACAGCTTTTTATGTCTACAGTTTTGTCGCAGTTTTTGGTAATGAAACGAAATTACAAAATGGACGTTGTGGTCGACCATGTTAAAAAGTAACACGATATGATATTACAGGGGATTGATGTGATTACACGTAATTTTAGTGAAATTGTAATAATTATTATATTTGTATTATTTGGTAGCCTACCATAACATATATTATGTGTTAAATAAATTTTAACCGGCTATCTATAACGGTTCAAAATATACAGTTCTTCAAAGGTAGGACAGATAGACAGGTGTCACCTGGGCCGATACCACACTTATACCCATTTAAGCCGCCAATCGATAGCGTAACAACTGTTGGGTTCAAGTTTGAAAGGTACAGAAAGCCAGTGTAGTTATGGGTTGTGAGGCATTACATCTTAGTTTTCAGAGATCACAACGCATCTGTAACTTTCTTCGATTGTATATGTTTGCAGATATCTGATGTAGGCTTAGTAATACGGCTCTGTACGTAACCTAAAAACTAGCTTCATGCGTCTCTTACTCTATACACAATCTTCTTCAACTGCTAATACTGAACAGAGCATGCGTGAAGTGACGTTACTACTCGAAACTCGCCTTAACATAGATCTAGTGACATTTCGCTAAGCGGGACGTGTAGCACTTTCGGTTCTTTTATTTCACAGCGGAGTTAGAGTTCTTAGAACGTCGAAATGATTAGAGCGCAAACACCGAAAGAGACATTACATACATACTGGTCTTCACCTTCCCTCGTCTCGTTTATCATCTAGAAGGATGCTCGACGTGAAGGTGAGGTTTACACTTGAAAATGCCGATATGTTTCTCTTTTCACTCTACAGTTTTGGATCATATCAACTAAATAGTAATTATGTTTTTGATTTCCTTCCAGGAAATCCCCACGTTTTTGCCCATTATGAGGGGGACTCTTGGCATACCTGGTGCTCGTGATCCTGAAGTAATTGCAGGTAGGAGATTACAAAATTCCAAGTAATGTATAAAATATTTTTATACATGCGGAAGCCCAGAGAGTCCATGGTTGGAGCCGATTCTCGATGAATTCTAGCGCAAAGTGACATGTGTTTCGTATATCTCAATTAGTGAATATTTATTGTATATCCATCAGAATTTGCCGAACCGAACACTCATACTCGCGATGGGGAGCAGTATCACTAGCGCTGCTCAGCAACCGGCTTGCCCAACGAGTTGAATGTGGGTAAACCTGAGTGACGAATAATAGTGCTGCGTAACGTGGACTTTCTAAAAAACTCTGGCTCCACAGCACCATTTCCCACATAAGGCACTGATACTACACGCGAGATGTAGTTTTCTCATTCGAATATACCTATTTATATCAATGATCGCCAATCCGATGGCTAGCATGACGATTACGTCAATTGAAGCTCTACTGTTTCAGGATTGGACTACAGACCATGGGTACGTATGACGACGCGTTTGCAAGCGCACTTGTCCGCCTGCGCGCAGCCCCTGGCGGCCGATGAAATCAACTTAGCTGCTAAAGTGAAAGAGGTTCATTATTATTATAATCTATACATATATAAAAAGTTCATTGTGCAGGCTTATCTTCAAATCGACTGGACCGATTGTGATAGGACTTTTCCATGTTTTTATTTTTTACCCGGGCAACGCTACCGAATGCAACAGTTAGTAAAGCCCAGGAATTTATATGGCGTCCGATGGCGGACAGCGAATTAAACATCTCACAAAATGTCAGCAGCGTTTAAGAAGAGGTGTCTGGTAGTGCGATCACCAATCCGCACGCCAGGTGCTGCTATTGGGGAAAATGATCCTATAGAGAGAGGCCTTTCTCCAACTTTTTAAAGACTGGTGAAAAGGAAGAAGATACCGAATGGATGTTGCGTTACGACATTAAATTACACCTCATATTCTATAGGCCATTTCTAGATCATACATCAATCATTAAATAAATAAGGACAGTTGTTTAGTCACAGGATGTTTTTTTTTAATGTTTATTACTTCTGACTCAAGATATATTATAAGATATATAAACGCTAACATGAACTATTAGGCCGACCAGTTTGTCGTAGTCATAGACCTTATCGATCTTCCGTGTAGGTGTTCGTTGATCGCATTTCAAGAAAGCGACATGCCGACAAAGAAATCTAGCGATATCGCCGCTCGTGCCGATGTCAATAACCTATAGATCTATCAATTCTTTTGGATTTAGACTATTTAAGTTGTATGAAAAATGTTTTTTTTTTCTCAATCTAAAAGAATCTAAGGCGGCTAGGTTCATGCCCAACGTCACGCGTTAAGCTCGTATAAATAAGAGAAGGAGCTCACTTGTGGACGTTTGACTTTAAGGCTTTATCATCTTAATGTTGACAGGCGGATGTAGAGATCTCCCGTCTCTACTCGCAAGCCGTGGAGCGTCAGAGAGCAAACGCTCGACACGCAGAAAGGCTTTCCCGCGTTCGTGAAGTTGCTCACCAGCTGTCCAGGTGCAACTCCTTGCTTACTCAGGTGAGGTGTTCCCCAATAAGATTTTTTATAATTTTTTTTTAATTTTGTATTGAAATGCAACATTCAATACTGAACCGGTTGTTCTTTTGACGATAGAGTGACTCAATTTTCAGTGCACATTTCTGCTGAGTCGCGAGTCTTGGGTTCTCTTCCCAACTGAAGTCAATATTTTGTGAAACACAATTTTTTTCTTCCTTAAGGGAAGCAGATTGACGTTCATAACTCATTGTATATGTATGATAATCTATTTAATTATCTATACGATGCTTATTTTACCATATCATCAATGTTCAGGATCACTGATGAACAGTGACTGGTTTGAGTGTATCATATATTATTAATTTATAATTATAACTCCCTGACAGGTCAATGGGAAAAACTTCTTTAGCATTCAAGTGTTATTTGGTAAAAGGGACAGAAATAAACCTCAATTGGCTGTGCGTCAAAGACCATACACTTAATAATATGCGTGCACATGTATGCATTGTTATTTTTTCTAAGTTACACCTTATGGTTATGAATTTAACGTAATGTTTTGGTTACAGACTCTACAAGACATCGAAGAGCTGAATCTCTTGCTGCCTGAAGACAAGAGGCTCGAACCTTTCGTTTGGAACGAACAAAGTTGCTCATAATTAATTTATTGATGCATAGTTAGCAAATTATTATATTTGTAATTAAGAATATTTATAATGTGTTACTGTGGATAAACTTAATAAATATAGATATATCCTACTTTTGGAATGATCTCGCCCTTAAGATTTTGGTAAAATCTTTTTACAACACGGGTTACAAATCTCCATTGCAATGCTATGTTATTAATCCAATATTATGTTATTTCTATAATTTATTACAGTTATTAAAATTTAAAATGAATTTCTGTGAATCCGTGTATAAACGTTACAACTAATATTGAAATGTTTCATTTGGTTTTATAATTATAAGTAACTTTTACTGACATTTATATTACCATTTATGATATTTAAAACCAATTTTAGAAAAAACATTACTTGTATCGTGTTTATAATATTACATGACCACTTGCTTGATAAGTGTAATTGAAAAGTTAAATATATGTAATAATGAAATGTTATGAGATGTAATATACCTTACTTTTCTTCAAATATTAAACACAGCTGCACTCTGCTAGTATACGAACCAGTTACTGGCGACCGACTGATGGCGAAAAATCCATCCGAATTAGCCGAGTCCAAATCTCGGAGACTAGTGATGGGGAGCAGCATCTCTAGTGCGAGGGTACCGGCACCGATCCTTCTGCCACAGCGTGGTGAGAATGAGCAAAACCACCAAAGAATAACCGGCCAATGCACGGAGGGTTCCGTACAGCCACACAATGTATCTGTGTTATGTATTCACGGGAAAGAGATGACTTCGCGAGCCCGCACTTGGTTTTTTATTGTTTGATGTTTTACTTGTACAAGTTCGACGCTTGTATGTATTACCATTTTAAAGATAGAGAAAAAACTAAAAAAAACCCCCACATTTTTTTTTTTTTTTTTCTAGAATATTCGTATAATTAATTCTGTGTGTTATCCGCCGGCTACCACCTAGTACGGCTCAAAATGTACAGTCCTTTAAGTTAAGGACAGACTGCGTGGGTCTAAACAAGCAGTAATAGAACTGAAAAGATAAAAACATCTTTGTTATATAATAGATTTTCGTTACTACCTCTTTTAAATACAAAAATGTAAATAAGTTGCTCAGCGCATAGTTATAAACTTATTTATAAATATTAAAACATCTCTCTAATGACGTGTTATTATTTATTTATATGTAGTATGAGCCGACCATTCATGAAATATATGCCGGGTTACTGACGCTTTCATAGGCCATGTTCAGCATGGCCTATGAAAGCGAAATGCATTTGAATATGTCGGAACTCAAACCCCATAGATTACTGATGGGCAACAGCATTTTTAGTGCGAGGGAATCGGCATAGCCCTCACCAACAATAAACGAAAAATTTATGTAGTAAATTTTAGAATCATCTCGTAATTGGATGCTTGTAAGAAAACTATTTGATACATGTTTGATGATTCGTAATTTATTCGATTCGTATCCTACCTAGTATCCGGGTTGGAATATAAGGCGATGTCTATATTCATGCAACAATGTTAGACTATGTATTATTTAGTTTAATAGCAAGGCATATTCTGAAATTGTGAGGTTTCAATTTTATACCTTTATTAAATTTAACAACTGAAAGGAATAACAATATAAATTACATAATTATGATTTCGGCATCATCATTTCAGCCTGTCAAAAGTCCTCTGCTGGCTATGTCCAACCTCCCCCAAAGATTTCTACAAAGCAGAGTCCGGTGCATTCATCCATTTTGATTTACTTAACATATATTAAAAACTATTAAACAGTTGATATTTATTTTCATTATCAGCGATTACACCTGCATTCGATCCTATAGTGTCAAGGTAAGGTGAGCCGCATGATCGTTTGCCCCCTTCTTCTATCAAAAAAAATTAGCTTAGGCGATGTTTAGGTACATAAAAATACGAATTTCTTCAAGAATAAAGGAGTGCAACTTCTCTTACATCAGTAATATTAACTAGTTATTCTCTAATAGAGTTAGGTATGTCTGTACACTGCTGATACCTACTGTACAGTATGTCATTTAAAAAACTTATTTAGTAAAAATAATTTCTATACTAAAAATGGTAATTGTAGTAAAAATGGTAAATAAATTATGTCATTAAAGTCAATTTCAGAAATAGAAAGAATATACAAATGCGATTTTATAAAAATTCTGAAACTGGCTGTTAAGCGTGAATAAAACTCGTCGAGATTTCGTACATAAAATAAGCCTATTCCTTCCTTAAAGGCCGGCAGGACAACTGTAGAGCTTCTGGTGTTGCGAATGTTCGTGGGCGTCAGTGATCACTGAGCCGGAGCTCAGCTCAGAATAGGGCAGACCCGCATTTTATTTATCGCCAGTTGGTGTACTAATGTACACTAAGTTTTTATAAGTATTTTATTATTATACAACTAAATAAAAGGATAATTTTCTAAGTAGAATAAAACCAATGGTGATAATGTCGAAGGCAATATACTATCACGTTCGTAATTATAATTTAATATAAATAGTCTTCATAGTAATTTTATAATAAGTTTGCTTTAACTCAAACTTAATATAAAATCCCCAATAATTTGTTAGATTGTTAGACTAACCAACAATCAAATGAGTTTTGTACACTGATCTTTTATGAAATTTATTACTATTTTGGGAAATAAAAAAAAATAAACATATCTTTAGGTTTTGCAAAGTTAAGTGTTGTTTTGTTCTCTGCAAAACTTAAAGATTATGTTTTTCCCGCGCCAATCATGCTTTGTACACATACTTAATAACTCGAGGCCCAATATTATGTGTAACTAAAAATTAATAAAAACACCGTAACTATGTATAAACCGTAGCACTAGTTTTACTTTGACAATTTACCCGCTCAAACGAAATGTGCGAATTTGAATAAAGATAATCGACTTATTCGATTATTCACTTAAATAGAATTTGATTCGAATAACTGCTGCTGAATAACTTTGATTTGAGATGATGTTTTGGAAACAAAGACAAGTACAGCAGAAAATTACTTTGAGGATGTTCGAGATTTTGGAAATATAGGTGATTATAAGATTATAACTGATGATGTATATAAGAATTAAATAGAAACCATTCAAAGTAAATGGATTTAATTAAAAAAAAAACCTAGTATAATGTACGTTACCAAATATTTTATTGATAAGTCCGTATATAATTAACGTATAACGTCAATAACTTCAACTATCTGCTACTTATTTTTCAATTATTTTTAAAATACGTGTAAGTTATTTAATACTAAGTTTCGAAGAATACTTTTTTGTTGTTGATCAAATATAATATACTCGAAAATGATCCCTCCAAATTTATTAGCAAGCCATGCTTAATCCAACGTATATATTCGTTGCATAATTGCTCATTATTGGCGCAACCTGCGCATTGCATTGCGTTAGGTTAGAAAGGTACAGCCTCGCGACGTCCCGTTAAAGCCAATGAGTGTGAGGGAGATTGTTGAATATTTTTCAAATTGTTGCGTGTTGTAGCGTTGACCGATGTCACATCACAAAATAATTAAAACTATTAAAATAAAAACGTAATATCACTATTCGTAGAAAAATATTAATGTCTTTAAATTTATTTAGTTAGCAACAGTTTGATAATATTGTTTATTTTTAATTTCATGCGGCAGTAGTAGTTTTAAGTAGGCTTTTTGTCCGCAACTGACAAGTTAAAATATCTTGGTGTTCCAAGAGACGTGACCGAATAATAAGTTTTTTGACAATTGGAAAACAGTTGAATAATTACAGACGAGTTCTGTCGTTGATGTAGTTCTTGTGAAAAATAAGGAACGCTAATGAAAAGTACTTTATAAATTTTATCATATTTACTATTGTTCTTTGTAATATCCGAATATGCCGAACCCAAATCCCACAGACTAGTAACGGGGAGCGGAAGCTATCTATAGTGTGAATACCGACGGTGTTGCTATGGTGGGTTACTTGCTCAGCTTGGTGAGTATGGGCAAATCTTCTATGCATGGCATGCCCGGCTGAGCCCGTAAGTCCTATGTCAATGCTCATACAAGCTGACATAAAACAGCATAAAAGGATGTGTAGTTTCTACTTCCAAAACAACATGACATGACAGATATCAGATCTTCACGTTATCTTAATTTGTAAACATTAAAGAATCTGATACTTGATTTCGTTAATGATTGCAAAAATGCAAAACACTAATTTAAACACGTACGAATAGGAAACGTTCATTTCAATTCAAATGTGATTCTAGGAAAACAGCGCAAAAACTAACACAATCTATTATGTTGATTCGTCACTGTTCGAGCTGTGTATTGTGATATGTCGACATAATTCTTGTAAGAAATAGAGGTAGCATTATATTATTTGTCAGGTTTGCGATTTTAAATAATGAAATTACGTCAATTGTGTAAAAGTTTTACCTCAGCAGTGACCTAAGATTTAAAAGGACATAAGGTCGTAACTACTAACAAACAGGTATATCACAACAAAGGTTTAAAATATTGTAATTTTCGTTTTATGACACCACTAATATGAAGTGTTATTTATATAATAGACCAATATGAACTTAAACTATCTAAATACCACTGTTCTCCTGGCTCAATTACCATAGTAACAACTCTTGGCAGGCGTTACTATTCAGGTTCAGGTACTCTTTTAATTCACTTCCTTCTATGGCGTCTCTACCAAAAGTAACATTATTATACATTGAATTCATTTATTTAATTACTAAAATGTTTATGGCGATAATTTTGTTTGTAACCGATATACGGAGGACACCGTCATTTATTATCATGTAACGGTTTTCAAGGTGTGTATGCTTAGAAAACTTTCAGTAAACTGGGTTGAGAAAGTACATCCTATATTCTTTGTTGCGGAATGCCTTCGCTATTGGTGAAATTTACCACATATTAGTGTCATTTCACGATAACTCTACTAAGGGAAATGCCTTGAAATACTCATGGCTTCTGAGAAATGGTGGCCTTATCAATTAAAAATATTCCAGATCACATGAAAACATTCATTTTAAAGTGCGAGACTTTAGGCACTGTGATCGCCAAAACGTCAAGCGTATACGGCAATTCCTCTCAATACTGGACTATCGAGATACCTATATAATGTATGATATATAATACAGAACCTAGATAATGATAATGATTAATTATCCTATTAGATCTGCTGTATTCTGTACAATTAAAATACCTCCATCGCTTAGTAGTTAGTTTATCTAATTGCTGAGATACAGGCTCTGGATGCGAATTTCAAAAGAAGTCACTAATGGTGCAGAAACACGAATTATAGGTTTCCGGTACTGGACGTAATGTGCTGCGTTCCGTGTCTCAGACTTTGCATCGGAACCCTGGCTAGTATCCGCAACGCCACGACTGTGCGCGTATTTTGCGTATGAGCGGGAATATGATCTATTCGAGCTAACCGAGCTCCTCAAGGAAACTCAGTAAACTATTGAAGTAACCGGTGACCTCGGGGAGCGACCTCAGCGAGTCGAGGCACTTAGCCCTGTATTCCGCGACCGTCGAACACTGCAACAGGACGTAGGCCATCGTTTCCTCCTCCTTCATACACGCACGGCATAGAGGGCTGTCTGTAACACCTATAGTAAACAGAGGTTTATTAAAATATCCATGTCCAGTTATGGTGCTAGTTACTATCCGTCCTCCGATCTTATCGCGTACGCAATGTATTGGACACGGTGAAGACGAGTGTTTGTCTCAGTGTCAGCACGTGCAATTACGACACTGTACCATCTCCTGCGTGGCTGACAACTGTCGATACTATACGAAAGTGATCGCTGCCGTCGAAAGTTACCGGGAGGAGGTCGTCATCAATAAAACTGTACTGGTTTTTAAACGTTTCACGCCCGTTCCTGTTCGCAGCTAAGAGTCGCGGAATTTTATTGTTGGTTTTAGTTTTCAACACGTCTTGCACCGGGCTCTAGTTTCACTTACCTGTGAGAGTTTACTTACTTGTGCATATTGAGACATACAATTTTAAGAACAGATATACCGAAGATAACCGAGTAGTAACTTCCTGGAGTAGTCACATACCATCGGATGGACTGTTACCTCGGTTTTCACCCTAATCCCGTATAAAAAGAGGATAAAACTCCACATGGAATGTAAGCAATATAATATACCCGTTGTGCTCGTAGTTCAGTCCATTGTCGTGAATGATACAATGAAAAAAATCCTGGGTTCCTTAAAATATCCTAGACAGCCATCGCTATGTCAAGGGGTAGTGTAACATAACCTTGGCCAACAAGATCTGTTACATGTTATTAAGTTGTCGATATAACACGATTTGCAAAACTATTTGAACTAATTCTTCGCCTACTTATTATTTATCGTAATCTTATAATGCAATATGTCGAAAACTTACTTAAAAAATTTAAAAAATCTGTAAACTGCAAGCCAGACTCCGGTTAATCCCACAACGCGTAAGTAAATAGATTCGAGTCGTTACCTTATATTATACCTTGTCTTGCAAAAGCGTAGTTTTGCAAGAAACGCTCCGTGCCCAGCTCAGTTAAGATTTTCCTCGCAGTAAAGTTAAACGTGTCCATAGTTTTCTTTCGAGTTCAACCGGTAAGTGCTTGATCCTGATTCAGATTATTATTTATTATTTGTGTAAAAGTTGTGGAGTTTCTTCCATGTTCGTATGCTTTTTTTTTGTGGTGTACTACTGGCTAGTTGGAAAAATATTATTTATGTAGTTTTATTTGTATTTAAGTTGTTTACTTTTTTAAGTGTTAAATTTGCTTTACCTTTTTTTTATACGTATTTTAACAATATACCAAATTAATATTTTTTATAATTTATATTTTACTCTATTATAAGACCACATCAAATTTTTCAAAATAATCTCTCTCTGTCCAATGTATATAACCCCGATACCATTTTAGTGTATACATTAAATTTGCACAGATTAACCTGGACCTAAACTAATTTAGCATTAGCTTCATTTTATTGAAATATCTCACGCGCCGGAACCTTCAATATGGATTTTAAAGTACAGGCGAACATTGTCGCGGACCCTAATTTGTGTACCTGACAAACTCAGTGGAAGGTTACGGAAGTTTCGTTATGGTTACATGCGATTATCGTATTCTTGAAGCAATTCGTGATGAGCGTACAAACAAAATCTTTTTTGCATTGCTTACCTAGTCGTGTGGTAACCTCCCATTCTATTTTGCGATTTATGTCTTGCGACACCGTATAATAAAAGAAAAGAGCATAAAAAATATGTGGTGTAGTATGTCAGAAGTAAAAGAGTTAAAATTAAAAGTATTAAACTCCGAAAATTTGTTAAATTTTAAGGTATGGGTTGTATTCCCAAAGAGAGACAAAGCTGTTTATCACCTTAAACTATTATACTTTTTGTGCGCACCATTATGTAGCGGTTGCCAACAAGAATTTCCACACATCAGCGGTCGAAGAGCTACTAATATAAACATGGATAAAAAGGCGTTTTGCATTTCGCACCATCTGATTGGATCTGTTTCTTAGCACTTTAAAGTTGGACCAATTCTCATCAGAGCGTTCCCTTTTCAATTTATGAAAAGCCCGATCCCGCTTTAACATTGCCACCCGTACGCCTTTAGCCATCCAAGGGGAAGGAGGGCGCTTGACTCTTGCTGTGTGTATCGGAGCATGTACGTCATAAAAATCATTGATTATCTGGTAAAAAAAATATTTTTTATAATTTATAGTATACTCTATTATAAGACCACATCAAATTTTTCAAAATAATCTCTCTGTCCAATGTATATAACCCCGATACCATTTTAGTGTATACATTAAATTTGCACAGATTAACCTGGACCTAAACTAATTTAGCCTAAGCTTCATTTTATTGTAATATCTCACGCGCCGGAACCTTCAATATGGATTTTAAAGTACAGGCGAACATTGTCGCCGACCCTAATTTGTGTACCTGACAAACTCAGTGGAAGGTTACGGAAGTCTCGTTATGGTTACATGCGATTATCGTATTCTTGAAGCAATTCGTGATGAGCGTACAAACAAAATCTTTTTTGCATTGCTTACCTAGTCGTGTGGTAACCTCCCATTCTATTTTGCGATTTATGTCTTGCGACACCGTATAATAAAAGAAAAGAGCATAAAAAATATGTGGTGTAGTATGTCAGAAGTAAAAGAGTTAAAATTAAAAGTATTAAACTCCGAAAAATTGTTAAATTTTAAGGTATGGGTTGTATTCCCAAAGAGAGACAAAAGCTGTTTATCACCTTAAACTATTATACTTTTTGTGCGCACCATTATGTAGCGGTTGCCAACAAGAATTTCCACACATCAGCGGTCGAAGAGCTACTAATATAAACATGGATAAAAAGGCGTTTTGCATTTCGCACCATCTGATTGGATCTGTTTCTTAGCACTTTAAAGTTGGACCAATTCTCATCAGAGCGTTCCCTTTTAAATTTATGAAAAACCCGATCCCGCTTTAACATTGCCACCCGTACGCCTTTAGTCATCCATGGGGAAGGAAGGCGCTTAACTCTTACTCTGTGTACCGGAGCATGTACGTCATACAAATCATTGATTATCTGGTTAAGAAAATATTTTTTATAATTTATAGTATACTCTATTATAAGACCACATCAAATTTTTCAAAATAATCTCTCTCTGTCCAATGTATATAACCCCGATACCATTTTAGTGTATACATTAAATTTGCACAGATTAACCTGGACCTAAACTAATTTAGCATTAGCTTCATTTTATTGAAATATCTCACGCGCCGGAACCTTCAATATGGATTTTAAAGTACAGGCGAACATTGTCGCGGACCCTAATTTGTGTACCTGACAAACTCAGTGGAAGGTTACGGAAGTTTCGTTATGGTTACAAGCGGTTATCGTATTCTTGAAGCAATTCGTGATGAGCGTACAAACAAAATCTTTTTTGCATTGCTTACCTAGTCGTGTGGTAACCTCCCATTCTATTTTGCGATTTATGTCTTGCGACACCGTATAATAAAAGAAAAGAGCATAAAAAATATGTGGTGTAGTATGTCAGAAGTAAAAGAGTTAAAATTAAAAGTATTAAACTCCGAAAAATTGTTAAATTTTAAGGTATGGGTTGTATTCCCAAAGAGAGACAAAAGCTGTTTATCACCTTAAACTATTATACTTTTTGTGCGCACCATTATGTAGCGGTTGCCAACAAGAATTTCCACACATCAGCGGTCGAAGAGCTACTAATATAAACATGGATAAAAAGGCGTTTTGCATTTCGCACCATCTGATTGGATCTGTTTCTTAGCACTTTAAAGTTGGACCAATTCTCATCAGAGCGTTCCTTTTAAATTTATGAAAACCCGATCCCTTTAACATTGCCACCCGTACGCCTTTAGTCATCCATGGGGAAGGAAGGCGCTTAACTCTTACTCTAAAACGTAAAAAAATTATGAAAGAAAAACATTTCGGTATCCTACCTGTATAATAAATCACCATTTAAAAACAATAATCAAATAGCAATGTCTACATTTTACTACCTTATATTTACCAACACTATAAGAAAAAAAATATCTGAAAATTACCCCTTGCTTTGTTTAAGCCGACTTCTTTTTTACATTGTAAAAACTGTACTTTCTTAACCCTTGTAGTGCAAGTTTCATCCTGGTTTTCTACCAGGTGTAAGTACAGTCCACTTTTTGCCATGCAATAACAGATATAAAAAATACTGAAAATCATACTTTTGGAAAGTATCAGGACCGATCTAATCGAAAAACTTCACAGTTTCATCGATAGAAATGGACTGCTATTCCGGTACCGTCACACTAGTGATGCTGCTTCCCATAACAGGCATGTTCGGATGGATTTTCCTCCATCACTTGGACGCCAGTGCGTCGTTTGTTTGTTATTGTGATAGCAGGGTGCACCACGTCTAGGTGAAGTTGGTATTTGGAGAAAATGGTAATAAATGTATATTGACCATCCCATAGACATCGTATAATTTTTTTTTCGTTTTAAATTGTGTGGATTTTGTCTTTTTGCGTACACATAATTAAACATAAGTCTGTTAATCTTAATGACAGGGTTAAATTTTAAGAGAGTATCGGAAATAGGAAAAATCCGAACGCTGCTCCATTTCTTCAATCGTTTGCGGTCTTTTCCATATGTTATTCAGGATCTCGTTAAACATATATTACTAGAAACCCGCTTCGCACTAAGTCGATATATTTACGAGTTTTTTTTATTTCAACATAGCTTACGACCTTCATAAATCATAAATCATGTAGCTTTATAACAGCAAAATAATATTTAAAATCGGTTCAGTAGTTTTATAGATTACCTCACCAACAAATTCTCGCCGTTCTAGTATTTTTGTAGACGTGTGTTGAAGCGTAGATTACCATATTAGTTCTAAAATAAAAACAGTTGCACTACGTTATGAAGTCATCTACTTGTGCAATTTTTAATATTTGTCCGAGTTACAACACGAACTGGCAAAAATAATGATCCTTGCTTATTACAATGTCAAGGTTAGAAAGGTTATTGCGTCACAAACAAACGTAACGTAACGTTTTTATGTATGTACTTACAATATGAATATAGTTGCAGGAATCTATAGATACGCAGCTACTATTTAAATACAATTTACAAACATTAAAAAATTCAATTATCTCTTTTTCTTGGACTTTCACTAGCAACCAAAACTTTATAGTTATTTCTCTTCATTAGCTTACTAGCTGGACGTAAATCTTTGAAAGCATCAATAAAATATGGCATGGCAGGTCATGCATTTGTCCATACTCACCTCTCCTCGCTGGGTTAGTGGATTGGTTATCCCGCACTACGCAGAGATGCAGCTCTACAATACTAATTTGTGAAATTAGGGTTTGTTATAGTCGAATTACTTCCACATTATTATTATTACAAAATCCTCGTCCGTTACTTAGCCGATGAAGGTGACATCCCATTTTTTTAAAATAAAAACTTTGCTCATTGCACACGGACAAACATAGAGACCCGGAAATATTATTTGTAGTCTATACAAATACCAGTCCCGTGCGGGAATCGTACCTGAAGCGCAGAAGCCGAACGCTTAGCCACTACGCCACCAAGCTGCCTCACAGTTACATGGTGTTAGGAAAACGAATAAAAATACAGGTTTTAACACATGTTATAATATCTAAGAATAACTAATTGTTAGCGTGAATACTATTTGTTTGATCATTTGATTGTACGAAACTCACAAGAAACGTGTGTATTCAACATTTCACTGTTCGTAAGTGCTAAAATACCACCTCGTTTTGTGCTATAGATGTCTCATCCCAACATTATAATTATACATATACTATATCCTTATACTTTTTCTATATAGAGTGAGGTTTGTTGTGAAACTTTTGAAGTGAAATTTCGCGTGGCGCGATGAGAGTAAAATTACAAGGTCGAATTTGAGTGCAACGTTGCGGGTAGCCGTGAGTGTCTTGCATTTTGAATTGGAAGTGTGTAACATTAATTTGTTTATGTACTGTACGCATTTCCACAGTGAGTAATATTGTTAATTAATAGTTATTGATTATTTAATAATTGTTGATATACTATAACAGTGATTTTCAAGGTTTTAAAAAGTGAAACTGCGTGCCAGTTTCACTGTCAGATGTCAAAAATTTAATAAAATTGAAGTAAATTTTTTGTTCAAAATGCAAACATCGCTCTTATTAATGGGGTTATTCCTACACAACGTTAGGTTCTCGGTCTTTGAATGACAAAGTTGTCACTCAAAGACCAGTCATTCCCAATAATATCCTTCGACGATTTCGATACCTATACCTAATTATTACGCTATTGAGTACTGTAGATAGGTGCCGTTAAAGTCGACAGTGTTATATACAGCGACAATGATATTTCCACCAGAACAAAAATCTTGGGGACGGTCGACAAATGACTGAATAGCCACAAATTCTTCTGACGTAAAAACGAATATTCTGGCTTAGTAATAAGAGGTTTATTTAAAAAAATATAACGTACAAATATAGTTATTTATATAGTTAAAATTATAAAAATACTAATAAAAAAAAAGTATCAAAAAATATTTCAATTAAATAAATTAAAATATTTTTTTTTATTTAACATAATTATTTATTTTATTTTAAGATTATATTCGTGAAATCGAGGAAATATATACAAAAAAGTAGACAGTTAAGGTGTCTTTCTGGACGATTATATGGTTTTTAAGCCATTCGCTTCGTTTGGCGAGCAGGTTGACAATCGCAACTAGAGCTCAATGCACTATATTAAGCGTTATAATTATTATCTATGACGTGGCTCTATCATTGTTAAACAGGGTTGTTTGTTTAAATTTAGATCTACATCTTAAATATCTTTATATCAAATTACTAATGTATTTTGTTATTTACAAGCACAAGTAGTTAGTGAAGTTCGATGAGAGACAGGCAGATGGTCGGGACGCCGGACTTGACGACCTTCTAAAGGCTCTTTGTTGTCAAACTACGCAACCATAAAGAAACGTTTCGTAATAACTAATTAGCGACCAGTATTTTCACGCTATTTCGTCGTGTTGTAGTACAAGTACAACAACTAAAGATGCGCTTCAGTTGTTATTTAGATCATTAAATACTGACGAAATGGATCACCCTTCATTTTTGCAGTTGTTTGTAGCCCACGCATGAAGCAAGTATATAATTATGTGTGTGTACTTGGATAATTACGATGAAGTAATTTCTTTCCATCAATTATTATATTACCAGCGGATGGCCGTGACTTCGGCAAATTTTGTCCCAATATAACTTCTGATTGATATAAAAAGTATCTTGTCATTCATTCCATGGCATTTTTGCCAAATTTATTTCATATCCGTTCAATCCTTTAGGCGCGATTGTACGACAAACTTTCACAATAAAACAGCCTACGGGAAAAGATATTCATTTAGCACGTATCCAAACGGGTTTCCGCAATCTACTTATCGCCTCTCGCGTGGGGCGTCGCCGTGTTTACCTTAAGATTTTAAGAGCTTTTAATGCGCTAAGACCCCTTTTTACCTACGGGAAGGAAAAGGGTGGCCCATTTTTTATGCCGCTTCCTCTCGGTGTAAAGTAATTAACAGGCATATTTAAGATGTCATTTGGCATATTCGGTTATCTACCCGAAGCTAATTTTTTTAACTGCCATGTATCCATCATCTTCTAGGTTTGTCTGGCATTGGTTAATGCGCCTATTGTAACCCTTTTACTAGAGATATCATCAATGAAGATGTAATAATAACAATATTAGTACCATGTTTAAAAAATAAAACGTCACCGAAGAGAGTGTGCATTTTTTAATAACGAATGTTACGCCATTGCAATTTACATCGAAATCCTATTGACACTTGGTCTGATAACATAAGCAAATATTTGATAAATCACAGGTAAATGCGCACTTTCATTAAAATCACGCAATGGGACTTACATTAGATTTACACATATATACAGATCTTTTGACGACCTCCACATCCACCTAACCACATCCTCGAAAAAAGAAATGTATGAAAATAATTATTTGACTTTTGTGGATTATAGCAGACTTTTATTTCAGATTTGATTTTTTTATGAATATTGGCAGATCATTGAAAAGAATTCGACAATCTATAATCACAACTAAATCACAACAACACGTTGTACCTTTGTATTTAGTACCTTTTAGTACCATAGAATTACTACAAAGATTTTCCCTCAATAGCACAGCCGCCGAGTAAAAATCAGGTCCTACATTACAAAATAAAAAAAGGACTTAAGTAACCTTGGAAGAAGTTGGTATGAGAAGAGAATCATTCTCGGTGAGAAGAAGTTAACCAGCTTCCGTTTCGTACATTGCATTGTTCTGTTTTCCTCCTCAGCTATGTCTTACGCTCGAGGCACTACGTAAGGCAAGTCGCGTAGTGGGACTGAAGTTGAATTTGTCTTAGACGAAACGATGACGCACAGGCTGTATGTCGCGAGTGTGAAAAAAGATCATGTTCAAAAGTTCCTTTTATTTATTTAATGAGCTCTGAAGACTGCCAATGGGCCGACTTCAGAGCGTGTTACTAACATAAACCTTTTTCAATGGAATGATTTGCTATAATCGCCAATCTTGCCAAGCGGATTGGCAATTGCTGTACCAGATGCTCTTGCACATCAGCGCTCTATGTATTTTCGGACTATAATTATTTTGAGATCCTTAATACGACGTCTGTAGAACCCCAAGAGATTTTTAAAATTTATAGGATGTGATTTAGTTTTGTTAATTTTTTTTTACATGGGGAAATGCCCAACGCTTACTCGCCGTCACGGAGACAAAGACAGGTTATGTTGGGCTGCACCGACTAAAACCCCCACGGTTTTCCACCTTCGCCCAATGTCGGCAGGGTCACAGGAACGTTTTCGCTCACAACCGCGACCCCAACAGCACCGGCCGCTCGTAGCGGCCCCTTCTAAGGGCCCTCTCCCACTTCATCCTGGGAAGATGCACCGGAAAACAGACGCGCCTGCCTCCGCGGGCTCCAAGCCCACGAGGGCAACAGACTCCTCCAAATCCGCCACCCGGAGGCCAAGGAGATCAGGCTGGCACTCTTAAGCACTAAACTTTCCGGCACTCCCCGGTGGATCTAGTCTATGGCTCCGCCGCCCACCACATTTCGGCCGCGAAGGTAAGGGAGAACGGCTCATCGTAATACTGACACTCCTGTCCCCCCGCGGCTTCACGACGGCCGCGGGCATCAGCGGTGCGACCCCCGCTAGAGTCGCGGAGGATATCCTTTTCCCCCGCGACTCCTTCTTGGTTGTGGAGGGCCAGGGGAGTGGTAAGCTTACCCTCCTCCCATAGTCCACCAACACTCATCCGAAGTGGGCTCGCCAAGCCCAGTCTAAGCTATTTCCATAAAGACAGGCCGGCCACGTATGTTCCTCTTGGTTCACCGTGGGGCACCAAGCCCCGATTACTAAGCCACCTTGTCACGATAAGTGAGCCCATTCGTGGGGGGGGGGAGTTTTTGAAACCTAACCTAACACGGGGTCAAACTCAAATGAACGGTAAGACCACCAATAAACTTTGGAAACCTATTGTCTTTCACCGCATAGCCTTTGGCGTGCAGATGTCGAAATGTTCTTACTAACTTACCTAACCTAAACATTTAAGAGAAAATTGTTTTATGTATGAAGTACGTTTATGACGTTTAAGTATTGTTGGATCAGTTTGTACGTCATAAATTACATAATGTTGCGGTTACTCAAGTTCGAACTTGTTTACCAGCCTTATGGAAACTTAGTTACTATTAAAGGAAAACAGCGTCAAGAATACTACAAGTACGTTAAATGAAAATTTTTGGATCTCAATAAACTACATAAGTAGCCCAATCACAGAGCCAGAGAAGGATTAAATATATTTTTATAGAATTGTGTACTTACGTTTAAACGAGGCAACAGACCATCTAACAGTAAGGACAACTTATGAACACCTGCAACCAACTTTAATCGAAGACTGTTACAGATGCAATATTACCCCTGAGAACAAAGATGGAATGCCTCAGAACCTGTAATTAACTGGCTCTCTAAAAAATCTCTCCCTTCAAACCAGTAAACAACAGTGGTTGCTACACTGATTGGTAGGTTAGATAGGTAAGATAGTGGTGCATACCCAGGCGGACATTTTATAATAATTCTTTTGCATACCGAGATCATTCTAGCATATGATTATGGTCCGAAATGTTGAGTGATGCTGCTCAATTCGTCTGCAATCCTAAGGGATGAATTAACGAGACGAACGATTGTTGTTGTTGAATAGCCTATTTATATCACAATCAAGTTAATACAGTTACTAATCTAGTTTATCAGTTAATAATTGCTTTGTTCTTCGGATTATTATGGGGAAAAGGTTAAAACATAAAACTATAGAAAAATTCCATCACCTCTACTCTTGGGCAAGAGTCTAATGTACCAAATCGCTTGTTAAGTTATTGGCTAATAGGTGATTAAGGAAAACCCTCTAAACTAGGACGAGGCTTAAGTTCGGCAGAGAAATGCTAACAGGCTATTGATAATAATGAATACGTAAGTAGAAGCCTCAGACGCTAATTAAAACTTGCGCCATGTTTAAATACCTTTAACCTATGGTGAACGTTTGACTCTTGAACGTGACTTAGTAGGTGTCAAGTATTAAACAATATAATCTTACAAAATTAAAAAAAAAAAGGTTAGGACGAATGAGCGATGCCGCTTTTTTGTATATTATTATGTGGCACGATGTGTGATATTTTACATCATATGTTTTGGTGCTTCTACTTTGATCTGATCCAATTGACGGTGCAAGCACCAGATTTTAGCATGTTGATCAGATAAGATAAGAGCGTGAAACAGTCAAAGTGATTTTTATTATTTAGAGGCGTCTGTTAGAGACGTAAGAATTAGCCAAACCTTTTCTTCCGTGGGTGTCGTAAGGGACGATTAAGGGACAGGCATTCAAGATCTCAGGGCAATTTACGGATGCAAACCCGCCGGCCAGGGTTACTATTTAACCTGGGCATGCATTGTTACATGTTATTTTTTATTTTTTTCCATTCGCCAATCCCCTTAATTATTGAACTCGAGTCTCCTGATTTGGAGGCTGACTCCCTAACTAATCGGTTATTATATGGATGGCTCGTAACTATGAGTTTTTCGAAACTTATATACGTATTTTGCCGTTGGCCTGAACACTAAGATGGCGACGGGCTAACCACCTGTCAAATTCCAAATAAGCTCTGGTGAAATAACTAGTATAGATATTAATAAGGTTTTTAATTTATACTTGCGATTGTCAATTGTTATTGTCTCTCGTACTAGTTTCACAACACACTTTAATTATTACACAAGCCGACCGGTTTCGCCTTACGGCATCTTCGGGGTATTCAATTAATACCCTGTTATTAATTAGTAATATTATTAGTACTTATATAATAATTAAAATGTGTTGTCAATAGTAACGTCTTATTTTTAAATCCCTGGAACAGTTTGGAAATGGTTTTTTTTTCATTCACAGCCTTCAGCATGTCGTCAGAAGGCTTTACGGAGAATGAGGTAGATGCCATGCCGGATCGCATCGCAGATACGTTCAGCGGCATGAATATTTTCATCACTGGGGGTACTGGCTTCATGGGGAAGGTCCTTGTAGAGAAACTGCTAAGGTTAGCCATTGTATTTACTTCTATTAATGCTATCCAAGGAGGACTTTGATTTGAGAGATGATCAAGGTGAAAAGTTATCTCGCATAAAATTTAATATTACATTTGACGTTTATAAAATGTTACAGAAAATGTCACGATATTGGAAAAATAATACTACTAGTGCGAGCGAAGAAAGGCAAGAATCCAAGGCAGAGGCTTGAAGAAATGCTCGACGATGATGTAAGTGGTTTTATCCAACGTTTCCGTTAGCTGTGAGTGTATTGCATTTTGAATTGGAGGCGTGAAACATTAATTTGTTTACGTATTGTACGTATTTCTACAGTGACTAATATTTATTAGTTAATTAATAATTGCTAAAGTTTTTAGCGTTAATTTTCAAGTGAGTAGAAGCTTCACTTCTATCACGTATACTGAGTAATCACATGCCCATTCCGCCAAGCCATATGCCATGCAGCAGTAGAGGAGGAAGCAGTGTAGCGAATTTTTCACGAGCCCAAAGTAAACAAAAGAGTAGCAATCTGTAAACGTACCAATACTGGTACGAGTACTGGAGTACTTCACCATATTCTCGAAATACATTTGTTATAATTTATCAGATATAAAGATTTCCTCATTATGTTTACATTCACCACAAATTAAAAGAAATTAAAACTGAAGCTACAGCTAGAGACCTGTCACAAAGGGCCCAACGTCTCAAAATAGGAGCAGTACTCTACCCTAGAGTATCATAAGTGGCCGTAGTGGCTTTTGCTGTAAATACTCGTAGATATCTCAGTTGAAATTCGAACGAAATTTAGCACAGAGCCTGAGAAATAACCGTTAGAGTTATTCGTCATTAATAAATAAGAGGCATAATTGTAAGACTCATTAACGACGAATGAAGAATGATTCGTATTTGCGATTGTGAGACGAGTTATTAAAGGAATTGCTTAACCATGCAAATTGGAGCATGTTTCAAGTATAGTAAAACGTTCTGTTTATAAAGACAAGATCTTTTTGCAATCAATCTCTGTCTTAAGAAATAAAAAAAAAAAATTCAACAATACTTTTACTGATATAAGTGTCACGTATGGTTAATATATCTTAGAATGCAATAAACTAATTATTTCATCAAATAAATACATACATACATAGTGGTAAGTCTGCCTTCTAGGATCCGCCTTCGAATTAGAAGACTCGAGTTATATCCTCTATGGAGATGGCACGAGAAGTAACGATTAAAAAAAAAAAAAAAGTAAAAAGAAAAGAAAGCTCCGTATTTGACAAATTTATTTATTGTTTTGAGTTGTTTTCTTTGTAGTTAAGTAATTGATAAATCCTGCAGAGGAAGTCACTTTACGCATTGATTATGTATCGAAATATGCTTATTCTACTATATATGAATTTGTTAAGTGCTATGTAAAAAGTCCTAAAATTTAGCGTTTATTATAAAAGGCTATTTTGATGGATATTATTACATAATTATTTCTTATTACAATTGTTATACTTCACCTAAAATTCAACTTTAAAACGATCTTGGCTAAACCGAGTGATGTACATTTGTATAATTTTATATTACTGGATTACAGTGCCGTACCTAAGTATATATTATTTAACTTAAATTTCTTTAATCCGTAATTGTTATATTCGTAACACTAAAACAATTTTATTATTATATAAACGACACTTATACTACCTATTAACGGAATAGAGTCATAGCCGTAAAGCAGGATTTTGAAACATTTTTAGTGAAAAAAGCGGGATTAATTTAATATAAGCGGGACGTAATCTTCTTCTACTTTATGTGCCTCTCCGATAAGCGAAGGACGGTAGAACTGTATCGTCGGCGTTTCTCAGGTTATTAATAATTAGCCCATTTAGCTGGACCCCATCTTCCAGTGCTTTTGCCATAATAGCTTCTGAGTATAGGTTGAACAGTGTAGGAGACGGACTGTAGCCGGATATTAAGAAGGTACTTCTTAATATCCGTATATCTCTGGAGTGCTTTTCTACTAACTGGATTGTGCGAATATCATTATCGTCTAGTCTAGACCAATGTCCTCTCAGTAGAGCAAAAAGGCGGTCGCAACCTTATTGAAGATTTTTTCAGAATTGATAAAGCAAATATATCCTTTTATATTATCTTAAAACAACAATTATGAAACCAAGACAATATTTTTATTATTGTTGCAACGAACTCAGTATATATAAACAACATAAAGTATAGGTAAAAAATGGGAAAGCCTTAGATGTTGTTTGTGTACAGTTTACAATCCCGAGCGTGATATTTAACTGCAGGCTGAAAATCCTGTACGTATGGTAGTAATGTTAGGTGTCAATGTATTTTACAAATATCAACTTCATCAGTACTCGTTGCTCCCAGCTAGCTGATAAGCAATACTCTAGCAACGACTGATTGCGACAAATCCATTCCAATATGTCGTACTAAAAGCTGGTGACTAGTGATGTCGAGTAGCTGTACTAGTAAAGGTACCGGCACTGTTCTGATCAATGCAGAGATAATATAGGCAATATTGTAATGCGTGCCGTTATGATGGAGCTTTCTCAGAATGGCGTGTGTCTAACAGTAACTTTAGTCAGGTTGACGAAAGAGAAGAATGTATATTGTGTAATATTTTCATGACCGTTAACTTCCATCAAAAATATTCCCGATCACAATCGCGAAGCCATCATTTGTGCAAAATATCTTTTGGGTTCGTACTTTCCTTAAACTTCTTCGTTTAAATTGGTATAAAGTTGGAGTGTGGGATCAGTTAGGAACACAGCACAGTTACCTCACAAGTATTGGATTAATAATTCATAATAATTCTAACCAACTACTTCTACCGAGTAGTTGATTTAGAGTAAGGTTCAATCATCAAAGGCTGCTCGCGGATATCAAACGTATAATTTCTTAGGCAATAACAAAGCGCCCATACGTGTTGTAACGTACAGTACACTTAAGCAACGTTTTATTTCGCGTACTTTGCCCCGTTAATGTTACGAAAGTGTTGTTTGACATATGACATACTCGCATATGAAAGACTGAATCATATTTACATTGAGTAATGAGCCGTATTTGTAAAACCATTTCAAGTACTTGGTAACATTGTTTATAATGGCAAATGAGTCAAGGATTCTTCGTGCAAATTTTGCAATCTGTCGAGCACGCTATATTTTGATTGGATATTAATATACTGGATGTATTTAAAAGCCACGGTATTCGAGTTTTTAAGAGATGTGTAAATGAATATTTTTGAAACTTTTGCATGCTTTGTAACGGCCTGATCACTAAGGCAAGGTCATGCTCACCCGTATGTCACATCGTTTCAAATTAGCTCTAGTAAAAAATGGATTGTTGTAAAACTTTGAACGTGGTAGAGACAAGTGGTGACTTTGCTGCTGCTCGAATGGGCTGGCTCGACTGGGTTAGTACCACGGCCTCGCAGAATAACGACGTGAAGTAGAGGCATCTTGTGCTTCTGCGTTTCGTTCGGTGAGTGAGGTAAGCGGAGGCCCACTCCCACTCCCATCTCCCAAATATCTTTGAAGGCCGGCAACCCATGCACGTACATCTGCAGCACCTCTGGTGTTCGTTCGTGGGCGAGGGTAATCATTTACCATCAGGTGAACCGCTTGCTTGTTTACCGCCTTTACCATAATAAAAAAAATGTCGCTATTTTCCCAGTTTAGGATGTACGTATTTTCTTATTTCTTATTTTTATAAATCTTGTTTTGTCATTTGCTACATTTTGCTATAATGGGTAAAGTAACTGTGAAAGTCAACTGAGGGAAATTCCAGAAAAATCTGGTGGCTATTGAAAGATGGCAGAATCAATACTCTAGCTATCTCAAATATGGTAGACCTAAATTATCCATACCGGAGGCGAATGAGCGCACTGCGATTGCCAGCCCATCCTCCCAGTGTGACGGTTACTGCAAATACATCCAAGGAGAGACGCCTATCCGGTACTGGACTTAATTCTTCTTGTTCGTCAGTCTGTAAAAAAAAAAGTATGGAAAGATAGTTAGCAGATAAAATAAAACTTAATAGCGTTAAAGTCTCGTAATGACTGTTTATGATGGTAACGTTATTAATTTTCTCCTGCTAAGTTACATTAACTTTGTTTACATCTTAAACTTAATAAACAAATTTTGCCAGCTATTTGAAAAAGTTCGCAATCTTCGTGGGGGAGTGGCTCCACTATTGGCGAAGTTACATGTTGTCATCGGTGACGTCATTGAACCAGACTTGGGTCTAAGTGAATCGGACCGGACTATGATTAACGAAGAGGTTAATATCATTGTACACGCTGCAGCTACAATCAGGTGAGTATTTTTTTTAATTGCTGTTAAGAACGTACAATTTATCTCAAGTAATTCTAGAGCTCCCAATATATTCATCCACCTATTCAAGTCCACTGTTGACGAAGAAAGCACCAGATAAAGTGGGCAAGTATTTCTTGAACGTTTGCCCACACTCATGACGCTGCCCGAGCGGGTTGGTGAGCGCAGTGCAACACGGCGATATCCTCGCACTAGTAATGCTGCAAATTCGGATAGTTTCGGTTTTCGGTTTTAGATTCGGTTTTCGCTCATCTATCCATTGTCAGACAGCGGGACATGCAGGTTGTGATTTGGAGGCTTAACTAACCTACCTACTTACTTATCGGCATTCGAATATGCTGAAAGTAAAGAGCCGTGGTAGCCTACCTAGTGGTCAGGGAGCTCACTTTAGTTCCATATAGCGCGTTTGACCTGCGTTCGATCCCCGGTGCCGGCGCTACTAAAATTGTTGTAACCAATTTTAAGTACAAGGTATTTTTTACTTGCTCGGGGTGAAGGAAAACATCAAGAGGAAATCTGCATGTCTGAGAAATAATGAAAATAGTATTTCGAGGATATGTGAAGCCCGGCCACCCGCACTGGAGCCGGGCGGGCCTTTCCGGCTCCAAAACCCTTTTAGATATTTCAAAAGATATGACCAGCCGTGAAACATTTACAGGCTACTACTTTATTTTACCTGTGAATATTTACAGTCGTAAATGCAACATACTTAAATACATATTAAATGCTTTTATTCCAGATTCGACGAAGAATTAAAGAAAGCAGTTCTTCTTAACGTTCGCGGAACCAAACTGATTTTGGAACTGGCCAAAGAGTGTAAGAAATTGCAGGTAAAATTATTTTGTATTGGGTTTGATTTCTTTTCACTTTTATTATATTTTTATATTTATAACGTTACTCCGTTTACTCAAGTATATATACTTATAAGACCTATAATTCTAATAAAATAGAATCATTTATTCCCCATTAAAAAACAAATTGTCAAAAGTCATTTTATTAAAATCTACCACCATTTCGTAATGAGTGTCCTGACGGAGAAGAAACAGGCGAAAGAGACTTCTTTTTTTGTATGTCTTCGTTTTACCAAACAATTTTTAATAATTTTTATTTAATTTATATTTAATTCCTTAACGTAAGGTGGACTACACCATATTTTTTCCAAATAATACCTTCAACTGCATGTTATAGACTATCCTAGCTAAAAAACAAGGCTCTACAGACCGAATTTGGTGCTAAATAATCTAAATTTGCCGAATCTAAATCCCACATATTAGTGATGGGAAACAGCATCTCTAGTGCCGGTACCTGCACGACGCTTGCCAAACCGCTGGCCAACCCGCTTGTCTGCAGCTTGGTGAGTAAGAAAATGTAAGAAGAGAATTTTAGAAAATGCTAGTCGACTTTTGCTGATGTTTTCTCGCACGGGCCTACGTTAAGCAGTGGACTTAAGTAAGCTGATAAAGAAGAGTCATACCACTCCTGGGGATTAAGATCAAATATTATTAATCTTATTGCACCTAATTGAGTCTTCGATTCTCGTCACACCTTACGGAACTCAACAATGTTTACTGCTGTTTTAATCTAGTGTCCTGGAAGAGCAAGGTCAGCAATCTCTTCTTCTTCAAATTTTAATACCCACCCCGAAAAATGCGAAAAAACACCGACCATGGTAGGTAGATGTCTTGTACTGCGATCACCAAAATGCCAGCTATGTGAGGCGATTACATCCTTACATTACAAATTTTTCCCATGGGAGATTTGTCCAGCAGTGGACAATTTACAGTCTGTACCAAAATTCCTCAGTACTATGTTTTCGTAATATGTATAAGGGATATATTTCTTAGGATAAAGTTAAATTAACTTAAGTTTTTAATTTGCGATTTACAGATCTTCTTTCACATCTCGACTGCGTACTGCCACCTACATGAGAAACTCTTAGAAGAGAAACCTTACCCGCCTCCGGCTGACCCTCATAAAATCATAAAACTCGTCGAATGGATGGATGAGGAATCCATTGCGTTATTGACTCCAAAGTGAGAGCCTTTCTGATATTCAATAATAAATTTACTTCCAAAATTTTACTTAAAGCAAAAGTTACAAGATTTTTCCGTTAGTATTTAACTCTGATAGAGCACCTTATACGTATACCTGGTAAACGCAGTGCAAAAGGATGACACTGCACAGTGTTACGAGATGTCGATGGATGCAGGTAGCTCTCCAGAAGTGCTTTGTGGCAATCTTTGGGGGAGGTCAATGGTCAGCAGTGTACTGTGACTGTTATAACGAAGCTGATGATAGTGCTTATGATTATGAAAATTATTTAAGTGTTTATAGTACTAAGATTATCATGTGACTGTTTCTAATCCCATTAAAAAAAAAGAAAACTGTATCTATTGTAGGTTACTAAGTAAACTGCCAAATTCTTACGCGTTTACAAAGGCGCTAGGAGAAGCTTTAGCGGTGGAAGCTATGCAGCATATACCCGTAGTAATCTTGCGTCCATCCATAAGTAAGTCATTACTTAAGTCTTAACATTAACTAACACTCAAAAATTGCATTAACAGTGTAACATTACTTAACAAAAGTACGATTAAGGCTTTAGAAAATGTGGGAGCTTTTGGTGAAGAGCCATAGTTGTGGCTAGCTTTTAGTCAGGGCACTCACATTTATCCGGTCCCCGATGCCTGCACCACTAAAATTGTTAAAAGACTTTAAAAAAGCAGCCTGTAAAAGCCCACCGATGGGCAAAGACTTTCTTTCAAATTTTCGAGGCAGCTTTGGAGCCGGAAAGGGTCTGTCACAGCTTCTCCAGTGCGGGTAGGCGGACTACACAGGTACTCTTAATAATATTTTTATATTTTCCCAGAAATGTAGGTTTCTGTCGCTCGCCGATTACACGATAAATTGCCAATAGGCTTTACGCAACCAGTTTTCTTGAGCACAAAAAACTCAACTTAAGCTGCTTAAGAAAGCTCAAAGAAACTGGATGATTAAAGCCGTAGGAAAGCTTTCACATGATTAAGAGAGCCTTGTGTAGGTTAATTATGAAAGTATTACATTGGTCGACAAGAGTAATTTTATCAAATCGACTATACATCGACTTCTGCTGTCTATCACTGGACTAAACATGGTATTTTTAATGGTTATGGCACCATCTGTCTGTAATCCTTTATTTACATATATTTATTTAAGTATTATTTAAAAAAAATACACGTTAAATATAAAGAAATACATTCTATTTTAGCAATTTCTAATTATACCTGGCTATATAAGTATACCTTTCTATTTCTAGTTATACCAATTTGGCAAGAGCCTGTTCCAGGTTGGACAGACAACATAAACGGACCTACTGGTCTACTAATCGGTAATAACATTTTAAGTTTAACTTTTCATCATTAAATCTTGTGTTACAGGGCTCGAATACCAGCTGATTCTTATATTTGCAACATATTATAAATGATCAACAAAAATAATTGTATTGAAAATGGTCCTTTCTTCCATTTATCGATAACAGTTATTTCATACAAACAGGAACTACTTGATGCTTGAAAAAGTCTCCGCCCTTCAACGACACGTTACTTATCTTTAAAGATGCGATGTAATAGTAGTGAAAAATGTACCCTGATTAATATCGTACATTGTAAAGTTTATTAGTATAGTCTCTGTAGCGAGTAATGATGTGAATATAGGTTTGTGTGTGTGACGAGAACTCGCACGCGCACTCATGTGTGTGTGTCTATTTACAAAATATATTTGTACTAGGACTCCCGTATTTCTTAACTATTTCAACTTATACAGGGTTATTTTGCATAAAGGTTCAGAATAGGTAATATAGGTAAAAAGTTTAAAACAGATGGAAAATTCACCTTTCCTGTCTTTTAAATTTAGAAAGCATGAAAAATGGATTGTTTAGTAATAATACTGATGATTGAAAAATCGAATAGCAACTATTTTAAAACGCTCGCACACATTCGTAGGGTGATGGAGTTAGACACTGGAACTCGGAAGTAGTCCCATAGCGCTCGGCGCAATCGCACCTCCTTTTAAAATATAAGAAACAATATTTTTTTTTGCATATCTTAAAATATTTCAAAAAAACGATATTACAGTATTCGTATCTTGAATTTAATTATTAAATTTGGATACTCTCTCATAGATAATCCTGTATAATTATCACTGCTTACTGTTTTCAGGTGCCGGCAAAGGTGTTATTAGAACAATGTATTGCAAGAGCAACAGTTATGCCGACTTTTTGCCTGTCGATGTGTTTATAAATGGGATAATGATATTGGCCTGGAACTATATTAAACACGGGTAAACATTTAAAACCGTAATTTATAAAATATAATTTGGTATGCGATTGTAGAAATATAGAATCTGGTAGCCTACAATAGATGGTGGAATTACAAAAAATACGCGATCTAAACGAATTTCTTATATAACTGCAGCGTTTCTAAGGTTAGGTACCTTAGAGACGCTGCAGTTATAGACAGTCTGCAGACACTGATTCCCTTGTTAAACTTGATGATTATGGCAAATCCTCTTATTGAGACACCAATGTACAGCAGTAGTGTTTTTTCAGTCTATTATTGGTGAGGTTTTTTTTATGGGACAGGCGGCAAACGAGCAATAGGTTCACCTGATGGTAAGTAATCACCGTCGCCCACATACATCCGCAACACCAGAGGAGCAAGCAAGTGCATTATGCACATGCATCCCATTCGAGCATCAGCAAAAGCCGCCGCTTGGCTCTACCACGTGTAGGTAGCTAAGTATAGAAGAATTACTTCTAAATCATCACTATCATCACATCTATCACAGTAGCGAATTTATAAAATGTTCAAGAGTATCCTGTGATAGTGCTGCCATACGTCTCGATAGACCAGCATATGTTCCGGTTTGAACCTTTGCGTCGCCTGTTCTATTCAATAAGTCAATTCTAGGTATCGGTTTAGTTATTCACATGAAAAGTTAATGAAAATCTGTAACTCTCTTTCTTCCCTTGAGTGTTGTAAGAGTAGTCAACTAAGGAATAAATCATGAAAATCTCATGGCATCCGACTGATGGAAAATTATCTATCCTAAAAAATGCCGGAATGAAAATACCCAGACCGTTGACGGGGAGCAGCATATAAAGTCGCAAGCTTGGCGATTGTGGCAGGAATGAGGGAGGCCTGAGTCCCGTAATGGACTATTGACGGGCTGATGTAGATAAAAAATAGAAAAAGGATTCAGGCGTTAGACATTTTTTTGTTCATGGTTCCAGCGACAAGACTTCGAATGTCGTCAACTTCACATCATCGGCCGAGATCAAGGTGACGTGGTCGGAGATGATTGACGCGGGGAGAGAAATCATTATGAACCGTGTACCTTTGAATGGTGTCGTATGGTAAGGAAAACAGTAGTGTTCAATATTTATGTTTACCGATTGCAGGATTTATAATTAATTCTCTCTATTTTGTAAAAATGTCTCCGTTAGTAATAAAATACACATTAAGTAGCACCGATTTATATATTGTAATTATATTTATAGCGGCATGTGAAGTGTAAGAGGCCAACACTTATATAATATACAAACTTTACGCGTCAACTAGCCCGCAATAGCGTAATGGTATTCGTACGATCTGTTAGGACCATGGTGATGTAGTAAACATGTACCATTAGGTAATAAAATAATACTGGGGCTTTGACTGAGACTGGAACCTAGATTGGGGACTGGAATCCGGACTCAACAGTTACATGTGGTTTATCACAGGCTTAAATTATGGTAGGAGGACGGTGTACCAATTTGGTAGAAGTAGTAGATGATTCGTCATTTCGTGCATTAGCGTTTAGTCTGAGAGAAAACCTATTTATATAATAATCCTTATATTCTTAATTATTGTGATATTTACTCATGTGGCTGTGCTTTACATTTGTAAGTTATTGTATTCGATAACCAATATATTTCACAACTAAATTACGTAGGTATGATATGTTACTAATAACTACATTGACGAAATACGTTCTTTGCAATTTACACTAATTTATAAATTCTTCCACACGCACTTTATAATTCAACACTTATTCTCCAACTCGTTATCTTCTGTCTGAACACTACTAACAGATACCTCTGATACAATCTCATCACACCACAATGTAGCAAAAATAAAGTAAAAAAAATATTAACATTACCAAAGCGTGGTGGGTTATCAGCCTTACTACTATTGTAACAAGTCCTTGAAAAACTTTGATAAGCTTATGCCAACCCGGCAATGTGCTAAGTAGCGAAACCTAGCACATTCTATCTTCCGGCGAGGTGAAAAGTGGCTTACGGTCGTGCAAAATGGAAATCTGGAATCTCTGCCCTATACTATGAGTAACAGGTAAAAAATATCTATTTCAGGTATCCCGGTGGATCGATGAAGCACTCTCGACTCCTTCATAATATTTGCGCGTTACTCTTCCATTGGATTCCAGCGGTCATAGTTGACACGCTGCTCTATTGTCTGGGCTACAAACCAGTGTAAGTAATTGTTTATTTTAGTATAAAGTTGACTTACTGTAAGTTATTAGGATATGAGTAAAGTTGTTCTTTCTTATCCTATCCTTTAATCAAAAGGAGAATGTTCAGTGTATGCCATTAGATCACATAATTATAAAATTCTCAATGCTGTAAAACTGTGCGGCTTCGACTGTTTTAAGGCTCGACAGTCTTCTGATTTAAAGTCAATAATTAAGAAAAAAAATAGAAGCCCGGATCAATAAATTCTTTTAATTTTTATTCATTGCATTTTAAATTTATTTTGATTTTGTTCCATCAATTATTTTATTCGTTACTAGGAGAGAGTGTGTAAGCTTTGTTTATATTTTTGTGACACTTACTTCCTCAATAAGATACCATAATATTATAACTTACATTGATAATAGTCTCTTGAGAAATCGTCGAGAACGATACCAACAGATAGTGACCGCCTCAAAATTACTTAAACAATCGTTTACACTTAAACAGGCAAGACATTTGACAGTTAACATTTGAACCTGTTAAAGGAAATTTAATATTCATATTTCTTACCTGCAAGTTAAATCTCTATGTGCCTAGTTTAGGAGCCGGGAAGAGTCCGCTGCGCTGCTCCAGTGCGGGTTAGTGAATTTCACATGTGCTCGAAATATTTTTATTATTTCTCAGTGTTGCAAGTTTTCACAAAATGTTTTCCTTCACATACGTGGTAAATACTATAATCGTATCTACTTATTTTCTGCCGAGGAGACGTCTAGGAGATATCATTCTTTTACCGATTCCTGTTGCTAATAGAGTGCCAGTATATTATATTTAATTATAGGCTGTGAGTTATTTAATCCTCAACGCACATTGATTGAAATCCTGATGAAATGAGACCTTATTCGATTGAAATTGTTTGCATATGCCATTGAATTCTTCTATTGGACCGTTAGGACTTTTGACACTCCTATGTTTAAAAAAAACATTTTGTAGCCAACTGAATTTTGTTATTTCCAGATTAATGCGTGTGCATCGACGCATCAGTAAAGGTTTTGAGGTGTTTGAATATTATACGAACAACCAGTGGGATTTCCAATCCGATATAGCTCAGACCGTGCGACAGAGGCTAAACACGAGGGAGAGGCGGGACTACAAAGTCGATGCTATTGGTACAGTAATTAGACTAGTAATTAGTCCTTCTGCTATCCCAGTTTTTTAATAATCTACTGCGGGATGTATTATCATTTAAGTGCTTTTTTAAAGACTACAAGCAATGCTATTGTCATTACTAATATTCCTAATAATTACTCCAACTAAACCTACAAGCTTGTATCCCGAGTGATTCACGATAATAGTTGATAAACGGAACACTTTCCTATCTAAATGCGATTTGCCAAAATCACAACGTTAGCAGGGCGCACGTGCTGGTGAGGTTGCCATTTGGAGAAAACTATGAAAGATCCCCCCTATACCCCTATATAAATACTATTAAATATTTTAATGATTATAGTACCTGTATAAATAATACTTAAACTTTTGCGTACCATTAGGCCTCAATATATCGGAGTATTTCGAAGAATGCATCAGATCGGCTCGCAGATTCATTCTGAAGGAGTACGATGATACCATACCAGCAGCTAGACGGCACATGAAAATGTAAGTTCTAAACTATTTCTTTTCGTTCAAAATAACGAATAACTACGTATACGAAGTGTGTTCACCCGAGAAGGATTACTACAACTTATTGTTACAATAAACTTCTATATTGTTTACAATAAACTACAATTCTAAATAGGTCTATCGATAAAAAAATATAGTTTTTTTTTATTTTTCACCAACAGTCAGAGCATCGTCACTGACAGATAAAATAATTATAACATTTGCTAAAAATTATAACACAGAAATATTTATATGTTTGCAGCATGTGGTTCGTGGATCTAGTCGTCCGGTGTTTGTTCTGGGGGCTGATACTCTATTGGCTAAGCGGATGCTTCTCCTCTCTTTACACCTTTTTAGTAGGCTATAAAGAAACTCCGGCTATTGTGGCCACCAGTGTATGATGATCAGATGTATTATTATCACTCTTTATTACATAAATAGTGAATTAAGTATAATAAGACTCTTATGTTGTAAGATTTGGATGGAAATTGTAAAAGACTACTGACCTATTATCGGTTGATATAATTTCGAGCGTATAAAGAGCTTTAACACCTCGCCGGTTTTCATACAAACTTTCAAGTCCATAATATTCGAAATTTATAAACCGGTTTCAATTTAACTCTTTAGGGCTTGAAAGTTTGTATGAAATGCCGCGAGGCTTATGCCCTCTTAACGTAGTGTTAAGTTCATTTATACTGGTCACATTGTATTTACCACAGTTATTCTTACCTTCGTAATTGTGATTCATTGTAATAATACCTTTTTTTATGGGAACGCGGGCAAACGAGCAGGTTGCTCACCTGATGGAAAGTAATAACCGACGCCAGAGTGAAATATAGCGTCTTGTGCTTTTGCGTTACTTTCAGTGAGTGCGGTAACCGGAGGTTCACTCCTCCTACACTTCTTCACCCCCTCTCCTCCTCCTTACCCCACTCCCTAAATATACTTTAAACCGGCAATGGACCTGTAGCTCCTCTGGTGTTGCAGATGTACGTGGGCGTCCGTAAATACTTACCATTAGGTGAGCCGCTTGCTCGTTACACCCCTTTCCCATTAAAAAAAAAATCGAAAATGACCAGAATGTTTTGAAAAGTGTAAAAGAAAGAAAAATTTATTGTTTCTTTAACTAAGAATTGATTAAAGTTGGGAATGTCTGAGACTGAAACTATGTTAGCGTATTGCTTAATAGAAGCCAAAAGTAAATTTGGTTCGTCAAATTGAATTGTTGGTGCAAACATTTTGATTGTATTTTACTTAACTTAGCTTATGAAAGAGCTGCTAAGTTTTATCTTTATGTTATTTTGACATATAGTTATAAAATAAGGGAGTTTCAAGAACTACAAGATAATAAATTTTATTCGATATTGGTAAAAAATAATGAGGATACAGGACAACGACGTTGTGTGTAAGGTGAATATGAAATGGGTACATAGTATATGTAAATAGTTATAACTTGATAAAATATATTTTTAAATTATACGTTTTAATTTCCTCCAAACCCGTTTATGACTAAATTTACAGTTTTAGGTTGCATTACTACATTACTATCTCTATTCCTACACCCTAGGGGTAGAAATAAATTACGGAGGATAATTAGGTAGACCTATTTTAACTAAAAATGCCATGTCTGATCGGATCTCGTCAGGCCGCCACCAGGGCGTGATGAATATGGGCAAATCGATACTATTATATATAAGTTTCATAAAATCTAATTAACTGATTTCAAGAGAACTTATTTAATTGCTCCTTATGATTCAGAAGTGTTAACGCTATGTTAAATATAATTGAGCGTATTTATATTTGTTTGTCATTCAATCACGACTGAAGAACATAACGGATACGATCGAAATTTGGCAGGTGTGTTGATTATTCCATGGGACAAGATCAAAGTCAATTTTTGTCATAATTAGGAGAGATTATCTTACGACAAAACTTGTGACCACGGGAGCGAAGCTACGGCCATGTTTTATTGGCGCTTTTTTGATAGTCCCCTCGTCCAGCAGTCGAACAGGTCCCAGTCCTAAGTCCTCGCTCATAGGATTTTTAGAAAGTTTCCTATATCTGGTCAAGGAGAAGAGGAATGTTTAAGGAAAAAAATGACTAATAAAAGTTTTACTATATACAAGTTTATGAAACTGCTAATTTTACTTTATTGTTTATATTATTTTAATTACAATTACAGCATACTTCATACACTTAAGCTTAAGAACATAAAAATATGCCCACATTTAATAACAATAAAAAGGTGGTTGGATAAAATATTTTTTAAGGCACATTGCTCTTATTAATTCTACGTAATATCCGATTCATACTTGATATTTTTATGTTCCTTACATGCATTCTCGTGAAACATTTTGAATTCAACATCGGTACAGCGAAATAAAAATAAATTCATTAAATTAATTATTGTATTTATAAGTATGATAAATAAGGCAGACATCTAACGAACATCGTTAGGTACAACGGTGAGGTAAGTAACAAAATTGTGTTAATAACAACTTAATAGATAACCCTTCCGTAACTATCGAATAATTTTATAGAGCTTATACAACATCAAAACGTGAGATTTTATTAGAGTGAGTATTTAAATATATTCTGAAATTATGACAGAAATGTAACAGCATAAATACTTTACTATTATTAATTTGAAGCGATCAAATTTGCTGAGCCGACAGAAAAATTATTCTTTAACGTATACATTTAATACTTATTGGCGAATAATTTTTCTGATCAGTTCATTCATTTCATTTTAGTTTTCAATTTCAAAATTTTCGGTCCTTAATTAACATATTTAATTACAAGAAAAACGAACCTTGTAGAAATTACTTTTTTGTAGTATTCAAATATAGTTAGTTCGGGGAGTGTTTCTGACCTTGTCATGGACATACTTGAACATAGTTCTGGAACTCAGATCTATTTCATTATTCATGACATATTTTAATTTTAAATCGGAATGAGACTTAGATTGATCACTCTTATAACTACCAACATCAATTGCTCTTATATTACGATACCATTGCATTATGTTAATATTTATATATAAATGTTCTCTAACATATTCTACCGTAAACGACCAGCCAACATTCGGAAGAGATAATATCCTGTTGCAGCCTGGAATAATCTATGTACCCAGTACAATCTGTAAAGGAACAGCATAAATCATAATTATTATTGCAAACATAGATATAGTTTAAGTAGGAATATAGCTATTCTTCTTCAAAGGCCAGCCCCGTCTGCACGCGGTGTACTCTGCTGTCTAATGGACGAGTATCTCGCGACCTACTGATCGCGGTATAACTATCTAAGTACTACTACTACTGTCACTGCTACGACTGGTGATACTAGTAGAAGCAGTAACACTAGTGCAAGGGGTTCCGGTACTTTGTTTGTCAACCCGCCTTGCCCAGCGTGGTAAGGGCAAATCTTCCATGTTTGGCGTGCCAGCTTAATTCGTCTCTTGCTTATGGAAAGGCCTATGCCCAGCAGTGGACTTATACAGAAAGAAGAAGAAGATATGAATCATTGATTTTCTTCCCGTGGGTGTCGTATTGGATGACTAAAAAATCAAACCAAATGTCATCACAGTCTCCGGGAGAAACGACGAAGCTGATCACACATTGTCTCTCTCGAAGAGGGGAAAGGTGAGTTGCGATAGCTTTTTTCTATGGTAAGTTGAGTTAAATGAAATTGTCTGCCTAGCCCTATGGGTGAAAAGCGTGTTCTTATATAAAATCGATAATAACAACACCTAAATACAACATTTTCCATCATATTAAATTTTTTTTTATTAATTTTATAAATTACAGTGCAGCGATATGATAGATGAATAAGCTTAGAGGTAATGTCATAGAAACAAAAGGTCATATGAAACACTTGGTTTTCGCGTGGGAATCAAATTTCTTAAGTGTCAACCTCCTACAGGCAGTGAAGGGCCGCAAGATGGAAAGAAGTTTTCCGGGAAGTCGATGCATGCAGGTGGCTCAGGGCAGCGCTGTTTAGCAATTTCCGGGACGCCTTTGTTCAGCAGTATACTTGTGACAGACTGTAATGATGATTATGAAAACAAAAATTTGATTTCACCTTTTTTAGTTTCACTTACCTTTTTAATTTAGATCTAGCACTGGGAAGCGATTCGACGCTGTCCTTCAAAATGAACCTTCTAATACCAAGCATGTATGCCCCGATGTATGCATCCCAGTTGAATTGCGCTGGCCAATGGGGGAAAGCGCTTGAATCGCTTGCAGAGTTCGCTTCTGTGTGAAGAGCTGTAAGTTCTGATATTCCGAACTGCCATTCGTTGTTCGCGAAATATTCGCCTGTAGCGGCGGCCATTTTAAACCGTCGAGCGAGCTTCATCATTCTATACAAAATATAATAAGAATACAATTAAATTTTTTTTTGGTGTGGCTTCCAAACCCAAAAAATTATAATGATTATTCTTTGATTGTATATGATATTATAAAACGCCATAATGACTAATTTTCTTTAACGCCTAAAGTTAAATTAAGAAATAAGACTACTATGAGGTTTTAAAAAAGTGCGTTTAAAGCTAACACTGTTAGCGAATGGCTTATGCTGTTATGTGTTATTATGCTGTCCGATTATTATACCTAAATGGAATACCTACATTGCTTTCCTACCCTGCGCCCGAAGCAGCATGTCGTAGACGAAAGCAGGCAAGAAATGGCAAGATATCTCCCAAAACGTGTTCATAAAACGAGACTCGGTAAAGGAGAAATTCGGGTACCACATTACATACCTGCGAGTAAAAAACATAAATATAGGTTCAATAAACATAAACGATTACATATTAAGAAAAAAAAAATTTTGTTTTTGTCTAAACTCGACATAATATTAGATATATAAATTTTAATTCTCAGTACTTACAGTCTCTATTGTTAAGCCCTTTATTTTCCTAAAAAAATCCTAGCAATAGCGTATTTTGCGTGATTACAATTCCATTGGTTGGAATCTCTAAATGCCAAATGAGGTTCTGGCGACCGAAAGACAGCGCAAAATCCATCCGAATTTACGCAGCCTAAATCTGTGGGAGCAGTGCGCGCTCACCGGTTTCTTGGAAAAGTCTACGTTCCGCAGAAGACTAAATATGATGCGAGGAACTTATTTTTTACCCTTTATTTTTAAACAGAACTAAAAAAAGTACTTTATGCATAATATAATTATTTATTTATATCATACTTGGTAGGGTTTTCTCTGGCCCATTTAATGCAGAGTCGTGTGAACTGGCCCCATTGGAGTGGGTTGATGGAACCAGATGTGACGTTGTAAACCGGACAGCGACCAGGTCTTAAAGAGAATAAAAATTAGATAAGATTAAGTTATTTTATTAATAAATAAAAATTTAAGACTAAGACTTTAAAAATAGCTATACATTAAATTGTTTCTGTACATTAGTTTGTCTTTCTTTATCTTCCTAATTCAAATTGATGACAAAAAACAATACTTATTTGGTTTGGTACATATAAACTTTAATCTCTTTGTACTAAAAATTAATAGTTTAATTTACTTGATTTTTACGAATAAAATTGGAGTTCCGAAACAGAATATTTAAAATAATGAGAAGCACGCAGTAAATTTCTTAGTAATATTTACTATGTCCTCGGCAGTAGGGAACCTGTAGATTTAAAAATCCTGCACTGGAGCTTTCGAAAATCTTTCAGCTTCAAAACTTATCCTCAAATAGGACGCCGTGGGCAGACGGACATAAGAATAAGACGAACATACAGACTAATAAGCTGATATTTTATCTACGGAATTACTAACTGTTTCGACCCTTGTCTCCATGCAGCAAGAATACAGCTATTGACTACTAAGTCGACTGGCACCAGATCCACCACATATCGCTCTCGGCAGTACCCGGAGCGGTATGTGCCACGGGATATTTCCATAATAATACCTGGAAAGATGTTTAAAATAAGAGATTACGGACATGGAATAATACAGGCAGGATTGTTAATAGGCAAACGTGCACTTTGCTGACTGATAGGCAAGATTTCGGCGATTAATTAAGGCTTGAAAACCTGTGTCAATTTCTTGTACCGTAATTCGACATATTAGTAACGGAAAGCAGCATTTTTATAGCAAAAGCGGCAAACGAGCGAGCGGCTCACCTGATGATAAGTGATTACCGTCGCCCACGTACATGTGCAAACACCAAAGCAGCTGCAGGTTCGTTGCCGGCCTTTAAGAATATTTGGGAGATGGGAGGGGGAGGATGACGTTGACTTATTTTGCGAGATCGTAAAAACTACGAATGCACTAGTGGGAAGGAACCGGGACCTTAATCACCGGCCCCAAATTGCTGACGTCTTTACAAATGGAGACATCCACAGATTGAGGCGGAGTGGTAGATTTTTACTTTTACTACGAAACAAATTTCGATGTACTTTACACAAGAAAACACTTAAATATCTGTATGAAAATGAAAATTTCGCTATGGGCTCTTTTTCTTATACGGCTTTTTTCGGTTTATGCCGTTTAACTTGGCATAATGCATTCGGTAACCACTGGGTAGTCTAGATGTAGGTTTTCCCGCGTTTCAATGCAAGCTTAGTTGAAATAGCAATTGACAAAATAGATCGTAATCTCAATAGTCGTATAAATATAAGTCGTAATAATAATCTTTGATTATTTGAAGCTGTGAATTACTCACCTAATTTAATAAAATATACTTTTTTTGGATATAGCCTAGAAGTAGCAAAGTTGTTGTACCTGTGACTCCATAGACATTGTCGATCCAACCGGGAAATGGTTCTTGATACGCCGCCGTTACTATAAAATAATAGTAGATTATGTTATTTTATCTTTATAGATCAAAAACATCTTCCACCAAAAGAAGAAATCAAATATATCGCCTAAATTTTACTTATTTTCATGCGTAACTTCGGCAAATATACACTGACGTGACTAGGGATTTTTTTTGTTTCAGTATTTTGTCTCTACGTGCACAATGAATCATATATAAATTATTTCCTAGGAATGCAGTTTCCCCAAATAGTGAACGCTCTATGTATATATATATATATACATATAACTACATTAGAATGTGACAATGGTTATCAAAGGTACGCCCCGAAATTCATCTACGATAACACAAAATATATGGCGTATTGTAGATCAAGATAGGGATTTAGATAGCTATCGATATAAATGCACATTAGGATTAAATCAACCAAAATCAAACAAAAAAAAAACAAAAATTTCGTTTTATTCAATGCTTTTTACTCTATTTAATACAAGTAATAATACCAAGAAATTGTTTGTATGTACTCGTAAATAGTGGGTATTCATCAATATTCCTAGTATGTTATGAATTCGTTAAATATTTCTTTAATACAATCCATCGTATAAGTCTATACAAAATGAATATTTCCATTTAATCTCACTTAAATTACTATGATAAATATTTTTCAGTCTTAATATTATCTAAACCAGCACGTTCATTTGCGAATTTTGCATCTGTGCGAAATAAACTTAAACTATATAATGGAACTCATATATTCATGTAATGCAATGAATATGAAACGAAACTACTGACAATACATTAAAAGGTCGAACTACTTAAATGCTAGTTTCTATCTACTCTATTTCGTTATTAAGTTCGGTAACTAACAAATCTACTTTTAATAACTAAACTGAACTTTGTATTCGTCAGTAAACTTAGTAAATCTATTAGAGATTACTCAACTGATTTCATGAATGTTGGATAATTTTGTCTAAGAAAAAATATGATGTGATTGTGTCACTTAAAGTAATTGCGACCACTGTAATACTATCATATATCGAAATACGACCAAATGGGGTCAAGCATATAAATTACGAGTCTAACTTTACGTGGGAATGGCCATGTGCTATGGCAATCAATAGTGATCCAATGACTATTTTATTAATGCCATGAGAAAAAACACGGGCACGATGGCTGCCTGTGTGATGGCTGTGAAAATAACACCTTAATAGTTATTGATTTTTATTGAAGGTCTTTATATTTCTGTCTACGGTTTTTTACATTAAATATTAATAAAAGTAATGCCTCCCCCTTTTCTTTTTATCAGTGTGCTATCTCTCGGAAATACGAAAAGTACGTTGCTAAAGGCAATTGATCTACGCCGAGTCGTGGCAAATGGAAATCCTTTAATCTCTGCCTACCCCTATAAGTGTCAGGTTTTAATGCATATATATATAAAAATATTTTTACTTCTTCTTGGGAGATCGTTACGTATGAACAACAGTGAACTTAATTATTTACAGGCTTCTGACATAGACATAGGCTGTTTTTCATTCGCGTGTCATTCTCAGTCCGATTTAGGCCATTGCAGCAATTGCCTAGTTGAATACGTCCTCTTTTACGTTGGTTACTAGTCCGATCAGAAACTTATTTAAGAAATTGTGTAGTTGTAGTATATAACTATAATAAGTGCATCACTGGTCTGTCCACCGTAGTGAGTATGTAATCCTCTGATATTTGCATGTTGGCTTGCTCGCCTTTTTTTAGAGAGTCACATGTGTTCAGCAATGGACTTTAATAGGCTGATGAAGAATCATTATTACAGTTAATAGTCTTAAAACTATTTATTAAAAGTGATTTATAAAGTTTTTTATGAAGTTAGTGTTAGTGTAACTATAAAATAAAAAAGTTACAGAAAATTAAAATCATTTAAAATTATGGTAAACCAAAGATATAAAGTTCTAGAACTAATTATATGACCCTAATTATTTCATCTGTGGATGGGTAACTACGTCATCTATAATGTATAATATGTTATTATTATTATTATCTGTATTAAATATTAAACAACAGAAGTACTTTCACCCGCTGAATCGCAATAGGGTACTTCTACATATTTAGTAATCATTTGTAAAGAATTTTCTATTATATATCATATCCATCATTAATAAATAAAATTGCACACATTGATGATAAACTTGAGTCATTTTCTTTGTCTAAAGTGTATTAAAAAATATAATATTTTATTACTTTAGCATCTTAATTTTCATATGATAACGTAATATAATTTAAGAAAAATGCATTTAATGCCCGAATTCACGGACAAATCAACAGAAGTTTAATATAAAAACATCAGTTTAAAACAATCAAGAACAAAACTAGTTATCGTAAAGTAAAATGCTTTTAAATGGTTTATTAATTTTTTAGTAAGCACGACCCAAATTGATATCACTTGTAATAAACTAATAATGCATTTTTATGTTTTTTTTATTATTTCAAGTACAGTTAAGTACATATGATAATGTTTTCAATAAAGAAATGTTAATTATAGTTCCGCCTTATTCCTCTTAGTATGGTAAGAACGCTGGATAGATTTTCACACGGAAAGGCTGAAAGGTAGGTTTTGACTAGCTGGATTAGTGTTAAGATAAATTAAAAAAAAAAATGAAATGTTGTCTTTAGAAGAGGTTTCATGCTACCAGTAAAAAACGGAGCGCCAAGGGGGTAAAGAGGTTAATTTATTACGTTAGTTTAATTTCATTGTAAAGAATAAAGCTTTGATAAAAACTAATTTCTTTTCAAAAGCAAAGCATCTATTTTAATTATAAAAGTATAATTTCTGGAAAAGTTTTTAAAATAAAACACAACACAAAAATAAAACACGTTGCTATTGTATAATAAAGTATGTGATTGAAGACTTACCTATGGATGGTCTAACTATGCAGACGGGTAGGTTTGAATGACTGAAAACAATAGATTCAGCCAGGGCTTTGGTAAGAGTATAAGGATTAGGATGTTCTCCCTGAAAAAAGGAAACAATAAATGATATATATATTAATAAATAAATTAAATTAAAAAAAATCACAATGATCATTAATTTGAAATATTAAAACATCTTTATAATGTTATCCCCTTGTAGTCATGTAATTTTTTTTTCATACATGTACAGTCACCCAGATTCGATTTTCTGTAGGCGGGATTAGAACTCGCAACATGTGGTGCTGCAGCCGATTTCGTAGTCATTGCGCCCATGACCACATCTTTAAAAAACTTGACTTATAAACTGTACACTAAAAAATTATATATGAAAAATAAATAAAATATTGTATTTTATAACATAATGAAAGAAATAAAAAAAGTGGAACATTCATAGACAAATTTTTTACTTCGAATATTTATAGCAAAAGGAATTAAATTTATTACCTGTAAAGTCTCGGCTATGACGTCGACGGTCTCAGGCGGGAGCATTTTTGTGCACCGTACTATACTGTCTGGATCGTAGGGTGGTGGGTAAACACGTTCTTCGATATAACTCCTCGGAGCATTGCTGTACGCTGTAGATACATGGACCAGAGCCTGGTAAAATTAGTAAAAAAAAATTGTTGATGATCAGTTGTTCTCTTAACCGATTTCTCACCTTCCGTTAATGATCAGAAGATCAGGCTGAGGTATATTATATTACAATACGCTAATGTGCACCTTCTAGTATGTGATCTACGTGAGATTGATGTTCTTACATTTTAATGACAATATCATTAAGGTTAGGGAATTATATTGCTAAGTATTACTAAGGTGACATGAGGCAATGCTCAAGAATTACGCGAAGAAGAATTACTTAGAAGAGCCAAGCGGCGGCATTTGCTGCTGTTCGAATGGGCCGGTCCCATCGGGGTAGTACCACGGCCTCGCAGAATGCCGGCGTGAAGCAGCAGCGGCATATTGTGCTTCTGCGTTTCGTTCCGTGAGTGAGGTAACCGGAGGCACCGCACCTGCAGCTCCTTTGATGTTGCACATATACGTGGGCGTCGGTAAATCATTTACCATCAAGTGAGCCGCATGCTCGTTTGAACCCGTTCCAATAAGAAAACAAATTACACGAAGCAACAATAAATATACCTTCTTATTATCAACAGATTTGTCATAGGATATAATAATATTACCTTCAACAGAGGCATGTCGGATGCCAGTTTTAGAAGATAAGCAGTGCCTTGCACATTCAATGCCGTAGCTGCTTGCAAAGGTTCAGTGAACTTCACAGTTGCCGCTGAGTGGAACAAAGTCGTTACTGTACGGAGTAGCTCTCTCTGCTCGGCGCTAACTCCTAAGTTAGGCGCTGATACATCCCCAGTAATAGGAAAGAGCTTGCTAAGCCTCTCCGGCCAACGCGCACGGATACGGTCGAATACCTGTTGAATATTCGTAAGATTTCAGTATTTATATACATTCGCATTCGGTTGGGTAAAATATGTAAATTTATAGATATATATATTACGATAAAATAAATAAGATATAATAAAATGTATAATTAATAAAATACTTATAAACTGAACTTTAATAAATAAATGAAACGCAATCAAACGGAAGCCCGGCATGGGAGACCACACGGCCGAGAGTTAGGTGGAAAGAGAAAGAAACTAGCGGCCGATGCCAGCGGTACTGAGGAGCACCGCCTTCTGCATTTGAGCTCGGAACGGTCCATCGCGGAGTCCTAGCCGCCGTGTTACTGACTGGGATTAAGCCATTCGCAGATACATTAGATTATTATTAACAACTTGTGTATATAACTGTATATACAACGGTGGTATTGTTATTTCTAAGATTACATAAAATCTAAAGTGGTGTCCTATGTCCTGCAGTAGACTATTAACAGCCCGATGAAGAAGATATTTATTAGACGATAGTGATTAGCTTAACCCTTTACGCATGGAATTTCTATTTATATAGTTATAGTTTATAATACTTAGTTACAAGTGGTGTTTAATTTTATTGGTTAAGTTTGTAACTTTATTGTATGGAGTAAATAATAAATAAATAAATAAAAAGTTGTAGTAGTTGGCAGTGACCCTGCCTTCTGATGGTTGCTGGTTCGAATCCCGTTAGCGGCAAAAAATTGTATAATTAATTCAAATGTTTGTACTCGAATTATAGATATTTATATGATTATTTATCTGTGTAGGTATATGTATCTTATTACCAACCAGTTTCCAAGTCGCAGAGCATCCTAATTTGGTACTGGGTGGCGTATGACAGTTTTAATATGTATATCAAAAATATTGTTTTAATATATTCTGACTTTATTGTAAATTAACATCACTATCAAATTTATTAATAAGAATACAAACCTTCTGGAAACGAGAATGAAATTATCGTACCTGGTTTTTCAGCAGTTCCTTATACCTTTGTTCGACGGTCAACCCACGTTTGGGTCTCATCAGGATGTAAATGGTCTGAATTCCGGCACAGCTTCTAAGAAGTTTTTCGAGGAGAGCCTTCCCGACGAAACCTGTTCCTCCAGTAACTAAGATGACTGCTTCATCATAATAGTCCGATATGGCTTCATTGCCTTGGTTGTAACCAGTGCCAAAATTACACTCCTGATTCAAATTTGGAGTGAATGGGTCATTCCCGTTCAGGCACTCCATGTTTTTTCTGAATAAGAATATTTCAATAACTTTAAATAGTGTATGTCTAATTTCAAGGTTAAGTTATTGAAATTTCAAGGCCATTATACCCGAATAGTAAGTTTTACATACGCTGATGAAAAACATGTATTTCAAAGTGGTTGAGTTGATAATTAATTACAATAATTTTACTGAAATTGTTATACTCCAAGTAAGGTATCAATTTCTGTGCAAATTCGGGGTAAAGGATTATGCAAAACATCAACGTTTTACTTCTATCAGTAGTGTGCTGTTAGACAGAAACCTCTCCGGATGGGGCGATTCGCCATAATCGCCATGCTTGGCGGGTTGGGGGGGGGCCACGATTGCCGAGTGAATCTGCTTTCGAATTAGGAGACTCGAGTTCGATTCTCGATGAGGAGGGCACGCAGTTTTTCGAAATTTAAATACGATTTGTGTACTGGACTTGGACGCAAAGACGGCGAGAGGCCAAGATTATTTTTTTATTTTTTCGTGTAAAAGAAATAATCTACAACTTGATCTTATTTTTTTTCATGAGAAGTTCTCACCTAGTTACGACCCGACCTAGCGGGTTACCCATTACCTTCACAACTTCATCTGCCATTGATACTTACTGGTAAATATCCATTCTAGTGTTTTTTTTTAATTTCTATGATTTCTGTAATTTTCAATATCTGCCACTGCTTCCGCAATATTACTTCTGTAACAATAGATTCTATTAAATTTACTCATTTTTTTTTATAGTTTATGCCATATGATGTGACAATTCTCCTGCGCAGTTGACAATTGCTGACAAATTGAGTTCGACCTTATTTATATATGATGAAATAACGCATACCTAGCCTTCCGGGGGCAGGGGTGTGTTACATCGGGCTTTGACCGACCTCATGGTATTGCACCTTAGCCACATAGCGGCAGGAACGATTTCGCAAACATCATCAAATTAATCCCTCGTGGGCAACGGCCCCCCCAATCCCCACTTCGGGTGGGGATTCGGGGGCCGTTGATAGGGGGTTGATAGGGGGATAGGATGTTCAGGAAGGCAAGAGCTTGGAAGCATCAGGCATTGTCCCAGACACCTCGCGTCAGATCTGGTCTATGATTCCACCATCGACGAGATGCTATGTAGGTACCCCTTGGTTCACCGTGGGTGACCAGCGGCTACTATGCCCCCTCTTGCCTTGCGAGATTGACTGTGTGACAGTGACTTCTGCTGGATTTTAAGCCCAGTTTTACCATATCTTAATAACTTAATTGGTTGTATAAATAGTTGAGTAAAGACTACCTAACGCGCTTTACGCAACGAGAAAAATCATAGAAAACGCACAGTTGATTAGACATCAACGCGCTCGCATGGGACACGTTACACTGAAATTGATCATATGCGTTCCACTTTATTTCCGAGTCAAGGTAAAACTGCTACAACCGGGCAATATTGTAAATGGGAGATTGTAAAAGTGAAGTTTTGAGAAATTTCGCCACACAAATGATGTAATGTATGCAGCTCGTGTTTTGCTCTTGATATCGTTAACTCAATACTAAATTGGTTTTGTTTTCTTGTTTATTGGACGTAACCCAACGTAGTTGCTTTTTTGCTTCACAAGTTCATGAGGAAAATAAAGAGAAATGATCCGTGGCAAAACAGAGGCAGAGCGCTTTGACCTTTAATTGTATCGATCGCGAGCGACCACAATTAGATTGTTATGTTATTTATATAATTACCTTTTACTAACTTGTTTTCCATCTATTCCTTTAAATTGTTATAATGCTATTCGTCCTTTTTTATATTATTATTTAATTTTGTTTACCCTTTTAAATTATCTTCGTTATTTATATTATGCGATGTAAATCTCTTATAGCGTTATTTATTCATTTCTAAATTTGCTAAATAGTTGAGCCTAATATTTATAAAATACAATTTTATTTTAATCGCAATAATCGCTATCAATAATTATCTTTGTTTACATATAAAACCGCTGGTACCAAAGGTAATTTTATTTTAAAAAAATTACATTTGTTAATCATACGTTATAGGTATGATAATCTGTTATACTTTTAAATTGACAATGTCGTCTGTTTTGTTACATTATCATACTTATTACAATAGAATAAGAATTATATTATATAAGTTCTGATTCTATTACTAAACTCATCTTGACATAAGGCTATACGGAATTTAAAATAACGAACGAATACTAAATACGACTGCCAAAGAAACTAACAATTAGAAACCGAAGTGCTTTCTCTTTTCCTTGTGGCACTCTGGCCGTAGTAGTATCCAGTACGTTTCACAGCCTCTTAAAATATTGAAGGGGGCCGTTGAAAAGCCGTTTCCCTACTTGTTTTCGCGAGCCTCTGCCCGCGCTCTTTCTTCCAGGAACGGTCTGACTCTACACTTGTGTCTGCTACCGGCCTTCTCATTATCCGTTACTGGGCCAACAGAAACAATAACTTCGGTAGTGAACGTGTTGTTTCTATTTATATCTTTGAGAAATTTGTAGTTTTATTGATTTTATTAAATTGATTTATATTTCTTATTACTGTACGTAACCCACGTTACGTGACAAGATCTTCAATGTAGGTATCTGAAACCGATTTAATACGTTCTTGGAGATGAAGAAAAACATTATAAGAAAACTTGCATGCTGTCGTCTAATAAATAAATTTACGCAATATTGGATCGGCCTGGTGGACTCATGTCTTTTCAAAAAATTATGAGGGATAATTTACAATTAAGCAAATGTAATGTTTGTACGTATCTTTTATCAAACACAGGAAGTGCTGTTTTGAATTGCATTTGAACACTTTGAATTTGACTTTCGACTATGCAACATGTCTGTTCATATTGAAGGACTCTGTTCTATTTGTTCAAACAATTATAATTAATATTACGTAATTCACTAGCAACCCGCCCTGCGGTCGGCGGTAATGGTTTTTAGACGTTTTAAGAGATAGAATTCTGTAGAACATTAATTTGATAAATCTATTATGATTTATTAAAAGCAATGGCGTGAAAGACGATGTGGTGATAAGAATTGAGAAAGGGATGCTGAGCTGGTTTGGACATGTGGAGAGGATGAATAAAATTAGGTTGACGAAACAAATATATGAGGCGAGTGTAAATGGTAGAGTCGGGAGAGGAAGACCTAGCGAACATTTCACGATCAAATCGGAGACGTTCTGAAAAAAGGCCAGGTCAAGAGTACTCTAAACCAACGACGAGTATAAGACGAAAGAAGAAAGAAGAATCGAGCGAAAAGACGTACGTCAGAACCGTAGCAAGTGGAAGAAGATTGACTCAGTCTATATAGTATATATAGTCGGCGTGAATATATACATATTATAATTTAAACAACGTTAACTATGTAAGCGCACTAAAGACGGTTTTTAGACGGTTTGATTACGAAACGTCGGTATTTCTTTACTTTTATTACGTCGATTTATGTATAAATCTTTCTCGTGAAATGTTCTAAAACCGTGGTGAAAACCGCATTGAAAAGTACTTAGAAGCTAAAAAATTATAAGCGAATAGACATACACACGGATTACAACTTTGTTTTGTAGTATATATTATTCATAGATTGCGGTTACTCATAATTACAGAAAAAGGATATTTTTTTGTTTCGTTCGATCTTCTAAAAGTATGCAAAGTAAAGTCTTAGTGTACATTATTTACTTCTTCTTTTTTCATTCACTTTCAATTAGGCCGCTCCAAGAAAGTCCAATATTTTTTTTTATTCATTGACACAAGAAACATACATTTCCGTTGTCAAACGTCATTCTTAAATCTGCCACCACTGTCCAGTACCACACATTTCTTGTAGATCTTTGCCTATACCCACCACTGTAGAAAGAAGGGTGCGCGCAGTACTGGTACTCTCGCACTTATAACGCTGCGGCCCATTACTAGTCTATGTTCGACAACATCGTGGCATATGGAGATCTCATATAATACAAACCAGTAGTCTCGTACTATACGCAGTGTCATTAAAACTCACGCCACCTCTCGCGCCATTTATACCTCCCTCCCCCCGTAATGTCGGGAACTGTTCACCAATTTATGGTGTTTTTTTTTATGAAAGGTGTAAATCTGTTACATACAATAAAATCAGGATACGACGAGAATTACGGATAGAGAGGTTATAATTATTATGTTGCAATATATATAATATAAATGAGTACATATTAAAAATGTAAATTGTTATTAAATTGAAACTTATTTGGACACCAAAAATTTCTCAAATTTTTTTTTTTTGAGGAATTCTTTCCTGATTATGAAAATGGCATTCATTTTCAAATTTTGAAATAGTGAACGTGAAATTTAAAAAAATGTATGTGGGTGTAATTTCCGTGGTTTCGTGCAGTGCATTTTGGCGGATATGCTATTTTTGTTATGGGTGTCATTTTGAAGATATTCGGTGTTCTGATAATGAGAATAGCATCCATTTTGAAATCCAGAATGGCGGAAATGGAATTAAAAAAAAAATATTTAGAAAATTACTTTCATTTTAAAATCCAAGACGGCGTTGCTATCAGGTGGACTGTTAACACACCAATCCAATTAAAAACGGTATATTAAAACATTATTCTATGTCCGCCATCATAAATTTGAAAATTAATCGCATTCCCGTAATCAGGACTAACCTTTGAAAATTCCACCCTGATTGGTATTTTTCAGAAAATCCATTTTGCTATCTTGGGTTTGAACATGGATGACATTCGCGTACCAATGACATCCACATTGATATTTTACAAAAACTTCGAATCTGCCATCTTGGATTTGAAAAAGGAGATAATTTTCGTAACCAGGTACTACTCGTTTACTATTTTAGTTAGTACCATCTCCAAATGTTTTCCCTATCGTAGTCAAAGAAGATTCACTTCAACAACAAATATTTTTAAAAGTATATATAATGTTATAGTTAATGCTCCCTTTCACAGCGCGTGAAATTTCTATTTACGCGTGTTATCTTATTTTCCATATAATTTGAATGTGACTGATTCGTAATTGAAATCGTTTATGTGACTCGAGATAAATTACACAAAATACGGTAAATTTTTCCGTGATGTTCGCCACACTAACAAAATGGAACATGCTTTTTCTGGAATAGTAAATTTAATTCAATAATGAAATGAAATGGAATGTGAATGTGCATTTTTTACTTACAAATGAAATGTGATTCCATCGTTTATCTTTTTAACCCCGGCAACATTTCGTCATGTAGGAACCACACAAGATGGCACTTCTTAATTAAAACCAACTAGCTTTAGTAACAACTATGTCCATAGACTGACCAGTCAGCGAAGCGCTAAACCATTCCTCTGTAGAATGTTTTTGCAGTGACAGGTTCCGCGACCTTTGCTGGTTCTAGTTCGTTCCATAATATGAGACGGTATTAATCCCTCTTACACACCAATATTATACTCACATATCGATAACTTCTGAGGGCTGCCTCTCAGGTAGTATCATATGAAAATGCAATAACAATAAGCCATATCGGAGGCGTCGATTAAATTGCTACATTTCCGCGTGTAATATTGCGGGTTCTATTTTAAATGACATTTCCAAAAGGTACTTGATATAATTTTTGATTCTTTAGAACATGAAAAATTCAATAAAAATGAACAAGTTGACTCATAAACAACAACTAAATTAAGTAATCACGTATTCACTTTACACACTAAGCAATGTTTCAGATACTAATATACAACAGTTTCGTATACACCAACGTAGATGTTGCTGAAACTAATGTTTCAGAGAGTTTACCCGTTCACATCAACCAGTTGTCATAAACATTACACAGGAAGAACTGTTAGCTTAATGCATGAATGAATGAATATACATTTATTATAAACCACAAAACGAAAGGATACAGAAAACATTAAAAAATGTAAATCATTTAGGAGGTACAATTTTGCGGATTTATCGCTGCAATGCGATCTCTTCCAGGCAGTGGCAGTACCTCCATAGAAGCTAAAATGGCCAATTAAAAATGAAAGTCAACATCAAACTGCACCTAAACTTATTAAAAACCTGAATATTTTGGTATACCGACCTACACTAGGTATTATTTTTTGTGAAATCGGTCAATGCTACAACTCGCGGCAATTCGAAAACTTTCAAACATAATCGATTTAATTTTCGAGCATATTATATTTAATAATCTATAAGACACAATTATTTGAAAGATTGTATTAGATAGTACGTATATGAGAAATCGTTGACATGTCCACTGTCCCTCAAAGATTGCCACAAAGCTCGGTCCTGAGCCACCTGCATCCATCGACTTCCCGCTACACTGTGCAGGTTGTCACTTCATCATGGGGCGAGTCGTCATACACTACGTTTGCCTTTGCTATGTACTGTGAGGCCGGCCCATTGCCACTTCAGCTTGTCGTTCATCGTTGTTGCGGACTCTATCGCGCAGAGTAACACCAAGCATAGCCCTTTCCATAGCCCGCTGAGCAACCGCTGAGCAGAGGGCCTGGAGTGAAAGATCAAGTCTTGGTTCCGTAAGTCATCAATGGTAACTCGACCAAAGCGCCTCCTATCGGGTCTAGATTTTCGAAATCTCGAACGTCCTGATAATAGCTTTCGTATGTTACTTGTTTTTGTTTTCAAAACATCTGTTCAAATCAACAAAAAATATTGATTTAGACTGAACTATTATTCGGGCGAATGCATTTTAAGTCAATTCTACGTCTTTAGTTTTCCGGCTAGTCGTATCGATAGCGATGTTATTCGAATAAATTATAATTATGGGCATAATCGAATAAATCGATTGTCTTTATTCAAATTCGCCTATCGCTTTATAAAATTCTTGCTTCTAATTGTCTTGTTTGTGAGGATAATAGTTGTATTAGTGAAACTGCTTCGACGGTTACGTTTTAGTTACACATAATACATAATTATCGTCTTAATATTTAGAGATTTAATTTTTATTATATTTAGAACATTATCGTTTAGAGTGCGCACAAAACTTGACTGGCGCGGGAATGTTATTTTTTTTTAGTTTTGCAGGGGCTGTAACAGCGCATAACTTTGCCTAACTTAAAGCCTGATTTGTGCATTTTCCGAAAAAGAAATAAATCTTATAAAAGACAATTAATAGAACAGTGTACTAAACAATTATTACTATTGAAACAATAATAATTGTATCTGTTACTGTCTTTATATACAAACGTTTACTGGTGGACAGGTAACTTAATATCGAAAGCTTTGATATAAGGCTGAATATCATTAGTTGATAACCTAGTTGATCCTGTGTGAAAAATAGGCATTCTTTTCAAACTGAAACATCCGAGAAACCTTCAAGTTAAGAAGTTTCTTTAAGAAAAGTGTGATAGAATTTTTCAACATCGTCGACTACCTCAAAATACTATCGGCTATTCTCGCGTAGGATGCATTAAAGTGCAAGCATATGCGCATTCTCTCAATCTCGTTCTACTCACTTGTCTTTACCTTCCAAGAGGGTTCGGAATTGTGTAACAGACAAATAATTGGCTTTCGGTTCTGGTTGAATTTGTTTGCCTGCCGTCTCTCTTACACTAACTTTGTGTCAAGGACACATTTTCGAACCCAGGAACTTCTGCCGCTGCCATTGTTAAATTTCGGGAACGGTTAAACTTTTAGGTAATAATTTTGGTCCAAGCAACGCAGAAGGTGCTCACGGCATACTGACATCGTGCTGTAGTATGCTTGGTAAGTCGTGTGATAAAGACGTGATAAACATAAATGCGATAAAACCCTTGAATATAAATCCCTCTTTTTAAATAAATCACATAATACCAATAATTCCGTGTAAAATAGAAAAATATTAAATGCTGCTATATCACATTACCATTTATTTGAGTGTATGTGGGAATATTCCACCTTTTTAATCCAATAGTCAACTTTACCTGCATGAGGCTGACTAACGGATGAGACTTTGGCGACCGGCTGATGAATATTTCCGAATTTTTCGTATCTGAATCTCTCAGACTAGTGATGGGGTCACAGGTACGAGGGTACCACGCTCACCAAGCCGTCTGCTCAGGGTGGTAAGTAACCCACCAATAAATACATGACGACTGTTGCCAGTGCTTTCTTAGTGATGCCTATGTTTGGCAGTGGATATGAATAGGTCGATAGAGAGAAATAAAAACCACTTCATAACACATAGTACAAGTAATATTAAATTAGAGACTTTCAAACATAGAACATAATAATACATAATAATGACCAAGTAACGAAAGACATTTCAAAGGTCTTCACTTTCAAAGCACTTCTGCATGCGTTCGAATAAGTTTTTGTATCCCAGCGCGTTCGCGCTTTTTGCGTATTGTGATTTCCTAAAACTGAACTGATTTGTCGTGTAAACGAAAGAAAGAAAGTGGTTTGATAAAACAAGGAAAATATGAGCAAATAATTTATGCCATTCATTATGCATCAATGTTTTCTTGATGCATAGTAATTAACTTAAATAAGTTATAAGCAAATTTATGAACGTTCTTAATTTATTTTAAAAACTGCTATATTTCAGGCATACTGAAAAATTAATAACCAAAAAACCTAAATTTATAAAGATTTGAAATGGATAACTAGTATCTCATAATCTAAATTAAACGCGATAAAATACGTAAATAATAGTTTCATTTCAAATCTCATAATTATTTCAAATTGGCATTGGTAAATATTTTTAAGTACATTTTTAAGTTTTCTTAAGATTAACGTACGACACTTTATTTACTTAAAATGACACATTTATAACATCAACCACAAAATACACTTTAAGGAGAAATGACACTCACCATCAATATTGGGAAACACTCGACTTAAAAACGTGTTAAAAAAAATTGTATCATTTTTTTTAAATCCTCGCCGCACTGTCTGCGAGTTAACCGCCTCGCGACGCGGCCTGGCTTTCACTGCTGCTATCTGGTCACGTAATAGCCCCTGTAATATGTTAAGAACATACGACTCTATAATGCACACTGACACTCGAGAATGTGCGTGTATATGTTTTTTTTTATAAAATTTTTAAACAATTCACACAGATTTTTCTCCATGGGTTTGAGAGAATTGATAAAGTCCTTACATTAGAATCAAAATAGGCAAAAATTTTTAAAAGTTAATTCTTAAATAAATAATATTAAAAAAATCAACCCTAGATTTTTTAATACATACTTATAAAAAAATTCACTAAGCACTCTGCCCGCACTTTGCATTATTGATAGATGGATGTATGTATTGATGTGTATGCGCCAAAATCTGGTGTTCACTCGCATATATTGATGAGTTGGTAATAAGTTATTTCTTTCTCCACCAACTTTGAATTCTGCTTCGTTTCATGGGTGTCGCAATAGTGGACGTAGGGAAATATTGGGAAATGCATATCGAATATTTATTCTTAAGTACTCAAAGCGATGACGAGAAACAGGGTCTGAGAAGCAAAGCATCTGATAGAGCAATCACTAATCCGCCTGCCAAGTAACACGATATGTGTAGATCATCCCAATTTGTGACGTCTAGCTTTTTATTATATCCCTCGGTGTAATTTTATGTCGTATGTTCACGTAACTTATGGCTAACGAAATTTTTAGCCATCCGTTTCCACGCATGTCTCAAGTTTACGCGCTAAGGGCTTTTCATATCTACAGCTTCTGTTCTCCGTTATCGTAATTTGATAATTTATTCGTGTGTTATTATATATACTGTTATTAAAGAAAAAGTATAATTTAAGAAAATCATCTTTTTGTTTTAAGAAATGCCATATGAAATCTTCAACGTTTCTCGAGTCTTAGTCGGTCAGTTTAAATGAGTTCCGGTATTCATAATAATTCTTTTTAGAGGATCATTTTAAACAGTAAGATTTTTTGTCGATTAGATTTTAAAATTGTATTTATTTTATTAAATCAATATACTTTGTTTCGTTCGTCGTTCGTGAAAATTCGTACGAGTATTACGTATTATTACGTCAGTAAATTCTATGAGTAGTAATAAATAGTTTATTTTCTAGTCGATTTGATTATGCATGTTACTTGTTAAGGAAACTAACAATTACTTTATTAATAAGTAAAAATGAGGAAAAATTAGGAATTAACCCTCTTTTTTTTCTGTCGTTTGATGACGTTGACATTGGTCAAAAGTAAGTAATTTAAAATATAATTAGTAATTCTACTAATTTTATATAATTAATGACTCGCTTCTAGATGTTGGATCTGATTAAATTGAATTTGCCATGGAATAAATGAAAATGAATTATTTGACGTAAGAAATTCAAATTTGGTTTGTCAATTGTAATATTATTACAGATTGTACCACCGTTTTGTAATGGGGTTCCTCTGACAGAAAAGAATCGGGCAAAAGAAAGTCCCTAGGTATGCTATTTTCGGATTGCCTCACATGCAATTGAATTATATTCTAAGATAAAATAAAAAAAAAACTCATACAGGATTAGCAGGCTGAAGCTGACCAGTCGCCACAAGCAGCGCCTGTTCACAAGCGCATGACGCATGTGGCAGCTATAAGAGAGAGCAAAATAAGCACAAAGGATAGTACACTAATGAATTCGTACATGAGTTACCTAGGGGAAAAGCACAAGGAAATTCATAATTTTAAGTTGTAAGTAAGTTTTGTTCCCGTGTTTAAGCATGATAAAGCATACCGAAAGACCTACAGCGTAATGGCAACAGTATCTAATCTTATATTATTGTCGCAAACTCAGTTAAGGGAGGTCTTTGTTCCGTAGTAGAATGTTAACAGACATTTTTCTTTTAATATGAGCGAACGTTAACAACATAGTTTCTTGATAGTTAATCTTTTACGGGACCTCAAAGGCACCTAGATCCATTCTCGATAAAGAATCGAGATGATGGTGCCTCCTTTAACAAGCAATTTTATTTTACAAGCCTCGCAGTTTTCCTTTTTTTTAATTTACAATCTTAGTCTATATTCCCTATTCCCGCCACAGAGATCGAACCCAGGTTACTCAAGTAGATGAATTGAAATTTAATACGTGTACTATGAAAATTAATACGTGCGCCCAGTTCCAGAGATCAAAACAATGATCTAGAATGAATCTAGAACAATGACCAAATTTTCAGTAACAATACTGTGTAGTAAAAATCGCAGTAGTTAACGATAAAAAATATTTGTTAAAAATTTACGAAATGCCAATTCTGGATATTTTGCGCCTCTTTTCGTTATTATGGAGGAACAAAACACACATGCACAAAGTTTAGACTTTTTCAGTCAGGTTAATGAGTTAGCCAGACTAATGAGTTTTATTAATATTTTGCCTTTATCATGTACAAAACTCTATTTTTATTGTTTTGATCGACTGGTCGATCACGGTCACTCTTAAATGTATAGCTCATGTATGTAATATTTTACTCGTACTGACCCTCTGAGAAATACACACCATTTTTTTTTTACCGACTTTTTTTGACCGGTTATGTCGGGATCAGCATTAAGTGCCGGACCGGTGACCTTTACAACATCTGTGGATAGAAATAGAAAGATAACAAATAGAAGACAACAAGCTCTAGCTCCGTTTTTGCAATAATTGGTCCGAGACCTACACAGTGTTGGCGATGGGTGCTAATGGCTCAAGGCCGTGCTTTGTGGCAATCTTTAGGGAAAGCCAAAGTTTGCGGACGTCACACTTCCTCGAAATAGTATTTTTATTATTTGTCAGAGTTGTAGCTTTCCTAACGATGTATTCCTGGTAGTAGACGTAGGGAAGTACAAGTAAAATTGCAATCAACAAATTTAGTAGGGCCGGCACCGGGATTTCCACCACGGTCACTCGCGTAATTAAAACGAGCGGCCTGAACACTAAGTTACAATGGAAAAATATGGTTATAATGTTTAATATTATTAATTCTTGGAGCATTAAATCAAATCAAAGTATCTTAAGAGCTCTAATTTACTTACATTAGTGTATTTCGAAACATGTTGCAAAGAACAACTATCTATGGCTATTTGTTAGAAACTCCATAAAAGTTTTATCAAACATTTTATTTTTATAAAATCGTTAGTGTTCGGCCAAATTTACCGTTAATCGGTTGTAAATTGAAATCGGCCGTTAGTAATTTTTTGTATCATCCGCGGTGCTACATTTTCATACGCCTTCTTTTAATATAATAAATATTATGACAAAAGTAATAACTTACAAATATTTTAATAAAAGGCATACGAAATAATATCCGCTAACGAGCGACGAAGTCTTTATGGCCGCATATCAACCGCCCTCAAACAATAAGAGGCTTTTGGCCAGCAGTGGTATATTAAGAGGTTGGTAACTATGTTCCAAATCGGCCTCCAAATCCGGTGCCTTATCCGCTATGCCATAAAAATATTTCACAGCAATTCCGTGTGAAGTTGTTCAACAATAAAATCATTACTTGTTGTTCTTTACATCCAAAACATGGTTTCTTTTATTGGTATTTAGTGCCATATCTTGGAAAATTTAAACTATGTTAAAATATGACTGTATGTTTTCAAAGAGGAATGATGTTATAGACAATTTTTGTGAAGTTGTTTGTGACGTAGCGGGTAAGGCCCGAGGAAACTCTGGTTAGATCCCCTATGTGGCACGAATCAACGGGTTTTTCTTTCGAAACTTATGTACGATTTATATCGTTGGTTAGTACAATAGACGACGACAGGCTCACTATTTGACTCGTTGTCCCAAATAAGCTTTGTTGAAAAGTTAGTCCTCTAACCACTCTAGTATATGTACCGGTCTTTAGAGATTATTTATATTTGAATTTTAACTTTTTTTTACGGAAGGAGAGGAGTGGGCCTCCAGTTACCTCACTCACCGAATGAAATGCAGAAGCACAAGATGCTTCTACTTCACGCCGGTATTCTGCGAGGTCGTGGTAATAACCCGGTCGAGCCGGCCCATTCGAGCAACAGCAAAAGCCGCTGATTGACTCTACCACGTACTCCAATTGTTGTGCTCCGTCTCGATAGGCACCAAATGTTCGACAATGTCCACACTGAATCTTTTCTAACAGTCACATTACATGGTGTCTGGTATTACTGACCGATGATACCGACTACCTCAGTCGGTATTAGACGTCCTGATGTACGTCATAGTTAACTCAGGCTACCTTCAACCTTTAATAAGTAATTTTGTTCCCATCTACGCAGAATTTGCTCACAGTGTCTTGTAGTCGTGCAGTGGTATGCTTGGTTTTAGATTTAATTTTATTTATTACAGGATCCCAAGCCGGTGGCATGTTTTTGATTGCAATAATCTCACGAATCACCCTTGGCAGGAATTGGTGTTCTTTTACGAGGAAATCCTCGACCATAAATGTGTTCTGTCGGTCTGTCGGTCGCTGCGATCTAGAACATAATCCCAGACTGCAGATGCAGACTTCGTAGAGCGTCGATGTGTCACATTATCTATGTTTTCTTATTAGATACTGGTCCTTACAGATATTTTAGTTCGCTCTATGTAAGAGAGACCACATGCAAAATCAAGCTTGTGTACGCCTGCATCTTGTAGAGAGATATTGAACTTTTCCATCTGTCAAAATGTCACGGCGGATCCACGGGTAGCACCGTCGGATTTGCGTGCAGTCTGACACTGCAATCTCCAATCCGCTCTCCATGCGTGGCGATTATGGATAATCCCCTCTCCCTTTGGTAGAGGCGAATGTTAAACAATGGACTATGAACGATCTGATAAAGAAGAGAAAAACGAAAATTCAAATCCCATTAACAAGAGATTTGCACATAGTCAGAAACGTTAGTATTCAGAGTCATTATAACATAATTCCTTCAGTCATTATTTTGCAATATTCGGGTCACATTCACGGATGCTGTGTAGGGCGGATGTGACTCTACGTAGCGGCTTACGTCATTACCATACGAAATAATGCAAACAGAAATAGGAAAGTTGTAATGTCGGTCACAGCTTAGGCATCATCTAAATACAAGTTGCGTAAGTCTGCGGTGGCATGATAAGGCAGATTACTTAATTATTAATTTTGAATTTTTTGTTTACCTATACGATCGTCCTATGTCAAAGAAATTCGATAAAAGTTAGTCGTTTGCAGTATGTCCTATCACAGAAACTGTTTGAAGAATATTTACGGTACGGAAATAAAAAATATGACCCCATTTGCCTCCAATTATAAATTCCAATCAAAAGAAACTTACTTACAAATACGTGAATGTGCTCGCTGATTGTTTAATAAAGGCAATGATTATACACGTAAGGATAGCGTGTGCGCTGCATACACGCAATGATATCACCTTATGTACGAGTATGCTAAATGTACTGCAATATGAATTGATAACTTGGAGTAGTCAACAAGTATTACGAAGCAGCGTAGGACTAACGTTATATCCACACAATGTCATCACCATCGTCAGCATATAAAAGACTACTGGAAAAGTCTGTTCCAATAAGCAGCATTGCTAGCTGTGTCTTAGATTTTCCCTTAATCGCCACGCTGGTGCAGGCGATCGAAGAACCCGACACCTTGTACCAGTAGCCTAATGCTATTCTATCAGACAAATATGTGAGGGTTGTTCACGGATATTAATTCATGGCATGTACCTCAGTCTGCTTGCATCGACTGAGGTACATGCCATGAATGCCACGCCCACGGGAAGCGAGAGCGTGGCAGAGTTCTCACTGCACACGTTGAATAGAAATGGAAATAATTTTCACCAAATATCCACTTCGCTTATACGAAATGCAACCTACAGAGCATGATAACTTGGGATACCCCTACACTCCATTGCTCCAGATGGTAACCTCACCTGCCACCTTGCTAGCAAACAAACGAGGCTCTGGTGATTGAAGGATGGCGGAAAATCCGTCTGCTTCGCAGAACTCGAACACTAGTGATAGGAAGTTGCCTCACTAGTGCGAGTGTATCGGCTCTGCGTTCATCAAACCTATCATATGCATGGCGGTTTAGGTGGTGCTTTTTTGGAATGGCCATGTTCAGAAAAAAAGGCCGTTCTTGAAAAGGCTGATGATGAAGAAGAGGAAGAATTTTTAACGACCAGAATGAATATAACTTCATCATATGCCAATGTGTGACGTGGAATACGACAAAGACAAACTTGCTTAACAACATTGAGAATTGAAAAACCTTTAAAATAGGGTTAATATGTTCGACACTATGCTTCTGCCACTGATGATAGCTAACATTTTAGTGGAACCTAAAATAAAACTCTTTACTTATTCTTATTGTTAGATTGGTGGATCAAAAATCTTTAGATCTATTTATCTATACATTTAAGGATAATTTTAATGTCTGTCTGTGATTTCGAAGTATCTACTTTTCTTTGTTCTTTATGATTTTTTGCACAATACCAAAACTCAAATACCGTTTAAAAACTTTCACGTCTGTCTGTCTGTTTGTCCGGATTAATCTTGGAAAAAAAATTAAAAAAACTGAATTCTAAAGTAATTGCGGTCGAAATATAATCGGCTGACTTTACATGCCGTCGTAAGAGGTAAAGAGGAAAAGCAGCACTAAAACTCCAATGATGTTATAGTATTCAACTAGTTACTAACATATTTTATCGAGCTTGCACCGACTAAAACTCCTCGATGTCCCATTGTATATCAGCAGTTCGAAGGGAACGATCTCGCCTCTCACCAACGCAGAACGCCCTAGCCGACCACTCTTCGGGAAAAGATTCGGACTCGGGAAAGGAGAAATAACGCCAGAACACGGGTGTGTTGTCGTTTGTTCCTACAAGGTCCCGAATCTCATTTGGGCAACGGGCAACAACCCCATGTCTAACAATCGAAAGCTATAGGTAGGTCAGCAAGTCCTTGACTCCACCGTCGACCACATTTCGGCCGGCTACCTGTGCGCCCCACTACGTTAGGTTGGCTATGTAGGTTCGTCTTGGTTTACAGTGAATGAAATAGCCTCGGCTACTAAGCCCCCATGCCATGACTTGGCGGGATCCTGTTCTGGGGAAAACTGTTACCTAACTCTAAACTTTTTTTTTTTTTTTATAGAAGAAGGGGGCAAACGAGCGTGCGGCTCACCTGATGGTAAGTGATCACCGACGCCCACGAACATCCACAACACCAGAGGAGCTACAGATGCGCTGCCGGCCTTTAAAAAAAACGATTAGGTTATGTTTAACTAAAATTACACAAACATTAAACATAATTTTACACAACAGAATTATGTTTTAACGTCGCGAAATATAATACTAGTATATTGTTTTAACTATAAAAGTTTACTCTTGTAATTATTATTCCAATATGAAGGTATAAAGGAATATTATATAAGGTATAAACATAATTTTGTGTGTGTTAATTTGGTGTTGTGTAAAATTGGCAACGCGCTCTCTAACTCCCTCTTAACGTGGTGAGTATGGGCAAATCGTCCACGGGTGGCATGCCGGCTTTTGTTCGCGCTTTCACGGAAGAGCCTACGTCCGGATGGAAGAGTTGTGGACTTTTAGTCTGAGCCTCGTTTGTTAATCACCATAGTACAACGCGTGCAGGGGAGGTAGATTTGAAAAAGTTTGTCACCATCATTGTTGTATAATATGTTTTATGTTTAAGATTCCCGGTGCTATGACTTAAGAATCTTAGTCCACAATACTTGTTTCCAGTAAAATATTGAAGACAGTAGTGTCTTAGGACCTGATGGACCATCAGGGTCCTAAGACACTATCAAATGACCAGGGCTGCAGCGTAGCTCAGCCCTAACTGCTCTCATTATGCATACTGTTTTACTAATTGGAACTCATTTCTTAATATAACAGGGAGTAAAGTCTGTCTGTTAAATGCTTGATGGTAAGACAGATAAAGGAACAAAAAAATTATCCATTAAAATTATTTGTTAAAAATATTGTAACTAATACTACACACATGGTTCGAAGTTCGTAATGTATTAAATATTATAAATATGATCGTATAATATGAAACATTTCTTGGTGAACCGCAAATCCATATATTGCATACCAGTGACATCGTATACGTTATGTCGTGATATGATTACGATTACTAGCAATGTTGTTAAGTAAAATTTATTAAAAATTCTTTTATAAAAAGAATTACTACGCGTACACTCGTAAATAGTATAAATAACTGGTTCAATGGTTAAGTAATTTATCTTAATCATTGCTCTTATTAAAGTCTGCTGTACATCCTCTATCACCTACAGAGATTGCTACAATGCACGGTTTCTGAGTTGAAAGCATACGTGAACTTCGCGTGAAAGGTAAAACAAGGGACAGGTGGTGGTCATCTAGTTAGGAACCACACAAGAGGTGATAATAATATTGTAATTGCCTAAGCTAATGTCAATCTATTCTCGGTATGAAAACGACCAATGAAAACCAATTTATAGATTATTAACTCCCTTCTTAACATCAGTATTAAGGAAATCGGAAGAAATATAATTAGGAACGTTTGTATGGAAGTCCCTATCATTTTTGAACTAAGTTATATGATATAATCATACGGTCTTCTTCATTTTTAAATTAAGTCTTTTAATGAAACATCAGTGTGTTAATTATAGTGTATATGGTATATTTTGAATTATATATAATTGCAATAGGTATCAAAATCGCAGAAGCGATTTAAGATGGCTAAATCGAGTGACGTTGAATAGTTAGTAATATAATAGCTTTGGAAATTGGATATAATGTATCTCATATATCTGGTTTAGTTCTTGGCAAGCGCCTCCTTGTGACGTCGTGTTGCGGATTCCTGTCATTGCGATGATTAGATAAATGAACAAATCGATACGAACGATAATCCACAATTCTGGCCTTTAACTAATGACAACCAACCATAGATGTCAATCAAAGTTGTTCGAGGATATAACAAATCAATCATTCATTTATTTTGCAAAATTATTAATTTTATATGACGATAAATATTTTATAGGATTGAAACATAGTTCCATAGTAATTACTAATCTATTTAAAAAAAAAACATTTCTACCAATATAAAATACTGACTAGTCAGGCTTCACAATTACCATTGAATTGAATTTATTGGTTGATTTGGCAGAGCACTGCCCAGCACCAAGATAAACAAGTTAAAATTAAATAGCTTTTAAAAGGTCTATAAACACTACGTTCATTCAAACTTCTTTAATCATTCTACACAAATTTTTTAACATGTTCATTCAGAGAAACGGTATATTTTTATTGTTTGTGTGTCAGATCAGAAATCAGATTCGTTTCTTCTTGCAAGTATTTTTCGCAACATTTAGTAAACGAAACTAAAAAAAAATTTAAAAATAGGTATGCAGTGATGTGAACACATTCTTGTGCTGATTGTAATTACAAAAGTTACAATGATCCAATAGACTTTTTGAAAATAATGTGTTAATATGTTTTGCACGAACAATTTAACCCTTACATACTTGCTCCAATAGTGGAGGTTGTGTAAACAATTACCTACTTTACTAATATTATAGCAAAGTAGGAAACATGCTAGCGCAGGGCAGTGAAAGTGGTTTTGCTTCATTATGCTGCGTTAGTGAAGCGAACACGGAAGGAAATGTATCGATATCGACAAAAAGTAAAATTATCTGGAAGAAAAGTATCTAGCTCTAATAGTTTCGCATAATTGAAGAATGAAATTACTATTAATGATTACTTTGATTCTTAATTTATTACATTAACTTGTTTAAATCCGCGGCTAATAATAAGAAATGTGGATATTTCTATTCAAGCAAAGGCGCAAAGCGCAAAAAAAAAGGTGGTATGTCTTGAAAGTTTTGCCCATACTCACTTCGTTGGGCTGACGGGATTGAGTGCGCTATAGGTTTAAAATTACTTTGTGTTAGATTCGTCCGCTACTAAACTGCACAAACATATATGGAAAACAGTGTATACAAAAACCCTTCCAGTATTCATCACAGTCTCAGATCTGAGATGAGAGATTCCAAGTATTATTTCAAAATATAGTTAGTACATTAAACCCTTCCACTATTCAAATCTGATCTTAACGTTATCTGAGTATGGGTAATAATTTCGGAGTATATTTCAAGAAAGTTTTTTCTGGCACTCCGCCCTCGGTACTCTGTCTTCGCTCGCTCGGCTAGCGCATTGTCACTGTTCTAACCTAACCTAAGCAACATTACACGAACGTTGTCGTCTTTGTGTTATTGTCTATGAAAAGGTATGCGAATAAATAAATAAAATGAGCACATGGGATGCGCAATCATCTTACCCTTCAGAAAGTATTAAAACTTGGAGCTTAATGGCTATATAAGTAATACAAATGTTTAAATTCAACACTTTGTCAAAGACCTATAAAATAAATTTCATTTAAAGAACCTGGACATTATTTAATTTTTTTTTAAACTTAATTAATTTCAATACTCATTGTTTATGAAGAGTCATGCTGCTTGCTCTCGCAAACATTATTTTCCTTTCCAAATCCTTTGCGATAACATAGGAGAAAGTATTCGGTACAGTATCAAGGACCCGATGAAAGTTGCATGATCTGATTCTAAATCTAAGATAACTCTGCAGAGTACTTATAGAGATAGCACAGAAATGGCTTTCATGAAGAATGAATATGCTTTCACATGGTACAAGCAAAAACACCTCCCAGTTTGCTCCACATTTCCTATGTTGAGTAACGTGAACCATGGACTCAGTTATTAATAAATCAATTATTTAGATGATGTTTAAAGTTAAGATACTCGATTATATTGCAATGTAGTCGGAGTATTTTTTGGAAAAAGTGATGATATGTATCGATAAGTTCATTAACCAACACTCAAAAAAGACCGGTCTGCAGTTATGAGCGAATATGTAGGTAAGGTTACGTCACACAAGAACCGTGCCATCGCGACCGTTTGACCGTTCAAGCGTTCCGCCACAATATCACCACCATTAATTAGGTAATTATTAGGAATATGACCTATTTCGTAATTGTTTGTAAAAAAAATACTATCTAGTAAAAATGAAAACTAGGCTCGTGATATTAAAGGATTTCAGAAGCTCGGTGTGACTTTATTGATATTAATAATATCAAAAATTATCTAATTCTTTGAGGATTTTTTTTTTATTTATTGATATTTTTAGTAAAATACGTCAGACATTTTTTTCTTTTTTTACAGATTCATTATAGCAATCACATCCGCAAGTTTCTTCGTCAAGAAGGTTAACAATGTACTTGACTATAATCAGGCATAACACCAATAGCACCTGTATGGTACCACAAATTAAGCCGAGACTGTATAGATGATCTAGTCTCTGGGTAGAAAGGCCGAAGATCAATGCTCCCAACGAGTAACCCTGTTGTATATATGTACAACAGATCTAACTTCCATTGACTTTCAAGAATATGATTGAACTTGAATCTGAATGAAGCATTGATATCAGGAGTACCACGTCGAAATATGATCCGTCACAAGTCAAACTACAATTATTAATCAAGATTAAACTAAAACCTGGCTTCGGAAATGCACAAATTCAAGATAATTCTATGACAAGAAGCGGGTTATAATTACATCACCAGGATACACGGAGCTTTAAGACAAAGCTAACGACCCCTCATTTATCAAGATATGATATATAAGTAGCTTAGGGGCGACACGGGAACAGATGACCATACCAACACACAAACATACATACATAGACTGTTAAAATCATAACCCTCCTTGTAATCTGCTAAAAGAATTAGCCCTTTAAGTGGTGGCGTAAGATAATCTACAATCCTAACCAATGCAAAAGTTATATTACAAATTTATTGAGATTATCGGTACCAGTAGCACCATAGTGATTACAGTAAAAAATTATTTGCCATAGCCTAGTAGTAGAAAGTACGTGGTGTCGGCGCAAAACAATCTTACCGTGGTACCAGGAAAATCTGCAACAGACGACGGAGTAACTGTCTCAAATACACCAGATCCATAACCATCTGCCGTGTCTCGTACTGCAATCACCATACCGCTTGCCAAGCGGGGCGATTACGACAAATCCTCCCTATAGAAGAGGGCTATACCCAGCAGTGGACTGTTAGAGGCTTTTCTTCATCAGCCTATTTAGAACCACTGCTGAACATAGACCTCTGTAAGAAAGCGCCAGCAGAAGCCAGCGCATAATTCGTGGAAGGTTTGCCGATAATCACCACGCTAGGCAAGTGGGTAATTGAACGCACTCGCATTAGCTATGCTTTTCCTGCTTTTCCCATCAAAGGTCTGTCTGTGGGATTCGGGTTCGGCATATTCAGATCGATATTCGGCCGTCATTCGGTCGCCAGAACCTCGTTTGTTGGCTAGCAGGGCACCTGGTGCAGCAATTTAATATGGTAATGGTAATTGGTCGGTATACCTCGTAAAGAAGATAAATAATTAGACAGTGTAATTTATAATATTTTACTTTTTTGAGAATATTTTTTAAGTTTATTGCGGAAACAGTAACCGATAGAAAGAATATGACGTTAAGACTGCTTTGTTATTCGGTTACTACGGACGAGTTGTTTTTTAGGTTATTTTAATGAACACAATAGAGTATATGTACTTGCTATTTAACTGAAGCAATGAATAAGTGACACACAACATAATACAATCAAGCACCTTTAATCACAAATGAGGTACCACCGTCAATGGACAGAGTTATTTTTTATTAGGTGACAGTTGGAGAACTTAATCATAAATTGTAAACACCATTGACATTTGACCGTTACTCTTTTGATATTGTATACGATGCAAAAAAAGGTAGTATTAGCACTGAGGACCGTCAGACCTACTACCCAATAGGATAGAAATCGTAAATACGATAAATTACGAAAAACTCCCTCGATACGAGCCCTCCACTTGGGGGATCGAACTCGACTCACCTGATTCGAGGCGTATCTCTCAACCACTTAGCTATCGGGGTTATCTATGTAAATAAATTATGTACATATTTTTAACATTTCCCCGATTGATTAAAAAGGTTACATAAGGATGGAATGGTTGGGTGCACTTTCTTAATTATTGTGATTTGATTAGGTGCAAGTAGCAAACAAGCAGATTGATTACTTAATCAATACACTAAGTAATTATGATAAGCGAAAACAATTAAAATGGTGTGTAGCATTAATAATAATTTTCAATTTATCAAGCTATGTATCACTGAGTTTCCCGAGTGAAATAAAATAAAATAAGCGCCTGCTTTGACACGAGCCTGTTGGGTACACCGCGTAAAGGAGAGTTTGGCATTTGTAGGAAAATGATGGTTTATTCTTGCAAAGAGACCATAAACAAATATTTTCCAGTCAGGTTCACATTATAATTCATTCCTTGAATCAATAAAGAAAAAGATAGATGATCTTCTTCTTTATCATTCAGTACAGCTTTTACACGAAAGCGTTAACAAAACGTGCAATCCGTGTATGGAATACTTTTCCAGCACACTTAGCACACTGACCAGGTGTAGGCTGTGAAATACATCTACCGTCTGTTAATTTTTCGGTCATTCGAGTTTTATGACACTCACTGGACGAGATGGGGTGGCAGATTTTCATATGCCGCCTTCACACGAAAAGAAACAATACATAAACTATTTCATTTCATTCAGTCCAAAACTATGATTCCCTGTGTGTCGGTAACTGGATGGTGATAAATAGATATACATACATAGCTTCGTAAATTGTACCTACATAGATAAATAATTATATACTGGTTGTTTGCTACCCTATTGACATTTAAAGAAAACTTTGTTAGTAGCACTAGTACTCGTAATTATTTGAAAATAGTGAAAACATTTTTTACCAAATAAATAAATAATTGTCCTTTTTTCATAGAACTTAACTGGCTTAATAACCCAAATAAAACGACAGCTCCTTTCGCCATGAATAATAGTTTACTGACCTCGGCAAGAGCGCCGACCTCGCAGGGTGTCATTGAGGCCGCGTCAAAAACTTCAAACGCCCTTAAGACTTGTGTGTCCACGTTAACTATTAGCGCAAATATATTTTGAGTCAAAACATCAAAAAGTGATAAGTTATGATGTGACTACTGTACTTATATAATTGATATTTAGTGTATGACCTACAAATAATCAGTAAAATGTGAAGTAAAATCTAATGCCATAACGTCGCATCCACCTTGTAAACATAATCAAAAAACACATATCTCATATATAAATAACAATATAAAACATATATTTGCCTCACCTCTATTACTTATTTTAGATGACAGAAGGAACAGGAATTGCACGACTGTGATTTTTAATGTCGGTGTGCGCGCCCATCTTTAAAATTCACTCTCATCATTTTTCCCAAACGCACCAAAAGAAGTATACCTTCAAAAAAATATCAAAATTATTATGAAGACCGTGTGGTATCGGCGTAAAAAGCCGCCACTCTCGTTCTTACCGTGGGTATCGCAAGAGGCGACTAAGGAAAAAACCTTTAAACTCATAATGGCAACCGATAGATGGCGAGATAAATTAAAAAATACCAGACCAAAATTAAGAAGTCCGATGATGGCAGCAGCTTCTAATGTGCGAGGTGTCTGGAACAGCGGTCGCCAATACGTTTGACTTGCGTGGAGATTATGGCAAATTTTAGCTTTACCTACCTTTACTTAGTTTGCTGAGGAAGATAAAGTTCGATTTAGTTATGTGAACTAGATTTGTAAGTGTACTGTTGTCTACTCTGTTTCGCATTTAAGTATTTCAACTTCTTAAAGACTTGTCACTAAAGACTCATTACTTGTTGTAGTTTCGTTTCATATTATTTTAATAACATGAATATATGAGATCTATTACAGAGTTTTAGTTCAATTCGCAGATACCACAAACGAACGAGTTTTAGAAAATAGTGAGACTGAAAAATATTAATTTAAATGAGATTAATGGAACATACCACTGATACAGGTTTAGTATAGACACATACGGCGGATTACATTATATGGAAATATTTAACGAATTCATAAAATACCAGGAAGATTGATGAATTTGGGTATTTACTTACGTACGTACGTAATATTGCTTGATAAAGTAGAAACCAGTAAATCAAAACAGAATTTTTGTTTTATTTTTGTTCGGCCTATATCCGTCCTGCATTGGAATATTTACAGGCAGTTATGAAAACTATCAAAGATAAAAGAGATCTAGCTTAAAAAACTTACAACAAATTTTTTTTTTTTTTAACATTACCTTTCTTCTCGTATTTTTTAGGACAAATATTCTTTCTCATTTTCCCTTGCCATGGCTGCTACCTTTTTTTCATTTTGTTAATTTCTTGCACGTTTTTTTATTTATTTTCTTTGGATGGGAACTGTTAGTGTGTTTTATGCTGGAACTCTTATAGCGCTTCTTTATACATAATGCTGACATTATCTAGTCGTTGGTAGAATATTACAGATAGATGTCTAGTAGTTTGCCTCTGTAATGTTGTCAGCAAGTACAAGTCATAAAACCTTCATCAATACCACCGCAGCGCGATGATACGTTAGCTTGCACATATCTCCTTTATCCATTACTGGGAAACTAGATTGATAAGTATTTTCAATTGTAGAATAAGTTAAGTGCCCACACCGCTTCACGGTGAATATAATTTTATAATTGAAGATAACAAGTGATGGTCACTTGTTATATTAAAAGACTAGGCAGCCGTAAGTAGCGTTGTTTTAAGGTCTAATATTGTTTGTATGCATGTACCATCTACATTCTACACAAAAAATCAAAAATCTTAAAAATGTTTCTTAGTCGATTCATCCATTCATGTATTCATTAAGGTAAACGATAAACTAATATACAGAATAAAATATACAGAAATCTTATACGGTTTTTAAGCTTATTGGCAGTTATGTTTTCGTTTAACAAAACCTTGTCTTGGAAGTTTTAAAATACCACTATTATTTTGTCGGAGAATAACGTCTTACGGAATTTTTGTGACATAGTGGATAATGTCCCAGTGTTGTTCAAACTATCATAATCTGAAACTGTACTATTTTTTAGGAGAAAAGAAAATCGTGTATTAGTTACACGCTGTGAAGTATTCTATTAACCGACGGTTTTCAATCGTTTAGCAACGTTGGACAATAAAACTTTGCTGCTATTTATTTGGAGCGCTATTACTGGTCATTGTGACTATAAACGAACGATTGTCAAACTATTCTGCAAAATAAAATTTTATCTCCGGGTTGTTAAATGAAATCATGGAGTATATCGAATATTTCCATAATCTTTGTAATTTTACGTACAAAATGAGTCTCTTAGGATGTAATGGGTCTGTTAGAAAAGATTCAGTGTGGACATTGCCGAACGTGCCTGTCGAAACGGAGCACATCAATTGGAGTAGTACGTGGTAGAGTCAATCAGCGGCTTTAGGTGCTGCTCGGATGGGCCGTCTCGACCGGGGTATCACTACGACTTTGCAGAATACCGGCGTGAAGTAGACGCATCTTGTGCTTCTGTGTTTCATTCAGTTAGTGGAGTAACCGGAAGGCCACTCTCTCTGCCCATCGCCCCTTCTTATCCTCTCTCCCGTCACCCAAATATCCTTAACGGCCGGCAACGCTCCTCCTCTGGTGTTACAGACGTACGTGGACGATGGTAATCACTCACCATCAGATGAGCCACTTGCTCGTTAGTCCCCTTTTGCATAAAAAAGAAAAGTATTTTTTTCTTTTATTAAATAGTATTTTATTTGTTTACAACATAGCTTTTCATGTTGATTTCAGTTCAATTGCAAATAACTAAATTTCATAACAATGTTATGTACTTTTTTATTATTAGTAGGTATGTATCTAAAAGTGCACAAACACTAATGCTTAATTAATTTTTAAGAAGTAATTTACTTAGAAATGGTAATAATAAAATGAAATGAATAAAACTAAGAAAATTGTAATTTTGATTGCATAAGATTAACATCTCATACAAAGCGAGATTCGTCAGACAAGCACACAGCACCAATCTTCTTCCTGCTTTTTTCTTTGTCGTTCTTTCGGTGTTCGCGAGCGATAGTGCGTGGAACATTCTAGGTATTGCATAGCCTACTTGGTTCGAGGTTTGTCTCTGGAGTCAATCAGCCACTGTTGAATTATGTTAGCTCGTTTGTTAAAATATCCTTGAGATCCAGAATAATGACATCTAGTGTCCATATCACGAACTTACATCGTAACAAGTCAATTGGAAAAAGAACTATTAACTAAAGATGTTGAGTACCTTCGTTACTGACTTCACATAAGAAAAAATATGTCAATAAATCAGTTTTAATAAAGAAACTGGGTATTTATACAGCTTTAATTATCTAATTTTGTTAGTAATTTTATAAACTATAAAACTATTTTAGAAAAATAAAATGATTCAAAGCGCCATCTATGGTGAATAATCTGAAACTTTAGGTCTAAAAATATAAACAAATCTTGTGGGACTGCCATCTAACTAACAGACGGAGTAACTAATAATCCTTCATCCAAATATCGATTTGCAAAAAGCGGACTTAGCACTATTGGGCAAGTATCATGCAATGTCTTATGAAATTATAATTATTATTGTTTTCGCAATTGAGCACGTGTTAATACATAAGAGTAAAAGCGTGTCACCAAACGATGAGCTGAACGCAATCCCCGCAATTTACAAGGCGTGATGAAGAATGAAATGTGTATTCATTCACGTCAAGGCTGTGTTACAAGAGGGTCAACTCTTTCATAATAATTTTATTACAATAATAGAGTTTTTATTAAGTTTTATGTGATAGACATTTCAGAAAGTAAATGGGTCATTTACTGTAACACCGTACAACTATGCTTAATTTTTTTTATTCAGTGTTGTTTTAAATAATATAATCATTTTCAATTAGTGTTTGTGCTACATCATTATTTAATGTATTGTTATTTACATACAATAAATAAAAATATTCAGAATATGTAAATTGATATGATATAAAGCTAAATTTAGAAAGCAGGCCAAACTTTTTACTACTTAGCCCATCTGTTTTTAGTCGTAAGTTTATAATTATCATATTCTTTCATATTTTCTGCCAAAATTCATTGGGTTAAGTCTTTACAACATATTTAAAAAAATTCATACTAATAAAACGAGGAGTCTAGGTGACAACTTTTTTATTGTTAACCGATACGGTGTAAAGAAGGTCACTCATTAACACTCGAGTGAAAATATTAAAACAATTTTAAAATTAACAGCATATGTTTATAATCCTTTGACGATGTTTAACGCACCTCATATTTTATAATATTATATAATAACAATGTCCGATGGTATCAATTTCTATCGTGACTGACTACGGTTGTCGTGCAGTATCAGCGTAAGAATTTGCTACCCCTATCTTCATCAAAAAATTCCAGTCCAAAAGTAAGTAGACCGATGACGGGCCACAGCGTCTGAGTTGCGAGGTGTCTGCTACCAATCCGCTTACCGAGCGTGTTCGATAATAGCAAATCCTCCTTATGGGAGAGGTCAATTTCCTGCAGTGGACTATTTACTGGATGTTAAGGAATGCAGATGCACTGCTTAAATAAGGTTAAGGTAAGGTAAGGTTTGTTACTTTACCTTAAATCTTCATAACTTATATTACATGGCTGACCTTACAACAGTCCACGCCATGGTTACTGACTTCTACAGCCTGTAGACATCTGCAACCAACTTAAAACAAACGGTACAGAATCGTTGTCATCTATTAGGAGTAAGATGGAATGCTTTACAACCTGTTTAGTAATATTGACTCTTTGTACCCTCAGACCGGAATATAGGAGTGGACGTTCAGGTGCTTGATGGCCGAAATAAGGAAGGGGATGGTAAATTCCAAACCAACTCCTCTACAACCAACGCACTACGGTGGAATCCTGCCACTGAACAAATATATCTCCAAAAATCGTTAATTTACATAATTTACATCAGCTGATGTTGCAGCAGTAGATATATAGTTACTTATTTTTTTTTGTAGATGGCGCTATAGTCGTGCTTGTGACTTCATACAAGACAATTTCATCCGTAGTAATCAATTCACACCTATTATTATAAATGAGAAAACATTTATTTATTTCAATTGGGAAACAAACAGTTCTTAAAATGCATGAGATAACATCCAATAAAGTTATTATATTAGCCAACATAGTTTCCACTGCGGAGTAAAACATATTTTTGTGTAGACAGAGTTTTAAAAATAGTTTTTTAAATAAGTTTCACAAGTGACAATGAAAACCAATTGCGGTTTAGGTTTAACCAATGTTATTTACCTCTATTATTTAAAGTGACAAACAGAGTAAAAATTATGTACGTCATCTTCAATTTTATCTACTGATAGAATTTTATCAGTAAGTTTTCTTTAGTTGATCACTAATTCCATCATAATTAGTTTAATGTTACTACTGTTAGTTAACTGTAAACAAGGATGTTAAAAAAAAACTTCTCTAGATGGCGTTCGAGCAGATGTATATATGTCAGTATGACTAAGTGTTTTAGCTCTTTGTTGATCAATCACGCTACCATTTAACGGATTTTGTTGAAACTTGGCCTATGTAAACAACACAGTTTTTATACCTGGAAAATATACGTGCTTGGGAACAAGTACACGCGGGTAATGCCTCGGTCGATTGCTAATCAATAATAAATATGTAATAAATAACAGACGATCATTTATATTATTCTTGCTTAACCCATAAGCGTTGTTCGCAAAACCGATAGCAGACCTTCACCTAGTTTGAAAGCCTCTTTAAGATGTCAAGTAATTAATTGAATGTATACTAAAATATAAATAGATAAAATTGTTTCATGGAAGTGCTGTATATTGTGTTAAAATAATATAAATTTATGTTTTCCATTACGACATGAAATGAATAAACACCTGCAAAACCATCGATCAAATGTATCATATTTTCTGTAATTTCGACAGCAACGCATTACGCAGGTTAATGAATTGAACACTTTGAATTGAGCCTATTTCCAATTCACTACATCTAGACAAGCTGCTGTGATAAGTTGACTCACTGAGACTATGCAAAAAGAACATGATGCAATATCAGCGTATGATTTAGAATGAATGTATTTGAAGGAACTAATTGATATTATATTTCTATTTTTTATATACTATTTAATACGTTAAAGATTAGAGATTGTCTACGAGATGACACGGTCGTTACAGAGGCTGTTTAGAGGGTACCGGTACCTCGCCTGTACGCCTTAAAAACTACGCTACTAATACATACCTACTATGCAAAACTACGCCCGGGATGGGCAAAACTTCCAAGAAATGTTAATACTGTGTTACTGACGTTATTGGAGAGGCATATATGTTCTTTATTGGCTTTGGTTGACAATCGTAGACGATACACATAAATATGTGTTGTGTCCTCTACGGACTAATATGAAATCCCTCACGATCTGTAATTATACTGGCTCTCTATACATTTAAAACCGGAACACAATAGTTACACTGCTGATTGGTGGCAAAAATGGTTAGGCGGGTTGTAGACGACTTTTTTTTTTTTTTTTTTTTATAGAAGAAGGGGGCAAACGAGCGTGCGGCTCACCTGATGGTAAGTGATCACCGACGCCCACGAACATCCACAACACCAGAGGAGCTACAGATGCGCTGCCGGCCTTTAAGGAAGGAATAAGCTCTTTTCTTGAAGGTCCCTAAGTCGTAACTATTCGGAAATACTGCTGGCGACAGCTGATTCCACAAAGTCGAAGTGCGTGGCAGAAAACTTCGATTAAAACGCACTGTGGTGGAATGCCAACCATCTAGGTGGTATCGATGGAACTTCGAATTCAGTCGCGATGTACGATGGTGAAACTCAGCAGCTGGGATCAATCCGAACAGTTCCTCAGAACATTCCCCGTGGAAAATTTTGTAAAAATGCAAAGAAGCAACATCTCTTCGCAAGGCCAAAGGATCAAGCCGATCAGAGAGAGCTTGGTCGCCGACAATTCGAGCCGCTCGACGTTGGATGCGGTCAAATAAGTTTCACAAGTGACAATGAAAACCAATTGCGGTTTAGGTTTAACCAATGTTATTCACCTCTATTATTTAAAGTTACAAACAGGTAAAAATTATGTACGTCATCTTCAATTTTATCTACTGATAGAATTTTATCAGTAAGTTTTCTTTAGTTGATCACTAATTCCATCATAATTAGTTTAATGTTACTACTGTTAGTTAACTGTAAACAAGGATGTTAAAAAAACTTCTCTAGATGGCGTTCGAGCAGATGTATATATGTCAGTATGACTAAGTGTTTTAGCTCTTTGTTGATCAATCACGCTACCATTTAACGGATTTTGTTGAAACTTGGCCTATGTAAACAACACAGTTTTATACCTGGAAAATATACGTGCTTGGGAACAAGTACACGCAGGTAATGCCTCAGTCGATTGCTAATCAATAATAAATATGTAATAAATAACAGACGATCATTTATATTATTCTTGCTTAACCCATAAGCGTTGTTCGCAAAACCGATAGCAGACCTTCACCTAGTTTGAAAGCCTCTTTAAGATGTCAAGTAATTAATTGAATGTATACTAAAATATAAATAGATAAAATTGTTTCATGGAAGTGCTGTATATTGTGTTAAAATAATATAAATTTATGTTTTCCATTACGACATGAAATGAATAAACACCTGCAAAACCATCGATCAAATGTATCATATTTTCTGTAATTTCGACAGCAACGCATTACGCAGGTTAATGAATTGAACACTTTGAATTGAGCCTATTTCCAATTCACTACATCTAGACAAGCTGCTGTGATAAGTTGACTCACTGAGACTATGCAAAAAGAACATGATGCAATATCAGCGTATGATTTAGAATGAATGTATTTGAAGGAACTAATTGATATTATATTTCTATTTTTTATATACTATTTAATACGTTAAAGATTAGAAATTGTCTACGAGATGACACGGTCGTTACAGAGGCTGTTTAGAGGTACCGGTACCTCGCCTGTACGCCTTAAAACTTAAGCTACTAATACATACCTACTATGCAAAACTACGCCGGGATGGGCAAAACTTCCAAGAAATGTTAATACTGTGTTACTGACGTTTTATTGGAGAGGCATATATGTTCTTTATTGGCTTTGGTTGACAATCGTAGACGATACACATACATATGTGTTGTGTCCTCTGCGGACTAATATGAAATCCTCACGATCTGTAATTATACTGGCTCTCTATACATTTAAAACCGGAACAGAATAGTTACACTGCTGATTGGTGGCTAAAATGGTTAGCCGGGTTGTAGACGACTCCTAGAGAACGAGTCTACTTCCTGGTGGTTTAGATGTGGACTTAAATAGGCTGATGAAGAAGAAATGTTCGGACAACATAAACGACCTCGTTCATCATAGATTTCCCGTGCCTGATGTAACGTTTCGAGATCGGAAAAATGGTCGGATTCCGTGTCAGACACAACAATAAAATGCAACAAAATCTGAAAACCAATATTTTGTGTGTTGGTCAAGTATTGGTTTCGGCTGAAATTTGAACACACTTTTTACTGTTTATGATTGGCGAACGATATCACTGTTGTGACAGATGTCCGATAAAAATAAATTTGGTTAATCCAATAACTATTTCACGTTTTTTGGTAGTCATGGATTTTCTCAATTTACACATTTTGAAAGTGTCGTTGGTAAATAACTCATTGAATCTGCTAATGTTATTTGCACAAGACCACATCGCTAAAGCCATTCATTTTGTTTATCTCTTCTGTCAGATGTTTCTACACTCCAACATAGAGATGTCGAATAAGAAGCAATATCACACTATTTAATTTCATTTTCCAAAAATGATTTAAATAAATGCCTATTAAAAAAAGAAAGCAGATGAAAGCAGACTTTAAATTAACTTTAAATAGGATCTAAAACTAATACATTTCTTACTAATAAAGTGGGATGTAACCATAATTACACGACGTTTTTCTGAAGGTGCACCAGTTGTTGGTTGACAAACGAAACCCTGACGACCGATTGAATTGAAGAAGAATCTATATTTGCCGTCTGTTGTTGGACGCTGTTGAGCATATAGATCCCAAATCCCAGGCCTAGTTTATGTCACTCACGTGTGCTTCAAACAATCCCTAGTTAAAAAAAAGACAAATTTTTTCACATCGTAAAATCACATTGAATTCTCTCTAATCTTGTGGACGCAGGTCAAGAATTGGTGAAGTGCGAGTTTAGTGCAAGCTAAATTACTAAATAGGTATTTTCCACATATAGGTTAGGTTAGCTTATGCAGACGGCTTTTTTATCTTCTTAATCAGCCCTATACATATCTACTGGCGGATTAACACATTTCCTAGAATGCGCCAACAAAAGTTGAATTTTGGTTTTTCCGTCATCGGCCGGTCATCAGAGCCTTGTCCGTTAGCCAACAGGATACCCAACGTACAGATGGGGCCGCCGTTTGAGAAAAAATTGCACCAGGAGCATAAGCACATGCTCCTACCTGACCATACTTGGTCTTGTTGACGATAATGACTCTTCTTCTTCCACTGCCTTGAAATAGTCATCTTATGAAATCTATAATAACTTTATTACTCTACCGCACACTAATCTTGTACAATTTCCTCTTTCAATACGATTTGTTGCTCACATGAAAAAAAGACTAAGTTATGAACCTCGCAATATTGTTCTTAAGTACCAATAATAATAAATGACGATGATACTTAATTGATTGAATGATAAAGGTTTGATAAGAATATTTAACAAACTATTAAAAATATAAAAAACACACTTAAGTTTAAATTACACAACAATAAAAGATAATTTAATTCACTAAAATATATGTTCACTTCGAATACTTTGACTTGAAAAAGATGTGAACCTCAAAAAACCTCTAAAACATCGAGTATATAGTTTCTATATAAATTTTCAATAAACCGCCTAAGACGTCTTTAATTGATTGTACGTATTCTAACCTCGGTCTGTCTCCACTATTTTGCTACTCCCACATATGAAACCAATGTACAAAACTATGATCTACCAGAGCTAAACTGTGTGAATGCAATAAAGTGTTAAGTATTCATCGTCAAGCGTTGCGCTTGGCCAAGGGATTAGCGATTGCAGAACCAGATCAACGCAGGACATCAAATCTTAGACTTTGCTGCCCGTTACAGGTCTCGTCTACATAGGTTAGGCATATTTGATATGGCTATTCAGTCATCTGTCAGAGACCAGTTGATGTTTCTGGCATTTCACTTTCTAGTCTTTTAAGAGATCTACCAGAGCGAGCCAAAATGATTATTATTAATTTTTCTCCTTCTTTATCAGCTTGCATAAGGTCACAACTGGACTGGGCCTTTCCCCAACAAAAGTGAAAAAATACGTGGTTGCACCACGCTGGACAAGCAGATTGACGGGTGTAGTGCCGGTACACGCGCTTTAGAGAAGCTGTTCTCCATCACTCTCAGACTCTCAGACAGACAGTATATTTAGATGGTTTTCCACGATCAGCCGGTAACCAGAGCCACCTTCGTTGATTAGTAGAATGCACCGCGTGTAGGTGAGATTGACTTTGAAACGTGGTAGAGACAATCGGCAGCTTTTGCTGCAGCTCGAATGGGCCATTACAACTGGGTTGGTACCACGGCCACGCAAAATACCGGCGTTAAGTAGAGGTATCTTATGCTTCGTTTCGTTCGGTGAGTGAGATAACCGGAGGCCTACTCCCTCTCCCCTTCCCGCGACGGTAATCACTTACCATGAGGTGAGCCGCTTGCTCGTTTGCCGCCTTTCCCATAAAAATAAAACGAAAAAGGAAATCCGCTTTCTCTTGAACTTCTGTGTGAACTAACGAGGTCATTAACTAGGTCGAGTTATAGATAGCGTGGGTCAAGGTTAACCAATGTAGCATGTCATAGGGCCGCACGTAGTTACGAAATGTAACTTGCTGTATGTAACCCAAAACGGTGTTATGGTTACATTCTGCAGACGCGGTTACGCAGCTTTAAAACGAATGGTTGGATGCCATGAATTGTAATCGATAATTTAATGACAATCATATTACATAACACAATTACATCAAAATAATGATTAATTAAAGGTGACGTGGGAGATGCGTATGGTAAAAGAGTCTCATCTCATCCCTTGGGGGACAGTCGACTACAGGGAATTTCAGAAAGATGTCTCGACCTGCGACAAATACATTTAGTAATAAGATGGTTTAAAAATACAATTGCTTAATCTGATTGTAAAATTGTGACAGTATTGTAACCACGTTCAACCAATAGTCAACCAACATTTCGCAAAATATATTCCTGTATTTCGAAACCACCGAAGCACTATCAAAACATGTCCATAACCTTGACTTACGAAGCGATGAACTTGTACAAGGTTATCATATTATTATTAAACAATGTAAACATCATTTCTACTGTTTCAGCTGTATATTTTTATTACTTTATAAATTTATGTTATAAGTAGATTAAAGTTAACCCTGTAGTGGCAGCGTAAGAGAATCTGACATACCGCCTTATCTGATGGGTTTTGTAAAAGTCAAGTAAACCTAACCATCGCAAATAGGTATGCCTGTCCAAAATAGCCAGGCCGTTGTTGGGAAACAGTGTCTGATACTGCGACCGTCAACCCAGCTGTCCACCATGATGTTTACGGCAAAAACCTCCTTGTAGGAAAGGGTAAGCTATAGTCGGCATTGGACCGATTATAGTCTGTTAAAGCAGACAAGAAGAGGTTAAAGAATAATGATGAGAAATCAGCCTGTACACTTTATTTTAGATAAATGGGTTTCCCGTGCTGCTCCAGTAGTTAATAGAACGCGAGTCTCAGAACCAAAATATAAGTTATTATTCGACTTCAGGAACATAAATTTCACTTTGTTAAATGTCATTATTCGTGACTGAAGATACTCCGTAGATTTCCCCTTTTTGGTTTTTTCTTAAATGATACAATATGATAATCGGACTTTTGGAAACAGCTCGGGAACTGTATTATCTCACTATATCTATCCGTATATCCATCCATGTATTCCTTTATATTATAATACTAGCTACTTACTTTATGGAGTATAGTAACTGGTATTGCAAAATGTAGGTAGTAACTGGTATTATAGTCTGCGAAATTTATTTCAATTCTTAGACGTACAATATTCCTCCTAACCGAAAATATCGTAAATTAAACACAAATTGTGATTAACAGTTTTATGATTGAGAATAATAGTTTTTGTGGTGTCAATAGCGAGGTTCAACCCCCAGGCGTGCGATATGCTTGCGGTCAACGTGTGCACAGGCGTTAATCTCGTGACTCTGCAAACAGACGCAGAGATATTTTAAGCTGCTACTGCGACATGGGTTCCGACATTTAATTCAGTCTCAAATATTCCAGATGTAAATTATCAGACCGGTGTCTCGTTCTTTGACCAAACACAACGACAAAGACTTAATACCTGATATATTTTTATTATTTATCTACTTTATGTACATCATAAATTGAAAAATTGCAACTTATTTATTTATTATTAAAAATTACTACAACTAAAACAATTCTACTTTAGTATATCTTTTCAAAATATTAATTACTCATAATTTCTAAATATTTAAATGTGTGTGTGTTTTAAATCGGATTTCACCATAATTTAGAACATTTCATGAAAAAGGTACATGTACTCCCATGTATAACACGTTCACATTTAGTTTATATATTACAGATATGTCCTGCGGGGTTCGATGGTTAATAAACGGAGACTGCGAGTAACTTGTCCGTTGTCACCATAAAAAGATTAAAGTGACGATGCCGCCGGCATTAACGATTTCTTCGACCTCATCCAAAACTTAACATTTTACATAAGAATTTCATCAGACATCCGCTGCACCCTAGTAACGAACTTCCTTTAATGATAAACTCGTTAAATCTTATGCTACGTAATATATCACCGTGTCGGTCTGTGGCCGGGGAAGGCACTGCTGGTGTAATTGTACATGCTACTATAATTTCCTTTAAGAAACCCAACCTTTAGAAATAAATAGTTATGAACCTTTCTTTCTCAAAGGTTGTCAGTTTCTTTTTAAAAACAAGTCTTGGCCCAGTACGTTATTACAACTCGGATTTTTTTCGGTTATCCGTGCTTCTGACTCTTACGGGTAAAAGAAGTCCATATTCTATTTCTTGCGTGACAGCAACAGCACACTGAACTTTAACAATATAAAAGCTTTTTAAAAATAACCACTGAAACAAATTAAATTGAATAAGACATACAAAAAATAAAATGGAATTTAAAAAAACAATCTTTTTCCAAGCCGTGTAAGTCCACTGATGGATAAAGAATGGTGCAGAAGACGGCTCGGTGGTGCAGTGATGCTACAGGTCATGGCTTTGACTCCAAGTATTTGTATGGACTACAGGTATTTTGGCGGGTTTATAGATGTGCAATTTATGTATATGCAGTATCTGTGCGAAGAAATTCCTATAGAAGGGATAACGTGTTTCTTAACACATAAAAGAAAAACGTTCGAAGATTTGAAGGCAAAAATATTTGTGTTGAAACATGCAGGCTTTACAAAAATGAAATTACCGAACCTTCGTATTTATGTAAATAATGTCAAGTACTCAACTTTATAAATAAAGAATCTCACATCCGTTGCCATTATAATATTCGTAGCTCGAACAGATGCTGAAGATGGCGTAAGCAATTTTGTCGACCTCATCCAAAAGGTTTTAATCTTACAGCATTTTATATAAGAGTTTCATAATACATCTTCTCCGTCCTAGTCAGTTAAGGACTTGTTCTTAATGAAAGGCCGGTTATAAGTTTTATACGCAGTTATTATATTCCCAGGAATTCCTTAAAATGGTAATTAAAATCATGGACAGGTGGCTATTTTCACCAAAAAAAAATTTACAATATATAATTATATAATTTATGGAGTCGTGGTAATACTCAGGAGCTCGTTGATAGTTTCTTCGGCCCTCACCACGGCATCAGCGGAAACGAAAACATCTTGAGGAAACTTAAACTGTCTTATAAATAAATAAAAAAAATCAAAACCGCCGCCAAAAAGAGCAGCGTGGTGCTTCTTTTCGGCCCTTCGAATATGAGAGGAGTCCTTTGAACAGCAGTGACATATTTTTTGGTTGGTTAGAATGCCACAAAGTTGGTAACCCCAAAAATTTCGTCCGGGGAAATACCATGCGCTTACAGAATACCCCGGAAAATTAACAGCATTGGTCTGCTGCTTTTCGAATTGTGATTACCTTTTTCTATTATGTTACTAAAAATGTATCAGGATTTCGAAAATTAAACAAAAAAACATTTCGATTTTTTTTCTTTTCATGTGGAATTGGTTACTCATGCCTCGCTTATGTTACGTATCGACTACTGTAGGTTGATGCACTATGAAACTATGTGATATGTGGATGGGCTATGCATCGGAGATATGTACATCAGCTCTAGCAGAGTTGATGTACATATCTCCGACATAGTAATCATTAAGAAAAATAATCACTTCATCATCATTTCAGCCCGTCACAAGTCCACTGCTGAACATAGGCCTCCCCTAGATATTAAGCCACAAAGTACGGCCCGAAGCCCTCAGCATCCATCGAATTCCTTTGTGCAAGTCGTCACTCAATCTTGTGGAGGAAAAAATAAATGGAAATGATCAAAAGGATACTTGAAACTGAAATAGAAAAGCCAACTAAATACATTTAATGACGTCCACATGTTGTATACGTCTTTAAAAATGGTACTTATTAATTATTTGTTTGGTCTTATTCAATATATACTAAATCTAAGGGTTATATATTATAACTTACAGATGAACGTAGTATAGAAAACTAAATCTAAGACGTGAATAAAATTACATCTATCATCGGTAACTACCTACGATGACATCTAAGTAGGAATTTTGGAAAAATTCATTGCAAAGCTAAACTAAAATATGTGTAATATATTATTGTAAACAATAAAAAGTTGAAGTGAGGTTTTATTTGTCAATTAACTTATATTCGTAACTGCACGTGTGCAAAAATATAGTCATTAGTGCGGGTGGACGAACATTTCTTACATATTATTGCATATTTGATTACTTTTCTATTTCTTTCTAATATACACGTATAGTGATAAATAACTGCTACAAATAGGATCCCTCCGAATGAAACAATGTGCCATATGTCGCCCTTGGCTAGCAGGTTGATGGACGCAGCACTGGACACCTTAGACGATCTGGTACTTTATCCGCTATACCACAAAAAAAATCACAAAAATCCCTTAGTGACGTTACACACATCCGTGTATGATGACAGCACACACGTCAATTACTATTATTGGTAACAATGTCTTGGATAACAATTAAACAAAACCATGTTATATTGTGGCTAGCGAATATGGCCCCTGAGGTGATTATTCTGTCATCTATCACCCTTACGACTTCTAGGTACTCGGGATGAAGTAGGATACCAGATATTTTTACACCGTCAGAGCACGACACGAATTATCTATTGATTATATTCTCATTATTTCAAATTCCATACTTATTGATAAACTATGAATACAGAGGTATAGATCATTGAAGGCTGTGTCAGAAAAAAGAAGTTCAACTTATCTGCTACAATATTTACAATAACTCTGCGAAGAGCCCTTTACAATATGTAATTTTAACCCGAAGCCTGCGCGAGGTATATTTATAAGAGGTTTTAGGTTAATTTTTGTAATTTAGAAAAAGAATTTAAATCTATTGGATTATAATATCCAACGTATCCAACTTATCTTGTCCCACAGATGTATAGTCGTCGTAATATATAATTTTTTTATTACATTTAACTTCACAAAAAAGTAATAAACGAAATGTTATATTGTACGCAACATAAAACATGTTTGTGTCAGATTTCAGAAAAAAATTATAGCGACTTAATAAAGTTTATTGCAAGATTTAATATTATTTTAAGACGTAATATTGATGATTGTGATGACAGAACTTTCTTTAGCAGTTAATCATTTTGACAGTACAACTATAATGATAATTAACAATCTTTTATAATAACATAACTACTAATAACTATAAGTTATTACTTGTGTAAGTTAATAAAACTTTCACATTGTATATTTACTATCGTTTAACACTAAGGAATACTTTAACTCATGATGTTTCGCTACTATATTTATGTACATTTAATGTAAATACGTCGTGGTACGTGATGAGATTCATCCAGCCTAGCAATGAGTTAATTGTGATTTAGAAACAGTACTAGAACTTTACATCCAGGGTTAAAAATGCAGACTAATTTCAATAATTATTCATTTGAATTAATTAATTACTATATTAACTTACAAAAAAACGCTTTCAGTGTTTAAGGCATTGTGTTTATCTGGAATGAAATAAACATTGTTCATTTCCATAAATAAATCCATATTTACAATATATTTTTTTGCATGCTCCATAATATTATTTATGGTTATGATAACTTTGATAAAACCATAAATAAAACGGAAAGCGTTTCGTAAACAGTCATAAATTCATTAAATCATATTTATAAGATAGAAACTACGCATTTTGTTGACAGAATTAATATATACTGGACACTGATGAATACATGTTCCATTATCGATATGATAGAACGATTATTACTGCAACAAAACTCTTTCGTATACGCAACAAGAAAAATAACGTTAACAATTATTTCATTCTGGTATTAATATCTGCGAAACTTTTTGAAATGACATGACCAACATGAAGAACGTCATTAGTAAATCTAACGCGATGTTGCAACTGAAGACGTCATTGTTAAGTGGCACCTAATAGGTTAATTATAGTTGATTCCCAGACTCATCAATTTGAACGATAAGCCGGCGTCGGCATTTGCGGGTTGAAATGTAAAGTCCTTCAATATCAACTCTTTATCGTACCGAGATCGTTTGCCATTCTCTGATGGGAAGTCACGGGCCACGGTTCGACTTACCGAATACTGAAATTATTTTCGAACTGTAATTTGTTTTTTTTTTTTTCATTAGTTTTCGTAGTGCCGTTCCGTGAAATTCACAATTTTTTAGGAAGTGTGTGATTGAACTTTTTTTAATAAATTAAAACTGGTTAATTTATTGTGAGTATTTTATAACACGATTTTTTTTAATTAAGATCAGTAGTTTATTTATTAGTAAATTAAAATAAATGCACTTATTAATTTACTAATTAATCGCCTGTTTTTTGTTTAGTTTTTAATTATCAATATTAAGTAAGTATTTTATGAACTAACAACTATATTTAATATAGATGGACATATATTCTAAATACGTACAAACAATAAAAAACGGAAGGTAGTTTGTCACCCGTTATAAATTTTATTAAGTTTCGGAATCGACGTTATTAAAAATATAATTCGAGTACATTCTAATTTTGGATACCGTAATATCGATACAATCGCTAGTTTTTACGCACCCTCATTTTATGTTCATTAAGATTATATTCATATATAACAAGGGTATATTTTTCTGAACATTAGAAAAAAACACCAAAAATGTATACCTTTGTGCTTATCATTCGATCCATAGAATCATAATTTCGCCCCATTATTTTCCTCAATTTCCTTCGTCAATATCTAATCGAATTATCTATTGCAGCTGAAATTCATATTTATTCTAATTATATTGCCTGAAATTTGAAAAAAAAAGTTAAGCAAATTGCTCAACTTTCCTTATTATCTTATTTTATGGTAACATTGTCTTGAATGGCATGTGTTGCACAACCACGAGGTTCGCTTTATGCTACGTTACAATAATAAACGATTTTTTGATAAATTGCATGTAGAAAAGTGCACAAGTTTCGCTCAAATCCGTTGAAAATAGGACAGTGTTTTCATATATTCTTTACGAATATATGAAAACATGCGCCAAACCTTCGCATAATAATTAGACACCCGTAAAGAGCATTAATTATTCAATTAGCATTTTATTATTGTGTCTTACTGTAAAACATCTCTTTAGAGGAATTGTAAACAATGGTGAATTGTAAATTTTGGTGTATTTGAAAACCGTGTATGCAACTAATTGATAACCTTGAGAAAAACATGGAGTACTTAAATGTGTTCCAGTCACCGTTACGTCTTCTGAGTGACTAAAGTATTGCCATAAAAAAAGCTATCAAGTTAGTTTAAGCAAGTTAACAAAGTCGTATGTCACGTTAGTGTACTGTCGACTTTGTTAAAGAATCTGTTTTGTCAGCTTATGATACAATTTTTCCTTTCACTATAACTTTTCAAATGAATCGCAATACCAACGAGTCAATTTAAAACGAAGTTTAAGAGAGGCCACCGACTCCAACCGCTATTTTCCCACCAATGGTGGTGGAAAATTTTCTTCTTAAATTTATTATTAAGTAGAGGGACCATTCTAAAGGAATTCAATTCAATAGAAACTTAAAGTCCAACTCATATATATAAAAAAACATACAGACGAATCGATAACCTCGTCGAAAGTCGTTAAGCACTTTGAGCAAGAAACTATTATTGAGCGAGAAAGATCCAAATTAATAAACTTTTTTTGTTCATGATCCGGTAAACATAACTTAGTAGAAGACTCTTGGACGCTTATTACTATAATTTTAATAATATTAGATTGATTGTTAAAAAATACTACGTTAATCGTGTTGTCCAATATTTTAGACGCTGCATTATTTTTTTAATGAATTTCTGAAAAACAGTTATCGATATGTTTTTTTTCACCTTTGTTAGATATGTAGAAAAAATTTATGAGTAAAGAGCGACGAAGCCTACATAATTGTAAATAGCAGAGTCGATGCCTAAGACGTAGACAAACGTATATCGAGAAAAATTATGATATGATGAAGAGGAGCGAAACAAAAAAAAATATTTGCGAGGTTAAATAAGGAACCGACGATAGTGTACCTAAGTGTGGCTCTGCTCAGTTGCGTGTATGTGTGTTTTCAATATGTTATAATTTTTCGAATAAATGTATTCTTAATACAGTAGCATCATGCTGAGTAGTATTCCTTTTTTTTTATGCATTACCATAATACGAATTAAAAAATATTATGAATTGCCATTACCATTCTTATACGCTTCAATAAATTAGCCTTCACGTTCCATATTCTTTTTAAAATATTGCAACAAATTTTTTAACTACGTTGAAAAACTGACCTCTCAATTCACCTTTTTACATAAAGAATAGGATTTACACACAGTTCGACGAAAATGGTATAGCTTTATTTACTTACGGCTTATCTACACAAAATGGGATTAGTCGATAAGCTTGTCTGTTTCCAATTTGGTATGTACGCAATACAAACAAATGTGTAGACTTCACCATACTCACATTAATATTATTTATTTTTATGTAGTTTCATCATTATCAGCCTATGAAACAGACATTTGCTGGACTAAGTGGCAATCTAAAGTTGGAAGGATTATCGTTCGATTGCATTTTTTTCTTTATCAGCCTATTATGTCCAATATTAAACATAGGTTCTTCTATAATGAACCACCAAAGCAAGCCTTTCTTGCATGCATACTATGCCTGGCAGGCGGTTTAGCCAATATAATGCCTCGTGCTGTCCTTAACGACAGGGATCAGCGTCATTTGCGCCTTAACAGCCTGTAAAAGTCGATTATAGGACTCTACTAGCCCTCTCGCATAACGAGGATTTGTCATAATCGCTACGCTCGGCCAGCGGATTAGCGATTTAGACGCTGCTGCCCATCATTGGTATTTTCCGTGATGGTTATTCCGCCATCAGCCGTAAGTTTCACGACATCTCACGGGAAGAAAGGGGGTGGCAGATTCTTACGCATCGGCGTAATGCGGTATCGACCGCAGCCTGTAATTATATTCGCTCTCTATACCCTTCGAACATGAACACAACACTGGTTACACACCTGCTATTGCGCTAGAAATGGGTTAGAGCGTTTTACCTACCCACACAGTTACTTAGCTGAAAACGAACCTAACAAAATATAAGCGATAATTCGACCTAATATCGACTATTGTCTTGAACCACTCCAGATACAAGCTGTAAGCTAAGTTGGAGGGTTAACAAGAATATTAGTAATGCTACTTAATAAATAACATTGCTAGCATTCTTTAAAAAAAAATTGTATGTAAGTGTACATTTCACGGAAAGTGACATAATGTATTTATATAGAATATAGTAATAGTAAAGTAACTAGTACGTAATATTTATATAGTAGTTGTAGTGTAATTTATATTTACTTTTTCATAAATATCATTATTCCTTAAATGGTATTAAATAAGTTTGGGACATCATACATTATTAGTTTATAAAGTTTTATTGCAAACTACGCAAATACGATTATGCGCCCACTCTTAAACGTACGCACGAAAACTTGAAAACGTAAAAAAGAGAAAACGAAAGTTATATGTTGATTATCACGTGAAGACGCAAATCGACATATCTCTGTACACCGATAAGTCGGAAATGAGGAGGAAAGGGGTCAACAGTTATGACTGTAGGTACTCTCCGACATACGTGCATCTCGATGGCATAACCATAAAACGAACTCAAATGACATGTAACGCAACACTGTGAATCACTTTTGCTGACTGATTTATCTTACGGGGAATGAGATACTTGCAACACAATTGTCAAGCTGACGCACTCAATTTTGTCGTAGGTGATCAGTGAAATGTCTGTCGAGGTGGAGTATTATCTCCGCGTCGTCACGTCCGTATTATATTCAAGTAGCCCGATTGATCAACAAGTTATTGGAAACTCAATTAAACTTCCGGAAAAGTATTACTAATTTTTTTCTATTTTTCAACGTAATCACCTTCTAACCTAATACACCTTGATTAGCGCTTTGAAAGTTCCCTGGAAAAAAAGGCTTGATCCAGGGTATCGAAAAAGCCTCTACAACATACATGATCTCAACATCTCCGTTAAATTTTATACCACGCAAGTGCTTTTTCAACTTCACATTTTATGTGAAAATCACTAGGAGCTAGGTACAGAAAATATAGCGGGTGCAGCATCAACTTCAACTGCGCCTGCAATATTAGACTGACAACCTTCCACGTCGTTTATTTTTTATTTTTTTGCATAGTTTTTGATCAATGGTGCATAGCTTTCCGGTTATTGTCTTTCCTACAGTTAAAAAATCTATAATAATGAAACCTGTCACAACCCAGAAGACAAAGGGTAATCTTGCCTGCGGACGCAGGGATCTTGATCTCATGGCTGGCAGGGTGGACGAACGTTTTCATACCTCTCTTCGATATTTCGAGCGTCTCTCGTGGTTAGACGGTTCCGACGCGTTTTTAAATTACGCACACACCAGTATGCTACAGCAGAATAAGATTTATAGATTGCCTAAAGGGTATTTGGGAGATGGATAGGACGATGAGAATCGGGATGGGGAAGGGGAGTGGGCCTCCGGTTACCTCACTCACCGCTACTACACTACCTCACGCCGATATTCTGCTATGCCGCGGTACCAACCCGGTCTAGCCGGCCCATTCGAGCATCAGGAAAAGCCGCCGCTGGGCTCTACCACGTGTAAAGACAAGTTTTAATTTAATATTATTATAATGCCATTTTAATGCCATTGTCACAATATACTTAACCTGGCATTGAAAAACGTGCAGGAGGACACTGCTTAGTGACAATACTCTCTAGTCCTTACTATATTTAATGTTTTTAACTAACGTAGAAAGTACATATCATTAAATGTGTTTGGCTAAGTTGTGAAACATATTATGCGTAATTAGTTTCAATGTTAATTGCAGCTAAATAAGGCAACCATCATTAGATACTAAAATGGCGGGTCGATTGGCAATGAAATTTAATTATTTTCGTATTGAAGGTGTGTACCAAAGGTCACTGCACGAGATGTACCCTATTAGCCAAGAAATGAGGCTCTGGTGATCGAATGACGGTAAAAAATATCGAATTTGCCGAACATAAATCTTAGAGACTAGTGATGGGGAGCAGTATAGCACTAGTGTGAGGGTGCTGTCACTGTGCTCACTAACCCGCTTGCCTAACGTGGTGAGTATGGGCAAACTTTTCTTCTTGTGGTGCTTTCTTTCAGAAGCCTATGTTCTGCAGCGCACTTAAATAGGCTAATTAAGAAAAAAAACTTAAGTTTACTTCGACTTATTCCTGACTGCATTCCACAGAACATACTACGTACATACTCATCGTAAAGGGCAGGTGTTCATGAGTGGTGTGTTCACGTCCTCGCTCTAGACATGCCTCTCCCCATTACTAATCTGTGGGATTTGGATTCGGGATATTCGGATGCATTGGACGCCATCTTACATCCCAATATAGTGATAAATCTTAACAAAAAAAAAATTAATACAACTGAAATGAATAAGAGCTTTGACTAATGCCTTTAGCGATTAAATGAAATTATGCGGAACACATTGTACATAAAAGAATAAGTCAATAATGTTAAGCGATTCTCCTTATTGGGATTAATTTAACATATTCAATATCCGTTTCATTTAACTTTAAAGTAATATTATTATTTACCTAAATAATATTTTTTTATTGACACAAATTCACAATGTCATTCATGTTTTAAGGTTATGTTTTAAATAAAAAGATCCTTAAGGGATCACTTTGTAGTCCCTCTACATGTCTTAAGATCAAAACCAGTTCTTTTCATTAACAGATTGAAATAACTCTGTGTTCCTGTAGTTGAGACTAAATTTCAGAACGTAAGGTATATATACTATAAATAGCTAATACTTTTTGTAATGTTATTTATATAACTTTTATTTTATTTAAAAACAGTTTCAACATAATGCAATTTGATTAACCCATGTCTAATCCAATTGAAATTCTATTGTCATTAGTCATATTAGGACTAATGACACTAAAGGTACTAACACGCGGAGGGATAAAATTGTTTACACATTCGTTACTTACAAATTGTTTTGTTTCTTAAAATTTTGAACATTTGTTTGGGCATCGAGCTCTCCACATAGGGTATTGAAGTACGGTCTCCATGTTCGGAGACAGATCCTCTAACCACTCGCCTATAGATTTGAAAAATATCATAACCATAAAAGTGTGACAGGAGACATCTCATCGCCATTAATCTGAAACTGAACACAAGGATGTTAAGAGCCTTTCGTCGCCTTCTGCGGTCCCCATCGCCAAACCGAAACGATTCAATTCTTTAATTGCGCCGCATGGAAGCAAATTCAAAGTCAAAGTCAAGGCAAAAACTTTTTATTAAATTGTGGCTTGTTTAAAGCTTTTATGAACGTCAAAATATATACCGGTTCTCAAAACAAGATCTTCTCAGAGAAGAACCGACATGAAACTCTCAGGGCTTTTTTTTATTTATTTATTTTATTATTTATTGCACCAAAAAACTGTGTAAATGGCGAGTTTAATGCTATCGCCATATAGCTAGCTATATAGAAAGAATTCTCTATCAGCTATATAGAATTCCTTTAACAAGCTTCTTAAAAATTGTGTCGCCAGAGCATCGTTTATTTCTCTTACATTCCTCCCGTAGTATTTCTAATACTATAAAGAAACGTTTTTTCAGTTGAAATGCAACTAATATTTAAAGATTTTATCGCGTATAATTTAACTTTTCTTTAAAACCGATGTTTCGGGTGCTTTAAAGTACACGTTGTCATGGTAGACTAAGATGTTTGAGGTTCTCATGTCATAGTTGACCCTACCGACTACTGTCAGCTTTTTAATTATTGTTTTGGTCCGGTTTACGCACACAGAGTACAGTACAGTATCTTCAGATTGGCTTGGCTTGGTATTCAATGTTATGTATGATAGGATACCGAATAAGCTCGTTGAGAATAATGAAAAAATCGATTGAGTAATAATTGCAATGTATATTGTGTTTTTCCGGTGTTTATATTATGGAATTTCCCGCTACTAATGACTCGTGACGTGTAATCAATTTTATAGTAATCTAACTAGTCTGGCCATAATTAATGTTACAATTTAAAAAGTTCTTCTGTCCTTCATTTCTGCTGAATTCAAATTTGAAATGCGTTCATTATGCAATAAACTTCTATCGATTTGCTGCAATTTTACATATAATTTTTAATTTCACCGTGATTTTCAAAATACATTATGAAGTGAGGTGTTAAAGAAAACAGAATTGGAGTGATTGCTTTGCACAAAGTAGATATCTTTTAAGACTCTTCAAAAGCCGTATGTTTGTGCAACGCACCATCTACAGGTACACAATCAATTCCTCTGTCGAAAAACTATAAAATATCGGTCCGTGAAATGAAACTGTCAAAGCCAGAATTCGACGAAACAGCAGCGCAGCGAGCGCAGCAACGACCAAAGTGTGTACTCGCTGTGAGTAACGCTTCGCAACTTGTTGGAAAAGTTGAACGTGGTCATCATCACATCCTGCATCCTGCACATATTTTTTTATAAAATATTAGTAAAGGCTTCAGCCAAAGCTTATCTAGAGACTGTCTTAGATCGTGTAGTGAAGCCTCTCGGTGATTCACTTTTCCAAAGAAATGTCAGGAAAGTCCATGGATGTGCCGTGGAGTTTACTGATTTCTCAAGAGTAATATTCCGGACTTTATAAGAGCTGAAAACTAGTCCTTGTCCAGTTCCGATCTGAACTTGTTGGGCTACAAATTGTATTTAGAACTAGAAGACGGCCTGCTGACAACGTAATTCCGACATTGAGTCTCTCAATAAGTCTTTAGAGCTCGCAGTGACTCAGTTTCCCATGGAGACAGTGCGTAAATCCATATATTCGTGGCTAGAGAGATTAAAGGCTGTACCATAGCCAAATGCGGCCACTTTGAAAATAATTGTTGTTAATTAATAGACTTCGATAAATAAGTCTAATTATTATTACACTGTTTCCTTCAAAATGGTATACATTATAATGTCCAACAGAACTTATAGCCATACTAGGTAATTCCATTGCCCATTAAAATTTTCTAATACCGATCCATATATCGGCACGACACGTTCTATCTCTCGAAAAGGCGAAATGTGGTTCGTGAATGCCTTTCTGGCTCGACCTCGACTCAGGCGTGACTTGATTGAACAATAGTTTATTTCTTTTCTAACTTAGTTTACTTTTCAAAGACTAGTTTCTTCTAAGCCTTAGGTTCTTTTCAAAGCCCTTCTTTTCCGTTGTTTCCTACCTGAAATAGTGTACATTGGTTGAAAGCTAAAAAGTCGTGTGGGTAACAGCCTTGGAATATCCTTTTGCTCCTGTCTCTCGTTTGTAAGTTGATATTATATTAGTTTACCTTTCCTTTACAGCCTGTAAATAGTCCACTGCAGGACATAGGCATCTCCCATAAGGAGGATTTTTATGAAAGAGAGAGAGAGAGAGAGAGAGAGAGAGATTACCGTACCTGAGTACCAAGTCAGGGGTCCTGGATTCGAGTCCTTGCCAAACCAAATATTTGTGCACCAACACAAATGATTGGTTTTCGGCTCTGGTTGTGTGGTTTGTTTCGTATCTCTGTCCTAAGTAACTTCCTCTGATCTTGTCGCTAAAGCGTTATATCGGTTATAAGAAGGTAAAGAAGTTTGCGCGTACACTTAGGGCACTATTATATCTCTATCTCTATCCATTCCGCAATTTTGTTATGATGTGTTATGACAAACGCTTTAATATTAACGCGTATAATAGCGTAACGTAGTATGCTTATAGCGCGTGGCGTAAGCGTGACTGCTATGCTATATTCTCCGGACTCGAATCACAGCCGGTGCACACATTTGTGCAATACGTTAATTATTGGTATACGTTCGGTTAGGTCTTTTTATAATGTCATTTATCTCCCATTCGATCTCATCTCCTAAGTATTACATCGATTATGGGTAGGTAAACGAACCAGTGTCTCTAGGTTTGCGCGTAAACTTGCGACACAAAAATGTCGTCTGCACAGTTGACAATTGGTGATATTTTTCGGAAATTGTCGCGGTGGTTGAAACGAACCACTGTCATCGTCATTTAGTTCTTGGCTTGTACTCGAGCACAGTCAATTACCACATTAGGCTATTTCAGTTCACTGCTGAACATACGCCTCTCAAGAACCAGTAGGCACACACCTCCCTGCCTTAGGTAGGGAGGTTTAGAATCTCACACACGCCATTCAATGGCCGACACGACCAAGATGGCCGACACGACCAAGATGGCCGACACGACCAAGATGGCCGACGCCGACAAGATGGCCGCCCATTGCGCAAACTCCGATTCCGAACTAGCGAAGTTCGTTAAACTCGCATTCCCAGATATCTGGGAAAAATACGAAGCTTTCCGGTTGGGATCGAACACTGAGGTCGCCTCGCGCCCGGCGTTCGACACGGACAGCCCCCTCTCTCCGGACGCCTCCCCTGAGTCGCCCGTAGCCACGGAAGTTAGCCTTCCCGCGTCGCCCGCCGCCAACGGGCACGCCGCGTACCTGTCGGACTCCGGGTCCGACATGGAAGTCGAGGACGCCTCTCCGGACGACGGCTTCACGGTCGTCGTCAGGAGAAAGGCGAAAAAACGCGTTGCAAAAAACGAGGACGAGCCTAACTCGGACTCGTCATTATCGCCGAAAGGCACGCCAGCCAAAAAGGCTGCGTCGCAAACCCGCCAGCCAATACCGAAGCGGGAATCCAAAACCAAACCGGCAAAGTCCGTTCAAGCAACCCGACTCGCGTCAAAACCCAACGCCGCCGCGACCGCAGGGGCCCGCGTGCCCAAACCCCCGCCGCCGATCATACTCCAGGACAAAGGGCACTGGAACGACCTGTCAGTATGGCTGACTAAAAACAAAATTCTGTACCCAAAAGCACAAACCACAGCTCAAGGAATCCGCGTATTCCTAACTAATATAGACGACTTTCGCACGGTGACTAGACACCTCAAAAGTAAAAATATTAGTTTCCACACCTACTCGCTAGAGGAGGACAGACGTCTCCGCGTAGTAATTCGCGGACTCCCTAAGGAGCTCCTCCTCGAAAACATAAAAAACGACCTAATCGAAAAAAATATTCCTGTGCAAGAGGTACACCGAATGTACCACCCACAGAAAAAGTCACCGTACGACTTGGTCCTAGCCATTCTCGACCTGTCCCCGGAAGGCAAGGCTATCTTTAACATCCAAGCGATTTTTAAGCTTACGAACCTATCCAACGAGGCACCGCGGAACAAAGGCATCATAAATCAGTGCCACCGCTGCCAACTATACGGCCACTAGGCCAGAAATTGTTTCGCGCGTCCCCGCTGCGTCAAATGCCTCGGAGACCACGGCACTCCGGAGTGCGAGCGCACGCGCGACGCAACCGAACCGCCAAGCTGCGTCTTGTGCGGCGAACAGGGGCATCCCGCGAATTATCGCGGCTTCAACAGAGCGCCGCGAAAGAGACAGCGTGGCGGCACCCAAAAGAACGGTCGTAGGAAGGGCCCCGGGGCTCCACGGTCCCAACCTCCTGCGCCTGCCAAGCCAGCGCCTGCCAAGCCAGCGCCTGCCAAGCCAGCGCCTGCCAAGCCAGCGCCTGCCAAGCCAGCGCCTGCCAAGCCAGCGCCTGCCAAGCCAGCGCCTGCCAAGCCAGCGCCTGCCAAGCCAGCGCCTGCCAAGCCAGCGCCTGCCAAGCCAGCGCCTGCCAAGCCAGCGCCTGCCAAGCCAGCGCCTGCCAAGCCAGCGCCTGCCAAGCCAGCGCCTGCCAAGCCAGCGCCTGCCAAGCCAGCGCCTGCCAAGCCAGCGCCTGCCAAGCCAGCGCCTGCCAAGCCAGCGCCTGCCAAGCCAGCGCCTGCCAAGCCAGCGCCTGCCAAGCCAGCGCCTGCCAAGCCAGCGCCTGCCAAGCCAGCGCCTGCCAAGCCAGCGCCTGCCAAGCCAGCGCCTGCCAAGCCAGCGCCTGCCAAGCCAGCGCCTGCCAAGCCAGCGCCTGCCAAGCCAGCGCCTGCCAAGCCAGCGCCTGCCAAGCCAGCGCCTGCCAAGCCAGCGCCTGCCAAGCCAGCGCCTGCCAAGCCAGCGCCTGCCAAGCCAGCGCCTGCCAAGCCAGCGCCTGCCAAGCCAGCGCCTGCCAAGCCAGCGCCTGCCAAGCCAGCGCCTGCCAAGCCAGCGCCTGCCAAGCCAGCGCCTGCCAAGCCAGCGCCTGCCAAGCCAGCGCCTGCCAAGCCAGCGCCTGCCAAGCCAGCGCCTGCCAAGCCAGCGCCTGCCAAGCCAGCGCCTGCCAAGCCAGCGCCTGCCAAGCCAGCGCCTGCCAAGCCAGCGCCTGCCAAGCCAGCGCCTGCCAAGCCAGCGCCTGCCAAGCCAGCGCCTGCCAAGCCAGCGCCTGCCAAGCCAGCGCCTGCCAAGCCAGCGCCTGCCAAGCCAGCGCCTGCCAAGCCAGCGCCTGCCAAGCCAGCGCCTGCCAAGCCAGCGCCTGCCAAGCCAGCGCCTGCCAAGCCAGCGCCTGCCAAGCCAGCGCCTGCCAAGCCAGCGCCTGCCAAGCCAGCGCCTGCCAAGCCAGCGCCTGCCAAGCCAGCGCCTGCCAAGCCAGCGCCTGCCAAGCCAGCGCCTGCCAAGCCAGCGCCTGCCAAGCCAGCGCCTGCCAAGCCAGCGCCTGCCAAGCCAGCGCCTGCCAAGCCAGCGCCTGCCAAGCCAGCGCCTGCCAAGCCAGCGCCTGCCAAGCCAGCGCCTGCCAAGCCAGCGCCTGCCAAGCCAGCGCCTGCCAAGCCAGCGCCTGCCAAGCCAGCGCCTGCCAAGCCAGCGCCTGCCAAGCCAGCGCCTGCCAAGCCAGCGCCTGCCAAGCCAGCGCCTGCCAAGCCAGCGCCTGCCAAGCCAGCGCCTGCCAAGCCAGCGCCTGCCAAGCCAGCGCCTGCCAAGCCAGCGCCTGCCAAGCCAGCGCCTGCCAAGCCAGCGCCTGCCAAGCCAGCGCCTGCCAAGCCAGCGCCTGCCAAGCCAGCGCCTGCCAAGCCAGCGCCTGCCAAGCCAGCGCCTGCCAAGCCAGCGCCTGCCAAGCCAGCGCCTGCCAAGCCAGCGCCTGCCAAGCCAGCGCCTGCATCAACAACATCAACGTTGCTGATCTGTCAATCCTGGCCCGCAAATTACGCGAGGCAACGACACCCCAGGACAAACTCATGGCCACCTTTGAGCACATGCCCACTATCGACGCGATCTGGTCGTTTCAATGCGCCTAAACCCGCGTCATGCCCAAATTTAACACACATTAATTATTCCAATGGCTAACGCAGTAGGAAGATTAAAACCGCGCTCTCTGACTGTCGCTGCATTCAACGCAAACGGCCTCAAAACGCAGAAAGACAAAATCGCTACGTTTCTTCGCGATCACAACGTCGACATTATGCTAGTGCAAGAAACCTTCTTGAAGCCTAGCAATCGCGATCCCAAAATAGCAAATTACAATATCATCCGTAATGACAGGTTAACGTCCGCCAAAGGCGGCACCCTGATTTACTTCAAAAGGTCCTTGCATTGCATACCGCTCGATCCTCCCGACCTAATAACAATCGAAGTTTCCGCGTGTAGAATAGCGCTAACCGGCCACAGGCCGCTTGTTCTAGTATCAGCCTATCTGCCGCCAAACAAAACCCTCCATTCGTCAGACATTAGGACGCTAACAGAGCTAGGCCCCTCCGTAATCATAGGCGGCGACCTAAACAGCAAACACATCAGCTGGAACTCGCGCGTCAATAATATAAACGGCAACGTGCTCGCCGACATACGGGACCGCTACTTGTTAGACGTAATCGCACCCGACTCGCCTGCGAGATATCCGACGTATCACACACACGCGGCGGACATACTCGATATCGCGATTCTCAAAGACGTAAGCCTAGCTATTAACTCGATAGATACGCTTCACGAACTCGACTCAGACCACAGACCGGTCTTACTCAAGCTGGGCCAGCCGCATGGTGAGGTCCCTCAGACCAAAACCATCGTGGACTGGCGTACCCTCGAAGTCAAACTCGAAGCTACGTCATCACAGCACCTAGACAAAATACCGGACAAGATAGACTCGCCTGAAATAGCATGTAAGGCAATAAACTCACTCACTGACCATCTCAAGTCAGCCGTCGAAGAATCCAAAAGGACGGTCCCTGAGTCGAACTCTCGACACATGGAGCTCCCGGCAGGTCTTAGACGCCTAATTAGGAGAAAAAACGCAGCTATTAGAGCACATGACCGTTATAGAACGGAACAAAACCGCGAAACCATGCGACGCCTACAGAGGCAAGTAAAAGAGCGCATCACTGTGTTAGGAACACTGGGTGGGATTCTCTCCTTGGAGACATCGAGCCATCGCATACTGCCTACTGGCAAACATCTTCAACGTACTCCTCGCCAGCTGCTCCTTCCCGGATGCCTGGAAAGAGGCAGACGTCATAGGCATTCCCAAACCAGGCAAGCCCCGTAACCTCGCCTCCAGCTATCGCCCTATAAGTCTCCTCAACTCTATGGGGAAAATTTATGAAAGGATAATCCTGAAAAGACTCAGGATTATCTCAATTTGTGTTTGAGAACAACATAATCCCAGACGAGCAATTCGGCTTCCGTTCCGAACACTCGTGCGTCCAACAAGTGCACCGCTTAACGGAGCACATATTAAAAAACCTAAACCGCTCCTCCAAGCCCAATAGCACTGGAGCACTATTCTTCGATGTCGCAAAGGCATTCGACAAAGTCTGGCATAACGGTTTAATCTACAAACTGTATAACTTCAATATCCCAGACAGGCTCGTGCACATCCTACGAGCCTACTTGTCCAACCGCACCTTTCGCTATCGAGTAGAGGGCACGCGATCCTCAATCCGCCCTCTGAAAGCCGGAGTCCCTCAAGGCTCCTGCCTCTCCCCGATCCTCTTCTCACTTTACACGAGTGACATTCCAAAGCAGCCCCAGGTCAACCTCGCACTATTCGCGGACGACACGGCCCTATACTTCTCCGACCGCCACAAAGGTCGCATCACCTTACGACTCCAAGCCGCTGCCAATCGTCTGGGCGAATGGTTCCGGAAATGGAGAATTGAGGTCAAAAACGCCTCTCAAGAAAGCCTCAGCAAGAGCCGGCATGTCTTTTATACACTCGTCGAGCACCGTAGTAGGCTTACATAATTCCACCATCATTGGAGTGCACAAGATTGTACAACCTTCCAACACAGGTGTGTCCACAAGATGGCAGTGTGTGTGACAGGGTGCTAAAACCTATTAATTTTATTAAAAGGTATATTTTTATTCTATTATTATGTTTTATTTCTTTGTGAACATTTAAATTTGTAACAGTATTTAGTTTGTAATTAAATTTTACATTAACTTTTATTTTTAATTTAATTGTGTACTAATTAAAACTCTGAATATCAACGTAAATAAAATTAATTAACAATGTACATGAAAATACCAGGACAATTGATTAGCACATAATGAAATTTACTTCTGTATTGTTAATAAAAGGCGTATATATAGGCGTAAACACAATAACAAAATAAATTAACCCCGGCCCCTCGTTCAAGTAGCAATTCATAAATTAATTTCCATAGTAAGAAGTTAAACGTAGTACATATAAGACAAATTGTAATAATATGAAGTAGCAGGGTCTCCCACATCGAGGCAAAGGTGTCCTGTCAATATTTAACAGGTTTTCGGCCCGGCAGAGTTCTTCGCCACGCGGTTGGCGGCTTCACATATCCTAGTTATTTTTTTTTATTATTTCTCACATAATGCACGATTTTCACCATGTTCTCCGTTACCGTTGAGCACGTGGTTAATTCAACACTTTTAGTTGTGGTGGCTCGGAATTCTAACCTAGGTCACACGCGTACTATGAAATTAAAACGAGCGCCCTCAACAACTAGCGGCACTGCACAAAATATGTGCCATAACTTAATAAAATATTGTTATGCTTATTATTAAAACGACGCATCTTTAATCTTCTTCGATTGAAGTTGTTTGCAGGTATCTATGGATGGCAATAGTCACTAGTGGTGAACGAACTAACAAACCACCTGAAGCAAAAAAAAATATCCAAAACATCGCGTTAATGACATTGAAATACGTATCATTTAGAATCTTTTGACACAGTGAAGACATGTTCTAGTTCAAGAACAACTAACCTATGATTATTATTGAATGTTGTTGTTTAAAAGATACTTTTATAGGTCCCTAGCGAACCTCGGTTGCTTCTCACGGTCAGATCTGTAATTTATAAACTGAATGTGAATGTTTGAAATAAAACTATAGTTATCGAATTTCATCGCGTTTAATTATAGTTTTTATGTTTCCGACGTTTTGAATGCTTTAAAATCAAGGGCTGCCCTTGATTTTCTTGCCGGCGAAAAAGATAAATCAATATTTACCATCTGTCAAGTGTTCCACTACTGCAGCAGTGTACACTAACAGTACTGCAGGATTGTGTAAATTTGATTGTAAATCTCTCTTACATAGGTCAAACTAAAAGACCTGTAAGGACCCGGGTAAAAGATAGCTGATGTGAAACATCGACGCTTCGGGAAATCTGCAGTTAGTGAGTGACCTTATTCTAGATCGCCGGAATCCTTACATCAGATTTGATAGACCGCAAATTGTAAAAGAACACCGATTCCTGCCAAGGATTATTAGCGAGACTATTTAAAATCAAAAAAACCTCCTAATTTGAATAGAGAAGATGACTGATTCACCTACCACCGGCATGGGATCCGGTAAAAACAGAAATTAAATCATCAACCAAGCATACCACTGCACGATCTTAAAATACTGTGAGCGCTTTCTGCGTAGATCGTACTAAAATTAGTATTAAAGCTGAAGGTAGCCCGAGTTAATTATGACATCAAGACGTCTAACACCTCCTTGACCACGGGTGGTGTAAACCACTCGATTCGTTGTAAACAAATCCGTAAATTATACTTTAATTTTCAATGTATAGTGTTCCATCGAATGAAATGAAACAAAAAAGAAAGCCATCAATAAAATAGAATGGTATTGTTTGTTTGGCACGGTTTTTAGGCAATGTATCAAGTAATGAAATGCCTAAAAATACAATAGTAAAAAAGTCAGCGTCTCCAGCGTGCTTGCATTTTATATGAAGAAACAAGTGAATGCGAAGCCTACCACTTGCCTAGTTATTACTAGCATATGAAAAAAAATATTCTCATGCGCTATTAATCTAGATTTTCTTATGGAATATTAGATACTTAGATGTTATAGCAGACAGTGTACAATGCGCGTTCGTGAGAGTGAGCTCTACTGCTCACGTGGTTGCGTAACCTATCTTGTCAATAATGGTTATTTTATTACTCTTTGAAATATAACCGTAGAAATATGCCGATGCAGTATCAGAGAAAAAATGCACTCAATGCATTTAGACGAATAGTACGTTTGCAGTTCAAAATCTCTTTTTGACTGGCATTTGAATCCAGACCCACGAAGTAGTAAACAGGGAAGCTGACCGCTGATCCAACAACTTTCGAATATTGTCCGCAGTTGTCGAATGCACAGGATCTATTATAGTGCCGTAAGTGTACTTGCAAACACAGAGGTACTCACTCGTCTTTACTTTCCCATATCCCATGTAAGGCATGCGATAGGATTGTCAGAGACAAAGGACGAACACAACACAAGTAGACCCGAAAATCTATACTTACGGTTTTAGCACAAACGGACTCAAACCCAGGACCCGTGATCATCATCAGATACCGCCACGTGGGCGTCATATCCGGTAAGTACATACACATATGGTTACGTTAGTACGTCTACTTTCAAGGTCTAGGGCCATAAGCATCGCTTCACTCGTGTCTTAAATACACAATAATATATCTCGCTCCTATGTTTACTCAGATCGCATTCAGAATAGGTACTAGACTCGTTAGCATAATTAAATGATATATATGGACACAATGATGCTAACATTTGTATATTAGATTTGGTTCCTTGTCCGTAATATGATATCATTTATACTAATATTATAAACACAGACTTGGCGTTGTATTAACTCGTATGTATGGAGTTAAAACTACTGGGCTATGCCAAAAATCATTACATAATAATTCCGCGTGAAGTCATTCCTCGATAAAATCATATTTTTCACAGACCTGTTTTCGTTTATTGATAACAATGTCGAGGATAAACGTAACCATGGTTTAAAAATAACTCGGTATGGTTTCACAGGGGAACGATGTCACACGGGATATTTGTGAAATTGTTTGTGACCCATGGCATCGTTTATTGTTAACCATGTATTGGATAAACCAAACCATGCTTTAAAAATAACTCGGTATACGTTTGTGAAATTGTTTGTGGTGCATGACTTCGTTTATTCGGTAACCATGTATTAGATAAACTAAACTATATTTAAATATAACCCTGAATAGTATTATCAGGGAACGATGTCATATGAAATCATTGTGGCATAGCGGATATGACCCCAGGAGTGATTTCAAAATTCCTTCACTGTTTGAAATGTGCAACATATGTTTGATTCTCAAAATCAAAATCCATGTTTGTTCTACTAAGCGTCAATAAATTGTAATGCAATAATTGTTAGAAAAGGTATTGTCATAATTACGAAATTAAGTATTCCACCGGTACGAATCAACCAAAATATAAATTTCAAATTTGGAATGGTGCAAAAGATCGTTTGAAAACTACTGCTATAACTCCAAAAAAAATATGAATGTAATGGGTAACAAAATCACACAGTTTAAACGCGTAAAAACCCAGCCCAGGTTATTTACCACAAATGCGACTCATTTTCGAGTTTACAGCTGTTATTTGCAACAATTAAAAAATGCTGCGTATTATTTATTATTTTGCTTAAGTCAATAATAATTTAATAAAATTCATATTACGAGTGGGTAAAATGTCCCCGCGGTATAATTGCATTTATTAAACGCAGCGTCTCATTCTCTGATAGCCCTTTTGAATAAAAAAACAATTTAACAATAGCTAAGCACTCCCATCTGATCTCCAGACGGGTAGGCAGGGATTCCGGTCTTCCATTTGTAACGTGTTACAACGATGGACGATGAACGATGAACCTGTTACAATTCTCTTGCCTCTTTTACACCTTTTCGTCTGTTATTTTCTCCCATTTTATAGACTTCTTTAGTATATCGCCAGTTTGGTCAATACACGTCCGTCTATGTTGCCCTTTGCCAACTCTTTCACTTACAACCCAAATCTCCATGCCTTTTTTGATTCTAAAACATCATCCTAGAAATCTAACTTTTCTCTTATGATCCACTTTCTCGTCGTCTCATTCGATCACACATAACTTACTTCTTCTTAATGACCGCATTTCTACTGTATTAATTCTACACTCATGGTTCTTCCGCCATACCCAACGTTAACGTTTTATATCTACAATTGGAATGACAAACGCGCTAATAGACCAGAGGTTGAGTGGCTACAAAATCGTCTTGCTATCAACTTTGATGGAAGAACGTTACAGAAGCGTCGCCACAGCTGAGAATTAAAATGGAATGGCATACAGCGGGTAGTTTTTCTGGATCTCTGTACCCTTCAAACCCGAACACAACAATGACTGCTGATTAACGGCAGAAATAGATAAGAGCCAGAAGGTTCCTTGCCATAAAAATAGTCATACGATCTAGTAACGTGGGGATTCAAAGTCTTAAGTCAAAACTTTTGTTTAATTTAATTAGAACGTCTAAATCTATACGATAAGAGCTCCTCAGAGAATAACCGAGGAACCGCAAGAAGTCGGGGGTCTTTTTTATCATTGCCAGATTACAACGTTATTTACAATTCACAGTAAGTCATTACAATGTCAAAAGTAAAATGTATATATTTAATTGAATGTTAATAACGATTTAGAAAAAAAGTGCTAAATTTTCCATCGTTACTGGTTTTACCACAAAAAATAACTTGGTAACTTTGCTATTGTTCTGTTAACTACTAGTCTTACTACTTAGTTGTTAACTTTGTTAGATCATCGTTATGGGAATTCCACGTACGAATATGCCTCTGATGTACTAAGATAATTAAAAGGATGTTTGTTTGCAGCTGTTATTTGTTTTCTTGTTTTATTTGACGTCATTTACTTATAGAGGGCATAAGGGAGAATATACCATCTTTTTCTCCAAATGTAATTCATGAGAATGCAGATGACCGCGTGTGGCAAATAAACGAAGCTTACGCAACCGAGCAATGGCACAATATCCATCCAAATCTACTGAACCCAAACCCACAGCGTATTGATGGGGCAGCAGTATCATTAGTGTGAGGGTACCAGGACTGCGCCCACCACACACACGTTTTCCCAGCGTGGCGAGTATAAGTAACTTCCAAGATATCGGTTTTTGTTTGCGCTTTCTTGGAGAGAACTATGTACAGCAGTGGACTAAAATAAGCTGATGTAAATTAACTAAATAAAACATGCCACCAAAAGTAGTGGCATATTTTAGGTTATCGTACAACTTCCAGTGGTTATCGTAGGTCGACTAATGGAAAAGCCTTCAAAATTCCAATTTGAATTTAAACTATAATTTACGGATTTTATCGCGTTTAATTATGTTTTTATATTTCCGACGTTTCGATTGCTTTACAGCAGCCGTGGTGACGGGGGGACTGAGGTGTTAGACGTTCTGATGCAGTATCAGGTCAAGGAATTATATCAATGTTAGGTATTGCAATGTCACCGCATAAACATTGTGTCCCAAATTTAAAATCAGATAAGTGGAATAAAATAAAAGACAGTGTAATGTGGAGATGATTTGTAATTTGCTAAAATCCAATCGTTGGGGAGCTACGGTACAACAGACAGACAGGAAAAAGCTCCAAACTTACAAAACCCTGTTTTTATGCATGTGGTTTAAAAGTTAAGGAAAAGGTCAAAATGAAATATTTCAAACTACAGCTCTTACAAATTATTTAACAAGGCCTTTGTTTCTGTATGTAACGTGAGTGCTAAATTAAAAAGATTGGATTTCATAAACTGTAAATTTACTTAGAAAATTAGCATGTGGTTAATAATATTACATGTTTGAAAAATTATCGTTCTTTGAATATTTTTTTACCTATGAAAGACTAAGAAATACGTAACACTTGTTCTACGTTATCGCGCATGACTGTTTATGGAAACATTCTTAAGTTCCGGTTATAGTCTTCAAGATGTTTTTATTATATTCACATTTCAAATTTTTTAATTGCAAACAAATTTTAAATAATTTTTTAAAATTTCATAAAAAAAACACACTACTGTATAATAGGTGGTCAACGTTCTAAACACTTAAGTCCTTTCAATCCACTTTTCAGCAGAGCTTATTTTGGAAAACGTAACAGGTGGTGAGCTTGACACCGGCTTAATGTCAATGCCTTCGATACTAATTCTATATAAGTTTCTAAATATCTTTCTAGCTCAGCCCCTAGCGGTATATATAGACGCCTACATATATCCTTTTCTTAATACATTTTTATCGACCTGATTCGAAAGTTAATTAAGAAATTTTCGGGTTCAATTTAAATTTTTTTACTTTCTGACGTTGCGATCACCCGTGAACTGTGGTATTAGACATCCGGATGTAGTTAAATCGGGCTACTGTCAGCTTTTAATTATTAATTTTGATTAGACATCTACGCAGAAGGCGCTCACACTATATTGATGTAGTACGAGTATTGGCTTGCTTTTGGATTTAATTTTATCTATTACGGTATCCAAAGCCAGTGGTAGCACCAAGTCACATTATCTATTGAAATTAGGATATTTACTGATTTCAATAGCCACGCGAATCATTCTTGGTTGGAATCAGTGTTCTTTTGCGAGTTTTGTAAGATCTACGTAGATCTTTTTGGGACGATCTAGAACATGATGACAGACTGCAAAATTCTTAGAGCGTATATATTTCACGTCAGATATGTGTTTTTCAGTGTCCTCGTCCAGAATTATTACTCGGAATTCAGTATATCTTTTAGTTTGCCCTATGTAAGAGAGACCACATTCAAAATCAAGCTTGTATAGGTATACACCTGCATCTTGAAGAGGGATATTGCACTTGATAGTTGGTAAAAATAGACTAGTCTTTTTAAACGGCTTGAAGAATGTTTCTATGGCAGTCCGTTTCCAGATAGTCAATCTAGTTTGTAACGCCTCGGACATATTATGGTATAGCATACATATAGCAGCAATTGCTTCATGTGCCGAAACTCGGCGGCGTACACTATATTTTGTCTCTGTACTATCACATATACCTTATCCCCTCTGAAACAAAATGTCCCGCGGTAATTTTATTTATTTTACAGTATTCGCGTTAGTCCATTAAGTCAATTTAACTAAAATTGCCTTAATGTAAATCTCATTTTCTTAAATACCAACCTTACTTTCCTTGTCCCTGTTATTTCTTACAAACGAGGCTCGAATAACCTATCCAAATATCCTAAACGCAAATCTCAAACACCAGTGATATAGAGTAATATCTCTAATGCGAGGGTAAGGGCATTACGCTCAATAACACGCCTGGCCGGCGTGTTGAGGAGCTATAGGCAAACCTTTCATACATGACATGTATGATCAAATAGGTTCATCAATCAGTCGGTCATCAGAGCCTCGTTCGCGAGTGGAGCTAAGGTTGGCATTTGAAGAAAAATGTACTTTACCCCTTACGCTCCATCATAAATTATATATATCGCTATTATTACCATTTTTTCCAATGTGTAATTTAATTCTCCATATGTATGTACCTCCAGATAGTGGTATGAAGTTACATCACGAAATGTACGTTGGCAAGATTCGCGCGAATCGTCTGCGTCGTCCCATTCTAGCCTTTCGTTATTGCAAATATATTGTCCCTTAAATATTATCATTTGACGTACCCGTGAGCCCCTGAGCCACCATTAATCGGGTCGTTTATATTCAATCTGTAAAATGTAAAAGTGTTTCGCGAAGACAAAAATGCCAAGGCTCGTATTACAACATGCGGCATACTGCTGGTTGAAGTGGGCTCATAAACCCATTGACTTGATCGTCAAGAAAGACTTCTTTTTAGGAAAGAGTAGTTTGCAAGGATATATTAGTTGTAATATAGTAATTGCCAAATATTTTACAAATATATAAAGGAAAAACAACTTATAAAGCATGTACCAAAGAATATTTTATGTCGCTAGCTTGCACCCGCGGATTCACCTTAATTCCATCTTTCCCTAACTTTTGATTAAGCCGTTTATATATGATTCAATGACAAACATCGCAACAAACATACTTTCACATGTATGCTCGTACTGTAATAGTAGGATAGGGTTAAAATAGAAATTTTAAACTAATTGTGTTCAAAGAAAAATAGAAACAGCTCGTAAATGTCCCACAATTGGGCAAAGAACTCTTCTCATTCATAAGGTCTTGGTGCCAAGAAAAGTGGGATATTAACCATAGTAACAGCCTACACACGGGATTTTTGTAAGATTTTTTTATAGCGTAGCTGATAAGGCACCAGGTAACAGTGAATTACGTAGTTTAAAACGAGTACCCGGCAATAACAAACTGAAAAAGTTAACGTATATAACGTTTACAACTAAACTGCATTGTTTGTTAAGATAAACATAATTTTTAACCATTCATAACTTTTTTTCAGAATAAGAATAAATAATGGCGCCATCTATCGGCGTTTCACAGTTTTACGCTGGGAAAAGTATATTTATAACAGGCGCCACCGGGTTTATGGGAAAAGTTCTTATAGAAAAACTTTTGAGATGTTGTCCAGAAATAAATAAGATATATCTGCTGATGCGAGCAAAGAAGGGTCAGGGAACGAAAGAGCGCCTCGATGATTTTATCAACTGTCGTGTAAGTTTTTTGTTAATACGTGCGTTTGTTAATACATCTGTTATTAAATTGCGTAAACTATTTTACTCATAGATGCGACTGGCAGCGTAATTTATTAGCAGACGATCATAACTAGCTCAAATAATGATAATAAAGTGGAGGATATTATATTAATATTAATCTAAATGTTTTCATATAAAATTTAATTAAACCATAATTTAAGTGTTTTCCTGGTTTATGATTGAATTACAATTATCCAACAGAAAGATATAGAAAATTAATCTAGTAAATAATATATAATAGATACGTAATATATAAAAAAAACCTGTCTCCGTTTGTAGGTCTTCGACAAGTTACAAGATCTAACACCAAAAGTATTCGACAAGCTACAAGTAGTCCCCGGAGATATACTGCAGGATGATTTGGGAATTTCCATTCAAGATTGGGACGAGCTGCAAAGGGAATGTCAGATCATTTTCCACTGTGCAGCTTGTGTAAGGTATTATCATTATCATTAATATCCTTAAGCCGTATTTTTTTCTTAAATAAAATTATTAATGTGCTAGACTTTAGCTTATAGGTCCTTTATATATAACCTGTCCTTTGTTTTTAGCTGTAACCTTATTTTAACTGTTGTTTAATTTTGAGCATTGCAAGTAAAATCTCGTAGAAATTTCAGTAACCAAATTCTCATTTAGCGTTCGATAATCACCTCTGCCAAGCGTAATGAATATGGCTTATGATTAGGATATACTCAAAACTATATTGCAAGAGTTATCGCTTCATTGAAATAAATGCGGTACCATACAATATAGCTATAGAAGTCTTAAATCGTGTCAGAAGGCCTGGACCAACAGTAAAGAGATCAGAGGACTTTCAGACCCAAACCTTTTTATTTGCTATGTAGCAAATAGTATATGTATAGACACATAATGAGTAGACGTATAATTCTCTGTTTTTAAAAGTTGCAAGAGTGAATACTATAACGGGTAATAATTAGATATTGATATGTTTAATTGTCCAGCTGTTAATTATGAATATAACTGGAAACACAGACAAGCACACACGTACAAGCACACTCTCGCACGCACTCACGCACATAAACAATCTCGCACACCCACACACTCTCGCACAAGCACACACACGTACATACACACTGGTATTTATAAGAAACAATGTATTATATAGGATAGATATATATTTTGAGTTATAATGGCCTTAAATACGTACATTTTTTTCCCCCTCTCTTTGCATTTAAACTGAGAAAACTCTTGCAATGGAAGCTGAGATTGCGGAAACAGAGTGCAGATAATTCACGACGTGTTGAAACCACATCTAGTTTTTTTTATGTTTAAGCAAAAGTATAAAGTAAAATCTTTAAAAATAAAGCTAGCTACTCATACCTGTACTTGAGGTAGGTAGGGTAATAAAAGGCATTTTAATTTTTTCTAAAGTTGTACTTTAAAATTTCAGATTCGATATGTTTATTCGAGAAGCGATCAACATGAACACACTGGGGACGATGAAAGTATTAAAATTAGCTGAAGGAATGAAAAAGCTTGAGGTAACTAATTTAACCAAAACTTAAAACCAGAACTGTGGAATGTCAGGGGTCACTGCTTTAATTTCATAGTACACGCGCGAAATGAAAAAAATATATGTAAAATCTTTATTATTCGATGTAAGAAAGATAATTTCGTTTGTCACATGTCAATTCTATTTTTTTTTAGTTTAAGTGACGTGGGACTAATCTCGAGACAGCCACCACTAAAATTGAATCATTTCAATTATAATCTAAAGTCTGAATTTATCATGTACTTTGTTCATTCTTTCTTTCTAATCGAAAACAAGCAACTACCCTTTTGCCGTGATACCATTTCCAGGTGTTTATACATGTTTCAACGTCATACTGCCGTTGCGAGCTGCCTCTGTTAGAAGAACATTTATACCCTTCCCGGCATAGACCCCAACATGTCATGGATTGCGTCAAGTGGATGGACGACGACCTTCTTGGATATCTTGAGCCCAAGTAAGCACACGTAATAGAAAATGCAATAAATAGTAAAAATACACTTTGTTTTCATTTATCATGTACCGACAGACTTTTATAGTGCGAGACGGTCCGGTTTCCATTCCAAGTGCCGTCACCACGAAAATACTTTTAGCACCTCTGACTTTTTGAATTTTTGACCTTGTTTTCCTTTACCTTCAGCGGTAGAGTAACAAACTTGTGAAGAAACCTGTATTTTCGTCAAATATAGAAAATATTTCAAGAACAAGGAAGTCTGCCAACCCACACTGGAGTAGCGCGGCGTACTCTTACTATCTTCAAAACCCTTAAAAACTTGAGAGGAGACTATTTCCCAACAGTGGAACATTAACTTTTTCTTTACTTTACAAACATCAAACTACTGTTGTTTAATTTATTCAATAAATTACGCCTAATTACAGATTGATCGAGCCACAGCCTAACACATACGCTTATACAAAATCTTTGACGGAGGAACTAGTGTCACAACACTCTGGGAAGTTCCCCATCGCTATCGCCAGGCCATCTATCGGTAAGAAATAAAGGCAGGTTCTGTGAACTTATTTCAATTTTATATTATTTTAACTTCAGACCATACATCAAGAGTTAAGTTTTAATATAAGGAATAAAAATATTATAATTTTTAATAGTGCCAGACTTCTGTTAAGAAATACTTTTTGTTGGCACAACAATCACATCGCGTCAAAATGACGATGTTTGGTCATAGCGATATTTCATTGAGTATTTAGTCAAATTCAAGGATATTCAAATTAATAATTATTAAATATGTTACAATTTACTGCTAGACTTACCACCACCTCCCCATAAGCTTAGTGTTCTGTACCACTATGTACTTACTTAAATCAAATGGATTTGCTGTAAGCGCTGTACTAGACATGTGATAAACCCTGAGACGCTGATGCTCATTACCGCACTACGAACTGCCCCGAGATATTTAATTTTTATTTTTATATCTTTAATCAACTTACACCGCCTTTAACAGCGAGTAGAAGTCATCTTTAAATGACTTTTTACTCGCCGATTGCAAATCAGGTTTTTCGCGATATTTCCCCTCTCTGCTAGTTTCTATACTTTAAAACTTTACTCAGTGTCGATTCTAGTAACATATATAAAATCGATTGATACTACAGGTACAATAGGTCTAATATTGACACTATTTTTTCCAGTGACAGCAGCACACAAGGAGCCGATGCCTGGTTGGGTGGACAATATGAATGGACCTACAGGACTTCTAGTCGGAGCGGGAAAAGGTATAAGGCATCTAATTTAACTTTTATGTTAGATAATCTGTATACAAAAGTAAAGAAATAAATTTTAAAGAATTTAGGCAAAATAATGCTTTAAATAACTTAAATAATAAATACTATTAAACATTTTAATTAGCATTGTCACATGTTTCTGTGTCTAAAGGTGGTAGGACTCCTTTTCTGCCTAGGAGCGTTCTCATTTTCTGTAACGATAGGGATTGAAGGATACAGAAAGCCAGTATAATTGGCTGTGATTAGAGACTGTGCAGCATTCCATTTTAGTCCTTAAGGGTGACAAACGCATTAGTAATCTTCTACGAATTAAATTGTGCAAACAATTGGACAGTTAGCTTGTTTTTCACTCCAATGTTAAAAAAATGCATCTCCTTTAATTATTAAATAGTATAAAACAAAGTCGCTATCCGAGTTTAGCTGTGTATTCGCTTATAACTACTTAACTTCTAAGCGGAATAAAATGTGGTTTTCACCATTATTTAAAACATTTCATGAGGAAGCTTTATATATGAAGAAAACATGCATATTTAGTTTAATAATTACAAATATGTCCTAGTAGAGCCGGCGCGATTCGATCGTATACTAGTGAATGTGTACCTACGTATACTTACAGAAAAAATATATAATATAAAGCTAATACATATAAGATTAATATATAATAATAAATAAAGATTCCTAGATTTAAAAAACAAACGTTAAATCCCATTTTTATTATTTTCCAATAAAATTTGTTTCAGTCTGTTTAACCTCAAAATATATAAAGTAGACTACTTTATATATTTTGAGGCCTTAAAATAACACCTCGTTCTCCAGCTGGTGGATCATCGGACCTTTGCCAGTGTCAAAAATAATTTACAGCGTATCATTCTTTACAGGGGTAATCCGCACAATGCATTGCAATGACACATACCTGGCGGACGTGGTGCCGGTAGATATGGCTGTCAATGGGTGTATACTATTAGCGTACGTTACTGCCATTGAAAAGTAAGTAATTTTCCAATTTTAACGTATGTGCGGTTTTGAACTGGTTATAAAACGGCGGATGTGAACGTCACCGAGGAGAAAATTATTAGAAATATAATTATCATTAAACGGCGTAATTTTCTTGTGTGAGAGGCATTTGGCAGTGGCATAACAATCTGCCACACTCTTTCTTCCTATGGGTTTCGTAGGAGGCGACCAAGGAAGGAACATATGTGAGTGTTTGTACATAAATGAGTGCATGTGTATGCGTACACGCGAGTAATTACATAATTTTATACAGAACTAAGAAATTAATAGTGACTTATCAAATGCGAAAATTATTAATTGTTGAAAATTTACTTGAATTGTATATGTTTTATATATTTTTTTCCAGACCAAAGGAGATTAGAGTATGCAATATTACACAGTCAGGACTAAACCCAATTACTTGGGGACAAGCACTTGATATGGGTAATTTAATGATTTCACATTTTTTCATAACATATCAATTACATAATTATTTTTTTTTGGATTTTGTTATTTAACTAATTTAATTGGTATATTAAATACCAATTGGGTTGGTTTGGGTGTAATTTCCAAATAAAAATGAAAAATTCTCATTCCCATCCTTTTGATAATTCACGATAACGCTTATTAAAAGAGTCCTAGTATAATACGTTATAAGTATATCATTTAACAGTTTTTGGGACATAAACATTAAAACTAACTTTACACAGCATTTAAATATATACGTGGTAATTGTAGAGCCAAGCGGTGGGTTTTGCTGCTGCTCGACCGGGGTAGTACCACGGCTTCGCACAATAAAAACGTGAAGTAGTACCTCTACTGTACTCTCTCCTGTGCTTTTGCATTTCGTTCGATGAATCAGGTATCCAGGGGCCCACTCCTCCTTCCTCTTCCTCCACCCCTTCTCCTTCCCATCCTCCCAAAATATCCTTAACAGCTGGCAACGCATCTGCATTTCCTCCGGTATACGATGTACGTGATCGTCGGTAATCACTTTCCATCGGTGAGCCACTTGCTCGTTTGCCCCTTTCCCATAACAAAAAGAAAAATGTCCATTACTGAGACAAAATTTTAGAGTACCGACACGAGAAATTCGTTTTAGTGATCATATCATAATGCATACCAGGTTTATGGGAGTCTGTGGTTAATAATAAGCCGTAATGTCAACCAAGCAATGTAATTTAAAGGTCGCGTGCATGTGCAAGAGTTTCCATTCTCCGTGTGCCTATGGTACCCTGGCGGTTCACCGAAGAATTCGCGATTACAGCACCTGATAGCCGCCTTCTTCACACACATACTACCTGCATACTTCGTCGACCTCCTGATGATTCTCATGGGAAAGAAGACTTTGTGAGTAAAATATATCATCTGACACACATAGAGTTTAGTGAAATAAGAGACTATAGAGATCGGGCAGTCTCTAGTATGCTCGCTAATCTTATAGACTAGCCTTAGTCTTATATTTATAGTCTTATAGTTATACGTATGTATACGTTGTTATACTTTATAGTATTCATTAAACGAGATTGAGAATTCTCCCTAAGACCCTTTATCATCGATTAATAATATATATGTTGAGATTAAGATAGAATAAAGCCTCGTTACCACTAAATGGATATATAGCGGTATGCTGCAGTTTAACGTTTGTATTCTGTAAGAGTGACCTCTACCCATTCCGACCCATTCGTGTTGGAGCTCTAATAGCCCTCTACCACATATAACCGCATATGGCCTCATATGCACGCACACAACGAGTTAGTTTAATGATTAATGTATTTTACTGAAATTATAGAACCAAAATATCACCCATTTTAAATTTGACTATCGGTCACGACAAAATGGCTGTCTATATATTAAGTCGAATAATTCAACATTGCAGCGGGAATGTGCGTAACGTAACCTCCGTTTCATCTGGCCAATAAAATGTAATGATAATAGGGCCACAACTCTGCCACTCACCGCAAAAGAACGGATCCGCGCGTTTTTTTGATTGAACGTCGGTGCGCGGTGGACTCTACTCGCCTCTTTTATAGGTTGCATTGCTCTTTTTGCATCGAACACATGTAAACATATACTAGTGAACCCACGAGCTGCTGAACACAATACGCGCACGAAAATCATCTGATATTCCTGATGATAACGCCGGGGGAGCCACAGATGACCGCAACGCTCCCGTTGGAGTGAAAAAGCAGTCAAATGAGTCTTTTTACGCATTCCCGCTGGTCCTTACCTTATCAGCCTGCAAATAGTCCACTGCAGGACATCTCTCTCTCATAAGGAGGATTTGGCATATTTGCCACGCGGATCGACGATCGCAGTACCAGACACCCCGCACCTCTGACGCTACTGCCCGTCGTCGGTGATTTTATTTTTCAAGATGGATATCCAGCCATCTGTCGGTAGCTATTGCGACTTTCAAGGCTTTTTTCTTAGTGCCTCCTACTACACCCACGGGAAGAAAGGTGGTGGCAGATTCTTACGCCGATACCACACGGCTGGTTATTCGTCACAAAAACCCTTGATATAAGTGAACCACGCCCTATCAGGGGCCTGAGCTTTAACTAATTTCCCCATCGAGGTGATGTCCCTTGCGAACACACCAACTATGAAACATCATCTATGTACTTCTATTAGTTCTATTTCAGAAACCAATTAAATTTTAATTTTGTACAGTATGGTGAAAATACAAAAACGCGTCAACTACGGTCTCGAAGTACTCCAATATTACACGACGAAGGAATGGTTCTTCAAAAATGACTACTTTGTGTCTTTGAGGAACAAGGTTTCCAAAAAAGACAACGAAATATTCTATACAGATGTCGGGGTAAGATTAAAAATAGTGCGATTTTTTAAAGAAATATGTTTATAAAACTATAGTCTTTTGTATTTTCCACAAAACAATGCCACAAAAGGATCGACCTCGTGTAAGTAGCTGCAGATCTTACAATATGAATGATAATAGTCTATGCTTGGTTGTCTTGTTCTTCTTACGCTTCTTCATCCTATGGAACATACTTTCCGAAAGGGCTAAAGTACCATAGACTACATATGATATACTCTCCACCAGATTGTACAAAAGATCGAGGAGTACAATCTACCATATGTACTGTGTTTTTTTTATGTGAAATGGGGTAAACGAGCAAGCGACTCACTTGATGATAAGTTATTACCATCGCTCACGAACATCTGCAAAACCAGAAGAGTTGCAGGTGCATTGCCGGTCTTTAAGGATATTTGGGAAATGGGAGGGAGGATGAGGAAAGGGGTTTAGAAGGGGTGAGTGGGCCTCCGAAACTCACCGAACGAAACGCAGAGACACAAGATAACCCTACCTCACGCCGATATTCTGCGAGGTCGTGGTATCACCCCAAACGAGCCGGCCCATTCGAGCAGCAGCTAAAGCTGCCGCTTGTGTCTACATATATGGACCACATGCACGTATGGGCACTATGAGAAAGATTTCGATTCAGTAGAAATTTGGGCAGTGCTACAATCTCTTGAGCTGTGCTAGATATAAAAGCGCTGAAGAGTTAACTTAGTTCTGTTGTATCGCTATATTATATACGGATATTATTGTTACTTATACTGTATACTAACAAAATTTCATAATTTTTCAGGTGATAACTTGGAATATATATATCAGGAACTATATCAAGGGAGCTCGTGAATATTGCTGCAAGGAAGATCCAGCCACATTACCGCAGGCAAGAAAATTGCAAAAACAGTAAGTTTAATTTTTTCTTCTTTTTCTTCAGCTGTGGGATGTTATGGCATAACCACCATGCTCAGTAAGGTGGATTGGCAATCGCAGTACCAGACCTTTTTACGTGGTAGAGCCAATCAGCGGCCTTTGCTGCTATTCTAATTGGTCGGCTCCCCGGGGTGGTACAATGTCGTTGCAGAATACCGTCGTGAAGTAGACGCATCATGTGCCCATTTTTTCTATTAAACTACCTCCTTTCCCCTTCCCAAATATCTAAAAGTCCGGCAACGCACTTGCAGCTTTTCTGGTGTTGCATATACGAGTATATGTGGGCGTGCGTAGTCACTTACCATCTTGTGCATAGCTTGCTCGTCTGGCCCCACTCTCAATAAAAGACTCCTCACAGCTTAGATGATATCTTCCCAATATTGCGGTGACCAGAATTTATAGCGACCTTTATTTTAGTCGTTTCAACCCACTTTTCACCAGTTTATTTGGAACAAACGTGACAGGTGGTGGGCCTGTCGGTAGCTTAGTGTTCAGGCCGATGATAATAATCGTACATATGTTTCGAAAAATTTATTAGTACGTGCCCGTCACATAGAGGATTCAACTCGGGATCTTCCGATCCAACTCGGGGTTTGGTGGCATGTCCCCTAAACACTCGTCTAACGTGGCTATTCTTTGACTAAAAACTATGATGATTATTCCTCCGGCTGTGGAAAGTTACCCAGTTTTATCTGGCATTTCCTTTAGTCAACTTTTACGTCACTAACAGGATGAGATGGAGTGACAGATTTTCTTACGCCGCCATCAATAATCAGCGCCTATTAATTGTTAAAGATAAACACTACTAAACATAATGGCGATGATTCGAATATTATGTTTTAATGACACAATCGGAAAATTTAAAACTAAAAGTATGTGAAACCGAATCAGGAATGTTGTTTCTTAAAACATTTCCTTTTATGATATTAGTTCCCAACTGCCACCTCTGATATTTTCACCTATTTCATTAGATAATTTCTTTTTCAGGTTATACTATTTGGACAAAGCTGTACAAATTATCATCTACTCTCTGTGCGCTTACTTCATCTATTATTATGTAATACGTGTGATTTTTAGTTTCTAGTCTATTTATAATAATATTAGTATTATTGCAGCTATGCACTTAAGTTAATAAATATAATGACTTGTTTTGAGTGAAAATGTAACAATTGTTATAAGATATACTTAGTATATCTAGTAGACTTAATAAAAATACAATGTAAGCCTCGTTATTTTAAATATGTTAAAGGTTTATCGTATTCATTGTTCTTTACGTTGTTACAAAGAAATCAATATCCTTGAAATATTACTTGTAGATCATAAAAAGTAAATGATTGAGATCTTTGCTTAAGAATATTTTCAACAATGATCACAACTTGATAAGTCAATTAAAAAAACTGCTACAAAGATCTTTACACGGATTATAATAGGGGTATATATAGGGTATAATTAATGAATTTAGAAGATCCTGTGCATAAACTATTTAGATGTTGTGTAGTGTTTTAATCCGCTATTTAGTAGTTGACAATTGGTTGTAAATATCAATGAAATCTTTAATGCTTTATACTGGTCTCTTTTTCTATCGTACCTATGCATGATTATCTATAGAAAATAATACACCATTTAATTTATTTGTGCATTTTATTCTATATTCTATGTATTTCGACAGTTACAAACTTTTCTTCTGTCAACTCATTAATTTTCTATCATTTAGATATAAGTGAATGAAATAATGTATCAACTCTATATAACAGACTGAATAAACCATGTACTTTATGCAGATACAGTATATCATGTAAAAAAATAATAACAGCTCCTACGGAGCATTTGTATATTTCCTATCCGACATACTTTTTAATAAAAAATCAGGTTTGTGACATGTTTAATTGTGTGACTAAATTAATAAAGCGTTTTAAATGATTCAGTAGTTTTTTTTATTATTTTTATTCTTTATTTACGCCTACTGTCACTGTTACAAATCTTATACATATTATAATAAATAATTATAGAGAATTTTGTATTTTATTAAAATCAAGATGATATGTAACCAGAATGTTTAAATACTAATAAAATGTATCATTTGCTAACTACTGCCCGCCGTATTGCCTGCGTTACATTAAATATTTAATTAAAGCAACTTTAGATCGAGATACAAGGTATCCTATATCTTATTCCGTGTAGGCCGTGAACAGCGAACAAGGTACGGGAGTGCTGTACGCAATATGCGATTTGTCGCTGTGTAGTTTGAGTGAATGTGTACACGGGGCGTGGCCTCGAACCCATTATTTTTAAGGGCGATGAACATATTTTAGGGCGCCTTAGTTGGGATATCTCGCGTGGGTGCACTACCCAACGCCACCACTAACGAATTTACCCCAGAACGCAATAGCGCCCCTAGCTACCTCAATAGAGGAGGCTCCACAGATCTATGGGGAAAATCAATGAGCGACGAATCATACCAAAAAGAATCAAAAATTGTCTTTTCACAAAGGACATCCTTCCCGAGGAGCAGTTCGGCTATCCGAATACTCGTGCATCCAACAAGTGCACCGCTTAATATTATAGATAACCTAAAATTCTTCTCCAAGCTTAACAGTACAACACTATTCTTCGATGTCGCAAAGGCGTTTCACAAAGTTTGCACAACGGCTTGATTTATAAACTGTTCACTACCCCTTGACCTACACCTACATTATTTACACCTACTTGACCCTCAGCACTTTTCGCTATAGGATAAAGGCCACACGATCTTCAAGCCCATCTCAAAGCAGGAGTATCTCAAGGCCCTTCCCTCTCCCCAATCCCTTTCTCCCTTTACACGGGTGATATTCCAAAGGAGCCCCAGGTCATTCACGCTTTTCGTGGATTACACGGCCTTATACTACTCTAACCAACACAAAGGTTGCATCATGATTCGACTCCAAGCCGCAGCCTTGGCGAAAGGTACCAGAAATGGGGAATAAGTAGTCAACCCAAGAAAAGTGAAGTGTTAAAAAAGCCAAAATAAAAGATAAAAGATTGTCTTTCCAGGCAACTAGGTATCACCCTATTCGACCAACGGCCTGCTCCCCTGGGAATGGGAGGCAAAATATTTACGGGTGACTCTCACCGCAGCGATGACATTCGCTTCAGTTAGGAATAAGGCTGCCAACATCTGCTTTAGTAAAATGTCCCTAAGACAAACTCTTATTATTATGTTATAAACTACTATTATTAATATCTTAAAGATATTTCTTTAAAAAAAGCCGCCAGAGAGGGCAAATTTAAAAACCGTTGGGCGGTGTAAATCTACTTTCTGCGTAAGGAGTTCCGGTTTCCCAACGCTATCACTTGTAGTGATTTTAATAGTGTTTTAGGGACGTGAGCGAATACTTCGCTTGCTTAAGACACAATAATAAATAGACGTAAGCGAGCTTGGAACAGTAACATTTTATATATTCACGACATATTTTTACGATTATTTGTAAGGTTACAGAGGTGGCCGGATTTGAATGCCGGTTTATTCCTTACATTTTTAATATTGAGACTATTGTCTGGGGTGACCTCCGACACCCATGGGACGGGTCTGTAGAAGAGTGTTATTTGAGCGATTTTTTATGAAGCGTACATTTTTTAACGATTATTCTTGTGAACAAACTTTTTCCGGATTTGCATCGATCTTCTATGTCCTGAACCAATAGCTTAATTCGTTGACTGCGGTTTGGACACGAATGTAAAGACGCGTTATGTTAGTATCGGAGGCTAATGGGGTAGTAATTTTTAAATTATTTTGAATTTTTCTTTTAGTTTTATGTAATGATTTATACCTGTATCTAAACCATGTAGATATACTCGTAAGCCTTTGCTTTTCGAGGCATGTGTGATGCAAATAAACTTTCTTCCTTAATCATTTTAAATCGGGGATGCAAATTATGATGAAAGAGTTGGTATTTCTACATACAAACTATATATGATAAGGTATGTTTAATAAAAATTGATATAAGTAATTTAATAGTATTCATCATCATCATCATTTCAGCCTGTCAGAAGTCCACTGCTGAACATAGGCCTCCCCCAGCCATAATAGTATTCGATGTTACTTAATTCAATACGAGTTAATTTTTTCCATAGAGATGTAGTTTTAAATATTTATTTTTTATTCCATGTATTTCTAATGGTTGCGACTATTTTTACTATAATACTAACTTTTTCCCGCGATTTCATCCGAGTATAATCTATGAGTAGGGAATAGTTTTATTCATAACGTTTCGCAATATTTTTTTTTCAAATTAAGTTACCGAACTATGAATGTAACATTTAAATCGTTCTATAGTTATTATTATTATATTGTATTATATTGTTTACGGATCCCATTCTGGCAATTAGTTATTCTATTAATCCCGTTCTGGTCAATCTCGGTATATCCGGGATTAAAAAGTTTGAAAACCGCATCAAAATCATAAAACGTTGTTTCTTGTTCGGAGTTATGCGTATATATTTCCCAATAAGTTTTTTAAAAATATATTTAATGTACAGACACAGCTTTTTTACAATTTTATAATAGTATAGACATGCAAAGGCAATTAAAATACCTCGTACACAGGAAAAACTAGTTGCTTATACACTAAAGGACACACGACACGTTTCGCACTTTAGACGCTGCTGCCCGTCACCGGTCTGGTTAACCCTTTACGTCTCATAAGTTTGAAGCAATTAAAATATTATTATTAAATATTACATATAAGTGTCTTATATTTTAGCATATGGCATCAGCCGGAGACCAGGAAATGTCTGTCATTTCCTTTAGTTTTATGTTTCCTACTCCTACGAAATCCAACAAAACCTTAACCTTGTTCTTTAAAATTAACTACTTACCTAAATTAAATATAGAAATAAACTTTTATAAATAGCTGAACTATTACCCAGAAATAATATTGTTATTAATTAATAAAGTACGTTATTCCGCAGTGATGGATTTTCTCTTGAGACGTTTTAAAGACATACATTGAAAATGGACAAACACCCACATTCATGAACTATTATTGTACAATTATTATTATATTCCTATTCAGGAGTCGAACCCGTGCACCTTAGCGCCGCCAGCCAAACATTTAGCCACACAAACACACACTTGCGCCAGTAGAACCGTCAATATCGATTTTTTTTTTAAATTTAAACGTTGGACGGTTAAGTTAACTACTAACATATTAATGTTAGGGCTGTCGCAATTAGTGTTTTGGACTGGTCGTTAAAATAGCATTCAGTATGATTCGTTCTTAAACAACAAAAGAGGCACAAATAACCTACTGTTCCATTATTTAACATATATGAACGTAAACAATTTGAACTCATGTTAAACACGATTATCCTCATTCAAAAATATTTATACGCCTTTATCTATTATCTAAAGTTATCGGGAGTCAATATAAATAATAAAATGAAAAAAAACTTAATAAATATCGTTATCGTAGTCCGTATGAATATACAGTGCTCCTGTAGTAAATACTGGTGTTATGTTTACTCGAATTACAAAGTTATTAGCCATTCTGTATACTCAATAATCTTGGATAAGGTGCTCCCGTAACGTCTCTCCAATTTTTCCATTACTATGGTGATAGTACATGGAACGACTGCATGTACTTTCGTCGTCACCGTCAATTAATGTTATTCTTTTTCGACGCATTAAATATTACTGGTGTCATAACAATATAATTTGTATCGTTGCAATACGGCCTGAGTTGTCTTCATAGCCAGAGAAAATATGTATCTTTTATGCTGACTTTTGTACCATATTGAACACATCGCTTTTGCCTTTCTTTACAGTTTTCCTTCACCTTTTTTAAAATAATGAATAAAATAAAGAAGGTCTACCGTCTAATATATAATAATATAATTACTGAAACTAATTACGCATATAATTGTCCACTATTAGCGAACCGCGCCGATGTCGCGCGGACAAACCTATAATATAATCATCTACCACATTGTCTACTTCTCATATAAATATCGCAATTTCTTACGGATACGAATTTTTTGCGAATCATACAATCATAAGTCGATGGAGCTACATTACTCGATCTGGACTAAAGTAGCTTTCAAAAAGTGAAAGAATTTTTAAACCTGTCAAAAATTTGAAATGAAAATATTATTTACGGATTTTATCGCGTTTAATTTTGTTTTTATATTTCTGTCCAATAGTTTAGTTTCAGATATTACCGCACACACACTTACCATCTCTTTATTACGTTATTATTATAGATTTTACTAACCTTTTCTATATATCACTCGAAAATTAATTATATATGTTATGTAATATATATACATATATAAATATGTAACCTAATTTACTCTTGATAGCAACCCTGTATGTTCGTATACGTTGAATAATTCGTAGCCGTTACGTCGATATTGTGTACATATCAGCTACCATTACCAGGTGCTTCACTATTTTGAGCGGTACTTCAAGCATTCACGAAATAGTTTGAAATATTTTACTTCTTCAGTGACAGGTGAGCCATTTTTTTATTATTTTATTATGCGCTATGAGTTTGACATTTGAAAAAAAATTGTAATTCCCCCTTACACCTTTAAGAAACATGTATCTAAAACCCAGCGACTTCGTTCGCGTGATTTTAAATGTATACAGTGTAAACACAAACTAACGGATAAAGTAATTAATATCACATTTAATGGGTTTCATAATTTATTCTTACCTTCTAATCTATGATTTATATTTTCATAATATGTCTATGCTTAATTTGTTAACAGAAGCTCTTATTATTATATTAACTGTGACAAAAGTTTGCGTAATACAATTCTATAAAAAGAACATTAATGTTAATACATATAAAAAAGTTATAAAAGGCCTGTATTCAACTTGTACTGATAATAAGATAATGAACGCTATCGAATATGATGTTGTAATTTAAACTAAGACAAGAAAATATTGCACAAGGTGTCAGTTTTGATGTATCTTTCCTTCAAACATTTAATGTTGCTTGTTACGAGCGACTAAAGAAATCTAAATAAAATTTGCCGTGGAAATAGTGTAAAAAGCATATATTTTAATTAATTTAACTGTTTTAATTATTGTTCTAACAACTATAGAGTCGTGATCTCTTTGTCAATGTCATAGTATGAAGATTTTAAAAATTATACTCAGATTACGAACTCTTACGATTACGAATATTTATAGAAAAATTTGAAGCTTTTTACTAACTTTATCTTGTTTGGTATTTTAATTTGGAACGCGTTTATTATTTGTTTATAATGTGTTATATTGATAAAAAGGGCTGACTTTCAAGTCTTTTAGCATTATTATCCAGTATGTTTATATATATAGTATATATTTATGAGAATGCTCATTGGAAAATAATTGAATTGGAAGAGATAGAACAGTTAGAAAACTATATAAGTTCAATAGCCTAAGAGACAATATGTTACTTTTAATTTTGTATTATTTGGTATGTATAAAATCTGTGAAAAAGAAACTAGCCGTTATGACATGATTTTAAAAGTGTTCGCGTACTAATCGTTTGGAACTTCAGCTTACTGATCCTAACCAATCTCATTATCACATAAAGTTTAATTTAAAAAAATGGAATCTAATACCGGATAATAATTTTAAATTTACTTTGTAGGTATCTATTTGCAAAATTAGTTTAACTATTTATTTATTATCTATAATATTTATTATTATTTATTATCTCGTCAAAAGTCGATGTCGAGCAAATCAAAATTTAATTTCTTGTTATGTTCAACGCTTATGTTTTAATTTATAAAAGATACCTGCCGCTTGCATTTTGCAATATCCTCGGAGGACCCGCTCGAGCCTACGCTGAAAGTGGGATCTGCTTGTGGTAGTTGCGATACAGGAACAGAGCGAGCCTGAGCTTGAATCTGAGCCTGAGTCTGAGATTACGATAGCTACGATAATTTACAAAAACAAGAAACATGCTTCCTTTTAATGTGTCTTTTGAAATTAGCAGTAGTGGAATTATTTGCGGATTTTTGTTTGTATTTAATATATATAAGTCAAAGTGTTTAATATATTGCATGATGCTTTTCCACTAGAGACATCCTTCTCGCAGTGATGCCATAATTCATTTCAATTTGAAATGAAATTATGGTATTTACGATTTTACAATATTTACATTAATCAAATGTATACTAAGCCAATTAATTAATCTTGAAAATATTCGAGCAGGCTCAAATCGATCCACAATTATTCACTGCTTTACCTTGTGCGCCTCACACAATAACTTAAAATCACAACATCAAAAATCAAAACAAACAAGATGAACTATCAAGAAACAAGTAACAATTGTACTTTATTTTATGCATAAAAACAATAACGGCATACTCCTACTTACAACACAATAACAAACTGCATTTTAACTCTACACAATTCGACCCATAAAAATATCATCTCCCTTTCACTATATTTAGAGTTCATATTTGTTTGCTTGTTGTGCATATGTCAACGAATGAACTTTTGTTACCCGACTATGTTCTCACGTCGGTGGTCGCGTTGCCAGGCGATAAGAACGTTGTGGAGTCTCTCTTTAGCCTTCTACGGATTCGACTTGTTCATTCATTCTCGGTGTTAACCCTGCGTAAAAACACTTACGGTTTAACTGTTTACGAAGATTTAATTGTTTCAGCAAATCTCGTTATCTCGATGCATACACAGCGCATCGCACAAAAATATACAATGACACTGATAGGTACAGTTTAGAACTTCAGACGGGGCACGCCTGCGCAGAGCCGTTAGATTGTGATAGATTCCATTTTACGATAAGATTGTCACAGCGCAGTAGTCTTTAAAAAACATTCGCTGCAGCTGTAAAACTCAAAAACGGCTAGCAGTTAATGCTGTTTCATCGAATACGAATCACGACGAGATTACGGAATATAATTCCTAAATAAGTTAGCCTCGAGAAGCTTTCACCACAGCACTAACTACACTAATACACTGCTAACACTTATTTTATGCTTTGAAGGTATTTAGGTATTTCGTCCTATTTAATTATACTCGCCTTCGTTGCGCGTATATAATTGTCTGAAGCAATTATTGTGGATATCCGTTAGTATTGCACTCATTTATTAATTTACAAGGAAATTCCAAACCGCCAAGACAATTTCCCATGCATTTTAAATATTTTCGATCAACAATTTTGACAGGTTCTATATACGACGAATCTACGCCTCTGCCATAAAGTATTTATAGATCTGCCATATAGTTCATCTAGGCTACTTATTCTCCCACAGCGCTGATGTAAAATGACCCTATTATTCTGAGTAAAAGAAAACGGATTTTCTTTTACTCTCCCAATGTAAGGACGCCTTTTCCCTGTGTCCAACAATGAAGGTCGAGATCATGTACGGGTTTATATTCAATCACCAGAGCTGTAATGATGAATTCAATAATAAGAGTGTATGAAGAAGAATATACTATCATCATGACCTGGCATTACTCGAGACGCTCTTTTTCATGAAATGCATTAATGAACGCGAAGTCATTAGTTCTGGTGTTCATCTTGTATTTGTGAATGTAGTTAGATGATCCTACACCCAATGACCAATTTCTTTTTACTTACTGTACGAATAATATAAACGTTACACGCAAAATAATTTAAAAATATTCATGATTAAATTAAAAATGTCCATAACCTTTGAGTAGAATTGGGTTCAATGTTCAACCTAATGACCTGAAAAAAATAATACATTTATAGCGTGGTTCGTTTTGAATGTCAAACGATGATCTGGAGTGTCTGTACCTGCTGTCTACTTACTGTCAAAATCTAGAGAATTACCACAACGGCAGCCAAATGGTTAAAGGATCTACCTCCGAATCATGAGAACCAAGTTCGATCCTATAAGAGGAGGGCTCGTAGCAATGAATTTTTCTAACCGAATGTTAGAATTTTATCAATTTCCTGAACACTGCGGTAACCACCGGTCACGTTGTGCGTTGTGTCGTCACGAAAAAGGTCTTATCAAATTCAAAAACATTCCGTTTGACATGATTCCCCTAGAAAAACCATACCCAGTGGTTTTTTTAACAAGGTTATTTTATCTTACATATGATTACCCATAAAAGAAACCATGTCTTGGATGTAATGGGAATAAATAATTTGTAGAAATAATACGGTATTATTTTATCAAGCGATAATTTCATTCGGAATTACCGTGACATTTTTAATGGCATAGCGGATAAGATTAAAACAACTAAAATATATGTTTAGATATTTAAGGTAGAAAGTCGGAAGAGGGGTTATTCTATTTTTTTTATGCATAATATAAAGTATTACGCCCTATTATATTATTTGAACAATCATAAGCGCGGAAAGGTAGCCATCTTGGCTCCAATTTTTGTGTAGATAAGCACGTTGATTTTTTAGGTATTGCTAGCCCATAAGTGTGTTTAAAAGTCGATGATTTTGGCTACTCAGAATGATACCAAGTGTTCCAACTGTTCAGCAACAGCTGTTCTCCACTGATGGGCACTCGTAAAAGCTTAGAATTTATTATTCTAAGGGCAACCAAAAGCCTTAACAATGAAAAGACAAAGCACAGCGACATACATACATATACAACTGTTGAATTCACACCGTACTAAATAAACGCGATAGCAGCACTGCCTCTCTGTCACTTTCACGGCTAGAGCAGAACCGACTTTAATGAAGTTTGGTATAGAGATAAGATATCGGATATACTTTTGGACATCCCGGTGAAGTCGCGGGAACATTTTCAGCGTACGAAATCGCGGATGAAAGCTAGTAGTTAATAAACCACTTTGTTTCATGTCCGTTTTTGTTCCTTCCCGCTATTATCTATTGTTTCAACATGTCATATTAATGACGTACTTCGTCATCTTCATCATCATTTCAGCCTATCAGAAGTCCACTGCTGAACATAGGCCTCCCCCAAAGTACTTATTTTTGCGAAATTATTTATTTTCGATTACCAGCTATATCATAATTTTTATTTTTTTCGTTAGTTACGTTGGTCTTTCAATTTTAAAGACACGACATGATTAACATTCTCTAAAATATAATAGTGTTGCAACAAAACGTCAACGAAGATGGCGAGAAGTACAAACAAGAAAGTACAGAAAGACGTTTTTGTTTTTTTACAGGATATACTAATAAGGCAAAATGCAACCTTCAGTTACTGAATTTTATTCAGGCAAATGTGTTTTGGTAACAGGAGGCACCGGTTTTCTGGGAAAAGTAAGTTTTTTTTTCAGATTAGTTTCAGATTATTTTTAAAGGAGTATTTGCTAGTTTTTATCATACAAAACCGAACATAAACTGTTATTATATCAACGATGCACAAAGTTAAAATAAAGATAATCGAACAGTGAGTGAGGTAGCCGGAGGCCAACGCCCCCTCCCCCACATGTCGCTTTGTTCGAAATAAGCGCTGGCGCAAAATGGGTAAAAAATACTAAAATTAACTTTAATCTCAACAATGAATACCATCCGAATTTCTCTAGCTTACTAACAATTTAATACTCAGAGAGGTGTATTATAAATATTAATCACTTTTTAAGAAACAAAGAGAAATTTAAAAAAAAATGTGATTAATCACAAGTTTTTTTCCTGTTTTCAGGTCTTAATAGAAAAGCTGTTAAGAAACTGCAGCGACATTAACACGATTTATATACTGTTAAGGCAAAAAAAAGGTCTTAGCAGTAAGGAACGCTTGAAAGAACTATGCAATAATAAGGTTAATAATCTTATTATACTTTTCTTATTTCCTTTGTAGATATAAACCGTTTAGTCATGTATACATTTTAAAGATTGCACATAGACAATTCTCTGAAGGCCATACAAAACCTGCAGTACCAGAGCCAAACGCTTAGCTAACTCTCCATATACCTGTAATAATATAAAGAATATTGCATAGTGTTAACTTTGATTTTGTATGCAGATCTGCGTATAAACGAAATATTAGCACACATGCCTGACAACAATACAGTCACAGCTTACAGATTTTTCATTTTACATTTTCGTGTTCATCATAATCAAACGAGATGAACGTGATTGGTGGCGCCACGACATAATTATAATTTTTTTAATTATCTAATAAAAACAGAACCGTTATCATGACATTTTAACCGAATGATGTTGATATTTATCAAATGTATTATAGGAAAGTTTTCTATTTTTTTGGACAGTAAAATTGAAACGAGAATCTTCTTGAAAATACCGTATACGATTTGTTATAATGAATAGTGATAAAAATTATTTACCATATCTGTTTTCAAGTATCATAAAAGATATATTTCAACATTTAACGATGTGTGAAACAATGAAGGTACAGACATTTGTGAACATTGTACCGTTGAAACTATGTTTATTTGCTATATTAATGCCGAATCATTAGTGTTATGAAAAAAAAAGGAAAACGAATAAAGTAAGGAAAACTATCGTGTGGTAGCGCCATAAGAATCTACCTTCCCTTTTATTCCCGTGGTTTTAGTAAGAAGCGAGTAAAGAAAAAAACATACGGTTCTTCATAAGAAAACTCGATGACGATGCTCGGCATCCGTCTCAGTATAAAGTAAGAAAGGTAATAAGTTTTAGACTCCTTTTCATACATTGTTAAACAGCTGAGTTTACATATGGATAATACAATGAAACAGGGTAAAACAGGTCTCTAAAATCAGCCGCCAAGTCTCTGCCACATTCAAAATACTATCGTCTAAAACTCATTCGACCTCGCACTGTTAGAACCAGACGCTCTGTTAATGCTACAAGTATTCGACGAAACCCTGTAAGGATACAAGACATATTATCGCATGTAATGAAGATTCCCTCTAGCATCCTGTCGCGTATTATTAAACAATACCTAAAGCTAGGCTAGCCAGATAACCCGTCAATACACAAAACATGTCCTAAATAAGTATCTGCAGCTTAAGAGAATGGATCGATCAAAACGCTCGCCATCTCGATGCGCTGTTGGAAGTTATAGAAATAGATTCTTTACAGATGAATATTTTTTTTTACTGTAGGCCACCCTGCTGTGCGAGCGGTTTGGTGAGCGCTGTGCCAATTGTACCCACGTGTTAGTGGTGCTACTCCCCATCACTAGTCTGTGAGATTTGAGTTCGGCATAATTCGATCGCCTAGAACCTTGTATATTAGCCAGTAGGGTTCACAATGTTCAGGTGATGATGGCACTTGGAGAAAAAGATGGTATTTAAAGCAAGCAAATATTTAAATGAACATATAGCAATTGGTATAGCAAAGCATGCTCTCATCGCCCTGTGATATAGGATGTACGACTTGCGTTTCTTAGTGAACCTGATCATACCATCCTCTCGACGTGGACCTCGCGCAACGTAGTTTCCGTACGACCACGCAATATATGGGTTATGTATTTACCAAAAAAAAATGTGTTTTCTTTCATTCAGTTAGAAACCGTAGTGCGGCCTCGTCTCTCACTTGGACTATTTTCTATTATTTTTTGTTTTACTTTAAAGTTTACACAGTAATCGCACCAAGTACAACGCTTGTATCCTTTCTAAGGATATATTTTAACATAATTTCAGTGTTTTGACAACTTAAGAGGAAAGCAGCCACAAGTATTTAATAAGTTAAAATTAATAACAGGAGATATACTGGAAGTAGAACTTGGCTTATCAAACGAACACCGACGAGAATTGCAGAAAAAATGCAACATTGTTTTTCACAGCGCCGCATGTGTAAGGTATGTATGAAAAAATAGGAAAAACTTACCTTGAATAAACTTGGTAAAGTTGAGTTGTATCTGTACAAACAGTACAGACTTTACCCATAAATCAGTAATTTGTGTGATTATATAAATATTAGCTACGACTGGAATTCAAACCCAGGGAATCAAACTCTTGTCTTAGCAGTCAAGTACGCTAACCACTAATTCACACGGTCGTCGCTATTTAGTATTACCTACATGTATTCACTTTACTCATTATGTATTGTGTACATAGAATAATAATATATCATTAAACATTGATTTTGTTTTAATAGTTCAGTTTAACATTTCTCGAACATGTTTTTTAGATTTGATCAAAATTTAAAAGATGCAATTAACTTAAACACTTCGGGAACATTGAGAATGCTGAAATTAGCCGAAACAATAGAACATTTAGAGGTGAGCGTCTAAAATATTTTAACTATTAAAAAATTAAGGTATAGTCATTTAACTTATTTAAAAACATTTTTATTCACAAATATGTAGTTTAAATATATAGTTATTACGTAGTATAAAACGAAATCCCACACTGTGTCCGTCTGTTTTCTGTGTTCCGTCTACTGATATTTTCCGGTTTTGCATAATTCATGAATTCATTTATATTTTATAATGCCTAAATTATTATTAGCATAATAATTATTTGTTTATCGTTGTAATAAGCGTTACAAATACGTGAAACCTAAACAATTACAGGCCTAAAAGAGTTTAAAACTTGTGCTTTACGAAAAATCAATTGGATGAATTGTTTTGTTAACATTTTTTTTTCAGGCCTTCGTACACCTTTCAACAGCATACTGCCGTTGTGAACTTGATGTACTTGAGGAGAAATTATACCCTGCCATGCATAAACCGGAACGTATCATAGACATCGTGGAGTGGATGGATGACGCTACTCTAAATTATTTAGAGCCGAAGTTAATATGATTAGTTTTTATTAAAAAAAAAATCTTAGAAAGCGAGGGTATTCTTTAGTTAAATTTCTAACACAACGAGAAACATTTTCTATATATAGCTTCGAAAAATAATTATTTTGCCGTAGATCATCAAAACCGTGCATACGTCCCGATGCTTTATCCGTTATACCACAAACAATTTCACAAAAAAGTAACCTGAGGGTTTGGGTTTGGCGAATTCTGAAGAATTTTACGCCATCAGTCGGTCACCAAAGGCACGTTTGGTTACTAGCAGGCACACTACGTATGCGATTGGCATTTGGAGAAGGATATGGTATATTCCCTCTTAGGTACAACTTTTATAAACCCTATAATAGGAGATAACGTTACGTGTGCGTCTTGCCAGTGATGACTCACGGAATCGTGGTCTTTCACTGCAGGTCCAAAGCTAATACTTCCTCGGCGGGCTATGGAAAGGGCCATACTCGGTGATTCTCTACACGATAGAATCCGCAATAAAAATATCCGCAGCAGCACAAGGATAACCGACAAGCCGTAAGAAACAGCCAGCTGACCTAGTGTCGGCTGAATTCAATGTTCAGCTGTGAACTTTAATTTTGATCAACTTAATTCAAAGTGAATTTAATCGAAGAGTTTTGAATTTTATCCTTTCACGTTTCATATCAATAGAACTTCTACTATTGTAACACGTGAAGACAGTATTATTATAATAAAAATTGTAATATAATATAATAAGAAGTAAATTAGCATTTGTATCCTAACCAAGAAGTTTGAATTTAGGTACGTAAACTGATAACTGTGAATAATGGATTTGTTTCCTCGTTTTACCAATACCAGGAGCATGAAATATTTCTTTTGGTAGATTTATTGAAAAAAAATATTTATATTTACAGGCTTATTGCTTCAGAGCCTAATACATATTCTTACACGAAAGCAATCACCGAAAATTTAGTGGCTGAATACCAATCAAAATTTCCGATCGCCATAGGGAGGCCATCTATCGGTGAGTATTTGCTGAACCTTCCCACTTTACATTCAAACAAGATACTTTCAACTGTGTTAATTTTATTAACTAAATTGCCTTTTAAAAATTAGAACAATTGATCCCAAGATGGCGTTGTTTTTTCGCTATTATATAGAAATCTAGCACTGCTAATTCTGAATTTATTTCATCATGAATATTTTTAGTTACTTCTGCATGGAAGGAACCGCTGCCTGGCTGGGTCGACAATATGAATGGTCCAACTGGACTCCTCATCGGTAGTGGAAAGGGTATGGTATTTATAAACAATTTATAATCTTTTTACATACTACAGTGTTAAGCCTCATCTTACTAATGAATAACATATTAAATTCATAAAATAAAATGGAACATTTCCATTAACTGATTCCTTGACAGCCGATTTTCTCTGAGGCAGCACGGTGGACATTACAGGTTTTCAAAATCGTCTTAACGTTGATAAGGTTGTCACTTTTTAGTTTTTATTTTTACTTAGGTGTAATTCGCACAATGCACTGCGAGCCTTCGTATCAAGCGGACGCTATACCAGTCGACGTCGTTGTCAACGGATGTATTTTGATTGCTTACGTCACGGCCCTGGATAAGTGAGTGTTTTTTTTATGTGAAAGAGAAACCGAGCAAGCGACTTCCATGATGGTAAGTGATTATCGACTCCCACGAACATCTGCAACTACAGAGGAGCTGCAGGTGCGTCGCACTGCCGGTCGAGCCGTCCTATTCGTGATGCACCAAAAGCCGCCGCTGGGCTCCACCACTTAGACCACACCCAGACTTTAAGAAAACTTTTTACATCATGTAAAAGAAATGACATTATGTTTTCTTGTAACTACGCGAATACTACATTTTTGAAATGAAACTATAATTAAATTTTACTTTTTATTTCCGACGTTTCGGGTGCTTTACACCTTCGGATGCAGAACCTGTGGCTACTGGTGTATTGAGCTCATTGACGTCCTTAAGTCATAGTTAAACCAGCTACCGTCACTTTTCTAATGATTAATATTAAAACAATAACAAAATTAAACGAACATAATAATTTCATTTCAAAAATCTATTATGTTTTTTTAAACAAAATAACCTCTTCAATCTATAGAAGTCCACTGCTATCTCAAAGAAAGCGCAAGCAAGGGCAAGCGGCTTGGTAACCGGAGAATCTGGTATCCATGCACTAGTGATACTGCTCCCAATCAATTCTGAGCTTTAAGTTTGGCCAATTCGATTGGATATTTCGCCATCATTCGGTCGTCAGAGTCTCGTTTGTTCGATTGCAAAGTGCACCACGTGTAGGTGACTATAGCATTTGGAGTAAAAGATGATATTCCCTTACACTCTGGTGTCTGTTGGAATGTGTACTCCTTAATTATTATTGTACACTTATTTGTGTAAAAAATGTACTTCTATTATTATTATGAGTAAGAAAAGTTCTAGAATTTTTCGATTTAAACTGAATGTATGTGTTTTATTGACTATTTATCTATAATTTCAGACCACGAGAAATGCGTATATATAACATTACATTATCAGGATTGCAAACAATAACTTGGAAAGAAATTATAGATCTAGGTAAGAATCGTGTTAGATATCTAATTACTCGGTTATTTCGTATGTGCATTATATCTACTAAGAATTGATTCTAGTGAAAGTATGGCCTTAAATACAATGCGTTCTACTTGTTCCCTTTTCCATCTTAAATGATCCCACTTTACCTTCTTATCTTAAGGATAAATTTCAATATCTCTCTTCAATTCATAATCGGAAACTTCCGACTTCGATGAAAGGTCCTTAATCGTTAAGGCTACAATTCTTTGGAATTACTTGCCCGAAGACTTTAGAAAAATACCTACTAAGTTGTTATCCTACAAGGTTAGTAAGAGAAGTTATAAAGAGAAGAGCTCTTAAACTCCTGGTAATGTACGTATTGGTACCATTGACCATAGTGATTAATTATGTTTATATTTATATTTGTATGTATAAATGTGTATGGATGTATGTATCTATGGGTACGTGTTTGTCTATGTGTGCATATATTAGTTATGAAGGTAGCCGATATTATATTATTAAAATATTTTCTGTTATTTTTGTATTTCGTTTTGTGTGTGAGTGATATTGTAACCGAATAATAACAATTATTATAATATCGCGGATGTGATTTTGATATTTTTAATTGATTTCAATTATTATTTTGATAATCCGTACCGTTCCAGACCACACTTATGCGACGTAGTAATTTCCATTTCATACCCCTAAAATTATTTCTAACGCCTATGGTTGACTAACAGAGAATGCCAAAAGGCATTTAGTCCGCCATTTGTTATCCTTGTTATTAAGGTGAGCGCAATAATGGATTAAATAAATCAATGAATGTGTCACGCGGCATAAAGATAGAAAATATGGTCACAAATCCAAAAGATTTTCATTTACATATCAATTATTTTGGATTTCAGGTAAGAAGTGGGTTAATGTCTACCCATTTACAGTAGCGTTATGGTATCCCGGTGGCACCATTAAATCTTATTGGTTATCACATCAACTATGTCTTATTTTCACTCATCTCTTACCAGCGTATTTAGTCGATGCACTACTTTTCCTTCTACGAAAAAAAACATTGTAAGTATCGTCACAGAATAACAAATAGATTCTAATTCCTAAATTTCTTTTTCATTGTTTCGGTAAATCTTAATATGATACTATGAAAAGTAGTCATTGTGTTAACATTTCAGCATGATTAATGCTCAAAAGCGTATAAGCCATGGTCTCAGCATTCTTCAGTACTACACAACAAAAGAATGGCACTTCAGGAATACTAACTTTCTTTCCTTACAAAAGAGGATAAGTCACTCCGAAAACGAAGTATTTTATACCGATGTTAGCACATTGAACTGTGAGGAATATTTGAGAGATTACGTTCTAGGAGCTAGACATTACGTTTGCAAAGAAGACCCGGCTAATCTACCGCGTGCCAGAAGATTAATCACTATGTAAGATATTTATTTCGTTCATTTTTTTAATTAAGAAGGGCACTAGAATTATGGAAATTATACCGTGTAATTTCGGCGTAAGAATCTACTACCATCTCCATTTTTCCCGTGGGTATCGTAAGAGGCGACTAAGAGCAGAGCCGTGAAAATCCAGACACCAAAACTAGATACAAAATACTAGACCAAAATTAAAGATATTGAAAAAAATTGATATATAATACCGCATGAAAAAAACATTTAAATGATATATGTATAAGTCCGAAGAGAGGACGCGCATCACCTCCTTCACTATCTACATGTAAATTATATTTATAGCTATCACCCTTACTCGAGACTGTGTAATATTCGCGCGTAGTATATAGAAGTAATAATAGTCGCGAATTAAATGTTGATGGTATCAACATTTACTATACGACATGTGTTTCATCTTGGAACAAGACATTAAACTGTCACAGTTCAATGTCTGTACATTCCTGATTCATTTAAATTAATGATTTACGCAAAGTAACGCCTGTTTCTACTTATTTACTAGACCAAAATTAAGCGGATCGATGATGGGCCGTAGCGTCCAAGGTCCAACATGACTGGTATTGTGATCGCCAAATCACTTGCCGAGCGTGGCGATTATGGCAAATCCTCCTTATGGAAGAGGCTTATGTCCTGCAGTGGGCAGGCCGTTGAGGAAGGAACTCCAAGGAAACTACGGAACCCACTATTATATGTCTATTTGTTTGTCCGTCTATCCATGTGCCACAGAAAGTTTTTTTTTTCAAAACCGTCATCTTTTCAGTCATAACATACCTGCACTGCTGAACACAAAGTTTGGTCCTGAACCACCTGAATCCATCGACCATGTGACGTAGAAATTTTAATTTGACATACGAGTGGGGAGGGCGTTAAGTTCGCGGAATGGGGAACAAGGAGGGAAAATAAAAGTACACAACTATTTCTCTTTTTCTATATATTCTCCTTCAAGACGAATACATTTTTGAGCTGTTTCGATTAGTTTATTTATTCCCCCATAAATATGTTTTTTCCTTGTCAGAAAAATACGAGGAAACTGCTTCCTTAATTTCTTCATTGGTGGATTTTTTTTCCACGAAGTTCTTTTGGAGGTAATAAATCACTCGGAGCCAGGACAGGACTATAGGGTGGAGGATTAAAACATCGAAGACCAAATTGCTCCGCTCCAAGATTGTTAGGTAGTATTCTCCGATTATAGAGACACCTTTATCCATATAATCGATCAACAAGATTCCTTCAGAGTCCCAAAAAACTGTCGCCATTAGTTTTCCGGCTGCTTATAACACCCTAAATTTCTTGGGAGGTTCTGCACCCTTTTTATGCAACTGCATGGAGTCGTTAAGTTTCATCTCCAGTAACAATTCGGTTTAGTACATCATCATTGTCACCACAGAGGTCCAGAAACGCTTGAGATCATTCGACACGTTGTTGTTTTTGCGGCGGCGTGAGCGTTCTCGGCACCCCCCGTGCGCCACCTTAGTCATGCCAAAATGTTCGTGCAGAATTTTAGAAATATTTCTTCTTTAGCCGAGCAGGCTTTTTCGACTAATTAGTAGTGGTCGCCTCAATAGACTGTCCTGGCCGTGGGTCGTTTCCCTGCCTTGCCTAAAAAGGCTGTGCCACTTGTATACCATGGTTTTCGCAGAGCAAGAGTCCCTGTAATCCGATGACATCTCTTCCAGTATGATTTGAACATATTTTCCTTGCTTGGTAAGAAACTTGATGACGGCGCCATACTCGATTTTCTCCATTGTCCAAACTTTCTTCTAAATTGAGTTGCTTACTCGTCAATAGTTCTAAAAATAATAATATTTTTTTGTATCACGTGGGGGAAAGGTGCACGCACCTACCGGTCACCGAAGGCGGTGACTGGTTATGTCGGGATCAGCATTGAAGATAACCGACCGACTAAACCCGCCAAGGTTCAGGTAAAAATACGCTGTCGGCCCGGTGTTCGAGTTTTCTTTAAGCAATGCACCCGGTGATAAGTGATTACCGTCGCCCACGTACATCTGCAATACCAGAGGTGCTGCAGGTGCGTTGCCGGACTTTAAGGATATTTGGGAGATGTAACGGAGGATGAGGAGGGGACGGGGAGGGGGAATGAGCCTCCGGATACCTCACTCGCGGAACGAAACGCAGAAGCATAAGATGCCTCCACTTCACGCCGGTATTCTGCGAGGTAGTGGTACCAACCCGATCGAGCTGGCCCATTCGAGCAGCAGCAAAAGCCGCCGCTTGGCTCTACTACGTTAGAAACCGTCTAAATAGCACTTGAGCATTTTAAATGTATTATTCTAATAAATATTATTTGTTGCAGCCGCTACATAGTAGACATAGTGACAAAAGTATTGCTCGTCGGTCTTTTCATATGGTTTTTGTACACGCGGTTCCCTGTCGTCGCATCTTACGTCGGATCAATGGATGACGCACTTAGAAGCTAGATCGAAGGAAAGAGTTACACATCAGCTTCCACAAAACAACAATAAACTTTTAAACTATTGTCATTAGGTGGTTTGTGAAACACTCTTTTTTTTTAATTCAATAAATAAGGGATGCCGTGAGTTGTGTGGGCACATCAATTGAATTGTAATTTGGTAATAAATATTTCAAACTATTAAAATTATGTTTACTACCGATGCTACAAGGCTATTAAGCCGTGTAAAATAAATTTATCTTCCAATTAAAATATATACATATGCGACAAAGTTAAGAAATCTTATTAACTGCATATAAAAAAATCAGTACTTTCTTAGATTGTAGAACTCCTTCTCTGCTTAGGATACGGCTGGATTGGTACCCTATTGTATACTTCTGTTCTACCGCTAAGCAGCAGTGCAACCATTGTTGTGTTCCGGTTTGAAAGGTTTGGAGAACCAGTATAACGGAGTACTCGATGGCGACAATGCGTCTGTAACCTCCTTCAATTGCAGTTATTTTAAGCGCTCATTGGCTTCAGGCACTTATCATCAGGTGATGTAAACTAGGTTAAGGTAACAAAGAATGCGTAAACGCATCTGTAACCTTCATTGTTTTTAAGTTGTTTGCTGACATCCATGGGCCGCTGCTTACTTACTTACCATCAGGTGGACTAGTTAACTCGTGTGTCACTCTAAGTAATATATAAGCCACCATATAACTAATACTGGGGTGGTCAGAGGTCTAGACATTTTAGAGCTTTCGTCCCACTTTTCACCAGAGCGTATGGAACAACAAATTACATCTAATAAAATGAAAATCTCACAGTATCTACAAAGAGCATTACAAATAAAATAATACCTCCTAGTGAAAACAAAGTTACTGTTTTCAGGTGCTATGGAAAAACCTTATTTGAACAATCAATAATTAAGGTGGTTAACAGCATGGGAGCTAACTACAAGTGCCTGTGAAAGTGTACAGCACAGGTTCCCAAATTTATTTCGCCCACCGCTTAGAAAATAAATAATTTTGTATTGTTAGTATTATTTTTAAACGTGCGTCATTATATGCATAGGATCGATAGATCCATATCGTATTTCTGAGTTCAAAGAAGAATGTTTCAATGACAGCAATTAAAACGCATACTTAATCACATTTAGAGGTATTTTTATTATATTGAAATTAAAAAAAAAGTGTATGTGAAGGATGATACTAATTTGAATAGAATAGATGGCTAGGTACTACCACCGGCTTGGGATCCAGTAATAAACAAAATTAAATATAAAACGAAGCATACCACTTCACGACCATGGTAAATAAATCTGCACGGTCAACAAATAAAAAAGTGAGTGTGAAATACGACGTGTATTGGTCCGACCACTTTCCTCTCATAGTTGAATGTAATCTGTACAAATTGAATCAAAAAGTTTAACTGAATACAACAGCTTTTTTTGAACTCATTTGAGTTCAAAAAAGGTATAATATTGGGAGATAGGATGTTCGAACAGATTAATAAATATCATTAACTGTGCCTATTGGCTATTGGTGGGAAAACCTAGAAGCGGAAATATATTTAATGATATGTCAGAAACGCGTAAAAAATTTAAAGATATCTTAAAATGGTGCCAAAACAGGCAAGACCAGTTAAAAATGGATTTACTTGTCACAAATCATTCGGCTAAAAATGTCAAAAAATTCTGGAAGATCAGCAATAAATTAAATGTGAAATCAAGTCTTCCTATGAGTGTCGGCGGCGTCCATGATCATAAAATAATCGCTAGTTTATTCAGGGAATACTTTTTTTTTTTTTTTTTTTTATGGAAAAGACGGCAAACGAGCAAGCGGTTTACCTGATGGTAAGTGATTACCGTCGCCCACATACATCTGCAACACCATAGATGCTGCAGGTGCGTTGCCGGTCTTTAAGGATATTTGGGAGATGGGAGGGAAGAGGAGGGGAATAGGGAGGGGATGTGGGCCTCCGGTTACCTCACTCACCGAACGAAACGCAGAAGGACAAGATGCCTCTACTTCACGCCGGTATTCTGCGAGGCCGTGGTATCAATCCGGTCGAGCCGGCCCATTCGAGCAGCAGCTAAAGCCGCCGCTTGGCTCTACCACGCTTAGAACCACCACTTTACCACTTTACCACTTTAGTGTACAGTCGTCCTCTGAAACATTGTCGTGTAATATAAGAGTTGGTGAGACCATGGCGACAGAGCCTAAGGTGCCCTTATCAACAAAGAATGTCAATAAAGTCACTATTCCATGCTTTGTTATCTTTAGGGTTATGGAAAGCTTTGAGCACAAACACTTTTTGATATATAAGGAATGAGTTAAAGATTTATAACAAAATTGTCAAAACTTGGTTTTTCAGGATTAAACTTATTACTTTTTCAGGATTATTTTTATTATTTATTGAATTTAATATACACTTGCTTTTACAAATTCGTTTTTATTACATCATATTTGACTGCAACAACTGACAACACTGACTTAATTGTAAGGTTTTCCGATCTGTTTCCATAACGTCGATTTCATGAATCGAAAGAACCCATTCCGATAGCGATTCGGAAAAACATTGATGACTGAAGATCGATCTGATAAAAATCGACTTTTTATTTACTAGATATTTTTGAAAGACTAAAAATGTATTTGTTTATTCAATAACGCTAATGTTAAATAATAAACATAAAAAGTTAAATATTATGTAAATATTATATAACACAAAAATTGTAACAAAAATAAATCAAATAAAGGATAAGACCCCAGACTCATAACTAAAAAAATGTTAAAACGTAAAAGGTAAAGGGATTCTATACAGCCAAAAAAATACCTTGCACTTTTACTTTATTATACTAGTACGCGTACTAGTATTATAAAGTCAGCGTTACAAATGATATTTTTAGTAAATATACGTTATGGTAAAATTTAAATGGAATAGATGAATAAACGTCGATTCTTGTTCAGTTTTCTTCATGGCGATCTTAATGACGATCAGTGATAAAAAAAATCACTTTAAAACATCGATTTAAAAAATTAATCTTCGATTGAACCGCATTGAAGCCGGAATCGGAAACATTACTAGAACGTAGTGGTTATATACTCTTTGCATTTGACCCCTACTCAATTTTTACAAAATGGCTGAACTGTAAAGACGTGTTAATTGTAAATTTTGGCATAATGGAGCAAAATATCAATTCATTTTTCGAAGAAAAGACACCTACCTGTTATTTTGACGTTATAAACATCGTTAAGTGTGGTGATAAAGAGTGTACTCCGGACAACGTAGTATCATCAAACGACGACTCCGGTTACTGGAATCCCATAAGGCCCTTGAAGTGCATAAAGTGTTGTAGACTTGTCCATAAGCCTTTGCCACATTCGGTTAGGTGGTATAATAATAACTTGGCTATATTAGTGTGAGTGAAAATGATCGAATAGTTAGTCTAGTTGTTGGTGTAGTGTAAAAACTAAACAGAATGAATAATTTTAATATGAATGAATCGCGCAATAGGCGCAATCTTTTAAACTGGAGTGGGTTTTTTCCGTTTCATTCTGTCACCAATTATTCCTCAGACGCCAGTAAAATTAAAATAGATATGAAAGACACGTTCGGAGACAGTTTGTATATAAACAACCTGCACCTCATACCAGATCCTTTAAAGAAAAATTTGGCAGATTCTATTATAACTGGAGAAGTAAAAACAAAAACAAACATGGCGTCCGAAACAAAAACATTTGTAAGCGAACCAAAAATAAAAGAAAACTATACAGCAGACCATCGGGCGGATTTTTATCCGTCCTTAGCAAATATTACAAGCTTCTTTTCAGGCATGCTAAGTTTCGTTTCCGGAGCTATGTTTCATAAGCGTGCGAACTCCTCTGCACAATACTACGAATGCTTCGAGCAAAACTTCGATGAGATGGCGCCCTCACTCCAAGCTTGGCCAAATGCCAAGTCTGAGGATCAGATTAAGAATGGACGGGCTCACAAATTTATTGTTGGTACAAATGAACCGACTAACACTGATAGTTTAACCATGACTTCACACTTACAACTTATAAATCATCAGTCACCACAATATAAACCAAAACTAAGTCCAAAACATTCTCGGAAGGTAATAGTTGAACCAAGTTCTATTGAAGATTGTTTTGAAGATGCTTTTACTCCTGAAGATTTTGAAATAAATCCTAATGATGAATATGTAAAGTTCTATGGTTCATTTGGTCATCAAAAACCAGAGCTGTTTTTATCAGATGCGCCAAAAATTAAGAGTGAATATTTGCCAGTTACAGAACATGTTGAAGTCACTAAAACAGTACCTACAAAAGACGATAGTGTAACTCATGGAAGTACATTAAATATTGATAATAATAAAGAAGTTCAAATTGTGTCTTCATGTGAGGATAAAATTAGTAAGTTAAAAGCACTTTTGCAAGAGAGGCGAAGGAATAAAATATATACTGATAACAACAGTATGATTGCAACAGATCCTTTAAAGTCTACAGACCAGCAGCAAAGTGAGCCAATTTTAATACCAAATGTTTATCCTAGTAATAATAAATTTGGCAACGAACACAATAAACAAAAAAATAATACTGCTGGGGATATTTCCAATAATGAATTATTTGTAGAGAATATAGTCAAAGATATCAATAGTAGTGACTTGAATGCTGATACTTCACTAGACCTACACCCTGGTAGTTCAGCAGAACATTTGTACCCCTGTAATTACTTTGATGAAGTTACAGGTCGGTTCTATTCAACTTCAGCTACTGATAGTGAAGACTCATTCCAAATTGTTTTTACTGATAGTCCTAGGTCATGCAGAAGACAGAATCTATCTGACTGCGAATCCGAAGACTCATTTATTGTTTTTGAGGACTCACCTGACAGTTGTTACTTGTCAAATGATGTTTTTGGAGATGAGCTTAGTAGTCATGAAGTCACCATTGATGATTCAGACACTGACAATTCAGAAGAGTCGGAGGATTCAGATTTGGAAAGTGATTCTGGTTGCGATTCTGACCATCCTCCTTGTAAACTTTCTCATTCACTGACACGTACCATTGGTGACCTGACAGATAATTCATTGTATGAATTGGATTTGGATGAAGTTGACTGTGCTGGTAGATTTATAGAAGAGAAACCTGTTGAAAATATTACCCATGTATTTGAATTAAATGATAGTGCAGGTGAAGTTGAAACAAAGCCAAGGGGTCTCCTTATTGATGAAAAAAGAAAATTGGATAAGAAGAAACAGCAAAAAAAAACTGTGAGTAATTTAACTGGTTATTTATTATTTTCATTTGTTATTGTAATGTAAAATGTATAATTTTTAGTAGCACCACTTTAAGATAAGGGATTGTTATTATGGCCATCTACAAGTATAATAAGTAAAATTTGTAACCAAATAATTATATTACTATTATAATGCTATAATCAATATTGCATTGTTGCATATTTAGTAGAAATATAATTCTGGCATTTTTTAATGTTTTTGTTAATTTTGTAAGGTTTGAAGGTGACAATTTTATTTCCTAGTTACGTTATTATTCACTATGTCCATAATGAAGCTATCAAAGCTTACAACGAAATTCTTCTCAAAGAGAACAAAATATTAGTTTTTAAATTAAGTGGATGTAGGCTGTGACTATGTTATAGTAATATAATAAACTTAAAAAGTAATACCTTAGCAAAGTATTGTTGGATTCCTGGTAAATCTTTTCCTTTACATAAATTTTAATGTTATTTAAAACTTCTAGTTTTAAATAACATTAATGGGAAGTATTTGTTTTCAATTATCTATAATTTGACATTTATGTTTCCTTATTTCAGAGGAAACTGCTACATTAGTATATAGAATATTCCTGTATGATAATTTTATTATTCATAACTGAATGATGATGATATCCATCCGTTATTGCCAAACCCAAATCCCACTGGCCATTGATGGGGAAAGTATCACTTGTGCGAGTTTCACTTGCCCAGCATAGTGTATTTGTGCTCATGTAACTTTCACATACTAAGAAATCTAATATTAATTACAATTCGATATTGAAAGCGAGACTACTTGCGCTTTCTATATAGTAAATCTGTATTTATCACGCAATGTCGACTTGTTACTAAGACACCATAACGGACGGTGGGAAATGGCCATTCTATCGACATAACTTCGATGTGATTTTCTTACTCGAGTCCTTTTTTTTTCTTCCGATCACTACAACAAGTAAACGGTTGTAATTTTCTGCAACAACATTCCCGAGAGCACCAATTGATACCGATTTAGAGCCATAGGAACACTTTTAGTACATAATCACACATGAGTGACTTAGAATAAAGCATTAATTCACTCCAACATTTTATCCTTATGATAGTAAAGATCCTTGAGTCTATTTAAAGCATAATTATGGCATAAAATAAAAGAATATGGATTTTTTAGGTTATAATGAAATTATGTAATACCGACTATACGGAATCCCAAGTTTATAAACTGGTGATGGGTTGCAGCATCTCTAGAGCGGAGGTACCATTGCGCACAACGCCCCGGCCTGACCATGGCGGGAATAGGCAAATACTACATGCACGTGGGCTGACATTACCAACTATTGTTGACGCTTTGATGGAAATGCCTATCTCCAGAAGTGGATTTACATAGGCTGATAAAGAAGATAGATTAAAAAAATGCAACACATTCACTGGTCAATAACAAAGACTAAATTGCGACCCTTGGTCACCTGCAAACCACTTCTATGATTTTGATTTGCCGGAAACGCCATATTTAGCAACCGGATTGGCGATAGCAGTACCAGTCACCTCGCGCCTTATATCTGCCCTGATCTGTTATTCTATTTAGCCAATGTGATTTTCAAGACTTTTCCCTTAGTCGCCTCTAACGACACCCACGGGAAGAGCTTCTACACGATTCAATTGCTTAATAACTTTGTACACCAAGTAAATGGTGCAATATTAACCCATTCTTATGCCTCACGCGTGCTATTTTTTTTTAAACGACCAATTGCGCTTATGTTACGGAGACTTTCAACATAGCATTTCGTCCAAGGGTGACCACATTTTGATAGTGTAAACTGCTTGACCATTTTTATTACAGTCGCTATCAAATATACGATCAGAGTCAACCACGTTTATGTATTTTACATTTCATTTTAGAAAAATAATGCACTTAACAGAATTTTAAATATCATTCTATTTTTGCAACAAACTTCAAAAATGGAGGAGGGTATAATTTGTCAGTAATTTTTTGTATGTATGTTACGCGACATCTTCGCCGTAAGTTCTGCAGCGATACTAGAGCGATGATGGACTGGACATGTTCAAAACAAAGTGTGAAAAAGGCTGGCAATCTGTCAGTTATTATTGCGAATGGAAGTATCCGTACTTCTGCCTACTCCGTTAGAGATTGCAGGCGTAATTGTCTTTTGTGTATGCGTATGCTTTTAACGCTTTGGCGTTAATCAAATATATGTAAAATTACAGTAAGATTGTATGGATACAAAGTGCACTGAGGTTGCATCATAATTCAATGAATAACTTCAATGACTTGTCGCTTTCCAACTTCACTGCCCCTAATATTACCTGTATAACACAAAATATAATATAGCCATAGTTAATCGAGTTGACGAGCACGATAATTAAGTAATTTTATTACACAAGATTTAGAAATTTTCTATTAAACTGTTTAAACTTTGTGCAATTGGTTAAAATTATTTCTACTGTCACTATGTTATTACGTCAGCGAGACATTGACAGTGGTTAGGGATTTCCCGTGCGAGGACCTAATGGATTTTTTAAAGAATTACATAATCTTTATAATTCATTTTCTATAATCGAGCCGACTACATTTATATCATACCTACCTCTTGTTGACGATTGATTTGCAGAAGTAAAATCACAACCCACCAAAGGTCGTGAGAAAGTTCATTGGTCTCACCAGTTCATTGTGTGCCCGTTGTTTTGACTGTGTCGGTCTTAACCATGTTTTTTATTTTTTGATTAAATATAGAAAAACATTCTTTGGTCCTTTTGTTCAATATGGGAACTTATATGATAGAGTTTGTATAGACGTATCGTAAGATAAAGTTTATAGTACCTATTTATTATTTTAAGAATAACAAACATACTCGGGCAATTGTTGATGTTTATGGTTAACTTGCGTGTCTTGTATATTCTTTGCTCTTGTTTATTCTTTTATTTATTTTACGGATTAAAATTATTGGAAAAGAATTTCAAAAAGGAGGATACGTACCGATCGTGTTTCTTTCACCCGTTTTCCCCGAGACAATGATAATTGTGAAAATGTCACATTTGAGATGCGTTATTAGTATAATTTACTTACGTCAAAAAATAAAGTATTTTCATTTCCAACTTATTCAAAACGCATACAAAATTTTTCTCTTACATAGGCTTTTACGTACAGGCGTATTATCAGGCGATTGCCCTGAAACCAATATTCAAAACATATTTGTGTCAAATAATTTAAATTTAATTTAAAAAAAAAAATTGTCTTCTGCAACAATTAATATTTTACAATTCTTATAATACATATACGTATTCCTCTGTAAGTTGAATTGAGTATCTTAGTGCCATTTGCGACCGAATCCACCAAACTTACTCTCGAGTAACTATTCTCTTTGATCTTGACATGGTGAAACAAAAGAAATTCTATTGTCATGATAAGTGAAAGGATAATAGGTATTTATTCGCATTGTTTTAGACTCTCGTTGTCACTGTCACACATCAGCGGAGAAACAATGAACGAAGTTCCAATGAAAATATAAGCTGCCAAAATGAGATAATGCATTGCTTATTTTGAACTGTCTAGTAATGTTGTACTTCATTATTTTGTCTCTTAGTTATTAATAATGACAACATCAATACATCGTTAGAGGAACTGATCAGATGAAATTTATATTTCTTGCGACGAAGAAAGTATACCTATAAAGAAAGAGTTGTATCTCATGTAAGGGGGAAATTTTTATTCGATTTATGTGAGATTGATCGAAGATTAGGTTTTTACGAGCTTGCATTTATTTTTCGAGTTATTTATACAATATTTTATTTCCACGACAGTGAGAAGGGGGAAAATGTTGTATCTTTTTCCCACTGCCCACCTCACCGGCACGTGGTGCAAGCTGCTAGCAAACAAACGAGGTTCTGGTGAACGAATGATGGCGATCCATTCGAATTTGTTGAACCCAAATCCGAGTCACTAGTGCGAGGGAACTGACATTGCACTCATCAACCCGCTTGCCCAGCGTGGTGAGTATGGGCAAAACATCCATGAAATGGATTGCTTGCCCAGCGTGGTGAGTATGGGCAAAACATCCATGAAATGGATTCCTGCAATAGTTTAGAAGTGGACTTGTTGTAGTGGTTTGTTCCCGGAGTATTTTATTTTTCATTTTTCGTTAGTCGAATCTTACAACAGGTTACCAAAGGATTTCTTTTTTTTTTATCTTGTAAAGGCCTTAATTCATAATTAGGGAAACCGTTTTTGTTCTATACTTTTTCTTTTCTACGGTACAGTCGTTGGTCAATCCTTATCAACATCGTTTGAGACAATGGCCATTATTTGACTATAACCCATTGTTTACTCTTAAGTCTGCAAAAGTTCTCCGCCCCAAAGCACACAACAAATCTGTTTTTCCTTCTTCCGTCTGGAGTCTTGGCAAGTCATTTACCAATATAGAAAATAATACCAATTTAAATGCCTTCGAATAACATAATTAAATTAACCAAAATTTCTTGCAAATTCTTTCGATTAGCTAATGATCAAAACATATTTAGTGATGCATAGCCCTGCTACATTAATTTTAATTGATTAGTTTGATTCGTATTACAATATAAAAAACGCGCTAATCTATGTACCCGCGCTATGTTATGTATTGTTTGTACTTTATTTAAAAAAGATTTATGAACATAAGACATAAGAATAGAAGATATAAGAAAAAAAAAGAAATTCTATTGAAATGACACGAGAAGGGTTATCAAGATTACTTCCTCGTCGATTCTACAAACTAGAAATTAGTTTATATTATTGAAGAGTGGAAATAAACGAACGAAATTCTATTGTTATGACATGTGAAGGGTTATCCGAGAAATAATTGAAAAATAATTATTAATTTATTAAATATTATTAAATACTTATAATTGAAAGACAATCTGAAGTCCGGCAAACCGAACCGCGGCAGTGGGGCAGACCTTTTCCGGCTCTAAAACAGTCGCACGCAAAATAAGAAAACGAAACTTTTATAGACTGCGACATTACTTTACATTTCGAAATATTAGGGGTTAATCGATTTTAAGTTTCACCAAGCAATCACTCAGGAATAAGTTTCCTATACGAGGGAATCTATCGATTACATCGACATCGCTGGTCTCGATGAATAATCGACTTTAAAATTAGTAACAAAAAATAAAATGACCTGTATTTATTTGTAAAAAATAAAAAATAAATATTGTTTTTTTTAGAAGTCGAAGTAGAAGACTGTTGAAGAAGAAGCACGTTGTTGCGTGGTTGTTTTAATTTACTTGTTTTTAAAAATAGAATTGAGCATTATCTGCAGCACCTCGCTAGTCTTAAATATATAGAGCGAAGACCTGTCCAAGTGTGCGGTATGCCGGATGCAGGCGGTTCTAGTGATAGGCAAAAAAGTTACCCGAAGGATTATACAACCTTGTTTAGTCACAAGGCAATTCTTTATTCGAACCCTCCGGATTTTTTCACGCATGACATCGTCCTTCTAGAATTGAAATTAAATTTGCTCTGAAAAGATTTGTTCAACTTCACAGTAAGAAATACACGAATCATTCTTTCGAAGTGTCTAACAGGTGGTAGACTGCTTCTCTGTTTATGGGGTTTCCAGGTACGTACCACACTCTTACTGCTTTCTGCAGCCAAACAGTAAATACTGTTGTGTAGCATGTGTTGTGAGCCAGTACACTTACGGGCTTTGAGGCATTCCGCCTTACTCCTTAGGGATGACAACGCATCTGTACCTGTTCCTTTTTGCATGTGTCAATGGGATGCAGTAGCCACTTAGATTGAGTGTTAGAAAAAAAGTGTCAATTAAACAGTGTACATTTTCACGTCACTTGAGTGTCACAAAACCCTTTGTAATGGAATGTTATGAAGTTATTTCATCATTTATCAATTTAATGTTTTTCCTAATTATGCACCATACCATACAAATGACCAACGCGCATTAAATTTTTCGGACGTTATTTATAATCCATAAATACATAAATAACATGATACACTGATGATGATTTTGTGAGAGTATATCACAAAACGTGTGTCATGTATGTACCTTTGTTCTGCTTTTGTAATTTCATTGTTATAATTATATTATGCCGCTTATCGATTTTATTAAACAGTATTTTATTTGAAATGAAACTATTATTTACAGTTTTTATAGCCTTTAATTTTGTTTTATATTTCCGACGTTTCGATTGCTTTACAGCAGCCGTGGTCACGGGGGGACTGAAGTGTTAGACGTCCAGATGTCATAGTTAACTCGGGCTACGTTCAGCTTTTATTTATTAATTTTTGGTCCGATCTACGCAGAATGTGCTTACAGTATCTTGAGGTCGTGCAGTGGTATGCTTGGTTTTAGATTTAATTTTGTTTAATACTGGATCCCAAGCTGGTGGTAGTTTTATTGTGAAAAGGTTAAAAATATCAATGATAATTTTGTTTCTATAGCTCAGTCTCTGACTTCATATCACTTTTGGCTTTGTAATGATAATTTTAGCGATCCTAACACGAAACGATATCTTTAACTTTTTTTTTTGATATCGTTGTATTATCTTATCCCTTATCAACATATCGCAGTGAATACGATGTATTAGGAAAATAATTTAAATTATTGCGACTTTAAATCGTATATTTATCAGCGCACTTCCTCTACTAAAGTTGTTATTGCTTGTTCCACTAAAGGTGAATGTTCATAGAGAACACCGTTAGCCAATGTCTGTATATGTAGGGCGCTTGCAGATTGTATTGAAATGATAAAAGAGATGACGTCGCATATTAATGACTCATCTGCCACGTAAACAAGTCGGCCACGTCAGGGCTATTCCACGTTCTGACTCGATGCGCAAGAGTAGCCGTTTTGGTACAAGCTTCGTAGAAAACCTTGATGACGTATCGCCATAAAAAACAATAATCGATTCAACGATAAAGCTGCGTCTGTGTTCCGAACTAAATATTGTTCGATGAGCATGCAGTCTCCTGACATGTGACAGCCGAAGAATATTTCATGTCGTAGGGCCGATTTCATCCACGGTGACAACTTCAGATTCCAATCAGCGGCAGTTAACTGCGCTGGATATATAGTGCCGCAGGTGTACGCGCAAACACAGGCACTCACTTGTCTTTACCTTCCCGTATTCGATGTAACGCATATATGATAAGATTGGAGATCCCCCGATTCCATTCGGCCCTGATGATGTGGTGGTCAGATGCGATGTGGACATCGCAGAGACACAAAACCGTACAACCAGACCTGAAAACCAGTAATTTGTATTTTTGCACAAATAATGGTTTGGGCTGGGATTTAAACGTATACGTTTTCTTCATTCAGCAAAATAGGTACCTCTCCCACCGCAGGGGAAAACAGGGATGTTTTCCGTTCGCTATGGAGATCAATGTTTGAACAGTTCTATGAACAAACATGTTTGTTCGTCGAACCAAGCCACACTCTTTTTCGTTCGATCAACATGTACGAAGCACAAATTATTGACACAGCAGAAGCTCCTTTAAAAGAAAAAGATCATTTCATTCTAATATGTTTATTCAAACAAAGGTTTTGTTACAATTCAGCCAACCCTTCCACGTTCCCTTTGGTTTGAAGAGGCGAATGAAAAGGCGTGATTTGACCACAGCCTTAAGACTTCGATCTGGTCATATTTTGTTGAACAATTTTGGATTTATGATGGGCAAAACTAATTCTCCATATTGCAGTCAGTGTAACGTTATAGAAGACGTACTTAACATTGCCATGGAGTGCATTCCGTATGAGACTCAGAGACGTACTGCCTTATCACGGGATTGACGGGGATGTCGGTATTTTCTGAATCTTAATGTATGGCTGATCCGAATAGTACATGCAACAATGAGGGTGACATGTTCGGTACATACGAACAAACCCATGGAGGGTTTAAATAAAGATTGAAAAAAAAAGGTTTTGTTGTAAATTTGGTTTCAAAACACATCATCAACAACATCAAGGATTGTTGTTACATATTGTTGTGTTTTGGTTACGATCATTAATGTTTTCATACAAATAACCTGTTGTTTTGAACCGTTAATCAAGAGGTAGTAGTAGGCAGCCACATCAGTGAAATATAGGTATGTGAAATATACCTATATATTTAAATTTATTACGTTGTGTATAAAGGCGTGTTGTAGTGTAGCGATGTAAAAGGATCTCATATAAAGGTGTAAAAGTTGACGTAGGGAAATTCTAGAGTATTGCTCAAATACCGTGACATACGACTTGTTGCGTCATGCATTACAATTACCGATTTAAAAAATACGATATGATCTGCAGTATACGTTTCTAGGTTTTTATTTTTAACAAATCTTATAATGCCGTGTGGTGGCCGCGTAAGAATATCTGCAACCCCCTTCCCCTGGATACCGTAAGTGTACTAAGTGAAACGCGTAGAAAATATCATGGTGGGTTAACCATCTATAAAGCTAAAGACCAAAATACACAGACCGTTGCGATGACAGGGCTGCAACATCTAGGGGTAACAAGTAAATAAAATAAACTTTACTTTCTTATTTGTACTAACAACTATTCGCGGGATTTATTTAAAACTTAAAAAACTTGATAGGTAATTTGTAAAACGTGCGAGGCTATTGAAATCAAAAAATATCCTAATTTAAATATAGAAGATGGCTGGGTATTACTACCGGCTTGGGGTCCAGAAATAAAAAAAAAATAATCTTAAACCAAGCATACCACTGCACAATGAGATACCGTGAACAATGACATCTGGACGTCTAACACCTTAGTCCCCCCGTGAATATAAAAAGCAGAAATAACGCTATAAAATCCTTAAATAAAGGTTTATTTTCAAACGTGTAGTGTTCGAGTAAATAAAGAGAGAAATAAATTTGTAACACGAGTTTCATTAATTGATCGAGATTTATTTCCCGCACAAAAAGTCGATTTTTTCGTTGTCGGCGTACTGTTCAAAAACGTTTCATAGGACAAGTTGTTAAGATGTTCAGAGCATTATCACGTGACCTTAATACTAGTCCGTGACCCTCGCCACATGACGCGAATGTCTGATTAAGGACAGTTGTATATTAACAGCTCATTAGTAATCGTGTGTGCGAATTCATGCATGATTAGGAAATTACCAGGACAATTTGTTGGGGAGGTCGTTTATTTGTTCACGTTTCGTAGAGATGCGACGGTGATATTAAATTAAATCAATTCAATATGTATTTGTAATAATAGGAATTCACTTATTATATATATATACATATAAAATAACTAATACGTACACATCCATACATTATACATTTATAATTAAATTAAAAAAAAAACATGAACTTATTCTTAATAAGTAACATACTTATGAGATGATTCTAACAAATTACATAAGAATAGTTTCCTGATCGGTTTTAGAAGATTATTATTTTTATAGTCATAATAATAATTAATTTATTCGATAATGCTCGCCTCCGAAGCTTCTACTCGACCAGCCTCAACCTCTGCTATATTTGTCTTTCAGCTATTTTTATTCGCCCGATTGTCGAATGGGTAGAGATTTCAGTTAATAAACAATTTTTGTGTATTTTGTTTTCCGCTTTTATCAAATTATTGCAGATGTAACGTGATTATATAATCGATGACTGTGATTGATGAAATGATTCATAAAATTATAATACTTAATCAACTTGACTTTAAGGACTTCGAACCTAATACTTTTATTTTATTGTCCTACAGGTACACTTTTCCCCACATCCACCTAAAGTACATGTTATGAGAGTATGGGCGTTTGCAGCGAAACAGGCAAGAATCGGCCACTGGGAGAGACACCTTCTCGACCGCGAGAGGTTCAAGCGAAGGTTAGTAGAACGGAAATTGAGGAACAGAACTTAGTAACTTTTATTCTTTCTTGATTGGAATGGGGTGACAAGCCAGCTAATAGTCCACTTGATGGTTACTGTTTACTGTGGCCCATGAACACCTACAAAGATCTGCAATTGATGAAGGTTACAGATGCGTGATCACCTTGAGGACTATGAGGAAATGCGTTCAGTCTATAATTATACTTGATTAGGTATATTGTTGTTGTTTTATCATTGTAGACTTCTGACTTTGAAAGGTATACTTTTAAACCTGAAGTCAACAATGATTAGACTGCTGATTGGCGGCAGAAATAGATAAGAGGGTAAGGATAATAGAGGCCTAGTAAGTAGATGGTAGGCTCCTACGTACTGATATTCTGTGGTAGGTAAAGGATGAAAACGTATCTATTTTTGGTTTGTAATAAAGAACTAAAATTATCGTATACGTAGACGAAGAATATACGAAGACAAAATACTCTTTTATGCACCTATTTAACAAAGGTGTATTTAAATTTAACATGGTCTCTTGCCATACCTTGAACTTAAACCTTCTCTTGAGAACGAAACGCGAGTCAAAATTTACTCTTGATCTTGCATTATTTATTTCACTAAATATTTTAGAAACTAGCTGTACAAAATGCTCCTTCTTTTTTTTCTTTATATTATCTATGCATAGTGTATAGACATTAAGTATCTTTACATAATGTGCCGCTGTGTGGTAATAGTCTAGAATGTGGACAATGTACGAAATAATAATATGTGAATTATTATTTCGTACATTGAACTTAAATTGAAACTATTATTTACGGATAGAATCGCGTTTAATTTTATTTAATGTTGTTGTTAATTGTTATATTTTAGACTGTAGTGTAAGATATAGCATCAGTAATATAATTTAGTAATAGGTCAAGAACCAAAGGGCATAATTTAAATTTAAACCGAAGTGATTAATTATACCGTTAGAAAACAGTCAATAAAAATATCTCATTACAATACCGACACAATGGTACGTTGTTATTAATGTATCAAATATTGGTTTAAATAACCTTCCTTACTTGATTACAGAATAGCTGATGTTGATGTGGCAGTATCTTGGGTTCTCAAACCGCAACACAGAGCCCGAGTAATTTTCCAGCGTTTCATGCCTTGGTGGAACGCTCAAAAGCGGCAAGAATTAGCCGATAATAAACAGAAAGTAGAAATTAAGAAAATTGCAGAGGTAAACGGAGAATTAAACGATAAATCTGATATAAATGTAAATAGCGAGTCAGCTGTTGCAAATAATATAAACAATGAACATTTTGATCTATCAGTAACCGGCAGTAATAAAGTCTTAAATGGTTATAATAATGATAACCTAAAAAAGGAAAAATGTAGGGATATTATTTCTGAAACGGATGTCGCATCTGATGAAAAAAATAGGAAAAACCTTACACAAACGCACACAGATTTAAACGATGATCGAATAGTGCTAATTGACAATAACATAAATGTTTTAAAATTTGGTTTTCAAGGTAAAGATATAGACGTGTCCACGACTTGACACTGTTGTATTTCAGTTCGGCCACCATTTTGACTTGAACTTCGGCATCATTGCGGGCAGTGATGTCCTGAGGTAAAAAACATTTAAATATCAATTTTAATTTGATGACATACGGGAATAACATTTGCTATCTACTTGTGCTTATGTTGATTGAGTTACATTAAATAACGCCTTTAGTTAGTTGTAGATTTTTTCTTAATCATTTTTATTTAATTATCATTGTCATTAAGGTGACAGTGCATTGCAAGTGAGGGACGAAACTTGTCATTTCACTAAACTTGTCTCTACATAAAATTTTTATTTCTTTTACGCTAATAAAAATTCCACCTTGACATTTAGTTACGTCATACGCGAGTATTCAAAAATAGAATCTGATCGCTATGTTGCTAGGATGCTGGTTAATTTACTAGCTCGCGATGATTTCGAAGATCTTGTCGTTATGGCTATCGAACTTTATAAGGGCGGGGTGGGGGGCAATATTTATAATATCAAGAACAATACAAAATAAATGGAAAATACCATTACAAGATCTGAATATCCCCAGAAAGCAAAGAGAAGACTGAAGAGTTCTGTCCACAAGACAGATTTCCCTATAGGAGACGCCATATTAAGAACAGTGGCGACATTTGTGATAAACTAATTTATACACAGAACGGTAACCAACAAGGCCGAATAAAATGATTGTACATATTCTGACGTATCCCCTCTACAGATACAAACCAAAAAACTATATAAAATATACTACATATATTTTTCATCAAGGCTCATGCTTAACGAACGCATTGATCTATCATTGAGATTTTACGTTTCTAAAGTTCGTACACACAGATCTTAAGACTGGTTACAACAGGCCATGAAGCCAAACGTTGTATTCCCATCACCTTAATGCACATAAACGCAACTCTTATAATATATTTGTGCAAAACAACTTCAAGATCTTAAAGACAAAGACAAGTTCTACGTTACAATAAATACAAACCAAACAAAGATAGGTTTCACATCCAATCTATTTCTGGCTGCTACTTATCACCCTAAATTAACTAAAAATATAAATTGATAATATTGTTATCTATCTCTGAGCAGCTATCGACGCTGCCGAGTAGAAAACAGAGAAGTTCACTATTGATTTTTAACTTAAAAGAAACTTGATCATTTTGAAGGTTAATAATTGGCTAATAATAATTTAAGTGCGCAGAACGTGCCTAGCGACGGCGCGCTCGCATTGCTTAAATCATTGTTAGTATTGATTTTTGTAAAATACAGACATTTTATATTTCAAATTACCAAAATATCAGTTTAGTTGCTTCGTTTGTTGTATGAACTGTAAAAATTATTTATCCAGTAATTTGCGACACCAGATAACACGATGAATATAAACATCTTAAGAAATTCTACATTAAAAAAAAAATAAGAACCAATCTAAAGAATATATTGAATTATTGTTCTTTAAAACAAAACCAAATCTAAACACAAAAATGCTCTGTTTGAAAAACATTTATAATACCCATTAGACATGTGAGTCCACTGTCAAACAAAATATATGTGTCAAAGGTACAATTTATTACGAAATACCATAAAAAAAGGCAATTGTATAATGATCATATTAAAAATATATCTACAAAAGTACAGTATTACTATTTGGTGTCACATTTTGTTTTATAACAAATTATTGACAACAAACAATCCCATGCAGAGATTTAATACTGTTTAGTCAGTAAAAACATAATTTTTGATGATAAAATTTGGCAAAGTCAATGCATTGTTTTTGCCTTATTTATAATATACCGCTATGCAGTTTGGACCATGTTCCAAAATTTAAAATAAAGTTTATTATTATAATAGATTTATATGTTAACTTACTTTAAGCATGTCTATACGGGGTTATTGACAGATAAGATTGTTCCTTTCACAGGGTTACAGTAGCTAATTTTTTTAGTATAATTTAAATTATTAGTTTTTTTTATTCTTCTCATTACTCTAATCGTCAATACTCCAGTCGAAATTTCACATCAAACCGTTGAAAAATTAAAAGTTAAAAAAAGTTTCTATTGTTTCGAAAACCAGTTTTTTGTAACACTATTGTTTTCAATGAAAGGTATGACCCGTTCTGTTGATATCTCTATGTGTAGAGGAGTTTGTAAAGAGATACATTTTAATTTGGTATTGATAGTTAATTCTTCTTGCTTCAAATTTCCTTTCTTACCTTGTTTATTTTATTTTTATAATTATCAGCTATCGCCAACTCATTGGTGACCAATATTAAGAGCTATAAATTGAAATGTGTATTATAATTTATCATAATCATATGTAAAGTTGTGTAAAATATAGATATCTATGTACAATGTAACATTGCATAGTACCTTTATATAAGAATAGTTAGGCGTTTCAAAAGCACTATGTTTTCATTTATTTATTGAAATTACTAAACTTTTTTTTTGTTAATGTTCCAAATAAATATTGTTCAAGATACTTCAATGAAAACATAATAAATATTCATGTAGATAACTTTTCAAGGTAGCAAACGAATATACTATTAAAATGAGAATTATATCTTTTGCAGTGTTTAGCTTTATCCCCAATGCAGTTTCATTTTCCGAATCAAAATCAAAATCCAAATTCTAGTTTTAATGTTTTTCCAAATCTGCTAAAGGTTCACGCTCATGTGAACTGTCTGGTCTTAATTAATTATCTAGATTGAATTTGTTTATATCATTTTCTAAGACTTCAATTTTACCATTGATTAAGATTCACAATAAGCCTGTTTAAATTAAATATATTTGTTTTGTACATATATTAGGCCTATACTTTTTATTATTACTAACTAGATATTGAACAATATTATTTCCATTTGACAGGTGTTATTTATAAATGGCTTTTAGTTGTAAATTAAGTGTACATGTAATTAATAAATATCGTCGTTCGTTGTACCTTATAGCGTTAATATATAAAATTAAAGCAAACAGAATTGTGATTAATAACTATGGGTTTTGGTTTTAAACGCATATAAAAATAAATAGCATAAAAATTGCGTCATGTATTTTATTAACATAGTGCAGGTAATATGTACATATCAATGCAATATATAACCAACATTAATGGCATACGTACTATGAAGATATCGATTCTGGTCCAATTTCTTCCTACTTATTTTAATTTTGGCGAGTTACCAAACGGAGGTAAACCAAATAACTCCGGTTGGAAGTCTAGTAAGGAGCGGATGACGAGTGTTGCTTTTCGGTTTGTTTCTCTCTTCATCCGATGATCAGGTATCATGACAACCTGAACAATATGAGATACTGTTTAAGTAAAGTAGCAGTCTATAAATGTCCCACTGTTGGGCAAAGGGATCCTCAAATTTTTGAGAGTTTTGGAACCTAGATGAGGCCTCCACGCCGCTACAAGCCCAAGCTACAGGGCCCTAACCCCAAAGCTACCCAGGGGAAAAACAATTAGTCTCAACCATTTTCCGCGTGGACGAAGTCGCGGGTGGTAGTTGACCTGTTGAGTTAACCAAGGCAATTTGCCTAACGGGCTGCTGGAACCCGCTAAGAATTTTTATTATAACGTAAAATTTTGAATGTACGTTGTTGATAGTGATAGCGGATAAATTATCCTGCCACTCAATTTCATTCCGTGGGTGCCGTATAAGTGTGATGGTCACGGCATTCTTACCAACTCATTTCTAAAAGGGTTCTCCGAAACTTTGAGATCATCCAATTGGAGCATATTCAACATAACTATTTAGGCACACGGCGTTGCTGAGCGACCCGCCAAAGATACAGATTTAGCTAAAGTTCAATGTTCAAAAATGAAAGAAAAAAGAACCACCTAGTTAAAACACTTGTGAATATAAATATTTAACTTCAAATTCATCAATTTTAAACCTCAATTGTTTTTTATTATACATAACGTATTAATAATATGTAGATATTAAAAACAATCCCTATTTTCTATTCTAAATGTTAACCACTCCTTCAGATACACCCAGAGTTAGCTAACAAATGAGGCACAGATGACCGACTAGTGGCGAAAATTCACAACAATTTAGCAAATTCCATGGATTAGTGACAGAGAGCAGCAACACTAGTGCGAAGCTAGATAACGGTACTGCTATCACCAACCAGTCTGACATGGTGAGTATAAATGGGCAAACTCCCAAGAAAGGTATCCGGCATTGCTGGCGCTTTCATGGAGAGGCCTATGTTCAGCTGTGGACTCCAATAAACTTATGCTAAAAGAAGTAAAAGGAGGATTGGCTTTACAAAAATTGCACGTGTATTATAATTAAAAAAATAAATGCTACGTGAACGTACCTGCATCTCTGCACGTATCGCAGCCTCAACTCCGACGATTGAGTCTTCAAATACGAGGCACTGAGTGACAGAATATCGTTGTTTATTTTACTTATAAAAGTACTACATCAGCCTATATTAGTCCACTGCTGAACATTCACGAATGCCGGCGTATATTTTAGGGAAGGAATGTCTATGTTGACGGGCCTGGGCAAGCGCGGGTTGGTGAGAGCAGCGCCGATACTGTTGCACTAGTGATGCTGTTCCCCGATGTCAGTCTGTGGGATTAGGGTTCGGCAAATTCGAATGGATATTCCGTCATGTGGTGATCGATGTTGGACATAGGCCTCACCGTATGGAAGGAATGCTTGGCAAGCAAAATACCAAATTGCAACACCAGATTCCTCGCACTTTAGGACGCTACTGCCCGTCAACACCACCACTCCTATGGATGAGAGGTGCGAATTTTATGTATATTATGCCGGCATGAATTTTTTTTAGCATTGTCTTTTACTTTTACATCAAACTCGGGTTAAAAAGATGTGGCAGATTTCCTAACACCGCTACCACACTAAAAATGGTCATCATCATCATGGGGTGCTTTATTCGTCTTTAGTATGAAGTTTAAAGTTCAGTCGGCGAAATTTCCTTTCGTTCTTAGCACTATTGGTCACTATTCGACAACTTGTCTTGAAATGAATATGTTAGGACCACGTTTCTTTACCAGTGCGACACTTGAACTCTCAAAAAGAGATCTGTAGACATACTTTATCGGCATCGGAAATGTGAACGCATCGAGAGGGAGAGAACGGTGTCAAAGGAAGTCACAGATGTTAACTTTTTCGGAGATTTACAAATAGGATTCTTGTATGACTAACCCACGATTGATCCTGTAGGAAAAAAAGCCCCAGGACGTCAAAGAATAAAACGGTGAGAGTGTATTAAAGAATGGACGGGACCAGACTGAAGTATTGCCAATTTTAAGACGCTCCTAAAAATATTCGGTTGAGAAGTAAGTTTTCCAGATTTCCTCTGATGAAGTCGAAATGTTTTGATGGAACAGTGAAGTAATTCTATCAAAGTTTGAATTCTACAATTAGGATAAAATATATGTAATAGTATCTATATGCTGATTATTTGTGTTTTTCTGTTCAGTATCAGAAACTACTCAGCCCTCATACCATGTAGAGTAGACTAATTCCATGGTATATATGTATATTGGATACTTCGGTACTGTTATCAAGCGCTTCAGTTATACCTATCTACTGCGTCACGAGTCGCGTGTTTGAATCCCTGCAGCTGACAATTTTTTTTTTTAACAAAAAATCAATCTTGATTAGTTGACATTTTCAAATAACAGAAAAATGTTGCCTCAGTCTGCGAGATAAGTCATTGAAAAGTTCCCTTGGCACTAAATCCAAGATCTCACTAAAACTCGAATGATAATTTAAAATAAATCTGTATCTCACGTGGATCATGAGAACCTAATTTTAACACCGATAGCGTTAAGCCCGCATTAGGCCATCGTTCGCGCTGAGGTCGAAACGCAGCCACGGCCAGTCTTATGTTTATTTTTTTTTATTACTTTCATAGTATTTTAAATTAGTAATAATCTTATGGTTACGTGGCCTACCTGCCGCTGAGCCATGGATCCGAATTATATATATATGTATATACTGGGTCCGAATTATCATGGATTTAGCCGAAATCAATATCACGAATATCAAAATACAAATTATTGATTTTCGGGTCTGGTTGTTTTGTATTGCGTCCTGTGTCTCTGACACTGCATCTGACCTTCCATCCAATCCTATCGCAGAAGCCTTACATCAGAAATGACAAGGTTAACACGATCGAGTGCCTCTGATTTTACGTACATTTGCGGCACTGTAATATTTCCTGCGCAGTTGACCACTGTCGAAACTATTCTGAAGTCGATGCAATGGTTGAAATTGGCCAGGTTGACGACATCATCATCAGCATTGTTGTGCTGGATAATAAATACAAAATGTTATGAAAGAAACAGTATAATTATAATTAAACATATTTATCGAAGTCCAAGCGATTTATTAACAAAAATTATATTCAAAGTGATCGCATTTGACTATGATGCAGGCCTTTAATCTCTCTGGGGACAATTATATGGATTTACGCACTGTCTCCACGGGGAACGGATTCACTGCTAGCTCTAAAGATTTCTTGAGAGAATCAAAGTCGGAGTAAGGTATCGAGCAGGCCATATCCTCTATTACTAACAACAATTTGTGCAACGGGTTCAGGGAAGAAGAAAAACAAAAGGAGCAGAACTGGACTGGACGAGGTCCAGTCGACCTCGTCTCGCGAAGACTCCTTCAACTCTCATTGTTATAGAGCCAGCTTTGAGTTGTTTGTGCCTAGTGACCAGAAGAAGTCAACGATACATTTTTGAAAAGAGTATCAAAAACTGAGGCTTCACTAAACGATCCAAGACAGACTCTTGATAAACTTGGGCTGAAATATTTACTATTTTTTACAAGCATTAAGGTATGAAGGACGCTGGACCATGTTGAACTTTTAGAAGTTTCGAGGCTTCTTTAGAGCTGTGAGCACAAACTTTGTTATTTTATTTCTTGTAATTCGCTTCAATGGTAATTTGTTTTTGATCTGTAAAGAGCCCATTTCTGTGTGTCTTCCACCAGCGCTTCGGGACAGCAAGCGTTTTGATCGATCTTTTTTCTTCTCTGTGTATTGACGGTAAGTAAGCACCTTGTTTCAGGTCTTGTTTAATAATTCGCCACAGGGTCCTAGCGGGAATATTCATTTCACGCGATAATATTCTTTTATCCTTACGTGGGTTACGTCGAATCGTGGCTTTGACAGCGTCCACAGCCTGTCTCATTCACTCACGGTGCAAATTAATATGAAATGGCTGCAATATGTGTAACAATGAAATGACTTCTAAATTTGAATTCAGTAAAAAATAACTTTTTCAATTGTTGCACTATTTATAGCGAGACTAGTTAGTTTTGCACGTCATAATAAATATCTTGCGTTGCGTATCTTTACCTGGGTGGGCCGAGGCTTAGCGGAAAATTTGGAAGCTGCTAACACGTAAATGTCTGGATCTGGCTTGCCTCGACGAACAGCTGAGTCAGTGATGCTCACCTTGCATTTTTAATTAATTAAAATACATTGGTAATTCAATAATGGGTATCCACTTGGGATTGGATCTAACGCAGTTTATACGTAAGTGACTATAACTAACTTTTGATACCAAGAATAATTAAGTAATATAAGTACTCACGTCTGGCACACATTAGGGTAGGCAGAAACTTTAATTTGGCACCACTTAGTGCAGCCTGACGGGCTTCCGCAAACTACGTCACCCGGCACCCGACACAAGTGTAATGACCAATGAGATTTTCCCTTAGTCGCCTCTTCCGACAAACACGGAAAGAAACGAGGTGGCAGATTCTTACGCGCACAGCCAATGAATAAGTATTAATAATTTAGTATACATTTTTAATACTTATTCTTATTTAAATTGGCTTATAAATTTACTTTGAAAACATGCCTGTCCTTAGACAGCTTAAAAATTGCTGCTGAAAACGTGAAAAAAAATTCCTTCATTTTCCTTTTAAAAGAAGAAATCTAATCACATACATTAAGTGAATGCGATCTTTGACCACGATATTTACCGTACCAAGATTTGTGTAAGGAATGGGACCGAGTCCCATTTTAAATAAAAGTACTTGGCTCTTAGCTTCACTTTTGATAACTCTAATTTTATGAGTTTTGGCAAAAAATGCGTAATAGATTACCAGGACTGCTTTATCACACTGGGTATCTAGATACAGATAGGTATATACAGATACGAATGATAACGTCAAAAAATAATAACAAATGGATCACAGAAAATTCGTATTGATGGTCACATTTGATGGTATAGGTACAAAATTATACTAACAATTACTATGAGTAATAATAGTTATTTGGTTTTTATTTACCTTATGATGAAATAGACCAAAAAGTTTCGGTCGAGCAGTGGCATGCATACGTACCGCATGCTCTGTTGAGTTAGTGACCAGGGCCAAGGGAATCTTATAGTCGTTGAGATGTATTAAGAGACGTTCAGCCCCTGCAGTATAATAAAAACTTAAAAGTCTGATTTAATGAAATTGAAAAGACTGCTGCTTGTTTTATAGATAGGTATAATTTTGGACGAGACTAGAATTATATTAATTAATAAGGAAGGTAAGTAACAACGCGCATATATAAATATTCAATCTACAATTACATCCGCGCTCAATATAATATAAAGTATAATGCTAATACTATTAGCGTAAACAATGCTCCCGTCTAGCTTCCCGTGTCCAATGTGACGCACATCGCTTATGCAATAAGATATGCAGGAGGAACGGTCAGGTGCAGTGTCAGGACCCCTATGCAATTTGAAGACAAAATCACAAAATAACCTGTGGTTGTCTATTGATATAAGTATCACCCTGGAATCATAATTACATCCGATCTTCATCTTCATGCGTCCAGTTTCTCAGATCAGCTATCCATCTGGTCAGGGAATGTCCCAAAGTACCTACGTTCTAATAAATTTTAAGGTTACACAAGTGTCGTCTGACGTCAAATCCGACTCAAAAACTAGATCTGTACTGGTGTACAACTGCCTGGTATTTTCACTATTACGCCACGCGGTCCTCAGTCAAAGAATAAGCCGTAACATCTATATTCTATACTAATGTATAAAATTCTTTGGATACCTATGTATGTTTGAGCGGATGGTGATAGAATACAGCCTGCCTGTAGCACTTCAGGAGGATTAAAATCTAATAATATTACAAATATGAAAGTTTTAGTCGTTCAATCACGTTTAAATGACTCAACGGGTAGTAACGTAAATTGAGAGAGATGTAGATTATGCCATGGAATTGGAAATAGGTTACTTTGTCTCGGAACAGGAGCAGAGCGAGCGCCGAAGCCGCGGGCAGGCACTAATGATGTTTTTAAATGCGTTTGTGTTATAATAAAGATTACCTTCTTTCAGGGGCGCGCTCGGCAACAATTTTTTGAGCGAGTTGGATAGCTGCAGTTCAAACTCATCTGCAGATATCGGCATTTTCAATTCACGAACGATTGCAGTGCTCAATTGGTAATCCGTTACGCCGTACATCTATATAATAAACAAAGACGTATAATATCAAAATAATAAAGACAGTTCAGCACTTATTGAAATACTAACTGCACAACTACTAACGGCATTGAATAATTGTTTAAATAAGTTCTCGAATATCGGCCCGTGTACACATCCCGGTGACTCTTTACCCACACGAAGCGAAATTCTTGATATAATACAGACCGTATAGCCACTTTTCATCAAAGCTTATTTATAATAACGTGACGGATTATGTTCAGACCAATGACTCAAATCGTATAAGTATATGAGCTTACGAGCTTTGCTCGGCGTCTTTCGAGTTTGTCGTGGAATTACTTCCCGCAGGAAAAGTTGCTTATATTCATTTCCAACAATCTGTTGTTAAGTAGTTACCTAATAATTAAATACCTAACATACTGGTACTTCAATATACTACGGGAAGGCGTTTATTTTATATTAGTAGCATTCTTTATGTTAACTATTTGTGTTAACATTCATTTTCTCAATAATGACACCTATTTTGATAAACTTGGTAAGTAAAACATTATCTAAATACAACATTTCATTCAAATCGTTAGAGCCGTTCCCGAAAAACGAATTACTAATATATACAGTAGAAGGTACATGAATTGCTAGCTTAAAGTAAACGATTTTCAGGCCATTCACATCCAAACTGGGGCTCCAGATTCTAAGGCAGATTCCTAACCAGACAGCTGTCATGGCCTCTTCTAAGTTTAATAATTGATATTAAGTATCTCTTGCGGTTAGATAATACCTGGATTTGCAGTTCTTCGCTGTAATTTCGGCGATATCGTTCACATATTTCCTTGATTACTTTGTGATAAATGATTTCTGAATCTGAAAGCAATTGTGACGATTAAAATCGCACTTCTTGTTGTTAGACCTTTTGTTCGATTCGTTTAATTTCTAATGATTTTACCCAAAAAAATTTTTTCTTCCCCACATTGAATAAAGGAGACTTTTTTTCGTATGTATATACGCAACGCTGTTACTTACATTTGATCACAACTAAGATGAAATGCTGGTGTCAGTGTTGCGGGTCAACCTGATTATTCGATGGCCAATGTTTACCCAATTTGGAAAACGCGGGATATTAAATTTACCACGAGTCAGTACTGTACAGTGTACAACCGTAACGGAAGTCATATTAGACCCCTTAAGAAACCGTTAGGTTTTCAACCAATTTAGACGATTTATGATTATCGTCTAATAATTGAAAATGTTAGGTGCATGTCCTACCGGCAGTAGTAGCACATATTCAAATATGACCTTTTTAAAAATTAAATTTTATTTGCTATGACTGAAATAGCCGGCGGCTGGTATTAAAACTGGATGAGTGAAGCCGCGGGGCTATGTGGTGCATCTTAGAAGAGGAGAGAAGTTCGTGGTTAACCAATGCGCAAATAACATATTTAATTAAAGAAAATACCTAGTACAGTACCGTCCAGATCGAATAAGCAATGCGTAACTTTTTTTAATTTCTTGTTTGTTTGATATCGTCTATTTCTTATAATCGAAGGGCCGAACCGCTTATGCACGGACATGAATCTGCAAAATTTTGCAATTGTGAAAATCGTGTCATGACATTTACTAATGTGATATTATCAATAAAGAATAATCGTAACCTGACCGAGTTGACAATTTCATAAAATTGTGACAATAGCGAATGAATTGATTAGACATCACTTCTTTATAAGTAGCCAAAGAGAAGGTGTGCCATAAAATAGAATATTCGGTAGTTACCCAATAAAGAATATTAAGTTACAGCTAGGTGTGTAATGACCGGTTTTGAACATTCGCGAAGAATAAACATTGTAAGCAATTTATCCGAAGCTTTAATTCCGACCGTGACACATTTCATTTTAGTTCCCCGCGGTGACAAAGCACCTGTGTTATTTGTTTTTGAAGTTATATTTCGTTTGGCGCATTTGGGAAAAATTATGAGAGTGAATTTTTACGATCCGCGCACACACCGACAGCTAAAATTAACAGAATGAAGTTGGTTTCTAAATGTCTCCTAAATTATTACGATGCGCGCGCACATTGATATCTAAATTTAACAGGATGAAGTTGGTTTCTAAATGTTCTAAATTATCTTACTAACTATATTCAAACTGGTTAATCAAATATTTATGAATCTTTAACAAGTGTGTTTTACATCAGTGGAGATAAAAAAATATATTCATACATAAATACATGTGTATTTGTGTTATTTTAAATTATATATGGTGGTGCATGATAATTTATTGTGAGTATTCGCGATGAAAGTAGTTTTTTAAGTAATAAAATTTTTTAAGTGGGTTTAAAGATTTGATGTTGACTGTCGGTATGTATTCTTTTTATTTGTTTACTTACGCCAAAGAAGTATAACTTCTTACATAAGTACAACACACGTTTTTCACATAGGCTGGAGTTACCACTTACCATCAGGCGGATTGTTAACTCTTAATAATGTTAATTGTTATCTTGTTACTGTAAGATGTAGTATTTGTATACTCTTTGACTGTAAGTCAAAAGAAACTTCGTCTTACTGGTTTTATACTCTTTGCACTACGTAAGAATCATTGAATAAGAATATCTTGTTACGTTATATTATACCTACCTGACAGTGCCTGTGATGGTGTCTGATCTATTCCTCTACTTCCACTTTTTCTGCAACCACCGACACCGACACCACTGAATTTTAGAATGTAAAATTATAAACATTCCTTAAAAATTCCGTAATCGACAAAGTTGTAACGAGATAGATTTTATATATATATTAGAAACTGCGAATATCAGTACTTGTAGTCTTCCTTCTTCTTTTACAACCTGCAAAAGTCCACTGCTGGACAGACACCTATCTCCACCTTGGCCTAACTTTCCATGACAGCATCAATAAGCTGGCATACCATTCATGAAAGATTGTGATTGTGAGTGACCAAAAACATAAATTCACTTGGGAGCGGCCACCTCAAGCTGGCCATCCCCGCCAAGTTAGGCCGGCCATGTAGGTTCCTTTTGTTCATCGTGGGAGACCAAGCCACGGCTACTGAGCCTCCTGCCACGACATGGGGGAAACCCGTTCAGAGGGGAGGGTCTGGCAAGTATGGTCTTACTTGAAATTTAAACCATCTCTGCTACGATTGCCAATAGTTACGCAATAGGGAGTACTGTTTCGAACAAACTAGACAAGTCAAAATCAATCAATAACTATAACCATTACCAACAGACTTACTTAATAGTGATGATCGAAACCTATTACGATTACCACTGGAGTTACGCAATAGACACTTAGATGATGATGAGAAGTCGAATATCTTATTTTATTAAAAATAGGGTTTTAATAAAACAATTAATAACTGAACATAATTTATTGATTATTAAAAATAACGAAATTAAAACTACACTACATAAATAATAGTTAAATATCTAACTAAAACAACCATAAAAATATTCAATAGTTTGTGCCAGGAACTACCTAAACTTGTGTAATAGCATAAAGCGGATACAAACATCGCCAAGCAAATAACTTAAACGACTGCGTACCCACGTAAGAGATACAACATAATAAACTAGAAATAATTTTTTTTTAGTTCGATACATGTACGTAATTTAAAAAAGCAACAAGTGATGTGAATTATTTGACAACTTGCAATTAATTTTATTGTCTTTCTTTCAGCACCAAACATAATTTTAGTGATCTGGAAAATTTAGATACGTATATACTTAGTGAGGCCTGAATAAATCAAAAGGCATTTTAAATTTTAATAACTTTATACAGAACTGTGTAAACGATATTTGGTTATGTAATTATCCCACGTATTTAGGACGTAAAAACGTGGGATAATTGGATGGGCTATTAGAAAGTACTAAGTGTGTATCGATCGATCGAGTCGATAAGTGTGTAAGTTCCAAATCATTTATGTAATAAGCAAAGGCATTACAGGGTTCAGTAGTCGATTCGAAATTTAGGTTTTGTTGCTTTAAACAATAAATTATATAACGAAGCATTTCTCGGAAGAAACGATGCAAACTTTATTGCCCCTCTGAAGTGCGGCACAAGTCGCTGCGCAGTAATACAAACTTTTCACGCGTTTCTGTTTCAGGACAGTCATCGCAGCAATTGTAGTTATGTTACAATTTTGTTGATGTTCCTAGTTATTGTTTTAAAAGTGTCACTTCCATAAACACCTTCGTTAAAAAATTTCTATCAGCAGATTTAGATTTTTAGTTTTTTAAACATATATATTGTCTAACCCCTAATTCAGCATATTTTACTAAAAAAAATTATGTAACCAGTACGTCGAAGTTTATATAGCAACTTTAACTAAAATCCTCAATCTCAAGATTTCTGTGACGAACACAATAATTATGAATTTTCCACAAGTGCCTAGTTAAATCACTTGTAATTATTGTCAACATGACTGTACTTGCGCTAAGCCACACTCGCAGCTCACACTTGACAGCCGCGATAAGGTTGGCATTGGGTACTAGTAATCACTCAATCAACGATTACGTCTGATGCAATGTCGTCTAATCTATTAAATATTTTATTCCCATTATGTCCGATAAAAATTATGTTATCAATGTCGTATTAATGCGTTAGTAAGGTGAAGGTTTTTCCATCCTTATATAAAATATGACGTAGATGACCCCGTCACCGTTAACACCATACGATACCATACACCATATTTCATTCAAATAATTACGACCCGCTTTCTCAGAGGCATCTTTCAAGAATTGTATGCGCTTTCTTGGAGATGCCTTTCCAGCAGTGGACTTGGGAAAGTCTGATGAGAAATATTCAGAATAACAATTTTACCTCCACTATTTTTTTTATTATTCTTTTTCAAATTGAGAGGATTAATTTTTAGTAACATAATTAAAATTCATAGAATTACATTCTTTACGCTTAGTTTTTCTAAGTTAGACGGGTTTGAGGAAAAAAAATCGCGTTACATATAAATAAAAATTCAACCAAAACAGTTTTATAATAATTAATTTACAATCAAGCCATTTATTAAAACCATTTCTATTTCTTTCAATATTTTCTCTCGTATGAGTGCTTATGATAGATTACAACTATCATTGTTTACAACAATGGTTTCTTTGTGAAAAAGTTTGTTCATTTCAAGGTCAGCAACACGTCCGTTTCAACTCTGGTTTTGCAGAAGTTCATAATGGCGATCTGCTTAAAGTAACCTACTTGCTTGATACGTCATTATTTATTATTACATTGAAATATTATTAGTAACGACAATTACGTAGATAAGTCATAAATCAGAAATCATCATGCATCAGAAAAAAAAAATATCATTAATGTCAAGTTTAATATCACATTTAATATAATTATTTCAAAAACGAATAGGTAAAAATAATTATTAAAATATTAGGAAATAGCCGTACCTTTATGTAGATCAAAAATAACACGAATTCTTCGGTTAGTCCACAATAAAAAAACTAACATAGCCATTCTATGCTTTAAATATATCTTTAAAAATCATTCTCTCGATTAATCAAGAATTCTACAAATCACTGCCCATATTTAAACATATAGTCCGTCCCTATTGTTGTACTATAGATACACTTCAACTACATAACTGTACACTGGCTGGAGTCTTGTCCAGCTGGTGGGGCAAAGCCCTGAGGTGGAGACCCGATGTCGCCCACTAGCTCTGTGGGAGGCTGACCGAGGTCTTGCATCTAAAAGAAAATTTATTATTAACCGTAACACAGCTGAAACCCCTGCAGTATATTATTTTTAACATATTGAACATTTATTTTTTCTTGGGCATTGGCAAAGACACATGATAAATGTACATAATTAACTTTTTACTGTACAAGCCTTTAAAGTTCACTAATGGACGGCTTTTCATGAAAACGCTAACAAAAGTCGGTCATATGCCAAGCGTGAACGGTTTGCCCATACTCAGCGCGGCGGGAGAGCGTGTTCTTTTTAATTGAATTTGGGTGATTAACGAGCTACCAGTCCAACTGATGGTAAATGGCCACTGCAGCCCACATACACCTGCAGACAACTTCAATAGAAGTAGGTTACAGATGCGCTGTCGACCCCGGAGACTAGGATAGAATGCCCCGCAGTCGGCCATCGTACTGGCTCAGTATACCTTTCTAACGAGAACACAACATTGGTTGCACCATTGCTGCTTAGCGGCAGTATTAGATAAGGTGGTAGCTACTCAGATTGCTCCTAGACAGATAAGGATCCTTCGAACTCGCAACCCTTAGACCTATTAGAGTATGGCAGCATTAAATAGGCTATTTGTCAGCCAGTACATTCACAGCTGGACATAAATTCAACTTTACAGAGTGCCAATAAACTTGTGTGAGGATTGCTGAGCGCAGTTGAATTCTATATATTATTTCCTTGTTCGACCATCAGTCAGTCTATCGTTAAAGCCCCGTTCGTTAATAAGCATGAAGGTGACGAAGACATTTAGAATAAAAAATATGGTGTATATGACTGTTATGTACTACATACAGAGGTAGTTCATAGTCAGAATCATATCGAAAATGATTTTTTTTTATTTGTCTTAAGAAATTCAGATTTCGTTTGTAATTTTTTTTTAAATCTAGAACCGTTTAGTAAAGAGAAACCGACGAAAGAAACTCCGTACGTAGGTATCCTCTTTTCAATACAAATCCCCCCACAAGCAGGGCCTGTTCACAAGGATGACGCGTGTGGCAGCCATCGCCCTACACAACCATATTAAAGGGAAGTGGGCACACAACGCGCCCCGAGCAAAGGTTTTAAGAGAGCATGACACATTCGATTCTCCCACACACAACGATAGTGCTACCGTGTTCGCGGAACGTTGTTACAACTTTAATGAATATACTTGTAATTTCTGTGGGACAACTTTATTCAAAAATAAAATTACTGCCTATTCAAATAATAGTAACCTCACATTTACAATCCTCTGTCCAACTGGATGAGTACTGCCACGCCACCTAATCATTAAAATAATCGTTCAAACTATAGTAAGCTTCGGAGCACAAATGCTTTTTAATAATTTTTTTAATTTTTAGTCTGTAGTATCTAGTATAATTTCGGGAATTTTATTACAGATGAGTGTAATTTGACCTATAAAAGAATTTATTAATTTTACATTAACTAATCTTTGAATTTTCTATATGTTAAGTAAGTCGTGCTCTAATGTTTGATTGTCAGCATTTGTAGCTAATATATGTTCAATAAACATTTTTTTTTATTTAAGGTCACCACAAATCGTCCGCAGTCAAGGCCAAGATCATGCGTTATACATTTTGTGACGTCCCGTCTGCATGCTACGATATAAATATACAAAAGGAATCAAATTACGTATTTTCCAAAAATGTGGAAGAAAGTCATAACAGACACCTACATAATGATTTCTTGTATTTACGCGATTGATGTAGTACGTTTGAAATTAAAGTATTATTTACGGATTTCATCGCGTTTAATTTTGTTTTTATATTCCCGACGTTTCGATGTCTTTACAGCAGCCGTGGTCACGAGGGGACTGAGGTGTTAGACGTCAGATGTCATAGTTAACTCGGGGTACGTTCAGCTTTCTTTTTTTTGGTTCGATCTACGCAGAATGTGCTCACAGTATCTTGAGGTCGTGCAGTGGTATGCTTGATTTTAGATTTAATTTTGTTTATTACTGGATCCCAAGCCGGTGGTAGTACCAAGCCATCTTCTCTATTGAAATTAGGATGTTTTTTGATTTCAATAGCCTCGCAAATCATCCTTGCCAGGAATCGGTGTTCTTTGCGAGGATTTGTGTTCTATCAAATCTGATGTAATGGTTGGGGCGATCAAGGATATAATCACAGACTGCAGACTTCTTCGAGGGTCGGTGTTTCACGTCAGCTATGTGTTCTTTTACGCGGGTCCTTACACAGATCTTTTAGTTTGCCCTAAGTAAAAGAGGCTTGTTCACTCCTGCATCTTGTAGATGGATATTGTACTTGACAGATGGTAAAAATTTACTTATCTTTTTCGCCGGCTTGAAAAAGTTGTTATAGAAGCCTCTTCAAGATACGCATCTGATATACGGTAATACAGTAAATAACTAAAAGTTACTTGATGCTAAATAAGTAAAAAAGAATTGATACAGAATCGGATTCTGACGTACTCCCAATTTAATTTGCCGGAAACTGTTTTTGAATATACCGACAGACTTCTCAATTGCCATTTATTTGATGGTGTCATTCATAAAATAGGTTTTAGTGAAAAAATATTCTTGAAACTCGCCGGCGACGCTTGGACGACGCAAATAGCGGGAGTCACTATTAGTGATTATATACTCTTTGGTCACTATGTGTCGAGTGCTGTCATAAGTTTGTTAAGATTTTAAAATAACAATTAGTAGAATAATAATATGATTTGTTCATTTATAAAATATGCCGTCGGAAACCTCTCGGTGCAGATGTCCAACTCGCACTTGACCGATTTTAAAAATTCCCTTGGGAGACGTTTACAACAGTTGTTTGATAAGAAGCAATTAAAGAATATTGTGAACATAGTACCTGTTGCATAAGATTCAGGACAATTTCAAAGCGCTTCCTTTTCACATCTTCTGGGTCAGACTCTTGCTCTGGCTCCAGCTGTTCACATACCTGTTCCATAAGCTTTTGTTGCTTTTCGTATCTGGAAATTTAAAAAATGGAACTGAGTTTCTCTTAGGTCACCTTATACTTTGCATAATAATGTAAATCAATCTGATCATGCTAATCACAAAGTTTAAGTCGGAGTAAAAGTTTAAGTTTCAATATTCAACAAGTTTAAGTCGGAAGTGGTCTAGAGCTTTTTATAATTTCGATACTTAAATAGAAAAATTAAATTAAAAAAATTTTGATGTACTTTTAGCGAAGATATTTTTTGAACTGAACAACTATTTGCTGTCACTATTCTAAACAATAGAATTTTGCAATTACTGTATCTAACTAAAAATTAAGTGGTGGAATATTTACGAATTCCACCACTTAACGAGTTCGCGGCAAAAGTTACAAAGTGAAAGTAACAATTGACATAATTACCTTTCATATTCACTCTGTTCAACCTTGCCCTTATTTTCAGCCAGCCATGTGGGATACCTATCCACGAGGTCTTTTAGAGAGGGGTACAGAACCTCCTTGGACAGTAATGATTGCATCATACCTTGCATGAAGGGTACGAACATGTTTTCCTGAAACAAATGTAGCCTTTCATTATGATGAATTTTAGAAATGAGATTTAATGCTATGAAGTTTTTTAATGGACAGGAAATCGAAAACATGCATCTGTCTTTGACTAATGCTGTAAAGGAAGGCTGTCATGTCTTTAGCCTTTTGTCTACAACATTCTCAGGCATTGTGTATTATAAGCCAATAACTTAATTCAAATACCTTTTATCCAATAAATGACAACATTATTACAAGCTATGGTTAAAATCAGCAAAGTACCATACATTTTCCGAAACTAATAAGCAGTTTTGATGTGCTATCGTTTAAGTAAACTTTATCGTAACTTCTGTTTTTGCAGAGACTACTAGGGTTTTATCACCACTTAACACCAGATGTCCTTGTAGTCGACCATTAGCTTCTGTAAAGAAATCTGATTAATAACCATACAATAAATCATTATTCACCTGGCCACCTTCTCCCATATTGAAGTTAGCAAACATATTGGCCAAATCATTTTCGGAAAATGGCGTCTGTAGGCTTTCGGTGTCTGTATTAAGGTTCTGCAGAGTTTTAGTTATAGCCTCTGATACCTGCAGATAAATGTTATAAAATCATTAATATTTTTTACTATAATTTAAATTACTGAATGAATGTAATTAAATTTACTAACTAATGTAATTTATTATAAAATAACGAAATATGATCTCAATTTTTGTAGGAATACACTATATAATATCATAAAATATATTTGCAGGTTAATAGTGTTTTAAAAATAGAACTCTCGCAGTGAGGGAACTATAGCATTACAGTATATTATGATAAATAAGGTATTGAGGAGTACTATAGAATGTGAAAATATGAATTGATAAAGACTATTCATAACAATATACCTTGATAATTTTAAATTAAACCTTAATTAACGTTATTTAACAAGAAAAGGGAACTTTAGTGTTCCATAATCCTTCTAGTGTCCTAGTGTTATATTAGATAAAAGAATTAAAATTTTAAAGTTGTGACATGTAAATGGATAAGAACAAGAACTTGATAATTCTTGCCTTACTGTAGTCTTTTCACATAAGAAATGTAATAAAATTAAGAAAACATGATGCAAATTTGCCAGAACTTTTAAAAATACTTTTTTGTAAAATGTTTAGGTAAATTATTTAAAGTAGCATGAAATGTATTAAATAATTAATAAAAAAATATTCAGCTTCTGTTTATGCTTTCTTGAAGAGGCCTATGTTCAGCAGTGAACTAAAATAGGCTGTTGTTGTATATGACGAAATTCAAATGAGATGGTCCATTTACAATTTACATCTGCTCACTGACATAGCTAAAAAAAGAATTAAGAAATTATGAAATCGGCGCCAATTCATAGTCTTCTTATCACCCTGTTGTGCGTTATTCATAATATATATTTTAATTATAATTTTTCGATAGATGAGGAATTAAAACCAACACATGAAGGCCACCTTACATATGGCTTAAACAGATCTTGTAGTAGTTCTTTCCCAGTTTGCGTCATGAATTTCAAAAGTTTGCATATTATGATGTCTTTTTAAGGATGCCAATATGTTATATGGTTCAACTGCAGAACCACGATATTGTGGTGTTAGATATTAAGCAGGATTATATTGAGGACATTGCAATCATGAAATGTCATTTTCCTTGTTAATAATATAAAGTTTCTTTTGTTATGATACAGATGTTGCTACAAAATTAACAATTTAACAGTATTGAGCAATTAAATTTTGTGGTGTGAAAATTATAAAATTAAAAGTTTCTTGAAATAATCACCTCATTAATCTTTTCTTGAGTAGCGGTATCATTAGCAGGTTCCTCTGGAGCAGCTGCATCGGGTGATGACTTAAGCACTTGTGCTGCTGCTTCTGTTTAATTTTTTTTTAATTCAGAATAGCCCTTAAATGTTCCACTGTGGACCAAGGTCTCTGTTTTTAGACAGAGTTATGTGGGAGTATAACATGAGTTAGAGATGTGTAAAATTTGGGTTTTAACTATCAAAACTAATGGGTTCTGTGCAATAAGACAGCGCTTGATACAGCTTGATAATCTTTAATACCACCTACTTATTTTATAAAATAGTAGTAAAGTAGCCATCTATATAAGTACCACTGTTAGGCAAAGGTCTGCTCTAAATGTTTGAGGAGTCAGAAATGTACCACTGTGCTGCATCAGTGTGGGAGGGCAAAAGAGAACAATTTTAGATGTACTAAGTTCACCTACAAACCATGAAATCAAACTAATATAAATACATCAGTTTATAAAATAGTGAATTAAGTATTGTAAAAAAGATGTGATTTCATGCATATCATGTCACTTACCAGCCATCTTTGTAAAGGTATGTGCAATTTGATCTTGAGTAATTTGGTCATCTGTAATAAGATATACAATTTATCATTTTAATGAACTAATCAAATTATGGTTCATGGTAGGTATCATTATCAAACATTACTCATGGTATGTCTCATTTTAGTAGTGCTATACAATTAAACCATATCATCAATAAATTTGATTTGAAAAATTAAACATTTATTTAATTTAGAGCTAATGGGTTTTGGTTACTATTACTAATTTTTAGTTATAAAATTGAACTAATATTGTCTAATGTAAGTATCAGTCCCACACATTTGGTAAGAAATGTAGCGTACTGGCCAATAGTGAGTGACAAGGATGTGACTAAGTGGTTACAAAATCTTCATTGAGGATCCTGAGTTTAAATTTCAGCCAAAGCTTGTTCTTAAGTTATTACAGACTAGCTGTTACCTGGGACTTTGTCCACCATGACTTTAAATATTGCTTATAGGTCTTTTTTGTTATTTTTTTTTAAATTATCAATATTAACAAATTATAGTGTAAATGTTACATAAAGTTTAGAAATTTTAGTTCAGTGTATAATTTATTTTCTGCCCCCTATGATCCTCGGGTAGCAGACATGGACATATGTATAGAATTTTAGGAGGCAGGCCCTGTACTGCTGAGGTTGTAATGAGCGCAAGCCTGGCATAGGCCGTCCAAGGGCAAGGCAGGTATGCATTAGATATGGCTCCCCAAATAAAAAAGGCCCTACTAGACCATTACCTATCAGCCTCTAATTTAAAAGATCTTTTTTTTATTTTTAACACAAACTTACAAAACTTTATGTCTGTCAACCTGAACTGGAGCACCGAAGCCAGTTCTTACTGGCTCTAAAACTCTCTCAAACATTTGAGAGGAGGCTTTATCCCAGTAGTGGGGATTTACAGAGTGTTACTTTTGTTACTATATGATATCATGTACAGTTAACTTCTGTTAGTAATTGAAAGTATTTGCTGTTCAAAACCAGTCAGGACCTCAACATAATGGATCATCCATCATCATCAATCACAAATCATCAACACTACTATGATCAAAAGTGGTTTTGTACAAAGCTTGATTCCAGTGATGTGAATCAATTTACATAATTCTCTTACCAGGAACTCCACTAAAACTGCCTAGTATTGCTGCCATGTTACTCTCAAATTGACCCGCTGCTTCTTTAATAAATTCTTCACTCCACATGTTTGTTGGTGCATCACCATCAGATTTATTTTCAGTTTGCTCCTTTTTTTGGGTCATGTCTTGCAATGCACCTTGAAATATTTTTTTTATTAAAGCCTAAATTTAATTTATTTAAATAGATAAATGAAGAATGCTAATAAGTTAGAAAATATCAATGAAAAGTTAAAACTGCATCAAATTGCAGTGGATTTAGAGAAAAAAAAATTATAAATGTTTAAGATAACACAAAATGGAACTAATTTCTTACAATAAATGCACAGAATTAATGAGTTAGTTATTAAATATTAAATTTACTAAATTCACACTTTTAATGGTTGAATGCAACTATGTTCTTAAGAACATTGGTAATTGATAGGAAATATTTGTAAACTACTGCAGGTTTGTTATCTACCACTTTTACAATTTAAATTATATTATTTATAAATAAATATGTAATAACTTTACTTAGGTATTTAAATCTAGGTGTACATATTTAATGTAAAACCTTAATAACAACAGTCAACAACATGTAGGTTAGAGATTGTGTAATACCATGACGGAATATATTTAGTTACAATTAAAAACTTACTATCCAACAAGTCATCAAGCTCGGGATCTGTGTCCTTCTTAGAAACATCTTTGTTATCAGACATTGTCGATGTAAATTTAATAATAAGGATATTTTAGAAATGATGGATTGAGAACAGTGAGAGCCGAAAATCAGAATTAAATTCGTAATGAATTATGACATTTAAATGAATGGGTTGCCAACAATAATTTTGAAGTTCAGCTGAGACATTTGTGAAATTCCGGGAAAAATCCATTGTACCCACAGACATTTTATATAGTACCAGACTAAATCTATTTTTATGTAATATCTTATCAATGTTGTAACATAATATGATTTTTCTATCACAGTTATGAGTCGAATTGACAATTACGAATACGAGTACGTGTAAATACCAGTTCCAAAGCTAGTCGCTCCACGATTATTTATAAGTACGCGTTTAGTTGTTACCAAAGTAGGGATTACCTAGATCTTATATAGACGCCAGGGGGATTTCATAATAACGTCTATGTCAATGGTCTGTCAGGCATGAATAACAACTGTTAAAATAATAACACTAATAAATTATTCGCCGAAAAATGTTTACTATGTCTAAAAATCATTTAACTAACACCTCCGTCGTTCATCCAACGTAAATTTTCATACATTTTAAATCAATAAACAGTCACAAACTTTAACCATAGATGTATACAACGATGCTTGCCTCGGTCTTGCTTTTTCAGCGTGGTAGAGCCAAGCGGCGGTTTTAGCTGCTGGTCGAATAGGCCGGCTCGACCGGATTGATACCACGGCCTCGCAGAATACCGGCGTGAAGTAGAGGCATCTTGTGCTTCTGCGTTTCGTTCCGTGAGTGAGGTAACCGGAGGCCCACATCCCCTCCCTATTTCCCTCCTCTTCCCTCCCATCTCCCAAATATCCTTAAAGACCGGCAACGCACCTGCAGCATCTATGGTGTTGCAGATGTATGTGTCAAACGATTCGCAGAACTGTTCATTAGAAATTATATCAAAGTTACGTACCTATTCAAATTATAAACGTATCTCAAAATATTTTTTATTAAAGCCTAAATTTAATTTATTTAAATAGATAAATGAAGAATGCTAATAAGTTAGAAAATATCAATGAAAAGTTAAAACTGCATCAAATTGCAGTGGATTTAGAGAAAAAAAAATTATAAATGTTTAAGATAACACAAAATGGAACTAATTTCTTACAATAAATGCACAGAATTAATGAGTTAGTTATTAAATATTAAATTTACTAAATTCACACTTTTAATGGTTGAATGCAACTATGTTCTTAAGAACATTGGTAATTGATAGGAAATATTTGTAAACTACTGCAGGTTTGTTATCTACCACTTTTACAATTTAAATTATATTATTTATAAATAAATATGTAATAACTTTACTTAGGTATTTAAATCTAGGTGTACATATTTAATGTAAAACCTTAATAACAACAGTCAACAACATGTAGGTTAGAGATTGTGTAATACCATGACGGAATATATTTAGTTACAATTAAAAACTTACTATCCAACAAGTCATCAAGCTCGGGATCTGTGTCCTTCTTAGAAACATCTTTGTTATCAGACATTGTCGATGTAAATTTAATAATAAGGATATTTTAGAAATGATGGATTGAGAACAGTGAGAGCCGAAAATCAGAATTAAATTCGTAATGAATTATGACATTTAAATGAATGGGTTGCCAACAATAATTTTGAAGTTCAGCTGAGACATTTGTGAAATTCCGGGAAAAATCCATTGTACCCACAGACATTTTATATAGTACCAGACTAAATCTATTTTTATGTAATATCTTATCAATGTTGTAACATAATATGATTTTTTCTATCACAGTTATGAGTCGAATTGACAATTACGAATACGAGTACGTGTAAATACCAGTTCCAAAGCTAGTCGCTCCACGATTATTTATAAGTACGCGTTTAGTTGTTACCAAAGTAGGGATTACCTAGATCTTATATAGACGCCAGGGGGATTTCATAATAACGTCTATGTCAATGGTCTGTCAGGCATGAATAACAACTGTTAAAATAATAACACTAATAAATTATTCGCCGAAAAATGTTTACTATGTCTAAAAATCATTTAACTAACACCTCCGTCGTTCATCCAACGTAAATTTTCATACATTTTAAATCAATAAACAGTCACAAACTTTAACCATAGATGTATACAACGATGCTTGCCTCGGTCTTGCTTTTTCAGCGTGGTAGAGCCAAGCGGCGGTTTTAGCTGCTGGTCGAATAGGCCGGCTCGACCGGATTGATACCACGGCCTCGCAGAATACCGGCGTGAAGTAGAGGCATCTTGTGCTTCTGCGTTTCATTCCGTGAGTGAGGTAACCGGAGGCCCACATCCCCTCCCTATTTCCCTCCTCTTCCCTCCCATCTCCCAAATATCCTTAAAGACCGGCAACGCACCTGCAGCATCTAGGGTGTTGCAGATGTATGTGTCAAACGATTCGCAGAACTGTTCATTAGAAATTATATCAAAGTTACGTACCTATTCAAATTATAAACGTATCTCAAAATATTTTTTTATGAAAATGAGTAGTCGTTTGGTATCGGTATTCAAAACCGTGCAAAAAAATTTCCTAACGCGGCTTGCAAGGTCACGAGTATGTAGTGTGTAAAGTACCTAGTGCAAGCTCAAAGGATCAGTAAATGTAGGACGGTACGGATGGCTTTTCTTTCAAAAACAAGACAATTTCTGACGCAATATTTTACGGATGTCATGTTTGATTTGTGAAAAATTATAAGTAACTCTTGGAAATAATACTTAAGGATATGTCTTATGTGACTCCTTGACTTTCAGAATTTTTGCTTGTATAGTTTGTGCAATATCTCGTAACATTTGACGGGATTTTCCTGTTGTTTTGGGACACATTCAACACTTGACACACGATACGGTTTCGTTGATGCCCAACGTAATACTGAGATCACGGTGAACTAAATAGTTTTGCTTGTTAGATTTCTACACATTATTACATATAACATCATTGTCAGAACCCAATCCGCAAAATTTTACGGAAATTCTGTTTAGTTGGCAACACTGATGTCATATGATTAGCTGTATTACTACCTATAATAATTATAATGTAATGTATTATAATAAATGTATGCACGTATTCTGGATATTTTATGCAGAATACCGGCGTGAAACATTGGGAGCTTCTGCATTTTATACGGTGAGTGAGGTTACCACGCCTCTACCACCCTTCCTTCTCCCACTCTCCAAATATTCGTAAAGACTAACAACAAACCTGCTGTTCTCCTGGTGTTGCAGATGGCATAGACGGCAGTAATCACTTACTATCAGATGATTTGCATGCTCGTTTCCTATAATAAAAAAACACAACTGCATACGACATATTTGACCTTTTTCACTAAATTTCTAGCCAGACCAAAGAGATTTATTATGATTATGATGATATAGATATAGATATAGATTGATATATAATGAGAATATTTTACTTTTATACTGCACGAAACAGCTAATGATTGACCGAATGTCACACTCTGACGCGAATTACACATATAGTGCGACCTTGCCAAACTTACATGTACTAATGCATTTACTCGTAATGACGCTTCGGAAAATTTACAGAGGTAATAATACCTCGTTTGACAGTTTTTGCAACAAGCTGTAGCTCCGTCCGTAGGTACAGGTAAAAATTGGTAATAGGTGTATTACAAGCTACATACCAGCTGCAAAAAATGTGGCGATTTGTACACTTAGAAGGAGAACATAGCATATGAGCGTAAAATAATAACATACCTATTATACAAGTTCTTATTCTATGCATAATGCGTAAAAATATAATAAAAACCGTACTTATAAATAGTTATAAAAAGTAGTATTTTAGCTTCAGGGGCACACTTTAAATTTCTTTCTAATCAAATTGGGATGGACGGTGAGAGTCTTTTTCTATCTAGAACCTGGACATTGCACAGGACACCTACTTGCCAACAGATTTTTGCCGTTGCAGTATAAAAGCAAACAAACATCTTTTGTATATGCTCCAAAACCACTGATTTGACAGCATTGTAGGTCAAAACGTGTTTGGCCGTGTAAATCTCACAATTAGATATTAACTTCCTCCACAATAGTTAAACTTGAGTATGAATTATACACAGCTTCGTATACCTATATTGTTACTTACAGTTGAAAACATATTACTCCTGACATACCTTTTTTTTGTTTTGAATTCAAAGCATAAGGCGTTAAGGCTCCTTTTCTTAAATATTTTGAACATCGGCTATTTATTTTTTAACTTAAATTAGCAGCCTGTAAGTGCCCACAGATGGGCAAAGGTCTCCTCCTAATACGAGTATCTGAGAGGGATAAGGAACCGGAAATTTTTTACTTATTTAAATCTGTTACGTAAAAATTTTCCTCGACTTAATTAAGTATGGTAATCCGTCATGAATGAAATTATGAAAATTATGGTAGAATTAGCTATTATTTATATTATATATGTCAGCTATTATATTATTATTTTAACATATACCATGTACATATAAATGAAATTTGAGGTCATGAGAGTAAATAAATATAAGTTCTTATTCTATGTAAAACTACTATTCTCAAACACCTTTGGACAGTGGTATTCAAACTAAATAAGTTGATTGTACGTCTGTTTGTTTATAAAATTTGCAATGATAGATGTCTAGAAGTAAAAACGAGCGGAAACTTAAACATGAACGACTTAACTTTACATTCAATCTGTAGAGTTAATACGCTGATATTTACGCACAGATTACTCAATAGTTACTACGTAAACATTACGTCGACAATATACGTTCTTATTCTATGCGTCGAAGAATAAAGAATTGTGGGGGCTACGGATGTGATGTGTCCGCAAGATTTATGTTGCCCTGCCCAAAGAGTATTAATATAACGTTTTTTTATAGTGGATATGATACACGACTATGATAATGGAACACCGAGGGGTTTTAGTCGGTGCACGGCCGTCATAAGGCTACGCTACTTGTAATTACACCTTTTTTAAAAAGATAGCAGTATTGTGTTTAGGCTTCCGAAAATAATTAGATACCTATCATACTATGATGAAAATATGCCTATGTAGTGCTCTCATTGAGTAACCTTCCCGAGTTTCCACCCGCGTGATATTACATTTTCTCCGCTGGACCGTAGGGTATTGGCGTAATAATCTGGCACTACCTTTCTTCCCCTGGGTGTCGTAAGAGACGACTAAAGGAAAAGTATTAAGGAAAAATAGCAATGACTAATGACAGATGGCGCGATAACCATGTCAAAAAATATCGGAACAAAATTAGGTGTGTCTGGTACTGCGACCGCCAATCCGCTTCCTAAGCGTGGACAAGTCCGCGTGACTAGGTTATAGCAAATCTATTGTCCTGCAGTGGTCTATTAACAAGTTAGTAAGGTAAGGTAAGGGAACTTTTGCACGCGATTCACCAGGCAGCATTCCTATTCCATAACACAATTACCTTTAATTCGGTTTTATTTCGACCACATCCAAATCAAACATAAAAATTTTAAGAACTATAATTTGATAAATGCGGGCAATCGACAAAAAAACATTAACAATTTGTTTGATGGTTAAAAGATTGTGATTGTTCTTAAATTGAATAAATAAGAAAAAGTGACACACGTCACCTATAAAGATGGTTTACGTTCTGTGGCAATCAATATCTTAAAAATCCTAATAAGAAACATAAAAAACGAAAAACACTTAATAAAAGTTAGTATTAACTATCAGTAATAAATTTCAATATATTGTTTGTGTGCTAATAAGTAGGTTCTGCAATGCACAATCTTTAATGCTAACGCACAATCATGAGTTTTAATATTTAAATGATTTATAACAGGTTTACGATGCATTATATTGGAGCACATCAAATCTTTGCCGCTAAGACTTTGTGTGGTTATTTTTAACATGACTATAGCTTACCGTTAGTTACAGTGCTTCTGGTTTGTATATTGCGGTGCTCGTCACTCGTAGCACATAGAAGTTAAAGCCTATTAATGATAGTTTCTCTACGTGGAATCTGGAAAAAATCTAATTTAATTAGGTATTAGAAAAATAGTAATTTTATAAAGAAATAACATAGTATATTAATTTCAGACAAAAAAAAAGTAAATACAATATTTAACAAATTAGAATCTTCCCTGATTTCTTTATGGCGGATAAGAAAAAGTAAGTATTTATAGACTTGTAAATAGTTTTCAATTGCAATTCATTCATGATTGTTATTACACTTATACTATTTATTATAATTTCTACCTAATAATGTTCTAAAATTTATTACGTTTTGTAATAATCAGGAACACTTTTTCTCCAGGGTACCAGCTGCCGGAGATGCACCTCCAGATAAAACGGAAAAGAAGAAAGATGAGAAAACGAAAGCTAAAGGAGCCAAAGAGGAATTAGTTCCCGAACCGGAGGAAATCCCTAAGACACCGTCACAAATTGCTCAGGAGTAAGGAAATTCGCTTATCAGGGTTGTAGGGCCATACGAGAGTTAGCTTGATGGTGACGTTTAAAGTATCCTGGTCAATTTCGACCATAGGGACATTTTTTGTTCGAAAGTTATCATCTAAGCAAAGTCTATATATTACACTCGAACACGGAATATTTATCACATTTTTATTAAAATTAGGGTGACAAACAAATACTCAGTTCACTTGATGGTAATTTATCTCTGCCATCCATGAACACCAATGCAGAATCAAGATATAAGTGCTATTTTACCCCAGAAGAATAACGTGGAATACCTCGTTATTATTAATTATTAGGTCTTCGGGTATATCTCTCACCGAGTGATGCACTGCTGTTTTGGGATCTTCCGTTAGAGCCTGCTTATACTCTAATCAAACTGACCCATTTATGATACAGCCAGACTAGCTGAACAACGTGCGTGACTCTACCATATAGAAAATCTCAGCTTGCTTTAAACTTTAGATATAAAACTGAAATATGACGAAAATCTATTGTAAGAAACGCCGAAATAGCTACAACACATACGAAAGGTAATAAATATGCTCTCACGCCATTTCACACAGATATATCGAGATTGCTGATTTCCGCTCCCACGGTTTGGCTAAACGGGCTTCCGCAATCCACTTTTCAACCTCTCAGTGAGATTGAACTTGACGGGTGGACGACTTCCTACTGTTTAGCCACGAATCTATTACTTTATAACAAAAGATATTATAAATTTTAAAAAAGAAACAGTCGTCATCAACTAATAAAAAAGAATTTAAACTTTTTGAATCAGGGAGGCTGCGCAAAGAGCTTGGATGCGAAGAAACCGTTTTAAACGCCGTTGGCCAGAGGTCACCAAAGTCAAAATCAGCACGAAGCCGTGGAAGCCTCCGCTGCCACCGGGACGGTTGCCGCCAGTTGTAAGTTTTTTTTTTCATCACACTCTTATTTTTGTATTACCAGTTACAATATTCGCAGAATCTAAATGAGCATTTTGTCATTTTCTCATGTCGTTTCAGACAATTAGTTAAATTTTTTGTACATTTATAGCAAGCAACTCAGTAAGTACCTACGGTGTTTAAAGCAAAACTTATTTTCTTTTGTACGTGCTAGTGTCAAGCGGCTTCTGCTTTTGCTGCTACGCGAAAATACCGACGTTAATTAGAGTCATCCTCCACGCCTTTCCCAAATATCCTTAAAGGGCGGCAACTCACCTGCATAAGTTAAGTAAAGTAAAGACACCTTGTGCTTCTGTGTTTTGTTCGGTGAGTGTGGCTCACTCCCACCCTCTTCTCCTCTCCCAACTCCCCTTTCGCAAATATCCTTAAAGGCTTCCAAAGCCCTCTGGTGTTACAGATGTACGTGGGCGGAGGTTATCACTTACCATTAGGTGTGTCGTTTGTTCGTTTGCCCCCTATTCAAAAAAAATTAAATTAGAGGGGCATCAGCAGTCCATCGCTGGCCTTTTTACCGATGGTGATTATATCTTGCAGATTATAGACCGTCCCGAGTTCAAAACGAAAAGATGGGTACCGCCATACATGCGTCGTCGACGACGGCGCCCGAAGCTCCTAGAATACCGGCCGAAGATGTTACCCAGCCTTTATACGAGTACGCTAAGCTGAGAAGGGTGGGTTGCTTAAAATTGTAACTATTTTACTTTTTAGTAGTACCAGTATGCTTTAACTCTGGCTTTTTTCGCTAATGTAACATTTCAAAGTGTAATTTATCTTATTGAGATAATTGTGACATTTCATTACAATTGTTGGCAATTTTTCATAAAAAAGGTAATTCCTTTTAACTGCTTTCAGTAACTAAACCACCAAACGCCACCGTTGAATCCGACACTATATGCCAATATCATAAGTTATCTTTGTGTCATAAATATTGATCATCTCATTTGCTTAGGTCATATTGTCGTAAAGGGTGAAATAAAGAAACTGTATACATACATATTATGTTTAACTCAAGTTTTGGGTTCACAACTAACATTTTCAATAAATTCGAAAACTGCCCCTAAGCAACACGAGTCAGCGTATGTTACCTATATTTTACTCTAAACTCTTGCTTCTAGATATGGCACAACTTCTCACAAGTGGAGAAGAATAAGATGATGCTTCAAGGCAGTATAGGTTGTAACTCCAAGAAATACTCTTCAACTGCTTGCGGTATGAATAATAGCTCAATTTAATATACTCGTAATTATATATAAAATCTGTAAATATTAGTTTCATTTCAATATGTGTAGTGTTCGCCTAAATACTAAAAATCATTATACTCGTAATTTCTAAATATAAAAAAATAAAATTATTTTTAAATAATTTCTCAGAATTTAAGTTCTACGACTTATTTTTTTAGATTATTAAGATTATATTAATTGTGCAGGAATCTAACTTTGGATCCGCAGTACAGCAGGCATACATTTAGTCACTGCCCCGACCGAGCCGAGAGTAAACATTTTGTTTTGTGAAAAAAGGAAAATTATGATAGCTCTAGACTTTTATTAGTCTACTCATTGTACGTCCGTCTTCTAGTAAAAACGGCGACTGTGATTATTAGTTCTAAATATTTTGTATAATGTTCATATATTATATTATACAATGTTATATACATTCGGAAGCCGTATCTTCGAAGCGTTAGGTACGCTGTAAAAATATATTTAACATGTATAATATTTTTTATAACCTTATCTTACGCAAATTTCGAGTTGTTAATTGTGCTTTTCAAATAGGCAGCATTAAATTTAGTTACTAACGTCATTATCAACAACAGGTTCCCAAACTGGTTGCATAGCGGTTGTATGCCGTGTGCTTCTAGAAGAGAAGACTCCGTCCCAACTTGTGAAAAGAGACGTGGATGAGGTGATAGAATATGGCGATAGGTATTACAAACAGTGCATGTTAGCTCTCAAGTGCTATAAAGGTAAAGCATTAGCGAAACATTTTTCAAAACCTATTTAAGTAGAATCACGAAGTTGAGAGTCACTCTACAACAATGAAATTTGTTATGTCACTTGAGGGATATTTCTGGGTTATTATTATTATTATATGTCAGGAAAATTTCATTTCCTTCGACAGATATACAACTGTTTGAAATTTGTCAGATCCAAATTATCCACACAGTTCCCGGTGTGGTGCTGCGCGGCGTGGATGATGCGATCGCTCTTCCGCCCAATACGTTAGGCGATTAAGGCATAGGCCTCACAACTTTAGAATAGGCTTATGTTTAGTTTATAGAGTAATGATGATGAATAAACGATAAAATAAAGGGAAACAAAACGGTTAATTTGCTGAAATCCGCATCTGAAATAATATGGTTCGGCCTATCAAGCCAAGTTGCTAGTATCACCAGTAGTCGTAGTGGAGACTTGTGGGGCGAAGCACTTTCGTGTTACGAATTAGGACGAGTTTATGGACTTCCATTTATTATGGAGTTTATAAACTACTTAGTTGGCTTGTGGAATTTTCAAGTATTCCACATTATTTTAAGTTTACTTTGCTTTCCATACATTTTGATTTTGCATATTACACGTGTGTAACAACCCTAGTATCTTAACCCTAGGTTTTTCCGAAATATTTAGGACTATATTAAGGCGATGTTAATAAGGCGTCTTGTCTCTGAGCTACCAGCTCTATACCGCTCCTCAGTAGTGTATCATACAAGTATTGGTCTCGGGTTCAAACCAAGACCCCATGCCAAAGCAGGCAGGTACCTTTGATCCAAGAGGTTATCAATTTAGTAGTCGCAGAATTTAAGATTAGTGCAGTTTACATAAGCTCTTTTGGTCTTAGTAATATAATGGGGAGCAAAGGTTCTGCCATTATAAAACCATACGATGTATTTACATTGGGCTTCTTCATTGACTTAAATGAACGAAACCATGTTAAGATATACCAAGTATGATTTGATAGCGGAATGATGTTACATGAAATTGTTTGTGGGATAGCGGTTAAGGTCTGCACAGAATTGTGAGAAGCTTATGAATGCAGGTGGCTCGGGACCGGGCTTTGTTACAATCATAGGGGGACGACAGCAGTGGAGTTGTGAAAGGCTGAAATTAATGCAATGTAATAAAGTAAATAGTGACATTACACTAAGGCATGGTCAGCAAGGGCAACACTCGCCACCAGTTTCGGTAAGATCGGGTCATAGTTAATGTAACAGAGACAAATTATCCACCACACAAAGTTCAACTATATTGAGGAGTGATCTCAATACGTAAGCTTCTGACAATATTGTTCTGATGTTCATTTTTAAAAACTGCTATATAAGACAAACTTGTGCGATAATTGTATGAGAAGGTGCGTTCGGTCACTGGGCAGTTACATTGATTATATAATATGAACTGATATAAAACGAATACGGTAAATGCGTCTCAAGTGTCAGCGTACAAAAAGAGATTTACATACTCGTCTTTTTAGTCTAGAGTGAGATTATCTGGTTATGTGATGTCCAGTAGCCACCTGTGGCCCATAGACTTCAGCATCTGTCCATGATAACGAATGAAGATAAAAGTGCTCTGTAACGATAATAATGCTGTCCTCCAGGTCGATTTCGACCATGGCGACAAATTCATCATACAGTCAGTTGTCAACTGCCCTGCATGGTTTATCGTGGCGCAAGTAAATGTACTGTATGTAGCAAACACTGACCTTACACTGATGCGATAACGGAACGGAACGGAGCAAGAGTCAAATCAGCGATAGAGACACGGACTGGAACTCAACACAACCAACACGTTACAGCAGTCAGGTTACGCATGGTACGCTAACCATTAAGCCATGCAGTCGTCACGGCGCGTTGTTACGCCTCACTGTCACTCATGCCCACGCGTTTGTTAATAAATAGTCATTACCAGGCAACCCGCAACTTCAACTGAACCAGCTGCTGTCGTCTTTCTTCTACTACGATACCAAGTACACTGTTAAAATGGTGGAAGCCGGGAAGGGGCTTCTGGCGAAACACCCGGACAACATACAAGCCGAGCCTGATCTCATGGCGTAAGTATTGAATAGGTACAAATGTAAATGGCCATTAGAATAAATGCACCAATAAAACTCACCACCGTCTCAATTTTACGAAAGATGAAGAGACTCGAGTATTTTCGTACTCTTGCACCAACTACGTGCATGACACGTGAACCTTCCTTTTATTATGCGTATTGTGAAAGCATCTTAATAGGTGATCAATAATTAATAATACCGCTTATTTAGATATGGGTGATAAGTTGTATAAAAGGGACAGTGATTCGCCTCCGACCTACGCATCGGAAGATCTGTATAACTGACAAAGACCATATACCTTTTATTCTTCTTTTTGTTTTTTTGTACCTTGAAATTGCCGCGGGCAATGCGCGAGGCGTATCTCCGTTAACGGAGAAGGTCGATTGATTCCGTCTCTCGGCCATATTGCACACGATCTTGTGTGTGTGCGTCGGTGCGCAACTGTAACGAACTCGTGACTGCTCGTGTTTTCTGCTGCCCATCCGTCGCGTGTGAAAATGTACCAATAAACCCAAGGGACTCGAAAAACGTGTTTGCACAGTGCAAGGACGTTATAGTTCGATGTCTCATTGACAATACGCGCTCCTGTCGTAGGTTAGGCCTCATTATAAATAATAATTCTGCCTATGCCGTTAAGGATACATGAGGAACACCTCCACAAGAGCCACAAATAATAAGTGGCTCTACTATTCTCACTTTCAGCTCGAGACTCATACCTCAGCCTTAATACAAAATTGAAGCTTGGTAGCGTGGAGCTATTGTAGCTTCTGATTTGGAAGACGCTGAACTATTTAGAATTGATCCAACACGTTCATTTTGCACAAGATATCAATTTTTGAAATTCTAAAATCAGTGTTTTTAAAATGTATTGTAGTTGCGCCCGTTTCTTCACGATGTCGTTATTGGCGTCGGTGGAAGCCTTTCTGGTTCGTCATAGATTTTAATGTATCGTAACGCACATTAGACATTAAATCTAGTTAACAAACAGTGATCGTTTTTTTACCACGCGTTATTTTCTAGCTCTTATTAATAAGCTTTTCGTTCAACATAATTTTACTAAACGCAATTTAGTTTAAGAATATTCCATAGGTTATCGTAAATTATTTTCACATGGTTTTAAACAGCAAACTACTCCCTCACTACTCCGCTATAGACCTTAACTAGGTTCGGTTTTTATTTGGCATCGCTTGTTGTTCATTCGCAATGACGTGTCTTTCTGTAGATAACTTAATTTTTGGTAATGTCATATAAGACGATTTACCTGCTTAGTGCCGCCTCTTTGTCCCTGCTTCCACCGCGTGTTTATCATCCGGGCTTCACGAATCAGCCTGCTAAAGTATACTGCTGGACATGTTATGCCTATTAGTTATGCGCCAAAGTATGCTCACCCTGCTTAGCCGACGAGGTAATGAGCCAAAAACCTCGTGCTAGTCATGCTGCTCGAATATTTTCGGTGTTAGAGAGATTAAAAAGAACTACTAATTTTGGAATGATTTTGTAAATTTTCGACTATGTATCTATTGGCTCAAGCAACTACTAAACTACTGGTGTCATTTTACTGTTTTAAGGCTGTTTTAAGGAATATCTAGAGGGCTAGATGGTGTACATTAACGTTATGTCAAGCAATTTAATACATATTTTTTCCAGATTAATGGAAAAGTTTGCCGGGACCACATACATGATGATCTTGACTGTAGGCGGAGACAAACACTTTCTTATCTGGGGCCATCCTCCGCAACCCGAGGCGGGAACAAACGTTAAAACTGTTTGCTACATATTCGACCCCCACATGCTAGACGACATGGGCCAGCCTAACCCACTGTAAGCTGTCATTTTATTTCTATATTAAGTATCTATTAGACACATGTCTGCTTAGAATAGAACTGTAAGCTGTCATTTTATTTCTATATTAAGTATCTATTAGACACATGTCTGCTCAGAATAGAACAAGGAATTTGAAATTACGCTGATCAAACAGGTAATGCATTTATTGTATGTAGTTGCAGTATCTTTTATAGATATAATTGGGATGAGTCGACTATGACATATAAGCTGTCTGTCATTTAAGACGCCTGGCACTTGTGTGTGACACTGCGTAGCAAAACGGACTTCTGCAACCCACTCTTAGCCTCTCCGGGAGATAGAACGTTACGTCGCGAAGTCGCTTCCGAATATTCCCATGAGATTTTTAAAGATTTACCATTAGTCGCCTCTTACACCCACTGAAAGAAAGGAGATGGCAGATTCCTACAGCTTCAATTAAACTAAAACTATATAAATTTCAAACTTAATTCTTAATGTCATATGAATATTTCAAATTTTTCAAATTTAAAGCTGCCGTAATAAATGTAGACATTATTCTTGGTAAAAATAGATTTTTTCGATATTACTTATTAATATTATATATTGTACATATATGAAAGCTTTTATAACCGCATGAAGTTGTATAGTAGATTGCAGCTTATAAAACCGATAGGGGCATTCAGATGCGGTTCATTTAGTTTACATTTATTGCATCGGATGTCTGAAGGTGAGACAGAGGTAGCGCCTGACACATGTTTGTCTAGTCTATTTCCATTCCACCCTGCGCTTACAACTGCTAGCTGTCTAAAAACCAGTACGATGTGTACTGTCATCCGTTGATGTCTTGATTTCCTTTTTATTCCGTAGGTACGGAGCTGGAGCTTTCCTTCGTTATGCCGGCGTGACTTCTTTCGTTTTGGACTTTTTAGCAAACTATGGGGATCTTGATGCCGCAAAGAAGGGAGTCCCGAAACCTGCGATAACACTTACTAATATAGAGGTATAAATAAGCAATCTGAGAGAATAAGAGGATTCATTAGTATCTAATCAATATGAAACTGCTCTGCATTGGTACAAATAAACTTATTTTTTTTATTTTGGTTAACCTGGTGACGATAGGAAATTCATCCGTTCTTTACAATTTTACAAACTCTTCTCTCAAAGACGTTTAAAAAAATATGATCAGCAATTTAGCCTTAGCCTAAAGATATGTGGTGACGGTGTTAGAAAATCCACCACTGCATCTCGTCCGAGGATGGAGTTGTTATCTTTAAATAAGAACTGATTTTTTTGCAAGGCTTTTTGGAAACTAGTCTTAAAGGGGTTGACAGTTACTCATAAGTTTGGCAGCTTAAATAAATCGCATACGAGATTTTTACTCTGTACTGCTCCCCACATTAAAAATGTACGAGTGTATGCATTACTATTATTTTATAATGTGCAGGTTGTTCAAAGAGAACCATTGATCCGTGAGCCTAAATATGAATTAGATCTTAAAGCTCTAAAAATCCACTGTCAGAGCGAATGGGAGAGTATGAACATCAATGCGCTTATCGAGAAGAAGATTAAAGAGGTAAGAAAGTTCGTGTCACGTTTGTCTTAAGTTTAAGTTTTCTCAATATTTACTCTACAGATAGATACGATATTTCGTTGATCACGAGTCACCTGTGCCTTAAATTTCATAGTACCCGTGCAAAACCAAAACAAAACACCGGTGACTAATGCCATTGGTACTATTCAAATTGATTGATTTTAGTGATTTATACCACGTGCTTGACGGTGAAGACAAAACATCGTGAGGAAACCTGCAGCACCTGTACCACCCGCATATCTGGGAGATTAAAAACATTCGGCGGATGCGTTTTTGGAGTTTGCCTACCCGTACGAGATCAATATGGCGGAGTCTTGTGGCCCGTGCCCAGCATTAAAACATTTGTCAAGACTGCGATGTGATTTATTGACACTTTACCAATACTACAGTTTGATTTGTCGAGGTAGTCAAAAAAAACAACTCTTCACACCTTTTCAAGATTGTAGTCGTAAATAAATGTTATTAAAAACTCATAAAATGTTATATTTTTTATTAAAACATCGTCTTTGCGACTTTCCATTGTCCGTAAATGTAGAGTCGAAAGCTAATAATTTGTGTTACAACACATATTAGCTTAGATTGGAATCAGAACCCAGGATCCTTCTTATAAGCGGTCAGGGACACGCGGTCATTTGAAGCATTTTCATTAGAATGGTTTTATTTCAGGGACACTACCCTCAGTGTTCTCTAAGCGCTGTAAGCTTGGCAACTTCGAAAGCGACGTCTAAAAGAAAAGTTAGAGAATTTTACCAGAAAATGCCGAAGGAGGTATGTTGCGTTGTTTCGTAATTAGAACGTTGTGCACGATGATGGTGTACGAACATTACATTGTCATGACTTTTCTTAATATGTGTTCACTGCTGGACCTTTACATACATATTTGTATGTATATGTATGTGTACATATTTGTATAAGTCGGAAATGAAACTATTATATACGGATAGTAAATAAAGCCGAGTTAACTATGACATCGGGACGTCTCACACTTCAGTTCCCCCGTGACCGCGGTTATCGAGTTTCGAGTGCTTTACAGCCCACTCGAAACTCGCACTAGGAAACATAAAAACAAAAATTAAACACAATGAAGTCCGTAAATAATAGTTTCATTTCATGAGTAGTGTTTGCGTAAATGCAAGAAATTATTTTTGTACAAATATAAATATGAAATGAATGTATTTTGTATTATTAAAGGCTTCATAGAAGCTTGTCACGAAAGATTTGGCTATACTACGCTGCGTAAGAATGTTTGTGAGGGAATGTTACCATTGCACTAGAGACGCGGCTCCCCATCACCAATCTGTTTAATAGGTATATTTGGATAGATTTTCTGTCGGTCGCCAGTCTCGTTCCTTGCATAGCAGGGAGACAGCGTGAGGTTGATATTTTAGAGATGGTTGATTCGCGATCTATCGGACGCTCTCGGTCAACTCTTGCGATACCCACGGTAAGGAATTGATGATTATAGACCTAGAAAAATCCTACTATTACTAAGTAAATTTTGATTTGAATAGACAAGCAGTTGTTTAGCAACTCTAGACAGTTTTGAGCCACACTTTGAATTCAATTAAATAGGTCATTTAAATAAATAAGTCACGTGTCATGATAATATAATTTAGTAGTTTAAATTCTTCAAGAATTATTTAACTAACTTTCGTTTATTTATTTGTAAAATATGAGTGTACAAAGGTGTTCCATAAAGTATTATAGTAATATTCTACATGTCTTGTGTCTTATATCGCGTACAAATATCAAAATTTTGTATTAATACTATTTATATTTTAATTTCATACAATATAAAGAAGGGAACGTTAACTAAGTTCAAGAACTAGTAGAAATTTATGGTTAAAAATATTACTGCGTATCATTCTATTAGTTCTATCCCTATGCAGCCGCCTCCACAACTTCCGATCTCTCCCGAGAAGCCGCCTCCCGCTCCTACTCATGAGCAAATCATGTCGCTGCGTGGTGAAGATTTCTTCCTCTACAGTCCACGAACTGATGGCCACACTTACGGGCGGTGCGTTATCCAAATCATATATTATATTGTACTCGTATATCAGTAAACACCACCTTACGTATTGTTGACATAATTATTTGACCGTTTAATTGTAAGTGTTACTTAAGGACCAGAGACACTGACATAGATACGAGTATTATAATGAAGAATCAAGACGTGACAAGGTGCTTTATCACCTCTGCAGTCTAATATGAAATGAAGTCATACACCACGCGTAACTCGGGCAATGCTAAGCTGCCACTGCCGAAACCGTTTATTTATATTTTCGGTTTTAATTTGTTTTTAACATTACTAGCAATGCTATTAACATTACTATTATTCCTTTTAACAACTAAGACTTACAGCTGGTATCTGGAGTGGTTTCCGATAATAGTCGAATCGGAGTCGAAAATACTTTTCTAAACTCGCACGTGTTAAGAAATGAAAATAAAGAACTAAAGCGAACGAAATACGAACCATACGGTCTCTTTCTCGTGATATGTGCTGCGTTTCTCTGTCAAATGGCAGTGAAGCGACGCCGAAGCCTTTCGTGACGCCGAAAAGCACTTAACTGAGAAGTGTTACAAATAAATTGATTCTTGTATTTTCACTTCTAGCGTGCTTGGTTACTACTGTATTATTTGCACCGGCTAATGAATTTGCAATTTTCAGCGATGACCTAATCCCGCTCCCAAAGTCAGAGACGGTCCTCCACAGTCCTGTGGAGATCGCCGACCAGAATTTCCACTCGCAGTTCCAACAGTTGGACGTTGAGAAGTGGATATTGCATGCGACAAGACATATGGGCAGTTACAGGTATGTCACGGGTCCCGGAGAAGAATTACGATGTAGATGTGTTGTGAATCCAGAGGGGTCATCTTGTATGATGGAATAGCTTTGTATGAGGGGAGTGGGCCTCCGGTTACCTCACTCACCAAACGAAACGCAGAAGCACAAGATGCCTCTACTTCACGCCGGTATTCTGAGAAGCCGTGGTACCAAACCGGTCGAGCCGGCCCATTCGAGCAGCAGCAAAAGTCGCCGCTTGGCTATACCACGGTTAAATATGGCGATGTTAAAAGTTATATATTTCAATTAAATTTATACGCTGCAGGTACCAAACATTCAAATCCTACACTGGTATCGCCTGTTGCGTGGCAGCGATGGCAATGCTTCGTAGGCTACGCGCCAGGGCCTGGAACGAAGATGTCCTCGACGAGACTCTGGACTTGGGGTACAATCTCTATCGGGCAAGTTATTTTTATATTCTCATGTAAACTTAAAACATTTGCATATTAATTGGCTGAGTGTACTAAGAAGTGTGTAGTTCTTTTAAAGAAATGAAATATAAATTCATCTAAATGGAAAGAAATACGACTTTTAATATTTTCAATGGGTGGTAAACTCTTTCTCTGCCCAGGAGGCGTCTGGTTAGTTATCATCCTCTTACCTGATCCCATTTCTGCCGCTAAACAACAGTGCAATAACTGTTGTGTTCCCGTTGAAAAGTTAGCCAGTGTAATAACGAGTTTTGTTTGTGCTATTTTATAAACTGGATATATGATAACCGCTGGAAAGGAGATTTCTCTTGCGAGTTTTATAAGCCCGTTTGGCTGCATTGAGTCGTACCAAAATGGTGAGTGCATATGTTATGGCAGATGATGTATTGCAGGAAAAGGGTAGCTACCTACCAGGTAGGATGTTCGTGACGTCTTTTAATCTAGGTGTTATTTGGATTTTGTTATAGGCTTCAGTTGTAGAAACTATGATGTTGCGATGTAGATAGTTTGTATTTTTCCGCACTGTTTGTAATATTTATGCTTTTAATTTCATAGGAATCGCTAGTGGAAAGGGGTGGTCCTATTAGGCAGCTGGTGCTCGGAGAACTGAAAGAAACCTTTAGAATACGTGACAAGGAGTATAAACATAAGGTACTGTATACGGTAAACGCAAACCTAGGTATATGTTTTGCCGGAGAATATGATCCAAGTGCAAGGTATCTGATGCTGCTATTGCAAAAAAAAAACGACCCAAGTCTGGCTACTAAGCGTATGGAAGAAATCTTTTCCACCCAGGCCAGCGCCGCAGCCAAACCTTTAGCAACTGCGCGAACAGATATGTCAATTAATAAGCTGTTTTAATTGGTTTGTGTAGGATGTTGTAGGATGTTATGGTGGCGAAAGGGAATCTGCCACCCCCATCCCATCTGCGGTCACTAAAAGTTGACTCAGGGAAATCCAAGAGACTTATTATAATTTGATACCCAGATGCTGTAAGGCGAACCGGTCCGTTCATTAATTGAATGTGATTAGATGTCAAAACATTTGTAAAACTGATACTAGTGTCTTATAGTAATTTCCATAAATGCAATAGAAGACTAGTGGCCTTGGATAGCAAATAACCATCTTAATATTCTCAACATGACGGAACATATTCATTTAGACCGGTCACTGGCAGAATCGTCTTAAGGTGCATAACGTCCGGTACTGTAGTTGCCAATCCACCTGTCAATCGAAGTGATCAAGACAGCTCAAGAGAGGCCTATGTACAGTGCACGGACGGTTAGTTTTTAACTTATTAGTTAGCATAGTATTCTACAGAGTTTTAATTTAACTTACAAACGAAAAAGTTTCCGAAACCAGTCGGAAGCAGCGCTTTTTTGTTTTTACTGTAATTGGAACGCAAACTACGTAAGTCACATTTAGAGTTAAACAGTGGATTACTTAAAAGCTGATGATAATGATAAATTACATTTTATTGATTTACAGGCGATGTCGCCAGAATTACCTACAAAAATACTTACTTGTCAACTGAAACTCAGTACAAGTTGTCTTGGATCGTGGATAATGCGATCATAATAAACTGTCATAAACTTACTACAAAATTATGTTTAGGAACGTGGTATTGCTGTATGGGGCAAGATGATTTCTTCGGATCCGAAGGTCTTTGACTTGTGTCGCGGTATCGAAAGTTTCTTCAGAGAATCAGACGCAGGAGTTTTACAGGTATTATGGATGAGAAAAAGTGAAATTATTATTGTATTTTCTGCAGTATCGTATAATTCGTATTTAGTTTCGGATTTCCGCGAAATATGGCAAAGTTAATGGGACCGCAACCCACGGTATTCAACGAGTATTATTTACTCCATAATACAAAATATCAACTCCGATTATTTTAACGTGTATTTACGTACTTACTTTAGTCAGTAGTTCATAGCAGTGATTTATTTGATAGAGATAAAATTTCTTAACAGATAAAACGTATCCTTTGTTATAATGCAAATGCTTACAGATCCCAGGCGAATACGAGGTGGCAATTTGGAACGAAGGTGGTCGTTATTATGTGTACCATCCATGGCCAGCGGATAGATACGGATATAGGGTCAGTGTTTACTACAATTTATTGTTAAATATATAATGAAACACATACTCACAAGCACTCGCACACACGCGCCCAAACACACCCACACACCCACACACACACACTCATACACGCGCGCGCACGCGTATCGTAACATAGAAAGGTCAAAGCCTTTCTTAGTCATATTGAAAACACGAAAATTCTTAAAAACTTGTTGAAAGTTTACCTTAATTTTATTATACACTTGATTAAGGATTTGATGATCTCGATTAATCAGAAGTATATTATATTATATTCATATGAGGCGGGTGTAAATGGTAGAGTTGGGAGAGGAAGACTTAGGCGAAAATTTCACGATCAAATCGGAGACGTTCTGAAAAAAGAGGTCAGGTTAAGAGTACTCTAAACCAACGAGCATACATGCGAAGATTGATGAAAGTGGAAGAAGCGAAAGACTTATGTCACGACCGTAGCATGTGGAAGAAGTTTGTCTCTGCCTACCCCGTTGGGAACAAGGCGTGAATATATACATACATACATATTCATATAGTGCATGAGATCATACCGCCATCAATACGGAGACTACGATATTTTTGACTATTTTCTTTAGTCCACTCGGCTAAAAAGCATATAGTAACTGACAGTTATTGGTGATAAAGCCCTATATGGTACTAAAAGCTTATTTAATCTTTAAGATATCAACGTTTAATTCTTACGAAAATACTGACTCAGGCAAGTTATTCCAGTCCTTTACTGTGTATGTACGCTCTGTCTCTGCCAAAATTGTTTTATAATAGACCTTTCAGTGCCATTTTATAAAATCAGTAATATTATACCGGTATTCAGTATATATTGTGATGGTGTAGATTCACGGAATTTATAGTTAATTTTGGTTTTCAGATTGGTCTTCGCGATGGAGGCAAGGCTTGCCTATTATACTTTAGTAAGATTTCACGCCTGTGCGAGCATTTCCTCGACAGTGTGTCGGATATGAAGCGGAAACCCTTCAGCATCGCTGATGTTAGCGTACAAGAGCTAGGGGAGATGCCTGAACCGGTCAACAAGCTTAAACGTAAGCATAATGTGAAGTAGACGGCCTTGTGTACAGATATTAATGCATATTGAATTGGAACATTCTTTGGTTCCAATACTAGTTATTGTTTGAACAATTTAAAGTAGATTTTTGGATATAAGCGAAGTGTCACTGTCTAAGACTAATGTATTTCTTAGATATAGCGTAGGGGAAAGTTCACATACAACTTCTATTTACCTAATAGGTGTAATAGTTTGTGCAAGCAAAAGTAAAAATCTGTTTTGAGTGTTTTAAGCCTCTGTTAGATATTTAATTCTGAATAATTTTTTTACAGCTGTGGCACCAAACCGTTGGGTTGTCCGCGGTCGATTTCATGAGGCTGACGAAAGGTTTCCAGAAGAGCACAGGGGACGTCAGGCCACCCCCGCTTCCATTGCCGCCATTGCTATGGCGCATATAGTAGAGCCTGCCAACTGGACTGCCGATGAGGTGGACGAGGTAACACACACATATCTATGGACTTTCAAGAACACTATATGTGGCAAAGCCAGTCCAATACGAAAATGACTAGTTGATAGATAATGGCTGCGGAAGGCCCATGTGTCTACTAGACCTAAGAAGTACCATTCTTACAGAATATCAGCGTGAAGTAGCAGCGTATCGCCGATACGGTTTGTTTCAATTTATTCAAGCTAAGTCCTCAGAGGTGACGAGGCATTTACATCTTGAATCTTCTTAGAGAATATACTGTCAATGGACCATAGCTAACCAGTGCTAGGTATGATCTCCCAGTTATTGGCAGGCCTAACCTTTACTTTCAGAAACGAATTGTCCGTTCTATCATTTGATTCATTACATTATAGGGCAATTTATAGCCACATAAGGGCTCACTCATTACTAATTTCTCAAGATCTTTCGGTTTTGATATTGTAAAATTATTCATAGTTTCTGATTTTCTTATATTTTTTAACAGGCCCTTGTTCGCGGTGACATTCTTTACCAGAACACTTTGGAAAACCTTGAACGCAGGGGAATAAACTTGGAATCCCCTAAAGACGTTGACGCAGAAGATGCTGAAGAGGAAGAGTCGATGTCCTCTGGGGGAACTCTGGCTGCGGTTGATGTATTGGACAAATTCAGAATCTCAGACTACGATTGTATCGAGACTGATGTTTTAGACTGTGCTTATAGTGGTAAGTTACAGTGAATAACTTAACAACTGAAATGAATGAAAATTATTTATTTGACATATGAAATTCAAATTTCGTTTGTTAGTTATTATTTTTTTAATCTATTTTTTTATAATTAGGTTCCTTTGTTTATTTACATAAAAGTTTCTTTATCAAAATAAAGTAATATGAGCAGCTGAGTTAACATGATATAAATAAACGTACTCTTAAACAGTTCACCCCATTAAAATTAGTTATTAGAGCATAAAGTGTAAATACATAATGTGTATATAGTTGTCATTTACTATCATACCTTGATGAACGTACGATTATAATTTTTAACATCTATTTATGGATTGCAGGAGAGTTGAACCCTGAGTCGTCGAGCGGTGTGATGTCTCTGAAGGAGTCCCTGCGCCAGCTGTTCAAGGGGCACTCGCACGCCGTGGTGACAGCACGCGGTGCCTCCGCGGCCGTGTGGCGACACGACGACCACTACTACATGTTCGATCCTCACGGCTGCGATGAGAACGGTAACCTTACTGTCATAGAACTTTTTTACCACTTCCATTTGAGACTTATAAATGTTGGCGCCTTTTACATTACTTTTTAAACCATTGGAATGATGTAAGTTCATTCGAAAGTATATTTTTATCGTGGTAAAAAATTTTGCACTAGGGAGATACACGTTTCTGGTTTTCTTTGGAAATTTTTCGGTTAATTAAATTACTTATTTAACAAAACAGAAATTAGCCCGGTCTATATGAATGAAAGCAAACAGTTTTGACAAGCATTACTAAGCAATAATTAGAAAGTAAATTACTAAATATATACTAATAATGAATAACTACACTGCAGCAGGCTCTTTCCTGCCCTGTATATTACCTCTATTAAGCTGAAGAAAAAGTTCAGGCAATAAATACTGCGTTGTATTCTTTTGTCTTTGATTTTTTTTTCGGGGAACACTTATTACACTTACCTTAATTGACTCCAATTGATGGGAAAATATAAGGTAACAGATTATATTAAACCGCTGCGTCACGGAAATTGCATTGCAATGGTTACCATAAATAGAAATTTAAAATAAATTTCTCTTCTGTACTTTGTGAATTATTACCCAGGGTATCCATCGGACGAGTTGCGATCGACTGCATGCCTGGTCAGAGTGAAGGGTGGTCCAGCCGCCCTGGCTGACGTGGTTCTGGGCAACCTGCCTCCCGGCTCCGACGACAGCTTCAACATATCGCCGGTTTCCATCACCGCCACAAAGCTCAACGCAGATCTTGGCGCTCCTGAAACCAAACTTGAAGTTAGTGCTTGTGATTTTATGGACTACTTCTGCACGATAAATATACATATGATATGATATCCCCCGTTAGATAGACCATATTTGGTAAAGACGTTTATGTATTCCTAGAACAGTGGTCACAAAATTGATCCCTGTGGTATGCCACATGTGATTTTTGTGGCTTACTGACGTTTTTGTTAATTATAATCTGTCAAATAAGATTGAAACATTTTGTAACCTATGTCATAAGTACCCAAATCATTTAGTTTTCGTAATAATGAAGCATGTGTCTTATCAATTTTAGTTTTAATTTAAGGGAAGATCAATAGTATTTGTTAAAGGATTAGATTGTGGTTGGGGACCATATTGACAATTTGTCATTCAACCGTGTGTGTGTGTGTACAACCCTTTCAAATATTTTAGATATTACTACAGATATATAGTAGAGACATCGGACAATAGTTGCTGGAATCAGTTCTGAAACCGGCTTTGTAGACTGTTAGACAAATTACATATATAACGCCATCCCTCAAGCTAAGATGAAAATAAAAACAAATAGTGTTGTGTTGTAAATGGTATTTATTTTTATATATTATTTCTCTTCTATAAACCTCTATTGGGTGGTCCAATTATTTTAATCGACTGCTGTACAGAATCTAAAGATCCTTAACTAAAAAATTTTATAATTAAACAGAGCAAAGCTTTCGAGTGGATTTCGAAAGGCACAGCTGCTATCATGATGGGACCACGAGGAGAGAACAGCGCAATCGGCAAGGCTGCTGAATTGGCAGGCGTAGGGGTGAGTACATATTTTGCTGACTGCTATTAATCCGACACCATAACTTAACATCATGCTAGACTCTAAAACCAGTTCTGCCGCCAAAAAGTAGTGCATTTACTGTTGTAGTCCGGATTGAAAGGTATAGAGATAGCCAGTATAACTATGGGCTGCATCTCATTACATAAATGACAATGTAATGTATGTAAATATAAATATACTTATAAAGAATAATGATATTCATAATGTAAATATTAAGAAGAGACAAGCTTGTAAATGTAGTCTTCAATAGGTTAATAAGAATTATTAAACCAGAACTTTATAAAATGGATTATTATATCATAAAGGAATACTTGGGCGATAATAACTCCTGGGAATGAGTGAATCGATCCCAAGCTGTTTCTAAAAATTTAATTGTAATCTTGTACTATTAAAGGACAGGAATTACGTCATTAGGAGATTTAAAAAGGCTGCAGTAGTCACTTACCTTCATTTAGACTGTTGGCTGGTTTTCACCCAATCCAATAAACAAAATCATTAATGATTTTTAACATTTCTTTATTGAACTAGTCGTCGTTCCCAACTTATGCCAACCAGCCCTTAACCACGCTTGTCGGTGTGTGGTAACCATTCGTAAACCTCATACCCGATAGTTATCGATTAAATAAGCTAGTAGTAGTACTACTGAGATCCACCCTTCAAGCTTATTTATTGTAGCAAATTGAGTAATTGCAGACTGATGTGGGGTTAAAGGGATCATAATTGTGACAATTTGGTGTATGTCTATTTGTATGTATCAATATCCCTCCCTCACGTTTCACTATAACCTCACATATTTCTAAGGATAGAATAACGATCGTGCGCCTATCGCCGTCTTAATGTTCAGGCCAACGTCACAAGCCATACATAAGTTTTGAAATCTCATTGGTACGAGCCTTACTCGTAGGGGATTGATCTCCGGTCTGATTTGAATACACTCGAATATCGTTTCTATAAAATAATTAATAATATGTTTAGGAGGACGACAAAGCTGGTCGCACAATAGCTTTACCAGCAGCCGCAGCTTTTACTGCAGCCACGGCATCGGTCCCACCGCCACATATGCATCAAGATCACATGTACAATTTCCTGGGTATGTTGTTAGTGTAAATATTAATTAAAAAAAATATTTAAAACCTTTTTCTTACCATATTGCTGCAACATAACCTCATCAACACCTCATTAGATATGCACTAAGTTACTTCAGTTGGTAAATGTTTATTTATAACTATTTTACATTTTATTTTTACTGGAAAATTTCCCAAATATACTTCAGTTGGACTGTGAGAAAATCTTTATTTTAATATTTAAAAATCTTTAGTTGTACTTTTTATTTAGTTCATATTATATAGATCAATTAAAAGTTTATAAAAATCTACAAAAATATAATATTAATAAAAAAATATTACTTTTGTTTTTGCATCCGAATCTTTGTCAAGACGACGATTTCCACAAATTAAACTTTTCAACTCGAACTTACCATATAGCTATTACATTTCAGTCCTAGAGGAAGGATACGTTAATCTTTCATAATCACTTTCTTACTTCTTACACAATGCTGAAACTTTATTATCTAATTCCAAACTCAATTTATTTATTTCCGATTTGGGAGATCTGAAAGCGGTAAAAATTTCAAATCCTTTTCTGTATGTACTTTTATTTCTGGACATTTACGTTTTGTTAGACGCCGGCGCCGATTACTATCTCAACCACGTGAAGAAGACTGGTCGCAAAGACGTGACACCAGACGATCTGACGGAGAAGTTCGAGATGGGAGCAAATACTTTTTCCATTGATCTAGAAGAACCAATAACACTGCCTTTACGTTTGCCTGACGAACCGCAAGGGGTAAGTTCTGAATAAAGTGATATGCTTATATAATGACCGCGTGGCTTAGTGAGTGCTGAGCCGTGGGTCCTGGGATCGAATCCTAGCCGAAGTACTAGAAGGACTAGAATCCTTTTTAACCATGGTATAGCCAAGCAACGGCTTTTGCTGCTGCTTGAATGGGCCGGCTCGACCGGTTTGGTACCACGGCCTCTCAGAATACCGGCGTGAAGTAGAGGTATCTTGTGCTTCTGCGTTTCGTTCGGTGAGTGAGGTAACTGGAGGCCCACTCCCCTTCCCACCCCCTCCTCATCCTCCCTCCCATCACCCACATACCCTTAAAGGCCGGCAACGCATCTGCAGCACCTCTGGTGTCGCAGATGTACGTGGGCGACGGTAATCACTTACCATCAGGTGAAGCGCTTGCTCGTTTGCCGCCTAAAAAAATATTCAATATTTGTGCAAAAATACAAATGCTTGGTTCTCGGGTTTGGTTGTGTTGTTAGTCTCATGTCTATGACACTGCATCTGACCCTTCCTTCGATCTTATTGAATATGGGAAGGTAAAGACGAAAAAGTGTCTCTGCTTTGCGCGTATATTTAAGGCACTATATTATATCTTGCATAGTTGACTATTGAATCTAAATAGGCCAGGCCATCGTCATCATTTCTCTTTTCCTGTTTTTTCTTTAGGGATTCAAGGAGTCTAATAAGTTTAATGTACGAGGTGTATTACTGCGATCACCAATCTATCATTCAACGATTATAGCAAATTCAAAAAACAAAAAAAACAAGTATTGGAGAGGCCAGGCCCCTTAAAGGTCCAGTGGCGAACTATTAAGATGCAAATGGAGAAGAAACACACCACTTTTGGACACAGGCCTCTCCCGATGGGACGATGTGCCGTAATCGTCAGCAAGCAGTCGCTTTGCACCTTAGATGCAGTTATCGACTATTTTCGCATATCTTCGGCTTCTCTGAAGCAATTTCAATAAATATGCACAGGAAAGTTTCATATAAATTCGCTAAAGATCTAACATATTCGGGGATACTGAGCGATATTTGGTAAAAGCTATCCATATATATAAAAAAAAATAACACACACATCTTTATTCATTGACGTATTATAGGAAGGTGGCGAAGAAGAGGCCGAGAATGATGAGACCGGAGAAGAGTTGGAAGAAGAGGAGACAAGAGAAAAACCAATGAAACGTTAGCTTTTCGTTTTCAAAAACTTATTTCACACTAGAATTGTGTCACTGTTATATTTAAAACAATCGCTCGTAATCGTATCAAATAATAATCGTGTATTATTTGATACGATATAAAGTGATATAACGTTTAGCTTGAAATATAATTTTTTAAATATGTAGCCGTTCCCAGTATTGGGCAATATATTATCACTACGTTTGAACATAATTTTAGAAATAATGGGTATATGTATAAAAAACATATTCAGATGACATGACAGTTTTTAGGGTGAACTTTAAGGTCGAATACTCTCAAGTTCAAATTAGTAGTTACTTGGAATTAAGACAGGTTGTAGACAAAAGACCGTTACCATCATTTATTATGCAAGCGATTATGTTTATCTATATATAAAACCAATGTCCTAGAAAAGTTTGTGTTACTACAAATCTTAAAATGGAAAAAATTTGCAAACTGTTGCAACACTTCACAGAAATAAAGGATGCGCTGTTCAAGATGTGGGACGATCCATCGAAGCCCAATCACGTTTGCCTGCTGGTTGGCGATTACCACCAGATGGGGGTGTGGTTGTCTCCAGGCGGTAAAGTGGTGGCCTTCGATCCTGCGCCAACCGTAATGAAGGGATTACTCACTGCGCAGAGAATCAAGAAAGGTAAAATTGCTTAGTTTTTTTTTTTTTAAACATTTCCTTCCGCTGTAGGAATTTATCCTGTGTCGCGGAGGCAGTTTACATACATGAATTGCACATGGACAAACACCCGGACCGGGAACTATTATTTGTAGTCCATACAAATACTAGTCCCGTGCGGGAATCGAACCCGCGACCCACAGCGCCGCAGCTAAGCGCTTAGCCACTACGCCACCGAGCCGTCAAGTTTTGAATCTATTTACTCGATATCTTTGGTAATTGTGGATATTTAGAATTATTGTGGTAGTTTTATTTTTTCCATCACCTTTGTACGGTTTCGTCTTTATAATGAAATCCCTATAACAGACAGATAACTCTGTTGTCTGTCGGCCTGTCTGTCATGAACCCCTTTTACGCAGGAAACGTATATTTCATAAATTCAAACTTTCTTACCATTAATGATCATCTTAAGTTTAGCTTAATATTTATACAAGTGCGGTCACTATGTAGATTTACTTGCAAGTCCTCACTTTGCGTATGCGAGATCCACTCACTCTCGACGGTTTTTTTTTATTCTTAAGAGGAAGTAGTGATTAGGAAAGACTGTGCCAGGTCTATTGTATTCGTCCTAAAATAAGATTTCTGATTCGAAATATTAAAACTAAGTGAAATTTGTCAAGGCGTCCCATACACCTTCAATATTATTGTGCAATAATGGTGTTGCAAAGTGATAATAATATTGTGGAAAGATGAAGGAATATTTATCTATAATATGCCAGACTTAGTAATCAAGATTAAGAAGCAGCAGCGTTTACGATGCGAGACAGATATCTGCCAGATGGTACTGCGATTGTCAATTCCTCTGCCAAAGCGTGTTATTTATAAGAATTACTCCCTACAGAGAGGCCATCTCAAGTCCACTGACTAGTTACAGGGTGTTAAATAAGAAGAAAGAAGTTGTATCTTACGTCACAGTTGAATTTAAACTCCTAGAATAACGTTAGTAACTCTTTTTACTTAAATTTAATATAATCATCATTTCAACCAGGTCATTGTAAATTTTCGAATATTATACCTGATGTAAATATGTTGTATACTATTTAGGCGATGAGCTTCGTTTGGAACGATTGAAAGGCGAGATGAGTGGGGAAGGCGGCGAAGAAGTCGAAGAAGACGAGGAACTTGGTGGTGGTAAGATATTCTTATACTCGTATATTAACTTGAAAAACTATTTTCTATCTAGTCCTTAACTTTTTTTTATCCTTTGTTTATGACTTTTTTGTGCATAGCGCTACCAGTTTTGAATCGATAATATTTTTATCTTTCGCCCGTTGTAGTCCGTGGTTGAGCATAATATTAAATCCCACGTACCGGCACATCTCTCACCAACCTGCTAGCCCAGCGTGGTGAGTATGGGCAGGTTTATCATGTCATCTATGGCATGCCAATTTTTATTAACACCTTTGAAAGGCCTATGAGTGGCAGTGCCCTCAGATAGGCTGAATACTATTGTATTACTATCTTCTTCAGCCTATATAGATAGATATTATAGTTTGCATATTTACTTCATCAGGATTATGATTACAGAGGGCGAAGAGAAACCCGAGCCAGAACCAGATATAGTGCCACCGGAGTCTTCGCCTGCTTTGATGGTGTTCGCCAGCCCCGGAGAGTTTATCGATAAACTTAGTAAGTTTTGTGTATTTGTTGTGGTACTGTAGAACTGAAGAATTTGTTAATTCTTATATCTCTGAGTAAATCCAACTAACTTAAGATTCCTTTTTTAATGTTTAATCTGTAAAAGTGCCGTTAATTAAAATTCATTATTGCTAATAGAACTCATTTATTTAAACAATAACTTCTTTCAAGAAATTAATAATAATATTATTTGTCAAATCACGATCATACTTTGTTCTGGTCTGGCCGTTTAATTATTTTTAACATTAAATGAAAAGAAAATGGAACTCTTTTTGAGTACCATAAACCCATATTGACGCTATTCTGAATCATTTGTTGTGGCCATTTAAGTTTGCATTTCAAGTAGCTGTCTGAAAGGTTCTTGGTGTATAAAAAAACACAAAAGTTTAACATGGAACCGGTTTTTATGACGTTTTCACTGTTAAAATTTCCATTACTTTAAAACTGGTGACCCTCATGCAACAGAGTGAAAGCACTTAAGCCTGCCACATATATGAGTAGGCAGAGATTTGGTATTTCCATTTATCTCCATTTTTTTCTCTCCAGAAGATAGAACGTGTCGGAAGGCATGCCTCGTCGCCAGGGTTGGTCCCGGACATTGTCAAGGAATCTAGCCAAGGCCATAGTTGCCTCTTACGACATTCACGGAATGAAATTGGTTGCCAGATTGAAATAACCACACAATGAAATAACCGTTTTAACGCGGCCGGAAGTACGCTACGTACTATTGTTAAACTAAATTCATATGCGGCGAAAACAAAATGCTATTCTTTAACGTAATAAAAGGTGTTCGTGACTTTTTGTTATATAATTTTTGTTTTGATTACAGCCCTCCAAGGCGGATTGGACAGGAAACAGTGTATGGCTCCATACAAGCTGTATCCTGTGAAAATAATAAATGAGTTGACTTCGGTCCTTAAGGAGAAGAAGTCGCCATCTTCTAAAGCTGGCGGCGACGAGACTGGAGATGAGGAGGGTAAAAAAATGTCTATTTAAAGTATTTTATTTCAAGAAAATCATATTAAATTCATGTTAATTATTTGTACTTATGTGTCAGGTCAAATGTAATCAAATCAAAATGTTTTATTCTGAACCTTAGGTTAAAAAGTTATCCCAGTTACGTTAAATAGAAAGTCAGGCTGTGATCTGGTGTTTTAGTAAAATACGAAAAATGAGTAGAATATTCGTTTTAAAGATTAACCGTGTAATTCAATAGAATTACTCCCTGTCGATCTAGCCGAAGAAGATATTCTCATAGAGCCATTAGACGATGCGGCAATGGGAAATTACTTTACGCGTGTAGGGAGAGCGGTAGCGTCGCTGCGCGGACGTTTGGCCCAGAACGAGAACTGTTTTATAGACCAGCCCAATAGGGACAACCAGGTGCGTAAATGAACTGCCTTCTACATTTGTTCTTCTTTAACATCCTGTTAATACTTAAATTTAACAGAATCAACCGTTACATTGTTTCCTACAACCGCGTGCACTATTTGTTCCACACAATACACCAACACCACGTGCAGGAGATTGTACAGTGTAGCAAGCAAGTCTACGCGCAAACACTGAGCGATACTTATTCATACTATCCCATAATTACAAGATCATAGGAAGGGTCATCAGAGTGTCAGAGAAACGGGTCCAACACAACCAGACCCGTTAAACCCAATAGTTTTTACTCAAATATTGGCTTCAGCTAGTCCATGGCTCAGCACTTCACATTTTAGACTCTTAGATGCCACACCCGAGTGTCAGTCACCGGTCTGGATAATTAAACTCATAATTGAGATTATTTATTAATTTTAGCCTATTTATTTAATAAAACCACCATTTCGTAAGGTTTTATTAAGTGTTTTTTTTACCTTGTGCTCCTGTTGGTAAGTGGCTACTGAAGTCCATGGGCACCTGCAAAACACTTCAAAGAACGAAGATTACAAAAGCGTTGTCCCTCCTGCACTCAACACAACGGTGGTTGTGCACTGTTGTAGAAAAAGATACATTTTCGGTTGAACCGGTTTTGATAAACTTTGAAGTCTGGAAAACAACATACAACAACTACTTTTCCCCCGGGCGGAAACAATTTCATAATTTTTTTGCATAAAGTTTTGACCACAGTACACACCTATCCTGGGGTAGGATTTTTGATATAAAGCTAAGTAACGAGTAAAAAAATCTGTTTTTAAACTTGTTACTTCAGGACGCAGCGAACGCAGTAATGGGCATCGTTGTGGAGCACATAGAGCCGTACGTGCACTGGAAGCCGTCGCTGGTGGACGCCATCCTGAAGTACGGCGACCGGCTGTACACGACGTCGCTGTCGCGCGCCGCCGACCCGCCGCTGCTGCGCCCCCACGAGGTTCAGCCCGAGTTCCACGTCACCAACTTTAATGTAAGTGTTAACTTACTCCTATGGGACCTAACACTTCACGTGTCACAACAATAGTTACATTGTTGCAAGTCCTCATTAGTTAATAAAGTTATAGTTGTTACCTTATATCACATATACTGTTAAATTTCTATTATTTCTATATATTTCTGCTACAGTTAAATTAATCACCTCCATTATTACCCCATATACCCGCTGAGTAAGCTATGTTTTTTTTCAAAGCGAGGTTAAATGCATAACTATCATGGAAGGCAATGCCCGTTTATGTCGGAGTCTTATCTACTAAAACTCACGGCTAGTTTCGTCGGAAGAGATTCTAATAACAAGTTTAAGTTACGTAGGTTAATTAGACAGTGGCCCAGTATTCTGTCATACAAATCATTACATCGAGAAATTTACATATTACAAATTTTCCGTTAAATTAACAGGTAAGATTAGAGATGGATGAAGACGTAGTGAAGGGAGATATCAAAGCCGGCCAGACTGGAGGCGTGCTGAGTTTGAAAAAAGGTCTTGATAGATTCTTTGAGTCAGTAAGTAGACTTGGCTGCATGATTGCCGAACACTAATTCATATACAAATTAGTTTTAGCTTCTTCAGGCATTGCAGGTTTTTGTAAATTATTTACGGATTTTATTTTCGTAAACACATTACGTTTTTATTATTTATATTGCCGTTAAAGGCCATGATAACCGAGTTGTAATGGGTTCTGCCTTCGAATTAGGAAATCAGAGTTCGATCCTCTACGCTTGTCCCAATGAGTTTTTGGAAACTTATGTACGTTATCTATCATTGGCAAATACCAGTCATGTTGTTCCGAATAAGTTTTGGTAAAAAGTGAGTTAAACTGAGTAAAAAAAAGTTAGTTATATATATCTGACATATTAAAGTTTTATCCAGAACAAGTATGGCGTTGTGTGCGCGAAAGGCTACTGCGTGGGCGTGTGGAAGGCGGCAGACCACGCGTACTGCCTGTGGGAACCGCACGCCGTGGGACCCGCAGGGCGGACCTCCCCCGGGGGCGCGGCCGCCTTGGTGCTGTTCTCCACTGTCGACCAACTCGCCGACACTATCAAGAATAACGTGGAAACGCTCGCTAGACCAGGGATTAACAAGTTAGTATAAGTTAATTCCCGCTCGAGGGGCTATAAACGGACATTGGCTTTTTCGTAATTTTTTAAGAGATTTGCGAAGCCGGTAAGAGTCCGCTGTCCGCGTTTGAAGTTGCCGATGCGCCGACAAAGAAATTACGCGAGAGGACGCTCTTAGCGAGTCATTAAACTATGAATCATGATAAATAGGGCTTACGTTTTATTTGGATTGTTAGGTTATTTAAAATGTTTGAAAAAGGAATTTTATATTTCTTATGTAAAAAAATAATGTTGACTATTTTCAAATAATTATGGGCACTTGTACTTAGACATTTTTTACTTAATGTCAAAAAGATCTCATCCTACCTGTATAAGAAGAAATAGATCTTAAAATTTAAGTGTAAGTGGGAATAAAGCATATATTTCTCCAAATGCCAACCACATCTGGACGTGGCCGAATAATGGCGGAAAATTAATCCTAATCCCACAGACCAGTGATGAGGAGACAGCATTATCCAATGCAAGGATACCGGCACTATGCTTACCTACCAACTACATGCTCACCACTTGGTTAATAAGGGCAAAATTTCAATAAATCTTTAATGCTGGCGTTTACCGTAGCTTTATTGGAGATACCTATGACCAACAGAGGCTTAATAGGCTGATGAAGAAGATAAAAATATATAAAAACAGTAATAACAGGTTAAGGAAGATTTATTTTATTTAAACAATTTAAAAACGTATCAGGTACTCCATAGCATCTGTGAAAGTGTTCTGGGAGTTTTCCAAGACGACAGGAGCGGTGAGCCCCCAGGGCGCTGTGCCCGACGAGGGGTACGAGTGGAAAGTACTGACGGCGTATGTAGAGACCGCCCGCGGCAGGACTATATTGAGAGGCACGAGACCGCCGGATTTAGTAAAGTAAGTTTCTCAAATATATTATATAATTTTTTTTTTTTTAATTTATTCTTATTTTCGAAGAGTTCAATACTAATTATAGACCTCTCCTAAGTTTTGTTCTTGTATTTGAGTCACAGATGAACTAATGTGGACTGACTAATGGTAAGTAGCTACTACAATCCATGGTAACCTTCAAACCACTTCAACCGAACATGGACCTCTTAGGACATGGTAGAAATTTAGTATAGTAGCAGCCTGTAAGTGCCTACTGCTGAGCAAAGGCCTCGTCCTCAAATATCTGTGAGGGTTTTTGGAGCCAGGAAGGGCCCATTAAGCGGCTCCAGTGAGAGTTGGTGGGCTTCACATATCCTCGAAATCATTTTTGGTATTTATCAAACATGCTGGTTTTATCACGATGTTTTCTTTCATCGTCGTGCACTGAATATTGTTATTAATAATTATATTGGTGCCGGCACATAATTATACTGATTTTTTAAATTCTTCAAACCAACACCAAAGAAATTGGTCTACTGCTGATTAGCGACAGAAAAAGGTAAGGGGTTCATTTCCAGAAAGTTCCTTAGGCAGAAAAGGAGTACCTACCACCTTGTAAACTACAATACTAGAGTTAACTGTTGCATGTATAACTTTTATTTAAAGATAACAAAGTTACCTATTGTTGTCCCCCAGTTGGGCCAAGAGCTCACAGTCCTCAAGAGGGTCTAAGCCAGGAAGAGTCCGCTACGCGTGAAATATTTTTTTTTTATTATTATGACTACATTATTACTCAGAGATTCCAGGTTTACCCATCATGTATAGCCTAACCACCGAGCTTGTAGATATTCGCTTAACTTAAATGTAATTTAAAGCAAGGGCTTAGCCCTAAGCTATACTATTGGTCTATTTACCTCAAATAGGGCGTATAGTGTAACAATAATATGCAACATAACGCAGATTTACCCGCGATGCGATACTACAATCGGCGTGCGGGGCCATTGCGGGAGCATGCATGTCACACATACGTCGCCCGCCGTTGTGGACGCGTCGCACTGTGGACGAGGTGATGGCGATCGGCAGCCAGCTGTTCTCCGCATCGCTCTCGTCATTGGGTTACGAGTTCCGTCCGGGAGAAGACGTGCTGCTGCCCCTGCAGGTGTCCGTCCAGAATTCCTTTTAAATCTTTATATCTGGTTGTTCCAATTATAAAAAAACTGAAACACGTTTACAGCACGGTAAACAAATGTTACGCTAGTTAGCTTTTGGAAGGAGTTTAGTATTGTATTTTGCGTGCTTGAGTTGAGTTCATTGAATAGAAATTTATATTCGGTGTGGGTAGATTTAGCTTATTGGAATGAGTCTTATATATCGTATGTCGAGATTATTGGATTGCGATTCTTCAAAAACTGCCTGAGATGAAAACACTGTTTCAAGGCATGTCATAATATTAGCTATGACATAGATTTTTTTTTGCAATTTACCGACTTTTATAAATTATGAAGAAGAGTCGTACATTTGCTCAGATTTTCTATTAAAACAAGTCTAAAAATAAATGTAGTCACTTAAATCGGTTGTAAACCTCTGATCCTGTGTGCCTTAGCTTATTGAATATGTCTTCCAATAAGAAATCGACCTTATTTAGAAAATATTTATATCTAGGTGATGTGTTTAATTATTTTATTTTTTTCTACCCTGTTCAGCTTATTGTAATATATGATTTGTCTTCACAGGTGTTAAAACGATTTGTGCTCGGCGTAAACTACGTTCGATATGACTTGCAATCTGTCTTCACGGGTAAACTTGAGCAGAAAGAACCCACGGAAATGACAGTTAGGTAGGTTTGTTAAGTAAATGTTCAAAAAAACGATTGTGAGTGTTATTTTTATATGTAGTGTGTAAAAGTAATAAGCCTCAATTATTAACCCCTTGTAGTTTTAATTATTTGAATAAATTGTAAAGTTTGAAATGATTACTTATTTATAAATTTATATTAGTTTCACAAAGTAAAAATAAGTTTAGACGAGTAGGACTCGTGATTGATTAACAAAGTCAAAATAAGTTTACACGCGTCAGACTCGTGATTAATGCATAAGAGGTTCAGTAAACCTTAAACTTTGCAGATGTGCACTAGAGCGTTTCTTCGAAAATCATACTCATGGAGTTCTATGGTCAATGCCGCATGCAGTGGCAGTGTGGCGCTATCCCGGTGCACCGCCATACTACATGATGGAGCCCCACGCTTGTGGCGCTACCGGGCTGAGGGTAGACGCTCAGGTGAGTCGACGGAAAATAACGAAGTAAAGGAAGGACTCTCGCTTTATCATCAGCCTGTACAAGTCCCCTGCCGACATAGACCTTTTCATGAATGCGCCAACAAAAAAGGATTTATGGTTTATCCCCACCATTGGTCTGTAGTGTGCAGTTTCGGCATTTCCGCAATCAATCGAAAGCCTCGTTCGTTAGCCATGGAATTTTATTCTATTTTTGCTGTAATACATCTCAGATCTTCTCAACTAATTCAATAAATAAAGTCTCTGTCTTCTTGCAGGATGACGGTGCAGCGTGTGCTTTGACTTTTACATCTCCGAAGTTAATGGCATTTGCGTAAGATACAAAGTAACTTTATATTTTAGCTCAATTTACAGCGGACTTACTAAACTGCAGTTGCGTGGATGTTAGCCACGTCAGGCTTGTTAGATCTTTTCTTTTAACAAATAACGATATAATTAACGCCTCACGGAGTAGACAGTAGTGGTAATACAATAAAACCTCTATTGTTTATTTATGAGCAATAACTAAAAAGTATTGTTACTTGTAGATATCTGCAGAACATTCCAGCGGTGGAGCGACCCAAGCACGATTTTCAACTGTACGCGATGTCAGTTACCGTACAACCGATCAAGAAACTGGGCGGTGTCGAGCCGCCGCTAGTGAGGGCGCCGCCCGGTATCAACCTAATTCCTGCTACTAGTAAGGTACCGTGCTTTCCATGCATATGACACTGACAAGACAGAACAGTAGCAACACTTTATAAATACTCACGCCTGTCACTCACAGGGATAGGCAGAGATTACGGATATATTCGCCTCACCGGCGGGTGGCTACAAGACTTGTCACCAGATTTGCAGGCACAGGTTGTCATGTGGTTTTTAAAGCGTTTATCTTAGTGGTTTCTTACTTCACCTACGGGTAAAGAGGATGTGGCAGATTCTTACACCGATTCTTACTATAATAATATCAAGTCACGTCACATCACACGTCATCCGGACATATTTAGCGGGACATTTTGCTCAAAACCAGGACTGGACATCGTATTAAATATCAATTTCATCGCATAAATCCAAACATGTCCCACTAAATTCTGGCATAGGGTTGCCACTGACAGCGCATCTAGTGAAATTAAATGTAATAATTTATCCTGCGAGATTAGAAATAAAAACTGACTGTTGGATTTTTTGGCAGCTGGGTGTTGATGGCAGCGTGCGGCGTGCATCGGAAAGTGATCGCAGACATCCACCCGGCAGCGCCACTTGCCTGGACGCGCAACGGGCTGCCGAAATAAGGGACCGAGAGGAGGGCAAGCTGAAAGGTAATGTTTTGAAGATGTTCAGAAAAAATAATTTCACACGCACGAAACGTTCGTGGTGTACGTAATGTACTAATTGGGAGTGTAGTGCAAGTGTGGGTGATTGTTGTGGCGAAGGCGCGCCGTGTGGAAGAAGTAAGTAGAGAACGCATTGAGGGAGAGTGGGTGCTGCTCTTCTCTTCGAACTACTTAATATATATAATTTTATTACTTTTAAGCGGAATAATGCGAAATTACTTTTTCTATCTTTAAAATAATGTATTTCCGCCAAGCATTGCCTGATTCTATTAATCTGAAGAGTAACGTCTAATAATTTTACTTTAAGCTAATCCCTTCATGTTTTCTGATTTCATTCTTTATATAGATACGTTCCACACATACTATATACGCTTATCCAAGCAGGCGCAGGAAAATTCAGGTAACAAATAGTTATTTTACATCAGCCTATTTAAGTCAACTGTTGAACACATAGTCTTATATTTCTTAGAAGGTTTGCACATACCACGCTGGGCAGCTGGGTTGCTGAGCGCAGTGCTGGTACTCTCGGACTAGTGATGCTGCTCCTCATCTATCATCCATTTAAAGTTGCCGAATGTAGATAATTTAGATGGATTTTCGTTCATCAGACGGGCATCAGGCCCTCGTTAGTCAGATTGCCACCTGCCGGTTGCACCACGTACCGGGCTGACATTTGGAGAAACAGATTTCATATTCCCCCTTACAGCACAACATAATACAATTTCTGTATATCCTCTCAGTTAGTCTACGTTTTTATTACTTTTCCTCTTCTTAAGGAGTAGTTAAAATAATCCTACAGAAACCTTACTTACTTAGGTGATTATTATGGTCGATGCTAACTGTTGATTTTTTTGATTGTTCAGGCCAACGTAACACAACCGGATGGCTGGTGCTGAACGACGGCACGCAGTTTCTGTCCGCTCAGCACTCTATGGCCTGTCGGAAGTTCTCCGCAGCCTCTAGAGGCAATCAGGTGCAAAGAAGCTACATATTAGTTAATAGTTGTACTATGACAGTAATGATCATTATTATCATTATGACTCCCTCTTTAGTATGCCTACCGCTTTATTAGCATATTCTGTCGAAACGGAAGATAAAAATTAAGTGAATGTTTTGCCCGAATAGTTGTGGACCGCAAGAGGTCTGACGTCGTTCGAGTGCTCGGTGGGTAAATAACGCATGAACCTGTATGCTGATGATGATGATGATTATGATGATTATGATGATGATTTCCATCTTGCAGATTTCGACCACGGCGCAGACTTCCGAATACTATCGGTAGTATTGTCAACTGGTGCAGGAGATATTATAGTGCCGTAATATAGTCTTTACTCTCTCTTAATACCTTTGTTGTAATCTTTATGCGACCGGAGGAAGGATCAGATGCAGACACGGGACGAACACGCACTCAGACCCGTAAACCAATAATTTGTGTTTTTGTACAAATATTGACTATGGCTGGGATTCGATTCCAATACCTATGGCTCAGCAGTCAGATACGCTAACCATTGAACCCTTTGTATTCATTAATAATAATTATTATTTATCAACTTTACAGGCTTTAGCGTGCTCAGTGATGGCGGTGGCGATGTCTCGCGTGGAGGACGTGTGCAGGTGGTGCACTTCCACACTGGATCAGATACTAGACAGCGGGGACCAACTCTACCAGGATAGCTACCTCCATTACCATCCCCAACGTAAAGTCCTCACCATTGAGCAGGTGGGTCTAACCATCTTTTTGTCCAAGTGCATCACATCATTTATCACATGCAGATGCCGCTTCATCGTTAAATGATATAGCTCTAACGACCGACGACGGAAAATTTATTTGTAATATATAAGGTACGGTAGCGGTGTAGGGATCTGCTTATCATGTGGTCCTGCGGGTGTCGTCAGAGGCGACCAAGGGAAGAGCCTCGAAAATAAAATAGCAATGGCTACTGACAGATTGCGGATTAACCACCTCGAGGAATACCAGACCAGAATTCGGCAACTCGATGATCACCCACGGGAAAGAGAAGGGCTGGTAGAGTGTTATGCCGACACCACACGGCAGTGGACGATTAAAGTAAGGTAAGATTAAAAGTCGAATCTAGAAGCGGTTATGGCGAGCAGCATTGATAGTACGGGGGTACTGATAATGCTCTCAACAGCTCTTTAGAGCTACGATAGCAGGGGACTCGAGGTTGATGCCCTATGTGAAGAGCTCCACCAATACCAATGAGTTTTTCGAAACCCATGTACGGTTTGTATCGTTGACTTGAATACTAAGACGGTGACAGGCTCATCACCAGATACTCTGCCCCAAACGAGCATTTAAGATAAGTGGGTTAATATAATTAATAATGAAGTTTTTATTTAATTCCGTACAAATCCTTACGTTTTATAAATAATAAGAATCTATAAAATAATTATTATTAGGTAGATAATATTACAAATTGTTGCATTGCATGCATAATAATATAATTATATAAAATTACTATATAAATTAGTTACTACTTAAATAGTTTGTTTGGACCCCCTTCGGGAAAAAGCCTCCTCCAAGAAGTTCCAATTTTCTCTGTCTGTGGCTAGCCATCCCCGATGAGCGAGTTTAATTGACTCAATTAAACGTCTAAACCTCTAACCACCCCAGTATCGGTTAAACGGCCGTGAGAGATTTTTTTTCATCTCTTGCCTAGCGCGGTGAGAGCAGAGGATCTGCCATAAAATTATAGATGCTGGGGTTTTCTTTTTGGCTCGTGATGATGATGATGGTGCATAATTCATCATTTCTTGATTGACACTAATAATTGGCTTACTTTTTTAATAAAATCTAAGGGATCTGTATTTAATTTATATAAATACGCAGATCCTCCGCAAGTTCTACACGCCCGGCAACTGCGTGTGCCGAGTCGTGGTGTACAAAGCTCGCCAGAAGGGAGTCGTGGATAGCGAGTTGGTGCAACAGGTAGCGTGTTTTGCTTTAAGTAATTAGTTATATATATCATTTATCGCTAATACTATAAATCCGACTAGTACACTATTATCTATAGTATATAATAAAAATATAGAATCAAATAGATAGTAATGGGGGTTGGGGCATCACATGTGGGTACCCACGTGGTGAGTAAGGGCAAACCTTCCATGCATAACAAACTTTTGTAGGGGGCTTTCTTGAAAAGTTTTATGTCCAGCTGTGAGCTTATATAGGCTATAGTAGTAGAAGAATACTAGCGAACCGGGTCGGCTTTGCACGGTCAGGTCTGTAATATACAAACTAAATGTGAATATATACAACAGCAGCCTATTTTAGTCCACTGCTTAACATGGGCCTCACCAAGGTGAAGCGAAAACCCGGCTTAAATTTCTTGGATAGTTTGCCGTATTTATACTGTATATACTCGTACATACTCACCACGCTGCGCAAGTGGGTGGATTGGTGAGTGCAGTGCCGGTACCATCGCACTAACGATGCCGCTCACCATCACTAGTCTTTGGGTTTCACAAGTTAGGATGGATATTCCGCCATTAGACATCGCCAGGGCCGCATTTGTTTTCTAGCAGGGTACTACGTGCAGGAGAGGTTGGCATTTGGAGAATGAGATACTATGTTCTTCCTTACCCCTTATAAAATTGTCTAAATCATGGTGAAAACCTCATTAGATGTTTAGAATTTGTAAAATAACATTGCTTAAATATGTACTAATATTATAAAGGAAAATTATGAATTTTGCTTTTGAATCAATTTCAAAAGTAGTTAAACCATTTATTTTCGACATTGAAATTACTAACGCGCCGGTATAACCTCGTTATAGTCTGTTACTACCCCTAAACGTTTTTCAGTTAACCGAGTTCTTCCGTGAAGAAAGATCCGGAGTCTTCGTCACTGGTAACGGTGACGTTGCAGTGGCGCTTTTCAGGACTGCTCGTGGTAAATACAAAATTTATTATCGCAAATATTCGAGTTCAGAAAAAAAAATCGCAATAGTTAACAATATAATAGATGTTAAAGACATATCTTTTACAATCCTTTCGTTGTTCAGGTTCAACAAAATATAGGTGCACGCGATATTTCGACTTTTTTTTACTAAATTTCAATCAGACCAATGAGATTTATCAATATTTTACTTTTTATATTGCCCTAAATCGCAATGTTTTGGCCGACTAGTCGGTCACACACTGACACTATTTATGCATGCAGTTGTCAAACTTACATGACTTGTCTCGTTTACTCGCGGTGCAAAATAACTACGTAAACCAGCCCGCCACATTAAGACAGGCTGGTCATGTAGGTTCTTTCAATTTACCGTGGGCGACCAAACCACGGTTACTAAACCACCCCGAACCAAAACCAAAACTATTTTAAGTAAGGATGAGAAACGAGAGTACGAGTTGTACGCTGAAAGTAAGCTGTGACACCAAATCTACATCAAGATTTTTAATTACACTTCACGCTTTACCACCGAGGACTAATATGAAGTGTCTGCCTGTTCTGTTTTCGTTACTCGATAAGAAATTAGATTCATTAGTTTTACCATATGAAAAGACATGATATTACTTTCTTTCTTTTGTTTTTTTTACCTTTACATTTTTAGGTTACTACATGTTCGACCCGGCCGACCGCGATCGCTACGGGCGCGCCGTGGCCCCGCCGTGCATAGGACACGCGAGGGCTTGCTTCTCACAGTATCCTAATGTAAGTCCAATCTCGCTTCCCCTTCATTATATCTTTTGAAAATAAATACCGTTTGACTTACTAACCCAACATCGGATGTCCCGCTGACCGAGTTCGATAACTTCCGAATACTATCAGTGGTTGTTCGTTGACGCCATTGCGCCGGTGATATTATAGTGCCGTAAGTGTACTAATAGTGGCACTTGCACATCTTTACCTTTCCTCATTCATTGTAACGATTACATCGGAACTTCTTTCGATCACCAAGTGAAGACTTATATGCGGTGTCAGATGCACGGGACGCAACTCCTCACAACCAGACCCGAAAACCGATAATTGGTGTATCGCACCAAGTGTGACTTCGGCTGGGATTTGAACCCGGGACTCGTGGTTCAGCAGTCGGGTACACTAACCACTAATACATGCGGTCGTTGTTTACATTTTACAAGTAACCTGAACAGTCGGGTGGAAGGAGTCCCGTGTGGCAATCATTACCCTAGGGTCCTCTAGTAAGTACTCTCATTGAAAGTGCCGAGGCCGGCGCACCCTAACACCGCTGCGCCCCCGTGTGCGACGCAGGTAAAGCCTTCTCTGGTAGCAGCGTAAGAACGTGTGATTCGGAAATGGTTGAAAAGTGTCATGACGGCAGACTGATGGCGGAATAACCTGAAAGTTTTCGAGATTGTTTCAGTTTTCGTGATGTTTATTGGTCCAGCAAGGCTCAGACCGTGTCGGGGACAGTCTAAGATGCGAGGCACTTGGTACTGCAATCGGCCTTAGTCGACTTTTATAACATCCATGGGAATAAAGTGGGAGGCCGATTTTCATTAGTCGGCCACCATCATCATCATCATCATCATCATTTCAGCCTATCACAAGTCCACTGCTGAACATATGACGCATCAATTATCAAATTAAAAGTTTAAATATTAATATGTTATAAAAATCGATATTAATTATCATTCGCTACTGATGTTATACGAATTTATGTTAAATCCGTAAGGTACAAACGCTGGCCGATAAGTTAGGAGCAAACATTCCGCCCGTTGTAAAGGACACGGTCGAAGATGAGGAACCTAGGGTGAGTATTCTACTGTTTTAACATTGTGTAGTGTTCCATTAGAATAATGAATTCCTAATTACAGCTCCCATAGCTCATAGACACAATTTTGTAAAGCTTTTGTATTTATTAAATCTATTTATCCTTGATTATAGTTAAGTTAGTTTTCATTTTATTATTGTTACTGATATTTCTTAAGCAATATAGTTAAAAATAACTTTCCCCATATTTATACGAATGTCCGTACATCACTCGACACACAGGCCCACTGAAAACCAGCGCTGTAGTCTCAACTGCAGCATTAAGCTGAGTGTGGTCTGTTTGCCCCATGCGCCACGCAACGCGTCTAGACGAGGCAAAGTTAAACATTGTTTGTGTAAATAACTGTTTGATTAAATGTGTTGCAATGTTTGTTTTGTTATCAAGTGGCGTATTTGTGCAATAAATGTTTCTTTCTTTCTTTCTTAATTACGTTAAGCTAAAGGCAATATGGTGAAGCAAGTTATAATTTTTTTTTTATTTATGTTAATTATCTACTTCGAAGGTAAGCTCTCCGACAAGTGCGTACGTGCACTACTTTCTACCCCAATCATCATTAAATTTCTATCACAATGAAAATATTACAGCACACGATGATTGAAATCAGATATTACTTATTGTGTATGTTACAGCCTGCACCGCGCAGTAGCTCCTGATCGGAAAACATGCCTTTGTATAGAATTTTGTCGATTATTTACAACTTTTTTTTTAATGGGTCTAAGAGAATAAGCAAGCGGCTCACTTGATGGTAAGTTATTACCAACATCTACGTATTTGCAACACCAGAAGAGCTGCAGGTGCGTTGTCGGACTTTGGATAAGATTTAAAACTTTAAACCAAGGATATTTGGGGACTGGAAATGAGAAGGGAGGTGAGTGACGTAACTTTCTCACTCACCATACGAAACCCAAGATGCTCTCTACTTCACGCCGATATTCTGCGAGGCTATGATACTACCCCGGTCGAGCTGGCCCATTTGAGCAGTAGCAAAAGCCACCACGTATAAATTCCCGATGACAATATGAAATTGATTTCAGACACAAAAGGTAGTGGCACAAGAGGAAGAAAAAGAGAAAGCGAACAAGGAAGAGGAGAAAGAGGTAAGGGCTATTTTTATTGTATTTACTGACAATCGAATATTTATATAATATTAGTCTCATTAGTTCAGTAAAGACCACCACACTGGTCAGACTTTCAGGTTATGTGTTTTCCTACTTTATCAAGCATTTGCTAACCAACGCCGAAATGTCAATTAATTGTTTTAATTGACCTGACTCTAGATTTGAACTTGCGTGCTTAGGAAAATGTTTTTGTTTTTTAACTATGGTTACGATGTTACCAGAATTTGGGTGTATGGTCATTCCCGCAAGAACTGTTGTTCACTAACTTTAAAAGAGAAACGAGCGACGGTCTGTCTATATGCTATAAAAAGTGCAGTTTTGCAACTGCTTAATAAACGACTGTGTTGTACATCGGTTCAGAACCAATAAATTTTATATTATTTGTTTTGAACCGATCTATTGTCATCAATCAGCAATGTTATGAAGTTACATGCATTTGCTATAAAATTTTCATAAGGCACCAATTGTGACTTGGTATCGATTGCGGTTGCTATTTTCGCTCAATGTTCACCAAATTACTATACAAAGAGAACATTTGTCTGCCTGTCGCCTTTTTGAAGTTAACTTTTAGTTGTTTTCAACTTTATTATTTTATTTTATAGCTGTGTAACCTCTCCGCTTTGATCTTTAATATATTTCTTTAGCGGCGGATTTTTGTAATAACACTTATCTTTTAATAAATCGGGCAATAAATTGGATTGGAAATCGGCTGTTACTTTAATGTTGCAGCTGCAGGCATTGATAGATAACGTAGTAATAATCGATAGGTGAATTAATTACATTGTCTCTAAGAAGTCCGGTAATGTTACAACGTCATTACCGGTCACAATAAAATAAACGTATGGCACAGGTTCACTTCAAGGAGCCAGCCTCGTTCGCCATCTACGGAATGGACGTGAGCAGCTTGCGAAGAATAAACCAGTACGAGAGATGAAAACCTTATACCACTGCTGTCGTCTTCGGCAGCCGTCTTCAATACGACGTTTACTGTTTTTCGCCGAAATCGTTACCGACTAATTGAAGCCATTAATTAATAATTTCCTTACCTTTTTTTAACTTTTGTTTCAATTAGTTGCTGGCCTAAGCCGTATGTTTTTTTCTTAACTTTTACTTAAAAGTTGTAGAATGAAATATTTACAAAAATTTAAAAAAATATTGTTGTAAAATTGTATCAGTTTTGTAAAACGTACGTAATGCCACAGTACGTAGGTCTTGGAAATTGGATGTTTTTGTAATAAAAACGCTTTAATGTAAAAAGATGAGTTTAATTTTTTCACTTTAAAATTTTACCTTTTGCTTATTAAGTTTACCACTCTTGGCTAAATCTAATTGAGTCGAATTAAGTAAAGATGATAATGAGTCCCAGACTTAGGAAGCAACTATGTGTGAACATAGTTGCTGTTGCCTCATACTACATAGAAGTAGGTTTTTAGGATCACTGTCGTGCACCGCGGCGATCCTTCCTATTTCATTAATTTAAGTATCGTTTAAAGTTTGGATTGTTATTTGGTAAAAGTCGCACATTTTATGCCAGAAAAAACTGATCTAGACGGTTGACAATTCATTGCCATTTTTACGGAATTTTTTTTTTAATCTCTCTGATACTTTAGAGAAGCAACTGAGCTGTTAAAGAAAGGAGCCTATTCGTTTCTTGGCGGTAACGCTCCTGCAACTCTTCCTCCTGATGTTGTGAATGTTCGAGGTCGTCGATGGCCACTTACCATCAGCTTAGTTAACCTCTCGTTTTTGTCACCTCTTCTATTTTCTAAGTTAGGTACATGCATTTCTTATTTCTTCTTATATATTCTTATGCGACTCGTACTATTGGACATAAATTGCATAATTCAAACCAAATCAAATCATTTATTTCGACAATATAAATGGAAATTTCATTGGACAAATGTCACTAAGCTGAATGTTTTTATGAATTATTAAAAAATAGATTGTGACATTGACTACGTTGCGCGACTTGTCCTTTCCCGTTTCACTATTAATTACAATTCATTTTATTTTATTAATCGCATTCTAAATTTTTTAGATAAATTTTTAGGACTTGGCCGTAGAACGTAGTTTATTTAAATATATTTGAATATTTTTTAACAAATTCTTTAAATGTCTTACTATGGTTATATGACTTTACGCAGTAAAGTTCATACAACCTTTGCCTACTTCTGTGACCTTCTGTTTTTTGTTTTGTCCTTCTGTTGCCCATTTAGAGCGCACCAAATTTAATAAATAAAAGCTGAAGGTAGCCCGAGTTAACTATGACATCTGCTGTAAAGCAATCGAAACGTTGGGAATATAAAAACAAATCAGAAGGCGATAAATGCGTAAATGGTAGATTCATTTCAAAAGTTAGTAGTTAAGTTAAACAACGAGAGGTGTGTGTTAATGTACACATGACAAAAATATATGAGCTCACCCTCTATACACTATTTAATGGTGTTATGACGGTATAAAATTAAAAAGAAGGCCCTGACCAATAGAATACTAATACTACGGCTTTATCTAATATTAAATCTTCACTCTTATTCTATTTTTTTAAAAATACATTTTTCAAATTACAAAATTTTCAAAATACAGGTTATCATCGAAGGAATGTAAATTGTAGAATCGTGAATCATTACTACCTCAAGGATTCCATTTACTTTATAACGAAGAGTATTTATAACGCGTCGAGTTCTTTAGTACACATATTGACATGGGATACATTTTATTACAATATTGGCTACAAGTTTTACGTAACAACCTACAACGCAAATGGATGACCCAGATAACCTGGATACACGAGACAAGCTGCACAATGAATGGCCTCAAGCTTGTAGGACTATTTAAAATATATTGTGTCTCATAGACTTATGACCGCCGCTTATAAAATAATAATGAAATACGTTAATAATACACAAAATACATAAATATCATAACAAAAATCGTATGAATGAATTAATGAATATTTTTATTTTGTCCTTTTTACAATTTGCCACGGTAATTCGTAGCATGTTTCATCTGACGGAGAAGAAACAGGCAAAAAGACATCCGCTGGTAAAATTAAATAATACAATAAAAAAAAAAGAACTAAAAAGGTAATGCAGAATTCGGAGACCCGATCTAACCAGCCCCCAAAAACAGTACTTGTTCAACTGACAGTACTGATTACAGTAAGGTCAAAAACTTTTTTTATTGAATAATTTTTAAATCACCATTGTTAACTCTTTCATATATTCTCAAAATAAAAATATATTTTTACACAAAATATAGCTGACTGACACGAGTTTAGGTATTATTATAAGCAGTTTTTCGTCGTTTTCATTTTCATCATTTTATACTTCGGAAATTATTATATTATTCGTATTTAAGGTTTTGCTTGAGTTTTATTATTAGTACACGAGATGTAAGAGTTCGTAAACATGAATCCTTATTCCCAAAGAATAGTGACAAGTATGATATTCAATTGAGAAATAGATATAAAGACACGCATTTATAATTAAATCCCCGAAAATATACCAGATCTTACAGAATTCAAATTAAAAATTACATTTAAAAGCGTTTGAACTCGTAAGCTTACTAAGGTAATTGTGCGTATTTGGCGTACATCTTTGATTTGACGGAGTGTCCTTAAAAATGCCTAAAAATATAATTACTGACACAGTGCAAAACAAAACCAGTGTACCTGTAGTAACATGAATGTATTAGCTGCACACACAGAAATCAAGCGTGTATGTCCCTTTCATTCATTTAAAAAAAAGGTATCAAAACATAACAGTTTAGGGAGTGGAGCGGACTTACTATATAGCTTCTAGTTAGTTTCAGTTGTTTGTAAATTTTAGTTTTGTTCCATAACATACGAATTTTATATTTTGACTTTAAATATTGACTCGTGTACTAATAATATAAAAATGGACGAAAACTATATTGGTTATTTCATAGAAGGTTTTCGACCACCTGGTCGAAAATTGCCTTTACCACGATTATGTAAGTTGCAGCTGATATGTAATTATATCTGAAAAATTATTATGTCCCATTTATGCATTTAAACGTTATTTGCATACTCACTTTAATTTACAATTTAAGTGTATAAAAAAGTACGGGCGTCGAAAATCAGTGGTAGAAAACGGAATTTGCAGTGGAAACTAGCTTATTTACGACCTTATTTTTTATTAAACAAAAACATTGAGCTCCCAACCATAAATTATACTCAAATTATAGGCTTTTATTTTGCTGTTCGGAGAAAGTATTACGAGAACAAGAAGCAAGTAAACAACCTAAAAAAAATACTGAACTGGAAAAGAAACATTTCAAAGAATTAAGAAACTGAAGAAGGAAAGGGTTGGAAAACTGCACCGAAGAGAGAAATGCACACAGGAAGCTAAGCTCTAGACATTGGACCTAACAAGGAGAATGTACCGTGGTTAAAATAAAGTACGATGAAAGCGATAATACACACTATCTTGAGTAACCTAAATTACGAAACCACTGAAAAGCTAATTCGTTAATATTGCTATGTTATATGCAGATAAATTATATAATGTATATAAAAACCTAATAAATACGCTCCCACATCACACACGCACACATACACAGATGGAACGCACCCAGGCACTAACGCGCGTGCGCCAACAAACTAACACTCATACACATACCACCTAGATGGTTGGCATTCCACCACAGTGCGTTTTAATCGAAGTTTTCTGCCACGCACTTCGACTTTGTGGAATCAGCTGTCGCCAGCAGTATTTCCGAACAGTTACGACTTAGGGACCTTCAAGAAAAGAGCTTATTCCTTCCTTAAAGGTCGGCAGTGCATCTGTAGCTCCTCTGGTGTTGTGGATGTTCGTGGGGGTCGGTGATCACTTACCATCAGATGAGCCGCACGCTCGTTTGCCCCCCTTCTTCTATAAAAAAAAAACACGAACCGAAATTTACCAGCGTATATTCCTTGTTGAGAAAATAATAAAATAAAGCCAAAAATATTCTGCGTGAATATACGTAAAGATGTCTTAAATATCAATGATATTATTTTACGGTGTCAAATGCGTAGGGGTGGCCTTTGATAGAAGAGCCGGTCCATAAAGTTCGAACTTTATTGATACATTAAGATGATACTGTGGCAGTGCAATTATTTAAACGTAGCATACAAATAACATGACTCAATATCTCAGAAATCGTTAGACACTAATATGTTATTGAAATATTTGATAACAAGCAATATCGATCTTATCGTCAGCTTGTCCAAACCTAGACCTCGACGGCTCGGTGGCGTAGTGGTTAAGCGTTTAGCTGCGGCGCTGCGGGTCGCGGGTTCGAGTCCCGCACGGGACTAGTATTTGTATGGACTACAAATAATAGTTCCCGGTCTGGGTGTTTGTTTATGTGTAATTCATGTATGTAAACTGCCTCCGCGACACAGGAGAAATTCCTACAGCGGAAGGTAACGTTTCTTTTAAAAAAAAAAAAAAAAGACAATTATCATCATTATTGTCACTGTTAATAGCCCACTGAACAAAGGCCTCTGCTAAAAGAGGAACTTACCCTTCCTATCCTTGTCAATTACAGTACCAGAAGCGTCGCACCATCTTTTTTAAGATGTCTCTCGATACTAAACTCACGTAAAGATAGAGGGTGAGACTTTTGCATACACCGCCACCACACAGAATCATATGTATTATTATTATATATATAAATACTATACATTAAATAATAGCATCTTCTTGGAAAGGCCAAAAAACATTTAATAAACAACTCAGAGAGTGTGAAGTAGAAGAAGAATGAGAAGCCAAAGATTTATGTACGTTTTGTATTCCACCACGGTGGAGCCCACCAGATGGTAAATTGCTACAGCAGTTCATGGACACGTGCAAAAAACTTCAATCGAATAAGGTTACAGATGCGTTGTCATCACTGATGACTAAGCCGGAATGCCACTCATTCTGTAATTATACTGGCTCCCTATACCATTCAAAATAAAAGGCTACAGTGGTTGCACTTCTGGTAGAGGTAGAAAAAGGTAAGAAGATACTTACCCAGACGGCATGCAGCCAGAATAGAAGACAAAAAAGGAGTAAGGAGTAAAGAGAGTTAAACTACCCAGTAAATTTCGATAATGGGGAATTAAATTTGGAGGAAACTGGAGTGCAATCGAGTTTTTACTTGTAATTACTTTTACGTCTTTTAATCAAATTTTCATATTATGAACGTTGGTTAACGACTTTATTAAATACCATTTAATTTACAATTTGAATTCTAATTTAGAAATAACAGATTAAAAGTTTTAATGAGATCAATCTGTTTATGTAAATATATGTAAAGCTGAGACAAATACTTGCATAACGATTTGTTTACGTTAAAATAATTTATATAATTAATTTACGGCGACAAAATTCCATAGTCTTCATAACATATTCGCTTGAAAGTTATTTTTCCCATGACCCCAGTTAAAGCTACGGGCGACGAATCAATAAGTTACGGCCAACTTCTTCTCAATAAGTTTTGCAGCAATAATTTAAAATCTCACTTTTAAATCTCACATCCTTCTCTAACCTACGATCGAAGATTATTATGCCTTGCTCTTTCTTGACGAGACTTTAACAGGATCGCGTGACGTCACTGTCCCCTTTAAATGAAATCAAAGACAAATCCTTGAACTGTCAAAGCCGCTTAGCGACTAACATTTCAGATGTGTACGAGTTGTCTCGCAAATTGGCGGTAAAAACGAGCCGAGCGGGGCTCTGTTGGTACATAATAATTAGAGAGAAATCTTCCACAAGAGTAAATCGGTCAGGCGCAATTGGTTTATTATGTTGTTTCAATAAGCTTTCTAAAAATAAATTTATATGAGTTATATCAGTATTCAATCATTAAAATAAAATAAAACCGTTTTAAAAATACTGCATTAAAAATTTGTTTACCTATTTTTAGTTTACAAACACGTTTTAATTGCAGTGTAGTTAAATGCCTCAGTTAATAATGTTAGCTTTAAAATGTAACTCAAAACTTGTATTTACATTTTAAGTAAATAGTCCATTTTTTATTTCATACATTTAAAATGATCTAAAGTATGCTTAAAATATCCTAAATATTATTCTAAATGTACTCTATTAAAATGAGCAAAATCTCTTCATGAATAAATCTGACAATCAAAGATTACAAGGATTTATTTGACGTAGTTGAAATGGACATTTCAAACACTTAATTATAGTAAATAAGGATTGCAAATAAAACCAATGTTCAACCATAAAACACGAGTTATTTACGGCGTTAACAAGTCATTATATTCTCTGTCTGGATTTAGGTTACGGCACATGCATTAAGTTTTCTTGATATATATTCTAGAACACTTTTATCCTAGATATATATTCCTATTGTGTTTAAACGAGTTTATGTTGAGTGGACGTAGATGTTATAATAATTTATAAGAGGCAAGGATCAGTAAATAACAGTGTAGATCTGAGCGTTTAGGCACATATAGCCCGGTCGAGCTAACTAGGCACCTGGGGCTGGTGACATCACATTCGTGCGTTAGTACAGTGTGCATGGCTTCGGGGGGAGAGGAGCGGGTACGCGGGAAGCGGGGCCGCATTCCAACGAGGTGCCAACTTAGTTCGACAATGCAGTACATTATGACTTTATGACCTTTCGGACTCAAAATTCGTGTAACGCACAAAGCTTTTCGGGTCTGCTTGTGTTGTGTTGCGTCCCGTGTGCTTGACACTGCACCTGATCCTTCCTCCAATTTTACCGCATTAACGCTTCCCGATTATAAAAAGGTAAACGAGTGTACCTCTGTGTTTAAGCGTAGACATGCGGCACTATAAATTACAGGCGGTAAATTCCGTTTCTGCCTAGGAGACAACTACATCAATATCGTATATCTTTTTTCTTATTCTTCTTCTTTATGTATTTATTTGTGGTAATTCAAATTATTTTCACGTAGATACACGAATTATTTCAAAATGAACGAAATCTCATGTCCTTCTTACTCGTAAGATTACAAGCAGGATCCGCCATTTTGATTCCCGAATTTTTAATTACGTAGTTTTTGCGCGTACTAGCTTCCCATTGGTTCGCTCGCTCCGGCTTCCGTCGGCCGACATGTTTGTTTTTGTGTTGACACACGCGCAACTTTCTACGAAACGAATTAAACTAAATAAATTTAATTTGAAATGTTTCAATTTTACCCACCACTCCAGTGGTTGGTAACTGATGTAAAATAATTATGAGATACTGATCTGCCGACATTTCATAATTAAATGTTCTCTTTTTTTTGGGCTATTTGATTCACTGATTCGCTTCCTACATTTCTTAACAGAGTTCGGTAAAATAAAATAAAACCGTTTTAAAAATACTGCATTAAAAATTTGTTTACCTATTTTTAGTTTACAAACACGTTTTAATTGCAGTGTAGTTAAATGCCTCAGTTAATAATGTTAGCTTTAAAATGTAACTCAAAACTTGTATTTACATTTTAAGTAAATAGTCCATTTTTTATTTCATACATTTAAAATGATCTAAAGTATGCTTAAAATATCCTAAATATTATTCTAAATGTACTCTATTAAAATGAGCAAAATCTCTTCATGAATAAATCTGACAATCAAAGATTACAAGGATTTATTTGACGTAGTTGAAATGGACATTTCAAACACTTAATTATAGTAAATAAGGATTGCAAATAAAACCAATGTTCAACCATAAAACACGAGTTATTTACGGCGTTAACAAGTCATTATATTCTCTGTCTGGATTTAGGTTACGGCACATGCATTAAGTTTTCTTGATATATATTCTAGAACACTTTTATCCTAGATATATATTCCTATTGTGTTTAAACGAGTTTATGTTGAGTGGACGTAGATGTTATAATAATTTATAAGAGGCAAGGATCAGTAAATACAGTGTAGATCTGAGCGTTTAGGCACATATAGCCCGGTCGAGCTAACTAGGCACCTGGGGCTGGTGACATCACATTCGTGCGTTAGTACAGTGTGCATGGCTTCGGGGGGAGAGGAGCGGGTACGCGGGAAGCGGGGCCGCATTCCAACGAGGTGCCAACTTAGTTCGACAATGCAGTATATTATGACTTTATGACCTTTCGGACTCAAAATTCGTGTAACGCACAAAGCTTTTCGGGTCTGCTTGTGTTGTGTTGCGTCCCGTGTGCTTGACACTGCACCTGATCCTTCCTCCAATTTTACCGCATTAACGCTTCCCGATTATAAAAAGGTAAATACGAGTGTACCTCTGTGTTTAAGCGTAGACATGCGGCACTATAAATTACAGGCGGTAAATTCCGTTTCTGCCTAGGAGACAACTACATCAATATCGTATATCTTTTTTCTTATTCTTCTTCTTTATGTATTTATTTGTGGTAATTCAAATTATTTTCACGTAGATACACGAATTATTTCAAAATGAACGAAATCTCATGTCCTTCTTACTCGTAAGATTACAAGCAGGATCCGCCATTTTGATTCCCGAATTTTTAATTACGTAGTTTTTGCGCGTACTAGCTTCCCATTGGTTCGCTCGCCCCGGCTTCCGTCGGCCGACATGTTTGTTTTTGTGTTGACACACGCGCAACTTTCTACGAAACGAATTAAACTAAATAAATTTAATTTGAAATGTTTCAATTTTACCCACCACTCCAGTGGTTGGTAACTGATGTAAAATAATTATGAGATACTGATCTGCCGACATTTCATAATTAAATGTTCTCTTTTTTTTTGGGCTATTTGATTCACTGATTCGCTTCCCTACATTTCTTAACAGAGTTCGGTAAAAACAAAAAGGTTTTCGAGTTCACCTTTCCTCCCGTGTTTGAATGACATGGTAAAGGGTAACCTCGTTTGTGTCTATGTCCTCAAAGTTCTGTACTAAATTTCAAACTGAATTTATTTCTCTAACATTAAATTTGTAGTGTATATTTTAATTATATGACATTGTTATCGTAACTTTATTTTCAAAGCAAAATATTTTCGGAAATTATTTCTTTGATAAGTGCTATCAAGAATATAGGAAACTGGCTGTAAGGGTGTAATATTAACTAAAGAATACAAAAATTTTCTTAAAATTTTGCCTTGCCTATACGCCCGATTAAGAAAAATATAATTATAATGTGCCGAACCTATATTGCACAGACAAGTGACGGGAAGAGTATCGGTACTGCGCTTATCAAACAAGGACTGGCGTGGCGAATACCTTCTTCTTTTTGTATATAATTATTTTGTATAGGCTTGTATCAAGCAGAGGACTCACTCAACAGGCTGATTAGGAAAACAAAATAACCAAACACAAGTAAAATGAAATTAAACTAAAAAGTAGCCTCGTGCAGTTGGCAAGCATGCATTGGCGCGCTGCCATCCCCTGTCTTATGTTTCCCTTTACAAGACAAAATAGATAGGAAAATCATTTCCGACGTCGCGTTCCTTCTTATTTTCATTATATACTAGCGCTGCCTTGGATCTTAAATTTAGTCTGATGGCAAACTGTAATCAGCTTAAAAATAAGACTTAGGATAGGTTTTCCATTTTCATTCTTTGCCTAACTTTATTTAAATCTCTTTAGTCCTTAGGGGTTATTGAACAACGAAGATTCAAACAGATAAACTTATACACATAATATTCGAAGAATTAAAACTTTAAATTAAATATTAAACGTACAATATTTAAAATTGGTAATACATTATCATATCGTACAATTATTATTTCGCAGAGCGTAGTACATTGTGCCATTGGCTTCATATATATTTAATATTGTTCGAGAAAAGAACTATATCTCTTATCCCCAGCAACGATAAATAAAGTAACGATATTGATTTTTTTAGCATCGTTTTAAAAAACGAATTTAATAAATTATTTAAAAAGTTCGTAGAATTTGGGTTCGTCGACATTCTTTTTTCTACCAGTAAAGTTACCCCCAAATTCAATTTGCAATAGAGTTACAGGCTAATTATTCTTTAGCTTTTGTAGATATAAGAAATTAGGAATATTAATAGAACCTTAAAGTCAAACTCTACATACGAAAAAGACCCACACCATATTGATGTTCAAACGGTGAATCTCACCACCATCCATCTCAGCTTGCTACCGTGGGAAATGAGATATGGGCTGGCTCGACGAAGTGGTACCACGACCTTGCAGATTGTGTTTCTGCGTTTCGTGAGTCTGCGAAATTAATAATAAAATGCTGAAAGTTGCCGAGTTAACTTTGACACCTTACCTTACCAAAATCAAATTAAAACGCGATAAAGTACGTAAAATTAGTTCAATTTCAATATCTACGCGCGCAATAATATTCGCGTAAATACCTGAAATAATTAACAAATATTACGTTCATTATTTTAGTGTAATTCATCAACTGCGATAATTAGGTAAGGCACCAGAGGGCATTGGTATCGCTAACACGCCGACTCCATTTCTTATAGGTAAACTTTTATTTCCACAGACACAATGGGTACAGGATTCTAAGCCTTACGTCATTTAGTCATGGAGATTAGTGATGTTATGATGTAATTTATATCGATAGTAGTTTTATTTTAGCAACCATGATAATCGTTTTTTTAGTTGCACCGTTTTATGCTTATTTATATCACGATATTGAGGCTTATTATTAAGCAACTATTATACATAATTAAGCTAGTCTAAAAGGCAACAATGCCTGCGTAAAATATAAAAATATCTTGGTAAATTATATGCAGGATTGTAACTTTAATAATGTATGGCAATGTAAGAGAATCTGCCTCCCCAGATCATTCCGAATATGACGTAAAAGGCTACTAAAGGAGATGCCAGAAATATCTCGTGGCCGCCCATCCGTGGCGGCATAATTGATTTTGCTTATTTCTTATGATATGTAATTTTAATTTACAATCTTCGGGTGTTAATTTTAGTTCAAGACCTTAGCTTTTCTGTCTCGTATGAAAATAATGTTAAAACAGGACAATATAATATATACCACTATTATCGTGGTTTATATATATATATATATATATATATAAATTATAATGGGTAGATAGTACCACTATAAATTACAATATTAACTAATATACTACTAGTTGTAGTTATTAGTAATGTAATATCATAACCTTTAAAAATCATAGTATTAGTAACATTAAAATAATAAAATGACAAAGGTGCACATCACTATCGTCATTTAATGTCCTCCATTTAATTTCCTTCACGCGGCGTGTGACGAACGAGCTTCGAGAAAATCGGAAACACGTCGTGGAGCAATGCCGTTTAATGAATATATTTGACTATAAACATTAATAGCTTATTTCAAACAGCTCGGTAATAAACTAATGCAGTTGTTGGATATCATGCTACGGTTCAGGTTTTATAGTTTATCGACTAAATGAAGCAAAAACCTTAACTACATTAAAAAACAGTAATTTATTATAAAGAATATGTTAGAATATGTCTATGTTAACTTACTTTATTTTATTCTGTGTTTTAATGTCACGAAGAGGTGTTTAGTCAACCAACATTCTTGTCATAATTTTAAGAACATTTAGCATTATGTATACGAGTATAATAAATAATAAGTACATAGCGATCACCAACCCGCTTGCACAGAGTTATGAGTTTTAGCTGGTGGTTTCTCGAAGAGACCTATTTTCAGCAGCGGATTTGAATGGGCTGATGAAGGTAAAGACATTTATTTAACAAAATATATATTCGTTTGCTGCGATGTCCGCGTACAAAATCGGATAAACCCATTCGATTACTGAAAAGTGTAAGCCAGGGGGATGTTATACCTCCGAAACTCTTCACCGCTGCATTTGACGATTATTATAGCTGCTGGAATGGAAAGGACACGGTACATCAACGTGAATACATCACACACCTTAGATTTGTAATTAAAATACTATGTTAAAAGTTGTCGACGAGTTCGTATACTTACTAGGTAAGTTCCACTTGAAAAAAAAAAGGAACAATCGATGAATTCAACTCGGCTAGACAGCGTTCGCGAAACTATGTCACATCATGTTAACAAGTATACAAGTCACAATCCTACTCCAAACGCAGTTGCTCAGTGAGCCATGAAAGGGCTATACTCTGTGTTTCCCGTTGTGATAGAATCTGCAATGATGACATCTGCAGCAAAACTAAAGTAACCGACATAGCGTTAGGATCAGTAAGCTGCGATGGACCGGCCAAATAGCTCGCAAAACCAACAACTGTTCCGGAAGAAAGAGTCTCGTGTGCCAAACTGGTACAGGCAAATGCAGTGCAGGACGACTCCCCATTTAAATTACGTACGTGCGTATTCTGTATGTGGTAGAGCCAAGTAGTAAGTTAAGCCCAGTACCGGTACACTCGCACTAGTGATGCTACTCCCCATTACTAGTATGTGAGATTTGGGTTCAGCGAAACCGAATGATTTTTTTTTTTCATTAGTCATTAGTCATATCACAGGGTCATCGTATAGTTTGATATATTATAAGTTAGTTCGACAATATTATAGTTGTCGTAAAACAATAAAAATCTTGCGGATATATAAGTCACAATTATATTTAATATTAAACCAAATGTCTCAGGTCATGGCTTCATCTGCACTCGTCACAGTTACGAAAGCGCGGCTCTCGTAGATTATAAAAAAATGCTCAAATGTAATGTGATTTTACAACGAATGTTTGTTCCTTCACGTATGTAGAATCGCGTGGACACAAACATTAACAGCAAGCACCCTGCACGCCTGCGGGCACAAATTACAAGAGACGCAGGAGGCGTACTTGTACATTTTTCTAGGTAATAGACTCCTTCTCTGCCGAGGAGTCGTCTGGGTATGTACCCACTTACGCCGCCAATCACTAGTGTAACCACTGTTGTGTTTTGGTTTTAGAGAGCTCAGGGTAGACAACGTGTTTGTAACCTTTTTTAAACTTTGTCATTAGTTACTTACCGTCGGGTTGACTGTACTGGTTTGTAGCAGTAGTAGTCTTACCAGTTAGTTTCACAAACCTACGATCTAGTGAGTTACGAAATACAATCACGCCCTCGTGACCGTACCAGGTGCGGTCGCAGAACGCGTCGTTTGTGTTTAGCCTAAATGAAGATCGAAGCGAATCTATGGGACGACACAGACGCATTACAATGGATGGACATACGCGTATGCCGCGGCAGTCTGAGAGAGTATAATCCAAGCTTTCTTTGAGACGCCGAAGCTACAATTCAAATCTGACAGAGCGAATCGGGTCGAGAGCGCGTCGGAGCGTATTTAATAAAGAACATTGATTTGTCAACACAATTATTAAAGTTTATATTCGCATGGAACATATACTGGCGCATTCGGTAGAATGTCATGAGCAATGTACTGTTTTGTTAGCGCTTGCTTAGTGAGGACTATGCTTAATAACGGACAAACGTATTTAGGGTGATAAAGAAGACTAGTATAGATTACTTGATAAATTAAGTTTCACCATGGTTAAGTCTATATAAGATTATAGCCTACTTATTAAAAATGTAATACAGATATACAAAAACAGAAAATCAACGATACATAAAAAAAAATCTTTGGTAACCATCTGACATTGATTTATGATAACATTATTTGATCTATGGACTCCTATTCGGCCGATTCCTTTCTACGTTTGCTTAAAAGGCATATCAACCTCCTGTTACGGGGCGGTTTACGTGAAATGTGACGGCGGCAATGACACAAAATCCATTGACATGTTGATCAATGGACTTACAAAAAAAGAAGTCTCAATGAATTGTGCTTTTGAAACTTTACAGGTACGACCATAAATATATTATATTATATTCGCACATTGCGAAGGCTCGGATTAAAAAAATTGTAAGTTTTATATTTTTATACAATAGATGTAATCGTGGCGTTTTCAAACGTGCTAGAGTCAAGCGGCGGCTTTACTGCTCGACCGGGTTGGTATCACGGCTTCGCAGAATACCGGCGTGAAGTAGAAGTATCTTATGCTTCTGCGTTTCGTTCGGTGAGTGGGGTATCCCGAGGCCCATTCCCTCTCTCCATCCCCTTCCTCCCTTCCGTCTCCCAAATTCCCTCGAAGGCCGACAACGCACCAGCAGCATCTTTGGTGTTGCAGATGTACGTGGGCGACTAAGGCGACAACTTCCGAATACTATACTACTACTACTACTACAGTAGTAGTAAGGTAAACCGCTAGAACGTTTGCCGCCTTTTCCATAAAAAAAAATTATCAAATGGGAAGGGCCAGCAAATGCTAGGGTTACACTAACGCGAGGGTACTTCCCCAGCCTAGTTGACAAAGTTTCCCCAGATTAAAGTCATAATGTCATCTTAATATTATCATCATATCTTTTATAGCACCATGTTAGCAGGACTATAGTACCACAAACCTTCCACCACAGACGCTGCTACCCGACATAGGTACAGATAAAACATTTTTTTATTGGATTGGGATGAATAACGAGCTTACAGTCCCCCTCTCTATCCCTTTCAAACCGGAACACAACAGTTGTTATACTGTTGTTTGGCGCCCGAAATTGGTATGAGGATGGTACGCACCCAAACGACTCCTAGGCAGAGAAGAACCTAGAACATAAGGCAAAGTCTGCTCATTGTAATACTTAATGTATGGCATTGACATTGTGTTGTCATAATAATATTATCACAATAATATTTTCTCTTTCTTTTATAGGAGTGAAGTTTAAATTATAATTTAAGTCTGGCATTTCATCGACTTTTACGACACCCACATTTTGGGTTTTAGTAAGGTTGTGAGTATTTTTTTTTAAAAGACCATCGTTTGAGAACATGATATTAGACGCGATAAGGTAATATAATGAGATATTAAAAATGAAAATTTGATATCCGTCAAATCCTAGCCTTGGTCTTGGCTTCATAATGCATCATGCCAGAAAATGAAGAGAATATGATAAACATCGATAAATCGATAGTCATTAAGCAGTAAGATGTAGCATAAAATGACCTCTGTCATTTGGTCATCAAGTGGTCGTGTAGTACAAGAATGTTAAACTCTCCAAAGCAAGTGGTTAAATCATTAAAACATTAATCATTTGTTGATCAATATTGAAGAATATCTTCATGTGCTGCTACAACATACTAGGGTTTAAACAATTGTTACAACAACATAATTTTAATATTATTTAAGGGAAACAATGATTCAGTTCGTCGGAGCGCTCTTCACTACCGTAAACCATAAACTACACAAAACAATGTTACTAAAACTTTGCTATTTCCTGTGAACACAATGTAAAAGGATTCCATTCCTTTAAAATATATTGGTAAGGTATGAAACACACTGTTAGATATTCCATACAATTTTATATAGGTAGATATATGCGGATTAAAAGCAACGAATTAAAATTGTAATTATAATCATAAATTGACAATTATTATTATTTCTGGTACTAGTTTCACGACACATTTTTTTTTAAATTAGTTACCGACCGGTTTTTCCTAACGGCATCTTAAGGGCATTCAATTATATAAAAATAAATGTGTTCTAAAAATAGTTCAAGAAACAATAATAATTGTCAATATGGTAAAGTTTCACCAAGTGACAACAATCTCGATATAAATCATACAATCGTAAATGTGACATAATGAATGTGTCGAGTGTATAGTTTGTGTTTACTGTTAATTTTATAATTATTACATGCCACTATGCAATAATTAGAAAATTAAGTTTGCTACTGCTCCGCAACAGGAAGCATTTTCAAAGACGGGGACTTGTTGTTTAGTCTACCTTAATGGTTATTAGGTCTGTATTATTGGGTATCGCCTCAACCTTTCATGAGAGCTTATTATTATATTTCTAATGTATTTATTTCTATTTTTAGTGCATAACATATGTAATTATCTACCAAACTATGTAACAGTTTGTCACGATTAGCTATTGTGGACTCTATACAATCGCAAAATAATTCATAAGAATGTAACATGTATAAACATGTTACTTATATTACTTATTCTGTAAACTTATCATAAGATAAATACAGTAACCAAAAGTAAAAAACTAAAGATAAAGTAAATAGTCAAGGGTGTAAGGGGAATATGGCAACCTTTTCTTCAAGATCAATCTCACGTACTAACGTAAATCCTGCTGACCATTGGATATAATGCGGACTCTGGCGGTGGACTGATGGCGTAAAACCCATCTATAGTATATTGAACCCACCCGAACCTAAATTCCAATAACTACTACATTTCTCGCCTCACATAAGATGGTGTCGTCCATATAGGTGTCATCTAGTAGTAATTAAGGCTGTTTACATTGTTTTTATGAGAATGGCGGCAAACGAGCATGCGGTTCACCTGATGGTAAGTGATTACCGGCGCCCACGTACACCTGCAGCACTTCTGGTGTTTGCGTTGCTGGCTTTCAGGGGTATATGGGAGATGGAAGAGAGGATGATATTTGCGATAAGATAAGATAGGAGAAACAGTGAACAATAGTTTAAACGTGTTAAAGTAATCTAGTCTGGTCTGGTTGTGTTGTATTGCGTCCGGTGTCTCTAACTGACCTCTGATCTAATCGCATAAGCAATACATCGAATACAGGAAAGTAATTACTGAATGATGAGTACATCTCTGTGTGTGACATATGCCGATAGTATTCAGAAGTTGTCGCCTTAGTCTCAAAGCTATCACCACTGCAGACAGATATTTAACTGAATCTGAAACGAGGACTCACGTCACAGACAACTAAACCACACGGTAGTTAAATTTTTTATAATGAAAAAAATAATTAACATGTTTTGATTAAATTACATCAAATGATTATTTTTATTCAAAACTCTTTAGAAGAAAAAACAAAATGAAATAAAAAATTCTTTCAGCATTTTATTATTTCGTGAAAAAATTATTCGATAGTGCGAGTATAGCTTTTATATTTTAGCTGCATTTATGGAAGAGGGTCTTCAAGTCACTTGTGACTAATACTGTGATTTATTGCATTGCTTATCGACCCGGATGCGGCAGCCTTTGGACAAAAACCTTTACTTATAATGTTTTTCACTTAAACATTTTTGACAATATCCACGATTTCTTAATACTCGGACACACACAGAACAATAGGACACTGGAAAAAAGTTTTAAACTTTTGTAGCACACTATTGTAGTTGTTATTTGCAACAGTAAGGTATGTTTGAAATGTATTGTGCATTCCTATAACTAAGAAGATAAATATTCTAAAACATTACGTTACAATTTGTGTGAGATTTCATAAACTTTAATGTATAATATTATAATGTATACATAGAGGTCCTCATTATCTTCGTTGGAGAAGAATTCTTCGTGTTCGAATGGCAACGAGGTACATGCAAACTTTATGTAGGATGGTGCCCCAAAAGATATGACGTTAACTGACAACTGTGCTTTACGGTAATCTTTGGGGGAGACGTATGTTCAGCTGTGGAGTTGTGACAGGCTATAATGAATAAAAGATAAATGTATAAAAACAAAGAGGTAATGGAACCGTCTTCTATTGGCCCCACTGCTAAGCAAGGGCTAATCAATATTTTCCTTTTCTGTTAAGCCCTTTGGCTAAATCACTCCTAAAATAGGAAACAATAACTTTTGTAGTGCAGGAACCGGGTTGCAGGTGTACAACGAAAATTGGTTCTTTCGCTCGGCTCTGGGCTCCCAAAGCTTAACTCCTAGGCTGAAATCCTCATAAAGAGTTTTTTGCAATATTGACCCAAAAATTGCTGGACCCTTTGGAAAAGCTCCACACTGGTTGAAAGATTATAATTCAAATAAAAAAAAGTGCGATTCTTTTGATACCGGAAAATACGGGAATCGAACAGAACGAGAGTTATACGTAAAAAGTAATGAAGTGATAGTACTGTGGATTTCACAATGAGAAAGGAAAAAAAAATTCGTCACATTTAATAAAGGAAAAATACTGGGATTGACCAGAAAGGGATCCTTACACCAGAGAATAACTCTTCCTCCTACAAAAAACAAACCGTGTCATTTTTTTAACATGTTTTTATTCATCCAAGACATGGTTACCAATAAGAAAAATCATGTCATGTATGTGAAAAATAACACGGTGTTATTTCATTTAGGCATAACTTCAGAATTGTTCTGAGATATTTTTGTGGGATAGCGTATAAAGCCTCAGGTGGGCTTCATTTTAACAGATTTTATGAAAACTTTGTCATTGTTTGTATTATTCCTATGGGTTATTTCTATTAATAATATATTTCCATACATACATCTTCCATGTCAAAATTAACCTTCGATATTTGAAGTAAATTATAAATTTTATAAGTGAAGCTGTAGTGATGATGATGAAAAAAAATATTTTCTAAGTTATCTAGATAAGTAGTTTAAAACTTTCTCAAGTGATGATTGTTCAGTGTTTCGGTGTAATGCCTTTTCATTTACTTTTGACAGGGGTCCATTTAAATCATATCCATTCTCCTTCTAATATAAAGTAAGGTACTTTATTATACAGAGCCATGGTAGCCTAGTGGTCAGGGCGTTCACTTTAAATTCATAGAACGAGTGATCAGGATTTCATCCCCGGTGCCAGCACCACTAAAAATGTAAATCGATTTTTTACCACGTGCTCGGCGGTGAAGGAAATCGTGAGAAAACCTGCATGTCTGAAAAATAATAAAAATATAATTTCTAGGTTATGTGAAGCCTGCCAACCCGCTCTGAAACAGCGTGGCGGAGCCTTCCCGGCTCCAAAACCCGTTCAGATATCTGAGAAGGAGGCCTTTGGCCAACTGTGGCTACATATTATAAATAATTTCTGGCTTAACTTTTATCGCATCTAAAGTTTAGAGTTTAGACCCGTGGTTTACACCTATTGAAGTACGAGTATGTCATTGTTTAGCGACGGGCCATACGTATGGCACGTGCTTGTTTTTTTTTTTAATTAATTTATGCTAGTAGTTTAGTAGTCATTTTATTTATTTCTTAAAAATAGAGCCAGAGTCATGTCCAACACTAAGACATATTATACGTAGGTTTAATTGCTCAAAGTTTTGTAAAAAAATATATAGGGTACATTAATTATTGACTTTCAATTAAACATAATTATGTTATGGTAGAGAGATGTAACTCGCGGAACAGTACGACTAATTGAAGCCGCTGGTTTGCTTTGTTTTTTAATTCATTTTTCAAAATGGCTGCCTCATTTGCGGCGTATTGTTGCGCGGGAACTTGGTCTTTACTCTTTGCTCTACTGACTCATGAACAAGGCGGCCATTTCCACAATTTCTTTACATGGAGATTTAACGAATATGAACGGAGGAAAACTTATTATATTTAATTAAATTAAAACATTACAGCAATATTGATTTGGGAAAGTTCCACCGTATTTCTCGGAATTTTTAATGATTCAAAACTACAGTGTGGCGCACATATTGAAAAACTAGAAATAAAGTATTGTAATTTTCGCAATTAGAAAGATAAATTTAGATTGGCTTAAAAGTACAAAGTCTTTTCTAAGGAAAAACATAAAATTTTACAATAAAATCTGTAAAAGTATAGTGCAACAATCAAATCTAAAATTTAAAAAACTTCTTAATGGGTAATAAACAATCTTGTGTTAAAAAAAGGTATACTCTAAAATTAGTTATGTTTTGCGAACTGGTGTAAATTTTAACGTACACTGGAGCTTTAAGCAAACATAAACTGGATAAAAAGTTTTGACTTTGACTTTAAGACGCTCGGTTGACTGCAAGTCTTATGTGAATGCATTTTATTCAGCAGTGCATTGATTGTCTTATCTACAGATTAATTCTGAAAATTTTAATCTAAAATATAGGCATTTGAGTATATAGTTAGGCATAGTAGGTGGTACAATGGACAATTTATACTTGCCGATTGTTGTCACTGGGTGAAACTTCGTCATATTGATAATTATTATTACTATGAAGTTGCCGGAAAGCGAAACCGGTCGGTTACTTATATAAACGAATTCAATGTGTTCTGATACTAATACAAGAGATAATAATAATTATCAACATAAAATAGAGTTTCTACTCATATACATGAGAATCATCACTTTAAGAAGGAATGGAGATCGCAAAACTTATAAGATATCAGACTTCATTTACACTACATCAATACTTTTTTTATTAAATTATGTCTAACAAAGAATTTCGACCGCCTTGCTCGTGTGATTGAAATACAATCACGCGTGTTTGCTTAGGACCGCGTCCCCTCATAATTATGATATTGTTACCCCACCAGTAGGCTGTCATGCGGGCGCGCATAGAATGCTTCCCACCTCCGCTCGTTTACCTCACTCGACTATATAAGTTTTTCAGTATAAAGACTACAATAATGTATATGTTAATGAAGCGCAATAATATTTAAAATTTCTAATGATATACATTCTTAGGATTCTTTATAAAATGACTTTCAGTTTGTGAATGAGGGGAGGGATAAATGGTCATCCAAGAGAAAGATAGTAATATAATAATAACAAGTGAAGCATGTTAAAATCAATACCAAGAATATAATTATTATACGCGGGAAAATGAAAAGACGCGGTAATTTTCCCAAAATGGCAGTTCGAAAAAACGTCTCTCCATATCGCTATAATATTGCGTTTAAAATGCATTTCAATAATTTTGTTTAAATTTATATCTTGTGACTACTAGCGAAGGGTTCAATTTCGTATATACCAATAAATTTGGCATCTACAAAATGTCACAGCGGCCCTCAATTAAAAAAATTAAAAACAAAAAGTGAAAATTAAAAGAAAGACGCAGACGAATGCACAAAATGCTTTTGAGTTGTATTAAGGCGTGTTTAACATGTGTCGCATTGCATGATTAAGCACACACACGTATATCTTAATGATAATTACATTTGTATTTGAGTGTGTGTTGATATAGATTAAAAGTAGTTATTGATTTAAAAGGTTTTTATGACTAATACACATTTAAATGCATTTAATGTAAATGTAAGAAGTAAGGAGAAGGGGAAGGTTGTTCGAGCTGGCAGATATAATAAATTTGAGCGAACTTGTATGATTGTCGCAATAAAAAAATCACACTACCATGTCAATGGTATCATAGAAGGAGACTAATATACTAGTAATAACATCTCCGGATCCGAAACAACCTACGGAGGACTGCTTAACTAAAATCAATTTTTAAAAGTATCACCTTAACAGTGGTCTTAAATTGGTCGTAGCTATATATACGATATGAGACTTTAGGAAACTGTGGTTACGAAGCTCTGCTGGGTACAATACAAGTATACCATAATTGCAGCTTCTTCTGATTCTGGGAATTTTTGTTTGTTAAATTTACTTAAAATCCATTGCATTGAAAAAAGAAAGTAAGAGAGCAAATACACAAAATAATATTCAGAGCTTATCAGAATTTTGACAAACAGATCTCATCACTAATTGGCCAAAACTGGAAATAAATATGCTGATTGTAACCAACCGGCGCTCATATTCCGCTGGGACCATTTTGTGATGTCATGAAATGGACCAACAACAGAAATTTAATCAAGCCCACAGAAGATATAATCTTCTTATAAATAAATCTATATAACTGAGCGAACGAGTTAGTGCAGAGAGCTAGCAACATATATACAACCTACAATCAATAACCATTAAAAGGCATAAAGAGCAATCTTCCTTAATTGTTATATAGCTGTCCTGTTTTTACTATTCAGCATCTAGAAACCTTCCTAACAATACAAGATCTTACTTAGATTTATTATAAAAGAACAGATATACCGAGTTTTAGTAGTTTGTCTAACTCTTTATCTGACACTGAGAACACATTTGGTAATTCAAAGTTTGGGAAAGGTGAAATCATCTGTGTGTATTGGTAAGACAACCTTACTGTATACCCTTCACGTGTGATAAATTCTGGTTTAATGTCTATACGTCATGATCCATTTAGACAGTTCGGTTATACTTTGAGTTTTTATTATGTTTCGGATAATCCATTCAAATTCAAATCCATTAATAGTATCTAGAAAGATATTAAAATTGACTAAAATATAATTACTAAAATTTAACCACTCCTACTTTTTATAGCTTACTCTTTGACCGCAACGGATATAGCCCGAGCGCCCGACTCCGCTTGCGTCTGAGCCTCGCCGACTGAATGTTCTGGTATGTGAGCTAATAATAATACGTATATGTACTCCACCGGCGGCTTTACTCACCAGGTTTGGCATTTTAATTGTTAGAGTAATGGCATAAAAATAATTGCCCTTTTTTTTTGGGGGGATATTTTGCAACTACATTTTGCAAACGCTTTAATAGCCTAGATGATAGTGATCCTGCTTTCGAAGCTGGGGACAGCGGGTTCGAATTTAATTTAGGATAAACATTTGTAGGATGAATATAAATTTTAAAGTCGGAGTCATTGATATTTATTTAATATACGATTATTTATACTAATGTTACGTGTCTTTGCTACTGACCTTTCCTCCGATCTTATTGCACAAGCTTTACATCGGATAAGGGAAGGTAAAGATGAGTGAGTGCCTCTGTATTTGCACATAGAATTGCGACGCTATAATATGTCTCGCGCAGTTGATATCTGCCGATTTTTTAAATTATCGCCATTGTCAAAATCCACCAGGAGGACGTTATAGTTATAATTATTACTAATAATAATATAGACGCGAAGCCAATATAATATTTAGTTATCTATAATAAGCATAATAATATTTGGTTATCCATAAGTGCACCCTTTTACATTTTCTCTGTTCAACCTAATAGAAGACTGGTAGAGAATACTTCTTGGCATTACATCCGCCTTTTTGCTCTTTTATGTGCAATTATAGTTTAAATAAATAGATACGTCTATCTGTCTGTTACACTTGCTCGGCTTAAACGCTGAACTGATTTTGGCGGAATTTGGAATGGAGATACATTTGGACCCTAAACCTCGTAACTTGTAATTGTCTGCAGTAAACATTTACCACCAGATCGACTGTTAGCAATTGCCACCCAAATAATAAAAAAACAAATTATTGAGCCTGATCACAGCCTACTACAGGATCTAAGTTCAAGGTGTCTGGAACGACTGCGATTATCGAATAAAGATAAGCAGTAAAGGTGATGTACCTTATAGTACATCTACTTTAAAAAAGCTTGCGGCCTCAAGGACTAGCTCCATCGAATTCATACCGGTCCCGGGATCGCCTACCCGCCTGCAAAGCCTAACTTAATATTGATTTTGTTCTCAGATCAATACTTAATGTACTCAAACGAACTACTACATAAGATAAAGGAAGTAGACATCCGTTTTAAGTAGTAAAACATGGTAGTGATTCTAAAATACTTAAAAAGCAACCTTTACTGCATTGTGCAAGTGCATCGTATGTTCATTACACCCGAGGTAGCGACCACTGCATCCTGTCGTAATATTATCATGTGTGAAAAACGAATACCTGAGGTCAGACTTATTTACACTTGTTATTTTGCTATTAGAATGCAATGTCTTTGCACACTATGCCACACCTAAATATATAGAGATCAGTACCGATTCACCCTGGCCCCGTACATGTATTTATTCTGATTTTTTTTGTTTTTATATCCTAACAAAAATTAAGCATTATAACACTGAATGAGTTTTTGTAATCGGTCTAATGGTTTTTTAAAAAAAGAACTCCATACTATACTTTATAATATTAATACTAATATGTACGTGATAGAGCCGTGATAGGTACTCACTTTAGTAGATAGGACGCTCGGTTATCCCATCAGAACACTAAAGTAGATATTTACGGCATAACGCTGTTACATTTCATGGTAAGTGTCGAGAACCATATACCGAATTAATATTAATAATAAAATATTTATTCACTACACAAGTTACAGAAAATACTACGATATAATAATGATAAGATGATTTAAAAGCCAAAAAATAAATATTTATCAGTGATTGAAAGGGTTGAGGTCTCTGTCCAAGCAAACTAGTCACAATTGTAGTCAAAATTAGTAGTCACCTTTATCTTGAATCGCGGATTGATGTCGTAGTCTATGTGCCGATAAAACCAATTACTGTTAGTGTTCTGGTCGATCCTTAATTTAATAAAAGAAATAAGTACTCACGCCTGTTATCCATACTACAAAAAATATTTATTTATGATTGTTCACACCTTGTACTTAAGGGTTATAATGGGCGGACTTAATGCGTCGTGGCATTCTCTACCAGTCAACCCTACGTGACAGAGACAAAATACGTTGTAGGTGCTTTCTAATGCAACAAAAGGAAAATTTACTATAATGATAAATATTGTAATAAAACATGATATTTCAGCGTAGTCAAACCCACTTTTCGTCTTTTTGGGGAGAAAAAACGTGAAAGGAGGGGGAGTAACTAACAAACCTTTGTTACACACTGCGTCGTTTACAGACTAAGGTTTGCCACGGCCCTATAGCAAGATCGGTGTGGAATCCTGATATTTAAGTGCCCCGGGTGGCTGATTTATACTTTCCCCGGTTGCACCATAAAGGACTACACACACGTCAAGTACCGTGTCAGGGTCGGGCTAAATTTGTATGAAGTTTCCCGGAAGTAAGGACATTGATGTGTGTAGACCTTTAGTGTGCGGTGCAATCGAAGATATATTTACGCCTTATATTAATTTGTTTCAAAACGGCATTACCAAACGATTCTTTACTCATATTCAACTATATTAGGATGTATTTATTCAATTCGAATTACCTACGCAAACGAGACCTCTTCAAATAGACAATGAATATTTGACGAGTTTTTTTTAATTATTAAGGAGAAGTGTTAGCATTTTTTCGTTGTCTATAAAGCTGATTTTAAAAGGTAACAAATGAGATTACGGTCGCTATAAAACAAAAAACGGACCACCCGAGATATGTGACAAGCGATACAGGTGATGCGCTTTTTTACTAAATTCTATACATTTTTAACGGTGTTTTGGAATTCAATGATCATGAATAAACATATATTACGAGTCGATCGCCATTACGAGTAATTGTAATTTTATTCTAATTATTATGGTCCTTGATTCCCGTGTGATGTTTTATTAAGCTACTTTTAGTTCTTTTTTTTGAAGAAGTTTTGTTATACAAGATTTGCTGTCTCTAATACTGAAGCAACTTTAGTTCCTTGCAACAATGTATGGTATCGAATTTAAATAAATTGCTAAGTATTAAAGATTTCTGTATAATTCTAAGATTTTGTACCAATTTTTCATATTGTTTGTATTGTGATATTTTCTTAACAACTTTGAATTTTAAATCACAGTATGTATTCTTACATACAAATGTGTATTTTTTCTTTAATGTAAGTAATTTACATTTAACTTCGTACATCATCCTGTACATAGGATAAGGGCATGTTTACACTGTGGCAGCGCGACGTGCGACATTCGTCGGCAAACAGTCAATGTACACGTCCACGAAATCACACGGCCTCTAATTTTTATTAAAAACAAAACATGGTTCAAAATTTATGCGGTCACTGCACTTAAATTATAACATGCTTAAGTCGCTTGCTCACTAACGAATTGCCTATTATATTTTTATGTATATGACATATATCTATCCGAGTACAGAATCAGAGTACGAAACCAATCCAACTTCAGAAAGGTGTAAGACAGAGTGATGTCATATCCCCGAAACTCTTCACCGCTGCATTGGAAGATGTTTTCAAGCAGCTGAACTGGAAAGGATACGGTATCAACATCAATGGGGAATAAATCACTCACCTTCGATTTGCCGACGACATAGTTCTTATGGCAGGATCGCTGGAGGAGCTTAGTACAATGCTCAATAATCTCAATAACATCTCCCAACAGGTTGGTCTTAAGGTGAACATGGACAAGACGAAGTTCATGTCAAACGTCCATGTCACACCAATACCGGTTGTTGTTGGGAACAATAGGCTCGAAGTTGTAGACGAGTACGTATACCTGGGACAAATTGTCCGATTAGGTAAGTCCAACTTCGACTCAGAGGTCAATCGACGAATCCAACTCGGCTGGGCTGCGTTCGGGAAACTACGTCATATCTTCTCGTCGAGTATACCGCAAAACCTCAAGAGCAAAGTATACAACCAGTGCGTGTTGGCAGTGATGACATACGGATCCGAGACTTGGTCCTTCACTGCAGGCCGTATGAGGAAGCTCAAAGCTGCTCAGCGCGCTATGGAAAGGGCTATGCTCGGTGTTTCTCTGCGTGATAGAGTCTGCAACGATGATATCCGAAGCAAAACTAAGGTAACCGACATAGCCGTAAAGATGAGCAAGCTGAAGTGGCAATGGGCTGGCCACATAGCTCGCAGAACTGACAACCGTTGGGGAAAAAAGGTTCTCGAGTGGCAGCCACGTACAGGGAAACTCAGTGTAGGACGACTCCCCACAAGATGGAGTGTTGCGGGAAGTCGATGGATGCAGGTGGCTCAGGACCGAGCTTCGTGGCAATCTTTGGGGGAGGCCTATGTTCAGCAGTGGACTTGTGATAGGCTGAAATGATGATGAATGATGATGACATATATATGATGTAATAATAATATAGCTTTGTGAATATGGGTTTATGAAATTATATTACAAATTTCTCAACTCAAAGAATAGGAATACATATAAAGCGGAATATATCATATTTCTCTCCAAATGTGAACCTCATCGGCACGTAGTGCTACGCGCCCCACCACATAAGTGATGGGGAGCAGCGTCACTAGTATGAAAGTACCAGCACTGCGCTCGCTACTCCGCTTGGACGACTTGGTGAGTGTGGGTAAATCTCCCTTGCAAGGCTTACTAGCTTTTGTTGGCTTTGTGATGGAAATGCTAAAGGAAAGCACTGTCATTTTCATACACACCACGCTAGATAGACGGGTTGGTGTACGAAGTGCCGGTACCTTCACACTAGAGACGTGCTGCCCCACAACATTAATTTGTAGAATTTAGCTTCAGTAGATTCGAATGAATCATTCGCCGTTAGTCAGTAGCCTCGTGCAGGTGAGATTGATAAAGAAAGAAATGATATTTGATGATTATTCAAATTATTTTATTTGAGCTGTCTGTTGTGACCATTACATATTATTTTGTGTATCTAAAAGATGTAAATCTTTTGTAGTTTACTTTTAGTAACTTAAACTAAACTAAACTAGTGCTAAAGATATTGAAAACTCCAAAATCAAACTTAATATCGTATCAGTGTAAGGTCCTAAAATTTCTATCAATAGAGAAAGTAATACTTTCTCTATTGATAGAGAAAAGTTGTAAAGTTCTGTGATGCACTGCGCATCGCTCTCACTCTCCGATCAATTATTCTCATGTGCCTGATCACAAAACCGGTGAAAAGACCACCTATCTCTGAGAGAGGTGAAAGTGACTTGCAGAAGCCTGTTTGGCTCTTTCACACTTCGTACCGAATTGAAATCCTTAACCCCGCCTACTCCTATGTAGAGTCAAAGGGCGTAAAAGATCTCATACAGGTGTATATTTGAAATATGATTGAACGAAAATTCGGTGGCAGTGTCATAGTCATTGACAACATTAGACAATTTTGATCTGGCACAGTTAAGATATTAATAAGTTATTTATTGCAAACTTAAGTGTTGAATTTATAACGTCCTTGACGCTAAAGGTTGGGTCGTGAGAATATGAAGTTCCCCAATCGGCACTAGAGCAGCGTGGTGAACCATTCCCAGCTTCTAAAACTCTCTAAAATATTGAGTTACCTTCGAAACGCAGAAGTACAAGATGCCTCTACTTCACGCCGGTATCCTGCGAGGCCGTGGTACCAACCATCTATTTGAGCAGCAGCAAAATCTGGCGCTTGGCTCTACCGGATAGGGATGAGGATTTTTTATTACTACTTTTCTGTATCACTATCTTGCGCAGGCCTCGAAATTCTTCTAGCAATTTCCCTTATTTAAATTTAGTGACACTGGCGCGAAACTTTGATAGACAGATTCTTATACGCTATCATATACAAGGCTACGTGTAAACTTATAAAACTCGAACCTACTCTTATTTCAATCTTTAGTAAAGTTTAACTTGACTAAATATTATTTTAGCTTCCTTTATGTAATATTATACCCCATATCCCTATTTTAATATTTCTTTGGTGTTTAAATATCATTATGAAATCTATTCAAAAGTAGATACATATTTTTCATTAGATAAAAAAAACTGTAGAGATTTTCTTGTCGATGCTGAAGCCGTAGAAATGCCTGTACCATATAAAAATAAAACTGTGGTCTAGATTTACACTACAAAACAACTATTTAACTGGTGGCAACAAACTGCATCGCTCGACGTTCACTAATCCATAAATATTTAAAAACATTAAAACATAACAATACACTAAATAGCTTTCGAAAATTGTTATCATGTTCATCTTTATCTATCCTCAATGTCTTAAAATATTTCGACATCGGAGCAAATCCGACAGGGGTGAGGCACCTTTTGCTCTCAAATTTCGAAATTTCAAGCAAACTACTTGATAACAATCGATTTGATTTTGTTAAAAGCTTACTTTGGATTTTGAAGGTTCTATCCTTTGTTTGTTACATACATTTTTAGAGCTCTGTCGCAGTAACTTTGGTAATTTCAAAATGATGTATTAATTTGCAAAAAATCCATGTCACTTTGATGGGGCAAATAGACACCTCTATTTAGCCAATCATTGTTTTAAACAAACAACGAACCGGATAACATTCATATATTGGCACAAATTTAAAACAAAATACATACAGTATCAAACAATTACATAGTTTGTCAGTAAACAGCCTAAACTTAAATAAATGATGGTTATGGTTAAATAGAGCACTTTAATTTTGAAGGCTACACGGTGTCGCCAGCGCATCGTTTCTAAGCTGGCACGTTGCACCACGCGCAAGTGAGGCTAGTTTGTATTTTACTTCATGTTCCATATGTACATTAGCGACTGTCAGCGGCTTCACCCACGTGATCACATATTCTATATGAATACCCAAATTAATTCTTATTGAGATAAAAAAAGTTAAATTCCACAGATAGCATATTCCATGACCAAAATTCGTTTATTCTCCTTAAAGCGTGATTGAACTGTTTGGCAATATGAGGTGAATTAAGACATAGGCTATAGCACTTCTCCTTCTCTGTGTAGGAGACCACACACGCCTACATATTTCTGCCCTTAATCAGCAGTGTAACAACTGTTGTATTCCGATTGGAAAGGTCTATACCTTTCAAATACCGTTCTCTATAGAACAAGTATAATTTCAGACATTCCATCTTGTGTGTGTCTCTTGGTGTCAACGCATCTGTAACTTTCTTCGATTGGGGCTCGTTTGAAACTCTAATCCAATAAAATATTCAAACAAATACCATCGATATTTGGGAAATTGCTTTTAAGTTAAATCCGTTCATACCTCCATACTTAATAAACAAATAATTTTACATTACTATAGATTTACAATATCCAGGTGTAATTAACTCCTATGAGATAATAATATCAAAAAAGGTCTTAAAAAGAAGTTTGTTCTTCTTTTTCTTTATCAGCTTGTATATGTCCACTGATTTAGAACTATGGAAGCGCCAACAATGTCCCATTTAATCTGTAACCAACATTTTGTAACATTATAAATATCCGTCACATTCAAATTCCAAAAGAATTACAACGCGCTCGGCTCTATTGTCAGTACTAATCCACAGATAATAGATTTTTTTTTGGTGTTAGAGTAAAAGGTGTCTTATAGAATTCGCGCTTTTTCATTTATCACCGTAACCTAATACCGTAGAGAATGCTTCTTCAATATTTTTTTTTGTGTAACGTAATTGAATTTTGCCGAAATATCGAAGCGTAAGATTTATGGTTTGTGATTGTGCACTGAACTTTCAACAATTGAAGTATGGCGTAGAATTTAGAGAATAAGAAAATTCACAATATAAAGTAAAAAGTTATGCTTGGCTCAGCTGGCTTAGTGTTTTTTTTTAAATAAATTTTTCAAGTTCTTTGTAATAAAGATACTCCTTGAATTAAAAAATACATAAGTTCTAGGTTTCAATTCTATTGATTAATGACAAATTTGTAATTAAACACTAAAAACAAGCATTGTCTTTATTATTTTAAAAGACGCGCAAGTGAATGCAAGCGCAAGACCAGCCTCTTTTTTGCAAATTATCCCTTTTTGCTCGTAATTGCACTAAATACATTTTAAACAAAAAACTGTGCTCATTGCAAAGTAAATTGGTTACGAATCATTAAAATAAAACCACTATTCAGCTGGACTTGAAGGTTCATTTCATTATTTTAATTACGACGAAATTATTGTAATTAATCGATTGGAAATATTTCCAATGTTAATTAGGAAAATTCCTTTATTGGGACTTATACAGACAGGGGTGATCTTAAGATCATTTAAGTTATGGATGTTATAGTTTTCATTTAATTTGCCAATTTTAATAGAAACTATTGTTTACGGATTTTATCGCGTTTAGTTTTTATGTTTACGTTTCCAGTGTTTTAAACACCTATGCACAAAAACTAAAATTAAACGCCAAAAAAGCCATAAATATTACTTTCATTTTAGATGTGTTCGCGTAAATACAAGAAATTATTAATTTACTTATATTACAATTTCTTATTATGTAGTAGAGCCATAGAGCAGCTGGAATTGGTCGACTCAACCGGGGAATGACCTCACTCACACAGAATATCAACGTAAAATGGCAGTTACAATGTGTTTCATATGGTGAGTAATTAAACCGGAAATCTTTTCATTAGTACTGAGGCATTATTTCTTAGTCTTTATCGAAACGCATCATGATTCTTAATTCAGGATAGATGAAAATGTCTATGGACCACAGTAACCTTTTACTCGTATACGAGTAACCATAGTTACTCTTATGCTTGGTTTGTTACCTTTTTTAAATCAAGAATATGATTTAAAAAAGTTAACAAACTTTAAATTTAAATGGCTTTCTCGCCAATGTGATTATGTTGTCCTCGTAAAAACATTCTACCAATAAGAGCTAAAATACTGTTACGTCGTCCAGTCTACAGTACTCTCACAAAAGTTTGCTCTGAGTGCTTGATTCCTAGTACATTCCAGCAGAATGTGATCCACATAGTCAACCGAATATTTCAACAATTATATCGGGTCTAATTGTATTGTGTTCGTGTGTATGCAATCTTCAACTTAATTCGATCTTGCCATGAAAGTGTTACGGAAAGATATAGCCGAGTAAGTACCTATTACTGCACTATAAAAAACATTATATCGAGTGCAGATGGATCGATGGTCTAACGATTATTGATTAAAACATCACACTCTGCCATGAGAAGATTATTACAACATAAATCTACCCAACAAATACTCGTAATGTAGTTTGGCGGCGATATAAGAATGTTATACGTTAATCTCATATGATCATTTATTTCCATCGCTTTGGTTTATAAAAGCCCTTATCCCTTCTAAATAAGACCGCGTATATCTCGTTATTACTAGTTTTATGGCGTTCGTAAATATTGTCAGAAGGTGTATTTTATTATGAGACACTCAATAAAAAGGATGAGCAATTATAATTGTAAAAAGTAGAATTGGCAAGACAGCTGTTCAATAGTGTTCGTGCGGTGTAATGGTTATTGGTATTTGTGAATATTTATTTCTACACCTTAATGTCCATTAAACAACACAAGTTTACCCATATTCGATAGACTAATAAATTTGAAATGAGGTCTCATAAGTGCCTACAATTATCTAAAATAATGAAATTTTTAAATATAAATCTGATAATTTTAACCTGCTCCCTAAGAAACCTAGTTCAAACGTGGTAGAGCCAAGCAGCGGCTTTTGCTACTGCTCGAATATGCCGGCTCGACCGGGTTGGTACCACGGCCTCGCAGAATACCGGCGTAGAGTAGAGGTATCTTATGATGCTTCTTCGTTTCGTTCGGTGAGTGAGGTATCCCGAGGCCCACTCCCTCTCCCCATCCCCTTCCTCCCTTCCATCTCCCAAATTCCTCTGAAGGCCGGCGACGCACCTGCAGCATTACTGGTGTTGCAGATGTACGTGGACGACGGTAATCTCTTACCATCAGGTCGCTTGCTTATTTGCCGTCTTTCCCATTAAAAAAAAATCTAAATTTCATTGCAATTTTAAATTGTTTATGTTATCAATAAGGAGATTTTCAGGGATTTTGATTAATATTATTTTAAACTTGATGCACCTATCACCCACCACATTTCTTCACGCCCTGGGTTGACTGTTAGAGAATGCCAAAAGGCATTAAGTCCGCCTTTTGTAATCCTTTTGGTGTAGACAATAAAGTATAAATAAATAAATATTATATGGAACATCTATTCACTAGATATAGATACCATACTCTTTCCTATTTCTGCCCCCGATCAGCCGTGCAATTACTTTGGATTCGGGTTTGTAAGCTAGGTACAGAGAACCTGTACTCGTATAATTACAAGCTATGAGGCACCTCAATTAGATCCTCCAGAAGTGCCAAGGTATCTGTAACCTCCTTCGATTGAAGTTGTTCTCATTCACTTACCATCAGGCTGTTAGCTCGTTTGTCACATCAGCCCTTTAAAAAAACCTTTGTTGCTTGTCTCTGACTCGCACTTGGCCGGACTTCACTGGACTTGAGTCTTATATTTTTAATCATTGTCGATTTTATTGATTTAATATACCACTATTTAAACTATATCAACATAAAGGTACACCACTAGTTTTTTTTTTGTTTGTGTATTGCAGTTTCCGTTGTAACGCTAACAGGCCAGGTTTATCGACTTGATAAAAGAAGCAGCAAGTCATTATAGCAACTTTCTGGTTGGTAATATTTAACACGTTTGAAAATTAAGAGTGAGGAATAAAATTTAATAAAAATCATCATTAGAAAATAAATTAAAGGGACCTTATCGTAGGTATGAAAAAATCTGCCATTTTATTTCATTCCGAGATTTTCGTTAACCCATCTTATTCTCCTAATCTACTTCCTAAGGGTAATACCAGTTAAATTTTACAGCTTCCGGCAGATGGCGAATTAACCATTTTGAATAATATGTCAGACTTTTCTTTATTTGTGGTGAAATACATAACACACCTGTCCGTGTGGGACCAAGGTTATGTCGGGCTTGCACAGTTTAAAACCCCACGGTGTTCCACCATCGCAAAAGCTTTTCCTTCTTAATATGGACCCACTAATTGGTAGCCTACTCTACGTGGGAACCATCTGGGTAGGTATCACCCACTTATCTAATTCTGGAACTAAGCAGCAGTGGATCCACTGCTGAATTCAGGTTTCAAAGGTATACTGAGCTAGTATAATTGCATGGTGTAAGGCACGGATGACCACGCATCTATAAGCTCGTTAAATTAAAATTGTTTGCAGGTGTACATGGGCTGCAATAGCCACTTACCTTAAAGTGGACTATAAGTTCTTTCGTAAACCCAACCTAATAAAAAAAATGTCATACTCCACGGCCTCCTCTTCACGTCGTGGAGAGCGGTGTAAAGCAACGACGGTAACTCTCCCCCTGTAGCTCACCAACTTCCATTGAAAATAGGCTTGCCAAGCCCATACGGACCTGACACTTTGGGCTGGCCCGCCCAGCAGCATGGCATGTCGATTGTAGGTTTTTTTTGGTTTACCATAGGTTACCAAGCCATGGCTAATGAGCTTCAGCGCGGGGAGAGAAGATATGTCAGTCCTAAATTATCTAGACTGATGATGGGCAGCAGCGTATAAGAAAAAGCTTTATGAAAGTATGTTAAATGTTCAAAAGTTCCGAATTGAAGATTGGATAAATAGAACTATTGTTGAAATGGATAGACGCCCGAGGGCACGTAGTGACTGTCTCAAAAAGTTTTTCATATATTATACGTGCTATTGTTCACCTGGACAGGTGGTTAGTAGGATGGCTTTAACAAAATAAAAATTCCGAGACGTATCAATCGGAGCTTGATTTTGTAAAGTTCGGTTCCTTAATTGCCTCTATTTTGGTGCGTTATCTTGTATTCTGTGATTTATTCTTTTATTTATTAGCTGTCAAAATAATTACACAAGATGATTTTATAGCACTTATCGTATGTATTAATTCAGTGTCTATCATCTAATAAGTTTTATGAGCCAAATAATAATAGACATTCGCATTACAACGAGAATGTAGTTTTTATCGTTGTAACGCGAATTGATTGTGAAATGATAAGAAATTAAAATAATGAGATTGCGATTCGATTTCGAACACAGCGACAACTTCTTATGAGATGATAATGATCAGATGATAATGAGACTGTCAACTGCGCAAGATATATAATAGTGCATCAAGTTTACGAGCATATACAAAGGCACTCATTCGTGCTCTCCTTCAACGGTAACTGTCCGAAGTAATAATGTTATTCAATAATGTAAAGGTGTTGGCAGAATCGGATGCAATGACAGAGATACTGAAATATACATAATGCATACAGAACCAGAGAAAAATTAGTATGTTGCCCAAGTGTTAGCTCCGTTCGAGTTCAGTCCCACGATCAGCAGTCAGGTGCCTTATCTGCCTTGCCTTAAATAATTTCACAAAAATTCCGTGTGACATCATTATCCTTCAAAACAATACCGTGTTATATTCTAACACGGTTTTGTTTATCGAAGATATGTTTACCATTAAACGAAATCATGTTTTGGATGTGATAAATAACACTGTGATTTTATCGAGAAACTTGACACGGAATGGATGTGAAATATGTTTATGGTATAGCGTATGAGGTCCCAGGTATGCTGATCATTATTGTTCATTGCCAAATGTGAATTATTATTATAATTGAACTAAATTTTCTTTACAATATTGGAACACAGATGTCGCTTTATTGACTAAAGCAGAATCAACTGTTTTATTGTCTTGTTCAATCTCCCGAATATTGGAAGGCAAAAGCATTTAGGCAATAAAGTTCAAGGCTTATGTGATATTACGAGCATTCGTTTTTCGGAGCCTTGTGTTTTAAGTTCGCACTCATATTTCCTTTTCTTTGTTGAGATTCGTCTTAGGTCTGGCCAATGAGTATGAGTAAATTAAAAGAATTTCAACAGACGATACGTCATTCCTCGGCAACTAGAGAATACAGAATATAAAAGATTTGTATTCATTCGAGCAGAACCGTAGCATGCACCCTTAAACCCTGAGTAACAATTGAATGCAAAGTTTGAACTTGCATTGTTTTTAATTTCACAAGTAAGTAAGCTTTTAGTCATAAATCTGTAGGAACATAAGTCTAATGTTACAAAGCGAAATAATGAAGGGTGAGTAAGATAAGATAGGTGTTAAAAAACTTATTGTAGTATGTTAAATCCTTTCGTTCATTCAATAAAATATTCCCACTTAAACTAATCGAGGTTATGATTTTGACAACACTTCAAATCAAGCCCGATATCTTATGGTTCTTTAGGCGAATATATAAAAAAAATATTCAATACCTTTTTATTTTGAATACCCGAGCGAAAATGTTTGATGTAACTTGAACCTTGAATGGTCCTGCTTTAAGTTTATTTGTAGAAATTGGACAATAATGTGAGCTTATTATAAAGAAGCAACCCTCTTTCGATTTACTAAAGCGCTCAAAATAACTGCATATAGCGTTTCCCAAACAGTTCTCAATTATTTGAACTTTACCTGAGCCAAGCGTCTAACTGCGGTGCTGCGGGTTGCAGGTTCGATTCTGGCAAGGAACAAGTATTTATATGGGCTACAGGGGCGTATTTTAAGATTTGGTGCTCCGTGCCTACAATAAAAGGAAAAAAATCTTTAGTAAATGAATTACATAAAAACTTTAATTAAATTTATAACATTATTATGACATTTATTAAATATTAACTTTTTTGTGCGATGAACAAATTGGTTAACAAATTCCGTCAATTACACTGTAATAATTAACGACTTTTGTTTAGTCGGATTCTACATAATCCAGTTCAAAATAGCTAAAGTATAACCAAACCACGAACTAAAACATCATACCACTGGCATATCACGTAGGTATATTAAGTATGACGAAACTGTTCAAACGTTCTATTCTTATCCCGTATAACACAGATTTCTTTATCTTTTGAGTATGGAAAACGGTCTGCACTGCAATTCGTCGCTGCAGTGCACTGGAACATATATACCTAACGCTATTTCTGTAAATGGAAATGCTTCTCTTAAATCAATTTGATTAATAAATATGTTAAGTTGCCTTAAACTAATTTTTTTTTTCACAAGACGTCAACAATTCTTTTAAAAGACACAAACAAACACATTATTTTATTGTTTCAAATGTCTAGATCATCCTCAATATCAATTGGGTATAATTTTTGGAATTCTGTGGCATCAAATCTCATTCCCGCTTGAGACATTGTAGTTCGTTACATTTTGCATAAAAATGTAAAATTGGCGCTTATTGTGCCTGCACCAATGCACGCCGAAGTGTTCGAGATATGTTAGTATCAAAATGACACGATTGCCGACGAAACGTTCCGAATAATCCCGAAGCGCGACGGATACGTTTTGATAACTTATGAACCAATACTGAATATGAATATGAATTAAAAACAATTTTTAGTTTGTATTACTAATTAGGTAGACTTTGTTGATTTCTTCAGGCAAGTGACGTCAAGAAAATTATGTTAAAATTATGAAAGGCGCCCAAAGCAGAACGCGAGGCCTTGGCGTAAATAAGCCACTGATGGACTACAATTAACTATTCCGGGTCAGACAGTTCTGACAGAGGAGAAATTTCTAAGGTAACGTAGATAATGTTTTTAAAAAGAACAATTTGTTTCGTTCGTTTTGTCTTAATCGTGATCATTGTAATAGTACAAATGTAGTTAGTTACAATAATGCTAATGCAATAATAATATTATGTGATGAAAGTAAAACTTAAAAGTAATGGATTGCAAGATTAAGTTTGAGAATCGATGTCCACATACATTCACCAATGCTTATTGTCAAAAAAGAAAGATTAAAAAACAGAATGTGTGTGACTGGCCTTAACTAACCGAATTCAAACTCTATTGTCAAACATCGAAAAAAAAGACATTCTTCATTTGAAAAGAGCTTCGTCACTCGTGACGCGGTCTCATAAAGGGTTAGACCCTAACCGTAGGTTTTATGCAGACTAAAACTAATAAATTTATCGAAATATGACCATAATTATCAAACTTTCTTATTTACTGCGAGATATCTTCTACTGGTAAATCAGAATTCCATGGTGAAGATATATTTCCCAAGAGAGATATTACATAAAATTGATGTTTCGCTGTATACATTTTGTTATTATCTGTTTTCGTTTATTTTATTCCAAATGTTATAATTTAAAAAAATGGGATTAAATGGGATATCATAATCTTTAGTTTAGCAGGATGAATATGTGATCAAAATTACGATAGGGCGGTTTATTGCTACGCCCCCTCTACACCCATATCAAATTTATCGAATTAACTTAATGTGGATGTCGATATGCCATTTCCGTTATTTTGTGTGCTACAAAAGACGGGGAAATTACATCAAGGATTGCCAATCGTCGTATTTTAAAGGATCTTCCTTTTTAAGAGCATCATTTAAGGATTACTATTGCTTGTACTCGATAAAACGTTGTTCAATTTAAAATATTTGACATTCGATCGAGTGAATCTCATTCACTACCGTGATATTTTGTTTGAAAATGTTACAAAAAATATGTGTGAATAAAAAATGTACATGTTAAGGAGATTCTTTAGCAATTTTATACGCCTTGTTATGGAAAATGTGTGTTTTTTTACAGTAAACGGAGGATTAGGATATGAAAAAAACTTCGGAACTCCGATTAAAGTTGGCCGTTTTTTCATTCGTTGAACGGTATGGTAACGACCCCATGCGGCCTCTTAGAATTATAATGTTAAAAGTAAGTCTAAGTAAGTGAAAGTGTTACGTATTATTGTAGTAATTTATATTCTAATAGTAACATAATAATATTATGTTGAAAGAATACACATATGTGAATCACACCTAGTGATTGGTCATTGACTACTCAGTGATTGCGTCAGAGTAAATGAATAAGAGTAAGTGAAGTGATGAATAATGATTATTAGTCCGACAAAATTGCGAATGCAGGGAAACTGGTTGCTAAATAACTAGACTAATGCTAAAGCATTAGACCGTTATGACTATGATGTGTGTCAAATGTTCTCACGGTAACAAATACCGTGCTGTGATAGCTCTAGAACCAAGGTTCCTGGGCGCTTGTTTAACTCCATAGTACGCAAGTGTCCTAGGATATATATATATATATATATATATAAGCACTCACGACGGTCAACCCAAGGAGTAGGATTAGTAGTAGTAGGATTTAGTAGTATAACCAGTGTCCGCAACCCACTTTATGCCTCGCCGGGAGATATGTCTTGTGGCGAGCCTCGACTCCGAATTTGCTTCCTGGTTATTCCGTGAGATTTTCAATATCTTTCTTTTAGAATCAAGAGGGTGGCTATTTCTTGCGCCACCACCAAATGCATAGAGATAAATATAGGGTATGGAATTTAAATAAAAATAATGCACGAATTCTAATATATACAACATTAGATGCAACAGATATAAGGCTAACAGGTATACTTGCGACTTCTTTTAAGTACTACGACACGGAGGAAACAGAAAAGGTCTCATGAATAGCGGACAGTTCGAACGAATTCCTTAATTTAATCCCGACTACGCACTTATAAACATATGCATGCATACCTTCGAGTAAAACTTTGGGGCAAATAGTAAAAGTACATTAATTCAATGCACCCGCTGTGTCTCAAGTCAGTTCAAGTGATTTCTGTTATTCCTATAACTCTAGCTAATTAATCAAAATAAATAATCGATGTTTGTGAACGGTTGAGTACGGCGAAAGGTGCGACTTGATACTTTACTATTGTTTCTATTTATTTGTATGCAATTGTATATAGACAAAGTAACTATACCTAAAGATACTGATAAAAATTTAATTTGTAGAGTTTGTTGGCTAGAAACCTTCTTTGATTTTCTTTTTCTTTTTTTTGATAGGTTTTCACCACTAGCTCACCTGATGTTAAGCGATTATGCGATCGAAAATGCAGCATATAGGGAACCTATTCACTCCGCTAAATTTGCCGTCCGCGTGGTGAAGGTCGAAGCGGAACCCTTAGTGCGGACAGGGGGGACGACAACCACCAATAGATGGCGCACTGCCGTACGTCTGGTAGACCGATGGTGGAATGGGGATGGGGAATTAAATGATGTAATGAGTGTTTGTTGGTTCGTTTTTTTCTTGGAAGGTTTTGCAATCACGTTGGGAGAGGAGATTCGTGAGCGGATATTCCCCCTTAATATAAAGGATGGGGTAGGTTAAAAAGGGGATGTCCTTTTCGCCTACCCTTATCCAAACGTATTAACCTGAATATATCCCATAACCATCGTACGTTTTAATTTGTTTTCTCCATAGACTTTTACATATAAGTAGGAAAGCAGCGCAAGGTTGTTGAGCGCAGTACCGGTACCTCGCAATAGTGATGCTACTCCCCATCAATGGTATGTGGGTTAACTTACTGGTAATTACTTACTAACTTCTTTAAAATCTATATCCCTTAAAATATACCTTAAAATATCTGTTACTGATAATGCATGAAATAGTATCAAATGTCGACTAAGAAAATAAAATTAACTAGGGGTTTCTGTGGGGTATTTGCTCATTTGCCGCATTGGCCCTTAGCCATGGCTAGTAAGTAGACCTGACTTTCCGGGATCATTCCGTCAATAGATTTTTTAGTCCTCTTTTACGAGACCTACTCGTACGTGACGGGGTAATACATAGTTTACGTGTTACTCGTATGTGCATACTTAGTTATGATTTTTATATATAGCTCAATACAAAATTACAATACACAAACACTACGAAAAACTTTGTATTTATTAACAGCTAATCAAGTTATATTACGCTAAGATAAAAAAGATAAGAAGTACAAAAAATAAACTATTTTAATGCTTTTATTGTTGTTGAACCGAGAATAAAAAAGTATATAAGCCGACTTTATTATAAATTTCTTTCCATAATGTCACCTATATCCTTTGTACGTTTGTCGCAACTTATAAAAGTTTTAATATATTTTAGTCCACAACGCAAATGCCAAAATCCTTACACGTTAAAAACATTGAAAACATAAAAGCTTTCTCATAAAAATAAGAATTCCCAATGGCGTTGTTTATGTTTCTCGATAAAAAATGTGTTTTAGCGATCGATCGTAAAAAGGAATGAAACAAAAAGATAAAATAAATAAAATATCAAGACGTCTCGGGTCGCATGCCACTGCTGTCAAGTTATTGAAGCGTATACAATTATATTCAAAAATGGCGTCTCTTGCGACGATGCTTTACATCGTTAACGTAACATGATTATGGATATGATTTTTAAAAATAGTTCATATTTTACGGATTTACTTAACAATTAATATAAAAATGTCTTGTTCAAGACAAATAGCTTATAATATCAACATTTGCTTGAAAGTGTATCTTATATAGTAACTTAAATTAACTTAAAGTAACTTTTTTCTATTTGGGGAAATACTTAACACATAAAGCAGAGATGCCCTGAACACATACATCCCTTAGATATAAATATATTATTTATTAAACGTTTATGTATTATATACAACACATATGTATTATTTTAATGTATTTTAAAATCATTTATTATATCTCAGCTAAATTAGCCTAAACATGTTTTAATCTGTCTATACTTTGTTGTCAGATATTGTTTTTGCTGCTGAAATATATATTTTTTTTAATTCACGCAAGGACGAGCTAATTCAGGCTTACACCGACTAAAACCTCATTCTGTTTTCTCCACCGCATATCGACAGAGCCACGAAAACGTGACTTAAATTCCAACTACATCAACAACATTTTGTAATGTACGGAGCGTTTAGTATTAGTTAGCACATGTAGCTTGATTCCTTTAGATCAATATTTTTTCAAAGTGTATGCCGCGACCACCTGGAGAGTTGCGGCCTCGTTATAAAGGGTTGCAAGAAGTAATAATTTGGACAAATAATTCCCTCAGGGCCACAAAGCTAATGAACAAGTAACAAGCAAGTGTCAGCAGGACTTTACTACAATACTATGGAGGTGGCTGTATAGGGTCGTGAGGGTGTGTCAAGAAGGTGCTCTCTGCCTACACTGGGATTACAGGCGTGTGCTGTACGTGTGAATTTATGTATATTATTTAAAACTTGAGTGACGATGATTACGATGGCTGTCGGGATGGTTTTACATTTTTAAGTAATACGCCGACCGGCTTACATGTCACTTGTTCCAAAAAACTTCTAGTGACAATTTATATGAAACGAGTAAAATAAATTTCTAGACCTCTGAGTACCCCAGACTGGGTAAACCATTACTGGGCCGTGATATCTTATAATTAAAAAAAAAAACATATTTAATTTTTGTATAAAACTAAGTTAAGTTTTTAACTCATTGGCTCGTAAAAATAATAGGAAGACCATACATATAGGGGACTATACCGTTTATATTTTTGAGCAAACACGTGTTAAATACTTAAACTAGCCGTCTTATAATGAAACTGGATAGGACTCAAGTATGACTTTAAGAAAAATGTAAATATTTTTTAAATATCGTTTTAGTCGCATCCACAACATTCCAACGCAATCACGGCGCCCCCATACAAACAAATCATATTAAACATAATCGTATTTTACACATGCGTAATAGACACTGTTACGAACCATAATTCATCCAACTTAGAGGTCTAGAGACAAGTATACTCGTATTTGCAATCCGAATATCGAAGGAGCTAATTATATTGCAGACGTGTTTGTTTCTCCATTCTTTATTATCTAGCAATATGTTGAACACGAGGTTTCGTGGTGCGTTAATAATATGCCGTTTCAGATTAAATGTTAAAACTTTTAATGCCTTAATATATCTTTATACTAATTTCTATAATTTTAAAATGAGCATTTAATGAATAAAAAATTTAACCTTTTTTATATTTTTTCTTATTATAATAACATAGAAGAATATGTAATAAATTTGAATTATAATATTTTGACTTTAAACCATGATTGATTTTTACTTTACTTTGTAATCTAATTATGGTTCCTAATTAAATTCTTCTAGAATTACACTGTCGTAAGTTCGTGTGTTCATCGTCCTTGTCTGTTTGGCTGTCATGACAACTTGTCTCGGATACGACGTGACGTTTCAAGTTGCAATTAAGTACTTAAATACTGGATACTAAAAGTATCTAAAGTTTTTGAGTTTAGTATCCTTACTGCTCGAGTACAACGGGAGGAGTATGATGGATCTAAATTACACATACCGGTGACGGGCAATAGCGTCTGCAAAGGTGCTGTAATCCATGCAATAGAAAACTCTGGTACCTGCTGCAATCGCCAATGCACTTGCGAATTGTGGTGGTTATGGCAAATTGTTTTACTGGGAGAGGCCCATGACCAGCCAAAGACGTCAGATTATTTATGTGTGTGGAAGTTTGAACATACTGAGTTTCTGGCTGGGTTCTGGAGACCGACTGATTGCGGAACATTTATCAGATTGAATGTGGAGCTGCAGTATAAGCGTTTATGTTTTTGTTGTTGCTGCATTTACTTCTACTATCCAAAGGTATATACTTATAAGATTGATAGTGTAGAATATTAAGACGATTATTTACAAGAAATCTTATATTCACAATGAAGAATTGCGCAACATATTAAAGACTCATGATTAGTTTTAAGCAATGTTCGAAGGCGCGTTTCATGAATAAACGTTAGGTATTTTAGAAAATTATAGAAGCTAAGAATTTATGTGTTTTTATTTTTATATTATGTAAATCTGTTGGTGCGTTTTTAAATCCTTGACTGGTGTTGTCGTTTTATTTGTATTTGGTGTTCAAGGAGTGTAAAATGTCAGCATCATTGCCATAAATTAACCATACTATAATGATTTTTAAAATTGAAAAATATTTTAACGCTTGAATTTAAACCTTTTTTATTCTTCGCTCATTTGTCCATTAAAACTGGTTCCTTAAACACTAATGAAATAATTGAAATTGAAAATTTCAACAAATGAAATTAATTTAGAATTTGTGTATTGACACACAAAAATTACTTTTATCATATTTTAAAGAGTCCCTAGCTTGAGTAAAATACAGGGTTTGAAACATGTCTCAAACGAACATTTGTCTGTTAACCCTCGTTCAAGAAACCCTTTTCCAGTCGTGTCGTATCTTACAGAGAAACCTTGAATACCTCATGGCCTTTAACAAACCGGGCATCAAAAAACGCCATACAGAAAATTCACATACTGTTGGTTTGGCGCGACATCCGGTATACGAGGTATACCTGATGTCCCGCTTCTTAGAGACGCTGCGGTTGTCTACCCAAGTGCGAGGCAATTATGGCATATTCTGCCGATGGAAGTCTTAGACACGTGATAATAAAGTCATAGACGCGTAAAACCCGAAAACGAATCAATTGTAACATTTAAAATGGTTACAGAACCCATGGCTAGGTACAGTCAAAATCAAAACCAATTGTATTTATTACATCATCAATGTTATGTACAGTAAAGAAAGACCAATGATGCAGATTTTTACTATTAAAACGCTTTTGAAACCTTGTTCAATCATCGCTTTTTCTACATTGACTGCGTAGAGTTATCTTATTATTTATCTATGCACAGTACAAAATATTTATGTTGTTTTTACGCTAATATAAACGTAATTATGAATTATTTAAATCCTTTTCGATAGTAAGGGATGTAAAAGAATATATACCAACCGATTTTTTCTCTCGCCCGCCCAGCGCAGTAAGTATGGGCAAATCTTTCATGCACGACATACTGTCTTTTGTTGGCGCTTTCATGCAAAAACCACCAGCAGTGGACTTTTACAACCTAAAGAAAAAAAAAACGGATATCATAGGATTTTTTGTTGCATGTTTGTGTAACTTCCTTCGTCGAGCCTTTATCAAACTCCTATTCTCCAGTCAATCTGAGTAGATTTTTAGAGAGAGTTCTCTCTCTAAAAATTTACAGGCACTCTCTAATTAACGGTTAATTTCACACATATATGGATGGTATAGGAAAAAAAAATATAAAAAAAATCTAGTACGACGAGTATTATTATTTATAAATCTGTATTATGTCTATCACAAATCGAAGTGAAATCCTTTGAATAAATAGCAGCAATGTCCCATAAGACAGATCGAATAAAAACAAAAAGGGGTAGCAATCAGTACAGATTTGGACAGATGTGCTTTTTGTGCTCGCCAATCGGCCTATTTGAGGCAAATTTTAGGCGGTTGTTGGCGTCTGCGACACCATGTTTCGAAAATATTCGGCCTCCCGTCGCGTCGTCCGCGGCGTCCGCCACGGGTGCTGCCTCGAGACCGGTGGGAACAAGAACTCCATGTTGTTACGCCGCATATAAATAATCAATAAAATTATGATGACTTACTGCTATGCCCGGCGTTAACAGTTGTACGGGGAGGTGGGAGTGGTAATGGCCCAAATGGGCTACATATTGAAGCTATATGTTGGTAGTCATGTTGAGCATTAGGCTCAATTTAGTGTCTAAAAGTATTTTAATAAATGTAAATTTATTAATATTGCACGTGGTGTTAGATAATGTATCACCATATCTCATTCCGTGGGTGTTGTAAGTACAATACCAGAAAAATCACGTGGCCTCCTGCAGATGTCGGAATAAGCATTGTGCACGAGTAACTTCACTCCCTTGCATCAGTCTAATTCAGTTCACTGATGAACACAGCCCCTCACCAGTAAAAGCCAGCGTAAAGTAACAGCTCTTAAATACCAACAACTGGGCCTTTCTCTCAAATATTTGAGCAAATTTTGAAGCCGGGAAGAGCCTCCAGTGCGGGTTGGCGAACTTCTTATGTCATCGAAATAATATTTTTTTTTTATTATTTCTCAGACAAGCAGGTTTTCTCGATAGTTTTCTTCATCCCCGCCCATGTGGTTAATTCAGCACTTAAAATTCCTATTCTCAATTTTAGTGGTCGAACCGGATCGAACCCATGTCACTCGCGCACTAAGAAAATAAAGCGTGCGCCCTAACCACTGCGCTACCATGGCTCTGGTCTCTCACGGTGCACAAAGAGGATATAGATTATATGGCCGACCTGGTACTATCAACACCGAGCCGGTTTGCGGCATATTTCGTTGCTATTACCTGTTACTACCTAGAAATGTCTATAAGAATCCATCTTTTAATGGGTGTCACAAAAGTCTATTAAAGGAAAATCTTTTGGCGTCCGACATAAAGCTTTTTTCTTCCTCAGGGGGACACGTTTTCGGACATATCTGTCACTTAGGTCGAGATCTACATGCAAACCGACCAAAACCCTATGAGATTACGAGACCCTGATGGCTCGGCAGCCTGTACAGCGGAAGAGACTCGCGAGAAACAATCTAAAAGAATACCAGATCGATGACTGACAGCAGCGTCGAAGGTGCGAGGCGTCTGGTACTACGATCGTCCAGCAGTGGACTATTAGCATACTGATAATTATGATGATGAGACTAAAGAATTTTGTTCTTACTTTATTTTTTATATTATTTATAGCAGATTGATATATAGGAAACATTTTTTTATTTCTGGATTTTTCTTTAATACTACTACTTGAACCAACGATGGAGTAGGCCAGTACGTTGACTGTCGGTAATGGTTTCCAAGTATTGAAAAGCATTATCAACATAGGTACCTTAAAAATTCTTATGAATAAGTAACTGATTGCTTGGGAGCTGGCTTAAAAGTGACTCGAAACCGTTACATATGTCTATATATTTCCGACTTGCGCAATTTAAATTCATAAGCATAACGTCTGTAAATTATGTTTATATCCTCTTGATTCTTTTTATTAATATTTAATTATGATAATTTATAACACAGACGTGTTTCTTTGGGACTGTTTGTATATAGCGGCTTCCGATGCCATGATCGTAGGTTTTATTACTCGAGAGGTCGTTATTGTATGATAAATGTGTATATTATGAAAGAAAACAACGAAATGTTTTAAGGTTATTGAAACTTGTATGGTTAGCCTTGTCTTATCAATATATTTTAAGCTTATTTGTTCATTAGAATAGGTGAATAAATATCAAAAAGGTTAATAAAAAATACTACATTATCATCACCCTGTAAATAATATCTCTCGCTCGTCTTTACTTTCCAATATCCGAGGTAACGCTTATGTGATAAGATCAGATACATAGCAATGCAGTGTCATAGCACGATACTCAACATAGGCAATTCGAAAGGCAATAATGATTTTGCTCAAATATTCGCTTGGGCTGGAACCCATAACTCAGCAGTAAGGTACACTAACCACTAAGCTCAGCGGTCGTCGGTGGTGTTGATTCTAATGCTAGACGCTTCACAACTTGGAGATGGTTGCCTTTCTCCAGTTTGGATATGTTAAGTACCTGAAGATGATATTTACGTAAAATATGTAACGACTATATTCTTCTTTATCAGTCAATATCAGTCCACTGGATAGGTCTTACCACGAAAGCGCCAACAGAAGCGAGCATGCCTTACATTGAAATTTTGCCAAAACCATTTTTGGTGATACCATTGCACTACAAATGCTCCCTTGCATCATTTGCATTTGTCTGTAATATTTGGAAGGATTTGTCAGCATCAGTCCATCACCTGAGCCGATAGTCAGCAGAGTGCACTGCATGCAGATGAGATTGAGTTTTGTAGAAAAACATGGCATTTTAATTTAACTTCGGACGGAATTACTAAGGACTTTGCTATCCGTATTAGATACAACAAGGAATACACAACTATATTCCGTCGCAATAGTCTCGAACGTTACTCATATATTCAAGGAAGATTACCAACATCGGTAAAGTTATATATTTATTATTTTCTTTTGATTCATTTGATTTCGGAATTCTTTTACACCTTCTATATCTCATAAAGCAATAAATTCCCAAGAGTCTAGTCTTCGAAGTCGCGGACCCACCAAGTCGGTTGATAGACGAGACTCATTCCTTTTAAACAAATGCAAAATAATTTGTGCTTAATATGTACGTAGGATGGCAGTATACAATATAGCGATACGTAACGATATTTTCCCTATTTTTTATATTGATTTCTGACATCTGACACGTTGAGTTCTAGTTTTAGTTAAAGTTATTAAAATACAACGTAATATATAATTTATTATTTAATTTACATGGCATTGATACAATTTGATATGGTCGTCGAGTTTTTTTGTAACCTAGTAACAACATCATCGGTACCTAGTACAGTATCATCATCTACAGTATATTCACTATCCACAAGTCTACTGAATATGGGGTTTTTCTGTTACAGAACATATTCCTTTTTTTATTTGGGGTGAAAAATGAGCTAAGAGCTAACCTGATGGTGGTTACTGCAGCCCGTGGACACCTGCAAACTGCTTCAATAGAAGAAAGTTAGAGATGCCACCCCTGAAGATTAAGATGGAATGCCTCACAGCACGGAATTATGCTGGCTATCTATTCCTTTCACACCGGAACACAACAGTAACTGCTGTTTGGCGGCAGAAATAGGTAAAAGTGTAAAGATGAGGCCGAGAGAACTGTAATCCAGCAGTTATCACGTCTTAGGGTAGGAAGGTTGCAGATTGCAGTGCATGTAACCACGAGCTGGTGTTACGACTTCCCTTCACAGTCTGTGGAATTAGAGTTCATTAGTTTTCCACCATTGATTGGTCAGAACCTTGTTTGTTGGCCAACAAGGCAGTACACTACGTGCACGCGAGGAGAAAAACGGTGAAACATTCCACAATATCCCGTATATAGTGTAGTATATTATTATAATATTTAAACAATTTTTGTAAATATTATAATACTTTTTAGGTGCCTAGCTACGTGCTTTTGCTGCTACACGAACGGGCTCCACCGGCTTGGTACCACGGCCTCGCAGAATACCGGCGTGAAGTAGAGGCATCTTGTGCCTCCACCCCTTCCCCCTCCTCGTCCTCCCTACCGTCTCACAATTACCCTTAAAGGCCGACAACGCACCTGCAGCACCTCTGGTGTTACAGGTGAACCGCTTGCTCGTTTGCCGTATTTCCCATAAAAAATATATAGTAGAACATGTTGATTACTCTTAAACCTTTGTATAAACTATATCAACGAAAACACTTTTTTAAGTTTATATAATTAAGAAAATGCTCCGTTTAGTTACATAGTCAAGATACCACACCTTTCATTGAATATATTCATAATAAAATTTTTGTTGAAGTCGTTAAAGTATAAAACTGAACCAACTTTCATTGCGTCACTAAGAACTAGTAAAACACGCTAGCCCGTATTACACATTTATTTACATATTTATTAATATTTTTCAAGTCGCGTTTGCGTTGCTCGTTCGTTACCACGGTCTTATACCATCCGGTTTATTGTCGCGTGTTTTCTTCTCATAAAAGCAATTAATATAGCATTACGCTAGTACAATTAATTTATTCCATTCTCATTTGTCCGTAACCGGGTATGTTAATTGAATTTTTGTATTTACTTTTGATGCCAGAAATTATTGTTTTACTGTGCTGTTACGAATGCTTGCCACGCTATTGCTAGATGAACAATGTAAATATCTCCCTAGGAGTCATTGGTTTTTGATTTGAATCACATCAAATAAAATTATGATTGTTTGGCGGTCAGTGCAAACAAGCATGACTGAATGTAATATTATAAAAAGCCATCTGATATCCGCTAAAGCGTCATAGCTAACTACGCTTCTAATTCGGTCTGTGTTACCGAATGCCACTGCATACTTTTCAAGAACTCAATAATAACACATTTAAAAATTCTGTTGTTTTTTTTTATATGGTATAACACTGTCCGATTCATTTAAGAATAGATAATTAAGATGGATTTATGGAGAATTTTTACATATTATGTAGCATCTAAAACATACAGACGGACACTTTAGTAAGTTCATTGATTTCTATAATAAATAAAATATCCTTATTTAAATAATTCGGCAGTTATGGCGGACACTTATGCTATCACTGATATATGCGAGTGTTAATCATTCTGGAGGAGGTAAGTTTTTTTTTATTTCTATAATTTTCGTGTTAACCTTTAGACGGAGCTAAGGTTCGTTAAATTAAAAATAGACCGAAACAAGTATTTTTAAATGCTTTATCCAGTACATTTATAGTATATACTTTATATGTATTGAATTAAAAAAAAATACATTTCCATACATAAAATAATAAATTCATTCTATTTAATTTCATTGGGTGAAGCGTAAAGAAACTAGAGAAGATCTCACGCGGCATTGGGGTTATAACGTTATAAACAGATTATAGGCGCGAGGTGCGTAATTATAGGTAAAGTTAGTATTGAGAGTTGAAAAAACATTTGCTTTTAATTAATTTGTATTGATTCTTAAAAGAATGCACATGTTTTTCATAACCCTGTATAAGCTCAGTTAGTATTTTTCCTTTTTTTAGCACGAATCTATATATAAATATATTCTAAAACTGACAAGAGGAAACTTCGATGAACAATAGGGTAAAGTAAGTTTTATTGATCACATACATTTCGTAACACCTCGAGGAGCGCCATTTGTCAGTGTTGTGAGTATCCGCCATATTGGATGAGTTATAACACAAACGCATCAGTTTTGACTTTTGGAATTTATTATATTATTTATGTTAGCGTAATAATATCTTTGTCACGTAATTTTATAACACGAAAACGGCTTATAATGATGTATGATGTTTTATTCTATAATAGAAACTATAATTATATTATCAGATTGATAAGTCAATTTTCCTTAAGTGCCAAGATAATGCAATATACTCTATTAGAATATGTCATTAAGTCGTCATCTATTTTTCCAAAATACCAATATCCATGAAGAGGCTGTATGTGTCTAATATCGCCACGAGAGTTATATATTGCATGAATTTTAGGTGTTAATTTTTTTAAATAAATAAACAAAAAAAACGCATCGTTTAAAAGGAATGGTAACCATTGGGAACTTTTCCCGTTTGAATTTAATCGTCCATAATGTGTCATTAATTATTTTTAATGCCACATTAACGCCGCAAATCGTTCTAACTTAAAAACCTGTTTTGAGAAACAATACAAGTAAAAAGAGAGAGAAATTACTTTTAAGTGAGAAATACTTGAATGATTAACGTTTCTGTTCCTTATTTAAGTTTCAATTCTGTTAATCTATAAAGAGTTGAGTCTGATATATCAACTTTACATACCTTATAAATTATATCAATTTAATAATTAAATTAAATTGAAATAATTATATTGAGTAGACCTAATTTATAAGGTTATACACCTTCTAACTACATAAAGGTTATATTTATAACAACATGCGCGCAGTCAAACCTATTGGCTGACAGACAAAAATTTGGCGACTGACTGATGGCGAAAACTTCATCCAACAATGCGGATCACCCAAAGAATGTAAACCACAAAAATCAAAATTATTATATTATTAATTATTAATCTAAATAATTACTTCTTTCTATTATTCTCTTTTATCATCCACCAGGCTGTAGTAGCCTAGTGGTAAGGGCGCTCGCTTTAAATCCATAGTACAGAGTGACCTGAGTTCGATCCCGGTACCAGCAGCACTAAAATTGTCAATAGGAAATTTGAGTGTTCAGCGGTGAAGTCAAAACATCATGAGAAATAATAAAAAAATATATTGTTTCGTGAAGTCCACCACACCTGTTTCAGTGCGAATGTGCGCCGGCTCCAAACCTCTCTCAAAAATATTTGAGAGGAGGCCTTTGCCCAGCTGTTTAGAGGCTTCTATTTTACTTTATTTATATACCTGCGCCTGGGGAAAAAAATGTCAATTGACAAACGAAATCTCAATTTCTATTTAATTTCAAATAAAGGATTTAATTTTATTTTATTTCAAACACACAATGACAAGGAATGGTTCCTTGTGCTCCATCACACCGACGAAAATATTGTTCTTTAGCGAAGTCGAAAATCAGGCTACTACTCTGTGTGCTATTTTCGAAAGTCATCGATTATCGTCTAGCTAATTTGACGACATCCTGCCTGCCGAAACAGCCGGTTTCGGAAAAGGCTTTAGTACTATAGACCAATAAAATACTTTTCACTAGATAGTTTATAAGATCGTCAAGAGCAATTTACCCTTACGGAGAAACGTATGAGGACTGTGAGAAAGTTCAATTCTGTCGAAATTTGCGAGGTGCTACAATCTCTTCTTTGCTGCTGACTTCCGGTGTATCGAAGTACTGAAGTGTTTGTATTGTCTATTCGAGTAGAGAACAATACTAAGAACCTAATTTCATTGCAGAAAGACGAGGACAAGGTGATGTCATATCTCCGAAATTCTTCACCGCTGCATTGAACATAGTCTTTAAACTGCTCGACTCGTAAAGATACGGTTTTAACATCAATGGGGAACATATTACTTATCTTCGTTTCACCGATGACTTATTCCTGATTATTATTATAGAAGGTGATTATGAGGACCTCAACATAATTTTCAACAACCTGTATTGAGTATCTCATCGGGTTAGATAAGAGGAAAAACATGTCTAACATCTGTATCACACCATTAGAGGTTGTTGTCAGAATTACCAACGTAGTTGTCGACTAGTATGTTCACCTAGAACAGACTGTCCGACTTCGTAAGTCTATCTCCAAGAACTAACTAACTAGGCATGGCAGGAGCAGTACGTCACGTATTCAGTAGTCATTTTAAGGCATTCGTAATTCAAAATGACTAAACTAAAGTGTGTAACCATACAGTGTCAGTGATAGCTTATACAACCGAGAGGTGAACACGTCTCCTCGTATTTCTCTGCGACATAGAATTTGCAGCTATAATATCCACAGCAAACCAGAAGGGGGCAATAAGCCGGCCACATAACACGTAGAACTGAAAATCGTTGGTAACGAAATGTTTACTAGTAGCAAGTTCAGCAAGCGAGGTAACTCGAGATCTTCTTGCCACATAAGCGCTATGATTTTCTATAATATAATCATGAACATTTTATTATTTCTAATGCAGTAAACCAAAAAATCATAAATAACATTTGCAAACAGAGCTAATATTCTTTATAATTTCATAATCGGTATAACGTAAGCTTCGCTTTATACAATTCATTAAAAATCAAAACACTAAAATCTAAGCAGAACGAACTTTACAGTATAGATTGCTAATCAATGAACTTATCTCTGAATAAGGGCAAGATACCGTACGAAAGGTAGAAAAAAGCTATAATCGGTAAGCAAGGCGGCACAATACGTCGCTAAACGATGCTAACGGTTGTAGGCACACGACTATGGCAACGTTCCCTATTGCGATTCTATCGAGCCAATTTGAGATTAAACGGTGCTAACATTTACAATGTTAATCTTACGACCTTTTAAAATCTGTATTAACATTGTTACTTTGCTTAAGATTAATTCCGTATGTGCTTTAACGGTCACTTGGCTATGCTTCTGCTATAATTGTATAATCAAAGAACTAATACTGTACTGAACTTCAGAGTATTAACAAGAATGCTAGAGCTCCAGCTCTGATGAGACAGTACATGCAAAAAACCTATCAAAAAGTCGTAGACATCCCTTTATGTCGTCATGGAAGGTAGGCCGAACGATCGGGTGGCTTAGTAGTTAGCACACCTGACTGCTGAGTCATGGGTTCTGGGTTCAAATTTTAGGTCTGGTTGTGTTGAGTTGCATCGTATGTCCCTGACACTGAATCTGGCCATTCTTCTAATCATAGTGCATTAGTAGATAAAGACGAGTGAGGGCTTCTTTGTCTGCGCGGCACTTTAATATATAGTCTGCGCAGTTGACAACTGCAAATGTTAATCGGAAGTTATCGCTGTGGACGAAAACGGCCAATTAAACATCATGAGGCGTTACTTGCTTTCCGTGATAAAAAAAATCCAAGGTTCGGTTATAAACGTTTATATTCATTATACAAATTGCCTTTATTTGTATGATTATATCTCTATTCATATGATTTCCTTTAGCGGGATTCGAACCTCAGTTTCGAAGGCAGTGTCACTGCCGACCAGGCTATCGGGTATGTGTGTATCGTCAAACATGTATACGGAGACACATAAACATAAATATTTAAGAGGGGAACTTCATCGGTTAAGTTTTATTAGGGACAAGGTTTGAACATATGATATCAGATAATAAAGTTACTTGATTTATTTTGTTTTAATCTAAGGTGGGGAAGGTGGAACCAGAACGTTGCGTTTAGTTCGGGAGGATATTATCGTCAGTGTGCTATATGTAGTAAAATCTACTTACTGTTACAGGAAGTCGTTGTGCAAAGTCGTTATAAACTAAACTTCTTTTTAATTCACAGTAGAGGCCTAAGCTGTCCTGTACTACACAAGTAATAAATTTGAGCGTTCTCTTGTATTGCCATACTACTAAAGTATTCTAATAAATAGTATTTATTAAATAATGTTTTTTTCTAAAGTTTTAGTGTAGTAAAGGTCAAAATAACCGTAGCCGGTATTTTGTAGTCCGTATTACTACATCTGCCTATTTCAGTCCACTGCTGAACATTGGCCTCTTCGAGAATGTACCAGAATAATTAAAAGCATTAATTTCTTGGAATGTAAAAAGGTCTGCAAATATTGTGCAGAAAAGCTGATCCTAGCCATAGCCAAGATAAAAACAAGGGAGAAGTAGTAGAAGATATTTTCATGCGTCAACTCCTTGATTTATTGTTCAATATTCGACGTCATTACGATATGATTTTTGCCGTTTTTATTATACGACTTTTTCAGTGTGGCCAATACTTTGCAAATATTGACAGATCGCGTAAGTGGTACGTACGTTATTTATACGAGGCACGTCGTGCACACATTTGGCGTAACACGGCACTTAACTAAGGTATCGAACACGAAGGACGCGTCAAATTGTGGGACCTCCCGGTAATTGTACGCTCGGGACAAAGACTAAGCCGCGAGGAAAGAATAAAACTAGAACAAAAATATCTTGCATTGCATCCAGCCAAGCAGGCGCTGACATTCTTTCACAACCACGAGCAATTGCGTAATGTGCGTTGTGTGGCCGAGAGGTGGCGCCTTGATGCTCTCCGATTCGCCAGGTGAAGCAGAGTTACGATACACAATTCCCGCCGTTTTGTCGAATTGTTTGATATTTCGGCGTGTCTAATTATCAAAATATGGTAATATAATTTTTGCTTTAGTACTGAAATATGAAAATTTACTCATTAGAAGCGGTAAGCTTATGAATGAAGTAGAAGATAAATAACATTATCATGAAAGGAGGAAACAAACCCAGCTTATCAAATAATTTCTGTCCTATACCATATACCAATTAAAATTATTTACATTTTTATATAGGTCATTTTGTAATACATCTATTTGAAAGCAAACATTTTCATAATCTATACACTTACAACAACATAATATTTATAAGTAACATCAATTAGACAAACTATGATATATTTTTGTAGTATCGATTCTATCCACTCTTTTTCAATGTCACTCATTAATCTTTGCCATGCTTTACTCCATTTATCGAAAGGTTTAAGATGGAGATAACGGCTATGATTCATATGAGGGCTTTTATTTTTTCCTTAAAAGTGTCCGCCATTAAGCAGTGTCCTAGCAGGACAGAGGTGACAACGATATTTAGGGTTCCCCAACCAAGAGAAAGATGACTTTATATTTTAAATATTATGAAACTTTCTTGATAAACATAATACTACAAAAAGTACTAATTTATCAAAAAGCGGTCTGTGCATAAAAAATATTTAATAAAAAACTTTTAGGATAAGAAGTACGCCAAACACCGAACAAATTTTTTCTCTGTTTATCTGTTTGTTCAGATTAAACTAAATACATTCACTGTCCGAAAGCCTTTGAATAATTAACGGGGTTTTTTGTTAACAACATTATAAATATGACTTATAAATAAAACTTTTCCGCAAACGCAACGCAAAGATTATAAGCGGATAAATTCGCGGTGAGAAAGCTGGTGGTTAATTACATTGTGGTGATTTTTTATCAATGGCGAATTAATGTACTAATCAGTGTATAGTTTTCGCGGGTTTTTAAAGATAATAGAGAGAAGCGGCAGTTTTTGATGCTGCTCGAAAGGGCCGGCTCGACCGGATTGGTACCACGCCTCGCAGAATACCGGCGTGAAGAAAGCATCTTGTGCTTCTGCGTTTCTTTCGGTGAGTGAGGTATCCGGAGGATAGATCTAGACTGATTCCTGAAAGTCAAAAAAGGAAGAATGATGCCGTCATTGAAATCGATTAGGAGGACATGTGCTGTGCTATTAGTATTTTTAATTTTTTAGACCCTGGTAGGTAGATTGTGAAATAGAAAGTATTTCATTTATGTTATTTTAGTTACCAAATATATCCTTCCCCAGGATTCGGGCTATCTCCATACTAAATTTCAACAATACCGATTAAGCGGTTGCCGAAAACTTAACATTTATTGTAAAACGTAACAATTACTTTCGCATTTATAATATTAGTTTCTATACCAATGTATATAGATCATTTGTTTAAAGTTTAAATAAAATTCAAAATAGTTTTAATAAAATTGTAAGAAAATTTCCTAATATGCAATTTATAAATAAAAACAGCGCTTTGATACATTTTTATATTATCTTACATTATCTTATAATATAGATGAGAACCAACCCGCACAGGCCCTTCCCGGCTCCAAAAGCATCTCAGATATTTGAGAAGGTGGCCTTTGCCCAGCAAAGTGCACTTACAGACTGCTACTTTACTTTTATAGGAGGGACTGAAACATATTGCTTAATTAGTAGAGAAAAATGTTCTTCAGTAGGCTATGTCAGACTGGAATGTTAAAGAGTAAAATCTGTAATATAAATTGGATATTAGAAATCTTATAAAAAGTTTTATGTCATAGCTTTTAGTGATAATATTTGATGTATTTCTGTATAAAATCATTTTTTTATAAAGTCCTTGCGTTATGTTGAATATCGTAATTTAATAACTTTTTATTATATTTTAAAAAAATGTAGACTTTCGTATATGCTACATAGCTACTAATTAAATTAAACATTACGTTTAAGTAGAGAACCCGAAGGCGTCCTTGACGGCATTCGCTTCTCCATGTTGTAGTGTAATCGGTCAAAAACCTCACTTAGTGCGGCCAGTTAAAGGAGTGGGCTTTTATTATTACGTTCCTGACAAGTATGCGCTTTTATCGAAACAGTATGTTTGTCTGTCACCTCGTAACTACGGTATGTGGAACATAAGAGGCTTTACACAGTAATAGCAACAGTTTTGTTGCAATGTTTGGATAAAAAATCACTATGACTGTAGGGTAAGTGTAAGATTTTATTTGACAATTGAGTAGTAATACGAAGGAAGTAAACGCATGTATACCTACATGCGTTTACTTCCTTCGCACATTAGAAAAGTATTATATATGTACAAGAAAAGACATTTTATCATCAAGGACCATTTTCGAAATAATAATGAAAAGTTGTCTGAATAAAAATATTCAATGTTTTTAACTTAAAATAATGCATAATTAAAATTTGCAAAAGAACGAAATCGCGAGAGGGAGTTACTTTCATGTTAAAAATTTTCCTTGTCTGATATAAATCACTCTTACAAATGAATGGGTAAGTTATTAAAGGTTTCTGATTATGAGGAGCGTATCTAGCCAATATATTAAATAAATATTGTTAAAATGAAAACATTATATAATAATACAGAAGAAAGTACGAATTTAAAATCAAACATTCGTTTATTTACATTATTACTATAGCACCATAAATCACAGAATTGAAAAAAATATACCTCAACACTAGTAAAACAATAAACAATAGTAGAAACACAGACCTTTACACATTTAAGACATGCGTCATCATCATCGTCATCTGTACACCAGTACAGGACGTAGGCCTTTCCTGGAAACTGTCAGCAAATGGCATGCATTCCATTGAAGTGCTATCTGTTCTCATCACTCTCGACCTACCTGGTCGGTGAGCGCGGACCCGTTCTGGAAATCCCTTCACCAGTCTTTGGAATTTGGGTTCAGCATATACTGATGATTTTTTACCACATTCGAGTCGAGTACAAAAATTATATGTAACGTACTGTCAAAATTTATATATAATATCATAATCATTATCTATCTATATCAACGTGTGTACGTCCATTGATTGCCGGATATAGGCCTTTCCAGGAAAGCTCCAACAATAGAAAGCTTTCCTCGGAAAATTTTCCCATACTCTCTACGCTGAACAGGCGCGCTAACGAGCGTTGTGCCGGTATCCTTAGTGGAAATTTATTTCGACCTATTCGGGGGATTTCCACCATCAGTCGGTCGGCAGAGCCACGTCCATTAATCAGCAGGATGCAGCAGGCAGACGAGGTTGACCTTTTGAGTAAAAGTTGGTACATACTCACACCCATTATTATATTTCTTTTATGGGTAAGCGGGTAAACGTGCAAGTGGCTCACCTGATGATAAACGAATACCGACGCACACGTACATCGGCAACACCAGAGGAGCTGCAGGTGCATTGTCGGCCTTTAAGGGTATTTGGGGAGAAGAAAGGGAGAAGTGGGCCTCCGGTCACCTCACTTACAGAACGAAACGCAAAAGCATAACATGCATCTACTTCACGCCAATATTCTGCGAGGCTGTGTTACTACCTCGGTAGAACCCGACCATTCTAGCAGTAGCTATACCACGTACATATAGGTGATGGAAATCCTATCAGGTGTCGTTCCACCACAGTTCATACTGCCGCAATGCCAATTATTTTGCAAACTTATATTCCCTTTCCGAAAAAAACCACGCGCTAGTGTGAAAATATTGCTGTTGTATAATTGTGCCATTATTTTTAAAATACTTTTATGACTACATTTTAGTCATGCTGGCAAGAAAAAGAAACAAAAAAATATCACCAAAAAAGTAAACTGCACTAAATTGGTCCTTAATTGATCTTAACTAATCTTAATTGATGCATACGCTGCAACCGACCGATAATGGTTAAAAGCGAAAATTAGATTCACTTTTCGAAAAAATACATCAAAATACTTTCACGCTTAAAGTTGCAAAGATTCGGTTTAAGGTTATTTATTACCATTGCTTTGAAATTTATAAATATAATATATCAGAACGTAAGAGGAAAATTCCAAATCCCAAATACAGTTACCGAGCGTTGCGATTATGGCACATCCTCCCTATGTTCCGAAGTGGCAGCTATTAATAGGTTGTCATGGTAAGGTAAGGTGATATGTTGTCAATATGGAGGTTACTATATAATAGCATATATCCTACATGGGACCAACTTCTTCATATACAAAGAAATGTGGCAATTTTTGAAATTAGCCACGGACTATAATGTTCATCGCGAATGCAAAGGGTTCTAAGTTTGGAACCGTAGTTGATTTACCTCTCTTCATTTTAGAACATATTTTTGCAAAATGACGGTGGAATATCCATCCGAATTTCTGTGCACTATGCTCACAAACCCATATATACAAGATGTCTACTTTTTCTGCCCCTTTCTTGGAGAGGCCTGTGTTCATCAGTGGACTGAAATAGGCTGACGTAGTAATAGACTTTTACATAAATATTATTAAAAAAAAGGTGTCTTTACTGAGCTGTTATCTTTTAACAACGCTAAGAATTTTACATTAAAACAGAAATTAAAATTAAAATGAAATGATTATCGACGAAAATAAAGTAATGTTTAAACATTACGTTAGAAGGTGTAGAGTTGAATAATAACTAAAGATTTATAGTGTGCTTAATGAACTTGCTGAATGTATTGCTGTTGTTTAACTTTTCATCGTTTCTAGTTAATCTTTCCCTGTTTATTGCGTAAATTCACCGTTGCTTAAATCGTAGAATCATTTGCAGTCAATTGAACAGATCTTTTTAAATCAATTAAAGGTTAAACTTAAGAACAGAATATGCTCGAAACTGATAAGTCTTTGCACAGTAGCTTAAAAGCACCTACATCCATGATGGAAAACCACGTTGTCGTGTGATCACTTCTGAAGACTATCTAGGAAATCTTTTTGTAATAATAATACATTTATTCTATTCTATACACACAAAAAACTTTAACAACAAATAATAACATCGAAAATTAAATAAAGTAAATGATAATAAAAAAATATGGCGAATTAAAATTTACTTAAAAAAAACATCAAATGTCGTTTGTACTAATAGTAACGTAATTCAGTTTCAATAAGAAAACTAAACGTAAACTAAATAAATTACTAAAATTAAAGGTATAATATGATAATTACCTAAATAAGAAATCTTGCAGTCCTCCTTAGATGAATGTGAACATTTCACCATTTTGGCATAACAATGCTGAAAGTTATTTGTTATTGGAGGCTTTGAGCCTATGTTCAGCAGTGAACTTGTTGTTGTTGTTGATGTTGATGATAATTTGTTGTGAGACGTAAGGTGAGTAAAGTGACTCGTAGTAACGACGTAAGAATATCTACCACTCCGTACCATCCTTTGTGTCAGTAGAGTTTAAAGGAAAAGCCTTGACATTTCATTGTCATGTTATTTCGAAAATGTCATTTGTTGCGAAATGTAATGTAGAGGTTTTCATCACTACGTTATGAAACTAACATGAAACAGAAATATAAAGTCATACATCGTATGACTCGTATGACTTTATATTTCTGTCTTATATTCAAATAGTCGAAGACATTAGAGCGATTTAGGTTAGTCACCTTTGAATCATAAAGAATTTGCAATAATCCTTAAAATAAATATATTTAAACTGCAGCGTTTACACGTGGCGACGGTCATCGTTGTTTGAAGAACATATGACGCCCGTGGATTTTGGTACTTACGTTGTGAGTTTAAGCTGATTTTTAGTAATAGTGTTTATGTATTATATTGTGTATAACATTTCGTAACACCTTTTCCTTGTTTTCTATCTATCCCTTTGTATTGTTATCATTCTGTTCATCCTTTAATGTACCTATGTTATTGTATTTCTCAATGTGCTATAATAGTTCTGACATATTTTGTTTTATATTATTATACTGTTAACTCATTTCTATGACAGCTGATATGACAATATGTTATAAATTAACTTTGTCTATGACATCTGCTACTGTTATATATGCTTATTAAGGTAAGCCTTAGAATAATAACTAGATATTACATAGGTTCTTAGAATAAGACTTACTTTTTTTTTCTTTCTTTCTAACATAAGAGACGGCGATGGCCGGAGTGCCACACGCCTCGAGACGGCCGCCGAAAAGCCGTCTCCCTACTTCTTCCTGTGGGTCTCTGCCCGCGCTCTTCCTACGAACAGACTGGCTCTACCCTTCAGTCTGCTTGCTACGAACTTTCTTAATATTCTTTCCCTAGGCCAACGGATGTATAACTTCGATGTATAGCTGTGATGACTGTGAACCTGTTGTGTTTAGTGTATTAAAAATCTACGTTTTATCTCTTATATGTGTTGTAGTGTTTTTATTAAATTTAAATATATCCTTATCTATGGTTTTTCAGTGCATATAATTTACATTACGTCACAATAAGACGTACGATTAATGACGGATTAATCAAAAACTGGCAAATCGAAAATATTTGGCACGAAAGATGCGTCTCGAAGTGAGACGACTTTGACTCTAATTACCAACCTTATAGATTATAGTAAATATTTAAAAGAATCAGTTTGTTTAAATTCAGTATTTTCAAGAAGTTGGAAAAAAGTTACTTTACTCGATTATGCATGCAAAAGAAATGAAAATGTACATATTCCATAGTTTGAAGAAAAGAAGAGCACCACGAAGTCATTAACTCTGCGTCGTACAACCGCTGAGTCGGTCACTTTCAAGATCTTTAAGATTATAGTAAAACCTCTCATTGGGAGAGGCTTATTTCTAGCAATAGGCTTTTTAAAGGCCGATTAAGACGAAGAGATTAAGTGACGTGGGCAAGTCATTCACTAGATGGTAAGTGACAGTTATAATCACTCGGTTATAACCTCGGGTAGCATACAAGTGAGAGATGATACGAGTAGATACAGATACCACACGTATTACATTACAAGTTATTGGCTCTCATATGCATAGTCATTTCATTAGGTATTCTTCACTTTGTAACAGAATAGCTTTCAAAGCTATGGTCATGTTTAGGCCAACCATAACAGAAAAACAGATATGTTGTCCTAGGAGTTATAAAAGGCTTTTATTCAGAAATTGTAAGCCTATTTTTTAACATTCAATTTACACTCGAGTACTAACGATCGGATCTAGCTTCATGGTAAATCAACTTTTCTATAAAAATTTGTATTGAAATTGGCTCTGAAGACCGAATGATGACGGAAAATCCATTGGAATTTGCCAATGTCAAGTCTTACAGATCACAGACGTTTGTTGGGTAGTAGAGTGTACCGTGTGCAGGTAGGGTTGGCATTTGGAGATAGAGAGCATGATATATTTCACCGCACCCTACCATTGCTTTACCAGTTTTGATCATACGATGTACCTACGTACGTATACAACAAAAGCTGCATATTCAGCTGGAATTAATGAAACAATGAAATTTCTTTATTTGACGATCAATTCAAATTTCGTTGGTCATTCGTCATTTTCTTTACAATCTCTTACTTTTTCTTAATAAAGTTCCTCTGAAGAAGAAGAAACAGGCGAAACAAAACAAAAAGAAACTACGTAGGTATCCTCTTTTAGTATTTTTTAATAGATTTTATAAACACTAATAAATATTAAATAAAAGACAACGAATAGTCTCACTCTATCAAAGCATATTCTAATGTAAAATAAGAATAGTAAAAAAACTAAATCAGGATTTGCAGACCCAATCTGACTAGAACCGCCTGTTCACAAGCATGACGTATTTCGCAGCCATCGCTCTCCTCAACCACATTAAACGGAAGTGGACAACCCGCCACAAAACGCCGCCGCAAGCAAAGGCTTTTAAGCCAGCATGACACACTCAAGTCCACCAACCACAACGATAGTGGCTGTAATATGTGTGTGTTCGCTCAAAGTTGTTACGACTTCACTGGACATACTAGTTCTTTTCTATGCACTGTAATATTTTTACTGTAAATTCTATGTAATATTTGAACTGAATTACTCAAATAATTATAGCGTCACGGTACTACCGCGCCTTCTACCTAGTCCACTAAGGACAACAACGTTGAGCAGTGCACAATACCGAACGTCATAACGGATATAATTACATCATGAAGTAACCTTGCGTGAAACTATCGTAAAGATAAATTATAGATTAACATGTGAAACGAGAACAATATTTTTTAAATAGACAATAATGTTTGTTCTTGTCTTAAAAGCCCTGAGCACGCAAGACATGCGGCAGCAGCCGGGGGCGTGTCGCGGTCTGGCTGCAGTGGAATATGCAACGAGGCAGTCTATTGGGTTAAGTTAAGGCGACGTCCTTTCTCCTATTATTATTGAAGAGCTTTTACGCCTCACGGCTTTTCATACAAACTTTCAAGTCTCAAATTTTTGAAATGAATGAACCGATTTCATTTTAGTTTTAAGTGAGTAGTTATGCGTTTGCGTAGATTGGACCAAAATTAATAATTAAAAGCTAACGGTAACCCGAGTTAACTATGACATCAGAACGTCCAACACCCCAAGCCCATCGTGACCAAGGGACGTCGGAGATATGAAAATAAATTAAACGCGATGAAATCAGTAAATATTAGTCAAATGTGTGTATTCGCGTAAATACAAGAGGTTATTAAATGTAGTTGTCTGTTTTTTCTCCAAAATTAAGGTTATAATATTTAAAACAGGCACATTAATTTAGATTAGGACATTTATTTTTCTTCTGCGTGACTAATAGTTAAGCCGTCTTACTTTGAGAAAAATTAATGTTTTGTTTTGTATAGATTATAAAATTTGATACTGCTGAAGCTTGCCCTTAACCATTAATAATTTATGACAGTCACAGTGCTCCTTTAAAATATAAATAACAAAGGCCGTCCATCTTTCAAAAGATCGTTTATTCATTATAATTAAATTTTTTACATATATTTACATATTTTCATGTTAAAGCAATGAAGTAGACAAACCTACAATGACAAAGTAATTTTCTAATAGATCAAAACTAAAATACTACATTTTTAGGTTTAAAAAATCTCTGTTTTAAAGGAAGTGCGTATTAATAACTACATTCATTTACAAAATTTACAGAATATCGACTCAGAACCTCAGTACATTATTTAGCTTACCCTATATTCACAAATATAATATATAATACTAGACTAAATTTAAATATCACTTCAAAATACATACTGGCACGTTATTTACTTTTTTACAATAAATTAATGTATTTGGTATCAAAAAATGCTTAAGAAGTTCAAGTTCGACTAGCACTGAAGAAAAATTACATTTAACAAAATTTAACTTTTAATCATTGAGACTTAATTAATGATTGTTTGTTATTTTTTTTTAAATCAAGGGCTTTTCTCTGAAATTTCTAATAAACAGTAGTGTTAACACGTAGAAGTTAAAAAAAATATTTGTTCTTTTTAATTTTGTTATTAATTTCAGTGCGAGTCTTACAATTACAAAACTATCTATTAGCGAACGCCTGTGCACACTTTTCTATTTGATTTAAAACTTTTCCTATTCTTTCGTGTAGAATTTTTGCATTTTTCTCAGGCAACGGCGGCAAAATGTCTCTAATAACTGCATTGTTTTTCTGGTGGAACATCTCACTAAGTTTTACACCCACTGATTGGTCATACAAAATTTTTAAAGCATCGACGGTTCTTTTTCTGAATACACACAAATTGTCAAGCATAAGGCTGTGATACACGTTATACTTTTTTAAAAGTCTGTAACCGTGAAGTAGTCCCGATTCGTTGTCCAGAAATACAAGTAACCCACTGTCCATCTTCCTGGCCAAATTGTGAGCTGGACCATCCATTATGTTGATATTCCATTGATAATTGAACAAGTTATTAACAATTCTATCCAAATTTGCTGTAAGATAATCAAAAATTATCAGATCAGACCATTGCGCCAACTCTACAAAGAGTTGAATCGTCGGTTTTGTTAATTTGAGATCAATATGATCAAAAGTCTCCTCAGTGTTATTTTGTTGACGCTTAACATTTTTTGCTTTCAGTTTATTTATCAAAATTTGCTTAGACTTCTCACTGACATCGTTTTCTTTTAAAGACATCTTCAAAACATCAACTTTATTCAGATGTCTACTGGAAGGCTTAAAGATATCAGGAATTGTGGCTGATTCTAAGCTAGGTATGTATTGAGTAAGAACAACTGCTCTATTAGTATTCCATTGAGCAGAAGAAATATCACCAGCCACACTTTGCCACAGTTTGTCCTTCAAGTCGACGACCTTGACAACGGAAGGGGCTAAATTTGTTAAGTTTAACAATCTTCCTATATAGAAACTAAAAATCTCTCCCTGAATTTGATCAGTATTTTGCCTGTATCGAACACAGGCCTGAATTCCATCTTTAAAAGTCACCAAGCGGTTTTGCATTCTGCCACATCCATTTTCCATTTTAATAACCTCACTTTGTTCGACATATCTTTCCCAAATTTCGGCCGTATTTTCTCCATAGCCTTGAGGCATCGAATTTTCAACCTCAAGCCCCCAATAAATATTTTCATACAAGACAGTTTGTTCATTGGGAACATGATCTGTTTTGTTACTAATAACATTTGCAATCGAATGCTTGTGTATACCCTTGTTATCTTTTAATATCTCCTTCATATCTTCAGTCAGACCTTTAGGATAAACATCCTTTATATATTTTTGCGTTTCATTGTCTCCAGTAAAAGATACTGATGCGAATCTATTTAAATCTTTCTTTGTAACTTTTACATCATTGTTTGTTCTAATATCATTACCATATTTCAAAGAATTTAAACTTCTGGAATGAACATCTCTTGAGTTATTTAATTTAATAACTTTTCTAGGGCTATATACGGAATTTCTTACTTGTGTCTGTGGTGATCCCATTATAACCACACCAATTGATAAACCTAGGATAAAACTAATACATACACTAACGAAACAATAATTATAAAATCCATATTCTCTTTTTATGGCAATCCTCCTCGATAACTCATCTTTATAATGAAAATCGTTATATAAGAAGTAGTTTGATTTCTTCATTTTGCAATAATTTGTTATAGTTGATTCTGATATAAATTTTTTATCTTCAACTTTCTTTTTTTCTCTTTCGGCTATTTTTTCCTTTAAATCTTCTAATGTAGGGATCCTTTTTGTTCTGTCACATTCTTCTGGGTTTATTTTCTTTTCATCTCCCGTTTGTGTAGAGTTCTCCATTTTCATATTCTTCTTTCTTATTACATCTGAACAGTGCAGTGACTCATCTGTAACAAAGGAAAATAATCGTTAAATTCGGTAATATTTATTAGATGCCACTTGATCACAAAGCAACAACGAGTGGTGGTCATAATCGAGTCTCCAGAGACTCGACTCGAGTTCGATGCCCTATGTGGTAGACTCGTACCAATGAGTTTTTCAATTTTATTTGAAAATGCGATTTGTATTATTGCCTTGGACATTAAGAGGGCGACAGGCTCACCGCCCAAATAAACCCGGGTTTAAAATGTTTGGACCTTTGACCACCCCTCCTCTGAGTACCCCGGCTCGTGAGAGTTTATTTATTGAGCACAAAGGTTTGTAATCAATAATAGAGTATTACGATTAGTAATCAAAAGAACGTACAACTTTAATTTACTAATATGTATTCGATGATTTTAATTAGCCATAAATTACCGTGTTTATGTGCTTAGGCGAAGTACCGAGGAACGATTAAAAACGTATCTACCAGAAGCAGAAATAATTAATAACAAACAAGTAATGTCGTAGTGCAGGGAATAGTTAGAACATTGTCTCTTTTATAAGTCGCAGTAGATTTAAAGAATATTCTTTATTCAAAATACCATACATGATGTTGAACGCACATAACATGACACTTTTGTGCTTATTTAATTAAAGAACTGGACGTATTTATATACCTAGATGTTACATGTAGAACGTTTTTTTAATGAAACACTTTCCGCAAAAAGTTCTTTACTAAGTCTTCAAATCTGAAGCGTAACAGAGGCAGATAAAAAACTTAGATATCGCACGAATCAAAGTAATTAAGTGATTAACACCGCATGTAAAAACACCAGACGGACGGACGTACGAACAGACAGAAGTACGTGTGTCAATCACACAAGAGATTACGGCCGCATATTTGACATGTAACATTATTATATCGTGTTATTAAAATAACTCGTTTACAACGCACGATTAGTATCGTGTCGTGCCCGAATCGTATTGGGATTAAGTTTATCTTTTAATCTTCGTTCACTTAAAACTTGGAAGATCGATTGGACAAAATCTTGGTTATTTTGATCATATCATTTCATAAATTTTTAATTTGTGTTAAATTACATTATATTCAGAGCTATTTTTTAATATATAGTTATATTAATAGGATATGTACTATATTTCATTGAAACAAAATTGAAAAGTTTTTTTTTTCTACAGTTTTACACTAATTCTTGACATCATCAAGTTTAATAAAAAATAATACGGTTTCGTTTACCATGTGGTGGCGACGTTTGAAAGTCTGCCAACCCCAACTATCCAGTGACCTAATTCACCGAAAATAACGCAAAGTCCCAAGATGCCTTTACTTCACGCCGGTTTTCTGCGCGGCCGTGCTGATACCCCGGTCGAGCCGGCCAATTGGAGCAGCCCTCTCCCCCCTCCCCTACTTCCGCGTTCCTCCCCTTCCCTCCTACAAATAACCTTTAAGGCTGGCAACGCACCTGCAGGTCCTCTGATGTAGCAAATGTACGTGGGCATCACTTACCATCAGGCGAGCCGTTTGCTCGATTGTCCCCTACCGCATTAAAAAAAAAAGGAAAAACTTATAATATGAAACGATGTCCGTGAAGACGTACTGACGAAACGTGGCGGACTTTTCCCGGTTTCAAACGCATCTCAAAAATAAAAAGGCACCTTTACTGCAGTAATGAATTTAAAGCAGCTAATTACTTTAAACTGACGAGGTCTCGTTTGCCGATTTCATCCATTGCGACCACTAAAAGTATTAACGTTCCATGGTATTCCATGTAACGCTTATGCGATGAGTCCTAATGAAGGATCAGATATAGAGTCAGAGAAAAGGAAACAATGATATTTATGTATTGTACAAAAATTTACTTCGGCCGGGATTCGAACTTAGGGTACATTCGTTCACACGTACGTACGTTCAACAGATACGGCGCAGTTGCTGAACGATTAGCAAAACAAATACAGATGTATAGCGTATAGGTAATTATTTTGTGTCAGATTATTTGTGACTGAAGACCTCAATATAATAGAAAAAATGCTAACTAGTGTGTATCTTTATATTAAAAAACTGTTGTTAATATACGATATAATTTTAATAATCTTGATATTATTTCAATCACCTATTTACGACAATTCTATATGCAAGAGATGTATCCGATTTATTAATAAAGATTAAGGACAAGGATATACTTGCACTGCCGGCCATATACAGCGCGTGGGCGGACAACAGTGAATAATATTTTCGAATAAATATATCTGAGATACATGTGGCGGTCTCAAGTAGCGATATTTGTTAAAGGCTGTTGAAAAAAAAAGCGTTATAACTACAAAACAATAGGCGTGTTAAACAAATTGAAAATTAGGCGGTGCTGCTAACACAACCCTCCAATTATTGCGTTAGCCGGTAATTTACTAATAATAATTCAATTAGTGGGTGAGCGGTGTGTGTATGTAATTGTTTTATGAGAGCCATGCGGTTAGATGTACGCCCCTCCCGACGCGTGCCCGGCCGACTAAAGAGATGATATTACCACAATTTTCAATTTATTATAAAGTTAACTGCTTTTATGTGAATTAAACATTTTGAAGAAATTTTTAATAACACACTCAGTTGAGGTCAGTAATTTTAAATACGTTTGAACTTAAGTATTCGATATTATTATGTCTATGAAAAGATTTTACGATGTAACAAGTAAATTTTCAATTATTTTAGCGATTGTTACTCAACCAAAAAATTATACATACATAAAGTGTATACATATATAAAGTCTATACATCTTGTTAGAAAAAGAAGTATAAAATAGTGACATTAAATAATGTAATTATCACTCTGTGTAAATCCGTCTAAGTCAACTAACGAACCTTTTTGTGTGCAACGGGCCCGAAGCCGGCCAACTCCAATTTTTTTTTCCTTTTTCTCCGACTCCCTCGCTTGTAGATCGTTTTTTAGTTGGACCGCTTGTAAGAATTTTGTAAAACACATTCTGTGTCACGGGTCGTTGGAGGTTTTTTGTTGTTTTGTCAAGTTAAAGCGTTTCAACTTGGGCAGTTATAGTGTACTATCGATTTGATGCGTCTAATAACGCCGTAGCATGTTCTGGCTTGTTCTCGATGACTGATAGCCATTTAATAGCAGCTTTAATCTTTGATCGAAAAATTATGCCATCGATAAAAGTTTGATACTGTGAACTGGTTCGTTAAATGTCGTTTAATTTTAACTCATTTCTTACGGTAATAGCGCGTGTTCGAGCTTTGAAATAATAGACTGCTATCTTAGTTATTAATATAATTATAATTTAAATGTATGCTTTTTATAGTATTTCAATGAAGACATATTTTTTTAAGGTTTCGCTAATTGTTTCTAATGAAAAACAGTTGCTTATGTCTGTAAGATAAAATAAAGAACGATACTTCTTGTTATATACGCAAAATAACAAGAAGTCTAAGTTCATGTTCGTACATGCTAGTAGTGAAAAATTCGTACAGACAATTGTATCCACCTTCTGTTATCTATAGCACCGACTCACGAAATGTATCAAATTAATGAGCCGTCTAATAGCGACGTAAAAATCTCCATCCTCCTTACTTTCCGTGGGTGTCGGAAAAATCGACTATGGAAAAAGCCACGACAGTATGATCTGGCCAATGTCCGAAAATAAACCAGGTTCGTCTCCCGTTTTGTATTAACTCTCGAAGAAGAGGAAATGGGTTTTGAATGTCAGTTTTGCCACGTCGAGTTGTGCCAAATAGAAATCTGTAATCTGTGCCTACCTCTTTATGGGTTTGAAATTATCCTAAAGTTATATATCGTGTTTTGTAATGTAAAAGTACAATCGAACAATCTACGGCTAATCATAACCACTTAACACCAGGTTGGATTGTATCTATAATTTAAGCTTAAGGCAGTATAAAAAAACAAGGAATATACAAAAGACTCGTAAATTTAAAACGAAAAAACGTGTAAAATCTTGGTAGTCTAGACTCATCAATCTTCAGATTTTTGTTACAGAACATTAAATAATATAGGTTTTCCTTAAGATATTTTTATTTGATGCGATTAAACATTTGATATGGAGTTACTTTTATTGTTAGTAAAAGCAACACCGTATCAAATGTTTAATCGCATCACTTCGCACAATTCTTCCCTAATAAATTATTCGTAATATTCTATTTTTATTCTTTATAGTTCACTATATGAAGAAAGCTTAAAATAAAAAGCGTCTATGATTTTGAATTTCGTATAGAATTTTTAAATAGTCAAGACAATGTTAAAATGGCCAAAAATACGTACTTTTATTGTAAAAATAGGCGATAAATTTGATATATAAAGTTGTGTTCTACTACTTCGCCAACTATATTATCGATAAACAATCGAATAATCTTTATCCGATAGAAATTAATAAAATAAAGGTATATCTGAGATTTTGTGTCTTTACCGTTATATTGTGTTTAGTAAACCAAGCCTGAAGTTGAAACTATTTGATTGTTTTTGAAACGTTCATCTTGGGTCACACTTTTAATTTGTGTGATTTTTGTGAATTTGATTTGATTGTAAAGCAGCATCAAATTGTAGGCTATCAGCTGCCGCACAAAGATATTAAGCATTTGTGTCAATAATGCCCTGTGTCGCGTTTCTTTAATTTCGACAGACACTTCAAATCGAGTCTAGTTTGTCAGCTGTCAGCGAGGTGCAAAATTTTCTAGGAAATTTTTACTTTTTTCATTTTGAGAAAATGGTAGTTGCTTCATAAACAATTAAGGTTACAGACGTCTGCTTAATTAAAAATGTAGAAGATTCTGGAAATTAATATGCGATTGCATACTTTAAAATTTGATAGGATTAGTGCAGTATCGTTGGTGCTAAAATTTTCCGCGTATAACATTAAGCATGGACTATCAAAGGCAAATGTATACTCTAACAGCTATTCTTTTATTTTCTTACCAATAGGTCAAGTAGGACGTTAACCGACTTTCTAAAGCTGTGTGCTGTGTTTAACTCGAAAAACGTCATGTCATCACGCTTAATCAAATTAAGTTTCAAGTCAAAATATTATTAGTTTTTGAATTATAATCATGAATAGATAGCCTTATTATTCGAATTTTTATGTCCCGTTATACTTCGGTTTATAGCCGCATGTCAAATAATAAAATAACAATAATTGCTGAGATTTCTAAAGATTCTGCAAAGATTTTAATTTACCATTTCTTGGATTGGTAAGCGTCATAATTTAAGATCACAAATACGCACCATTATTTTTGCAGTGAAGTGAATTCAAAGATCCATTCATCGATTAAATAATCAGTCAAAAACGTTATACTTTTTTTAATGGGAAAGTGTGCAAACGATGTTAAGAGTTTACCGTCGCCCACGCACAGCTGCCAAACATTTGGAGGATGGAGAAAGAGAATAAGAAGGGGATGGTGAAGGGGGAGTGTGCCTCCGGTTGCCTCACTCACCGAACGAATAGCAGAAGCACAGGATGCCTCTACTTCACGTCGGTATTCTGCGAGGTCATGGTACTACCCCGGTCGAGCCGGCCCATTCGAGCAGCAGCAAAAGCTGCCGCTTGGCTCTACCATGGATATACTTTTAAATTAACGGATTTTTTGGTACAATTATTTATAACGCTATTGTTATAAATATTTATAACGTTATACCCAGTTTTAGTAATATTAAAAGTAAGAAATCATGCTTCAGGTGGCATAATATTGAAGTCCTTGTCTGCCTCTATTGATTATTCAAAAAAAATTCATAGTAATAAATGTTTAGTTTTGTTTTTAGTTTAAAGTAGTACAGTAACTGTCAATTAATATCTCACTGCTGGACTAAGCCCTCCTTTCTGTACATGAATGTTATTGTAGCCGGAGAGGTCTGACACGCTGCAGTGTGCGCTGGCTGACTTCACATGTCCTCCAAATATAATGTTATTATTTCTAAGACAAGCAGGACTATTATCTAATCTGTGATGCAAGTTTCCTCGTTGTATATTATTTTTATTAAAATTTTAAATGATATTGTAAAAAAAGAGTTTCTTGCCGAATCTTCTGTGATGTGTTGTTTTGCGAACTGGTGTAGCTTTTGACGTTCATACGAACTTTACACAAGCCTAAATTTAACAAAAACATTGTATTTTCACTTTTCTTTTGAATAAAATTGCAATTAACAATTTTAGTAGTGCCGGCACCGGGACTCGAACGGCGTTCGGTTCGATTTGCGTAAACGAAAGCATGCTTACTGGTCCCTGCGCTATCACGTCTGAGTGTTGTTATAGCAGACGGAAATGGGCCTCACATTTGCGTATAATATAGGCATATAATATAGCATACAATAGTAAACTGAGTGTAGTTAAATACATATTACCTATATCAATTTAGATTCGCTCTTTTTTCATTCATGTTTCAGATCTTTTGAAAGTCATTTTATTAATGTTGAGTAAATATGCGACCATACAACAAAATTTTCTTCTTGTAAGCAACTGTTTACAACCTGTTTACGACCAAATTGTTATAGCGCAGCTCGTAGCCTGGCGATACAAAAGAATCACCATCCCGTTTGCATTAGGGACGCAACACCGTAAAGCCGGACACAGCCGCGGGCCAACCCTAGTATGGACATAGACAGTGTTGAACGATACCGGAGTTCACCGTTAGCGATGTTTCCGCGACCGAGACCCCCCGATTGTATCTATATCGATTCGAACGATCTATATCGCATGATCTATTCCAATCATACAATGTTCCCAGGGTCAGCTCTTTTTAAAAACTTCGAATTCGTGATATTCTTGTAACTTGGTTAGGCACAATACCGGTATAGACATGGCATTCTTAATATTTTAATCAGTATATGATAAATTATTCAAGTATTTAAATGTTAATGAATATGATAAGAAAACATTAACATGTCAATAATAATATAATTTTATTGCCTGTTTATGGTATTTTATAAAATATTAGATGACATGCTTTCATCGGAAACATTTAATTTTGCATGGTTTGTTTTCCTCAACACTTTAAACGGCGTCACCGATATCCGGAATACACAATTAATATTAAATTATAATTAAACATGTGCATGCATAACGACGTCTCGTTATTTTGTAATGAATAACTGCTATCTCGGGCGATAATATTTATCAGAAAGTGGATACAATGATGAGCGAGATTAAGCATATTTTTATTTAGACCTTAGTTATTTTAACATTACTCTAGCCTCTTATTTCCCACATCGAAAAATAAATAGGCACATTTCATTTTATTGTATATTTTTTATATTTACATAAATCTTTTTCGGCCTATATTAAAATTGTGTACAAGTAATTAATTCAGCTTGATTTTATTTATAATCAAGTTGAAAAGAAATCAAAGCTGTTTAATAAAACTATTACGATGTTAAATATAAATTAAAAAAATCAAAACATGTCGACTTCGTGTTGCGCGGAGAGTCCGTTCAAGGATTTTAGTTCTGTATCTGGAACATAACCATTATTCAGTTCCAAAGACTGTTTCCACAATAGGATAAAGTCCTTTGTTTAATCTAAACTTTATGTGCTTAAAATTTACGTACATTTCTAGATCCACTAGGAAATCACCCTCGGGTTGGGTCCAATACTGTAAGTGATATATTCACGGCGACGCCGTGTGTGGGTGGACACAAACAATAGGCAGGCGGGTAAAGACCGCGGTGTGGGAGACCGTATTTGAACATGCGTCAATAATAATAAAATTATTGCTTTAAACCTCTCTATAAATATCCCACTGAAATGTCAAGTTAAACAAAACAAACGCATAACAAGTACTAAAATTATTGTTTATGAATACGATGCTGTGGATTTATTGATAGACATTGGAGCTTTCTGTGGCGTTTTAGTCGTTTTCATGTGCTAAATAACAATAACAAAACATTTCTTTATGACCTGGCCACGCTAAAGTCTAATGCAGTTAATATTTATTTTCCATAGCCATCAATAATCATCAAAATTAACTCTCATTGCATTTTTTTATAACATTGGACAATGACAGTGCTTATCATCAGAACACCTGATAGTAAGTGAGTACTGCAGCTTACGGACACCTGGACACAACTTCAATCGAAGAAGGTTATGAATACATCGTCGCCACTGAGGCTAGCTTGTGGAAGGCGAAATGCCTCACAACCTGTAACTACACCGTCTCTATACCCTTCAAACCGGAACCATTAACAGTGGTGGCAGTGGTCATTGGTAACAGAAATAAGAGGGTGGCGCCTACCAAGACTCCTCCTAGTCGGAACCCAAGCTCCTAGACAGAAAAGGAATCTCGCAACCAGATGCAGTCATATTCTTATAACACGTTCTTCGTATAGCTATTTTATGTCAAATAACGCGATAGTTAAAGGTTTTCGTAATGTGCCCGGAGCGTTATGTATGTTCTGTTCGTGTGGTTTGAATTTTTATTTTATTAAGCTGGCCTTCAGTAAATTTTGCTACTTCCAAATAAAAGTACATATATGATATTAAGTAAATAATAAGAAGGTGTAATATGGATGTAAAGGGGAATATACCATGGAGACTGACGTAGATATATATTTTTTTGCGAATGAGACGTGGTAACAATGTACCTAAATCTCTTTACGTATAAATTTAGTTTTACGTAACTCTATGTGAAAAAACGGTGCTATTGTGACCGAGCAAACGAGCAAAGATAAATTTAAAATCAAATATCACTCTTAATCGTAACCAATAGATAGGTACGATTATTTTGTGTGGTTCCTAGTCACAGTGATTGTGCACTTTCTGACTATTCTTGATTCGAATGATTAATGATGCCGACGGACAGACGTAAAAACATTCGTTTATGTATACGACGTAGCAATACATTCGAATAGTTTCCAAAATTAAAGGAAATGATGGATCTGATTGAAAGAATAAAATTACCCTTATCGGACCATAGTTTTCGTCTTCGTATGCCATTTATGATTTTTGTTAATAATGAACTCTTCGTGTAAACCTACGAATAATAACTCTGTTTGTAGACAATTAGAACTATTAATCAGCGAAGTTTTTTTCTTACTCTAACTTAGAGAGGTCTGTTTGTGAATTCCGACCGAAATCAGTGTAATGAGTACATATTAGATGTTTTACTAACATATATGACATGCGGCAGAAATAGGTAAAAGGGAAGTACCTACCCATACGACTTCTTGACAGAAAAGGAGCCTACCAACTATGCATAGTAACATATAAGTCGTCGAAGTATATTATATTCACAAGACAGTTGCTGAATAAAATGCAACAATTCAAAGCGGACATTTCGCTGTATGCCCCATTAATCATTAGTGCACGCGACATACTCCAGGTCGGGTTTACTTGCCTCGTAAAACGCAAGCTAAGGAATGTTAGGCGGAGCACACTGGTCAAATTTTTCGTAAAACTATTATAAAAAAGGAAAGCCGACTATGTATAAGGTAGCATATAACTCAAAGGACTATTTTACTTTCAAAGGGCCAACTGAAAATCGTTAATTTATAAGGATTTTAAGTTGGTCCCGACATGTCCAATCCCTTTTTTTTTTTTAAAGAAATGTTAAGTTGAGAATAAGAATAAACCAAGGATGTAACCGCGAAACCTTATGTGATCTGCGGCAAAAGCTGAATTTCATCAATATAATAAAAAAAAAATATTTTGTAACAAAATGTCAAAAAATACGTAATAAATATAGAGAAGAGAATTCAAAATAAAAAATAAAAAATATCTATATAACAACGTAATTTTCATTAAAGAATTCAACAATAAAGGCTTTGTTAACCACTCCGTGTAAAACGATTCCCCTGAGCGTAATGCTTTCTATGGGGTATTCGGTCTGATTTAATTACGGCATAGAGAACCATTACTGCAATGTGGGGTCGCCTGAAGTTATTGTACTTAACTCAATTAGAGCTCGTATTATATCGCCGTGGCGAAAAGTTGGACAATAAAATTGAAGTACCCATTATTTGAATTTTCCAATAAGTTAAATTTAAATGCATTCGTGTAAATTCATTTTAATAGCATGCAAAGGCGGGGCTATAAATTTGATAACACGGGTTATTCTTGTTATTAATATCCAGAGGGATCGTGATTATTGGGTTTATCGCTTGCTTCAACATTTGTTTATGTAAAGATTCTTAACAATAAAAATTTACTGAATTAACTAATAACTGAAAAAAATTTAAATTTTTAATTTTCTCCGTAACCGGTAGTAAGAGAAACATCAAAGCCTGCATTTGCGTAAGAATAAAAATATGAAGTGGACATGATGTGTAGTTCGCCAACCAGCTGTTAACTTGTTTGATGGCCCGGTGGCGTAGTAGCTAAGTGTTAGGGTGCGCCGCTGCGGATTGCGAGTTTGATTCCCGAAAGGGTCAAGTATTTGTATGGACTACAAATAATTGTTTCAGGTATCTTGTCCATTTGCAATGTATACCAACATACTCTATATTACGACTACACTACATTATAACAGTATCTGCTGTTAGGCAGCAGAAATGGGCAAGAGTGTGGTACATACCCAGACGTACCACCTATTATAAACATGTGCCGTTTGACACGTGAAGACCAAAACACACAGGAGAAGCGTAGCGTGGCGGTCTCTACCCAGCTCCAAAATTATCAAAAAGTTAAAGGTGGTCTCTGGTTAGCAAGGAGTTTCATATAAACTGTGTATAGTGGGTAGTTTAGTTGAAACAAATAAAACAAACGACGAGACCTCCGACCACCCAATATTCGATATACGGTCGTGAGGACTTATTTTTTCTTAAATAATAAAAATTCTGAAATGATAAACGGAGATGTTGAGAAGATCGCGCCATGCACGCTACTAGCTCCGTTAGCGTTTCAAGTAACCTTCGCGCTATAATTTTACACCGGGCATTCTCATTTTATATTTAATTCCCACTATCAGCGATATCTTGTTTCGAGGGACGTTAAAAACGCAACTTTACTGACATTCCCGACGCGGCGCGATCCCCCGAGCATGATCCCTCGGTGGGACAGCAATAGGCCGATAAAAAACGACAAAAATAAATTTTGCATACATTTGCGCCAAACAGCGGGAGCCTGGCACAAGAAGATCCCACAGCCACTCAATCGATCACGCTTGACGGATTTACTGGCATATATTGTTAACTAACACCTTCACGCAAATAAACACTTTAACTCTGACATGATAAAATGTAAATCACACTAGCGTGCTGATTTTAGCATTCTAGAGGAATAACCAAACATTTTTTCACGTGTCGCCATCGGTAGCGTTGTGTTGTGGTACGAAGATCTGTTTTGACCTGTTACAATAGAAAATAAGGAGTAATGTCTCTTCGTTATTATTCATATTTCCACCCCATTTATTTTGTGACAACTGTATGCGAGAATATTAACATGCCAGAAGTTAGCTTTTCTTTATCCGGATTAAAATCAAAACTTGCGTTGAGTAAACTAATATTTAATATTTCTTTGCTTTACTAATCTACTTCTAGCAAAGCTACGAAATTTAATTTTATTTTAAATTTTATCTTGTTCCTAACAGTTCCCTTAACAGCCCGTAAATAGACCACTGTTGGACATAGGCCTCTCCTATAAGGAGAATTTGCCATATTCGCCACGCTCAGCGAGCGGATTCTTGTTCGCCCGTCATCAGTCTGCTTAATTATGGTCTGTTATTTATCGAGATTGATGTCCTGGAACCACTCTGGATCCACCTACGGGATGAAATGGAATAGCAGATAAAATTCGCTGCATCAGTCCTAACAATAATTTTTATAAAATTCTAAAAACCTTGAATTTCAGATAGAAATAACATCAGAATTAATAATGATATTTTTGACTTTAATAACTCACACTAAACTTTTTTCTATTAAGAAATACTGACAGACTACTATTACTTTTCATGGTTCGTGATTTACTAAACAAAGAATTATAATTCTTAAATCTCGATCGGAGTCCCAATATGGAGTCGAATCTGCGTAAAGACGAAGATCCGCATCACAAATTCGAATAATAAAAAACACATTTTACGGTATTGGTTTATATTCAAGTGTCAATAATAGCCGATTGGTATTTCCGATGGTCCGCAGCCGATCTGTATCATTGGTTGACTTCGATAAGGTAAATGACACTTGTTTTAACATCTCAATTTTGTAATCGAATTTTATTTACGTTTAATCTTATTTGCGTTATAAAGTAAGATATTTTATACACCGGTGCCATTGATAATTATAAATAAGCTTTTTGCCACCATCAACTTACAATACTGATTGAAAAATACTCACCATTTTTCAAGGTTGCATGTAGTTGTTTAAAGGCTATGGATACAACTCATTATCAATAAGGTGAAAAATGCGAAAAACGCATTTTTCACCGAATTCACAGAATTTGACATTCTTCAGATCCCACTAGAAGTTGTCAGCTAAACAGCAGTGCTATTTTCTAACGTAACGGAATGGCTGACGACGAAGCAGCCTGGAATTTGACAAGTAAAGTCGAGGCAGTGGTCGAGGCGATCGTCGAAGGACATGCTGTTTGTGCTTTATTTAGCGAATACCGTTTTTCATACAATAATTGACAATCATGAGTAGTTCCACCAAAGGCCGTAAATTCTCGTGGCGCTAGTGCTGCGTGTGCAAAGTAAGTGAATACGAAGAGGGGAATAACTCGCCGTAGCTTAGAGAATAGCAGGGCTGGACTCCATTACAGACAAACACCTTCCTTTACCAATGCGAAGCCTTTGTGATCTAAGGAAAGTTCGAACGCCGTATCAAAGACAGGGATGCAGTCATAATACTCTCAAACCTGAAAAATATCTGAGAACAATTAGTATTGCCAAAATATTGACTCCTGGTATTTAAAGACAAAGTATCAGCGCAGCCCCGCGTCTCACGGGTGGTCCACTAACCTACTCTCATTGTTGTAACGGTAATGCAGGAAATTTCGTCACATTGATCAAGTGCGAATCGCTGGACTTCACATGTCTTGTAATTTTTTTTTATTTCTTAAAATACAGGTTTTCCTTTTACCGTCTTACATGAGCTAAATGAGCACTTAAATTGCAATTAAAAATTTAGTGGAGCACTGGACGCGAACAAATGTCTCTTACGTAAAATTTAATTTATGGAGCTGCCGCGGCTTTTAATTAATTGTAAGTTTGATCTGAACCTTCAGGACAAGTTCTGATCATGTTGATGTCCTCCTGGCCGATTTCGATCACGACAACAATTTCCGAATATAATAGGGAATTGTCACCCCCACAAGCTATATTTTGGTAAATACACGTCTTCATCGTCCAATTTCTGATGCGGTTAGATTTGAGGAAGAGCATGATCTGTTAGAGACACGGAATGCCACATAAGACAACCAGTTTTTTTTAAGTTAGATTATGTAAGTTTTTTTTTAATTAGATTATGGTAATTGGCTGCAGGCGTACAGGAGCCCATGTACACCTGCAAACAACTTCAACGAAAAAGGTTACAGATGCGTTGTTACCCCTGAGGACTAAGATGGAACGCCTCACTGCCCGTAAATATATTGGATCTCTGTACCATTTAAACCGGAACACAACTGTACTTGCACAGCTGTTGGGCAAAAATAGAGAAGAAGGGTGGTATCTACCGGACGACTTCCAGGTAGAGAAGAAGTCTCCCACAGAGTGTGTTACACAAATAATGGTCAAGTATTGTATATATGCGCTAACCACTCGGATATCACATTTAATTACTAGGGGACAGGACTCCTATGCAGGATTCTGCCTAGCTCTTTAGTAGTTATGTTCTGGGTGCCCATATAAGCATGCGTGAATTTTCATTTGGTGAACGATTCTGACAGTCACTCTGTTCTACATATGAAATCTTTCTTTTTAGATTTTTACTCTATACTGATATTAATTCAGTTTCTTTCATGTTGTAATTATCTATTTATTAAGTGATCCTTAAGTGGTTTGTCAATAAATTGATAAAAATATCATTAGGTTTAGATTAAATCAAAATAAAGTCCAATTTGTTCTTACGATTATAATTTAAAGTTATATAGTTAAAAAAGAAACAGAAGCATAGCACTCAAACTCAGAACACACAAAATGAAATGGCACATCACCGCAGTGGTCGAACAAAGATAAGTGCCCTGCCACAGATATTACTGAGCGTATTAATACCCGGTTATTCAATACAAGGCAAAGTATTAGCAAACTGTTGTAGTCTTACTTAAGGATACAGCCATATCAACGTTTGCCAAGACATGCACTGACGATTAAATAGTATAATGTGTGCGAATTTTTTTTTTGTTTTATATTAGTAAACATTATCTAATTCAGCTATATGATATTCTAATTAAACATATCAAAGTTTTATATGTTTAATATATTTTCACAAAATGATATAATATATGTATATATCACAATTAAGATGCTTAAGAAGTTTCTTGAATATGTATATTTCAATTAAGATGTTTTCGACCTAATAAAAAAACTACACAATATGTCATAGGATAGACGGAAGTGCCTTCTGTCTACAGACCAACTTCTAATCTTTTAATCTTGAAAATAGAAAATGGCTGGAAAATGTTATGGCTTTCGAAAGGTGGCGGAATTACCAAGAAGAAAAATGACAGAATACACAGACCAGTCACGGACAGCAGCATCTATAGTAGTGTCATGTTAATATTTTACACATGATTTTCAGTAAGTACCATAACAATAACTGATGAAGCACATGGAAAGGTCTACGTTTAAATAAAGAAGAAACTATACGTGCACATCATAGTCGATTTTTTATTTTTAAATTACAATTATCTTTTTAAGCATTGTCGTTTGTAAAACGCTAACGCGTCTTCAGCCTTAAAAGCACTGCTAGAGATTCTCACAGCACGAGTTTGGTCGCGCTGCGAACAAGTCAACAATGGCTGAAACGCGATCGGTTCGGCCCTAATGCTGAGGTCAGGTTTCGGACCAGCGATATTATTAAATTAAAGTATAGTTAACTATCGGTATAGACTGGCATAGACAGTTTGATATCTCATATCCTATTGTAAATCATCACCATCGACACCGATTCGGGGTCAAAGACCTTTACAATATTGCGCAACGTAGTACTATCATGAGCTTTACATGACATTTTAAGGGATTGGTACTTAAACTAATTTTACAAGATGTCACTTTCTGAAAGTCTGTTAAACTATCCATCAGTATCATTACTTTAATAAAATTAAATATCATATTATTCATATTGGTAGTGCTTATTACTTGTACGTACAAGTGAAAAAAGCAACATCATAAACCGAAAAAAAAGGTAATTAAATGACGGACGGTGGATTTATGAGTAAACACCGTTGCTAAAACATCACCGACCAATTGTTAGCATCACTTTAGTAGCGATAAAAGTATGTTGTGTAACCGGCCCTAAGTTTTATGGTTTCCACTCTGCAAGAACTCTCGGGATGTCATTCTAGTAACAAACATAGTTTGAAGTGCCATCTGCTTTCTCACGAGCCTTATCACCACCTAATAAAGTTGGTTTTTGTTTTATAAACTATTTGCAACGATAAAATAGCGTGGTTTACGTTACCCGTGGTATTTTGTTTTGCTGTATTAGGCATCAACAATTTGTCTCGACGCGTCGCTATATACCGTGGGTCGTTCTGGTCTTTGATAGTGACCTTTATTTCTTTATTGCTCACCACCCTTTCTTGGTGGACTGTTATTGAAAAAGGTTATTTGTTGCCTATGATTTATTCTTTAAACACTTTAACATACCCAATTATCATAAATTAGAATCCCGTAGAATGTACATAACACACGGTACTGAATCTTACAGTCTCCATCGAATTTCCCCAACTTACTCTGTTTACCCAAAAATATCTCTAGATCACAAATAATGTATACCTACAAAAAATGGTAACATATCTCTGATTACGACAACCTATTATTTTCATAAAAACTAAAGTACATAATTACCGAACGAACGTTACGCAGAATTTAAATTATTAATTCTGCAACCGTCCCTCAAAATATTTTTTCCGTAAAAATATAATAATACAAAAAAATATTGGCAACGATCTGGCGGCCGATAAGTTACGGCCAACTTTTTAAAAATATAAAAGTACATACGCACATTAGCGCTCCACTGGTGCCTGACGGCGGTCGAAAAAAGTAAAATTTAAAAAAAGAGGCAAAGGAACACAGGTATACATGTGAGCATGAATGATACGAGGCCTGACGCTTGCTTCTACCGTTAGCATACTAATTGGGAAATAAAATGTAATTTAAAGCAAATAAAAATTATCTTTATAACTTAATTCGTTAAGATTATATTATGTGAAATACCGGACATTTATTTAGCTAGACATTTTATGTTTTTATTTGCAGATAATGGTGTTGTTAATTTGCGATGTTATATAATCTAATAAGTACTTATAAAAGGCGTTATTTTTATTCGGTTTTCTAAGTCGTAAACATGTTAGTCTGAAAGGCGGAAATTTTATTTATTATAACCAATTATATTATATGCCTAAAAGATAAATACATTGAGCTAATAATCAAACAATATTGAAACGTTTATATATCCCATTGTGATATCTTAGAATAAGTTGCGGTTAGAGGGTCAATAAGGAGTGACCGTCTACCCCCAGAAAATTTAATTTCCTGAAATGTCGTCATTGGTATTTAAAAAGTGTATGTGAGTAAAAATTTTAAAAAAGTTTTTGTACATTACATATTATAATATAAGAATTTTGGGTACTACCACATTTATTGTTTGTTAAAGTAATTATTAAATAATTTGATATCTTAAAACATAATCATTTATGAAAACTATTTATCAATATTAGTATATAAAAACTTGCACAAAATCGTACTATTTTGAACCTTTATTTTCGATACTCCTGCTTCAATAATTTATTATAATTTATTTATGCGTTATGCAACAAATTTATTTTGCGAGCCGTACTCCCTATCTCTGTTAAGAATTTTTGGAATACCGCCTGACGGCGGGCGGCCCGATGTTATCAGCCGTTCTAAATACGAGTTCGATTCCCGGCCGCGCGCTGGGACCGGTCCGATAGACGTCTCTATTCGCCGCACCACCACGCCTGTCCGATGGATAGGAGGATAGCAGACGCAATAAAAATCGATCATTGTTGTTGTAAAATACATGAACTACGTTTCTTTTATTCTCAATTTTAGATACTTTTTCATAAATTTATAATCTTATATGATTGTTAACTTTTCTGAATGAGTGGACATAGATTGTAACTACTCGTACAAGTTAATGTTGAAAAATAAATGTATTTGTTGACATTTCCAAATGGTTATGGGATTAATTGACTGATAAGTAATATCGCGGTGCTGTCACATTGAAGAATGTCGTTGATTTGAACAATGTGAGATGCTTTTGCATAATAACGTCTTTAAGTGCCTAAGCACTTGACGGGCGATAATAAGAAAGATAATACGACCTACAACATTATATATTTTTTTAACCTTGTTGGTGTGAAATACAAATTCAACTAGCATTATTGCAATTAACACTTACATGTAATAAGAAAATGTATGTACAATTTAACTCTTTAACATCTGTCTAAACAAAATATACTTATGGTTAGAAAAGTTATGAATACAAATAAAAGCTATAGTTTTACCATGACAACCACATGGTTTAGCGATTAGCGTAACTGTCCCGGGATTCCATACAGCCGAAGTCAAAACCAAATTATTGGTTTTCGTGTCTGTTTGCGTTGTGCATACCGTTCTTTCTATCGCATAACTTTTTCATCGGATATGGTAAGGTAAAAACGAGTGAGTGTCTCCGAGTTATTTTTTTATTTATTTGACTTAGCGCGTACTTACGGCATTATAATATCTCCTGTGCAGTTGACAACTGACGAAATCGTCCAGTAGGGCATCATCGCTATTTAATAAATTAGTGATGAATGGATATTGTCAAATCATTATGTTAATTTTCATGTGTCTTAAAGTAAGTTACTCTCGATGTAACGCGTACCAAAAGTCCAGTAGACCGAGCGGATCCCCGCTCAAGAAAACGGGAAAAAACCCGTACATCCGTTCACACTATAGTTCTTCTTTCCGCCATTGCGACCACGGCGTCATGTAACGGTAACCACCGGATGACATTGGCGCAATATAAAATGTTCGTATTATTATAACACATGCTACACTACATAGTGTAACACTATAAGTGAAAATATTCCAATTTTTAGTCTTGTAATCCAACATTAAAGTCACTTTGTTAACTTGCGGAGGAGGTTTCGACGACTGATCCATTTAATTCTCACCGTAAAGTACACAAGTAGAGCCGCATCCTGTAAATGTCTATTACTAGGCAAACGTATCAAATGTTTTTTGTGAGAGATTGGAGCCGGGTGGTGTCCGCCACGCTGCTCCAGTGTAGGTTGGCGGACTTCTTCCTCGAACACATCCACGAAATAATATTTTTTATCGTTTCCCAGACATGCGGGTTTCTTCACCGCCGCATTGGTGAACTCAGCACTTAAAATTACTATTACGTAATTTATTGAGAGCAGTGTCGAGTAACGCGTGAGGCGTCGAGGAGCCCGAGACTGCAATTGTCAATTCACCTCTAGCGGGGCGATTACAGCAAATTCTCCTATAGCAATGCCTATGTCCATAAGTAGACTGCCTAAAACTACGAGACGTTGATAACAAGCCTCCTCTATATAACAATAGGAAGACAACTAAATAGCGGTTTAATAATTTATTTTAGAACTGTTCATTAAATCTGAATCGGTGTCGGCACCATGGAGTTTTGATCCCAATACAGCAACAAGCTGAGCTTTTTCCTTTTGCCTTAATTACTTTAATTTATAAGTTTTCTATGATTTTCTTCGATTACATTATTATATTATAATGTTAAACAAACATGCAAATCTCAATAACAATCAGCAAGACGTTGATGCTGCGTATAGAATTCCATCTTCCTCATGTCATGTAACAGAAACAATTGAAATAGATTGTTATGGGTCACATCTGCACTAAAACCTAAAGCAAAAAACCTAAAACTTTGTATTGATCAAATGTTTTCTCCGGCTAGGATTCGAACCGTTGGCCAACGACTTAGTACTCGATTACCGTTTACCGTAATGCTGGTGGTTGTAAAAAAAGCTAAAAATATTTACATAATATGCTTAAATCCAGCGACTTTACACGATACCTAATTTTTATAGACACCTCGGAGAGCGACCGGTTTAAAATAAAATGAAGAAATAGTGACGCGTTTGCCAATAAAATTTCATTGCCTGTTTGCATTTTCCTGTCGTTTAAACTTGATTCGAGGTGCTTATTAATGGTCGTATATTTTTGAGAAATCGAGCGGTGCTATTGTATTGGTTTATTGATAGGCAATGTCCTTAGACAGGTTCTACGGTGATATAACTTGACTAAATAAAATGCGGCGAATGGCCATCAATTTCAAGTACTAAAAATGGCTTAAAAAATCGCTTATATCATTTTTCTGATGAAGGGCCTTGGGTTCGAATCACTGCCAAAGTTATCCCTTCATTGTTAATCTGTCATGGTCGGAATTGTTTAGGACGACATCATCTTAGCCATCATGTATCTGCTTTAACTGGCACTGTGGTTAAGGTGTTTGTATTTCCTGTACTATTTACATCCCTGCGGGTCATCTAGAGGGAGCTTGTCCATCATTATATTTTTGGTACTGAGCTGCCGTTCAATTTACTGAGGATATTCTTATTTGGTCTCATACTTACACTCATCATCGCCATTCTTTGTTCCTGCTTCACTAATTCATTTTGAGCACGAGACAAAAAGATGTGACCGATTTTTCCGAAAGCTGAAACCGATGTTAGGTGATATCTGTTAACAAATTCCTGCCTGGGCAAGTACGGGTTTGGCAGATTATAATGTAGGCGCATAGAGTAAGAATCCAGAACGAAGCGTCCCGAAGAGTTAGACGGACGCTTTGGTTACGCGGGCAAAATCAAATTCCGAATTTCGGCGATCGCGATTCGAGTCCGGTGCAAAAACGGCAACGCGTCGTACGTTGTCGCTAATGACGAAGGAATCTCTTTGTATAGGGCCCACGGTATTTATTCCCCGAAGGCCCGATCGGGATACAATTAGACGTTTTGCTGCAGGTCGAATGACCGATTTTATATTGTTTTAATTGTTCCGTGTTTTTAGGGTTCCGCGGGGTTAATTTCAAAGTGCCAATGGTCTTAGGGACGAGGGTACAAAACATTCCCGTATTCAAAAGTAAGCTAGTGTTCGCGAGCTGAGGAGCATTGTATCGTGGAGGTTAGAAAAACTCGACAGACAAGCTCATTGAGCGGTATTCAAAGGGCCCTAACGTGATAGAAAGCGTGTTTACATGCAAAAACCGTAGGCACAACGTGCAACTTTGCTTGTTAAGAAACAATGTTGGTTGGATGCAACGACTAACGTCTTTGTTAAACTTGTGCCATAAACAATGATGTATTACATGCTTTTAAGTCATTTTACTTATAGAACTGCAGAATGAGGCAGAGATATAAGCGTGTCTCAAAAAAAAATCCTACGTTTTGGTTTCCATCCAAATGGTTTTTATCTCGTCTACTGCCATAGTTGTTGATTGCAGATTTCTCTAACTCCTCTTGAATACATCACTAACATAGTTGTTAATTTCTCAAATCTTACCAGTTTGTCATCCTACCCATATTCCATTTTCCTCCCCATTCTGCTATTTATTTCTGTGTGACAGGCGTAAGTACATACATATGTTAGTCAACAGTCTAAAATACTGTGGCCCCTCGCGTTGAGATGGATTACAGGTTTTAATCATGAATCTGTTTCAAAACGACTAGGACTAGGTATAGATAAACCAACTGGAGGTAGACTCCTCTGCCCAGGACTCGTCTGAATAGGTACCACACTCTGTGTCCGTACCCAAATCTGCCGCCAAATACCACCATTAATATTAGTGGTTGTGAGGCATTCCATCTTAGTCCTCAGGAGTCTATGACCTTCGTCGATTGAGATTGTTTACATGGCCATAGCCACTTACCACCATGTGGGCTGTTAGCTAGTTTACACAATTTTTCAATAAAAATAACCTATGAGCTTGTGACAGAAAAAAACCTCTGCATGTATCAGAACACAGTTAAGGTAATTCTAAGATCAATAATCTATTAAGGCACCACCTATTATAATGTCAATTAATATTTTCACAAGGATCACTTCGAAATCGTATCAGCTCGATGAAAAATAATTATACAGAGATGTCATCGTTTTTATAACTTAAAAGAAAAAGCGTCAAAGCCCCATCTGTCGGACAACGGCGCACCCCGGGGGGTTCACGCTGATTTTGATGCAAAGGTCGCTGTTATCCATTTGTATTCTAGCCTGGCTGACTAATTCACTATATTTAGTCGAATTGTTTACGCTTTAGTTTCATACTTTTGTACTGTACACACACTAAAACACTTCAGTTCGTTATGTTTGACGGTGCTCGCGTAAGTAAAGGATGGTGATGAAAACTCTGCTATCAAAATTTGATGTGGTAAAAATTAACCCAAATTATCCAAGACCAGCAGCGGCCAGCTGCACGTGTCTCTGCTGCGAACGCCAATTCGCCGCCCAAGCGTGACGATTATGGTAACCCTCCCTTTGGCTAATGTTCAGCAGTGCCATGTTAAAGCTATGTGGTTAAGTTCACTTCTGGACATAAACGTTACGAAGAAAAAGCCAACCGCTATTTTGGCATTAATTTCTTGGAAGTTCTGATCATTGTTACTGCTATCGCTAATGTATGAAATTTGGGTTCGATCAATAGGAATAGTTTTCTGCAATCATTCGATCGTGATAGCCTCGTCTGTTAGTCAATAAGGTAGAAAAAGTTAGCACATGCCATCTTACATCTGATAATAATTTTACATAACAAATTACAGTTTTATATACAATCAAAAATAAATGTATACTATAACTATGCTAAGAGTCGAAATACATGTTAATTATAATTTATATTTAAAAAAAAAACGATTATTTATTACTACAATGACGAAGAAAGGGGTTTTCAGTTACGTTTCATTCGTTATGTGTCAAAATTTTATGATTTGGATGATTGTTTTTATTTAAAAAAAAATAAAGTGTGCCCGCACTGAGTAAACAAATATACCCAAGGTCAAATTTGGTGAAAATCTTATGGTGCTCTCTGGAGATTGTAATGTAACTAATTTAATATATTTATGGTTAAGGCTTCTACGGTTAAATAGTATTTAAAAAACATTTTGAAGTACAACGTTCACAGATAACGTACAAAGGTATATTTTTATATTCATATTTCACACAATCCGCCTTAATTTAACATAAGAGCTCAAATTTTAAAAATAATTTATAATCCATGTAGTCCATAAATTATAAATAAAACGAATAAATCATTCATCATTTTGCTTTGCAATTTATGAATCATAAAAAATTACTCAGCCAGTTCCTACATTTTTACGTCACCGCGCAAAAATATAACTCTACGGTGCTAGTAAATAACAGTTTATTACTTAGGTAAGTGCCTTGTTACAACGCTGTTACTGCGTCTGGAATATTTAAATCATACTTATAAAGTAGAGTTACGGTCGTACGCATGTAAGTTTACAAACATAATTATATTAATAGTTTATCACACCTGCTAATCTTTGAAGAGCAAACAAATATTTTGGACATTATGATATCAAAAGTTTTATAGTATTTAAATAAAATAAAACTTGGGCTAGTTAATAATGATGATGATGTTTGCGTTGGAAGAAACTAAGTTGGAAAACCTCGGGGCCAATTGTAAGATTTCTCGTTCTTGTCACTTACAATACGAAGCGCGTTTGCTACTGAACGTGCAGTAATTCTTACTTAAACTCATACTTGAACTCTTTCATGCTTAAGTATTCTGTAAAAGTGTGGTCCTTCTCAGATCGATTAATGTGACCTACAGTGCAATGTTACGTTCCCATTATAAGTGCAATTCTATCTCCAACATAAACCTTTTCAAGCTTTCTCTTTAGTAACACTGAAAAAAAATCCTACATATCAAAAAATTATTTCCAATAAATCTGTGGAATGTTGCTAAAATTTTAAATTAAATATTGTATGTAACCGCAAAATTAAACCCCTCCTTAATGTGCTTGAACTTAATGAATTCGACAGGTGCCAGTTTTTCTCTGAATATCCGAGTGACAATCAATTTGGACATGAAAGTTACAAGGTTTTTAAAACTATTAAAGTAATTTTTATACACTTTTATATGGTTTTCCTTCCTTAAAAGCTACAACGGGTATTATTTATCAAAATGAGAATTATTTTAAAAGTAAAAAGAAGCTTAAAATATGCGTTAATATTGTATCTGTCATTATTTAACTTAACAACAGACGAGACCCATCGCCATTTTGAAATTCATCGATTGTCATATTTAAAGGAACCATTGCAAATAATATTCACGCATTTCACCGCATAATTTGTTTAAAAGTAAAAAGGAAATGTTCTTCAAATAAAAAATAAAAACTGATAGAACTGGACAAATTTGTGACAAATTTATTACTGGCCGCTTTAAGTGGTCAAACCGGTTCAACATACAATAAGCTTAGAGTTTAATATTGAAATTTGATCGTTTATATGAATAAATTTTTAAGTTCGGTCCCGACTTGTCACGGATATATGGTGTATTTTATTATTTTCTACAATTTAGTTAAACATAGTTCAGATGTTTATAGACATTCTCAGTATTTTAGATTTTACTGTATTTTGAGGTCAAACTTTAAAAATTATGTTTTTATCCTTTCCTACCTCCTATTCTTGATATATAAGCCAAGATTTACTTAATAAAAATTAAATAGTTGATCAATTTCAACTTTTAACAAATATGGCTTACAACCAGTCAATGAAGATGAATTTAAAATATTCCTGTAAAGAGAATATATTAGCTATAACTGAAAATAATCTTCAGATGTCATTCCCGAATTATTCATAAAATGTTCGTTATAAACATACAAGTCCTGTTTCTCACCATTTATGCCGAATAACTGAGAGATTAACATTTTTATCTTAAAAACTTTAAGCATCGGTCAAACCGAAATTACTTCCTCGTATAAACAAATCGAAAACAACTCATTGGTGACTGAACATGAACATAAACTAGGCGGTGCGCCACTTTTTTGATTAGAATAATCAAATTAAAAGAAATTATACGCTATTCGAATGGTGCTGCTTATCGATGCATGGTTAGATAATTTTTAGGGTTACCACTTATGTTTATAATTAGAAAAAAAATATTTGTTTACATTAAATTTCCAGGTACATAAGTGACCTGGGTTCGGTTCCCGTTACAGAAAATCTGCTGTGAGAAACTCTACGAGTATATGATAATATGTCAGAGCTCTGCATTGGAACTGCGAGGCGGCCTCTTCCCGGTCCAAAAATTCCTATCAACGGTTCCTATCAATAAAAATATAAGCAATTACTTCTAATAATTGTATGTTCATATTTTTAAATGATAATATTTTGACATTGAACAAAATTCCAGAAATATTCAAATACCATTTTAGCTGCGATAATTAAAAAAAAATTCTTTGACATAGAGATTTTAGAACCTTTTTTAAAAATTAACGGAAACTTTTGTTTATTTTTCTATAACTGTAGTCAAGTAGACTAGTCATCTTATCAAGTTGTATAGATCAAGCACATAAAAAGCAAGGTCATTTTACTGCCGCATAGATCCTACTGTATTACACACATTCATCTTACATACATTTAAGATATAGTAAGTTTAAAAACACAAGCGATTATTTATATATTTATTAAAAACTTTTAGTCTTGGCAATGTTTCGATTTCAAGTTTAAGGAGCAACCCTATAGCTTAAAAACTAACTCGTATTGAAATCGACACTAAAACTACAATAGATTTTAATGTCTTAATTACAGCTGGTTTTGCTGTCTGGTCGAAGAATTAGCATAATAAAAATGTTCAAATCTTTCGATGTGAAATTTCTGGACGGTAAAAACCTACAGCAATTAAAGAGAACGCTTAATCATAGTATAGATTATTTATATTTTTATAACTGCTATTGGCGTTTCGCGCCTGAATCACATATATGTTTATTTTTTAATTTTTTTTATTATGCAGAGTTCGTTTATAGGGTCATAGCAAAGATTCAGTCATAGATTTTATTGACTTTAGTAAGAAAACACTGTAGTTAGTGTTAATGTGTAAGTAGCTAGACAAAATACTTAGTGCGTAATAATCATTATTATATTTTTAATAATATTATGCCAGCAAATCTGAGTAAAGAACCATATAATGAGGTAGGTAAACGGTTCGGCCCGGCCAGGAAAGCACACCATATTGCCATATTGAGTTACTAGAACAGGAGACCTTCATCATCAGTTACTATTTAAGTCCATTGCTGACCATAACGCACTCCTAGAAGTTGCCAGCAAGCCAGCAATTACTTGGAGAGATTGCCCATTCTCCACACGGGCGGGTTTGTGAGCATAGTAAGAATATAGGGCAGTTTGTGAGAACATAGGGCAGTACCAGTGCCCTCGCATTAGTAGTGATTCATCGCATCACCTCATATATATTCTGTAATAATATTCTGTAAAGATGTAGGTTCATCGTATAGATAAAAAGATGCTCTTAAATGTTGGAATAATAATTATTATTTCGACACCAATAGTTACTAAACACCGTATAACAAACAACTACAATAAATAGTGTTAATAATAGAATTGAATAAAAATAAGAGAGCATGTAAGATTATATCATGTTTAAATTAGAGCTCCGTGGGAATCTGTGCATAGAGCAAGGCAAGACCGCATTGTCGCTTTAAAAAATAGAGTCATAACAATAAAGAAATGGTTGAAGTTCGTGATAACTGACCGGAGCTTGAAATCGCGGGGTCACGAGGCAGTCACACAAAGGATAGAACGTGGAGCTGGCCGACGGTCATAGTGTATATTTTAGAGTTCCTTGTAGTAAGGTTTCAGCTTTTTTACTTATATAAGGTATAACTTTTTTTACAATTTTTTCCGCATGTCCAGCGTAGGGAGCAAATCTCCCATAGAAGGCATTTCAGCTTCAGTTGTGGCTTCTTAGAACGGTATATGTATTTATATCCAGTAGTCGATGCTGGGGAAATTTTTAATTCATCATTATCGACAACAGGAATCCGATATACTAGTTTATCCCGCAAGAAGTTCCATAAAAATATCGTGGCTCCTAGATAGACAAGCAGTTTTTCTTAAATAACGTTTTACAATTTATCTTATTTTTTGGACGTTTTTAAAATAATTTTATTTCGTTATTCTATTAATTTACCGCCAATACAATTGTGATTCACGCTTAACCGCTTTTTATAATTTCACCTTTGACATGGATACGGCCAGTTTTCGTTTTAATCCTATAAAAAATTATAATGAGCATCATGACATTTTTTCTCAAATCCCTTCAAGGTTTAAAAATTTAACAAGATATATATTTTTATCTTTATAAAACATTATATTAAAAGAAAATAAAAAAGTAATTTCGTTTCGAGAATATTTAATAACAATTAAATACGTTATATCATAGAATTTAGCTAACCATAGAATCTCCTTATGGAACAATCTTCCTTTGAATCTTAGTGTCTTATCAAACACGAATATGAAACTGTCTACTATTTACTTGACCAGTACTTTACTTGAAACACTTCAACTAAAACTGTTTTTTTATACGTAAAGCATATATCGTAGTGAATATAGAACTGCATTCTCCATGCATCAGGTAGTATTTTATATACAACAACTTCTGATAGTAACAACCAGTATCAGTATTTTACGAAATATGCATCGCACATGAAATACACCGATTAAACTGTAACGGGAGGTATTCGTTCTCGTAGCAAAACGGCAAATATAAATTGTACGCTATATTATAACAGTAACTTGATATGTAATGTGTGTTATTAAGAATTTACCCGAATAAATTGGTATTTTGTACACTAATATGTATGTACATGTATATATTCACGCCTTGTACCCAACGGGGTAGGCAGAGACAATCTTCTTCCACTTACTACGGTCCTGACATACGTCTTTCGCTTCTCCCACTTTCATCAATCATCGCATGTATACTCGTTGGTTTAGAGTACTCTTGACCTGGCCATTTGTACACTAATATAAATATTTTAAAAATGCTGCATAGGTAATGATGATGTACTCATTGCTGTAATATGAGGGAAAACGTAAAAACACTCACTAATACTTTACCTTTCAGTACACGAAGTCCAATAGGGGGTGACTTCAGTCTAAAGTTAGTCTAGGCGCTGTCTCCAGGATTTGGTTATCCCATTGGTTATTGCTCCTGCGATTTGGCTAGTGTTTGATTTGGCCATGTAACAGTGTGACTATTTTTATTGAGTATTAACAAATAACTTCTACGAGTTATGCTCCCCACCTTTTGTACAGATCTATCAGTAGTGTTTTCGCAAAATTCTGTATTCTGTAAATGTTCCCACCCATTATATTTCACGTAATTATTACTAATATATTAATATAATATAAATAAATAATATATAATATACTTTTTTTAAACAGCCTTAGTCTCAAGGTTGTTTTTAAAAGTATTTGAATGACATTAATAGTTACTATTTTCCTATAAATAAGTCATTACATTACATTTTATTCATTTCCATATATTTCACAGTTTGCGTTAAAAGTTTGTTTCGTTCAATCAAAAATTAAAAAGCATCCGTCAATTTTGAATATCTGAAAACTATGTGCTTAATGACTAAAATGTATTATACATTTGAACTTAACTGAAATCATTGACAAATGCATTCACTCTAAACAGACTTTCCCATTTCCTTTAAGATGCATGAACAACTGATTACCATTGTCGAAATGCCATTATCTTTATTTCGAGAAAAATTGGGCCCGAGATATGACAACGCGGCTATCCGGGTCATAGCCTCTTAAAACAAAAGAGTGCTGATAAACAATGCTAGTGAACACTGCCAATTGACCATGCCTCGTGTGGGACAGTCTTATAAATTAATAACATACAATGGAGACCTTAATTACCAGAATTCCGTTTGCATTACGGAAAAAATCTGTTGCAGATTTTCTAAATGTGTCTCTACGTTAGATTTAAAATTGTAAAATAATTAGTCCTCGTTTTACAACCTACATGCAGTGGGCCTATCGTATCCGATTCAGTTATAAGACAAATCTTAATACTTAAAATTTAGCTCTGTATAATTTCTGTTGTAACTGCTTTACTAAAAACATCAAAATATAGTTTGATAACTTTTTAAACCTAATTGCGTATAAATTTTAACTGTGTCGCACAAACTTGTAAAGGAGTCATACACTGCTGAGTGTCATTTGAATCAGGTTAGACGGCTTTTTAAAATGTTCTCCACAAAGAAAAAGTCGTAGGGTTCCACAAACCAAGGTACTTTTCAATGTTTACTCAGAAGCAGAAACGTCTGAAACACTTAAGAAACTTGACGATATCGACTTGAATTCGAAGACAACAGTAGATAGCAAATGCTTGGAACGTGTTCTATGATATTATCATCACAGTGCATGGGCATAAATGAATCATGGGATTCTGATCAAGAAATGAAAACTCGGATAGGGATTGCCCAAGCTTCTTTTATGAAATAGAGTATTATGTTGGCGATTACATCAGAGTTAGAATGCGAAATTTCCACTGTTACATATGGCACGTAGTTCTTTTTTTTTTATGAAAAAAATAGGCCTGCGTTTGACCTCAATCTTGCCCGATGGAAAGCGAAGATGAGGCCTAGGATGGTACACGCTTGCCTAGATGTCTGTTCACTTTGGCCTTGAAGATAGTTGAAGTTCTGTACGACAGTATAGCATGGGCTGTCAAAGAAGACACTAGACGGTGTCTCGAACCATTTGAAATATGGTGCTTCCGTCGTATGCTTCGTATCAACTAGACACAATTTTTTTTACTATTAAAAAGTTCTCCAACGTAATGAAATGTTTCGTGTCATGTCAAGCAAGTGAACTTTGTCAAAGTGAAAATATAAATATAGTGTCTGTGCTCTGCTAATTAAAGATATCGGCTACTTTAAATAATAATGATTGTTGAGAGCAAGAGACGCGGCGAAAAATGCAAAAGACATTGTAGAAGAATATTCGGGAATAGCCAGCGTAGAAAAATAATTTCGCATGGCCAAAGATGCAACTCTGACAGCCAAATCTCAGTAGTGGAGTGGCACTAGAAGAAGAAGTGAAAATTGATTAAATAAAGAAACGCAGGAAATACTAAATGAGTACATTCCACTTTTAAAGCTTTGCAGCATTATTATTAGTTAATTTTTGACCTTACTAATCGGACGTTTTCCATTTTTAAAATGACATTCGCTAAATGTCAAATTTGACAATCAACATACTTGAGTGCCTAACCGCAACTTTTATTTATAGCATGACAGGCGCAAAATGGCCCAATAGTCATGATTAATGACAGTATAATCAAAAGTTTTTGTTTTGCTCCAAGTCAGGGGAATGGGTCACGGCTGCCTCATACAATACACCGCAAAAAAGACTACAATACATTTTTCATAAATTTATTACATGAGGTAGGCAAATTCCAATCCACGCATATAATTCATAATTTCAGTTATAAAATAAATACAATATTTTTTAAAAAGGGCTTTATGTATTATAAAATCTTAATGATTACTTTACTTATTTTACGTCATAATTTTCCCATTTTATATATTTTTTAATTAATTGCAACACACTAAACCACTGCAAACATAATGTAGATTTTTCCAATTTGATTTATATAACTATAAATAATTAAATATGATTAACGATTCTATACCCTTATAAAATTATTTAAACTTTGAAATAACGGTAAGATACATACATAATACGAATTTTCCTATGACGCGTAGCCAAGTTTGAAATCTAATTATTATTTACCTGTGAGTTTAAACTAAAGAAATAGCTTTTTGCTTCATTACCTGACAGTATCATTACCACGAACGTAGTCCGTGTGGGTTACGACTTATTGCGAAATATATATCGGTACACGTAACAATTCTACAATGGCGATTTTACAATCGTTCATTATTAATGATGTTTGACTAGTTCAATGTTTTATTATCCATTATATTTAACCAGCAATTATCTTGGTTTGTTTGGTTGGAGCGAGGTTATTTTACAAGAAAAGGAAAAGGTGTGAATTATACTGGTTATATTTATTTATACATCCGTAGGGGAAATATAAAGTTTTTCTCAGACAGTTTCAAGTAATGGTTGAAATGAAAAAATCGGACCACCCCTAGCAGACTATGGAAGCCGTGGACCGGTTGACAGTTAAAATTATAGGCACATCTGCCTGCCCCGAGAGGCGTTATATTTTATAACATATTGTAACATATATTAACAAAATATGTGTCTCAAATTGTAATTTATTTCAGTTGTTATATGTGCCTGCTGTTGCAGATTGCTCAATAGGTAATGAACATTATAAAACTTAAATTGGAAACACCGACAATAACCCTATGTATTACAAAGAAAGCTGAATCGTTATAAGCTGCAAGTGCAAGCTATCATAATGGTTGTGATAACTAGGTGTAGTATTTACTAAATTTGTATTTCGGAGACTATTAATAGTAGACTAAGTAGTAGTAAGTACATCAGAATTCTAGTCTAGAACTCTTAATATCTAATCATGTTAGTTAAACAGTCATCTAACGAACGGCTTTCATTTTTGAAAAGTTCGAATATCTTTATTTCCCTCAAGACCATTATTAAGTTTCATCTATTAAAGAAGTTTTGACTAACATCAACGATCAGATTTTATTTCAGGCTAATTGGTAAAACTAAAAACGTTTTTATCTCCGCAAACTTTACTAGACACTTTACAACGAGAAATAGCATTAATAGAAATGAAAGGAATACTGCGTTAGTTATCTAAACTTCCGTCTAAAAGCCTCGACTGCTAAGTACCTTTATAAAGTATTGAAAATTTAACAAATCCAGGCGATACTAACAAAGTAAACAACATAATTAAACGGCTGCGAAGGCGCGTAGATATAATCTTAGCGACATCTTGTTATAACGCACGTTATAGCAGCGAGCAATTAATTAAAATTAATTCGTTAATAAAATACACCTACTGTTAAATAAATGGCAATTCTATAGCCCGTGAATAATATCAACTGAAACTCGGATCGAGAAGTTTACATGCATACTGTATCTATATAGATATTAGTATATACTAATACATGCGTATCGTGGTCGTGGAATAACACCTACTATATCTCAAAATCTAAACCTGCCCAGTAATCGGTGCACCCTGCAGACTGAGAGATAAAACTGACGACCTAGTGTTGTTGAAAGACCCATCAGAATACGCCGAACGCAATACCGAAAGTAAAACAAACTGCCGCCCGCCCAGCGTGAGCATGAGCAAATCTTCCACGTGCCACTAGCTTTAGTCGACTCTGTCTCAAGACATTAAACCATAGAAACCTGTGACTATCCTCAATTGAGTATTGAAATACTGATGCGTTGTCACTGACAGATAACATGGTCGAATCATTCACCATACGAATCACATAAGCAATATGCTGGCGCTTTTGATGGTATTGTATGCTACCACATGTAATGGTGATATTCCTGCTACAACTATGACGGTAGCAGCATTATTGAGTAACCACAAAATTTTACTGCTGTCTACTTTAATTAACCGGTCGAAAAAAGAGAAATGCTTACACATATTTACAAGAAAATAATTATTAGGCTGGCATGTTACGTGCTGATATTTCAGGTTCGGAATTTAAGAAGGAAGTGTCAAAAGTTTGCAACAATGTTGCGAAATTTTATCACTCTCTCAATTGTTACTTTACACGGTTTAAATAAAACGTTATCTTTTGTAATTCATATGCAGGATATAGCTCGGAATTGTTACAGTACGTTTAATTTTTCATAATATTCGATTAATTATCGTTTCTAAAAAGCTCTTCTAATTGTTATGTTTCATAATATCTATAGGTTTTTTGATATAACTGTTATAGTTACATTATTCTACATCTTGTTACGTTGTTATAGAAACTATAAAAGCTGAGGATGGTATTTCTTTTTAAGATTCATGTTTTTCGATAGTTAGTTTAATTATTTCATGCGAAATTTAATAAAACTGAATTTTTCTTAACTGTTTATATTTATTCAGCCTCCAACAATAGTATGTTTATAATTCGTTATAGTACATTCTAGTTTTAAATTAATTCGCATGTGAATGATGTTTAAAAACATGTAAGTATTACAAAATTTGTTCACTGCTATATTTAAAGCTATAAAAATAATTATGTAAAAAAAAAGATAAATCATTTCCGAAACGCATACACGATTTTTTTTAAAAAAAAACTAATAAATAACACTACACAAAGAATAGAATAACTAAAAAATAACACAAACCTTTGAGAAGAATTCCAATCATAAATTATTGACAGACGACTCGAAATCCCAGTTTACGAAATCACAAAGATATACCACATATCACAGTATTTCTAATATTATTTGTCTATTAGAATAAGCACTCCTTAAATTCTTTAACAACCTTAGTTTTTGTTTGTATGAAAATTTTAAGGACACTAAAGACGCGCAAAAATGCAAATGAGTATTGATAAAAAATATTGAACAATATGATCGTTCCGCTTTTTTCGTAAACGTGGTCACTCAACCACGTCCCGTAAAAGACTGACGGATCTAAAAACATGTAGCTTGAATAAGAGGTATACCCGATTCTCTCCAACTGCGGTATTCCAGTTCGTTAGAGGGAAACAGCAATAATGGCATGCATTATGGTACCCTGTCTCGTTGGACTTTTTTCCGATGATTTCTTTGAACGATTCAGTGTTGGGATCTATACGATCTATAGATCGTTATAGTAAGCTCCGTGAGTTATGCCCCCGTACATTGATTCATTGATACGTGGTTCAGACAACTATAAAATTATAGTATTTGCTTTTAAATCTATTAAATTTGATGAGAGGCTGTTATGAATGCCAGTAACTCGAATACGCCTACGGTTTAATTGAAAGTTCATAACTCAGATACTTAACTGGTTGTAATAGATAATTCCAATTGTTTTTATTACTTTAATAGTTATAGTCGATCTGTTAAGAATATGCGGGTGAACTTTCATCTTATGATATCCTTTTCTTAAGTTAATTGGAAAAATTATTGAAAAATATTGAATGTAAAGTTTTTATTCATTTAAGTTTACTATTGAAAAAATATTTCTCCGAGAAAGCACCAGCGTGAGCCGACATGCATTTCTTTAAAGGATAACACATATTCACAACGCTGGGCTACACTAATCACTAGCCCGTGGGATTTGAGTTCGGTGAATTCAAATGTATTTGTCACCATGATTCGGTCGCCAAAGCCTCGTTTGTTAGCTAGCAGCGAACCGCGTACAAGTAAAGTCGACATTTAAAGAAAACTATGGGCTATTTCCAATGGTGAATATCTATCACCATCTCTACATATGTATCATGAATTTAGAAATATATTTGATAAAAGTAAATCAGTGCAAATGTAATTTAAAATTTTGATAAATTAAAAAGAATGCAAAAGAAACGATATATCCAGTTTTAACTAAAGCAATTTTTTTTTAAATTGTAATTTATGTAATTCAATTAAATTGAATAATTTTACAACACGCTATAAACGAAGAGTTAAATTCCTATATGGATATTGGATATAAACTTTCATTGCTGACATGATATTTAATTAAGGAAGTGATAGTATTTCCGAAGGCCTTAGCTCTATATTTTATTGCAAATAAAATATAGACGATATCGATATCTTCCTTCTTTGACATCGATGGTCTTTAATTCTAAAATAAACTTCTATGAAATCACGAATTCAAACTATACGAAAAGAACACACCTACAGTTGACAATCGCGTTGAATACTGCAATTCTCTAATAAACAATATACAATTTTATAGAAATTATGATTATTGTTTTAACGCTTCATTTTCTTATATCTATGTTTTCACAATCTGCATTAACTAGATAAAATTTAAAAAATACAAAAGAGAATAGCCGCGAACCGAAGCGCAACCACTGCGTACTACAAGTTTTTACTCATTCCTATACTATAGTTATTTGCCGCTACGATGTGCCCTCTTTGGCATTTTTAGACAACCCGAGAAATGTCCTTATGTAATAGTCCAGGGCAAAAACTTGTAAATTTATACAGCGGACTCGTTATGTTACGTAGACAGTGCAATAAATTTTGTTACGTAGATGAATGTGTTTTTACACAAGAACTTACTTTTCCTATTAATTAACTTAATAGTACTTCAATGAACGTTTTTATTAAAAATACGTGTGAAATCTATTGTCACGGTTTTTTGAAAAGTTAAACTTATTCGGAAGCATGATAATAAGAATACCGTGCCAAAAAATTCTTACAAGCATTACCAGGAGGACATGATGGTGATTTTATCTGCGCAGGTTATACCTGTTGTAGTGCCGTAAGCGAATGCGTATGCGCAGGAGCATTCTTTAAATGTCTTCCAACTGACATGTATGCTCGTATGATCGAAGAATAGTTCGATTATGTTACAGTGATATCCATTATATACTCAAAAGTTTAGTAGTATAGTCAGTAAATAGCGTACCTGATTGTTTAGTTAATGGTTCAAATCTCTCCAGACTCTGTATTCATGATATTCATAGTTTTCGTGTCTGGAATCTTATTACATACGCGCTTCATCAGATATGGGTAGCTAAAAACTAGTGAGCGCTTCTGTGTTTGCTTGTAGAAATATAACATAATATCCAGCACAATCAACAACTGCTGAAGTAGTATTCGGAAGTTGCGCCGTGGTCAAAATCAGCCAGGATGGAGGATAACGATCGTGCTCATAGGCCACCTGTTGTTATGGTCACTATGGCCAATACACACCAACACCGACTATTTGGGACTTTGATGGAACGCCCTTTTGTCAGTTATTGGATCTTTAATACTCGTCACTCATTTCGGGATAACTCCCCGGTCGTAAAGAACGTTCCCTTGTAACGTTTGTCGTCTTTCTCATAAAAAAAAAATAACTTAGCTAGGAAGATAGATGCAACCATCTATCTGGAAATGGGATAACAATCTCCTTTCCGAATAAAACTAAAAACATAAACCTTGGAAAGAAGATAATTTATATGTATTAATGCAAAATGGATGCTATTTAACCTGTCCAAACTTAAATTTAAAATTCTGGCTCACGTCCGATTAGGTAATTCCAACTTCAACCCAGAGTCAATCAACGACTCTAGCTCGGCTGGGCTGCGTACGTCACATGTTCTCGTCGAGTCGAGCAAAGCCAGTGCGTGTTGCCAGTGATGATTTACAGAACCGAGACGTGTAACACGCAGAAATGAAAACCGTTGGGAAAGAAAGGTTCTGCGCGGCAACCACGTACTGGCAAACGTAGTGTGGGACGACAACCTAGTGTTGCGAGAAGTCGATGGATGCTGTTGGCTGAAGATTGTGCCTTGTGGCAATCTTTGGAGGAGGCCTTTGTTCTGCAACTCTGCTGGAGCCGATGTACATGTCCCCGATCCGTAGCCCATCCACATACCGCATGAGTGTCATAATGCATCAACCATACAGTATGTCTACACCCTAAATAGTTGCTACGGTAAGAGTAAACTAAAAATAAACCAGGAATACCATTTCCCGAATACACACAGAAAATCGGAAAACTGCGAAAACAATAAAACTGGGATAAAATATCTTATGGTTGCTAAACTAAATACTAAAATTTCACATTTACACCAAGAACCCGATGATATGAAGAAAGCTCCGAATAAAAACTCTTTTGATACTCCGCTACGTCGTCACTATCTGAAGGCAAATCCCATCTGAGATTTTCCTTTCCATATTTAATTTGTTTATATATGTATTTTATGTTTATATACAGTGTATTATGTATGTTATAAGTATGTAAGTATATTATTAGAGTTATGTATTTAATATAAATATTTAATTAACATTTACTATTTATTTTAAACTTGCCAACATGTCTTTCTTTCTTACCTATACCTTATTTTTAGGGTCACAATAAAGAATAAATAAAATAAGAACTTTATACTTTCGTAAATCAAGTCAGCTAATATAAAACTTATTTTCAAATTGACATCATAGTCAAATATGGTTAAAAAAATGTTACTATTTATTAATTGGCTAATGCATATATTATTATTTAATTTATTCGCAGAGATAGAAATATGTGGTATCTTTTCTTTAAGTGCGAATACTATTGTATCAAAACAAGATCCAGATCAAGAACAAAAACCAGATATAAGATTAAATATCTTCAATCAAATCAAATTAAAGTCCTTTAAATAAATAATTTATTTTTAGCTTATCAAGAGGAACAAATTTTGAATAAAAAACGATCTAATTTAATAACTAAGTATTGTATAAGTCACATTTGATGTCCTTTGCAACATAGAAAATGTTTAAAGAAAAAAGTACCATGACGTTTACAGGATGTATGTAGCCAGTATGAAACCACAGCATGACTACCACATATGAATCACACAAGTCATGAAGGTCCTCTGAGAACTCCTTATTCAAGGATTAAATAATATTTCCTAGCTAGATTTCGTACTGCCGTGTTAAATATTCTCTTAATTCGATTTTTTCCCATCGTACCTATTTGTGTAAGAAATAAATTTTCCTAGCAGAGAGTTACATCTCGAGTGTTATTCTATGATGTATGGAACAGACAACTGGACAGTCGCGTACAAAATATCTGTAAAGTTTTATTTTATATAATAACATACAATTAACAATAATATTTGTACGAGAAATAAAAAATTACGTACAGGCTCGCCATCCGTCTCGTTCTATCTTCTGGACCACTCCAAAAGTGGGTTATTGAAGCCTTTTGGTTTACGCTAAGTTATGCCGAATGGAAATCCGCTCTCTACCAACTTTATGACAGGACTCTTATCTACCAACTTTATAACAGGAAAAATTTCGTTTGCCATGCGTTTTGGTTATTGGTTACCATGGCTTGGATAAACGAAACGATGATTTTGTCGAAGAACGATCGCGCTCGGAATTTTGGTGAAATATTTTTGTGGGATAAGTGTGGATAAGGATGGGGACCGTGATTTAGTAAAATTAAATAACAGATACAGACAGTCCTCATCGATCTCATATGTATAATGGTTTTAGAATCGTTAGACTCGGAAAGAGTCTGCCACGCTGCTCCAATGCGCGTTGGCAGACTTCACCAGCGTGGAAACCAGACATTCTAGTTCGTTTGATTTTTACCTCATCATTTTGTGGCCGGTGTTAAATCATGGTGAACATAAGCTACCAATCACCAACTTTTCTAAGAGAAGTTGAACATAGTTTGGTTTTTATGAAAATCAAAACTGTTACATATTCCATGAAAGCTTTGCCCATACTCATCATGTTTAGCAAGTGAGTTGGTGATTTAACCGGTGAGAGAGAGCCGGTCCTTTTTCCATTATCGTCGCGCAATAGGGTAGATGCTGACTGAAAATCAGCGTTGCGGTTAATCCTGCGATACTATGCTGAGTTAGTACCGTTTCATTTGACACGACACGGGTCATAGAGATTAAAGTCGTCTGAGGCGTTACTTAAATTATTTTTTGCTTTTACCATTCATTGTTTTTACTGTTTCATTGTTTTTCTTATAACTATGTACCTTTGTGTTGTGTAAATTAATAAATCATACTCATTCATTCATTATTACAAATTATGATGATGCCATCATTATACCTAAACATAAGCCTGATAACAGTCCACGCCTGAACATGACCTATCTCTCAATGAGAGGATTTACTTGACCAGCGGATTGACAATCGCACTACTATTCGGTAAACAGATATTTTTAATATTGTTATCCTCTATCTTTTTAAGCTTTCAAATCTTTTTCCTTAGCCGGCTCTTACGACACCTACAAGGAGAAAGGGGTGAGAGATTCTCTTACGCCACCAATAATCGGTTAGCAATGTAATTTGCGTGGCTTAGTGTTTAGCGTGCTTGACTGTTGTTGGTGTTCGAGTATGGTCGTGTTTTGTTGTGTCTCTGGCACTGCATCTGACCTTTCCTCCGATCTTATCGCATATGCGTTCCATCGCATACAGGAAAGTAAAGACGATTGAGTGCCTCTGTGTTCGGGCGTACACTTGCCGCACTATAATATCTCCTGCGTAGTTGTCAACGGCCGATTGCAATCGGAAGTTATTGCTTTGGTCCTCCTGGACGAAATCGGTAGTACATCATCAACCTCATACTGCTCCCAAAACTGTTTTTTTATTTTATTTGTTAAAACAATAAACTATCGTTTAACAAACATGAGTACCATAAGATGAATTACAAAATTTGCAAGACAAATATACACATAAGTGACTTAATACAAAGGGATTAATAAAGTAGAATCATTATAACATGTGAAAGTGCAAATGTTATCTGTGGAATGTAGGATACTTGGGTGGATTTTTCGTCATAACAATGATCGTGTATTGGTTGTGCAGTATTCGTGTCTTCTTAGCCTATGGAGATTACAAAGGTACACACGTTAATACTACCACGTGTTAATGTAACTTAAGGAATGTACTGGGAAATATTCCATCTTTTTACAGCCTGGCAATCAAAACGATGGTGATGAATCCATTTGGCAAGCAGCATAACTAGTCAGAGGGTACCCGCACTGCGATCGCCACCTCGCTTTCCCAGCTTGGTGACGAGAGCCAGCAAATGCTTTCGTTTTCTTGAAGTGGTCTATGTTAAGGCTGACGACGAAGCAGACGTTCAGAGCGAAAATCACTGCAATATAGCGTAGCAAAAGCTTACTTTCTAGCAGTTTTGTACGATCATATTAAGCTTCGGAACGCTGATTGACATATTAAATTCGATATTAATGAATGCCGCAACAACCTTCCATTATTCTGTTAATTCTCATCAACGTACATATACCACAGAGGTTTCATTAAAATTCCGTTCAATGAAATATATTAATGCCCCGAAAAGCCAACAGTCTTCCACAATACACCACCCGCCACGTATTTTTTTTATTTATTTTCCAAATCTAATTATATCAGTGAATCGGAAATTCGCGATAGTGATTGATGAGCAAGGCGGGTTGCACACAGACGGACTAACTCTAGATTTTGATAAACAGGATTTTGCGCACGAGACAGATATCTTTTTTTGTTATATTAGTTTATAAAATATATTAAAATATAATTTATATGTTTATAATATGGCCTCCTTCTCAAATATCTGAGAGGGAATTTAGGAGCCAGGAAGGGTCTGCCATACTGCTCCAATGCGGGTTGACGATCTCACATGTCCTCGAAATTATATATCAGACATGCAGGTTGCACTCTCGTTATATAACTGGCAGTCAGTACATAGCAAAAAAAACTAGTAATGTAGCGAGTTTGATACCTTCTAATTTGTGTGTTCAAGATCAAATGCGCAGCCAAAGCGCATGCTTCTGTACCTCGTAAATCATTGCTTCTACAGATGTGTGTATGTATATATTGACGCCTTGTTTCCAACGGGGTAGACAGAGACAATCTTCTTCCATTTGCTACGGTCCTGACATACGTCTTTCGTTTCTCCCATTTTCATCAATCTTCGCATGCATACTCGTTAGTTTAGAGTACTCTTGACCTGGCTTTTTTTCAGAACGTCTCCGATTTGATCGTGAAATGTTCCTAGGTCTTGCTCTCCCGACTCTACCATTTACACTCGCCTCATATATTTGTTTCGTCAACCTACTTTCATTCATCCTCTCCACATGTTCAAACAAGTTTAGCATCCCTTTCTCAATTCGTGGCGCCATCGTCTTTCACGCCACAACGCTCTCTGATCACATTTTTTCGAACCCTGTCTCATTTCTACTGCATTTATCCTGCTTTCATGCCTCTTCTGCCATACCCAGCTTTCGCTTCCATATATTAGTGTTGGTACCAATACCCTTCTATGCACAGCCAAACGAGCTTTGTGAGACATCGTCTGGCTGTTCGTAAATGCATACAATGCCCCATTCACCATATTACGTGCCATCGCGCTCCTTTCAATGTCACATTCGTACCTTCCATCTCTCGTAAACAGTGTTCCCGAGTAAACACACTCATTCACTTGCTCTAAACTATCTTCCCTAATCTTTATACATACTTCCTTCATCCTCTCCTCTCTTTCAAACACCATAACTTTTGTCTTATTAAATTTTACTTTTTTTCTTTTCTTTAATTTCATTCCCTTTCTTTCCAGTGCCCCATTCATTATTGTCACCATTGCCTGCACTTCCTCAGCCAATGACGCAAGTACGATTTAAGATTCTAGATCTTCTACAGATACTGAATTTAATTAGATCGGATACAAGACGCTGAGTAGATAAACACGACGCTATAGTATATCCTGAGCAGCTGACGGCTTTTAATAATATCCGAAAGTTGTTGTCTTAGGATGGCCTATACGGTATTATCGTTTTTTTTTTCATTTTTAGCAGTTAAAAATTGTGTCAATAGTAAGTTTTTATGATTAGAGCATCCAAATGACGTCCCAACCAACTTGCTTATCTGTATGAAAGTTATTAAAAACTCTTTATTCTTCGGTGTTATGCTATCTTAAATGTCAACATTATTTTTCTATCCAATTTCCAATGTTTCGTATTGAAGTCGCCTCTGAAGCAGAAGAAACGGAACAAAGAAACTATGAAGGTGTTCTCTTTTTTGATTTTTATTTCTCTTTTCTCTCTCTCTCTCTCTCTGTCTCAATTCTCTGCAATAAATGTTTTACCACAGTTCAATAAATTTTCACAGAATATAATTTGACCCCGACTGGTTGCGGCGTTGTTTGAATGCTGTCGCTCACCTTGAAGTTTATTGTTGAATCTAGCTCACTCAAAGATACTAGTCTCGCTTTGTTTAAGTCCGGGATAGTTATATTTCGCACGAGAATTAAAAGTGCATTTGTTATTGAAGAGATCATTAAGATACAGACAAAGAAAATCAAACATACTTATTGTAATGAAACAAAAATAATGAACAAGCAACGGAGAACATCATTATAATGAAACACAATAATATCTACCTCATCATCGTCCTAGATATTTTATCAAAATTTCTCTGCTAGGTATATCCAATAGACCAGGCTATCTACAATTACCTTACCTTATCTTAACAGCCTGTAAATAGTCCACTGCAGGACATAGGCTTACCATAATCGCCACGCTCGGCATCGGAGCAAGCGGATTGGTGATCGCAGTATCATACATCTGGCACCCCAGACGCTGCTGCCCATTATCAGTCTGCTTAATTACGGTCTGGAATATTTTGAGATGGCTATAACGCCATCTGTCGGTAGCCATTGCGATTATCAAGGCTTTTCCCTTAGTCCCCTGTTATGACACCCACGTGAAGAAAGAGGATGGCAAATTCTTACGCCGCAATTCTTACTTAATAATAAAAAGATAAGTTTTATTATTAATTTAAATTCTTTATCTACCTTAATTTTAATTTATATGATACTACTACATTTATATTATGTAATTTTATCGCTTACACAATGTACAATAAGGTTTCGGTTTTTAAATTGGAATATTACATTATGATTCGGCATAATGTTCACAAAGAAATAAAAGCTTCCTTTTCTACACGACATAACAAAATAAAAATACTTTTACTATCTACATACAGCTTTATCCAGCCAGGTGTGAAATCCATCATAAGGCAACAATGTTAATTTGACAACACCGCAAGAGCTACCTCCCCCCTCTCCTTCCCCCGTGGAGTGATTATGCGGCCTCAGTTTGGCAAAAGTTAAAACGACCTGAAAAACTTCCACGAGATAGAATCTCGGTTGATGAACTTCGGCTCGGCAAAGTGTCTCTGAGTTTGGTCACAAGATTAAATATATAACAAACTTGGTTGAATTTAATTCGGTTTTAATTAATTATTACTCTGGTTTGCAGTGATTTCGGTTTAACAGTACTTCCCGATATTTTAAAGACATTTATTGAAGAGAAAATTAAATAACTTCGTTTGTATTTAATCGTTGAATTATGTCCGAATATTCGACTAATTAGAGAAATATTATAAGCTAGCCGACTTGATGTGATGCAACGATATTGATACAAATTCTTTTAAGTTTTTAGAAAAGAACATATGAATAAGCTCACACAACCATACACCCTACAGTGGTCGCTGGTCTTATTTTCGCAGGGTGCTATTTATTTTGAATAGTTTCAACCGCATTTTCACTAGAGCTTATTTGGAACAACGAGATAAGGAGCCTGTCCCTCTGTGTGTGTGTGTTCAGTGTTCAAACCAACGATACAAATAGTACACAAGTTTTGAAAACAGCCCCATCAACCCACCGGACCATCGTGGTGAGTATGGTTAAAACCTTGGTTTAAAAACATGTTAGCTTTTTGGGCTTTCGATGATGAAGACGAAGAAATACTTACTTTTTAGGAATATTTTGAAATTAAATTAAATTACATTTCCTCGTCAGCTTGTAAAGTCCACTACTAGATATAGGCCTTTCTATGAAAGCGCCAACAAATGTTTGCTTGTCATACGTCGAAGACTTGCCTTGTCACTAATTTACGAGATCTTGAATATAGAGCAAACAAAAGTCCGCCATGCTGCTCCTATGTCAAAGGACTTCCCTTGCCTTTGCAATATTTTTATGCATTTGAAATATTTATTTTAATTCTCAGATTTGCAGGTTACCGCACGGTATTTTTCTATATTTATATACGTAATTCTGCACTTAAACATTAACAATTTTAGTGCTGCCGGCACTGGATTTCGATCTCTGACCCTTAAACTACCACGACTCTCTGCATGTAAGGGGGAGACCCTTACTACATTATAGTTATCTAATTTTAATATAAGAAAACACGTGTTTAAGGAAGTGACGTTGCTATTAAAGATAGTATCACCCACAGGTATTCAAGCAAAGTAGCTGCGCATATTACGTCGATGTCAGATAGCCATAGAAGGGAAGCCTTCCATGACTCATTCCATGGAGTGCTTGAACACTGCAAAAATTACAGAGCATGGAAGAAATTACACATAGATATAAAAGAAAATTACTAACTCTATTTTACAAAAAAATTACAAAAATTACACACAGATTTTCGTAAAAACCACGAAGATTATTTTGAAACGCTGTTTTCAAATTAAAACGAATTATTGTACAATTTATTGAAAATAGAGTAACTTTATTACATCTATGACTTTTGAAAGTGCCTGTACAGAAGTCTAGTGGTTCGGGTATTATTTTTCAACGGCAGCGAACGCCACACATGTGATAACACCAAGAGTGCTGGACTGTACTTCACTGTACACTTACGTGTAGTCAGACTAGTTAATATACACCACACCGTCCGTAACTTATACATGATTTACCATATCTATTTGAATATGTTGGCATCTACGCTGTCCCATTGTGTAATTAACATTACCCTTTTTTTTACGGAAAGGGGTAAACGAGCAAGCGGCTCATCTAATGGTTACTAACGCCTTTTTTAAAACTAAATTCGCAAACCTTTTTAATTTTCTGTGAAGTTGTGGTGTAAAATAATCATAAGGCATCTCGTATGGTTAAATACAAGTCATATATGTTTACTTATGGAGAGAATTTTTTTTACAGAAAATCGTCTGACATATAGCAGACGTCTAATACGGTATCCGGAAGAACAAGTCATAATAACGGCAAATTCTCCCCATCTTAGGGTAGTGCTGGCTCCAGCAGTGGACTGTTAAGGTTCCTATAATATAATGATCACCGTCAGGCTTAAATCACTTTTTCTATATAATTAAATTAACACTTTATTTCGCACAATTTAAACGAGACCAAATCGTATCAAAAACACGTGTACGTTTTGAACACATTTTTTTGTGACTTGAACATAGCTAAAAGAACCCCTGCGACGGCTACTTCTGTCACATCACAACAAAAAAGCTACTTTTTAGCTCCACCGACAACTTGATCTAACATATTATTGACCTTATACTCTGGTATCGGTTCCACATACTTTAGAAAATACCGTTGATCCGTTTCAATACGACGTCATACTGAGTACGCGATAAAAGTTAATGGTAAAAAAAGACTATACGCGGGTAATCTTCACACGTAATTACTGTTCGCCATGTTTAGTTAGACGCTGGATTCCAATTATTTTAATTAGATAAGCTTGTATTAAATACGGAGAACGTCTTTTGTAAGGAAAGACAGGAGACATTTCAATGTGTTTATAACTACAGCCCGGCTAAGGGATTTTTTTTGCTCTGTCAAATGTTATAACCATATTGGATAAATTTTCAACAAAACGAACGAATTTGTAATTATTGGTGTCGCTAGTGCTTACGTAATAAGCAACACCGACGCTCAAAGTTATAAATGAATTAAAATGTTCAATATACTCAATTATGAGATATAGCCAATGTCATGCGGCCCGTATAAGTCTAGGTCCATTATTACCACACCATGCCCTGATGTCCGTCCCTTCATTACCTATGTGGTAAGATGAGCTAGTGAATTCTCTTACCTTGCTACACCTCACTAAAGATAATTATCGTAGTCTGAACTGACTAGTCTACTTATACCACGATAATATGTTCATGAGTTATTGTTGAAATCAAATCATAATATAATTTTATTAAATGGAGATCCACAGAATGACGTGTGAATTATTAGTTTTAACAATAGTGCAAGTTCACGCTAACATGCGTGAGAGGACAGACTGTCATTTTTGTACGCTTTCTCGTACATTCCTCTCATTACACTGAGAATATGATCGTACAAACTAATATCTCATAGATGCAAATTAAATAAAGCATTATTTGTTTACATTTACTGCCTATTTGTATAAATATGAATTAGAGATATCTAGTACTGTGTCGTATCGGCGTAAGAATCAGCCACCTCCCGTCCCTTCCCGTTGGTGTCGTAAGTAGGGATTAAAGGAAAAACCTTGAAAATCGCAATCGCCACCAACAGATGGCGGGATAACCATCTTAAAAAATACCAGACCAAAAATAAGCAGACTGATGACGGGTAGCAGCGTCTAAGATGCGAGGTATCTGGTTCTTCAATCGGTAATCCACTTGCCGAGCGTGGCGATTATTGCAAATCTAAATGAGAGAGGCCTATGTCCTGCATTGGACTGTTACAGTACAGTTAGGTTAATAATACGCCTTAAAGTTGCTAAAGTTACAAATAACATGGTTGCCTCAAAACGATTCTTATTTTTTCTGTAAGCCTGTATAAGTTTACTGCTGGACGTATGTCTTGATGCTGCTGCTCGTCATTAGTCCGTAGCATGACGATTCGGCATATTCGAATGGATTTTTTCCCAACCAACGGTCGCCAGTATAGCATCTAAAATTCCTAAACTTTCTCGGATTTTCATATCATAATGACAGAATCAGAAAATAAATTATTCCTAAATTAATCTAATTTGATATCAACCTTTTTATGGGCAAGTTTTACATTGAACTATATGTTATTATGTTAAATCTTTAATGAATATTTAAGGAACTTCTAAGAGATTATTACGACAAACAAATATTAAAGCATATTACAGCGCTGATAAGAATATTTCTTGACCCGTAGAAACAATAGAAACTATTATTATGACATGTGAAGGGTATAAATCTCTTTTGTAATAATGACGATAAATTTATAGGTGTGTTTAATCCTTCGCTGGTTGCGACATTTATTATTTTGTTTTATACGCCCGGATAATCGAACGATATAATAATCGCCAATATTTTATGTTGAGAATAATGTCGCCACGAAAGCTTTAGAACTTGGGCAAATAAATATCTTATATTTTTATTCTTTACAAACTCCACGATCCGTTACAAACATTTTTTTTTGGAACTTTTCCAAAACCTGATATACTTTATTTTCTAATTCATGTTGTGACCTCACGGGGACTGAGCACGATTATTCTTTTGCTTGATTTAAAAATAATAAGTAAATATTTCGTGTTTTTACAATAAAATAATAATTATTGGTAGGATAAAGGATGAGTGATAGAATTAATTTTAAACAATTTTGGAATTTTTGTTTGTTTGTCTGTTGGTTGGGCCAAGCTTCACGTAAAAACTGAAAATCTGATTTCATTCGAGTTTTTCAAAAACATAGGGGGTAGTGCCCTTGGAATGACTTTTAGTTTTTATTTCATCCCAATCGGCTCTTTCAATCCGGAGATATGCGAATTTATTTATTTTCGACCAATTAGTGGAGCCTGTTTTCGACCAATTAATGAATTTGATGTCTTTGTAATAATTTTCGAATTGATTTAAACCGACTTCAAAAAAGAAGGAGGTTATCAATTCGTGTGTGTGTTATGCGACAGCTTCGCCGATTGAGAACCACAATATTTTAATGCTTCTTTTTTTAATTAAATAGACACGAGGGTGGTCTTATTTAAATTTGTAGAAAATTGCCCTCCACTCTTAAGGGTGGGAAAATGGAGTTTGAAGATGACTGCATTGCTTAGTGGTTAGCCTACTATACTGCTGAGTCCTGGGTTCATAACCTATTCGAAAACAAAATTTTAGCAAAACACAAATTATTGGAACCAGACCCGAATCTGGTTGTGTTTTGTGTTGCGTCCGTTATCTTTGACACTGCGAGCGTTACATCGAACATGGGAAAGTAAAGAAGAGTAAGTGCCTCTGTGTACTCGATAATGCCGTATTAATAATAATATAAAGGCATTATTATATCTCCTGCGCAGTTAAACTCTGGCTGGAAGTTGATACCGTACTTGAAACGACGAGGAAGACATTTGAATAAAAATATTAGAATATAATTCATATAAGCTTCGCATGTCTGTACATTGAATATATTTGCAAAAGTAATAATTGGTGGGATAAAGGATAAGTGAAAGAACGCATTATAATTATTTTAGAAATTTTTGGTTTATCCCATCTGGTGGTGGCTGTGATGAAGTCTCAGGTGGTAGCGCAATAGCTCAGGAAAATACACTCTGGTCTATGCATTGAATGGCGAAGTATAACGAGTCATATGAATTCTAGGTACATTGATAACTTAAGGTTGGAAATACGCAGTTCGTTTAAATGTTCGATGGTAGAAAGGGGACAGAGGACAATATGTATCGTGTAAAACACCGGTTAACCACCCTGTGCCGAAATAAAAAAAATATTATTACGAGGACGTGTGAACTCCGCCTACCAGCACCGGAGCAGCGTGGCGGACCTTTCCCGGCTCCAAAAATCCTCTCAGATATTTGAGAAGGAGGCCTTTGCGCAGCAGTGGGCATTTAACAGGCTGCTACTTTACCGTCAACCGATTTAATATGACAACTTAATCAAGTCGAGAATAAACTCTTTTGAAAATACTGGGCCAAAATTTTGTTCACTAAATAGGTAATAGATGTCCAATAACAAATATAAAATATATTGGTTTTTAATGAAAGTAAAAATTTTTGTGTTAAAATTTATTTTCCGGCAGCATCCTTTTTAGGTTACTGAATTCAATTTTATTCCTTAAAAAAATTCCAATCAAATTCTTGAAAATACTGTAGCACATTGCTTGCAGTTTTGCGTCGCTTTAAGTATTATATCTAATTATCGTTACGCTCGACAGACAGATTGGTGACCGCTATGCGAAAACCTGCGCCGTGTTAGTAACCTGGTTTACCGGCTTTTGTGTTTTAAGAAAGAAAGTACTTTATTCATTGCCACAACTCAAGTAACACCTAAGCAAACTTAATTAACATAACAAAAAAAGAAAAAAATAACAATAATATTTTATTGGGTTGCAGCAACAAAACGGTGTCCGACTCAGCATAATGCTGTAGCAATGGTAAACCACAACTACAGCGCTGGTATTCTGTCGAAAACCTGTTTTTTTTTTTCGCGAGCCGTCGTCAAGCTTTTTGTACTACATGAGGAATATATAAATAACAACAAAAAACATAATAATAATTATAATAAATATAGAAATACCCCATGCAATAATAATAATAATATAATTCCGCAACGACGACTTACAAATTTTAACCACTATTAACCTAATTGCCATGTAAAAGAAGTGACCTATACCTAATTTTAAAACTAGCCTTAGATTGGTACCCACGAAGAGGTGGTGGTAGGTTGTTCCAACACTTGGTGGCTAAGTAACGAAAACTACCTCGAAAAGCGGCAGTGACGTGTCCTGGAACAGTTAGCAAATATTTCGAGCCACGCGTATTATGATGGATAATAAGTCAATGTTTATGTCTGACATACTACCATTAATGTCTTTTTCGTCATTTGTCAAACACCACGAAGCTTTAGATCCTTGATTACGCAACCGTAGTCGCAGCTAGTAACATTATATGTTATAATAATGTAATACATTTGATACTAATGTCGAATTCTTATACTTTAGAACTTCACAAAATAACTATGTATATCTAGCCTAACTTTACAGTCTGTATATAGTCCATTGCAGGGGACATAGGGTGCTAAGAAAGGAGGATTTGCCATTATCGCCACCCTCGCAAGAGGATTGTCGATCGCAACACCATCTCACATCTTAAACACTGATGCCTGCTCTTCGGTCTGCTTAATATAGGTATTTTTCGATATGTAACCACATCGAAAAATACCCGTACCCCATCTGACGGTAGCCATAGGGATTTTCAAGGCTTTTCTCCTAATCGTGGGTATCGTCAACCCACGGGAAGAACGGGGGGTAGCAGATTCTTACGGCGATGCGATATTTTATATTCATAAATCAAAATAAGCGACCGTTTTCTTTACATATCAATATCATATGATAAGCAGTAAGTCCGTCTCACAACATGCGTCTGATCTGACCCCGCTCGATACCACGTTCCCAAGGAAGCCATGGACAATAATATCTATCGGCTTACACAGGCTACAAGAAAAAAACATACAAACACACAAACGGTGGATCATTAACTACGGGTCGGGCTAAACGAACGTCACAACGCATTCCGGCCTTAAGAATGTCTTAACATACTCTATTTAAGGGGCTGTCAGAAACATTTAAAAATAGAAAACATAAAATTTTGTCTATTACTTTTTTGTTTGTGTTTAGACTTTTGCAATATAATTGTCTGTGGACATCTCCATTTTAGCTTTTCCTTGCCTTTTTTTCTATATTTTAAGTAATTTCTTTTCATGTGCATGTAGACAGAAGTAAAAAGATACGTAATAAAAATTATTTTGGTATTGGTACTGCGCTTACCTCGCCCAACCCGTTTGCCCAGCATTGAAAGTATCTCAAACCCTTCAAGGCATGTACGGCATGCGGCCGCTTCCTAAGTTAAGAAGTCAAATTAAAAATTAGTTGATTAAAAAAAAATGCCATTTAGAATTAGCATATCATTATTCTTCATCTAAGTGAGAAGATGAATGTTATTGTGCAAATCAAGGCATTTCTTAAAAATGCACATGTTTAAGCCAATATTAACAATTATAATTCATTTAGAAAGTTAGGTGAAATAGAAAATATTCACGTTTCATATTTCAAACTATTAATAGTCTTTATTTACATTTTAATGACTGCCAATGTGTAAATATTGTGGAATTAACATAATCTATTTCTCAAGATGGTTATTTTTCGTATTTCATGAAAACTTTTTACTTAAGATCAATTTAAATATGCGGAGCTGGAATGTAATAGAAACATCGAACCCTTAACGGTCGATGCTTGAAGCTCAACCTTTGTTCGGTGGATCTTTGAGTCGCTATCTCGCTGATTTATTGTTCGGCCGTCTGTCAGTTAGCAAGCGGATTTGGTCATAAGAATAAGCGGTTATAAGTACTAATATATAAATAAAAAAAAATATTAGTTTGAGATAGAAACATGTTAAAAGTTTATTTATTGACCCGTATTTACTTTTTAAGCCTTACAATTTCGGTAAATAGTATTTTCCTCTTTAGACCCTTAAGAAGAAAATTTGATTAAGTAAGTGTGAAACCCATGTGTGTCCTATACTAAGGAATGTTATAATCGTAGTCTTGGAAATCATATGACGTCACAGTATTATAAACACAGTCGGATGACTGCAGCGTCTAAGGCGTAAATTGTTTGAAATTGCAATAGCCAACCCGTCTGTCAAGCTTGGCGTATATGGAAAATCCTCCTTTAGGGAGAGGCCTTTATTGTATATATACTGTTAAAAGTCAACTCCAGCAGTTGACTTTTAACAGCTTAATGGCCCATTGCAGGATAAGTGCAAGCGGTATTCATGAGAAGATAAAGAAGTCAAAGAAAACATTTTAACAAGTAAAACGTTTTTTAATTTAAATAAATTACGTTTTTCATTTACATTATTTTAATTTATAAGTTATTTATGGCAATCATGACACTAAATTGAAACCAATTCATGTGCAACGCTTGTTTTCCCTTTATATATATCACGGTTAAATAGATACCTTAATTTTATCCGCTTCACGCTCTCCTTACCGCCACATGTTGCATAATGTGTTAGCACTATTGGGCCTCTGTCCACTAACATGACTTTTTTGTCTGTGCGTTTGTCATAATAGGTGGTTATCTATTTAGTGACTCGGTTTTGGGGTGTGATTCAATCTTTTTAGGGTTCACAGTTATGAAGACAAAAAATAGGACGCCTTTACAGATTTATAAATGTCCGTGTCTCGATACTTTCCATCTGTTTATTTCTTAAATTTATAAGTGCAAAATGCAGTGCATTGTTTGATAATATACACAATGTTAATGATGTATTTTTGCTTACGTTCAGTCATAATTGAAACAATAACTGCTTCATGTAGCGATTGTATAATCCGACTAAGGGGAATGCTTAAAAAATATATCAGGTCATTGTGTCTCTTATCTACTTAGAACCGAAAGATTTTTATCTATTCATTCAAATATTATATCGGAATATGCGGAACCCTATATCTAACCTTCGAACAATTCTGCCTTGTCTAAACAAAATATGTCTTCAAGATTAGTGTGAGGTAGGTCATGATTAAAATTTTTGTTTGTATTTCAATGTATTATGTGTTTGTGATACTGCGTCGAACAAAAGGTTTAATGTAACAATAATGCAGTGCCCACTCACTTCTGGAAACACGCTATACTATACTTAACTTAGGTGGGAACGGTAACGGAAAAAGGATGCTACTTTGATGTACTTCACTGTTTCGGTGTGAGGAAAGTTTACATTTCTGGCATTGCGTAAGTCATGTAAATGTAACTAGTATTGGTAACCATAAGTTATTTTTAATTTTATACAAATATCTATATTCGTTTTATAGAGAATATTAGCAATGCTATTGACATTACTATAACTACTGAACCACTTCAACTTAGCTCAAGAGCTTGTATCTGTAGTGGTTCACGATAATAGTCGGGCTTGTACCTCCGCTCCGCTCGCCGTGCGAACCATAAACCACTTTTTTTATTAATTTATTCGAAACATTTTCAACAATATATTAGTGAAATGTATATAGAGAGTAAAAACCGTAATATCTGACGCCATAATTTCTTGATATTACTTAATGCAGGGTTAGCAGTATTATATACTAAATAATACAATCCACCATTTTGCGATTGTGCACATTATTTATCTACTTTTCTTTATATCTATTTATGTACAAAATCGAAACATTCAATGTGGGAAAAAGGAGAACTTACAGCTTATTTAAATAACATATATACCTAAATACGCATCGACTACCGTGAAATCTGTTGTGTATCTTTATAACTAGGCTATTGATTTCTTTGTGTTGTTTGTGACTTAACATTAAGTTAACTTACAAGCATTGCTAAAATGTTTATCATTTTAGGCTATGAGTATCAAACGGTGAGGAAAGACCGCCTTTCATTTAAGAGAGGGCTTGTTTGAGTTTTCTTTTCGTACCGGGCAGACTCGTCGTGTAGCTCCTGTTCAGAATTGAAGACATCACATAACCTTGAATTATTTTTTACTATTTCTCTTACGTACGGAAATATACGAGGCACATTTTGCAATTACATTTGAATAACACACTAATTGGTATCGGCGCTGAGAATAGAACCCAAGTCACAGGAATACTAAAAATTTAAATCTATCGGCAGGCCCTGTGCTTTTATTAGCAAGCGTATCAAAATGTTGCGTAGGAAAACGTGCGCCTTTAGGCCACCTTCTGTTCCACCCTCTAATCGAACCAACCACAGTCTCAAGGTACAGTGACGAGAGAACTACATAGTGCTCCTCTCCTTTCAGGTGGTAACGGCGTCATAAACATTATACGCCGCCCACTTTTGGCCGCAACATAGACATACCTAATTTTTCTCAACTTCGCTTCATATTGACTTTTATTTATCAACTATTACCTATAATATGTTTAATATACCATGTCTTTACAAACAACCTGTATAATCCACTGTATGGTTTGTCCACACAAACGGGTTTCCTAGTGCAGCTACTCGTATATCTGTCTCTTAAAATAGAAGGTGATTATAATAACAATAAAATGATAAATTCAATTTTAAACGGTTGGTAGAAATTCCTTTAAGTGATGTTAAAACGACCATATACATAAGATTAGTAGAAGATTTGTAGAATTTTCAATCATCAAAGGTATACAACCCTAATAATAATTAAAGACAGCTATGGTTAAGTACTTTTAAATAACATTAAATAACCGTCTAGTGTCCAAGCCAATGATACAAATCGTACGTACATAAGTTTCGAAAACCTTTATTGGTACGAGCTCTCCATACAGAAGTTCGAACTCGGGTCGAGTACTCGGGTAACCAGCTATCATGATCCTAAATAAAAGAAAATAAACTAATTACTGGTCGCTTTTGAGGAGCCAAACAGAGCACATACAGTTTGAATAGTACCAACCCAACCCGTCTTCGTCTACTTCACAAGCATAAAACTGTCCTTGAAAGTGCCAGTAAAATTCTGCATGAATTTCGTGGAGGGTTCGCGCATACACGTGACGTGACAAAGTTGTCTTTTATAATTTTTTTTATAACTTAATTTACGAAACGTGTAAAAACAGGTACAAAACTAGACGACAATTGTTCGTAATTATTTCTCGTTACTTCTAGGTGCTCCAAGTTTTAATGACTCATAGTTTAAGTATTCACTGGCAATCGATTAAAACAACGGCCTTCTAATTTTTTAAAACAATTCCTTGAATGACCATCCAGTAGGGCTAATAACGGTAGACCTTTTTTTGTTTCACGATTTTATTGCTTTTGTTTTGTACGTATGTTTAATAGAGTCTAACTGGTATTTAAGTTAATATTTTGTACTGTTATTTTAGGAATAGAAAACATTTTGTTTCTATATAACGGTTACTCTTTAAATTTACCGTTGGGATACATTTTCTTAAGAACGGTTAAGTTTGAAATAAATCTTAATTGCATTATTGCATTACCCAACTACTTTTAAAGTGCAGTTTTATAGATGTTATAAAACTTTTCTGTTCCCGTAAACTTTCAAATAGAATAAGAATACAAGTAGTAGAGCATTAGGGAGTGCAATATGCAGGCATGGAATCCCGTTATACCGGTATCCAGCGCAATAATTCAGTTCCGATAAAGCATTACGTCAGTGAGATTCCTTGATATTAAGAACATTATTTACATATACACAACCACCATTTGGCACAGTGGTTAGAATACCGAATAATTAAGTTATACACATTAATTGTTGCTTTTCAAATCTGGATAAAGTGTCATATGTTGTCTGTCAATCTGCATTGGATCGTTCAGTCAATGTTATTATATAATGGTTAGGATTTTATTATTGCTAGTATTATTTTTATTATGCCCAGTGTAGTGAGTATGGCACATCTGAGCCTATATCCAGCTGTGAACTTAATAAAGAAAAAGATTTACACATAATGAGATTATGGATTTCAATTTGGCAAGCTTTGCCAAACGTACCGTACACTTTGGTAATATGAATTAACGACGTACGAATCTGCCACCCCTTCCAATCTCATGACCTTCTCCAGGACCTTACCCAGTGATGACACATGAAAACTGGGTTGTTTAAAATCATAAGATGACAAAATTACCTTCATGAATTCAAACATTTTAAAAGACCCCATGCATACTACCTTGTTTCTACAAAAAATTTATATTGACCACAGTATAATATTTCACCTCCCTTAAATTGAGATAGCATTGGCGCCTCTTTTTAATGTAACGTTTTATGTATTGACAAGTACGTGAGGTCAGGTGTAACAGAAGTGTGACCGCAAACATACCCACATTCGGCCACTTTATGGGCCTCCATACATTATCGTAACTTTCATAAATAGGGTTACCATAATATTATAGCTTAATAGGATAATTATTAAGTTGGTCATTGATTTTGATAATTTTTTCTTCATCAGTAATATATAGGTCAGTGCTAATTTTACTCTTTGTATGTCGATGGTATTCATCAACATGATGGAAGATCTGGCTAATCTGCAAGGAAGACTTACTGGTTGCCTGGAGCCAGGTTTATAGTTAGATTGGCAATATGTGAAACTTTTTCCGCGAACCTCTATATTTTATAAAAATGTAATCATATCTACATATATAATTCATATTAATATAATTTATGAATGATAGAAATATTAAATAGTTTGTCCGAAAATACTGTGTTAGTTGGAAACTCTACTATAAGGGACCCGCATCTGCACATATATTTTTACGATGCGATTGCAAAAGTATGGCCTCTGCTTATACTCAATATTAAAAGTTTAACAAAAAATAACTTTATTCTTAAACACGTAGAGAGGAGTTCACTTTGCGAAAATTTTGCGAACATCACTTGTATATAATATAGGTAACAAAATAATAAAAGTAAAAAGACAATCGTAATACTGGCGTATATAGATATGCCTTATTAATTCTTCTCACCAACCTACTTGCCCAACATAGAGAATTTTGTTTTTCATATGAATGCCAGATTTAAGTGGTACATTCTTGGAAATAACTAAGTAAAATAGTATAAGTTTGATAAACAAGAAGTAAAATTTCCATCATTTGTGTTTCAACTCCTGTCGAGTTTATGATACTTACACGACGAGATGGAATATTCTCAAACATTCTAAATGTCATTTTTTAGTAATAATCTGTAGCTTATTTTTGGGGTCAATAAAATTAAACAAAAAAAATCGAGGTGTAAGAGCAGGCATGAAATTTAAGATATTATAATAAAAGCTAAATTTAAATTTTACATTCGTATTCAAAAGCAACATTCACATTAGGCAATTGATTGAAATTTGTAACCCAAAATAAATGGCGATAAATACCCAATGATATAATTATTGTAATTGTTTCGTTATGATGTAAACATAAAAATTAAAAATTAAACGCTCTGCTTAACAGGGTGCCTCTTTTTATTCCAATGTTATTTAATTTTGTAATGGTTTGTTAAGGTTTATGAATCTATACATACTTGGTAGCCTGAAATTTCATAAAAACGAATGATCCGGGTTCGATTTTAAATACGTGTGAAATACATGTCCGAAAAATATTAAAATATTACGAAGACACATTGTATCGGTCAACCTCAAGCACAAGAACATCAACTTTTATCGCCGCCAAAACCTTCACAGAATAAAACGCCTGCGCCATGCTATATCATGAACAATTTTTTTTCTATTAAACAATTTACACAGCCAAATATTATAGAATATTTTGAACAAAAAAGAAATAGTCAAAAAATCTTAAACTTTATTTTTGGAATATATATACAAATATCACAAATCATAATATTTAATATTTATAATATTCTCCTTCAATTATTTTACAATGTAAATAAATATCCAATAAATGTAGTTGTTAGTGACAAAGTATTTACCACTGTTTTTTTTTGTTACATGATATTGCGCTTTAATTTAGTGATCGAGCTGTACGTGGTCGGGCAAGGTAAATTTATAATACTGTATTTATATTAAATTTTTCATACAAACAGCGGGCACCGAAATAAATTGCGATTTTGTTAACCTAAACTAAAATTTTGTCACATTTCTATATCATAAAATGAATTTAGTGCCGTTTTAAATATTTAAATTAGTTTTAATTGAGAATAAAGACAAATTATAAAATTTTGGTAATTACTTAAACGTCACAAGATTGATAATAATAATAAAAGTAAAGTTTTTGTTTCGAGAAACAGAACTTATATTTTGTTAGAAAACATAGACAATTCACACTTCATAACTAATGTTATTTTAGTTTATAATTAGGTAGTAATTGCAGTTAACATTGGAGCTCAACTTTAATTCATAAATTTATATATTACTGTCATATGTAACGCCCTACAATGGTTTGCGTGTGAACAGTCCAGTCTATCGGATATCATGGCCAGAATACTGTTTTGGCTGGCTCGCAATCTACACATCAAGGATGCACACCGCTTATTCTTAATCACGAAAAAACAATCGACACGTGCCTCTGCAAACATCCCCAACGCGCTGCAGAAGCGAGACAGATGAGGCAGCCTCAACAGCACTCTGAATGCATTGTTATACTGGATACGAAGACCGCTGTAATATTTCTGCGTATAGTTCGCCCACAGGCGGGACGAGTAAAAAGTTGAACGATATGTTCTAAACAATGTTATTTTTGTCCTATTTGAGAAACGAGCAAACTTGCTAGCGATCATGTTCGCTCAACTGACAACGCCCTTCGCTCAATCTCATGGTTTAATACACTCGCCATGCACCAGCCAGTCGCATTTCTGGTAAATTTCACGTGTTGTGCACCACCAGCCTCAAAGACCATGGCTTCACTTGCAGACTTTATATTTCAGTCTGTGGTTATCTGCATAACTTTCGCAGATGACTAAAAGCTTTCTCACACCGCAAGCCGAGGCACTCAGAATCACCATGTCGTCTGTATAACTAATGTTGTTGACGCAAACTCCGTCTACATGACAGCCGACATGCTCACTTCGCAGAGCCTCTATCAGCGCATTTATGTACAGATTATACAATACAGGAGAAGTTTAACTTCCTTGCCTAACACCACATTTCACTCGATACGGCTCAGACAGTTTGTCCACCCACTCACATTGTTGACCTGGTTTCCGTGCCAGCACTTAAGAATGTGCACAATATCATGTAGAACTTTTTCATTCTCTATCTTCTTTCACATATCAGGAATCCAGAAAATAGGCATGTACTGGCGTCTTTCGAATTCATTACATTAAGAATACCTACAATAAAATAAGGTTAAGGATATAAATTTCTAACAGAGAATTTCGCAAAATGATTTTCCATTAAAAATGTGTCGTTGGGTGCAATCATATCCATTGTCCAGATTGTATATTGTCTACTGCTGGCACTACTGATACCTTTCAAGGTAGAAGGGATGCCGTGAAAATTATCAAGGTAATATTCTCACGCATATTCAGACAGTGTTACGAGTTGTACTCAACTGTGGGACGTGTTTAGGTTGTTATTTGAAAAGCTCTTACCTATACAATACCATTTTAAAACTTTGACAGTCGTTAAACATTCGACACGCCAAAAGGCTGGCTTATGAGTTCTTCTGGAAGTATGAGTAAGTACCATATTACTCGAACTTTATCTAAAAAAAAATTGATGTTTATTTATAAATTTTATATCATCAAAGTCAGTTAAGTATTTGCGCCTAGTTTACCGTCCTTCTTAGATGTGGGTTCACAGTATTAATCTGAACAAAAATAACACAGGTCACGCTTGTAAATCTTCACTGGGCTACATATAGCTGCCAATGCTGTCGACTGTCAACGGACAGTGTTATTTCAATGAATTTTGGAGCACCCACTTAACACAAAAAAAGGTTTAGTCGTTGTAGACAACACAGGTTGTCAACCTAGTACCGATCTCTTAATATTGCCTCATAATGCAAATGTGTTAAGTGAGTAGTGAGCGAAGCGCCGGTACCTCTCCCCCCCCCCCTTCCCATCACTGATCTGTGGATTTCGAATGGATTTTCTGATATCAATAGGTCGCCAGAATTTTATTAGTTAATCAGCCGGCCGGTTCGTTAAGATTTGGAGGAAATGTTTCATTCTTCCTTACGTCTTTAAATTTTAACTGCGGTAAATATTAGTACAGTAATCAGGTTATTGTTTTCTGAACAGATATATGATGATTCTTCGGTTCTAGAAAAACCACATCGCATCCTTATAAAATCTACTTTGTTAGTCGTAAGTAGTGGTGATAATGTTTGTGAATATTACGTCCAAGGCTTTTGTTTGTTTAAGTAACTTTGGGTCATGAGTTCGATTTCCGCTATAGAACAAATGGTGTTTGATCTACATATAATTGTTGCGCATCTTCGTGTTTGAGCACCTGCGATTGATGTCTGTAAATATACCCACGACACAGAAACAAGCCCAGAATGGGTTGTCATATTTAAACACTGTATGTAGTAAGAAGTAGGCGCACCACCCTCTTACCTATTTCTGCCTCTGAGCAGCGGTGCAAACATTATTGTGTTCCAATTTTAAATATATACTGAGCTAGTATAATTTCAGCAGTGAGGCATTCCATTTTAGTTCTCAGGGATAACGTATCTGTAACCTCCTTCTGTTTGCAGGTGTACATGGTTTCCCGTAGCCACTTATCATTAGGTGGACAGTTAGCTTGTTTCTACCTCAATCCAAGAAACAAAGTAATAATTATGACAGGTAATTTGATACTGTGCTTTGTACTCCATGCCTACATTCTTCTTCTATATTATGTTAATAATCCACGGTTGGTCATAGGCTTCTCCCAATAGGAGAACTTGCCATAATAGCCGATCTCGATGACTAAGACTGTGCCTGTCAACATATAAAAAATAAAACAAATAAACTCTTAGTACTCAAAACATCGTTTCAACCAACTTTACTGCCTGGCTAACGGCCGGTCGTCCGTCTTAGCGTCCAGGCTAACAATACAAATCGTTCATAAGTTTCGAAAAACTATTTGGTACGAGCCCTCCACATAAGGGAACCGAACTCGAGACTCTAGATTCGCAGACGGATCTCCTAACCACTCGGCTATCGTGGTCGAGCATATATTTGTGCGAAGAATCAACATACGGGTAAAACCTCCTATAAAGAAGTGAATTTCCGGACTCGGTCACACATTGTAGGAAACACCACAGTGTTATGCTCCTACACTGTTATTCTGAGAGAATGAAGTCCTTCTGCAATCGAATAATTTCTGGGCTACATAGCACAATAGCTTTGCAATACTTTAACTGCAATTGTAACGTTAACTTCTGTTGGTTAACTTCTGTTGACGAATTCAACTCCGAGGTCAATTATGCTGGACTAAATTATGGGCTAGGAGATTCGTATCTACATTCATAATCAATTACTAATCTGTTACACCAATTTGCGCCGGTGTTGAACCTCCTTGGCATAACTGGTGAAAGGCGCTATTAACCGACTATTAATATGCAACGAATTCTACCTACCGAAGTAAGAAATACAAAACGTATATTTCGAACGTCAAGGGAAACATGATAAGAATAAATTGTCTGTATTCAAATGATTGTCCTTAGAGAATCGGTCAAACGTGACAGCGTCGGATTGCGATTATTAATTAAAAAAAAAACTGCACTCTCGACGTCGCACTCGTAAGTCAAACGGAGGCAATAAAGATGGCGGACTCAATGATAATATTAATATACAAACATTTTTGCATTGAATACAAGACAGGTATTCGTTTTGCATTCTTAAATAAGGTGTTGGATACACGGGCTCGAAATGAGTAATGTAAAGAATTTCGCTTGTTACGCAACATTCGTAGATTATCAATACGTTTTATCGTTGTCATCAAACAATCTCTGGTGAATTCTGGGTACCATCTATTTCTCTAAATGCCAACCTCACCTGCAGGGTGCTAACATAGTGCACTACGTGGCAACAAACGAGGTTCTGGCGATGAATCTGACGACGAATCAAGAAACCAAATCCCACTATTATGAGAGCGCCGGCGCTATGCTAACCAACTCGCTTGCTTGTATGCTAAAACTTTTCGAAAAAAACTTGTCGATATTTGCAGGCGATTTCTTGGAGAAACCTGTGTTGACCAGAGTACTAAAATAGGCTGATGAAGAAGAGTGCGTTCAAAGAACTGAAAATATACATATATTTTGACAGCAAGCGGCTCACCATATGGAAAGTGATTACCGTCACTCACCGAACGAAACTTAGAATCACAAGATGCCTCTACTTCATGTTGGTATTCTGCGAGGCCGTGGCGAGCCGGCTTGCGGCCTTGACAATACCACGTACAAAAATATACTTTTATATACTTTTGACTACCCTATAATTGAGTATACGATCGAGAGCTGCTTATATTTTTTTGTACATTTTTAATGCAAATGAATACAGAATCATCGAATTTTCAAAGAATTTGATATGAAGTTTCCGTCACTTATCTTTCTTTGGAAAGTAAATCCGATGATACGATTGGATATTGAAATGGCCTTATATCGTATTTTGTACCTATTAAGATCGTTGAAACAAATTTCATTAAAACGTTATGTTTATTTGTTTATTTATTTTTTTACACTTTTTAAACATCATGTTTGAATCAAAACATGAATTGTTTTGCTTTAATTCATAATGTATCATTTATGTTTTACTACGCGAGCGGAATTGTCTTGGAATAATTTATTGCTAAACGAAGTTCATCCATTACGTATCACATAAAAGTTTTGTTTTAGTCCGAAGAAAGAATAATAATACTAATAAATGTTAAAGAAGATAATGGTAATAATAGTTTGTTACTAATATTACATACATTTCACTGGATTCTCTCCACACAGTTGCGCCCTAGGCCTTAAAGTTTTACCTTATAAAACTTTATCGAACCAAATCGGCCCCCCGCCTGCCCTACATGATTTTTCGCAACTTAATATAGTCACATTTTTATTGAAGCATTTTGACATCGAATATTGCTGGCCGGCCTAGGTAAGGGCAATCCTTTGTTGTTGCTTTTAATTGAAGTACTTTTCTTAAGATTTGGTTATTAATCAGAGTTTTTATTTTTATTTTTATTGGATAACGTAAGTACTGAATGAGCTGACAAAGTATGAAAAGTATAAGCACAAACTAATTGTACCTACTTGTACGTGAAAAATGTGGATATTCGAACTCAGTATGCTTTAAAAAGACTCAATCTCGGCAGCTCGGCTCGGTGGCATAATAAGTAAGCGTTTAGCTGCCGCGCTGCGGGTCGCGGGTTCGATTCCCGCACGGGACAATTATTTGTATGAACTGCAAATAATTGTTCCGAGCCTGGATGTTTATCTATGTGCAACTTATATATGAAAACTGCTTTTGCAACACATGAGAAATTCCTACAGTGAGAGGTATCGTTTTTAGTAAAGAAAAAAAATCTAACCAAAGTTTTACCGTTCGGGAGTTGGAGCCCAGTTAGTTTTTTTTTGTAGAATATTCCTTTCTTATTTTGACACAAAAGTTGAGTATTGACAATATTTGCCTAAAACCAGACACTGCAGTCATAAAACCAGTGTTGTTAAAGCCGACAAAGGCTTTTTAAACTAAAAGGTGCCAAATTAATTGTATGTGAAGTTGAAACGTAAAGAAATCGTATTTTTCTAAGGTTGGCAGCATTATTTATTTATATTAAAAACTATAAATAAATAAAAAATACGGAATTAATATATAATTTTGTGTATTCCGAAACTCACTATACACATGACCCGAATTGTGGAAACGGACAACATTTAATAAACCAAATTTTGGTTTATTTTTAGTCTAGTTTAGTATTAGTTAAGGGTGTTTTACAACATTGATTTAAAAAATATCGTATCCATCCATCCATCTATGCTAAAATTCATAAGTTTATTCCTTTTTTGGCTTACCCTTAAATTTAAAATATGATCACACACAACCTCCTGCCATTGCTCATTTTAAACAAGATTAAGAGATACGATCGAAAAAAATGTTTTTTTTATTCAATAAAACCAGATTATTATCTCGACACAGCAAGGGACACCCGGATGTATCAAAGAAATTCTTAAATCCTACTGCTCTATGAGAAAGAGCCTAATAAAAAACAAACTATGACCACGGTATCAAAGTAAACATCCAAAATATCCAGCGATGTCTTAGTAATATCATTTTTAAATTCTTTATGATCCCTTCCAAAGACAGCTCTCATAACTGGCCTTGGAAAAAAAACAATTTGAATATCGACGTCCCTGTTCCCTACTAGGTTTTAGAAAAGAACAGACTTATGGAGTCGATCGTTTTATCTCAAAGCGCGGGCAAGCGAAAGAGAAACAAAACGGACGGAGCTTCTTTTTTTAAAATTTAAAAATGTATACCTTTTTTAAATAAATAAACGTGGCGTCGCACGCAGGGAGACAAATGTGAACCATTCGTTTTGTGCATGTATTTAGATGTTCGAAATTTGAAGTCCTTTGAACTTTTTTAAACGCGTGGGTACTTAAAACGAAAAGTCAATGTAAACTTTATATGTGACATCATGATTGTAAAGATTAATAGCTTATCCGATTGAAGTGCTTTATACTCGTACATATTGTGTTACAAAGGTTATAACTAATACTTTCCCTGCCTATAATACCTAATAGACTAAATCAGTTACTATGTAGATATTTTAAGAGGTATACAATTTTGTTTTTCGAAATGCCAACCCTATGCTGTCTGATAAAAGAGACTGGTAGCTTCCTGTGGATTATGAAGAGTAGAGGTAAGAAGAACTCTGTGTATGAAAAAGTGGCCGTTAATATATGCTATATAAGGGTAAGTAGGCAACGGTAAACGCGGGGTAAATTTTAAAAAGAGCGCTTAAAGTTATTAAAAAAGTTAGAAATGAAACTATTAATTAGGATTTTTTTTTGCGATTAATTATGTTAATTACGTACATGGTAGAGACAAGCGGCAGCTTTTGCTACTGATCGAATGGGCTGTCTCGACCGGGTTGGCATCACGGCCTCGCAGGATACCGGTGTGAAGTATAGGCATCTTGTGAAGTAACCGGAGGCTCATTCCCCCCTCCCCTTCCCCTTCCCCTTTCTCATCATTCGCCCATCTCCCAAATAAAAGTGCAATATATTGATATATATATATTCTGCGCAGTTGTCAACTTCCGATACTGTTCAGAAGTTATCGTCGTGGTCTAAATCACTACAGGGCATAATAAGGCGACTAATGGAGATGATGGAATGGCAGCTTGTCACGTTTGATTAACAAAAGCTGACGAGGCATCCACGCTCTAACTGATAGCGAATGAAACTGCCCGCTAACAGTTTTCCGAATGGAGATATGAAAGAGCTATGTTCTTAATTGTAATTAAATTGTTTAATGTAGTGAAATATTCTTGATCTTCTTCTACTTTACCAGGCCGTCAATATTTCACCTTCTGGACATAGATCTCTCCCGTTGAGGGAATTTGCAATAATCGCCACAATTGGCAAGCTGGTTGGCGATTGTAGTGATAGCTGCCACACGCTTTAATCATCTTTATCTTTGTTTTAAGACAGTAAATCGCCGTCCGCTATGAGATTTTCATAGCTTTTCTCTTACTTGCCCCTTAGGACCCCCGGGTAGAAAACAGATAGGAGTTTTTCGCCCTGTGGTCACGGCTTTGCGTCATAACTTTGAAACAATTGAAATTCTTTTATGCGTCATATTAGACTCAACAAGGAATATTAAAAAAAATGTTACACAAACGCACCGTTCGCGGCGTAACGTAAAATTATAAAATAACGAATGAAAATAATATTGATTAATTGCTATTGGGAGTTAATCAAATTATAAAGATATTTTTAATTTAATGTAGCCCCAGCTACCTTTCCTACTGCGCCCGTATCATGTTACAACTATTCATTTACAACAACCGTAATGTTATCGGAAGATTTGTAAGCTGTCATTATTTATTCACAAACAAGATAAGATATGTTTCTTCTATGACTTGTCAAATAACTTAGAGGTTTGTTTTTAAATTCGAAAAGTAACCTTTAACGGTGATTAAGCCAAATCTGATGTTACATAAAAGTTCACTACTTGTGACTGTCTGTGTACGGAATTTTTTGGCGATTACAAATTAATAATACAGTAATCTTGCGTTTCAGGAATTACATGAATTATGCAACTACTATAAGATCAGCTTATTTTAGACAATCGAACATAGATCTCTCCAAGAAAGTGCCATTGCCCATACTCTACGCTGGGCAAGAGGGTCGATGAGCGCAGTGGCGAACCCTGCCTCTAGTATACTATGAAATACTGCTCCTATTTTTTTTTAGGCCAGGCCACAAACGAGCAATAGGTTCACCTGATGGTAAGTGTTTACCATCTCCCACATCCATCTGCAACACCAGAGATGCTGTAGGTGCGTTGCGGGTCTTTAAAGATATTTGAGAAAATAGGGAGGGGATGTGGGCCTCCGGTTACCTCACTCACCGAACGAAACGCAGAAGCACAAGATGACTCTACTTCACGCCGGTATTCTGTGAGGTCGTGGTATTAATCCGGTCGAGCCGCCCCATTCGAGCAGCAGCTAAAGCCGCCGCTAGGCTCTACCACGTTAAATAGACGTTCGTTCATTACACGTTCTAGTCATTAATCTGTGGGATTTGGGTTCGGCAAATTCGGATAGATATTCCGCCAACTTTCGGTCGCCAGAGCTTCGTTTGTTTGTTAGCTGGGATGTTTGTTTGGAGAAAAAGGTGGTATATTACACCCTATTTATTACCCTTACAGTGTGTATGAATTATGCAACTACTATAAGATCAGCTTATTTTAGACAATCGAACATAGATCTCTCCAAGAAAGTGCCATTGCCCATACTCTACGCTGGGCAAGAGGGTCGATGAGCGCAGTGGCGAACCCTGCCTCTAGTATACTATGAAATACTGCTCCTATTTTTTTTTAGGCCAGGCCACAAACGAGCAATAGGTTCACCTGATGGTAAGTGTTTACCATCTCCCACATCCATCTGCAACACCAGAGATGCTGTAGGTGCGTTGCGGGTCTTTAAGGATATTTGAGAAAATAGGGAGGGGATGTGGGCCTCCGGTTACCTCACTCACTGAACGAAACGCAGAAGCACAAGATGACTCTACTTCACGCCGGTATTCTGTGAGGTCGTGGTATTAATCCGGTCGAGCCGCCCCATTCGAGCAGCAGCTAAAGCCGCCGCTAGGCTCTACCACGTTAAATAGACGTTCGTTCATTACACGTTCTAGTCATTAATCTGTGGGATTTGGGTTCGGCAAATTCGGATAGATATTCCGCCAACTTTCGGTCGCCAGAGCTTCGTTTGTTTGTTAGCTGGGATGTTTGTTTGGAGAAAAAGATGGTATATTACACCCTATTTATTACCCTTACAGTGTGTATGAATTATGCAACTACTATAAGATCAGCTTATTTTAGACAATCGAACATAGATCTCTCCAAGAAAGTGCCATTGCCCATACTCTACGCTGGGCAAGAGGGTCGATGAGCGCAGTGGCGAACCCTGCCTCTAGTATACTATGAAATACTGCTCCTATTTTTTTTTAGGCCAGGCCACAAACGAGCAATAGGTTCACCTGATGGTAAGTGATTACCATCTCCCACATCCATCTGCAACACCAGAGATGCTGTAGGTGCGTTGCGGGTCTTTAAGGATATTTGAGAAAATAGGGAGGGGATGTGGGCCTCCGGTTACCTCACTCACCGAACGAAACGCAGAAGCACAAGATGACTCTACTTCACGCCGGTATTCTGTGAGGTCGTGGTATTAATCCGGTCGAGCCGCCCCATTCGAGCAGCAGCTAAAGCCGCCGCTAGGCTCTACCACGTTAAATAGACGTTCGTTCATTACACGTTCTAGTCATTAATCTGTGGGATTTGGGTTCGGCAAATTCGGATAGATATTCCGCCAACTTTCGGTCGCCAGAGCTTCGTTTGTTTGTTAGCTGGGATGTTTGTTTGGAGAAAAAGGTGGTATATTACACCCTATTTATTACCCTTACAGTGTGTATGAATTATGCAACTACTATAAGATCAGCTTATTTTAGACAATCGAACATAGATCTCTCCAAGAAAGTGCCATTGCCCATACTCTACGCTGGGCAAGAGGGTCGATGAGCGCAGTGGCGAACCCTGCCTCTAGTATACTATGAAATACTGCTCCTATTTTTTTTTTAGGCCAGGCCACAAACGAGCAATAGGTTCACCTGATGGTAAGTGATTACCATCTCCCACATCCATCTGCAACACCAGAGATGCTGTAGGTGCGTTGCGGGTCTTTAAGGATATTTGAGAAAATAGGGAGGGGATGTGGGCCTCCGGTTACCTCACTCACTGAACGAAACGCAGAAGCACAAGATGACTCTACTTCACGCCGGTATTCTGTTAGGTCGTGGTATTAATCCGGTCTAGCCGCCCCATTCGAGCAGCAGCTAAAGCCGCCGCTAGTCTCTACCACGTTAAATAGACGTTCGTTCATTACACGTTCTAGTCATTAATCTGTGGGATTTGGGTTCGGCAAATTCGGATAGATATTCCGCCAACTTTCGGTCGCCAGAGCTTCGTTTGTTTGTTAGCTGGGATGTTTGTTTGGAGAAAAAGGTGGTATATTACACCCTATTTATTACCCTTACAGTGTGTATGAATTATGCAACTACTATAAGATCAGCTTATTTTAGACAATCGAACCCGCGACTCGTAGCTCTGAAGCCAAATACTAATATACTACGGTAAATATATATTCGATATACGGCAGACTAAACTTCTCAAATATACTAAAAGCTAAATTTTTTTATGGCTCTCTACCAGCATCCAGTAGTAGTATAATATTAGTATGGATCGACATTGCATGTCGATCCATACTAATATTATAAATTCGAATGTGACTCTGTCTGTCTCTATTCTTCTGTTTGTGACATTTACACGACATAAACCTCTGGATCGATTTCGATGTAATTTGGTATTATCTCCGTACCAAAATTTGTATATTCTTTGCCAACATGATTTGTTTCGTTCTCACCCAGCGGCTATTTTGAGCGATAACATTATAAAGACTTACAAATTACAGACAGTAAGGATCAGTCTTTAAATGACTCACAGTTGGGCAAAGGGTTTAGTAGCCGGGAAGGTTTCGCCCCAATGCGGATTCGAGGACTTCCTCCTCCGATCCTCGAAGTATTTTTTTATTATTTCCCAGATACACAGGTTTCCTTTACTGTCGAACGCAATATATTCAGCACTTAAAATTTAAATGAACAGTTTTGGTAGTACCAGTATCTGCATTGGAACCCAGATCACTCGCGTACAATGAAATTAAGGCGAGTGTTCTCTCCGCTGAGCTAACAGACACCTAATAGACACAAATAATTAGCATTTATACCCGTCTACCTGTTTATGCCGTTAGGTATTTTACTTTAAGCGTGGTAGGGCCATACGGCGGCATTTGTGCTGCTCGAATGGGCCGGCTCGACCGTGTTGGTACCACGGCCACCAGAATACCGGCGTGAAGTTGAGGTATATTGTGGTTCTGCATTTCGTTCGCTGAGTGAGGTATCCGAAGGCCCACATCCCTCCCCATCCCCCTCCTCTTTCTCTCTCCCATCTCCCAAATATCCGTATAGGCCAGCAACGCACCTGCAGCACCTATGGTGTTGCAAATGTTTGTGGGCGACGGTAATCACTAACCATCAGGTGAACCGCTTGCTAGTTTGCAGCCTTTCCAATAAAAAAAAGAAAAGGTGGCACCATAAGAAAAGCTGTGCTCTTCCAGTGGGTGTAATGAAAAAAGTCGACGTATATAGCGGAAATAACCAGCTAAAATGATTATTATTAATATACACAGAAAAATTTCGATCACGTTGATGGTTGGCAAGCGTGACGAGTATGGCAAATCAACTCATTGTCAGAAGCCTTTGTGTGTTTTAATTACAAACCGTTTAAGAAGAATGTGTTTTCATAATAATCCAAGTTTATTTGCAAAATATTATATTGTACAGACAAACACTTTCAGTTTTTATGTGTATTAATTATGTAAGTATTTTCAAGGTGAGCCTTTCAAGTAGCTTATCTGCAGTAACCCAGATCGTGACGGCGGGAGAATGTTACTAGTTACAACCTTCTCTATTTTACATTTGTCAAAGACATTAACAAATATAGATACGTGCAATAAGACATAAACAAAATGTTTACATATGATAAACAAATAAACATATTATTATTATTCAATAAGCTTATTTGCCATGCACACACAATAACTCGTCTAGCCATAACTAATGTTTTTTTTTTTAAAGGAAAGGCGGCAAACGATCATGCGGCTCACCTGATGGTAAGTGATTACCGTCGCCCACATACATCTGCAACACCAGAGGTGCTGCAGGTGCCTTGCCGGCCTTTAAGGGTATTTAGAAGATGGGAGGGATGATGAGGAGGAGGTGAGGTGGGGGATAGGAAGAGGGATGGGGAGCGGGAGTGGACCACCGGTTACCTCACTCACTGAACGAAACGCAGAAGCACAAGATGCCTCTACTTTTCGTCAGAATTCTCTGAGGCCGGGGTACCAACCCGGTGAAGCCAGCCCTTTCGAGCAACAGCAAAAGCGTTTGTTGTAATAATTTAAGTTTTAATTTTCTGAATTCTTATTTGGAATGCGTGTTATATTAGAAACCTCAATTGATTTGCCGTCGTGTCACGTATTAACTTTTACCGTGATTTTTAGCTTATATTATGGATTAAGGAGTTATAGAAAACAGAACTGCAATGATTGCTTTGCCTAAGTGGGTATGGCGCCCTCAGTCACGCCATTTTAAGACGCTACTAAAGTTTGATATCAGCCGTATCTAAACGTGATTCGTTTGTGTATATAAGTATAAAGGTGTAGATAGGTTACCTTCATGACATTGGACATTCACAAATAGCGCACTGCCGCACACGAAAATAACGTAATATTGTAATGGCACACTTAATTAGATGACACGTGGAAATAGGACGGCATGTCTTAATTATCGGGAGCAGAAAAGAGAGAAGTATATGTTGCTGTGTGGTAATGATATCTATCTCTATCGCACTAGGTAATGAGAGTAATTTTTGTTTGCACCTGACATTTTCTGACGCAATATTTTACGAAAGTCATGTATAATTTGTGAAAATTAATAATTCTTGGAAATAACGATGAAAGTGATTCCTTGTGTTTTAGAATTTTTGTTTGTATAATTTGCGCAGTGTCACATAACAGACGCCCGCATTTTCGGTTGTTTTGGAACACTTAATCGAACGGACGCCCGTCGCGATCTAAGATCAGGGGACGCTAATTAGCATAGTTTTCACGTGCCACACGCGTAGCACTTAATTATAATCTATCTACATATATATCAGTATACACAAACGCAACATCAGAACGTACACCAACAATTCCTCTATCGAAGACGACAAAACATCGGGTGCGGATCCGCACAGTTCTGTGCACACTGTCAAAGCTGGAATTTGACGAAACCCTATAAGCTTAATAACTCTATAAACAAAAACTATTGTCGCAAAATGTATCAAGAGACTGTTTTGAATCGTGTAGTTATGCCCCTCAAAGACAGTTTTTAAAAACGTGGTCTGTCCAGCAAAACTCTACTCCCGGTCACAAGGCACAAACAACTTAAACCTGGCTCGTGAATAATATTCCGGACTCAATTAACTTGCGGGCCTCATGCTCGCGAGTCTCTACCGATAAAGCTGTAAAGGCCACTAGGCGAACAGCATATCTACCGTGGGTCCGTTCCGGCATCTTCAATGCTGATCCCGACATAACCAGTAACCGGAGACGGTGACGGGTAGGTGCGAGCACCTTTCCCCCACGTTAAACTAAAAAACAAAATTTCGGACTTAATTAGAGGTGAAGGTTGGGCCTCGTCCAGTCCAGATCTGAACCTGTTGGACAACCTTTAGTGGTCAGTATTAAAGGCCCGTTCAAAACATTACTCGTAAACTGAGTCTCTCAATAAATCTTTAGAGCTAGCAGTGAGTAAACTCCCCGTGGAGACAGTGCGTAAATCCATAGATTCGTGGTCAAAGAGACTAAATGTCTATGTCAAAAACAACATGTTTTATTTCTTTAATATCTCATATCGGATCTAAAACATAATTATCAATTTATTATTTGTTTGATCCAGTCGTTCGTTACATTGTTCCATAGATGCTTGATTTTTTTATTAACAATCAAAGGTACTCAAATTAATAACCACGGCAACAAGCCAAAACTGTATCAATAATTGTATAAAAGTTGTTTTCATTTACTTTCTTGTTTCTTAATAGCTGCCCATAAATAGAAAAATAAAAATGAATGAAATCGCATGAAAAACCTCCTGTTATAAACGCAAAGTCAATTGCCGTACAGGTTCTTTACAGTGTATCGAAACATAATTCTGGACCGAAAATATTACGATATCTCCAATGCGATCAGGGCATGTGTATCGGTGATCTGGATTCGCTTCCTGGTATTGAAATTAAAGTGTAAATTCAAATAACGGGCTCATTACTGTCCGTTCGATGTGCGAAGACCTTTTTTTAAAAAAAAATCAAAATTGTTGCTCCACAGGGTAATTTATTGGCGGTTGTTTGGGATTCAAATGTCATATTGAATGGAACGCACGAGAAAATGTGAGTTGAAAATTATTTTTAAGGCAAAGGACCCCCTACGTATTCAGGCAATGATGTTGTTATTAATTTTAAATGTGATCGGAATTAACACTTCAGAGAAAGATATGAAAGGTGACGAATGCATTTATGAAATGTTGTTTGATCATAAAAATATTTTGTTTGGGGTGAATGAAAACCGAGCTACCAGAGATCCACCTTACGGTAACTGGCTTTTGCAACCCATCGAACACCTGCCAACAACTTCAATCGAAGGTTACAGATGCGTTGACACTGTTTGGCGGCAGAAACAAGGAAAAGAAAGTAGGTCTACCATCTGTTGAAATGACTAGTACTAGATAGTACTTAAATTTTTTAATTAAGTCCAGTCGACTGATGGAAATGCCAGAAGAATCTCGTGTCCTCCGACAGATGAAGGAAGGATTATCTCTACTAAACTAAACCATTACACAGACAGACCGCTGATGGGCCGCTGCATCTGTGTGAGGCGTTTGGTACTTTTGTTACCAATCTGCCTGCCATGAAGGTGGTGATAAGAGCAATCCTTGCTTTGGTAGTTTCTGCCTCTAGCCTGCTCTTACTCTAGACTGTTTTTATATTAATTTGTATATTAACTAACCGCTCGTATTTATTAAAATTTTGCCTCAATGATTTTATGATGTGGTATCCCAACAACTCTACCTACCCCCCGAAGTTTTAATAAAAGTTTTCATTTGTTGTGGCTAACATTAGTTGAATATTTCATTATAATTTACTACCCTGAAGTTGCCGCTTACGGAACTGAACCGGTCGGTTACTTACATAAAAAAATAAAAGGTGTTGTGGCACTAGTACTAGATATAATAATAATTGTCAATATGATGATGTCGACTTTAACTCCAGAATCATTAGTAAATTTTAAAATAAGCTAAATTGAGTAACAAGTTAATGGGTGTAAGAAGGAATAAACCGCTTCTCCACTGACAAACGAGGCACTGGTGCTGTGTGCCTGTCGGGATTTGAAGAATCGCACAACTCCTTTCTGATCATAGATGTCGCAGAATGTAAATAGCAAATGGGAAACTTGCAAAAGATGGAAAAAGCAATTACCAGAGTTATACATTGATTCTTACCAGCCTGTAAATAGTCTACTGCAGGACGTAAGCCTTTCGGAGGATTTGCCATAATCGCCACCCTCGGGAAGCGGATTGGCCATCGCAGTACCAGACACCTTGCACCTTAGACGCTACTGAGTTTTTCAAAAGGTTATTCCGGCATCTGTTGTTAGCCATTATTATTTTAAGGGCTTTTACCGTAGTTGCTTCTTATAATATCCAAGGAAAGAAAGGGAGTGGCAGATTCCCATGCCGATATCACACGGCCAGGCCATAGACCGAAGGATAAACGTTACAAATATCAAAGATTTCTTAAAAGTTTTAGGGAGATTATAGATATGCTTGAACTAATAAATGATCGTTCATTACGATATACAAATGTATTCAAATTACGTCTTTATTCGGAAGTCACAAAATCGTTTTCAGTAGACTTCGACAAACCAAACAAAGGTCTCCAGATAATAAATTGTATTATAGACAGTTACAGAGGTACGTTCACAAACAAGGCATACCGGGCGTAGCGCACTCGGGTGCCTTTCTGTTAAAAATATTCCTTGCATGTCTGCCCTACAGTCATCAATAATAAGAACTATTCGATTCGCTTATTATACGCGACACGATCACGATTCGAAGTCGATCTTTTTTTAACGATGCATTTACTTTTGTATCATTTCAGTTACCAAGAATACAATAGGATGTCAGTTGAGAGACATACTCGTAAGTGTATTGATAAAATAAATAGGCTTACTATTATTTATAGTTTTATAAACACCGTACATTAACCAGTAATATTGAGACAAATCCTCGTAAAAAAAAAACATTTACAAATTAGTATTTTGAAATAATAAATACTTTTGATCTACTGTTCTAATAATTTTAGAAAAAAGGTTTTGTTTATCAACCTTTATAAGTATACGACATGGGTGCCTGAGGATGAGCGGCGACACCGAGGAATGCATAAGAGAAAGTGGCGCGTCGAACATTTTACAAAAATTGACCGGTGACCGTAGCTGATAGAGACAGCTGGAAGGAGTTGTGGTGATCTTTTCCCAGCAATGGAACATCAATTTCTTAAAAAAACAAATAAATAGATGTATCCAGTGTAATACAATATGAACATAATTTTACTACTAACTTATTCTTGATAAATTCTCCATTTTTAGTCCATATTTTTTTCGTAATTGTTACCTAAACCGTCAAAGATATAGTTAGTAGGAATACTATAAAATGTCTTCACGGGACGGATGCGTGACGTAACGTCGTTTAGTCTAAATGTAATGACCTTTTTAATGTCAAAATCGGTTAAATACGGCGCGGTGACTTATGAGCTCCGGTGGCGGAAAGTTTAAAGCTTTTTTTATCGTCTTGTCTCACAAAAAGGGGTAACCTTCAGTGATTCACCCATGTTTTGTGCATTTCCAAGTTTTTTTTTCTTTATTATATTAAAAACATGTTATTATTTATTTTAAGGTCCCATAAGAAAATTTTAAGTTAGCTTCCAGCGAATTTTTTAAGTAAAAAGTAAAACAAAACAAATTTTTGTTAAAGAACTATTATTAAAAAACGTACAGTATGTTTTAATATTTTGTTAAATCTCTCTACTTTCAAGTAACTATGTTAGCTCTCGTTGCACGACTATTCTTTTTCCTCTTCTCCACGAGCTTTTAAGTTTGGCTCCTTGTCTCTGATTCCGTATCTGACCCTTCCTCCGCTCTTACAAGCAGGAAATTGTAGTTGTAGTAGACATCAGTCAGGATGACATCAGAATCACCAGTCTCAGAGTGACTTCACGTACTGGATATTTACTATGTGGTACGGGGTGTGGTGGTGTTAATAACCTGTGGTATAAATAAACCAAAGTAATAATTATAATAAAACAGTGGGAACCAATGATTGTAATGTTATTGATTAGTTGCTCAAATATTAACATTGGCTATAAATTAAACCCTGAGCTCACCTGGAAGATAATTAGGTATGATGACCGCTTAACCTAAGGCGGTGGTATTTAAAAGAATAAATGTTGGTCTTACGTGCTGAACCCGTTGTACAAATTGTAAAATAAATGAAACAGGTCTGCGAGTGCCAAAGACGCATTTAACATATTTTAAGGCGGTTTTGTTTTTTTACGTATAAACGCTATGACCAATTGTCAAAGGAAAAATCACAGTCTAGAATGCAATCAAACAAACTTGTTTCTTTTTAGTATATACTTCGAGCGGAGTAATATATTGAAGTTGTACTTCTTTTAGCGCGTTTGAGAAAAATGATGATAGTGATTTTTTACGATGCGCGCGCACACCGACACCTAAAAGCGACACCATGAAGTTGGTTGGTAATTGTCCCACAATTTTTCGTGAGAACTGATAACTATATTCAATATATATGAATCTACAACACGTGTTTTATACCAGTGAAGATAATAAATTATATTCATATATACGTATGTATGTATATATCTAAATTATAAATGGTGGTGAATGATAATTTATTGTGAGTATTCGTGATAAAAGTGGTGTTTTTTATATTATAAACTTTTTAAGTGGGTTTATAGATTTGAGGTTAACTGTCGGTATGTATACTTTTTATTGTTACATTATTACTTGATAAATAGTTTATTCTACTTCTATTTGTTTCTTACTTGATTCTGTATACAAATATATTGATAATTAATTAATCCTTTGATGTTTTCTTATTGATCACTATATAATTAATTATTTAAAACGGGCGTTTCTTCCATACACAATAATCGGAGCGGAGTATATGGGTAAATGTGAAGATACGTTACCTATAATTTTTAGTAGAGATTTTAATGTTAATTTCAACTCTGTAAATGCTCACGTACTTATCGACTTGTTACGTGAAGATTTAAATCTTTCACTGAATATTGACCTTTCAGTTTTGACACGACGACATGGTACTACAATTGATGCTGCATTCATACGATATTTAGAAAACGTGTCCACTAGACCGTTCATATCATATTTTAGGCTACCATAAACCTCTTGTAACTCACGTGACAGTTGAATCAGAACCGGATCAATTTACGGACACAATTAATTGAACTTTATTCAGTACAATTTGTATATCTAATAAAACTTTTTTATTAACTGTGTAATAAAAAAAAACAATGTGCAAATAAAAGTTATTTCGATTAAATTATGCCTTTTTAAGTTAAATTGAGTTTTTTTATAGCCGTTATTTTATAAAAAAAAAATTTTTTTAATTAAGCCGTTATCAATTGCATTTAATGTAATTTTTCACAAATAAAGAGTAATGGCACACGGAATAAAACTTTTAGTTATTTTTGTTTTGTTACACTAAAGAAGTATAACTTCTTACGTGCGTACATAAGTATATACATACTTTTTAGTTTATTTCTTAACATAATGTACTTCTTATCCAAAAAGCCTTTAAGTAGCTATTTATATAAATATGAACGAATTTAAAAAAATATTTGCATTATTGATAATAGTATGCATTATGTCAATGTTGACTTTCAGGTTAAAATAAGATGAATGAATGTGAAATCTAAGGTGTTTTGGCTTAGATTTTTTAAGAAATAAAAAGCAGAATACAGAACTGCCTATAAAATCTTAAAAAAAAAAGGATAATTAAAAGCAACTAATATTGTACTTGTCTTAATCAAAAAGTAATTCTCATTAAACAAACAATTGTATAAAAAATATTTTCGTAGAGACATTCATAATTACAAGGGAATTATATTTGAATCTTAAACATAGCTCATCCAAATCGTTTTAATATTATGTCAAAACTTCGTTCAGAAGAAGAAATTCTCAGACTTCAAATTGTTTTGTTTAGAGATGACTAAATGGGAATTTTAGATATTCGCGGCGGTCGACAGAGCGGTCTAATAGGATCCTTTAAAGAGGACATATGCCAGTTAGCGACTTTGAACTTTAAATATAAATATTTTACTAAATATTTATAATACTATAAGGACCGCCCGTGTTGTGAACTTTGACCTTTGCCTCAAATTGGCATTGTTCATTTTTAGAAACAAATTTATTTATTTTACGTGATAACATAAATACTAATCACTATTATTTTGGACTAAGTGTCGAGGTTAGCGTGACGTTTTCCATGATGACAAATAACACACCTGCCTATGCCAGTCCTCCTTACCATTACACTGAACTTCTGAATTTTAGCCATTAAGTCTCATAATGTCCAATAATTTGACTAGCCTGTCAGTCAACTGCTGGACTTAGGTCTTTCTATCAAAATGCTAACATAACGAGTATGCAATGCATGGAGTATTCGTCCATACTCACCATAATGGGAGCGGAGTATATGGGTAAATGTGAAGATACGTTACCTATAATTTTAGTAGAGATTTTAATGTTAATTTCAACTCTGTAAATGCTCACGTACTTATCGACTTGTTACGTGAAGATTTAAATCTTTCACTGAATATTGACCTTTCAGTTTTGACACGACGACATGGTACTACAATTGATGCTGCATTCATACGATATTTAGAAAACGTGTCCACTAGACCGTTCATATCATATTTTAGCTACCATAAACCTCTTGTAACTCACGTGACAGTTGAATCAGAACCGGATCAATTTACGGACACAATTAATTGAACTTTATTCAGTACAATTTGTATATCTAATAAAACTTTTTTATTAACTGTGTAATAAAAAAAAACAATGTGCAAATAAAAGTTATTTCGATTAAATTATGCCTTTTTAAGTTAAATTGAGTTTTTAGATAGCCGTTATTTAATAAAAAAAAAAATTTAATTAAGCCGTTATCAATTGCATTTAATGTAATTTTTCACAAATAAAGAGTAATGGCACACGGAATAAAACTTTTAGTTATTTTTGTTTTGTTACACTAAAGAAGTATAACTTCTTACGTGCGTACATAAGTATATACATACTTTTTTTTAGTTTATTTCTTAACATAATGTACTTCTTATCCAAAAAAAGCCTTTAAGTAGCTATTTATATAAATATGAACGAATTTAAAATATTTGCATTATTGATAATAGTATGCATTATGTCAATGTTGACTTTCAGGTTAAAATAAGATGAATGAATGTGAAATCTAAGGTGTTTTGGCTTAGATTTTTTAAGAAATAAAAAGCAGAATACAGAACTGCCTATAAAATCTTAAAAAAAATGTATAATTAAAAGCAACTAATATTGTACTTGTCTTAATCAAAAAGTAATTCTCATTAAACAAACAATTGTATAAAAAATATTTTCGTAGAGACATTCATAATTACAAGGGAATTATATTTGAATCTTAAACATAGCTCATCCAAATCGTTTTAATATTATGTCAAAACTTCGTTCAGAAGAAGAAATTCTCAGACTTCAAATTGTTTTGTTTAGAGATGACTAAATGGGAATTTTAGATATTTGCGGCGGTCGACAGAGCGGTCTAATAGGATCCTTTAAAGAGGACATATGCCAGTTAGCGACTTTGAACTTTAAATATAAATATTTTACTGAATATTTATAATACTATAAGGACCGCCCGTGTTGTGAACTTTGACCTTTGCCTAAAATTGGCATTGTTCATTTTTAGAAACAAATTTATTTATTTTACGTGATAACATAAATACTTATCACTATTATTTTGGACTAAGTGTCGAGGTTAGCGTGACGTTTTCCATGATGACAAATAACACACCTGCCTATGCCAGTCCTCCTTACCATTACACTGAACTTCTGAATTTTAGCCATTAAGTCTCATAATGTCCAATAATTTGACTAGCCTGTCAGTCAACTGCTGGACTTAGGTCTTTCTATCAAAATGCTAACATAACGAGTATGCAATGCATGGAGTATTCGTCCATACTCACCATAATGGGCAGGCGGGTCGGTGAGGGCTGTGGCAGAATCCTCGCACCAGAGCTGCTCTGGTATTACTGCCTCAGCCCCGCGATGGAACGTTAGTCAGCTATGACTTTACTTTTATACATCATAATATATTGAATAATAATTATTGAATGGCGCAACTAACACCGCTGTATTGATTGGCACATAATTTACTGCAGCGAGTCCCCACTAATTAGAATCTCATAATATTTCACACGCAATAGCTTAAAATGCAATTTGTCCAAACTTGCATAAATTAACGCCAAATGCGAGATGTGTAGGCACACCACGCGCTATTGACAAGCAGGACTTAAAAAAAAGTAAGGTGCAATCATCGTTCAGTCTTCTAAATTTCTAAGTTAACTTCTATACTAAATAACTAATAGTAGCAAATACATACCACCCACCTATACACACATACACACCCACCTACATACCCAAACACACAAACCAGAGATTGCAAGTTGAGCACAATGTTTCTGTATATAAAATTTTGATATATTTGTGTAATCCGTATTTGCCATTATTTATTGTTAGAAGTGATGTATTAATTATTTTGTAAATCGCTGTTGGATTACCTAATAAAATAAAATAAAATAAAATACGGTTTTTCAACATTTAGGACATTTATTGCATAAGATTTATATATAGAGCACATTCACATTTAGTTTTTATATTACAGATCTGCCAGTGCGAAGACGACGCTTCTACAGGAATTTTTATTTTTCAGTACTTACCATAGAAGCCAAAACGGTGACCGTAGGTAGCGTCTCACACACTTATCCTTCTGCCAAGCATGGACATTAACGCAAATAATACTTCCAGTTTACACCCAGCGGACTATTTGTAGGCTGTTGCACAAGAATAAGCTACATATGATAATAATCTGAATGATTTCCTTACTCCGAATAACAGGATTAAACTTAAAAGCACAATCCCATACAAGCCTATCAAAATGTTCAACCTAACATTATAGGAATACAAAGATTACATGAACTGTTTTGAATTTTTGGTTAAGGCATAGTACATAGCGGTAGTATTCGAAATAATAGCTATTTTTTGATATATAGTACATTTGATATTGATATATCTAATAAAAAAAATCAAATGCAATGCTAGAACTTATTTTATTTTAATGCATATGATAAAATTGCTGTTTAAAAAATAAGATCCAGATAGCCATCTACGATATCGTACATCCAAATTATATATCTGTAGTTTACTGATGCGTTGTCAACCCTGAGGACTAAGATGGAATGCCTCGCAGTCGTACTGGCTCTCCACCTTTCAAACCGGTGATTGGCGACAGAAATAAGCAAGAAGGTAAGAGAAGAAGGACCATCTAGTCAGATACATATGAATACGTAATAATATTGAAGAAACAAGGGTTGTCCTGACCACGGCTCGCGAATATCCGGCCCGAATAAGACCCCAGTCATCTACTAAACAGTGTTAGATGTAAATTTTTAAGATCCTTAGCTTTAGTTCTCTTTTAAATAAATCTACATTGGAGATATACTATTTTCAGTTCTGAACTAACCTAGAAGGCACCCAGAGCTTTAATGCTAAAATTAACGGTAACTGTTACAGTAAGTTAGTATGATGAGCTAGGCGATCATGGGGTTGTTGCTTAACACCGCTATTCGTCTCATCCGCAGCTGAGGTGGAGTCACGAGAGAGGAGTATTGCCACTCTCCCTGTCCTCCGCGACAGGTCAAATGAGATTGGTGAAAAAAGTTAAAAGAGGAAACGCCTTCTCATAATATCATAGTTATTTATCTTGCTTAAAAAGAACACTATTTAAAAAAAATGTAACTTTATCATTCCTTGCAACATTGAATCACATGTGCTTACACAGACACAGTAAATATTTAAGATAATAAATTTATGTAAAAAAAAATATTAAAATAATTGTTTACTTTTTTAATTTCTTTCTTAACTGTATTGTTCAATCAACAAAACAGGCGTTGTCTCGTAGTCTACGTTTAAAAACGAAATTATCATCCAAGTTCTCTGAAGTCAAAAAATAAGTTTCGTGGTTTTTTTTTTTGTTTCTATTAAGTTTAGTGGTATTTATTCCCGGAAGCTTAAATGCTTCTGTGAGTTTCTCCGCCAAAGTTTTTTGTCTCAAATATCTACATTGAATTGTAATCTGCTAACTTATGTTGGAAAGTAAGTAACCGTCTAAGCCATCTCCAATTTCTAGACAATCCTAACTGTAATCAAATTCTGATACTTCTACATTTTACAGAATAACTTAAAAAAAACTATTTTATATAAGCTAGCCGTGAGGAAGAGGTATGAAATAAACATCATCATCATCATCATTTTAGCCTATCACAAGTCCACAGCTGAATATAGACCTCCCCCTAACATTGCCACAAAGCTCGGTCCTGAGCCACCTGCATCCATCGACTTCCCGGAACACTGCGCAGGTCGTCACTCCACCTTGTGGAGGGTCGTCACCCCATCTTGTGAGGGGTAGTCCCATTCTACGCAAGAAATAATCTATTTATTTATTTATGTGTAATGTAAGGCTTTGTTTCATATCTCAAACATTTTAAATTTCGCCAGTCTTCGCCTTAACACATTAATTAAAGTCAAAATCGCGTCATTTATTACCATCCGTCCGTCTGTCCGGAGGTTCGGCGATTTTTCATTAATATGGCAATAATTAACACGAAATAAAAAGGAAACCGAACTCAACAATAACTACATTCATTATTTATGCAACAATATGCAGCTCTTTATTTGACGCGAAATTGTACTCTTTTAATTTATTGCTTGTCCTCTTGCCGTCAGTTCGCATCAGGTCATCCGGAACGTACCAACATTTTGAGCGTAACTTAAACTCTGAATCAGTATATGAAAAGGAGTCAGGATTTTAAAGGAATTACAAAATTAAAATTATGATTGATTATTATTGCAATGAGGCGTTACACAAAGGAAATTTTCTAGTGTTTATTATTTTATATCCAAATCACTCGAATTGAGTGAATTTAGAAAAGATGATTTGTTCTTAATTGAGTAATTTATGTTTCTGAGTTTATATTTTTGATCATATATAGTATTTCGGCGCTGACGCCGAGCATGTTGCAAATTCACCACTTAATAGAGCAAATAATATATATGTTGAACCGACGCCGTGAACAGAACCGAAGTCACACGAGTACTATGAAGCCAAAAGCAAACCATCTGCCTCTGAGCTATGAGTGCTTATGAGAAAACGGAGGTTTTTTAAAATAAAATACCTATACATAATAGATCTGAATAATGCTTCTAATTAATATAATAGTCTATTTATTAATTATTATAGTTAATTATTCGTTGAATTAAAGTTACTTAATTTTTTTTCAGTGGCTACATGTAAATTAGTTAACTAAACCATGGCTAGTGTAATTTGAACGATACACAAACGTCTTAACTACGCATGACGACTAACGACTGAGTGGTTTAGTGGTTAACGTAGCTGACTGCGAAGCCAAGGTTTTCAGGGTTCGAGCCTATATTTGTGTAACACAGTAATGACTATTATTCGAGTCTGATCGTATTGTATTAAGTTTCTTGTCTCTAACACCCCGCCTGACACTTCCTCCTATCTTACAGCATAGACATAACATTGGACACGGTATGGTGCAGACGAATGAGTGCCTCTGTGCAGCACTATAACATATCCAGTACAATTGATAATCTGTCAATAGTCATCGGAAGTTATAGCCGAGATCAAAATTTCCCAGTAAGACAACATCATCAACTACCACTAGGTAAAAGGTTAAATGAGTGTGTAAAAATAAGGTGTCAGTTGCAACTATAGAGGTCAAAGATAAAACATGGATAAGCTTACAGAAATATACCATGCTTACCAAATACCGTATCGTATGCAACGATAATACCTATCATTCATTAACCCTATCACGTTAAAAATTCAGAATTACTGTCTTTAGCCGAACGGCGCATTACTCGCTCCGCGTTTTTCTCGCCGCGCGGATACCAAATGACAAATAATAAGGCACGAGACAGTTAACAATGTACGAATACCCGATTTCTCCACTCGCCCGTCTCACCGGCTTCCCAAAAATGCACTCAAAGGCTCCTCATGAGAAGACGCACGAAAAACGAAACGCTTCTTGCCTAAAACGAAAAACTTCCCAAAAAATCTTACCGACCGTTACAACACATCATAACTCTGCGGATTGACATGGAGTGCGAATGATTTGGAGAAAGCATTCCTCTTTTTTGTTTGTTTTTGTTAAATTTGGAATCTAATTTGCAAGTTCGCCTTTTTAGTTATACTCGAGTGTATATACAACTTATATAAACGTATTTTTTTTATATCAAGGTCTCGATGGTAATAAGACAAATACGGACATTCAATAAACTTATATTTTATTATCCTAAGTATTAACATTGCACAATCGCTGACATATACGCTACGCTACATTACTTAACAGAGAAAGTGGTTGCAAGAGCAAGATATTTACGCGTTTACATTGTTAAAGAATACATGAGTCTTAATTAATTAATTAGTAACCAAAACAATAAAAAGCTATCTTTTAATGTTACTATTATTCAGTTTTACATTGTTAATGCATCTTCTTCAGGCTAATAAGTCTGTGTAGTATTAACATGTTTAGTAATTATTCTGTTTCGTGAGTTATTGTGCAATTCACTCTTAGTACAACACGCGAGTTAAATAAACAATTTATACCAGTATTTACTACTTTCACAATGTACAAATGTTACTCATAAAGTTATTGTTTAAATTTGAATTTATTTGCATCAATTTACTGCATAAACTGAACTGAATTTTATTATTTAAATGAACATGAATTAGTTGTATAATTTAAAATAGAAAAAATCGAAAACCTTTCGCTACAGTAAAAATCACTCACTAGTTTTCATTTACACGTCTAACGAAACCTGTCACTGCCAATCATGTGTCGGAATTATACAGAAGATTCGTTTTATTGACAGCAGCTTCCGTGCTCTCCGGACTAACTACACCACAAAAATTAGAGAGGTCATGAAATTGCAATAAAAATACTTTTTATAAGTGCAAGGAGATAAAGTATATTCCCTTTTTTTATATACAGGTATTCTTATGGGATCATATTTTATTTTTTTAAGTACAAAGGAGATAGAAAGATAATTGTAATTATTAGTCTTAACGAAAAACTTAAATTTGGTCTAATTTAGCTTTTACTCTTTTTCGAAAATGTTCTTTACTAACGTTTTAGACCTACGTAAGGTACTTATGCACAACATTTTCATTAAGATTGGTTTATTCATTTCGAAGATTTTGAACTAGATAGTTTGTATAAAAAGCTGTGAGACGTAAACAGCGAAGAATCGAACTCTGGTTTATAGCTACGGTGGCTTTAATTTGCTCTAATCCTGATTAATTCCGTCGCAATTGTACCGCAGCTGTTTATTGTAAATAGTCTAGATTAGTTAGTCAATAATCGCAATATTGAATTACAGACAACAAAGCAAGCTGATTCATGACCCTACTAGGTAAAAGGCTACTTTCTCCTCCAAGTTGCGATAGTACAATGGTATTGTGGGTAATGACTAATACAGAAAGTAAAACAAACCCTGCTACAACAATTTAGTCTCTGCGTGTAACATTTCTGATAACTTTTTCTTAACCTTACTCTTAATAGCCTGCCAAAAGTTCACTGCGGGACACAGGTCTCTCCCATAAAGAGGATTTCCCATAATCGCCACGCTCGATTGGCGAACGCAGTGCCTCTCTTACACCCCAGACGCATCTGCCCATTAACTGCTCAATTTCTATCAGGTATTTTTTGAGATGGTTATTCCGTGTTCTGTCGGTAGTCACTGCGATTCCAAGGGTTTCCTTTAGCCTCTTACGACTCCCACGGGAAGAATGGGGGTAGCTGACTCTTACGCCGATACCACACGTCTAAACGTCTTTACAGACTATTCTCTTCTCAGTGGTTTCAAGTATTTAAAGACTTTTTTATTTTTAGTAGCTTTTCATTTAAAATATCCGAGTTTGTTCTCCTAAACCGGGATTGGGTTGGACATGTCTACAATATTATTCCCTTTTTTTATTGGATCGGGATGAAAACCGAACTAGAAGTTAAAGAAGAAGGTTGACTACCCAAACCACACCAAGGCAGAGGAGTCCACTACCAAGAAAATTTAATTCTGTAAAATAAAATAACTAGGTCATCAAAAATTTGATTATTTGCAATGATGGACTAAGCTCGAAAATGATTATCCTAGTTCTTTCAATCCTTTCTTACATATTTAACTATCTTCTGCAATTTTTAATTTATCTAGAACCTCTAATCCTTCTTCACTGTCCCATTTCCGTCCCATACCAAAGTTCTCGAGCATGTTATCCATAGACAATTCTCTGCTTTCCTATCTTCCAACTCTTTGTTTTTATTTAATTATTTATTTATACTTTATTGTGTACACCAAAAGGATTACAAAAGGCGGGCTTAATGCCTTTTGGCATTCTCTAACAGTCAACCCAGGGCGTGAAGAAATGTTGTGATATCACGAATCTAATTTAAAATAATATAAATAGCAAAAGGCTAATCGAGAAATATACTATAAAATTAAAACATATTTAAATCTATAAGCATACATATCTACACTAATACATACATATATAAATACATACTATAATATATACATAAATACCTACACAAATATATACATACATACAAACACATTAATATACACATATATTATAAATCAGAATTAATATTAACAAGTATCAGATGGTTTTAAAAAGTGTTCGCGTACCAATCGTTTAAAAGAAATTTTCTATGGGGGTTTTCTAATGTCTTCGGGCAAGGAGTTCCAGAGAAGTGTAGCCTAAACGGTAAAGGAACCACCAAAAAAATCGTTAAACTGTTGCGGGATACTTGTATGATAAGTATAAATCATATGAATGATTAGCAGAAGAACGATAGACCCTATCGTGGGTAGAACAGAAATACTGAAATTTATTATTAAGATAAGAAGGTTGTTTGGCTACCTAACAAGTCAGGGTTTCGGTCCAGTACTGGAACTGCTTTACTTAAAGTAATTGACGATATCCGTTACGCCATGGACAATAAGTCTCTCCCACTTCTCAAGCCTGTATCTCAGTTGAATTTGATATTCTGATTAGGATCCTAGAATTCATAAACTTTTCGTCGGCTTGCATTGCGTGGTTTGTTTATCTTCGGGGCCGTTCGCAGTGTGTCCGTCTTAATAACACTTTTTCTTATTGATCTGAAATCATTGTGGGCGTGCCTCGGGGTGGCGTCCTTTCTCCTCTTTTGTTTTCTATTTTCATTAACTCCATTAGGAGTGTTATCTCATGCATCTTCACGTGGTCACCTTACATTAGCTAAAGAGACTTCAAATATTCTTGTCCTTAAAAATAAAATGTCACTAGCCCTTAGCTGTTATGTGATATAGATGTGTATCTATACTTAATTAATATGCTGATGCCTGTTATATGCTACAGAGCAGCTACTAAATGTGATTCCTGTACAACCCAATCTCTCCTTCATGTATAAGGAACCTATTTTCCTTCGTTCACCCTACCTATGTGCTATGCAGATCCCATCACAGAACTCTAGCAAACTTTCCTATCCATAATTCCAGTTTTTATTCCTAATCCTTTGCGGTTCATGGTGTTAGGTTGTGGAACTCCATACCGTCTACAATAAGGGATTCCGAAACTATATTATTATTTTACAAACCTGTTAAAGCGAACTGCTTAGCATCATGTGAATTGAATGTATACTATATACATAATGTAAATGTTCGTTTATTTTTATATATAAATGCTTATATGTAAAGTATACGTATGCTAGAAGATATTTCAGTATATGGAAGAAGAAAGTAAGTAAATAAGTCTTTTAAAAACACTTTGTTATAATGTTTTATGCCTTTTGTGTGTACATAAATAAATAAATTAAAATAAAGTTTGTCGTCGGTTGGCATTGTAAGTTTTATTTACCGCAGGGATTTATTTATTTTTTTAATTCTTTGGTAGTTAAAACAGGGAAATAATAAAAGACACTCACTTTTTTTTAATTTATTACTTTTATATTCGACCTTATTACATTATAATAATATAAATATGATCATACAATATTTTACACAATACTGTTTTATAAAAGACACGAAAGAAAATATTACACATTTTCTTCTAAATCCTTTGTGAAATATAATTTTAAACCTTTTTAACTGAACATACTATTGCACATTGCTGGAAAAGTATTTGAAATAACAATCTTAATTGATTAAATAAATTATGAAGCTCACTCCATGCTTCACAAATCAAGAAAACTTCCAAATACCGCGGATGAGCTAAAGAAAAGACCCGACCGTCTCGAAAAAATGATGAAATACCTACGCAAGGAACAAAATGGACCTAATTACTTACAATTGCAGCCAACCCGTTCCGTACCAGCAACTTTTGTATAAAAGTACAACAAGAATACGTAAATTAAGTCTTATTACCACCACCTTAGGTTCAACCATCTTTTTAACGGATGTGTACGTTACAATTGCGGTCACATATTACAGTTCTCGACTCCGCCCATGAATTGTTTTTTGTACCGAAATTACTTGATTTTGGGTGTGGTTTTTGGCCGTACCAACCCACATAATTGTGGGATGGAAAATTTTGGATTTACCACCAGAAATTACCGACATATTATAGCGATGCGTGATGTTTTTTTTTAATAACCAGAAGAGATACAATTTAATGCTACATTACTGTTTTTATACGAACATTTACATCATGCGTATTCAACGGGTTTACTTAAAATATGTAATTTGAATACTTCGTTCCGTTGTAAGACATACTAGTTATCAGAAGGTTATGTTTTTATAATTATAAAGTCGTTGCTTAAATGAAAACTGTCTTATCCATTAACGTGTCATAACAATAGTTTCCATTGTTGCAACACGTCATGAGTTTACGTCTACATTTGCTGTAATCTTGAATGAAGGAGTTGGCTTTAAAAGGGGACTATGTAGTTCTTTATTCCTCCTATTCGTATGCAGAAAATACCTTTATTCTAAATACGTACCTCGCCTACACGAGGCATTCTCTGCAGATTATTGGACGATCTGGCAATCTACCGATGGTGATACAACCATCTAAAATACCCTGTGTTGAGAGGAAGCCAGCTCCTTGCGACCAGTGTGACCTCTATAGCAGCAAGGAACTGACTACTGACGATTCGCATAGTATTTCGCACAAAATTCTGCTGCTTTGAATTTCAAAATTCATTAACATGAAATAATAATAATTATTCTAGAATCGGTTAGCTTAATGCATGACAATTTCATAGATCGATAAAAAACCGTTAACCACCTCCTCGAAACAAGCCGATAACCCGCTTTTGCAAAAGATGGTTACCCTACTCCTGGGGATAACAAAACCCTACAGGAGAAGGAATATCTCGAATTCGGTTTATGAAGAAATGTATCAATAATTGCATGTCCAACTTTCTGTCTACTTTTTATAATATATCATTGGACTTTAAGAGATTGAAATGGATAATTTAATTTCTATTTACAAAGTAATATAATAATTTTAGAGTAAAGAAAGTTTCAAAAATAAAGATTATGTATGAAGACCACTACTTTAAATGTGCTAACATGCGGTGCTAGAAGTAACTGAGGATACGGAGACACGCGTTACGACGTTACGACGTTCTAGTTTCGGATGTAATGTCTTAATCATAAGTTTAGATTATCTGATAAAGTATAAAATCAACGTAGGTAGTCTTAATCCATCTAGGTTCGAACACCTTTGGCTCCTATTAAACGCTAAACTCCAAGGTGTTCAATGATTACTTTAATTTAAAATTATAAGGCTAACATTAAAGTTCAAACTCAACACTACTGTTACAACTAAGCTAATTATGTAATAATACTGACGCCAATGAAACGTGATAGCCTAGTGGTCAGGACGCTCACTTTAGTTTCATAGAGAGGGGATCGAACCCGTGACCTGCCTGCCGGCACCACTAAAACTGTTAATAGCAATTTAAGTGCTGTATTTACCACGTGCTCAGCGGTAAAGGAAAAAATCGTGAGGAAACCTGCATGTCTGAGAAATAACAAAAATATTATTTCGTGGATATGTTAAGCCCGCCAACCCGTACTGGAGCAGCGAGGCGGGCCTTTCCCGGCTCCTAAACCCTCTCTGAAACTCGTATTTGAGAAGGAGGCCTTTGTCCAGCAGTGGACACTTATAGGCTGCTACTTTACTATAGTTACTTTATATTGAAACGTATTCCAACACTCAACTCCATTAATATTACACTGCCACTGCTTGTGATTGTCTAATGCTACAAGAATCTTGATAGATCCTTAACGGATAATAGAACAATATTAATTAGTTTTCTTTATATACGCAGAATGAGTAATAATAAAAGCTTAAATAAAAGTATAAATATTCAATCAGACATTATGTTAAAATTCTTTAACGTCACGAAATCATTTCCGATGAGCCACGTATGAAGTACGTTTGTAAAATCTTTTACTTTTAATCAAGTCATAATTTAGGAATATGCCACCAAAGTTGGGATAAAAAATTTTTTGACATTAGTTTTTAAGTATTTGCACCAAAATATCGGCATAAAATCTCATGGCTTCTGACGGAGTTACAATCTCGAAAATTTACATTCAGGAATCAGCATCTAAGGTGTCTAGAACGGCGAGTCGGTAGCCTCACACTGGACATGCTTTTCCCATCTCTATCATTAGTATGTAAGGTTTGGGTTCGGCAAATTCAGGTAGATTTGCCACCATCGGCCGGTTGCCAGAGCCTCGTGTTTTAGTCAGTAGGTTGTACGCATCTCATTTTCCAAGAAATATGTGACGACTATTCCTATGTTCAGCAGTGGACTTAAATAGGCTGGAATGTATCAAATGTATTACCATGCGTATACGGAACATAAAAATTTCGCCGCTAACCGCAAAAGCATTAGTGTTACACGCAAGCAAGCGTTGAAGGCTGATAAACGTTATGCTTGATGAGTTAATTAATATTTATTGCGGTCCTTATCAAATTTACTTGAAAAAACTTGTTGGCTAATAAATTTCGCGTTTACTTAATTATCTTTATGTTATTTATTTATTTCCGTGCTTACCTCTTAAAATATGTCAGACCGGGAGTGCTCATTTGTGTTAACTGGCCATGTCTTGTTTTGTAAACTAGACATGGCCAGTCACTAAGTCACTATCAATATTTTGTAATGTCACGGATTTCCATTTTGCACGATCCTAACACGCATCGCTTACCTCTTTCACCCTATGTACTGCACATCTACAAATACACGCTCGTTGATTGTGGGTACATTTAATTTGATTCTGTATTGTATAGCCAAAGGTCCCTTGCTGAGACTACCACTAACTTCATAATTATTGTTAATTAATTCGGAAGCCGTTGAAATCTTCTGTATGAATGTAAGTGTTCTATACAAAAGACTTCAACGAATTTCATTTAAAAGATAAAGTATTCTTCCTCCATAACGTTTAGTTACAGGTATTGATCTAAAATAAGCATTATCATGATAATGTAGACGTTAGTGAAAAATATTTTTAAAATAATACCTTTGCTAGCTTTATAAGTTCTATAATATACATAAAAAATAATGTTTGTTGATTGAGTTTGTACAGTTTTTGGGCACCTTGAAAATTTCTGACATAGTACTAACAACGCACAATAGGCGAGACTTTTCAACAAATTAGTGTATTTCATACACCTAAGCGGCAGTTCGTATGTTCTCGTTGTTCGAGTTGAGTACAAATTTTCAATTATAGTTTATGATTCTATTTGCAGATCTGACACAGTAAGAAATGAGAAGTATGAAAGGGGGACATTTTAATTACGTGATAAATACAAAACTGTGCATGTACGAGTATATTCAGTGTTGCGATTATCAATCGCTGCTGGATATAGGCCTATCGTCATACATACTTTATACTTATCGGTTACATATTAAATCCCAAAGTGTTCAATTAGAATATCAATGAGTGTAACTGAACGCGAAGTTATAAAAACGCGTAACATGCTGCGATGTGCCAGCGTAATTTATTATCGCGATTTCGAATTATCATAAATAACGCAAGGGTTAAAACAAATTGTAGGCGCGTCCAGTCGGCGGCGGCCACGTCACACGCCGATGTGTCTATTAAACTTAAGCGGCTTAACGCCGGCTCCATTCCCAGCTGAGCCAAATAAAACTATAAAATAGTTTATGTGGCGTATGCGATAAACTTACTGACTAAGAAAAATGCCCCAAGAATCTGGTAGTCACAGATATATTTTAAGTCCTTGGAAATATCTCTAACATACACTGGTGATAGAAAGTAATAATTATGAGCGAGCAAATTGCATAAGACAAGTCTATCTTTTTAAACCTACTGCAAAAAATTAAAAAAAAAATTGATTTAGAAATTTATTACACATCAAAAATTATGTGTCGCATTGCATGAAAACAATTTATTTCATTAATTACATTTTTCCATTCAACTTGTCAACCGATAATTGCAGGGTTTGGCGGTTCCTTTATTATGTAATGGTGGCTATTCTTCTAACACAGAAAAATCTCCAACCCAATATTTGCTTGTGGATACAAAAGCCGACACATAAAAACGCCATAAAATCGCATGGCATCAAATGGTTGGCATTATCAGATGCCAGAAAAATTAACTCAAAAATGCCAGACCTAAATTGATGCATGACGACTAGAATTTACCAACACACTATATATAATCTTATACAGAAGATTCTTCCGTTGGTGGAATGGAGTTATACAGAAGTGTAATATTATTATTTCAATTGTAAAATTCTTCTGAATATATAAAGATCCTTAAGAACAGATTTCATCAAAAATAGATAACTTCTGTATTAAAACTCAATCTCGTGACCAAAACCCGATTAAGTGGAAGTTTATTTTCGGCGATCGCTACTTGCCTAATTTGTTATGCATTTGCTATCCAGAAGAAATCATTAGCACGGACGGCCACCTTGTGTTCGTAGATCTGAGCCCCATTTTAAAATATAACTAATAATAATAAGTATATTAATAAAGTAGCAGTCTATAAATGCAGCAGGGCAAAGGTCTTCTCTCTAAAAATATGAGACTATTTTTTGGAACCTGGAAGAGTTCGCCCCTCTGCTCCACTGCGGTTGGCAGGCTTTACATATCCTCGAAATATTTGTTATTAGAAATACAGTTTCCATACGATGTTTTCCTTCACCGCCGATCACGTGTTAAATTTAGCACTTACAATTACTATTAACAATTTCAATGGGGTTGAAACAACGTCACGTCTTCAGATCGAGAGTACGTCAAAAACGTTAAACAAACGTAAATACATGTTTCCTGTGGTGACTTACGGAATCGAAAGGTGATCTTTAACTGCAGAGCAAAAAGAAAGATTAAAGTTGCTCAGCGCGCTATGGAGAGGGTTATGCTTTCTACATGATTGAATTTGCAAAGATAATATCCACCGTAGAACTAGGGTAACCAACATAGTCTTAAGGAACAGTAAGCAGAATTGGCAATGGGCCGGCCACATGGCTCGCAAAACTAAGAAGATTCCAAAGTGGCAACCTGGTATAGGCAAGCGCAGTGTACGAGTAGAACGACAATCCATAATATCCAGTGCAGACCTTCACAGTGTTGCGGGAAGTCAATGGATGCAAGTGACTTACTTTGTGGCAATATTTAAGATTCAGCTGTGGACATGTGACAGGCTGATGATGTTGATAAATTATTGAGAATCTGTTTTATTAACAATTGTATGAACAGATACGCCACGCCATTGAGCAATTGGGTCAATCGCTTCAGTATATAACTTATAATATGCCATTCTTTATCTCTTAATAAATTAGTCGTAAGTGGTCATATGACGTCTTAAGTACAGGGACGTTGTTTTTGGTATAGATACAAGACGATGCGTATAGTAGATCGTTTGTCTGTTGGTCCATTTGTCTGCATTAATAGATCCAACTGTTTGCGTACTGGTTTGATACCTAACTGGTAAGAACTGTAGACATACGTACTCGTTTTCTATATAGCATTATGCGCGTCAAGTGAAATTTTAAAAAAGATATTTTTTCTAAATTAATTTATACATATGTTTTTTTATTCCTATATAATGCAATCGTTCATGAAGGAAAAACTCAGAGGTCTCTATAATATCTCTATAAGTCTCTATAAATATCCCTCTGCTAGGTAAATCTCGATGTTTTAGAGGGCTTTTAGTGTTGTAAAGGGATCGCCACGCTGCTCAAGTGAAAGTTTTCATTTATTTTCGAAATTTATTAGGGTCGGGCGCCATTGTTTGTCCTATCTTCAAAGGAATAGAAAAAAATATTATTGATATTGTGCCGGATGTTTAAAGCGCAAAGCGAACTCAATAATCCCCCTCTTTGATTAAACACCTCATGAAGTGCCGAAAGTGGATGCACAAACACAGAGACACTCACTAATCTTTTCCTTCCCGTTTTTGATGTTAGGAATTTGCGATAAAATCGGAGGAAGAGTCAGACATTATCAAAGACATGGGATGCAAGACAACGCGTGTACATTTGCAACAAACCCATGGCTTAGCATCCGCCAAGTGATACGATTAAAGAAACAATCAGACGCAAAGCGAGGCGTTACAAGCGAAAACTAATAATTGGTTAATTATTAAAGAAATATCAACAAGGCCGGAACACGAACACAAAACCCCAAGACTGTTGGCGAGTACGCTGATAGCTAAACTAACTAAATAGGTACAAATTAAACACACCATAATCCACCAACAAACACCTGTTCATTTCTTGCATAACTTGTTTTTTCTCAGGTTTCTTAATAGTTTATGTGGCACTGAGAACACATTTCATATTCTCAAGCAAATAAATAAATTTACGCGGTGTAGGAATTTCATTAATATGATATACTACTTTATGAAATTCTTATTAAATGTCAGTATTAAAAATTTGTTTAGCTTTTAAAAATTATTTTACATTTTATAATTAGATATTATTGTTGCATTTTATAAGTGATTTGTAATTCCAAAAAAACAAAACAACAGTGCAGAGCAGAGAGATGTGCCATAGACACATGATATGAGCCATGGACCAAATCCACTACTAGCGGCCGGGCGCTTCCGGGTGCTTGCTTCCCTGTCCCATATGGCTTCCGGATGATGGATTCTTTTTTTTATGGAAAAGACGGCAAACGAGTGGTTCACCTGATTGTAAGTGCTTACCGTCGCCCATATACATCTGCAACACCATAGATAGTGTTGCGGGTCTTTAAGGATATTTGAGAAAATAGGGAGGGGATGTGGGCCTCCGGTTACCTCACTCACCCAACGAAACGCAGAAGCACAAGATGACTCTACTTCACGTCGGTATTCTGCGAGGCCGTGGTACCAACCTGGACGAGCCGGCCCGTTCGAGCAGCAGCAAAAGCCGCCGCTTGGCTCTACCACGCTTAAACATTCGAAATGGGTCTGTTGCCCAAGTGGCATCGGAAGCTGTATAGGAAGGCAAGATGGAGAGAGATAGGGGATAACTTTCTCGAAAAGAAGCAGTTGGAAACGGCTGGCGCAAAGATAGGCTACTAATATTCGGCGAAGGTGCAAGGCCGAACTAGAATCCCGAGGTCGTTTTTGTTAGGTTCAGTTTCAAAAAGTACGCTATTCATTACAAGTCCTCTGGGCTACTGGGATAAAGGCCTTTGAAAGCGGGGATACAACATAAAAGTGGTATGCCAAGCATGAAAGATTTGGGATTTGCCAATATTCACTACGCTGGGCCGGCGGTTTGACGAGTCTAGTAACGGTAATCTCCCAAAAAGATGCTGCTCCCCATCTCTAGCCTGTGGAGTTTCAATTCGGCGTATTCGGATGCCTTCCCCACGCTCATTGGATTACTGTCATGCGTATATGTACTTGTCTTGGATAAACAAAACCATGTCAATAAACATCACGGCATTACTTTATCAAGGAATGATGTCACACGGATATCACATGCATCATACTTGTGAACAGGTGTTACTTGTGGCGGCTGGTCTGTTCGAGTGTACTTGTGCTTTAATTTCGTGGATCACTATATTTTTGTAGCAACCTTTCAGTTGCCTTTTCTATTTATTTTATGACCTTGAATGTATTAATATTAATTGAAAAGAAAATAAAAAAAAATACCTACGGAGTTACTTAAGTCGAAAAAAATGAATATTCACGGAATTCTTCTAAATTTTTTGTGGTATAGCGACCCTCGCAGTATTAAAAACGTTATATATAGTAATTCAAATATCGCCAACTAATGAAAAATAACAGAACTTGTAATTCCATTCTATTCACTATTATAGTGTATAAACTACAAGTTTGAACTTTATAATTTGTTTGCTAATATTGTAGTATTGTAGATGTTAAAAGTGTATATAATAAAAGCAAGTTGGAATACTGAATGGACTGGGTTGGACATTTACCAACTAAATAAATATTAACGGCAACAAAAAGGTTCAAAAACGAATTCAAAAAATAACTATAATCTAAATGAATAATTTATTTCAAAATCAAGCTGACAATTACGTTAAAAATGGATGGTTATAGACTTTAAACTTTTACATAACACTTTTCATAACGCAATTTTATTGCCCGGTTAAATTATATTCAATGATTATATGCCACGTGCCCCACGACATCAAGCTCCGTTATTCGGCATTCCAAAATTAATACAATCTTGGTACATACTCACACATAGCACACGTATATCTAATAGACATTCTAGCTATAAATCTAATACCACTAGTATTAGACCAAATTAAATCTATTAAAGTTATTGATTTAATTTGAACTACCTCTACTTACAAACTAAGCTTAACTTTAGCTTCTAAGCTTAAGTTACAGCTTAGAACGGAGGAAAGAGAGAAAAAGGTACTGTAGTACCTTGTGGCTTTAGAAAGACGGTGGATTAACCGTCTCGAAAAACGTCCGGCAGAAAAACTCACAGACTGGGTGGTAACGTTTTCTGCCTACGATTACATTTTATTACATTTACTCCTACACACATCTCATAGACACATGCAAACATGTCACTCTAGGACTAAGATGCAGTGCCTCACAGTCCGTAACTATACTTTCTTTCTTTCAAACCGGAACACAATAGTAGTGGCACGGCAATTAAGCGGCAGAAATGCATAAGAGGGTGGTGTCTACCCACACGACTCCAAGGCGGAAAGGAAGTCTCTATCTTAAATCATCACTTCTTGCAACAGTAATTATTGCTCATATAGTGTTGATAACAGAATTGTTGCTCCGAATATATAATAACTTCAAAAATGCGCCTGCAAACATTGCCTTACAATTACTTCAGGCGCTGTTACAAAAGTCTCTGAAGAATTTTTTTCGTTTTAATAATGTACATATAAAACGTTTTCAGTGTAAATAGTAACCTTAGTATGAAAACTAAGATAAAGCCCTTAGACTACTATAAAAGATGAAATACCTTACCTTACCTTTTTGGTCTTAGGAAGCAATGGTAAATTTTTGGATACCCATTTGTAAACTAGGCAGGTAAGGCGTCTACTCTCGCTACCGAGGAGCCATCTGTGTAGATGCCACCCTCTTGCCTATTTCTGTTACCCTATTAGCTCAATCTAATAACAAAACGTGTTAACATTAATGATGTTGCTTATGATTTGTAGTTTCAACGGTACGACTACGAGGTTCCCGAGCAATTTCATAAGCTGCCATTTAAATTAACTACTGCTACTACATCGGCCTATTTTAGTCAACTGCGGACCATAGGATCTCCACAACAAAGTGCCTGCAAAAGCTAGCATATAGTATTTGGATTGTTTGCCTAAACTCACCACGCAAAGCACGTGGGTTGGTGACGGTACCCGCGCACCAGTGACGCTGATCCTTAATCTGTAGAATTTAGGCTCGAAAAATTCAAATGGATATTGGACCATCATTCGATCGCCAGAGCCTGGACCAGTAGGGTGCACAACGTGCAACAGAGTTTGCTGTTTGAAGAAAGTGATGATATATTACTTCTTAACACAACATTTAACTAACTTTGAACGTACTAACAATTGTCTTATGTAAGCCAATCATCCTAAATAAATCTACGTCAACTTCTTACGCATGTAAATTATTATTTCGGTTATACGTAGCATAAAGCAATCAGATATTTATACCAATAGGTGTTCCACAAATATTTCTCAGGTCTCGATCGGTTTGGATGTTTTACAACTCAGTAGTCTTACATCGAGTAAATGAAATTTTATGGAAATAAAATTGCACTTCTTTAATTTTGATTATATTATCTCAATCCAAATCTACGTTAGACAGATCTTCTGTAATTTTTCGCACCTCGTCTTCCTTTCTTTTTTGTTCGCCTAGCTTCTGCGCTTCTTCTTTCTTCTGCCCGTAAAGTTTCTTTAAGTTATCTAAGACAAGCTGAGGCATATTTCCTGGCTGCGGTTGGTGTATCTCGTACTCTCCCTTTTCGTTCTTCACCAGCTCGACTACAGAATCTTCTAAGTTCATGATATCTCCTGGCCTGCTGGTTTCAGGTGTTTTGTGGAATTGTTTCTGTGGGTTCTTCATTTTCTGGGCCCAGCTCTGTAGGTACTTCCCAGCATCAGTTTGGAGGAACTGCAATTATTCAACCATATTAGTAATTCCTATACTATTTAATCTCTTTAAAATTTTCCTAAGCACTCGGCTACGTCATCAAAATTTTATGAGCATTACATTATTTTCTTTTGATTGGGATAACAAACGAGTCAACGAGATAGTATGTGGCTACTCCTGGCTATGAACTTCTGTAAACAACAGTTCTGTAAACAATCGAAGAAGGTTACAGACCCCAGAGGACCGGAACCGGAGCACAATAATGGTTAAACCACTGATTGGCAGAAATGGCTAATGCCTGCTCAGACGGAGTTCACCACCTGGGAAACTACTGGTGGTACAAGCAAAAGCTCGCTAGTATAGTTACGGGCATATGAGCCTAAAGGACTGATGTTTGAGGATGATGTACGTAGAGCAAAGTACATTAAATATTCAGGGTGGCGATGCAACTGTTATGTACAGATATGCTACACTTACTATCAAAAACCAACCTTCTTCCTTTATGAAGTTGCCAACCCATATGCCAAACATCTCGGACCACTATCAAGACTTTATACTGTGACGGGGTGCCGTGTAATTCGGCTATTGAACGACACAGGGATGAAATGGTATGATGAAAATGTAGGAGTAAACTTTAGATTAAATTAAATATCTTCGGTCCCGGAAGATCTGCTACCTCTGATCTACCGCCACCACTACGCTGCCATCACACTAAGAATACACACACACACACACACAAAAAGTCCGACTAATTAAAAAAAATCACCTTTTCTCTGTTTTTGTTTATCTTCGGAGGTGGCAGTGATGGCGCCTGCCTCTTCGTGTTTGTCTGAAACGGTTGTCCATCTGTAAAAAAAAATCAATACTTCTCTATGTAGTATTACAACATGTTTAGTACTTATTGTACATGTAACTTGTAGTTCGTACCAAAGTAATTTTAGTTTTATTTATTTAATACAACATAACAGATAGGTTTAGTCAAAATATTATATCGTGAATTTTATATGACAAGACATCTGTGTGTAACGAATAAAGAATGCGTTTATTGCAAACAACAGATCTCCTCTTTTACAATGTTACAATTATAAGGTATTCAGGTACTGGTAAAATTTCAATTATTAATAATGTGATGATCATCAACACGTATAAAAATACCGTCGGCTTTACAACTTTGAATTTATAGAGCCATAACTTTCAATGACATTGTCCCCATATCGACAAAGTAGATGCTTCTTTGGCAATACAATAGCTTGTTGGGTGCGGTACCAAGTTTAAAGGTTTGACTGTTTAGTATTCAAAAGGTAAGTACAAAGTAATAAACAGTTCTTACTGAGGGACATGGTATTGGTCTGTGGTCCCAGCTCTAACATTACTTGAAAGTCGGCATGGTTGCCAAAGGCAAACCCGAAACCCACTCGCGAGTCGATCCCTGAAAACATTTAGATATTATGTTAATCTTAGTTTCAATGATTCTTCTATATCTTACTTACTTGAAGACGAATGAAGATGTATATGTGACGTCACGCCTTAGGATATGATTCCAACTTGTGACGAAGTACAAGACGTCACCTTACGGTGAATAAGCCTGCTAATACATAAGATTATGACTGTGATGATGATGATGTTCTCCTGTCCGATTTGCGACACGGCGACAACTTGCGAATAATGTCGGCAATTACCAACCTACCAGGAGACATCATAGTGTCGCGATTGTATAAACAGAAAATTCACAAGTCTTTCCCGTATCCGATGTAAAGCTTATGCGATGAGATATGTGGAAAGGTTAGATGCAGTAATGGAGAGACAGAACGCAACACAGCTCAACAAGAATCGAAAATCCACTGCCTCGGCTGGGATTTGAACCCAGAACTCATGGCTAAGCACTAAACCAAACGGTCATCTTAGGCATAGATGACAAAGGAGACCGTTTACCATCATGTGGGTAAAGATGTAAAGTTTCATTCTCATCGCATAAATAAAAAAAATATTGTGATAAAGGGGTGGGCTATAATTAATAAATGAAGATCAGAAATGCCCTATGGTAGCGGCATAAGAGTCTACCACACCTTTATGTCCAATGATGAGGCGATCAAGTGGAAAGTCTCATGGTTATCTCCGTGAGCAAACCCGGCGTTGAAACTCGCCCTCGACGTTCTATCTCCCGGTCAAGCGAAATGTAGGTTGTGGATGATCTTTTGGCTACACTGAGTCATACAAAATGGGAATTCGTCTATCTCTGCCTAACCGCATGGGTGACAAACGTGATCGACTATTACTTGTGTATTTATTTATCTAAAATAGTAATAAGTACCTTTTTTTATCGGAGGAATATTAGAATAAGCGACAGACAATAACGATGGCAACTCTTCAGGTATGATCACCGAGCAGGCCCCTGAAAACAAACAGAAAAATCGATTATACAAAAGAAACTTAAACTTTTTTCTAATGGGCTACGGTGTGGATTCCGGAAACATGTCGTCGCAGGTTCGAACCTGCTTTTCTGGATATACGATTTTTGTCTTAGTGGCGATCAGCAATATTAGTGATGTTAATAGCACTTCTGTAATTATTTAAAAAAATATAGTCGTATTTCTAGAATCAAGAGCTTTCTTTTTATTTGATAGTACAGGAGAACACCAGGTCGTTGTTTGATACCGATACCATAAATATTGCAGCGCTCATTTACCACCATTTTTTACATAGTGTATGAAAAAAAATATAATTTGAATACGTAAAAGTAAAGTAAGAGGGCAGCCCATAACTGTCCCATTGCTGGGCAATACTTCCTTTTATTTTTGAAAAAGTTTAGAGCACTGAAGAGTTACCCACGTTGCTCCAATCCGGGTTAGCCCACACGACTCCAATAATAATAATGTTCTTTTATTACAAATGGTCTCAGTAAAGAGTTCTTTTATTAACTAGCAACATCACAACATGTCGCCGAAATATTTTGTATCAGTTCACAGACATGAAAATTTCGACCCGATGTTCTTACCGCTGATCACGTGGTAAATTAGCGGTTAAATTTGTAACTAACAAGTGCTGCTAGTGTGAAATTAAGTTCTGGCACGGAGATTCGAACCCAAGTCCCTCGTGTACTATGTAATTAAAGCCTCCTGACCCCTGAGCTACCACGCCTCCTACGGGACGGGAACATGTGCAGTCTGCACTAAGGCATTGATTTGAATTTATCATTTAATTGACTCTTTAAGTCATTACATTCAAACTAAAACTGTTTGCAAGAAGTTTCAAACCCGATATAACCTCGTCGTTGGATTACATATTTTAAACACCTTTTTAAGTATGGCTCGTGCATTGATTTCCATCTTCGGATTTCATGGCTATTTAACGAGCACCTTATAACGTTACCAATGTAATTTAAGCGATTTCGCAGGCAATCGCTGTCCCGAAGATCTCGCACCTTAGTCGCTGTTGTCTATTTTTCTAGAATTTGCCTTATTTAACTGTTATGACATTGTCATGATAAGAGGGCTGGCAGTTTTTCTAAGAACGCCACGACACAGTGGATATTACATACCAAACAAATTAAAGTAACGTGAAATTACTAAAGCCCGTGATTGGTGCTCCGGTAACCATCTGTACAACTATACCTTACTTAGGTATAGTTGTTCAGATGCAGAGTCACGCTATAGCTGCAGCATGCACCGCCCTTCCAAACAGTTTTACACTTCTTCATTTGAACATTATAATCAATACAGAAAAAAGTGTTGGTACGTTATCTATTAACTGTCTGGAGCAAACTAAGAAGAATTATGAAGTTGAAGATATACTACGAAATTGAGTAAAAAATCTACTTGTAGAACGATTGATAATGTGCAAACATTCTTTGCCTAATTTTTTCCAATCCTACAGGCAAACATATATTTATGGTTTTTCTATGCCTACTGCGTTTCATTATCAGCCTAGGAAGGACAGCTCAGAAGGCAGTACGTTACTGTAGAGCCTCGAGGTAACCCAATATGAACATTGTTTACATAAGTTCCTGCTTGAATAAGAACACTGTTTGCTTTGTTTTTTTTTCACAACACAACAGTCTCATCAGCTTATCGGTAACAGACAATGGGTATTGTAAGCATCACTAGCGTAACTGTGCAAACGAATAGTAATAAGTGTTTCGTATGTGTACGTATAAACATTATTACAACTTCTATATGCAATATTACAATCTTAATGAATAATTAGTACAATCAAAGTATATTTTATGCGTTATTCAAATTTGTATAAGCCGTGGTAGCCTAGTGGTCAAAGCGCTCACTTTAGTTTCATGCGAGTGACCTGGGTTCGATCCCCGGTGCCGGCACCACTAAATTTGTTAGTAGCAATTTTAAGTGCTGTATTTACCACGTGCTCGGCGGTGAAAGAAAACATAGCGAGGAAACCTGCATAACTGAGAAATAATTTCGAGGATATGTGAGGCCAGCCAACCCGCACTGGAGCAGCGTGGCGGGCCCTTCCCGGCTCCTAAACCTTCTCTGATATTCGTATTTGAGAAAGAGGTCTTTGCCCACCAGTGGGCACTTACAGACTTTTTATCACCCGGAGAGGTGAAAAATTAATTGCAGGGAGCAATTTGTTGACTCTGAATTGCACCAAATGGAAATTCTTAATATCTGCCTATGAGAGTAGGAGTACAGTAGTGAGGTTTCATGTGAATTAGACTGCTTGAGTGTATTCACAAATATAAACTAAGAAGCGTATGACCTATAATTGATTTGTTGGTAACTTGATATGTGGTTGCGTAACTGATGGAATATGTGCAGAAAGTCAAAACTATATAAAAAGAAATTAAAAGTATAATTAATTTACTTAAGAACTACCAACGGATAAAACACAGTTACAAAATAAATAATTGAATTCTGATGGTGTAAAAATGTTGGGTATAACATACCCTATAATAGGGAGCAATAGCTTACATTGTAAATTATCTGCTGGCTGTAGTATGTAGTAAATGGACGTTTACATAAGGTTTTTATATTAATATCTACATCAAGTTTATTTTGCATTATTCTTCGGAATTACATAATATAATTTTCTACTTTAATGAGGTTTTACGTTTACACAAATAGTTGTCACCAACGTTAATAATAAAGCAGACCGCCCGTGGATGTATAATTTTAAGAGACGCCTAAGAACTCGGAAAAACCAGGAGATGGATAACATTCTCCTCTTTCTATGATAAGATGTGCTCTTTCTAGCTGCAGTATGACCCTTTATACCTAGGAACACTACTGAACGTCTTCGTGTTTCAACGCAGTAAATCGGTCTCTTCTATATTACGTCTTTAAAGACATGGCTAAACAAATTTCAATACATGTAAATAAGCGGAGAAAGTTTAGACATGCAATATTCTAATACAAAACGATAATTATGCAAATGAATGTAAAAGTGACGTTACGTTGCTTTGTTTAAAATATGAAATATATCACACCTGTCTCCCATAAGGGTAGGCAGAGGATTAAGGATTTCCATTTGGCACGACTTAGCTTAACCAAACGGGTTTTTTTCCTCAAATCACGTTTCACCTCTCCGAAAGACAGATCGTGACATGTGGGAAGCCTTCTCGTCGGTTTCGCACCCGAAAATTACCATGATATTGTTAAGGTTTTCCTGAGTTGCTTCTTACGACTTATGAAAGGAGTAGCTAATACTCTTACGCGCCTAGTACAAATTCTCACGGACAATCCTAATTAAATATTGACATTTATTATAAACACAGAGTCACTCATACGCCTTTACTTTCCCTGAACCATGTATCATATATACGATAACATCGTAGGAAGGGTCAGATGCCTTATCAGATAAGTGGAACACAGCACGGCATAACCAGACCCGATGAATGGTTCGTGCCTGCAATCCAATTCGGAGCATATGCCTCGGCAGGATACTTTGATTCACACGATTGTAGTGTTTCTTGTATAGCATACATAAATAAGTCTACGTAACTTTTTTTAATACTGACACAATACACTTTTAGCTTGCGCATCTTCTGCTCGCGAGTCTCTACCGCTGAAACTTTGAAGGCCTGACTGGTATGTTCGAGCACCTTTCCCCCACGTTAAACTAAAAAAAAAATTATATTGCTCTAAAATTTATTAGCAATTTTGAATTTACTGTCATTGTATATATCAGTACGTTTTTATTTGCGTCGCACTTTGTCTCTGATCTACACAGGAGCTCTATATGTGGGGCACGTCACAGATAAACCCGTCACGTGATGTCAAAGCGACAGGTAGTGATATATACTCCTGACAGTCTCTGTGGTTGTGGAATATTTTGTTTTAATTGTCCTGATATAAGTATTATATTTTTGACATTCTGATTTAATTCAAACGAGCAAGCGGCACACCTGATGGTAAGTGTTTACCGTCGTCCATGTACATCTGCAACACCAGAGGAGCTGCCGGTGCGTGACTAGCCTCGAAGGATATTAGGGAAATTGAACGGAGAATAAGGAGGGGATGAGGAGAGAGAGTTGGCCTTCGGTTACCTCACTCACCGAACGAAACGCAGAAGCACATGATGCCTCTGCTTCACGTCGGTATTCTGCGATGTCGTGGTACTACCCCAATAAAATTTTGGAGTATAAGAGTTTGGATCTGCAGCTATTATACACGCTCTACCATCGTGAAACCACAAAATGAATAGTCGTAATAACCTACACAAGCATCAAAGAATTACGCGAATGACGTAGGTTTGATCCCGGTGTCGGCACCACTAAACTTTATAATAGCAATTTTAAAGCTAAATTACCACATACTCGGCGGTAAACGAGTAAGTCGTGAGGAATCTGAGAGATAATAAAAAACATAATTTTCCTGCTTTAAACTCTCAAAATATTTAAGAGAATTCCTTTGCCCAGCAGGCTATTGTTTGGTTTTACTTACTTTCATGTTTTCACAAAAATAAAAAAAATGTTTTGTCAATGAGGTTAGTCTGTTGATTCTTAAACTAGAACAGTGTTTAAGGTACGTGTGGTGGACCACTTCTTAACATCATGTTAATAAATAAGAAAATATACTCCATATTACGTACTCATTTACAGTTATATCATATGTTTTCACGTATGTATTACATGTAACAAACGGTTGTAAGTTGTTACAAACATTGGTGAGCCCAGTACCGGTATCCCATACTGTCTACCCTATGCTGCCACAAATCATGAGTCTAAGGGATTTGAGTTTTGGATGGATATTCCACCACCATTCCATTGTACATGTCTACTCAAAGTTAATTCAATAAATAACAGTAATTTGTACTCGTAGTAAAATTTTTTTTAAATATTTCTATACTTTTTGTGTGTACACATATTTATAAAAAAGAAATGAAAACGTTCGTACGATATACTATCATGAGTCGTGAAAATATTCAACCCAACACAATGGGCTGTTAATCTAATGAAAAGTATTACTCTGTACACTGTGATTTCCACGAAGAAAGTCGGTAAGTTGAAAATTTACGGTACATTTCATATTATCGCCGTCAGTTATATGATTGTTTCATTAAAAAATTATATTGTTTCGAAAACAGTGTTTACAGTTTTTTTGAATTATTATTTATCTACTCAAAACATGTATACTTATTCCTTTACATGTCTATTTATATACGATATTACTCTAGCCTCTATCATAAAAATTAGATTAGAAGAGTTTATTTTTATTTGTTTCAACTTTAATATATTGCTTACATTAAAAAATAGAATGTTAATCTTACTAGTCATGCCAAAAAAAATCTTTTTTCACATACAAATCCGGTCTACAAATCTTTTCCGGTATAGTGTAATTTCTTAACTCTCTAACACTGCATCCCAACTTAGACTCTACAATATTTTAGTGCAACAATTCATTCTGCAGAGAAGACAATTAAAACTAATACCCGGAAGAAGTCGAATAGCCGAGGTCGCTATTGGAATTTTTGCGATTTTCAGTCTGAAAAAAAATACACTAAAATATTTTATCGACAAACAGCCTTCATATTTTTTTTTTTAAATAATATATATGTTCAATATATTATTTGAGAAGAAATACATACCACTGATTATCAGTAGAACGATACGTGTGTCAAAAGATCGCAACCTTACATGGTCCGAAGTTACGTATCTTTGTGGGTCACGGCCCCTCGCTTCTACTTTTAACTTGTTAAAATTTTACTACTTTGCTTGTTGGGCAACCATTGCAAAATATATTTATTCTCTTAGTGTTAAACATATTCTAAGCTATGATACTTATTGCAATGGAATTTATTACTTTATTTTGGTTTATTTTATTTATGTTAAGGATATTATATACACAGACAGGTGACGTCTAAGGTACTGCGAACATTAAAACACCTGCCAAATGCGGCCTTTAGTCTAACAGTGGACTACTTACAGGATCCTGCTGATAATGACGGTATGATGATTGATGATGGGTTAATGCCTATGCGTAACTTGTTTTGATGACTCTAAAACGACTACATCAGCCTATTGCAGTACACTTCTGAATAGGAACCTCTTCAGGTTTCTCCATACTGACCACGCACGGCAAGTAGGTTAGAGTGCGCAGTTCCGGTACCCTCGCTAGTAGTACTGCTCTCTATCATTAGTCTATCTATTTCGGTTCGACCAACTATACATTATAACCACTTAACTAGAACAAAACTGTTCAACCTACTACGCTGCTCTATGTTTTCAATTCAGTCTGTTAGCTCTATCCAGCTCTGGCGAGCACATTTCGCAAATTGTGTCACTTTAAAGATATGGTCCGACAACTGCGATCCGGAAAAAATCCGATATCACGTGTCCGCCTGGCTTACAGATGTATTACGAAAATTGCTCCTGTAGAAGCAATATACTGAGTCGGATGCTGTTTCGTTGCTGTAACCCTATATAAATAAAAATAATACATTAAATCCTCCTTATAGTTGGCAAACCTCGTAATAGGAGAGGTCTATGTCTTGCAATAGACTATTAACAGGCTGTTAAGGTAATGTAAGGCAATAGATTAAATTATACATATATGTAATTGAAAACAGATTCTTTATTTCTTTCTGTTCTTCTAATACTAGATGCGTAGATCTCGCCGTATTTTAATATCTGTATATACGATTCATATCTTTATACATAACATCGCTTTCTCACATTCGTCTCTCATGTATCCATCAAAAACGCTAAGAAACGTTTTAGCTAAACATTTTTGCCTAAGGAGCAAAGCCTCACAAAACCAGTTTTGCTCTATGAAAACGAAAACGATGCATTACATAACTAGTGTTTAACCGGCTGGCAGTAAAACGAGAGAGTTAAATACATTGATAACAAACAAGATCGCACAATTTCAACGCAATCAATATATAAAATCCAGAAAGTTTAAAGACATTTGTGTAATTTTTTAAACATTTACGACTTAGGTTCGATAGTACCACAAATAATTTGAATTCAAATAGGAATATTTAACGTAGAGACTTAACAGAGAGAGCCGAGTACATGTTCAAATACCAAACAGTGATCATTGTTGCGAGCTACATTCAATAAAGAATTCCTCTTAGAATAAAAAGCATGGAAACTATATCATTACATATTTATCGGCCTGTACTATCCACTGCGGGACATACATACATTCCATGAAAGTATTAACAACAGCCACCTTGCCATGCATGAAAGATTTCCCCATATTATCCAAGATGGGCGGGCGAGTTGCTGCCCTTCGCACCAGTGATACTTCTCATTCGTTAATTCGGTAATCAGAAGGATAGACCGCGTGCAAGAGAAATTAAGATTTTGAGAAAAAGTTGGTTTTATTCACAACTACATGTATATTTACATATTTAAATGTGTTTGAATTATATAATAATCTTTTGACTATTTCTATTTTACTATTTGATTCAACCATCAAAGTCAAAGTCAAACTTTTTTTTTCCAACTTTGTCTTGTTTAAAGTTCTTATGAAAATCCAACACAATACTTTTCCACGCCCTAAGATTACTAGTAGAGAATGACAAAAACATTACGTCCGCCCTATGTAAACTTTTCGGTGAACACAATAACGTATAAATATATAAAACATTTGTGTATAACGTCTCAATGAAATACCTGGCCAGAAAGTTTGGCGAAAAAAGGGCGAAGAAAGAAAATACGATTATTTATAAATGAAAACACGAAAGCTTCAGTTTAATATTAATAATTCACATAAATTTAATATAAATATCATCTTTTTTATTTAGTAAGTTTACATGTTTAAATTACAATATTATATATCAATTTAGCTCTACATTGGAAATATAATATTATAATGATATATTTTTCTTTTATTGTGTTAGTGAGCACCTACCACGTTTTATTCTCCATCGCGTAGAGTTGTCTAGTAGAGAACGCCAAAAGTCATTAAGTTTTCCCATTATTATCCTTTAGTATAAGGTGTGAATAAAAGAGCATAAATAAATAAATAATTACGGCGTTTCATTGAAAAATGGATCTGCGTCTGGATCATTTTCGCGCGATTATTTTTTTAAAGTTTCAACTGTCCTCTATAGCAATTCGTCCGGCTATTAACTCTTCAAATATTATATGTAAACGGAAGCCCTTCTAAGGCAACCGTGTACGGTTGGTATTACAAATTTCAGCACGGTTGACTTACTTTGACAGATGTCAAAGTAAGTCCCAGTCCCAGAGTTATACCAATAAAGAGTTATAAGCGAATTACGTGTGAAGAGATTTAGCACATGGTGCAAATAAGCGTTGACGAGATTTTACACGAACATCTTCGCGTGAGGGTGATAGTTACGCGTTGGGTGCCACACAACCTCACCGATGCTCAGGATCAGACCCGCGTGGAATGATGCCGTGCCGTGACATGATTACTAAAATTTGAAGCAGGCTCGTCTCGGCGTGTTCTACGTCATTATTACTGGTGATGCATCTTGGATTAGTCAATACAATCCGTTTTTGAGAATGAAAAGTGAAGCGAACGAAAACCGCAGGGAAGATTTGGGGAATCTGGTGTCGATTTTTTTATACGAAATCGTAGCAGCATCAATGCTGAATAAACTACAAAATGCTTGCTTGAAGTGTTCACTGCTGTGAGCAACACGGGGCTCTGCGGGCTACTTTAACACAATGCCACCGCGCCCAAGCATTCAGCTCACAAAACGAAGGACTTCCTGGACAGCACACCGATTAAACTTTTAAGTCTCCTTACAGCCCTGGTTTGGTAACTTATCACATCTTTTTATTCCCTAAAATAGAAAAACAGCAGAAAGGGATACAGTTTTCAATTTCGGAAGTGTTTCGAAAACTGGCTCAGACGCTTGAAATTTTAGTTGAGACTTCTTTGAAACGATTCAATAATAAAACCTTTGAGCATAGAATTTTTTTTTAGTTTCGCAAATCTTTCGGAATAGCCCACGTATAAGTATAGGATATAATAAAACAATGGCCTTTATAACTAAATATAAGTCCAGTTTAAAACGTGCACTGACCAATATTGCTTCCAAATAATTGAATTTATTTTAAAGCGCAAGGTCAGTAATTACTATTTTACATAATAACTCTGACCTCGGCAACTCCCCGCTTATTTTTAAACTTATGCATAGACTTGAAGTAAGTATAAGACTTGTAAGATTTTATACATAATGATATATATAACATTACAAAATAATAGTCAAAATCGTTGCAGAATAAAAATTTTTTTGCAAATAATTCTTATAAAATTATATCAAGATCAATCAATACTTACAAGTAAAATCAAAAACAGCCATCAGAATGACGTATTGAAATTGTTATCCCCTAAAGTTTATAAGGCGACTGCCTTCTACCTGGCTTAAAATCCCGATGCCAGCACCACCGTAATTGTTAATTACAAATTTAAGTACTGAATGTACCACGTGATTGACGATGAAGGGAAACATCTTGATCCTGTCAGGAAATCAGCCTATTTGAAAAATAACATCAAGAACATATTTCGGGAACATAAATGTATAATCCGTCAACCTGTACTGGAGCGCCTAGCTCCAAAATCCTCTAAATTATTGAGAAGAGGCTACTTTACTACTTCACTAGGGTAGCATAAACCACTACTATAAGTACCACATCAAAGCAAAAACAGTCGGGTTTTTTTTAAATGCTCATTGACGTCAATTGGTTACATATTTTTTAATTAACATAAACAAAGTAACCGGACACAGTACCGTGAAGGACTTAGTTCTGATTGACTATAATTATGTATACTTTTAAATACATTCGCCATTCACTTCGCATACCAAAAAATACTTCGTTACTAAATCTCTTTGATTTTCCACTTAATTAAAAGGCCATCTTCGAGTCTGTACCCGGTGAATAAAAAAATCTCCCAATTCCTGTGTGTTACTCACTAAGTCAGGGTACTAAAATATTTAGGTTCCACGTTTTCTTCTAAGGTCGCGGCAAGCCTTTGTGTGTAAACGACAAAACACAGATTGGTGGCACAATGGCACTAAGTCATAAAGCGGGGACACAAAGAATCTCCAGGAGCAAACCCGGTGAGGAGGCCAGCCATCCGTTAGGAGACGGAACTCGGCTATACTATATGATCGTATCGAATGGAAACACGTAATCTCTACCTACCCTAATTGGTGACATGCCACCCAGCCTATAAATAAAGTCGTTCTGGCAATATTTACACAATAATCAGCTCCAGCAGCACACCTGCACTACCTTGACAATAACGTGTACTCGTACTTACTCTTATGAGGAATTGCTTACTTAAAAACATTAAAAACTAAAGATAATACATATAGTTATACCACAGAGATAGACCACACTTTGTCATTACCGATTTCCGATTTACCTAGTATTATCTAATCATAAAATCCCTCAAAAACGTATTTTTTTATATACTTTGTCACAGGGATTACGATATCTGACAACGAATATGTTTTCATGTGAGATAAATAGAGCCCCATAAAAAGGTAGCTTATTTGGCCAAAGCCATGGCCTAAATCGATATCAATCTAACTAAATTATAAAATATACAGTGATTACTCTCAACAATTTTCTTCCATTTCTCTCCCAATAGGAGGAATTGTCATTATCGGCATGCATTAAAAAAATTTGATTAACTCTATGTAAGTAAAAGTATTGAGGATAATCTTAAATTGGTGCGATTGGTATCTAATTAAGGAGTCAGTTAGTTACGGATGTGAGTTAATTAATATTTTAACTTAAATCCATAACGTATATGCTTGATAACCATCTACTTACCAAACGAAAACAGGAACAGGAAAATAATCAATTTCACCACCATTTTAAATGTAAAATATTAAAAGCCACTTAAATATATTTTTATTTCATTGATTATTCACTAACATTTTTAAAAATACCACTCAAAACCCGAGTACCTAAATAGCATTTATTAAATAGGCAAAAAAAATTAAATGAACTGTCAACGCCACAGATTTTGCCGCCAAACTAAACTTAGAAACATATGACGTCCAACGTTGGAACTTTCACTATTGCGACAATGATTTATGTGGAACCAATGGGCAATTAAGTTATTACTTCATTGCTCTAAGTATTAGGTACAAATTCTACTTCCATGAATCACGCAGTTACAGCGTTTGTGACTGCAGAATGTATGTTACATGTGTTTGAACTTCAAAATCCGGTGGTGGAAATTCAGATGAGAACATCATTTAAAAAGTATCCTTAGCATATGAGTGATAAAGTTTACTTTGCACTTGCCTTGAAATAAATACACTACACCCATGTGTGAGTTTCCATTCACCACGGAATAATGGTAATTCAAAGAGACAAATGTAAAACTGAAACGGCAAACAGTTTTTTACTTTACGGCGTACACAATAAGAATTAAGTTACTGTAAACATAACGTGACTTATAATCTTCAATGCCGCTGTGACCACCACTTTCATATTTTGTGAAACCAAGAGTGGTGGTTTTATACAGACAGATGTAGAAAGCCTATATGTCGTTGCATTGCAATGGTATGTTTGGAGACCTTGCAATAAATGGCAATTCGGGTATTTCATAGAAATATTGAAATGATAAAATATTTATATTATTAACTATTATTTATTTCTTGTAAGCGAAGTCGAAGTATTAGTCTTTTGGAAAGAAAGTAATATTTCCTGGTTCTAGTAGGTATATTTTTAACAAATAGTATTTAAACCTGTAAGTTCTAAACAACAATTATAATTCAGATATTTCTTACTACCACCACATCGGCCTATTTTAATTTATGTTCGGCCAATTGGATAGATATGCAGAGCCTTGTATGTTGGCTATCAGGCTGCACCACGTGCAGGTGAGGTTAACATTTAAAGAATATTCCCCCTTACACCCCTGTGGACTAAGATGGAATGCCTTACAGTCTGTTATTATATTGATTCTCTATACCTTTCAAACCTGAAGTGGTTGCAGTACTAATTGGCAACCGACGAAAGCAGGTAAGACGAAGAACGGGCCTGTAACCTAATAAATATTTAAATAAAACTTAAAATTGGTTGAAAACTTTATCTGGAACTGTGAGTTATCGCCAAAATCAATTCAATGACTGAAGAGTATAATTTTTATTATATTGAAATCGCTCTGCCGTTTTCACGTGATACGTGCGCAAACAGACAGACAAAAATTGTTGAATTGGCTTCTAGTCCAGCCCAAAGATCCACCTAACACAAAATTTTCAAAAATATTCAATGTTCAAACTCTTGAAAGTTTTATTGTATGTGACTAAGAAATTGATGCTTGTTCTTTATTGTCGTTAACCTAAACAATGGGTGATCATGGATAAGAAGATTATATACGATGAACTCCTTTTTTTTGGTAGAAGCCTCAAAGAAGGTGAATTAGCCACGAACTTGCAAAATGGGATTAACTTCATGCAAGTTCAGGGCTTGACTTGGCTGGGTAGCGTTAGGAAACAATCGTCATAACATCTTATAGACTAATGCGGTAAGATCAGTAACTAATGAATTTGAAAAAAACTTTACGAACAATCATCTAACCCTTATGGACCTATTCAATAAAAAAAGAATTATCAAAATCGGTTAATAATCTACGAAGATATTGCGTAACGTACATGCAAAGAATTACACATGAATTGATAATCCTCCCTTTTTGAAGACGGATGAAAATAAACGACTTCTTTCTAGTATACCGGGAAGACGCTCAGCAGTGAACTAGCGTTAGGTTGTAAAGACGAGGATGAACAACGTCTGTCGTAAAAGAAAACGGATATTTGGTACTGTTTCATGCGTATATATCATTGAAAGGAAATCGGCCAAGAGGTTAGAAACATTTCTTTAATGAAGTAATAAAAATTAAGAAGAACCTTAAGCAAATCGACTTGTATTTTTGTTTGACAGAACTTGAGCCACTGCACACTTTTATTAGATAATCATTATTTATTATCGTGGGAACATAAGCCTACAATAGCGTTATTTTTTGCGACCCTAACCCTACTGTACAGTCTACCGTTCCATCAGTGTCCAATGTCCTTTCAACTCTTTTAGTCTTTCATTTTATTCATATTTGAGTGCCAGTGCATTTTCGTGATTCTATCATGTCAGGTGAAATAAACATAAGATGTGTTATTATTTTTTTGTTGAAATGTAAGTTTTAATACGTTTAATTTAATAGCATCAATATTATAATTTTTTAATTTCTAAAAATACTTTATAACTTATTTAAGTCTATCTGGTAGCTCAGTTGTCAACGTTCTTACGTACGAATGAGTACAATTTCTATAACTTTAAAATATTTATTTAGAATATTAGTACAATGTTACTGTATCTCCGATTCTGGTACGGTATGACGGTATTCTGTTGGCACACTATCTTCAGCGTTATACATCGCAGCTTCAATTCTTGCAAAGAAAAAATATTTGTTAGGACTGCAAATAGTCTTTCTATGTTATGTCTGAGAAGCGTGGCGATTACGTGAAATCCTTGCTACTTGATAGTGGTCTATATCCAGCAGTGAACTATTTACAAGCTGATGTATAAATAAACTTAGTAAAAGTGCCAAGATTTAATTTATCATAACCTACGATTCCTTCGGTTATAATTATCAAATTAAAAAGTTTTAAAATATGTATGATCGAAAGAGAATTTCATTCCTTTACTCGCCTGCATTAGATAAATTACAATGAATATACAATTTTAGGTTTCCCTGCAGTTCATTTAGGCGCTATTGCTCCCGAAGATGTTCCTGCTGGACTTACAGTAATATATGGATTCGCTCCACGTTTGATAACAGGTATTTTAATAACCTTATTTTATTATATTCAATGCAATTGGTGTTCAATCTTTGATGATAAGTAACATTTCCTGCTGAAACTTTAAATGCGCATTGTTGATGAACCCTTCACGTGTGATAAGTTTGAAACAATTGAAACTCTATTGTTACGAGATACTATGAACACTAAATGGGTAAATTACGTACCACGCCTTCATCATACACGTAAACCAAATAGAAATCTCTTCCTGAGATGTCTTTTAGCAACTGGATTTAATTTAAAAAATCGCTGAAATAATTTACGAGAATTCAAAATGTTCGCTTGCGTGTGGTGGGGTCGTAAAAAAAAATCGGTCACCTCCTTGCTTTCCGAAGTTGTCGTAAGAATCGACTTAGGGAAAAATGTTTCTAACTTCATGGCGTTCGACGAAAAGCGAATTAATCTTGTCAAAACATACAGCACACATATATATAACGGAAAGCAACGTCTAACGTAGCTGGTACTGGGATCGCCCTTCTGCCAAGCGTGGCGATTACGTGAAATCCTTGCTACTTGATAGTGGTCTATATCCAGCAGTGAACTATTTACAAGCTGATGTATAAATAAACTTAGTAAAAGTGCCAAGATTTAATTTATCATAACCTACGATTCCTTCGGTTATAATTATCAAATTAAAAGTTTTAAAATATGTATGATCGAAAGAGAATTTCATTCCTTTACTCGCCTGCATTAGATAAATTACAATGAATATACAATTTTAGGTTTCCCTGCAGTTCATTTAGGCGCTATTGCTCCCGAAGATGTTCCTGCTGGACTTACAGTAATATATGGATTCGCTCCACGTTTGATAACAGGTATTTTAATAACCTTATTTTATTATATTCAATGCAATTGGTGTTCAATCTTTGATGATAAGTAACATTTCCTGCTGAAACTTTAAATGCGCATTTTTGATGAACCCTTCACGTGTGATAAGTTTGAAACAATTGAAACTCTATTGTTACGAGATACTATGAACACTAAATGGGTAAATTACGTACCACGCCTTCATCATACACGTAAACCAAATAGAAATCTCTTCCTGAGATGTCTTTTAGCAACTGGATTTAATTTAAAAAATCGCTGAAATAATTTACGTGAATTCAAAATGTTCGCTTGCGTGTGGTGGGGTCGTAAAAAAATCGGTCACCTCCTTGCTTTCCGAAGTTGTCGTAAGAATCGACTTAGGGAAAAATGTTTCTAACTTCATGGCGTTCGACGAAAAGCGAATTAATCTTGTCAAAACATACAGCACACATATATATAACGGAAAGCAACGTCTAACGTAGCTGGTACTGGGATCGCCCTTCTGCCAAGCGTGGCGATTACGTGAAATCCTTGCTACTTGATAGTGGTCTATATCCAGCAGTGAACTATTTACAAGCTGATGTATAAATAAACTTAGTAAAAGTGCCAAGATTTAATTTATCATAACCTACGATTCCTTCGGTTATAATTATCAAATTAAAAGTTTTAAAATATGTATGATCGAAAGAGAATTTCATTCCTTTACTCGCCTGCATTAGATAAATTACAATGAATATACAATTTTAGGTTTCCCTGCAGTTCATTTAGGCGCTATTGCTCCCGAAGATGTTCCTGCTGGACTTACAGTAATATATGGATTCGCTCCACGTTTGATAACAGGTATTTTAATAACCTTATTTTATTATATTCAATGCAATTGGTGTTCAATCTTTGATGATAAGTAACATTTCCTGCTGAAACTTTAAATGCGCATTTTTGATGAACCCTTCACGTGTGATAAGTTTGAAACAATTGAAACTCTATTGTTACGAGATACTATGAACACTAAATGGGTAAATTACGTACCACGCCTTCATCATACACGTAAACCAAATAGAAATCTCTTCCTGAGATGTCTTTTAGCAACTGGATTTAATTTAAAAAATCGCTGAAATAATTTACGTGAATTCAAAATGTTCGCTTGCGTGTGGTGGGGTCGTAAAAAAATCGGTCACCTCCTTGCTTTCCGAAGTTGTCGTAAGAATCGACTTAGGGAAAAATGTTTCTAACTTCATGGCGTTCGACGAAAAGCGAATTAATCTTGTCAAAACATACAGCACACATATATATAACGGAAAGCAACGTCTAACGTAGCTGGTACTGGGATCGCCCTTCTGCCAAGCGTGGCGATTATAGCAAATCCTCCCATGGGAGAGGCAGCAGTGGACTAATGACAAGTTAATGATGAAGAGGAAGCATTACAACATAAATTAGAATTTACGATGTTGCAACACGCCTTGAGAAAATATTTTTTAAATTTAACGACACGAAAATCGAATAACTATCACAAGAAATAGTATTATTAAAATAAAATGTAAATACGTATAATTAAAAAAGGACTCATTTAACACTGACAAAATTGTTTTGATCAGTAATTAATAAGTAATAACAGTACTTCATAATATCAGTTCACAGACATGAAATATTGATAAAATGTATGGAAAAACCTTCGCATCAAAAACAAAGGCTGAAAGCCCGCATGTCGGTACTTAAATCAACGTTGTTCAATGCCGCAACGATTCTCAATTTGAAGTCGAAGTGTGGGAATGAATGAGACATCGGAAGTATTTTTCATTATTTTTTTTTTCTTGGCATCCGCGGGGCTCAATTATCAACACTCATCTGCTGACACTCATCACTGCCAATATATGCATCACAGAGGTATATATTATTGGTTATACGGTCTGGTTGCAATTCGTTGAATTTGCAGCTTTCATTCTTGATTTCCATCGACCTACAAAATGATTTTTGCTTTTTTTGTATTGTTGTGCATAAGGAAAACAGTATCCAAGTCGAAGTCACGTGAAGTAACCTAACAACTAGGCGTTAGTACGTATATACGCGGATGAAATAAAAAGAATGGAAGTATGTGTTTCTATTTCAAATGATCTATTCCGTTACTTTACTTTTATTGTTACATAAACAGGCAACGATCATCGCGTGGGTTTCGGCTTTCGATTCGGCAACCACGCGGACTTTCAGATTCTCTACGAGTTTGGACCGCAGACCGTCACAAAACTCTTGCAGCCAGCTAGTTAGTGCATTTTCTTACATATTATTTTACTTTTTCTTTCTTAACCTATTCAAATTCGATGATGACTAGCTAATAAAAATCATATCATATCTAAACCTATCGTAGAAATGTATGATGAATTTAAATGAAACCATTATATGCGTTTAATTTTTACTTTTAGTACGTAGGCACGGAGGAGACCGAAAAAGTTAACCCGTCGGAATAGTAATGCAAAGCGCGAAAGTCTTCCGTTTCTTTGATTTTTGTAATTGTTATAAGTAAGTTGTGTTAATTTAGAACTGAAACACAAGTATTATGGCAAGCACATTTATTGGCCGTGAAACGCATTGCACTACAATTACAAAATACTTCACAGCGTTAAACGCAATCCTTAGTGGTTAGCGTACTTGACTGCAGCGCCATGACTCCTGGGTTCAAATCCCAGCCGAAGCTTATATGTGTATAGTAAAGTAAAGTAACAGCCTATAAGTGCCCACTGCTGGATAAAGGCCTCCTCAAATACTAGTATCAGGGAGGGTTTAGGAGCCGGGAAGGACCCGCCACACTGCTCCAGTATGGGTTGGCGGCCTTCACATATTCTCGAAATAATATTTTTTTTTATTATTTCTCAGACATGCAGGTTTTCTCACGATATTTTCCTTCACCGTTTAGCACGTGGTAAATACAGCATTTAAAATTGTTTAACAATTATAATGGTGCCGGGCACCGGGGATCGTACCCAGCTCACTCACGCTCTTTAACATTAAAGTGAGCCCCTGACCACTAAGCTACCGCGGCTCTCTATATGGGTATAAATATACAAATTACTGATTTTCAGGTCTGGTTGTATTGTGTTGCGTCCTGTCTCTGACACTGCATTAAATCCATCCTCCATTCTTATCGCATACGTATTACATCGGACAAAGGAAGGTAAAGCCGAAGGAGTGCCTCTGTGTTTGCGCGTACACTTACGGCACTGCAATATTTCCAGTCCAGTTAACAACGACCGATAGTATTCGGAAGTTCTCGCCCGAGACTATTGGACAGAATGGCATCATCATTTCACAGCATATCGCATTACGGCGGTGTCTGTTACGTAAGAAAATATAGTATTCTTTTTTAAGTTTATTAAATTTTTCCAGAGCCCCGCACAGCTACGTATCGTCAGCATGTGAGAATGACACGTCGCAAACCATTTATAGAGCTGCTGATACGAGCAGGCTTGCTCCGGGAAGTTGGAAGAGTCGAAAATCACGCGCACAATGCCATCCGTGACACGAATACCAAGCATGGATAACTAAAAATAATTTAGCACACTAATTATCCAAGACAGTTTTAAAGGTGCAAAAGATCATCAAAAGTTTATTTATTGCAACGTATGATTATAATAAATCAAATTTATTATATTACCTAATTTTCTTTTTATATTTGAATCAATTGCTTTAAGTTTGCTTTAAGCGACACCGATGGACAGGACCACTTAACAATTACATTGTTTAACATGATGTTTACACTACAATAATAGCATAGCGTTTTTGAGTAGCAAACTCGTATCGTTATTTTTGCATATTTTTTTTTTTATGAAAAAATAGGCCTGCGTTTGACCTCAATCTTGCCCGATGGAAAGCGAAGATGAGGCCTAGGATGGTACACGCTTGCTTAGATGTCTGTTCACTTTGGCCTTGAAGATATCCAGGTTATAGGCCTCCGGAAAAACCGACCTCGGCAGAGATTTCCACTCCTTAGCCGTCCGCACAAAGAAAGAAGAGGCAAACCGCCTCGTGCGTAATGGAGGAATGTCTACAACATAAGGGTGGAACTTCTCGCCGCGTCTAGTCGTTCGGTGATGGAAAGGGGAAGAGGGTATTAGGTTATGCAAAACCTCCGCACACTCTCCGAAATGAATTCGATAAAAAACCGAGAGGCAGGCCACTCGTCTACGGTGTTCGAGGCTTTGAAGTTTTGCCTCTACTAGTGAGTCACTGCCTATGATCCTCTTCGCTCGGCGCTCCAACGAGTCCAAAGCATCAAGCTGATGTTTAGCCGAACCATCCCAGAGGTGGGAACAGTATTCCATGCAAGAGCGGACTTGAGCTTTGTATAGATTTAAGAGCTGCTCCGATGTGAAGTACCGTCTCACCCCCGAGAGGATACTAAGTTTTTTGGCAGCAGTGTTTGCTATGGACTCGATGTAACGACCGAAATTTAGGTTAGAAGAGAGATCTAGACCTAAGAGCTCAAGACGGTCATTTACCGAAACGGGGACATTCCGGAAAGTCGGAGTCAGTTGGAATGGACTCCGTTTCGCCGAAAAAAGACAAGCCTGTGTTTTAGAGGGGTTAAACTCGACCAAATTGGCATCACCCCATTGGGAAACAGCCTCCAAAGTCGAGTTCACCCCCTCAATCATCGATTCTCTGAAAGACTGGACTTTTGCCCCAGACTTCGCATCGGACAAGTATCTCCCCGAGACTGTGCTGTCATCTGCATACCCAAAGATATCGGGTGTTACCAGCAGGTCGTTGATGTGCAGCAAAAAGAGTCGCGGAGAGCACAGACCCTGAGGCACACCGGCATTAATATCATGGAGATCGGACGAGGCGCCATTAACGACAACCCGAATCGATCTGTTCCTCAGGAAATCCTCGATCCAGATGCAAAGCTCGGGAGCAATACCATATGCCGGAAGCTTGCCAATGAGACTTGCGTGCCAGACCCTGTCGAAAGCCTTAGAGATATCAAGAGACACGGCAAGAGCTTCACCGTGTCTCTCAATGGCTTCGCTCCAGTGGTGAATAGCATACACAAGAAGATCCCCAGTAGATCGGCCTCGACGAAACCCGAATTGACGGTCACTGAGGAGGTCGTTGTCCTCCAGGTATGCAAGGAGGCGGTTGTTTAAAACGCGCTCCATAACCTTACAGAGTATGGAGGTAATTGCGATAGGTTGGTAGTTGGCAGGGTCGGCACGACTTCCTTTCTTAGGTACAGGTTGGACATTGGCATATGTTGAGGGAAGTCGATGGAGGCAGGTGGCTCAGGCTCCGTACCTTGCGGCAATCTTTTGGGATATTCCGCAGTGGATTATTGTCTAATGGCTGAAATGATAAATAGTGTAGCTATTCATTTCGACGCAAGTTTTTGGATTATTACCTATCCCTTTCTCGCCATAAACTCCCCAATTTTTTCTACTATAATATATTGTTTTAAGATCTAATGGGAATCGGGAGCAAGCCGTCGGGAGAGTAGAAGGGAAGTGACGCTAATTCCTATTCGTTTGTTAGACTGTTTGTCACTTGGCCAAACGCAGTTAATTTTCTTCGAATCTGCAGTGTTTTTATACTACTGGGACGTATAGTAAGGATTTTGTTTTAATATCGTGACCGTTTTCAATCATTTCGTTTTATGCCGTTTCAACTTTTTTCAGCAGAACAAAAAGTATTCATGTGCTGACCAGTGCAATCACGACATCGCTTAGCTGATCGCTACACACTTTAATGAAAAAAGTAGTAATACTGAGTCGTGGCTCCTGGGTTTGAATCTCAACAGAAGCAACAATTGTTCCTTAGTTGAATGCGAAAATGTATATAGAAGATTTTCGATAATCTTCATATAAAGGTAGTTATGGTCAAGTGCTTCTGTGTTTGGCATGCCACATGTGACACTATAAAATTATATACAACGTCTATTAATAACGGCACACAGAGATGTGGATTGGTTAAAATTAGTCAGGAAATAAACAATATATTGTACGGCATAATATTGTACGGTAAATTGATGCATGTCAGGAAAATGATGATTTATTAGTTACAATTACATAAATAAATGGAGGATTTAAATAAAAATCAAATAATCGGTTATTTCGTTTGTATTTCTCATAAAAATGCTCGAATTACTAAGTTTTTGGCAGCAGTGTTTGCTATGGACTCGATGTAACGACCGAAATTTAGGTTAGAAGAGAGATCTAGACCTAAGAGCTCAAGACGGTCATTTACCGAAACAGGGACATTCCGGAAAGTCGGAGTCAGTTGGAATGGACTCCGTTTCGCCGAAAAAGACAAGCCTGTGTTTTAGAGGGGTTAAACTCGACCAAATTGGCATCACCCCATTGGGAAACAGCCTCCAAAGTCGAGTTCACCCCCTCAATCATCGATTCTCTGAAAGACTGGACTTTTGCCCCAGACTTCGCATCGGACAAGTATCTCCCCGAGACTGTGCTGTCATCTGCATACCCAAAGATATCGGGTGTTACCAGCAGGTCGTTGATGTGCAGCAAAAAGAGTCGCGGAGAGCACAGACCCTGAGGCACACCGGCATTAATATCATGGAGATCGGACGAGGCGCCATTAACGACAACCCGAATCGATCTGTTCCTCAGGAAATCCTCGATCCAGATGCAAAGCTCGGGAGCAATACCATATGCCGGAAGCTTGCCAATGAGACTTGCGTGCCAGACCCTGTCGAAAGCCTTAGAGATATCAAGAGACACGGCAAGAGCTTCACCGTGTCTCTCAATGGCTTCGCTCCAGTGGTGAATAGCATACACAAGAAGATCCCCAGTAGATCGGCCTCGACGAAACCCGAATTGACGGTCACTGAGGAGGTCGTTGTCCTCCAGGTATGCAAGGAGGCGGTTGTTTAAAACGCGCTCCATAACCTTACAGAGTATGGAGGTAATTGCGATAGGTTGGTAGTTGGCAGGGTCGGCACGACTTCCTTTCTTAGGTACAGGTTGGACATTGGCATATGTTGAGGGAAGTCGATGGAGGCAGGTGGCTCAGGCTCCGTACCTTGCGGCAATCTTTTGGGATATTCCGCAGTGGATTATTGTCTAATGGCTGAAATGATAAATAGTGTAGCTATTCATTTCGACGCAAGTTTTTGGATTATTACCTATCCCTTTCTCCCCATAAACTCCCCAATTTTTTCTACTATAATATATTGTTTTAAGATCTAATGGGAATCGGGAGCAAGCCGTCGGGAGAGTAGAAGGGAAGTGACGCTAATTCCTATTCGTTTGTTAGACTGTTTGTCACTTGGCCAAACGCAGTTAATTTTCTTCGAATCTGCAGTGTTTTTATACTACTAGGACGTATAGTAAGGATTTTGTTTTAATATCGTGACCGTTTTCAATCATTTCGTTTTATGCCGTTTCAACTTTTTTCAGCAGAACAAAAAGTATTCATGTGCTGACCAGTGCAATCACGACATCGCTTAGCTGATCGCTACACACTTTAATGAAAAAGTAGTAATACTGAGTCGTGGCTCCTGGGTTTGAATCTCAACAGAAGCAACAATTGTACCTTAGTTCAATGCGAAAATGTATATAGAAGATTTTCGATAATCTTCATATAAAGGTAGTTATGGTCAAGTGCTTCTGTGTTTGGCATGCCACATGTGACACTATAAAATTATATACAACGTCTATTAATAACGGCACACAGAGATGTGGATTGGTTAAAATTAGTCAGGAAATAAACAATATATCATTATATTGTACGGTAAATTGATGCATGTCAGGAAAATGATGATTTATTAGTTACAATTACATAAATAAATGGAGGATTTAAATAAAAATCAAATAATCGGTTATTTCGTTTGTATTTCTCATAAAAATGCTCGAATTACTAAGTCTGTACACCACACTAAATAACATGCCAGAAACCGGATAGTTTCCGTTGAAGCATTACATGGTAATTACTAACCATAATCTTTAAAGAGTCTACACGACTCAGATTAAGTTTTCCTCGCCAATAGGACGGGTATTTTATAAAGCTTAATAATTATTTGTTAACTCCAATGCATCATTAACTTACAAACAAATACATTAAAACCAACCACTAATAAAAAGCGATGCAATGTAAGATCGAATGAAATAAATTTTCGATTCGTCGGAAAATATTTTTTTGGCTTTACCTTAAGGACACCTTATATCAACTCTATTTTATAACTGAATATGAACCTTTAAATAGTAAAACAATTAGTAAAAACAGTAGTTACATGTTTCTTACTTTACTAGCCTACTCCTAGAACCGAGATAGCTTAGGAGCCGGGCGCTCGCTTAACATTTCACAATGAAAGTGAAAGACTTATGAAAGTTCGACCATCGATATCAGCTGGTAAGTGCTGAATAACATCGTGAAAGCTTCCTGAGCGGAGAGGGGGGGAAGTGAGCCTCCTGTGGTAAAACTTACCAAACGAAACGCAGAAGCACAAGATGCCTCTACTTCAAGCCGATATTCTGAAAGGCCTCTCCAAAAATGAGAAGAGGCTTTTATCCAGGAGTAGGATGTTTTTTTTTATAGGAAAGGCCGCCAACGGCAAGCGGTTCACCTGATGGTAAGTGATTACCGTCGTCTACAATACATCTGCAACACCAGAAGTGCTACAGGTGCGTTGCCGATCTTTAAGGGTATTTGGGAGATGGGAGCGAGGATGAGGAAGGGTATGAGGAGGGGAAGTGGGCCTTCGTTTAGCTCATTCACCGAACGAAACAGAAGCACAAGATGCATCTACTTCGCTCCGGTATTCTGCGAGACCGTGGTACCAATCCGGTCGAGCCGGCTCATTCGAGCAGCAGCAAATGCCTCCGCTTGGCTGTACCACGTGTTTGTAAGCAGTTTTTTTATTGTATTGGGGGGCAAACGAACAAGCTGCTCACCTCATGGTAAGTGATTACCGTCGCCCGCGTACATCTGCAACACCAGAGCAGCTGTAGGTGCATTGCCAGCCTTGTAAGGGTATTTGGGAGTTGGGAGGGAGAATGAAGATAGAGAAGGAAACTTTCATTTAATGTGATACCTAACCGATATAGGGATCACATGCGTAATTTGTGATGTGTCTCCTAACACAAACATCGCCTACTGAGTCGCACACCTGCACGATTTTTATGAATTGTTAGATTGAAACAAATAATTACTAGGAAAGTCTTGAACTGATTTTACTACTTCTAATATTTGGCTACAGTGTGGTTCTTCCTTGAGGTGTACTCTAGCATAATTGTTACTTCGGATGAAATAACTTCCATTGTTAATCCTAATGCCTTATATCACTTTAAGAGTCACTATCAAGAAAAATCGGTAATTCTAGTAAATCGTGACACAGATCTGTGAATACCAGAGCAAAATATCTGTGGAAATATAAATACGTATGCGACCTATTCCAAACAACTACGTCTTTAAATAATGTGACGTTAAGCTTCCGACGTAGAACGTTATTTGCGGTCGAGGATTATGCGTACATTATGCATGCATCATAAACAAAAATAAATAAGCAAAGAATAAATGAAAAACCAAAAATACTTTAATAATAATTGTAATATCTTTTCTAAATATTAATAAAATAACATTAGTCTTTTTGTAAATGGCAATACAATTTTGAACATTAAATAATAAAAAAATATTAATTATCTACAGTGACCAGGTCATAGACCCTTAAGAAAATACAATAGTTTCTGTGCATCGTCAAAATTTCTACAATAATACACACAAATATTAAATTACTAACAAAAATATGTTCATTTAAAAATGCCCAGTTTTTTTTTTTTTTTTATTTGGATAAATTAAGAGTATTTACTATATTTTACATAATTTTAGGATACACTATGCTATTAGTTACCAACACAATGTAAACAACTTTCCTAAGTATTCCGATATTCTTAATCAGTTTACACTAGATATTTTAAACAATTCCAATATATTTTAGTACTAAACTTCAAATCCTTAAGCTCTTTTGTAACATCATTTTTTAATGGTTTGGATTATACAATGTACCTACACCACTGAGTGCTAGAAATAACTGACAGTTGCCATTAAATGGCAATACAATTTTGAACATTAAATAATAAAAAATATTAATTATCTACAGTGACCAGGTCATAGACCCTTAAGAAAATACAATAGTTTCTGTGCATCGTCAAAATTTCTACAATAATACACACAAATATTAAATTACTAACAAAAAATATGTTCATTTAAAAATGCCCAGTTTTTTTTTTATTTGGATAAATTAAGAGTATTTACTATATTTTACATAATTTTAGGATACACTATGCTATTAGTTACCAACACAATGTAAACAACTTTCCTAAGTATTCCGATATTCTTAATCAGTTTACACTAGATATTTTAAACAATTCCAATATATTTTAGTACTAAACTTCAAATCCTTAAGCTCTTTTGTAACATCATTTTTTTAATGGTTTGGATTATACAATGTACCTACACCACTGAGTGCTAGAAATAACTGACAGTTGCCATTAAATGGCAATTATGTTTTGAAGCATTGAAACAATTGAAATTCTATTGTCATTCACGACACGAGGAGGGTTAAAAATGTATGTACAATAAAATGGTGACTGCAATCCTTTTAAAATTATAACAAGTATAATAAGTAAAATTTACAAAATAACTACTCAGGTGAGACTGTCACTGATATGTGTAAATTAATAATTCAAATTTCACTTCGCATGTTAGCAACTAAACAAAACCAATATTACATGACATTATAAAAATGCTAAATATTTTAAAACGCAATTTGATTCGTTAAACTCAACTTACGTGTATAGCTACCAAATATAATAATAGCGTACATATACAACTTATAACCTACCTACACATCGTAATGAAATCTAACAAACATTTCGAACGCTTGTCGTAGTTTTCTTAAGAAAATTAACTTAGAGTTACCATCACTTTACAGTTATTAACCTATGAATTAACGACATCTAAAGACGGCAATTTTAATCATTGACACATTTTACCTTCATCACATCAAATTTACGTTTAATGCAAAAATATTAAATGTAATGATTAATTGAACAGAATAATTTTAACGACATGAAAACGTATGCAACATGAAACAGGCAATAGTTATAATGCCCTATTTCCGTACAATTAAAGCATGCCATACATTCATATTATAAACAATTTTACCTATATTACTAAAAACTACAAATTTTATAGGTTTAGAGATATTTTGGATATTTTGCTACAGACAGTTTTTTTAAGAAGTAGCAATCACGATAAATTAAATTCCAAAATGAAATAAACTATGAATATGAAGTATTAGATTGCAGTATACCACTTCTAAGCAAGTTAAAATTAAGTAAACCAAAATGAAAAGCAGCCACTTTATGCTGAAAGAATAAAATATAAATAAACAAAAATAAATAAGCAAAGAATAAATGAAAAACCAAAAATACTTTAATAATAATTGTAATATCTTTTCTAAATATTAATAAAATAACATTAGTCTTTTTTGTAAATGGCAATACAATTTTGAACATTAAATAATAAAAAAATATTAATTATCTACAGTGACCAGGTCATAGACCCTTAAGAAAATACAATAGTTTCTGTGCATCGTCAAAATTTCTACAATAATACACACAAATATTAAATTACTAACAAAAAATATGTTCATTTAAAAATGCCCAGTTTTTTTTTTATTTGGATAAATTAAGAGTATTTACTATATTTTACATAATTTTAGGATACACTATGCTATTAGTTACCAACACAATGTAAACAACTTTCCTAAGTATTCCGATATTCTTAATCAGTTTACACTAGATATTTTAAACAATTCCAATATATTTTAGTACTAAACTTCAAATCCTTAAGCTCTTTTGTAACATCATTTTTTTAATGGTTTGGATTATACAATGTACCTACACCACTGAGTGCTAGAAATAACTGACAGTTGCCATTAAATGGCAATTATGTTTTGAAGCATTGAAACAATTGAAATTCTATTGTCATTCACGACACGAGGAGGGTTAAAAATGTATGTACAATAAAATGGTGACTGCAATCCTTTTAAAATTATAACAAGTATAATAAGTAAAATTTACAAAATAACTACTCAGGTGAGACTGTCACTGATATGTGTAAATTAATAATTCAAATTTCACTTCGCATGTTAGCAACTAAACAAACCAATTAGGTTCCGCTATGTGTAACCTCTCTTTCTACTACTTGCAACTAAACCATCAAGCCAACAATGTTATAATTTCTCAATTTAGTCTAATGGCAGACATATGTACTTTTACCCTTAAAGCTAATGCCAAAACAATAGGTTGAACGTAACATTAACAAATACGGTAGGTGTGAATTGACAAAGAGAATAATAACCATCCCAACCGAGTTTAAACCGTAGTTTGATTTGTTAAAAGTATTTTCCAAGGAACGAGACAAAAGCACTTGACATTATCGTATTTAATAAAAGAGACAGAAATTTTATTAAAGTAATATCTTACAAAAATCGGTAGATCTACGAGTATATGTCTAAATTGAAAGTATATAAAATTAACGTGTTATTAACCGAATTTATAAAACACAATTATTTTTATATTACACTTTAAAAAATCTTTCTCGATGTTGGAACAGTCAAGTTTTGTACGATCGTTTTGAGATAAATAAGTGACTTCCTCGGCTCATATGCCATTACATTTATCCCTCAAAGGAGCGAGAAAAGTGGGTTGCGCAAGCCTACCTATACACATATAGCCTTTCATATTAAAGAAAATTAACTGCTGAAGCTGCAGGTGTAATACTATAGTAGACCCTACTGCGCAGATGCTGCTGTATGATTATTATTCACTTTTCAACGAAACTCTTAAACATCGTGTCGGTATAATTCCGTGTGCTCTTAAATCTCAAAACATTGATTTTTGCAACTTCAATTTAAATAACCACAAGAATTTATAAGAATTATGCATTAACTTTTGCTTCTTATCAATTCCAGCCTATTAGAAAGCGTAAAATGGTTTGATACCTATTTCTACATATTTATTTATTCACTAAAAAAGCGCCAATCTTTTCACTAGGCGGTGATTTAGCATAGTTTTTAAAAACGATTGTGCGATGCCTTTTGAAAATCTTATTTATGAATATGTTGCAAACGGTCTGTTTGACTCGCCATATTATTCTATTTTAGGTTGATACGCAAACGACCCAAAAATAATTTATAGTTAGTCGACAGACTACATACTTTTCACTTCCCGTTGAATTAGGAAGGATAAGCAAACATTTAGGTTTTTTGTTAAATAAATGAAGCCACATGACTAACACACCAGGTATTAAGATGAATGGCTAATGAAACAACATGGCTGCGACATATTTATCCAAATCTGCATATTATAAAAATAACCGACGCGTGATAAAATTTGCATTTAAACGGATATACAACTTCATGAATTATTTTAATTTTCTTAATTACGGTGATTGACTTACAGGACGTTATTAGATTCAATATTATTAATTTTTGGTGAAATTTAAATGTTACTACACAACTTAAATTTAGTTTTCACTTCAGTTTTATAAAAATAATATATTAAGTGGAACTTTCGTGTTATTATATTGTAACTGATTTAATAGAGACACAAAGTGTATACGGTAAGAGAACGTACACAAAATGCGACTGCTTTATGTACAGGATTTAATACATTAGAAAAGATTTCAAGTCAAAGGGGAAGAATGTATTAACATTTTAACTAGCCAACTATTCTTTGGAAGTCACGCAATCAGTGAAAAGAGAACAGCAAATGGGCTAGATATCGTCTATCATTTTATAAGAGCAATTGATACCATATGATGTTAGAATAAAATTGTTCAAATTATAAAAGCTGTATAAAGAAACAATATGACTGTATACAAAATGATTTTACCTTAACCTTATCAATATGGTCTAATAGTTTTAGTATGGATATAATACAAAGGACCTTTTATTTATTAGGTCTAATCGTTTTTCGAGCATTGTTTAATTGTCAAATGCTACAATAAAAAAAGGGAAGAAATTGTTTACAGTAAAACTTATTGAAAATGTTAAACTAATAAATATCAAATTAATGTATTTACAACTGGTAACCTGCTATTAAAATTTATTGATTATTAATAAATTGCACAATTTTCTTCTATGAGTGTGCATTTATTTAAAAATGTCATCATTACATTGTTTCTTTATACGCAATAAGAATTAGAATTAATATTAAATACGATTAACATTTCAACACTTCCAAGATGGCAGTCAAAAATCATACAATTTGCTTTAGTATTTTAAAAGCTTGTCCTTATATTATTCGTAATATATATAAATATACTATATTAGGGTTTGATATGGAAGCATCAAAGTCGAATTTAAAAAGAAATATAAGAATTGATTTGTTCAAGAAAACTGATCCAGAAGGAATAAAGTTACAGAGCAGTTACACAGAATAAAGTTACTCAAAAATGTTTAAATAAATTACGAATAATATTAAGGTCAAAAGGTGTCTGCAAATGTTTTTACATTGAAAGTTATTATTGTTGCGAACATTTTATTGATTCCCTCTCATACATGACTCACTTTCAACACATCTACTAAATTACACTCCCATAATTATATTAAAACTTTGATATCGAGTACAAATACTAAAAAAATCATTTATAAACAATCCTTAGATATTTAAGGTAATAATAATGAGAGTTTCATCAATGAGATGAATAAGTTTAAAGAATCATGTATCCAATCTCTCTAATGGATGAGCTTACTGTAACTATATAAATTCAAACCACTGCTTTTGGTAACTCGGGGCGCAATTTAAAACTTCGTCATTTGTGTTGTATCGTTGGTTTCTAGGTCGAAGTTGCTTAGTTTTTCTTAACACTTGTCACTTAAATAAAGTTTTATCACATATTGAATGGCGTATACTAGCTCTCTGCGCCGGGCTCCCTTGTGTTCGGCGGTAGACTTTGTGGACTCTGCGAGAATTGATTGACCATTTTGCTCTGCATCATGTTAAGCAAGATGTCAGAATACTGTTCGATGAGAGACATCGCTGGGTTGCCAGCTGCGGTCGCTTCTGTGAAAATAATAATATTATACAACTTTTTTGGAGAACGGAGCTACTCGTAACAACAAGCTATAACTATCGATTTGCTCCTTGTGGGTCGTGCTTAAACGATCACAACTGTAGCAGTGGTGCTCATTTATAGCTAGTTTTCTCTGGAATAGGATAGAGTCACCAAACAAAGTCAAGCTCAAAATGACTATTCTCTTGTTCGGTTATGATGGATATCATATGCATAAGTCCATAAAAAAAATTATTTTGCTAAAAAGAACTCTATGCCTTACCCTATACCCTACATTGATTTGTTATTTAAACTGTGCAAATATAGAAATAAATCTTGTGTATTGTTACTTATATAAATTTGAATAATGATCTTTCTTCTCTATTTTGACGTAAGGGAGAAATTAATTTACTTTCAATTGCAAAAAATACCTTTTACCTTTGTAAATATTATATGTTATAATTGTATTTCTAACAGAAATTTGGAAAACGTTTAATTTTATACAAATACTTTAAGAAATAACTCTTGTCCTAAAAGTAACAAACCTTTGGAAACAAGGTTCTCTAGCTTTTGCCTGGTGGAATCCACGTTGAGGCCCCTGCAGTCGCCGTCAGTGGAAGAGAGACTGCTCAGAGCTTCGCCCCCGTTCTGTGAACGCATTACAGCGCTGCGGAGTACTTTCTGTGTCTCCAGTATAGCTGCTTCTAGACCTATTAAATATATTAACACAAATTTCGATATAAAAAAAAAGGCTTTATAAAATTTCGAATATTCAATCAAATATTTTTAAATAATATTATTTAAAATATTTGATTGAATATAAATTCTCTCCCACCAAATATACGTCACTGCAAAACTATTTCTGTATTTAAGAAAAGAGTCAAAGACCACGATATGTCATTGGCAGTATGAATTATTGGTACTATTCTATTATGTATATATTTATTTAATTTTGGGTCTTTATTTAAGTATATATTTATGTATATTAATACACAAGTAGGTGTATGTAGATTTATATAGAACGTTTCGCATATATGTATGTTTTATTTTATTTTTTGTATTGTACGCGCGAAATCTACCATTGACTAGCTATTCTTCTGTCGCAGGTCTGCTGGAACAAATGTCTAAAGAAAAAAGCAGTACCTTTGTACAGACCATTTCTTCCTATCATATTCCTTTTTCCGGTTTTACTTGTATGTACATAAATTATTAAATAAATTAAATAAAAAAAATCCGTATAACGCAAAATTAAAAATGAATATTTAGGGGATGTAACCAATAACTTACAAAATTTGTGGAGAAGAGAAATGAAATATTATCGTAGTATATTTTTATACCAACTTGAAGGAACTGGATTGTTTTTTGATCTTTATGGTCAATTAGTTACAAAGTATAGTTTTCTTACCACTTATGTCAGCGGCAGCATTTGGTTCCCTCTGGAGCCTTCTATACAAATGCACCACCTTTCCCGCGGTCTTTGTTAACTGTTCCGTTAACGCCAAACACAGCTGCGATGGGGACACTGGAAAGTATTTTTAACCACTATATAAAAGGAGCTTAATAACCTGTGTGCCTTTTACTACAGTACAGATATACCGGTATACTTAATATGCTAATGTATACAGTAAGGCGTATTCTCATTACTAACCTGACTTAAGTAACGTAAATTTCAACCTTGTTTATTAGATTGGAATGACAAACGAGCTAACAGTCCATCTGATAGTAAGTAGCTACAGCAGCCCATGGACACCTGTGAACTAAGGTGGAATACCTAACAGCCTAAAATTATACTGGCTCAGTACACCTTGCCTTTGAAGCCGGAATAAAGCAATGGTTGCACTACTGTTTAGCGGTGGAAATAGGTAAGAGCCCTACAGCTCTTGGGCAGGAAAACCTATTCTGCAGCCTGTACTTTTGGTACACAATATACGTTTTATGATATCAACAATAACTAGTTCTGTATAAAACGAAAATGCATAGTTATTTTACAATTCTGTTCGACGGGCGTCTCCTGCTTGCTCCTCTGCCTTGTATTCGTTGCCAGCCGGGCTGTTACTTCGCGCGCCTTCGCCGATAGATCGCGTTCGCTTCCACTGCGACCTGAGAGACAAAATCAAATTTAGAAATAGAAAATTGAAGTCACTGAGTAGTTTTGACGATTTCGTTCTGCATGGCTATTGGCTATTAAGAGTAATGATAATAAAGGACACAAATAAAAGTTATTTATTGTATAACTAAATAGCTTCTTAGCTATTTACTTATAGAGTTAGGTAAAGAACCCATCAAATGGTAAGTGGCCACCTATAGACATAACAATCAGACAGGTATACGCGTAGTTGACTCAACGGGTACGCTTGACAAACCACGGCCTAAATACATATTTTTGTTTTGTTACGTTTTACTAAACGTTGTAAAGACTAAATGGGTCGATCAACATATTTACTCATCAAGCAGAAAATGATAGAAAAAGAAAACGTAATATTTCTGTTAGTAATAACTTTATCTATTTATCCTAGTATTATTATATATTTTAACTAACGAAATTTCGGATAAATGTTCCTTCACTCTATGTCTACATCCATATCCACCTGAACCCAGAAAATCGTTACCCAACCGTCGTACCAGGGCATATTTTTTTTGTTAATTCTGACTAGACCTATACGTACCAAGTCTCCTCTGCGCCCTATCAGCGGAGGCGGCTCTAGGGCGAGGAGTGACAGTAGGCTGCTCGTTGCTCCCGCGATCCTCTGCCTCCGAGCTGGATTCTTCGCGCGCCGCTGTCGATACGCTCGCTGCGCCAATTTCAGTGTTATTGTGTGCATATTTGGGTTCAATTTGCAGTGACTATTATTGTATTATTAAGGCTACTAAGTTTATAGTGCTTTATAACGGTAAGTTTAGTTACCAGTTTTTCTAATTTTTACATAGTGCGCAGTATATACACTTAGAAGAATTGCAGTGCTACTTGTGATGCAGGGTTGTAACAAAAGTATATAATCAGTAATATATATACATATTACCTTTAATAACATAACAAAACTTTTGAACAGTATAATAATATTATGAAATATTAGTTTGATAAAAAATATCAGTCTGAATTAATAAGAATGGGATTGAATTCATCCACAAACTGAGCAAGGGCTCAATTAATGATAAACAATCAATTGGCGAAGGAAAAAAGTAAATAGGTTCTTACAGGATAGGGTAATACACTTTAGTAATCAGAACATAGTGTAGAACTTCGTTTTGTTAAAAATATCACTAAAACAGTGTGCCAGTTGATGTTTATACCATTAAGAAAATTTACAAATTTTTTTTTCCACATTAATTTTAACATACCGTAAGGCTCGTTATAAAACATTAACAACCTAATATTCTAATCACACAACCCTAATGCGTACACTATGTTCTAAATCATAACTCTACTTAATTTAGTGACGTATTGTAAAGTTATACAATAAACCATCTACACTTTTAACGCTAAGGATCCAAAACATTAGTTACTAAAACTAAAAGAGTTAAGAATTACAAATTGATATTTTTTCAATTTTGCACTTTATACGTACCAGTACTGTAAGAGTTGGCGAGACCTCGTCGCCTGGCGGTGTTGGCGGCTGCCTTGTTCATAGAACTGATTGTGGGTCGCATCAGACCTTGTGGACGAGATGGTTGCTGACGAGAAGGCTGAGGATCTGATTCCGAGTCGCTCTGCAAAAGAAACGTATTTTATTTTAACAGTTCTCTTCGTTAATTTATAAATTAATATTCATAAGGTTCATTAGAAATTTGAAACGAGATCGCTAGGCTAACAAATCAACATAAAGAATCGTATTTTCATTTAAGAAATTTACCACAGGTAAATAAATTTTCTCAAATAGCAACCAACCCATTTTGCTGAAAGCGTTTATATATAGTGTTTATAACTTGTTCGACTGTCAGATGTCGAAGAAGACTGCACGTTCATCGAACAATGTATGATGAATAAGTTTTACAAACCATGTATTTTTTCATAAAATTATCATAGCAGAAGCGGCTTACGTCACCCTTACCTCGAACAGTAATTTACCGCCATACCGATTTTTACTAAGCCGCACACACGACGAAGGTACTATAAAATATACAGGCTGGATGGAACGTTACAACAATGGGCCATTTCTAGGTTATTACATATTAGTGCTGTAGTTTAATCACAGGATACTTTTTTTGTTTTTGTTACTGTGATTCAAGATATATTTGCGCTACGACTTATTTAAAAAGCAAAATACAGAACGTTAAATACCTATTTATATTTTGTATTTGATAGTGTTTTCTATTAAAAAAATTATAGATACTTTTATCAATAAATATCTTTTAGTATAGGAAACCTCGTATGTGACGGTCGCGATCATATTGATAAGGTTTACATCAGTTCACATATTTTTTTTATAGTTACCTGGTTATTCAACACACCAACGCTAGAACTTCTCGTCATATTGGATTTGTTGGTGTACCGCGGAGCTGGCCTCATGAATCCGCTAGGCGACTTGCTGGAGTTTGCACTTGCAGGAGGCGTTGCTTTCGTAGGTACTGTAAAAAGAAATGCTAATTTTAACGTGGAGTAGTACTATAGTTAATTCTTATTTGTCACTAATTGACATTTTTACAGAACGATTATCAGTGTAAAGGTTCATTTGACACAAAGGCAGGAAGTCATTTTCCAAGAACAAACAAGGATAAACTCTTTTAAAAGAGTTGTATTTTTATTCCACTGTTTAATTTATGCGTTATAGTATAAATGGAACTAAAGGTTTTAAAAAACGCTTTTTGAGAATTCAAGGCATATTTTGTAAGTGAAAAATATATTAAAATATTTACTTCAATAAGTATAAAGTAAAGCGGTGAAATTTGCCTCGCAGAATACTATGACATTTAATAATTATGTTATATCTAGTACAATTTACGATGGTTAATAATTCAAAAGATTACAAGAGGTTACAAGAAAAAAACAAAATACAATTGACTTTAAAATTAATTAGAAACCCACAACCAATAAAGTGAAATCATATGTAAATCTAGATTTAATTTCAATAAACAAGTAATATAAATAAAGTAACAAATTAGGCAAGAACCGAAAAATGTTATACTAAAACTACACGAGGTACCGAAGAAAAAAGAAATACATACATTCAAAAGGCGAAATTACAATATAGATAAGATTCGTAATATTGTGCAAACACGACATGTGAAAAAGACATAAAATACTGTGCTAACCTCACTACCACATTGATTAAGGTGTAACCCCACAGCGAGCATTCGCGCGTAATAAGCAAAGCATTTGCGCACGGTATATGATGAACTGCGCAATAATAACTTTCGATTCTTTGCTCACGCTGGAAATTTGGAGCGGCAGTCGACAGACAGCTTGGAATGTTCCCGGAGGGGACATGCCTCGAATCGAACTTTTTTTTCTCGCAATCGAATGCTTTGCTCTCAATCAGATTTTTTTAACATTTGCTAGCAAACGAATGCTTTACTCGGAATAGAATTTTCATAACCACATAAATGAACGCTCGCTTTCGAATGCATGTTAACAAATTCTGACGGTGGGGACACGCCTTTAGACGATCAAGCTGTTGAAGACGGATGATGTGTCTAGAATACTTTAATTAGATAGTATTGTAATACGTCTTTAATGTTTTTATTAGTGCCGCTTAAGACTGATTATGCAGTGAAATATTAATGGAACCTCCACCGAAAACCTGGGCCACCAAAAAAGACCCACCTTGCGGCGTCCTCGGCGCCGGTACGGGCTTGGCGAGATCGGAGAGGGAAATCGCTCTTCTCATACCCGGCATATCCTCTTCGTGGTCGGACGGGGAGAGATGCGTGCGATTTGCTGAGTCACACGGATAATTTTTAAGTCACATGCGGGATAAGCGACAACAATCTGATTTTTTTAAAGTGAAAATATTTATGAAAAGTTGAAAAAAATACACATAGTTGCGCTACATAATCCTTTTAACTCAGCTTTTTAAGCTTTGTAAAAGCATATTTTCAGATTATTGTCCGTTAAAGCAAACACACTACGAATACTTATATCTATGATCATCGCCTCGTCGTGCAATGCCTTTATATCTATCCATAATCAAAACATGCTGAAAAAAACAGAACATAATAATAAAAAAGCAATTTGTGATGATTTGCGAAGATTGACAGTGCCAAAAATTTTGTAATTAATTAAAAATAAATATCCTCACAAACGATCACAAATTTTGAACCTCGTAACTTCAAACATGTTTAGATTCATATAAGTCTCGAAGTTATCGGTATTGAACCGAAAAGTCTTTTAATTAAAACAAAGCGCGAAAACTAAAATGGAACCGCCACAACATCTAAGAGCTTTCGTTTAAACATGCGACTCCAACCTTGCACTGGTGAAAATTTCGACGGCAGGACCGGAGTTAAGAATGGCATTTTTCTAGACAGACAAGAACTCCTTACAGCACTCCCGGAACATAACACTGGCCTTATCGGGTTCTCTAATATAAACCTTGGTGCAGGCATACGAATAATTTTCCTTAACGGAATTTTTGGTCTGTGAAAACCATAAATGGACAGTCTCTTAGGCGAATTCGTGCAACTTGAGCTTGTAGTCGAAGATTCATAATTTTCACTATCTAAATGTACGTCTGTTTTCGGTATGACCATTTCATTATACACACGTTGGGGTAACGACTTAGGTACGGTTTTAAAATCACTTCGTACAGTGTTATTCAATTGCTGGTATTCAGAATGGTCTAATTCAATAACTTCGTTGCCCGCATCGTTGCTAACGTCAATATCCACTGTGACTAGACCTCCTATCTGATCTGAATCTAGTATATCAGGGAGACTTAGATTTCGTTTGATTTCCTTATTTTCTGAATTTGTATCGGTATCCGTGTCAGCTTCTTCTAGCGTCAGCGATGTAAAATTTGATACAGTGTTTTGCTTGGTTGCCAACTTTTCAAACTTTCTTGATAACAGTTTTACTACACCTTTGCCGTCATTTATGTTAGCTTTTAAAGGTCTCATTCGCCATTCTTTTAATATTTTTTCTTGTAGTATCTTACGTTCCTCCATTTCTACTAATTTGTTAATAATTTCAAGTTTGCGTTCTATATATTTGTATTTCTTTACCTCATCGCTTGTTTCTGGTGGTGCTATATTTTCCTTAGCGTCAGTGTTTTGTCTACTATGACATGGAGCTTCACAATCAATTTTATGAATTCTACGGTTCATCTGATTTTTTGTGGTTTTTATGGTCGCCATTTTTTTATCTTGTTCAGAATAATAATCTAAAGAATCTTTTGAGAATTCGTTTTGACTATCATCAATAACGTCTAAGGAATCCATACTAACATGGTGCATTCGTTCCATCCTCTGCATTGCATATACCTCTAAACTGTCCATTTGAATTTCTGATTTATTTTCATTTATATCTTTCTCTTTTACAAATACATCAAATGACTTTTCAGCATTATCTGTAGTATCAATTTTATTCGAATTGGCGTCTTCTTGCTTTTTATTAGTATTGCAATTTTTATTTTGAAGGCCATCTAATTTCGCTTTATATTGCGATGATATTGAAGAGCTAAGAGTACCTTTATCCAAACCTGCTTTCAATCTATTATTCATCTTAATGGATGAAGTACGCTTGATCGGTTTTGGTGGTTTGTGGGGTACAAATTCCATTGTAGTCTTGACATTATTGTTCTTTGGGCCTGAACCTCTTTCTAGGCTCTTAGTAGTATTATTACATTTGGCAGCATTTGCTTTCTCCTTGTTAAGTTGGTTCTTATTTACTTTCGTTTGAATATTCTTTCGTATTTGCTCTTCAAACTTCTCCAAGTTTTTCTGTACGTGAGAGTTACGTTTTTCTATTAAATTTTTGAGAGGATTAGGTTTCGAAGCAGGTTCCAGAACAACTTCGAAACTGCAACTTTTTGATTTAACCATACTATTTTGCTCACAGCCCTCCATTTCACTTTTATATTTATGTTTTTCTGCAAACTTTGGTTGCAACGACTTACTGGTATTAGCCATGTAATCACCGGTGTTAAGTCGTGGTATTTCGTCAGAGCCTTTTTTGTCTTTTTTGTCATACTGCTGGATATTATTTCCGTCGAAATAATACGCAATACTTTTTGCCGGTGGAGGAGCTTGTTTTGAAGTAGAATCATACAAACTTTTGGACCTTGATATAATTTTGTGTCCGGAAAATTCTCCAGTAGGTACGTCGAATCCATATACTTCATGAATTGGTGGTTTTAGACTAGCCGCTATCTCTCTATAATTAGAACTACTTTTTCCTAAATAATTATTATGCACGTAACCTGCCATGTATGATACGTTATTAGGACTCGATCCGTAACTTTTAGAACTATTATCAAATTCATAGCAGCTTTTACTATTTCTCGGTACTCCAACGGGTTGGTTAGGTGTTTGACGAGAAGTTCGAGCTCCTTCGAAAAGCATTTCCAAAGGTGCACTTTTAGTGCACTCCGAGTCATCTGACAGTACGCTTTCTAACGAGTTACAATTAGTTTTTGAAAGCTGAATGTCATTATCCAAAAACATTTCATCCGATAGCACTGACTCTTGGCTGCAACTCGATTTCATATATTTTTTCTGATTCAAGAAGAAACTGGCACTGCTGTGTCTGTGATTTTCTAAATATCGGTCATCAGGATCATTTAAGTTTTCAAATGAACAGTTTTGAGAGTCGTTAAGATTGTATCGGCTATCAAATTTGGCTTGCTGGAAGGCGACTTCGTTACCATACTTCAAAAATATTTCATTAGACACGCTGGAACCATAAGAGTTGTCACTTAAAACAGACTCATTCGAACGCGTGATACACCTCTTTGTCAGTACACTTTGACATCTATACATGCTATACTTGGAATTCATTATATAATTTTCATCCATAACATCATCGATATTAGATGGCATATTTCTCGGTAGAGTAGAGCTTTTCTGACCTATGCAAGGCGGTTTGAATGGTACAGTCGGCTTATCCATTGTACCTCCGTATATTTCGTAATTCGAAACTGCTCGACGTGGCATACCTTTAACTTTTGTATGTTTCTTACAAATTTTCTTTGAATACAATTTGTTCTTGCAACTTACATCTTGGCTCAAACTACAATCTTCAAGAGAATCTGAAGAGAAGTTTCCGTCATCTTTTTCTGGGACTTCCTTCGTGGGCTGTAGGTCTAAATCTCCCAGATTGTTTGGTTCATACTCGTCCAAATTACCATACTTTCTAGTTATTTCTGCTATCATTTTTTCCGTATCACTCTTTATAGTGTCTACTATACTTTTACCACTTTCTTTAACTCTATTATCTAATCCAACAAAGAAACTGAGAGAATTTCGTTTTTTCGGATCAGATTGAGGACATTGAGGTTTAGAATTAGTATGCTTTTGATTATTTTCAAGAACTTTATCTGCCCATTTGCATTCTTCGGAGACAGGTGATACGGGGCAAGATTTATAATTTTTAAATATACTTCTTGAATTTGGCTTCGGTATTTTTGGTTGAGGTTTTTCGGACAAGTTCAAATGAAAGTTACGCGGCGGGACTTTTGGCGGTGTTTCTTTCACTTCAACAGGGTTAACTGGAAATAATCTATTAAAGACTTTAGATTGTACTGGTTTCTTGCCCATATCTATCGCAAAAGCCTGAGGTTGCTTCTGGGGTAAATGATCTTTAAAGATAACCGGTTTTTTATTACAAGTTACGTCGTTCTGGTTTTGTATTGTACCAGCATGAGGTGGAATATGCGAAGGAACATTTTCTAAATACTCCGGCATCATTCTATGATTTAGGTTCGCGGGAATGGCGTAAGGGTTCTTGTTACGATAATCTAAGTTCATATTTTCATACGGGTTCAGACTGTCAAAGAAATTTATGCTTTCTAAATTCTCTTCGGGATAGAAGGGGATATTAGAGACTCCTGGTCAGCATGGAGAGGGAAAATTTTATTCATTCTGTTAGTACAATAATTACATAATAACGTAAAATAATATTGCACAATGTTAGTGTTTTCAAACAGCCATGAGTTCAGTATGATTTGCGTAATCAAGTACACTTTGTATCTTATTTTATACCCGAATATTTTTCATTCAAAAATAACAATTGGAGTACTTTACGTACACTGTGAATTTTAAAAATACTGATCAAAACAACGATAACCTAAATGGTTTTTAAATCGTGATCGTACTTAATTACTTCATTGCATGTGTAATAAATTGACGAAAATATTTTCTTTATGCACCGTTATTTTATTTTAAATTAAGTGCGGAATTTGATTTCAATGCAGAGCACAGAATAAAATTTTAAATAATTGCTCAATTGATTGTAAAATGTTTAGATAAATAAAGCTAGGCGAAATAATTCATTACTCCACTCACCATAAGGTCTTGAGTTGCTCGGCACGGCCATCGAGACCGGTCTATTCCGACGTGAGTTGTCCTTCTCTGGTATATAGGACAAGTCCGTAGTGGACTGGCTCGACTTGAGATTGGACCGAAAAGCCACCTAGTAAATAAATATACATTAGTTATAAATAGTATTAGCCAAAATTGCAAAGTAGTTCTGAGACCGTTTAACTTAATTTCCCGTAAAGAAATTATCGGAATAATTTTACTTCTATTTCCACAAAACGTCGATTTACAAGATAAAATCGAAGAGTTTTTTTTATTTAATTAAGGTTTAGGTAAATAAGCCACAATTTGGTAAGTACTTAACGTGTTTTTGTGAGCACAACTTAAATTAATAGACTAAATAACTAAGCGTTAATATTTGCGATATCCGTACCAGAGACGCTCTGTCAGTCCTGTCTTTCACCGGTCTGAAGTGAAGTTAAAGTTAAGAAACTGAAGACAATGTAGTATAAAAAGGAAAACTAAGTGTTGTAGTTTCACCACATTTTATTCAAAACATCAAGAGGAAATCAGGTAAAGATATATGCATAAGCGTTAAACTAGGTACGGGAATGTGATCACGAGTACTTGCGTTTGCGCTCATACCCACGACACTATAATATAACTTCTGGTCATTTAAATTAGATGTTAAATGAAATGATCAAGAAGATATCGTAAATTGTACATGTGGATATAACTCATTACATTCTCTAGCTGGCGCCTGGTCTCCAATATCCGCCTCTGCAATTCCTCGCGGCGGCGAGCGGCCTCCGGGTCTGGCCGCGACGTCGGCGCCCGGGACAGATGCTGCGCCGACAGCGAGTTGTTGCCTGGAACATATCCACCCATTTAGAATAATAACGTCAAGAATTATAGTTTCATATCAATTTCTTTCAATAAAACAATGTATGTTTGTGTGTTATGATAAAATAAATATGCAGGCGTTATCTACATGTATCTACGCTCGCCTATAGTTGCAAGAATAATGCGGCGGCAAGTTGAATTTTATCTTCCTTATCTCATCTAATCGACATTTTTAATCGGCCTTCCAAAAGGTGCAGGCAATAACCACTTTGGAAAACTCAGCCAAAATGACTCTTTAAGTTGCCGGCGTTACCTCTTAAGAAGTCCAATAATAATACATAAACTGAACCATGTCCACCGAGGAAGGATCACGCTCCCACAGAATACCACCGTAAAGTGACAGTATCGCGCTACCTACAATAAACGATACAAAAAGGAGACTCACTTGATCACAAAAGGAGTATAAAACATTCTATATCAGTCCATTGGTAGGAGTTACAACACACTGTAATGAATCGATATTAATATATCGATGACTGACACATAATGATGTTAATGATGTGCCTCAGTGGTGTAGAAGTTTGTCATCCCTAATTTACATAAAAACTCAAACAGTGTTTTAATTAAGTTACAGTAACATAAACTCATCAACGTACTACGCTTACAAGCCCTCGTAAACGTGGTTAGGACATGAAATATTACTGTTTATTTTATTCTTCCTTTACAACCTATCCTAACTAACAAAAAAATCCACTGCTGTTAAATGTGCTCTTCCTTTTTCTTCTTCATTGACAGATGGATTGGTGATCGCAGTACACACCCCGCGCCGGAAAACTCTGCTGCCTGGATAATTAAGGTCTGACCTCTAGAAAAAGGTTATTCTGCTATCTTTCGGAAGCTACAAGTCACGAGCCACGGACGAGATAGCAGATTATCTTCAGAGGCCACTTCACACGGTATTTATTTCGCGTTTCAAAGCATTTCAATATGAAACACATTATTTTATGACGGAAAGTTTTCCTATCAAATAATAATAAATCGCTTTGTTAGAGTCCTTCAGTGACAACCACATAGCCTAATGGTTAAGGTCTGACTGCAGAGCAATCGCTTCTAGGCACGATTCCAAACCGAAGAAATTATATTGTGTTGCAACCCGTGTCTGACCTGCATCTGACCCTTCCACCAAAACAAATCGCATAAGTCAGGTACAAAAATTATATATTAATATCTCCCACGCTGTTGACAATAGCCGAAAGTACTCGAAATATGTTTCCATTGTCGAAATCAGCCAGGAAGACATCATTACCTCCAGTGAGCGTGGAATCCAACTCTACACCACTGAGACTGTCGAAGGCCGACTTGAGATACTTCTCGCGACGCCCGGCCGTGTCTATGGACTCGCACGAGCCCGACAGCGGGTTGCGGTCTGCGTTGTCCCCTGACGGCGTCGAAACCTGATAACAAAAGTTTGAAAGATCTATTTAATCTACGTTCTGAGATTATGAGAAATATTGTAATACTCCACGTATAAAGAAACGGTGAAAAAATTGTATATACTTTCAGACAAATGAACTGTAAATGTTTATTAATGTTCATTTGTTATATTTGTCTTACATCCACGATTTATTTATTGACTAAATAATATTGGCAAAACAACGCACTGCAGTGCAGTACCTCGTCGTCGTCGGAGTCGTGTCCGGAGCCGCTGAGCGAGGTGGCGGCGAGCGGCAGCTCTAGGCGCGGAGACTGCGCCCGCCAGCGCTTGGAGCGCCGCACCGACTGGCGCAGCTCCTCCGCGTCCATTGCGTTCACCATGAACTCTCTGCGAAGTTTACAAACATTTTTCTTTAAACATTCACTACGTGAACGTGTCACGTCACCAACGGAAGATAAGTGAGTGCCTCTGTGAAGGTGCGTACACTTTCGGCACTTTAATATATCCTGTTGGCTAGAATCGGTCATGTTTTCCTTCCTTTCTTGTAATAATGACGACCTCGTCCAAGAAATCTGGTTGCCTTCGCCAGATAGCTATGTAGACATCTTAAATATATGAAATAAAAAAATCTTAATTCTGCCGAACCAGTTTACGGGCACGCAAGACTACGGCGTGCCTACAAACACGCCTCCAATCCCACGTGAGCAACGGACCCCTGTCCTAGTCCAGCGGCAAATATGGTCCATGGCTCCGCGATTAGAATAAAAGTATATAGCATGATTCAATATATAAAATAATTACCATTTATACTGATTAAAATCAACTTTACAGATTGCTGGTCAAAAAAGATTTCTATTGTGTAGGGAGGGACTTATTAATTCATTCATTTGAACCGGCAGGCTCGTGTCATGGTTACTATGACAGTAGCTATGTCCATAATTGGACTGCACACAAGCTGATGACGAAAATGTTAACGAACACACAATCTAAATCTATTTATGATGGTTTCCAGTTACATGGCGCCAATAAGGCATTGTCAAGCGATTAAGCGAATAAATACAAGGCAAACACGTGTCGCGTTTACTACATTGATGTGTATTACGAGAGATCTATATGTACTTACGTACTAGTTGCTTTATTCATTACAAATTTACGCAAAATTTGACAACTTCATCATCATAGATTAATGACACCATAGATTTGACTTCATAGCGTGTGTGCGTAGACAAAGTTTAGGAGATATTGTTAGTTTGAACGTTCTCGTCTATCCGTAGAATATATGTCAATGTACAACACCTAGTGTCAGTGTCTGTGACAGAAGGGTTAAGCTTGCAGCTGTGCGCACAATTTTTGGAGGGAGAGTAATGTTATAAAATAGGCTTAAAACTTACCCCGGCGTCTCATCATTTTTATTGCCAGGGTAATAAGTGGGTCTATTGCCTCTCTCAGAAGACGACGTCCTCTCGCCATCTGATATATCTTCAATATCACCATCGTGTTCCGTTGATTCTTGGTCCTGAGAACAATATGCATACATATTAAATTTAAATATTAATAATTCCATAAGTACTATCGACTGAAGAGATGATTCAACATCAGTTAAATATGATTCGATAAAGAGGTTTTCATAAAAAATAAGAATAATGCATTCGAGAAAGTAAACAAAAAAGCAACTTAAAATTCAAACCTCATATTTAAAACTGCCAAGGGAAGAGTCATCGGTGTGATGTCGCGTACGGCCGTCTGTCGTATGCATTTTCGACATATTTATCGTTACCTAATGGACCCAACGTAACAAAACAACCACATTAAATAAAATAACGCAAAAATGTGCGATAATAATATGAAATGAATATGCGTGAAATTTGATGTAATAGTGTAAACTTATAAATTATATTACTGGGCAAAACATGCAACACCTTGATGGTGCAGTAAAAGCTATATTTTTAATTAATAATTATGTTAAAAAAAACTATGTGCGAACAAGGCGGCTTTAAATTGTTTTGCATGCACTGTAAAAGAAAAAGAAACCTTTCTATTATATTGTATCATATGAGCATTCTGTAAAGCGTCTGCTTGCCAGTATTTGTGAAATGTTATCTGAATATTTTTTTATTTATGATAAGAATAGTACTGTTTCTTACCGATCAAACTTACTTTTTTAAGTGTGTAAAAATTTGTGAATCACAAAAAGTTGAGTTATCATAGAACCAAATATAGAAGTATTGGACATATTCTACTTTTAGGCATGTATTAATAGGAAAAATTAATTCTATGTAACAATCTGAATAAGCGTTTAAATTTTATTTCATTAACCAAGCTAAATAAACATGCAACATGCGGACACGAGTTTTTATTGCTAACTGCTAAAGTTCTCATTCAAAAATAATAAACGCCACATTTCTTTTAGAAGATAGATTTCAAACTTTGTTTTCGAGGTTAAGCAATGCCACGGAGTTGACATTTAAACACAGTGACTAAAACTAACTACAATGATATTATATTATGTTATTTTAAGACCAGTATGAATAATATATTATAAAACTAATAGAGAAGAAACTATAAATTGTTATACTATTTTATTATAACCAGGTTGCCAATTTAACCAATATATTTTTTTATTATCTGATGAAATATTTATTTAAAAGCTCAATTAATAAATTAAACAAAATATAAACAAAAGGTATTTACAATGAGTACTCTAATTTACTGAACATCTGGACAAAATTTTATTAAATATACTTCTGGATGTCTATGAAAAAACGGTACAAAATAATTGAAGTGTCACAAGCGTACAAAACAAAAGCGACGCAAAAAAGGACACATAATGCAAACGCAAAAAATCAATAAAAAAAAAAACAAAAACCTTCTCGACTCTTGGAGATATTGTCAAAATGTCGTATGTGGTTTTCATTGTGGCGTCAAAGTGACGGAATAGAGCCTCCACACGCGGCAGCTGTGACAAGTTGAGCGATTTCGGCCGCTATTTGCATGATGGGTAAACCACAACCGTATGAAAAGATGTCATTAATATCTTTGCTTCGGGATTTATTTTTCATTTTAACAAAATATTTACAAAAAATTAAATCAATGAAAAATTAATCGTTGCAAAATAAATTATAAAAAATAATTTACAGAATTTATTAATACCCAAACGCCACATTAAGTAAGTGTCTTAATTCAAATGACAGAAAAAGATGTTTTAGAAAAATAAATAAATCGTTAAATCAGCAATATTTATAATTTGGCACTTGGACATTTTTAAAATAAAAATAATAAGGAATATCAACCATCACCACAACCAAAACCATAGTGTGAGTGATTAGACGATACAAATTAGTGACACAACTACAATTTGAACAAAAAAAAAATATGCTGGGAATAAAATCGGCATGCAATATTTACTTCTCGGTGATCAGAAAGTTCTAGTTGCCCATTACACGTTTTTAAAAAATGTTTGAAAAAAAAAAAGTCTTGTACAATAAAACAAAATAATACTTAATACTTTAATGTTTAGAAAAAAAAAAAATTTATATTATTATTTATAATTATATTATTTCAAATGACTTCTGTAATTATCTTTCAGCATCGGGTAAGTATTACGAAAAAATTTGCACAATGCATTCATTTTACATACCTGCTTCACACTCTGGTCTCTTCTCTTCTCAATATACCTTGTGTCTGTGCCGCTGTCTAATGAACTGTCTTTAGAACCGTCTGAATCTACTCGTTTCTCTGTAGAAGACAGTATTTAAATTAGTGATTTTGGTCTATAAAATTATATTTGATTTATGGGATAAGTATTTGCATGGCCTACAAATAATTATATTGTTCCGGGTTTGGGTGTTTGCCCATGTACAATTTATATCTGTATAATGCCTCCAGGAGAAAACGAAAATTTAAATTGATGCAGTCTTAAAAGTAAAAAAAATGTTTTAGACCCAGAAAAGATAAATAATATAAATAACAACAGAAAAGACAATAGAATCCAGCGAGCGACCTTCTTGCGAAACGTAGGAAGGTCGGTACCTTCCCCCAGACATCCAGACGTTACCAGGGTGGATGATGTAGCGGTTTAATAAGTTCGATGCACATGAAATTACGATGTAAGGATGAAAAAGTCTAACAATTTGTGCATATGAAACAATAGATGAAAGAACAAACATGAATGTGACATGGAAAATGGATAATGAATAAATATTAACTTAAACATAAATACTATACACAAATAATTTGTTTTTCCATAACTGTTGACAAAATGGGTATTTAGAGAGATTAATAACGAAAAATTCTTTGTTTCTTATGAAATAACAAGCTCGTTACACAAACGAATCGTAATGATATGAAATGAATGATTTATTGACCGAGTTCCCTAAAACGAATCATTTACGAAAAATTTAAGTTGTCTTGCAACGCAACGATTGTCAAAGTAATAATTGATAAAGTTAAAGAAAAGTTATATTATGTATTATATTTTAAATTACACCTATTACCTCGGACACATGTCTACAGTACCCGGCTTATGTCCGACAGTTTGTCTCCGATGTGACATTATCAAAAATCGGGTACTATACGTGTATAACACATCTAAATTCTGTCCTTTGTAGGAAGGTCACGACCTCGTCGAACTTTAATTTCTCTGAGTCTTTATGTCCCTCGGTATATTTTGAAGTAATTTTAAGTTTTCGCTTAAATATTGGTAGTAAATATAATAGATACAAATATTGAAATTGAATGTGGACTATAGCAGCAGCTAAACCTTGAAGATACTAATAATATATAGATAAATGGAAATCTGATGTCTGTGCATGCCGGAAATGACTTTGTAATTCATACCGTACGCTTCAATAAAATTTAAACTACGATAGGTCGGAATCCCTGCACAAACACTTGTCAACAAGCAGCGGAAGAAGCTAATAGTCAAAAAAAATCAGGGTCACCGGGAGCGGGCAGAATTCGCGCTGCCCACTTGCCGCGCGCGGGGGGCGCGGGAGCCGCGGGTGTGGGCGGCGCCTCGGGCGCTGCCAGTTCATCGCCTAAGCTCTTCTTAGCCCACGAAGGTAGTTTTCCAATCCTTAATCTATAATATAATAAAAGAAGAATTCATATACAATTACAAATGGACACTTTTGTGTTTTAATTAACATTATAAAAGCTAACAACTTTTGCTGTATTGGTAAACATTAGATTTAAAAAACAACATAAATGTTCCAAATTTAATTTTACTTCGTAAAGCATAATATCACAAAATGTTACCTTTAACTTCATGAAAAATATCAACCTTTTTATTAAAAAAAGGCCTCATAAAAATAGTTTTCTTTTGTTTTGGCATTAATATTAAAGAAATGTACTTTATATCGAACCTATTATGGTCATGGTAAATGATGTATATTATGAATACTGGAACTCACGTGTAATCGGCGACGACGGGTGTGCCGAACTTGTTCGCGTCGCCCAATTCTCGCGGCGGCGAACCTAACTGCGAGTCAGTCTCGCTGTCTAGCCCGGACGCACCGTTCGTTGGAGGTGCCACTTTCCTACAAATAAACATAAAAAACAAATAGGTTTCTTCACCAGCCTGTAAACATTCCACAGCCTATTGTTGGATATAACGCCCATACCACAGGAAGAATTTGCTGTAATCACTGCGCATGGCAGGCGGATTGACCAGCGCAGTTCCAGACACGTAACACCGAGGCTGCTGCCTGTCTCCAGTTTGGATACTTCAAACCAGACATATTTTTAGTATTTTTTGTCGTCCCTGTAATCGACTTTCACGAAATCCTTGGGATTGAAGAACTCTCTCACGGGATGACGTAAAGTGGCAAGTCCTCTTACGCTGCCACCACACTCTTACTTGCGCTCAAGCTCAATACAAGTAATAGGCACATACGTTTCTACTTCAATTCGACATAATATTTCAGTCGCACTCACCTGCCCTGCCGTATAGCCTGCTGCGCCAGCCTGGCCCTCATAGTAACAACCATGTCGTGAGGCACACGCCACACAAATATGCAACCGTCTCCACTAGCAGAAACTAAGTGCTGACAGTCCGGAGTAAACCTAAAAATAAAATTGGGCTATTGAAACTATGATTTAGGGGAAGAATATTTAGGGAATGGATAATTTTACATGAAGTATTTGTACAAAATTTTCTTAAAAAATTAAATCTAGTGGTAAATAGAAATTAAACTCACCTCAGTCCCGTGACTATTTCAGAATGTCCATACATAGAGGCCATACATTCACCCGAGTAATAATCATACACACTGAGAATCTTGTCTGTACTTGAGGTAGCTAAGTAAATCCCACTGTTGTCCAACGCGACCTGAAAAATATTTTCTAGTTGTTAGGATATCACTATTTCCAATATCTATACAAGAAGTATAAACTATTACATCCATGGTTCAACTATCACAGGGTGGGTGTAAGGATAGTACCGAAGTGTTAGGGACAATGCAAAAGCGTTTCTGATGTCCAAAACACAATAACAAATATAGCCAGTATAGGTTATGGATTTGAACTGTGAACCTTTGGCACTGGTTAGCTCAGGATCCATTAGTGACAAAAAATATTTAAGAAAAGAAATTTATTAATATTTAAATACAATTCGATTTGAGACAGTTTTACCTTAATAAGGGTGCCATCTTCAGCCGTCGTCCCTCTAAAGGTTTTCGTGTGCCTACCATGCGCCGCGCTGTATACCCTTACGTTGCGATCCTAAAATTAAGAAAACACAATTCAATTCATAAAGGAAAACCATAGATGTAATTTTCACGAGAAGATGATACAGGACTTATCCGCAGCCCACAAGCACCGGCCGCTCTGTGGTGCCATCTCTCGGAAGAGAAATTCTCTTCTTATATAATGCCTCCGAATTACTTCGGGAACAGACACCTCCGTGTCCGCCACCAAGGCCATAGGGGTCAGAAAAGACTTGAAAACACTAGCCCTCTTTGCTCCCAAGGTTAGATCAGGTACCAGCTAGCGGCTTCACCGCTAGACGCGCGACAGCCACAGAGGGTAGGACAGGTAGGTAGAGCGGCGCAACGTAATACGGCCATCCCAGGTATTATAGGTCAGACATATTTGCAATAACGACACATACAGGAAGATTGAATCAATAATTTTACGACAATATAAAATTATTATCAAATTATCTGCTACATTATTTACATAATTTGTTTTTAATATTTCACAAAATAAAATTTATTAGCGAATTTTAATATCAACGCGGACGAGGTCGCGGGTAGCAGCTAGTAAAATATATAAATAACAAAGCCTTTATGTGGTGAACAAATCGATTAAGGTGGCGAAATAACAACTTGAAATATCGCATGCATAAATTATCTAGACTGTTGACAGGTTGTTTTGTCTAATAAAGATGCAGAAGCGACTGAGATCGCTAAATCTGTCGTTCTGTTAAAGAAAATCTATAAATACATTAGGCGGTTAGTCTGATGATGATTGCGATAATGTTGAATCATTTCTTTGTTAATAATTTACCACTTGCTCGACGGTGAAAGATAACGTTGAGGGCCTGTAGCTCTCTACATGTCCGAGTAATAAAAACATTGCGAGGATGAAACATGCTTACACACACAAAAGAGCTAAATAGCAATTAGAGGAGGCCAATATTAAGTATAGGGACGATAATAAAATGTTTTGTAACTTATTAAGATGTAATTACCTGACAAGCGGTAAGAATATGTCGACCGCCCGCGTCCACCTCCATATCGTAAAGAGTAGTCCGTCCAGAAACGTTCTGCCCACGAGCGAATTGGAAACTGCCATCTTGTGTCTGCAAAGCATGATAAAACACAATTGAATAGAATATCATATAAAGTTTCATAATACTCCAGAGTCTCCAGAGTTGCTTAAAGTCTATAGTCTATGATGTCTAAATAGACAGACATAACTACATAAACCTATTTTAGTCCACAACTATACATATAACACTCGAAGAATGCACCAGCATAAGCCGGCATTATTTATGGTCAAACCTTTGAACAAATATAATGGCGATACTCATTCATCACGCTGGGTAAGCTGGTTACTGAGTACAGTGCCGGTACCCTCGCACTAGTGATGGTCATTCCCATCGCTAGTCTGTGGGATTTAGGATTGGCAAATTCAGATGGATATTCCGCCACGATTCAATCGCCCAAGTCTCGTTTGGCCAGCATGGTGTACCATGTCCGTGAGGTTGACATTCGGTGAAAGAGATTGTATATTCCCTCATGCACGCCCATACATTACAGACTTGAACTGCTTTAAAAATCTTTTCCCTACAGAATATTACTAACCGTTTTGAGCTGCCTGAAAAGTATGGTCTTGTCGGCCCCGCAGGACACCATCTGCAGCCCTGAGTTGGAGCTGAGGAAGCGCACCGCTGTTATAGACGACGAGTGTTCGTCTAACGTTTGCAGGATTTGGTAGCCCTGTAAAGAAGATAATATACATAGTGTTGCAAATATTGTGCCTAGTATGTTTATATATTACAACAATAACAAAAAGATAGTTAATGATATTTTCTGTCTGTAGTCTTATTTGTGCATATAAGAGACTTCTTTAGACTATAAGAATTGAAATAAAAGATCACATTGTTATTCATCATTAAGTAATAAAAAGTTTAAATTAATCTTGAAATTAACACAACAATCAACAGCTATTATATCTGCAGAATTCGGAACAATTAAAGACAAACCGTTTGGTGCGATATTCCTGAAATTACTTATCAGTTGCCAGCCAGTTATCATCATAATATGCTTTAAAGACTCAGGTTGCGAATTGGATTTTTAAATTGATTAATATATACAAGTCGGCAAGATTTAAATAGTAGATTCAAGTCAAAGGCAGGTTATAAAGCAGCAGCATGACCATCCACCACGGCTGGACAAAGACAACCTCTCAAATGCTTTTTGAGAAAGCTTCGAGCCGGGAAAGGTACGACACGCTGCTCCCGTGCAGGTTTGCGAAATTCATGCCTCCTCGAAATAATATTTTTTTATTATTTATTTGACATGCAGGTTTCCACACGACGTTTCCTTCAACGCCGAGCATGTGGTAAAATTCAGCACTTAAAATTACTATTAACAATTTAAGTGGTGCCAGCAAAACCCAGGTCACTCTAGTGCAATGATATTAAAGCGGACGCTCTGGCGATTAGGCGTAGTCCTGGTCATGTTGAAATCAGCATATGTATACAATGAGTGAAATTCATTTATAATTGTAGCTGATGTGAGTGCAAGATATTACGTCAAATAAGACGCCAAACGTCTGTTTTATACAGACATAAATTTTTTGTCATGACTGAATCTTAGCCAGTTTTTGTAAACCTCTCTACTCCCTTATTGTTTGTACCTGTGCTAATATGTATCTTGTCCAGTGTCGAGCAGTATGTTAAAGTAATTTTAATTTATTTAAAAAAAATGCCAAAAACTTGTCCGCAATGATGAGTTTTAAGATTATTATTTATGATTTAGCATATTATTGGAATTACGACCTTACCAAATCATGACCAGTTCCTATATACTAAGCGGGCTGAATACTAAATGGGGTAAGTCAATGCCTATTGGGTAGTCAATATATCAGCCACTCACCCGGTCGACGAGGAAGACGTGCACGAGGCGGTCGCGCGAGGCGGAAGCGAGCAGGCGGGGACGAGCCGCATACTCCAGGCACAACACCTCCGCATCGTGCGCCTCCAGCGTGTGCAGCGGCGCACCGTCGGCCGCGTGCACCCACACGTTGCCCGCGCGGTCGCCCGCCGCCACGTGCCGCCCGCACGGCGATACGCGCACGCACCTGCACGCACACGCACAAGCACCGCCGTTACACACCGCTTGCATACTGCGCGATGCACAACAATGTATATCGCGCGTAGGAATTAAAAATATGACAGCGTTACTTTAAGCACTTAAATGAAATAGACGTTTAAATATTTGAAATTTCGCACCAATCACAGTGTGTAGAGCTTTAAAGATAATGTACGTGCGTGAAAAAAAAGACACGGCCAATATCAATAGGGCAGATTATAACACCACCGGGGTAGACATACAGTAAAATTATTTAACAGTTGGAGCACCATCTCTGCTGACTGAATGCAATATACATTTTATTTAGTAATTTATTCAAATATTTTTGAATGATTTTAAATTTTTTATAGTTCTCTTTTTACCTTACGCCGATCTTATCATCGTAGGTCTTCGACTTGTCTCTATCGCTAGTGGCAGTCAGGTCCACATCCTTCAGGAACTTTAACTCGGGATCGATGTACATTATTTTATTCAGCTCCTAAAAATATAACATTTATATGGCATCTGTCGGTATTACGGTAAGAATAGAGTGAAGCGTTGCGTGCAAACTCACGTTGCTGTAGATGTTGGGCCCAGCGGGCTTGAGGTTCCAGACGCGCACGGTGTCGTCGCTTGAGCAAGTGAGGAAGCTGCCGGGTGGCAGCGCGTCGCCCGGTGCCGACACCATGTCCACTCCCCAGATACACGCCGAGTGGTACAGAGCTGAGTGCGACTTGCCGACCTGGCGGAAACAGTATTTTTAGTTAATTGAAAATTCAATATATTTTTTTTTATTTTATGTACCGTGCAAGATTCCTCATTTCTGAAACATATATCTATTGTCCTTCTTTATCTTCTAAAACTTTGAAATCGAGTGTGAAATAAATATTATTTCAATTTATTTGTCAACAGTCAACAAATTGTAAGTTTCCCCGTTGACACTAGAAGCTATTGATGAATCTGCCTATCTTTTGAGAGATTTAAGGTGAGAACTGTTTTTATATTAAAGGGGACATAAAAATTTTCACAAAATCTTTCAATTGCTAGTTTGTATTAAGTTTTAAATACAATTTAATAATAGTTATCAGATAGGGGGTGTTAGGAAAATATTCCATCACTTTCTGCAAAAGGCTACCTCACCTGCACGCAGTGCACCCTACCAGCAAATGAACAAGGCACGGGCGATTGAATAATAGCGAATTGTTGATCTCAGATCCATCTGACTTTGCTCACCAACCTGTTTGCCTTGCGTGGTGAGTATGGGCAAACCTTTCTAGAAATCCATGACGGTTTACGCTGGCCCCTTTCTTGGAGAGGCCTGTGTTCAGTCATGGTCTGAAATAGGCTGATCTTGCAATAGACATCGCGGCCACCTACCCGCTTGATGTCGCGCACGTCCCACACGTAGAGACTGTGGTCGTTGTACACGCAGGTAAGCTTGTGGTTGCGCTCGTCGTACGTCAGCGCGATCGCGTCCGGGTAGCGCGCGTTGCCCGGCTGCGTGAACATATGGCTGGAATGGACGATAACAGCTTAATAGTATCCTATATCAATAATTATTATTTACAAGCTAACCGCTCGTGCTTCGCACGCATACATCCAATTTTCTTACGAATCCAATTTTTTTTAGGACAGACCCACAGCTTTTGAACATCTGAAGTAATGTAGTTTTCAATGAAAAATTTCAAATAGGTGACTTTGTAATATGCGGAACTGCACGTATTACAAAATCACATTCTCTCTTTAAAATATTTTTAACTGCTCTTCTAAACCATTTTAGTAGAGTGTCGAACATAAACTATAAATTCTAGTCATACACAGCATATCATTAATTTATCTATACATAAAGAAGAAAAATATATTTTATATACTGCCTTAAAATCCATTGCCAACTCCGGGAGCAAATCCAGCGACGGCCCACGCAAATCGTCACTTTTTTTTAAAGTAATTTGATGCCGGTAACATGGTCCAGTCATGGTAGCTTACTTATTTTGCGGTCGCTTATTACTCAATCAACTTTGAGATAAGATAAACGACCTTAAACGTGGTTGCTCGAATTAAATGTATTAATTACCTCAACAACCGCAAGGAACTACTTACTTAATATTAACTCCCTGTGTGACATCGACACCGAGATAATGCGTGCGCGGTAACGTTGTGATGTATCGAAGAGAATCAGGGTCGAAACAGCGCACTATACCCTCCGCGCACCCGACAAAGATGTAGTTCGCTCCAATCGCCATGCAGTTAGCTGACGTTGTCTGTAAAGGAAGAATGAATGTATAAAATTGACCCTAAATAGAACGCATTTCGTTTTTACTCGTCACTGTAGAAATGCTTTTTTTTACTAATGGCATGTGGTAGCGGCGTAAGAATCTGTCACCCTCAAACTTCTCGTGTGTTGTAAGAGACGAGTAGGAGAAAAGCTATAAAAAATGTCATGGCAATAGCCGAGAACAAACTCATAGATGAGTCGTGGTGAGTCTGTAGCATTCTATCTCCCCGAGAGGCTAAAAATAGACTAAGGAAGACCATTTGAGTTCTGCCAAATGATCTCTGTAGAAATGTTTGCCTTCTACTATGGGTGAAAAGGATGATTGCTTATGTTATGTAAGATTATAATACAAGCCATCAGTAACAAAGGCACAATGGACTCCGTATGAGTCCGTCCTTAAAAAGCTGCGAGTCTATTACGTAACTCTGGTCGTAATCGTAACCGCGATCGTCTTCAATATGAAGTTACCAATTCGATAATTTGACAGATTACGTCGTAGAGACGTCCTAGTTTAATAGAATATTGTTTCCGAGTAATATAAAGTCTCTACAAAGTGATCTGTTAAACTGTTGAATATGGCTTTCCTTCAAATTTAAATGTTACGTTTACCACTCTTGAGTTACGTAATAGGGGAGCTGGTCTGGACATCCCACCCAGAACGTGATGCGACTCACCCTCAACTCGACCCACTTGTCGAGCAGCCTCCTGCTGTTGAACTCGCAGAGCAGGCCGCCCCTGGTTATGGCGTACGTGCTGTCCGCCGCCTCCCCGCGCCCGCACACTACGTCGCAGAACTCGTTGTCCTTCTGCTCGCCCAGGATCGCAGACCGACCCATGAGAGGCACCGGCTCCTTGAACTGGAATATGAGGAGCAGCAAGGTTAAGAAACAGACTAGTTTTTGAATGTCTTCAAAATGCGATAATTGACAAGTAACTAAATAGCTTCTGTAAGCAGCATTTAAGAGAAAAGTCAGATATTGCCGCCGCTCCGGCCGCCAAGCATGGCGATAACCACAAATAACTGTATTTGAAAGGAACGGATTTCTTTCAAATTGGTACTAGCAGTGAATCCTGAACTGCGTCTATACGGTATCGGACATAATAGCAGGACACACATCATTCGGACATGTCGCTGACTCACTACAACAGCGTGAATTTAAACGATAAATGCACTCACCTTAGCATTTCTAGAGTACTCCAGATACCAGAACTTGACATGCCTGAAGCCCACCGTTACAAAATAATTGCCGCTTTCTGAGAAACTGACGGCTTTCACTCGAGATGAGACCTGAAAATATTTATAGTTAACTAAAAAACAATATTCAGTTAATTTGGCCGTATTATTTATTTATATTGCAAGGTTACGAAATACGCTGGCCAGCCAAAGTCGTCACTGTCTTCTAAGAGGCTCAGAAGGCTAGTAGATTAATTAAGATAAAATATGTAATAAGTAAATAATCAATAGAAGTAATGATTGATCAAAATAAAAATATTGATGTGTGTGAGCAAAATTTTTAATTGTATTCTACCAAATATATCAATCATTTGAATTAATAGATTATGTCGATGCCGAAATCTAAATGCAGTTATATTTGTATGGTCAAAATATTTTATAAACACTTCATGTTACCTTATTGCTGGCAAGTTTAAGGTTGGCCCGCCAATCCCATACATTCACGATCATATCATGTTGGGAACCAACAGAGACTAGATACTTCGACGACGTTGAAAAAGCCTGAAATTATTAAAATGTCAATTAGACTTAAATAAATAAAATTAATAATATGGGTAAACCTTTTACTTTGCAACAAACAAACAACTTTACAACAAACAATACGATTACTGATTAACTTTATGTAGGTATTAAAAAATTAAAACTGCAAAAATAAATATCTTGCTCTATTTCAAAAATAAACATAAAAAGATTGTATAGAAGTGCTATTTAAAGAAACAATATCGGAAGCAGATTAAAAATAATTAGATTATGCACATAATTATTTTTATGTATAAATGCATAATACATTTTTAATGTGTACAATTTAATTTTTTTAATGCCTTGCAACAAAAAATTACTTTTAACCCGACGCATAGTTTTTGTAATGCAAACTTGTAAATATTGAAAAATATTCAGTTATTATATAATTAATTATGCGCAAATTCAAGAAACGATCCGAGAACATGATCAGATACAGTGTAAGAAACACGGGTCTACCAGATTCGAAAATCAATAATTTTTTTTTACTTCGGCTGGGATCAAACCCGTGACACATGGTTCAGCAATCAAGTACGTTAATCACCCAGCCCCTCCTCCTATTTTAACAGGAGATACCTCTAAAGGCCAGTGTTTATATGTTAAGATAACAAAAACTTTTAAGCTAAGCTTTTAGCATAAAGGTAAATTGAATGAATGTTGGATTTAGTCTAGCCGCCTGGGTGTTGCAATACGAGCCTAATGGAAAAAAACACCTACAATTAAGTTATACTTAAGTTTAATTAAGTCACGGACAATATCGCTCAAATTAATTTAAATTTTTACTTACCACACAATTTACACCATGTGCATGCCCTGGAAACTCCGCTATCTGTACGGCTCCCGAGGCCGTCGGGTCCTTTAAATAATAATAAAAAAAATTATTAACGACGAGTAATTGTACTTTGTCAATCTCATTATTTTACGTATTGTAATTTGCTACTAGGCTCAAGGTGGCGCTACTAGATGTAAGTATTTAACACAAGATTTTTGTCGGTAGATGGCACTACGGAATCGGAAATCTCGTAACTAAATAAAGAAATTCATGATAAAATACATATGAAAAATCAAGATAATGGGTTCCGATTCACACTACAAACTATATGAAACATAGCCGCTTAATCCTAGAGCATTGATCTAGTGTTCAGGGAAAACGTGTGTTTTTCGCGGACGAGACCACCCATAAATAATTTGTTTTATGCAACTGCGGTTTTGCGTTATAATTAAAAACTGCGCTGTACAAAGCGACAGCATCCACTGTACTACTCTACATGTAGTACAGTGGTACTATACGATACTTTTCTCATCTCATTGTGTCAACATTTTCGTTTACCCCGGGGCTCTAGACAACCAGGAGATCTATGAGGTCGCGGATATTGTAAAAGTTAAATAACTATGTTCTACATAATATATTCAAAAAACTCTCCATTAAAAAAACACTCCAAACAATATTTTCCGCTGATATCTTTGTCTCCAGAGTTCAATGATTTTGTTTTGAACTCACAACCCTGAACTTGACGAACTTGACAAGTATGCTGAACTTCGTTGCCACACGACAGCAAATGTCTACCAGTTTTTAAGCACTAAATTAAAATTACTGTTCCACTTCCACGCACACGCTTTAAAAACAAGAAAAAGAAAATGATAATATTAAATATGCTCTCAACACCGTATACTCATAGTATACCTAATAATCTGGTGGTTAGAGGTTCAACTTATCATTCACAACAATAAACCGTTTCAAACGCCGTTCTTTAACCAAAGCTAATTTTGATCAATATGACAGGTGGTAAGCCTGTCGCCGACGTAGTCTAGGCCTTAGGTGAAATTCGTACATACGTTTCGAAAAACTCAATGGTATGATGAACCCTCCATAAAGAAAGTTTTATTTCGTAGTCTTATTGTAATAAATAAAACCAACAACAAGCTTTACTTTTTATTTTACTCCCAGCGTGACTAAACATGATACTAGACAAGCAATATCTTAAATAAAGGGTCAAGTCATGTTGTTTCAGTGTTGCCAACCTGTTCTTTCAATAATACAACTCAAACCTAATTAACTAATTATACAACATAGGGAACCCGGATCTCCTGATTCAGAGGCCTTAATGACTTGGCTATCGTAGCCTTTACTAATCATATGTACAAAGAAGGTTAATTTGTATTAGGATTATGACGCAGGAGAGTCAAAAACGCTTCTGCAATGCGGATTGGCAGTTCTTTTTTTTATGTCACCTCAAAACACTTAGGATCAGCATTGCCGGTTCCAATTTTACCGGTTTCTGAATCCGATTCGAATTCTGATTAGTTTCCTAAGAACTTTAATCCGACCCACCTGCAGATCCCATACTCGCACAGCGGGCGCATGCCCGCATTCGCCGGTCGCGAGGTATCTCCCGTCCGGAGAGAACGCGACACAAGTGACACTCTTGCGCGACGCGTTCAAAACGTGCGACTGTCGGTTCTTCCGGACGTTGTATAAAACCACCGTACATCTGAAAAAAATTATGTATTTTTAAGTAAAGCAAAGTAACAGCCAATAAATCTCTTATCGCTGGGCATCACTTAGTATTTGAGAGGGTTTTTGAGTCGGGAAGTTTCCGCCACGTTGCTAAATGTATTTTTTATTATTTCTCTCCCATGCAGGTTTCCTCACGATGTATTCCTTCGCCGCCAAGCACTTGTAAATTCAGTATTTAAACGTTCTATAAACAAATTTAGTGGGATCGAACCCATACTAACTAACGACTAGAAATAGTCCTACTATACTAGACTACCATAAAAATAAAACAAGCGAACTGACCCCTGGCTTACCACAGCTTGTAATATGTAATGATTAGGAAACAAAAATAACGTAATTGTAATTTAACGTTATTGCGTAAAGTGTCCTTAAGTCTAAGAATGAACCATAGAAAAGACATGGTCAAGCTACAGCACGTCGACGAGGGAATACTAAGCAAAATACCATCATGACCCACGCGCATGACTGAATATTGACAATGGGCTTAAGGTTTAACATGGAACGTTTACGGGATTGGTAGAGCCACTAAAAATGTTTAGTAAAAGCGAGAAGCGTTTTTGCAAATAATTCGATCGATTTGCAACATAAAATCCTTAATTTCATACAATACCATAACAAAACGTAAAACTATACCGAAGACCTTTTCACCGTAGTAAATGGATTAGAAGCTGGTAAATATACAGAATATGTAGAAGATAGTTTATCACATATATCTTTGCCAAAATCTCAAATCCTCGTTTAAACGGCATATCAGAGGATAGCGCTATCTTCTTTTTCAACTTTTTAAAAGTTTAAAATATAACTCTTTCTTTCTTCCATGCAATAAATGCTAACTTAGCGGTTTTAATCATGACCAAAACCAACTAAATCATATTCAAGCATTAAACGATAAGAACTGAAAAATGTTTCACTCAACCACAGCACTCCATCAATTCATGTCATCAGATTCATACAATATGTTTTATATTATACGAATCTGCCACCCCTTTTTTCCCGTGCGTATCGTAAAATCTTAAGCCAATCTCCAGAATTCGAGACTGCGGAGACGAGAATCGCCACTCGTCACGTTCTATCTCTTGGAGAGGCAAAAGGTAGGTTGCAGATTTAGCACGACTCAGCGTAGCCTCTTTTAAATGGTAAATATATATATTGTCGCATGTGTACGGTGACCTCGTAAGGGCAGGAAAGCAACTGCAAGGCTCCACGCTTATCGCTGCGCTCGTCAATGTTACATCGCCACATAGTAAAATTAAGTCTTATTTGTATGTATGTGACGAACGTTGCCGTAGAAGCGGCCTTTCTCACGGCCACACACGACAAATGCCTTGGTGTACCGCTGTGTAAATTCTTAATGTTCTTGCATACGAGGACACTTAAATAAAGCTGATTATTGAATAAACAGGTTCACGTTACCAAACATGTCAGCAGACTTAAATCTTAATAAAAGCAATCCGTCCGTTTTTGTATTGTATAAAATGTCGTAACAGTTATGTCTAGAATCTTGGCTTTAGTGCCAACTGTGCCAACTTAAATGTTTTCATAAGAAAAAAATGTTGGATTATGTTTTATGCCTATGTTCAGCAGTGGACTTCTGATAGGCTGAAATGATGATGATGATGATGTTTTATCAAATCTTCTTTCGATGTTTCACAGAATCTCTTAATCTGCGAGATGCTACTGAGCACGTTTGATCACTATTCAACTTAGTGACTCACTTTTGAAGTGAGTAACAGCTTGAACGTGTCAACTCTTTAGTGCCAATCTATAAAGGTATACATAAAAATTAATGTTACTTTGTTTGTTTGTCCCTTATACAATAACAAACCACTCGATCGTTTGAGCTCAAATTTATAGGTTAAATTCGACACATTACTGGCAAGGTGTAGGACAAAAAGACATAAAGGTACAGAAGGCCATTGTGAACCGTGACAGGGTGAGGCTAATTCTTAATAAAAGTATCGTTACTTAGGTACCAGATACGAATTATTAGTAAGAACTGAGGAATGAGTCCGTCCTACTAATCCATTACTCTTATGAACATTTGATAAATAAGTTACCTATCTCACTGTATCTGTTAAACGATGGAACTGAAATTTGGACTCAGCATTAAGTGGTAATAAATGGGACTAACATTTCTATAGTTGCTTCAAATTTCATGTTGCTTTTCAAACGTTATATCTATGAAGCTATTTGAAAAAATAAGTAATAGCCAGGAGAGGCAGACATTAGTCATTAAGATACAGCGCTCAAAAATTCTATTAATATTCAAGGCTATCCTCAAGCCTCCAGCTCATTATAAATTATTTAATAAAATATGAATGCGTAAGTCATAACTTTGCTGGATTATTGCATAAGTGAAATCTTATAAATAAAAATGCGTACATTAATAAACTTCCCAATTAAGCTAAATCTAAATCCACGATAAAGCGAACAATTACATACGAGTACACATGATAGATAAGCCTAAATAAAAGTTTAAGACGAAAGTAAAACACTGCAGGCTGACGGGACTGGAGAGTGACCAGCAACTGTCGACGTTCCATAGCGACATAATGAACCTGTGAATCATAGTATCGTTGGCAATTATTTACATTTTATACCAAGACGAGACGGATCCGATTCAGAAACCACTTTACAAAAAGTGCGTGAATAGGTAGGTTCTAAATTTCTTAGTGTTGATGTATATTTGTAACACACTAACGTTGCAAATTTACAACAACTAAAACATAAATGTAGAATTTTGCATTCAATAATATATAACGGATTGTCATCTAAAAATAGTATCAGCAACTAGTTCCTACTGAAATTAAGAAGATGTGTTTGTAATTTTCGAGATTTGAATGTGTTGTTACAAAAAATCTTGGTCTGTTTCTCTGTTCGAATGATAATCTTCACGTCTTTCTCATGTCGTACCCGTCCCGTTACACGGTAAACAAAGCCTCAAGTTGCGGAAACGGAAACCGAGTGGGCACAGTCCGACAGACTTGGGGTCGACGCACTGCACACTTAACGACCTTTTTTCTCCAGTTCCCAGTTACGGCAGACAGTCTTTACAATTTTATCATGAAATATAAAAATTATTTATATTAATAAGTTTCGTCCAGCAGACAGAAAGTTTAAATAATAGTCATAATCGTAGGAATTATTTTCACAAACCCACACATATTAACCATGCAGGCCATAATTCAAACAGTTTTGAATATTTGAAGATAGCAACAATAATTAAAAACTTATTCCCAAGCCAATAAGATGTGAGCGCAATGTCCTGTTGGAAACCAACAGCCAATCCTTGTTTACTTGATATATAAGGCGGCAAACGCAGGACATCAGTTGTTTTTATAATACCAGAACAACAGAATATCAGTATCGTAATTGATACGTAACATAAAATAAATTGTATCTACCTGCCTCTCAAAGCAAATTGAACTATGAGCTTTTTGAGCTGTTTTTACAATCACTATCCTTGCTTTACGAGAATTCACTACCAAATCTCTATGGAAACCACTAACAAGCCAAGTTTTAAAACGAAATAGTTTAAAATGTTCTGGATAAAATTTCGATAGTAAACCACACTACGAAAACGAACTTAGTTCCGTAGAGGTCATAATAGGGATATAAAGTATGTTTTACAAAATGCACTAACAACTGCCCTACTTTTCCTTTTCACCTTCATGCATTAGAAGGGACGGGGCTACACGTACCGCGGTTCGCGGGCTCTGGTCGAAGTTGGATTGAGTTTAAATTTTATCGATTAAGGGCGCGCCAGCACCGCACCCCGGCGTGTAAGGCCGCACCTGTTTGAAGCTCGTGTATGATAAATTGTAAAATTTCTTGTTGCTTTGTTGTATGGTATCGTCTATATGTAAGTCTATTTTAGTTTGCCCATGCAATACACTCTAATTTTAGAACAAGGTGTGAGTAGAATTCATTAATGGTTATTTACAGCATAAAGTTATTGTGATATTTATTACCACTATTACAATGACTATGATGGGCAATCACACCAATGTAAAATCTATGTGTGTACAATAAAGTACATTTCATTCATTCATTCATTCACACCTACACGTGGTGAATCTGTTAAACGAGACTGGCGATTCCGTACGGCTGTCAGAGTTAAAAAAAATTGCACCATTCCACCATATTTTGATGAATAAAACGTTGGCCGTTACTGGCTACCTCTGCGAGCATTCTCAGCGAGGAATTGCAGGCTTGAGTTCGTACAAGTTTCTTACAAGTACGTACTATAGAACGTTTATTTATTCACAAGCTAGGACATCAGGGAGTCGTTAAGTTATCCATCACAAAATCAAAGTCGCGTTACCATGAAGTTTAGGTCGCCATTCTGACAATGACGTAAGGACAGCCGGACGAACGACACAATGGCAGTATTTATAATGGTGTTACATCATTATTATGCCGTTGGCATGGTCATCGGCCACAGTGGATTCCTTCTTAAGTTTGCGGTTTCATTAATTAGGTTTTATTACGTTATACCCGTTATCACTTAAAACAAATATGTAATAAATAAAACAAACTTAAACAAAAATAACTAACCGAAGACACACAATGCTCTCTAAGGAAACTTTATAAAGAAGCAATTTCCTGTAAAGCCTCAGCGTCCGCCGCGCCTACCGGTGTAAGGACGATATTTATGTAGAAGGAGCGTCTAGGATAGGAATTATCATAACATGTTTTAATGTGTTTGGAGTAGTTAAAATTTCTTCATAAATAAATGAAGGAGAGCTTTCTCACGATTGACACTTTAGTCCTTTCAACCCACCTTTTACCAGAGCTTATATGGGACATCGTGATAGGTGGTGAGCCTATCACCGTCTTAATTTCCAAACCAACTATACAAACCTTACATAACCTTTGAAAGACTCGTTGGTACGTGCCCTCCACATTCAAATTTCTCTAGTATAGAAGAAACCTTAAGAGAAGGTAGTATAATAAAACGTCCGTAGTCTCTGAGAGTTAGAGGCGTAAACATGTCGAAGCATATTTACGACTATTTCCTGATACAGCATATATGGCATTTTATCACATTTCATAACCTAAAATAGAAAATTGCACAGCAGCAGTACTAGACTTGTAGGATACACATTATTTTAAGTAACATATCGGACAATAAAACACGATGTCTAGTCCCTAACTAGGATGTTACACCTATGTTGCGGAGGATTCAAACCCGCAACCCACAGTTTCGAAGGCAGGGTCACTACCAATTAGCCTTTCGGACCGTGAACCGTTCTTTTCCATAAAGTTCTACAGCTAAAGAAAAATGTCTTGCAGCATTATCACCATCATTACAGCCAGTCACAAGTTCACTTTTGTATATAAACTTCCCATAAGGATTACCACAAAGCACTACTGCACATGCCGCAACTATGTGCAAGGTTGTCACACGCAGATGAAGATCTTCATTGTTTGTTTGTACGATGTTGCCACGTGTAAACCCATCTACCCCAATGGTTATCAGTTTTGCGAGGTATATGGCCAACATCCTTACGGCTATGTTCCAATAACACAGTTACAGATTCTATAATGCAGAAAAACACCGAGCATAGCACTTTCTATGCTCGCTGAGCAACTTTGACCTTTCTCATGCAGCATAGCATTATGGTAAGAAATTAACAAATATCAACGAATCTTTATTTGTTCTAAAGACTTCATTCATGCATTAATTGAAACATACGCGTGTGTACGAAGTAAAACAGATTCGATTGTACGAAACCGACCTCAACGCATAAACAGCCTCAATGGACCGGTTACTTCCATGTAGTATAGGCAACAGCATACGATGTATAGCCGGTAGTAAGTATCAATAAAAGAGAAATTCCAAACCGGTTTATAAGAAACGCCATAAATTCTTTACTTATTTGAATGCACCTAACGAACGTAATACAGTATAATGCGAATGAATTGTGGTATACGTCACACATGGGGGCTGTCTACCTTCACGCTACGATACATAAGAAGTACTCACCTATTAGGGTTGGCAGAGATTACGGTTCATCTTTTGGCACGGCTCGGCGTAACTAAGCGCCTCTCCGGACGATAGAAAATTGCAATCTCGGGGAATAAACCCGGTGATAAGATTTTTAAAGCTTTTCCCTTTTACGACCTCCACGAAAATAAAATGGAGCGACCAAATATTACATAACATATTAATTGTTCTTTAAGCTGTATACTTAAAAGTTTTTGTTCTCAAACTGTGTACATACTACATATTAGAGTCTGGTTACTCCATAACAGATTACAGATATGAGTTATGTCCGCTAGCGTTTCCAATAAAAGGTTTATCGAATTAAACAACTTAAGAAAAAAGCTTTTTAGATAGCCGAAATATCGTTCAAGCCGTCAAATTTGCATTGCGCAACACTAAGCGGCTGGGTGCTTTACGCTTGCAATGCAATCTTAACCTAGATCTGACCTCCTGACCTATACGGAGTTTTAAATGCAACCATAACGTGCTGAAAATATCAAGAATATATTTAATTTCCTCGAGCAAGGCACGATCGTTGCATATAGGTATCTTATTAATATTAGTTTAAAGTAATATCTTAACTAACCACTCGACTGTCGTGGCCCACCACGACAGTCGAGTTGTTAGGGTATCTGCCTCCGAATCAAGAGACTCGAGTTCAATCCCCCCCATGTGGAGAGCTCGAACCAAAGAGTTTCTCGAAACTTATCTACGAGATGTATCTTTGGCCTGGACACTAAGACGGTGACAGAAAATCTGGAGTCGTCGTACCACAATGTGTTTAACTCTGGCGTGCCACGTGGTTGCCACTCGAGAACGTTTCTTTCCCAACGGTTATCAGATCTGCGAGCTATGTGGCCGGCCCAGTGCCACTTTCGTTTGCTGATCCATACGGCTACGTCGGTTACTCCGGGTCGGTTCAGATTCTATAACGCAGAGAAACACCGAGCATAGCACATTTCATAGCCCGCTGACCAACTTTGAGCTTCCTCACACGGAAGACCAGGTTTTCGTCCCGTTAGTCATCACTGGCAACACGCACTGATCGTAGTACTGTAATTTGGTCATGAGATTTTTATATGACGAGAAAATTAAGCGTAGTTTCCCGAACTCTGCCCAGCCGAGATGGATTCATAATTCGATCTCTGAGACGAAACTGAACTTACCTAGTCTGACAATTTGTCCCACACACTCTTATTCGTCGACAACTTCGAGCGTAGTGTTCCCAACAGCGGCACTGATTAGACGACATGGACGTTAGATATGATTTTCGTCTTGTCCATGTTCATCTTAATACCAAACTGTTGCGGTCAATGAGCATAGTGCTAAGATCTTCCAGCGATCCTGCCATAATGTTTGTCTTCGGCAAATTTCGGCTGAATCGAAGGCTTTCTCACTTACGCCAGACAAAATAATCTGTACAATCTGGCGAAGATTATCTGTATGATCTATGGTACAATAGCCTTTTCGGAAACCAGCTTGTTCGGAAGGCTGGAAGTTGTACAGTTTGCTTGGAAGACGATTCGTGACGTCCCGCGAAAAGAGAACATAGACGCGGCTTAGTAGCGGTGTGTAGTTATTCAGAAGACCGTTATTGCTTATCTTGAAGAACAGGACAACCACAGCTGCTACTCCACGCTTGTAAAACCGTCATGAATGATGGAATTAAACAGCTTCTGAAGGACTACAAGTTTTTTATATTTGGGAAAGGGAGTAAACGAGCAAGTGGCTCACCTGATGGTAAGTGATTACCGTGACCCACGTACATCTGCAACAACAGAGGAGCTGCAGGTGCGTTGCCGACCCTTAAGTCTTTTTAAGGGAAATAACAGCGCCGATTTCTAACTTCAATTTAGTCAGTTGGCTCTTTCCGATGGCCAGATCTTTTGCGTAGACTTTAGAGTCATGGTTTGGCTCTATCCCTTCTTCAATATGGGCTGAATAAAATTTGCGTATATCTCGTCACACAGATTTGAAGATATGTCTATTTAGTAGCCGATATGCTGACCCTTTGGTTGAAGACTGCAGCCTGATTTCATGCCTGGTTTCCATGCGTTTTAGTGAGTAATCGGAGAGCTTTTGGTGCGACTTGCAAAACTTAGCATCTACAGTTGCCACTAGCCTGCTATTTATATCGTCCAGTGTAACGCAACCATCTAGGCGCTAAAAGCTTTTGAAAGATTTTGAAATTAGAGTTTAAGCCTATCAGCGTTTGGAATAAGGGCAGGAGGTCGACGGAGCGCAGGAGCTTAATGTTCAGTGTGCCTCTTACCATTCGATCATCAAGGATCTACTCGTCGATTCTCAGCATGAGTGTGTTGTACGTTGCTAGTTTCGTTACGTACATTTAGTATTATAATTTGGTAATTTTAGAAAAAGACCAACCGTAAACCAATAAACGGTTAAATGTAAAAAATTAATCCATCATTTACTTTAAAAATAGAGGCATTAACCGAAACCGAAACGTAATGTACGTTAAGAGAGGCCTACTCTTTTATTGAATATTACACATTAGAATAACACAGAATTTTGATTTTTTTTTATTATGTCCGCCAGACAGCTGATTAATCATCTCAAAAATGCCGGCGAAAGTACAAAGGTAACTCGCCTGCTAAACCTGGCAAGTATTGCAAATCCTCCCACGGGTAGAGGCCGACGTCACGCAGCCTCGTTAACAGATTGATAATGTAAATTAAAAAGAATTTATTATCTCCAATCCAAGGTAATTATAAAAGATTAGTAGTTGTGTTAGTAGATATAGAAAATAGTGATCACTCACCCTGCTGGATAGGCCACAACCTCAGTGTTGGGATCGCAGTCGAGCGCCGCGTTGCTACTGACAGTCAACCCGAACACAGTCTCCAATTTGATCTGGCAACAAAAAAAAAAGGAACAGTTCAAACTACAGTAAAGACACGTATCCTTTTAATGCTAGTAACATAAAAATAACATAGTACAATAGAAGTATATTCAAGATGTGCATGTGGTGGTAACGAACTGGAAAACTTAAAACCATCAAATATGGCCGTAAGAGTTTTGTTTTATTTTACATATCACCTATGCAATCATTGTATTTTTATGAATAATGAATACTTCTCAAATGAGATTTGAGACGTATTCATTTGTGTATCATCATCATTTTTGATAATAACTTTTAGTAAATGTTAACTACACTACACAACAACAAAAAACTTAACAATATTTAAATGAAAATGTTTAATTATTATTAGAGATAATGCGAGTAGATAACTAACGTACTGAATAGTTGTAAAATAAATACTGTATTAATAATTTTGTTTCAATATTATCAATAAGAATATTATTTTATTATGCTAATATTATATCGTCTGCTTAAATTTACATTTATTTAAAAAAAACCCAGTGACTAATAAAAAAACCAGTGAAAAAAAAAGTAACTAATGGAGCAAATCATACATTTTTGAAGGTCATCTTTTTATTAAATTCCTTATGAAAACCATCAAATTAAGAAGTCAAGTTTGAAAAGGGATTTTATAATAGAAGTGGAAATTTCAACAATGTACCTGAATAGCTACATAAAACAAACTCGAACGTGTAGCAGCAAGAGTCGCCAGGGTCTCAATGCATAATTCATTCCACCTCAAACAACGAGACATGTTATTAAAATTTCACAGATATTTCGAAAATAACTAACCGCTAAAAAATTCAATTTACGTAAAGAAAGTGTTTAATATTTATCACATCGTGCAAATAAAACAGATCCGTCTTCTGTCCGTCTCTTTGTTGTATGTATGATATATTATATATAATAATGCTGTGATTATGTAATCGTGAAAGTGTAACTTGCACAAAATATAGATAGTGTCCTCCTAAATTGGAAGAGATTTGAACCTTTGTCCAGCAAAAGAAATGTTCACATGCCCATAATTCCATACTTTGATCTTTGTCTATTTCATCTTATTCTCTCTGAGGTTTTATTATTTACTGAACTTTAATATGTAAGTGGACAAATTCTAAATCAAAATCTTTCTTTCACGTTCCATTGTTTCAACACGACAAGAGTTATTTTAATCAATAATTAAATCAGTATCTTTCACATCTGTTACTACAGGGTAAAATAGTAAAATAAAGTAGCTTATAATCCTCTCAATTTCTGATAGAGATGAGCAGGTGAGCCACGCTGCTGCTGGGTGCACTGATGAAATTTGCATGTCTTCAATATTGTTTCATTATTTCTGATATGCATGTTTCCTCAGTGTTTTCATTCACCGTCGAACAAGTGGTAAAATTCATCACTTAAAATTGCAATTAACAAGGTTAGTGGTGCCGACACCGGCGCTTTATCTATATTAAGCGGTAATCGCGGCAAGCGACCACCATAATTATTAGTAAACCGGTTGCACGTACCTCATCGTCGCTACCGGAATTCGTGTATCAGGTAACATATCACATGTAATTAATGAGATCTATGATTACTTTGCAACCAAAATAAAATCTAAAATTATAGTTTAATTTTTTTTTTACTTATTAAAATAATAGTATTCCTTGCAGTGTTCTTTATTGAAATAAAAAATAATAATTAGATTAATCCTCATCGCCGATTATCATTAATCTACGATTTATTATGTACGATTCTTCATTAAAATTAACATAATAACATAAGATAACTCCTCATCTGCCTTATGTGCTGTTGTTACCTTTCCACATTTAAAACATCTAGCACGAATATATTTCTCACTGAAAGTAAGTTTGATCAGAAAGTCTATTTTCGACGGATAGATAGCCCCAAACACGCAAAAGATATGCCCCGACAACCTTCAAATGTTGTTTTATTTAAAATAAAAAAGTCTGTCATAAATTTTGATTGGCTTAGAATCAGATCTTGAAATACACTAGGTCAACATATTCTTTCATCACTAAACCTTCTTCATCACAATTTATAATCGTAATCCTAATCGTAATCGTTGCATCACTAATATTAACGACTCTCGATTAAAGTAAAAAGTAAAGTAGCTCTCATTTCTAAGTGTTTTGGTACGAAAAAATATTTTAATCGAGAATAGGGGAAAATACTGCTTTAAAGTTTTTGAATATTTCGTGAAACTTTATCAGTTATTAGGCTACTGCCTACCTATTATTACCTATAATATAAGCTTAACTACTATACGATTATAATAATGTTAATATATATATTGTTTATTTCCGTTTGTGTATAACAAAAAAAAAATTCAGAACATTTCTGACCGTCATTAAAAAAGCTCTAGCGTTATCGAAAAAAAGGCTTTATTCCCAAAAATTACAATTTGAAATCACGTTCAGATTTCGCGTCCGCGGGACTAATAGCTATCAAGGCCGCAGCTCGCAGAACACCTGAATCAAGATGGCGCACCGGGCGTCCTTGCCGCGCATGCAAAGATGGGCGCTATATTGTAATAGTGATCCCATTTACAATGCGAATATTATCAACATAATTTTCTAGGCTCAAATCATAATATAATTATTCGTTCTCATTCATTAGTCGGCAGGAGAGGTAAACTTTCAGAGAGAATGATGGTATGTTCCACCTTACACCCGGGTTGTAACAAGAATTTGGCTTTCGTATTGTCCGCCATTTTGAAAAAAATACTAAATAGCGGGAATATTGTAAAAGATATATTGTATTATATAATAAATATTATATTTATGCTACTGTAACTAGTTTGACAAAGTTTGAACAAATGTCATTTAATCAAAAGGCATTTGTTGTTATCAATAGAACAATTAATTTACATCATTCGAATTTGTAAAATATTTATATAAATTTATTAAGAGTGATCAGTTCAAATCTCACACGTAACACCCCTTCAGAGTAGGGAGCTCAATCTAAAAGAGATTGCGTTCTCTGACCCTGCCCCTCGCTTCACCGCAAAACCCCCATCGTTGCCCCGCGCAAGTAAATGAGTCGAACGAATGGTAGTTACCTATATCAAGACTGTGGCACAGGTTAACAAACGAGGCTCTAGCGTTTTAATGTGACTGTTAAAATAAAAAACTTGCACAACCAATATCTGACCATGAGTTTCGCTGAAAACTACAATAAGTAATATACTCCTATAAACAATGGATATATGATATATCGGGAGAGCCGGGAGTACTGAAAACGAGTGTTTATCACTTTCCCTCTTACCAAGCATACCACTGCACAACTTCTAGATACTGTGAGCACTTTCTGTGTAGATCGGACCAAAAATTCATAATTAAAGCTGAAGGTTGACCGAGTTTACTTTGACATCGGGATGTCTGTCACCTGTCACCCCGTGACCACGGGTGCTGTTAAAAACTCGAAATGTTTTTGTAATTGACATTATGATGTCCATAAATATGTATATAAGTATAAAAATTAAAAAAATAAATAAATTTACGTATACAGTAAGGGACAAAATTAATGTAATTTTTAAAATTAGATGATTTCTTACATGTTTTTTTCATTTAAGGTAACAGTTTTCTTCTAATCATTTTCAAAATGGTCGTATCTGATACTCCAAGTAATGCAGATAGTCTGTTCTTATAGCTGTTTCATTTTCAGGCGGGCATCTCCTAATTAAAATTTTTGAAATTCCGGGTCTTGATGTCTTCAATCAATCTCTCTCAGTTTAAAAAAATAGTGAATCTATAAACGGCTTCCACCTGACTCATTAACGTTTGAGCGGATTTTTCTTGCTTGGTCAAATATTTTATTACAACGCGTTATTAAATTTTCGCTATTATTGCAGTTTTCTGCCGGATCGACTTGTTTCTTGAATGATCATTAACGAATGACGTATAAGGGTTAAAGCGTGGTATATTATATATTTTAATGAGTTCCCAATTACGATGGTACCAAGCAAGCCTTCCTACCCCCACCCCTTGTCTATTCCGCGGACTTTTGGACCTCCCTCGTATCTCTCCCAATGTCGAATAGAATAACCAATAGCCACACGACATAATCTGTACAATGATGCAGTAAAAAACAATTTTAAGTTTTTTTTATTTATATATATTATTTTTTAATTCATCTTGGGTCACGTAAGTACGTTAAATGTTACCACGAACGTGATCTAGGCAATGTAACTTAATAAGTTAAAACATCAATGCATTTGGTCAATTATCAAATAAATTGATTTTAAAATAAGCCATAACATGAGTCGGAATTAAACCAGCCCTTTGTTTATATTTGAAATCTTTTTAAGTAATAAATTAGATTACCGAGAATTTTCCATAAGGCATCATAATATTTATATGATCCTTGTAAGCATTTCGACTAAAATACCAATGCTTTAAAAATACTTATAAGTGTCAATACTCCGGGTTGAACTTTGCCAAACAACTCTCACTTACAAGTTTTTTTTTTCACAATGTGCTTTCGTGATGTAGGCATCACGCACACGGGCTGATAACCCCTACTCGTGTTACCGTGTCTGGCAAGATAGCAATCCATCTCTGTGCAATCGAGTGAAAGTAAACATCGATATCGCTAATAAATATGATTCATTTATATTTTTATTTTACTTTTTCGAAAGTTTACATTGATTTAGATTGAACAAAATTATGATTTATTAAATGTATTCATTAAAAAAGTATCATAATGTTAAAACATTTCTAACTCTGCATTAATCTTTCAACTGCACAAAAAATTAAGCTAAGTAATGTAAGCACATTTTTAGAAAAATATTTCGTAATTCGAATAATCTAATATGCTCTATACTAATCTGATTTCATAAGGCAGCCTCACCTTCTTACGAATTTCTTCGAAATTCAAACCGGTTATTTAAATCAGAAGGTCCTTTGATAAATTGACAATGGCAACACGTAAAATATGTAGATAGATATGTCGTAACGCTTTTGGGTTGCGTTTCTTAATCGTCGATACCAGTTTTGATAAGATTTCGGGTCAAGTTGGTCGCCTACGTGAGAGTGAACAGCTGATTTGTACAATCCCATTCAGTGTATTGCTTTGGTTAAGTTTTAAAAATTATAATAGATACTACTAAAGTTACAATAAAATATTTTTTTTCCAATAATGCACATGATATGTTACGTTCGATGGGAGGAAGGATATAACAATTGTGCCCATAATCATTTTATAAAACTGTCATAACAAGAGTTTAATATACGTAACCATTGTTTGCTGTTGCAAGCCTATAATAACCTAATTTCTCGCAGTATCAGTTTACCAGAGTTCCTTTTGTGACGCTACCCATTGGGTTAAACAGACATAATAAGCAACGTAATGTTTCATAGTTATTTCATTCAGCTTTCTCTCAGAGTCGTATTGAGGCGTTCGATTGTAAATTCTCTAAATTCTCCGAACAGCCATTGTGATACGGATTGGAATGTCGCTCTGTAGGCGGTGCGGCTCATGAACCTGTAACTGTGGCGTCGCACTGACCACACCGTTTGTGGGCAACAAGATTTTATTTATACACACTTTAATATCTACGAGTAAATAATATATATCTTATGAATTATGGATAACCTAAAATAACAATTATTACAAAATGTAATTGTGTCATTGTGAATAAAATATGTATGGGATCGAAATAATCATTTTGTAAGTTGCTTCATTATCATCAGCCAACAACTAAGCTGAAAAACGGTTTCTCCCAATTTTTATAATAGACTATACCTTTTACATGCACAATTTTCAATAAAGGTATGGACAGTATACTATGTTAAAAGCCACAATATACTTTAGCGAGTGTTATATTTATTATGCAATAGGCCAGAAGAAATCATTGATTGGTTAACGTCTGCTAGATCGACCTTGCATGATCCTAGTTATGGAAATATACTGCATTACGCTTTCGTCGATTCCCAGTAGCAACCAACGATTTTATGTTAAATGACAAGTTTCTGAAGTATAACTATCCGTCTCTCTGGGGCTTCGAAGGCTCGCTTTAATAGACCTTTCGTCGGATGTGTGATGTGTTGTATCTTGACGATGTGTGAGTAATTTTAAGACGTGTAAGCAAATTAAGATAGTGTAAATTTAAGTAATTTAATATAAGAACGGGTACCATTGAAACTGTGACTGCTTAGATCACTTCTGCTAAAATTCTGCTGAATTGGCAGAGAAAATCGCCATGCATGAAATTGACCAGAAATATAGTACTATCACAGTAATCTTTCAAATTATACGTCATCGATAGTAGAATTTGCTATCAGGGTAATCAGCGTCACAATAACACTGATACGAATAGATATTAACAGGTAGCCAGTAATTTTTTAAACAGAACTATAAATAGTGATCACTTTGATGCTTGTTTTGTTATTCTACTGGCGAACCTCAAATAATTATTATGCTACCGACACACAGATCATCGTTAAATAACACGACGTAGGTACGCCAACACGAATACCTTTGCCTTATTCGCTCGTTTATTCTTAGATATTAAGTGTGCATGTAGCCTCGAATTTGAACATACTAACAAATTGATTATATCACAGTAATTAATATATTATGATGTTATGATATTGATATCTGATTTTAAACACGCAGAACATGTATGCTATTTCATTTTGTATTAAATTTTAAATACACGAACTCTATACCAATTTTAAATATGTAGATTTCATACAAGTGAGAATTCACTTTGCTTGTTCAATCTCTGTGGAACTATAGAACTGTACCACATTGGTATTCCAGTAGGATTTCTCCCACCGCTCCAACTCCCCCAGCCTGGTGAGTATGACCAAATCTTGTCATATCATCCGGGCTTTTGTTGGCGCTTTGATGTAAAGGTGTATGGCCGAGCAGCGGGTTGTTAAAGGCTGATAAAGTAAACGTAAGTAAATTAAAAAATACAAATTACTCAACGGCCAACTTTTAAGTGATTATTGCAAGTAGGTACACGTCACAGGACTGGATAAGGATGTAGTTCAACAAGAGATTAACAGACCATTAATGAATAACATTAGAATAATAAGTGTGAGCCGTGATAGCCTAGAGTCTAAGGCGCTCCCTTTAGTTTCATAGAGCGCGAGAGACCTGGGTTCTATCCCCAGTGCCGGCACCACAAAAATTGTTGATAGCAAAGTGCTGAATTTACAAAGTGCTCGGTGATTGAGAGATAATAAAACCCGCCTAAATATTTCACCAACCCGAATTGGAGCATGGCGGAAGCCCTTCCCGGCTCTAAAACTATCTCATGAAGGCCTTTGCCCAGCAATGGGCATTTAAAGGTTGCTATTTTACCTAAAAATAATGAGAGATTTTTTGTTAAACTCGGTCTCTTCGAGTCTAAGTATTCTTTAGGTCGTATTAAAATATCAACATTATCACCGTACCCTGTATATTAGATAATCTACTGCCGAACATAGGCTACCTCCATTAATTGTCGCATTCTACGACTGAATAACAATTGAAGTATCTGAATGAAACAGAGTGGTGTTATTTAAGTTAGAGTGGAGGGAGGTTAAATAACAGTAAAGGTAAGCAACTTCGTTCCCAGGTCTTTTTTTGCCGCTAGTACAGTATTAAAATATGTCCTAGTATTTTTCTTATCAAATATTAAAATTTTTGTTTTTTTAATTACAGTTTACAGAGCTAAATTATGTACATACAAGCAATTACATGTAACAAAATATCGTAAATGGTTCTAAGATAAGTCTAAGATAAATAAATAAATAATAAATAAACAAACAAACAATAATAAACAAATAAATCATGCCGTTAATACAACTTTTATGGCCTATGATCAGTAAACGTGATACTTGAAATTTTGACAAAAGACTATACTTGTTACGAATTAGAATAATGCCGATACGCCGTTGTGAATTAGCAACATATTTATATAAATTCGTTAAGAGTTTTGAGTTCACAACTCACACGTAACACCCCTTCAGTCTATCTAGCTCAAAGTAACAGTAATCGCGCACGCTGACCTTGTCGATCATTTCCCCGCAAAGCCCTCATCTTTGCCACGCGCAAGTACATGTCCCGGACGACTAGTAGTATATATTAAGACTGTTCCATTAGTAACAAGAGGTATTTTCTCACTCAGAGGTTGAGCATAACATTCTAGTCACTGGGAAGTGGAAATATTTGATTGTTTAGTTATCCATTTTAAATTTATTAATCTTAATGGTTATGTTTACGTTTTTCGTAATATCTATCACTCGCGCCCGTACAGTCCTGTTAAGTGTAGCATGCAAAACAGACCCCCGGAAACTACTCTTTCCTCTTTTGTAAGTTTTTTTAATCAAAAAGTAGTGTAAATCAAAATAAGTTCAATTAAGTTTTTGATAAAACTGGCTAATTCAGAAAGGTATTACTTACAATCAAAATGTGTGAGGTAAAATACATTAAGTAAAATTTATGACACAAAAGATAAATATCCATCAAGAGTTATTTGGAATTTGAAAATTCTCTCGAAATTAAACAAATGACTGTATTGTGTGATAAAATAGAAATATCATAAAAACATAAGCCTACCGGTGAAACAACGTAGCACAAAAACTGGGTCGGCATAAACTTAGGCCGTACGCTCTTCTCCGTTTCAAAGATACACTTTCAACGTAAACGCGAAACCGCTCTCTTCGTTAATTGTTATGGTTTTATTACGTACAAGGTTTCAGCGCGACTTTGTTCGTGCAGACGGACTATCATTGTAATTAAATGAATATCCTTTGTTGTTAAGACATCTACATCAGTCTATTTTCGTTCACTGCTCAACATTAGCATTGGCTTTTCCAAAAACGCAACCACGCAAGGCAAGCGGGTTGATCACCCCATCACTAATCCGTGGGATTTGGGTTCGGCAAATTCGTATGGATATTCCGCCATAATTCGGTCGCCAGAGCCACGTTTGTTTGCTAGCACGGTGCGCCACGTGCAGGTGAGGTAGGTATTTGGAAAAAGAGATGGCAACTCTCATCGGTGCACCCATAATGCTACCAATAATTCTTTTCCGGTTGCGACATGAAGTTTGGCAGCGACATAAAACATTAAGAACGGTTCCGAAGCTGTGAACGAAATGTCGCCTCTATGTCACCGTCCAGTGTGATGCACAAATTCTTAAGGAATTTGCCAAATTAATATAAAACTTGGTTTTACCAATATCACTTACATATAATTAAAGCTAACAACTTTACCATTACACGTAGTTATACAAATTAACCATAGGAACATTCTATTAATGTTGTTCTTTTAAATTTTTTAACATTCAAAAACTCGAGTTCACCAACAAATGAACAGACAGTTAATATTTACTGATAATATTATATGGTTACGAGCTACGGGTTGCGTGATTGGAATAAAAGGCCGGTATCTTGAACGTCTACTTATTTGACCACTAAAAAGGGTGCTAGTTTCTCCGCGGTATCCCTCGCATGTGATTTTTCTGAGTGTGCCTTTTTACTCCTATTCCTATTCGTTTTCCTGATTTTCCACTTCCACTTACTTCGGAACTCACCACTAAACTGTCCGCTAGCGCGCTCGAGTGCTCCTTACATAATGCCGATTTAGGATCCTCTTTTTAGAGTACGTTAGTAGCAGCCTGTACGTGTCACCCTCTTTCTGAAATAACGTGAGAGGGTTTTGGAGCCTTCCCGGCTCCCAGTGCGGGTTGGCGGGCTTCACATATCCTTGAAATAATATTATTTATTATTTCTCAGGTTGCATGCAAGGTTTTCTGACGATATTTTCCTTCGCCGCCGACCACGTGGTACATACAGAAACTAAAGCGAGCGCTATGACCACAAGGCTACCACATCTCATCTTTTTATCGTCGACTATTCAATAATATTCCCTAAACTACATTTTTACTTTTTGAATTTTGAAAAATAAACTTATATATCAACCAGTCTACAGGCACCCTTATTTATCTAGCAAATCATTTTGTCAACATCGACTGCCAATTTATAAAACATTATTTATCTTGACTTGTAAGAGTTGACACGACGTTATCATCAAGTATTTGTGACAATATATACGACTATAATCAGCCATACAAAAACTACGTTACATGACTGTTTATTTGCCGGACTTGCGCCGTACTACCGGAAGCGAAGACTGCGATCACATTTGGTCTATTGGGTCTCACCGGCTCAATGGAAAAATTGCCACTGTACCGAGTTGACTGGCAGACGCATCCATTATAACTTCGTAACACATTTTTTACGCGTATCATTACTCTGAGATTATTGTAGTTATGCAAGGTACTCATACATACGTCTACGAGAACGACGATTCAGATCCGTTCCAAACGTACAATTATAGTTGTAAATGTATTTTGTATTGTAATTTATTTATTAAATGTAATCACCAAATGAATTATTTCTTATTAAACTGCAATCGTTTACAAATAGCTTTTTGTGTATATATTGTAAAAACAAGCAAAATGAATGATCATTGCACAGATTCACAACCAAATATACTCATACATCCGGGTTTATTAAATAAAACGTCGACTTATCATAAAGTATAATAGACTTATTAAGTGTTACTACATTTTGTTAGAAGATAATTTCAAAGCCAAATGAGTCAGTTTCAGTGTGAACGCGGACACAAGTGCTGTACTAACATGAAAATGCACAGACTATAGACTATGTGCCGGGAATCACGTTAGTACTTGGCTCTTAGTAATGTTCCAAAAGCTTCTGAAGTAGCAAGGACCTTCGACCTTCGTAGAAAGCCACATTTTTACTCATTTATATATTTTTATGTCGTGAAGTCGATTAAGGGAAACACAAATCTAGTGAGTTTGTTTAGTTGACGAAAACGAAAAAACCATCCCAAATATGCACGACTAAAATTATCCAGACATGATGGACGCTGTACGCTGCTGGTGCAAGGAGCAAGATAAAAAGGCCACAACGCATGATGGATTACATTTAGCTTCGTGCCAAATGTAAATTCCTTAATCGCTGCCTACCCACACACAGGGCGATAGGTGTGAGTAAGTTACATTAGAAATTTCTAATACAATATATTATTTAGGAATGTAGAACTCAGCTGACCTCGATTTTAATGGGAGTTACCTGTACTTTCTATTACAAGTTTCTGCAAGCAGCTTTATAATTTCCTTTTTCTCATTACATCAAATAATATTCTTAACAATATTCGCATTCTATCGAACTTTTTTCATCGTCGAGAAAGGAAATAATAAAAAAGAAATAATTTGTTTCCCAATCTAGAAAAAGATTACCAATTAGGTAAATAAAAGAAAAGGATTACTTTGATAGTAAAAAGGATACGTTTTTTACACTAAAAGTGATGAGATCAAATTTGAAGAGAGATTCTAGTATGACTGCTAAACCACACAATAAGATAATATAACAATCAAGATGAATCCACTCATGTCAGCGAGATGTTTACTTTTAATCAGCTGCCATTCCGAGTAGCCGCGCCACCCACACCCACACTCGTTTGTGTCAATTTAACGCGTCGGTTTAGTACAGGCCAGCGATTTTCTTATTTCGCCTTCATTAAGTCAATTTTTTATTCGCGCCTCAGTAGGTAATTCTCTCTATTACAGAGTAATTTTGTACAATAAAAAATTGTGTTAAATCTCAACAAGTCCAGTCAGCCAGTCGTTGTACAAGAGTTTTGAAATACTCCTTTAGAAGGGCTTCTTTTCCGCCCCGTCCCGCATTTGAATACCCCGCAAATACGACTCTAATGGGGAGTCTTTTGTTCGCAGTTCATACTGTATTAGGGATAGTATCTAAGTTTAAAAGTTTAAGTAAAAAAATATATTTCCTGCGTAGATAGCAACGTTTGCTTGTTAATTGGAAATCGCCGTGTTCTGATTTAGTCAGGAATCCATTGTCACTATTACTTTTTTGATATTGTTTTTATAGGTTTTTCAGGTTGTTACTAGGACGAAGAATGTGGTAACATCACTTACCCCATCTTTTACGTTGATTATTAACCAATATCTAGGCCCTAGTATACTAATAAAATATTTGTATAAATTAATCGATCAAGACATTTAACTCCTTAATACATTATTTAACAAAATGGGTACAGGCGTAATGATACATTCTCAATATAACATATTGGTGAAAAATTATATAAGAAATACCATATCGCAGTTAAGCACCAGAGTTTCATTTAAGCCATATTGCCTTAACGACTTATTAGAAACTTCCTTAATACTGTGTTAGTAAGTCGACTGTATATTAAAGTAACAAACTTGCAAAACAAACCAGTAATATATTTATGAATGCGATATACGCCTTTTTATTTGTATTGTAAAAAACACTCTGTACACTCTAGTATCTGTAGAAAATGCTTCATTTGAGCATTGTTAGATGTAAGGTTCTTAGATATTAAATATAAATTATCAATTTACTTAGCACGAAACTAACTCTGGAAACGAAAGGTGACAAAAAAGAATAAAAAATTGACATCACTACCAAACTATACACGTACAAACAAAGATAAATATAAACCAAACATTTTGCTAATTAAAGTTTGCTAAAGTAATTAGATTGGCGTGAAGACTTTTATTTAAATGTAGTAGCTAAACTTTAAAATTTTCAAAACTCAATCAAGTTTCATGTATTTTTTTTATAAATACTCAACAGCCGAGTTAGTAATTGTAACAATTTGAATATAACCTAAGAGGCCACGATGTTAATATTCTATCCAACCTAAATTTACGATCCGTTCCGGGCCCCGGGGGCTGATCAAGATCAACTTTGCTCGCGTTAACTCGAAAATGTATTTTAGATGAGCAATCTACGTAAGTGGAAAATTAAAATAGAAACGTTAATAACTAATAGAATAGCACTATTTAAATAGCAACTATAGGTCATAAATATGTTAAATGCTGAATTTACTAAGTACTCGGCGGTGAAGGAAAACATCGTGTAGAACAAATCAGCACTGGAGCAGGGTGTCGGACCCTTCCCGGCTCCAATCTCTCTTAAAAAATATTTGACATTTTGTTGATAGATATTTTAAGTGCTGAATTTACCAAGTCCTCGGTGATTGAGAAATAATAAAAGCCAATGGTGGACATTGGGTTTTATTATTACCTACCGAGTTCTACTTACCCGCATTCTAACTTTTGCAGCCAAAACACTCAGATAAAGGAGACGTAATAGCAATTACCTCTAGGTAGACAGGACGTACCGATTACGTAATCGCAGTGTTTAAGTCAAAGAGCGCATATCAAAAATCGCAATAATTAGCTTCCTCTTCTCTATGAAGAAACAAGTTCACTCACCTCATACGCCGGTGTGTGGAGACTGTCCTTGATGACTGGCGTGCTATTCCTCGGTCCGATAAACGCCATATTCTCATTTTAAATCATTTATAAACAATATCTGCGATGCGCACCAATTAGTGTAATTGACAAAAATAGCTGGAATCTGTCTGTCTACTGGTTGTTCCGCACTCCGAATTTTTCAATTTCTCATACGGTTTCAAATTCTTCATTTACGGTTATCGACTTTGGCATTAAACACTATAACTTCACTAGCGTGTGTTCTAATTTTGAAACTTCATACGTATGGCACATAATAGACGCTTTCTAGCATCGATTATTTTACAGCATCTGCGCTAGTCACGTTATCGGCACACATTAAAAAGATTCACACATACTTCCAATTTGATGTAACAATGTCCAAGGTCAGTTCAATTATCGTTATTAGTGTAACACGGAACGGAATTATTTGCAATTATAATTTCGTGTTATTCCTTGAATTTTTTATCGCTTTTAATTTAATTTAATTTGCGGAACGGCGGTGTGTTTGTTATGGTTGACGTATGTCGTAACACTAAAACCAGATGGACTAAATAAACTAGTTGTCAGTTAAGTAAATCACAAATAAAAGTAGCTTCATATTTTAATTATGTAAATTATGCATTTGAAAATATTAGTAGACACGCTTTAATGTTCGATCACTATATCGGCGTTTCACGTATTTTAATTCGCTCGTGATGACAAATTTAATGCTTATCTATCAGTTATGGTATATAACGGGCACAGACGATTCCTGAGTGGTTAGCGTGTTTGTCATGAGTCCGGTTCGAATCCCTGCCAAATTAAGAGTAATAAAATAAAAATTGTTTATTTCATTACCATGAACAATAAAAATAAATACAAGGAAGGAACCTCCTTGTAAGTTTATGAAAACCTGTATCAGGAGATTCCGCGAGTATATGTCTGTACAACACAATAGCCATGTGGTAGCCTAATGGTCAGAGCGCTAATTAATTATAATATTAGACATTATTAAGTGGACGTGTGAAGCCCGCCCCAAAGCAGCGTGGCTGACTTCCCGGCTCCAAACCCTCTCGAAATATTAAGAGAAGACCTTTACCCAGCAATGCGACATTTACATACGGTCACTTTAATATACTTAGACTGTTACTTTTACAACACAATAATTGTTAGTATGTAGGTATCAAGTACTGGAAAATTTGTGACTGTCTATAGATATGTGTCTGAAAGCATATTTGACGCATCATGATGATGAGGTTGGTGACGTGTCTCGGTGCTTGTGCTAAAACATACGGCACTACAATATATCCTGCGCAGCTGACGTTCTAGGTTGTTAAACGAAATAATGACGTTGTATGTTGATATGTCAATATGTCATAAATACATAGTCGTCTTTCAAATGTTTCTCATGTCACTTGCAAAATGTTAAACATAGTCATAAATATATAGACGTGCAAAACCGTAGGCATAGACTAACGATGAGAAAGCGATCTCTAATTAAATTGTGAGAAATCTCTCTCAGAGAAAGTTAACGACAGGTGGAAGGGTGGCCGAGCGACTACGGACCTTTTATAGGACCCAGTGATGTATCTGTCACTATCTCCTTCGTTATAAAAGAATGAAACACCTTTTAGATCTCTAGTTAAAACGCTAGTTCTTCATTCGCAATGAGTTAAGAGGTCACGATAACATACGCCACCGACGGCTCGGTGGCGTAATGGCTAAGTGTTTAGCCGCGGCGCAGCGGATTGCGGGTTCGATTCCCGCACGGGACTAGTATTTGTAGTCCATTCAATAGTTCCCGGTCAGGGTGTTGGTCCATGTGAAATTCATGTATGTAAACTGTCTCCACGACACAGGCCAAATTCCTACAGTGGAAGGTAATGTTTTAATAAAACAAAAAAAAGTTACGATAATCCTAAGATGTATCTAAATCCTCCGGAGGTTGAGGTATTAACTATGAATGAAACATTATAGAACAAAAACTAAGTATACCTAGCATTTCAAATCTGTAGAAATAAAAATGGATAAACTTTTATTTATAATGAACTATTTTCAAAAACCTTTTTCTTGAGTCCATCTTTGCTATACGTTCGCACTGGAACGGGTGCGTACAGATAAAAAAAACCCATTACTGATAAGAAACCCAGCGGTTTTTTTAACATTTTATGTATTTATCGATTAATAAACAAAATGATTGTTATTTTTCGATGCTTATTAACCATAAATTGCTTATTAATAAAATACTAAAAAAATAGTAAATGCAAGTCCAACAAAAAACAATTTTTACAATAATATAAAAATAATGTCAAACCACTAAGTAACAAATTTTATTGCTTTTAAAAATTCAGTAATGTATGTATTATGATGTAATAATGAAGTAATTTTTAAAGCATTAACATTTTTGTTTATTACTGCATAATAAATACATTAACGACATAATATATAATTAAAGTCTGATTGCACAATATATTGTAAAGAACCTGATGACTATAAAAAATTACAATACGCGCTCGATCTAGCCTAATGATGACGCGTCTATGAAATTTATACATTATACCACATCTTACATTTTCATTCAATGTATATATAAATTAAATTTTAAAATATTTTCTGAATATCCAGGACTCTAACTTCCTCCAAACTGTCAAATTTGTGATGATTTCCAACGCCGTATTACGGATTCACAATCGCAGTACCTACCCTACCTGCCACCTCAAACGTTACTCTCCTTTAATTTAGGCATATCATAGGCGGGATCTCACTGTCTGTCGGAATCCACGAGATTTTTTGATATTTCTCAAACCGACTTAAACACCAATGATATGAGATAAGAAGACAGTTATTTTACGCCAACACAGCACTTTGCATTACTATACTATATTTTGTTATACACTTCTCCTTAATTTTTTTTCAATAATTAATATATATAATAATGATCCTTTAAGGTAATTTGGACTAAGGCGACAACTTCTGAATTTTATAGGCAGTAGCCTACTGCGTAGGAGGTATTATAGTGCCGTAAGTGTAAGCCCAAACACTGAGGCACACAGTCGTATCTACTTTCCCATAAGCGATATAACTATTATCCGGTAAGATCGAAGGAAGGTTTAGATGCAGTGTCAGAGAGACGAAGTGACAACAACAAACCCGAAATGCAATAATTTGTGTATTATTTTAAGCATAATTTGCTACAACACGAGGAGCTTAGCTAATTTAATCAAATATTTTTTACATTGTTTATTTTATTTTGGCAAAACACAGACCTAATGCCAACAACATTATACTTTAAAATTTACATTTATGATGAAAGACCATGTATGAAAAAAAAAAATTATGTGAGCAGTTTAGTCAAACGACATTATAAATAATTTTACTGTAAGATCTTTAAATTTAAAATATAATGGATATTCGCGAAGTGAGGAAAACCCTAAATGCTATAATAAAATAGAATAGAATAGATTCTTCGATGCAACACCACTAGCGTGTTGGTACTTCAAAACGTTTTGAAATAGTAAACAAAAGCAGGCCTGCTGACATAAAACGCAGAATGCCACGTGACCTCCCCGCTTAATGCAGAAATCGGGACTAAGCCTTAAAAGACCACACATTTCTCTTCGAACAAAAGCTATACGCCATTTGGCATCACAGTATTCGTATGCTTTTATCATACTGTCTGTAGGCGAGCTTGTTCATGATGCTTTTAGAAAAAAAAAAGTGAAGAAAAAACATCAACAATTATTTCTGATTAAAAATATTTTCTTTTTAATATAATAGTATAAGACAATGGCGCTATTCTAGTTTGCCTGTGTATTCGCTTATAATTTCTAAAGTTCTAAGTGAACCTCAATGCGGATTTTACAATCCTCTACGAAACATTCTGCCTATATATTCCAGTGTAAAGCCGGCGCGGTTTGCTATTTTATAATAAACAAAAAATCACGGAATAGAAGTCCAGTTGTAGTAGATGAAATGTTTATCCGAAAAAGTTTCAACGGAGTCGACTCAAGGGAGCCAGTAAAACCACGTAGCTTCTGGTAGCTAGCGGTATAATCATCATAAATATCACCCTTAAATGTCCAGACCGGTGAGAGGAACCTTAGGCCTCACAGCTTAGACGCTGCTAAGCTGCGAAGTGTCTGGTACTTGCTATCAAGAGTGGCAATTTCGGCTATCTCTATGGATAGGCTTTTACGCTAGCACTGAACTGTTTACAGGTTACTAAGGATAACTTGAAAGAAAATGACGGATCAACATTGTTGACTATGTATACGCATAAAAAAGTCTCATAAATTAAATACAGTTAATACGAAAGTTATTCAAGACACGGTAACAGAAATCGAATCTATGGATTGCGTTCAACATGGATAATTCGATCTTAGTTACTCTACTCTCACGGCTGGTTAAATGGCTATCGATCGCTTGTTAACTATTAAAAAGTTGTATTATCTATCCACGTAGTCTGTAAATGTCCCACTGCTGGATAAAGGCCTTATCTCATTATTGGTGTTTGAAGCCGGAAGGGTTCGCCACGCTGCTCCAGTGCGGGTTGGCGGACTTCACATGTCATCTATTTTTTTTTAAATTACCGATACATTCAACACAACACATTGTGTCTCTATTGTGTCTGTACTTTCAACAGTCTACATGTATAGTGATTGTCCAGTGTCTGTGACAACGCTTCTGACTTCCACTAGATATGTGTTGAGTCGGGTTCGGGAAAGTGAAGGCGAATGAGTACCTCGGTGTTTACAAATGTTTGTCGTTGAGGTTAAAATGAACCCTAAATGCATCTTAGATGGAGAACATACTAGAAGTAAATCGCAATTGATGTTAAAAAGTATAAATTTACTTTTGAGTAATTAATAAAAACAACAATTTCACTTTAGAAAATACAATTAGAGACAATTATAATGACGCAGTCGATACTCTATTGTAAGAGAAAGCACTTTTGCTCTACGCGCGATAAAGTCTTAGTAAAACAATAAACACTACGAATAGTCTTATTGCGCGCAGTTTTTAACAGATATTACCATGCAGTATAATTATAAAATACAAGCGAACCGCCCCGGCTTAGCACGGACAGATCGATGACATACATCGAATTTCCTTAATGATTGGGGATCACACACTATAGCTTATGACTATCTCGAGTAAGAATGGACGAAATAAATGATATCGATTTTTAAATTGTATAATTACGATAAAGTCTGGCGTTCAGTACAAATAGGAGGTAAACGTACCATTAACAAGTTTACAAATTTGTTAAACTGACTTTATTATTGGATCGGAACTCTTAAGTCACGAAAGCCTGCGAGCTACTGACATTTCACGTGCCCCCTGTGACCTCAGGTTCTGGCTGCCTGTCCAGAAATTTACGGGCATTTCACGACGATTAAAACTTTCTGCAACAGAAAATACTCTTGCACACATTTTCAATAAAGGAATATTTTTCTTTACCTAATGTTTCTTATTATTTTCTCGTATTACTGTCAGATTATCTAGAAAAATTTACTTGAAATAGGTTATACGGATTTTATTTGGAAAATTCTTTAAAAAGTTTTCCATGAAAACATTCAACAGTCGTAACGAATTCGCAACTTGCTAATGAAAATATTAGAAATAAACCTAAATATGTAAGTAAACGACATTATAGAACTTGTTATACATTCATCAACCAACGTGCGTTAGTAAAAAGTTCAATAAGGAAGAAACGGAATAAATAAACAAAAGCAATCGGTGATTGCACAACATTAAAGCACTCTCACTATGCACATATAAGTTCCGATATTACAAAAAGACTGCTACAGTGGTTCGCTATTTAAAGAGTGTGTTCATTACAGTCTGTTCGTGGTGTACTTTTATTTTATTTCTTACTTTATAATGATAATGTTATCGCTGTATCTTATAAGTAATTATAAAAGAAAAAGACTAAACGGAATGTTCAATATTTTATTTAGTTTATCCATATCTTTTTGGAATGCCCTTATCCAGAACCCCGAGAGCTTTCAGCTCGAATTGCATAATCGCTTTCAGTGCCTAGACGATTGCGTTACAGTGGACGATACGAATAGCAGGCTAGTGGAAACTGTCCATGCGGTAGGAGCTAAGTTTTGCAGGACCCGCCGCACGAACAAGCCCCAAAAGCTCTCCGATCACACTCTTAAACTCATGAAAGCCAGGCGTGAGATAAAGCTGCAGTCTACAAAGGATGCGTCAGCGTATCGGCTACTGAATAGACAGATCTCCAAATGTATGAGGCAAGACTTACGCAAATTCAATACAGCCTGTATTGAAAAAGCGATAGAGCGGAACCAAGGCTCCAAAGTCTTCGCCAGAGATCTGTCTATCGGAAAGAGCCAACTGACCAAGCTGAAGACCGAAAGCGGCGCAGTCATTTCCGCTGGAGCCGAGATTTTGAGTGAGATCGAGAGATTTTACGGACAGCTGTACACAACGTCGTTGAAACCACACACTGATGTGAGTAACGACCCAAGAGCCAAGCTTATCCGACATTACTCCGATAACATCCCGGACGTCAGTCTGAGCGAGATAGGATGTTTTCGAGAGTCATCTCAAATCGTCTAGTGAACAGACTTGACGACTTCCAGCCTCCCGAACAAGCCGGATTCCGAAAAGGCTATAGTACCATAGACCACATACATACTCTTCGCCAGATTGTACAGAAGGCCGAGGAGTACAATTTGCCATTATGTCTGGCGTATGTGGACTATGAGAAAGCCTTCGATTCAGTCGAAATTTGGGCAGTGCTACAGTCTCTCCAGCGGTGCCAGATAGACTCTCGGTATATCGAAGTGCTGAGGTGTTTGTACAATGAGGCTACGATGTCTATCCGAGTACAGAATAAGAGTACGAAACCAATCCAACTGCAGAAAGGTGTAAGACAGGGTGATGTCATATCCCCGAAACTCTTCACCGCTGCATTGGAAGATGTTTTCAAGCAGCTGAACTGGAAAGGATACGGTATCAACATCAATGGCGAATACATCACTCACCTTCGATTTGCCGACGACATAGTTCTTATGGCAGGATCGCTGGAGGAGCTTAGTACAATGCTCAATGACCTCAATAACGTCTCCCAACAGGTTGGTCTTAAGATGAACATGGACAAGACGAAGTTCATGTCAAACGTCCATGTCACACCAATACCGGTTGTTGTTGGGAACAATAGGCTCGAAGTTGTAGACGAGTACGTATACCTGGGACAAATTGTCCGATTAGGTAAGTCCAACTTCGACTCAGAGGTCAATCGACGAATCCAACTCGGCTGGGCTGCGTTCGGGAAACTACGTCATATCTTCTCGTCGAGTATACCGCAAAGCCTCAAGACGAAAGTATACAACCAGTGCGTGTTGCCAGTGATGACATACGGATCCGAGACTTGGTCCTTCACTGCAGCCCGTATGAGGAAGCTCAAAGTTGCTCAGCGTGCTATGGAAAGGGCTATGCTCGGTGTTTCTCCGCGTGATAGAGTCTGCAACGATAATATCCGCAGCAGAACTAAGGTAACCGACATAGCCGTAAAAATCAGCAAGCTGAAGTGGCAATGGGCCGGCCACATAGCTCGCAGAACTGACAACCGCTGGGGAAAAAGGTTCTCGAGTGGCAGCCACGTACGGGCAAACGCAGTGTAGGACGACCCCCCACAAGATGGAGTGACGACCTGCGCAGTGTTGCGGGCAGTCGATGGATGCAGGTGGCTCAGGACCGAGCTTCGTGGCAATCTTTGGGGGAGGCCTATGTTCAGCAGTGGACTTCTGATAGGCTGAAATGATGATGATGATGATGATATCTTTTTGAACTCAAGACTAAACTACGACTCTAGAAAATTCTAACAAAGAAAATAAGCATCATTACATTTAGCTCGTAACCCGAATAGGGTAGAGCGTTTGATAATTGCACATACCTACTGCCAATGCGTGAAAATGAAAATTCTTTATTCTACAACGTAAGAAAGTTTAATCTCGTTGTTCAAGCCTCAATGTCGTTTCGTAATGGGGCTCCTCTGACAGAGAACAAATAGGAGAAGGAAACACCGTAGGTATACTCTTTGATATATTTTTTTCAATCATTTTCATCTTTACAATATCATAAAAATTAAAGACATAGTCCCATTGACAACTGAAAGCATGCTACAAGAATATTGTAATCTACACAATTAAAACACAAATGGGGTGAAAACTAGACCAGACGCCACAAGCACGACGCAAGTGTCTACAACATAAATGGATTTCAAACGATTGTTACGCTTTCAGCATCTACCACATCGTCAACTTACTACAAATTTGGTGCGGTCATCGCTTCAACCAACAGATATCGGGGTTATCAAAGGGAGGGAACCTTCAATAACCCGACCAACGGAAACATCCTTTTTATTTAGTACAACAGATGCGAAAACGGCTTGCAACAATAATGTTTAAAACGAAACTAAAGACCTATCCAAGATCTTATCGAATATATTCTTAGAAAGGAAACGATTACGCAAGCGAGAATGAAAGTGGTCACAAATAATTGGCTTCTTAATGAAGTAGTATTCCATTATTCGGATCATTTATTTATATAACAATAGATACAATGATAATTAAATATCTTCGCCAATACAATTCTGATAGATAAATCTCTTCATTAAAATTTAGTTAAACACGACATAATCCACATAGAGAAATAAATGACTTTCGTATTACTTTCGTTTAATTGTCGCTTTTAAAACCTTCCTTAACACCAAATGTATATCTCCATGAGATATAGTGCTCAGCATTTGATATGTTTCGTATCGACATTCATTTCTGAGTGTCTTTGGGCTGAGAGGTAAACCATCAAAAAACCTAACGTTTATAGGTTTTTTTTTATTCCTAGAAAGGGAACACCTTCCTAAAATGATGAAAATTTTTGCGAAGTTGAGAAGAAGACCGTGATCGTATCGGGAACAGAAGAAACAGTAGTACAAGTGCTAAGCGAGAAGTAAATGAATTAAACATTTCTCATTATTATCGTCCGGAAATTATTCATTCATTATGCGTGGAAAGAACTACACGAAACAGTTATGCGACAATCCATACACGGTAAGACAGGCGAAGGTTTGACCGGAAGTTGAGCCTCCATCTTGGGCCGGAAATACGAGCACCGTTTCGCGCGGGAAACTGCATCACCATATCAGATAGCGGTAAACATAAAGAGCCTTTTTCGTCTGTTTAATGCAGACATAAATTGTCATTGGTCAATGGAAGACTACAAAGTTTCATTTTTTAATATGACAAATCAAGTTTACAAATAAACCCACATTTTAAGATTTATTTATTGAGTACATTTAACGTTCACAAAAAAAGGGAAAGTTATCTTTATTAAAAGACTAATCTGTAAATTCACCATGAATTATTTATACAAAGCATTGCTTAGAATGCTTAACAATTAATTTTTTTAAAAAATAGGTCCAAAATAAGCGATGATCTCAAAGAGCATTATTGCAGCTGTGCATAAAGTGTGTAATTTAGAAAAGGTATTTTATGTAATAAAAAATAAAATACAAAAGTATCGTAGCATACGAACTTTGCTTTTTACAATTCGTATACAAATGTTGGCAGTAATGAATTTTCTGATTCTCTTTTCTTACACTGCATTATTTCTGCGTTATTATAGAGATTATTATTATAGAGGAATTTTGTGAAAACCTGTCCCTTCCCCGGTCCACTTCCACGCCCGAGCCTGTTCTAACCTTCTGTCCCAATTACTGACTGTATTTGGACTGCAGGGATTTGAATCCGGTAAACCACGACTTACCTCACTGAACTCAGCACAGCAATACAAAAGCAACGATGAGTTCTAACAGATTAGTTTCTATCAGTTATTTAACAGTCAGCTACTAATATGTAACGTGTTGCTACAAAAGCTATTATACACCAATGTGTGAAAACTGAAGGGCTATAATCAGCGTCCCACATGTCCATTGTTACCGCACAATACGCACGAATTCAATGTGATTGTTTAAAGGCATATTTCACTTGTAGAAAGGTTCTTATGTAATTTATCTGTTGCACGCAAGGTAGACGACGAGAAAGTAAGAGATCGTTCGATTGTAAACAGCGAATCGGGACTCAGGGGGCTCGTGACATCAGTACCTTCAACCGTTTCGTTATTCCGCATTTGACAATTTTCAGTGTTCTAAATAAACCGCTGCTACTATACCCACAATATATTAAAGTGTAGGAATCCCAATTCGCTTCTCCATAACGCAATAATTAAAATAATAAGCATTTTTTATTGGACAATTACACATCATCCATTCCAAAACTAGGATTCTAAAGAGATGTCTGAGGAGATGTAGACACATCTAATAATCATATATCACATAATCATCCATGACTCGGTTACAAGCATTTATATTCATCATATAAATGTTTGCACCTATCGGGATTCGAAGCCGCAACCTTATGCTTCGAAAGCAGAGTATATATTTTTGCACCACAGTAGAATTTCTCCTTATCGTGTAGAAATATAAATCGCGCATGCATCAAACCAGACGCGGAACAATTCTTTCTTCTTACATCATTAAAACTCAGAGAATGTAGTTCATTTTAAATGTAAAGAAAAATTCTTAATGTATTTTAATTTCTTGCGTATTCAAATTAACAATACAACATCATTAATGTAAAAACATTAAACGGTGTAAATTTAAATAATATTATTACTTAAATTATGACAACTTTCGTTTAATCACACAAGATTCATTCCATTCAATATTCATGAATTAATAAATTTCTGTAAATATTACGCTGAACCGTTCTACCTATATTATGCAAAATGTAGCCAAAAATGATGAGCACATTATTATGAATAACTACGAAAGGAGAATATAGCAGATACCCAAATCTAAATCGATCTTTTGCTTTCGTTAGAGATTTTTAGGAAAGTCTTTTTGTGAAAAATTATTTATTGTTAGAGGGTATGGAGGGTAGTGAATAGAAAGATAATAAAGTGTCGGTTTGCATAGCCAACCTAAATTTTTGTGTTAATGTGTGTTTAAACGTCGAGCAAGTTGACTTTACTTTTAGCCGCGTATCTTCTTATTTTCATCAATGGATAACCCATAAATCACGCATTACATTATGCCTGGCAGTGCCCTCAGAAAATCAGTCTATTATTATAAATCATAACGATGACACAAAAAAAAGTTGCCCATAATTTTAATTGTACAATATCGTTGATTAATTAATAATTTGATATATAATAAAAAAATCTCAATAATTATCACAAGGTAATATTGATTATGAGCATAGATAAAACAAACACAAACTTAGCAAAAATGTATCGCTTGTTTACACAAATGGAAACTTTCTTTAGCTTTTAACTTGGTTATATAAACTTTTGTTATCGACAAAGCGTTGCAATTTTTAGCACCTCATATCCGACGTTTATTTTTTTTATTTACCCTGTGAGATCATTTACTAGTTGGCTTGCTATTGAAAACACAATCTTAATATCAATAAAAAGTTTGCATTATTTACTTTCTAAATATAGCTATGGTTGGCCGCAGGGGCGGGTACTCGTCATAGACTTTATATTAAGCTATGTCTAATATTTGAGGCTCTATTTCGAACTTTCTGTGCTAATTTACCACATATCCCTTAAGAGTTACTTTACTGTTCGTCTGTCTGCCGATCAAGACTCATTTTCTCACATACTGTAAAATTCGTATTGCTAAAAATCTTTGATCTTACTGTTGTTTAAAAATTAACATTTAACTAAATGAGGGGATAGCAACTTTAATTTAATTAATCTTATACATTAAATAATTGTTCTCACAACCTTATATCCAATAATGGGCTAGTCATTTATTTTAGTCGTTTCAACCCACTTTTCACCAGAACTTATATGGAGAAACATATGATGAACCTGTGGCCGTCGTAGTGTCCAATTCAACTATAAAAATTGTACGTAAATTTCGAAAAACAATTTGTAATGAGGCCTCCTCATAGAGGATCATACTCGGATCCTCTAATTTGGCGGAAGATAACCTAGGCTGTCGTGAACATAAAGAACGCGTATTTAGTGATAAATGTTCTTCATCTTCGTTGACCTTGCAATCTTGAATCTAGGTTTAGAATAGGGGGTTATAGCATTAATAGGAAGTATCTGAAATTTTCGTATTCATAATCTGAGAGTAAAAATTAATGATCTTCGTAAGTTGGACTTACGCTATATATCAAAAGCTGCCAGGATTTTGAAACAACTGTCAAAAAACTTTGCAAATTACGCTAATGATAGCAAAATACCGCAACATGTGTTCCGTATAACATAAGTCAATCTGAGTATTGTTGGTCGGTTTTTTTATGCTAGTTGCAATATTAATGGCGTGCAAAGATTTTAGGACCATAAACAATATTTATGAAAATTACGTTCGATTACGAAATGTATGCACGTCAATAAATTTTGAGCACATGATCGTGCCACCATAAAACATAAAAGAGCATAAACATAAAAGTGAATAGTTAGACAATATATTTATGGACAAGTTTGTAATTACTTATCACGTTGAGTGTTTTGATCACGAATGTGTAACATGTATAACAAAATTTTAAACGAAAATGTTATCGAATAATAAAATATATATATCTAAGTAACTACTACTAACATTGTTGTTATAACTGTAAAGATTCATAATTACAAAAAGGAATCCAAAATATATTCTACGGTCTAGGATGAGCGAATGAAGCAACTGTAATCTCTTCATCACTATTATCGCAATTTGAAAGTTCACTGCACTGCACGTAATTATAGATTTCATGTTTGATAAAATAACACTTTTGTAATCTCCAATTGTTTTTGTTTCATACTTTTTAATTTCGTGTAGATACAGAGAGAGACATGGCAATTACTATTTTATTTTATAGGCCGATAACCAGTCCACTGCTGGGCACATTCACTTCGCACCTTAGACGCTACTGGTGTCATCGGTCTGTCTACTTTCGTAACATTTTTTTTTATGAAAGGCGGCAAACGAGCACGCGGTTCACCTGATGATAAGTGATTACCGCCGCCCACGTACATCTGAAACACCAGAGGTGTTGGGAGATGGGTGGGAGGATGAGGAAGAGGATGTGGAGGAGGATGGAGCTTGCGGATACCTCACTCACCGAACGAAACGGTAAAGGACAAGGTGCCTGCCTCTACTTCACGCCGGTATTCTGCAAAGCCGTGGTACCAACCCGGTCGAGCCGGCCAATTCGAGCAGCTGCAAAAGCCGTCGCTTCGTTCTACCACGTGTAAAACGTGGTAGACCCATACTGTATGATTACTGTAAATATCACCCATTTTTAACTTAGGTATAGATTAGTAATTAATTTATGTCCTGCAATGTTAACTATTTCCAAAGTTATGCAGAACAAAACGCAAATACATATACAACATAAAACACCATATACGCAAGGATAAAAATAGGCGACAAGGAGCGGAAGGCCGGCGTTAAACAAGCATTACTGAGTGTGATGTAGCGGGCGCGACCTTGTTTCGTCATCGATACCCACGCTGCGCTGGGGGCGACGTTATAAAGAGATGATTGTGCCAGAAATTTCTAGAACCTTTTTTGACTATAAAATTACCCGGCATCCTTCTTGTGTGTCGTCTGCCAATTATTACTACCAAATACACAAATTGGAAACGAGCTGTGCCTCGTTCGAGTGTCGTAGGCTGATTGTAAACTTGCTAACATTCCGTAAAATGTACTCGCTGTCCGCGTTTAAGTCGATCTGATAGCGACGCCTGCACCAGTGGGCCAAGGATGTCATAACAATAATTATTTACTGACAATAATTATTATGCAAGAAATGCTAATACAAAGGCATTTCGTTACGCTGCTGTGGTAGGCGGGTGAAACAATAATTTGTCGTAATATGGCACGTAAGCGTAAGCTGTTTCAATTAACTAATTTATGTCCACCTCCAATTTTATCACAGATTGTGACCACCAACCAACTCGTTGGATTGAAGAAATGGTTTTATTTGCCTTTTAAAATACTTAGCTTAGTTTATAAAGTTTTAACGAATTCAATTGTGTCTCTATAGTAGTACATTATTATTATTTATTCTTTATTACACCAAAAAATCTTATATCCACTACGTATGTACGTACATATATGGCTTAATTAGTATATATATATATATATATATATTAAGAATATAGAACTTTTACAGACTATTAAACTTTTACAAAGTTAATTGTTCTGTAGTACTGAGTAGTAGTAGCAGTGAGATTTTTTGCAACGAACAGTTGAAAATCTGACAACGTTCATATATCCGTTCTAAGCCGATAACGCTCTAATTATTTTAATATTTCATTCAATGCAGCATGTAACAAATAACCCGTTTAATGGAAAACGAATTGGCGTAATAAGGCCGACACAATAGAGCAAAAAGTGCTATTAACGTTTACATAAATCAGTTGTTAAATGCAGACTGTAATGATGGATAAAAAAGTAATTTAAATACAAATGTTCTTGTATATAACACGGTAAAGATACAGTATCTATCTAGTACTGGCTTTACGTAATCAAGTCTGCAAGTCTAGGGAAGGAGCACACACGCACAAAATACTACCGTAAATAATTAGGACTATATTTCTGTGTGAATGTAGCTAGAACCGAAAACCAAATTCCCGACAATGAGCAATTTTATCATAGTGTAACTCCTGATGAGTGACTACTACCTATTCTTCATTCCTAATCATGAACAAATATGGCTATATATGAGCCTCAAACACGACATTTCATTTCATTGATTCGTTTTTTTTAATCTAATAATCAAATTTCTTCTTCAATCGTTAAAATAAAAATTTAGAGAGAAAGCTAAATATTTTTTTGGATTTAAAGCAAGTTACAAAAACCGCTAAGATCTCATAACTTAATATACTATTTCAGTTTCTAACTCAATACAGTCTGATATGAACGAAATACATACCATTTGCAAATAAGCAGTCCATTCGTAATACATTAAGCGGATCGTTTCCTTATCGTGAGAAAAGCGCAAGTCATTAATAAAATAATTTATGTATTGTATATTTATATGTATATAATACAGCTCCAACATGGCCATAGTTTCGTGCAATAATTCTGTCCAATAATGAGGGTTTCATTGGTATAAGTTGGATTGTTTAAAAACCATGTGTAATAAATTTTCGATAATTATTGTAAGTGTTTTTTATGTGTGGCGTTGATGAATAGAGTTGCCACCATTTTTGTGATAAATAGACTATCTCGCATTTTGGGACACCACAAATATACTAGTAGAAACTACATATTTTTAACAAATATGTTTTTGGTTAGCCAATTCAAACAGAAAAAATCATTCTTGATGTGCGCACCTCATAGGTGGTATTTACAATTTGGTTCCTTTTCGGTCTATTTCAATGAAATTTGGATAGCATCGTCCATTTGCCTCTTTACTTTCCATTATAATACCTAAAATAAAACTGCAGAACCTAGTGAAGAACGTGTATTATTTAAATTACTTAATCTATAAAAAAAAATATAATAGCAAGAAAAATTATTATTTATCATTAAAAAAAAGTATAAGTAATGCCTAATTACATTAAGCATAGGATGAAAAGATATGACCCTCAAGAATGAATTCGACCTACAATTAAGCACAATTAAAATGCGAACAATGGAGTCTTCTCGGCGAAATGATCGTCGCATCTAAAGATGCATTTAAATCAATGAATTTAGATTGTTTCTGTATTGAATTTCTTTTATTCTTTCTTACCGTCGAGTGGTTTGCCTCCGAATTAGGAGACTCAAGATAGATCCCCTATGTGGAGGGCTGATGAGTTTTTGAAACTTATATACCATTTGTATCGTAAGTCTGACTCACTACCTGTCACGCTGTCCCGAATTGTGAAAAGTGAGTTGAAAGGACTAACAAGTCTAGACCTCTGACCAGCCCAGTATTAGGTATACGGTTAGAGATTATTTTTTGGTTTATTGTTTTAAAAACGAATAATAGAAATCACGCTGTAGGTTATTTACGGTTTTATACTTTTTCCACAATTTCGTTTGATATTTTATTACATTCAACTTACCTTAAGTTTAGTTTTCATAAAATACTTCACTTTCTGATAATTAGAAAAGGTCCTAATTTTGATTAAATGTACCCTAAAAATAAATAAAAAAAATCCTATAAATAAAAATGTTGATAAGCCAATTGAGAACCGTTTCACCTCTGCATAACAATCTTTCTTAATATACTCTAAATTTATCTTAAATGAGTCAGATCTTCTGAAGAAGATAAAATGCACAGAGTTAGAGTCATGTAAGCATCTTTTACCTCCATCAGGTGCGCGGAATCCTGCCTCTACGGTGGGGTGAATAATTTTAACGCACACTTTGTAACCTTTTGGTTACGTTATGAATTTAATTTAATACATTATGAATTGCTCGCACAAACTCGCATCGACGCACCATGGCAAAGAGACGTGCAAAGCCATAGTCAATTCATCAAAGTATCATACAATTCCAGTCAATTATTTTACCTACCAGCAAATTTCGTATTGTACATAGGCTTAACCTACTTTAAGCGGACTTTCGGTTTCATCGCTAATGTTACTCGCATACAAAACGTTACGTCAGTCGTCAGTCGTTTTGCAATTAATTTTGCGATCTTTGCTCACACTCACACGGACACTCACGATGTTTACACAAATGTGGAATCAAGAGGGCAATGTCAAATTGAACAGTTCAATAAGTGTATAACAGATATATGTGAAATAAAATTACACACACATCCCTATTCATTTTCTTGATAAAAGTCATTGTAAAATTGATCTCAACAAATTTGAAACTATAGGCAGTTACTTTCAAACAATATTTTTATAAAATTGTCAGATACATAAATATTCTATAACAATTTTCGGTGTGGTAGCCGCGTGAGAATTAGTCATCCTCGTTATTCCCGTGGTACATCCAGAGACGATTATGGGAAAATGTCGTGGAGGCCGACAGCAAAATCCGACGAGGTGGCACCTGTCATTATCTATCCCCCGGAGAGGCGAAAAGTGAATTGCAGAAGCCCGTTTGGTTGCGGCGTTGAGCGTATTATAAACTAATCTCTACTTATGGTCGAAAAAGGCGCCACAAAGAAGTAATGAGATGGTCAGTAGTATCCTCTGGAACTAACGACATTCAGCCCAGTTTGCTTTGCGGTCTAGTTCAAACGTTTTTACTGTAATGGTTCGGATATCACTAAACTTAACCACACAAAACAGAAATAAGATGATTCGGTCAATCAGATATTCATCATTCATAGAATTGCATAGTTAACACCCATTCGATACTTTTTGTACTTTTACCGCATCCATTTATACAGTACCTCTTCCTCGTACACGCACCGCCGCATCTAAACATGATAACGAGCTACTCGTACGTAACAATTACGCCGTGGTCCGGGCTTTTTGTCATTACATGCTAAATTAAAATATGCAGAAAATAAGTGCTAAAGACATCCATCCATCCTTCACATAATACATAGAACAAAACAAGAAGATCTGAACATTTATACCACGTACTATATTGCACAGTGTAATAAAGAAGCTAGCAAAACATATAAACATGCACTTACTCTTTGGGGTAAGCAGAGATTGAGGTATTAAGTTTAGCACGACCCATCTCAGCCAAACAGGCTGCCGGAAGAACCCCACTTTTTGACTTTGGGAAATAGGACATGATAGGTTCCAAGCCTCATTTGCCATTATACTCTTAGTCGCGTCCTACAACACCCGGGAGGTGAAAAGAAGCGGCAAGTTCTTACACCGCTACCACACCGCGTCCCGCTCCTACATGGCAAAATATAAAAAAGGCCAAAAAATTAAGCATCGAAAGAGGCATTTATTTCTATGTTTCTACGACGCTTTTGCTGCAGTACAAAGCAATGTAATATGATGTATATTATGTACCAACTTCATGTAGAGTATGGAACTTGAGTCTCCTGATTCGGAGACAGATCCCCTAACCACTCCGCTATTAAGGCTAATGTATAAAGTAAAATACGTATATTATGCAATATTAAATATTACAAACAGTATATGAAGCAGTGAGATACATTTTCCACTATCGCCAAAACCCTATTACAACATACTTAACGAGCAATAATTCAGTTTTATCTCGTCTCACACAAAGCAAACGGAGGATAACGAAACAGTCTTCCCCACATAGATATGATCTGTTGCTCCATTTATCTCTCTGCATTGCCGCGGTGACGTCATCAATTCAACACTGGAAACTACTTAGCGTGTTACTTAGTAAACAAGTTAAGCTCGGGAGGTTATAGGGTACACGTGGCCATGGAAAATGCTCAGTCTAATGCTTCAGACATAACACTCGCTGCCGTCATCGTCATCATCATATCGGAGTATAGACTGCTTAGAGAATAATGCAAATGTCTTATCGAGTGACGATAGATATTGAATAAGAACTGTTAAATTGTGCGCAGCTATCAACTTTCTGAGTATTTTATCACCTTTTTAATAACTCGCTTTCTTATGTGTCTGTTTGTTAGTTAGTCTGTTCGGTGCAAATTTTTTAATCGATTATAAACTAACTTCCGGATGAGCTAGAGACTTGAAACTTTAAACATAGCTTAAGATTGGATGATTAATAATAATAAATAATAAAAACGAATAAAACCATATGATTTATTTTAAAAAATATGGCCACGATAATTTTATGGGAAATACCATTACCTTAGAAGACTGTTATAACGACACCTACGGTACAAAACGGTGTGATGGATTCTCAACGCTGTTAACACAGGATGAAACATATTCCACCCATATTATAAACTCAATTTACTACTATTGCAATAAACCTTTCCATTCCACACTTATAGATACACAACTTCACGCGTTTATGATCCACTTTAACCTTCGATGATGTATGTTGTTCTATTTCATAGATACAATGTCACGACATGCTCAATATTCACGGATAATTAAACAAAACAAGTATATTATGATATTTTAGAATCGCAAGTGTACGCCCGAACACAGAGGTACGTACACTACTCAGGAAGCAGGAAGGTGAGGATCAATTCTACACAGTAAACGAGCTATCTAAGTCGATAACGATATTATGATCTTACGCTGAAAAAAGTTTCGTCTGTAGTATGTTTTAACCTTACTAATACTAAAAGCCCTCTCCCAATTCGCAAGCAAATCATCAAATGATCGCAGTGCCAAATGCCTCATTTCAGACGCTGCTTCCGGTCACTAATCTATGTATTTCAGTCTTTATAGAAATATCATCTGTACAGTACAGTATCGGCGACAGCACACAAGCATCATACATTTCTGACAGGATTTGCAAATACCGAGCTGGTTGTAAAAGAGGTTTTAGGGAGACTATACTATCTTGCACTTACACGTGGAACACCCAGCTAGGTAACAAGCCAGGCTCTGACTACCGCCTGTAGACGATCGGGGAGCAGAATCACTAGTGCGAAGTTGGTAGTACTGCGTTTTACCCTTTACGAATATGGAACTACAACGCAACGAGTCAATACAAACGTTCACTAGTACCGCCTGAATGAAGACTTGACGTCGGAAACAGCTGCAAAGCGAATTACAAGTCACGCCCCGGTTGAGAACTAAAGCGCCGGTGAAGTTAAAATGCCGAGCAATCCGCCGAGCATGTCGTTGGCAAAATCAAACGACGGGAGCGTTACGTATTTTAAAATCCTTTTTCGTTTTTTCAATAATTCGCTTTACCCGCCGAAGTGTCTTCAAAGATTTAAGGTGGAATAATCTAGTATGAGAGATTATAACAAAATAAATTTTAGTCACCAAAAAAATACATTCTTAAAGTCACGAATTCCATTTCCAATTGTTTAGAAACAAAAATATTAAGTAAACACATTTCTATTCTGAACTAGCTGAACGCTTCACATTTACTGTTTTAGTAAGTACAGAGTTTAACTTTGTTTTTGTTCTAATGCTTTCCAGTGATGTGACGAACATAAATTTGTGCTCAATCGATCGAGAGGCTTGTGATTTTTTCATAGATAGACATATAATATATAGATATGGCCAAGTCTGCAACGATATCTTGTTACCTCTTTCGGTTCAGCTGCGAAACCTCTACCAATGTTATTCGGCTAATCACAACCTCGTCTATGCATTCGGGCATTTAGTTAATTTAAGACGATGTTGCTATCCATTCTGTGGCTGATTTATTTTTATAATCCATTAATTAATTTCACAACTACTAATGGGTTTTGGTACATAACCTCTTATGTACCAAAACCCAAATATAACGACTTGATTATTCACATCCTAAGTATCCTTATGGACAATTAAAATAACTCTGACGATCATAAAGCTGACAAATCATTTGTTACCATCTAAAATACAAATTCAGCCTGTCAGCAAATAAATCCGGCTTTCAGCTAATTAAAACAGCTAGAATAACCTATTGGTCTCAGTTTAACTTTTTTTTTAAAGTTAAAATTTTCGCCTAAGACTTCTTGTAATTCTTGAGGAGCTAACACAATGTAACTGAAAGTGATCAGTTGTCTAATAACAGCGCACTGGTGAAGAGGTCTGGTCTGGTCCCTAAGTGCTAGCACCGAGCAACAAAAACTAATAACTGGAATTGATACGACTTAAATATTCATTTCATAATGTACCTTAGCCGGTGTACTCGGGCCATAAAATAAATTAATGCCTTAACTGCGCAGATTACTCGCAAACTCATGATGTCATTCCTCTACAGATATAACTGGTCTTAGCTCTTCTAGGTATTAATAATAATTCATAACAATTGAAATAGTACAGACAGCTAATAGTACATACGTACTAACAATAACTAAAACTTACAAACTGTTAGTTTTCATTACGTGTACTAACTTAAAGACAATTAAATTAAGTATTATGGTTGGTAATCCAGAGATTTTAGATACTAGGTATCAAGTATGGGATCTCATTTAAGTGACCTTTAGCACCACTGTAATAAACAAAACAGCAACAGTTTTGTTTATTACAGTAGAAGACGCATTGCGAAGATGACGTAATACACTTATATATTCTTTGCACGTGCGCAGGTAACGATTATCGACAAACTACTAGTGCGCTTTGCACATCTTTGTTGATATTGTGACTTATTACTACTTAAGTAGACTAAAGTGGTGGTAACACTGTCTAAGTAAATTTCAATATGAGATTTATTTTAGTGCGCTTTTTAGTAAAAAAAAGTAATAGCGAACTTTGGAAGCTATAAACGAATAACAAATCAATATTTCCGCAGCAAAGTAGTACAAATGAGCGAGTAAGGAACATTTGCTAATTCAGATAAATTATATTCTCTTCAACCGTCTCCCCTTACCCCGTCTCTCGACATATACAATTTTCATCAAGAGCACACTCGTAACTTTTATTCAGTTTTGATTTTTTTTCATTAACAAATTTTATTGGATGTATACGAACGCAAACTCGTAGAACAGTTGACGCGAAGTACAATTTTATAGCCTCATATTCTGAATGTATATATTCATTACTACATGGTACTGAGAAAGAGAGAGAAAGAGAACATAAAGAGACATATAATAAAATACATTACAAAAAATATGAGATGCAAAAATATGGCGACTTAGAAGTTAAGTACTATCGAAATAACCATCAAATTTGGAGCTCAAAGGTATATTCCAAATGTAAATAAACTATAGCTAGGCCTTCGCAAAATGTTAAGACACGCGGAAACGCAACTCACGTGTGAAATAACAAAGCGAGAGGAAAACGTAACGTACAGCATTACCTACAGTCTAGCACGTGATGTAACAAACCAAAGAAAAACGGTCTGAGATAGGTTAGGATTAGAATTTAAATTGAGTAGCTAAAATAAATGTTGAATATTAAATTTTCATTAAATAATGATATACTCGTCTTCACTGAATTTTTCATTCATCACTTTCTCAAAGTAATATTTTTAAAGCTATCTGATCGATATATTCTATACGGAAACAAAGGAGCTCGTTTTAACAGGGCTCCATTTATATAACATACATGCTGGGACTCCTTATCTTAGGTCTATGAGTCATCAGGGTACAACAACAGATACAACCCTGTTGCCTATTCCTGCCGCTAAACAGCAGTGCAACCACCGTCGAGTTACGGTTTCGAGGGTATGGAGAACCAGTATAATTACATGATGTGAGGCATTCCATCTTAATCCTCTGAGTTGACAACGCACCAGCGGATTTCTTTGTTTGAAGTTGCTTGAAAGTGTTCATAGGCTCGAATAACGATTTACTATTAAGCTGTGCTGTTAGCTTGTATGTTATCCTTATACTCTTGTTATAAATAAAAACCATACACTCGATAATCATCCGAGAACCACAACTGATACGCGATTTTTCCAATATATCCACCGTCATTTCTGTGTAAATTAACTCCTTATTTGCTCTTTAACCAGGAACCACACCATCAAAGACTTTAGAAATAATCTTGTCAATCTTAATACTGATTTGTATAGGCTACAAAATACCTAAGATTGCGGGGCGTCAGAATTACTTCCTCAGACTAGTAATGAGGTACAGACCTCTTAAGTACATTAAGAATGCTGCCGTCTGCGGCAAGACGTGGTTTCCTTTTATGGCGTATTGTTACTTTTATACGCGTGGAAACAATGTTTTAAATGCTCATGACACAAAGGAACGTTTACACGTCCTCCAACAAACGTAAGAGGTTAACGGGCCTCAAACTATGCACGAGGAATTTCAGTTATTATTGCTAAACGTTTTGACAATGTTTTCGCCATAAAGTTTATGATTTTTACTAGGTCTCATTTCTGAAGAAAATTGCGAACAAGTATTTTCGTAATAAGGATTATAATCATGTAAGTAAGGACGATTTGTCGTAAAGCTTACTCTTATTAGCAGGTGGATTGCCTAACGTAGTAACAGACGCCTTGCATCCATTCCACCGCCGGTAAATGTGATTAGCTCTGGTACTCTTCAAAATTGTTTCTCAAAATAATTTAGAAACCTACAAAGGTTTCACAAAAAAGTTTTTCAGTTGGCAGATTTTTTAACGCGTAATTACTATAGTGTTACTTAATCAAATCTGTTAAGGCATTAAAAGTACAAAACAGTTACAATGAGCCATTTGATCGTTTAAATAAAGTCCAATAAATTTATTATGAAAGGTTCTGGCAAAGGTATTACATAATACATCATATTTTATTTATTTCGGTCAATGTCAAACAAAAGTTTGTATGCAATAATGCACGACTGAACGACTATCCCACAGACGTGACATGACAAATATTTTATATACACTTAAAGTTTCTGTTATTGTTTGTTTGGCCTTCCAACACCTAAAGTTCTGCCTACCTCGTCGTGCGTATGGTAATGTTAAAGGTAAGTATGCGGGTGGACACCGATAAGGAATAATTCGTTTGCCATTATTTACATTCTATCAATACATTTTGTGTTACAGTAATAGTGACGGTGGAAACAAGGTAATGATAAATTTGTTACGGATAATAGGTTACGGTTACCCTTCCTTTAGTTGATAATATCAAGGAAAGCAAAATATCAAACTATTAATAAAATTCAGTGTTCATACAGTGTTCATACAGTGTTCAATTTTAGTTATGAACACAATGCCCAAAGTATTTAATAAAAAGTGATCGTGCATATTAAAATAGCACCATTAACTCAAAATACTGGGTCTGAATGGAGGGGTCTTAAGAATGGAATAAAAATGAGAGTTAACGACCAAAGATATCATTCATGCAAATTGCCAGGAAGGTACCACCCTTATGGAGCTCTCAGTGGAAATACTGAGACACACTTCTTTTAATCTCAGAATTACGGTTTGACCCCAATATAATATTATTGAACCAATATCAACTCCGGCATAGCCAGAAACCACGTACGTTGCAGGATATCAGATAGACCGTTGAACGTCGCGGTCGAAAATGGCAATAAATCAGAAAGATTTGAGCGAAAAAAATAATAAGTTGCGTTACTCACACGATCTAGTTAAATGTTTACTCTAAAGATTAAATGGCGCCGTTTAAGCGACAAGATAAAAAGATACGTGTAAACATTGCCTAAGAAATATTCACAGCGGCCTCTTTAATTATGCATGAAATATTCACTAGCACGTTATCGCCCGGTTTATTAGCTCGTGTGCGTTGCGTTGTTTTGCGTTAGTTATCACCATTTTCTCAATGCTTATCTTCTGTAACCTATCGTCATCTACCGCTTACCAGAAGAGACTGGGTTTAATTTATATGTCAACTACAAAATATGAAGCTTAACGATTCTGTAAACATGTTAATTATAAATATTGGTTGTGAATGTTGTCGATTTATCAATCTGTCTGTCAATGAGATAACCCCTTTCATCAACCGATTGAAATTGTGATTTTCGAAAATGCATAAACCATTCTCGTATGCTAAGCATATTACATACAATCGCTGGCTAAGAAAGATTGTGTTTGTGTTATTTATAAAAAAGAAATGCATGGTAATCTAATCAGATCTAAAACGCATTGCGAAACTCATGTTTTAAACACATTACTCTCCCCAACGCTCGGTGCATAATATAATACGGTAACCATAACTCACAGGGCCGGTTAAAATTCCGAACATTTACTGCACTTACACTAGTTGCACGTATTCACTAATTTCGCAAATTTTTTAACTACTCTCGTTATTGGAGAGAAATTTCCACGATTGCAACAATCCGTAGCGATACGCGACCGACGCGCTCCGCGCTTCCAGCGTCACTGAATGATTAGTATACCGCTCGAAATGGTGGGAGTAAGTTATTAAATAGGTGGGTTAATGTGTTGTTCAAATCGTCGGAAGTGGACTGGGAAGTTGACAATTGTGTCCAGGTGCCTATTTCTAGTTTAGTCAATTTTATGTTACTCCACCAGGAATAAAAGTGTTTCCAGGCGTAGATGCAACAAATTTTCTTCAAGTTGCTTATATGGAAGGGTTAATGTGTTCTTCAAATCGACGGAAATAAACTGGGAAATTGACAATTGTTTCTAGTTTAGGCTTTTTGTGTTACTTCATTAGGAATAGGAGTGTTTCTAGGCGTAGAAGCATCTAGCGTATCTTTGAGGCGCAATCAGCATGCACAAAAAGAAAGAAAGCCTAAGTACAGCAATGGACCATTAACAAGCTGATGATACAGAATTCTTCAGGCCATCATTAGCCCACTTGTTCACATAGAACATACCACATGGGAACATAAAGCTTACCTTCAGCACTAGACTTACAGTGGGCTGCAAAGATAGCGACTATAAAACATTCTTCAAAAATTTTCACACTTTAACAAGGAAAGTAATGGGAACCAAGAAACAAAAAGACCAAATACGATAAAATTGTGCATTACTACGTGAAATAAGTAAGCATTCGATCTATTTCATTTGAATGTGTCACTTAAACATTTACTAAAAGTGACATATAATTCTGAAAGTTCTCAGTTTATTGATGAGGATGTACAATTAAACTAATAACATATTTTCGTAATGACACACATGACGGACCGCATAAGTTTAAATTGATTAATGTTAATTGCTTCGCGGCCTTACAACCACTACCAAATAAGATCGCCAAGAACAGATGCAGGACAGTACCGAATTATGGATTAATTTCGCTCGGAACAATTTGCGCTTAAGTGCTTTAAAATCCTAATCTACAATTAATCGTTCTAAAAGCTTAGGAAAAAAAGTTAAACGGTCATCGTTGGTCGAATGCACAAAAATCTAGTGTCTGGAACTAAATTTAGACCACTTTGACGATGGAAAATCCGACTAAGTACTATCGAAGAAAACCTTTCGTCAAATCCGCAAATTATTCTGAACACTCTAGACGGGTATACTTGCCGATGCAGTTCCCGTTAAAAGCCAACTACACGTTTTTTACTAATAGTTTATATAGATGTCACTAGTAAAAATCAGTGTAGGAAGACATTATCAAACTCAGTAGCCCTGGTCGATTTCGACCACGATACATCTTATTCACATTCCCTTTACATATTCGATAAGATTAGACGAAGTGATATATAGTATCACAGCCACAGCGCACTGACCAACTCGGGTCGCCAGAAACTTTACACTAACCGTAATAATATTGGTGGTAGTTTGGTAAAATGCCAGAGCCTGAAGCAGTCTGAAATTAAGATCCACGTGCAATGACACATCGCATTTTACGTACTTTACTTTGAAAAAACTTTAGATGTACCACATGAGAGATTTGTTATAAACATTTAAGTAGATAAAGTAGAAATTAAATTTGGATAAACAATAGACATAATACGTTACCAACATACTTTCTTCAAAATATAAAGAGTTTACCTGCAATGACAATGAAAAGCACTAGCAATCGGCAATCCGAGAGCTTTAACAGACGGTTTTCTTTTTATTTTAGTAGCATAGCACATAAGAAAAGCATGAATTTTAGGTCCAGAAGTATTTGTATAAACACGAAAAAAAATTCAAATTGGTGCATTATGCATGAAGGTAAAAAGTATGTAATGTATACGGGTTTTTCCCTAACTCACAAAATAATGAACGTAATTAACAATAAAAATATGGTGTCCTACCTATATAGCTGTAGCTAAATTCACCATAGAGACGGTGCGTAAAACTATAGATTTGGAGCCAGAGATATTAAAGGACTGTATCAAACCCAAAGGCGTCTTTGAAAAAAATTATCACTTAGATTTCGATAAATATGTACACATAAGTTTTATCATTGTTACACTGTTTCTTTAAAAAGGCTGTTAGTTTTACCTAGTCGTACCTCATATATTTAATCTCAATTGATCGAGTGATTTGAATGCTGCTACTTTGTAATATTAATGTATATTTATTTTTTTCATTTGTCTCATTTCTCATTTCTACAAAAAACTGGAATATTACCACATAATTGTGCGACTGAAACAAAGTAATAATAAAATTTAGGCTATTTTTATTATAGTTCAAGTGAAAGCGGTATGGCCGAACGGAGTGAATCACAGTGCAATATTGATTCTGGGTTAAATTTATGTAGTATTTTTGACCCACTGTCACAGTACGTCAGCTTAGAGTCGTCAAGTTATTGCTTTTTGTTAACACAAACGTAATTACTGTGGGCTTAGAGCATTATGAAAGGCTCCACTTAAAATTAGGGTTGTTGTGGACGTGAGCGCTTTAATATTACCTAAGTAAAGAAACTTTTTCGATTTTTGTATTTTTTGTTCTGTTTTAATTAGTTTTTTTTTAATACGTCTTTTTAAAATAACTTGTTTTTCTATTTACTTCATGTTCATACTGGACATAGGCTTCTCCTTTAGAGAGGATTTGGCGTAATCGCCACGCTCCACATGAGAATTAGCGATAGTAGTACCAGACCCTTAGCACCTTAGACGCTACTGCTATATTTTCTGATATTTTTCGAGATGTTCATCCCGCCATCTGTCGGCCGCCATGTGACTTTACAGGCATTTCCCTTAATCGACATATACGGATTGCCTTAATTTTGGCACGACTCAGCTAAACATACTTTTTAAGCCACCGACACACGGCGAAATCTAAATTACTTCTTGATAAATTTTCACTGATAAAAGTTCCAATTATCCAAAATCATTAAAAATTAAAAAAATTGTAAAACTTTTTTTTAGTTCACATACTATTGCAATTTTTCTTTCTGTCGTGCAAGATGTCACTTTAGAAAAGAGGTTCTTCCATTAATAGTTGAAGAGCCCTTACTTTGTCAAAGCCTAACTTTTGACGTCGGATATTAAGAGTAATTTTAAATAAAAACCTAGCAAAAATTATTTCTTTAGCAAGTTACGGGACCGAGTTGGATACTATAAATACGTACTCATGTCATGTGGATATCAATCCACAGGAATAGGCACCGATCACGAATTTCTACCACGCGTAGGCATGTCCTCTGCAACCTACTTTTCATCTCTCCGTGAGATAAACCGAGACGATTATATGATCTACACGAGATGATTAAGCTTTAGGAACTTAAAACAGGATTAAGATAAACTTACCCGATCCGTAATCGCCTCTTCCATCTTCCCGCGTTTGAGGCCCGGCGCTCGGATAACATTGACCGGTGGCGCCACCACTGAGGGTGGCAACGCGTTACTGCCCGCGTTGCCACTCGCGCCGCCCGGTATGAAACCGGCTTCCATTTTATCACGTACACATTGCAGCTACTCAACAGTAGGTGGCGCTTTTCACAAATCCGGAGATAAATCAATTCACCATTGCAATAACAAAAAATTGCATTTAATTTGTAGATTCACTGATCAATTCACTGTATGGACGTATTTCAATATTCAAGTCACCAGACATTTTAAGGAACTTTTTGTTTGAGCACAGTCAACGCTTATTACAATTTTGAGCTCATAAGCGTTTGATATGCGGCGAATTAAAACACAAATCACTCACATAAATTACACGTGTTAATAAATAATTGTGTTGAGATTATTCTTCAAATTATGGCAAATTCACAACAAAACCCACGAGTTAATACTACGGGATTTGCCAGTTTTCTGATTTTCAAATCGACTTGCCTCTCTCTGTCTCTCTCTTCATGGTGCCTGTGAAAGAGACAAACAAAGTTATCATAATTGACAAAACAACATCTTAAAATGAATGAGACAGGTTTTGCTACAACAAACCATCGTAATTATTATAATATAGAAGATCAAGGTCTTATTTACTAGTTTAAGGTATTGCTGAAATAGATTTTATTTTTTAAATAATTTTATAAAAATGTAGACAATTTGTTCGTTCTCGAAAGCTTAACTAATCAATGCAATTGGATTATATTAATTTTGATAAATTTACGATGACTATTATGAAAGTTCAAAACAATTTGACGAATAGGGGTTCTAGTAATCGCATTAAATATCGATATATATCAACAATATATAAATATTAACAGATTATTAAATCAATCGATATTATATTTATTACAGGGGTGGTCAATGGTCGTAGACATTTATTTTCGTCGTTTTAACCCACATTTCACAAGAGCTTATATGGAACAAAGTGACAGGTTGTGAGCCTGTCCCAAAACCTCATTGGTACAAGCCCTACACAATCGAGTGAAAGGGAATCGAACAGCCCGACAGAGGGAATCAAACTTGGGTCACCTGATTCGATGTTAGACCGTGTAACCTCTGGGATACCGTAGCTATCGTCGTAAGAATATGTCCAACAATGTAATGATAAAACTAAAAAAAGAGTGGTCAAGGCCAATTGCGAATCAGGCAAGCACGCCGAAGGTTTTTTTTATTATTTTATTCGGGAACTTCAAACGTTTGGTATTAAACGGTTTTAAAATTTTGCGGCTTGCATACTTCCGACTTACTTACGGGTGGACAGTCATTTTGCACATTTTTGGGCCTTAGTAATAATTGCAGCTAAAAAAGCAAACTGTACCTGAAAATAATACGAGAGATTCAGAAACATCTGTACTGCTTCATAGGCAGATGCGGCCAATAGAGAGACTGACTCTCAGCAACAATCATAATATATTATAATTAAAACCAGTCCTTCTTTGACGGCTCGTCAGTCAGAAGTAGATTTAATTAAAACAAGACGTGTATTTTCAAAACCGTGTTAGCCAGAACGCAAAGATATTAGATGATAGGTACCCCACCCCAAGTGTAGAACCAATTTAGACAATTTTATCAGTATAAAATTACAGGTAGTCAATCTGTGATTACGGAAACTTTTATAATAATGATGATTTACTATTGGCAGTTGGCAACTGCGTAGGATATATTACAGTGCCGCAAGTGTATTTACTTTTCCGTACTCAATGTAACGATTATGCGACACGGGACACAATACAATATGACCGAGTCAAAAATCGATAGTATGTGTGTTGCACATACGTTACCATAGGCTGGGCAGCTTACAGCCAAGTACGTTAACCATAAAGCCATTTTATGCTAAAGAGGGCAAACGAGCAAGCAGCTCACCTGGTGGTAAGCGATTTCCGACGCTCACATACATGTGCAACACCAGAAGAGCTGCAGGTGCGTTGCCGGCTTTTAAGGATATTTGGGGGATGGGAGACCGTGTATACCCACCCAATACTTGGATAATCAGAATTCTAGACAGTTATCTTAGTCGATTCAGCTCACTATTCACCAGAGTTTATGAATATTACGCGAATTAATAAATTACTCGTTATTTGAGTTCCGACGATCATCGGTCACAATAAGAAACTTCAAAGCATAATGCTATTTTACGGCGGCATTCTTCGCTTCTGTAACGGACGAACAAACCTATTCACAAGCTTAATTCTGAAGCGATTTTCTACAATATCGCATATGTGTCGTGTTTCGGAAATATCCCTAAAATATTTAAGGGTGAGATTAAGATATAGTTGGAAAAATTTGTAAGATAAATAAGATAAGTAGAATTTATAAACGCAAAAGATGACAGCTCGCTCATTTATCTTTAAAGTTTTAATAACTAGAATTAAACCTAAGTATTTCCATTATAAATAAAACTTCGCTCTTCCTTCAGCAGCTACTTTCTTAAAGTGCGTTGTCTGAGATTGTTAATGTATACGCTAAGATGTTTTGTGAACATATATTCGTACCTGTCAGCTCAGTGGCGAACACCTCCACTTTGCTAGAGCATTGTCACGAATGTTCCGCAAGAGTTCGTATTCCGCATGCACCAGCACTTAAATACTACGTTCTTTAGAAAACTATAAACTCACTCACAGGGTTGCCAATCATACTTTATCATAATATATCCTTCTTTATTTTTACTGATTATACTTTTTACTTTTGCTTAAACATACGTTATGTATGCAATATACTTTATTTTGATATATAGTCATTATTGTGATACGCGAAACGAAACACTTTCATATGTAACTTCCGAATGACTTATCAATGCCTACGACAAAACAGGAACAGGACATGTAATTCTTAACGTGTTGAAACAATAGATTTATAAGACTTGAAGGTATACGTTTGACAATGAATATTGGACGAAACGCCAGATGTAAGGACCGTCAAAGTCAAATATCATAGCCTTGCTTATCTGCTCCCTGTTGCTGCAATCTCGTCTTTCACTGCAACAGTTTTCTTAGCGATGAATTTAAAGTGGCGCGAATAAAGAAATAGTGTCCAAAATTTGATAATAATTTAGTTATATACAAAAGATATGTAGGTATTTAAGGTAACAAAAACTCAATTAGGCAACAAAGTTGGCAACCCTGGTCACGGAGCAAATTTATGCAATAAATATGGACCTTGCTCTTTAAAAAAGTCAAGAACAATAAAGACTACACTTTGTTTTGCAATATTAAGCGATACATATGGAAGCCATCCCTATTTAGCATTTACAATACAGAAATAACTTGTGATATTATGATAAAATCCCAAGGTGTTGTAATTTATTAGTCAGAATATACCACGCAGCAGTGTAACCACTGTTGTGTTCCGGTTTTAAAGGTTAAATGAGCCTCAGGCGTGACAACGCATCTGTAACCATCTTCGAATGAAGTAGCCATTTACCACCATGGTAAATCGCTAGTAACTTCAATCCAATTAAAAAAAAATGACAATACACAGACAGACAGACAATAAAAGATTAAGAAATAAGGAGACAATTACATCACCATTGAAACGAAACGGCTAATACTGCTATGTATTATTTCGTCGACCATGCCGTTTAAATTCTGCACCTTTTTATATTCGCTTAATTATCATCAAACGTTAATTTCTATTCAACGAAACATTGTTTTTTGACTTGAAGTTATCATATATGTACATAGAAATAGTAGTACTCGTATGTCTATCTGGTTTCTTGTGACGTAGAAGGATCGTCGAACGAATATACACTTTATCTGGGGTATCATAAAAATCAAATAAAGGAAATACTAGAAATTTTTTGGTTATTGATATATTATTACGGAATAACTATGCCAACCTAAAGTATCCCGGTATTTCCCCCTTACATCCAGTAAGGGGCAAATACTGTAAAAAATAACATCTCTTTCTCCAAAGGCCAACCTTACCAGCACGAGGTGCACCCTGCTAGCTAAATTGATGAATTTCAGACGTGGTAGAGCCAAACGGCGGCCTTTCCTGCTGTTCGAATGGGCTGGCTCGACCGTGGGAATACCACGACCTCGCAGAATGCCGGCGTGAAGTAGAGGCATCTTGTGCTTCTGCATTTCGTTCTATGTGTGTGGTAAACGGAAGCCCACTTCGCCTCCCCGCTATCTCTCTCTAATTCCTCTACCCCTCCCCTAACTTACTTAAAGCTGGCAACGCATTTGCAGCTCCTCTGGTGTTGTAGATGTACGTGGACGTAATCTCTACCATCAGGAGCGCTACTTACTAGCTTATCCCTTTCCCATAAAAACAAATCCCACAGACTAGTGACGAACAGCAGCATCACTAACGTGAGGGTACCGGCCGTCCGCTCACCAGCCTGCGAGCTCAGCGAGGTGAGTATGGGCAAACATTCCAAGAAATTAATGCCAGCATTTACTGCCGCTTTCTTGGGGCCTACATCTGCACTGGACTTAATAGGCTGATGAATAAAAAAAAAGTATCTAGATGGAAGACTAGCCGCAGCCCCTAAGATACGATATGCCTAGTCTTGCAATGGCCAAAGCGTGTATAGATCGTGACGATACTGCTAAAGCATCTCAACTTGGGAGATTTTTTAGACACCGATGATGATAATAAATATACAAATAATATTTAAGAATCTACTGTTTTTCTTTTTCTATTGCGATATATGGTATACCAACAACCGGCATCTCATGCGATCCAAAGCGACAAGCGAGTGACCGAATCAATCACAAGCTCACAGTCCGCCTTCAAGAATTGGTCACATTGACCAATAAGAAATTGGATGTAATAAATAATATGATTAATCTTCATTATCTTGTTACCCGTGAGGACTATGCCTAGTCAGTAATATGGACATTCAGTACCCTACCATTCATGTTCGCAACGCTACTTAGCTGATATTTTACGGAAAGTCTTGCCGAATCGTCTCTGTCGTAGATTTCAAGTAATTTAAAATTTTTGTACTTTAGAAAAAGATAATGCTTAATTATTTCGTAAACGATAAAATAGTAAACATTTATCCATTATCTTAAACGCACACAAAAACTGCAGCAAAATGTTCGAGCGCCTGCCCTCGGTTAATAAAACCTGCAGATTAAAAAAACATACTGCATCAATCCATTTCAATTTTCGATATTAAATCTGTTAATGGATACGTGCAGATGAATGTACTGTAACCTCTACATTAACATTTTTCTCACAAATTTTATGATCTCGCACAAATGTACCTAAAGTCACTACAAACTATAAATATAACAAAAAAGAGCAAAAGTCATTAATAAATAACAAAAAACTTTTTATACAATTTAACCTTTTATCAACCTCAATACATCTATAAACTTGTCTGAACTGTTATTTCTTTTTCTCTTTTGTTCTTATTTTCAACAATTTTATTATTTAAGCACTGCAATTGTAACTCTTGACAATTATGCTATAACAAATTTAAATCTGAAATAGTTTAAGCACTATGAAATAAATACATTCGCACATACATTATCACTACTATTGAAAGACAAAGACTGTCTGTCATCACCAGGCACAAATTGACGATTGATGATTATTATCTTTCGTTTCTTAGAAGTTAATTGTAATATGAATATTGATCAACTTCAAAAACTTGATTTTTTTATTTCGACTTTTTTCTTTCCTACAGTCTAATTCAACAACAACAATTGGACCTTCGGTTACCTCACTAACCGAACGAAACGCAGCAGCTGATGATGCCTCTACTTCACGCCGGTATTCTGCGAGGCCGTGGTACTGCCCCGATGGAACCGGCCCATTCGAACAACAGCAAAAGCCGCTACTTGGCTCTACCACGTTCAATAACTAATGTATATTTTAGTGCGCAGATGCACTATATACTGATGATTAAATATGTAGTACGCAACAATACCATATTTCAGTTGGATAGATCAATCATTTTTTTTGCATCATCGCAACTAATTAGAAACAAGTCCCTCACTATGTAAACACATGAATAAATAACAGACATTTGTTTTTATTATTCATTCCATAAAGAACTATTGATATTGAAGTTAACTATAGTTTATGGCTATACCTTATTCTAAAATATACTATAATCAACTGAAAACTGCGTTAGCACAACCTAGTCACTGCTGTCACAAAGAGTGGTTTCATTTGGCACGATTAGTGTAGCCAAACGGGCTTCCGTAAACCACTAAAACACAAATTTGAGATAGTTAATCCGCCATCTGCCGAATGCCACAAGATTTTTTTAAAAATCTTTCGACACACGATTTATTACCCTTAAAAGTTAGGTAAACGTACTTTGAAAAGTCTGTAATAAACTAATAATGCTCTCTCTCTAAAGCTTTCACGTTATGACGTGCAATAAAGCTCACACGACTGTATACCCAATAATGGGGTGTTTACTGGTCTAGTTAAACATGTTTTACACGCTTTACAACCCTCTTTTCTCCCGTCCTTATTTGGAGCAAAGTAAAAGGTGCTGAGCCTGTCCCCGTCTTAGTGTTCAAGTCAACGATACAATTCGTAGAAAAGTTTCGAAGAACTCATTAGTACGACCCCTCCACAGCTAGTCTGGAACTCGAGTCTCAAGATCATTGTAATACAGAAACGATTTAACATTAATATTTTGGGAATCAGAAAGCTTTTCCTTAGGTAGATTTCAAGTTTTTTAACGTAACTCAAAACAATAGAGGACAATCCTCAGTTATCTTACAAAACTCACCGTTGGACGTAAAACGTGCCGCGTACAACATCGTTACAGGCTATAAACACTGGGTATACCCAAACCAAATATTCTCAATGATTGCTTTCTAAAGAATTGTCTACTAAAGTGAAAGTGGTGCGAAGTTTTGGGAAAAGGTGGTAGATTCGTTATTCAGTTGGTTGGGTCACGCAACGATGTTCAGGATATAAAAAAAAATACTATGTACTATCTAGGTAATTAACCTATGATCCTTCAAAAGTGTTAAGAAGAAAAGCCTCGTAGTATACGAAGCCATTGAATGGATCAGCCACAGATGAAGAGAGAATTATTATTACGCAACCTCGGCCCAAAAAAAGGTAAGTAATATGCATTCGTCCCACAAATCAGCGTCTTCAATATTCATCGGTCGAATAATTTGGCACAAATTATGGCAATGCTTGTAATTCGTCGGACGAATTGTTCATATCTATAGCACAATAATGCAAGGCGATTCGATTATCATTAATGGATTATTCGCACTCGATGACGCGTAGCGAGAGAAACGATCGAACGCTGGCGTGACTCGCGTTGTAGGCGACGCGTTTGAACAACTGGTATTGTGAAGTCAAAATAAAATAACAAAATATGTTCCAAGCATATTGCTAGGCGTGATGAAATTAAAAACACAGTGCAATAGATATTATACATAATTTATTTATTTGTTCACATAGGATACCAGCAGGACATATAATGTATGTGTTGCAGGTGTCCTATACATATATATATATACTTCCATTGTTATAAAAAATATTTGTACAGTTAGGTTACTGATGTATGCACCATTCTCCTACAATGCATGCAACAGCATTACAAAAATATATAAAAATAGAAAATTAAAACAATAGCGTTACGGTTAATGAGGAAAATTTGCCATAAAACTATTATAAGTATATAAAGTAAATTAATGAGATAAAGCAAAAACAAATTATTTTAGAATATTACAATTGCAATATGGAGGAAAGTGGTTACATTTATAATAATGATGCATCACTTTTTACCTATGTAGTAACGACCCCGACCCCACGACATAAATACCCTTTTTTTTAGTTGTTTTATTATTATTTATAATCAAATGAACGAAAAATAAATTATTAACTGTTGACATGTGAAGAGCACCGCTAAAAACAATCAACGGCAATAAAAAATTAAAAAAAAAGTAAACTGTAGTATTAAAACAGCACCAAAAAAACATTTTGATTTTGTCCTACACGGACAATTAGTTGGTGAAGAAAATATGAATATTCATCATATTTATTAATAAAATACGAAAAACTACCTATTACAATTTTAAAACCAAAAGTACAACTCTTATCGAACCTATTTCAAAAAAATTGTCTGTATCTTTTTCACCAAAAAAGAAAATATTCGAACCGGATTAAGTAGCCAGATAGGAGTAGTATGAAGGAAAGATTTACGTATTGTGTAAGTTACAACATTATTTTATCTTGAATGGCCCGTCCTCAACGGCAATGCGACTAGAGCAGCGGAAACTGTCAACCGTGGCATGCTCCAATTAGCACACGAATGTTCGCATAGAACACGACACAGAGTTTTTTCCAGATGTAACCGTGAAATAGTCTTTGTTAGCAAACTTTAGATTAATAAAAAAAAATTAATACCAACAGATTTTTTTAAATAATTTTCTTGAGTATCTTTTCACTCTCAATTTGCGTTTTAACAATTAAAACTGTTTTTCAAAGTATTCGTTATAAATCAATTATATGAATTGAACAAAAGCCCGCAATCCATCGTTCACGGATTATTAGACACGGAAGTATTATTCGGGTCGTGCCCCAGTGAGTTGATTGTCTGAAACAACGGTCCAAAGTTGATACATAAATTCATTTGATTATAAAAATTGCAATTACGATGCATTTATTTTCATCGATGTTTCTTAGTGGGTTGCAGATAACGTAATGTAATATTTTAGTAGGCGAACCCAATTTTTTTTTTCAAAGGACTAGAATTCTAGTTTTCAAGATAAGACTCTGGATTTCTAGTTTTCAATCTTGATAATCTTTCATGCAAGGTTGATCACTAAAAACTCAATAATAAACCTTCGCCTCATATTCTGTGTTGTCAATCTCCTTTCGTTTCGTTCCAAATGTCCTACCATCTCAACGTTCTTTGTACAATACATTTTCACTCCACAATACACTCTCCTCATCACTCAAAGTCAAATCACGCCTACCTATCAACGGCTTTGGCGCTTACCACACAATTTTATTTTAACTTACTCTAAGAAGATTACAATAAATTAACATCAAAGACATTAATGTGACATTGTAATGAATGCTATGTTACATTTACAATATATAGTATTTAAAAGATCCCGGAGTTTCCTGCACGTTCCTCTCTGAGAAGGTAGGTCTCCTATTCCTTCCTCTTCCTTTTCAACCGGTGAAAAATTTGACGTTCTACTCTATTTTATTTATACTACGTTATTCTCCATACGCCAAGCTCACCTGCACGTGGTCTCACGCTAACTGACAAACGAGGCCCATATCCATCCGACCTTGGCGAACCCAAATCTCATAAACTAGTCCTGGAAAGCAGCACCCACTACGCTCACCACCGACTGCCATTTTGCCATTTCTTGGAATAGCCAATGTTCGGCGGTGGACTTAAACAAGATGAAGAAGAGGATTAATTAAACAAAACTTTAAATAAATTTTATATACACACTTGATGAATTTTTTGTAGCTCAAACATGAAGCACTCAACGCACAAAACATATAATACTTCCAATAAGATAGCGGTACATATTGCATTATAAAATAATAATTGCATACAAAATAGGTTTCAAAATGACAGACGCTCTTGTCTATTTTTAGTAGTTTATATTGTTATGTATTGTAAAATATGTCATTATTCTATGGCTTTGATGTATTTATATGATAATTTTAAAGTAATGAAGGACGTTACTTTATTTTTATCTATATAAAATGTTTAATTGTATTGGTGTATAAACTTGATTTGGCACAGCCTAGATCCAGTTCACAGTAGGACAAAGGCCTCTCCTATATCCAAGATTTACCATAACAGCGACGCGCGGTCAGCGGCGTGGCGATTGTAGTACCGGACTCCTCGCACGTTAGACGCTGGGCAGCAACGGTCGGTTTCATTTTAGTCTGCTATTTTTCGAGATGGTAATAACGCCATCTATCGGTAGGCTTTGCTATTTTCAAAGCTTTTCTCGTAGTCGCCTCTTACGACACCCACGGGAAGAAAGGGGGGCGGTAGATTCTTACACCGACACCACACGACCAAAAAAAGTTTTAATAATACAATAAACAAAAAATAAACTTTCACAACCGTATATCTATTAAACCTCAAATAATTCTTAAGCGCTCACCATGAGAAGAAACTAGTTAACGAACCAGTTTAAAACTAATTTTAAGGTGTTATATAAAACTATAAACAGATACTCAAGAGATGTAAGAGTGATGACAGAGAAGCTACGGAAACAAAATCCGATCCCCTATCAAGTTTGTATTTGTGTTCATGACTAAGTCAGAAACTGGCGTTATGCCAGATTTAACCCTTACCACGTCATTTTGTACTAACGTGATATTAAAGATGGAAACTATTGCTTTGAGCCTAATTGCATTCGTAACAGACCCGGTGCAAATTGCAAATTTAGCTTTGTTGATCGTAGCTCCTTCAAAACCCCTCCCTAAATTGATAAAGAAATTCGGACCATATACCACAGGAATAAAGGCTAAATCGGCATGAAGAAACGCCAACAACTGTTTTAATCGATTCGAGTTAAAGTTAGTTCAGAAAGCACAACATTGACTCTGATTAACCCATTGTGGCTATTAAGTTCTGATACGTATGCAGAGTAATGTTGACCAAACAGCTTCTTATTTCATTCGTACTTTGATCCCTTGGTACAGTCATATTTTTCTTTGTCTTCTATCAGTGACAGATAAACAATAATGAATGTAAAAGATGTGCCTAGCTTATGTATGGTTTTATATCTGGTCATAAACATTTGTTCGCAAAACTTAAAGTCTTATGTATTTCCACTATCGTACCTATCTATTATAGCGTGTTGTGTGAAGCCAGTGTAATGGAATTTACTGAATACCTCCCGTAGGTATTGCTAAAGTCGATTAAGAGCTATATCGACTAAGTTCCAAAAGAAAGTTGTGATATCTTATAAACATGACAATGTAACCATTTCAAATAGATGGCAAAGATATGGGATCTTAGTTCTGGAATGATTATGAAGTATGCTTTATCTATCTATTTTCCGGCGGCAAATAATAACAATGCGTATCATATTCCAGAAAATGATCATTATAGAATTTCAATAAGTACCTATCACAATTTGCATAAAACTTTTTCACATAAGAATAAACAAAAAAAAAAGATAAAATGTTTAATAAGCCAAAACCAAAAGGAATCGATTACTGCATTTTAAATCGCAGTTAAGTGTCATATTCCGGCTATCCTTTTTCAGCTTACTAAAATGAAACAAAGGTACACATGGAAGAGAACACGAACTGAGAAACCGCCCACTAGTTGAGTACCCAATGATTGCATAAAGAACGCAGTGGGCATTGCAGGGATCAAAAGACAAAGACCGGATATGGGGTAATGAATTTTTAATACATCTTTACATTACGGCTTTGACACACTACAACGTGAGCTATAACAATGCTATATGCGCATATCACAAATCTTTCGACCCCGAAATGTGCCTGAATGAATGAAATATATTGAACCAATAATATTAAGGAGTAAAGTATGAAATTGTCGAAACTGAAAATTCGTATGCCTTTTTTGTTCCAAGAAAAAAAATATTTATTTAATCGAAGTCTCATTATCTATACATTTCTGCCCTGTGACAGAACTCTGGGGATTTAAACTCTAAAAAGTCCATGAAGACATTTTGTACCGCTACATACATATAAATTCTCCAAATTGCAAAAAATGTTAATCGGTTGGGGCGAAGTCTGGCGAGTACGGAAAATGACGTATGGTTTCTATACAGGTCTTGTAGTGTAAAAACGGTTTGTAGAGAAGTGTGAGGTCTTGCCTTATCATGGAGTAATACTGTCGAAGATCGACTGACGAGTCGGGGCTGTTTCTCTGAGTTTCATCATCATTGTTCGAAGTTATTCAGAATAGGTTTCTGCAGTTACTGATACACCGGATCTCAAAAAGCTATAGTGAATTACACTATGAAGTGACCACCAAACAGTAACATTTACTGTTCTATGAGTTAGGTTCGCTTTAAGGCATTTTTCAAGTATTTGACCTGAGTTCAGGTGAGGCACCGATTTCTTGAGTTTCTTTATTTTAACAATTTGGTGCAAATGCTTGTGATGATTAATATTGTGGGTAAACTAACGTCAAACTATGACGCTAATTCCTTGGTGTTTTGATAAGGATAGGCCGGCTTCCTCTATTATATTTAATTCATCGTTATTTACCTTAGTGTCTGATCTTCCATGTGATTCATTCTTCAAGTTGAAGTTTTAGGCGATTCAAATAAAAACGCACAGTGCGTTCTGTAGTCGTATTCTCTCCAAACGCAGCATGGATATTGCGTACTGTCCTGCTGCGTAACTCGTATTCGAAAATTACTCTTATTATATATTTTTGAGGTGTCCGTGATTAAATCAAACACTGAATCTAAATATCAGATTGTACTAAAATTTTTAAATTTAGAATTTTAGTATTTATCTAAAAAGGTTTAAGCCACTAATCTAGGATTATGCAGGTTTAATTTTAATTTTGATTTACCATTTCTTTAAAACGGTTACTTCATACGCTAACCCCAATTAAATAACGGCAATGAAATTAATAAAGTCTTTCTCAATAATATAGATATGATAAACGATGAACCAACATTGAGCATGTTACGTTCAAATACTGTTTTGTACACTTTCATTATAGTAGCAAAAAAGAAAAATTTATGCATGTAACATATTCGTAACATTTGTTATAGTAATTTTCTTGTAAACAAGTAATATAGATAATTAAAATTAAACACGTGAAATGTATTTTGAAATACAGTTTATCGCTTTACATAAAAGCTAACATACCTAAGAATTTCAGTACGATAGACTACCTGGGAGGCCTTGTCCACTATAGGTATCCATAAAAATGTTTGTCGCTAATACGTGGAGTCCCATAACAGTTACAGTGAAAAACACTATATTGCTACTGTAAGGTTTATACAGTAGCGATTTAAAAAAATAAAAATATTTAATATCGGACTTACGTATCTACATAGATTAGTATTAGTCATAAAAAGGAAGAGCCATAGCTATAAATGAAAAGGTCAGCTGCATAGTTCTATTTTTCTGTACCTAAAAGGCATAAAGCGAACATGAAACGTCCATTAGCAGATTGCCCCGAAACAAAAATTGCTTTATGCAGCAAGGTAGCCTTGACTCGAGGCCTAGCCTCGAAACTTTGACGACAGCTGTGCAAACCAATAGATGTTCAAGATTTAGAAATTATTTACGACTCAAGAAATTGTCTTAAAGAGCCTTAAGACCTGAGATGTTCTCGGTGCAAAAAGCGACAAATGTAAATTAGTACGATAGTGTAATAAGCTCGTATTTCCTCCTGAGTCGGCGGCCTTGGATTCGAACTGCACACTAAAGCTTAAATTTTTGTAATTTACAAATAAATCAAATAGTCTGCATCTGAATAAAGAATCCATTGTAGGATCGCATGAAGCGTGACATTGGGTCTGACAAGAGACGAGCCTCAATCTACCATCATTTGTCAATAACTTTAGCCATCTTTTTAAAAATTTACATCAATTAACAGACATCAACCGCAAGCAGTACCTATTCACAATTAAGACTCTTGTGGTTGGGTTAGATTAGAAAAGAGAGACCGGATAGACCATAACTGACAATGGTCATTTGCAGATTACACGTATAACTTTTAAAAACTAACAGACTTATCTAAACATAATTACGAACGTGTAGATTCTCGATTTTTATCTAACATGTAGATATAGACACGCTCATATAGAAACGTATTATTTTCAGTTAGCAAATCTTGCAATTTTTAGTGGTTGGCATACATTAGTGAACAATCGCCTATGGCGAGTGTCCAAGGGGCTTGCTCACACATCCGGACTGATAGCGCGGGCCTATGTTGAAAGTCGGCTAATTACGGAGCCATCGCTCCGTGGATAAAACAAAGAGACAACAAAAACTCCATTCATTGCATGCAAATCTACAAAGAAAATGTTAGGTACGTCGAGATACGAAAGCAAGGCTAGAGCAAGCAGTGAAGCAGACATGTTTAGATGAACTAAAATATATGTAGTTATAATTATTATTTATTTGTATCATGGAAAAGTTTAAAGTAAATTGGTATAATATAAAAAAAAATCAACATTAGGATACAATTAATTTAATTTAAGAAATTAGTGCTCGCGACATTTTTAGTTGCTTAGTCAAGCTTCTAGAACAATTTGTGTAAATACCTTCAGGGACACATGACAGACCTTAAGAAAATATTAAAAATACTGCAGATACGCATGTGCATGCGTATTACTCTTAACGCGTAATAAGAATTTTAGTTTGCAAAATCGTCGTATTGTAAACCTTTATAAATAATTAAATCAGAAATTACAAGGTCATCTACATTTTCTATTGGTGATATCGTATCAGAGTTTTATAAATTGCAAGTGATATCATACGATAATGATCCTTATCACAACAACGCCCAATTACAGTGATAGAAGAAGCCCTTCAATAGTGATTCAATATATAAAACCTCAACGTACGCCTGCCTTTAATACATTATTATAATTAATCATAATTTTAAGGTATTATTGCGTTTTATAATAAATATATAATACATAAGATTTTCGCATATCTCAGTTTTCAGCATACGTGGCTACTTTATCATGGGTTCGAATCCCAGCATAAGTCACCATTAATGCATCACACAAACCCTCGACATAGGATTTGTATGATGTCAAATTAAACACAAGCTAGACGTATGTACATACTTACTGTACTACTTAAAATCTAGGTTTGACGTAATTGCATTTTATCAAATATTTCGCGCATGTCTGGACTTTTTATGGTTCAGTACAGAGCCCTATTACTATGCCTACGCCGTCTGTCCGTCCATCCGTCTCTTCTTTTTTCAATGAGCTGTATCTTTTGAACCGTAACACGTAGTTTGTTGAAATTTTCACAGAATACGTCTAATCGTGGTGAATATCCTAACAAATTAAAAAAAAATGAGAAGTAAAATTAAAGAGGGCTCGCTTTTATTCTTGTCGTTTTGAAGTTACAATGAAGCTGTACTACGTCTACACGTATTGGGTAATAATACTTATACACAACCTTCAATAATTACAGCACTGTGCGTCGTTTTCGAAACACGGGTAAAAAGAGGAAATGTAAAAACGTTAAGTGATTGATGTAATACTTGAGCGTTTGTCGACTTTTTATGAGTTAACTTTAACACGCATGGGTTACAAAAAGAGAATTCAACATTTATGTGGTTTTATAAACAAGATTCTAATAAATAACAATTTTTGATGTACTACTCTATATTAGTGACAGTAAAATTACGTAGCCTGCGCCTTAATAAATAATTGATCAGAATTATACAAATACCCGGAACGGAAAGCAGCCTCGACATATTTAGTACTGTGATCGCAAAACAACCTTCTGGTCATGGCGATTACGATAAATATTCCCAACTTGAGTGGGCAGAGAACTATTGACAGATTGATGTAAAAAGTCTCAGTCGGTCTGAGTATTAATCTCATATGACCATTCTGCTATCTGACGGTAGTCACGGAATTTTCTGACATTTTTCTTATTCGACTTTTACGACAGAAAGAGATGGGAGAAGGGTGGGAAAATATAAGAATCCACCGTGGTTCTATTACGCCGCACTCGCATGTCTAATACATTATTAGTAATAATTTGTTTTATTATATCGCTAGTCATAATTATTAACAGTGTTTTTTATGGTGTTTAATATAGGAAAAAAAAACTATTTTTTTAATGTTGTTAAAAGGACTCGTTCGAAAAGAGAGCAAAAATAAGAATTAAAAATAATTGCTAAATATCTTAACAATATTCCATTGCTTCAATGACATTGGGTAATATAACTCGCATACAGCTGACTTAAGGATTAAATACAAAAAATCTACATAACATGACATCATTTAAATAAACTTTGTCCTTAAACCGTCCGTCTGGGCTCATGAAGTAGGTAATAAGAATCAAGTTACTGAGTTGCGGGAGTATTTGACAAACTATTTGCAAGACTCTTCTGGGCATTGTTTTTTTATTGGCAGATGCTTTAACCGCTTTCTTGGATATGCGTATTCCGGCAATATAGGGAAAAAGGCTTTTTGCTCTTTCCACTAAAATAATATTTTGGGAAACGATTGAGTTGTAATGGACGTTTCAGTAAGATCAATTTCGAGGGTTGATTGTGATTTTAATGGAATTATTTTAAAAGCAACCATAAAAGAAAGAAACAAAGGAAAAAGGTCCTTCAAGGCTATTGTCTAAACACAGACTAGCATGACATAAATACGAAAATAATGATAGAGATTTAAGGACTCTCCGTAATCCTATAAACAAAATATTATTATTCGCTTTGAAATTAAACAAGACTTATCGCTTTTGCCTACAGCTGCATTAGCGACGCTAAAGTTGATTATATTATATTAGAGTCATTTGCACATAAACACACATACATATACTAACACAGGCACATACACGTACATACTGCAATAATAAAGCAACGACTATTCGTTGATTCGACTATATGTAGAATGCATAATATAGTCTAAAAGGCACCTTATCGGAATTAGACACAGGCACCACCATCCCATCACACGTTATGCGATAAAGTGGCACAAGATTGTAATATGAATTTACAATCTTGATGAGATTGAACATGAGGACATAAGCTAAATTAATTTTAACGATATGTGATCATATCCAGTAACCAGAAAACGGCTTCGCTAAGCAACGTACTGGAATAGGTAAGATTTCATTTGGCGGTATGAACGTCCGGACTGAGGGTTGAAATCGCTTTAGGCCTTTGGGATATTCAGCTAATTTCCAATCCGGTGCTGAATGACCTTCCGCCGATTTTGTAACGACAGGGCTGTTCAATAGGCGGTGTTTAGAAAGGGACGATGAAATGTAAGAAATCGATACTTCGAAACCTACGGATATAAATAGCTCTATGCCCCCTAAAACCCTTAAGAAGAGGTCAGGCATACCAATATATTATATTGAAACAGCGTCAATCGTAGGTACCTAAAAGGCCTTACACAACAATTCTGCACACAAGTGGTGACATTTCTGATAAAGTAAACATGTGTTTTGAATGTTTATAGTTGTGTCAAAACACGCAGTTACTCAACCCAAAGTACGCATACTTTCTTCGATTAGCAAGAAGACTTGTGGCGTAGGTTAACAACACTAACATTACAATATGTTTATGACAATAAAATTTAATTAACGAGTTAAATACAAATTAAATCTAGTTTACTTAATATCCTTTGATTTATATGGAACCATTTAATGCCGATTTGATATAGGTGAGTTGTAGTGACAACTTACCTCCAGCTCTGGAGGATTGTGTACGTATGGGCATGAAAAACATATCTATAAAATTCCATAACAAGCGAACCTATAGCATAAACAAATATATGTTAAAAAGATGTTTTGGTCCTATAGGCCATATTGATTAGCCAACTAAGACTAATTAAACACGTCGTAAGACTTAAAGCAAAATAGCAGTGTATGATTTTTGAAATAGCAGTAAAACGATAACAATTAATAAACGCCCGGTTGCCAATCACAGCGGTCTTCGCACTAGACGTGTGACGTTGGCTACTCATAAACATACATACATTACATAGCCAACGTTGCTCCAGTTCCGTGAGAATCTGGAGGCTGCTTTACCATCAAGTAACAATCAAATGTATCACCCTAGATTGAGGTGTAAAGTGGCGTAGAGCGCCTTAACAGCAAATAATGATGATCATGATATTCTCCATTCCGATTTCGACCTCGACACTTACGCAAATGTACGCGTAAAAACAGAGAAAGTCACTCATCTTTACCTTCCCCTTCCGGTATTCAAATGAGGCTCTTTAGGCCTCATTACAAGCCCCTTAATCGTATACGATAAAGTCGAATCGATGGGTGGGACGCTTTGTCTGAGATACGGGGTGATGATGCGACACAGCACTATCAGGCCTGAAAACCAATAATTTGAGTTTTGCACAATTATTGAGATTCGAACCAAGGGTCGATGGCTTAATAGTCAAGTATACTAACCACTAAGTTCTGCGAGTCGTCAAGCGATCAATAATCATAATGTACGTAAAATATCGATACCTTCACACGTTCGTATTCATTAATAAAAATAACTGGTTCGGGTCACAGGAGTTTCCTCCTAGGGCTCTTCTTGCTTATGAAAATAATTAGGGATGGAAGACTCATACAATAATTACAAATAGAATACGATATCATAGATATCCTCCTATTCTGTCTGCCACACATCTATAACTCTGCTATTACCATAATTATTAAAATGTATGTGGTACTAGAATAGTAGTATTAGAATGTATGGGAATCGATTTGCCTTTTAGAATAGTTGTACCTACTAGCGAGTTAGCTCGTATTAAACTAAATACTTAATTACGAACAAATTACCCGTTCATTTAGGATTAGGTTACATGTAATTATGCTAATAAATAAATTATAATTTTTATAAATTTAATAAAGTTTTGAAACTAGACAATAAAAATATAAATAATGATAAAACTTTAAATTTTGATAGCGCGAAGCGATCAATGCGCCGCTTGAAATTACAGAAAGTAAAGGTGAATGCGAGAAAATTTTCGTTAAATGATTTTTATTACTTTCGATGCCGTGTAAATCACCAACTAAGTTACGATAGACTGCTAACCGCAGTTTATTCGATTTATTTATTAGTATCTATTAGGTATTTTACAATAGTTAAAGGTTCACCTCGAGAGCCTGTGTTTGCCATTTGTTTAAGGTTGGTTTAAGTGTTGTTAAATCAATGTGAAACGCTTACGTTCGATTTTTCGTGTCTATATAATAAACAATACGAAAATATGTCCACAGTGCCATAAGCCATAAGTCCATTTCATGTATTCAGATACGTTGTTCGGTTTTTAGGAATTGCAATTAATTTGACAGAATATGTTTGTAGAAAGGAAAAACTAAGTATAACGAAAGTTAAGAGTAAGCTTATAATATTCATTTGTTAGTCAGACCGCAAAATTGCACCTTAAATATATAGATAAGCACTCACGCCGCCACTATAGGATTAGGCAGAGATTACGGAATTCGGCAAGTGACGCACATTCGGCGGGTTTCCTCGCCAGGTAAGGTCCCGAAATCGCCATTAAACGTTACTTGGAGTAACGTCTAATACCAGAGTCTTATGGTACCAATTTTGTAATGTATTACAAGAGTTAGTTAAAAACCACAATAGTATTTCAACAAACCTACGAGTAAGTTTAACTAACTGAATGAATGAATTGACCAATGGAATTAAAATTCCAAGACTTCAAAACAGACCACACAAATAAATATTTTTAAAGCAACTAGATATCAATCACTTCAATAAATTAGTCACATTGTTATCTTTATGTTAGCGTAATATTCCGGTGAATATTAAAACCCGGTAGCAAAGTGCTTTAAACGCGTTAACGTAAGTAGGTGTCAATCCCCTTGATCGGTCACTCGGTCAACTTAACGGGGAAGCCGTAGGTGACTTTAGGTATTTTCCAAACCTTTGTTGTTTTCTCTGAACTCTGTAACTGTATACCTTATACAACTTCAAGAGCAAATACAATTATTTGCTATGGGTTTTAATTTAATAAATTTATATTTTTAATGTTATGTAGCAAATTATGAAGTTGTAGGCAGTAACGCCAAACATACTAGAGAATTAAACTTTCTGATAAATAATTTTTTTTCGTACATTTGTAAAGTGCTTCATGATTTCTTGTATTTACGCAAAAAGTACACATTTTAAATGAAACTATAATTTACGGATGTTATCGAGTTTAATTTTGTTTTTATATACCCGACGTTTCGATCGCATTACAGAAACGTGGTCACGGGGGGACTGAGGTGGTAGACGTCCAGATGTCATGGTTAACTCGGGCTACCTTCAGTGTTTATTTATTAGATACTGTGAGCGCATTCTGCGTAGATCGGACCAAAAATTAATACAATATAAAAACAAAATTAAACGCGATAAAATCCGTAAATAATAGTTTCATTAAAAATGTAAAGTGCGTTTCCAACCAGTAGCGAGGCAGACTCTTCTTAACTCCAAACTCAAAAATTTAGTGGAAGGTGTGCCCAGTCGTTTCCTGGGACGGCTGCATTTGGCCCTTCCTTCGATCTTATTGCACATGCGTTACATCGGTTACAGAAAGGTAGACGAGTGAGAGCCGAGAGTTTGCGCTTTCACTTGCTGCATTATGGCAAAATCTCCTGCCAAAATCAGGTACTAACTGCTGATAGTATTTGGAAGTGGACAAAATTTGCCTAAAGGACTTCATATTAACATAAGGCTTATAATAAATCTTAGTTGCAATTTTCTTTCTGCATTTAATTAGAAGCTACAATTTCAATAAGTATGTGGGACAGTAGACTTTAGTATTTAATACTTATAACATATTTTTTTTAAACCAAGAGTATGTGTAACATAGGGGTGTAAAGTAAGCCTTTTTAAAAACTCAGTATTGAAAAATATTTTTTTAGAAGAGTTTATTTTAGAAGGCTAAATCCCAAGGAATATGATGCCATTAACATGATGTCAGAATAACAAAAGTACTATCATTTGTCTTAAACCCCAGACACTTGTTTTTTTTCCTTCTAAATATAATTGTGTATTTTTTGGGTTGGTTTTTTTTTATGTTTTTATTCCATTGATCATAAACATAAAGAACAACATAGAAAATACAATATGAAAAATGAATAATTTTAAGCATGCTGTTCAAATTTCAGTCAGTAATTAAACTAAAAAGAAATAATGGCATGCAGAGAACCATAGCCATATTTTCAATAAGATTATTATGTGTAGTGATGACTTAAGAAAATCTGCCATACCTTTCTTTCAGTAGGTTTCATAGGTCTGTATGAATCAACTATGTTAACATATAATGAAAGTCTTAAGGCAGTTGATTGGTGGAGAATTAGCCATCTTATATAGGCAGCAGTGAATGTGGTGCAAGGCATCTACTACTCCAATCACCAACCTGTTAACTGTGATGATTATGATAACAGTGGACTATATTATTATGTCTGTACCAGTTCTAGTAGCCATGGTGACCACTAAGGTCAGGGTGCTTAAATTTCATTGTAGACAAGTGGCCTGGGTTTAATCTCCAGTGCTTTAATTGTTAATAGTAATTTTAAGTGCTGAATGTACCATATGCTTGGTGGTAAAGAAAACATCGAGAGGAAACCTGCATTTTGAGAAAAAAATAAATATTATAAATTACTGAAATTTTTTTTTGGTGGTTTTGGAGTCAAAATAAACTTGAAATAAATTGGAGTATACTATTTCGAGGATATTTGTAGTTTACTAACCCACACTTGAGCAGTGTAGCAGAACATTTCCAGCTCTAATAACTTCAAAAAAACATTTTTGTAAGGAGGCCTTTCCAATAGTGCTTTACTTAGCAGCCTGTAAATATCCTATCCTAATTTACTATAATTTTGGTATACCAAAAATACTGCCAAATTTGCATTATACCTGATGGTAAGTGAGTATCAATACCCACATACACCAGATCTGCAACACTAGAGGAGCTGCTTATGCATTGTTGGCCAGTCTTTTTGGGAGGGGGAAGAGGGTCTCAGGTTACCTCACTGACTGAACGAAAAGCAGAAGCAAACAATGCCTCTACCCCAATCAAGACGGTCTATTTGAGGAGCTGCAAAACCTGCAGCAAGCTCGCTATCATATGCATTAAGCCATTCAGTCTATAATTACTGACAATAAATATGCAAAAGTTATTCCATAACTTCTAGGACAAAGTGAATAAGTACTTAGTAATTAGTAAAAAAGTTAAAAAGTAAAATAATAATATTACTAGGTATTATTATTATTAGGTAGACAGGTAGGTAGACAGACCTTAAGGTGCATAGTTGATAAGTATTTGGCTAAGAACCAAAAAGTCTATTGCTCTTTCATAGATTTGGAGAAGGCCTATGACAAAGTGGTGAGGGATGAATTGTGGTCAGCACTATCTTTGCATGGAGTGTGCAGTGATCTGATTCGAGCACTGTAATCACTTATGTCATAACAATGTATGTTATGGAAAAAAGTTGTAGAGTAACAAAAATTTTTATTATTCACAGTAATTCATTTATTAAGACAAATCTTGCAGCCAAATCTCAAACCTTTATTACAAATTGAATTCCTGTATGAACATTTTTTTTACCCTCCTGAACATTGTTACTTGTTTAAAAAAAATTAGGACATAAGTTTCAAATTATCACAATCTCACTAAACCACGAAAGAAAAACAAAACGACCTTGATATGCAAAGGAGATTGTTATATGCAGCATAAAACAGATTTTTGAATTTACACTTCAAAAAAACATTGACTTCACACTATTAAATTATATAAGGTAAAAGGCTATTTGAACCCGAACAATAAATTTTATATATAAAATTTCCTACGCTTGAATTTTGTAAAGATACTATCTAAAATCGAATTATTGGTACATAGATGAAAAGATTGAGTGGAAGTTAATCATGAATAACAAAACGTCAAGAGCTTAAGAAATTTTCTTATTGGACAATGAATAAAAATAAAATAAATTGAAACTTCTGAAATAATATAACCAAAAAACATACATACACCTATAGCAAAAAAAAAACATTTTCAGTGTTTACTATTTAGGCCTAATTTATTGGATACGAAATAATTTACGGCTCTAAACTATCAGCGATATTCATTTATTATCAACTACGATAAGGCAACAGATTATTCTAATTAGGTAAATCTTTCTTTATACACATACCTAGTACTCGAAATCAAACAATATGGTCACTTTGTCACATAAATACACTTAGTTAACTGAGCACAAATGTAACTGTTTAACACACATTTAAGTTAAATCACTAAACATTTAGTCAATTTTAATAATCGAAATAATATTCAAAATTCACAAAATAGTAATTCGGTTAGCTGTCGGCTGCAAAATTCGTTTGAATTGATTGATTGGTTGAATGATTGTTTTATTTAATTTTTTCATTCTTTTCATTCCGTGTCGTTCTTTCTTTTCTCGGACTCATAGCCCTATACGGCAACAATGTTTAACTATATGCCACTGTTAAAGTGATTTTTGAATACGTGCTTGGATTATTCATCTTGATCAAGTATATCGACAGCCGAACGATAAACAACATCTATTGAAGGTTATTTGGACTGATGGCACCTAAACTAAATGGAAAGATTTCCAGCCTTCAATTGAATTTTCAATAACTGTACACATTTATTGTATCATTCACAAGAGCCAAAAGAAGAATCAAAATCCGAAACATAAAAAAATCACAAAATGTAAGACACGACAATCACTATACCTGTCACTGAAGACAGTGCCGTTTATGTCGGGATCAATAATAAGTGCCGTGCTGACTAAAATCGCCCACGGAATTAGAGATACGACGGTGGCCTTGACAGCTTTGGCGGAAGAGACTCCCCGAGCAGAAGTCCCCAAGTAAAAATAATTTGAGGAAAAACGACGCTGCTGGTGCAGGGGTGACACTGCTGCCTGCTGCTGATCATACTTCGATACCTATTAACGAAGGAAAGACTTCCGATATTTACACTAAAGGGGCGCTCTCAGCTACCCAAGGTCTACTCTTAAGGATGTACGAGACCTACGCTTGTGTTACCGTTGATAAGAGTGGAAATGGGTCAATTTTAAAAAAAAAAAACGTCTTTGTACACGAGTATACCTCGTGTGGGCCGTAAATAGAAAGAAAACGCGGTATAGGTTCTCCCGTCGTACGTGGTTTTGCAGAGTAGTATGTGATTTTGTCCAGCCGTTCGCGCCAAACGAAATCTGTGTCGATAATGAAGCCACTGTTGCCACCATTAAGAGGGAGCTATTTACGAAGCCGAAAATAGCCAGAAAAGATTAAAACAAGTAATAAAATAGGCTTGAAAGTGCTCAAATACTCATTTAAAAAAAAATCTCATACAACCATCGCATAATGACCGGCACGGTTGACACTAAACATTACAACTAAAATAGCTGAATTTTGGACTCCATTGACAAAATGTCTGTCGTGTAGCAAAAGTACATCTTTACGCTCAACAACAAAACCTTCAAAAATCACGGCCATAATTGTTTGTATGAAAAACTCCGTTTTATTTTTTTATTAATATTGTAACCAATGTATATTCACAAATTTTGACATATAGTGTGAGGAAACCTTTATAGGTTTGTGTACATACTAGTATTCACTGATATTCGTTCAACCAACAAACGCTTAGTTGACCATATCATTGGATTTATTTTATTTATTTCGTTAATATTCACTAATTCCAAACAAAGGAACATTTTATTTACTTTTATCAGTAGTAAAATTATATAATATGATTGTATTAGAAGTCGAAAGGTCATGTCACACCAATACCGGTTGTTGTTTAGATTACTACTACTAGATACTACTCTCAATGTTATGGTGGAATACGTTGACCAGGGACAAACGACCCGGGTCCTCCTGAGTAAACCTCATGAGCAAAATATACAATCAGAGCGTGTGAGTGATGGCTTAGGGAACCGAAACGTAGTATTTCACTGCAAGCAGTATGTTGCTTAGAGAGCTATTCTTAGTGTTTTAATAATAATTTTTTCATATTTATTATTATCAATCAATCATAAATATGAGCGGTCATTTCATGAGCGGAGTATTTACTCATCATCATCATCATCGTTCATGAACTGAGATTTACTCTCATGAATTGACACTTGGCGTGAACTTGTAATGTATGACTGTGTCTTTTATTGAAATTTGTTATTTCTGTTTATTTTAGGTTTTAATATATGTATAATATTAATAGAGTAATATCTCGCAAATGCTCCTGAATGTATACGATGATTGGAAAACTCAATTCAAAACAGGCTTACATTTTTATTTTGGTACTATTAGTCCACAAATTTTTTGTAAGGTACTATACATTTACTGTTGATTTTTTTTGCTGAAAGCCTTATAGCAATGGCTATTATAACTGGCCTCAATAAACTAATTGATAATAATAAATTGTTGTTTAATGGCAGTTCTTTAAGTGGTTTATGTCTATACTCTATGTGGCAGCTTCTGTTATTGTCAGTGTCAATTATGACTCCGTTCATATTATAATTATTTTTCGGGGATCTTCCCATTTATGTTCAATTAATATAAATAAAAATGGTTTCAAACATATTTTTAGACAAATTCATATAAGCAATAACTATATAATAATTTATAAAGCACAGTGTACGTTATACGCTTTCCAATTTCTGAACAACCAATAATGGAAGATAATTCTTGTAACAAAAATGATAGTACAAACTTTAAGAAGCCCGTACTTTTCGGACGAATTGGAAAACTTCCAAAGAAAGTTAAAGTTGAGAGTGATAAGCCAGATGAAGATAAAAAAGAAGAAGTTAATTCAAATCCGTCGGAAAATAACCCCAAAAGTTCTCTACCTCCCGCAGTTCTGATTCAGGAGCTTTCTACTCCTATACCATATAAGGAACCTAAATGGTCAGGAATTTGTCCCGATGGTGAGTTAGATTATATAGAAATGTATTATAATTTCTTGCGCACAATAAGCAAACCATCAGAAATATGTCTAACATCACTTTAAAAAGTTTTGTTATATGTGAAATTATGACACTAGACAGGTCTATTGACTCCCAGATTTATGAGGTGCAATATTTGACACTACCCTTTCTAGTGTCATGTAATTTATAACAACAAAATTTCAATTCTTTCTAAGGTATGGGGAGGAGGGATATACATCATTATATTTTTATTGCTTAAATTTAATTTTTTGGTTTCAGGGTCTGAGTATGCCCTGGAAGTGCTAAAATCAGGAATGATTGTAGACAGAGTAGACTTAACCAACAAATCATATTATGTTTTTGGAAGACTAGCTAATTGTGATGTTGTGATGGCTCATCCAACAATATCAAGGTAATAACAATCGATAATTATATTTACAACAAATTACTGCAAGTTTTAATAAGGAAACCGGCAAACAAGCAATCAGTACACATGATGGTAAGTGACTACCATTACCGAAGTACATCTGCTATGCCAAAAAGGTGCGTTGCCGGCCTTTATGAGTATTTAGGTGATGGAAGTGAGGATGAAAAGGGGGTATGGGCCTCTGGTTACCTCACTCACCGAACGAAACGCAGATGCACAAGAAACCTCTACTTCACGCTGGTATTCTGCAAGGCCGTGGTGCCAACCTGGGCGAGCCGGCCCATTTGAGCAACAACAAATTCTGTTGCTTGGCTCTTGGCTTGAGGCATCTTGTGCTGGATTTCGTTTGGTGAGTGAGGTAACCAGAGGCCCACTTCCTTTCCTCATTGTCCTCCTCATTGTCTCTACCATCTGCCAAATACCGTAAAAGGCAGGCAACACACCTGTAATTAGTTGTGCAGAGGCCATTGCATTTCAAGGGTTAGGTTTTGGCCTTCAATTTATGCCGATATAGGCCAAAGGTACAAAAAAATTTAAGTGGTTCTAACAGAGACAGGCAGGCAGATAAGATAATTTTTTTTAAATTAACTTTTTCCCATACACTTTTATTATGTAATTACATATAAAAATGTATGATAAATTTTTAATTAATTATTTATAATATTTAATAATAAATTAATATAATTATTAATAAATTAGTGACTACATAATTAAAATGTTTGGGAAATTTTTAGTCTGACTAAACATTCTGTCAGGTTTTATCGTGTACTGGATCATCATACTGAGCCATGCCTAGATCTTAATGTCTTTGAAATTAGACTTGAAATAATCAATAAACGCTTATAAGCTCATAAACACTAATATTATTAAGTATAATTATCTTGGTAAATATATTCTATAATTATATTTATACATTTTTTCAATTCTCATAGGCATCATTCAGTCCTTCAATATAAAGCTTTTGCTGATGATGGCGAACCTACATGTGGCTGGTACTTGTATGACCTTGGCAGCACTCATGGCACATTCCTTAATCGTGATCGTCTGAAGGAGAGGCATTATAGCAGGGTCCGCGTCGGTCATCAGATTAAGTTTGGAAACAGCAGCAGGACTTATATTATGCTTGTAATTATTTTATTACTATTTTCATATATTAAGGGGTTCCAAAAACTGTGATCTTGGTGAATTCTACTTGAAAAATTTAATTTTAATAGCATTCTTAAATTAAGCTTTGGAATATAAATATTGCAAGGAAACAAAAGAAAAAACATTTCAGGGCAGTAAAGTAACAGCCAATAAATCCTTCTATCATCTTTGAAAGAGTTTTGGAGCCTTTAATCTTGATATCGCCACAAACTTTGATTATACTTGTACAGTAATTTTCACATTTATCATTCTTAAATCCACCAACAATCAAAAAAAAGTTTATGATATCTAAAATATTTTGATTTTACCAATTAGAATCAAATAGGCAAACACAGTGTGAGAGGATCCACCACAAGATGGACGACCTGCACTGTGTGGCCGGAAGTCAATGGATGCAGATGACTCTGGTCCGTGCTTTCTAGCTTTCTTTGAGGGAGGCCAATGTTTAGTTGTGGTGATAGGCTGAAATGATGATGGTGATGGTTAAAGCCGACAAGTGTTCTGTTGTCGTCCGCGTGGCTTAGTACTTAGCGTGAGCTGCTGAATCACGGGTCCTAGGTTCGAATCCCAGGTGAAGAGAATATTTGTGAAATATGCAATAATTTGTGTTCGGGTTTGGTTTTATCCCATGTTCATGACACTGTATCTAACTCTTAAATATTATTTTATTATTTTTCCATTGCTGTTAAGGGCCCAGACTTTGATTCTGAAGGAGAATCTGAGCTAACTGTGACGGAAATAAAACAAAAAACACAAGACTTAAAGCTACAAAGAGCAAGAATGATAAAAGAAGCTAAGGAGAAAATGGAAGAAGAAAGATTGAAGGAAGAAAAGAGAAAAGAAGAACAAGGAATTGATTGGGGAATGGGTAACTCAATTTTTGTTCCTTTAAAATTTAGGTTTAAATTGTCAAGTAACATTATGCAACTGACAGGATTTTAAGCAAGCAACTGGGTTAAAATAAACGCTTCTTTAGTATATTTAAATTGAGCTCGAAAGATCAAAATAACTGAGTATTGTTTATACATGATTTTTTTTTCCAAACATAAGAAAATATGCTGCATGCATTGGAGAACAATTAACTTGGCTTTGATGGGAACTTAAGGCTCCAATCCATCCACGGAAATGGTCACCTTGTTCTGGAAAGATGTATAATAAATACATCTTTCCAATTTTTAATCAAGATATAAAATATTTTAATTCATTAATTAAAATAACAATAATGATAATATTTTTTGTGACTTTGACTAACAGAAATATTGTTTACCTTAGGCGAGGATGCGGAAGAGGAACAAGACCTTGCTGAGAATCCATATGCCTCTACTGCTAATGAGGAACTATACCTAACTGATCCAAAAAAGACCTTGCGAGGTTATTTTGAGAGAGAGGGCCATGAGCTAAACTACAACTGCGAAGAAAGGGGAGTGGGACAGTTCATTTGTAGGTGTGTACTTTTTAGATTTTTCTTTTTAATGCAAATAGTCTAAATAAATGGAACATTAACTATAGTCAAGTCAATAATGGGTTATGGGCCTCTGTTTTGATATTATAATTTGATTATTATAAGTTGGCATAAAGTAGGATACCTTAGGAACGGAACCTCACTTTAATTTTAGTATAATTGTACTATTGGTTCCTATCCAAACCCAAATCAGTTCATAAAAGCCTGAGTAATCAAGTAACTAAACTAGATAAATTGATAACTTCCTTCTTTTTTGAAATTCTTCAGAAAAACGATTTGTTTTATACTCACAGAATAGATAAGATAAAGATAAAAGGGATCGCGAATGGAATCACATGTGAAATAGAATATTTTCCTGACCTTTTCATGCGCTGTTTTACATTTGCAGCGTAGAGCTACCCATAGACGACGCCCATGGCCGAGCGGTGGTAGCTGAGGTTATTCACCGCGGCAAGAAAAAGGAAGCTGTGGTCGCCTGCGCGTTAGAGGCTTGCCGCATTCTCGACAGGGCTGGCCTGTTGAGGCAGTCTAAACATGGTAAGAGTTCTACATCCTCGCCTGACGCTCATGGTGAGAATGTCCAGCACCCAATAGGCTAATTAACATACCACTTAGATTGGTCACGGTTGCTGAATGATTAGGGAATCTGCCTAAGAATCAAAACCCATGGGAAGGGCTTGTACCAAAGAGTTTTTCGTAACTTAAGTACGATCAACATTGATGGGCTAAACGCTTAGAAATGCTCGACACCTTTCACATTGTTCAAAATTAGCTCTGGTGAACAGTGGGTTGAAACAACTAAAATGAGACCTAAACCTCGGCCCAATCCATTATTAGCTATACGAGCGTGAGATATATAAAAATGAATGTTGGTATATTCGAATCAGAATGCGACCTAGTTGTATTGCGATATGGCGCCCATCTACAATTATACAATAATATTTAGGAATTTGCATTTCACTATTAACTTGTTTTAATACTTGATCGATCAGTCACTTATTTACAATCTAATTTCTTCAGAGATTGTTATCCATAAATGTGTCGTACCTCAACTTTCTGAATGCAAAAAAATTTAAATGATCAGAATGTGGATCAAATTCAAAAAATAACGATTAAGTCAATTTTTTTTTTTAAATTCCATCGTATGAATTCCCAAATTGTTTTGAATGTTCTCGAAATGGTAGTACTCTTATCCCATCATTAACTTTACAATTTGTTCTTTGCAAATGTATGCCTCAGATTTTGTCACCATAGTCTCGCACCTCGCGGACCTGTGCTTAAATCCAACGCCCTAAAACCATTCCAAATGTATGGTACCGGCGACGAGAATAATTTCTAAGGCGTGAAGTGTCTGGGACTGCGATCTCCAATGCATCTGTCGAGCGTGGCAATAACGTGTATTTCTCCCAGCCAAGGAGAGAATTAGAAAGATAGTTAAAGATAAAGATAAAGAAGAAGGAATTAACATAATTGTTATTGCAGAGTCGCGGCGTCGCAAGGAGCGCGACTGGAGCGCCGACGATTATTACGACTCGGACGACGACTCGTTTTTGGATCGAACCGGACACGTGGAGAGGAAGCGGAAGCTGCGCATGATGAAGCATGGCGCAGCTGAAGAAAGGGACGATAAACCGCTCACTTACGATCACTTGGTGAGTTTAGTGTCATTTTACATGTAGATTGTAAAGTTTCGTAGCTTTACGTCTCTGTGTTTTTTGTGTTTAGGTAAACAATTGTGTGACTAAATCTTTTTTTAAACATAAGTGAAGAGAGCCTACACGTTCTGGACACCGAAACGTACAAAAAATAAATATATGTAAATAATTTCCCTTCCAATGTACAATGGGCGGTTTTATCATAAAAGGCTACTTTCAGACAACCTTTATTGAACTTTTTTCGACCTCCCCTTATTTTCAAAATAAATGTGATAAGGTCAATGTGCAGGTAGAGTCGTCTACCTTATCATTGCATTTAAAGCACATTGATTATGTAAGAAAAAAAGTTTGCTTTACACAATTCTGCGTGCAATGACAACAACCGTTCGTTATTTATTGAATTGGGGTGCAAAACGCGCTTACAGTCGTAATGATAGTAGTGGCTAATGCAGCCCATGGTCACCGGCAAACAACATCGAAGAAGGTTACAGATGCGTTGTCACCCCTGAGAACTAAGGTGGAATATCTCACAGCCCGTAATTATTGACTCTGTACGGGAATACACAGCAAGTGCTGTTTGGCTGCAGACATGGGTGTGGTGCCTACCCAGACGACTCCTAGATAGAGAAGGAATCTAACACCTGTTAAATCCGACATAATCTGTCATACGAAGGTAAAGTTTATACGGCAGTTTTACTATAATATGTATGTACCACGCCACAGGAGAAATTCCCACAGTGGAGGGGTGCTTTATCAAAAAAATAAATAATAATGTTACTCTGAAGGTCAAGCAGATAGAAGAGATCGAAAGCAAGATCGCTTCAGAGGAGAAGTCTCTGGAGCGGCTGCGTGCCAGCGGGCAGTCGCCGGCCGCGGGCGACTGCGGCGACGCGGACGCACTCGACGCGTACATGAGCGAGCTCACATCGAAGCGACCTGCTATGGCCGTTAAAGCGGACATCTCCAAAGCTAAGGTAAGATTTAAAATTTTCAACAGTATCTGCTCGCAAACATACCACATTGCACGCAAAATGGGTGCAATTCGCCGGGAAAAGTGAAGCGAGCAGTGTTTTCACCAAAGTGGAAAGGAGACGTGTGCCGGTTAATACAAAACGAAGATAAGTGTGATAAGCTAGAGCGGATAGCGCTATGGGACTAGCGGCCTCTATTAGTCGAGCTAGCATAACACCGCTCATATCTCCGCACCGCTGCGATCGCGCCTAAGAGAAATGCAATATTAGCTCTCCTCGCCGCCTAAGCTAAGTCCACTGAAGTTAAGCGTAGAGATGTGAGAATGATCATATCGGTTATTAACGAAATCTCTTCTCTCTGTCTGTTTTCCTTTTGGTGGATACCGGACCATCGGGAAATAATCTGAAACTTTTTTCCTTGGTTCCTTGGTCTACACGAATAACACCTATTGCAGTATAATAAAAAGCACTCGATGTTGTCCGCTCACATTGCTCGCAATACATTTCCTGAATTAAATTATTTTTACAGATGAACATACAAAAGCTAAAGACGGAGCTGGCCAAAACGCACAGGTTAGCCGAGATAGCTCGACCGGCTCACGCGCCGCCTCTTATAAAGAAAGATGACAAGAAGATGACCATGAAGGTTGGAACCAACGCCGTCGTCTATGGGAAAAGGTTGGCGATAAAGTAATTTGAATTAGTATGCAAGGAGCACGATTGTAGATCCGTGTGAGTGGTTGTTGGAAAGAAAGAAAAAGAGCGCATGCGCGTGTTATTTAAACAGTATTATAATATTTCGTAGATGTTATATGTTAAACTTTAATCAATTGTCATTCTTCAGGTTAAAACTAAAGGATGATGTTGAAAAGCGACCAAAAGTAAGACAGGATTTGAAGAAAGAAGAAGAGGAATTTGTCGAGGAAATGGACTCTGATGAGGAAGCCACAGTAGTACTCGAACATTTACCAACCCTAACAACTCAAGAGACAGATGTAAAAGAAGTAAAGTATTCCACAAAAAGTGAAACAGTAAGAGATCAATCAGTGAAAGAGGAAAAGGAGGACTCAAAAAGAAGAGAAATAGGGGATACAGTAAAAGAAGAAAGTAAAGAGGTGGAAAATAAGCGAGTATTCGGTCCCATGCGGCCGCCAGATGACTACGTAGTACCGGAGGGATACTTCGATCAAGAAACAGATAGAGATCTACCTGAAATCGAAGAAAAGGAATAGTTTTAAATAAGTAATAAAATTTATTTTTATAAGGCTTGTTTTATTACATGATCATAATTTTTTCTGTTACTTGATTTAGCCACTCTTCATAAATCAAATACTTTAAGCCACATCTGTTGCGATAATTTTGCAACAAATTTACAACAGTCTCCTGCATCTGATAGTATTCTACTTTACGCAACAGTGGCACATCACAAATTAATAAGAAAAAGTTAGACACAGTGACATAAACACTGGACATTCACAACATACAAGTCAAGTAAGTTTGTCGGATTCGAGCCCAGGAATAAAGTCGCATCGGCCAGGAACGCTGGCCACAGAAGCAACAATGCTCTCGTAACATATCTAATTATTTTATTCGGATTTTTCATTAGATCCTTCCTGCGGTTTTATCGCATAAGCGTTGGATTAGATACGGGAAGGCAAAGACGAGTTCGTAACCTCTATTTGTTTATACACTTGTGACACTATAACATGTCCTGCGCAGTTTACAATTTCCGATAGTAATCAGAAAATGAGTAATAGAAAAACATAATGAATATATTCGATTGCACTTGCAAAATAAATGAGTAGACGCTCCTAAAGCCAAATTGGTCTTCGCTAGTGAATCACTTGACAGGGCTATATCATGCCTTCCTATGACGACCGTGTGGCGTAGAGGTTAGCGTACATGATTGTTGAGCCATTGGCCTTACGTTCAAGTTTGTCGCTGGCAGACCTTAGATCTTTGCTCTGATTTTATCACAAGCGCTGCATCGGATATGGGAAGATCAAGACGAGTTAGGAATACCTATGTGATTGCGCGTACACTTGCGGAACTATATATATAGTGTAAGTAAGCTGTCACCATGGCCTAAATTGGCCAGGAGGAAATCATTAGTCGATGACGATAATTCGGATAGTCATTCATTTGTATTTTTTTCCTTACACGTTGAGTAAAACCGCTAACGCTCTTCTCATAAGGAGGGTTACCCTAATTTCCACGCTTGGGTAGCGGGTTGGCGACCGCAGCACTAGACACCGTGCCCCTTAGGCGCTGCTGCCCGGTAGGCATTGCGATTTTCAAGACTTCCCTCTTACAACACCCACGGGGAGATAGGCGTGAGAGATTCTTACACCGATGCCACACGGGCAAACGATACTAAACGGGATGTAATATACTATAACAAAAAGTTTTTCCATGAAGCTATTTATTACATGAACACAACAATTCCATAAAACATCATTAATTATAAAAAAAAACATCAAATGGCTTACGTAATAATTTATTGCTTAAAAGTAAAATTGTACATTTCTACATTTGATTTCTGCTATATCTTGCATTTGAAGAAATATGAAGTATTATTTATCTATCGGTCAATTTCACCGAATACGACGTCGAGGGTTCCAATAATGGCGACAATGTCAGCCAACATAGAATTCTTGCCAACTTTCTCCAATGCAGCTAAATGAGCGAATCCGGGGGCCTTGATCTTGCATCTGCAAATTATAGAATATTATTGTGGGTGTAGTAGGTGTCTGGGGTTCACAATCACTTTCTCCAAATCCCAAACTCAACAGACCGACTAAAGGCAAAATATAAATTCGAATGTTCCGAACCCAAATCTTGGAGACTCACTAGTAAGAAGCAGCATCAGTAGCGTGGTGAGCGTTTTAAGCCCCAATAGCCAATTCGGGTGCGGACTGCGACACAAGACGTCGCATGTTCGAGTCTACCATTCGACTATTGTCGTGAGGGTTAACAGGAATATTAGTAATGTTACTCGATAAATATAGCATTGCTAGTATTCTTTAAAAAAAAGCGTAGGCAATCCCGACAACTCATCAATAAAACATCCAGTAAGATATGCACTTAGAATAATAACGCTTAGAAACAGTGAGCGCGCACGTTAGGCGAGGCAAGTGGAACTAAGCCATATAGCTCCAATGCCTGCTCAATTTACGGAACGTTTCGTCTACGTTCCAGCCGACTCTGTTGCTAACATCTCTTATGATTACGATTTAAAATTATAATAAGATGAAGGAGATAAGCAAGTACACCTTGCCGCATTATTTTTGTCACTGTGTGCGTGTCGGAAAGCTCAGATACGTGTTGTATAGGCTAATATACACTTCCATAAAATGTATACATAGGCCTTAATTTTTTTTATTAATGTTCGTACCTGTATGGCTTCGATCCTCCATCGGAGACCAAGTAAACACCGAACTCTCCCTTAGGCGCTTCCACAGCGGTGTAGGTGGTCCCGGGTGGCACCTGGTAACCTTGTGTAAACAGCTTGAAGTGGTGGATCAGAGCTTCCATCGAAGTCTGCAATAAAAAAAATAACTATAATATATAAGTCTACATTTATATATCCAAAACAGGTTTGATCAGACTTTTGGAATTTAATTTTAACCCACTTTTCATTAGAGCTTATTTGGAATAAAGTGTTCAGGCAAGCGATACAAAGCAGTATCATGCATAAGTTTCTAAAAACTCATTGGGACGAGTTCTCCAAATGGAGGATCGAGCTAGGGTTTACCGGATTTGCAGGCAAATCCCTTAACCACTCGGCTATTGAGTATATTATTCAAATTATTATATTACTAATAAAAAAAATACTAGATTCAACTTACTCTTTCTCTACCCAGATCAAGGACAACTCCATAGCACAACATACATAGATATAATCAAAGAAATGCAAAATGTCTCCTCTCTCTCTTCTCCTTCAATATGATTGCGTACAATTAACGTCGGAGGAGCAATAGATTTCTCTTTTGTATCATCTTTCTTATTTCTTACTACGCTATGATAAATATATTGTATTCAACTTTATTACCTTCATTTCCTCGCGGGAAGGTGGCGATAGTTTAGCGTCGTCGGTTTTTATCTCTCCGGGAGGCATTTTATTCAGGCACTGGTCGATAATGCGCAAGGATTGACGCATTTCTTCTACGCGGCACAAGTATCTATGGAAGAAAGTTTTCCCATATTAACCTTGTCCAACCACTTATAGCCTACTTATTATAAGTACTTTTATAATTTTTCCATCCGAATATACCGAACTCATGTACCACAGAGAAGTGATGATCATCTGTAGTATTAGGGGTTAAACTATACCACTGTCGTTTTATATTAAAACATTCTTACAAAATATTTTTTAAGAAATAATATATTTTTTTAATAGAAGTGAAGAAGTTTAAGGCAGAAATGTGTAGATAATTAGGGTTATCACCCTAATTATATATACATTTCTGCCATATCGTGGGAAATGGGTTAGAACCACGTCCTGTTCTAACACACCATGTTTAACATAAAACCTGAATGTAAAAACAATTGAAAGTCAAACAATAGAAAATGTTGCATTTTAGAATGTTATATTTTTGTTTAAAAAAGTTATAATTACGAATCTTGGACATGGAATTAACTTTAATTCAAAGTGTGCACTTTATTCAAATTATATTACAACGGCAACTTTATACTTTCAACTGCTTTTATATTGAAGAGGTCTATGTTCCTATGCAGTGGACTAATATGAACATAATAAAAATAAGTTATGTTACACAAAGATAATATATTCCTTGAGGAACCTTTCAACAGTGGACATAGGCCACTACAAATGAGAGGATTTCCAGCAATCGACACGCTGGAGAAGATGATTGGCGAACGAAGTACTAGACACATCGCACTGCAGACGCTGTTGCCCGACATCCCTCTGGATATTGTGTGTGGCATGGCACGGCAGTATATTATGATATATTAATTCCAAACAGTAGACAAATCGCTCACCTATCGTAGCAATCTCCGTTGGTACCGATGGGCACGTCGAATTCCACTAATTCGTAAGCGTCGTAGGGCTGCGACTTGCGGAGGTCCCACTTGATTCCGGAGCCTCGCAACATCACACCACTGAAAGTAGCAAAATGTTTATTAAACATCTACTATTTAAAAATATGTTATGCTGTAAATGTCAAAAAAAACGTTTGGGGGGTGGAATCCTCCCATTAGCAGGGTGATGGGGGGGAGGGAGGAGAGCTAGCCTCCGGTTACCTCACTCAGCGAACGAAACGCAGATGCACAAGATGCCTCTACTTCACGGCGGCATTCCGTGAACTCAGCTCGTCTACCCCGGTCGAGCACGACCACGTACAAAATCGTTATCGATGTTTTCCCATTTACGATAAAAAAAAATCCAAATATAAACTACGTCCTTACATTGTGCCAACTTGCTATTTAAAAATTTAGTCCAAGTCGATTTCGACTATAATTCCCCTTTATACAGCAATCGGCAGCAGTCAACTGCGCATCATAGGTTATATCGCCCGAATGCGAATCTGCCGAGATCAAGTCCCTCATATTGATGAAAGTGAATGGCTTTACTAGCCCGAAGATAATCGCTCAGTAGTCTTCTCTCTGCACGGTGAGTATGAGAAACACTTCTATGGAAGGTTTGCCTGTTTATGTCTACGTTTCCTTAGAAAGAACCATGGCTTGTGAACATGAAAAAGTAGTAAAACCACTAGAAGTGGGCCTGGATGGTCCACTTGTGCGCCAAGGGTTCCAGACCACAATAATGTAAAATAAAATTTCCTTTCTTGCACAAAGTAAACGTGGCACTGGCATCCGAATGACAGCAGAATATTTTTCCGAATTCGCCAAACCCAAATCTCTAGTGCGAGAGTAGCAGCTGCACAGCGCCAAGTGGCAAGAACTCAGGGCAATATCCCTACTAGGAATTATATTATAAATGAGAAAGTATATACGGCTGATTTGCACATAAACGGCTGATTATTTTGATGGTAACTTGAACCCAGGAAAAGGCTACTTACTATTACTTACTATCCTATGAAAGCAAGTAAACATACGTAAAAAAATATTTAAACTCAAATTGATACCGTTTTTAATTAAATTCAGTTTTTAATAATTTCGGAGTAATCTACATATTTAATAATATACCTGAAACCATAGTCTAGTGCCTCCTGCGCAGTCACCACACCAATATCCTTGGTCCTCTGCACCCAAAGCCTGTTGGTGGTAAGTACGTCTTCGACTTCATCGAGCCGCTCCGAGAACTTGATCGAGAACTCGTAGATATCGTCCATTAAACCGAGTGGCATATCCTGAGGAAAAACCACCAAAAGCCTTTTTAAACCAACCACAACCAAATAGTTGTGTGGTGACGGCGTAAGAGAATCAGCCTCTCTCATCGGGTATCGTATAAGTCGACTGACCTGACCAATAACGGAATAATACACGTCGTCACACAGAGATTGATGATGGACAGCGTTACTTTAAGCGAAGTAGAATTTTCCATCGACACGTTTCCACTAGCAACTACAACAGAGTTACTGGAAGCTTGATTCCTTTGTTCTAGAACGCATCCCGCCACCGCCCGTCACTACGCACAGAAAGTCGACTCAAGAGACACCCGGTCTCACAAAGGCTCGCATGGGTATTTAAAAAAAATGCTTTATTTTTCATAATTACAATTTACAGAATGATATTATGTACTTAATAAGAGGGTTTCAAGGTTAATGGCATACTCGCTGCCCGCCATTTTAAAAAAAAATCAGAACAGCGCATATATTATATGAATAACTTATGTAAATCGATTGCTGACATCAATATAATAAACAGTTACATAGTCTCCCAATACTGCATGTTGATACAGACAGGAAATGTTATATAACAAACTCTCCTTATCGATTTAAGATGGATACTGGTGCCACTACAACTTTTATATTCCAGATTGCGGAATACAATATATTAGCCCAGGCCCCTGGCAGAGCTTGGTTCAGTTTAATTTCGAAGGACCAGCGGAATTGCGACTTCAGAGTAAAGAGCTCAAACTAAAACTATCAGCGATTGCGCTCATTGATCAGTCCGGGTCCTCCCCCGCAAAGCCCTATCTTTGCCCCGCGCATATATATGTCAGTCAGTCAGTCAGAGTCAGACGACTGGACAGTAACGTTAAGACTGTGATAACGACGTCATAGCCTAACCTACGTATTCAAACGGAACAAATAAAGTGCAGTACTCACGAGAGCCACGCCGCCGGGTCGTATATAAGCTGCGTGCATTCGAGCTCCACTGACGCGCTCGTAAAACTCCATCATCTTCTCGCGTTCCTCGAACAGCCAGAAAAGAGGAGTGAGCGCACCGATGTCCAAGGCGTGCGTAGCCACCGCCATTATATGGTTCAGCAGACGAGTGATCTCAGCGAAAAGGGCTAATGATCAAATCAAAGAGCAGAGTTACAAATCTATCTCTCATTGTTAAAACTTTACTGTTTCGATGCATAATATGTAACCTTCTTTGATTCAAGGTTATTTGCTGGTTGCTCCATGGGAGCCTCCAGTAGCCACCATCAGGTGGACTGTTATAATAATATATATATTCAACTTTTTAAATAGAAGTGAAAGTGACTGATGCTCTTCGGAATATTTTCGTATTGAATTGGGTGTAACTGAGTACACACCGTCTGCCGCTGCTGACCCCACCTACACATGGTGCCCTGTGCTAGCTAACAAACGAGGCTTTGGCAACCGAGTGAATTCTATCTAAATATGCCAGAGAATATCATAGAGATAAGTGACGGGAAGTAGCATCACTAGTGCGATGGTACCGGCACTGCGCCCATCAACCCGCTTGTCCAGTGTGGCAATTACAGACAAATCCTTAAAGATGTGCATATATATTTTATAGGCTAGTGCTGGGACTGTTTAGGAGAGGCGGTTTTACTTCAATAGGTTGATGAAGATAAAGAAGAGCTTGAATTAAAATGATTCTTAAGGCACAAATTAATTTAACTTTGCTGGTTTTTGGTACAATTTAATTGTAGAATTCTATTATTACATAACTTAATTGCATTTCCTTTACAAGAAAACGACACAGGAAATAAACTTAATGCTGATAGGCCTGACCTCTTAGGGGGAAGCTATGAATAACAGGTTATAAGGACTCTGTACCATTGTGGTAATTGTTTTATGTGAAAAGCGGTAAACGAGCATCACCTAATGGTAAGCGATTACCGTCGCCCACGTACATCTGCAACACCAGAGATGCTGCAAGTGCGTTGCCGGCCTTTATGGATGGGTGGTTTATTTGGAAGATGGGCTTCCGGTTACCTCACACACCCAAAGAAACGCTGAAGCACAAGATGCCTCTACTTCACGCCGGTATTCGAGCAGCAGCAAAAGCTTAACTATTAGTTCTGGCTAAAGTGAACCAGTATTTCATTTGTACAAGAAAATTTTAGTTTATTTAAATTTACGTGCAAAACCTTTAACCGAAAAATTTAAATTAAAGTGTAAGAAAAACAATCTTACTTCTTATATACTTGGCACGCATTGGTATGTCAATGTTCAAAAGCTTCTCGACAGCTAAACTATAGCATTGTTCATTGCACATCATTGATACATAGTCAAGGCGGTCGAAGTATGGCAATGCCTGGGTGTATGTCTTGTATTCAATCAATTTTTCAGTACCACGATGAAGGAGACCAATATGAGGGTCTGCCGCACGAACTGTCTGCAATGTAAAAATATTGAATAGCTTTTCCTAACTGTACACAATATCTATGACGAATGCGTGGCTTAGTGGTTATTGTTCCGACTGCTGAGCGATGAGTCCTGGGGTCGAATTCCAGTTGAAGACAATATTTGTGGAAAAACACAAAATTATTGGTTTTCAGGTCTGGTTGCGTTTGTCCCATGTCTCTGACACTGCATCTGTCTCTTTCCTCTGATCTTATTGCATACATGTTATATTGAAAATGGCAAGATGAGGACAATTCAGTGGCTTTGTATTTATCGACTATAATATCTCCTAAGCAGTTGACATCGACCAGTAGGATATCATCATAATCTTTACATACAAATTTGTATCAAAATCAAAGTTTTGACATGACAAAATATGATCTGAACACTAACTGATGTTAGGAAATTCATCTGATTATACCATAGCCCAATGACCCTCCAAATCCCCACAGACCAGTGGATGGGTCTTCTATGTTTAACATATAATCTTTAAGTGGTCCTATCATGGAAAGGTTTATAGCCAACACTGGACTTAAACAGGCAGATGATAGAATAACTTATGTAGTAATGATTGATGATGATATTTCATAAACGCAGTTTGTTTAATCACATTTTATACATGATAAATAATTCATAAACATAAAGTATAGAATGTAAAGAATTTATATAGTATTACCTCACCATCCAGTTCCAGGACAAGACGGAGTACACCATGAGCTGCAGGGTGCTGTGGACCAAAGTTCAGGACCATGTTGCGTACCTGCTTTTCAGCAGGAGCAACAATGCCTGAACAATGTAACAATATAAAATTGCAACACATCCTAAGTTATGTGTGAATGAACAATTTTAAAAACTTTTAAAAGCTTCATTCTATGTTACATAATATAAGAATGGGACAGTAAAATATAAAATAAATATTTTTATGGGTAAATACTAAAGTAATTACTTTAGTGAATGACTTTTAAAACGGTCTATGTGAAAATTAATTGTTAATTTTGAGTTCATGAATAAACCAAAATGTCTAATAATTTAAATTTAAATTTGTAGCTGTTACTAAAATACTAATAATCGTATATATATCAAATTATGTTAATTTATAAACTGACTGTAGATTTCACAAAAATAATTTGGTATCATCAGCATAAAGGAGATAATGACTGTGATTGAATATAAGGACAATATCATTTATCTATGACAAGAATAGCTAAGGCTCCAAAGAGAATCATTGTGGAATATGGGGTGCAATATTGATTTTTTACAAATACTGCTATAGTTAGTCATACTATTTACTACTTATTTTTCAGCATCTATATCATTAAAACATAACATCATGTAAAATATAACATCAACATTATGAAACTTTGTTATATCTTGTTAATGTAATCTTTGTTATATTTTTTTTGGATATTTGGAACCGCTATTAGTTCAATAATTACCAGACACCTGTATGCCAGACTGAGAGTGCGATGTGTCACAATTCTTTTTTTTCGGCAACATGTGAAAACTTTTTCTGGCTCCAAAATGCTCTCAAATATTGCGAGGAGCCCTTTGCTCGAAAATGTGCAATTAAAAGGCTCTTAGTTTACTTTTTCTGTACTATGCCATTAATGAGACTGTTCTATACTCTGTAATTATGTCTCTTCTGTTGTTCTTAATAACAGGTGATATTAACAATTTTTTACCACTTGCTGTGAAATAACCTGCTTTCAACAGAAGTGTGAAAATTAAACTAATTAATTATAATAGAATGTACATAATCAAAACCCCCACCATTATTGTAATTATTCAAGAATTAAGTTCAAATCTATGAAAGCAGATTGACAACTGAGTCATAAGAATTATGACTACTCTGTGTTTTATGTAGACATAAAAACTGAATCAACATATTCATTAAAGGCATTACAAATCTCACTGCCACTAAAAATAATTAGATCTTTGTACAACATATTCTTCTTGAAAATCATTGGTAATTAGTTTTTTGAGATTTTACAACTGATCTATAATATTTGCTCTCCCTTATGGTTCTATCGCCCATGGGGGTTTGTCATATGTACAGTACAACTGCATGAAAATACAGAACATTACAAAGTTTAAACATTGACTACAGAAAAGGAAATTCTAATCTATATATGGTACTTTTAAATTTTACTCACTGTTATAAGGTAAATGCTTTAAAAGCGAGGTGACTTTATCCGGATACATAACAGCTCCTTCGAATTGTTTAACAAATTCCGCATCAGGCGACCAACGATGCGCATTTCGCTGAGAGCTAAAAAAATTTTATTGTTTGTATGTAAAACGTAAATTAAAAGCCTTTCAAAATTCTACTATAACCAACTTGCCGTTTGTTAAATAACAAATAGTGGTAGTTTTAGTTGATAGAGACAAGACTTTAATATTTGACATAAATACCGAAATATTTAAATTAAAGCTGTATAAAAATACGCTATAACCTCTCACATTACATAATAATAAATCTTAATTTGTAGGCATTTAAAACAAATAATTATTAATTTAAATTAATTCAACACTTACTTCACATTATAAGCTGCTGGTAATATATTTATTAAAGCTTTAGTTTGACTTAAATTATTGGATTTTCGAAGCAAAACATTGAAAATCGAAGCCATTTTAGGTATCGTAATGACGTCCAGGGTTGACGTTGACGTTTTATGACATCTATCATCTATCGTCCGCACATTGTTCCGTTCTATGTATATATCATACAAATTGAGTTTTACTGAATCTATTTTATTTTTCACTCAACAAATTAAAAAATGGTCATTTGTCAATCTAATCATTATTAATACATATTGTTCGTAACTCCTTGAATTTTTACGACTACGTATACATTATATTATATAATCTACTACATTCCAAAAAACTTAAATTTTTCGTCCTATAGGACAGGCGAAGACATTAAGATCATACAGCCATTTCTGACATCATTGTATTGATGCCTGTAGCAATTGTAATACCAAAAAAATACATGTGTAAATGTGTTAAGAGTAACTTGTGTTGACTACCTTGTATGGCTTAGTGGTTTTCATAACTGACCGAACATACCGTCATGAACATGTACAATTAGAGTTCATAGGAATACTACTTGGTTCAACGTGCTGTTCGATGCCTTCTCTCTCCAATGTCTTCCTTCTTATCCTTCACTCACTTTACCCGTATTGCGTTTATGAACTATTCCTTCAAACGCTTTCAATGATACGCAAGTGAAATTGAATAATAATGAAATCGTCTTCTGTAACCCGCTAAAGATCTGTTATTTCAGATGGGTAATGCAAAGTCATTTGTTTTAATGGTAAATCTCCACTTCTCAAAGTCCAACCGATCAAGTCCCGGGTTATTTTTATTTAAAATACTTTATTGCATACACCCCAATTTGAGGTTACAAAGGGCGGACTTAATGCCTATTGGCATTCTCTGCCAGTCAACCCATGGCTTGGTGAGATAACCGTAGCAGGTGTATTCATTTATTAAATTAATTAAGTAATAAAATGATTTTAAAATAACTATACATAAATATTATACAATATACATAATAATATACTATTACATATGTAGATAGATAAATAAACATAAATAAGAAACACAATAATAACTAAATAAGTCCATTTAAATTTAAATAATGTTCTTTAACTAATTTTTTAAGATAGTTCCTGCTTGCCGATTTCTTAACTTCGTCGGGCAGGGAGTTCCAGAGCAGTATAGCCTGAACCTTAAAAGAGTTGCCGACAAAACCGGTGAAGTGTTGTGGAATACTAATCTTAAGATTAGATGAAGATCGCAGCTTTCTGTCGTGCGTCAAGAAAAGATAACAAAATTTTTCTTGAAGATGCGCCGGGGAATTTACATCATTAAGGATGGAATAGAGAGTAACTAGAATCCTAGTGACGCCTCTGTTGGATAGCCATTTAAGGCGAATACGGAATTCAGAGATTTGGTCATACTTACGAAGACCAAAGATAAAACGAATACAGTTATTAAGAAGGCGCTCTAGCTTGTTGAGAAGATCTTGGTTCAGATCTGGATAACATACGTCGGCATAATCAATTATGGGTATAACTAGAGTTTGCACAAGCATGAGCTTTGGGTTAATGGTTGATATAATAAAATAACTAAGTATCATAAAATTACTCTTTATTTCGATAAAACGTCTGAAACGCATACACAACTCCTTTTAAAAAATAACCACAAAGAACAAAACGTCAATGATTTGAATTCATTTCTTTAAGTTAATACATCAGCCTGAGTCAGGTGGGGTTTGCGATATTACGTTTATTTGACTCGCTTCTGCTGCCTTTGCCGATAAATATCGTTTACTGGTGGAGCTACGCCTAATTCATCGTCGTCGGAATCATCCCCTATTTTTCTTCGCCGTGCCTGCAATAAAATTGTTTGTTGTTTAATGTGACGAAATCGGCGACGAAAAAAAATATCGTGAGGAATAAGAAATGCCCATGAAATAATAACATGTAAAAGATATGCCCGCATTGGGACAGGCACGACATAAGTAGGCATTTATTTTTCGCATTTATATTTGCAGCGCGAATCATAAGTGATACTTAAAGGTTATACTTTAAGTTAAAAAAAAATGATGTGCTAAAGACAGATCGTAAAGTTTTTGTCAATATTCGTAATATTACTTTCTGGTATGTGTTACGATTTAATCTATTTAACCATTTACACCAGTCAGACACAGGGGTAGGCAAAGATTACATATTTCCATTTGGAACGACTAAGCGTAGTTAAACGAAATTTCGGCAACCTGTTTTCGTCTCTTCGGAACACAAAACGTAACGGGTGGCAAGCCTCTTAGCAGTCTTTAGGCCGGAGATTTTCCTTTATCGTCTGTTATGACTTCAACAGGAAGAAAGGGCAGATTCTAACGCCGCTGTACTAACAGGGATGTACAAATGTTAGTATTTCATAAATAATAAGTTAATGCAGGTGCGTGCGTCAGGGCGCTTGCTTTAATTTCAGATTCCCGGTGCAACATAAAAATTGTTAATAGCTACTTAAAATGCAAAAGTTACCACATGCTCAGCGATGAAATAACACATCGTGGGGAAACATACATGTCTGAGTCACTCTTAACTGAGAAAAAAGGTTATTAACATATCTTATTCCATTCAACTTCTCTGAAAAAACAGACCAATTTACACATTTCTAATATTAAGGAGGATAAAACATAGTCTACAGTAGTTCTGGAATCATAAGGAACATTTTAAAAGTGTTATTTCAATATCCTTGAAATAGAATGAAATCAAATAATTTTATAAAGAACTATGGATATTCTATGTAATTTTTTTATTAATTTAAATTAGTATTGTATTATATTATTATTAAGGCAAATAAAAGCACCTTATTTGAGACAGTGGTGATTCCCTCGTCGTCAACAATCCAGTGCACGGAACGCGCTAGATCAAAGAGTTTCGTGTCGCAACCATTCTCTTGTGTTGGCGCCGGAGCTGCAAATATAAATGTGTGAAAATAATGAAATTAATCACTTCACTCATAATTGGGTAGTTGACACTAATGAAAATAATGTCACGTGACTGTAAACGCTATTCGAGTATCGTAGTCATGCATATATGCATATTATAATTAGGCACTGCATACAATATATAATTTTTGCATGAACCACTTCGAAATTGTTTCAGGCTTTGAAGATTTTTTGTTATTGTCATCGTGACGTCAGATGCCATCGCTGTCCATTTAAGCCCGTATTTTCGAATTAGAATCAATTGATTATTTTAAATTAATTCTCCGTATAATACAAATTAAAAATAATAAATAAATTAACATTAAAAAAAATATCGATTACCGATTGGCACTCCTGCTGTTATCTATCTAACTATTTTAGTCTATTCAATACTGTTCTTTTATGACCAAAGATACAATTACTAGTTGAAGTAAAGCATGAAATACATTTCTTTTTTATGGGAATGGCGACAAATGAGCAAGCGGTTCACCGCAACACCAGAGGTGCTGCATGTGCGTTGCCGGACTTTAAAGCTATACGGGAGATGGGAGGAAGGATGCGAAGGGGGATGGCGAGGGAGAGTGGGACTGCGGTTACCTCAATCAGCCAACGAAAGGCATAAGCACAAGGTGCTTCTACTTCACGCCGGTATTCTGCGAGGCCAGTACCAACCGGTACCAACCCGCTCGACCCGCGCCATTCGAGCAGCAGCAAATGTTAGTTTTGTGTCTCTTCCTCATCTTGGCAATATCCGTGTCATTTAATCATTATAAAACAATATCACGCACCATAATGTATATGTTACTCACGTTTCTCGGGCAGTGCAATGCGGTTGAACAATTGCATGAGGCGGTCGACGGCTACGAATGGCCCGCGATAACAAGACGGTGGCGGCATTAAAGTGCAGAGATGTGCACAAGCTGGCGGCATTGGGAAAGTTCCACCTGCAAGCGACAAACAAATAATTATACCATAATACATAAAACTTTTCCAATAGGTGATGAAAAACAGAATGTTATGTAAGACATATATTACAAACCTGATATTGGATGTTCGCCTGGCAACGGATTCACTTTAGGCTTGTACGGAATCATTTGATTTGTGTCAGGACGCGCGATATCTTTATTCGGGTCATTGTCTCTGAAATATTGAAAATATTATTTAAAATTTTGCCAGCCAAACCAAATCAACCATATTAAAGGCACTTTTAGTTTTAATATATTCCAGTAGTTATTGTTTCCTTTTTGTAACATAACACATTATTTCACACACTATCACTCAGGCCTTGATAGTACCACTAGTACAGCACCAGAAGACGTCATAAGTAAAATAACCCAGCAAGGTTGTAGCTTTATTAAGAAGATTAAAAATATAACTCACTTTTGTCCCAATATGACAGCTGCAAGTTCTGGGGATATGCCTGCTAAAGGTCCTCCTAGAGCCCACGACTTGTTTGACATTGATGCTACCTAAAAAATAGTAACTAATTATAATTATCTTAACGCAGATGAAAACACGTTTCTCATATTTTCGGCTTTAAGTGTTACCTTTTAAGGTAAGCCATGTCTGGACATTGGAATATTTTTTTAAATAGTATAAGATAAATTCGCCAACCGTGTTTATCTGTGTATTTGCTTATAACTTCTAAGATTTCAATGCGCTTTTCACCACTATTTAGAACATTTTATGAGGAAGGTTTGTATATGATATACAAACAAATTCACATTAGGTTATATTATATCACAGTGCACGCGAAGCCGGCGCTGTTCGCCAGTGTTATAATATTGTACAAAAAATTAACTAGGAATTACCTCAGTATAACCAATGGATTTAAGTTCGGCGATAGTGCAAGGGTACAAGTCGAGGAATTTGTATCTGTCAACGAGTTGAGCTGTCTCTTTACCCTCAAATTCTTTGATCTGTAATCAGAAGCATAATAGAAGAGAAGTCAATAAGTAGAGAAGCAATATTACATTTAAAATTTTAATTATTGTTTTGTATTCGTGAGTTCGAGTGAAATCAGATCTTATACCGCATACAATTCACGTATGATATCGTATATACGAACCTTTTCAAGCACCGCCTGACGTCTCTTCTCCACTTTGACTATACTGACTAAATCGCCAATGTTAGACTCAAACTCCAGGAAGCGATTCCAAATGTCCACTGAGCTCTCCGGCTTCAGACTGCCCGATGACAGCACTCGCTCGAACAGCACACGTGTGTTGTTGTCCTCTGGCGGTGATATGTCACGGATTGGTAGTGAATACGATCAAACAATTAGTGACTGGTGTTTTGATCTGACTGACTAATATAGAGGAATTAAAGAATCATACAATATGTAGTTGAATCGTCGTCGAAGGTGATTAATGAAAAATATGATTTTGGGATACTGTATACAATTGACAGAGAGACCTCCTTTTGGCGACAACTTCCGAATACTATCGAATGAGCATTTTTTCAATTGCGCATGAGGCTAACGCTCGTCTTTACCTTTCTATATCCGATGTAAGATCGAAGGAAGGGTCCGATGTAGTGTTACTGGACGCAACACAATACAACCAGACGACCAAAAAAGCTTTTTTTTTGCACTAATATTGGTCTCGGTTAAAATTCGAACCCAGGGCCAATCATTTAGTATTCAGGTACGCTTATACAAGCTACGGTGTCGACCACTAAATATACAATTCTTGAGTTCAATTCAATGAATTGGAAAAGATAATTAAAACATACCATTCAAATGCGATAAATAATCGATGTAGCAGAGTACATATTCTGGAATGTGCGGGAACTTTTTGAGGCCCAGCTCAAAAATTCGGAATGCAATGTTCTTGTCTTTGGAGCAATAATACTCCATGAGCGCGGCGGCTACGAAAACGTGGTAACGAGACCTGCGAAGAAGGAATTTGTATTTTATTTTTGTTTATCAATATTAATAAAAGTTTTTGATTACCTGTTTTTAAGGCAATAAAATTGACAATAGTTAAAGGAGTGAGTAAATAGGGATCAGCATTGTAGCGACATCTTTGTCACAACATGAGAAGCTCGAAAATGCCAAACTTTTGATAAGGAACAATATAAACTTTCTAAATCGCGTTATCATAGTTTCTTCTACTCAAACCATTGATACACGTTGAAGATAGCATACTGGAGAAGGAGAGGGCCTCCCCGGGTCCGGAGCACTCGGCACGGTAGCTACCTTTTTCCTTCGCACCTTCATCTGCCTTTGTATGTGACAAGGGCGAGAAGAACACCGATACTGCGCTCACCAACCACGTTTGCCCAGCGTGGTGAGTATGGGCAAATCTTTCAAGAAATGTATGCCGTATGGCGTTTTCTTGGAGAGACCTTATAGTCAAAAGTAGGCTGATGTAGTAGGTAGAAGCGTAGTAGAGGTAAGATCAAATAAACATGATTAAATAACAATTTTTTTTTCTAAATTTGGCTTTCTTAAATTGGTTTATCTTTAAATCTTGGTATACTACGTGGTCTTCGTGTACCATGTGGATACTAAACCAAATTAAACTATGTATCGTGTCTTTGTATACATGTACAATATGCGTGTGCCTGATGACCGTGTACTGTTCATTGTTTTCGAAAGGCTGTTTAAATGCAACGTAATGAATGATTGCAAAGTCAACACATATTAAGAGAGGAATTAAACTTATATCATTCGAAGTGTACTGTGCCATGGATATGCACAAAAGAAACATGTGTATGTTGTCGTTAAGGCAGGTAAAATGATAAACATGGTTTTTCCATACAAATTTCTTTAACCAATAAAATGAAAGCGTCATACGGATACAGAAATATAGTTGCTTCCGGCTCATTTATCCTATTTATTAAAGTAATCGGTACTTATACATTTTTAGGTTATTAATATGAATAAGAGATATAGTATGAGACAAGAGTTTTAGAAACTCACCTGGGATCCTCCCTAGCGCGTTTGAAGACAGTCCTGGCGGACTTGATGCCCTCCGCTCGGCGCGCGAACTTCATGTACTGCACGTACGCCAGCGTGGGATCGATGTCTTCCACGTCCAAGTACCGTGTATATACTTGATGCACCTAAAATATCGATATAAGTTATTTTAAATTATAGTATAGGCATTTGGATATAAATAATACTTATTTTAATTTAAACAAATACGGTAGCTGAGTTGTTGGCAGGCAATTTGCCTTCGAATAAAGAAAACCTCAGTTCGATCCGTTATGAGGAATATGTATAAGTTTATCATATTGTTGGCCTGAATACTAAGACGGGGACATGCTCACCACCTGCCACGTTGTTCAAAATAAGATCTGGTGAAAAGTAAGTTGTTACGACTAAAATAATTAAAATTTTCTTTTTGACCTCACTGCCTCAGACCTACCCATCATTGGGTCGAGAGAATTTATTGTTTTCAAACTAAAGTAACATGCTACAATTCTTCCACTGTCCTCTCATTTTAAGAGGGTTTCAGAGCTTGTGAGAGTTTTGCATCAGTACCTATGTAAAACAAACACAAAAACCATTAGTAAGAAACCTTAACTAACTATATATAAAGACGTTACTGTATTTTGTTGTGTGGCTAATCTTCAAATCCATTGGACCTGAATTTTTGTTAGGTCTCAATGAAGTAGAGAACGGTTCCAAATTAACGAACTTTAACAGTTTTAACATATCCTTGCCATATTAAACAATACCACAAAAGTTTGAGAACCATTGAACTGAGTGTACGCAACATACCTTATTGTAGTGCAGACGGCTCTCTTCGTAGTCGGCGTGTGCAAAGTGTAGGAGGGTGGAGTGCTTGAGCGGGCCGCTTGTCGCTCGCTCGTACACCGCCGCCGCCTCGTCAGAGAATAGACGCGCTGCGTTTGAGTCCTGGTTGAGACAATAATATTAATCTCTTACAAAGAATGAGAAAACTACGAATTTAAACATACGGCAATTCAAAATCCTGATGGGATTCTTTTTTTATTCATCAAGGCGCGAGAACATCTTCAGTTTCTCTCTCCATATCGGGCGATTTTCAACAGTAGATTTAGAAAGCTGATGATGATTGTGTTGATAAGATATAAAAGACTACGATTTCGCCTTGAGAGCATAAGAAATACGCCGTTTCAAGCAATCACAATAAGGGAGAGGGCAAATCAAGCAAGAGTTTCATCCATATTATCTATGTATATCTATATTATCATAGACACAGGGGATCCTAGTTCGGGAGTGGACGTCGTGCTTGATTGTCCGATATATTATAGTTATTGTTTTTGACTCATTATGACACCAGAGACAGTAAAACAGAATGACCGCACAGATAAATAATCTCACCCCCTTCTCTTGAAGCAACTTGGCGGAGTGGTCGAGGAACTGCGCGGCCTGGTGCCACACGTCCGGGTGGTGCGCCAGACACAGCAGGCACTGCTCGATGGCGAACATCACTCGACGAGCCACCAGGGCCGTGTCCTCGGAGCGAAGGGGGTTGCTTCTTTCCCATGATATATACTTTTTCCACAGCTCGACCTAGTAATGTGGAACAGTATTTTGTCAATATAATTTTTGAAAATAAACGACTCTTTAATTTTTGCTAACTTACTAGGTTGGTTTACTTTATATTTTTCCTTTTTCAAATTTTACACAATATAGACATTTGTTTTACTATCTTCAACCCACTTTCGTCAGAGCTTACAGGTGCAGCACCGGTCGCCGTCTAAGTGTTCAGAGCAACGATACAAATTGTACATAAATTTATAAAACTAAAGTTTGGAACCTATGTGTACGCTACGGGTACCTGTTTCATTTCCTCGCGGTCCACGGTGGGCGGCGTTGCGGGCATGTTCCTGTTAAGGCCTCTGGTCACCGTTTCCAATTCTTTAGCCACTCGGCGTGCGTTCATGTACTCCCGCGACCTCTCCATCGACATGCGCTCGGCTGATTAATTAATACAATACAAATAAAGTTAAAAATATTTTTTTTTTCTTAAACAATCCGCCAACATTTATATATTAATCGCTAACACAAATTCACTCGTCTAAACCTGGAATCCGATCAGCCCGAGTAAAGAAACAGAATGGTTTAAGATGGGATTCGAATCCTCTCGACTAGTTACACAACACAGTGAGCCAAGCTATAGGGTTGCCTTGATACGGAGGTGAACTTACCAATTATTGTATTAATTCCTTGCTCAAACGCTATGTAGTCCTTCCACAACGTTTCTATGCCTATAATTGGAGTGATGACTGCTCTTTGGTACACCTTAAAACAATAAACATTGAGTCAATAGAATAGAATAAAAAGTATGCAGAGCAGTTAAAGTCAAAAGTTACTTATAAATAAAAATTACATGTGTCGTTTTAAATGAACCTACCATAGTGTCTTGGAAAGATACCACATTATATTTTAAATCTTCACTTGATGATCAACTTCGCATGCATGGTCACGGTCACAGGCACGGAAGACAGAGGACTTTTTTTTACTAAATTAACATATCAAAGGTTCGGGATTTATAAAATTTTGTGGAGTTGTCGCGACAAGGCGACTCTTGTGACAAATGTGCTAACAGACCCCCAGAGAATGCTAACCTGATGGTGGATGGCTACTGCAGTCCATGAACACTACAGGTGAAAACTACAATCTACAACTTCAATCGTAGAAAGTTACAGAGATGTATTATTATCCCCGTGGACAAAGATCGAATGCCTTACGGCTTGTAATAGTACCGGCTGTCTACATCCTTCGGGGTATAAATGAGCAGCATCTGGCAATACTAACATTTTTAATACCAATTTTAATTCAAATATCGTGAGGAAACCTGCATGTCTGAGAAATAACAAAAAAAAACACTATTTCGAGGGTGACTTCGATGTGAGAAGTCCGCCAAAACACACTGGAGCAGGGTGGCGAACCCTTCCCGACTCCTAAACTCTCTCAAATATTTGAGAGGTGTTTGCACTGCATAGGGCTTTCAGAGGCTGCTACTTTATACCCTAATTAGACTACAGCAGTGGTGGCAAGTCGGCAGTGGCTGATAAGCGGAACAATATGCACGAAGTAAGTAGTTATCTCTATGGTATCTACTCCGGCTCGGCTCCTAAGCAGAAAAGGAGCCTACGACCTAGAAACTTTCTCGCTTCGTTTGCTTCACTATCCGCATACCTTTCTAACAGCGGAAATTTTCTGATTCTCGGCGTAGGACCCAACAGCATCGACCGCCTTCAGGAATGTTACGTAGTCGTTCCATATTGGGTACGCGTGGATGTCCAGTCCTATTTTCTCCAGTGCGAAGTCATACGCCTGCGCCATTTTTTCCCTAATATTGTAAAAAGACACTTAGTTTAAAATTATGCTAAAATACTACATAACAAGTAACATGTCGGTCACTTGTGAAATTTTATCTAGTTTAGTTATCGGCTGCACTTTTCCTCAGTCTTCTTGTTTTATTATAATGTAAACTTACTGAGGAACATACCATCTATGTCTGCAAACGTCACACTCAACTGCACGAGATGCACACCCGGCTGACTAACGGACGACTTTATTCGCCCTTACACTGTATCGTGTACAGGCAGTTTGTAATAAAATATTTTTGTATTTTTATCGGTACCGCCAACACCAACCAAGGCTTGGGACTGTCATATCCGACTAGAACGGAAGCCCGTAATTAAATAAATAATTAACAATAAAGGCTAAATCAATGCGTAGTTTGTGCTTAGTAGTCCTGCTGCACAACTTTCATTTATTTTACGGTACGATGATACTGTTACCGGATTTTACGTGATACTTGAAAATATTTCAATAAGTATATATGGTAACTCTCGGACTACGTAATTGTTTCACCTCAAAATGCAACAGATTTTTATATACGAAATCGAGTGTCTTCTGCAACTTTTTAATTGTCAAATGCTGGCAAACTTAATTACAAAGACCGTTCAAATGGTTTTATTAGTTATATGTGACAATTGGTTTTTACTTGCGTATAACAATTATTGTTTAAATGAACGTACTTGTATGTCGGCAGCATACATTTGGTTTCTTTGACGTAGTTGAGGTAAAGTCGCCACAGCTCGATGTTGAGAATCTTCATCAGACAGCGCTGAAACAGCTAAATATCCATGCAAACATGGCGTAAGTGAAGTTCTTTACGTATCCATCCGGTTCGAAGGACCAATTTATTTAAACAATAAACATTATTTGAAGAAGTAACTAACAATGATATCCTTCAACTACTGTTATCTTTAAGAAATAATACATAAATAAGATTAAATGTATTACCATCTAGTTTACGATTCATACCTATTATATACATGGTCAAAATAACCATTTCGAATAATACCAGACTAAAATGAAGCAGACCAATTTCGGACGGGCAGCAGCGTTTAAGGTGCGAGGTGTTTGGTACTGCGATCGGCAATTCGCTTGCCGAACTTAGTGATTATGGCTAATCCTCCTTATGAGACAGGCATATGTCCTGCAGTGGACCGTTCCTAGGCCTTTAAGGTAAGGTAAGGGATATAGATTTCTACATATATTTTTTATAAAAAATTTTAATATTAAATAAAACAAAATAAAACTTCACTTCTGCTTTAGTCATGACAGAAGTTAAAAATAATGTACATTATAATCAACAATGCCAGAAAATTTTCAAGGCTTTTCCCTTAATAACCTCTTACGTCACCCAGAGGAAAAAATAGTGTCGCCAATTATTCGCCGCTATCACACAATATTTTTAATGAATTTCGAAAAACATAATACACGCGCAATCTTATTAAGTTTCACGATTGTAAAATGAAAGTTATTACAGGAATAGGGTAGAAGAGTGAATGGCTTTGGTTAGATTTACTATTAGGATTTATCTGGACCTATCTATACTACATGTCATCCGCCAGCAAGTCCACTACCGAACACAGGCCTGTCCAAAAAAAATGCAAGCAAATGCATTTCTTTATAGGTTTGCCCAAACTTATCACGCTGGGTAAGAGGATTTGAGAGCGCACTACGGGTTGTGTCACACTAAAGTTGCTGCTCCCCATCACTAGTCTGTGGGATTTTAGCATGAAGATCGAATAGACATGAATATTTTAAAACGCTTCGGAAGCGGCCGTCAATGAACCCTGTCTGTAGTTTTTTTTCCATCCAAATACCAATGTCACCTGCACGGGCAACCTAACCTTTTTTGCTTACCAAGATAAACGCTAGCCAAAAAACGAGGCACTGGGGACAGAGTCATGTCGGAATATTCATCCCAATTTGCCGAACCTTAATACTAGATATGTTGAGCATCACTAGTGGTACCGGCTCTGCGCTCACCAGCTCATTAGCCCAGCGTGGTGTGCATGGGCGAACCTTTCAATATATAATGTCCGCTTTTGCTGACGCTTTCTTGGAGAGACTTATGTTCAACTGTGGACTATAATAGGTCAATCTTTATTGTAAAACAGCCAACATAACGATTATCGTGAAATAAATATTAACATAAGTAGAAGAAGAATACACGTTTTCGGGTCACATTCAAGTACTGACTGATACTGGGACATACTTTTGATTAGAAGTACCTATATTCGGTTGTTTACATTTTTTTTAATATTATCTATTCCCGTCTTAGCTCTAGTCTATAAACAAAAGTATTACGGTAAGAAATTATCGTTGGGTATAATTTCATGAATGCTAATTATAGTGCATGGACCACTCGCGTAGAATTTCAGCTTAATACTTAGAAATTGGATAAGTTATCTCACGCATACAACAGAATAAACGACATATAACGCATACATGTATGGTATAATGCATCACAAACTAATGTCGTACATAGCTTACTTGGCATGCGCTCAGCAGCAGTGACCAAACGGGCATACCTTAGAAATTGGAGTACATTTATACATAATATTTACATTAATTTTGCCAAACCACTTTTGAGTGACTTACACTCTCTCAAAAAAATCAGTTTTGGATTATAAGAATATTGAAGTTGTAAGATAAAAATATTTTTTCGTCAATATTTAAAAATATTATTTGAGCACTATATAGTACTAATAGCATTTTCAAAGTTATCAATGTTGTACCTTAACAAGTAATTTGAATAATAATATGGACAAAAAAAAAACTAAGAAAAAATAACTAAAAAACAACATTAAGAAACAATAACAAATGGAAAGTCCCATTATATATAAGTAAATATAAATAAGTCAACCAAGAATTGTTGAAGAATTAAAATTTTTGTAATTAATATTTAACAATTATATTTATTGCATGTTTATTTTATAAGGTGTTAACAGCTTTGTTCTAGATTTTGTATTTATATTAGGGTACTTACCTGTAGGTAGTAATAAATAATTTAACAATTATTAGGAGTTACTAGTGCTAAGGTATCTGCACTGCGCTCTCCAATCTTCTTACCTGGTACGGTGAGTATATGCAACCCTTTCAAGAAATGCATGCCTGCTTTTGGTGGAGCTTTCTTGGAGTGGTATATGTTCTGCGGTGGACTTAAATAGGGTGATGGAGAAGAAAACACAACCGGAATGCTACCTTAGAGGGTGGCGAATATTTAGCAATGACTGGCTGGTGGTGATGATTTACATTGTCTAAGAATTTTATGAATTTTCTGCAAATGTTTGATATGGTTTAATAATGTATCAACATTATTTTCATTATCTTACTGTAAATATTACTTGGCCTTACATAGTTTATATCGGGGACCAATGGATATGGACAGTTTTCTAGATCCAAGTTCAGTTTTTAAGAAACTTCAAACGATTAAAAAAAATGTATGCTAACTAACATCTTGATTTTGGCCCAGACAAACATTAGTGTCCTTTGTAAAAACAATATGAATATTAGCTTATATAGATACACCATTACACATAACCAGTCAATGATCTTCTGAGTAATACAAAGATCACTCCTAAAGATTTTGTATATTTTAAATGTTTAAGATTTAATGTTGAATTTATTAATAAATTACATATTTTATTTTAAGGGCAATGTGAAATTTTAAGCTTATTATATCAACTAAAAGGGATAATACATGTCAAAAGTGACCTTCTATGGCTCATTTACTTGAGTTGAGATTATGCATTAAAAAAAATAGTTTTGTATGCAGCCCTCAAAAGACCAGTGACTTCTGATCATGTAATTAAAATTGGTTAACAAGTGTAGTAAGTATTGCCATAGAGAATCACCTCCAACATGTCTGAACACAGACACCCTAACCGAAAAAAAAGATGGCAATTTCATAATCTGCTTTCTTTATTTGAACTTAAATCTACTTCATTACATAGTTCTTTGTCTTAATAATTGTCTCATAGATTATATGTTCTTTTGTCCATAACCGAACAGTTTTTATTCAATCTTTATTAGTCAGTAATATCACAGGCAGTTTAACAATACTTTTAACTAACTTACGTTGTGTCCATACTAACCTTTTCAACTTTTTCAAAATTTCTCGCCTTCATCTACAAATAAAAACAAACAATTTATAATTTTGAACAGTGACCATGAACAGGATAAATTTTTACAAGCAATGGTATAGTTACAAGACTATATATGACTTCCCAAATGTTTAATTATGATGACATAGAAAATCAATTTAAGCATCATACTATATTATAATTCAGTTTATCTATATGTTTAATTCCAATAATGTTAACATTATTGGAATTGGTTTCCTGTATATGTGTAATTGCAATAATGTTAACATTTAACCGTAAACTGTTCCTGTAAATGTAAATAGCAATGTCAAAACATGTTAATAATGACATTAAAAGTAAGTAAGCACTATTGACATTTTGTATAGTTTTAGACTTAGAATAATAATGTCTGGAATAATAGTCCCATATTAATCACTTTGTCCAAACTGAGGCAATAAAAAAATTATTTACACTCTCTGACACCTGGGAGTGTATGATGATACTGAACTAAGAAATTACAGGCATCTAAGATGAAAATTCTTAGACATTAAAGAAGAAGCACAACTAAATTTATTTTAAATATACAGTTAGTCTATTATTTATTATTTTGCCAATAATAATTATAAATTAATATATTGGCTATAACAATTGTAAATATATTTTAATGCTATTATAAATGATTCGACTGAGGTTAATGTTTCCCATAAAAATTTAAAGAGAAACACTGTAATTGGATGTTCAAAGTTATGTTACAATTTTTCTTATTTTTTCAATAGATTATGATATGATCATGTAAAGCACAAATAATTATTTTTAAACAAAATCTAGAGAAGAGTTACCAATAGTCTCGACTTGAACTATTTAACTATGTATTGTATGTAACTTAGTTTTACTTAATTATTATATTTATTATTCTACGCTTTTAGATTTTCAGACCCTTTAATAGTTTTTTTTTTTTTTTATGAAAAAATAAGTTTGGGTTTGACCTCAATCTTCCCCGATGGAAAGCGAAGATGAGGCCTAGGATGGTACACGCTTGCCTAGATGTCTGTTCACTCTGGCCTTGAAGATATCCAGGTTAAAGGTTTCCGGAAAAACTGACCTCGGCAGAGAGTTCCACTCCTTAGCCATCCGCATAAAGAAAGAAGAGGCAAACCGCTTCGTGCGTAATGGAGGAATGTATACAACATAAGGGTGGAACTGCTCGCCGCGTCTAGTCGTTCGGTGATGGAAAGGGAAGGGGTATTAGGTTATGCAAAACCTCCGCACACTCTCGAAATGGATCTGATAAAAACTGAGAGGCAGGCCACTGCTCACGGTGTTCGGGGCTTTGAAGTTTTGTATATTTTAAATGTTTAAGATTTAACGTTGAATTTATTAATAAATTACATATTTTATTTTAAGGGCAATGTGAAATTTTAAGCTTATTATATCAACTAAAAGGGATAATACATGTCAAAAGTGACCTTCTATGGCTCATTTACTTGAGTTGAGATTATGCATAAAAAAATAGTTTTGTATGCAGCCCTCAAAAGACCAGTGACTTCTGATCATGTAATTAAAATTGGTTAACAAGTGTAGTAAGTATTGCCATAGAGAATCACTCCAACATGTCTGAACACAGACACCCTAACCGAAAAAAAGATGGCAATTTCATAATCTGCTTTCTTTATTTGAACTTAAATCTACTTCATTACATAGTTCTTTGTCTTAATAATTGTCTCATAGATTATATGTTCTTTTGTCCATAACCGAACAGTTTTTATTCAATCTTTATTAGTCAGTAATATCACAGGCAGTTTAACAATACTTTTAACTAACTTACGTTGTGTCCATACTAACCTTTTCAACTTTTTCAAAATTTCTCGCCTTCATCTATAAATAAAAACAAACTATTTATAATTTTGAACAGTGACCATGAACAGGATAAATTTTTACAAGCAATGGTATAGTTACAAGACTATATATGACTTCCCAAATGTTTAATTATGATGACATAGATAATCAATTTAAGCATCATACTATATTATAATTCAGTTTATCTATATGTTTAATTCCAATAATGTTAACATTATTGGAATTGGTTTCCTGTATATGTGTAATTGCAATAATGTTAACATTTAACCGTAAACTGTTCCTGTAAATGTAAATAGCAATGTCAAAACATGTTAATAATGACATTAAAAGTAAGTAAGCACTATTGACATTTTGTATAGTTTTAGACTTAGAATAATAATGTCTGGAATAATAGTCCCATATTAATCACTTTGTCCAAACTGAGGCAATAAAAAAATTATTTACACTCTCTGACACCTGGGAGTGTATGATGATACTGAACTAAGAAATTACAGGCATCTAAGATGAAAATTCTTAGACATTAAAGAAGAAGCACAACTAAATTTATTTTAAATATACAGTTAGTCTATTATTTATTATTTTGCCAATAATAATTATAAATTAATATATTGGCTATAACAATAGTAAATATATTTTAATGCTATTATAAATGATTTGACTGAGGTTAATGTTTCCCATAAAAATTTAAAGAGAAACACTGTAATTGGATGTTCAAAGTTATGTTACAATTTTTCTTATTCTTTCAATAGATTATGATATGATCATGTAAAGCACAAATAATTATTTTTAAACAAAATCTAGAGAAGAGTTACCAATAGTCTCGACTTGAACTATTTAACTATGTATTGTATGTAACTTAGTTTTACTTAATTATTATATTTATTATTCTACGCTTTTAGATTTTCAGACCCTTTAATAGTTTTTTTTTTTTTATGAAAAAATAAGTTTGGGTTTGACCTCAATCTTCCCCGATGGAAAGCGAAGATGAGGCCTAGGATGGTACACGCTTGCCTAGATGTCTGTTCACTCTGGCCTTGAAGATATCCAGGTTAAAGGTTTCCGGAAAAACTGACCTCGGCAGAGAGTTCCACTCCTTAGCCATCCGCATAAAGAAAGAAGAGGCAAACCGCTTCGTGCGTAATGGAGGAATGTATACAACATAAGGGTGGAACTGCTCGCCGCGTCTAGTCGTTCGGTGATGGAAAGGGGAAGGGGGTATTAGGTTATGCAAAACCTCCGCACACTCTCCGAAATGGATCTGATAAAAAACTGAGAGGCAGGCCACTCGTCTACGGTGTTCGGGCTTTGAAGTTTTGTATATTTTATATAGAGTACTTTATTAGTAAAAAAGAAACAAAAATTATTTACTTCTTTTCTATTATTCTGACTTGTTATTGAATATGACACATTCCTTTGCAATACTCTTATTGTACTCTCGATTTCTATCAATATTAACATTAATCTCTTCCTCTGCTCAAATATAATGCAAACTTTTAATTGCCAAAAGGTGCACTAAATTACTCAAATAGCAAATGGCAACAGGCATGCTTGTTCCTCAAGCTTGCTCAGAGCTTTAGTAGGGGTGAGAGAAAGTGCATCATAATAACACATTATTTTCTGATCAAGACTATTTATCAATGATGGAAGTTACCACTAATTAATTACAATTGTTTGTGGTTCTTCCTTTTTCTGAACCAATGAAAAATAATAATACAATGTTAGGAAAATACAATAACCAACCTCTTGTTCAATATAAATTTTCCAAAACCGGCCCGTTGTTGGAAATGCCGTTATTAGTTTTTCGTACATAGTCCGTACATCGTTAATTGACCTAGTTTGGGCTTCTCTGATAAGTAAAGACCAGGAATCGACATCATAAATATTTGCTTCGACAGCTTTTTGGGCCCTAGTTAACCGCTCATTTCCCCAATCCTGAAAGCAGATTCATAATTTTGTAAATGTACCTATTAATTGTAATAAGTGAAATATCAATAATAAATACTCACAATTTCTGCGTTTTCTTCTACGATGTCAGTGGTCATTGTGAAACGGTGTTATTAAAAGATTTATGTATAAACATGAAACTATCTGCGAAGGTAGTACACGAATTTAATTATATATTTAACTTTTGTCCTTAATTCTTTTACGTTAAACGTAATACGTCTTACCAATAAATTATTTAGCAACAATCATTTACTCCAAAAGTAATCAAATCCCTTGAATTCCTGAATGAAACCAAGCCATCAAGCCATGATGAAACTAGGGATGTGATCAGGGATCGACACCCGATAAACAACGATAATTTCGAATTCAAAATATCGATATATATTCAACAACGCTAATGTAGTGACTAAGCGTTTGGCTGCGGTGCTGCAGCCGAGTTTGATTCCCGCCAGGAAACATATTTCTATGGTATGGACTACAAATGAGCAAGTGGCTCACCTGATGATAATGGCAGGTGGCTCAGGACCGAGCTTTATTGCAATCTTTGGGGGAGGCCTATGTTCAGCAGTAGACTTGCGATAGGCTGAAATGATGATCATGATATTGAAATATTCCTATCTTTAGACGAAGTGACTCGAGTCTCTCACGACAGTTGGAACATGGCTGCCGTAGTTGTGGAAGGAGAACTGAGTACATTTTAGGTAATACGTAATTAAGATGCCTTTGTTTTCAGTTAATTACGTTTCAGTGGTTTTTTTGATAAATTTATATTTTTAAATATAAATTCTTATTTGACATCTTACGCTGTATGAAACCTACAATACGTGATAATGGAATGTTAAAACTTCTGGGAGCTCTAGAAAATGTTTTATTCTCTAAGTGGTCGTAGGGTAAAAGAACCAATGCTATAAATTATATTACGTATAGTGGTGCCAATCGGTGGGGAATTCTCCGATTGTCAGGCGTAGTTGGCGAGGAATTCTGTGAAGTGAACACCGAACCCGAACCGAACAATTACCGGGCCTATTTTTTGAACGCATCAATTTTTATCTTAATATAATATAATTAAAATAGATAATTGTCTTTGGTTACTGGTCTGCACTTTATTTGTAGTTATTGTTACAGTATCGTGCGAAAACAATATTCCAAAGTTCCATATATAAAACATTGTTATATCTAATATTATTAGAGCAAGATTTAGATATGTATGTACCTATACATAAATGTAATAACCTAGTACATTTACAGTTTTCTAGATGGCGTAAGTTTCCATACATGCAAGTTTAAGCAAAGACAAGCTACTCTTCTCCTTTTGGTATAAAGCTCTACTCTTTGGTGTTACCTATGGTTTATATACTATTTGTGTTTGACTTTTGAAAGTTAAGAAGTTTCTATTTTTGTAAATAATTTTGAATTTTTAAATAATAGGAGAAGTAAACAACAATGTTATTCTACTCATTCTTTAAATCGTTAGTGGGGAAAGATGTTGTGGTGGAATTGAAAAATCACCTCAGCATATGTGGGACGTTGCATTCCGTTGACCAGTATCTGAATATAAAATTGTCTGATATTAGCGTCATAGATCCAGATAAATATCCTCACATGTTGTCTGTGAAGAATTGTTTTATTCGTGGTTCCGTAGTCCGCTATGTGCAATTGCCAGCAGATGAAGTAGACACACAATTACTCCAAGATGCAGCTCGGAAAGAAGCGACCGTATCAACAAGATAATTTCTGTAAACTAACCTAACATGATAAGTGCAACAAACATTGGACTAAAAGTATGTGTAAATATTTTTAAGTGTAAGCTTTTATATAATAAACTTGAAAGCATGATTATACATTGTTTTACTTATTTCTTTTGCTTTTTAAAAACAAAAAAACTTGTTTCAATTCTTAGGAATGTTACAAACTAGATTTAAATACACTAATATACTTTCTAGTCTATGTCTATAGCATTCAATGAACTTGCCTAAATCAACAGGCAGCTTTGTTTAAAAATTAAAGGTATTTCATTGTTGTATTGTAGATTCTTATTATAAGATATGATCATAAGCCTTTGTAGTTGAACTTAATACCACCTTTAGGTTGCAGTAGTTTATTGCTAGACATAATGCTTTCCAAGTCATCCTCATCTTGGACATCATACAAAATTGCATAATTTTGTTTTCTATCCAGTGATGGAAACACTATACCCTTGCACTAAAGACCATCTGTCAATCATCATAGTCTGTGATGTTTGAATTCTTCAAATTCAGATGGATATTATCCCATGAGAGCCTTGTTTGTTTGTTAGCAGGGTTTGGAGAAAGAGATGGTATATTCCCCCTTAGTTCCCAAGCCCAACTTATGTATGTATGGAACCAATAGACTAAGTTGAAACATGACTTGTTTAAGTTAATCAGTTCAATGTTATAGAAATAGGTCTAGTTTTGGAAATAAACAAGTGTTTGTTTTGTAAAAACTTGATCAATTTTATATTGTAAACCTAAATAAGAAGTTTGTTTTATCAACCCCCTATAATAACCTTAGATCAAAAATATGTAAGTTAATAATAATAACTATATCCTAATGGTGGAGCCAAAGGAAGCCACATGGCTGTTAGTTAGCCATGTAGACTAATTAACACCCTCTTAATAGTCCACCGTGTTCATGAGCTTCTCCCTAGGTTTGCATGGTTGTGTTCATTTATTTTTGTTTATATTATGATTTATTTAATCGCACAACATAGGAATTACCTAAGTGACTGAAAAGTTGTCTTAAAAAAAACACCAAAGATTAAACAGTCTTTCCTTAGTGAATTTACTAAGAGTGTAACAGAATAAGTAAATCTCCATTCTGCTCAGTTGTTAAAGAGTGTATAATGTCATCATGTGCATTAAATATGCCTTGTCAAGCACTTGTCAGGCACCAGGTGTCCACCCTTAACGGTTTGAAATGGGAGGATAAATGTGTCTATGAAAGTCCTGTTTTTGCAGTTAGAGACATTAAGGCTAAAAGTTTTAAACATTTTAATAAGAACATTTTGAAAAACTTTCTTATTATTAATTAAAAATTTCTTCATTCTTAACTGATGTAAAAAAATTTTTTTGAAAATTCATCCCTTAAGGGAATTTTTAAAAAGGGAAGCACTTTTTAAAAAACAATCCTTAGAGGTATAGATAGAGGGGAAGTCCTTAGAGGTATAGATAGAGGGGAAGTCCTTAGAGGTATAGATAGAGGGGGAGTGAAAGTTACAGTAAAGTTACAGTACTACTACTCTACTTAATATGATGACGGCTGAAAGTTTGTATGGAAGTAAGAAGTAGTTTTTGATGTTAGACATAGTTGCACAATATCATAGTTTATATCTTAAAAATTGACATATGTGTAAATTTTGATATTTAAAAAGAAGAAAAGTTATAATTAAGAGAACCCTATACAACTATACAAAAAATGTTCTTATCCACTGCTCTTTGCTTTTGCTCTATCGTAAAAAATGTAATGTAAAACTTGATGTGATTATAGAGCAATCTCACGGAAAGACGTTTTTGGTAAATACATAACATATATATTGTGTGGTTGCACGGAACCCTCGGTGCGCCATTCCGATTCTCACTGACTAGGTTATTTTGTTTGCTTTGGTATAACAATTTTCTAATGACAAAATGCGGAGCAACGCTTTTGTTTGTGCATTTGCTTCGTAGGGCTTTGTCTGGGTGATCACACTACTAGAAACCGGGCACCTTAATCGCTACTATTTTACACTGGTTTGGATGATTAGGTTTTTCATTTACTGTTTACACTTTTTAAAAAGCAAACGCTTTATTTTATTACCTTTATTTACTCGCTCCTTCGTCACGTTCTATCTCTCGGAGAGGCCAACAGTGCCTCTTGCAACCCACTTTTCGTTACACTGAGTCATGTCGACATACATCATCGACCCCCCACAAGATGGAGTGACGACCTGCGCAGTGTTGCGGGAAAGCGATGGATGCAGGTGGCTCAGGACCGAGCTTCGTGGCAATCTTTGGGGGAGGCCTATGTTCAGCAGTGGACTTCTGATAGGCTGAAATGATGATGATGATGAGTCATGTCGAGTGGAAATTCGTGGTTTTCTTTTTGTAATGGGGTGAAAAACGAGCTAACAATGCACCTGATGGTAAGTGGCTACTGCAGCGACTACATGCGTTCTCACTCCTGTCCTTAGCCCTTCACTATACCGGCTCTCTGTACCTTTCAAACCGGAACACAACCGTATTTGCATTGTTGCTTGGTGGCAGAAACGGCTAAGAGTGTGGTACCCATAGCCAGTGCCTAGGGGTCGCTTGGATCCTGGATGCAATCTACCATTGGTTCTAATCCGTCTTTACCTACGACGGTGACAGACGTAAATGTACATTACTTACACTGATTATTAATTTGTAGCTCTTAATCGTGACCTGCAGTACTGCAGCAACTGCGGGCCGCTAAATAAGAAGCGGCAATTACGGCACTTTTTAGACCCTCCTATATTATGGATAAGTATTCAGAAAGATCTGTTCTTGGAAAGGACCTACGAGTATGTCTGAAGGAATTATAGTGCAGATGCAATTTCTCATTAATATTTATTCGTATTGTAATTTTATTTGTCTTTTTCATATATACTTCTACGTAGTACGTAATAAAATTTTTATTGAATTAATAATCTCATTTCTGCAAACTTGGAACATTTTGTGGTAAAGTATTTTCCTTCCTGTAAAATAAAAAAAACATAATTTATATTATTTTATCGTATGTATCAGGAGGCTTAAGAGGGAACAACCCATGTTTTTTCATGCTTATCTCGCCTGATCTTTGAGCATCCAGACTTAAGCTAAATTCTCGCGAAGTGGCGTAAAAATAGCAACTACTTTGAAGCGAACATTACACTCCACGGAAGTATCACACCATTGCTTATCTCCTTAAGAATATGAAGTGTGTACAATTAAATGGGCACCAGGTAATTTTTTTTACATAACTTGTTTCGCTGTTTATTTTTAAGATTCTTTTTCTTTATCAACATATTTAAGTCCACTGCTGAACATACGCCTCTGAAAGAAAACTCCAGCAGTTGGAATATATTTCGTAGAGGGTTTACCATATATGCCGGTGTGGCAGCAGGCAGTACTGTTACCCTTCCACTAGTGATGCTTCTCCTCATAATCAGTCGTTGTGATTTGGGTTCCGCCATTAGTCTTTCACCGGAGCCTTGGTTTGTTATTTAGCAGGCCCCCGAGCACCACGTGCTGGTTGTTGGCAGTTGAATAAAAAAATGATATATAAATCGTTAATAATTATAACAACAACGCCACTTACATAGGAACATTCGAAACAAAAACAGGAATTATCAGTTTTTTGACTTTTGCACGGAAAACTGCTAATCTGGAAAAATAATATATATTTAATAATAGCTCTGATAATTAAGATAGGTATCCTAGGGGCCGGTTGTGGTGATCATAAAACTTCGATCGAAGAAAGGTATTTGCCAAAGCATTTCTGGAGCTATTTTTGATGATTCACTTTAAGCATAAGTAGGTACCGGCACTATGCTCACAAATGCGCCCGCCCAGCGTGGTGAGTATTGGCAAATCATCCCTGCATGGCATGGCAAATTTTATTGGCGCTCTAATGGAAAGGCCTTTGTCAAGGCGTATATTTATAGAGGCTGATAATGATGATGAATATTGTGTTATAGAAGTAAACTTACTGGCTCTTCGTAGGTCCTGCCATCCTCATGACATTTGCTCGCATGCAGCGGTAACTGTGTGATCTTACAGTGTGTTTGCAGCTGGTAAAGGTAAGAAAAAGCGCTCTTAAAACAAAGCCTTCGGGACCGAAGAAAATTTGATTAAAAATGAGATGGAATAGCCAAAATACGTGGTGTATTATTACCCTGCTGATTGACCAATGATAATCGATGTTCCTCCAACAAAAGTGAGGTTGTTGGAATTAGAAATATCAATTAAAGGCTTTATTACGTTTGACGTACTAAATATAATAAAGTCGTTTCCCAGGACTTATTATGTTCCCATCTCCAACATATTTACTATCAAAATCACAAACATATTGGGAGATAATATCAAAGTTTTTGTACGTGGTAGTGGCTAGCGACGGCTTTTGCGGTGACCTTTGCTACTGCTCGAATATACCATATAGTTTGTATGCTTGAGAGTTTATAACCGTATCGATTTTAATGGGATATATTTAATCTAATGAGCACATTATATTAATAATATGATATATTTTGCATACGTAATAGACCCAAGCGGCGACTTTGCTGCTACTCGAATGGCAAAACGTGTGGAAGTACCACGGCCTCATAGGATATCGGCGTGAAGTATCATCGGCATCCTGCGTTTCTGCGTCTCACTTTCCCTTCCCCCTGCCCCCTCCCTCTCCCCAAACATCCTTAAAGGTCGGCAACGCATCTGCAGCTGTTCTGGTGTTGCAGATATTCGTGGGCGTCGGTAATCACTTTTTGCCCCGTCACCCAAAAACAACACGCAACAATAGAATTTCAATAATTTCAAAGGTTTCAACGCGTCAAGAATTAAATTATAAAAAATAGATCCTCCCGTGTGTCGCAAAAATACAAAATTGCCCTTTTAGGCAAGCATTTTATTTCCAAGCGTATGAACTTCTTAGACCATGCTATTTACATTCATTCATATATATAAGCAACATAAAGTATAAATTCTTATACTTAAAATATAGAAACTTACCTTATATTTTTTGGCGTTTTATGCATCAAATGCAACCTGAAATTGATACAAACAATAAAATAAAGAATGAAGTACTGCGTCTGGAGTACACGTGGGGAATACTGAATTATTAGCGAAATATTATTACTAACTCATTAATAAAATGCACGATGTTTATAAACTTGCGCCTTTAAATTTTAAACATCTTAGTTCGCTCCAATTAACATCCCAGTACAGACCATAAGAATTTTAAATCTTATTCTGTTAATGATGTCTTCTTGATTATTGCAGAGACTTGGGCAGCTTGCAGGAGTGATCATATCCTGAACGAATGATACAAAAACCATCTGAAATTTAACTATTTCGATGGCTCTGTGACTGACGAATAGTCGCGTACTACATTTTAACGTACTGTTCTTTATACTAGAAGAGATTTATAAAGGCAGTCTAATTTGACCCCATTGGTCAGCGTTCGATTATTTGCCGAAATTTTTGGTCACGTTCGAACATTCACACAAATTATTGTTGTCTTTAGCATCAAACGGTTTAGTTAGTAGACAGGTTTAGTCTTCTGTTATTGTTTGGATGTCATAAATAGCAATTATTAATTTCCACAATATTTCTTTGCACTATTCAACATATTAGGAACACATTTAAAATGGTAGGTTATACAAAAATCTCTATCTCTATCTTCTGTCTATATATAGTACAATCTTAATCAAATTATTACCATCCTAATTTCTGCGGAGAGCTTTGCCGGTTAATTGTTGAATAGAGTCTCTTCAATCCGCGACCTGTTATAACATTATTTTTAATTAATCATGTGGATAAATAAATCACAAGGAATTAAAATGTTATCTGCTTTATTTTTGTTTATTTAGTTATTAGAGTACGAGGTGTACGTGGTGCACCCTGATACATTACTAACGCGGCTATGGTCTGGCGGCCGAACCATGGCAGAAAATCAATCCGAAATTACCGAACCCAAATACCACAGACAAAAATTGCCTCATTAGGGGAGGCAGCATCACCGGTGCGAGGGTACCGGCTCACCAAGCTGTTGAGTGTGGGCAAACCTTTCAAGAAATAAATGTCGACTTTTATTGGAACTTTATGGAGAGACCTATGATCAGAAGTGGACTTACATAGTCTAATGAAGATGTATTACTAGAATTTTTATTAAATTGTACACTTACGCTGGTGTTCCGTGATTTTTTCGTGAAATAATGAATTTATTTTCTTCAAAACGGTCCTGGAATATTTAAAAAATACTAGTGTTAACATTGTATAAAAATGCAAAACAAAATATAATGGTAATTATCAAGAACAAGGCATTACATAACTGTTATAAGGAATAACAAATTCTTGATTACTACCTGCAAATTGTCCACTACCGGACATATACCTCTCTCATAAGAAGGCTTTATCATAATCGCCACGCTCGACAAGCCTTAAACACCGCTACCCGTCATTGGTCTGCTTAATTTTGATTTGATATTTTTTAAGATGGCTACCACGCCATATGTCAGTAGCCATTGGGATTTTCAAGGCCTTTTCCTTAGTCGCCTCTCGCGGGAAGAAAGGAGTTGTCAGATTCTTACAAGAATAGTAAATATAATACGGCATTATTAAAACAGAAGTCTCTTTAGTTCATAGCAGTATAGTTAAGCATATAGTTAATTGCAAAATCCGCACGCAAGATAAAATTTTTGCCATATTGCTATATACCTAGTTCCTGAAGAGCTCCCGCCCGTCAAGTAAAGGTCTAACCCTCCTTTGGACGAATTTTGGTCAGCCTGGACTAAGGCTTCCTCTCAATTTTTGAGAGGATTTAAAAACTTGAAAGGGTCCGCCTCGCTGCAAAGCGGGATGGTAGTCTTCTGATATGGACGATTTTTTTATTATTTCTTACATATCTAAGTTTTCTCAATGTTTTTCTTCGACGTCGAACATATAATAGGTAATATCAGCACTTAAAATTGCATTGACACCGGAAATCGAAGCGCATGAACAGAAGAATAACAAATTCACGTCTAACTCGGAAAAATGCTTGCACATGCACATGTACAATAGTTTAAATTTTAGTAATTTGTTAGTTATGGCCGAAGCCTAGCTTGCGGGATCTGAGCCCGCGAGCCATGTGTCCGTTGAAGCTATAGTAGCCGAAACGACTAACATCAAGTCTTGGACCGAATAATAGCACATAATTAAAACACTTGTCGTGATTTAACACGCGCACACAGTAATTATTTCTGCGTTACGATGCAAAATTTAGAAAACAAATTTTGTCACTCTCTATTAATAAAAAATGTATTGAAAATTATGTAACAGTTTTTATGTTATTTCCTTAGTCTTGCCACCAACAATCGAACCTTCTGGGTCTGGCCAGCCCGTCCACAATATTAAAACATATTGAAATTAAAAAAAAGTTTTCAATTTTTTGTGACCCTATAAATATTTAAAATATATTGACAATGAAAATAATCATTAAAATGACAAAAAAAATTTACCTAAACAGTAATAAAGAAACCATAAGGAAAGGATCTATATCATTATTATCAAATATTGTAGGTGAGCTGGGCCAATTTTGACATACTTAGATACAATCCATAGGTAATATAAAAGGGCTAATCGTGGGAATCACCTGAAGTTCACAATTCAGTGTTGGCAATCAAGTAAGTTTTTCTATATAACAATGCAGTGATATACGAGTTAACAATACACCTGGTGGTGCGTGGGTACTGCAGCCCATGGACACATCAACAGCTTCAAAAGAAGAAGTCAAACAGATAGATCGTCACTCCTGCGGACTAAGATGGCATACGAGCGAGCGTGGCTCACCTGATAATAAATGATCACTGACGGCTATGAACACCCACAACACCAGAGGAGTTGCAAGGTTGCATTGCAGGACTTTAAAAGACAAAAGGAATGAGAAGAGGTAAGAGAGTGAACCTATCTAGACGGCACCTAGACATAAAAGGAGTCCTATCACCAGGTAAACATGTATAGCGTGTAGTCTTTGTTAATTTTGTCAAAAAGTAAATTTCGTAACTATTTTATACTTACTCTTTCTCGTCATCTACTACGCTCATCAATGTGCTGACGATGGAGCTTCGCCTCAGAATGTTTCTTTTGACTGCGGTTAAAAAAAAATTTTTTTGAAACATTTCTATGGTTACAAATACTTAACTCGTATTTTTGTTAAAACTACTTACAACTGTTGTAAGGCAGCTTAACGATACTTCTTATTCTTCTATCCATCCAGTGTCTGAAAAAGAAAAGGTCCATTAAACACGATCTCGATGTTAAAGATACTTTTTCTTTTCTTTATAAGCTAAATAAATAAGAGGCTACCTAAAAATAAATAAATCTAATTAAAAAAGGGAAAACGATATAAATGCTAATAATATTTACTAATAAATTTAATTATCTTTCAAGGTATCATCTTGATCATAATATAATCTGAAGCATGCTTGGTAAAGTGATTATTATATACATACAAATTCTGCGATGTCGATGACGTAGAAAATGTGGTCTCTGTCCACTTCGGGGTTCCGTCGCCAGACATATCTGTGAATTTTTAATTAATAATAATGTTATTTTTTAATTTTGCCTTGTCAATTCCAATTTTGACCTAGTTTAAAAATAAACACTCTTCGATGTTTTTTACGACCTACGTACATCTGCCACACCGGAGGATTCCGGGATTGCTTCACGCCGGTATGCGATACTACTCCGATCGAGCCGCCGCTTGGCTCTACCTCGTACAAAAAATTACGTTGGCACAACAGCAATGGGACACTACCCTGAGTAGTAAAGAAAAGTTTTCTGAAACTGACATACAGTTTGCTGAAATATTAATCAGAAATGTTATTAGTCTGTGCAATTATTCTGAACCGACGGGTACCTTTACGCCTTCTTCGAGCGAAGTACTCAAACAGTCCTCTAACGAATTCTGTCCGTTGACCGAGAAGTATTCGCACATCTATCACAGCAGGGGGGCTTACAGATGCGAATTTTCACTGTTATGTTAGTATATTGTCTCTACATTAACAGACGATTAATATACGGTACTTACTTGAATTAAGCACTGATACACTCGAAGTCTTCTTTGGGTGCGATCTGTAAAATTGTTATAACAATTTGCTTAATCCTAAAATATATAATAAATGAGTTAAAAATCAAATCATACATTATATATTTAGGGTCGTGTGTTGACGGTGTAAGAATCTACCACCACCATCTTCCCATGAGTGTTGGAAGAGTCGACTAAGTGAAAAACCACGAAGACTATAGCAATCTCCGGGAACGTATTGAAACAATTAAATTTCATTGTTATTATACGATGTTTATTGTGGTGACATGAAATGAAATCAAAAATCTTCAATCAATATTAAAAATTCGTTTGTCAATTGTCATTTGATGCGAACTCTACCTAGGTCTGCAATGGTCCCAAGGCTAACAGGGTGATGTGTGTTTCTGTTTGTCTCGCAAGAAATCGTATTACTTACACCGATTTAATGATAACGGGAATTTCTTCAGACTTTTTTCGTAAACCCATATTAGCAATTTCCGTTGATGCACCAAGTTCTGAAAAATATTTATTTTATTTATTATTTACGAAAACTTACCACATACAACTGAACCCGATTTACAATTCCTCACCTGCTATTCTCATGTCGCTGAAATAGTTATGTTTCTGGAAAACAAAAATTCCATTAAAATACAATAAACAAAAATAGGTCTCACAGAGAACCAAATAAGTTTAAAATATAATTATTCTTAACTACTATACTATTTCGAGGCTCCTTGTGCTAACCACTGTTGTTTAGTTATCAAACAAGCCCGTTCATCATTACGAGCTTATATTTGTCCTTTACTGCATTTTAAGTCACGAAGGACTAGACCTCAAAATAGACAAAATATTATCAAAAAATAAAAATAAAATTGGGTCTTAATAAAATACTTACGGACTTGTTATCTTTAGCCCATTTAGATTGTTTCCTTGGAATTGGAGACGATGCAATCATTTGGCTGCAAAAGTTAATTTCATTGACAAAAGTACGAAGTAACTCCCCTCAGAAGTAACCTAAGTTTTAACATTTTTATTACTACCTACAAGTTTGACGTAGAATAAGAAGTAACACATCTAGCCTGGTCATCCATGCCCGAATCAGGTACCGATAGCTGATATACAGATTGGATGCGATGTTACGACATTCCTTATATTTTACAGGCCATTTCCAGACCAGACAGTTTAGTAACAGGATTCGGTTTCATTTTTTGTTACTTTGACTTAAGATATAAAGTAACGATACGAAACATACGAAAATGATCAATATCTATAAACTTACTTGTATAACGATGAAATAGGACGATTGGTCTGTTTCGGAAGATTGGTCAGTTTCAATAAATTAGGTGTGACTTCAGTCGACATTACAATTTCTGGAATAACGTTTTTATAATAATGATTCATTTTTAGTTTTCATACTAATACCGTTTTTATACTTTAACCGAATTTAAAAGAAAATTGTTTACCTGTATTGGATTTCCTAACCGCACATTTCTGAAAAGGAACATAAAATATTGGAATCGAAATTAGACACTTTTTTCAAAATTTTGCTTCGTTAATTATCAATAACGCGCTATTCAATAATTGCTTTTATGCAACTTCCAAATTCATTTATAACAATCCTGTCCATCCAAAGGTTGTCTGGAAGAGATCGCTTTTAGCGATAAGACCGCCCATTGTTCCACCTCTCATCTAATTACGTTTTTGTACTATTACATAATTTTTACTCTTTTTGGTGTGCAATAAAGCGTATTCTATTCTATTCTATTCAAGTTCAAGTTTGTTATTCTATTAATATTTTTAATATTATTTCAGTGGATGCATGCAGGTTTGAATGTTTGAACGAATTAATGAGAGTATACATGTCGTTTAATCCCACTTAAATTACTGAATAAAAATGAACGAAATTTGGCAGAGATATATTACCAAGACCTATGATTCTTTTTCTTATTTCAATTAAGAGTCAGAAAAAATGCAGATGAAGCCGCGGACAGCCGTTAGTTTACGTATAATGTGACATAATGTGTGTTAGTTTATGTATACTCTCTATAAAGTGACTTAATACGTAACTTACTTCCCTAAATTTCCGTTTTCTACGTTGACACTCAAGTTTGACTGCATGCGTGGGCGACGATAGGAGTTTTCTGAGGATCGGTAATTTTTCTTTATAACTGTCTTTTGTTTGTCAAAATTGCGAATATCACAACATGTGTCAATATCAAAACAATAATGTAACTTAACATCAATGTAATGGTGTTATGTGATGGAATTATTTTTTAATTTGATTCAGCATCACCGACCCGAGCATGATGGCTCAGTTTCGTTTACTGCTCTGAAAAGTCGACCGGAGCCGAGTTTGCCCGCTTCGGCGTAACCGACCCGAGCGTGACAGCTGTTTTTGTGAGCACAGCCCACAAAAAATCTGCATGGTGCGCCAAAAGAAGTTTTCACTTCAAAAATTCCATACCATGGGTGGTACAAGACAGAGAATCCCTTACCCTATCTTGCCATAAGATGCATGGTAATAAGTATAACAGATCTTGCCAGTTACATTTTATTGAAATAGCGATACGAAGGCAGTTGGCAATGCAATCAACCGTCCGTAGCAACTATGACTGTTGAATGCAGGGTTGTAGAAATAATTCAATCCTCAAAACCTAGTTTTTAGAAATGCAGACATTAGTCGTTTAGTTTTGAATAACAAATAGCGTGTAGTGGCGTCGTAAGAGAATAAAACAATATATGTAGACCTAAGTAACAGGTATCTACGCTCTCCGACTTCCGCAAAAGTAATGCGACTAGTGGAACTCATCTTCCTTATCTAATTTAGACTTTTTTTAATCGAAATTCCAAGAGGTGTTAGTAATAGACACGACTAGAACACTTTTCGGATCGTTCGGTGAACTGAGTCTATATATTTTAGTTTAAGTTGTATGAATGTGCTCGGGCTCGTTTTTTCTTTATTCTAAATATTAAATTTTTTTTGTGACAGTGCATTGAGTTCTTACCTTTTAGTATCTGCTTTGATATTATCTGATGTAGTGTCGTTAGAGATCGATGCTGCCATTCTTGCCATTTTTATGACGTTGTGTTCTGTATTCGTTTCTAATTTAAGTTCACACAGCTGTTTCCCGCTTTTCTTTTTGTGCTTCGATGGTTTGTAGTGTTTTGGTTTACGGCATGGTGAAAATGAATGGAAAATTCTATTTGAACAACTTGAGCAGAAGATGGCGCCCTTAAATACTTCTGCGTCATACAAATTTGTTTCGCTGCATATATCTAAGGGACAAATTCTCTATGGGCCACATACATACTAGACATAAATAAGAAAATACTTTTTATTAACAAAGGTAAAAAAAACCTAACATGTAAGTACTATTTTGAGTATTTGGTTGTAGCTGGAAGGACAATTTTTGGTCCAAAATTAACAAAAATATATATTTTCTTTTATTTAAAATAACTCACAAATAATGAAATGAGTATTAACTAAAAATTTTATAATGCTGAAGAGATTGAATGTTTGAACGCGGGAATCTCAGTAACTACGAGTCCAACATGAATTATTATTTTAGCGCTTGATTGCCCTTTATTGAGGAAGTTTACAGACTATGATATCACGCTAAGGTCCACGAAGTTAACTTGGTCGTGTATTCATCGTGTGTATTTAAATTTTTTAATCTTTTTTTTAGGTATCAACGGATCAGGTTAACCAGCATTACCTAAACTTAAAATCAACTTCAAATCAAAACATTACTTAACTTATTTCTAAGTAAAAGAAAAAGAAAGGAATCATTGGTGTATAATAATATTTTAGACATCCTAATGTATAAAGACGTTACTGTATTTATTGTGCAGGTGAGCAGGTTTAGCTTCAAATCCACTGGACCGATTTCGATTTGGTTTTTAGACATGTTGCGAAAGACATAGGTTTAAACTTTTATTTTCTTAACTTTTTAACCCCGGCAATGCCGGGTACAGCTTAGTGGCTATATAAATATAGTGTACATACATATAATGACATTGAGGAGTAGCATATCCAGCAAATATGAAAAACTTGTGACCGCTTGGCTCAGTAGACAGCTTGCTACTTATGCTATGGGTGCCAGGCGTGTAATGGAACCTTCGTCGGTTGAGGGGTCCTTGGGCTACAGTAGCTATTTGTCATCAGGTAGACTAACAGCTCGGTTGCCACTCTTATATTATAAGAAAGTACTTACAACACTTATGGCACCATCTATGGTAACTGTAACCGTCGTGTATGGTACGCTCGTTGGTTGTTACGGGATCAGAACAATGCTCGCACACCTGACACCTGCCAAATTATAGAGCTAATGAGCTGTATTGTTTGCGATTGCAGTTATTTATTTGTGCAGTTTGGTGTTCTACACTGCTGCAGTTCAGCTGATGAATGAGGAGGACTGAAGGACCAATTAGTACTGATAATGAGGCGTAATGAGGATGCACCAATCAATAGTCTAATGGGTTAAGGTGCGGACTGCGAAATATGACGTCGTGGGTTCGAACTCTACATTCAACTATTGTTGTGAACCATTCCAGATACAAGCTTTTAGGCTGATGTAGTGATTATCAGGAATTATAACAGGCTAATGGGCGTAGGCGTCCGTCTTGCTAAATTTATCACTAGGTTTAACACTTTTCTTTTTCTAAAAGAACCTTTAAATATTCCAATGCTGGACATAGGCCTCTAGGCTAATGGCGACACTTGGCGTGCGGTTCGGCGGACCTTAGATACTGCAGCCCGTAATCCGACTGCGTATTTTCGGTCTGGCATTTTTTGAGCAACCACCACCACAACCACGCTGCGGTTATCACTCCTGATTTATTAAAAATATTTAGTGCAGCTGCTCACAGGCACTGGCTAGCCCTGGGCAAGTCTTAACTTTTTTTCATTATAAAAAATTTCATCAAAATACTTACGCCATGTTGAGCTAAGTAATTTTTTTGAGTTTTACATTTTTAATAAAAAATAACTACTTTAGATTTAACGTCTGCGAGTTGACATTTCTGAATGGGGTTTTCGTTCTTTTTCAAGACGTCAAAAACAATAAGCTTGCATGAAACAATTGAACGATACTGCAAGTATTTTCTTATAGTTTCGGACCAAACAGTATATAAACAGTGGGTTAAAAAACAACTACCTATGTATTTCGTATTATGTAGTTCGTATCGGGCTACATTTCGATATTCCAGTCTTCTACTCGACACACTCTACTCAATCTGAATCACTGATTGATGGGCGTAACAATTACACCAAATCATCCATATGAAAGAGGCACTATGTCTAGTAGTGGACTACATTGTTGAAGGAGTTCCACAGGCTTAGAAATAATTTATTCTTCTTATTTTATCAGCCTGTATAAGTTTACTGCTGTACATAGGCCTCTGTTAAAGCGCCGCTATTAAAAGCCGACATGCATATCTTGCAGGATTTGACGATACCATGCTGGGATTGGAGAACACTGTAAGTAACCTCGCAGTTGACATACTGCTCCCCCCCCCTATCTATATTCCATGGGAATCACATCATCACTATCTGAATGCACCGCCCCGACCCTAATAGAACGAGAAGCAATGAGAATAGGTATTCGTATTACATTTACGCCTTCAGTACCCTCTGTCCGAGGGTATGTATGGGGTCTAGGGTACTATACTACAGCTTTTTTGGAAAACGGCTGGTTCGGGTGGAAGTTGTCAAGTCTAAACGACGATTATATGAAGTTCTCTCAAAGAAACCATTGTATAAAGTTCTTTCAAAGCAAGATATTTACATGAAAACAAAACACAAAAATTATATAAAATTTTTCAAGGCCATTATCCTGTTTATTGGGGTGCTTTGCAATCAGCACCCCATGGTCACGTAACACACGTTCCTTTTAAATTTATTAGAAGCTTAAATACTTATACAAACTCTCAATATTTGTACGTGGTAGAACCGAGCGGCGGCCTTAGCTGCTCCTCGCATGGGCCTACTCGAACGGGGAAGTACCACAACCTCGCAGACTACCCGGTGTGAAGTAGAGGCATCTTGTGCCTCTGCGTTTCGTTCGGTGACCGAGTTAACCGGAGGCCCACTCCCCCTTACTAATTCAGATGGGGGGGGGGAGGGTCTTATTTATACCAAGACGCTTGAAAATACTGCGAGAGCTAACGGTCGCAGTATTTTCAAACGTGCCGATACGGTTATTATGATTCTTTTCTTTAACCAGAATCAACAGAAAGTTTAAAATAGTTTCGAAAGAAAATAAACTATAATTATTGATAATTATTTAATGATTGATATTTATAACAAATATATAAAATATAACACACTATTGTTTAAAAATAGCTTTTATATTGTAACGTTACATTATTCCATGATTTAAAATTGCCGAATTATAAACAGTCATCTTCAGACTAATTGAGCTTAAACACAATTTTAAAACCGAAACACATTACAAAGATAAATGGATACTTCCAAATTACAATTTCATATTTTTGAGTTATTTTTTTGTTACAAAGTTTCAATTAGTATACGAGTATGTATATAATTTCACATTTACAGTAATGTTTTATTGCTTGTATAATGTATTTTTACATTTATACAAAAATAATGAAAGCTATAAAATATCAATGAGCAAAGTACGATTGTATATAACCCAAATATATTAGGCCACAGTCCAGCACCAAAGTTTTCAAAGTATACCATAAATCTACAAAACTACAAGATTTCGTTCAACAAACCTTTTGTATAATTAACCGAGATTAAGATGTAGATAACGACTTCAATGAGTTCAACTTATACATATCCAATGTCCACATATATAACAGATATTGAAATCTTTTAATTGATAGGATTTATAGTCATATAATTTATTAATACGCCATTTTTAACTTTTGCTTTTTATAAACAAAATTATCCTTTAACGAGAGATCACACTTGTAAAGTCGCATTGCGTACATGTTATTCAACTATCTTGCAGTCTCAGTTCTAAAGAAATTTACTGAGTGAGCTAAATAAGACGATAGTATAGATAAGAAAGACCGATAGTAATTTAACTAAATACATTTGATATGCAACTAGGGGTCCTTCGCCTTCATGTTCTTGGGACTTAAAATTACAAACATTATAAGATTTTTTAAGGCAGAGTAAATTTTAGGATGAATAGAAATTCATTAATTAGGTAGGTGCCTTTAAAAGTAGGTCAGCTTTTGAATAAAGCGAATAAAACATTGTATTGAATTGAGATCAAAATACACGATAACAATAATAGAGAGAAAGGAATACCCAATTTGAGATCAATACATTTTCATTAAATTTAAATTGGTTTGCTTTCGTGAGGGGTTTAAGTTGCCAGCTTTAATACAAAGCGAGGCACGTTAAGATCTGTTGTTATTGTGTAATTTTTTTTAAAGTTTTATATTTTTTAACTATTTTAATCCTAGGTAATTTCAAAAATACTGGCCCCGAAATTACTATTTAAACTCTTAAACTTTATATTAACTTAAATATATTGCAAATTATTTCTAATCAATCAAACATGCATAAGAAAATAAAAAGTGTTCTCCTATTGATTTAACAGAAGGTAAAAATAGGAATTAAAAAAAATACGTCGGTTTAGATTGCTTTCTCAAACGCTACTTGGCCTCAAATAGATTAAAATAGTGTCACTATAGTAAATACAGGGTTATTTAAATTACTTGCACATCGTTCAAAGTAGCCTGCTCACCTCACTCGTCGAACAAAACGCAGAAGCACAAGATGCCTCTGCTTTACACCGGTATTCTGCGAGGTCTTGGCCCTGCCCCCGCCGAGCCGGCCCATTCGTGCAGCGGCAAAAGCCACCGCTCTGAGCCTCTTGATATCCAACACGGTAGACGGTCTTTGGGTTCTTGAATTACGTCGTTCCTCCTTGTCTTGTGTCGGCCTCGTCTATTGTAATATAATAATATTTGATATCAATTTCGCCGTGTGCTAGCGAATAAAAATATGCCTTTTGTCGTGTCATTAGGCGACTAAGGGAAGAGGTTTGAAAATCTCATGGCAATCTAAGGGAGCAAACCCAGAGACGAGGCTCGATATATTATTTCAACCTAACCCTTCTAATGTCATAAATCGTGATGTTACTTACAACAATAGAATATACTTTCAATTGTTCCAAATTTATGACACGTTAAAGATGTTTTTTTAATAGTTAGAAACATAAAAAAGAAAAGTTATTATTCCTAATAATACTAATTAAAATTTAATAGGCTGCAGGCACTTCAAATAACCCTATATAACATGACATAAGATTTATATTAGATATAATAAATATATCTAATTAATTAATATTATTATTAATATACAATTCCACCATAAATTCGTTCGTTCTATAAACATTTGAAACAAAACAAATATATAAACATGTTTACTTTTTAAATTTTAAAATTAAGTAAATATATTAAAATAGGATTTTCCGTAATACTAATATTGCCACAATTGCCCTGTATGTTTTTTTTTATTTTGTGGAACTTTATATTTTGAGCATTGGATTACACAATATTCTAACAATAAAAGTAGCTATCAATCTACGTCCATAGTTAATACAAAATACTAAGCCGTTATAAAATACTTAAACGGACAACTTTTATTGTCTTGGACAGCTAAAGTCCTCGGCGGCTTTAGTTACTTGATTAAAAGACTACAAGTCAAAATCATAAAAAATACGTCTTAAACAAGTGATTTTCAATATTACTTCACAAAGGTGGTGCTTCGATAAGCTTGACTCCGTAAGAATGATTTAAGGGAAAGAGGAAAAAATATTATAACCTAATACCGTGTCTACGAAAATTAGGGAAAAAAAATTATACATTTCAGATTCTAAACACTTAATCTATAAAAACAGTAGGAAAAATAACACTAACATCAAAAGATGTATGTACGTACGTAAATATCACACTAAGTACTTATTTTAATCTAAAAGTAATAAATGTTATAAACTTTACTGGCCTAAGTTTACAATAATGTCACGAAATAAAGATTCTCAGTAGCGAAAATAAATTTTTAATTTTCTGCCGCAGTCTGGGAAAATTCATTCGACATAATTCGTTAATACTCTGTATTAAGCTCGCTCGCTTTATAAATATATTTTTATACACATAAAAATCACTAGATCCACTACTACGTGGACTAGTTCTTACCAATCTTTAGTTTTTTTTTAATAAAGCTTAACAAAAAAAGCTAAAGAATTGACTTTTAAGTAAAATGGAGCTAATAAGTCTCACTGTTGCCTCCAAAAGTTCTTTGTTGGATGCCACAAAGTTAAGTAATTTTTTTGGACGATTTCTTCTTCATATTTTGCCTTATAATAACAAACAGGTACATTAGGTAAATAGGGTTTTACTATTTTTTTCTTTTTTGTCGGATTGGTTTTAGAATCAGATAACATAAAAAATTGCTTCAAATTTAAGTACATATATGATTGTCACACATAATTCACATTTGGCTTCTTTTAACTCATAACTGTAATTTAACCAACTACAATAGTACAATATAACTTCGGATGCATACAAACGGAATGATACCTACAATGTATAAATGTAAATATATATAATGCTTTAACATTTTATGCACGTTTTGTTTGAAATTTTTGATAAATTAAATAAAGGTTAATTGGTCTATTTGTAAATATATAGAATAACATTTTCAATACACATTCAGATTCATAGTTTGTAGATATTTAATAATAATAGCTAATACATGTAATACCAACAAGTTTTTTAAACTTTTTATTTGAAGTTTTTGATAAAATACTGGCAATGAGAGCAGTTAAATTTAATATAAATAAATGTTATTTATAAATATTGGTAATACAATTTTTAATTTACATTACATTTTAACGTTGATTTGCTTTTTTAAATATCTTTACTATAAATTACATTGATAAAGAAGATTTTAAATTTATTCGTTATAAACCTTTCTATTTATAACATAAAATTGTTAATATTTCGGTATCGTTATATCGTATCGTTGCATAAACATATAAACTCGGATACGGGTATATATATGTTTTAGTGTGATGGAACACAACAGGTTGAGGAATCAAAAAATTTAAGAGATCATATATGAATCAATGTCGCCTCATGTGCAGTCCTAGATGATCCGATCGGGCGAAGGATCGTCGGCATAGCGGGCAGGTGAACGGGCGATGGCCCGTGTGCTTCCGTGTGTGCCGAGTTAGCTCGTCGGAGCGGGCAAAGCGCCATTCGCAGCCCGCCCAGCCGCACGAATACGGCTTTTCACCTAGGGAAAAGAAATAAAAATGTGTATACATTTTATTACTCGTATAAACATATCGCCTAATTGAAGTTATAGAGCACAGTTATGAGATGGTCTATTCATCGTATAAGTAAGTATAAGTATAAAATAAACATATTGTAAGTAAGAGAACCAATGTTGTAGATGTTATAGTATAGGTGCTGTATTTTCTTTCGATTTCAATAAAAATAATTGACAAGTGGATTTAGAACAAAGTTTAAGCGAATTTACCGACTTTAACTAGTTTCCCACACTTAAAGAGTGGAATATTTTTTTACAAACCTTATTAACCTTATTCAATAAAAAAATAATGCTCAAAATCGGTTCACAGCCAGCGAAGATATCGCGTAACATACATACAAATAAAACATACAGTACGGATGACCTCCTACTTTTTTGGAGTCGGTTGAAAATGCGTCACAAGTAGCTAAATGCGTGCGGTAGAAGAATTTGCTGGCTGACTAAAGAGGCTCCGGCGATTCCTTGCGGCTGTCGGAAGAAATAAATTCAACAACCGTATATGGTCAGATACGGGGTCGTATGTGACGATTAATGCCAAAAGTGCTTCAAATCTTTGCATATTGCAAATATTGACGCTGTGCTCTATCTTTTAACAGCTAACTGCAGACTTAGCACTTATTTCTTCCCCAGGAATGATTACAGGCGTGGGTATGTAATGCATTGTAAGTATTTTATAAGCGACAGACGTTAGAAATTGCGCATCACTCCATTACATAATATCAACCGCCGGTACCAGTCAGTCTTATTACTAATAATTTACCTGTATGCGTTCGTTTATGCGCCTTCAAATGAGAACTTTTCGTATAAACTTTATGACAACCAGCCACATCGCATTTATGAAGTCTTCTCCTACTCTGTGTATCTTCGTTATTATTATGAGCAAATTCGTTATCGATACATGTTCTTTTTGCAACATCTGTCGTAGGTTTCGTATACGGTTTCCTCTGTGTCAATTGATTCAAGGAACCAGTCAGAGCGTTCTGCAGCGCAGTGTTGAGCAAAAAGTTCTTTATCTCTACTTCGGAGGTTATATTGTGTTGGTTCGGATTTGGAATGGGAAAGGGTAACATTGGCTGTAAAAATGGCGGCTTGTTCGTTGATAATTCGAGTGTCGTTTGTAGGTGCGTTCGAGGGATCAGTTGCGGTGGTGATAAATGTGGTATCGGTGCTTTCAGCCTGAAACAAAACGGACAAATGTAACTAAAAATCAAAAAAGTATTATTTCAAAGCTACTAGTGATCGCATGCTTTTTGCCACGATTCGGCGCCGATTTGTTACAGGTTTTTTGCCGAAAGTTGTCCAACTTTTATCTTCAGGCGCTATTTAATACAAGCGTTCCAATCTAAAATAATTATCTCACTTGTTCACGTGGTGTTTGAACTTCCTCGCGTTCCGGAGGTCTGGTCCCACTTTTATTTTAGGTACTGGATGACTCGCCCTAGAAAGTAGAACAATAACATGTTATACATAAACAAAAAAAATGATATTCTCGAATTAAAATCAAAAACTCTATTTCAAATAACAAAGAGCTTCTACACGTGGTAGAGCTAAGCGGCAGCTTTTGCTTCTACCCGAATAGGCCGGTCGACCACGTTAGTACCACGGCCTCGCAGAATACCGATGTGACGTAGAGCCATCTTGTGCTTCTGTGCTTCTGTGTTTCGTTCGGTGATTGAGGTAACCCAAGGCCCCGCCCCCTCCCCATTCCCCGCCACATCCTCCCTTCAATCTCCCAAATACCCTTACAGGCTGGCAACACACTGCAGTAGGATGAAGCCTTTCCCACCAGTGGGCATTTACACGATGCTACTTTACCGTAAAAAAGCTGTACTGTAAGTTACGGTGGTGCAGGGGTTAGCGCGCTCGCTTTAATTCGTAGTACGAGACTGACCTGGATTCGAATATTGGTGCCAGCACTAGCCAAATCGTATATTCCAATTACAAGTGCTGAATTTATCACGTGATCGGTGCTGAAGGAAAAAATCGCGAGGAAACCGACAAGTCCCATACATAATAGAACATATTTCTAAATTCGCCAGCATCGCTCTTGTCCGCTCCTAAAGCCTCCAAACTTGAGAGGAGACAACTGTGTTACTGTAAAACTAACATTAAATTTTTCTTATTTTCATACTCACTGAAACGGCAGTTGCGTTGATTCGTCATGTCCGAACACTCTCGACGAAGTCGGATAAACGCTATCTGAAACAAATATTTATGCATAACTTTTTTCGTACTGGACCTCATACATTTTCAAAATATCGTAGACGATGGTTACTACTTTGGGATAACATTGAAAGACAAGGACTTAGAATGCAGAATTCCATTATGAATATAAACAATTTGCAGGCTGCTCAAAACATAGTGTTCCAGTTTCATGAGGGATCCGAATCCTGGATCGTTGCCTGGAGCGTTGATCACTGACCGGTAAGGCGAACGAAATAGGTTATAGGTCATCAGGTTATTTAGTTTCACACTATCGTACAAGTAGACTGTTACGTAGTAAAGTCAGACTCTAAGGGCTCTCATAAATGCGTTGCTTTATTTGGATTATGTACCTGTATCTAATTACAACCATATAGTCTGTATGCCTGTATAAGCATGGACTTTATCGATTGAAACGGGATAGGTGATATAATCTAATGAATGTATCTAGATGAAAGTATATGTGCTATATGTATGTATCAAGGATATTGGCCGTAAAATGATTATTAATTAAAGAATAAATATCGCAACGTACAAAACGCCAATAGATACGTTAACAAAACATTACAATACAGGAAACCCAGTTAATTCGAATCGTGTCACTGAGCTCGTTGTTGGACACAGTCGATCGTGTACAACAATCGAAAATTTACATATAGGGCAATTAAAATTCCTTGTCCCAGTGCGGAGAATGCGAATTAGTGCGATCGAGCTATCGAAGGGCAGCCACTGGCGCATTGTCGAACGCAAACGGCGACGTCCTTTCTAATGATTGTATGTTGCGTGGAGGTAAAAATTAAACCTAAACTTTAACATCAATCTAAATAAAGGAAAATATGTTACCGAAGTTACATTCACATCGTTCAGGATGATTATATTTTTAGTTATCAGGTTATATACTTTCATAATCATCCTTACAGCGTGTCATAGTCCACTGCTGCCGCCGGTATCTAACGACTTCCGGTAACGAAATTTATGAAATATACCTTGATATACAAGGCACTCCTTCACTGCAGGCCGTATGAGGAAGCTCAAAGTTGCTCAGCGCGCTATGGAAAGGGCTATGCTCGGTGTTTCTCTGCGTGATAGAGTCTGCAACGATAATATCCGCAGCAGAACTAAGGTAACCGACATAGCCGTAAAGATCAGCAAGCTGAAGTGGCAATGGGCCGGCCACATAGCTTGCAGAACTGACAACCGCTGGGGAAAAAAGGTTCTCGAGTGGCAGCCACGTACAGGGAAACGCAGTGTAGGACGACACCCCACAAGATGGAGTGACGACCTGCGCAGTGTTGCGGGAAGTCGATGGATGCAGGTGGCTCAGGACCGAGCTTCGTGGCAATCTTTGGGGGTGGCCTATGTTCAGCAGTGGACTTCTGATAGGCTGAAATGATGATGATGATGATGATACAAGATCTTTGCATTGTATATGAAACAGAGTCTTGACTAAATATAAAAGTTCCTCAAAATAAGTTATGTTTCTACCGCTTTCGCGAAACAATATAGACAATATATTTGCACAGTTTTTTCGAATCAATTCAATTTGTACTCGGACTAAGTTACTACGTTTCGATATCATTTATCGTTTCATCTATATTGTATGCTATCATCTAGTAAGAGCGTTTAATCTATGCTATCGAAGACGGTCGTTAAGGTGTTGTGATTGTTCTTGCTGATTACAGATTTGTATGGTCCATAAACATTGAAACAGCGAATGTTGTTATTTCATGATTACACAGATTTAAATTCTGGTTTATACCTGTTGAAGTTTATACCGGGAGAGTTATTTGTTTCAATTTGGAAGTATTTAACTAATGCTGAAATTTTCTTGTTATGCACTCGCCAATGATTCCAGATGAAGTTAGAGAATTTTACGGAATATATAGGAATGAAACGAATTTATAATAGCGAATGAAATCAGTGTATAAATGAACAGATCTTCTTACTTTTATAAATAAAAGTTCTAAATATTTTTTTCTAATATTGTATAAACACTAAAATAGTTTTGCCATTTATGTTTCTTCAAATGTTTGTTTGTAGTCTAAAGCTAAGCGTTTATGTTATTGGAAACTCATAACAGTTTACGCAAGAGCTTTAACATGAAAATGAATATTTATTTATTTTGATCGTGTTGGAGTCAATCTGGAGTGTAATTTCACCTTCTCACGTATTGCCCCTGTTAGTGTTGTCTAACAGGGGCAATACAAATGAGGTTCTAGCGATCGTCTGATAGTAGAAAATCCATTTGAATTTGTGACGGGTCGAACGGATATCAGTGATAGGGAGCGATATGACTAATGTAAGGGTGCCGGTTATGCTTTCGTTAACCATAAAGTGAGTATTGGCTAACCGTGCATTATGGCCTAGGATAGCCCACAGGCCTTCCGGATTATGTCACGTGGCATTTAAGAAATATTGAAAAAAAATTTTTTTTTCAATATTTTTCAATTGCAAATTTTCAAAAATTGTTTACTGGCCACAGACCGAAGTCACTACAAATCAGGTATATCATTTACACGTATTGCTGTTTAATAAAAAAAAAAAATGTCTATTTATTTTGTAAAACTTCAAATAAACTGCTAGTAGCGTTCGACATGTTTAAATTGCTTCAATCTACTCTTATTATACGTTAAATTTATTCTTGCAAACAGTAAAGTGCACCGCATAACCTCTTGGACCACACCAACAAATTGATTCTCACACTTTACTTGCAACAATTACGCGTGAATTTATACATTCGGTGGTAGTGATTGTTGCGCCATATCGCATCGTTGCAAAACTCGGGTGTCTATTCCACAGCGCGGGAAGCGAGGCGGCTGCGCTATCTCCATATTGGGCTTCCACAACATGTAATAAATTTAATACAACGAAAGGGATAGTTTAAAATATCGACATTAACTTATTATGATCGAAAACGTTTAGAAAGAGAGCTTACTTAATAATAAACTATTTCTAAGTAATCGAATGGCAGGAAAAGAAAAAACAATTAAATCCATATATTATACTGTCGATAAATATTTGCATAAATATCTAGACACCGATGACGGAAAATCAATCCGAATTTCCTGAACCCAAATCACAAAGACTAAGGAGCGTTACAAGTGCGTGGTGACTATGAACAAACCTTTCAAGTAATGTCCAGCAGTGGACTTTAACAGGCTGATGAAGAAGAACATATAAATGTAATATCAGATGAGTTTCAGTGATGAGGTCAGATGACTAAGATAATTTGCATTGTTTTTCTTTTATTTGATTGCGGTGAGAAACGTGGAACGTCCTGATAGTAAGTGGCTATTGCAGCCCATGAACATCTGCAACCAACTCCAATGGAAGAAGGTTATACAGGTCACAGCCGGTAACTCTATACCTTTCCAACTGGAACACAACAGTAGTTGCACTGCAGATTCGCGGCAGAAATGGTTAAAAGTGTTGTACCCAGTACCCAGATGACACCAAGTCTTCCACCTATACGTTCCGCGATGGAATTTAATAGTCCGGCGAAGATGCTTTCCTTTCTTTGTTTAAGCAATACATCGCAGAGTTTTGAGAATTATATAATTTTATTAGTTTTCAGTTTAAAACTCCGATCATGGAATGCAAGGTTAATATTGATCGTTTTTAACACTGGACATCCCATTATTTGTCACAGTGGAACTGAAACTGATTTACGACACCTTTGTTCTTGTAGACTTTACATCTATAATGTGCATCAACAACAGTTTTTATTAAAGGAAATGAATGTTACCCAAATTAAAGACAAGATTAAAGATCTAAAAGAAAATATACTTGCAAAGATTTGTTTCTTTTTGGGATACAGGGCTCCAAAACCACGACATATTTATCACTGACACTGAACTGAATATTTATCACCAAAATACTTTATATTATATACTGAATTAGATAGAAAAAAACTTTCAGCCGTATACCCAGTACTGGTGGTTAGATGTCTAGACATTTTAAATTCTTTCAACCCACTTTTCACCGGAGCGTATTTACAGGTGATGAGCCTGTCACCGTCTTAATGTCCAAGCGAAAGACACAAATCGTACATAACTTTCGAAAAACTCATATAGGCCCTTTATATAGTGGATCGAAGTCGATGGATGCAGGTGGCTCAGGACCGAGCTTCGTGGCAATCCTTGAGGGCGGCCTATGTTCAGCTGTGGACTTGTGATAGGCTGAAATGATGATGATGCTGATGATGATAGGGGATCGAACTCGAGTCTCTGGATTCGGAGGCAGATCTCCTAACCACTTGCTATCGTTTTCTTTCGTAGAAAACCAACCTTATCAAAAGTTTCCTTTAAAATTGAAAACGTTGCTGTAAATTATGAGAGTGTTAGTTACATACATATAAAAATGCGTTTAATGGTTCTATTAAGTTATTAACAGGCCGTGAAACTCTCGCTAGGTTCCGTAGGATACATAGACATAGATGGCAAAGGTATCGTAATGATAAAACGAATCGGTCAACTGCTTTGTTAATAAACTGTGCTTCTATTATTTAAGCAAAAGGACAAAATACTTCAAAGAATCTAAAACCGAGAAGGTTATTTCCGCAACTGTATTTTTTTTTCTACAAAGACAACGGTATAAGATCGGGTTATGGTTTCTTTTTCACCGCACAGCGATCGTTTATGCTTAATTAAGCGAAGAGTTAAGTAATAGCTGAAGACTTAGTGACTAGCGGAAATATCGCAGACCAAATATTGTATTGTTGCATGTTTATGTGAATTTTTTTACAAATCATCCAGTTTCAATTACTACGGAAGGAAAGCAATACTTCACCTTCGCATATTCCTATATCACGTGATATAAAGCGATAGGTGGAACTACTATACGAACACAAAAGTAACATTTTTCTACTTCCTCATAAACATAATATATGCTATTCATTGGTGAGGATGCGATAAAGGATTTTTTTTAATACAAGGCAAAATTACCTTTACCTCAAATAAATTCATCATCACCGTGAAACGAAGTAAAAGGCACATAATCATCCGACAGGGTAACGTTCTTCTCTGAATTGAGTCGTCTAATAATGGGCAAGAGTGTGAGAAGTGTTCCGGTTCGAAAGCTATGAGAGCCAGTACAATTGGGCTGTGAGTCAATCTTCAGAGGTAACAACAAGCTTTGGTGATCGACTGGGGTGAAACGGTTGATAACCTTTTTCGATTGAAGTTTGTCGGTGTCCATGTTTTTTTACCGAAATCCATTTAAAAAAAACCAAAAGCTAGTCCACATCTATGTCCGGCTTTAAAATGTGCTAGATGGGACCAGAGTACAATTTTATCGTTCGCAACTCGCGTCTTCGTATCGGCCGCATCTATTGCCTCGTATATTGCTTTCTAAACGCTCTCGCATCCAATTTATGGTACACGGTGTAATAACATATCCCGTACGCATAGACGGTCGATTTATGGTAAGGCGTCTGAGATCGTTGTTCTTAATTGTCTCAACGAATTAGAAAATCACAAACAGCTGGGGAACTGTACTATAGTGTACTCTATAGTACAGTTCCCTAGCTGTTTATGCTACATCTTTTCACATTTTTCTCCAAAGTTCAACATCACCTGCACCGGTGACCGACCGACCGCTGAAAAAACTACATAAAATAAACTCCAATACCACAGTTTGTTTGTTGAGCAGCAGTAGTAGCAGCTTTCGAGAAGAAAAACAAGATATAAGAAATGGTAATTCTGCCGTCTATCGATAGCTACATGGTCTTAACCGACACCCACTTGTCGGGAAAGGGTGGTGATTTCTATTACGTCGCCCCCACACGGCAAAGGCAGGTCTGAGATCTTATAAATGTTATACTTAAAAGCTCCCTTTAAATAGAGAACGTAAAATGAAAGGCAAATGATAAAGTTCTATTTTAAATACAAGTTATACGTATTTCGTGTAATACTAAGTTATACAGAAGTCTCTTAAGATTGTTTTGCAGATAAGCAAATACTAACAGCTTGTAATGGATTTCTGAATCGGGCATATATTTGAAATAAGGAACTGCCGTTATATACGAATTCGTGACTTTCGACACAGTCAATTCAATAAAATACAAATTGCTAAAGCGATAATCTCGCTACTACACGGTAGATGGCGCTACTAGTACAGTTATGATTGTTTTTACAAGGCACCCTACCTAGGGTTGCTCTGTAAAGACAACATTGTATTTGCCATTTTTTTATAATGTTTAAATATCAGATATAAGAATACAAAAAGTAGCAGCAAGTGCCCACTGCTGGGCAAGGGCCTCCTCCTCAAATCCCTGAGAGGAGTTTGGAGCTTGGAAGGTCCGCCACATTGTTTCAGTGCGGGTTGGCGGACTTCACATGCTCGTTTCCTAACGATTTTTTACCTTCACCGCCGAGCACTTGGTAAATGCGGCACTTAAATTGCTATAAACAATTTATTAAACAGCACCACGCTGGGGATATATATTATATTTTACTTATAGTATCATTGTTAGCCGGTATTAGGTAATGCATATGCATCTAGTCATTGGTGTAGATATAATGTGTTAATATATGTGATAGGTGGGTATTTTAGGTGGGTATGTCTTTCACGTGGTAATTCTACTAGTCTGTTACATGCCGATGGTTAGTACATTTTTAATGTAATACATTAACCGGTCGATGGCGGAAAATCCATCCGAATTTGCCAAACCTGAATACCAACGACCAGTAATGGGAAGCAGCATCGCAACTGCGAGAGTACCCGCTTGCCCAGCGTGGTTAGTATGGGCAAAGAATGGGCTGCCAAGAAATGCATGCCAAGGCGTTTTTTTGGAAGTGGCCTATGTTCAGCAGTGGACATAAATAGGCAGATGAAGAAGAATATCTAACCGTAAAATCAGATGAGTTTCGAAGGCGTGTGTATTCATTGTTATGTATTTATCATGATCAAGACAAGAGTACGTACATACATCTTTGCCACTAAACTGTAAATTGATAAATAATAAAATATACACAAAATAAATAAAAACAAAAAGACGAGTAAGGTCTCAGCGCAATACACTGACAGAGGTTAGCTGATTTCTTAAAGAAAATATGCCATTATTTTTCGCTATACTTTTCAAATTATCACTAAAGACATAAAAATAAGCTGACTCGCATTGAGTATCATAGCACGCGAGTGTCCTGGGTTTGATCCTTGATGCCTTTTTAAATTTATATCACGGGAATAATATACATATATTCTTTATTAGGAATAAGCTTTCACTAAATAACTAGCATTTTTTACTAATTAATTGGATTCTTTCCGACGCTTAACTCTTTAATTAATTAAAGAAAAGTCGCAAAGATTTTTAAATATTTTTTAGGCATGCAGGCATTTTTTTACTATCTTTTTCATCGCCAGAGAGAGCACGAGGTAATTTAGCCTATAAAATAATTGTAATTAATCATTTCAATTGCACTGGCAATGGAGCTTCAACACGAGTATGCATACTATAAAATTTAAGGACAAAGCAAACCTGAGCCAAGTCGAATCTTCTGCATCCTTTAAACAGTCCACTGTTTGAGATCAGCCACAATGCAAGGATTTGTCGTATTCGCCACGCTTTGGATTGGCGATTGCAGTACGAGACACCTTGCACTTTAGACGTTACTGTCCATAATGGTTTCCATAACCTAGATCGGACATATCAGAGATCCAACAGCTGTCGAAACTCCCGAGATCTTTCTGGCATTTCATTAAGTCCACTTTTACGATACCCACGAAATTAAATAGAGTGGTGGATTCCTATAGTCGGCCACTACACATCTCCTAATCTCTCTATCACGGTTGGATATATTGTCACTTTATTTGGAACTTAGTAATTAAAAGTGCATAGTATATGATAGCACCACTTTATATTTCAAAATGTTAATTGAATCGTTAAATCGTGCGAAGTTGTCTGTATTGAAGTGTAAACCCTAGCATAAGCGACAGGGCCGGACTTGTGAAATTAGTCTCATTGTGTACCATTTAAGAACATCGCTATGTGACAAAGCATATTAAATATTGTTGTGCGCTCAGTATGATAAACGTCCTTGTTAGCGACGGAATAGGGCTTATTTATGGCTTAATACGGAGCTAAGTCTGCTACTGTAAAATGGGAAATGGTGTAAAAACTATTCATTAGCGGAGTAACGCTGAAATAATTTAGGTTTTCATTTTACAAGATTGAAAATTTACAAATGAGAATTTGAGAGTTTGGGTTTTCTTAGGATCTGCCTAGTGTTTATAGATATTTTATCGAATATATTTTGTTTCATATTAGCGACTGCGAATATATGCTTGGGTTTAAAAGAAGTCTTTTCAATAGCCTTATGTGATTATGAGTTTTAATATAAGTATTATCGAATGAATATAGAATGACACCTTGTGCTTGTTAAAATGTTAAGTCGCTATTAGCTTGAGACTTGAGGCTCTCACGATCAATGTAGTAACCGGGTTGCTAACACCTAAGTTATAGGCATTGAACTGAAAATAATTAGTAGGCACGTTAACATTTGGTATCTCTGTCTTCTAATTGTGTTAACCATTTGTATGCCGAATTTATGTAGATTTGCAATACGTAGGCATATACATTCAGAAAACAGATTAGTTTTTCTTAAAGTCTATACCTATTCTAAGCAAATTTCGTCAGTCTACAGGTATGTAACAAAAATGTGATAATAGTGTCCCATAGAAAAAGGTTAAGTAAATAATAATGGTGACTGGTTCTGGGTCCATTTGACCCCCTATTTAGAATTTTTGTGTATGCATAAGTTACAAGCGTTAATTATGCAAAAGTACAAAAATTGTCACAAATAATGTAAGTCAAATCAAAAAGTCAATAAATCGTATGTGGGCCTCGAAATAAACAATGGTAACTTTCGTCACTACTATTTTCTTCATCTTCATCTTTTTTAATTTTTTTATTGTATTGGGGTGACAAAAGAGTTAACAGTCCATCACACAGGTGTACATGGACTGTAGCGAGTGGTTACTACAGTCCATGTACAACTACAAATAACTTCTTATGATATATTTAACGGTTCCTTGGCTTCGGCCAAAGTACTTATTACTAAATTATTAAAATAGAAATCTAAGTTTATCTAAAATAATATTGTAAACGTTTCAAATTACGCAAGCTGTGTTCTTATTTATGAGTCCTAAATTTCAGTTTGTGCACTTAATAAATAAGAAAAAAAAAACTTCAATCGAAGGAGGTTACAGATTCGTTGTCACCCCTAATTAGTTCTTAGGGGGTGACAAGGAGGTAACTCAAGCCTCACAGCTTGGTAGTTCAATGTACCTTCGATTCAATTCTTTCCACTTCTCCGCTAAAACTTTTACAACATAATGAGAATATGACTAACTAATAGATATGAAGTAATAAGTGTACTAACATAACTTCAGTCTTAAAATAGAATACAAATATGTTACAACGGACAGCAGGAAAATGTTAAAAAAACATAGTGATGTGTTTTTACGGATATCAATTAAGTAGCAACGAAACAAAGTTGGATTTGCGATAGTTCCGCTTGTGAAAGATAAACGAAATTGCTGGATAATCGAAATAAATGATACGAAATCAAGTGTAATTTTAAGGTTGTTCATTCGGAATGATGAGCAATTGTTGGCCACAAATGTCATTGGTGCCGCACTTTTGCTTTAAGTACTTAGTTAAAACTAAAATTATGAAAATTACTTACATATATAAAAAAAAATAAGCACAGAAATCATTAGTATAACAAAAACATGATGCGGGTACTCTAAAAAAATTATATATTTGCTTAACACACAATTTATTGGTTTTCAAACGTCTTTATGCTGCGTTTGTTTTATGTCTTTGAATTCTGTTTAAGATCTTTTGATTTTTACATTGGTGTTTCTGGAAGAAATGCATCTGCATCTTTGATAAATGGAAGAAATTGCCGGTATTGTACTCGATTTAGAAAAACGTGAATTTTAGAAGTGTATGTATATCAGAAGCTTATTGTGATTTATGACTTGTTTAAGTTTTAATATTATGTTACTAAGACTATCTTTTACCTCAGTCCTATGGTGTTTACTTCTACTAGATGAGCGTAGCTAGCAATTTTTTCTGGGGTGAGCTTAAGGGGGAAAAAAGAACTATTTTATAACATACTTTTTACTTGAAAACGCACCTGAATTTGTGGGCGATCGAACGCTGAGGGTAATCCGAATCCAATCCGAATTTGCTGAATTCAAATCCCGAAGACTAGTGACGGGGAGCAGCCACACTAGTGCAACGGTACCGGCACTGCGCTCATCGACCCGCTTGCCGAGCCAGATAAGTTTGGGCAAACACTTAAAAGAAATGCATGCCACTTTTGCTTGCTTTTTTTTAGACAGACCTATGAATGTGAAAAAGAAAAAGCAAGGAATAACTGCATACGGAATTGATATAGCGGATAAGGTCCCTGATCTGCTATAATTATAGCTACAATTATATTACACTATAGTGTACATTATGCTTTAATAAGAAGTTAATAGCAATAATTGACATGACACGAGCGAATAGCGTGATTTTTTTTGTAGTTCCGTAGAACTTTTTGCAAATTTAATTTACAGTCCGTGTGCCGGTTGGCAGTTAAATTGCTTGATTCCTTACCAATTATTTCTGCAAATGCTTAGATTGATACGTTAATGGTTAAACATCAATTGTTTGTACTATATGAGCGCAAGAATTTAGTATTTAACTAGTCGTTATCTAGTAAATTATGTAGGCCATTCGTGTTAAACCCGCTAAACTGTTCATTATTTACGTGTGTAAAATTAACATCTTTTGCACACCTCTATTAATACCATATTAAAAAATACGATCCACTCAGTTTAACTTATTTCCTCTGAATTTATATTGGAATTATACGGTAAAAAAAGTACTCTAATGGCAAGAGGAAATTGTGATGAAAAATTCTGGCATAGATTATTTAGACTATTATATCATAAAGAATAATTCTCTCTAAAAAAATATAATAATTCTTGCTCATCAGTTGGTCTGTACGCGTGTGAGCAGAATATCTTGAAAAACTTATTGAATCACCTTGATTTTATTTTTATTAGCCTGGTTTTTTTATTCTTTGGAACTCTAGTGAATATCACTATTGTAATCCTGTCTCGCTACAGTTCGAACATGGCTGGCGCAGTTGTGGAGGAAAATACATTTTAGGTAAAATGTAATTGAATTTAATTGATGCTCAGAGAAAGACGGCTTTTGCTGCTGCTCGAATGGGCCAACTCCACCGAGGTAGTACCACAGATTTGCAGAATTCCGGCGTGAAGTAGAGACATCTTGTGCTTTTGCGTTTTGTTCGGTGAGTGTGGTAACCGGAGGCCCACTCCCACTTCCCAAATATTCCTAAAGGCCCGCAATGCAGCTTCTCTGGTGCTGCAGATGAAGGTGGGCGTCGGTAGTCACTTATCATTGGATGAGCCGCTGGCTCGTTTGCGTCCATTTCATACGTAAAATAGCAACTAAAACAATTAATTTCATACAATGAAAAAAAATATGTCAATGGTTTGTTAGGTTAGGGAAGAACAATTTTAGGTATAACTACGGAAAATAATCATTATTCTCTTTTGAAAGGGCTAAAACAAACCTGACCTCTGACTACCCCTGTATTATGTAGTCGAGAGAGCTTCTTGTTATTTTATTTAAATAAATATATCGAAAAATATAATATAATCTTAAAATTAGAAGAAATAAAATTTCCGTCTAGACTGTTTCCTACATTAAAAGGTCCTGTTTGAAAAAGCCTTTTGTATTAAACGAGTAGGTACTTAAAGTGATTGCAACGTTCACGCTGCGAGCGGTATCGTTTAGAGCGTAATGATGCTGCCGATCGACCTTAGGCACTGTCGCATTACGGTCGAGATCGTTTAGCAGATGTTTCCAGCGAGGCGCTAGCGAGCAACGTTGTAAGGCATAAGCGATGAAGCGACAAGGTTTTTTTTAAACCAGTGGGTCTAATGCGTTACTTTGATGGTAATCGTAATCTATATATTGTCTCTGAGTAAACTAGTCTTTACAAAGGCGATCTGTCAAACTGTGGAATCGATCGATACGTCAAAGTGAGATGGGCCACGATTATGATTCCCACAAGAGTTACGCAATAGGGAAACTTATTTCGTACTGCTGTGACGATATTTTTCTTAGATATGAAGTGTTGCCAAAGCATATTTAAAATATATCTGCTTTAGAATCATGTAATGCCGGTTGAAACGAAATTTAACAGCCCTTCTTCAAGCCGTGGGAATGCGGAATACCATCACCAACATTTTTTTTTCTATACAAAAATTATCCTAGATTTTGAACGTGAAAGGTACGAGGAGTGGACATTCATAACAATTGCTTATCCACATGCTACGCAAGGCGATTACTGTAAATCCTTATAGGTTGAGAGACTCAATACAATTATTTTATTATGCTAATAAGTAAAGATAGTTGTAATGCTCTAAAATATTTTTTTTTAAACCATGATGCTTGCTTGTAACTTGGACTGAGTACGGAAGAGGTTGAATGCATTTTAAGTGCTTATTAGGGTGACCATCAACATAACGTTATTGATTTTTAGTTAACACTTAAAAACAAACAAATGTTTATAAAAATAAAACTGTACAAAATACTTTCAACAGGTACAAAATACTATAAAACTTAAGGACCATTAAATACTTTGGTAAAATTGGCTCTTCAACCTCATACTCGTCACGCTGGGCAGGCGCCTCGGTTAGCACAATGCCGGTATCCTAGTACTAGAGATACTTCTGCTCCCCAGCAGTAGTCTCTCATCTTGATGTTAGAAAAATATATTTCACTTTCACTAATGTTGGACAAAGGAGAGGCTATCGAAACCATACCACCACATAATTCGAGTGATGAATATAACAAACAACATTTTATGATGAACGGAGATGTAATAACTGCATAATACGTCGAAATGCGCTCTTCAGTTCATGAAATGAACATGGCGGCTCGACCGGGTTAGTACCACGACCTCGCAGGATGGCGGCGTGAAGTAGAGGCATCTTGTGCTTCTGCGTTTCGTTCGGTGAGTGAGGTAACCGGAGGCCCACTCCCCCTCCCCATCCCCCTCTTCATCCTCACGCCCATCTTCCAAATACCCTTAAAGGCCGGCAACGCACCTGCAGCACTTCTGATATTGCATATGTACATGGGAGACGGTTATTACTTATCATCAGGTGAAACGCTTGCTCGTTTGCCGCCTTTCCATAATAAAAAAAACTTTTCATTAAAATGAAAAACAAGAGCTGTATGTCAAATTGTCAAATGTGCAAGAACAGTTGACATTAAAACGGAACAGAAAGTAAGCTGTATAAAACGTAAAAAAAGTGTACATGCAACGACATCAAATTTATTATCGACCTGAAATATAAAACATATTTTTAATAAGAAGGAGTAACTCTTTGTCCAAAGCCATGCCTTATAATAGAAACATTTGGATTCCTGCTAGGATCACGTTAACATGATGTAAATAATTTGTACATAGAGCAAGCAGATATGAATTAAAATGTCAAGTTGCGTTTGCCATTAGGCACCCGAGCCTTGTGCGAGCAGGTGAAGTTGACTTATGGAGAAAGAGATAGAATATTCTCTTACACCTTACAATTTTTCCTAATTCCCTGTTATACTTTTTTATTGGATTGGATCGACAAACGAGGTAGTCCTATTGGATATATTACCAATTGGCTGTTGCAGTCTTTGGACACCTGCAAACAACTTGAATCAAAGAAGACAACAGCTAGCATAAAGAGGATAAAAATCCATATGTAAAAAAACATGGATTTTTATCCATATCTGTCGGTACACTTCTTCGGCAATTTATTTCATGACAAACTTTTTTAATACTAAAATCTACTAGATTAAAGAAAGCACTATTTCGAAATACATTTTGCAATATTTAGTTTATCGGTTAAATAATTTAGGGTTGATATAAGAAAACGGCAAGTTTATGTCAAGCGCTGATGCGAGCATTAAATAGCAATTAATGCGAGTACCCGTAACATCGACCCACTAATCGCGATAACCAGAACAAGAGAGCGTAACAAGCCCTAGGAACACCACATAAGGCGTATTGCACACTTAGCAAGGACGTGAAAACAAAATAGTTTTATAATTACCAACACCTCCTACTAATCTAGCAGTAGAAGGTGTTCAAGAAATATCCAGTACATTTTAAGACATTTTTATCATTAAAGTACAGATGCAATTCCAAACACCTTCTAAGACAGTACAGGTTCATAACTTTTAGTCTAATTTAATATACATACTGTGCATATATTGAACCGAGATTTAAGGCTTTTTATCTTTGTTATATAGTCGACTTTCGCACACACTCACCAATGTAGCAATTAAATGTCTCATTTTATCTACAATTATTGTTATCCATGATATAAATCGTTTAAATTTAATATCGATGACATTCATTGTAAATGAAAACAAAATATGATATGCAAATATGTATGTTGGATCAGACAATAGTTTTATTTTATTTTGGTACAGAACATAGATATTTTTATGTTATTTGAAAATATATGGCGTTAGTTGTGTAGAAAGTTGCAGCAAAATGTTGTATTGTACGACTTAAGAACTTTTCATCAAATTAATTTACGGCCAATGTTACTAAGTCATAATAAATGTAAATTTTGTTAGTAACCTTATCTTAACTGGAGATTGAACATAAAATAAAGTTGTATTAATCGTTAAAGTAAAATCAGAGCGGCTTACGTATACAAGACTTGTTGGTTGTAATTCGAAAGGCGAACGCGATACTAAATCTAGCTTGTACGTGTTGTCATGTGTATCGGGGGCTTAACAAGGGCCCGCACTATACTCGACGACGCTGGTCATTGGCGCAATACGGAAATTTATGAAAAGTCCAAGTCATTAGTTTCATTACCAACGAATTTATGGTTATCATTACCTCATTCAACTGTGCATAATGCTAAGTCGTTTAATAATGTAGAGACGACATTAACCCTCTATTAAGGAAACGTTAATGTTGTTCTCGTTCAAATGGAGTGTTTATGTTGAGTTGAAAATACTCGTTCTTTGATAATGCTACATTTCTATGTAATAGTATAACAGGGAATTATAAATGTATAATAATGTGTAAAAAAATTGAAAGTCAAACGTGTAGGATAAAAGATATTTTCGGTGGAACGGGTAAACTTTTCATCTATGTACTATAATTTACCCCTTGACTAAATATTGTTTGTTTTTTTAAAAGGGACGCTATATCAATGTTCTCTCGGAGGAATATTTAAAAAAAAACAAGCACACGGTTAAGAAGTAGCATAATATTTTGGCTAGACGTTAAAGACCATAGACAGAAACACAGTAATGTCAAAGACAGTCCGCGACATCGCAGGTTCGATTTTATTACATTTTATTTTTGTATAGTAGTTAATTCGTTGCCATGTGGTAACTAAATAAGGCAATAGGTGTTTTCACTAGAGCAGCACTATCTTTCCTATAGTGGATGTCCTAAAATTGTACTAAGGGATAAGCCATATAAATCTCACGGCATCCGAGAGATGGCGGATTAGCCATCAGAAAAATATTAAACTGAAAGCATACTGACCTATGACGGACCTCCCACTGAGACTACATCCAGCAGTGACTAATTAATAGGCTGACGAAGAAATCTCTGCTGTAGAGAAAAAACAAAAGGCGCCCTAATATAGAACCCTGTGAAACTACAAAAGTAAGGCTTTCATCGTAATACCTATACCAGTTAACTACAAACTACTAATTTAATTTTATTATAAATATATTTTATTATTATATATTATATGTATCTGTACGAATTTATGTACAATCCAACCAGATAAGAATATATAGAAATACCCCACAACCTAGTTATTAGTATTATTATCAAATCCATAATATTGAGTAGTTTTTTTTTCAATATAATATTACAATTTTTATTTAGTTCATTCTGATATGTTCATCTTAATAGTGTGAGCTCGCTCCCACTAGCCTCGGATCCATATTTGAAGCGGATGTCGGAAACCTCTGTTCAAAATGGTCGGATATCCGATTCAATTGAAGCTATAGCCAATTTTGGTCTCCAGGAGCCGACAAAACGCGATGAACGTCCGTGAAGCTTTTGTTGAGGCGTACACATCATCATTAATCATTACAGCAAGACACAACACGACTGCTGTACATAGACCTCCGCCAAGCTACCTAGTTAGATCGTACTTTGTGGCAATCTTTGGCATCCTTCGACTTCTCGCAACACAGTGATGGTACCTACTATTTATAAAGAAAATAAGAAGAAAAACGAGTAATGCTCTCTAATTTTATGGACTGGTGGGACAGAATCTTCAGGATTTATATCTTGCAAACGCGTCTTACATAAATTACGACATGTTCATTCTTAACTGCAAACTTAACCCTTCACGTGTGATTACTTTGAAATAATTAAAATTCTCTTGATCTCTTATCAATCATCATATCAGGACTAATGATCTCAAAACGGTTTACTAACTTTTTTGAATTTAATTTCGAAATTCATAAATGCAAGCATTAGTGAGTTACTTGTAAGTACTTGTTAACTCCTAAATTATTTAATTGCAAGACGGTGTAAATGATGAAAGGCATTTAGCTAACAGGCATTTCATAAACTACCAAATTGCAAAGTTTGTTCGCGGCGAGCCCTAAGAGAGCGGACATGATCCCTTTCACTGGCGCGTCTCTGCGTTAATTAACGAGGGATAGGAGCAACAGCGGTCGGAGTAAGGAACTGTTATAGCTACAAGCCGCTTGATAACGCGTCCGCCGCGTAATGTCACTGCATTCATTAATTATAATGCAATATATGAAATTATACGTACATAGTACGCGACTGACCTGGGCACAAATCCAAACACAACAAACAAACATTTTTAATTAAAATTTTAAGTACTGAATTTACCGCGTGCTCGATGGTTTAGGAAGACACGCAAAACCAGCATGTCTGCAAAATAATAAAAAAGTCAAACCTGCAGTAGAGCAGCGTGGTGAACCCTGCCCAGCTGCAAAACCCTCGCAAGTATAAAGAGGAGGTATTTGCCCAGCAGTAGAATGTTTACAAGTTGCTACTTTACTTCACCTCTTTGCTACATGAAATGATGTTGGCCAAAATTTAGTTTAATACACATTCACTTATAAATATGTAGTTGTGGTAAATATATCAGTTGCTAACGTGTTACATACAACGAAGTTATTAGGTACCTTAGTACTATATTACCTTGCCTTATACTACAGCCTGTAAATAGTCCAGCGCACGACTCTCGCCTCTCCCATAAGGAGGAATCACCACACTCGGCAACGGAATGGCGATCTCAGTACCAGACACCTCGGACTATAGACGCCGCTGCCCGTCACCAGTCTGCTTAATTTTTGGTCTGCTACGATTCGTGGCTGTTCCCTAAGTAGCCTCTTAAGAAACCCACGGGAAGATGAGATATTCTTATGCCGATACCACACGAGTATATTAATTGTTGCGCAATTTAAACATTCATGCTACAATTTTCATATTTACGATTTAAAATTGAACAATGTGTCCAACAATATATTTTGGCCTACCATTATAGTTTTTGTAGAATTTTTTTTTGGAGATAGGCCTTCGCCATAGACAAACTTATGGAGTATGAGCTAATTAGCATTGTTGCGCTTCTTGTCAGAAGACATTTAGCAGTGCTGAGGATATTTTAATTATTTATTCAGTATTAAAGTAGGTGAAGTATTGTACATGTCTATAACATTATATTTTACCATTACATTTCGTAGCATTTAGAGTCGCAAAGGCCTAGGATCTTATTCTCGTACTTTTTCATTTATCACAAAGTTTAATATGTAAATGGTTCCGGATAAACCTAGGTCGCCTACTGATCTAGCTTCTACAAAACAAGGAAGTATTAAAAGACACAAAGTTCACGTAGCCGACGGAACCTCAATGAAACCGAACAAGAAAACGCGCCCATTAATACTCTGCATAAAATAATGTGCAATAATACAGGCGGTCATGAAAAGTCGAGGTCGGCGAAACGATCCGGATGCGTTGCAGGATCTGACCGACAACGTGGGCCGGACTATCGGTTCGAGTGTAATCAAATTTCGATGTTTTCCATTGAGCTGTATCCGGGCAAGGAATGAGTTGTTTTTATTTCGAATAACAGACAGTCTTAATTAAATGTATAGCATAATTGAGACATTTCGTACGGTGTGAGAATATTGCTTACAACATTAAGAGTCGTTCAAACTACGGTGTTTTCGAACTTAGAGAATCGCTAATCGCTAATTCTCTTTATTTATTCGTTTTAAGTGTCTTTCAGGACGTTCATAGTATTGTGCCAAAATCTTGTATATAATTGCATTTTATCTGTATGCTTCAATCACGATTTCAAAATGATTAAGGCCGGTATATTCTACTCGATATTAGTCATGATAATTATTTTTGTTTTTAGTCTCTTTTGTCTCTCTTTGACAGTATGTATTAGTCCACAGTTTAACATAAGCCTTTCCATGAAGACTACCAACATAAACTGGCATGGCATAAATTGAAGATTTGCTCATACTCACCACACTGGGCAGGTGGGCTGGCGAGCGCAGTGCCGGTAGTCATCCCATCACTAGTCAGTGAAATCTGGATTCAGTATATTTGAGTGGATTTTGGATCATCAATCGGTCGCCAGAGCCTCGTCTGTTAATCAGCAGAGTGCAGCGCTTGCAGATGAGGTTAACATTTGGAGATAAAGATGGTAAATTTTCCCTAAAACCCCCTTTAGCTTTTAGTCACTACAAGAAAAAAGGGGGCATACTCTGATATCGGTAAGACGAGCGTTCAACGAACGATTGAGCAACTAGCGATTAAAAAGGAGCTCTTTTTAATCAGACTGGCAGTTTTGGACGATTAGAACTAAGTTTAATACGATTGCACAACTTCTAAAATTTGTAAGATTTGAAAATTGACATAAGGGTTTAATGAAATTTACCGTTTCAAGGCAATAAATATAAATTACTTTTGGCATGCGTCTGCAGGGTGCATATGACTTAGAAGAAACATATCTATTTAATAAGACGTTATAAAATAAAAACTATATATTAACATAGCCGACGTAGCAAAATATGATAAAATTTTACATAAATTTTCTATACAGGTGCACTTAACCTAGCCACAAATATATTAATACATGAAACAGTAGATAGATGTGATGACTTACCGAGGGTGCGAGGCCGGCGTCGAGGTGTCGGAGGACGTTTCAGGCTCAAATCCACCGGCTCCAATTGGACGGGCGGCTCGCATGCCTGAAACAATAGCCTATTTTCAATGATCTAACAGAGATCCTTTCGTTAAAGTTTTTAAAAAGAAAATTTGTGTGATCATTCTGGAGTGACAAACTAGGATAGACGTAAAGAAGTTTACCCGATGTTCCGGCCATTGCCACACGGTAATCGTAGAATTAAGTCAAGCCTAGATAGATATGTCAAGATGAAATCCTAATAAAAAATAATTATTTTTAACATCTATAAAATTATAATAACTAACACATACGAAGCCCGTCTATATTTCTAATTAGATTCAATCCGTATCGTATCCCGTTTAAGACGTTATCTAAACGCTTCCTTACTTTTGTCAGAGTCCAGTTTGATCGAAGCGACACGGCTCTTTATCATATCGATGCTGATTATCTCTTTTCCATTTACCCTCTATCTAAACTTTCATTTCGCCTTGTAACACTTACATAACGCAGTTCATTTTATTCCGAAATCTATTATTTCTTTTAAGAACGATAACAGCATTGAGTCTTCGTGTGAGAGCACGACGCCTGTCGTATGTGTAAACAACGCAACATGGTTGATAAAGGGGTGTCCCAACATTGTGATTAATCTATAATGATGTCTGATTTATTTCAACTATCACATACGAGTACAACGTTTTTTTAAAGTCTACTGCTGGACTTGGCTTTTCAGCTAAAAAAACCTAGTGATGTAAATCTCTAGCACTATCCTGTGGGATTTGGGACATACCATCTTCTTCTTTATCAGTCGGTGTAAGTCCACTGCCAGACTTTCCATCAAACCCACTTTCCAAGTCGGTATATTTTGTATGGTAGATTTTCCAATACTCACCTCGCTGGACAGAGGCTTTGGTGGGCGCATCATTTTACTTGGGTTCGGGACAGTCGAATGGAATTTCCGCTATCAGTCGGTCGCTAAAGTCTCAGCATAGCAAATAAAAGTTTAACGCGATATGTGATCCCCGATCACACATCGGATACAGAAATATGAAGGTGAATGCCTCTGTGTTTGAGCATGTACTTTTCATATCCTGTATCAGTTGACAATTACCGATAGTATTATGAAAGTTATCGCCGTGTTCGAAATCTGCCAGAAGGATAAGTAGTTGCCTAGCTTCCTAAACTAAAGTAATTTTAGCAAAACATAATATGAAATATTTAGTAACCCTATTACGTTGATTAGAACTTTACTTTTTAGAAATCCGCTCTTCGTAAGCAACGCTAACAAACGCACCCCACGTTCGCACTTTAATTGCAGATGAGTCGTGCACCAGTCGTTGCGTAAACGACGCGATCGTGCGCCGCTGCCCCGCCCGTTTCTATCGCACTTGCATTAATGTCGACAACGATTTATCATTTACCTTTCATACCTTGCAAATGAGTAAAAAACAAGACCTTAGTTGCACGTAACACTCCACGTTTAATGTGATCGTTGACGGTAGGACTACTAACGAACAGTTAAATAACACAGCGCGAAAAACTAAATCACACTTATTATTCGGGAACTTAATTAGAAACGTTTGAATAAATAATACTGAGCTACCTTTTTAGCACTCAGTAGTATATATAAAAATGTAAATACCTATGCCTGGAACTGCGATCGCAAACCCGCCTGCCGATTAAGGCTGGCGATTATGTCGAAACTTCCCATTGGGAGAAGCCCCTTCGGGCTACGGGAACAGCCCTCCCAACTACAGGAGTAGTGGACTAACAGGCTAATGAGTAACAGTCCTTTTTCAAAGTTTTTCTTTTCTTTATAAGCTTGTGTAAGCCCATAGCCCGGCTGGATAGGCCTTTTCATGAAAGCGCCAAAAAGAGGTATGTTTTTTTTTTTTTAATTTACACCAGAAAGCTGCAGGTGCGTTGCCGGTCTTTTAGGATATTTGCCTCTACTTCATGCCGGTATTCTGCGAGGCCGCATGGATGGGGCTCTACCACCTCATCCATGTGAATATACATGGATGATTTGCCCATACTCAAAACACTGGGCAGGCGGATTTGTATGCGCTGTGCCTATACCCTCGCACTTGAGATGCTGCTGCTGATTTGCATTCTGCATCGATGGATAGATTTTCAGCGCATTGTGTGCAGGTAAGATTGGTAACGTTATACATGAAAAATCCAATTTTCGATTTTTGTTTCGAAATACCTTCAAATAAAGGACAGACAAGATGGTTGGCTTCTCTTGGCCTAAAATTTCACAAGCCAGATTTAGATCTGACGTGAGCGTCAAATCTTTTATTATCTATTGCTATCATAATAATGGGTTTTGTTCAAATTTAGTTAGGTTCACAAAATAAAATAATAGGCGACGAGGTCCCACACGGTCAACACAATTCTGCTCTTCAACCGAATCTACACTTTAAAAAACGGCCTCATCATAATCATCTTCATACTTTGATGACGCGCGCATAATGTTTTTGCATACCATTAAAGAGGTTCAGATGCCGGGCGCTAGCTTTGAGCTTTATAAAAGGATAGTGGCCTGCGTTTGAATCTATGTGCCGTGATTGCAATATTAAGTGCTGACTTTACCATCTGATGGGTGGTGAAGGAAAACATTGTGAAAAACCTGTATGTCCTGTTCTGTAGAAATAACATAAATGTGTTTCGAGGACTTCTGTCACGGTCTGTTAATCCGGTGAGGCGTGATTTTCCTTTCCCGCTTCAATACCCTCACAAAAAATGAGAGGAAGCTTGTGACTAGCCATGGGATATTTATAGGCAGCTCTTTTACTTTATCTTTACTTAAAACAACACTGATTATTAGAACAGTTTATTGATAATAATTTGTGCGATGTGACATCAAGGGAGTTCATTCCTTATACACGTGAGAACTTAGTTGTGTACCGTTTTCCTATTAGCCTAATTCGTGAGAGAAAGTATACCCAGCTATATAAACCGGCTTATGGTGGCCGTTTTTGAGTATGTTCGTGTCCTATACTCAAGCTTCAATTTTAATAGTAAAAACAGAAAATAAGCTCTTACGACTGTATACCCAATCCCCAGTATTGGGTATACAGTCAGAGGTCTAGACAGTTTAGTCCTTTCAATTCACTTTTCACCAGAGCTTATATGGAACAACATGACAGGTTACCTGGCCTGACCAGGCTTGCCGCCGTCTTTAGTGTCCAAGCCCACGAAAGAACTTGTACGTAAGTTACGAAAAAATCATTGGTACGAGCCCTCCATTGCGGGATCGAACTCGAGTCTTTTAATTCGAAGGCACATCACTTAAACATTCGGCTATCGTGGCTGTGCATGTATGCATTTATCAATAATACAAATAAAATATTATAGAAAATGTGAAAAACAGAAGTTGACGGTCCTATGGTATTCGTACATCTTTTATTATATATATTATAATTATGGTGCCGACAAAAGGTACGATACAGTGTCAGAGACAGAAGTAAATCTTTAAAACAGCACAGAACAGAAAAATAAGTCATCATTCTTAATCATTTTTTTCTTCAGTGTTCAAACCCAAACCCAGCAGCCACGAGCAAGTTACACCAAATAAAACTACCGTAAAAACACTATTATAGATGATAGTGGTACGTCAAACAAAATCAGATTACATTAAACTAAAAGATAGCCTACAATGTTTTCATTACCTGCCTTTAAACTAAACAGTTCACTGTGACTTACGTAACAGGCACCAATCGCAATGTTTGGGAAGCGGCTTGGCGATTACAGAATCAGATGCCTTAAAAAGCTCTTGCCCGATACCGAACTTGACCTGGTTTGGCAAATGTTTGAGCTAAATCATCATCATTAAAGCTAAATTTAACTATATTTTATTGGGTTGGTGAGGGATTTTCATTAATGGTGTATAAAACTGACTAAATACTATAATATTTCATTAATTTTTATTACGTAATAAAAATAAATAAAACTGTACATCAAAAAGAAAGCTCAGTCCATTAGAGGTTTAATTTATGTTTATATATAAAATATACCTTATTACAATAAATTATGTGACCCTTATTACTAAGCTCGTGATAAATCATCTCTACATAGTAATAAATCATCGTTACAACATGTACCTACATTACGCTACGGGTTATAAAAGTAAAAAAATAGATATTATCCCTCATGGACTATTTCCACCATAACGACATCTATTGGAAAATGCCAGAAGCTGCCATAAAGCGTGCACACGCTAGTGGGCAAGAGGGATTCTGTATTTATGTGTAAATATTTAAAAAATTTAATAACTGTCTGTTCGACATTATAGGAATAAAAGCATCTCTAAAAAAAAGTTACACGGACAATACCCTTAGTTATGATGTTAAAAAGTCTAAAGCTATAGCCTTATGAGGCTTTGTTTTATTAGTACTGCTTGGTGCAATAGTTATATTTTAACAAAGAAGATTTTTTTGTCCAGTATTTTACAGGCCTTCCTATTATTCCGTATTTTATGTGACTAATCTTCAGCCGTGTAAACGATCTCCAATGGCCTCTCATCGCAAGGTGATATTTATCTAAATTATCCAGATTGGAGACTGTACAAGAAGAAAAAAGAATTGGAGTAATGAAGTTATTATATACTGTCAATAATAAACTTAAGAAGCAGATTAACAACCGCCGAAACACGCTTTAAACCTTATTAATTACGGCTCCATTCATTTGCAACACGCAGCTCTATGGGCGTTAATTATTTCGCCGAAGCTGACCCAAAATAAAGACCGTTCGTCGGTACCGATTAAGTAAATTATGATTTTACAAAGATGTTTCATATTTTTTGTAAATTTAAATGACCTGACGGCCTTAAACCCTGTGTTTGTGAATACGGGCGTTATTTTATTTACCTTCAATTCTGTCAGATTTATACAGTATAATAAATTTTAAAAATAAGACAGGTGAAAGCTGATGCTTTTCAACTTTTTACCGACTTATTTACGGAAGGACAGCTAAGGGTTAGGATTGCAATTGCTCCAGTGCAGCATCGCAGCGGAAAATTAAAAAGAGAGCTCAGGCACTCCTGCTCGTCACCGACGCGAGCCCACGTTTTCTTTCAGCGGGCGGGGTATTGCGCCCTGTCCGCGCTTCCGGATTCACACTAGGTGTAGGGCTGTAATTCAGTTTTTTAAACCTAAGCAATCCTATTTAGGTGGTTGATTAAAAAAAAATAACCTAACACAATCATTACCGAAAATATTCATCAGAGGCCCAAAAATAACTCATTCGTCCGATTGTCGGATGGATAGACACTTCGTTACACCTAACGGATATTACATAGTTACTCACGGGACCCGTTACATATTCATGAATAAAACAAATGGAAAACGTATTGAGTTTTTATACTAAAATAGTATAAGAGAAAAAGTCCTAGGGTTACCTGTTAAACGTTCACGCAACGTTACCGCAATGAATTAAATAGATACGAACAAGGTATAGTTTTAATTACACTTTAAACGCGTGAAAGAACACAATTTCATAGTGTCGGTATTTCCACATCCCGGTGCGTCACGAAACAGTAGGAATGGAATATCTATATGTATATAAATTTACGCTATATCGGCAGTTTAAACATAGTGTTAGTACACTGAGGATCGCGACTACCTGACTTCCGAGTTATGGGTCCTGGGATTGAATTTTAGGCAATGTTTTAAATTGTGTATTGCTATTTATTTAGGTACGGTTATTTTGTAGTCAAGTATTTCGCCGCTTATTCCAATGTTATCTCGGATACAATAAAATGAAGACGTGTGAGTGCCTGTATTTGAGAGAGTCCTTGTATATACATACTGTATTTTAAAAATCCTGGCCAGTTGACAGAGTCCATCATTTAGAGGATCATCAGTCGCGTTGCTTATTATCAGGCGCCGGTCTCGAAGTTGGAGGACAATATCACATAATTTTTTTAATTCAGTAAGGTATACAGAATTAACATTCGCATCAAAGAACTCGATTGTTTAAAAATTTTGACAAAACCATAATAAGTCCCTTATTGTAACCGGCTTTTTATAGCTTGGTCATGCCAATGATAAAGAAGTTTATAAAGATTCTAAGAAGCTACTAAGGGAAAAGCCTTGAAAATCGGCGGGAGCAAAACCAGCGATGAGACTCGTGGCCCATCACGTTTGGTCTCCAGGAACAGGAAAAAGTGAAAGCGAAGACTTTAAAGTTAGACTTGTTCTCAGATGCAATTGGCGGGTTTAAGAGGAAATTGCTATTATCTTATCAAATTATGTCTTGATTTTTTTTGTTATTTTTTTAAAACAATTTAATCACAATTTAAAAAAAAAATAGTAATCATAATTACCATAAGGCATTATTATTTTGTCTATGATTCGTTTGTGTAAATTAAAACATAATTTGTCGCTCATTATATTTTGCATGTGGTCTTCGCCTGTAACTGTAGTGGCACTGAGCTAGTATCATTGATATATACATTTCATTTGTTGTAATAGTGTACATTATGATGGCGTTCATTAAATAAAATAAAATAAAATAAAGTGGATTACTGAGCCGCGCTTGGCTTCGCTGACTGTTTCAAATGGACGAGTGTGTGTGCAAAGAGCGTGAGTGCTAATATATTTCATAAAGTCAGACAGACACGCCGAAAGCGTCGGTAGTCCAGTAAAAGCTATAGTAATACTTCTTTCAACAGATCAAAATTTTTTTTCCAAACATAATTATGATTAATGAACTAAATTGTAGGAACGGCACGCCATAGCATGATACTCCCCAATATAAATTATGTTCGGGATGCAACAAGCGTGCTGCAGTTAATCACAAAAATTAAATATCCGGACCTTGTTCGAGGACTTTATTCTACTTGTTGTTACAAATATAAGTTTCAAGGCCCTGTTATATTTATTTTGATATTCTTGGGATTTATTTTGTTACGTGATTTGATATTTGAATTTTGGATGATAGATTGAATAATATTTTATTAAACTATATTACATAAATTTCAGATAAAAAACTTTCCGAAAATCATTCGCTGGATAATGTTTCTTATTGATTCAACCAACGCGGCGATCTAAGGATTAATTAGTATTAACAATTATACTATAAATTAAGTACGCTCAGTATTAAGCCATGTGAATTGATATTACTGCTTACTAGGGAGTGCCCGCGGCTTGGCTTGCATAATCACAAATTTTGTTCTACAGAACCCTTCGCGTGTCATAACAATAGAATTTCAATTGATGCAACACTTCAAGAATTAATTGAGATTAAAGGTATCTTAATTACTATTCCAGTTCATAATATACATTCCTGCTAGATTTTGTTCAGTCCCGTCCAAGTCCAATCGTGATTGAACGACAAACATACCAACTTTCACGTTTATAATATTAAGCTAGCGAACCGCGCCGTTTTAGCACGGACAGATCTGTAATGCATAGATTAATGGTAGTGAATGTGTTATAGATGAAATACCTGCCTCTTGAAATATTTTAATAGCATTAAATTTCACTAAGATTTTTTTATATTACGTATTGGTCACAAAATCAATAGCATTTCGTTATTATAGTTTGTCTATCTATTACATAATATTGCAGGTTAAATTGAAAGTAACATTATTTAAGCTTACCAAAGGGGAGGTATGCATCACCGCATATCCACCCGAGATATCACGGTTAAGGTCAGAGCCGTACAGCGCAAACGTTCATCACTCTATCAGAACTGCATAGCTCAGTTCCAAGGATTCTATCGCAAAACGATGTATCGGTGATTGCAAGATATCGATGTCAGATAAGTATAGATTAAAAAATAGGTCTGTTTTTTTTTTTAGAAAAACCGCGTACGTTCTCATCTCCTTTTAAACCGTTATTGTTTCGAGCTTCTGTATGTGCTAATCTCACCATTAGTCGTATATCGATGTAACAGATGATTGCGATTATGGCTGTTAATCGTAGTGTATCAAAAATATAGGAGAAAGAAATTAAAAGTTATAATCGAATATAGAGACAGACGCTGATAGTGACTTTGTTTTAAACTATTCAGAGATATCGTTATTACCGTAAAATGGTCGTAAGCTAATGATATAATATTTAAAAAGTTATTTGCGTTTCTACGCTGTGGAGCTAGAAGAGGTGAGGCGAGGGCGCGGCCGCTTTAGTATCTCTTCATCGGATGTTGATCACGCAGAATTTGTAATAGTTTGAGAAATCAACCGGCACTCCGTAGTTGTATGGCTTTTAAAAGTTACCTCGATGAAAGTAATTGGAATACTGATTGCAATGAAAATATTGTTTATATTAAGTAGTATAAGAACCGGCTAAGCGCGAGACGGTCACACGTAAAAAATATTGTGTTGTACAAACGGTGAACCCCCGCGGTTCCGTACAACACAATATTTTTTTTATATATTCTTAGTAGAACCGTGTTAGCCTGGAGGTCAGGGTGCACGCTTTAGTTTCGTAGAGCGCGAGTGACCTGGGTGCGACCCCGGTGCCGGCACCACTAAAATTGTTAATGGCACCGGGGTCGCATTTTTAGTGCAGTATTTACCACGTGCTGGGCGGTGAAGGAAAACATCGTGAGAAAACCGGCATGTCTAAGAAATAATAAAAAAATATAATTTCGAGGATATGTGAAGCCCGTCGACCCGCACTGAAGTAGCGAGGCGGGATCTTCCCGCCCCCAAAACCCTCTCCCTCTTCCCAGCAGTGGGCACTTCCAGGCTGCTACTGTACTTTATTTTACTTTATAGATTCTTTGAAAAAGATATACTCAAGTAGTTCATGATGTAGCCACACTGCAGAATAGTTTGTTGGGGAAATTACACTCAATAATTACAATAACATAATTACAATTTTACTTTTAAACTTTTAACAACTACGTAATATTTCAATTTCTATTAAATTAATATTCTCGTAAAAACTTTGTTTTTTATCTTTCTATAATCTTTTTAGAATATTTTATTTTATCATCTCTTAGCTATTGTAGATTTTTGGAACTAGATAACTATTACATCTTTTTCAATAGTAATTTTTAGTAGTAATTTGCAGAAATTTGCCCTGTTACTCGTTTAGTATTATAATCATTACTAATTTTTACTTAAATACCACTGTTATGTATCCTCGGAAAATAACGGCGTGAAGTAGAGGCATCTTTTGCTTCCACGTTTCGTTCGGTTCCATTCTCTCTCCCATCTCCCAAATACACTGAAAGGCCATCAACGCACCTGCAGCACCTCTGGTGTTGCAGATGTACGCTGGCGACGGTAATCACTTACCATCAGATTAACCGTTAGCTCGTTTGCCGCCTTTGCCATAAAAAAAATAACGCGAATACTACTCATTTAAATTTAAACTATTATTTATCGCGGTGAATTTAGATTAGACTAAATCCCCCTGTGACCACGGGTGCTGTAAAGCCACCGAAACGTCAAAATTTAAAAAATCTTAATTAAACGTAATAAAATCCGTAAAAAATTGTTTCTTTTCAAATGATACTGACGTTGATAAGATAGTCGTGCTCGTGGCCTATTAGTATCTAGTATTCTATATGGTCTCGTGACCTTCGATAGATGGCGAAGAAACTATACCCAAAAATGTTTCACCTAAAAAAGTTCGACTTAAGTTAGCTAATAGCGCATATGACCCTTGCAATAGGTGCGAGATATCCGGTGATCGCCAAACAACTTGAAAAGCACAGAAATTAAGGCAAAAACTACCAAACTCGAAATTGGTCCTACTATCTAGGAATAGGCAGCCTCAGGTATATGATGGTGATATAAGCATTCATTACAGGGTCGATTTAAAATGAGTGTCGAAAAAAAATTAAAGGAATAAAACACCACTGTCTTAGAGACAAGGTCCTACCTAGAATGATTAAGTAAAGAAGGTAGCCAGTGAGCATGAAAAGAAGAGTGAATATACGTGTATGTGAAAAGACCACTGACATTATCAAGAAGTAATCTAGCGCAGGTAAATGTCATATGCGGTAACATAAAAAGAACGTAATGTCTAGTATTCGCGTAAATATAAAAAAATAAATAGTTTATAATCTTATTGGAACTGATTTAAAAGTAGACCCAACAGGCTTTCCGGTACTTGATGTTTAAGGCATAAATTGTTGCTAATTAATTCAGGACTTTACTCATTTCGCATGCAAATAATCATGGGTATGCATGTGGCTCCATCGCCTTAAACTCCTCGAAAAGAAAATACACTTTTGGCCGATTTTACAGAACAATAAATAACATTTAGACATGGAAGTATTCAGAAAATTAAATATTGAAAATTGAAAAAATAAATATTATATGACCTTAGCATTAAAGTTGGATTAGTGAACTATTACGTATTAGTAATAGTTACTTTGCAATAAGACATCAACTGCAGATCATTACAAATATCCACCAAGACTTTTAGTACAAGTGTTCTTGTAACCACAGCAAATAGTTTTACATACAAACTGAGCAATAGTTGTAAAAACTTAATATGGTCTTCGAGTTGGTGCAACAGCTCCGTTTAACGGCATATCATCAAATCAAACTAACGAACCGCACTTGGAGTGAAACGCGTTGCGAAACTATTGTAGTGCTCGAAAACCAAATATCGAGAGCTTTGAAATCACAAGGGCCTAATTTGACGTACGATTTGAATATGGAATCGACTTCTGCGCACAGATTCCTATCATTTAATTGATCTATTGATTTCTCATTATCTGATCAAAAAGGATGAAATGACTAGCTGCTTAACAACTTCTATTTTAGAATTAAACGTAGCTCCTTGATTTGTATTATCTTAGTACATCTAGTCATTCCACTTATTTCAGTTTCTAACGAATCAAGATTCGAGAGTAGGCTATGTAACGATCTCAATGTTAATGATAATGCATTCATCTCTTTTTACAACTACAAGTGTTGCCATAATTATTATTTGAACGAAATAAAAGAATTTAGAGCTATTTATTTTGCGCAATTGAGCTAAAAAGTAGTCCGTTAGTTAGAGTGTGTCAGAAGACGACAATGTTTTAGAACAGTTTATAACGTAAAGTATTGTAAATCAATTAAAGACAGCCAATTGTTCGATATCAATAATTCTTGACGTGTATATACCTAGTACGGTCATAAGTTCCGATACATTAAAAATGAAGTAAGTACCAGGTTTTCTTTAATTACCTACTTAACAAATAACCTTTTTGTTCGAAGAATTGTACCAAGAAGTAAAAGAAAATTCAGTTAAATGATTCAATAAAAGTTCAGCTAATTAAGGATATAGCAATATAGACCAAAATAAATAGAAGTGATTTATTTTCATTTGATATGACACCTGTTCAATCTCTACCGTCTTGGATGTATTTATTGCTTGTAACACGAAAAAAAATATGCAATTCTAATAGGATCAATCAGTCAGTTCCCACTCGGATTCCCTTTCAATCTAGAAGTTGTCTATGTTTATTTCTACTCTACGATGAATTCTCTTTTTCCTTTAACACTTCTCGTGCCACTAGTCCTAATGTGACTAATAAAATATAAAACCTGCGGCTCCTTTACTGTTGTAGATAGACGTGGGCGATAGTAATCACTCATCATGAGCCACTAATTGTAAAAGTACGACTGCCATCATCGTGGGTATTATACTGATTTGTGCCATCACTATCTTCCTTTTCTATTTCTATTTTTATCAGTTCTCTACGCAAAGGTTACCGACTTTTAACAGTGCTTTTGCCTGTTTCATTCACGATTGTACAACAGAGAATATCAATAAAGTAATTAAATTATATTTTAAAAAAAATCAGGAAACATAGAGCTTACCTCCATCGAACTGGGCAGCATGACGCCTTCGCGGCGCCCCGCGCCCTCTCTTTCATCCTAAAAATAAAAAAAAACCATCAAAATGCAATGAACGGACACATACACTGCATAACTTAATAATTGTAATTACTTAAGGTGTAATGGAATAATACAACTATCAACGTCTTTGATCAAAAAGAAGATTATTGCGAACCGAGTGCTTTATGCTTCTTGCTTACAAAATACGTATAACGTAACAAGCTGTTAACGCATCTATCTATCTCTAGAATCAATCAAAATCTTAAATTCTTAAAAGGTGTTAACATTTAATTTACATAAAATATAATAGTCTACAATCACCAACCGTCATAACTGTAGATAAGAGTGTTGAGCACGCCTATTAAGATTGCTTTTAACCATTTTAGCGGTTGTGACACTGAAGGTTGTTCTCTGGTACTTTGAAGTTAAGGCAAGGGCGCAGCAGTCCATCAGCTCTTATAGGATTACCCACTAAAGAGAGAGGTGCGTATGTGCACAGAAGTGGGACGTCAATAGGTTTTTATTCCACAAAAATATAGTAACATGAAAATAACATCGTAGTTAAAACAAATCGAAAAATTATGTAAATAAAAGAATATCGTAAATGATAATAAAATAAATGTCCGTTATGGGCTTTAATGGTAAACGTTAGCCAATAATAACTGTGGCTGGCACGATAACAGCGTACCTACAAATATTTTTATAACGCATTTAACTAAAGCAAGTTTTTTCTCTGGATGTCTGGCGGAGCGGTTATAATCTTAAGACAAAACGGTTAACATTCAATTTGCATGATATCCCTTTGAACTGTTCGACTAGTTTCAGTTGTGTATTATCGTAATATTAAAATATTCTGTATTTACATATATTTATTTATTAGAAACAAATGTAAATTTACAATCCTCCTAATATGCAGCTATTAACGCCCTATCCCCCGATACTCAGAAGCGACAGTGCTCCAATAACAAAGTTTATTTTTATTACATACAGCATTCACGAGTTGACACGAACAAATTTGTGTGTAGCTATAACTTGATTGTCATGTGCTAAATGCACATGGCAATCAAGTTATAGCAAAAGCTTAGTATTATATAGCAAAGCTTAGTATTATAAACAAGAGTTCTTCATTAGCCTATTCAAATTTACTGCTGAACATAGCTCTATCCAAGAAAGCACCAGCAACCGCCAACCATGTATTTCTTGAAACGTTTCCCCATACTCACCACGCCGGGCAAGTGGGTTGGTGACTTTGGGAAAATTCGGATCGATATTCCGCCATGTTTCGATCGCCAGAGTCACGTTTTTAAGCTATGAGTGATGTATGATGAACCAATCAAGAAAATGGTGGGATCAATCTCTTACTCTACGTGAAAGTTATATAAGCAGGGCAGTAATGCGTTTCCGGAGTTCGACAAAACCTCACCCGTTGCCCGGAGCGAGGGGAATATGCATGTAGACTTCCATTAGCTTTTAAAAGCCTACAAAAAGTGAAAGAATGTCTACCATCCTTTCTCCCTCCCTACTATCCATCATACTTTTTTGCATCTAATTACTATTTTATTATGGTTATTTATGAATTATGGATAATATTTAGCACAATAGGTGGTCAAATGGAAACTATCTATTATTTTTTCATCATTATTATTTCCCTTTTAATTTATTCATACTGTTACACTAGTTGAATATTGTTAATAAGTCTGTAAAAAGACGTATAATTAATAATTTATGAAAACTACGTAATGTGCAAATTTGTATGTTTAAATTTTGAACGAATTGACTACTTCCTCCCCTCTCCCCAAACAGCCTTAATGGTCGGCAACGCATCTGTAGCTCCTCTGGTTTTGTAGATGTACGTAGGCGTCAGTAATCCCGTTTTTGTGAGCTGCTCGGTTTCCAATAAAAAAAAGGGGAAAAAAGCTACTTATACAATGAAATGAATGAAAATTCTTGATTATTCGACGTTAGAGAGATACTTTAGTTTGTCAAATGTTATAATTATTTTATAGTTTACCACCGTTTCTCTAACGGAGAAGAAACCGGCAAAAGAAACTCCATAGGTATCCTCTTTTTGACTTTTTTTCTATAATTAATGCATACAATGTCCTTAAAGAAAAGGTATGGTCCCTAAGCCAATTGAAAGCATGCTACAAGAGTATAGTAATTCACAAAATTTAAGTACAAGTGTAGTGAAAATTCGAGCAGACCAGCCTCCACAAGCAGCATCTTTTCACAAGTATGACATATCTGGCAGCCTTCGTCCTCCTCAATCATATTCAACGGAAGTGGATGACCCGCCACACAACGCCTCCACAAGCAGAGCAATAATAATAGATCGCACTCACAGGTCATTCAATCCCAAACAATGTCTTGGTAACTGGATATAAATATACTTACATAGATAAATAATAATAACACTTAATACTCTACTATAATTACTCGGGTACCAACATTAATATTCATCATACAAATGTTTGCCCCTAGCGGGATTTCAACCCCCGGCTTCGAAAGCAGTGTCAATAACGTTAAATATACAACGAGAACAATTTCGGTAATAGTAAGGGCATAATTATAATTCGATAAATTTAATTACATAAAGGGACAAGTAGACAGAGAACAAAGTTGAAAAAATATTAATTCAATAAGGAAACGACATATTAATTAAATGTACGCCATATTTGAAGACTCGCCTTAATCGGTCCTAAACTTGTCAATTACTGCTAACAAGACTGCAGACGTAAATTATAGGCTAAAAATTCACTCAGCGAAATTACCAGTTCATAAAAGGAGTATTTAAGATGCCTGACTACTTATTAAGATCAGTTAGATTAACAGTGACAACATATCATCTACATGGACAACGAATGAACAGGAAACTTATGACTCTAGAGAGCATTATTATACTCTTTAATTATTATTATTATATGTTTGTGGCCCATGTAAGTTCGAGTTATCTTCATGTTAATGTAAAAAAATAAGGACAAAGGTATCTGTAATGTTAAGGAAATCTATTCATAAAAAAAAATTATAACAAATATTACAAGACAATATTTGTAATTTTTAACAATTTCATATTAAAATGACTCTCTCGTGGTGCAGTCATTCTACGTGTTCAATATTTTTGTACGACCGTTACACATTATTTGAATATAAAATAAAAAATTACTTCTCCTACACTTATAACTGCAATGTCCAATGCTGTGCTTGTATTACTATCTTCACCATAACAGTTTATTTAAACAAGATAGACGAGCTATGAATCAAAGCTACAATCGAATACTAAATCGTTTTAATTTCCAAGATTGTGACGGCTACTAGCAACATTTCATCTCAATGTCGCCGATTTGTTCAACAGATATTGAGTCGCCCGCGTGGGCTACCACCCACTGTTCAACAACGTGGACTACGCTCACTTATCGCCATCACGACACATATATCACAACATCGAAGAACGAGGAGACAAATGCGTAACGCAATGTTCGCCGAATGTCCGACGGGCAGTGAAAGCAAAATGCTACGTTCCCACGATACGGTTTCGGCTAGGGTTGTTAATGCCCGGAATTTGTATTAGTAAATAATTCTGCTTAAACATAAAAGCTACAGATTAATCGTATTATATATAACAGAGATATATATAACAGACAGTCGTATTATGTATGCTGGTCAACCCTGATTGGGACTAACAAAGAAATCTCACCACAGTCCCCTTGAATGGAGACAGTGGAGTGTAGATAGTGACCACTTATCAATCAAGAAGACTGTAATCTTGTTAGCCTTCATCATTTTTAAATAAAAGTGGCAGTGCCTTTAAGAGCCATTATGAAGCTACTAAATTATCAGTTTCTTACAACTCGGATATCGGATTTTATCTAATTTTAAGAATAAATATTTAAATTTTTACATCTAAGTTGGGTTGGTTTGATGTTTTGTATGCACATAAAAAGATTTGGGTTATCTCCGATGATCTTTTAGAAGCAAATGTTACGTTCCCATAATGCGATTAAGGATGGGAATAAAACGATCTATATCAGAAAGGCAGTTAAATTATATCGTAATTCGTAACTTGTATCTTTTAAGTTTTAGTGGAGCAACCATATAACCTTTTAGATTTTCGTGACTTAAATTTAAGTCCATCATCATTACAGTCTGTCACAAGCCCACATTCATAGGCCTTTCCCAAGGATTGCTACATGGCTCGAATGTGAGCTACCTGCATCCATTATTTGCCAATGGTAGGCAGTTCTGGGGGCTATGTGCCCGGCCCTATGCCACTTCAGCTTGCTGATCCTTACGGCTATGTCGCTCACTCTAGTTCTGCTGCGGATACCATCGTTGCAGATTCCATCACGCAGAGAAACACCGAGTTTAGCCCTTTTCATAGCTCGCTGTTCCATAGCTTACTTTGAGCTTCTTCATAATGCCTGTTGTGAAACACCATGTCTCGGTTCCGTAGGTCATCACTGGCAACACACGAAGTTCTAATGGTACTTTCATCTGAAGGTTTTGAGGAATACTCGACGAGAAGCTATTCAATTTTAATAATATGTAAGCTATATTGCTATTAAACTCGGGTCTAACGACTGAATACTCTAACCGCAGGACTATGAATGATGCAAGTAGCCCCACTGACTGGCGATTCACGTAATCCCGACATAATAATTTTATGGTTACGGTATATGAATTCAAAACATTTCGCCTGGTATCTACGATTAAAGTTTTCCCATGAACCCTTGTAGGCGGAAGAGGATTGACGGATACATGTCCACCCACCCACACCGAGAGGGGCATGTGAAACGTGCTTATGGGGAAATCATACCTGTAGCTGCAGCCCTACGTGATGCTGGTACGATTTCCGAACGTGACAAGTATTTGTAATTATTCCAGGTCTGGGTGTTTAACCATGTGCAATGTATCTGTAAGCCGCCTTTATGACACAGGAGAAAATAACAACGTGAGCGTAGCGTTTTTGTGTACTGTTTATTTTTTTATTAAACTTCATATTCATGAGAATGTATATAGGCGGATGCAGAGATGAAATGAAGTAGGTGTAGGTGATAAAATGTACTCCCTGTACTAAAGCGAAAAACAAAATAAAAATGAGTGTTAATCTATATATAGATACAATACTTAAATACACATATAATAATAAACATGTTCCTTAGCTTTCATTTTAAACGTGTACCGACTGTTAAACGCTCTGATTTCGAGTGGGAGCGCATTCCAAAGAAGTACTAATTCAACGGGAAAGGATAAACGGACAAAGCATGAGCTATGTGAGGGACACTGGAGTAGGAGATTATAAGACAAACGTAGGGTTCTGTCATTGTTTGAGCAAAGGTAACAAAAGTGGGAAGACAAGTAGCAGACAAGTAGTGATAGCACGCAGACTTCGGCGGTGACGAATAGTACTGTCAATGGGCATATAAAGAGGTAGAGGCTCACTGTCAACAAGGTCAGGACGACATCATTCAGAATCACTCGTTAAGACTATTTAGAATAGTGTTGTGGCAGGTATTAGGTTGTCTTTGATGTAAAAATTGACAACCCTATCCCGCGCGAGTACACATTCGTCCCTGTCGCACTCACTTTGTGACATTCGAAAAGATAAGGACAGCTGTCGCCCAATTTATAGGACGTATTGTTTGGTATAGTACACACAAGAGCTTCCTTTCTCTCAGGCTTGAAAGCGGTACGGATTTTGGTTGGTGGAGCATTGAAAATAACTCGTTACTGTTAAATAATAAAGTATATATTGTAACCATTCATACTACATTTACCATTTTGTGAAGGTCCTGATGAAAAGAAGCATATATAAATATATGTATATAGTAAGTAAGTAAGTAAGTAATAACATATATAAACATAAGTATCATTTAAAGAATGTGCTTATGACTGAATACCTCACGTTAACTCGGCGATAGACTGAAATATCTTCCAGAATAAGTTTAAAATTTCCAAGTACAATCCACTTAGGGAGTTTGAACTCAAGTTTCCTGAAGCCGAGGCAAATCCCCTAACCACTCGATAACTGAGGCTCACATTTTATTAAAATATCTCTTATCACAATGAACTTCTTTCTCGTAGAAGTTTGTAACATTTAAAATTGATGACATTGTAAAAATTTAACAAATAATTGTCAATTACTTTAATATTTAGGTTTTGTTTTCCGAACCGTGCTTTTAACAATCCTAGAACAAATCCACTGGTTGCCGTAACTTAAAACCAATTAAATTATGTATAGACAGTATAGTTTACGTGAACAAAGTCGGGGCCATAACGTGTTTCATAATATGCAACTAAATCTATAATCTAAACTAGCACAAAAATTATCGTTCTTCGCAAAGACTAATGAAAAATGACAGCCATTCGTGTAAAACGGTAATTGAACATGTAATTTTATCGTCGATTAAATTTATTTTAATATTCTTTATAGATTGATTCACGGCAAATATTTTAAAATGATTATTATCATTTATTATGAGTTAAGTAATAAAATACAATAGTAGATTATTTTACATACTAATATAAACCTGCACTGGAGCAGCGTAACGGGCCTTTCCCGGCTCCAAAATCCTATTAGATATTTGAGAACGAGGCTTTTGCCCAGCAGTGGGCACTAACAGGCTGCTACTTATTTTTATATTATACAAATATATCTTCATCTTCCTATCAATAGTCACTGCTTATCGCACTGTGTATCACTACTAGACACAGTCCTCTCCCAATGGGAGCTTAGTAGCCCTATCAGACGGATTGGCATCGCAGTGCCAGATGCCAAGCACATTAGAAGCTGCTACCCTTCATCCCTTCCGCTTTTTGTATTATCGTACAGGCATTTCTAAGATTTATTATTTCTCTCATCCGCCATTTGTTGGAAATGAGGAAGAAAGGGGGGGGTGGCAGACATTCATACGTTGCCGCCACGCGCCATCGTGCATAAAATACCCTCCTACTCCGAGATAAAAATCAATACTGTTAACTTTTTATAAAGGTTATTTGTAAGTAGCGGTTAGGTATATATTATCTTTGTTAGTGAGTAAAATGCATGTATTACATAAAGAAAACTTTACTATACATGCTACAGAATACACAGCCACCTGTAAATTACAAAGAAAGCAAGAAAAAACGGCAAAGGGCGAGTCTGACTTCGCTCTATTAGGGTCCTTGCCTATATATATATATATATATAACTTAAGACCAATAAACTTTTTTAAGCTAAATATATAATTAATTTGGTATATAATATACAAAAATTCTATAACTGATAAAAGAATAAAAAATTTTTTTGAACTGTACTAAATGAGTTCTGCTCTAAACATGACAGGGTAGGAAAAGTTATTTCGGCTCCTTAATTGTGTATGGGAATCCCTCCCCCCATCCTCCTAAAAGTTATTTAATTCAATTTTTGATTCGTTATTCGGTTGGAAAAATATTTGTATAGAAAATACTCCAATTTCAGGTCTGTAACATCCGTGTACAGACATGGTCCGTTTTATCCTTGGGTACGGAACCCTAATAAGACGTTCGTTCATGCGTACCCCTTTAAAGATGATTACATTAACATCTAAATATGGACTTTTTTGCTACGATTGAGAATAATCAAGTTTCCACTTGTACATATGATTTAAAATTGTAATTTATACTTATTGATTTTTAAATCGCCATCTTGATTTGATCTCAAATAAAACTAATGAATAATCCACCATCGTGCATCCATCACCACCTGACATCTCAGAATTAACAGTTACATGATGTTAGATACTGGGTGAAACATATCTTATAAAAAAACAAATATTTTTTTTCTATATGTGTGACAAACGATCTAATAGTTCACCTTATGGTAAGTGACTACAGCAGTCGATTGGCACCTGCTAAAAACTTAATCGAAGAAAGTTACAGATGCGTTGTCAAACTTGAGGTGAATCCCTCACAGTCAGCACTCATTAACTCTTTATAACCTTCAAGCCAGAAGACAACAGTGGTTGTACTTCTGATTAGCGTTAGAAAAAGGTAAGAGGACACTCGTACGTGTAACAGGAGATACAAGCCTGCTCGCTAACAAACGAGGCACAGGCGACCGAATGATGGCTGAAATTACATCTGAATTTGCCGAAGCCGAATCCCACAGACTAGCAGCACGGGTACCGAGAGATGTGAGGGTTATTTTTAAAACTCCTTCACTATTTGAATGCTACATTACTCCGGATGGTTGCGGTGCTGCTCTCTAGTGTAATAATGTACGTGCAAATACGAAAAACAAATTAATATGTAGTAAAATTAACGAAAGATTTATTAACACACAAATATGGTGGCTTGTCAACTTGTTGCCGGTGTCTCTAAAGCACACGAGCACGAGGGTCTAAAGTTGAAGTGCTCAAAGAAGTCCAAGTTAAAATCTGTCATAAACATAAAATGGTGTTAATTCTAACGTACTTTAATATAAAAAATATAAGATTAGCTTTATTTTAACGGATATTGGGTATACACAAACATAAAAATCAATACGACTAAAACAACTAGCTAAACTAGGAAGATTATACAAGGACACTTAGGCAATACAATCGGTTTAAAATACGGCCCATTATTCCTTCTGGACGTCTGTCGACAATTAGCATTATAAAATGATGATAATATAAAACGGCTCCATTTCATTAGAAATCTGTCTGCATTAATAGTATATTTTGATATAACTTGCGAGTAACTGTTCCGGCCGTCCGTAAACAAATAAATTATATTGAAAAACTTATCATCAAATCTTTTAAAAAAAATAGAGAACACAAAATACAGAACGTTTTTTCAATAAATAGTTCACCTTGAATATTTTAAGTGTTTTTTAAATAACTTCGGCGAACATTCCGGACGTACTGCAAAAGCATGGAGTCCCATGAGTTTTCCTGAAGGCGTCAAAATTTCTACAAAATCAGAATTCTAATTTGCGTTCAAGACAGTTTACGTAAAGGCGTTGTTATATTCTAGAGAATCGGAATCGCAAATGTCTTCGAACAGTTTTAGACCACTCAAAAACTGAAGTTTTGACAATCCTTACCATGTGCACGACAAAGGCAGAGGGATTGACACCACCAGCTCCCTAGCTATTTCGAATTTACAGATTTCGTTATCAGTCAGAGTGTTAAATTACTTTGGTATACCTATTTAATTTATCAGCCTTTAGAAGCCCATTTCACTTTACTTCACAAGCCTTTCCATAAAATCGCCAAAAACAATCCAGTAATCTATGCATGGAATACGTGTACCGGCGCCCTCAATAATAATCCTGCTCCCATCTCTAGTCGGACACCAGTCTTATTCGTTAATTATTAACAGTCTGTACCGCGTGCTGGTGATGTGGACATTTAGAGAAGAATTTAATATATTCTCCCTTACAAACTTTCGTATTTAAAAAACGAATAAAACTTTTATCTTCTCAGTTCAACAATCCAGTAGTTCGATATTCCATTATAAAAGCTGTAACGTTTTGATGTTGCATTTCTCGGTCTAACAATCGAGTCTGTTTTTCAGGGAACAAATTAATCCAATAACTAACATTAATATCTAAATTATTATGGTTCGTTCTTCCAGTTCCAGAATTTTTATACTTCACATATAATCTGCAGGCAATCCAGTTGGAGATCGATAAAGTCTCTTCATCTTAAATCTTCTCCATTTTTAATTCAGAAAACTATCCAAGGTTTCAGGTTTTCAGATAATAGTGCAATTTCCCCAGCACGTGAAAGCGTTTTAAGCTTAGTAAAGTTAAATAAAAGATAAAGTGCCGAAAAAAAAATTATTTCCTGTTGTTTTACTATCAAATATGTAAATTACTGTAATTGTCAATGTGTTATGCCATTTTTAAATTCAGAGTATCACAAAATTTTATTGCCTGCATAAGCAATCACACACTTTATTTTCGAATTATGAAACTGGTGTTTATTAGTGGTCAAACAATAACTTTCTTTAATTTTTTAAACTTTGTCTCATATTTTAGTAGTTTTTCACTAAGATACATTTTAACCCGATATTCTATCGGCAATCACCTTGTGACGCTAGCCGACTCGTCCAAAGTTGCAAAAACGTCTATAGTTTTAATGCTCGTGCAATTAAGACCTAATGAAATGATGTCAAATCAAGCTGGCGTTTCTTAGAGAGCTTCAATTAAACTCTAAACCCGTAATGTTTACGCGAAACGATTTCAAGCCATCTGGGCTTGGTTTCTTAGAACTCGAAGTAGTAAAGACTGTGTCCATATTGCAAGACATCGAACAATCATCACGTAGCTCCTACATAGAGGGTTACGTACAAGATATTTTGCATACGGCATATAAATAAAGTTGCTACAAAAGAAATCATGTGATTCTACCACACAGGATATTTAAAGTAGTCAAGTAAAGTAGTTTATAAATGGCCACTGCTGTGCAAAGGCCTCCTCTGAGAGGGTTTTGTAGCCGGGAAAGGTCCGCCACGCTGCTCCAATACAGGTTGGCGGACTTCAAATGTCCTCGAAATAATATTTCTCATACATGCAGGTTGCCTCACAATGTTTCCCTCCACAAGTTCGGAATGCTTTACTTTACCGTAGCGGGTAGGTAGATCAACCACCGCAGTCCCCAGTCACAGTACCATACACCGAAGACCGTCATTGATCTCTATATTTTAATCCGACATGTATGAAATAATGATTAGCTATCTTTCGGAGAACACGAGATTTATCTCTCTCTATTTCTATTCCTTATTTATTTACTCTATTTATTTCCGTCAGGTTACTTTTACAATAGTCAATACGGGCTCATTCATGGGAACAGATTATCTTACATCATATTTTGCGCGATTGCGGAAATGAATTATTTCAATGATGCAAGAGCTAGATCCCAAATAAATTTTTCTGATTTTAAATCTAACTGTGAAAAGTTGTAATTAAGATTAATTATAAAAAATACTAATCAAAAAATTAAACGTCATTTTATCGCAAGTTTTGTATAGTTATACAGATGTTGAAATAAGTTATTTTAATCAACAAATTATTTTAATTCGGATCTGTGTTTTTAAAACATTATTTATATGAAAGACACCGGTGCCCATTTCTGTAAGCAATAAATTCTGTGTAGTGCCAAAATTTGTCTTCTGCTCTAAGATTTATTACAGTTGTAATTGTTCGCGCATCATCACATTACTGGCGGCCTCTCTTGACAGATTAGATGGAAAACTCTATCAACGCGGCTGGAGGAAGATTCGAATGCGACGTCTGAGTCACATGCATCAACACAACAGACACAGAATGCATCGAAACGGAAAATCCTTTAAGTGTATTTGTGATGCAACGTTAGAAATTATACGCTAGAGTTTTTAACTCTGCACATATTTTTAAGAGCCGTAGTATCCTAGTAGTCAGAGCGATTTCATAGTACGCGAGTTCCTGGGTTCGATCGATGCCGGCAACACCGAAGTTTCGTTCTAATAAGTTCTAGTAAGAATAATATGAAGACAACATAAAAGAAGTAACATATTCACGTAATAAGTCAACGGGTATTCTTACAATTTTAAGAATTTAAAATATTTCTCCTGTTATTATATTTGATATGAAGTTTAATTTATTTGCCCTACTAGATTTTGCTACCGAATCGTGTATTAAATACAGTAGTCGAAATTACATTTTCTATTTGCATAATAAGTAACGAGTAACTAACTCGTAACTATCGTAGTCGTAAACAAGATCTAATGGTCTATTTATTTCATTTGAATAAATTCACCAAGTAACCTTTTAAGCACAAGCGACATAAATAGAGATCTGATAAGTTTTTATTAAATGCTTAGCATAGGATAAGTTTTATTTATGCTTTAAAACTTGAAAATCCGTATAATTATCAAAAATTTACTTATAATAAATTCTAGCTTAAGCTAATTTACCGAGGTTGTATGTACACAAGAGACAACCATAAAAGCGATATTGAAAAGAGAGTACTGATAGTAAATCAGGTAGATATAATGGAATTCCTTATTTACGACGTAAGAAATATAAATTTAATTTGACATATAATTATTTACAAATCAAGCGCCGTTGAGGTTAAGTTAATGAGGTTTCGGTGAAGAACAGGAAACGTAAGTTAGAATGGAAACTAGGTATCCATTTGTCTTTTTTTCTATTTGTTATTGTTTATGTTCTTTGACCTTTAAATATCCTATTATTGGATATAGGATTCTCCCAATAAGAGCATTTATCGTAATCGCCACGCTTGGCAAGCGAATTGGGGATCGAAGTACCAGACACCGCGCGCTGCCGGTTTATACATTATTTTTTATTTAATAACAACGTGCGGATAACATCACATAGATGGGATAATAGTTTCGTAGAACATGCAATTGCATTTATTCCATGCAGGAATCGAACTCGTGTCCCGTAGTTGTGAAACCAACCAGCCTTTGCGGCAATCGAGCGGACTAACCTTCTCTTTATGTTTAGTTATTTAAACTTGTACGTAGCATTAGTAAAGTGTAATTATTTGTAGGAACTAAGAATGCTTGTTCCGGGTTTCGGTGTTTGTCCACGTGCAATTTCTGTATACAGATGGGCCTTCACGATACCAGTGAAATTAGTACAGGGAAAAAAAATGTAGTACTAAAACTTTCTACTCTTTAGAGACTATCGAGTGAAGAATGTTGAAGTTAAAGTGTTGATGCGCGTGCATAACAACATTTTGAAGCGTTATGTATCGTTTGGTGACAACGCGGTGGTGCTGCTGCTGCCAGGTAATTATCGACCTTTTATAAACACGAACTTTGATGAAAGCGTCCACTGTACTGAATACAATGGGCTCGATCTAAATCTACGTGATTATTGCAACAAAAACCGACAAAATTACTCGGTTATTCGCAACAAAGATATTTTTAAATACCGATTACTTTTTAAGCGTTATTAAATAACAAACAACTGTTTTATAAGAAATAAATTAAGGGAGAGTAAAAAGTTTTAATTTGGGTATTTTTATATAGGTTTTGTTATTGTTATAAGTAACAAACCTTACAAACTATGTATTTAAAATTAAAAATTCTGTAGTGGCTGATTGCAAGCTTAACGTATCATAAAAACTACTTACCTTTGAATTCGAATCTCATGTGATGAGAAGATGTGGGAGTGTAATTTCTCTTACGCCTAAAACTTGCGATAAAATGACGTTTAATTTTTTGATTAGTATTTTTTATAATTAATCTTAATTACAACTTTTCACAGTTAGATTTAAAATCAGAAAAATTTATTTAGGATCTAGTTCTTGCATCATTGAAATAATTCATTTCCGCAATCGCGCAAAATATGATGTAAGATAATCTGTGAATACAAGGAATCGTAATAGTTATTATGATTTCTTGTATTAACGCAAAATGTGACACTGTGTGCTCATTCTGCGTAGATCGAACCCAAAATTAATAATTAGAAAGCTGACGGTAGCCTATGACGTCAGGACGTCAAACACCTCAGTGACCGCCCCGTGACCACGGGTTCTGTAAACCGAGCGAGCAACGAATCGTCGGGAACATGTAAAAAACTAGTGAAACACAATAAAATCCGCAAATTATAGTTTAATTTCAATCTGTGTAACTATTTTAATGGGGGGACAAAACGTTATGTAATATGTAAAAACAATTGCCACTTCCCCAAAACTCCATTCTTCCCGTGGGCGTTGTAAAAGACGATTAAGGGAAAACCTATGAAAATTTCATCGACAAATCTACTAATGTTACTTTTAAATATTGTTTATTACCAAATTCTGTTAGTAGAAGTCACTCAATTTGGTAATAAACTAAGAAAACGTGGGTTATAGCTACGTAAGTGTGAGATCTCCAGTCACAGGTACGAATACGAGTATATACTTCTCTCTCTCTCTCTCTCACAGAAGATCTCAATGTGTTTGTTAATATATAACACCAAAAATAAATATTCAAGTATTAAGGGATGTCTCCGGACCTTAACTAACAATTTTGCACGCCTCATAACCCAAAAGCGTGATTCACCAAACTAAAATCACTTCGAATTTCATACTGCATTTATATACAATAAAATTAACATTATCGAGGGAACACTATAATTAACACACCGGATGTGTTTTTTTAAAACATTTCATTTAGATTACTATTAAAAAACACCGAGGGAACAAAATGTTGGTTGTCGTTAATTGGTCCGTCTGTGCTGGTGTTACGTACGTACGATTACGCCCGAAAAACAACGTAATGACCACATTTTTAACCCGCTTTTATTAGCTTGACCTGTAGTAGGTATGTATGTATGTATCGGAATGTAATGGAATCTTTCAGTTTAATTTTGCTTATTAAAAACCGATGACAATACAATAATATGGTACCATTGAGCTGAATACTTATAAACCCAATGAGTTTGACGCTCATTATACATGTCTTAACGAGTCATATTCATTTCAGCTGATGACGAGGACCAGATGAAAGGGGAAGAGAAAAGCATTTAAATCATATTTTTTTTAGCTTCAGATGTTTTTTGAATACCTATTTTGTAGATAATAATTTAAATTCATTTTTAACATGAGCGTATAATTTTATGGTTCGATTTCGTTTGGTACGAAAGATCGCTCAACGGGGAGAGCTGCAACCAAAAACCGTTGCATTGATCGCACAGGCGGAAGTAGTCTTATATGAAATGTGATGTGGGCAACTAAACCCCCATGTCTTGTACTGATAAAGATTATTTTATTCTCAAAGCTGTACTTCAACTCCATGTAAATGCAATAGACAAATCACGCTCGGCGCTGAGCGTTACTGGGTGAAGGTTACGATGAAATGTGCGGAGATGCGCGCAACCGACTTGCCTTGTGGTGCCACCTAAGGTCGCCACCACACCCAAGATGGCTAAATAGAGACCTGTAAGGCTAACAAAATAACGGTTATACCATACGCGGTGTGTTGATTGGTATAATTGTGCTTAGAAATGAATTAGGTGATGATGGTGCCTTCGGTAATCCTATGGCAAGATGCACTCGTACAATATGTACGTATTATATAATTATGTATATTTGAACATGTTATTGTATTATATTGCATTGTATCATATTAGTATTGTGACGGGTTCATCCCTCTGTGCCTTAAATATCTTCGCTAGTGAGACAAATGAAAAGATCTTTAATAAATATGCGTGCAAGTACAATAGATGAAAAAATTGGTTTTTAATGCGCTATGTTATGGCATCTGTAATTTTCAGTTACATGAGTGTTATTTAAAGGATGTTTGAACTATGACTTAAGAGGGATTAAAATCTATCTAGTTCGATCTACACGTGTTTCAAGACTTTTTATTTTATTTATTTACTTAAACTTTATTTGCACATTACAGAATAAAAAGGGCAAGAGGTATTCTCTACCAGTCTACTTTTTAAGTTTCAAACATGTTGACTTACAGAACTATCATTGTTTCAGGATGGAGTCGTAAGTGTTGTCATACCAATACGAACTTATCTATAACAGGCGTAGCATGCAGTGTAGCATTTAAATGTTGTATATTTGAGCGAATAACAGTAAAGGTCCGATAAAGAGCGGTACAGTTCCGGTTTTTTTTATTGTAACAGATCACCCGACGATAAGCGGCTACTGCAGGGTATAGACATCAGCAAACAACCTTTATAGAAGAAGGTCATAAATGCGCTGTCATACCTGTGGATTAAGATGGAATCCTACATAGCTCGTAATTATACTGGCTCTCTATATTTTTCAAATCTGAACTAGTTACACAGCCGTTTAACGGCAGAAATGTGTAAGAGAGAGGTTTTTTCTATGGAAAACGGGGTAAACGAGCAAGCGTCTCACCTGATTGAATTTTTAATAAGTGATTACCGTCGCCCTCGTAAATCTGCAACACCAGAGGATCTGCAGGTGCGTTGCCGGCCTTTAAAGATATTTGGGGGGTGATAAAAAAATTGTTACGTAGGTATTCGCACCAACATTCCTTATTTACAGTCTTGTTAAAAGCTCTCATAGACAACAAAATCTAAAAATTTTGCATAGGAGTCATAGCACCTACTACATAACATATATAAATTAATAAAATATGTATAACCTAAATGACGTCCCTTTACTGGGGTGGTTCTTACGACCCACTTTTCACCAAAATCTATTTGGGACAACGTGATAGGTGATGAACTTGTCACCATCAGTGTCCAAGCCAACGAAACAAATCGCACGTAAATTTTCGAAAAACTAATTGGTACGAGCCCGGAAGTCGAACTCGAGTCTCCTGATTCGGAGGCAAATACCCTAACCACTCGACTTTCGAGGCTATCAACGCACTTGCTACATTGATTATAAATGACTGTACTGTTTATCCGATTTAAATACGAGTTTGTTCAAACTGAAAATACTATCCGACATTTGCCAACACTAACGAGCGTGCTTCGTTAGCCGGAGCCATCACGACCTTGCTATCACCAGCCGCTCGCGATTGGTACCGGATCACTGTTAAGGCTCATAGCACGCCTCTCAGCTATGAATATCCGGTTGTTTATATCATATAACAAATCTAGTGCGCGGTGCCGATTTTCCATCTTTCCACAAAGCGCATTGTATACCGATACAAACCGATTGGCGAAGTACCATCAGATGGTTCCGAGTTCCAATCATAGTTTAGGAAGATAATTTCGTGCAGTGCATCATGATATGAGATCTGTGGCGTGGAAGGCGTTTAAGGTTTTACGTGACTACTAAACTCTAAATCATTGACGTAAAATAATAATATATTTATTATGCCAACATCGGTTAACAAAAGTAAAATGATGCCTCTTTATTAGTGTTAAAAAAATCTAGTGTATTCCCTCCACCTGGCGTCTAGATGCTTTCGTCGAACATTTTATTGCTGTGTAATAAGTAACATAAGGTGTCCGCCACAATAATTGTAGTACTCCCGAGATATAAAAACCTACGCTGCATTCTATTCACGATAAGTTAGGATAGAAGATACAATTTCGATTAAATTATGATTCGGTTGAGACGAAAACTACTGACGTGACTACCTACTCTATGACAAAGAATGTGACCAGACAAATCTCTTCGTCGGGTTTGCTCCTGATAGACATGAGGTTTTCAAGGCTTTTCCCTTCCGCACCCACGCGATGAAAGGGGGTGGCAGATTCTTACCCCGCTAGTATTCGCTCACAACCTCACCACACTTCAGCTTCGGGTAGCAATCGTATATCATAATGACATATATCGCATTTATTTGCTTAAGAACATGACGATGCCTTAAGATGCGCCTGCGGGTGTGGCGAAATACTTTTGATTAATGGAAGCACGCCATGACCTCTTTTTTGACCTTACTCCACAAAATTCAACAATCGTTTAATACCATAGAGTCGCTAGTCATAACACGATCTAATAATTTACCCAGCAAAAGTAATAGAAAATGAGAACTGAGCTACTGTAATTATTTACAAAGGACTTAGAAATGTAAAAAAGGTAAAACCTATTTTTCATTCTAATAATTACAAAGCATCGTCGAAGATCTATGCTACGATCACAACAACTGTTTGCAAATGCTTAAGTGAAATGCTTTTTAATTGTATTTATTGAGTTACATTATATTACAATTGTAACCAATTCTCACTTCTCTGCTCTACAAATTAAATACAGGTAAATTCATTCTCTGCCTAGTACTCGTCTAAGTAGGTACCATTCTGTTGCGTATTTTTACCGTAAATCAGCAGTGTTATATTTATAATTACAATTAGGCGAACTCTTAGCTCCTTTGGTACTTTAATAGTATAAACTAAAAAACAATTTTATGACAACCGCCGATTATTGATTTTATGTAAGTTGTAACATCACAATATGTATATTTACAACCACCCTCCATAAAATATCTAAATGTACGCGCGTTCAATGATTATAAAATTGAAGAATAAATACACCTGCTACGGCTATCTCACCAACCCATGGGTTGACTGGCAGAGAATGTCAATAGGCATTAAGTCCCCCCTTTGTAACCTCAAATTGGGGTGTAAGAAATAAAGTATTTTAAACAACAAAAAAAAAGATGCATTTACATTTCTATTCTGGTGGTTCAGCTATGCAGCTATGCTGCTACTTTCAGCTAGCTTTTTCCGAGACCGTGGGGTTATTCTCTAGCCAAGCCCTGAGTTCAACAGGCTTCGATGGAGTAGTAGTAGATCACATCAGAGCTTAATTTTAGGTAAAGCATAGGCATATTGAAAAAAAATTAACATAAACTTACCATGTAAACCATTAAGCGCCTTTTTGCTGGTCTTCACAATCATGTGCTTGTATTGGGCACTGTCAAAAGAAAAATCGTTTCAATATTATTTAATTTTGTGCGAGCTTTTAATTGGTAGGTTGAAAGAAAGTTTTAATAATGTATAAAGATCAAGAAAAATTTGGTAGACACAACGTACGCTCGACTCAATCAATAATTGGCATATCACATAAACAATTGTATTCTAGCCTGGACCCTTGGGGTAAGCTCTCTCGAAGCGTTAAGCTCCGTAGTTTATTGTTGAGCTATGGATTTTAGATTCAAATCCCAACCAGAGTGTTTATTTGGTTTGCTGGTTTGGCGTTTTTGTGTTAGGTTCTGTGTGTATGACTCTTCCAGCGATCTTATATAAGATAGGAAAGGCAAAGATGAGTGAGTGCTCTGTGTTTGAGCATACATTTGTCGCACTGTAATGATCATGTTTATAATTAAATAAATTAAACCCAACCAGGCTGCAGCCCTCGACAGAGGAGACGAGACGGCAGTGGCCCATAGCCCAATATAATGAATTTTACTGTACCTTATTTATTTTATCGTATCTTATGTATATATATATATCTTTATATGTACCTATAACCCAACTAGACAATAATTTATTTTAATATCCCACAATATATCATTATTCTGAACTCTTTGGCGCTTTACAGTGAGCATTTTTGTAAGTAGTACTGAATTTATTTACTATAGATTTTTGTTCTATACTATTGTACATAAATAATAAAAGAGCTCAATCGACCTACTTCTTTTCGAGTTTTGTGAGTACAAACATACGCAGTCCGAACTTTTATGTATAATGTTCACAACTTCCAACACTAGACGAACTGTTGACGCCGTGGTCGCATTCAGCCAGTCATGTGCATACGGTGTGTCAGTTCACCATACAATTTCAACGTACTATTACTTAAACAGTCCCTTTAAAACAAGTAGGTACTTACATAGAATATCATAGACATTAATTCTATTTTAATTCTATCATTTATATTCCGTATCTTGTATAAACCTAATTATTAAATTGAAAAAAAAAACGATTGGGCAACCACAAAGAAACGTTTTCGCGTAAACAGTGAGGATGGTGGCAATTTTTAAACCGCTTAGAAGATAATCAACGTTTGAAAAAACGCCTAAATGAAGAAACCTACGTGTACATCAATAATTAATATTTAATTATTATACAGTTGTTTAGGGTTAAGTCATTAATTATTAAAACCATTTAAGTTTGGTAGTATAATCACATAATTAACAGATATTTAAAATAGAGAAAATTAAATCTAACGTAGCGTAACGTATAAATAAATCACTATTATGTGGTTTCCTAACAAGTAATCAATCTAATTATTAGGTAATGCAGCGTGGTAGCGGCGTAATAATCTGCGATCCTCTTTTCCCCGCGGGTGTCATAAGAGGCAATAAAGGGTTTATGTCGGGCTCTCACCGACTGAAACCCTACTTTGGTCGCCGTCTGCGATGACGAGGCGTCACGGATTCTTACATTGCTCGGCTCGAGCCCCGTTTCGCCCCACACTGAACCATCATCCTCCTCAGTATCTCGCGGTCCTACTGGTTCTCCAATTGCCATACCCGTGGTGCACTTTTTTTTTGTTGTCTATACTCACCATGTTGGGTGAGTCTATTCTAACGGATGACACCTTATCTTGATAGTAAGGAAAGTAAAACATTATCTAAATACAAACATTCATCCAAATCATTAGCGCAGTTTCCGGGAAACCAATTACATACTTGTATATATGTATGTATAATACATTTCAAGGATGCCTCATACAATAGTGATGGATTATAGTAGCTTTTTTATTGACAGTAAAATTACTGTCAATAAAAAGTTTACCTTTAAAGTATCAAGGAATTCCCGCCTATTATTATTTTAAATGCCGATTTACCAGAAGTATAGTCGCAGAGGAAAACGAAAAATATTATGAAAATAAACTGCATGATGGTTTCTTCACATATCTACCAGAATTCTTCTGGATCTTAGCCATGTGAAAAGACAGGTATTCTGTGTGGATTATTTATTAAACCCACATCGTAAGGCAATTGATGCAAGCTATCAGCTTCAACGAGTTCGAACACAGGAGAAACGGAACAAAACACGGCTGTGTTTTGTTACCTTCGACAAGACTGCATAAGCGTACCCCATTAAATGAATTATTTCACCCGATATCTGATATGTTTATTTACAATCGACGGAAAAGGATGCGATTCAACTATTAATGAGTTCTAAACGCTTGCAACGGATAAAATCAGTAGAGAACAATAATTGGATACATCCAATTAATTGTTGTGTAACAAAGTAAAAACACATAATCTTTCTTTCCCTCTTCCCAAGAATGTATACATCTATATAACCAATTTAAACCGACATTTTTTTTATTATATCTAATATTTTTGGGAAAAAATAAGTGCAGAAGTCTGTGAAACACTGTGTGTGAAGTGATTTTTAGAATTAGACATTTGTCTGTCTGTGTTGGAGTTTCACGCAAAATGTACTGAACGGATTTACATGAACTTTGTTAGACACGTAGTGTATAATCCTGGCCAACATTTAGGTTACTATTTAAACGCTGTTTTGGAAAGGAGGTTTATGTAATTTTTTTATAGTATACTGCATGAATTTTTATCAATGATTGGGTTGCATAAATATTTAGAATTATAAAGTAGAGTAATCAAATACGCATTAGCAGTTTTAAGCAACGCGATGTGAACACACCAGGTAAAATATTAGTTCTGACAGTTTTTACGATAGTTTTAAGGCTTTGAAAATGACGATGAAGCGTGAGTAGGAATCGCGGTGTAAAGTTACATTATTATATCATTACCTTATCATAAATCTCAGCAAATTATGGACCAGTAGGAATGGTCTAGGGTACATATAGTCACCCCAGTTACTATGCTATGCTGTCTTTATCTCATCATTCTTATCATTGCTCTCATTTGAGTCATAGCTACTGGCCCTTAAAGTAACTTTAAATAAAATACCATTCCATTGACACGCAAAATATGGAATCTCAATAGATGATGCCTACACCAATGTTAAATAAAATTTATAATTTAAATGAAGTCGTTAAAGCACACCAAATAATTTGACAATAGAACCAACGGGCATGCTGCTTAGGCCGAATGCTTTATAATAACAAATCACATAGACGACATATTCACTAAGATGTAGCCACTAGTACTGTCAGAAGAACCCAAATTATAGATTAAATTTTGAAACGCGTAAAATTTAAAAAACAATCTATATACATAAAATTCCTGATGTTTTTTCCACCTCCTTATCGCGGCAAGCAAATGAGATAGCGATTCTGATACGTACATTTCTAAATCCTTCACGTGATATAACAATAGAATTTCTATTGTTATATCACGACAAGAATGAATTGTTCATGTAGTTTTTTGGTTCTATGGACAATAAGAGGCACTGCATCATGTACGCAAGATTCTCTACATATGCAGTTGCATGGTAGAGACAGGCTGATATTCTAGAGTGAGTAGTTGAATAAAACATATCAATGGTTAAAATTCATTTCTGAGAGAGTGTGCTGGAATCTTCTACGCATAAGCTGGTGTAAAATTTGGCTGCTTGAATATATTGATTCGATTTGCACAATGCAATCACAGGTATAGTCATAACTTTCGCATTATTATCAGTAAAGACAGCTAAAAAATTTAAATTAAAAAATTATTAATTCTCCTTCACACTTGTCAACCAGTAATGATGATGATGACGTCCACCTGGTCGATTACTACTATAGAAACGACTTCCGAATACTAGCGGAATGTTGTCAACTGCACATAAAATATTATAGTGCCCTAAGTGAAAGCGTAAACACAGGGGCACTGACTTGTCTATAAATTTCCATATCCGATAAGATCGTTTGAAGGGTTAAGATGAATTATCAGTCACGGGACGCAATACACCATAAACAGACCGGAAAACCAATTAATTGTGTTTTTACACAAATGTTGGCTTCGGCAGGGGACTTACCTAGGGAACCTACTGACTCAGCAGTCAGGTACGTTAACCTCTAAGCCACAAGGTCGTCAAACACAACTTAACTACACTGAACTAGTTATAGTGAATGTTTAGTATCGCTACTTATACTTCATTTTTGTAAACCACTACTGAACTTGGCTTTTCAACACTTCGAATTGCATTGAAGAAAAATTCTACTGGAATTCGAACACAGGTCAATCGCTTACAGTAAAATTAAAAGCTAACGCCCGACCTTTGACGTACCACGGTTCTTCCCAAGGGGCGGCAGAGTGACAAGCTGTCTTTAGACATGTCTTGTGTTATTACAATCACATTAAAGTATTACAAACAATGTTTTCTTAGTGTTGTCCTCGTTTTACGCGAAACCTGTAACTGAATGTGGCACCTGTGCCCACTTATTTATTCTTACTGCAATTGTGCTATCTTTGTAAGCTTAGCTTGCTACACTTGCGGAAAAATGCATGTCGTATTAAACAACATAGCATTTCGATTGCATATTTATTCTGATGATGTAGTAATTGTAGTTGCGCCACCTAGTTTACCGTGGTTATGACAGCGAGCAATGGAACATACTTGCCATCTCCCTGACGGACATAATATTATTTTTGGGCTACGTAGGAACAGCGTAGTAGTCATTAACCCCGGAGAAAGTGGACTGGAAAACCATGAGCAAATCGCACCCGGTCGATCTCCATCACGGCGACCACTTGCGAATAGGTACTATCGGCAGTTGTCAACTGAGCACGAAATATTATAATGCCGTAAATATACTCGCAAACGTAGAGACACTCGCTCGTATTTACCTTCCCATGTCCGATTTAACACTTATGCAGGGGACGAACGCAACACAACCAAACCCAAAAACTACTATCGTCAGTTGTCAACTGCGCAGGAAATATTATAGTGCCGCAAGTGTGTGCGCAAATGGATATACTAACTCGTCTGATTTAACATTTATGCAGGGGACAAACACAACACAACCAGACCCGAAAACTACTAACGTCAGTTGTCAACTACGCAGGAAATATTATAGTGCCGCAATTATTTGGGCAAACACAGAGACACTCACTCTTTTCTTGTCTTTACCTTCCCGGATCCGATGTAACGCATGTGTGATAAGATCGGAGGAACAGTCAGATGCAGTATCAGAGAAACGGGACACAGCCCAACACGATCAGATACGACACGTATTTTCCACCTTCAAATGTAATATATGGATCTGGAATACTATGTATGTATGTATGTATCTATGTATATACTGGATATACAATGATAGTAAAAAATCATATCATATCTTCATTGTGAATACATTTTTATTTCAGTGAAGGATTACAATAACCAATAAGTTCAGCTACTTATTGCTAATGTGTTACTTTACATACTGTGTTAGTCTTCTGTCGTATATTTATGTAAGAGGCAGATTTTCTAACGCTGCCGTGGTGGTTCATCCGGTGATTGTCGAAAATCGAATGAGTGCAAATGTTAGCAGATGGCGGAATAACCGTTTCGGAAAATTGCACACCATAAATACGTAGACCGGTGACGGGAGGTCAAAGGTGCGATGTTTTTGCTCTACTATCGCCAACCCGCTAGTCAACCAATAACCGATAGAGAGATTTCTGGGTCCAATACAGACTTCAGAAAAAATCCTCATGCTATAATATAGAATATAATAAATAACAACTACATAAACGATACCGATAAAGAATTGCGGGAGGGTTAAGAAAGATCGTCGCTCCATTTAGCGGACAGTCGTCCTACACTGCAATCGTGTCTATTACACCATCATCATGATGATGATGTATTTTTAAGTGTAAAACGACAGCAAAAGTCGTATTGAAGTTTATGTAAGATTTTTGTTTAATCACAAGTCATCGGATGGATTTTCCGTGATCATTTGGTCGCCAGAGCCTCATTTATTAGCCAGCAGGGGATTAAAAGCCTATGGCTTTGCATTTGACCTACATTTCTCGGAATTGTTATAGACATGAAAGTAAAATAGTGGTATCATACCATATGTTTTTTTCAGAGTTACACCAAGGACACATACCGGATTCCTACCATTTTTTCAGTGTAGAGTATTTTAGTAGAGTGACTTGAGTAGAGGCTTTTGCTGCTGCTCGAATGGGCCGGCTCGACCGGGTTGGTACACGGCCTCGCAGAATACCGGCGTGAAGTAGAGGCATCTAGTGCTTCTGCGTTTCGTTCGGTGAGTGAAGTAACCGGAGGCCCACTTCTCCTCCTATTCGCTCCCATCTCTCAAATATCCTTAAAGACCGGCAACACACTTGTAGCGTCTATGGTGTTGCAGATGTATGTGGGCGACGGTAATCACTTACCATCAGGTGAAACGCTTGCTCGTTTGCCGTCTTTTCCATAAAAAAAAAATCTACGTCTTACTGATAATGAAACCATGGTCAGTTTTGATGTCTAGTCACTATTCACATGCCTACTTGTAGTAGTCTGCATCTCAATTGTAACTAGGAAGCTAGCGGAGCACAGCATGCTGGCTATCTGTTGTGGAAGGAACAGTTCTACAGGCAAGTAGATGGTGTGGCGATGGGCGCACCTGTATCTCCTATTGTCGCCGATATATTCATGGAAGACTTTCGAGGAGAAATCCCTTCATACTTCTCTTGTAGATCCAAGATTCAACAAGCGGTAGGAAGACGATACTTTCACAACGTTACCATCAGATAAAGTAAGTGTATTTATAGACCACCCTAACTCTATAAATGTTAAAATACAATTTACAATGGAGTTAAAGGCAATTAACTCTTTGGCTTTCCTAGATGTCTAAGTGAAATGTTAATAACATCATAAGCCATACTGTTTATAGGAAAAAGACGCCTACTGCTCGATATTTAAACGCCGAATCTCATCGTCATCCATCCCAGCTAGCTACCAAGGGAACATCTTTGTTTCAAAGAGCACGAGGGATCTGTGTCAGTAAACACTTGGCCGCCGAGCTGCAACACCAGAGGAGCTGCAGGTACGTTGCCGGCCTTTAAGAATATATGGTTGAGGGGAAGAGGAGGGGGACTGAGCCTTCGGTTACCGCCTTTTCCAAACGAAACGCAGAAGCATAAGTTGCCTCTACTTCAAACCGCTATTCCCAAGCCAAACTCCCCGGTCGAGCTGGCCCTTTCTAGCAACAGCAAAAGCCGCCGCTTGAACTGTACCACGTATAAAAGAAAACCTCTAAATCTAGGGTAAACAAAAAATTCAGTAATAACAACCCGCGTCAATTAACACATTGGTGTAAAACATAGACGCTCTAGGAAGTCTGCAGTGATCATATTCTAGGTCGCCCCAACCATTACATTAGATTTGATAGATCACATATCCTCGCAAAAGAACACCGATTTCTTCCAGGGATGATTCGCGAGGCTATTGAAATTGAAAAAATTTCAATACAGAAGATGGCTGGATGCTAGCACCTATTTTCTTTAATAAATAAAACTTAATCCAAGAGTTAGCATACCACTGCCGACCTCGAGACACTGTGAGTTCACTCTGCGTAGATCGAACCAAAAATTAATAATTAGAAAGCTGACGGTAGCAGGGCAACAGTGACATGGACGCCAAGCACCCGAAACGTCGGGATTAAAAAAGTGACATTAAACGCGATACAATGCGTAATTAATAGTTCCAGTTTAAATTTGTATTATTGCCGTAAATACAAGAAATCATTAAAGTATAACTAGCTATTTATGTTACATTATACAATGCAACGACGTAAAGTTGGCGTGAGGGAACATTCTGCGGCTGTCAATAAATATCGTGCCAATATTGTTGCTTAACACCTTTAATTTTAAACAGTATAAAAACGCCATTGCTTATAAGGATCTCATTAGCATTTTCCTACAAAAATAAATACACCTTAAATCATCCCAATAAAGATTATTTTACAATACCAACTGAATTCTGAGCTAACAAGCAAAGTGAAGTTTTTGTTCAATTTGTGAATTTGACTTATATGGTTAACTTTAAAGTGTTTCCTAGTGAAGAGGTGATGGATACTGTGGAAAATGAAGAAAAACAATACAAGCTAATTACTTCAAAATCTTCTTCACATGTTGAAAAAACCAGAAATTCTTTTTTTATGACATGTGAAGGGTTTATTATTATTCAGCCCTCATAGAAAAACTAATAGAAGCTAATCGATAAAGTTAACATGTTCGACAGAACAAAAAAGTCTATAAATGTTTTACGGTAACATTTCTTGACGGTTTTTACCTCAAAAATTTTCAATAACTTTTTAATACAATTTCAATAAACGAGGATATCATTTTATATTTATTCTGATGATGATGTCTTCCTAGCCGATCTCGACCACGGTGACAACTTCCGAATACTATCGGCAATTGTCAAGTGCGCAGAAAATATTATAATGCCGTTAATGTACTGGCAATGACATGAGAAGGCCATGTAAGAGCAGGGGACGAACACAACGCAAGCAGACACCAGTAATTTTTATTTTAGCACAATTATTGATTTTGGCTATGATCCGAAATTTAGGACCTATGGCGCAGAAGACTGATACCGTAAGCACTATGGTACATCACGCCACTACCAAAAATTATTAACTTTATATACATATAAATAATCGAACAATTATACTAACATTAAATATTTATTTTAGTAATATTTGAAACTTCCTTTTCACATACTTTATAATTCATATGGTTCCAGAACTGCCGAATGTTAAAAAACGTTACTCAGCCAAGAATCAACTTTTAAAAGTTTCAAGAAGCAGTTTATTATTTATTGAATGTCATTTGAAATGAGATTCAGTATTATTATTAAATAAGCTCTTAGCCTAGAGGAGAGTTCATGGACTGTGGAGGACCGCGGTGAAGAAGAGGGAGAAGAAGAGACTTACTCTCGCGACTGCCGCCGTTGCCGGGGTTGGTGAGGTGCCGCGGATGTGCGTTCCCGTACACCTGCTGATATGCGGTGAACATATCTACGTGGGGTTTGTGTCAGGTTTTTTGTGTAGTAGTATAATTAAACGAAATATATATTTGTTTATTAAAATAAAGCACAAAATTATTTTTAATATGTATTTACTTGCATTGTTTAAACATTCGTATCCATAGTTCATCAGTTTTAATGTAAATGATGCGTGAAACGTAATAACTTCGTCAATCACAATAAAATTGTAAATGAAAGCAGACTTGACCAACAGATCATATAACCCTTCTTGTGTCATAACTTTGAAACATTTAAAATTCTTTTGTTACGAGCCATATCAGGACTTTGACTATGTAAAGGGATAATCATATCAATTATCTCCATTAGAGGAACTCATTACGAAACTGGTAGAATGTGAAAAAATTTCATATGTCAAGTGAAATTTTTAGTTTTTATGTTGAAATAAATGATTTGATTTGATTTTAGAAAAGATCAAATCTATTCTTGAAACTAGTTTCAGCTGAGTATAAACTAAAATGCGTTCTAAATAAGGGCCAAGTGTCTATGATAAAAGCAAATTAAATTATATCAATTATCATCTTTGGGGGAGGCCTATGTTCTTTAGGGGAAGCCTATGTTCAGCAGTGGACTTCTGATAGGCTGAAATGATGATGATGATGATGATGAATTATCATCATTATCTTTTTCAGCCTTTAAAAGCCCACTGCTTGTCATAGGCCTTTTTCAAGTGCCATTGCAGGCAGTGTTCTAAAGAGTTTTTGCTCTCAATCACACAAGTGTGTTGATGATCGCAGTTTGCATAATTCTGATGCTGCTGTTCATCACCAGTTTCGTAATTTATGGTTTGACAATTATCTTTGTTGGCATTTGCCTCAGCAGGTTCTTAGAACACCCGTGGGAAGTAAATTTCTCAGCAGCTTGCAAGATTTTAAATAGATATTCTACTAAAAATATGAAGATTATTACTTACTTTGAGTTTCTATTAATGCATTAACAGAATCAAGCAGAGAGTGTTATAAAGGTTTTAAAGGAGTTATATTGAGATATTTTTTTTGAGCAAATCTAAATTATGATAAAATTATATACTCACAATAAATGTTGAATCTTGAGCAGTGCAGTAGTGTCATTCACCCATATTTTACTACTATCATTATATTATAAAAAAATTACATCTAATACTGGCCTTGTTTACTTAGAAACAAATCTACCTTCACATAATGACTATGTATTACTAAACTAATGTGACTATAAAGAAACTAAAAAGGAAGATACTTAAAATCACATATTTAAGAAATCATTAGATATTTGAATTAGTAAATCATTGATATTAAAAAATTAGTCCAAGAGAATTCCATGCTCAAAAAGATGTGTGAAATCTGAAACAAACAGAAAGAATCAGTTAAAAGGTATCTTAAGAGGACCTTTTATATGATATGATAATTCATCATTTTAATTTAACTAATATAGTTACTACTTAAATAAATGTTTATGTAAGGTTATACATAAAATTTTATTGTTTTGTTTGCATTTTTACACCAATTGTAATATTTATAAAACAATCTCATACAATTTTAAAATAAAAGCTTGAATCGGGCAGACAGTAGAAAATTTGCCCACCCATACACAACATGCTAGAAAGGCAAGTTGGTGAGTAGTGTCTTTGCTCCTTCCCTAGTAATACATCCTAAGCAAAGTTTGTAGGATTTAAGTTCAGCCTTTTGATGGACTTTACCAGAGATGCATTTGTCAGCAACAGAGTGCACCATATGCAGGCAACATTGGCATATGTAGATGAGGTTGGTAACACATAAATTTTGATGTAAAGGGTATATCTTTACATCAAAATTTATGTGTTAACTTAAAAAATAATACACTGACAATAATTTTTATAAACCTTCTAGAACAAAATACTTATTTTATGTTAAACTTCGCTAGAATACTTTTAAATGAGTATAACAACAACTATAAAATTATGGTAGAAACCTACATCTAAAAGAAATTGTGATTATAATAATCACACGTAACATAAAAAAACAAGAATAAAATATAATTCTACTTAAGTGAACATTGAGTTGAGTCTTTAGGTCTTTTGCTAGTAAAAGTTGTAAGTCTTAAAGTATTAGAACTTTCTTAGTAGGTAGTGATTAAAATAGGAATATTATAATGATACGTACCTGAATTTATATTATTATGGAACTTATATTTAAAACTTTGCCACGTAATTCACATAATTGAAGTAAGCCACTTTTAAAGTTACTTTTTGTAACATCTAACCACCAAAAACTAGCGTCATTCATTGAATAAAAAAAACAGTACCATACGTCACGTAAATATTTTCATCGAACTGTCAAACTCGCACTAACCGATTTACAGAATTGAGACAACTGAATTGAAATAAACTTGTGAAAACGGAACGTTAAAATTTTAGCTTATTTTGAGAATAACATCAAAATAATTTTAATATGTACAGGTATTATTAAATTGAAGTATCAGATATTGATTAAAATCGAAAAGAATTGTTTTCATCGTGCAATTATGTTGTGCGATAAAAGAGGAAAACACCGCTATGCCGCTGAGTCGGCCTTCTAACACTGCATAGGTAATCTACAGTACGATAGTATAAGATTACGGCATTTGCAACCACTCGCCTGGCCGGTTTACGCGCGTTCTAGACCACGGGTTTAGCACAATACAGACTTACAGACAGATACAATGCCATAGCAATTACGGATTCAAAATATTCTCCGCTGCTGTTTAGAGCTCAGATCAGAACATTAATTTAGAGGTCGAAGTAAAATCTCTTTTTTGTAAGTAGAAACGTACTTTTATTGAATCGATATTGTTTATAATAAAAGAAATATCTTATATTATTAAGATTAACATCACAAACAAATTATGTGACGTGTTATTATAATAAATAAATCTTTCTTGTTTTTCATAAGAAAACTCAATGTGTATGAAAGCGCCATCTTTTGTGTAATAGCAACCTCAAATATAAACTGATGTTCCCTAAAATAAGAACTTATGTATGGCGCTTACGGTAAGTTCTCTTTGTGGGAGATGCCTGTGTCCAGCGGTGGACTGTTAGCATAATGTTAACTCACATTTGATATAGTAAATGAAATCGGTCATTACTTTCCGGAAATCCATTATTTTTTTCAACATCATTTATTTCCATGATTTCATTCACTACTTGTCCGATAGCACGTAAATTGTTAGTTAGGACTGATGACTTTATACCCAGTAAAATTTTAATTATAATTATTATCCCTGTGATGGGAATATGACTCCTCTCACTTTTGAGGTTGTTCCATGTAACATATGAACTAAGCCAACTTGGCCGAGTGAACATGTCCTCGAAATATATTGATTAATTAATTCACGATAGTTTCCATCACCGCTTAGCACGTGGTAAATCAACTCTTAAAATTCCCATTAACAATATATTTTGTTCTACTTGTTATGTGAAGATTTTAGAATTGCATTTGTTTTGGCCAGAAGTCCGCAAACAAAATAATTAAAATGGTATTTCTTTATTTAACACAAACATCATCTGTCGCGTATTTGGGACATGAAAAACTTGTTTCATCTAATTTTTCCTTATACAAAGCAGTATCATTCATTGGCGTCAGCAGCATTCAATTTTCGTTTCTTCTTATAGTATTCAATTCTTTCTTCTAAACTCGCTGAAAAAGTTTAAAAAAGTGAAATAGATATATTATAACAGCAAAATACATATCACAAATTATTTAAAAGACCAGTGCTGAAATTTGGAACATTAGGCAAATTAAACTAATGAATCAGGTAGACATTATCTGTGGGTATAATTTGAAAATTTCTATGTAGTTGTGATCATTACTTCGCTAGTTATTCTTAGTCAAAGACAATTGGAATGGCTGACGTATCAATTGATGAAGAAAATCGAGCACCGCGCTGTGATGAAAAAGTAAAAAGCCAATATTTACAAGGAGATGGAGTAGAGTAAGTATTGAAGCCGACCCTCGGAAGGGCGGAGTGGTTACTACTTCTACGGATGAGTTACGAGAGAGTTAGTAAGGTTTTTTTTATGTAGAAGATGGGGGCAAACGAGCTTGAGGCTCACCTGATGGCAAGTGGTCACCTAAGCCCACGAACATCCGCAACACCAAAGGAGCTATATATAGAATCTTGTACTGGAAGATGTTCGAATGAAGGGTATATATGATAGCAGAGTTGACTAACTTATCCATTGGTAGCATACACTCCATTCTTCATGACCTTCTTACCCTTAAAAACTGGCACAGGAAGGGTACAGACATCCGAAGAAATTCTAACTCACTCCGTCTGCCGGAAAAGTCATGGTTTCGGAAAGGGAATTTTGGTAAACGAGTAAACAAAAAAGGTGAAACCATAAACGGTGCTCCTCCATCCTGTTCATCCACATTGCGTAATTGAGGTAAGTAATTAAAGTAAAAAGGCGGGGCAAACTGATCATCGGTGTTACTTGGTCACGACAAAGCCCCGGTTCAAACAACACGTGTCCAAGGCTGCTGTGCGACATTGTAGTTGCGAAAAAAGCAACTAAAGTTTTTGAAAAGTTAATTTCCAGATATTTCATCTCTGTACTGAGGTAATGGGGATTTGTTTAGTTAATTTTTCCAATTTCCAACAAAGTTACAACTTTTGTTGCAGATTGTCACAGCAATTTTTAAAGCTACACCTACAATTTAAGCATATATTTCATTTGACGCCTTTTAGGTTACCTATGGTCAGATAGTGGTGCAATTCAATAGTTCCTCGTTTGTTAGTCAGCAACTTGTTTTTAGTTTGGCTACATCACCCCACGTAACCATTTTATCTTTATCAAAATATAAAATACTAGCAAACCACGCCGGCTTCGCTCGTACAGATCAGTCATATATAAAATAATCCGTTGACTAACTAAATGTAATTAATGGTGATAACCACGTTGAAATCAACTCAGATGTTATAAGCAAATGCACAGACAAACGCGGATTGCAACTTTGTTTTATACTATCTAAAAATGTATCAAATTAATTCCACTTACAGCAAGTCTCTCGTTTCAAGAGCGGTGTATAGTATTTAGGTTTAACGCCTTGAAGTAAACAATCAGTATATGCCCAGACGCGATCTTCTTTTTTATTATCCTTAGCAGCATCTTTATACTTATCATTAAGTTTACTATATTCACCTTCTAAATGTTTAAGAGCATCTTGAATCATAGTTGTTCTGAAATAAATTGAACTATTTGTCTTTTCTTTGCAATTTTGTTTCTTATTTTAACTATCGAATAGTGGGTACTATTGTACTTTTTTTCAAGTTTCACAGAGACAAGTATTATGTTTACATTCTGTTAATTAGAATACATGACATTTACATTCGTCAAAATATGTCCATGGTACTTCTCTTCTTCTTCACCAGCATAAACCCACTAGTGTACAAAGGATTTTCCAACAAAGCGCTGGCAAGCATTTTCCCATACTAACCAAACTCAGCAGATCATGTGGGTGAGCGCGCCTTTTCCTGGTGATGCAAGGGAGATCCCTATCACTGATGTATTCACAAATTCCAGTGGATAATACATTATCACAATATCTGTAAGGTTTTAAAGACTTTTGGCTTTTTAATTAAAAAAAACAATAAATATAAATAAAAAAAAAACAAACGATTGTTTTTTCCTTATGTTTTCAAATAGCATTCGGTTCAGTTAATTATAATTGCAGTATGTTTATTATCAGGTGCTAATAAATACATAACCCCAAAACTATTACCATAAGTTTTTGTTTTGTTTGAAGCACATGAAGAGTAGCTTATGTAACTCTTTACCAAAAATGAACTATATCTTTTTCAAGACACAACCTCAATCCCATTTTTTGGTATCGAGTAGTTTTGTTAGGTTACCGACCTATATTCGATACTTTTTATCCATCCTTACATATGATCAATACATTTACCTAAATTAATAATTATTTTACTATGTCAACGCGTACATTTTAAAGGTAGTGTATATATTTGTCAATTCAAAGCGTTTTTTAATTCCTTTATTTTGCTTTGATTTCCATGTTAACAAATTTATATGTTGTTGTAAAACAACTTCATTGGCCGCCATAAAAATAATTATTATTCAAATAATGTGACAATAATATACAAAAATGTTTATACAAAATTTTTTATACTTCAGATCGAGACAAAGGTATGACAGAAAGTGTCACGATTCTAGTTACAACAGTGGATCAATTCACTATTATGAGACCTTGAGTTAAATCGATCATAAGATAATCAGTGGTCATGAGATTGTCTTTTTAATCGATTTTTGATTAATTGCCTATTCTACGGTTCGAGTACATTACGTGTACGCTTAATTACATAATATGCGTAAATAATGGTTGACTATGAGTATATTCTACATACGAGTATTTATGAAAATTGGTATTTAAGTGAGAGGAAGTAATATTTTATTTGTTTCGGAAAAACTTGACGTAATTATTAAAATATTATTGGTTTCAATGACAATTAACATAACATTACATTATTATTAAAAGGAGGAAATTAAAGTAATGATGTCTGACCGAATTGCAGGTGGCTACAATGTCTGGAATTATCTTTAAAAGTCACGCGAACTTAATAGGTTCACAAATCCTAAATAGGATATGCGCCACGCAAAACGTAAATCGTGAGTGAACGACAAATATTCACATTCGTTATATCAAGTAGGAGGGTAAATAAGATAAAACACAGCCTATAGCACTTCTGGAATCATAGGTTGCATTTAAAAAAAAAGTTCCACCTGACATACATAAAAAAATAATTGTGTATTAGTATAGATAATGAGAATGCTTGTACCATATTTCTACCATCATAACTCTACCTTGCCAAAGAGTTATACGCTTACTTTATACTATGTACCGTCCAGTCTCCTTGCAAAGTTGCAATGACCGATTTCAATTCATGGACGTCATACACCCATCGATTAGATTCCTCGAGATCATAGCTACAGTGGAAAAGATTTAACGGTACATCCAACGCCATATTATACTGTGGTTTCCTGAAACAAAACTTAGTGCATCGGTAAAATATTCAGAAACTAAGTTTACCGTTGCGAATTTATTAGCAAGCGTTGGTGCGCACTATTTTCGTTTCGACTGTCCTCATGCGCAAACGCAATTTTCATACCGGTAAACTTCGCTGATTAGCAGTAATTTATTTTATTTATTTAACGCCTAATGAGAGATAATGCATGAATACAAATCTTAGTAATTCTTAATATTACGTTCGAAGTTTCCTATTGTGATTATTTAACATTTCCTTTTCTTTTTAACTCGTAAGTTTAAAGATCCCGGTTTGTGCTATTACGCACATTTCAATCGTGAAATAACGATGTTTGAACATCTTTAATGTCGGTAAAGTAATATCTTACTCTTCTAGTGCCCAATTAGTAGAAATTACCAAGTGCGTTTCCGAGGTTGCTACTCGAGAACCTTTATTCCCCAACGGTTATCAGTTCTACGAGTTATTGGGACGGCCCATTGCCATTTCAGCCATACTGATGAACCTTAAGGATATGTCAGTCACACCGTAGTCACTGCAGATTATATCTCGCGGTGAAACACCATATATAAACCTGAACGATCACGTACAAGACGAAGTGACGACTGTTGCTGGAAGGTGACGAATACACCCGAGGCATAGGACCGTGCTTCGCGGCAACCTTTTGGCCTCAATGTTCAGTAGTGCACTTGATTTGAAGCATGATGGTAATAATGATTACCACGAGCATATACATACCTTGGGTTCTTTTCAATGTCCAATAAATCAGTTATAACTTCGGGGTTTTCATTGCTTTGACCAACAAGCAACAGTAAACCCATGATGCAACGGATCTGGTGCCAGAGGAATGCATTGCCTTCTATTAGTAAACAGTACATTGATGTTGCTAAAAGTAATAAACATAAACAGATCGAAACCATTTATTACCATAGATTCCCTTCATCTCTGAATCTTTACTTCACAATATAATCTGTACAAACTTTGTAGTTAAAAGCTTCTATAACGTTGATATATACATTGGTGGTCATATAATTAAAAACACTTCTTATGAATAAAGAAAGTATAACTTCAACGTACAAATGTTCGTAAAAAATATACACATTCAATAATTAATAATCATGCAATAATATAGCCACTCGAATAAAAAACATTAAAAGCATTATGCTTTTAATGTTTTTTATACATATCTTACTTTCAATTACAAAATGAGTCTTACACATGTAGGAGTTTATTTTCTGTTACTGGTCGCTTGGACGCCTAATTAGAAACATTTAATAAAGGATTCACAGCTCGTTCTTTTTTTGAAATTGGAGAATAACATTTCTTTTTTAGCTTTTTCTATTATTTTGCGGCAATTCAAAATGTAATCTGAATTTTATTTAGTTCAAAATGGGCAAAAATGAAAGTTGTGACGCGTCAACTAGGCACATAATTGTTAATTTACATATAGATCGTAAATGGGCGTATAGAAGAATAGCTGAGCATTTAAATTGTTCTGTTAAGAAAGCTTTTAATGCAATTGATCATTATAAAACAAATGGAACTATTGAAAATGTTCTTAGAAAGGCTCGGCCAAGAAAAACCTCTCCCAGAGAAGATACGCTAAACGCTCGTGTTGCTAAAAAAGACCCAAGTAAAGGCTCCAACCAGATTAAAAATTAAGTTTTTTCGCCTGATACGAGAAACATCTCGTCAAGACTGATACGCCGAAGATTAGTGGAAGCTAAATTGTTTGGAAGAATCACTCGAAAGGTACCGCAACTTCTTACCAAGCAACACCGAGAGAAGCGAGTATTATTCGCTAAAAACTATGATAATTGGACGGTACGAGAATGGAAAAAAGTGTTATTTTCAGATGAAACAAAAATAAATATGGTAATTTCCGATGGAAAACGCTATGATAGACGTACGTAATACACCTAGTGTATTTATAATTAAGGCACAAGGCAACGCAACGCGGATGTGGAGTTGGACCCGTTCGGGAGATTGAAGGTACAATGGATCAATGGCAATACAAAAATATCTTAGAGGACACAATAATTCCCTACTCGGACGATCATTTGCCTGTAACCAGGGTCTTTCAGGATGACAATGACCCTAAACACACGGCCAATAGCGTCAAATGTTTCCTTAGCGAACAGCGTATATCCGTTTTGGACTGGCCAGAAAATAGTCCTGATTTAAACCCGATAGAAAATCTCTGGTACATTGTTAAAAAGAAAGTCTCAAACAAACGTAACACCAGTCAAAAGGAACTATATGAAGCATTTGTTGAAGCATGGAATTCAATCCCCCTAGAAAAATGAATGCAATTGATTGAATCAATGCCACGTCGTTGCAGTGCTGTTATTGAAAATAAGGGATATGCCACTAAATATTAATTTTAACTATTGCTAGGCTGTGGATAGTAGCTATTTTGTAAATAACAATACTAATTACTAATACAAAAAAAAAATGTTGTTTTTTATACTTTTTTGTTGTTGTTTCTAATTAGTTGACCATTATTCATACCTTAAAACTGATTTAAATGTTTGTCCGTAATGTAATATTGAAACTGCACTTGTTTAATGTGATTTATATTGTTTTTCTAATAAATGATAAATCGTTGAACATATTGTTGTCCTATTTATTGTTTAATTTTAAAATAAAAACGATTGCGGTGAAGTATCTTACATAACATCAAGAACCGTTGGTAGTGGTTCTAATTATATGACCACCGATGTATATATACATACGAGTACCAATAAATACATTAGAAGTGTCTTCCCTGTCTGTGTGAATGTATTTGTAACTTTAACTGCTAAAGATATTCTCATAAAATTGTAACACGAGATTTATTATATCAAAATATGTCAAAATCTTTTCGAATTTAATCAAATTTTAAGGTCCTGTCAGGATGTAAGGCCTTACAGATTTTATTTCGCTTGAAATATTTTACCACAGAAAGGTGTATAAAATAAGCAATTTGAAAGAATCGTTTATACATAATAACAACTATTTAACTACACTTACGTTCATCTATTTCCTTTTTATCCACAGGGAAAATATCCGCTGTATGAATGTCTCTTTTAAATTCAGTAACACCGTTGCCTACGTCCATCTTACAAAGGTTACGGAAGTCTTTAGATCCAATAATTCTTGTACAAACTTTGTAGTTAAAAGCTTCTATAACGTTGATATATACATTGGTGGTCATATAATTAAAAACACTTCTTATGAATAAAGAAAGTATAACTTCAACGTACAAATGTTCGTAAAAAATATACACATTCAATAATTAATAATCATGCAATAATATAGCCACTCGAATAAAAAACATTAAAAGCATAATACATAATACATATCTTACTTTCAATTACAAAATGAGTCTTACACATGTAGGAGTTTATTTTCTGTTACTGGTCGCTTGGACGCCTAATTAGAAACATTTAATAAAGGATTCACAGCTCGTTCTTTTTTTGAAATTGGAGAATAACATTTCTTTTTTAGCTTTTTCTATTATTTTGCGGCAATTCAAAATGTAATCTGAATTTTATTTAGTTCAAAATGGGCAAAAATGAAAGTTGTGACGCGTCAACTAGGCACATAATTGTTAATTTACATATAGATCGTAAATGGGCGTATAGAAGAATAGCTGAGCATTTAAATTGTTCTGTTAAGAAAGCTTTTAATGCAATTGATCATTATAAAACAAAACGATTGCGGTGAAGTATCTTACATAACATCAAGAACCGTTGGTAGTGGTTCTAATTATATGACCACCGATGTATATATACATACGAGTACCAATAAATACATTAGAAGTGTCTTCCCTGTCTGTGTGAATGTATTTGTAACTTTAACTGCTAAAGATATTCTCATAAAATTGTAACACGAGATTTATTATATCAAAATATGTCAAAATCTTTTCGAATTTAATCAAATTTTAAGGTCCTGTCAGGATGTAAGGCCTTACAGATTTTATTTCGCTTGAAATATTTTACCACAGAAAGGTGTATAAAATAAGCAATTTGAAAGAATCGTTTATACATAATAACAACTATTTAACTACACTTACGTTCATCTATTTCCTTTTTATCCACAGGGAAAATATCCGCTGTATGAATGTCTCTTTTAAATTCAGTAACACCGTTGCCTACGTCCATCTTACAAAGGTTACGGAAGTCTTTAGATCCAATAATTCTTGTACAAGCTTCGCGCATATTGTTCAAGTTAAGGTTTGATCGGGGGAAGTAGTATTTATACTGACGCTTTTTACAGTCGAACCTTTAGAAAACAATGAAATGAAATATACATATTTATTTCATATTTTTAGAGTCACATTTTTTACAGTTTGAAGCTGTTACGTAATGAGGTGCTTCTTTAGTAGAATTCTGCAGGTAGCCGCTCTTTCAGCAAGAGATTAGTAATATACAAAAAAGTACTAATATTTTTGAAATATTTATCTTTCGCCGATGGTAGAGAGAGCAGCACATCGCAATACCGACAATCTTCTCCTCCGCGGCTCCACCTTAGCCGCGTCTGCGATAGGGCTCTACCTCAGCCGCCAGTGTCGAAGAGGATAGGAAGAATAGCATGTCGCAATACCAAACCCACTCGGAGCGGCCACCAGGGACCAGCCCTCCCCCCTTAGTCAGGCTGGTCATATAAGCTCCTGTAAGAACATTGTGGGCCGCCAAGCCACAACTACTAAACCTAGGGGTTAGGGGAAGATTGTAAAAAAAAATTATAAAGTTGGATAATTAACAAACCAAATTATCTTTCTTACATCGAAAAATAAAGAATTTTCATGCATTCATTTCATTCATTACCTAGCACTGTAATCAGTTTTATCATCTGGTATAGGCATCCATGCCACAGCGCGAATATCCTTGGGTAGAAGCCGGTTCAGCATCTTACAGTATGGCATTTCTGAAGTTATGTTATCTGTTAGGTTCTGTTGACCTGGTGGATGTTTGCTTCGCAGAGTGATAGATATGACCTGCAAGTCATACTTATCTTTAGATACATCAACCTTTCTTCTTAATCTTACATATTGTATTATAATCAACATAAAACATTTTATATAAACATTCATGTTTTTGAGACATAATTTACTTTATACTATAATTTTTTTTCAATACCTAAAACAGAATTAATAAAAAAGCTTTAGATACCTAACACCTTTTTATGGTCCAATTATTTTGGATTAAATTTTAGGTACACAAAATATTTTTAAATTAAACTTTTTTACCATTAAATCAATCATATATTACAGCATATTATCCAAATAGAGGAAAAAGATATGTGGGTATTTCTGTGCTTACAAAGAATGGTTTTAATAATCATACAAGTTAAGATTTGAGGTAATAATTGAAATTGTTAAAACCAACACATGGTAGCATAAACCAGGAACATCATTATAAGTTGCGGTATCATTGGCAGTCAATGGCAACATGTTGAATGGGGGTGCAGAGAACCTTCTCTGCAACCCTCTATCCTACAAATACAACTTGACCTGGCAACATAAAAAACATGCATGTTTTGGATTGAAATGAAGATCCTGGAACTGGTAAACTGATGAACAGTAGAATAAGATACTACTGGATAAACAGTAGTCCCTAGACAGCAATCTTTCCGAAGAAGGTATCAGGATTATGGCAAAGGAGGGACTTTAGTAAATACTACAGATCCCCATTCTAACAATTTTTTTTTAATAAAATAAAGGAAATTAATAGTTAATACTGCTGATGTTTAGCAGTGGACATACAATGATGATAATGGGTAATTATAAATGAATACTATTTGATTTATAAATAACATTTCTACAATATAGGTACTAATTTATGGAACAGTATTGCTGCTTCTAATTTAAAAGATTATGCAGCAGTTCCTAACCTGACTACCTACTAGAGTTGTTGCCAGGAATTGTCTTAAGACCTAATCACTGTCTGTAATAATAATGATAACAATGAATGTAAGACTTGTCTATTTCGGATTGACCATTATAACCAATTAGGAAACAGTTTCGTATTATGTTTTGCAACCATCAAAACATACCTGTCCGAAAGCACTAACACCTTTGTCTGTCCTTCCACATCTATGATATTGTGATGCTTCACGACTTTGTATCAAGCATGACTTTGTCAAAGCATAAAACAAGTGATGTTCAATTGTTTGCATAGAATCTTCTTGTACAGCTAAACCTTGGTAATCCCAACCAAAATATAATATTCTTAAGAAAACTCTGCGGTAGTGACATCTGCAATGATATTAATATTAATTAATTGTAAATATTTAAACTGTTCACAAATATCTTCTGAGGCAAAAATTAAGACTATCACCAGAGAACATAGAAGAAATGGGGTACAGCCATGTTGCAACACAAATGCTGCATATACCATTTGTTGACAGGGACATGACCAGACTTTAACAGAATATGAGCAGTCAAAAAGGTAAGGCTGATGTAGCTAATATCTTAAGAGGCTACAATATTTTTTGTGGTACAATACCAGGGTTAAACCCTATGCACACCACTGAATACCAGCATAATGCTGCTGTTTCATATAATGCTGCATTCCATTATAGTCCTCAGCTGTAACAGCACATCTGTAGTTTGATACTTGATCATGGATAGATACAGGAGTTTATGGGCATCTGTGAACACACATCTGCTTAGTGGGCTGTGTGCTTGTTTGTTACCCTACTTGTATACAATTATTAAATTTCAGTTGTTCCCCAAATAACCCTTGCATAACAAAAGTAGTCTTGACATAACTTATGAAAATTGAATTCCAATTGTTTCAACATTATGACATGTGAAGGGTTAACTATAGATTGTGATCATTAAATGTCAGAGTGGCCTTCTTGTTCCTTTTGCTACCTAGCAGTGTAAAATAATTGTTCCAGATTTAAGTGCGAAATATCTGTTATTTAGTACCACCACAAGCTTTGACTATTATACAAGCCTGAAAGAAATTGATTTTCTCAACATTCAAGTCTATAGGGTAAAACGTGTCTTAAAAGGTTAGAATGCTCTGGTATCTTTTATTTGGACACACATATTAAATATTCAACAGAACATAATCCTGGTGTTATTTAGCGCTATTGAACGCATGCGTGTAAACAAAATATCTTACTTATTAAAATCAAATTTCTTCCTGTTAACTTCTGAATAATTTGTAGTAAAATTTGTTTCTTTCTTGCTTATTATATTTTTTAATTGTGAATTATGAGCCTCTAATTGTAATATTTTATCGACTAGTTCCTGAAATTAGGTTAGGATAATAACATTTATTAAAACGAAATATTTAATTACATAAAATCGACAATAGTTACATTCTTATCTAAGTTAAGAAGCTCTGTTCTAGACATGTTATTCGATTTATTTTTCTTTGGGGGTAACCTGATCATTGTAAATAAAATATAAAAATGAAAGGGTGTTTTGTATTTGTAAACAAACTATCTACATGTCAGTGTCAGTGTCACTGTCAGGCAGACAGTAGCACCAGCAGCCAAGAGAATATAGCCACTACGTTCTATGTTATCTATGTTAGTCTCAGGATTGATCTGTGGATAGTGTTATAGTCTGTGGTCTGTAGTGAACAAGCAGTAGAGAGTTTATGCATAAAAATATCGATGTATTAGGCATCAATATTTTAGGTTTTTTTTTTAATTTATCTCTATGATATACTTAGTAAAAAAAAACTCAATTACATAAAAAAGATGGGCCTGACTACCTTCTATTTTTCTAAAGAACCGTTATGAATCATATTCTAGTGCCCTATACATAATAATGGATACATTCTTCCAATTATTATTAAAAATTTAATAATTGAAAAATTTTACTATTGTTCCCATATAACTATAGACGAAAAATTTCATTGCTTTGCGCTTTCGACTTTCATAAGTTTTACATTTACTGGTTGCTGAGGTTTTTCTTAGTGTTCAAGTAACACAAGTTGATTTTTTTTTTTTTTTATAGAAGAAGGGGGCAAACGAGCGTGCGGCTCACCTGATGGTAAGTGATCACCGACGCCCACGAACATCCACAACACCAGAGGAGCTACAGATGCGCTGCCGGCCTTTAAGGAAGGAATAAGCTCTTTTCTTGAAGGTCCCTAAGTCGTAACTATTCGGAAATACTGCTGGCGACAGCTGATTCCACAAAGTCGAAGTGCGTGGCAGAAAACTTCGATTAAAACGCACTGTGGTGGAATGCCAACCATCTAGGTGGTATCGATGGAACTTCGAATTCAGTCGCGATGTACGATGGTGAAACTCAGCAGCTGGGATCAATCCGAACAGTTCCTCAGAACATTCCCCGTGGAAAATTTTGTAAAAATGCAAAGAGAAGCAACATCTCTTCGCAAGGCAAAAGGATCAAGCCGATCAGAGAGAGCTTGGTCGCCGACAATTCGAGCCGCTCGACGTTGGATGCGGTCAAATGGAAGGAGTTGGTACTGGGGTGCCCCTGCCCAGAGATGAGAACAGTATTCCATGTGGGGCCGAAATTGCGCCTTATAAAGTTGCAAACGGTGGACCGGCATGAAATACTGTCCCGCTCTACAGAGCACACCAAGCTTTTGGAGGCCAATTTGGCCTTTCCTCCAAGTGACCACGGAACTGAACGTCGCTCGATATGTCAACGCCAAGGATTCTGATACTGGCTGAGGCAATAAGGGAATGTTCTCAAAAGAGGAGAAACGACAAAGGGATTCTTTTAGCGGTGAACGCGCAAACCTGTGTCTTTTGGGGTTGAATAGGACCAAATTACGTCGACCCCAATCCGAGACTTTGAATAACAAGGTCTCGACTTCAGACACAAGTTTGTTCCGGCACTCGTCGACGTGTTCCCGAGAAATATTCGCACGGCCTGTATATAGGGCATCACCCGTGCTGTCGTCTGCATAGCAATGAATGCTACTGATTTGTAGCATGTCGTTGATATGCAGAAGGAACAGAGTGGGAGATAGCACACAGCCTTGTGGAACACCAGCATTCACGGGTTTGGGGTCCGAGCATGCACCGTCGACAACAACCTTGATGCTCCGATCCGTGAGGAAGCTGGTGACCCAGTTGCACAATCTCTCAGGAACCCCGTAAGATGAAAGCTTTGAAAGAAGCGCTTTATGCCAAACCCTATCAAATGCTTTCGCTACGTCCAGACTAACCACCAAAGCCTCCCCCTTAGACTCAACTGCTTCTGCCCATCGGTGAGTCAGGTAAACTAGAAGATCACCAGCTGATCGTCCGCGACGGAAACCGTACTGTCGGTCACTGATCAGCTGGTGTTCCTCCAGGTACCTCAGGAGCTGGGTGTTGATGAGTGACTCCATTATTTTAGATAACAAGGGGGTGATGGCAATAGGCCTGTAGTTGGACGGATCAGAGCGGTCGCCTTTTTGGGTATTGGATGCACAAATGCTGTCTTCCAAGATTCCGGGACGACGCCTGAAGAGTAGGAGTGCCGGAAAAGACGCGTGAGAACCGGTGCCAACTCAGGGGCACACATCCTCAGCACAATTGGAGGGATTCCGTCCGGCCCACTCGACTTATGAATGTCCAGGAGCGGAGTGCCTTTCGCACTGAGCTCTGCAGAAACTGAATTTCCGGCATGGAGCACTTACACCACGGGATGGTAGGTGGAGAGTTTCCCCGGTCATCAAGAGTCGAGTTGGATGCAAAAAGAGAGCCCAAGAGATCGGCTTTCTCTTTTGCAGTATGGGCCAGCGAATCATCCTCCTTCTGTAGAGATGGGAGAGATGGCTGACAGAAATTCCCCTGGACAGCCTTGGCGAGAGACCAGAATGCGCGGGATCCCGATGGGAGGCGAACTAGTCTCTCGCCAATTCTGCCAATGTGCTTTAACTTTGCCGCAGCGATAACTCTTTTGAAGGACCTGGAGGCAGAGTTGTACTCGTTTTAAGAGCACTGGTTTTGCATCCCGAGACGCCGATGCATCGGCCCAGGCCTGGTAGCACTTCCGCTTTCGGCGTGACGCTATTTTGCAGGTGCGACCAAACCAAGGCTGGGATTTACCTCCGACAGGCACTGCAGAGAACGGAATAAAAGTTCCATTCCTGAAGTACCACATCGGTGACAGAATTTGCAACGACGTTGGGATCATCCAGCGAGAAGCAAACCTGCCCCCATGGGTAGGAAGCAAAGAAAGACCGCATTCCATCCCAATCTGCCGACCTATAGTGCCACACACGGCGGAACCCCGCAGATCGCGTTCGGGATCGGCGCGCGATAAACACTACACTCCGGATCAGACAGTGGTCCGACGAGCCAAGAGGGGCATCGACTGAGACCAAATATCCGTCCGGGTGTGAGGTCAGCAAAAGGTCCAACAGGAAGGTGTATGACCTTCCACGTCTGGGATCCGCGTCGGCGAGGTTACCAGTTGTGTCAGGCCATATGCTAATGCAAAGTCGTGAACAGATCTCCCGCATGATCGGTTATGCGAGAACCGAGCCAATCGGTGTGGTGGGCATTAAAATCGCCGAGAATCACGATCTCTGCGGATGGGATCTGTTGTAGCACGGAATCTGTAGCCATTTGGATGTGGTCGATGAGTCGGTCAGTTACGGTATTACCGCTATGGGACCTGTAAAGGCACGCATAGACGCGCGGATGGTCGTCGCTGTCGATGCGCAGCCAAAGGGTAGAAAGGTCCAAACCTTCAAGACTACCGAGGCGTCGAGAACAGATATCATCTCTGACGTATACGCAAACTCCGGCACGGGGCACAAAGGAGTGTTCCAGTTTGTACCCCGGGTAATGGAGATAAGAGGTATCAGCCGGAGACGATATCTGAGTCTCTGTAAGAAAAAGCAAGGCCGGCTTCGCCGTTTCAAGATGGTAATGAACGGCGCTAAGGTTCGAGTGGAGTCCCCTGATATTGCAGAAATCCACGGCGAGCGCGGTAGGGGATGCCATAGTTTCTTTGCTGCGTTTGCCTCGAGTAGGAAAGAAAGAGAGCGGAATATTGCCCCCCCCAGAATACACGGGGCAGACTGAGCATCCACGATTAGGTAGCGTAGGAAAGCCTGAACGTGGATGCTCAGTGAGGGATTCTCCAGAACCGTAGGTACTGGTACCCTCCTGGGGTAGCTCAAAATTATATACCGCTACCATATTTGGGGAGGGGGGAGGGGGGAGAGGGCCTCCGGTTACCTCACTCACCGCACGAAACGCAGAAGCACAAGATGCCTCTACTTCACGCCGGTATTCTGCGAGGCCGTGGTACTTATCCGGACGAGCCGGCCCATTCCTGCGACAGCAAAAGCCGCCGCTTGGCTCTACCACGATCACAACCAAATATTAGTTTGTAAAGGATTTCTATCGTGCTCTTTTGTTCCCACCTTTGAGATATCATAAAATTGGCGTTCTCATTTAGGCCCTATTCTTTTTATAATTTTTATTAATTACAGCAGATAGTTTCGGTAAGTGGACGGTGATAAGATAGACATAGATTAATAACCATATTAGGGGTTAAAGTATGAAATTATCATTATACATTAAAATATTCGAACACCATATTTTCTAAAAAAAATATATTTATTTATCGAAGTATGTTCCCTCAATATCTATACATTTCTGCCATCTCAGAATACTAAAACGGTGAAAGCCAAATTACGTTTTATGCCGTGTAAAGTCAGGCTATTGGTCTACTAGAGATCAGAGAAGTTTTTGCATGTTTTTCATCAATGAATAATTCTGCACTATTTAAAATTATTAGAAAATAGTGCCGTAATTCAAAAAGACGAGGGACCTGTTTTATCACTTACAAAATGATAAGGTAGATATTACAGAACATTACAGAATCATAAATATAATATGACAGAGTCAACACGGATGATTTATGGACTACACTGACCACATTGCTATTGACCGGTAGGCTAGTATTAGGCCGGGAAGGTAGATAATATAGGGATATAGAACGAAGAGTAAATATTGGAAATAGGGTGAAAGGGGCTCTTCATCCTATTAAAGAGACGTCAGACGTCATAATGAGTTAAAAAAGGAACGATGGCCATCCACAATTTCATGTTAATTTCCACATTAATGTATAATAGACAGCGAAAGTTTGGGATCACAGTGTGCCTGCGGTTACCTCACTGGCCTGACGAAACGCAAAAGCACAAGATGACTCTACTTCACGCCGGTATTCCGTGAAGTTGTGGACTACCCGGTCGAGCCGGCCCATACACGAGTAGTAGCAAAAACCACCACTTGGCTTCAATCGCGCCTAAAACACGAAATAGATATGAACGTATTTGACAGATTATTTCATAATACAGCGGGCGAAGAAAAGGAAGGCAACTTTATTTGTTGCCTTCCTTTGTATTATAAACTCGTATTTTTTTTGTATACTGATGTTGGTGGAGAAACAAAAGATCCATCGTTATAGAAAGATTAACCATTTTGTGAGGGAAAGATAGAAACTCAGTGAAATGAAGTACGTAAGTCGAGGAGGCACGCATTGTGCACCTCAATCCAATTTATTATCTATAACCGAGTATTAACGAGTATGGTTAGATTATATGAAAAAAAAAACAAAGTAAAAATAGTCAATCATATGTATAATTGTACTAATTACTTAAAAACATTACAATGATTAACAATTATAAAAAATTATATCGTTTTTACATTATATGTCCCAAGAAAGAAACTAACACATAAGAAGGCATAGGATAAAATTTTATAGATTAAGTAAACATAGACAAACAAAACTAAGTTATTAATATAAAACAGGACGCGTTGCCGAGTATTGGCTCGTTGGGTGCCTTCCAAACCGTCCTTGATTATATACTTTCTCAGCCCTATCCACCATAGTTGAATAATCTCGTTCCAATCCACGCACGCCACGTCGAAATTAAATATGATCTGATCAGCTTTTGACATCGACTTGAACAATCTTAGCATATTGTCGTCGTTGAACTGCCAATCGTGTCGCGTAAAGTAGCTTACTACTTTGGACAGTTTGTAAATTTTGTTATACAACTTAACAAATCTGAAAAATATTATCTTTTATAGAATTAATGTATAGTTATTAGGTATGTAGAAAGTAGTTTAGTTTGACTTAATTTTTTTTTATATTTAATTTGAGTTTGATAGTAGTTTAAGGAGAATATACTAGCTTTTCACTGCCTTTAATTTTAAGACATTGTGTATAACAAATCTAAAAAAAAACATCATAAAGATGCTACATATAGGCCTATGAAGTTTCTTTCGCCTGTTTCTTCTCCGTCAGAGGAACATCATTACGGAACGATGGTAGATTGTAAAAAAAAAAATAATAAGAATTTGTCAAATGAAATTTTCTTTCTTGCGTCGAAGAATAGATAATTTTTATTCATTCTTCAAACGCAGTCCTCATCTGCACACACAGCACTCTGCTGACAGACGGACGAAGCTCTAGCGACCGACCGATGGCGGAAAATCAATCCGAGTAATATTTCAAACCCAAATCCGACAGACAAATGACAAGGAGCAGCATCTCAAGTGCGATGGTACTGGCAATGCGCTCACCAATTCGCTTGTGTTGAGATTGGGTAAATCTTCCATGCAAGTTATGCCAGCTTACGTTGGCATTTTATATCTCTATCTCCAGTAGTGGACTTGTACAGGCTGATAAAGAAGAAATACTACCTCCTTTCCTTTCCGATCAGGAAACAAACGCCATCGACGATGTAAGCGGGAATAAAATGAAATAACCAGGTCAGAAGCCAAAAAAAAAACGGACTATTCGTCTCCAATGTACCACAATACCACAAAGACCGTGGTGTTGCTAATTCTGCTCTGTTATTTCTCATTATAGTTCCGGTTTCACCTGGAGCAGAAAATAGATATTTTATTACATTTTGCAATTTATTTAGAATAAGCGACTGAATTGAAAATTAATCATTCAATAATTATTCTGTAACACCTCAGTATCATGGGATTTTCTCATGAGTAGGTATGGAACCGGTTTCCACGGCAACTTGTTGTAGGCAGACGTGATACTCTGCATCAGGCGATCAACTTGCATAAAGTAAGTGTAAGTGACCATAAGTGTGGCATGCATATAAACACTTTAATTTTATTTATTCTTCAGATTCTAAAGAATCGAGATGTCAGTGGCCCGAGTGTAAGAGGACGTAGTTTTCTTCTACTTACAATTGGTACGAAAACGCTCAATTTTTTTAATACAAACTGTAAGTAACGGCAAATAAAACTAAGCAGTGTAAAGTAGGAGGAAGTGACAGCGGCGAGAAATTTCACGTCCAATGTATATTCCAAGCTGGATCAAAATGCTGCAATGATTTAACGTTTACAAATTCATACCTTTAAAAAAGGATTGAAATTCATTTGTTATTGGTCATATTAAGAATTATGACACTAGACAAGTAAGTAAATTAACAATTTAACTAAAGCTAAACAAGTCTATATAATTGTTTAAAGTAGTTTTTCTTGACATTCCAAAATAGTTTACACTAAAAACTAAATACTGACTCACCCCAAGTAATAGGATTTCTTATGTTACTAACGGTGTATATTTCAATCTTTTTCTCTTTTGTTGCAGGTCTTGTTCCAATATCCCAACCGGCTGATATTATGGCATTTGTCACCAAATCGGCAGGGTTAAAACAAATTCTTGTGTCCAGATTTGCAAACAATGCATGTATCAGTCCCATGCCTAACCCTAATACTAACTAAAAAAAGGAAACAAATTGCTTATTAATAAATTCAGTTTTTATTTAAGTAAAGTTGTTAAGTAAGTTACGCTTCATGTTTCATAATAATAAGGTTGTTAATTGTAATTTTATGTGCTGATTTACTAAACCTGCATGTCTGTGAAATATAATAACTGAAACATTTCGAAGACACGTGAAGTTCGCCAACCTGCGCTGCAGCGGCGTGGCAGACTATTTTCGGCTTCAAAACCCTGTCAATAAATGTGAATAAGGTCTTCTTTGCACAATTGTGGAGATTTAGAGGCTGCTACTATATTAGAAGTATTAGTTTGAAGTTGTAGTTGAAAGTTACCAAATGTATTGAAATTATACCTACACAAAGTAATACATAGCTATCATCATCATCATCATTTCAGCCTATCATAAGTCCACTGCTGAACATAGGCCTCCCCCAAAGATGCTCGGTCCTGAGCCACCTGCATCCATCGACTTCCAGCAACACTGCGCAGGTCGTCACTCCATCTTGTGGGGGGTCATCCTACACTACGTTTGCCTGTACGTGGTTGCCCCTCGAGAATCTTTTTTCCCCAACGGTTGTCAGTTCTGCGAGCTATGTGGCCGGCTCATTGCCACTTCAGCTTGCTGATCTTTAGATAGCTATAGGTTAGACTAATTTAATATTTTTTTGATTTTCTATTAGGACTTGATTCGATTATGTGAAAGAAACCCAAATATTTTCTCACATAATATATGTAGGTAGCATGTCTGTAAGGCAAGTGTTTAACAGGGAAATTTGCTCAAACTAAAACGAGCTACGTAGAAGTACTGATGCTATTCTCTGTAGGCCGCTTTTAAAACGATATTAACTCTTTACGAGACATAACAAAAGATTTTTTTTTGTTTCAACACGACAACAATTAAAGGTATCTACTACAATATCTTAAATGTGTAATATAACATTTCACGAAAACGGTTATACTAAAATTTGTATGCAAGTACTGGCATCAACAGTGAAATTAGAAAATATACTAACTTCCATTCCTGGAGTACAGAGTAGTATGAGTGAGAACATGAAGAAACGAGGTAAAAGGTTCAAAGATTACTTACACCACTCGGTCCGTACACGTTACTTATATCAATCCATCCGGGCACAGGTTCCAATTTCGTGGCTATTACTGGAATTAAAATAAGATCACTTTTTTATTTGTACATTATATTAAAAAATATTAATTATATTAGATTTCGCAACGAGATATATAAGTAGGCACGAGGTAACTAAACAAACTAAAAAACTAATGTTAAACGTAAAAACTTTGTCTTAGATAATTGTACACTCTGTGAATATGCAACAATATTCGTGTAAAACTTTTGCCTTGGTTGGACTTTAGTATTTCATACCAATGAATGCACCAATATTCTTGAATCATCTTTACGATTGGTAGATCTGAGTATTTCATACCCTATTTTTGTATTGTAACATCATTGATTTCATACTCGCTTATAGCGCTCTGGTTGTTGCGTTGTCAATAATTGACAATTCGTCCTTTCGGCGATGGGAGTCACATGGTATTCGACAAGGGGTCTCGAGTTTATTTTTTAAGGTTTCTTATCATATGGTATGGTTTGAATAGCCAACGGGATTATGCTTTATATTATACTAGCTTCCGCTCGCGACTTCGTCAGCGTGGAACATTTTTTGTGCCTTTTTCAAAAAACAAAACTTTCTACTCCAGTGTTCAAAGAATCATATTAAAATATTTTATTAAAATCGGTTCCGTGGTTTAGCCATGAAATCGTAACAGACAGAATTCCTTAGTATGGAAATATTGTTGAGTGTGGATTATGGATGGTATGGTAATTAATATAATTTAAAATTTGTTTCCTCCGTTTCTTCACTGTTATACTAAACTTTAAACGGGCGATTCTTATAAATAAGTTATGTACCTGGTTTATGTAATATGAATAAAATTTTGAATTTATATTATTTTTTACATTCTCAAGTTAATATCCTCATCCTCTAGAAAAAAGAATCCTTGTTTTCAAACAAATAAGTAAAAGAATATAATAGAATATATCTCGTATAATATAGGTGTAGTAAGGTCGTTATTCGAATGCCGTATTCCGATTTCACTAAAATTAATTTACTCTTCAACTGGGACTTCATAATTAGCAAACGCGAAAGACGCCGAGCAAAGCTCTATAACTCAGATGGTGTATTATTAAACGAGAACAATTTTTTCAAAATGGTCTACTTTTTAAGCTATTTTGACAATTAAGCTGAAAGAAATAAAGACATTCTTAATACAATATTTTGAAGCCGGTGCGGGGGGCGCTGGTATATAATAAACCAAACCAAATATATTAATTTATATATATTCATATATAGCTACAAGAGTGTTTAAAAAAGGAAAGAACTTGTTTGTCCATAGGTTGCAGTAACCACTTATCGTCAAATGTATTCGTCTCACACTCTTGTGTTAAAAAAAGCTTTTAAAAGGAGACGCCTTATAGAAAAATGATTTGTTCTTATTCTATTTTTAACCGGAGTAAGTAAATAATGGTGATTTATTTGTAGTATAATTTAATATAATTGTATCTATAATTCATAATATTTTCTGTTAATGTTATTAATACATAAAGGCATACATAAAAAAACTCACTCAAACTCGATGTCGCATTGTGATAGAGTTTAAATGTATTCACTATTTACCTATTGCTGGTCTAACTATGCAAATCGGCAAGTCACTGCCTAAAGTGCGCACTGCATCCTCGCCAACGGCCTTCGAAAATGTATATGTGTTCGGCCAACCATCTGCCAATCTAAATTAATAACAAAATCATGTTACTTTAAACGCGTGTGGACTTATCGTTAAAATAGTATAGTCTAAATCATCATTTAAAAAATATCTTGACTGACATCAACTTACATTTGCTACTCAATAAATTAATTTATTAATTAGAACAAACTAATGCAATGGAATGTATTTGTTTACTCATGTTTGATGACACTAGAATTCTAATATGACTTAAAGCCAAGGTTTTAACCTCTATTGTAATATAACAGTTAATTATATCGCATATTAAAAGATCTATTTACACTGGTGTTATTTCTTTGAGTTTCTTTTCTGACATAGTCTCCGCCATCTGTATCATGGCATCGGGACCCAACGGACATGGTTGAAATTCCTCCCGGACGTAGGTGCCGATTCGAGTGTCGGTCGCGTATGTGTACGCCGTTGAGACGTGAACGAAGGCGCGTAGATATTTGCAAGCTTTGCCCAATGACAATGTTTCCTGTGTTCCTTTTACATTGCACAATATCGCCTCTTTCAGTTCAACATCAAATCTTACATTCGCCGCAACGTGGAATATAGTATTCACCTTGGAAAATCATACATGAGAGTTAACAAACAACAAAATATAACATTTACTTGAAGGAATATCCGAAAGAAATGTAATATTATGAATATATCATAAACCTACCTCATTTACAACAGTGTTCCAGTCATTATCGCTAAGGCCAAGTCTGTATTCAGCGATGTCCCCTTCAACTGGAATAATTTTCGTTACAAAATTTGGCTGGTCCCGGTGCAATGGACCAAAAACCTGAAATTTTGTGAACTCATTCCGTTATGCCATTATGCACATTAATGTCAATTCGGTAAAATTAAAGCAGAAATCAAATATAAAAGGTGAGAAGAGAGTTTGTTTAAAAGCCTGTGTGATTTAATCACTAACGAACATGAAACACCACTGCATGTGGGAAGATTTTCCGTAATGGCCATGCTTGGTAAGCGGGTAAGCAATCGCAAAACTACCAGTCGGCAATATCGCATTTTTTTTTGTCTTACGCCGTCACCACACGGTGCAGTTTCAATTTAAAAAATAAAGTGCTATGTATTATTTAGTTCGAAGAGAAAAGGAGCATCATCCTCCCTCCTTCAACTGTTACCTCTACCACACCATGCACTATCACTGACACTAGGTAAACCAAATTTCACACCATAACGGTGAAAAATGAACACGTCTATTGCTGTAAACAAGGCGTCGTCAAGCACTCGTCGGACTTGGAATTAGATCATATATCACCTAATTAATTATAGTATAGTACAAATTAAAATAATAGAATTTATTTTTGAATGTGGAATTTTGGTTGGAAAAAATAAAATATCAAACACTTACTGGATCTTTGAGAAGTTCTAACAACCTCTGGTGGGCAGCTATATTTTTCTTTGGACGAATTAAAATGAAAACATTTTTCATAGAACATGCCCTAAAAATAAATTAAAGGGATATTAATCCGTGTTATAAACAAACGATTTTTTTATTGTTTGAACACGTCAAGAATTAAGATTGCAAATCAAATATATAGTAATGTAATAGTAATCCAGTAATAACTCTGCTCTGTTGAGGAGACTCGACAAAGATGCATGTCAGTGCACTGGCACTATATATCAGCAATCAGCACAATGTATGACATTACAAGAAACTTGGAATAAAATTTCTGCAGAAACATTAAAAACGTTAAATTCTAAATTTTGCTAAACACATTAGCTACATATTTGGATGACTAGCAATAAAAACGAGGTTCTGCCTATTCAATCGTTTCTGTTAATGTTATTTTGTATATTTGTATACGCGGTGTTATCTGTCCGGTAAGGGAATGGAAAACTTAATTCAATAAACTAACACCTAAAAATGATAAAATAAATATTAATAATCATCATCGACAGAATTATTATTAATAATGTTTAGTTAAGAATTATTATTAAATATTTTTGTATGATACTTATGATATAGATCATAAGTATCATACAAAAATAATATCATCTTCCTATAAGTAATCTAATGTATTCAGGCCAATTCAAAAAATATTTTCTTGTAAATAACTATTTTCTAGTTAACGCTGATAATTTTCTATATTTTGGAAGCAATTTTCTATGAATGATGTAATCAGAAAATATAATCTGTACATAATAAAACTGGAACAGATCCCTTTCTGGCTCCTCTGTCTAATACAGAACTATTGAAATTGCATTTATTCATAACCGTCTAAAGCCAAATGTTTGTCTGTCTGTTAATTTATTTGAGCATTAAAAAGAATTTCGATTAAATATTACAGAGTTGTACCTGACATGAACCGTAGTTAACATCTCTTTTCATATAGCATAGAAGGATGCAGCACTCATGGAACATAAAGTATTAAAGTTTTTGTTCATAAAATATACTTTCAAAACGGTATTGATGTAAAGTATATATAATTTTTATCTCAATTAAGGATTGTGACCATGCGGGTGAAGCCGCAGGCATCCGCTAGTAAACTACAATTTAGGTCATAGAGCAAAACGACGACTTGGCAATTTACGCGCTTGACATTACAAAAATTATAATTAACACTTCGTGCATATATAGGGTATCTTTTCGTAGTCACCACACCGGAATGAATGTGTTTTAGCGATCGTAGAACTAAATAAGCCTCGCGTCGTAGAGGAAACATCACACCATATTTTGGTAATGTTCCAAAAAATTATAAACATAATAAATAGGCGAAACATACTTATATGCAATATCTCCCCAATATGGCCCGAATTTTAGTCGAAAAGTCCCGCAATTTAACGCGGCTGTTTTCTTCGAATCCAGTCAATGTCAACTGTTTGATCTGTTTCAATTGATGTTCATATGTTCAGTTAATTCTCACCTGCATAGTTTTTCGATTAGTAATTTTCCAATAAATCCTGATCCTCCTGTTATGAAAGCCGAGCTGCCGTCGTAGTACTTCTGAATATCCGAATTACCAAGTTCCGCAGTCTTCCTTAAAAGTTGCTGACGAGACAGTGCTGTCTGTTCTATTAACTTAGCTACATCCATTGTGTATATTTCTATATTAGTACGTTTATATATTGATCCAATTTGTTTTCAAATACTTGTAAAACCACCCAGTTTAATAAATTAAATGCTAAGACTTGTCGCTTACAAAAAGAAAATCTTTTGCGATGTCACCCATTACATTTCTTAACTTAAAGTGACCATATAATCCATTGGATTTTATTTTTTATACAGAAGCATGCGTTACATTGTCAATATATTTCCATTTGTTGACGTAGTATAATGACTATTAAAACATACATGTTTTATTATGCTGTAACTTGTAAATGAAAAGTCAACAAGATGTTGAGTTAAATACCAAGGTTAGCAACCCTATAGTCCTTGAAATATTCTAACTTTCAATAAAAATGCAATCAAAAGAAAACAACCCATAAAAGGCATAAATTGATTCTTAGTCTTAATAGTATTACCAAATTATAGTTAATCACAATCTATATATACATGGAGAATAGAAAAAACTTAACTGCGGAAGTGATTCTCTTTCGCTCGTCCGTCTATTATTCTTTGCCAAACCCATATAAACCGTGTTAATAAACACTTAGGTGTTCCCTCTTTCTCTGTTCATGCTGTCTGTTTATGGAATTCGCTCCCTCCAAGAGAGCCAAAGATCACTTATAAACTTCGTCATGATAATTCAAACTGCCACAAGTCCACTGCTGAACATAGGCCTTCCCCAAAGATTGCCACAAAGCACGGCTCTGAACCAACTGCAGGTTGCACTCCTCCCTGTGGGGGTTTTCGTAGATTGCGTTTGCGTGTAGGTCGCCACTCGAGAATCTTTCTTTCACTAAGGTTGTCACTTCTGCGGAATATGTGGCCGGCTCGTTGCCACTAGAGCTTTCTGATCCTTACGGTTATGTCGGTTATGCTAGTTCTGCTGCGGGTATCATCGTTGCAAATTCTATCACGTTGAGAAACATCAAGCGTAGCCCTTTCCATAGCTCGCACAGCAGGTTTGAGCTTCCTCATAAGGACTGCAGTGAAAGAAAAAGCTCCGTCACTGTGGCGGTACACTATTTTAAGTATTGTTTATTATTTATCTATTTGTTTTTTGTGCAATTAAACGCAGGTCTGCATGAAGAAATCTCCATAGAAATACAATGAAATAGAAAGACTAACAAGGAATGATCTGTATAAAGGTACTGCACCTTTGTACAGATCATTTCTTGAATTATTTTTTTCCTTTTTTAGATACTTCTGTGTACATAGAATATTTAATATAATAAAGGGGTAAAATTGCCGTTTTACATTGAAAAAAATTAATCGAAGTAGTTATTCTCATTATATATACATTTATCTACATATAATATGTAGATAAATGTATATAATGTCTTTGCGATCTACGAGAATGAAGATATTTTGTACCGCTTCCTGGTAACAATATTTTTCCTTGCTGGAAATTGTCCAAATTGATATGGTTTCTAACTGCAGGTCCTGTTATGTTAGAACGGTTGTCTTACCTTACCATAGAGCAATAATCGCAAAGATCGATTGACGAGTCCGGGTTCTTTTTGGAAGTGTTACGCCACCATTGTTCGAAAGCTGTCATTATCGAAAAGTATCTACTTTTCATCACACGTCACATTTCTGTCCAAAATGCCCTTCATTTCTGTACCTACTCATCAAAGTAAGACAATCTTCAACTTGTGCTCTTCTATACAAATCATTAAATTCATGAGGCACCCATTTCTCGAGTTTTTTTATTTTGCCAATTTGGTGCAAATGAGATAATATTTTGGATAAACTAACGTCGAACCAAACAGCAGAGTGTCATAAAAAAAAAATAAGAATATGAATAGTATTTGTGTAAAAAAATTTTTTATCACGTATCTTGTAACCGACGAAAATGACATTCAGGCTTGATTTTAATTCAAAACGGTTACTCTATTAACGACAAACGTAGGATATGCAATGTAGCTTGCAGTATTTCTGAAATCATATATAATCCATGAATTGGCTTTTAAATAAAATCCGTTAAAACACACATAGGAAGAATTTTATATATTAGTATGAAAGTTTTTTTCGATGTCATTCCGGCACGCATAAACAGCTAAACTGATTTTGATTCAATTTGGTATGAAGATATCTTGAATGATCAGGGAAGGACATAGGGTACATCGTATACCAGGAAATCAGAGGAACGATTCTCCACGCGGCCTAAGCTGTGGGCAGTGGATAGTAGATTATATATTTTAGCCCAATTTCTCGTAGCATAAGTAGGTATCAAGCATGCTGACAACGTTTTTAAGCATGCTTAATACTATACATTGAAATATTAACTAATATTACGGAATTTACCGAGTTTAATTTTACCTTTCTTTATTCCACAACGTTTCGTGTGGCGTGAAATTCAGGAATGCAATGTGTGAACAAAATAACACTGAGATTCTATAAACAAAACTGTAATGAAGGCTTGTCTGAATTTTGATACAATTAAATATATTCAACTTCTTTCAATATCTAGAGAAATCTTTTAAAATCTTGACTCCACTAAAAGCAATCAGTCCGATTGGGACAGCAGCTATCTGCATGGGCTGATCTAGAGTCTGGTGTACCGCAAGGCGATATACTTTCTCCAATAATGTTTTCTTTATTTATAAATTCTATCACATCAGTTGTCGACTGTTCGTACCATCTGTATGCTGACGATCTTCAGCTCTATATTCACTCTAGCATTAAGGATTTAAACAATGCTATTAAAAGTCTTAATGATAATCTTGATGCCATCAGAGATTGGTCACACAGATACGGAGTCTCTGTCAATCCATCAAAATGTAAAGTGATGGTTATGGGTAATGCAAGAATGCTCGCAAGGGTGGATTATGGAAGTCTTGCTCCTGTTCTCTACAACGGCCTTATCATCCCATACTGTCATTCCATGAAAAACCTTGGTTTACGTCTGGACCACACTATGACTTGGAATTTACACATCGGTGAAACCAGCCGTAAAGTCGTTTCCACTTTGCGCTCTCTTTATCGTCTCAAGAATTTCCTACCTTTGATAACCAAACTCTTGCTGGTCCATTCACTTATTCTACCCATTATCGACTATGCAGATGTGTGTTACCCAGATCCACCGCAATATCTTCTTACTAAATTGGAGCGCCTTCTCAATAACTACATAAGATTTATTTTCGGTTTGCGTAAGTATGACCATATTTCCTTCTATCGTTCAAAGCTAAAATGGCTTTCTATTCAATAAAGGCGTAGCTCCAGAATCTTATCAGTACTTTATTCCGTTTTAAACAATGCAAACTCTCCTTCGTAGCTTAAGGATAACTTAATTTTTTTTATTCGAGTCATAACCGAGTGCCTCGAACTTCAAACAGCTTGAAGGTTAGTGTTCCACAACATAGTACTGGTTTCTTTTCTTCTTCTTTCACCGTTCAAGCCACACTTCTCTGGAACGCTCTCCCCGATGATATCAAGAAAGCTCCGAACAAAAACTCCTTCAAAACCCTGCTCCGTCGTCACTATCTGAAGGCAAATGCCATCTGAGATTTTTCTCTCCGTATTTAATTTGTTTATTTATGTATTATATGTTTATGTATAGTGTACTATGTATGTTATAAGTATGTAAGTATGTTATAAGTATGTAAGTATATTATAAGGGTTTATTTTTAATATTTATATTTAATTTATATTTATTTTGAACCTGCCAACATATTTGCTTTCTCACCCAGGGTTGACTGGAAGAGAATGCCAAAAGGCATTAAGTCCGCCCATTGTATTCCTTTCTTTTTTTAGGGACATAATAAAGAATTAATAATAAAAAAAAACCGAAAATCTAATAAAATCAATTGTTAAATAACTGCAAAAGACCTTATTAACTTACTTAAAATGAAGAGCAAGGAAGGTAATTTGAGCAGACTTCTGTGGTTTGAGTTTGCTTCGTCTATAATTTATGATTTGATCTATCCAGGAAAAAAACCTTTTATATTGTACGGAAGTATAACCCTTCTCGTTTCATAACGTGTCATATCAGGACTTATGTATGACACATGAGGGATAATGAAAACTGCAAAACCGTTAACAGTATGCAAACTGAACACGTAACCCATTGCGATCTTAGATTTATTTAATTTTTTTTGTATTCCAATTTTGTAGACCAATTCATACACCAGTTTTAACTGCACCTCTGCTATAACCAGAGGCGCAACGAGTCAAATGCTGTAAGGCACTTTGACATCTGTAAATAAGTATATATCTTTCCTTTAATAAAATTTATTCAATTATTAATAATTATCCTCTATTTATAAATATATCTATTTTAAGATTAATAGTTATATCTATTAAACTTACAATTTGCCTATTTCGATTAATGTTATTAAAAAATTACATAAAACCCAAAAAAATTTAAATATGGATATCTTTACCGTTTCTCGGAGTCGTGATTACAATATCATCCATTATCAAATTTAAGATGGCGGTCATGGCATTCTTGAAAAATATTTAAATTCGTCGGTAAACAATTTAAATGTTTAATGTATAATATAATCAAAAACTAATTTTAAAAACTATTATTATTTTTATTGTTTTATTCAAAAAGAACAAATACCTATATAAATTCGGAAATGAAATACCTACACAAGGGTTAGGTTAATTCAAAATACTGATCTGTGTACCAAACGCTGAGAAGATATGAAACTACTAAATAATATATTTCCTGCGACAACACATCAAGCACGTTCTTTATTTTTTATTTTTATATTATCAAAAAGAACGTAGTTTTTTTAATTTTTACAGCATCCCAGTTACTTCATCAGTCATATTTTATTGTTGAACGTGTACCGGACCCAATTCTGCATAAAACAGAGAATCTATAAATGTACTCTATGGAGAATCTGTTTTTGGTGGGATACTTCTTTCTAGCTTTAAAAGGTTTATTTGGTGTTTTAGTTCAATTTAGTTGGTCTAGTCTAAATTGGATTATCGCCATCTATTAGAAAAACTTAATTCTTTTTAATTTAATTTTAGTTACACATTAGTATACATAGATGTCACTTTAATTAAATTGTTAGTTTTATAATTTTCAATTTTTTCCTTTACTTATCTACTAATAGTAAGTAATCAAAAGTTATAAGTTTCATAGTCAATTTTGCAATATGCTGATTATGATCATTTATAACAATAAATTCTGAAATAGAAGGTAGTAGTAAGATTTTCTGTATAGGTAGGTAGATCTCAAATAAAATTTTGTAAACAATATTCTATATTTTAATTGTACGGAATAAGAACAAACCTCGATATACAAAACTTGATAATCATTTATGTTTATCTTGTATGGGTTAAATAACGAACTAGATCTAACATTTCAATTAGTTTCGAAGTTGTTTGGATTCTAACAGCGCTATATTCGAAAGTGGACAGACTGCAGTCAGCTAAGTGGCAGTATAGAACGCATCGTTCGCTCGCGACTTTTGGACTAATTTGATGAAAAACCGAACTGGCCGAAAAGAAAACTCTTAAAAATAGTGGCGCCTATATCTGACAGCCGTCAAATATTGACAGCAACTAACCAAGTGTCTGTTTACTCTTTTACCTTATTCATCTGAACAAAATCGACATTAAATTCGTATAAAATCTTAGTGCTGTTTGTGAACAGAAAGAAGAATAACACAAAAATGTAAAATACAAAAAAAGGACGTGTCTTGGATTAAAAATAAATATCATCAGTGATTGCTACGTTAAAGGTGAGTTAATTTATATTTTTCCTCAATCACAAATACCAACTTGCTATGCAGGTTTTTAATTTGTGGTTCTTGTTCACGGTTCATCAGTAATAATCTAATAATATGTTTAATAATTTAGTCTGGAAAATTTAAATTATTAATTCTTTTTTATAGATAAAATTATAAAATATGTGTTATGAATTAAAAACAATCCATCACTAATCGCTTGAAATAGTGTATGACTATTAATATTCAGACACTAAAAATAAATCTTTGCAAGTTTATGAAATTTTACGCTTGATTTCGTAAATCTCTATTTCATATTATCTGTGATTTTTCTCGGCCTTTACCTCATAGAGATTACTCTTATTAATAGTCTCTTAAGCACATAGTATCTTAAGAACATCACCACATTACCAAATAAAGCTTATTAAGGTTTTTTTAGACGTAGCTTCTTACACATGTTTAGGGCATCAGCAGTATGTTAGGCATCTGAAAACGGTTATTTTTATTTAGCAGCTCGTAAACATAGGACTGTCATAATTTAGGACAATCTGCCGTAATTTTAACGGATACCGGGCAGAAGGTGTAAGGCACCAGATGCCTTCGAATCACCCTCGCGTCTCTATCTCGACACAAGTTTGTTTTACTGAACATTACCTAAGTAGTTGTCTACGATCGTATATAGTTTTTTCGACATCTTTGAGTATTTGAAACCACAAACTTGAACTTTGTCAGTTGACTTCTAATAGGTATTACTATAATATGTGCACGCGTAACAGATCAATCTTATCAAAACGGGTTTCTGAACGCATAAGTACCGTTAATAAAGCTGTCAGTGAACTGCATTTCCTGAGTTTACTAATAGTATCTAGATTTAGCAATAAGTAAATCAGTATTTGTTAACAATATAAAATAAGTTTAAATTTAATTACTTAGAGTGGTGAGTATGCCTTACAGAGGTCTTAGGATGTTCATCAGTGGAATAGAATCATCAAATGAAGTGGGCTAGGATCACCGTAGTGTCTTTACTTTGTGCAATAAGTTTACTTGGTGTGTTTGTTAGTAAACTTTACTTAGTGTTTTTTTTTTCAAAATTCTATTGTTATGACACGCTAGGGTTTACTTGTCGGCAAAATACTTAATAATATTTGAACGTACTGCTTTAGCTGCTGCTCGAATTGTCCGGCACGACCGGTTTAGTACCACAGCCTCGCTGAATATCGGCGTGAAGTAGATGGATCTTGTGCTTCTGCGTTTCGTTCCGTGAGGTAACCCGAGGCCCACTCATCCTCTCCATCTCCCCACCTCATCCTCCCTCCCATCTCTCAAATCTCCTTAAAGGCCGGAAAGGGACTTGCAGCGTCTCCGGTGTTGCAGAAGTACGTGGGCGATGGTAATCATCGAGCGAGCGGCTCTTAGTCCTCTAGCGAGACATCGTCACAGTAGGACTTTTTTCGATTGAGTCTGTTTGCAGGTGGACTGTTGGCTCATTTTTAACCCCTTTAGACTAACCATTAAGAAAATAGAAATGATAATCTCGTAATGCTTGATAGATAGTGGAATAAATAACTGAAAGTCTTTCTGCTAATTATATAAGGCCATACCAAACCAACATCAAACGCTGTTTGTCAAATGAGTTGATTACGGAAATTTAGCTTGGAAGATGCATATATCTAGTAGTGGACTATTTAAAGACTGATGATGGTGATGGAAACAGAGAAACACCGTCCTCACTGTAGCCTTAACTAGTGTTCGACGCAATGAAAATGCTTGAAAACAGTGTTGGGCTAAGGCTAACACTAGCATAAAGAAACGCAAAGTAAAAACAAATGTTTGTTTGACATTTACATTATTGGCTTAGGTTAGAATCTTAAAATCCCCAACTCTGGTAAGTAAGTCTTTTTACTTGTTCCTAATTTACACCCGCGACTTCTCCCACGTGGAGAATTTTTCTGCGGCCTTTCTGTAAAAAGAGTAACTTATGTGCTTTTAAGGTGTTAGCTGTGAAAACGAAACAGACAAACAGTCAGTGCTACATTCGTATTTATAATTACTTTATTAGTGGTAAGTAGTAAAGCGTATACAATATTACAAATAGTACAGTATAGCACATAACGAAAACCAAAATATTCAATTGGTATTGCTTCTTTCCTTAAGTATAAAATTTTCAGATGACCGAAAGTAGTTTTCCTCTTATCATTTTGCAATGTGAGTTCAATTGTTTCAAAGTTATATATTTTACGACAAATGCATTTAGGTATACGCTTTATTCAAGGCCCTTCATTGATCCTGAAATAGAAAACGTCGTTGAAGGCAAACTAGTTGCAAAGGTTACCTAGATAACTGGAAACATCTAGGTTAATAATTTGTACCTATCAGTTCTTGTAACATACTATGTAATATACTATTATATATCTGTAATGATATTTGTACTGGTTTACATAAGCATACATATACAACTCGTCTGGGATAGGCTAACACTCCAATACAGGAGTAACCGAACTTGGCTATCTTCTTTAAGGTTATATGCAATGAGGCTCGCGGCATGATCGCTGAATAAAGAAATTTAAATTAAAACGACATTGATACTCTCAGCCATAAGCAAGCCCATAGAGGACAGATTACAAATTTTCATTTGGCACAAATCAGCGCATCAAGGCTCCCGCAACCCAATTTTCTGCTTTCTTGGAGAATGAACGTCTGGCACCTCATCGCCGGCTTTGCATCCGGAGATTAGCATGATGCTTGCTTACCGTGGTAACCTAGTAGTCAGGGCGCTCACTTTAGTTTCATAGAGCTCGTGCGACCCGAGTTCCATCCCCGGTGCCGGCACAGCAGCGTGGCCTTTCCGGCTCCATAACCCTCAAAGATATTTGAGTAGAAGGCCTTTGCCCAGCAGTGGGCACTTACAGGCTGCTACATACACAGATAAACACGTTTCCGTACGGTTTTAAAACCTAGCATCTTAAAGTAATAGTTCACAAAATATAATTTCGTTTTATAATGGAAAAGTTCCTAAGCATGATATCTGAACAAAACCCAAAAGTTTTGATTGCTGGCCAGTATTTTGAATGTGTTTTATGATAAAAATATTATTATCACATACACATTTCAATAGAATATTTATCAAAGAATAGAAACTCGCTTCCTGCATCAGAAGGCAGAAGTAGATTAAGGCAGTTATTACTTCGGTTACGACACGTGTTACGCGATACTGAGTTATACCGCGTCTACGTAACACGCTCAACTAAGTCGCTGTTAAACCTGGCTAAGATGTTTTAATGACGTCATACTTTTAGTGGATTTCAAACAACTGGAAAACACTTATCCGAAAAGTAAATAGGACTTTTATTTGTATTGACGTACTCGTTAATAAAAGAGGCCTTGCGATCCTTGATGTTGTCAGGGCGATCGAAGGAATGAATGAACAGGGAGCCAGCGATAGCATCATCCCAACCTAACAAATACATACTATTAAATTAGGTATAGTGGCACGTTTTGTGACTCTGCGTTTCTAAAAATATCCCGCGTGAGATAAATATATGCGTACAGGTTTCTAATGAGTAATGGTTGACGGGTTCATATACATTCCTACCAACCTACATTCCACGAGAATTTTCCTAAATAATTTCTTTTAATCATCATCATCCCCCAAAGATTGCCACGAAGCTCGGTCCTGAGCCACCTGCATACATCGACTTCCCGCAACACTGCGCAGGCCGTCACTCCATCTTGTGGGGGGTCGTCCTACACTGCGTTTGCCTGTACGTGGCTGCCACTCGAGAACCTTTTTTCCCAACGGTTGTCAGTTCTGCGAGCTATGTGGCCGGCCCATTGCCACTTCAGTTTGCTGATCTTTACGGCTATGTCGTTTAGCTTAGTTCTGCTGCGGATATCATCGTTGCAGACTCTATCACGCAGAGAAACATCGAGCATAGCCCTTTCCATAGCGCGCTGAGCAACTTTGTGCTTCCTCATACGGGCTGCAGTGAAGGACCAACTCTCGGATCCATATGTCACTGGCAACACGCACTGGTTGTATAATTTGCTCTTGAGGCTTTGCGGTATACTCGACGAGAAGATATGACGTAGTTTCCCGAACGCAGCCCAGCCGAGTTGGATTCGTCGATTGACCTCTGAGTCGAAGTTGGACTTACCTAATCGGACAATTAGTCCCAGGTATACGTACTCGTCTACAACTTCGAGCCTATTGTTCCCAACAACAACCGGTATTGGTGTGACAATAGACGTTTGACATGAACTTCGCCTTGTCCATGTTTATCTTAAGACCAACCTGTTGGGATTCTTTTAATGTCAAGGTATAAAGCGTTCTCATCCTCGCACGTCATCGTGTCAGGTGCGAACAGCCAGGGAATAAAAGTACTTGCTGATTTCCAACTTCCTAGAGCTGTAGAATGTGGAGCAAAAATTATTACGCGGCGTCGATATCCCTACCATTCTAAGGTAAGCTAAGGTCCATAGTGTAGCCGGATCTGTAAATGAAGAAACAGAGTAGGACTTTTGAAACATTTTGAATTAAAATCACAAAAATCCAATAAGTTAGGTTTCTTTTATTATATGTTAGGCTATATAGCGTAAATATGTTAAGAATTTAGTGATGTCTCGGTTCGAGTCCGGTTTCTATAATTTTTAATGCAAATCATTATTGATTTAAGCAGTGTCATTGTGTCTAATAGTATGTAATGTAATCTTTATGCCATGAGATCGGAGGAAGTGTTAAATACAGTTTTAGAGACATGCCAATATAAGCAATAATTTGTGTGTTGAGATAGGCTAATGGGAAACTCTGTTAACTTGGAATTTTGCCGCTGTTGCATGCCAAAGCAGCTGTACAACGGATTTAATAAAGGTGGGGGAGATCCGCCGTAATTCAATGGGGCCAGGCACAATATGGGTTAATTGCCCTGGGGCCGCTGCCAAAAAGGTACAAGACGGAGGGCTCTTTCTAGTCGGGTGCGTGTCGGCGATGGTGCAGCTGCTGCAACCTAGGCCTGTGCAGTGCTATAAATGTCTGCAAAGTGGGCGCATCCGTGTAAAGTACACTGCGGAGGTGGATCACAGCAACGATTGTTACCGGTGTGATTAGCACGGTCAGAAGACTGCCAAATGCTCAGCTATGCCAAAATGCGGCCGATCATGGGCTAGGGAGCAAACAGAACTCCCCTTCGTAATCAAAGAAAGTCGTAACGGTGGCCTGTCGAACCCTAGTTCAGTAAATTGGAGGGGAGGAGGTGATGGTAATGCACTAGATCAATGGCACATCATCGTTTTCTCCAAGCATTCATATTAATCACTCCGCCGGCGTGGAGTATAGCGCAGTGATTGATTGAAGTGGCGGTTGTTGCTTAGTCATACTTTGTCTCTCCTAGATAGATTTTAACGCTCAAACTATTGCCTGGAAATCCCCTGCGACAGGTCCGCACGGCGAGGCACTGAGAAACTGGGGGACGATGACCAACGATTGTTTAACATGTGCGTACGAAGGTAAAGGTGGTCCCCTTGCAATCTCCTCCCATTGATAGCCGTGTACGGGGCTGAGAATTTCTAGAAGAAGTGGTGACATTATCGAACCACAAATACATTCGGTTCAACGTTTCCATTTCTCCTGAGACCCCGGCCGTCAGTCACCGTCGAGGATGGCAGACCCTACCATCATGGTAGCAGGCATGCCTCGTGCCAAGTCTTAACCTCAAAGGCGTCAGGTGTACTGGTGGTTTCGAGAGGTCGCAGAAGGCAGCTCTGCGATATTTCGGAGGATTACCCGCTGTACGTGGCGTAAAGAGAGAGCGCAAAGATTAATGCAATTAAGTGTCACAAGGCCCCCGCGAACGAGACTGTCACAGGCTGCTGTTGGTGGTGTCTATGGACATGAACGAGTTCCCGTCTTGTCGTGACGAAACTACATGGCCGGCATGACAGCGGGGAGGGCTATCCCGAGGTGGCCTCTCCGAGCAAAAATTCTTCATGTTAGCATTGCATCGCTCTCCTAGCCCTCCACATCCGAAGTGTACTCGCGGGGGAGAGGAGTAAGCCGTTCTCTCTATCCTCCACGGCCAACACGTTGTCGAAGACGGGGCCATAGGTCAGATCCACCGTGTAGTATGGACAGGCAGGTGCTTAAGAGCGCCTTCCTGGTCCCCACGGTCTCCGGGGGGCGGGGACAGCACAGGAGAGGTTGGCTTTTGGGAGAAGCGGTGGTGTTATCCACTAGATTTATATATATTCTTAGACTAAATGTAAATGGTAGAGTCGGGAGAGGAAGACCTAGGCGAACATTTCACGATAAAATCGGAGACGTTCTGAAAAAAGGCTAGGTCAGAGTACTCTAAACCAACATGCATGCAGCATGCAAGCAGCATGCATGCGAAGATTGATGAAAGTGGAAGAAGCGAAAGACGTATGTCAGGAACGTAGCGAGTGGAAATTTTGTCTCTGCCTACCCCGTTGGGAACTTAGCTACATACATACTACATACATACTTAGAGTAAAAATATCCAGACTACTCTAAGTTGAGCTTACTTTGCATAATATAATAGGAGTCACTGTATAGACCAACCTATACATTGTTACTGAATTAATTACTAAAGAAGAGATATATGTTGACTATAGACTATATGTTGTGCAGGTTCATAAACTATCTGCGTACCAAATTTAATGTAAATCCGATCAGTAGATTTTGCGTATAACGCGAACATACAGACAGAAATTAAGATAGACAAAAGTCATACATATTTCAAAAATTATGATGTCCTGAATAATGAGACACTGATGCCCTTGTACAAAATAATTTGGTAGGTGTAGCCTTCTATCAAATTATACCTTTTATTTATATATAATTTGCATTTAACTAACAATGACAAGCAGGAAGTTGATTCAATGTCTCAAGTCTCAAGCAGAAATTTCACTGGCACAATTATTTTAATTTTTTTAAATCATAACGACTTTTTAAACGACGTTTCTTTTAGGTAAGAATACCTAAAAGAAACGTCGTTACCTGAGACAAAATGAGCCCGCGATTAACAATAAAAACCCGTGCAATAATGTATATTCGTAGAAACATTGGCGCATTGAATTATGTTGGTTTTTTTTAATGAATAAAATTTAACGAGCTGGGAAAAATATAAATGTAGTAACGAATATACAAACAAACGCAAAAGTAAAAGTCACAGAAGAGATGCCGTTCAAACGTTTACGAATTATACTACTACAGTGCATCTCAGTTCATTAATTCCTCGTCATTTGATTCACTTTACTTCAAAACTGTGGATGGCCGCCAAAAGCTTTCTTCTGCCTATTAATATATTGGCCCTACCACGTATTCGATCGAGCCTTCGTGCCTCGCGTGTAAAGCGATGCACGTACGAGTTGAGGTCGAAGTTGCGTGAACGACCTCTATCCGGTCCGGACTTAGACCTAAGGCTTCGCTTACGAAACTGTGCATTGGAGATTGGAGGTCAGTTGCTCCACTTGCGATGGGAAAGAGCCACAATGCCAAGTGCTGCTATTACTGTATCGACTAAAATCGACTGTTTTGTGATACATATCGATTGTTTTTTATTTACTATATTTCAACAGTAAAGAGATCAGTTAAAGTTTGAAGTGTAGGTTTTAATGTATAGATTTCTTTGATAATTAAAACATATTTGAAAAGGGTAAATTCTTAAACGCTAGGTTGGCGTAAAAGGTAGAGGCAATGAAATAAATAACACACATGTCAGTTTCTCATTTTAGCTTCACTTAAGACCTTACCTCGAAGTTTTCTGACGTCCATTAACGTAGCATGGTTCCGGCACTTGATAGTAGTATGTCGGTGTAGGTACAGTAATTACACTTCTAACTAGACGTTTTCTGCAAACTAACAAAGGTAAACTAAGGTTTTTTTTAAGCGTTCTGCAATTTAATTCATTATAGACATGCAAACCTAAGTTTACGTAATATCGTAACTTAACGTACTGGTAAAGTAAATGTATAAAATTCACAACCACCAAAAGTTATTTAAAAAATTGGACTTATAAATATGATAGAGTTAAACCTTGCGGATACCTCTGTTTTTCTCGGAATTACTCTTGATGCGAGCTTCAATTGGCCTCCTTATATCCAAACTCGCTAGCCGACTAAGCTCGGCAGCAAAAACTGTAAGAAAAAGAAGATATGTAATATTTAAACGGCAAGAATAGTTTATTTTAGTTGTTTCCATAGCATAGTGTCATATAGAATTTTGCTGTGGTACGTGTGGTGTACGATTGACATAGGCATACATGCGCTTAGTGAACTATACATTAACAAAACAATATATTAACATTTACTATATTGTACTGACATCGTTACTTTTATGAAAATGTTATGTATGTACCTAAACCTGAATCACTATTCCTGAGAAATAGTGACCGACGTAATTTTGTATTGAGAAATAATTACGAACTAAAAATCTAAAGGTTAAAAATTCTTTTCTGAATAATATTAGCCACGCTCGACAAGCGGATTGGCGATCGCAGTGCCACCATAGATGCTGCTGCCCTTCATCGGCCTGCTTAATTTGGGGCAGGTAATTTTTGAGATGGCTATCTCGCCACCTGTCGGTGGCCTTTGTGGTTTTCAAGACTTTTCCCTTAGTCGCCTCTTACGACACCTACGGGAAAAAGGGAGGAAGTAACTACGTTGCCCCTTGTACCACACGGAATAGCGACCATACAGTTTAATATCAATTATCTTGTAACTTGACGACGCTATTTTACAAATGGCTAATTTACAATTAATTATTTCTTTTTTATGGGTCGACGATATTGTAAATGGTCTCGTAGGTATTTGTAGGTGTGCTATTTGGAAATATGATTTTGAAATGTTTGCTTTAATTGGCATATCTATGTGGTATTGATGAGCGAGCATGACATGACAAGTCTACTTGCCATGTCATGCTCGCTCGGAGGCCACTGATTGTGGTAGCGTCGTGTGGCGGGTCGTCCATTTCCCTTTAGTATGGTTGAGGAGGTACTCCGTCAGAGGAACCTCATTACGAAACGATGGTACTTTGTAAAACACAATAATAAGATTTGAATTTAGAAATTAAATTATTCCGATCGTCGTCTCTGCAAATGGGTTAATCCCAGTCAGCCTCTCGGAACATCTGAGGCAGCTGGGACTCCGTGACGGACCGCTCCGACCTCAAATGCAGAAGGCGGTGCTACTCGATACCGCTCGCATTGTCCGCCGGTTTCTTTCCCTTTCTCCCCAACCCTCGGCCGTCTTGTCTCCCCCTGCCGGCTTCCATCTGGTGGGGTTTTAATTTTTTTTTTAATTTTATTATATAATTTATAAAATATTATTTACATTATGGTATTTATTTGTATCTCTATGTATTTATATATACAACCCAACCAGATGAGAATATATAGAAATACCCAAGAGATTTGACATTTGACAATGGAAATTATGGTTCTGACGATGAAGAATAAAGAATTTTCATCTCATTCATTCTCATCGAAACTATTTTCATCACTTATAGATAAATTTAAAGAAATAAATGTTTCAACCTTGACCTCTCAATACTTATATGAAAATGTAATTTATGTACATAAAAATATAAACTAATTTAATAAAAATAGTGATGTGGATAATGTTAATACTAGGAACAGACACAATCTTGCAATACCAGTTACTAGACTACTATAAAGTCGGTAACTCGTTTACGGGGCAAAGTAAAAACATGTTTTATAACAAAATTCCACTTAGTGTGCTAAGTATCTTATCAATATGTATAAACATTTTATTCAACAAATTCTTAATAAAAGGGGTGATTATAATATAAAGTAATGTTAATTGAAAATTATACCTTAGGGAATTAGTTGATCGCTCCCAATCTTTCTAAAAGTTGTATTGTGATTGTGTTTAAGTAATTAAATAAAGTTAAAAAAGAGGATTTTGTAGTATATAGAATTAAAAAAAGAAGATATATTTTCGGAAAAGAAGACTCTTAGATCTGTCTCTTCTCCGTTGGAGGAGCCACATTACGAAACGGTGGTAATTTAAAAAAAAATAATGACGTTTGACATTTATTTATTTATTTTTTCTTTATTGTTGACCTTAAGATTAAGGTTACAATGGGCGGACCAAATGGCAAGTGGCATTCGCTACCAGTCAACCCTTGTGTGTGAATCTTATGTTCCTATTTCGATCATGTGAGGATGTGAAACCATTGTTTCTTAAATGAACTTTCTCTGATCGGAAAATATAAAGAGGCAAAAGGAACCGCAGGTAGGTATCTTTCTTTGTCAATTTTAATACACACATTGTTAGATAAATAGAAATAATCCCACAGGCAACTGAAGCATGCACTAAAATCTTAAATATGTTATAAGGCTCACTCGAAAGGCATGATCAAACAGGCGCTACTTATAGGGCAAGTTCCCTAGGGTTAGTGTACTAAAGTATGACGCATGTGGCATTAACAGAAGTGACGAGACGAGGAAGTCTGTCTGTTAACTTGGCACACGTCTGTCTGCCCATAACAGGTGCAATGACCCAGAACTTTAAATCACAGATTCTTGTGAGACAGTCATTAAATCTTAAATTATTCGAAATAATGTAATATCCTTCAAACCGAAACAAAACAAGGCTTTTGCGCACTGCTCGGCGGTTGAAAAAGAATAACTGGTATTGCGGTGGTACATACCTAGGCCATGTAACTGTATACGAGTTCTACCATGTAGTAAGGAAATGAAATTACATGGTAACCAAAGTTTTGAAAATCTCAAAAAATGCAAGGCCAAGACACAGATGCAATAGACAGATCAGAGCAACTCGCAAGCCAATGGAGGCGATTACGACAAACCCCGCTATTGGAGAGGATGCTCAGCCGTGAACTAATTGGGGGCTGTTTAAGAGGAAGATGAAGTCACAATGGGTGCAAATGCAAATATTTATTTAGCTCGTTGAAGATTTGCTCTTTATTAAAATAAGTATCTAATTAAGTTCTCCGACTCTGGTATAATAATTATGAGGCATCATATCTAAGTTTGACTTAATTTTTAATTATTCCTGTTTTTCTTTTAATAAACCGGTGCATACATTTTGTGTCCTTGAAGTAAGCTATAACAAATTATTGTCAATTTAATAATGGCACTCTTATTGTGTCTAATCCACAATTTCAAAGGTCATTACTTAAAATAAACGCCAAGTCGCGTTGTGGATATTTACTGAATAGGTACCATATATTGTCTCCTTTCTGTTAGAAGTTCTAGCTCCATCCTCTACGAGTAGTCAATTTATTTCGTAGTTTAAACGTAATACAAATCGTATAGCACGAACAAAAGTTGCGAATTACATGTGCACTCCTAAAAAAAACATCAGTGGAGTGATGTTATTGGTGTAAGCGTGAAACGGAACTTCATCTGATGCGCGACGGCGTAATTACAACGACAAGCAGCGCGGAAACTACACAACTCTCCAAAGATAAAATTATTGTGGATTGTAATGTATATGAGAGACTTTTGTTATTTGATGTTACTTCGGAGGGTGATACGTTGCATAAGAACTTATTTATTCTGTTAATATGCTAATAAAGTTCATCGGTTGTGTTGTTTATTTACGAAAACAATAGTTTAAAATACCTTCTCTGTGCTGCTATACTCTCATTTATTCTTTTAGCATATAATATAATAGTCCATTGCTGAACATAAACCCTTCTCGATCATAGGAATTGTCATCATTGCTACGACTAGTGGGTGGGTTGGCAGGCCCAGACGCCTCATACCATAGACGTTGATATTTGTTAGCGGTCTGGAATTTGTGTTGGTTAATCCACAATCAGTCGGATACCATGAGCTGCTATTTAACACTTTTACCATAACCTGCTTTTACGACACCCACGGGAAGAAAGGTGTTGACAGGTTGGCAGGCTTGTGCCGCTGCCGCAACACGGCAACTTTTCTGTTAAATTTTGATTATTTTCTTACATAACTACATTATGATGTACCAACGTTCTGATTATCCGAAAGTGTATAACTGGAAAACATATTTCAATGTGAAAAGGCATGAATGATGTAGCGAGAATTTTGCAATAATTTTTTGCTAGATATACCCACATAAATAAACCGTTCATTTACAGAACGCTGTCACTTCAAAGAAGTCACATTTTTTGTGCAGTAGCCACTACCCGCGTAGAAAATTTTCTTTCTAAATAAATATTGATCGAGATAAATATTACTCTGTCTTATTACCTGACATAAAGTACCTCTCTATACATAATATTCCGCCATCATTCGGTCGCCAGAGCCTTGTATGTTTGCTAGCAGGGTGCACCAAGTGCAGAAGAAAGGTATATTCCATTTACACAGTAAAATTAAATAAGTTGGTAATTTATTTTAAATAATGTAAGGACTTATATGACAGTCGGCAATACTTCCTTGATCGTGTTATAGGTCATCGTTACTAAGCGCCATTGACACAAGCTGGTTAAGATTTATCATTGACATTTGCTAATGGACTTTAAATATTTTCTCGTATAAGGCTACGCCATTGGCTAAATGTATTGCGGGTCACGTGTTCTAGGCGTAGCAAGTTTTGTGTTACAAATGTGTAAGCAATCGAAAGATACATAATATCTAAAGATCAATATCTTTACAAATAAAATATTATTTCTTATTACGATATAATCTGTGTAAGAAGAAAAAAAATAGAACAATTATTTGCAAGAATAAGCGCATTCACAGCCCGCCAGAAATATACATCCGTAAAAAAATTAGTTCGGAGAAAGGTGTCGCCTCTCTTGGCATGAGTATGTGGTATAATTTATAAGCCAAAGGCGCTAATCGGGTAGGTATGAATATGTTAACCATAAGATATGCCATAAGATGCTATATCTCATGGCGGGTTCCAATATTCGATGTCTCCATGATAGTCATAGACGACTTATGATGATCGTAGATGATGACCTATCAAACATCTAAGTTTCGGAAAACTAGCTATAAATTGGAATATTGAAACCAGTAATTTTGTCCCAAGGGAACTCCTAACAGAGATAAAAAGCTTTCTGTATCTTATAGCATAAATTACATAATCAACGTCTGCCAAGTTGCGTTCATATCCGTTTATTCATTACACTTTAAGCGGGATTGTGTCGTTCAATCAAATATAAATACTTTTACAACCGTAATTTATTATGCAGTATAAAACATAGTCTTTAGCACTTTCGGAATCTTAAGGAACATTTAATAAAAAGTTCCATAAACATCCGTGTAATTGATTTTAAGTTCAATCCGTTCCTAAACACACACACACATCTATGTTTGTATTGGTATTATTATAGAATTTGACAGCCTGATGGTAGTAACCCCGCCTTCGAAGTTGAGGGTTGCGAGTTCTCATCTCGCTAAGTGCCAAATATTTCTATAGTGAATATCAATGTATGTTTATTAGTACATATTACTTATGGAGGGAAGAGCTGTAGTGTTGCGGAAAGTTGATGGATACATGTGGAGGTTAAGGATCGTATCTGGTTGGTCTATGTTCAGTCTTGGACTTGTGATATATTGTAATGAAGTTGTTAAAAATAAGTCACATGCTACGCCTACGTAGAATATGATACAATACGTGATTTTGAGCTTTCTTTCAAACTTTCCATCATGGTATCCATCAACAGATTTGTCTGATTGTTTGTTAAAAAAATTTAAGCCGATTTCTCTTCACTCGTATCATTATTTGATTTATTCCGCTTATTAACAATCGCAGTTTTTGTGAAGACTCGAAGAATTTTGTAATGGAATTTAGATGTATCTTTTTGGCAACTCGATGAAATGTTGTCATTATAATGATCACAATATGATTTTAAAAATTTTGTAACCTTAGTTGCTTCGTAACGTAATTCTATATCTAATGAAACCAATATTACGGAATTTATCGCGCATAATTTTAAATTTATATCTATTGTATTTATCACAAGATGACAAGATGAGTCGATTAGTTTTCTCATCAAGTGAGAGTTAAATAAATGAATCTTGTTTAACAAAGTGAAACAACGTTTTTCGCGGTCAACTAATGGATTCGTCACGACTTTTTGAGTCCTCTCGCTGTCTAACAATATCGCTATCATAGGTAGGGTTCATGATCGTCTTAACGATGTAGGTATAATTCTGGTTGAATGAAGTCGATTGGAACTCAGCCATCATTAGGTTTGGAAAATTATACAATATGCTGTTTTCTAGCTGCGATTTTTTAGTCAAGTCAAACATAATAGTGATAACTATTTCTGAAGTAGTTTTACTGGTTATACATCTATCGTTTTCTTATCCTACATAACGACTCCATTGTTTTGTCGTTTAAGTCGCAGATTTGAGTAATTTTAAGTCATGTATTTATATACGTATACGTAATTATATTTATATATATTATATATATATAATAAGTAAAATATCGGATTATTTAAAGACTCAGAGTTATTTGCTCTTCTTTGAAATTGCGGTAAAGAAGCACTGGCCAGAGAATAACCGCCTCTCAATTGTGTTTCCCTTAGTCTGCCGAGCTTTAATCTTGTTTGAGTAAGTTGTTTTTTTTGGGGTATTTCTCTATATTCTCATCTGGTTGGGTTGTATACTCATAGATACAAATAATACCATAAAATAAATAATTATTAAGAAAGTTACAAATGGGGTGTAAATCTGACAAGTTCTTTTTGTAACCTTAGTTGCTTCGTAACGTAATTCTATATCTAATGAAACCAATATTACGGAATTTATCGCGTTTAATTTTAAATTTATATCTATTGTATTTATCACAAGATGACAAGATGAGTCGATTGGAACTCAGCCATCATTAGGTTTGGAAAATTATACAATATGCTGTTTTCTAGCTGCGATTTTTTAGTCAAGTCAAACATACTAGTGATAACTATTTCTGAAGTAGTTTTACTGGTTATACATCTATCGTTTTCTTACCCTACATAACGACTCCATTGTTTTGTCGTTTAAGTCGCAGATTTGAGTAATTTTAAGTCATGTATTTATATACGTATACGTAATTATATTTATATATATAATAAGTAAAATATCGGATTATTTAAAGACTCAGAGTTATTTGCTCTTCTTTGAAATTGCGGTAAAGAAGCACTGGCCAGAGAATAACCGCCTCTCAATTGTGTTTCCCTTAGTCTGCCGAGCTTTAATCTTGTTTGAGTAAGTTGTTTTTTTTGGGGTATTTCTCTTTATTCTCATCTGGTTGGGTTGTATACTCATAGATACAAATAATACCATAAAATAAATAATATTTATTATATTATATAAATAATAAAGTTAAATAGATAATTTAAACCCAATGAGATGGAAGCCACCGGCAGTGGAGACCAGACGGCCAAGGGTTAGGGAGAAAGGGAAAGAAACCAGCAGACAATGCGAGCGGTATCGAGCAGCACCGCCTTCTGCATTTGAACTCGGAGCGGTCCGCCACGGAGTCCCAGCCGCCTCAAATGTTCCGAGAGGCTGACTGGGATTAACCCATTCGAAAAACCGACGATCGGAATAATTTCGGTCGGCATACCACCCCACATGTCGGTTACCTTGTGAGCCAGGTCCAGATATTTATATTGTTTTTTTATTATATACTTATATCTACTGTAATATATAAAATTCTTGGTTAGAACGAATTTCACATTAAAGCAACATAGAATCCTTTAAATCCTGCTTTATACGAGTATATGTATATAACATAGAATAACTTTGGCTTTATTATAATTCATAGTAGTTATCAATCAATTAAGCGTACTAACATTAGCGAGAGTCAAACGAACGGACGGATAGAAAATTTTACTTAAGGGAATGTTTATATTGATATAAGGTCAATGATATGAATCAAAAAACATTTATAAACATTTTTTGTTATTTCAAAGTAAAATAGAGAAGGCCTGTTGAATGACTCCATTTATGTGTACTTGTATGTGTATTTTAATTATAATTGTTGGACCCTACGCACAAGGATATTATACTTATAATATATTATATTATATAAATAATAAAGTTAAATAGATAATTTAAACCCAATGAGATGGAAGCCACCGGCAGTGGAGACCAGACGGCCAAGGGTTAGGGAGAAAGGGAAAGAAACCAGCAGACAATGCGAGCGGTATCGAGCAGCACCGCCTTCTGCATTTGAACTCGGAGCGGTCCGCCACGTAGTCCCAGCCGCCTCAAATGTTCCGAGAGGCTGACTGGGATTAACCCATTCGAAAAACCGACGATCGGAATAAATTCGGTCGGCATACCACCCCACATGTCGGTTACCTTGTGAGCCAGGTCCAGATATTTATATTGTTTTTTTATTATATACTTATATCTACTGTAATATATAAAATTCTTGGTTAGAACGAATTTCACATTAAAGCAACATAGAATCCTTTAAATCCTGCTTTATACGAGTATATGTATATAACATAGAATAACTTTGGCTTTATTATAATTCATAGTAGTTATCAATCAATTAAGCGTACTAACATTAGCGAGAGTCAAACGAACGGACGGATAGAAAATTTTACTTTAAGGGAATGTTTATATTGATATAAGGTCAATGATATGAATCAAAATTCTTTTATAAACATTTTTTGTTATTTCAAAGTAAAATAGAGAAGGCCTGTTGAATGACTCCATTTATGTGTACTTGTATGTGTATTTTAATTATAATTGTTGGACCCTACGCACAAGGATATTATACTTATAATATATTATATTATATAAATAATAAAGTTAAATAGATAATTTAAACCCAATGAGATGGAAGCCACCGGCAGTGGAGACCAGACGGCCAAGGGTTAGGGAGAAAGGGAAAGAAACCAGCAGACAATGCGAGCGGTATCGAGCAGCACCGCCTTCTGCATTTGAACTCGGAGCGGTCCGCCACGTAGTCCCAGCCGCCTCAAATGTTCCGAGAGGCTGACTGGGATTAACCCATTCGAAAAACCGACGATCGGAATAAATTCGGTCGGCATACCACCCCACATGTCGGTTACCTTGTGAGCCAGGTCCAGATATTTATATTGTTTTTTTATTATATACTTATATCTACTGTAATATATAAAATTCTTGGTTAGAACGAATTTCACATTAAAGCAACATAGAATCCTTTAAATCCTGCTTTATACGAGTATATGTATATAACATAGAATAACTTTGGCTTTATTATAATTCATAGTAGTTATCAATCAATTAAGCGTACTAACATTAGCGAGAGTCAAACGAACGGACGGATAGAAAATTTTACTTAAGGGAATGTTTATATTGATATAAGGTCAATGATATGAATCAAAAAACATTTATAAACATTTTTTGTTATTTCAAAGTAAAATAGAGAAGGCCTGTTGAATGACTCCATTTATGTGTACTTGTATGTGTATTTTAATTATAATTGTTGGACCCTACGCACAAGGATATTATACTTATAATATATTATATTATAGCCCCCTGCATCCGTTACGAGTTTTTTGCTTTATCTGGCATTCAGTCTGCCTTTTAGTATAATTTTTAGTGAGAATAAAGTTTAAATAAAATATTATAATAAGGGTTGGCAAACCCTTCCCATCCTCTACCTTGGAGCTTTCTTTTGTCAACTCTTACGATATCGGATAATATATGGTTACGGATTCCGTATGGATTACGTCACCAATTACAGTGCGAGACTCCACAGTAAAAATATCAATTACCCTTGGTTAAAAACACAGTTACACTAGGAAACCTTTTTTATTGAAAAATGTCGAGGAAACGCATTAAGTTCAGGATGTGAACTGTTAACCTATCGACGTAAGTACAGGGTCGAATTTCTTGACTGTAATTGTGAGGTTGCTTATTTTGGTAGCTTACGGATAAAATAAATAATTATCATTGAGAATAATTTCCGGATTTTTTACGTGTGATATATTTTAACTCAGTAAATTAACAAATAAAGTGAGTATTTGTATATTATATTAGCACATTTTTTTGTATGTTGTAACTTTAGTTTTAGTCACAAGGTGTGTGCATTTATATAATTAAAGGGGTTAAAAAATAACGGACGTCAAAGATATGGAAATCATATTCGATGATATGTTCACATTATTTTATATAAGTAATTGTGAAACGACCACACAGTCCATCTGTAAATAAATATATCACAGTAAGTGCATAATATAGCAGTGCAAGTGCATAATACGAGTACAGAATAATTATAGCGGAAAATTGGAAATTTATCTAACGTTCATTTACTATACACATGTCACAAAGAAAAGGCAGTTTGGTATATTCTTTTAAAAGCTAGTAAGCTTTAATACGACAATATATTTGTCATGAAATTTGGTGATCGCATTGGTGATATTATGTCGTTTAAGGTGCATGCTAAAGTTATGGGGATTGCATAATTTTAGTATTTTTTTTGAAATAGATGAGACAAACGATAAAAGCCTCGTCTTTGAACATGAGCGCCACGCATAGATGTTGCAAAAGCGTTCCTTGCTCTTTACAGACACACGGGTTATGAACACAGCCGATGGAAAATTATTCTGTCGATTAAAACCTAGGAAAAATATGTGTGGTATGTTGTACAAATTTTTTTCGTTTAGGATTTGAACCTAGATCTCACTAGCATATCCTCTCTTAAAACAATAATATTATTAAAGAGACCTAGGTTACACTTTAATGGAATTTGAGAAAATAAAACTGATTCTACTCATAAAGGGAAGATTGGTATTTTCTGAATGTATGTATTCAAATAATATAGATTGAAGACCACGTTGACAATGATTCAAAGTAATTATTGACATAAAACGAGCCATAAAGGCTGTCTTCTGTCTCTGACCTCGACAACTCATCCACTCGTTAACAAAGGCTTGTTGTCGAGAAACAAAAAGCTCCTACAGCTAGCGGTAATACTTTTCTTGCCAACTTATGATGTGACTATCATCGACAACTATTAACATACAATGGCAACCGCAGATATGTCGTGACGGAGTCCTTTGAACGTTATACGCAGTTTAAAAACAAGAATGCATAAATCAAGTTTAATATTGGAGGTTGTACACACGTTTTTCTCGAACTTAAATTATGTTGAACATACACATTTAAATGTTGTTTAACTTGTCACTGTTACGTCACTGCTATCCTTGAAGATTAATATCTTCTTCTGTCAAATTATTTAGTTTTAATCTCTCTTAATTTAATAACACGCGTTTACCATATATACTCCACAAGTCATATTAGTAGATAAGGATAATTGTTACCTCAGCTTTGCTTAGGCTAATTAAGTGTTAACCGATATAAGTGGTAAGGGACATCATAGTGCATTGATTTAATAGAGCCTTTAGTAACTAGTTGTTAGGAAACTAGCTATTCTAATATTAAAAATTTAGAGCGAGTCCACAACGGGAGCGTATACCTGTGTAAATAATAGTGGATTTGTGTTCTAATCAAGTAGTATTCGATTATCTACAGCTTATTTATAATCACATAGCTATATTAAGTAAATAATCGCACGCACATAACACTACAGACTAAGACTGAATAATTTAATTTTATCCTTTAAAATTAAACTTTTAACTAAAGGATTTTATCGCGTTTAATTTGGTTTTTATATTCTCGATGTTTCGATTGCTTTAATTTTATTTATAAATCTTAAATTAAACGCGACAAAATCTGTAAATAGTTTAATTTCAAATGTCTAGTGTTCCCGTAAATACAAAATATCATTATTATCCTTTAAATCGAATATAAAAATGCTCGTTCATACGGTGGGTTACGTAAGTCTATAATAGAAGCGCAACAAACCGATTTCCGCCGCGTGGCATCTCCAATGTGCGTTATCAGATCTTCACCAAGTTTTTAGTTATAGGTGGAGGAAAGGTGCTAAGACATACCAATCACCGAAGGCGGTGACTGGTTATATCGGCATCGACATTGGAGACGTTGGCCCGACTAAAACCCCCACGGTAGATACGCTGTTGGCCTGGTGGCCTATTCAGCTTCGGCGGCCGAGACTCGCGATCAGAAGCCCCCCTTAGTTAGGTGTTCTTCTCCAAAGTAATACCAATTAACAATATTTTTTCGGAAAAATCATGCAATTCGATTCAGAAAGATACATTATAAATATCGAAACTACACGTAACAATGACTAGTTGACGATGGGCAAATATTACTTTAATTCATTATCAGCTAAACTGATGTGAAGTAAAAATACTTATGTTTACTTATTATCTATACCATTCATGTACAATAAGATGCATAACCTATTGTTTACATCAACATAGAAGTTACCCAGAATAGATGACATAAACCTTTATTAATACAAAAGGCATTAGCTTAGGTTATTGTGACTCACTTTCGTTTGTTTTTGTACACGGGGAAGGTCATAGAAATAATACAGGCAGTGTATGTTGAATTTAGTATAATTGAATAACTATTGCAATTAAACAACAGAATGAAAACTTTATTGAAAATGTCGAGGAAACGCATTAAGTTCAGGATGTGAACTGTTAACCTATCGACGTAAGTACAGGGTCGAATTTCTTGACTGTAATTGTGAGGTTGCTTATTTTGGTAGCTTACGGATAAAATAAATAATTATCATTGAGAATAATTTCCGGATTTTTACGTGTGATATATTTTAACTCAGTAAATTAACAAATAAAGTGAGTATTTGTATATTATATTAGCACATTTTTTGTATGTTGTAACTTTAGTTTTAGTCACATGGTGTGTGCATTTATATAATTAAAGGGGTTAAAAAATAACGGACGTCAAAGATATGGAAATCATATTCGATGATATGTTCACATTATTTTATATAAGTAATTGTGAAACGACCACACAGTCCATCTGTAAATAAATATATCACAGTAAGTGCATAATATAGCAGTGCAAGTGCATAATACGAGTACAGAATAATTATATCGGAAAATTGGAAATTTATCTAACGTTCATTTACTATACACATGTCACAAAGAAAAGGCAGTTTGGTATATTCTTTTAAAAGCTAGTAAGCTTTAATACGACAATATATTTGTCATGAAATTTGGTGATCGCATTGGTGATATTATGTCGTTTAAGGTGAATGCTAAAGTTATGGGGATTGCATAATTTTAGTAATTTTTTTGAAATAGATGAGACAAACGATAAAAGCCTCGTCTTTGAACATGAGCGCCACGCATAGATGTTGCAAAAGCGTTCCTTGCTCTTTACAGACACACGGGTTATGAACACAGCCGATGGAAAATTATTCTGTTTGAAATACTAAGATCTATTTCAGATATATAGTGTATAGATGGTATCGCAGTGTTTATGTACCTAATGGAATAACTATAACAATAAATCAGTTACTGGCAATTATTGTAAACTTATTATAAAATCAGTTACTTTATTTTCTTTGTAGTTTTGTTATTAAACAATAATTACATTCTGAATAATACTAATTATTACTTAATACTTATCAACCTGTATATCAAAACATTCACAGTCTACCACCAGCCACGATAGTAATGTGGGAATAGATAAAAACAACAATGCTACTGACAATGGATTAGGCAACTGAATTCGCACACATTACTCCCACGAATTTTATTATTTCAGAATCATTGGATTATTTTAGCGGTTAAGAATCATTTAGTACTCCTACATCATAAATCACATCGTCTGATTTCGAAGGAGCTTATTCATTACTACGTTGGGGTTTAAAGACAATAAAAGCCGAAGAACCACGCATGCAGTAGTCAAGCGATCCATTTAAATTTCTCATTAGGTATGTCACCAACTTAAATTCAATAGTTGCCTCAAAGAAATAGTTAATTGCAATTTTAAGTTTTTATATATCACGTGTTCGTCGGTCACAGCAGTCTTAGAAGAGTTATGATATCTGCGAACCTGTAGTGGAGCTGGCGTAGGTTGCTGGCTCTAAAATCCATTTTTCTATTTCATCAGCTTTTATAAGTCCGCTGCTGGTTATAGGCGAGTGTGTTAGAAATGTTGTTTCAGAGTCCATGATATTTGTGTTCGGAAACTTGATAACTTTAAAGAAAACCAAATATTAAACTTTAACATTAAATTACGATCTCGGATAATGGCACAGAGCCACTGCTACAGGTTGGTAAACTACACCTTATCCATATTATCGCTATTCATTTTATAGAAACATATGTTGAGTTACGAGTACTTATACGCTATGCAATGTAAAATGCGTCGTAAAATTTTCCATAAAATACATTCACATGGGAATATAACTTTAATACATTAAAACATGGCGATAATGAATAAAATTTAATTCGCACGCAACGTCCTGCATTGATGCGCCGGTGTAATACCTCGCGTTCCAAATTCTAACATGCCCGAGTTATTGGCGCACTTGTTCTTTATTTGCAGACTCATTTCTCAAAAAGAATGTAGATGTAGACTTTAATTTTTTGACATGTATATATTTAAGCGCCCGGAAAATAAAAGAAAACAGAAGACCTATACGGGATTTAAAGTATTGACTCTGGTGTGCTTCCTCATGAAACATAGCAAGACCGATATTTAAATCAGCCAGTGGTGAAAATCCTATAAATTACCGTCCTATTTCTGTGTAAAATATCCCTAAAACAATTTGAATTTTTTTTTTAATTTAGAGCAGATCCGTGTTCACTCGAATGTAAATAAAATGTTAAATGACATGCAATTTGGCTTTTCAAAAGGAAGGTCAACGATCAGTGCGGGTATAAAACTAGTGTCGCATCTTTTACAAAGAAGACTGGACACTGTCGTTTTCTTTTGTAATATGTCAAAGGTATTTGATTGAGTAAACTATAAGATGAAGAGAAGAAACTTAAATACACTGGAAATCGAGATGCCGTACATGATCTCTTATATTCATACTTCACAAATCGAGAGCAAAAGGTTACAATGTAGTATCATCGGGTAAAAAAAAGAAAGTAAAGTAACAGCCTGTAAGTGCCCACTGCTGGGCAAAGGCCTCCTTCTCAAATACTAGTATCAGAGAGGGTTTAGGAGCCGGGAAGGGCCCGCCACGCTGCTCCAGTGCGGGTTGGCGAGCTTCACATATCCTTGGAATAATATTTTTATTATTTCTCAGAAATGCAGGTTTCATCACGATGTTTTCCTTCACCGTTGAGCACGTGGTAAATACAGCACTTAAAATTGTTATTAACAATTTCAGTGGTGCCGGCACCGGGGATCGAACTCAGGTCACTCGCCCTCTATGACATTAAAGCGAGCTCCCTGACCACTGGGCTACCACGGCTCATCATCGGGTAATAAGATAAAAATAGGTGTCCCTCTAAGATCGATACTTGGTGCAGTTTTGTTCTTGGTCTACATAAATGATCTTCCTTATGTGGAACACAAACTGTTTTGTTTGCCGATACCTCATTGTTATTTAAAGTTAAAAGAAACGATTGTACGCTGGAACGGCCCAACCTAATAGTGAATATAGTTTACGAATGATTTAAAGTAAACAATTTACTTCTTAACGAAGAAAAAACAAATGTTTTACAGTTTATACTATCAAAATCGTCACATAATACTGTAATTAACTTAGAGCATACAAGTCTAGATTTTGAATGTTCGGTCACTATTGATTCCGAGTGCCACTGAGGAGCGCTTTCGCATTGTTTACTGCGCATATTTCTACAGTACGGATGAATATGAATATATTTAATATAAAATTTACAGTCGAGGAGGCGATGCACTAGAGGTTCTTAAATTTAGATTGGCTAAAACTAGAATAGATTTTTTGGACTTAAACTATATAATAAAATTCCAAGAAATGTAGTGCAACAGTTACACAATATTGTGTATATTTAAGAAACTTGCCAAAGAAACATTATTAAGAAAGGCCTACTATAAAATAGATCAACATATCTAGGACAAAGATGTGGACGTAAGCTTTTATCTTGCACTTACATGTCCCATGACAACTGAATTTTGACATTCAAAAAAAACTCCAGATTTTCTTGCCGCATCTTCTCTGAGATCTTGTTTTGCGATCCGATGTACATTTTGTCGTAAGATCGTAAGATAATACGAGATCCCAAAAAAAGTCTAAATTTAATAAAAAATTGTGACTTGACTTGATTTGGGTTCCATTAGGCTATACGATATTAAATATGATACACGTTCAAAAAAATAATGCGTTTGCCTGTACGAAGTTGTCACTCGAGAACCTTTTCTCCCCAACGGCTGTCAATTCTGTAAGGTATGTGACCGCAATATATGATAATTAATATATTATTGAAATTAATATATTATTACAAAATTTTAAAAAAGGTATGTCCGATATATGCATGTTTTATCGATAAAGGTCCTACGAGATTGACCTCATTTTGTATTATCACTGTCAATTTATTAAAATTTGTTATGTGTATATTTTTTTGGGTTGTCAATATTTTTTTTTAAAATGGAACCCATCGCATGTCCATTTTTTAACATAACTGACATGACATTGGCAAATTTTATTAGATAATTTTAATTTTATCATCCTATTTAAATTGTGAGGAGTAAAGAAAAAATTCATATAGTATAGAAGAAGAAGTAACATCTCCTTCTTTGAGTTACCAAAAGTCGCGATCCTATCTTACCCGTACCATTGCCTTACTGCAAAATTGTACATAAATTATTCCAACTACCTTATGTCATATTAAAGTTATTAAAGAAAACATTTGAGTGGTTGTTAAGCAGATATCGTAGTGCGCACCGACGTCTACTCTTGCGAATATATTACAATAATAACAACAGTAATAAAAGGTACATACGGAATCTTAATAGAACTACCACATGACCACTATAGATCTAAACTACGTTATTATGCGCTAGACGGCACCATCCACCTCCTTCGATTTAGTTTCCGAAGTGAATTCGAATCGGCACATTGTATACGCTTTGAGAGAGTTCTGAATGGATTTTGGAATGGTTCTGTTGGCTTATCGTGCAGTTAAATTTATATAAAATTAACAAAGTAGATTTAGGTTACTCCTACACGGTACGATAACCGTGTGGTAACGGCATAGGCAAATCTATCACCTTCCTTATTTCTGTGGGCGTTGTAAAAGTCAACTAAGGGAAAAGCCCTAAAAATCTCATGGCTTCCGATAGAATAACCATCTACATAAACCATTGCAAAAAATACCAGAACGCAAATACGCAAACCACTAAAGAGCAATATCTAGGGTGCGAGTCGTCTAGTACTGCGACCGCCAACGCGTGCGAATATGATAAATCCTTCCATTGAGAGGACTATGTCCAAGAAGAAGAAGAACTTTATTCTTTCATCATTCATCATCATTTCAGCCTATCAGAAGTCCACTGCTGAACATAGGCCTCCCAAAGATTTATTCTTTTACCATCATCAATTTATTAAAATTTGTTATGTGTATATTTTTGGGTTGTCAATATTTTTTTTTAAAATGGAACCCATCGCATGTCCATTTTTTAACATAACTGACATGACATTGGCAAATTTTATTAGATAATTTTAATTTTATCATCCTATTTAAATTGTGAGGAGTAAAGAAAAAATTCATATAGTATAGAAGAAGAAGTAACATCTCCTTCTTTGAGTTACCAAAAGTCGCGATCCTATCTTACCCGTACCATTGCCTTACTGCAAAATTGTACATAAATTATTCCAACTACCTTATGTCATATTAAAGTTATTAAAGAAAACATTTGAGTGGTTGTTAAGCAGATATCGTAGTGCGCACCGACGTCTACTCTTGCGAATATATTACAATAATAACAACAGTAATAAAAGGTACATACGGAATCTTAATAGAACTACCACATGACCACTATAGATCTAAACTACGTTATTATGCGCTAGACGGCACCATCCACCTCCTTCGATTTAGTTTCCGAAGTGAATTCGAATCGGCACATTGTATACGCTATGAGAGAGTTCTGAATGGATTTTGGAATGGTTCTGTTGGCTTATCGTGCAGTTAAATTTATATAAAATTAACAAAGTAGATTTAGGTTACTCCTACACGGTACGATAACCGTGTGGTAACGGCATAGGCAAATCTATCACCTTCCTTATTTCTGTGGGCGTTGTAAAAGTCAACTAAGGGAAAAGCCCTAAAAATCTCATGGCTTCCGATAGAATAACCATCTACATAAACCATTGCAAAAAATACCAGAACGCAAATACGCAAACCACTAAAGAGCAATATCTAGGGTGCGAGTCGTCTAGTACTGCGACCGCCAACGCGTGCGAATATGATAAATCCTTCCATTGAGAGGACTATGTCCAAGAAGAAGAAGAACTTTATTCTTTCATCATTCATCATCATTTCAGCCTATCAGAAGTCCACTGCTGAACATAGGCCTCCCCCAAAGATTTATTCTTTTACCATCATCAATTTACTTAATCAAGTGTACCTTTATCTTAAAAGCCAATATTTGAAGACAAGCAAGGATCTTCGGTACTGTAAGTGTAAATAGAAAATAAACAGATATAAGAAAATATAGTAACCTTTTTTAATATTATAACTAAAAATAAAAACGATGTGCGTGGGCTACTCGATATGGACTAGCCGTTAAAATAAGTTTTCTGTTATATTGTGGTTCGTTCCACTTCTACGTCACTGGATAACAAAAATATGCTAAATGTCACTCAACCGGTGCTCGTATAACAACCTTCTTTACAATGGTGAATGCAATTTTCACTCGTAAACCTCATCACATTAGGTTTCTTAATCGTGTGTCTTCTTAAATAGTTACACATACAAAAACAAACCTGTAGGCTTGTAAGAAACGTCGCAAGACAAAACAAGTTCTAAATATTTATTCGATACTCCTAACCAAATAGAGATTCTTACTTACATATGAGGATTATGCGCAATTGATCTAAATTTTTTTTTATATATACTTAGGCCTGCCTATATGAATAAAGGGCACTGCTGCCGAGTATACACTCAATACGTTGGTTTTCGGGATTGGCAGTGACTACTGTGGGTTTAGGTACCCATATTTGTATTCAACTTTACCGCAAACGTTGAAGTATCTGTTTGATAATTTATTTGCGATAATATTTATAGCACTATTGTACTGCCTAGATCACAAACATCGATCATCGTTTGTCGCATCAATGAAAATGCTATTATTATTACATCCTCGGTGTCCATCAGAAGATGTCTAAAATATCCTTTCCTAGCAATATTAATGCCGATCATGTGGTTTATTGGCTATTGAGTTTAGGTAAATAAACATTTGATTATTCATTTATAATTATTTTTATCGTTCATACTGCTGGACATAGGCCTCTCCCAATGGGAGGATCTGCCGGATCTGAACAACCGCCACACTTGGGAAGCGCCATTTATCTGTTTTCGGTTAGGTATTTTTTGAGATGGCAACCCGCCATCTGTCGGACACCCTGAAGTTTCAAGATTTTTACGACTCTTACGACTTCCACAGCAGAAAGCCGTGGTAGATTATATACGCCGCCACCACACGTGAAACATGTGTCATATTTACTTAAAAATAAATACATAGTGTCAATAATATAACTCGAGTATTAGTTCCTGTATTGCGTAAGATTAATAAATCTATAAAAAAAACGGAACGTGATAAAACCTTAATAAATTTAAAATTCAATAATTCGAGGTCAAATTAAAAACTAGTTGCTTTCGACACGTTTATTTTAGTCATATTCAACGGAAATTACCTAAAGAAGTTGTTTAAAACATGTTAATGGAATTTTAATATGTCAAACAAAATTTTATTTCTACAGGGCGCCGATCTCGGTATAAAATCAGTTGTAGGCATTTATGCGCGGCCTGAAAGACCGCTGTAGTGTGTGCGTTGTAATGCACACATTGACATAGATATCGGGCGCCGTGGACCGACCGCCTGCCAAGGCAAACTAATATTTTCTTCGCTCTATATTATACCTTCAAGCATTTAAAAATAGCTTCAAAAATATTTTATTGATAAAATTATCTTTATTTAACCTGTTAAGGTATATGGTAATTATGGTTATTGATGTATAGTACATTCCATGTTTTTATATTCATTAATTTGGTTAATATTTTAAGGGTAGAAATGACAGACATTTTTTAAGTGATAGAGCCAAATGGGCCGGCCCGATCGGGGTAGTACCACGTACTCGCAGAATACGGGCGTGAAGTAGAGGCATTTTGTGCTTCTGCGTTTCGTTCGATGAGTGAAGCAACTTACGGCAACTTACGACAGTAATCGGAACTACTAACTATTGGTCAAAGTTGTTGACAGGAACTTAGTGGCATATGCATAACTAATAATAGAAGTTTGTATTCTATTTTTATTATAGTTGTTTTATAGTCTTTTTTTTTTAAAGAGTAACTACACCAACTAAGCCTAAGAGCGTGTTTCTGGAGTGAGTAAGTGTGTAACAGTCGAATCGCGGGCTCGAAACTACGAAAAAAAAAAGTCATAAATATTTTATTTTATTACCGATAAATGTGGTAGAGCCAAGCGGCGGCTTTTTGCTGCTGCTTGAATGGGCCTGCTCGACTGGATTGGTACCACGATCTCGCAGAATACTGACATGAAGTAGAGGCATCTTGTGCTTCTACGTTTCGTTCGGTGAGTGAGGTAACCGGGGGCAGATCAGACCACCGACAGATCAGAGGAACTTCCTAACGAAACGGATAATTGTAAAAAATATGACCTTTATGTAATCAATAATATCCTATTTTGAGCTTACTTGGTGAGCCCTTGATAGCTAACTACAGCACTAGCTCAGGAAGAGAGTGAATAGGCACTCTACTCTAGAAGACACTCACATTGACTTCAGATGTATAATATTATTATTATAATATTATTGAACTGCGCCAAAAAGAAGTAATTTACGGAAAAATCTATATTTATACAATCCTAATACAACTTACTAACTGATCAAAAGCTCTGACTAGCTGAAAAAAAATATCTACTGATCTACCTATAAGATGCACTAACAAATATTTATAATTTATTGAAATAAAATGATCGAAGTCGCTTAATTGAGTCAGTGCATTTTAGATTACCGATGTGTAGCGGGTATATCAAGTACTAAGATATAATCATTTACAATAAAGTTTTTAAAACGATAACAAAAGCGAAACGTAATGGAGGAACCATTGTCGCAACAAGACTGTTGTTACAACCAACCGGCAATCGACCCGTAATTACCGGTGTTGTATGTATTTAACGATATTTTCCGGGATAAGAGGATCCGTACTTCCCAATAAACGTGCGTGCTACGTTTTGTATATAGAGGGGGGTACTGTAATTTAGATGTAAATCCTCTCATATATACTACATATACGTACACGTAATGTATGATTCTAGCCAATATTGTTATTGTAATCCTTAGTTTCAAAGTTCGTAAATAAATAAATATTCATAATATTTAAATATTTAAATATCAACCACCTAAAATCGAGTTAGCTTCGGATATCTACAATATCCTATCATACAAATAATGTTCGATTGAGTTATTGGCTACTTAATAATGTGGGTTGTGATGAAGTGAGCAAGCTTATGGTGTCGATGATTCTCCAGTCTCTCCCTACAGCTATCATACATATCATTAATTGTTCCTTAAACTTGGGGTCAATACCTAGCCATTTGAAAAAAGATTTATATTAATACAACCTTTTACTAAGAGTCATCATAAATCACCTAGCAAACAGACTTAACGACTTTCAGCCTCCAGAACACTCCAGTTTCCGAAAAGAAAGAAAGAAGAAGGTACTATACCTTGAACTACATACATTCTATTCGCCCGATTGTACTGAAGACTGAGAAGTACAATTCACGTCGGACACGTATATATATAGTACGTGTCAGAACCGCTCTCTCGTTTACCGCCTAAATTACGATATGCTTCATTAGTACGATATATATAGAACGATTTTAACATCTAGTAAAAGTAACATTACTCTTTGAATAATTTACTGAAATTCTGTTGGATTCATAATATGATGCAGTCTTCTAAAACTTTTTGTCATCAGCATACAGAAGAAAACACAGGTATGCTTGAAGTACTAACATTTGCGGAGATATCGGTGATTGCTCTGACAATTTTAATGGTGTTTGCTTAAACGACTTAGTCTTACGACAGCCACGGAGATAAATGGGTTGGCAAATTGTTACGACGCTACCGTATACGAAATTAGTACCACACTTGGTACTAATTCCATCGGTGTAACTACCAACGTTTATGTTAACCAACTAAATAAACACAGGAGTTTGACCAAAATACAATAAACGTAAATATCGACTGTAACTCATTTATACTAAAATTTATTGCTATGTTGTTTTTGGAGTCGGAGGAGAGGTAGAATCATTCATTTCATCAGAGATTAATATTGACCTATCGAAAGAAAAATAGAAAAAAAATCTATAGAATTACATTAACTTCATCAGTACTGAAGTGTGACGACAGAGCGTCACTGGCCACCGTGCCAAGTTACTTGATTCGCTCTAGGCTATTTAGGACAAGGACTTCCATCAAGTAAACCTCTAAGGTCGACATTTTACTAATATTTAACGCGTCATTAGTCCATTATTGCTAAATTACCGGCATCCAATTCTTACGGTAACGTAGTCCGTCCGTCCCAGTCGGTCACGGCGTCGCTACTTATACTGTTTTGATCCGAAAAGCATGACATTTCTGGTAATAATATATATATATATATAAAAGATATTAAGTGAAGAATTCGATTTTAATAAAAGAAAATAATATATTTTTTCCGTAGAGGTTCGTATGTAGAGACGATTAAGAGAAAAAACTTAAAATCAAATTAATTAAAGCCAATTAGTGACCTTATTAATTTAATTTAATTGAATTAGATAGGTGTAAGTCACCTGCGTGTAATTGCATCTGCATTGACTAGTAGGGTTGTACTAGTCAACAAACGCTCTGGTAGCCGAATTATGACGTAATATTCATCCGAATTTCCCGAACCCAAATAACAGACTAGTGATGGGGACTAGCCTCACTAGTGCCATGGTACCGGCACTACCCTTGCCCAGTGTGGTGAGTATGGGCAAATTTTTCAAGTGCCGGCTTTTGCTGGAGCCTTGTGGAAGAGGTGGAGAATAGCTCAGCGGTGTGCTAAAAAGGCTTTAGTAAAAATCTTATTATTCAGCCACGATAGCCGAGTGGTAAGGGAATCTGCTTCCGAATCAGGCGACCCAAGTTCCTTATATGGAGGGCTCGTACTAAGAGAAGAGAGAAATAAGTACTATGAGAAACGAGTTTTCGAAACTTATGTTCGATTTGTCTGGGACATTAAGACGGCGATATGAAAGGACTAAAATGTTTAGTGGTTAACGGTCGAGAGAGCTTATATTTTCTATTATTATATATTTTATATTTATACCTAATACATGGGTCTAGACATATTTATTTTAGTCGTTTTAACCCACAGCGTATTTAGGACTACGTGACAGGTGGAAAATAAACGTATTTTTTAGTATTAACAGCCTTGAGTCGTTTTTATTTATTTGTGTCTCTCAATAAATTACGCAAAAAGTACGATTAAAAGTTATCAGTTATTTCTCGTAAAAAAATATTGCCTTTTGTGACTTATAAAATTTTCTTAAAAATAAATGTTCATTATGTAATTAATATTTAACTGTAATTTTTATTAAGACTAATGTTTTGGTTTATCAACAACAATTAAAAGTGAAAGAAAATTTTATTAATGGGTTAAAATTTGTTGACTGAACCACATAATGATTTCTTGAATTTACAATTGAAATGAAACTATTATTTACGGAACCACATGTTCAAATACGCAAAAAACGAGCATGGGATTGTCTTTGTGATCATTATGATGATTATTATTACTTATTGTTAAGTATTCTCGACAAAATGCATTTTACATGGTTCGAATGTAGGTCCGTCAATAACTTTTAACCCTGTAAATAAAATTCTTACTCTTCTTACGCTCTAATTGTTGTTAATAAACAAAAATATTTGCGACAACAAAAAAATTTTAAATCCTGACATCCCCGGGTTAGAATCGCAGTCTAGCCAGATATCAATATTTGTGCAACACAGATTATTTACCTTTAGCTTTACTACGGATACGGATAGATGAAGACGAATGAGTGCCTCTATGGTTGTGCATATACTTGAGGCACTATGGTAAATCCTGAGCAATTGACAACTTACGATACCATCGGGAAGTTGTCGACGGGTTCGAGATCGTCCAGAAGGACATCATCCGTTGTTCCTAGCACGATAGCTGTTCAATGCTGGACATAGGTCTCCTCCTCCAAGTTGGGAGAATTTAAGAAGACAATATTTTTCCTTTCTTTGGCCACCTCCTTGCCACACTAGACAGGTGGGTTCTCAACCAAAATTGATTTATCCTCACAAATAAATAATACTGTTGTTTATGAACATTAAATGTAAAACTCATTTATTCATTTTTAAAGTAATATCTAAGTTGAATGAACCCACAGATTGAACCCTATGTTTAAACTAAGTTCATTAACTTTCTTTTGTTAGCAATTTTAACAGAATTTTCTGTGGAGTGTTAGGGTTAAAGTTGGGTGACTTGATGACGCGTTTAACAACACAGCTACAGCGATTAACGAAGTTTCTCATGTTTGTGGCCATTTGACTCTAGTATTCGCGTTTTTTCTCTCATTAAATATGTTTCCTATAATGTGTACTTCTTTGGCTTTACGGTAGTATTTTTTACTTTTAAGGTAATCATTGGTTATAATCCAAAATAACCATACTTTACATAGCAAGACAAGACAGAAGGTTGTTCATTGTAATCACCTTAAATTAAGGTTAGTCGCATTCTTTACCACTTAATACTGGGAGATGAGGTTAAATATTGGCAGGCATATAGGCTTTTTGCAACACAAAAGTTTAAAAATATATATTAAAAAAAAATATAAAGCTAAAACATAGGTATACTTTTACCAGGTAATAGGATTTATCCTTTTCGGCCTAAGAGCCATCTGTGTACGTACCACAATCCTATCTATTTCGCTAATCAGCAGTGAAGTGTTGTGTGTTGTATTCTTTTCCGTACGTGTTTGCGAGGCAATCCACCTTAATCCTCAGTGGTGACGACGCATTCGTAACCTTCTACGATTTAAGTTATTTGCAGGTGTCCGTGGGTTCAGTAGTCATCTTACCATCAGGTAGACTGTTCCTTCTGCCTGTAGGAGTACGCGACTGGACATTACAAGAAGGCGCCAACAACATCTGTTTTGCCTTATATGAAACATTTAACCATACTCGCCTCGCTGGTTAGGTAGGAGGGTGATAGCAGCGCTGGTAGTCTTGCATTAGTGATGCTGCTCATATTCGGATGGATTTTCCGCCATTCGATCGCCAGAGCCTCGTCCTCATTAGTTAGCACACCGCGTGCTGGTGAGATTGATATTTGGAGAAAACGGGGTTATTCTCTCTCATACATTAGTGTTATGAAACTTCACCGTTTCGTTCGCAGGCCTAGCAACCGCTCGTCATTTCAAAGGTACCTTTTCTAGTATTTTTGAAGAAGAAAGTAGGTTATAGCCGATACGTGTTTATGTAAGTTTCTACTTGCAAGTTGTTAGCTATATAGTAGCGGCGTATATTCATAACACCCTGCATTTACCCATCATGCGTATCGCTTGTGATATGGTATTTACTGTCATTCATCAGTGATCAAGTGTGACAAACAAAGTCTGTATTCTCTGCTAGCTTTGCATAAACCAAGTTTGCGCAACGCGATGTGAAAGTTGTGTGTTCATTTGCCAACCTAAATGAATTATTAACGTTAAGCGAAAATCAGTTTTACGTGATGCAAAATACGTCTTAACTTTGACTAGGGTAGAAGAATATTACGCCAGCACCAAACCGGCAACAGTCTAATTCGAGCTGCAGAATCGTCACCGATGTAGTGTAACAGTCATTACTCATCTACATTTAAGAGAATAAAATAATAAACCAAAATTTTACTTGTCGCAGCTCATAGATGTAAAAATATATATATTATGTAATCAGAGTAACGACTGCCGGTGGGTTCATTTGCGTGATCATAAATTTTGTCTGTAGGAAACTCATAACCAAATTTAAAAATCCAGCGCAGGTAAATGTACCTTCCAAACAGATTTCATTTCGTTCAAGCATTTAGATGTGTATGATTAAGCGTCAAATATCCAAACATGGGTTTTTTAAAATCGCTGGCCGCAAACCTTTTGTAAAGTCGCTGGCCCATAGCCGGCTCGAAGGACCATTAAACTGCACGTATATTATATAATTACTTTTTAATTTGAAAGTGTTGTGCATGATGGTAAAGTTTAATTTTAAAAGCTTATTAAATATATATTTTTTTTAATTTTTTAGAGTTGCATTCTGAATGATGCAAAATTACGAAAGAATTCTATCAAGTATGTTCATATATTGCTGGAACAAATCGGAAGTATAATTAAAATAATAGAGGATTTCCTTATTACCACTAACGTGCTATTTTAAAGTCCCATTAAGAACAGCAATATCAGAAGCGGCTCGAATTTGGAATAGTTTGTGGATTTATGATCATTAAAATATAGTATATTTGTTTTGTTACCTCCCTTTGTGACTTATATACATCGTTGAGTTTAAAGGCCATTAGGTATGTATTTATTTCCAATTTATAATATTAATACATAATAAGTCTATATAAGTATATGGCAAATCAGTGATTTAAGAATTTATGAGAATGTGGAAATTTTTTCTATCCAATCGATTTTCAGCATAAATTATGAAAATTATTGTACATATAGTAGTGCACTTCAAAAATATGTAGTATTTTATGAAAGAGTAAAAAAAACCTATGTGTTTACAGAGATATTTATTGTTATATTTCGGTTTGGCAAAAAAAAAGAGATTGATTCAACTGAATAGTAGTATTTTGCGTAGTACCCAAAGTACAGTGCAATACTATATATGTATAATGGTTGGAAAACCTAGGTGGAACACGGCTAGTGGGTGCTAGCCCGATATAAGCCGTCCTCGCCCCGCGATGCGATGGTAATTAGGTATGCCTAAGGTATTTCAGATGTCGACACAAAGCGTTATGTTTAGAAATGTTATGTACGTAATGCTTAGTTAGCACCTTAGAAAACGATATAGTTTACTGTTTTTATTTGTATAGAAAAACTAAAATAAATATTGACGGTGTGGTAGCAGGGTAAGAATCGACTACCCCCTTACTTCCGTCACGTTTTATCTCCCGCAGATGCGAAAAGCGGATAGCGGAATCTCGTTTGGCTGCGATGAGTGATACCATATTGAAATCCATAATCGCTACCTATCCATATGGAAGACTGGCATATGAGCATATATATATAAATAAAGAAAACTATTAAACCGATAGCCAACCGCATGAATTGAGTGCAGTATTACACAACCAATGTCGTCGTAAAGCAGCGCGTGCTTTTTTATAACCGGACAAATATCCGGGTTACCCAGTTACTTGTTCGTCGCGAAGTATGTAATAAAAACGCCTCTTACTTAACATCAAATGCAATTACTTTCCGTAATGTAAGATTCACCTAAACGTATTGTATGTTTATTTAATAGTTAGTCTACGGAAATTATGTTAGGAATTATTAAATGTGAAATATAACTTACATATATAACTAAATAATATAACTTCGCAATTTTGCAAATTTCTTGAATTTTGATTGTACTAAAAACTCCTAAAGTTAGATCGCTGTAATCTTTTAACTGGGTTTTATGTACAATGTTTAAGCATACAGCTCGACGTGCGATAAGCGAAATCTTCTCGAAATATGCCGGCTTTTACTAGCACATTCCTGTTTGTAAATATCAAAGTACTTCTACGAAGTAGTAGGTATCATTTAGTTCATTTCAATGTCCGCGCATGACCAGGAGTTGAATCCCGGGGCCAATATCTCTAAAATTATTATTTATTGAAATTTTATTCGCTGTGTATACCACTTGTTCATCGGAAAACGTCGTAAAGAAACCTGCATGTTTGTAAATTAATAAAGAAGGCTTTCGAGGACATGTTAAGTCTCTTTAGGTGTTTTTTGGGAACTAAATGAGTCCCAGAGTAAAAATTAAAAAATAATTTTGCCCAGCATTTACAGGCTAATTTAAAAACCCATTGTTATAAAAGTAACTCGTACGTTACTTGTATAGTTATGCGTGTAGAAAAGTCAGTCGTATATAGGTATATATACTATAGTTACTTGGGTCTTCCTTACGCACGCTTCAAGTTGGTTATGTCATAGTTTTTACGTGAAAGGGAGGTGAACCCGTTTGCTGGAAAGTAATCGCGTTTACCAAAACATCACGTATTCGAACGCTCGGTAGTTCATAGTACTTAATTATAATTCGCATTCTGACAAAACATATTGCTCCGTCTTTATAAATTAAAACGAAAAAAAGATGTGTTGAACACATTGGTGACTCATTGTTATGATGAAGAAGCTGTTATCCATCTCTTCGCTTAGGTTTGTTTTTATCGTTGAAGTTACGTTGACGGCAGTCAATTGTAAGTAGAGTTTCCAACCATCCTGCGAGAGCTGGGATATTCCGTTTCCCGCGAAACATGCGCGCGGGACGCTATTTTTGACGTACTTATTTCTCATTATTCTTCGGAAACTTACTTATAGAAAGAAACATATTATTTATGTTATGTTCAGTGCATTCTGATAATGTGGTACCTATAAGTATATAATCTGCCTCTATCCTAGCTATCCAACCTCGCTGCTTTACATCGAACGGATCTCTGGCCAAAACTAGAACTTTTTCATAAAACCCGCTAACCCGCGTTAGCGCCCTCGGCGGCCTCTCCCTGGGAGAAAACTTTTCCTTTCCTTCTTTCCGTGGGCAAAGAACAGCCCCAATTCCGCTACCCGGAGGCCACAGGGATCACAACTGGGAACACAAGTGCTTTGAAGCACCACAGACCACCAACTCGCATCCGAATTGGGCTCACCATACCCACTCAGAGCGGCAACCTCGGGTCAGCCTACTGTGGCAGGTCGGCCACGTAGGTTTCTCTTTGCTTCATCATGGGTGACCAAGCCACGACGAGGCGGGAATTCGTTTGAGGGGGATCAATTTATAAAATCAATACTGCCTTCTCGAACTACAGAAAACACTGATGGGTTTCTATTCTTGGTTATGACGTTACCGGTCGAACGGGTTTCTGCAAATGCAGCTACATAAGTTGTATGGTAGGAAAACAACTACAATGAGCTGTTTTTAAGTTGATTGAACATAACCATATAATCTCTGTATTTTAGTTTTTTTTACAAGTATGGATACATCCTTTCTGGTTGCATGTTATAAATATGTGCTAAAATAAAATGCTTAGAATTTAAAAGGAAACTTTGAATCTTCGAATGTTATTTTTTGCCACTTAGTCATTATGATTAATTCAGACACTCCGCTAAGTGACATGTTTTTCAAAATATTCGTTAATATTCATTCAACGAGTATATACGTAGCATACATTTAGCGTATTTCTCAATTTCGCTCTCTGGTATTGTAATTCATTTATGACATTTTCAACCCGAAGGTTTTCGTATCATTCTACGGGATAACTTACTAGGTCCTCCATGATCAGAAATATTAATCGCTGGTTTTATGTCTAGGATCTAGGGTCTGTGTAATTGATTTCATTGTATATGAGTAGCTTTTACTGGATCTTTTTCTGCTCCGCACTCCGGTACGCCTAATAAAAATTTAGGGAAACCAGCGCCCAGGGACATTTAAAGATTGTTAGTTTAATTTCCATCACGTCGATAAACATAATTTGTACTGTACGAGCACATGATCAGAAACATATGCCATTTTCAGAGCATATACATAAGCACTCACGCTCGTTACTTCTAGAGGCGGGCAAAGACTACAGATTTCCTTTTGGCACGACCCATGTTCAGCGTAGAGAAATGGGTTTTCGCAAAACAAATCAGTTCATCTCTCCGGGAGATAGAACGAGATGTATGGCGAGCCTCGTCACCGAAACACTTTATCATTGATATTCGCAATGGATGCGAATATGATCCCATAATTTCATAATGATATAGAGTCAAGTATAATAGAATATATTTACATTTGGATATACATACATGTATTATCCAATCTTACAGATACCATGACGTTAACGTGTTTGAAAACTGACATCGTTTTCTACACGTCAGGCTACTTGACTCTCATGGAAACTAACATTTTAAAATTACCTCTAAATGGTTACAGCGTAATCAAAATCGTATTTGTTTTTAAGTTTGTTTTATAATGAAAAAGACGTTGGAAGAAAAACATGTATAAATCTTAAAATTACTTGATATCATATTCAAAAATAAATGTTCGCACTAGCATATAAAAGTGTGTATATATATGTGTATATATACTCACACATGTGTATGTATATATACACACATCAAAAAAGTCTAAGCAACATGCATGATATTACAAATTTACCATTTATATTAATTAATTTCTAAGTCTACTCACTCAAAGTGCGTAGGTATGTAAACTTTTTGTTATTGAAGACATACTGGCTGGTTGTAAAAAAAAAAATTCGATTATGTTTAGTTTTTTTCATAAAATTAAATGAAAGGGAATTTGTTTAATTTTTGATTTTATAATTTTACCAACCATTTAAATAAAGTTAGAGACAAAATTGAATTGTTAGATATTCTTTACGTCATGGAGCGACGTCATTTGACGGCAAATGAAATGCAAAGAGCTGTAGGGATGTTGCAAGCGGGAAGTAATCAATCTCAGGTATCTCGGCATTTTGGCATTCATAGAAGTGTTATTTGTCGTCTTTGGCAGCGCTATAATAATACAAGGGAACCCGCTGAACAGCATTCAGGCCGTAAAAGGAGTACAACCACTCGGCAAGACCAGTACATACAATTGACTGCAAGACGCCAGCTGATGTTAACCGCTTGAGAGATCAGTTTGAGGCTACAAAATTCAAAGGGTGTTGATGTAAGTCCCCAAACTGTGCGAAATCGACTGCATGAGTACGGCCTACGAGCTCGACGCCCAATTAGGTGCCCACGGATACGTCACGGGAATCGCGCTCGTCGAAATTAATGGTGTAGAGAACGCAGAACATGGACCCAGGAACAATGGGATAAAATTATGTTTTCCGATGAGTCGCGATTCGGGTTTTAAGCCTGATACAAGAAGTGCGAGTGTGCCTTCGGCCCGGAAATACTGAAAGGCTCAGGTGCATTCAGGAAGTTCTTCCATACAGCGGCTCAACAGTTATGGTATGGGCGGGTATTATGAAGAACAAGCGAACTGAGCTCGTTTTTGTAAATGGAAACATGAACGCTGAAAATGACGTTGAGGATATTCTCAGACCTTATGTCCATCCATCTGCACAATCGCCAGACCTCAACCCCATCGAGCACGCATGGGACATGCTCCAGAGACGTGTTTTGAAGGACTTGGACGGAGTGACAACAACCCAGCAGCTGAAGGATTTGCTACAATTCCATTGTGCATAGGTTATATAGGATCGGATTTGAGTCTCCTAATTCGGAGGTAGATAACCATTCGGCTATAAGGGCTGCGAGTTTGATACCAAATGGTGCAATGAATTTTTATAATTAAGTTTTCGTGCTCTTACCAAATATTTTTTTAGAATCTTATGTACTCGTATATTTGTATCGTTGGGCTGCACACTAAGATGACGACAGGCTCGCCACCTGTCACGTATTCCAAAACATGCTCTGGCGAAAAATTGGTTGAAAGTACTAAAAATGTCATAAGAGCTTATTTTTTACGCATCCCATACTATCATTATTTTCTCCGCCAATAATGACGAATCTTTATCGATTTAAAATAGATAATTGTTTTCGTATTGGGTCATGGGTATAGTTCAAACCACTGCGCTACTAAATCTTTGTTCCAAGATTTAGCAGCGCAGTGGTGGACTAAATTGTCTACATCTCTGCCACCCTAGTATTGGGTCCACGGGAGTCAGAGCTTACGTATAAATTGAAAACATTTCTTTTTAAAAAACAAGTACATATTTATATTTTCAAAGTATATTATTATATTTCATATATTACCCATATTGTTTATACATTACTGCGATATCGAGGGAAGGTCATTTATGCATTTTATGCGGTAGAGCCAAGCGCTGCTGCTCGAATGGGCCGGCTCGACCGGGTTAGTATCACGGCTTCGCACAATACCGTTTGAAGTAGAAGAATCATACGCTTCAGCAGTTTTTTTTTTTAGGTTCACGTGGGGGAAAGCAACACAACAAGGGATAATCTTTGCAAACAACTACCAGTCACTGAAGGCATAGACCGGTTACATCGGGATCATTATTAAGTGCCGGACAGACTAAACCCTTCACGGTTTAGAGATACGCCGTTGGCCCGGCGGCCTTTACAGCTTCGGCGGCAAGACTCGTGAGCAGGAGGCTCGCATGTGCAACGTAATAAAGAGCAACGATGCTGTCATGTTGACACGACCCACGGCGTATCGACGCTGGCTGCTGTGCTCTGACCCCTGTTAACGAAAAAGACTTCCGACAACTATAGGGGGGTTCGTGGCAACCGATAGGCCCCTCTTAAAGAGGTACTGGACCTCGGCTTGGGTTACCACCGATGAGGGTGGAATGAGTCGAATCTTAGAAACGACCTTATGCACGAGTAAACCTCTTGTAGGCCGTGAACCTGGGACCTAAGTTGTTAACATCCGTCACCCGTGGGATGGACGTCTGTCGACAAGCGTGTGTTTCTCGTTTCATTCGATGAGTGTGGTAACCGGAGGCCTGTCCCCACTTTGGTAATCACTTTTCAACAGGTGAGCCGCTTGCTCGTGCAATTTATGCCATATAAAAAAAACAATAAAGTCTTTACAATATAATCTGCTTGTTGTCCCTGCCAAACGGACCAATGAATTTACTAAAATTTATGTACGATTTGTATCGATTTCTTGGGCACTAAGACGGCGACAGGTACACCATCTGTCACGTTATCCCTCATAAACTCTAGTGATAAGTGGGTTTAAAGGTTAAATATGTCTAGACCTCCAAGTACCTAGTCTACCCCAGTATTGTCTACACATACGGTCGTGATCGCCAGTATTTTTATTGTTCTCACCTGTATTCCTTACTTTACTTAAGTACTATTTCCATTAATTTTCTTTTAAAAATATGCACGGCAGCCGTATCATTTTAATTACTTTTTTTAATTTAGTCGTTTAATTATAAACTTTGCCTGTTCCTTTTAATGGCACCGTAAAATTTTTAGTGTCATTCAATATTATACGTTTAACCATACATACATTAATTGTAACACAATAAGAACTACTTTTTCATATTTAGTTTCCTTGCTTAAATTTCTTCATAATCATGAAACATCAAAAACCTCATGAAATGTCATTACAGGTAAACACAATCTGTGATTGTTCTTTTGAACATGAATAATTATCATCAGTTTCTGACCAGTCCACTTTAATTCTGGTCTTAAATAGTTTTCCATCGTCTATCAGAAGCCTCTTTGTCGATTTTTGCCATTTATATTATGCCGTGTGGTGTCAGACTAAGAATCTACCACAATTCTTCCCGTTTCGTATCTTAAGGTCGACTTGATAAAATCTTATGACAATCTCGAGGTGGTGGAGGTAAAGCTTTATAAACTGCCTCTGCTTTGCTATATTCTACATCACTCCGGAGTGCGAGCGCACACGCGACGCAACCGAACCGCCAAGCTGCGTCTTGTGCGGCGAACAGGGGCATCCCGCGCATTATCGCGGCTGCAACAGAGCGCCGCGAAAGAGACAGCGTGGCGGCACCCAAACGAACGGTCGTAGGAAGGGCCCCGGGGCTCCACGGTCCCAACCTCCTGCGCCTGCCAAGCCAGCGCCTGCCAAGCCAGCGCCTGCCAAAACGGCATCTGCCAAACCAGCACCTGCCAAACCAGCGCCTGCCAAGCCAGCGCCTGCCAATCCCACTGCTGAACTCACGCAGAAAGCCAATGCCTGGGCTAAACCCCTAGGTTATACTCAAAAGAGCGCGGTCGCTTCACGACCTGCGGCCTCCACTCCCGCGCCTCAAGGCGCCTCAAACTTCGCCGCCGACTTTTCGTTAGTATGCGGCTTCATCAACAACATCAACGTTGCTGATCTGTCAATCCTGGCCCGCAAATTACGCGAGGCAACGACACCCCAGGACAAACTCATGGCCACCATTGAGCACATGCCCACTATCGACGCGATCTGGTCGTTTCAATGCGCCTAAACCCGCGTCATGCCCAAATTTAACACACATTAATTATTCCAATGGCTAACGCAGTAGGAAGATTAAAACCGCGCTCTCTGACTGTCGCTGCATTCAACGCAAACGGCCTCAAAACGCAGAAAGACGAAATCGCTACGTTTCTTCGCGATCACAACGTCGACTTTATGCTAGTGCAAGAAACCTTCTTGAAGCCTAGCAATCGCGATCCTAAAATAGCAAATTACAATATCATCCGTAATGACAGGTTAACGTCCGCCAAAGGCGGCACCCTGATTTACTTCAAAAGGTCCTTGCATTGCATACCGCTCGACCCTCCCGACCTAATAACAATCGAAGTTTCCGCGTGTAGAATAGCGCTAACCGGCCACAGGCCGCTTGTTCTAGTATCAGCCTATCTGCCGCCAAACAAAACCCTCCATTCGTCAGACATTAGGACGCTAACAGAGCTAGGCCCCTCCGTAATCATAGGCGGCGACCTAAACAGCAAACACATCAGCTGGAACTCGCGCGTCAATAATATAAACGGCAACGTGCTCGCCGACATACGGGACCGCTACTTGTTAGAAGTAATCGCACCCGACTCGCCTACGAGATATCCGACGTATCACACCCACGCGGCAGACGTACTCGATATCGCGATTATCAAAGACGTAAGCCTAGCTATTAACTCGATAGATACGCTTCACGAACTCGACTCAGACCACAGACCGGTCTTACTCAAGCTGGGCCAGCCGCATGGTGAGGACTGGCGTACCCTCGAAGTCAAACTCGAAGCTACGTCATCACAGCACCTAGACAAAATACCGGACAAGATAGACTCGCCTGAAATAGCATGTAGGGCAATAAACTCACTCACTGACCATCTCAAGTCAGCCGTCGAAGAATCCAAAAGGACGGTCCCTGAGTCGAACTCTCGACACATGGAGCTCCCGGCAGGTCTTAGACGCCTAATTAGGAGAAAAAACGCAGCTATTAGAGCACATGACCGTTATAGAACGGAACAAAACCGCGAAACCATGCGACGCCTACAGAGGCAAGTAAAAGAGCGCATCACTGAATTTAGGAACACTAGGTGGGATTCTCTCCTTGGAGACATCGAGCCATCGCATACTGCCTACTGGCAGCTGGCCCGATCTCTCAAAGTAGAGAACGCGGCAACAATGCCCCGCTATTACGCCCCGATTTAGACACGCTAGCCTCCGACGACAGCGAAAAGGCCGAATGCCTCGCGGACAGTCTAGAGAGCCAATGCACCCCTCGCGTGAACCAACGGATCCGGACCACCTGCGGCAGGTGGACGAGGAAGTAACACGTAGGGACGCGTTACCACCAGTGGACGATCCACTAGAGCCAGTGACACCCAAAGAAGTCTCTGAGATATTAAGCAACCTGAAAAACCGGTCAGCACCCGGAATGGATGGTATAAGCAACAGGGTATTTAAAACTCTCCCAGCCCCACTACTATGCCTACTGGCAAACATCTTCAATGTACTCCTCGCCAGCTGCTCCTTCCCGGATGCCTGGAAAGAGGCAGACGTCATAGGCATTCCCAAACCAGGCAAGCCCCGTAACCTCGCCTCCAGCTATCGCCCTATAAGTCTCCTCAACTCTATGGGGAAAATTTATGAAAGGATAATCCTGAAAAGACTCAGACAATTTGTGTTTGAGAACAACATAATCCCAGACGAGCAATTCGGCTTCCGTTCCGAACACTCGTGCGTCCAACAAGTGCACCGCTTAACGGAGCAGATATTAAAAAACCTAAACCGCTCCTCCAAGCCCAATAGCGCAGGAGCACTATTCTTCGATGTCGCAAAGGCATTCGACAAAGTCTGGCATAACGGTTTAATCTACAAACTGTATAACTTCAATATCCCAGACAGGCTCGTGCACATCCTACGAGCCTACTTGTCCAACCGCACCTTTCGCTATCGAGTAGAGGGCACGGGATCCTCAATCCGCCCTCTGAAAGCCGGAGTCCCTCAAGGCTCCTGCCTCTCCCCGATCCTCTTCTCACTTTACACGAGTGACATTCCAAAGTAGCCCCAGGTCAACCTCGCACTATTCGCGGACGACACGGCCCTATACTTCTCCGACCGCCACAAAGGTCGCATCACATTACGACTCCAAGCCGCTGCCAATCGTCTAGGCGAATGGTTCCGGAAATGGAGAATTGAGGTCAATCCGGAAAAAAGCGTAGGAGTTCTCTTCACAAGGGGAACGAACACGGCCAATCATAATTACGAATCTCGTAAATTAGGCACTATCACCCTATTCGACCGACCGATCCCTTGGGAAAGGAAGGCGAAATACTTAGGGGTAACCTTAGACGCGGCGATGACATTCGCCCCCCATATTAGGACAGTCAGGAACAGGGCCGCCTTCGTCGCAGCCCGCCTACATTCAATGATCTGCTCCTCAAGCAAGATGTCACTTAGACACAAAATACTCCTATACAAGGCTTGCATAAGACCTATCATGGCCTATGCCTCGGTAGCCTTCGCTCACGCGGCGAAAACACACATCGCCTCGCTACAGACCGTCCAAAATAAGTTTCTGCGTAGCGCCACCGGTGCAAGCTGGTACCAGCGTAACGATGACTAACACAAGGACTGTAAAATACCGACGATCAAAGCATTCTTCAGGGAAACGTCACGGCGCTACTTCGAATCGGCCGCCGTACACCCTAACCCGCTGGTGGTAAACGCCAACAAATATTCCCCGATGTTAAACGCAACGGTGCGTCACCGTCGCCCGCGTAACGTATTAGACGACCCGGAAGACGTAACAGCACCGACAGACCGACAAACTGAACTAGTTTCGGTTAACACTACTCAACCTGAACACACTGTACATACAGTTAGGAGTAGAGTCACATACACAATCCCCCGCCGACGCGTAAGAGCGTATCGTGCAAATCAAACACCCGCGTACACACCGTGCACCCGGGATTCAGGGCGGTCCTTACCGCCCATTACTACCGAAACACCACGACCGTCCGAGACGAGGCCCGAACCTCCCTCGGACGGTCCTTAGATTGCTTACCATAAAGGGTAAGCAGTAGATGTACTCCTCGCCAGCTGCTCCTTCCCGGATGCCTGGAAAGAGGCAGACGTCATAGGCATTCCCAAACCAGGCAAGCCCCGTAACCTCGCCTCCAGCTATCGCCCTGTAAGTCTCCTCAACTATATGGGGAAAATTTATGAAAGGATAATCCTGAAAAGACTCAGACAAATTGTGTTTGAGAACAACATAATCCCAGACGAGCAATTCGGCTTCCGTTCCGAACACTCGTGCGTCCAACAAGTGCACCGCTTAACGGAGCAGATATTAAAAAACCTAAACCGCTCCTCCAAGCCCAATAGCGCAGGAGCACTATTCTTCGATGTCGCAAAGGCATTCGACAAAGTCTGGCATAACGGTTTAATCTACAAACTGTATAACTTCAATATCCCAGACAGGCTCGTGCACATCCTACGAGCCTACTTGTCCAACCGCACCTTTCGCTATCGAGTAGAGGGCACGGGATCCTCAATCCGCCCTCTGAAAGCCGGAGTCCCTCAAGGCTCCTGCCTCTCCCCGATCCTCTTCTCACTTTACACGAGTGACATTCCAAAGTAGCCCCAGGTCAACCTCGCACTATTCGCGGACGACACGGCCCTATACTTCTCCGACCGCCACAAAGGTCGCATCACATTACGACTCCAAGCCGCTGCCAATCGTCTAGGCGAATGGTTCCGGAAATGGAGAATTGAGGTCAATCCGGAAAAAAGCGTAGGAGTTCTCTTCACAAGGGGAACGAACACGGCCAATCATAATTACGAATCTCGTAAATTAGGCACTATCACCCTATTCGACCGACCGATCCCTTGGGAAAGGAAGGCGAAATACTTAGGGGTAACCTTAGACGCGGCGATGACATTCGCCCCCCATATTAGGACAGTCAGGAACAGGGCCGCCTTCGTCGCAGCCCGCCTACATTCAATGATCTGCTCCTCAAGCAAGATGTCACTTAGACACAAAATACTCCTATACAAGGCTTGCATAAGACCTATCATGGCCTATGCCTCGGTAGCCTTCGCTCACGCGGCGAAAACACACATCGCCTCGCTACAGACCGTCCAAAATAAGTTTCTGCGTAGCGCCACCGGTGCAAGCTGGTACCAGCGTAACGATGACTAACACAAGGACTGTAAAATACCGACGATCAAAGCATTCTTCAGGGAAACGTCACGGCGCTACTTCGAATCGGCCGCCGTACACCCTAACCCGCTGGTGGTAAACGCCAACAAATATTCCCCGATGTTAAACGCAACGGTGCGTCACCGTCGCCCGCGTAACGTATTAGACGACCCGGAAGACGTAACAGCACCGACAGACCGACAAACTGAACTAGTTTCGGTTAACACTACTCAACCTGAACACACTGTACATACAGTTAGGAGTAGAGTCACATACACAATCCCCCGCCGACGCGTAAGAGCGTATCGTGCAAATCAAACACCCGCGTACACACCGTGCACCCGGGATTCAGGGCGGTCCTTACCGCCCATTACTACCGAAACACCACGACCGTCCGAGACGAGGCCCGAACCTCCCTCGGACGGTCCTTAGATTGCTTACCATAAAGAGGTAAGCAGTAGATGTACTCCTGTACATCTACTTAAAGCATAAACGCCCGCGGCCTCAAGGACGCAGGCGCAAACCTATGAAGCTGTAAAAGCCAAAACGGCTAACAGCAATAACTTCATCGAATACATATATATATTCTACATCTCTATATCAGCTTATATTAGTTAACTACTGAACATCAGTAGTGAAGCGTTTTCAAAATTCAACGTCAGCCAAAAGCGACATGCATATCTTGGAAGGTTTGGCCATACTCTCCACGTGAGGCGAGCGGATTAGTCAGCGCAATGCCGGTACCCTCACACTAGTGAAGCTACTCCCTATCATTAGGCAAATTTAGATGGATATTCTGCCATCATTCGGTCGCCAGAGCCTCGTTTGTTTGCTCCCCTTTGTAGGGTAGTGTGTAGTAGGGGGAATCCCTTAATCTAACCGCTCCTTCAATAATTATTAAGTATTCAATATGCGTCAGTATACAGAATGATTAATCATCGCATTTTTCTTTGTTAGTCACTTCTATCTAAAGAAAATTAAAATACTTAAAACGTCAACAATTATTGTATCGTAAAACACATTTCAATTACCGTTTTATCTAAATAAATAAAATGTACCTTACAAAATTTGTCCCGAGTGCAAATTACAAAATAATGGGACAACTGGACATATTGTATCTACTCTAGTGTACCAGAGTAATGACTCTGATGAATAATGAATAATGATTCATAATCATGAAAAAAATTTTGTCTGTATTAAATTTTGACCTGTGAAACTTTTATTATGTAAAAAGAGATTGTTTTCAATATTGTGTACACTACACTATTCTAGTCAACTGCTGAACTAAGGCTTCCAAAAGAAAGTACCAGCAATACTGTCATACATTTCTTGGAAGATTTCCCAATTCTCACCACGCTGGGCACGCCGTTTAATGAGCGCAGCTCAGATGTCTTCAGTGATGTTGCTGCCATCACTAGTAGGATTTAGGTTCGGCAAATTCGGATGGATATTCCGCCATCATTCGATCGACAGAGCCACGTTCGTTAATCAATAAGTTGACATTTGGAGGAAAAGTTGGTATGTTCTCCCATACATTAATATTTAACCGACATTAAATTTGTAGTAGTATATATTTAAATATCAAGAATGAACTTGAATTCCGAAGTGTGCGCGAGAAGTAGAAAGAGGTTCAGATCTTTACCCAGAACAATTAATTCTATACGCCATATTTTGTTTTAACAATGAGTTAATACTATTCTAGAAATAAATTAGAGAAATTCTTTCTGGAACAATAAGCGTAGTAATTAGTTTCTTCTCTCCTACCCTGTGTACACCGCGTAGAATTATATTTTTAACTGCTTAGGCGAAGCTTTAAAACGTAAACTTAATACCATAATAGTTAACCGGTCTGATGTTAGCACAGGATCGATGCTATAATTTTGTTCAATGTCAAGGAAAAACTTTGTAGAGGTCAACCTGAAATTAAAAATCGTTGTAGCTAATCATGTGTTTAATTTTCCTTAAATATTTTTTTTCTCATTGCAGGACCGGCGCACACGCATACCAACGCTCCCATTACCTCAGTCGACGTCAAATCGCCGCACGGAAAGGACGCTGCGTTGCTCAGTGTTCCGTAGAAATTAAAATACTTAAAACGTCAACAATTATTGTATCGTAAAACACATTTCAATTACCGTTTTATCTAAATAAATAAAATGTACCTTACAAAATTTGTCCCGAGTGCAAATTACAAAATAATGGGACAACTGGACATATTGTATCTACTCTAGTGTACCAGAGTAATGACTCTGATGAATAATGAATAATGATTCATAATCATGAAAAAAATTTTGGCTGCATTAAATTTTGACCTGTGAAACTTTTATTATGTAAAAAGAGATTGTTTTCAATATTGTGTACACTACACTATTCTAGTCAACTGCTGAACTTAGGCTTCCAAAAGAAAGTACCAGCAATACTGTCATACATTTCTTGGAAGATTTCCCAATTCTCACCACGCTGGGCACGCCGTTTAATGAGCGCAGCGCAGATGTCTTCAGTAATGTTGCTCCCATCACTAGTAGGATTTAGGTTCGGCAAATTCGGATGGATATTCCGCCATCATTCGGTCGACAGAGCCACGTTTATTTGCTAACAGGGTGCACCACGTGCAGATGAGGCTGGTATTTGGAGAAAAAATTATACAAATAAAGGTGTTTTTCTATGTATACGAATTCACCAGGACTTTTTACAAGTTTAATAATTGGGACGATTAGTTTTTCTCTGTAAACAACATGTTGTTTTTAATTTATCTTAAGTTTTGCTACATGAATACAAATGTTCACGCATACAAAGTCATTCCACAGTCACAAATCGTGACGAATTCAGCCACAACAAATGTAGTAAATATCTTTCATTGCAACTTATATATCTACAAGTCTTGAAATAAATCCATAATAATTTTCTAAGTGCACCAATGTGTTCTCTTTCATATTCTACCTAATAAGTTATCATCTTAATCTTTATTAAATTTAAAGCGGTTTTTTAAACACATTAAAATTTTACTCCCCATTCCCAGTCCAATTTGATATGCATTGTTCGACGCAGAAACAATAAATTTACTACGACATTTATATATGTTCAGAAATTTCCAAACGTATGAAGGCACTACAAGATGCTTATATTAAATTGAACATGAAATCTTTAATAAATTCTTCTTCTTTTTATCAGCCTGTAAACCAACAAAAGCCGGCATGCCATGCGAGGGCAGATTGGTGAGCACCGAGCGAGGCAAGTTAGTGAGCATAATGCCGGTACCCTCACACCACTGACGATGGGTAGTGATGATGGTCCCCATCACTAGTCTGTGGTACCTAGAGTCGGTATATACGAATGTATGGATTTTCTGCCATCAGTCGGTCGCCAGTGCCTCGTTCGTTAATCAGTAAGTTGACATTTGGAGGAAAAGTTGGTATGTTCTCCCATACATTAAATTTTAACCGACATTAAATTTGTAGTAGTATATATTTAGATATCAAGAATGAACTTGAATTCCGAAGTGTGCGCGAGAAGTAGAAAGAGGTTCAGATCTTTACCCAGAACAATTAATTCTATACGCCATATTTTGTTCTAACAATGAGTTAATACTATTCTAGAAATAAATTAGAGAAATTCTTTCTGGAACAATAAGCGTAGTAATTAGTTTCTTCTCTCCTACCCTGTGTACACCGCGTAGAATTATATTTTTAACTGCTTAGGCGAAGCTTTGAAACGTAAACTTAATACCATAATAGTTAACCGGTCTGATGTTAGCACAGGATCGATGCTATAATTTTGTTCAATGTCAAGGAAAAACTTTGTAGAGGTCAACCTGAAATTAAAAATCGTTGTAGCTAATCATGTGTTTAATTTTCCTTAAATATTTTTTTCCTCATTGCAGGACCGGCGTACACGCATACCAACGCTCCCATTACCTCAGTCGACGTCAAATCGCCGCACGGAAAGGACGCTGCGTTGCTCAGTGTTCCGTAGAAATAAAAAATTTCAAAACAAAAATTAAATGGAACGACTCTGGTGATATTAGTGTTGTGTTGAGTGTGTGACGTGTATGGGTGTGTAGTGCTTTTTTTAAAATTTATTTTAAAATTGACAGTCCAGAATGCAGGGTCGAGACAAGTTATGCGCGAAGCTCACCAGCGCATTCCTCAGAAAGTGGTGTAAGTATGAGTTTTGTCATTTGATGGTTTGTTTTAATCAATATTTATGCAGCTCGATATTAACACTACCCATATCATTAATATTACGTAGAGCTAAAGCAAGTTTATGTATTGTCGCTTTCTCTTTTTTTCGAGTGGCTGTGATTTACGTATTTAAACGAAGGGCATCATAATTAATTCTCGGTTTAGCAACTCACTTTTGTTATTGTATGTAATCTGTCTCTTAATAATCCTAATAAGGATCTGCTAATATGAACATACGAAGATGAACATCATAACTGATACAAAATTGCCCGTGATCATTTTTTGTATTGTATAGACAATCTATAAAGATAGGCTAGGTTAATTTTAATTCTTTTTTTAAGTTTAAACCGAAATTAAAATTAGATTAGTTTTTCGAAACTTATATTTATCAATTCACCTATGTATGTTAATCGATTCATCGGATATTCTTTTTTCACCCCAAAGGATATTACAGTATTATATATTTACAATGTAAATTTGGCAAAGATCATATAATGCACTTTGGAAATACCCACTGCGTGGAAGTCTGTTTCTTCATTTAACAATTATTAGATAGATCCTTTCTCTGTTTGAAAGAAATATTTTTAAGCATGGTCACTCACCAATGATCGAGGTCACTCTATTTGTACTAATCCTTTGACAGTAGCGTCTTACCTCAATGAAGACTGTGGCGCGTCTCATATTTTTCTAGATGTTTGCAAACTTAACACATGTTTAGCTAGTAGAAAATAAAATCAGCGAACCTCAACTCTAAAATTGAAAACATCCACTTAAGTTGTTGAAACCATCGACTATTGTTAAGATTCGAAGAAGAAAAAGTTTCATCAGACAGATTAGGTAAACTATAATTTTATTACAAAATGCATTGATTGAATTGAAGCTTTTAAAGTTTCCACGTGAAGTCAATTTTAAAACTCTAAATGATTTGGGAAATTTGTCTATAAAAATGTTATATAATAAATCACATAGGTATATAATAAAATACGTATCAGTTTTTCCAAGAAGGTATTATAGCTTCCAATTTTCCTAGAATTTATATTACATTATAAATGCCTAAAAATTTTGAATTTTGTAATCACCATTAATATGCAATGAAATATAGATATAACCCTAATTGTTTCTAATGGCTTCCTTTTATAAAAGTAATGAAACGTCGGAAAAATTTAATGGCTCATTGTATTCTTGGTTAATCACAACAACTTTTAAATGTAATATATATTTAATTTTATGAATAATTCCAATTATAATTATGAGGACATATTCATTTTATATCAGAATAAACTTTAATCTAAACCGATAAAACAATGGGAAAATTCAAGTTGGTGAAGTCTGCTAAGTGAGACGATGGAGATTGAAATTCACTTAAAGAGGGGAATGGCATTTTCCATTATTTGGCTGTGTTAGGCACACTACACTAGAGTAGATTAATGTTATTAGGAATTTTGACAAAAACTAGGCTTTCTCGATTTTATCGCACTTAAGTAGTCGAGTAAGGTATTGGGGTAACTAGCATTCTCTTATCTATTTCAATTATCTCAGAGATGAAATTGTGATGGGTCAGGTCTACGAAGCGACATTTTCCATTATTTTTTCATCACATAGGCACACTGTTTGTTTGTCAACTATAGTCATTAACAAAAAAAACAGGAAACAATAATGCGGCCTTGTTTCATTTCATAGTAGCGAGTGTATTTAATCACGTTACAAAACTGGATTGCACTTTTTTAATTAAAAATCTTTTTGCCATTACATCGATACGAAATTTTATTTACAACTTAAATAACATAATTTTAAAAGGACTGATGTATGTATGTTTTTTATTTGTATATATAATACACATAAAATAAATGAGTTGATGGGATAAGTTTATCATTATTAGTTAGGGGGACTCAGAATCCACGATAGAGTAAGGAAATTCAAGTTAGATCCCGGTAAGGGGAGCAGCTACTGATGAGTTTTCAGAGCTTCTGTACAGTCAACATTAAAACGAAATGATAATTGCACAAGGTGACAAAATGGTAAATGAAAACTCGTATTTTCATAGCAAAGAATACTTAAAAAAAAAACAAAGAAAAGTGATTAGGATCTATGTTTCAAGGTGTCATTAATAAAACTCTTTGATGTTGACTACGATCTGTATCGTTTCCCTGAAGTAAGACGGCGATAGGCTCTCCACCTGTCACGTTGTCCCAAATAAGCTCTCGTAAAAGTGACTAGGTTGAAAGGACTAAAATGTGTGCACCCAGTGCCGGGGTGTACGCCCCGCCACGGGCTTGACGTGATGAAATAACGGGTTCTGCAATGCTGTTTTGAGCCAAAACTGAAATTATATGTGGGAAAAATCACCATGTAGGGTTAGAAGATATTCATGAGCCGCCACCGCACCGTGTACAAATTTGTCGATTTGCTCCATGTTGTTCAAACTAGGATTAATATCACATTCCTTTTAACCCATTAACAGCTTGTCATTAACATCCAGTGAAAAGTCCACTGCTAAATATAGGATTCCCCCAAGCCTTTAGTCTCAGCAAGCTGAAGTGGCAATGGGGCGGCTACATAGCTCGCAGAACTGACAACCGTTGGTTCTAGTAGAAAGGTTCTCGAGTGGCAACCTTGCCAAGGTTGCACAGCTCAGTGTAGGTCTATTCCTACATTGAATATAATTTATTATTGACGAGAACGTAGCCGATCGTGATTAGCGTACCGGACTATTGAGCCGGGGGACCTAGGTACCATTTGGGAATCAATATTTGTATATAAAAATACAAATTATTGATTTTCCGGTCTGCTTGTGTTGTATTGCAGGCCCGACTGTGACCGTGTATATGCGTTTATGTAGTTTACTTTTATCTTTACTTATTAAATATTATGGACTTTGCTCCGCTAACTTCCTTGCTTTTACAAATAACGTTAAAACTGGTTTCCGTTAAGATAAAGCTGGAAAAATACATAATTTGTACGCAAACAGCACATCTCATACTCATAATAATACTAAATCGGCATTGTAATTTTTTTTCTGCAAGACTTGTGATCTGCGATAAGCCAATGGAGGAACTTAAAAAAACGTTAAATTATTTGTTGTCGATCATAATAAACAAAGTAAAAGTAGAGTTAAAGAACTAGTTTAAACTATTTTGTAAAAACGAGGCTCGAAAAAATTTTTATTCCCGCGTAAAAAAAAGTAATGCAAAGGTCGGACTTAATGCGTTTTGGCAGATTCTGCCAGACAACCCGCACCGTGGCGAAATATGGTGTAGGTTAATTAACATAAAAGTTTTACAAAAGGTATGACTAAGAAAACAAAAAGAGATAAACGTCTTAATAATAAAATATGTATAACACTATACTTTTATCATACATACTATCTGAATAATACTCAAATAAACAATGTTTTGTATATAAATCATATATATTTGTGATCATCATAGGTATCATCTCGCCTCTAAGTCACAACAACTGTCTTAAAAAGGGGTTCAGGCACCAATCTTTTGAACGAGAGCTTAGAAACTTTAATTTATGTATTTTATATATTAAGCCTTTTTATATATGAAGGAGTTGCCAAAAAATCAAAAGTGTTGTGTTGCGAAGTGCAATTTTTTTTAGAATTGTTTTTTTTATTCAGATTGCAGGTTTTATTTAAACCCGGCACGGGTTTTAACTGAAATTTATCCTTACGCCAAGAAGGGGAGGTAGCCTAATTTAAGACAGAGAAGAGCTGTGAACAAGTGTTATCAGTATATAGCCCAAGGTTCCTAACAGAGCCCGAAAACAGAATCACATTTTTATTGTAACAGATAGAAGGCAAATTTGTCTCGAGAAGTATCGAACTACTTACCAATAGTGCTTGGTATTTCGAAGGATTCACAAAGACTCTAAGATGAGTGGTTTTAGTTAATTTATTTCATATTGATGATAAAAATGAAAAAACGTAATTGGAAGCATCAGAAGGAGGATAAAATATTAGTTACACTACGTGTACCTGTACGCCGGTCATTTCCTCCGAGATGTTAGGTAACATTCGCTTAGGTAAGTATGACGAAAACTATACTCTGGTAATAGTCTTGAGCAAGAACATAATCTGCGTTCACATACTAAGAGTACTTACATTGTAAATGTCAGTTCATTCACAATGTAAGGTGTGAATATGTCACGAATTGGTATAATGATGAAAATTATTTAAACAGCTGCAAAAAGAACAGGAACTCTTCATTTCGACAGTATTTTTAAAACCGTACCAGATAAGGCAAAAGGGAAAACGCAAAGATCACGCGCGTACCTGTTCTGTCCGTCTTTGACAGTCGATTTGCTTAGACTCACCATGAGACGCAGAAAATGAAAATTTGGCGGAATAATACACGACTTAAACACACACAATTTTCACTAGTTAACGCTAAAAATATATCAGAATAAGGAAGACTAAGTTAGAATATTTTATACTTAATATAATTATATATGATGTTGGACATAAATTTAAAGAAGTCTATTGTGTTTTTTTGCACTATTTTAAGTAGAGCATAGCACCGATATTGATATAGATTCGTATCAGATGAACCGATAATAACTAGTGTCTGAAGGCTAAGAATTAAGACTTAGTTTATTACACATTTATTTTATAACTACAATAAACTAAAAAGTGTTGTTTTTGTTTATGCACCTTCTTTGTTTCATTTGGCCGCGTATTTATTCATTACACATTAGTTTGGGAACAGATATTTTGAAAACATAACTACTAGTTATAGATCTCAATTAAATATTCTCACGAAACAATGTGGCATCAACCGATCTGTATTTATCATATTATTTTAAACATCGATACAAAAAAACATTGCAAAAATATGTAAATGTATTATATTAACATATTTTTCCAAGTTTTTAAGTTCTAATTTATATTTTTCCTACTAGTTATTGACAACAGATTCTTGGTTTTGACGTCGCCATCAATAGAGGAGCGAAATGATGAACTGAACCGAATGAGTTAACCGCTATTTGATTGCACCGGCACGATTTTTAATTATTATTCGTGGCCTAGTTATGTAATCTAAATTATTTCTCGCATACTAATCGTCGCCTTTACTACTTTTAGCTATAATCATTAAGACTACTACTGTAGTTTAATTATTTCGGTTTTCTTTGTTTCGGTAGATTCAAGGAATTTGATAGGTTTTTTTTTAAACAGAGACTAACGTCCAAACAGTCCACCTGACGGTACATTACGCTTACTCGGTTACATACGATTTATAAGAACTCATACATAACATACATAACTCCGTGGATACCTATATATGAGTATATTGTTATACGAAATGAGTGCGTTGTCACCCCTGAGGACTATGATGGAATTCTAGTTGCCAGTGATTGAATCTCAGGGGCTTGTTGCGGACGAAACACATCAGAACTATGCTTCTACTCGCGCTATTATTCTAAGAGCGGGTTTCGTTCATTCGTAAAAAACATATAATTTTCGTGTTGTTGTGTTACTACAATACCTGTGAAAATACACAAATTATAATATTAGTTTTCTGGTCTGGTTGATTTATGGTCTTGTGTCTTTGACACTGCATCTGATCCTTCCTCCAATCTTATGGATATACCATCGCTTTACATCGGATATAAAAGTAAAGTAGCAGCCTGTAAGTGCCCACGGCTGGGCAAAGGCCTCAAATACGAGTATCAGAGAGGGTTTTAGGAGCTGGGAAGGGCCCGCCACGCTGCTCCAGTGCGGGTAGGCTGGTTTCACATATCCTTGAAATAATATTTTTTATTGTTTCTCAGATATGCAGGTTTCCTCACGATGTTTTCTGTCACCGCTGAGCACGTGGTAAATACAGCACTTAAAATTGCTATTCACAATTTTAGTGGTGACGGCACCGCGGATCGAACCCAGGTCACTCGCGTCCTGACCACTAGGCTACCACGGCTCTTTTGGGATATGGGATCGGATACGGGATGGCAAATTATGATAGGAATTAAAAAAGGATTTTGCCCCTCTTGTTTACGCGTCCATTTACGGAACTTCTTTATCTCAAGCGCAGTTGATAACCGTCGATAGTATTCGGAAGTTGTTACTATCAATCATTATCAATTATCAATATTTGTAGAATAGAAATCGCATATTGTTAATTCAAATTCTTTCTAAAAATATTACTAATTCAAATGATTATTAATTTAAATAAAAGTCATGTCTTAGATGTGAAGGACACGTCTATCGAACTGTTTGAATATTTTATAGGATTCGAAATTAGTTTGACAGGACAACTCCCACACTGTGCTTTTCACCTTCCGGTGCGAAATATTAAATTAACTTAGAGAATAACTTAAAGTTAGGCAAAACCGGCCGGGTACGTGTACTTGTAATTAATGCAAGTGCTTCTGTAACCCAACTTAAATAATCTAATTCCGCAATAACACAGTAGTAAGTAATACATTTTCGGTACAAACACAGTGCAGATGATGATGGTTTTGATCAGAGTTATAAGCAGGAAGGTAATGTAAATATATGTCTACCAGTAAAACAACATCAACATATGAATCTGTATTTACTTATGCACTTAAACATTGTTTCATTAAAATAAATGTTCTGCATTTTCTTGTAGGAGTACGACATTTTCCCTTTTTCACCCTAAAAGGGACTATCATCTCATCCCTTTGATGGATACTCATCACTTTGTCCGAATGGAAACCTCACCTGCACGTGGTGCACCCTACTGACCAACAAACGAGGCTCTGGCGACCGAATGATGGTGGACTTTCCATCAGAATTTGCCGAATCCAAATCCTACAGACTTGTGATGGGGGAGCAGCGTCACTAGTGCGTGGGTATCGGCACTGCGCTAATCAACCCGCTTGCTCAGCGTGGTGAGTAAAGGCGAACCTTTTAAGAAGTGTGTGCCAGGACTGGACGGGAATGGAGTAAAATAGGCTGTAATAATAAAATGATAGTAATTTTCTAGTAGTAGTAGTATTTAAGAGGCTTGAGGCTTGCCGACGTCAGAGTATTGAGGCTTGACGGCTCGCTGGCGTAGTGACTAAGCTATTTGGCCGCGGCGCTGCAGATAGCGACTTAGATTCTCGCACCGTCAAAGTATTTGATGGACAAATCATTGATCCGAGTCGACTTTGCAGTGTATTTGTGCTTTTGTTTTGTGGATCACTATATTTTTGTAGCAAGGCAAGCATACAGTTGCCTATGGGATGTCATAGCTTTTATTTTATGACGTATGTGGATTAGTTATTAAAAATCAACTTATAATAGGATACCTTTGGAGTTTGTTTCGCCTGTTTCTTCCCCGTCAGTGGAAACTTATTGTAAAAAAAATATTTGACGTTTGTCAAACGAAATTATCTTTCTTACGTCGTAGAATAAATAATTTTCATTTATTCATTTTATTCAGTCTGTTTGTCCAAGTGCAATTAATATAATATACATTTCTACAGGTACTTCCCACTGCAGAGACTATGTTTTATTGCAGAAAATGGAAGTCTCTTCGTACAGGAACGCTAGCACCTGTCGGTCGATTATATATACTTTAACTTTTCCCATCTTGTACTAACTAGGAAGCTTACGCCAACGTTACAAACAATAACAGACGAGTGAAAATAATATATTTAGTTTTTGTGCCTAATAAAAGATTAAGTTGTCTATGTGTATACCATGAACAATATGACCTTCTAGTATCGTGATTTTTACATAACAGTCTAGAAACGCGGAAAGCGATTAGGCGAGCATAAGCGAGGTTAATGGCTGCCTTTTAAAAAATAATAAGCGCCATTATATTTTATTGTGACATTTTGGCCTTCGCGACTTATGGAAATTCGGCTTAAGAAATAGTGTGTACTTGGCGAAGTCCACGTTTTTAACGAAGATACGAAATGTGGATCATGTAAGCTGGATTGCCATGCAATCCCTCGCAACGGATTATGTTCCTATCTTCCCCGACTTTGGCGGTGTCCTCATCGCTGTGTTGGGTCCGCGGGGGAAGCAGAGTGTCGATATTGCGATGCGACGCCCACCTCACCTTGCCTTCCGCGGCCGAAACACTACAACATGACTGATTACCGTAAAGCATATCGAAATGTGAAAATGTCATTAATGCTAAAGACCATCCAAGGTAGGACTCGTTTCGGCTAAGGAGCAGTCTGATTAGGTATCACCCTCTTACACCTATTTCTGTCGCTAGTCAACAATATAACCACTATCGTGTTCCGGTTTGAAGGGTATGGAGGGCTTGTATAATTACAGACTACGAGCCATTTCATATTAGTCCTCGGGGGTGACAACGCATCGCTTAACCGCCTTCGATTGACATTAATTGCACCTGTACATGGGCTTGAGTGGCCACTTAACATCTGGCGGTCTTAAAGTTTCTTTGTCACACCTATGCAATAAAAAAGTCAATCTTACAACTCGGTAGGTACTCGTAACAACGTATTTGCAACCTTTTTCCATGAAGTCGTTTGCTGATGTCCATGGACCCCTTACCAGGTGAATCAATAGCACCTTTGTGACTCTGTTAAAACTAAAATTTAAAAATTGACCGTCTTGTCAGTATGGACTTTGCCTTCGATGCTGAGGGTCGCAGGTTCGATTCTGCTAGGGATAAACATTTTATATTTGTATTGATAGATTCAAGTTTAATGTAACATTTACATTGATAGTAAAAATATGTGTACCCGAGTCTTATCATCATCTAGTTACCATGACACAGGGAATTCTAGTATGGAACTGGCAGATACTACGGCAGACAGATATATGGCAAATATATAATATTATATTTTATTGTGACATTTTGGCCTTCGCGACTTATGGAAATTCGGCTTAAGAAATAGTGTGTACTTGGCGAAGTCCACGTTTTTAACGAAGAATGTGGATCATGTAAGCTGGATTGCCATGCAATCCCTCGCAACGGATTATGTTCCTATCTTCCCCGACTTTGGCGGTGTCCTCATCGCTGTGTTGGGTCCGCGGGGGAAGCAGAGTGTCGATATTGCGATGCGACGCCCACCTCACCTTGCCTTCCGCGGCCGAAACACTACAACATGACTGATTACCGTAAAGCATATCGAAATGTGAAAATGTCATTAATGCTAAAGACCATCCAAGGTAGGACTCGTTTCGGCTAAGGAGCAGTCTGATTAGGTATCACCCTCTTACACCTATTTCTGTCGCTAGTCAACAATATAACCACTATCGTGTTCCGGTTTGAAGGGTATGGAGGGCTTGTATAATTACAGACTACGAGCCATTTCATATTAGTCCTCGGGGGTGACAACGCATCGCTTAACCGCCTTCGATTGACATTAATTGCACCTGTACATGGGCTTGAGTGGCCACTTAACATCTGGCGGTCTTAAAGTTTCTTTGTCACACCTATGCAATAAAAAAGTCAATCTTACAACTCGGTAGGTACTCGTAACAACGTATTTGCAACCTTTTTCCATGAAGTCGTTTGCTGATGTCCATGGACCAGGTGAATCAATAGCACCTTTGTGACTCTGTTAAAACTAAAATTTAAAAATTGACCGTCTTGTCAGTATGGACTTTGCCTTCGATGCTGAGGGTCGCAGGTTCGATTCTGCTAGGGATAAACATTTTATATTTGTATTGATAGATTCAAGTTTAATGTAACATTTACATTGATAGTAAAAATATGTGTACCCGAGTCTTATCATCATCTAGTTACCATGACACAGGGAATTCTAGTATGGAACTGGCAGATACTACGGCAGACAGATATATGGCAAATATATAATATTATATTTTATAAACTAACTTCTTACCGAATGAACTAAGTACATTCGCACGCGTTTAGTTCATATATTATACATATGTTCGATAGTGGTTTGCAAAGTTTACAAAAGTATTTCCCAGCAAATGTAATGTAGTTCCCGAGGGAGGTAACTGAATGAAGGGCCTGGAATGTCCAAGAACTTTGGATGTGCCTTTTTTTGGAAACCTGGATATTAATTTCCAAAAAGAGTTTTCTTCCTTGTGTTTTAAGAAAGGTTAAATCTTTATTGGACGTATTCTTTTGTGTAACTTTTTGGTAAATGGTAAGTCTTTTTTAGTGGTTGTGTGAAATTCATTTACAATTGCACGAATTCTTACTACTGCCAGCCGCCGAAGGACAATAATTTATTTATTCGGTGAAGTTAGTGCTGTTAGTCGTTTTTACAGCTGCTTCGAGTAATCCGTTTGCGTCCTTGAGAACGTTGGCGAAGGACGAATGCAGACCGACTCATCAATTGCCGAGGTTGGCAACCTTTTTGCTTTTCTGTTACCTACGTGACTTACTTGTGTAAGTCTTATATATTAGTATAATATTAAGATATATATTGATCAAAAACAAAATAGTATTTTGTGTTTTTATGTATATAATCTACCTAAATATTTATTATATACGTGTGTTTATTGTTTCAAGTTAAAGAATTCATTCATCCCCATTAAGGCAACAATTTTTTATGATAATTTCTTCTTATATAAATAAGCTTGGATAATAGATATTGATGACGATATGCTATTAAGAAATATTATTTCGAAGTGCTTAATAAATATACTTTAAGTAACTATGCTATGACGTCAAACTCGCCTTCATGCACATGTGGACTCCAATGATGACACTTGACTATGAACGCTTTACAAACAATCGGTAAAAACTCTACCCTACAAATATTGAACGTATCATAACACTAAACTGTCCTAGATATACCTCAATTTTGTATTCCTGTTTAACATTATATTTAAATGTACCATAGTATGAGAGTTTATATACTCGTAGGATTCTTACTTAGAAAATATACATGTGCCGTAATGTACAATTTATTAGGGAAATTCTAAATTCCAATCAATACCATTACCATTGTATCCGTCAGTTTTTATTCAGTATTTCAATAGACGAACTCGAGTGGTGGTTGTATCTTATATTGAACTTTGTTAATGTAAAATATTGATAGTTTGTCATGCTGCAAGTGTTTAAGAATGTGTATAGTAATTGATAAATTTAATTGAATTCCGGCCGGAAATAGTCGGTTTTCCTTTTGGTGCCATCAGACGAACAAGTCGTCGGTAAAAGTTGACTATCGTTTTACCTTTGATATACTTGAACAAGTTTGCAAGCTCGATTGGATTTATATCCGAAAATAATTGTTATGATACCGCTTCGTGGCGTGTAGGACTCCGAGCCGGAGAAAAACAAAACGTACCGGTACTTACTGGTTTCTGTTCTTATTTAAAAAGTATGCATGCTTCGCTGCTGGAACCGGTTCTGCTCGTAAACTTTTTTAAATTGGAGTAAAGAAGAACGTTGGGATGATTCCCTGGACCATAAATTATCATATTTAATCTCAAAGTTTTCCACGGTTTTTGAAAGATTTTGTGTCGTCTGTAAGCTTACATCATTTTCGCTTCAAAGTCCTCAACTTTTTTTTTTGGGAGTTTGCTAGAATGTTTCCTAGAGCATCGTAATTATTTGGCTTAATATTTTAAGTATAACACTGGTTGTATACTTTGCTCTTTAGGTTTTGAAGTATACTGGACGAGAAGGAATGACGTAGTTTTCCGAACGTAGCCCAGCAGAGTTGGACTCGTCGATTGACCTCTGGGTCGAAGTTGGACAATTTGTCCCAGGTATACGTACTCTTCCACAACATCGAGCCTATTTTTCCCAACAACAACCGGTATTGGTGTGACATGGATATTAGACATGGTTTTCGTCTTAAGACCAACCTCTTGGCAGACACTTGATGTCATTGAGCATAGTGCTAAGCTCCTGCAGCGATCCTGCCATAAGACCTGTGTCGTCGCCAAATCGAAGGTGAGTTATGTATTTGCCATTGATGTTGATACCGTATCCTTTCCAGTTCAAGTGATTGTGATTAACATCTACCAATATAGCGGTGAAGAGTTTCGGGAATATGATATCACTCTGTCTTTCACCTTGCTACAGTTGGATTGGTTTCGTACTCTGGTTCTGTACTCCGATAGACATTGTAGCCTCATTGTACAAACAACTCAGCATTTCGCTATACCGGGAGTCTATCTGTCACCGCTGGAAAGACTGTAGCACCGCCCAAATTTCGGCTAAATCGAAGGCTTTCTCATAGTCCACATACGACAGATATAATGGTAAATTGTACTCCTCGGTCTTCTGTACAATTTGGCGAAGAGTATGTATGTGGTCTATGGTACTATAGCCTTTTCGGAATTCGGCTTGTTCGGGAGGCTGGAAGTCGTCAAACCTGTTTATTAGACGATTTGAAATGAATGTCAGAAACAGCATGTAGACGCGGCTTAGAAGCGTAATCGGTTTATAGTTCGTAAATACGAATCTATTTCTTATTTACTTCTTGAAGAATAGGACAACCACGCTTCGATGCCTTCGGCGTAACACCGCCATTAAGGACTGAATTAAACGACTTCTGAAAGGACTACAGGTATCGATTTTCCACCAGCTTTTGAGAAGCTTAACTGTAATTCCGTCCTTATCCGGCGCTTAGCCGTTTTTAAGCTGTTTGAGAGCCATCCTAATCTCGCTCAGTCTGACGTCCGGGATGTCATCGGAATCATCGAAATCATCTCACACCTGGCTTTCATGAGTTTAAGAGTGTGATCGGAGAGCTTTTGGGGCGGGGCGGGCGGTGGGTCCTGCAAAACTTAGCTGCTGCCGCAAGGACAGTTTTCACTAGCTTGCTATTCGTATCGTCCACTGAAAGGCAATCTTCTAGCCACTGAAAACGATTATGAAATTTAAGATTGCCTCCACTTCATCTTCAGGGTGTGTCGAGGTTGGTGCGTATACCTGTATGACCTTCAGCGAACACCTTTAAGTTATTCTGAGTATAAGGTACACGACTGGACACACTTCCGATCTTGATCAAGTTGTTGATGAGAGACCTGTTGACTATAAACCCGAGACCTCCTTGGGACAGACGGTCACTCTGCCGGTAGTAAAACAAGTTATCGGATTTGAGGATTATCGAGTCCTGCCCCTGCCTTCGGGCTTTAGACAACCCTATGCAACTCCAGTGCAACTTGCTTACTTCTTCTTCCAGTTCCAGTATCTTCTGGTCGGCCCTCAATGTGCGTGCGTTATATGTTGCCAGGTCCAGTCGTTTAGGTTGGCAGCTAGAATCCAGCCAGAGATTCTGCGCACCTCCTGTCTGTATATATTTATTTTATGTATACTACATATTTTAAAAAATCTTTAAACGTTCATATATATGAGTCCTATGTCCTTTGACCATCAAATATGCGAAACTTAAGTCCAATTAAAAGCATATAATTTCTTTAACTATAGAGAACTTCTTTAAGAATTGCGCGTAATGTCAGCTGTGCGTGACACACTTTAATTAACGAGATTTCAACATAACCAAACATAATTTTTTTTAGTTACACCTTTGTAGTTTCCGGAAGAGAAAGTATCTTAAGGACTTCCCTTTTGAAGCAACGCGAGTTTATAGAATAAATAAATTATTTATACTCGATAATATAATAGTAATAATTATGTAACGTATTTGTTTTATTTTACCTAATTTCCCACCGTTTTCTAAATACGAGACTAACGGTAATTGTATTAATAGTAATAATGTTAATTTCAGATCATATTATGTAATAATGTGATGATCTAAAAAATACTGCGTGGTACATTGTCTGTATGTATAGAAGAGAAGTTTTGTGGAACGTTTTACCACCTGAATAAATAATACCGACCAGAAGGTACTCTGCCCAACAACAACTAAAAAATATTTCACTTAGACAGGTCACATCACGTCCAAATTTATTTTAATAAAATACATTTCATTACATACATAGAAGTAGTAGTAGTTTAACTTTTTACATAATTAATTTACACATTATCAGATTATCCATATTTTATTATTTAAGTACATAATATAATATACTAGCGTAAGACTTTGATTTGATTTATCTATTAGGTTCGGATGGGTGTTAAAAAGAACTAGATATCTTTTTTTATGCATTGTTCTAAGCGTGGAGTACAAAAAATTACCATAATTATGATGTAGAAAAGGGAAAGAAAATGAAAAAGGCTAAATAATAGCTATATTTCAATGTGTAGTGTACTCGCGTAAATACAATTATCCTTATTTTTTTAAATAAGGCACAGAATTTATACAATAAATAATAGGATAACAATTATAACCGGTTGTGTCGTCAGACGGGCGTCTCGTCCGCATACGCGAGTGGTGCGCAACAACAATCGCGAATGTGTGGTTCCTACGAATTCGCGTTCCATGGCATATTACCTTTTGGTCGGTTTTATTGGTTCATTAGGCGAATCTTCACGGATCCTACAACAAATCAATTATATTTTTATACCACTTCAGTAAGGAATCTACATAAATCTATCAAGATTAATAAATAGCACAATACTCGTATAATGTAAAGTAAACAACCATGGTACATAAACGGAAAATGGCGAAGTGAAGTGGGGTATTACGTTTTTCTTGTGTTAATATTATAGTTATTTTAATTGCATTGCATACTTTGTCGTTGCGTTAAACCTTTTATAAGTTTATATATCTAATTTAAAAAAACACTTTTTTTTATTCTCAAAGGTTTTCATTCATCATCATCATTTCATCCTATCAGAAGTCCACTGCTTGAACATAGGCCTCCCCCAAAGATTGCCACGAAGCTCGGTCCTGAGCCACCTGCATCCATCGACTTCCCGCAACACTGCGCAGGTCGTCACTCCATCTTGTGGGGGGTCGTCCTACACTGCGTTTGCCTGCATGTTTGTTTTCATTGCATGTATTATATTTAACAAGTTTATTTTATTGAAATATCAGCACCATTAATTAATTATGTCATATTTTGACGTAAGGTGTGTATCCAATCAATTCGTAATTGATAAAACGATGACAAAGCGTGTCAAATTGATTAGGATGACTTATATATGCACACATGTTAAAAATTAATTAAAAGTTGCATATAATACTGGTATTTGTGACGAAAATCCTCATTTTCACGATCTACACAGGAAAATAACAACATGAAAGTATCGTTTGATAGAAATATAATTTTATTTAAAGATTGTAAAGCGAATCGAGGACACACAATTTGTCCCGCTGGCAACTGAGCAACGCGGCCGTCAATGTTCTGTGATAATAATTCTGTAACTGCGTGTTTCATCGAACGTAAAAGCCTTAAAAATCTTACGATGTCGGGCAGACAGCCAATATACAATCTCAAAAAAACAATTCAGATTAAAGAATTAAATTACAGACGACATCGGTCTGTGGCTTTCGGCGTCTACGATTATAAAAAAGAATATTACAGTTTATGCAAAATCGTTGAATGAATTAATTCTTTAAAAGGTTAAACGAAACTTGAAAATGTGATCATATGAAATTAAATAGTTTAACTATTCACATCACATCACACAATTTGATGTGAAATATATAAATTTCACTTGTCAAGTGTATTTTTTACAATCTACCACGTTCATAATGGGGTCCTCTGATGATGTGTCCAGGGTCCTTCTGTCATTTTATATATTTTTTAATGAATAACACAATATTCAAATAAAATATTTAGACAAAGCGTGACTTCATCAACTCATGCCAAATAAAAATGTAACATATTAATTGCCTCTACAATGCTCCAGAGCAGTGGTGAGGATATGGCAGGCCGCGGGTCAAGTCCCGCCAGCGACATGATTCCATCCGGCCCGCGTGAATTACGAGTCCGCCATCGAATTAATACGTCCAATGAAAACCAATATTCGATATCTGCATTCTTTTCATTGGCACCCCCCAGACGACTGATCACTCAAATGACCGAACGACAAAACAAACTAAAAAATAATTAGCATTTGAAATCAGTGAGTCCATCGCGCCGAATCGCCTTACGATGTTAAAGCATCGTGAATTGAAAAAAAAATATCGCAAACAACAACTCATCGATAGCTATGGACGAAATTACGGATATATTAGATCTCCGTTGCTTATTTTTGTACGAGGTGTTGACGATAAGTTTAAGATTACTGAAGTATTAGCCAGCATGAAGTCTACGAAAGGAAAGAACTGCCACAAGTCATTATAGCGCGTTCGAAAAATATATAAATTCACTGAATTTGCCGCTACAAATATCTCGATCGCTTAAGTAATTAGTTTAATCGAAGATTTGAAATAAATAGAAACTGACAGCAAAATATTTTATTTGCCATTCGCTGTAAATTGCGAGAAAATTGCATAGACTACCAGTTGGAAATAATTGAGCTGCAATGTGACGAAACGCTCAAACAGCTATTTTAATACAAAGATAGATTTTTACAAAACATTGCTAAAATTTAATTCCCTAAACTTAATTAAGCACACTCAGAAAATTATATCCATGTTCTCGCATAAAATTTGAGAACGCATTTTCAACTCTGAAACTCGGTATACATTATTTAAAAAATAACATCTGTCTTGCGCTTTACGTACGCCCTTATCTAAATCCTTTTATCCATCCCTGCTCTTCGCAACGGTTCCCAGTTGGTGGTACGAGTAAGTGTAAGGATGATAAGCAGTATTAATTTTAAATAAAGCTGATAAACGACTGCAGTTTCCTAGGCTGTAAGTAATCTCTGCGACCTGCTTTACCATCAATCCCCAAAGAAGAATTAACATGTAAGCGCGTTATAACCTGCTTAGTTATCAGTAAAAGGATTCTATCATAAAATCTCGTGTTAAGTAGGTTTTTAATATTAGAATATTAAATAGCTTCTGCTTCTGTTTGCTTATAGCGAGTTACTTTTGCAGGAGTTAGGCGAGTTCAGGATTTTGTTATTCTATATGGTACTTAGAAATGTCTAATTGGGAACAACTGTTTTACAGATTACGGAGATTACTTGTTAAACCTTCACGTGTCATAACAATAGAATTTCAATTTATTTCAGTATATCAAGAATTAATCATATATATGTCTATTCCACCTACATAGGCATTGGCTGGACTTCAAACCCTTATTATATATGTAATATAACCTATACTATTGGCTTAGCAGGTCATCCTGATCATTGAGAAACCCGGCAATAGTTTACTATAATAAAGTCTGCAGAAGATAACAATAAATGTCTTGCTTAAATCATTGCTTTTGCTTTGCCGGTTACCTTCACACCTGTAAACATGCCACCTATAATAGATTTATAGCATTATAAACATGTCACATGCAAGTAAATTTGATCTTACGCATTATATAGGGAATATAAATTTACTCTTAATATATTAATGGAACCTGATGGAAGCGGATACTTTATCTAATTAATCTTATATGCAATCTTTGTTTAAATAGAATTTAAAAATCAGCATATACTGGGCCTGTATCACGTACTTACAATCACTTGCAATGGAATGTATACGCCTTAAAAACATTATTTACCTTTTGTTTCTGAATGATAATATAAAGGCTTTCGTAAAACCTGAGTACTTGTCAGTGCACGCGACTGTACAAAAGTATTGCTGAACTTTGCATTCGTGCTTCCATTTACCTTCTGCATATTTGCAATGTGCGCTTAATATAAACAATTTTTTCCTAAATTTATTTACAATGTATTAATACTTTACTTATGGAGTGACGACCTGCTCAGTGTTGCGGGAAGTCGATGGATGCAGGTGACTCAGGACCGAGCTGCGTGGCAATCTTTGGGGGAGGCCTATGTTCAGCAGTGGACTTGTGATAGGCTGAAATGATGAAGATGAATAATTATTTATTCTTAATACTATTAAATTCAGTGAGACAGATAGAAAAATAAATTAAGTGAGTCGTTTGAGGCGGTTATTTCGTAAATACTAAAAACTAATTATTGATATGGATATATCACAAATATCTTTTATACCTGACTTTTTTTTATTTTTTTATTCTTCATTGTTAACACCTAAAACTGATCTTTACAATGGGCGGACTTAATGCCCATTGTTATTCTTTGTCAGTCAACCCTGGGTGAGAAAGAAATACATGTTGGCAGGTGCAAAAATTTCAATAAATAAGAAAAGTAAATTAAATATTAATAATAAATACGTAAAACATATAAAAGTATATTATATTTACTTAAAAGGGTTTTTGTTCGGTGCTTTCATGATATCATCGGGTAGGGCGTTCATGAAAAGTGTAGCTTGAAAGGTAAAAAGAGAGGTAAAGAAACCAGTACTATGTTGTGAAACATTAACCTTTAGCCTGTTAGAAGTTCGAGGCACTCGGCCAGGACTCGAATAAAGAAAATTTAAGTTCTTAAGATAAGAAGGAGAGTTTGGGTCGGATAAAATAGTACCAGTACTATGTTGTGAAACATTAACCTTTCAGCCTGTTAGAAGTTCGAGGCACTCGGCCAGGACTCGAATAAAGAAAATTGAAGTTCTCCTTAAGATAAGAAGGAGAGTTGGGATCGTATAAAATAGAATAAAGTACTGATAAAATTCTGAAGCTACGTTCCAGTTTAGTAAGAAGATATTTGGTTGACACACATCTGCATAGTCGATAAGTGATAGAATAAGCAGCAAGAATTTAGTTCTCAAAGGTTGGAACTTTTGAGACGATAAAGAGAACGCAAAGTGGCAATGACTTTACGGCTGGATTCACCAACCTGTAAGTACCATCTCATACTCTGGTCCTGCAAAACAAAATTTTTCTTGGAATTGTCAGTATGGAATAAGAATACCGTTATAAAAAACAGGAGCGAGACTTACATAATCCACCCTTGCGAGCATTCTTGAACTACCAAGAACCATCACTTTACATTTAGATGGATTGACAAATACTCCGTATTTGTGTGACCAATCACTGATGGCATCAAGATTATTATTAAAACTATTAATAGCGTTGTATGGATCATTAAAGCTACAACGAATGTAGAGAGGCTTCAGTGAAGCAAAAATTAAAGTTATAGTTAATAAGGCGTTACTTTTCGGAAATCCATTATTTTGTGAATAACCTCCACTCTTATATTGTGCTCGCGACTTCACTTTTTCAAAGTGGTAAACTTGTCTCCACAGTCTACTAAATCCTATAATCTGATTTAATTGCTGGTGCGTCTTACGAAATGCACGGACAGATAACTTACTCGGTCAAATGACGGAAAAAAACAATTTTCACGAGTAAAACCTACTTGCACGCCGCACGCAGACCAGTCGCTCTCGCGCCGGCGCGGCCGCTGTTTCAAAATGGCAATCTAATTCCCGCCACCATCCAAAAAGTCCAGCTCGTTTAACTGTCGATTTCACAGCGATGGCGTTACAAGTCCTGCTGTCGCGTTATATGGAACGTGTGAAGGATAACAGAGGGATAAGTGAGTGTTCCATGTGTTAATTTTCACGTTATTTGTTGCGTTAGAACAAACTGTTGCAGCAGTCCGCGTTGCAGTATCGCGAAATAGAAATTTCGACCTTCGGATTTCGCTCGTGTCCGTTCTAAATCACAAAGTGAATATCAAATGTGAACAACCTTAATGTAAACAAGAAATTTATAAATAGAGCCTACAATAATGAATTAAGATGACTGTTTGTGTGTTCCTGCTCTTCTGTGATTCTTTTTAGAATATCTACGTCTGTTTAGGTCATATTGTCTATCCTGAAGACTTAAACAATAATTAAAAGATACTGAAATTAGTGTCTGAAAATAATTCACGACTTAGCCTATTTATTCATAATTCAGTGTGGCCCATATAAAATGGTTTGATCGAAATCATACTACATTAAAGTTACGACAGTAAGAATACTCGAGTTTTTACAAACGCACACTACAAAGGACAAGTGAATGTCTGGTTCAAGCAACGCATCTTCAAAATGTTATATTTGCATGTCGAAATAGAGATAAACGGTTATAATAATTTTATTATTACAAATGTGCTACTTGCTTATTCATTCTTTATGTACATTTACTTTCATTTTATATAACCACATTAACATGATTATAAACTAGAAAATTAAAATATTAATTCATTTAAATGCAATAAAAGATCAAATTCTGTTCAATGTAAGCGTTGTTAATAGTTATACTATAGAACCTCTAATATTGAATTCAAAAGCTTTTTGTCAGCAGAACTTCAGAAATAACCATGTTTATTCGCGCTTCAGTAACTTGATGCGAACAATGGTTTATCAGAACAATTGTCATTGATTACATCTGCTCGCTTGCGCAGCTGTAATGTGACAGCACGTTTGCTCGCGTCCGGTATTGTGTGACATAGAGTTTTATGTAAATTGTATTAAATTGGCGTAAAGATCTTGCATTGCACAAGAAACGCATTATACTAACCGTCAGACTTATCCAGTCGAATTTTATAATCGAAACCCCAAATTATTCCTACATACTTATGAATAGTAAGCCTTTATGCAATTTGATTTAAATTACGGTGAAGGGGCCTACGAAGAGAAGTTGTTTTTTAACTAGTAGCAGGTTGCACTCTGGCTTTGGTATTGTTAATAGTAAGTTAATCTTAACTTGCGAAATCAAAATACAATTAAGAGTTACCTTACCTTACAAAACCTTAACAGCATGTAAATTATCAACTGCAGGACATAGTCCTCTCTCCATAAGACTTAATCCGATCCTCAATCCGACACAATGATATTTTCTATGCAGAGGGTAAGTTGATAATATTTTAGGAACTAGAAAATATGGAAAAGTCGGTTATTGTAAAAAAGTTGCGATAAGATCAAAGGCTATTTTTAGACGTTCTTGCTTATTATACTAGACTCATATTCCAAGTAATAGTTTGCTGACATTTGAATCTTGGACTTGATTTTGTCTAATTCAGAAAGAAAAACCAAGTAGTCTACAAATTATATTTTACTAGCTGTAAAAACTAAATGGTGTAATTATTTTCAGTTGTTTTTTCGGTCTATGCATTTCCAGTGATGAGATAATTTGAGCTCAAATTGGTCGAGTGACTTGCGAGTCTATAAAGGATAGGTTAATAAAAATTGTTTTTAGTATATATATTTATATATGTATATAAACGTATATACGAGTACATATATATAGAATGTAATGCACCTAATCTTTTTTTTAAGGAATCCGACTTTAATTAGAATTCATTTTCTACGACTATGACATAGTAAAGACGTGACAACATCTTTAGATTCGTACAAACTAGGTCGCAATCTACATAAAAGTATAAAGATTTCTACCCAAACGCAATGATTATTACGATCGTAACTATTAAAAACTACTTATGCGGTTCCAATTCTATAGTTTATAATTGTTGTTTCAACAACTAATTTAAACTTGCTTAGCAATTCTTATCCATCTTTATTGATTCATTAAAACATATACCTACATGTTAATTTCTTACACCGTACATTTTATATTTTTATAATAAAAGCATTAAGACTAAATGAAAATGTTAACAACAATCCACATACAAAATGATCGGAAATGTACTTATGAGTAATTTTATTCAAGGTTAGCACGATATTTATTCACACTAATTGATTTTATCCGACGTTTCATAAGGAGTTGCTTTTATAAGCCTGTACGCAGGCATATAGGGGTAGACGGAGATTTAAAGAATTCCATTTGGCAAGATTCAGCATAGACAAACGGGCTTTCGCAACGTAACAGTTATCGAGCCTCTTGGTAAGGTTAACTCTCTGCTATTGCCATGAGATTTTCAAGGTTTATTCCAGTTCAAAGTTAGTTCTTATGAACCCACGGGAAGAAAGGAATAGCAGATTCTTACGCCACTTAAGTAAAAGTCGCTAGGCAAAGTGTTGTTACTAATTCTTCATTTCATAAAAAATATGGATAAGTAAAATATTGACTAGAATTTCTTTACATTATCGTCATCCGAATCCGTTCTTATTAAAACAGCAATATTTCCAAAGATCCTGCAAGATTTCCAAAATACAGACAGCCCGATTCAGAATCGCCTCCTCTAACTGTATGAGGATAAAATCAGGAGCTTCCTCAAATGCACCGTTTCCTGGGCCACCATGCCATTATCGTTATTACGAGTTACCATATGCTATAATCATTTTATTATATTATTGTAACGTGTTTATTTTCATTCCTTCTCCTAACCACCTAAAAAAATAAACATGCGCCCACCACGCTGTAAATATTTTTCTTTTCGCACTTGCTTTGAAAAACGTTGGCCACCGCTGGGTTAGACTAAGCTTAGGTACTACAAAGTTTATGAGAACAGTGAATGTAAAATAAAAGCTATACATGTATAGTGTAAGAAAATAGTAGAAAAAATCCGTTAGATAGGTTCATTCATGTATTTTTCACATTAGCGAATAATTAATAAGTAGAGTTGTTATATCGTTACTAAATTAGGTACACCAACATTTAAATTTAATCCATTAAGCGCATCCATGTTCCGTACTAATTGGTGCGCTAGCTAGGCGCAGTCTCGTATCTAGATTTTTTATTAAATACACTACGCTCTGCTTAATGATTTATCAACTTGAGTCAGTAATATATATATTTTGCAAACAAGTATTTGAGTCATGTTAGTGGACCGATGAATCAAGTTTTGTTTGTTTTTTAATAAATATGATATTCATTTTCATAACTTTAACAAGCAAGCAATACTGACGCACATACACGCAGTCCACCAACACTGGCCCAAAAATCTTTCTCCCAGCAAGGCGCAACGGAATAGGGCCCGCCTAGTTATAACGCCTGCAATCCTACATCGGTAAGGGACCATTCCATGTTTGCCACCCGAATGCCATAGGGGTCAGAAAAGCGAGCAATTTGCCCTCACCTTCAGCGACGAATTAGGTCCTTGGCTCCAGCGCTGAGCAATTTGCATTTTAAAAAGAACAGAATTTTGTGATGTACTTATTTTCGTTTCTTGTATCCTACGCTTGTCTTAAGTTTTGAGTATTGGCAACTCTACACGCATCATTTGATTGACACCTTTCGTGTCTACGTATTTCATAACATCCTTTTAAACAAGAATATAACTCTTGACTGTACACATATAACTTTTCTTATAAGCTTAAAGTACTCGTATAAACTGTATACGTCACACGAACCTCACCGTTATAGCAAATGCTGTAAAGCACATTACAGCTGCTCACAACTGCATAGTGGTATTAAACGCCGTGTTTTTGAAAACAAAGTGGCAGCCGGAACGTTTGTGTTTGCAAAATATTGTCACGTACCCACGTACGCGCGATCCGCTTCGACGAAACGACGTATAGTGAAAACGTCGTGCACGTTGATTTCATTTGATAAATATCAATAATGCTAGTCCCCAGGCTCTCTTTGAATTTCAAGCTGATGATTCACCTACACAGTGGTAGTCAGTTTTAGTAAAACTTTGCTATAGCTATGTGAGATTGTGAACTTTTATAAATAACGGAATCTTCAGTGAATAATAAGTATTTTTTTCATACATAAAAATATGCCAAAGACAAGAGTACGTAAGAGAACTACCTACCTCTTATTTTTTTCTCCAAACCACATTATGTAGTTAGCTGTTCTTATGTAAGTGAGATTGACACGCATGTACGTAGTGCATCTGAGGTAACATAATATCAATTTCCGATATAGAATTAAGATTTAGGTACGATTTCATCCCTACAAGTCGCAGTAGGGTATATTTACGTTAAGCCGACCGCTTTACATTTACATTGCAGTCCCGTCACATACATACTCCAAAGGCAAACTGATATAGTTTAGTTGTGATTTATCCACGTCTGTATGTGTAATGTTTTACCAATAACTATTATATTGTAACAATTTATATAACAAGAAGCTGAACCACTTGCTGATTGACTACGAAATTTCCGAATCCAAAAGATCGAGAGACCTAAAATTTACTTACATTAAATTAGCCTAAAATTCATTTAAATACATCTTAACATAAAATTTTCATTTGTCAAAGGTTATGTTAGCTACGCGACTTATGGAAGGATAGTAGATAGGTCGCGTAGTTAACATAACGTTTCGTTATTAATAATATTCAGTGATTTTTATTTATTAATCATCTTCTTAATTAAATTGCTTAGATATTATGACTTTGCTGTCCAATATATTTTTTATATAATTTTAAATATTTTTTCACATATCTTTTAAATATGTAACCTTTCATAGCAAAGTTGATATAACCTTTGTCTACTTCGATGATTTCCGCCCGTTACCTGTGCATTAAAAGTCTTAGGCTATTCAAGGAGAATGTTTTAGACGAAAAAACGTCATTAAATTAAATTAAATTTTCCATGATCATAAGTAAAAAAAATGTGAGTGGGATTTCAGTAGCATGCTTAATAGCAAATAAGAGATCGGTGTCGTCTCCTTCTTGAAAATATGATATTATGATTGATGTTACCGTACAGGTACATATACATATAAATATATCTACTAGATGTCTCGGTAGACGTTATTCTGCCATTTAGTGTAAAGCGCCACCTGTCGGATCCAAGCATAGTTACGAACCATCGTCTCGACTGTACAAATATATTGTGTGAATAGGACCTCAATCGGTCAAGACGTTCAAATGTTACACGATCACTAACACATCCACACAAGTGTTTTTTTATATAAGATATGTAATACATACATCTAGACAGTGGATACTACGATACGACATTAAATTATCATATCTGCCATGCAATCTCATTTGGCTATTTCTAGGTGATTGATAGGGAAAGTATGGGAACTGTTACTAAACACAAGGGGAATTTTAGTTTTTGTTTAACACAACATATATTTGACTATAGTGAACTAGGCCAACGACTCCCAGGTCAAAGACCTTATCGACCGTCCGCGCCTACATCCACTGCCCGCGTTTGAAATCGTCGAAACGCCGAAAAAGACCCTGCGAGGTCGACGCTCTTGGCGAGGTCAGTAAACTGTTATTCACAACGAATAGCGTTAACGTTTTATGTAGATCGTTTTAAGTAATTTAAAAAAAAATATTACTTCATTCGTTTTTATACTATTTACAAATAATTATGACCACTAGCACTTACAAAGTTATCATTAATAGTCAATAAGGACGCTTCCATCCTTTTTTTCATTGGGAAATTAACATTATATAGGAAATGTGCCGAGTTGCATACAACAATGTACTAACTAGTGATAAAACACTTACATCCACACACATCACTAATATAATATACAATACAAAAGTATAAAAGAAATTCGCAATCTGCGTTTGTGTATTCGCTTATAACTTCTAAATGATAATTAATGCGGGTTTCACTATCATTTTGAACATTTCTCGAGGAGGGTCGATATGTGTGATATATCATATATCACATCAGTCACATGATGATGATTCGTAATCAAGACGACAAAATAAACACTTTTAGGGCTTCAGTGGTTTACGTTGATCAAGTTGATGATCTTCAAAATTGTAGTCCTCTAAAATCCCAAATTTCATAATAAATAATTACGATGGTTTATAATATAATGAATAATCAATCGACTGATTTCTCAGATAGTACGACTTGAGTTCTGTGAGGTATGATCCCGAGGCTAAAATAACGTTCTGTATTTGTTCTGGCGCTTCTCACCTTTGAACCTGTACCGCTTAAAAGTACCTGTAATTAATAGATGCTCTAAGAAAGTTGTAAAGGAGTTACAACTATAGCGAATGCTTTCCTATGATTTTTTGTGTTAACGAACGAAGTATTATTGCGCTCATTTTGATTTCAGGGTTCGTGCTAGCTTCTGCTGTGGTGCTGCTGCTGCTAGGCATAATATGCGCCATATTTTTCGGAACCTGGGTTCGCCTATTTATAGATCATGTAAGTGGAATTCATATTTTAATATATTTCTACAAGAATGCACTCACACTCACATTCTATTCACATTCATAGTTCTAAGCTGGGTTAATTTGTCTTAATTGCTAGGAGTGGCAAGCGGATTGGCAATCTTAGTAACAGCCAGGCGTCTTTGACCGTATAAATATGCTACAAGAAAATACTGGTTTTGAACTTTTTTTAATTACCTCTGTAAAAGCAACATTTAACACAAAATTTATATAATATTTTGTCAATAAATGCTGTTAGACTAAGAAGAATATTTCAAATATTAGTATTCTCATAAAGATCGGCGTATTGTAGAAACAAAGTATTGTTTACGTATTAAAAGTACTATAATTAATTGCCTATTAATTTATATAATAAAATAGTTAGAATAATTTTTTTTTAAAACATTAACCTTCTACGGTAGGAATTTCTCCTGTGTTGCGGAGGCAGTAGAGAACAGTATAAATAAATTGCACATGGACAAATACCCAGACCCGGAACAATTATTTGTTTAATCCATACAAACAATAGTACCGTGCGGGAACCAAACCCGCGACCCACAACGCTGCAGCTAAACGCTTAGCCACTACGCCACCGCCGTCAAATAATTGTATTAATTAAATGCTGCAATTAATTATAGGTTATTTTTCTTAATTTATTGAATGTAAAGTTGTAGTATAGTGTTATATCACAAATGTATTCCATACTTAGGATGGTTGTTCTCCTTTTGATGTTCTGGCATTTATATTAGTACATTTTTGTCAAACTCTCTATGTACTCTATGTCGATAGAACACGGACATTCAATCCTTCAGTGCCGAATATACCTATCATTCCACTTACAGGATCCTTATACATTTCATACTAAGTTGGATATTTACGTTTGAAACGTTACGTACGTTTTGAAATTAATTAAATTAGTTGTAAGATTATGATTATGTAATTGAATTGATCACAATAAATTTAATATGTATTCACGTTACTATGACCTTTCAAATTTTATGCATAAATTCAATATTTATCATAACATTCGTGATGAATTTAATCAAAATGATAACCAGTGAATTAAGTTTCATCGTGTGGTTTTTTTTTATCAAATTCTCTACGATATAATACATTTACACGACTTTATATGTTGACCCGCCCATACTAAGTATCTATTGACTTATAACACTACTTTAAAGCCATATCTTCCGTAGAAAATCTGCTACAAAAATATTGAGCTTTATCTATTTATACTACATGACATTACATTATCGTAAAAGATTGTGTAAATTATTTCTTAAACTGTATATGACCAACGTCCACCTAATTCTTGAACTCTGGTGATTGGACCATCAGCATACTTTAAACTATAGTTTTATAACAATTGATAATAAAAATTTGATGGAATCTAACAACTCTCATCACAACAATTCTGCAAATGGATCTTCGCGAATTCTTAATAGTATTTCTCGCTTATAAATCGCATATTTTTTTCGAAATGTTTTTATGACAATACTTTTTCTATTGACCAAGAGATAAGCGTCGTTATTTCTCGAAAAGTGGATGACATGAGATAATGACATGTATCAGTTTTCGCACATTACTATTTGTTTTACATTATTTATTGATATTATTGTGAAAGTTTACCATGTTTGTTACAAAAATAATATATTCCCTAGATCTTGGTAACTGGATGGAGATAAGATACACTTACATAAATAAATAAACATACTAGGTATCAAATAAAAATGTTTGACCTTCAACGAGCACCGTGGACCAAATCATGTTCCAAACGCAATTAGAATCAAAAGCTGACTGACTGTATGATGAATCTGTGCCGACATTATAACTAAATATATACATATCATTACAACAAAAATAACAATTACTGCAGAGGTATAGTGTCAACAATTGCGAACGATGACAGCCAAGCTCGCTACCAAACTACCGAGCCTTGTCAATGGATCTAGTTCACTACTTAGCATTGTCATTACTCTCTGAGCGGCTTTGAGATTGTGGAGTAGTCGCATTTTTAGTGTCCACATTTAAGCGTGTTGTAATCGGGTGTGACGTATTGATCGCAGTACTAGATCTAGAAACTCTTCAGGATTCGCGGGATGTCGCAAAACCTGTCGCAGCTTCCTAAATGTTTTCTGAATTCTCCAATCAACTTCTTTCATGATGCGCTTTCTTAAGTGCAAAATGATACATAGTCGAGTGCCGATAATTTAACCATGGAGGGTATAACTGATTCTGAGATGAAGCGGCTGTAACGTGTCTCGTCTTTTTGAAATTCTTGCTCAGATTAATTCATTCGAAGGATTAATTAAAGTTTTTTGTTCGATGACTGCAATATCGTCAGCAAAGTGTAAGGTATTACTCACTTTTGCGCCTCCTCCTTTCCGAAGTGTTTAAAAAACATTTTCCTATGCATTTATGGAAAAATTTCCACGATATAACATATCTCTATGTCATCGTACCTGGATAGATTTCGTCATGCTATTTGATACTTGGACGAACATGGTTCTAGCGCTGTAAAGAATAGAGAATAGTCTTGATTAATCCAAAAAACTTTTTCAAAGTCCACAAATCTTAGACCCATCTTCTGTATAAACTCCTGCTTTACATTACTATATATTATACTATATTCTTTATTTTTCTAATCCTATTATATATGTGTGATCTATTATATATGTATGTATTAATGTGTTTGTATCTATGTATATATCTGTGTTGTTATTTCTGTATATATTATAGTATGTATTTGTGTATCTATGTGGATGTGTATATATGTATGCCTATACATTTATATATGTTTTAATTATGTAGTATATTTCTCAATTAGCCTTTCATATTTGTATTATTTTAAACTTGATGCACCTATCACCACATTTCTTCACGCCCCGGGTTGACTCTTAGAGAATGCCAAAAGGCATTAAGTCCGCCTTTTGTAATCCTTTTGGTGTAGACAATAAAGTATAAATAAATAAATAATAAATATTAGTACTTAAAATATTCTTTTATATATGTGAGAACTAAAAAACATATTATAAACATTATTATACAACAGAACGAGGAGTGTCTGATTCCAACACCAATTAAATAGCGTTTAAAATTAAAACATCCTGACACCACAAAGTAATAGAAAATATTAAATATGCCTTATATCTACATAAAGAAGCTAATTCAGACAACTAAGTATGCCTATCTGATAGATATCTGTTTATTCAAAACTATTGTTCCGTAAGATCTTTCAGTTTCGCAAAGCGGTACCAATTTGCAATTATGCTCGCTCAGCCGCTTGCCTTCACCTAAATATTTACGAGCTTAAACTTAGTTATGCATACTAGGTTGTTAAACCGTTCACTGTGACGTGGGCATTGTAACGGTTTGGGAAGTTGAATACAAGACCATTCATTACTCTTTACTATGACTTAAACTACATCTACTACTATCTAATCTATATTGGAAGCTTGATAATGGTAAAGGCAAAATCAGTTTTTCTAAATGTACTTCTCTTCCTCCCTTCTTCCTCTTCCCTCATTTCTTCGCGTGGGTATCATAAAAATCAACTAAGGGAAAAACCTTGAAAATGTAATGGCGTCATACAGTTGGCGGATTAATCATCTCAAAAAATGCTGGACAAAAAGAGTACAAACCGATGACGGGTAACGTGTTGATGTGGCAAATTCTGCCATTGGGAGAGGGCTTTGTCCAGCAGTAGACTTTATAAAAGCTTAATGAGGAATAAAGATATTGTCTGTGTCATGGAATTAAATTAGCCCAGCCATGCATGGCAATTATCTGGGATATTTAATTTAATGCATAACGTAATGTATGGTGTAACATGTTGTTGACCTAACAACCTATGACGAATTTATTATAACTGTGTTTTGTAGGAGCTGGTGCTCCGCCCCGGCTCGATGACGTTCGAGTGGTGGGCGCGACCGCCTGTGCGACCGTTCGTCCATGTATACGTCTACAACGTCACCAACGCAGATGAATTCCTCAACAACGGCTCCAAGCCCATACTCGACGAGCTCGGCCCCTATGTCTACTTGTGAGTATTTTTTAACTGTCTATTTAATATTGAATGTCTCTACTGCCATTGTTACTACTAGTGAAGATGCCTGGTTTGAGTTTCCGATGTAACTAAGCATCTTACTATATGCTTCTCGTCCCCTTCTGCCTATATAATGTCAAACTAATTTCAATATCTCAGACATTTGACGCTTTTCATTGACTAGAGACTGAACACAGGTCTTCTTTATTTTTTATAATTTATTTCATTTGGTTTATGGTATTTTGTTTTGTTCTATCTACCCTGATAATACTATCTACCCAGATATAATCTATCTAATAATGCCATGCTGCAGTTGTATTATAGCTGCAGCACTATGGCTCTGCTCGATCGGGAAGACCATACTCTCACAGATTGCAACATAATGCTTGTTTCCTATAGTGAGTGTTTCTTCCAGAGAACTGTTTACTGGTACGTGGTATTCTTCTCATCTTTATCCTCAGGGGTGACAACTTTCCTTTAGATGAACAGTGTCATCGTTTGTTATCTTTATCGGTATATAAAAAATACTATCATATTACGAACAAAAAGAAAAACGATTATGCCAAATCTCAAAGAATGTAAATGGGAAGGAGCATATCTTATAGAGCCGTGGTAGCCTAGTGGTCAGGGCGCTCAATTTAGTATCATAGAGCGCAAGTGACCTGGTTTTAAAACCCAGTTGCCGGCACCACTGAAATAGTTAGTAGCAATTTTAAGTGCTGTATTTACCACGTGTTCGGCGGTGAAGGAAAATATCGTGAGGAAACCTGTATATCTGAGAAATAATTAAAAAAAAATTATATTTCGAGAATACGCGAAGCCCGCCAACCCGCAATGGAGCAGCATGGGAGACCATTCCCGGCTCCTACACCTTCTCAGATATTTGAGAAGGAACCCTTTGCCGAGCAGTGGGCACTTACAGGCTACTTTTATGTCTTATACGATGGCTTCCGGCACTGTCCTTACCAACCCGCATTGTGCATACGGGGTGATTGTGGGCAAATCTTATATTCATGGCGTAGCCTTTGAAATATTGTTTCTACATCACCTAGGGTTGACTGGTAGAGAATGCCACGAGGCATTAAGTTCGCCCCTTGTAACCCTCTACTATTAGGTGTTAACAATAAAGCATCAAAATATATAAATAACTTAGAAGTAAATTACATAAACTGAAAAAGAAGAAGGCGCTAGTGAAATTACTGAGTTCGTCGCACTGACTAAGTGCACTAGCGAAGTGCATTGCCACTGACATTGTTTTGATGAATCGGTACTATTATATTATTATGGAGGTAAGTGACGAGTGGTGTACCGGACACCACTCGTCACTTACCTCCATAAACAAGTCTCTTTACGAACATACGCTAGTACTCAGCCTGTCCGATTTGTAATTTCTAAAAACAAACATTACGAATTCCGGCCATCCGTCGTTTTTAATGTTTTTTATTTTGTCATAATGTACGACTGTTCTTGCGGTCGGTATAGGAAGCAATTATTTACGCAAGATTTTGGAGCCGTATTATGAATTCGTCGGAACACAATAGTTGGTCCTAACTGCCTCGTATCTGACAAATCATTAAACAATTTTATCAATTACGACCGTGGGTAGAGCACACGGTGACAGACACAATAATAAGAACAGATTTAACTCAAAATTCTCGTGTTTCACAGATTCCTTACGATTCCAGGAGTGCTCTAGACTATGTTTTATCCTCCTAAAATTGTAAAATGTGAAAGTTTGTATCTTAAAGTTGCTCAATCGCGCTTAAAATACTGAACGGAAATTTGGCAGAAATTCAGATTTACTACTAGATGTAATATTTTAGATGGCGTGAGTTACATACATTTCTATGGATTTGCACGAACGTCAGAAATAATTTATGGCCTCATTATTTATTCATCAGTGTCGATAATAGTGAACAGAACTTGCGGATTTCCATTTCGACGCGAGGTTACACTGAGCCCTAAAGGTTCGGCGATCCACTTTTCTTCTCTCCGGGCACGTGACGATCCCTGTTTTCGGGAAAAATTAACTGCCATAAAAATAATTTTGTCGTCGACAGATGATGGATAATCGTCTCTAATATGCCAGACCAAAATTGTTTACAACAGTTACACGTAGGTAGTAACACTCCTCTGTTATAATTTGGCAAATATGGCTAACGTTGCAAACTGGGGTGTCCTTCTATAGAGGCTGTCGCTAATAGTATATAATAATAATTTGACAAATATTGGCTCCGACTGTGAAGTGACACATAAAATACACAAGTTTCATCGGAAAAGAATTACAGAAACATGGGGCTGGCGAGTAAAAATGAGACACATATACGTTTAATATTGCGTTATACATTACAAGGTGTGTCACGTTATTATCTGAGGTCGGAGGTAAACCAAAGCGAGTGACACGCATAGCTAATGACAATTAATTATTTTTCCTGGGATTATGACAAAAGGACGTGAAATAAAAAGCGATCGAGTTTTATTATTTACTGTCCACGGCTTTACCCGCGTGGTTACTTATTCGGCCGCGTATTGCGTGGTATAATCCGCATCTCTATCAAATATCGTTTATAGCTGTTCAGTCCTTTGTCGCGTGTTTGGACGACAAACAAGACAAAATTTCACATCTGTAATCCTACTTTAATCGATAAAATTATAGCACGACTGTAATCAGTATGATGAACATTTAAAAAAAATCTTGGCTGGTTCAAGCACCAATCATATATGTGTTAAACAACAGCATCATGTTTCTCCTTAGCGGAATTTGAATCTGCGACTCTCAGCATTGAACGTAAGGTCACGACTAACGAGGCTATCCGGTCTTCGTAAGGAATTATTCACTTGATATCTTAAAAGTATCCTATTATTTTTCAAGATACAGCAATATTTTTTTTTTTTATAATAAATGAAATATGATTGTTCAAAGACAAAACGTGGAAAACAATATTTATTTGGACACTTTTTATTACCTGGGTTGTTATTGTTACAGCAGTTAAAGGCCTTGAAACTTGACTTACCTGTTCACGACTTTTTGTAATTGAAAATATCAACAATATTCAATCATGTTTTCCGCAAAAAATATTGGTCGATTAACATCCATTACTAACTTAATATATGAATTCTGACATCTAATAAACATTTAATCAATAAACACCACTTTTTGTTAAGTAAAACTTGAAATTATTCATACGTTTTTTTTAAGTCTTTTTAATTTTTTGTTTTCGTTAGCATTGCACATTATAATTGAGGTTAACATTTTAATATAAAAATATTTATTTATATTTCCATTTAACCATAAATACACTACTAATATACAGAGTCGACAAAATGTAATGCTTCATGTCTACAATATAGTGTTAGCAGTGTAATAGAATCCTACATACCTATAGCCAGCGGCGGCTAGTGAGATAGCCGGAGATTATTCTGATTGTATGGTCTCTTTTTCGGAGGAGAATAATCTCTTCAATTCTTTGGATGCCCAATGATCCGAATAGTTTATAATTCCATATTTGTTGACATCATCCTCCCCAAGTTACAAACCCTTTAGTAGCTAAAGAAATCCATTTGTCAGATCGCTATCCACTCCAACTAAGCCTAAAAGCTGGCTCACGACAACGGTCGAATGGCATGCTCGAACCTGAGATGTGGTGTTTCGCAGTCCGCACTATAACCCATTAGATTAGGCTAATGGCGCTTTCGAGTTTGATTGACTCCTGCATATTTGACGCCTATACATATTTAACACATTTATGAATGTATAATTTTATTAATTGCTAAACTCCCTATATACAATATTTACTTACTATATAATAGAGTAAGTCGTGTGCCTCCATGTAAAGACTTGTTTATAGACATCACAATATCAATAATTTATGATTTTCTAGGAATTAAATTAGGATGTTTGAGTTTCATGTTTATCTGAATATGCTACAAAAATATTTTAATGGTTTGAGCAGAATCTCACTTTTAACAGTTTCTTGTTACAGCGAATTCTCTATTTCTTATTCGAAGTGATCCCTTTCACATTTTCTAATGCACACTGTTTTTCTTTTTCTACATCCTTTTATTTGTGAAACGCATTTATCATCGCCAAGAACCTTCAACAACAGAATAAAATAAATAAAAATCAACCTATATGTAGTGATGAAAATTTATCATGAAACCCTATCTCGTATTTCGTGTATAATCACATCTTTTAATTCAGTAGTTCTATCTTTAAGTTTATCATAGACAATATAGTAATAATTAGTTATATGAATTAAAGTTTTTACCAGGAAATGGTAAGTCATGATTTTTAATTTCCTTGGGACTTAAGCTCGAGATGCACCATGAGCAGCCAGGTCACGCTAACCGCTAAACCACACAGTCGTCATAAACTAATCACAATAAGTCAATACGCAATCGTCTAATAAAAGATTATTGGATAGTCAATTTTCAAACATAGTGGTTCAACCCGAGTGATTATATATATGATATTCTCTAATTTTCGATATGATTCGCTTTTTTATGAAATAAATACATGTGTAATACGTTCGTTCTGGCCGTCCTGTGTCTCCGTCACTGCATCTGGCCATTTATATGACCTTATCGCATAAGAGTTACATCGGATATGGGAAGGTAAAGACGAGTGAGTGCCACTGTCTTTGCGCGTATATTTACGGCAACATACTCGTAATATCTCTTGCGCAGTTGACAACTACCGGACGTATTCGAAAATTACACTGTGGTAGAAATCGGCCAGGGGGAAGTCATCATCACCATCGATTTGCTCCTTAGGATTCGTTTGTCACATTTCTTCTTCTCGTTCTCAGCTTAAATAGCTGTCTCTCCGTCACGCTAGATCTTTCAGAACACTCTGTTTCTTATTTACTTACATTTTCTTACACGATCCGTTTGTACATTCGAAATGAGAGCGTTGTGGCATGAAAGACGATGTAGTGACACGATCTTCGATTTTCACCATTTTGTACACGAATCAAATTCCAATTAAATGTCAACAACGAAAAAAATGTAGGTGCAGTTTTTTAAATTTCTGTGTGGCAATGGCTTCTTATAAACTTTAAATTCCAAAAATGTATTGATTAACACAGTAAATATTTATTAGCATATCACCGGCTACCTTTGTGAATATTTCAGTTATTTCTTTTTATCGATTGATTTTTATGGTTTACTGGTTTAAATATCTTCAACTTAGCCTGTTCATTAATGTCATTATGGTCTAGATATGACCGAAGAAAAATCCTACGTCACGCGATATTGCGTGACGGTATTAAGCTATATTTTATAGGAATAATGCAGACGCATTTGCAGCTGCGAAACAAAAATCTCGGCGCTGGTATGCGATTACATCCCAGAACTTTTAATTTTAAATGTATCTGCTATATATTTCACAATTACAAAATGAAATTTCAGGAAATGGATAGACAAAAAACATCTGTACGTATTTATTCAATGCGACGTTGCTGACGTACTTGTTGTTTGGTTTTTAAATTTTCAAATAAGAGTCACAAAAAAGCATACAGCCCAATTGATGGGAAGTTATGTAAGACTGCGACCCATAGACACCTGCATATATCGCTACCCTGAGTACTGTGGTGGAAATCCTCATTACCAGTGTGTGGGCCTCCGGTTCAATCTTTCATCATACAAAACTCTGCATTATGCTATGAGCATTTTCACTGATATTCTGTGTCAGTTTGTTTCCCGGTTGTGTTAACCCATTCTTACTGCAGTTATAATACACTTGCAGCGTTGCTCTACCACGTATAAAATGAGAGTTAAGGATTATTTTCCAGACAGAAAAGAATAGTCATAAATTTTGACCAATCACTTTGTTTAACAGAGAGGAGTGGGAGAAGGTGAACATAACCGATAATGAGAACGGGACGCTCTCCTTCCACTACAAGCGGACGTACACATTCCAACCAGAGATGAGCTCGGGCCCTGATGACGACTCTGTCGTTGTGCCCAATATTCCCATGCTGGTAAGTGTTCCTATATTTACTTTATTAATTGACTTTCATCAACCAACACTTGATCGAAATGAATTTCTGGAAAAAATTTCCAGTGATAGGGTTCAGAATCACTAATGCCCTAGTACCGACACTATGCTCACCAATCCGCTTGGCCAACGAGAAAATAACGTTGTAATGATTCCACTATTGCATCATCTGTAATAATTATTGTCATCTTCCATTTGTGAAATAGATATTATAATGACACAAATAAGTCAATTAAGTAAGACGTATTATGTTTAGTAATAGGTAATAATATAAGTACTATTTGTAAACCCCGTATTTTAAATTATATATAATTATAAAGAATGCAAATAGCGTCGAGAACGCAGCGGCTTACAGTTTTCTAGAACTTAATTTATTAGATTATCATTTTTTTGAGGTGAAAATCTGCGATGTATTGCATGAATATCTTGGTGTGTGAGCCGAACTCGCATCTTGATTTATGCAATTTATCATACAGATAAAAAGATATACTGATAAATTTCCTTACATCTTATAGGAAAGTTGTATTAAAACTATGTTTTAGATAATTACATGTTAATTTGCCAATTAATATTAGTGTTTTCACGCGCCAACACATTATCATAATTGGATAAATATACTGAAGTCGAGCGACAGTCGACGCAGACTGATCAAGTGTCCCCAGTTTTTATTCAACACTTCGCTCGAGTGAAAGTGGCACACATCGCTTCGCTCTCGTTTCATTGTGTTCGGTTTTGGGAAACGGGCGAATTGTTGTTTCTTACCATACTTTACTTTTTATATCGCTTAAGTTCTCTATTCGCGTACTATTTTCATCAAAAGTTTATCTGTTCACTCTTACAATATTATTTACATTAACTTACCTGAATTGTCTTAGGATGTACGTACATAAATTGCTCACGTGGTAAATTTTTAGACCTAATCTCAACTCACGTGCATTTTATGCACTTTTTATCGTTGTTGTAAGATTCAATGGCTTTCGAAACCGCTATTGCACGCGACTATTTTATGTTATAATACACGACTACATTATCGAGCAATTTAACTTGCGTTACCTAAACGGCTTAAGTTCACGGCGCGTTATGAGGCGGAACAGCCCGACGCTCTGAACAGCCCGACGCTCTGAACAGCCCGACGCTCTGAACAGCCCGACGCTCCGGAACGTCCGCTAACTGATACGGAACCATACAGTTATCTTATTATTATCGTCCGTTTTCCCAATGTAGTTCAGGTCAACAGGCAATGATCAAAACTCACCTTGCGCAAATAGCGCCTTATATAGCATTTTTTCCGAATACCAATCTAATGTACACGCAGTGCACTCTACTGACTTACAGGCGACGCTCTAACGACGGACCGATGGCGAAAAATCAATCAATCTAATACTTTTGCCGAGTTTAATTATAATTATAATAACTACAACTATTAGCAACTCGTCTAGCAAAGCGTGGTAAGTAGGTATAGGCAAATCTTACATGTTAGGCATTCCAATTATTTATGGCTTCCTCTTTTGTTCCTTTCTGCGCCTTACTCGGAAAATTGTACACACGTGAGGTCTAACGAAGACAGAGTGTAATTAGTATACTAAATGATTTAATATGGTCATTGACATATTAAGGTTAAAATATTTAGAAAAATTGCAACCACATTTTCATAGATGAAGATGTTTTTTTTATAACTTAATTATTTATCTATTTATTTTTTGAACTTTTTTTGCACATAACAGAACAGCAAAAAGGCGGTCTTACTGCCAAGAGGCATTCTCTACCAGTCTACCATTAGATTGATCAGAGAAAATGTAAAAGGGTGCACACAAATATTATGTTCATATATATACTCAAATAATATGCTACGATACAATACTTATATATGACGGTACTTAGACATACATGTAATTATAGTTGTTCATTATACACTACTCATGTATATTTATATTTATATAGTTTACGTATGTAATATGTATATATAAACTTAGATGATTTCTTATATTATATTATAACTGTCAATTAAAGTTAAATCAAAAGAAAACAAATATTCAACTGCATTACTATTGCATCGCTAGGTAAGAATCCCAAAATAAACGCTTGAAAGTGCCTTTACTGGTGGCTGTACGTATATTATTTAACAGCTCGTTCCAGAGTTTAATAGCATGATGGGTAAACGAATTGTGTAAGAAGTCGGTACGGCAGAAAGGTACATTAAGAGAGGAATTATCCTCAGAACGGAGACTACGGTCGTGGGAGTCATCCTGATATTGAAATTTGCATTTCAGATATTCAGGGACAAAAGGATCGTGTAAGATGGAAAATAAAGTACAAAGTATTCTATAAAATCTGCGATATGGGACAGGCAACCATTTAAGCTGAGAACGAATTGAGGAAATGTGATCATATTTGCGTAATCTCGTAACTTACCGTCATCTATTAAAACTAACCTAGGTATTTCAAATTAAATCCGTAAAGAAATGTGTAAGTTTCTACAGACGTTATTCTTTATACTTAAACTTAAAACAAAATTACCCTAGGTATTACAGATTAAAGACTTGAAGAAATGTATAAGTGTAATTTCTCATTCACATGCAGAATGTATGTGTGTGTTAAACACTACGTAGAAATCGGCGGAGTATCGTCGATTATCACAGTCCATTTGTCAAACGGCGCGTAACAGAAAACCACACATTTGACAGTGAGGTCAGCTTTGGAAAGTCGGGCGCACATGTATGAGCACTCGTACGTACTCCAACTAGTGAAAAGATCCCCTTGTCCATTGATAAAGTTATTTTAACGATCCGTTTGTAATTTTGCTAGAGTTCTCTAAACGCTTTCACACAATTAATAATAATAATATGTTTTATTTTTCCAAATAGTACACAAGAATAAACTTAAACTAACATAGATTTATATTAAGTTGCAGGTAGAACAATTTTTATTTAGAGGTTTACAACAATTCGTTAAGTTCGACCATCAAAACTGTGAACTTTAAAATATATTACTATAATTTATTTCGTAACAATAATATTACATTTATTAGCTTACCATAGTTTATTTGTGGTACTAATATCTAAACTAGGCCTGGCCTGCATCTTAGACACTAGTTTCTTCCTAAATATTTATGTAAGAATGTGCACACTTATCTGCATCATCATCATCATCATCATATATTTTGTTTGTATCGTATTTTGTTATATTTTGTTTCTTTTTTTCTTTCTTTCTGGGACACATCATGTCTTTTCTAGAGGTTTTTATCTTGGGTTGAGACAGTATCAGCAAGAAACAGGTAATAGAGAGAAACAATGAGAATTTTCTGACCCTTCTATAGTAATTTACGCTTGTTAAATTCCTCCTCCTCATTTAATTTCTTGTAGTTTATGTTTTATTTTTATTATTTCCGTGCGTTCGTTCATCGATCCCGACGTTGAGTTGTATGAATAACGGTCAATGGTGATAATTTATTCAACTTGCATACCGCTAGGCTATGTACCTCGTGGGTGTTACCCGTTCTACGCACATTAGACATAAGAATAAGATTTGACACCTGTTGGAGTACACTGTTGGATTCCTGTGAATTCAGTTAAATTAACACCAATGTGAAAGAACCATAAAAACTTTAGCTTCATCTACCTAACCCTAACGTAGTTAAAATGGCGACCTTCTTATTGTATTACAAACTTAAATATTTTTAATGTCATAGTAATCAAAGTCGAAGTTTAATAAAATTCAGAAAACAATTTGTGATGATCTAAAATAAAATAAGCTAACATTTAGCCAATGATTTCTTATGCTTACGCGAACACTACACATTTGTGTATTTATTAGCGTTTAATTTTGTTTTTATATTCCCGACGTTTCGATCGAAACGTAACATTTAGCTATCAAACGTAGACGCATCCGCCATCTTACTTTCATCATAATACCTACTTGCAACACTTGCAACACTTGTAAGCAGGAGTAGAGTACACAGGAATGTGTATACGCTTAAATACAAATAGATACATGTGCGTCTGCTTAGTTCACTCACTTGGCCGGTTATTGAACTTCTTTTATTTCTCTCCGTCTCGTGCAAAAATATTATAAGCTAAACAACAATATAGTTATAAGTATTGTAAGCTAAAGCTTAATAGTTTTATACTGGTAATAAATAAAACGAACCTAACCGCACCATAATTATACGAAAAAACTTACACTTAGATACATACTAAAGACATCGATCACCATTACCCCTTCGTGTCATAACAATAGAATTGACATTGTTGTAACACGTCATAAATTAAAGTGGGCAAAAAGATCTTTACAGGTAAACGCAAAACAGCATTTTAATACGAGTATTATGGCGAGTATTAAAACTATTTACACCCGATGGGTTGTTGCCCGCAGAGACAAGACCATTTACAAAAAGTCGTATGTAAGATAAATGCATGCGATATTAACTTATAACGTCTTGGCTTTAAAGATTAAATATTCTTGTTAATGTCCCGATATGACAGTAATTCCAGAGATGTTTCTTGTGTGGTTGTGTGCATACATAATAAACATCGCTTAGATTCTTAATAGAGATAGACTCAATTCATTTCACTCGCTCATCGAGAGAGGAAAGCTCCGTAGAGAGACGGTGCTCTGATGACGAGTGATAATTCGGCGAGTAAAACCTCTGTTAACTAAAGGAGAAGCAGAGAATCTTACAGGTATGTACTGTATTATCAGGAATATTAGTAATTTCTATACCATTGCTAGAATTATTTTCTTAAAAAAAAAGAACAATAGATATATAGAGTATTATGTTCTTATATTGGCATAATGCACGGCGAAGTAACACAACTATGTTAATTGGCATTCATAAAAGAATACACAGACTGAATCCACCTTGTTTATTCCGCCAATTATGGAGTAACCTTATATCTATTTCTGTTTTCAGTAATTACATATTCATGAATTCGCGAAATGGAAATACCACCAATATTTATTAAGTAAAACGTAGCGTATAAAAGTCCGCCTGCTGTTCCTCCTGTTACTTACTTTTACATTTTACCGTAACAATCAACATCATGACAAAGGTCAACAGGTTTCGAATATTTTTACGTAAGATGCGGAAATTACAACAAACGAGTGCAATACTGCAATTAACCCGCTTTTCTTCCACAACAAGGTAGACATTAGCAAAAAGCTTTCCTTAATAACTTTGTTATATGTTTAAACGAGGCTATTAAAAACCAAATTAGTTTTGTTTCTGCATTATTATAACACTCTATAATTATAAAGATCTGAACAAAAAGAAACACGTTACCAACAGCCTTCACTAAAACTTAACAACATGTGCCGAGTCAAGGTTTGATCTCAGGAAATTGTGACTTGTCGACCTCTGTACACATTTTTTACATCATCCTTATTATATTCGTACTTTTGAGCCGAGCTTTTGAACGTCTATACAAACATATGTTAGCACCTAATAATATCACCATCTTAAGGTATTCCATTATTCCTTTGGGGGAGGCCTATGTTCAGCAGTGGACTTCTGATAGGCTGAAATGATGATGATGATGAAGGTATTCCATGAAGTTTAAAGTACGGTTTCATGCCGGGGTTTCGGTCAAGCTTACAAGTGATTTTTGACACCCCCCTCGCCTAGTTCCCCTCGCATCACCGCGCAGTTTCGTCGGTTATCAGTATTCTCAATTTGGCCCTTATTCAGTATATTTCAGCTCAAATTATATTTTAGGAATAACGTCTTTGAGCTTACAATTAATATGTATAGCCGAGCCACCACTCCTTCAATACTTAGTACGGTACTTTGATGACCGCGTGGCTTAGTAGTTAGCGTACATGACTGTTGAGACATGGGTTCTGGGTTCGAATACCAGCCGAAGCCAATAGTTGTGGAAAATCACAAGGTATTAGTTTTCTAGTCTGATGGTGTTGTGTTGTGTACCGTGTCTTTGACTCTGAATCTGACTTTTTCCAGCGCTCTTATCGTATAAGCGTTACATCGGTATACGAGTAGATAAAGACGAGTGAGTGTCTCTGTGTTTGCGCACTATAATATCGCCTGCGCAGTTGTACCTCCAATAGTAAGCAAGTGGGTAGTTGTCGCAGTGGTCCGTATCGGCCATGAGTACATCATCACGTGGGACGCTGAATGGTTCATGACATGACGGGAAACTCTGCGTTTGTCTGCGTATTGGCTTATAACTTCTAAATTCTGAAGTGGATTTCATTGATTGTGATTTATATGTAAAACACATTCTCACATGGCATATTTGGTAATCAAACGACACAAGAGCTCTTACATGGTTTACGCTGACTAAACCTTAAGAGATAGATCAAACGAGCCGCTACAGCCGCGTGGTGGGGGATCTGATGTACGTCATTGTTACCGTTATTATATATATCGTTATATATTTGTATCGATAGATGGGCACTAAGACGGCGATAAGTTCACCACCTGTCACGTTGTCGCAAAATAGCTCTGGTGAAAACTGGGTTGTAAGGACTAAAAATAAACAGTTGTACTTTCAATCGTTAGGAGTGAGATCTGTACCTTGATGTATGGGAAGCTAATGTTCAGGTGCCTTATCCGCCACACAATATTTCACAACAATTCCATGAGAAGATCGATAAAATTATAACATGTTATTGTTCACATTCAACACATGGTTTTGTTAATTGTCTTGGATAAACGAAAACATGTCAAAAAATAACATAGTATGATTTAATAGGGGAACGATATGAAGCGAGGAAGCGTGTGTCATAGCAGATAAGGCCCCAAAAGTGGAATAATAGATACGATGATTTTTCACTACTTGGTGCTACTAACTAAATCTTTAACATGTTAGAGCCAAGCGACGGCTTTTGCTGCTGCTCGAATGGGCCAGCTCGACCGCGGTAGTATCACGACCTCGCACAATACCGGCGTGAAGTAGTGGCACAAAAACGATTCCAAAAACAACAGTCGTGGTTCTGATGACCGATTGACAACGCCGTCCCGAAATACTTCAGGCAAGTGAGAGGGAGAAGTATTTCAAGTGCGAAATAATCGGAACTGCTTTCGACAACCCGCCTGCCCAGCGGTTTTTGTTGACGATATCATGGAAAGTCCTATGTCCGGCCGTGGGCCTACACAAGGTGATAAAGAAGAAGAAAAAGAATTAGTCGAAAATTCATGTGTCAAAAGCAGAAACGTTACATAATATCGTTTCCTCACTGCTATAAGTTTCTAGTTCGTGCTACTTCGCGTGCGTCACTAGTGGCACGTTGACGTCAGGCTCGGACCACGCGAGTGAGTGCAGCGCTAATATTTGAATGGTGAGACAAATGGCAAGTTACACGCCAGATCAAACATCAGTTCACACGGAGGGTAGCTTAGTTTGACGTTCGTTCTTACATAAATTTTGTGTTAGTATTATTAATTGTCACTGCTTCATATTGAATAACAGCGCTGTAGCAGTGGCAACATCAAACGTGCTATATATTTAATTTGAGACAGGTGGTTTATCGTTGCTGTACTCCATAAACGGACGAGTATAATGGTATATTAGGTGGAATATTAGTTTTAATAGGTAGCTAGGGCAGTAGAAGCATGAGAGTAAAATGAACCAGGTTTAAAATAGGAATGGTTCGGTGGGTTGGACACGTGGAAAGAATGAACGAGAAAAGAACGACAAAACAAGTTTATGCTGCAGAAGCGAATGGCTGAGTCGGAAGGGACTAATCGGAAATTTCTGAGTGCCCAATACGTAATAGTCATCGACGACACGTAGATGTATGGATGTGAAACAGTCGAGGAACCTGTCAAATCCATAGTTTTCTGCTTACCCCTCTGGGTATCTGATAGGCGTGAGAGTTACATGTATGTATGTGTAATTTATGCTAATAAATAAACATTTCCTTTCTTCCTAAAACAACATTTGCGAGTAGTCGAAGCAGACTTTCCAAACTTCCAATTAAATATAATAATTACTTAAAATACACTCGGAGATGTATAAATTTGCACGATTTCTATTGTCCTCACGAACTGGCTTGTAAAGCTTGTTTTATAATACCTATAACCAGAAAAGCCATAAAGTCGGTAAGAGGTTCACTCGAACAGATCTTAATTAAATATACGTGTCGTCGCAATAATCACGTGCTTAAGCCGTGGCCGTGGAATTTCCGGCAAAAATCAACTAAATAACTTACGAGCAAGTAAATAGCAGAGGTATGGCAATGCCAAGATAAGTTAGTTTATCAAAGTTAAAATAAAGTTCCTTACATTATCCCGTTTGCACGTGTCATTGCAAATGGCCGTGATATTCGTAGATGGAGCGACGATCTGGCTAAGTTCGTTGAAATTTTGTCTATAGGCCGTGGCTTGTATCGATTAATACGGGGGTATCTTTAACGAGGTCCACAGGTAAATATATGCCATATAAATAGGTATGAACATCCATCCCTGCCATGACTCAGGTAACATTTATACTTATTCATCATAGATCATCATTCAAAGGTACAACACTACCCACTTGATCATCGGGTCGTCTTTAATCCGATGATTATCGACTAAGGGAAATGCACCTAAAAATCTCGTGGCTCCTGAAATATGGTGGGGCCTCTTTAAGAGGCCTATGATTCTTGATAAGATAAAGAAGAACATTTTAGTAGTATATTACATTAATATTCTTTGTTTGTTCCAGAGCGCAACATCCCAGTCCAAACATGCAGCTCGATTCCTCCGTCTTGCTATGGCTTCTATCATGGACATATTGAAAATAAAGCCCTTCGTCGAGGTGTCGGTGGGTCAGCTTCTCTGGGGATATGAAGATCCTCTGTTGAAACTCGCTAAGGATGTTGTGTCAAAAGACCAAAAACTGCCTTACGAGGAGTTTGGACTTTTCTATGGGGTGAGCAAATGTGAAATATATTTTTTTTTAGTTCATTGCACCTGCAAACAACTTCTATCGAAGAAGGATATAGATACGTCTTCTCCCCTGTGGACTAAAATGGAATACCTCACAGCCTAAAATTATACTGGCTGGAAACCGGATCGGAACAATGGTTGCACTGCTGAATTGCGGCAGAAGTGAGTAAATGGGTGGTACCTACCCAGACAACTCCTAAACAAAAAAGGAATCCTACTACGTAGTGTAGGTTTATGTTAACAGTGGACAATATACACTAACTGTAATATTAACAATAGTCTGAAATCCCATAGCAACTCAAGAATTCTGTTTAGAAATGTATATTTCGGTATTGTGGCATCTTAAGCCGCCACCACATTTCATTCCGTCTTGAGTCGTGAAAGACTTATGTAAAATCTAACTCTCTCCGGTCACTCCTTACTTAAAATACGAAAGTCAATTTTCAGCCTGTGTAAGTCCACTACTGGACATGGGCCCTTCCATGAAAGCATCAACAAAGGCTGGCATGTCATGCATGCATGCACGAAAGATTTCCCCAAAGTCACGACGTTGGGCAAGCCGGTTGATAAGCTCGGTTCTATTATCTCCTTACTAGAAATGCTACTCCCCATCTCTAGTCTGTGATCTCAAGTCTGTCAAATAATAATATTATGAAGAACTTAATCTATAAACTTCACTTTCAGAAAAACGGTACATCACCGGACGTAGTGACAATGTTCTCTGGTGCCTCGGACATCACACGATACGGCATTTACGACAGGTAATACTGGTGACTAACATATTTTTAACGTATACATTAATTTGTCCCTTTACACTATTTTCTTGACTTACTATATATTTTCTAAAATATACAATTGTAACGAATTGTGAAGTTAAAATTATTATGACGATGATGTACCTTTTTGTTCTCCATTAGGTACAACATGCGCGAGCGTCTCCCGCATTGGACGACGGACGAGTGCAACAGTATCTCCGGCTCCGACGGCTCCATCTTCCCGCCGCACATCACCAAAAACGACACTCTGCTGGTATACGACAAGGACCTGTGCAGGCTGCTGCCGCTCAAGTGAGTCCTGTTCATTTCCCTTCATATTGCAAGATCTTCATCTAAATAATTCTGATTTACCTCTTTACAAACAACTTTATGTAGCTTCTTAACTTGATTGACATTTATGTGGTGCTTACTCGGTCACGAAGAATGCAACACAAAAAGTGACGGGCAATCATCTTAAGGTATAAGGTATCTAGGTCTGCGATTTGTCAGTCTACCAATGATGGAGATTACGACAAAACCAGCTCAGTGTGAACTCTTTACAGGTTCGTCAGCAGCGAAGTGTAAGGCGAGTATACTACCCTATCGACAACCTCACCTGCATTCACTCGTTTAATGAGAGACTATTACAAGTATTGCTTTTGTTGATGCTTTCTATAAAATGTCTCTATAACAGGCATCAGTGGGTCAAAACAGGCTGATAATGAAGACGTGAATTACATGGTATCGACGTAATTATTTAAGAATCCTAAATGAACCATTAACGTATAAGTATATCACCTTTTAAAACTTCATGATATTTTCCCCTTGTCATGTTATCATATGGCAACACCGTGAAAGTCATAACACAGGTGAACGTATTTTAAGAACAATACTCAAACAATGTAACACCCGTGAGATTTTGTATCATTACATAAACAGACGACTGACGACGATGCGTAACCCGAATCGATATTAAATCATAACAGTGGTTTTAATCGTTAAAGAGGTTTTTACTGCAAATATTAAAACAGATATACGAGTACATTTCGTAATCTGTATTGTCACGTACGGTTCGTATAATGGTAGGTAGCCGATCAAAGCCGTCGCCCAAGTAGGGGAGAATATGATACAATCGCCACGTAGAGACGACCGTCAATGGGAATGTATCAATCACACCTAGCTCGACTGTCCGCCATCAGATTAGCGATTCAAGACTTTGCATTTTTAAGATATTAGTTCCGTTAAGTTATTCCGCCATATTTTATTTTATCGGAGACAAGTTCAGATGCAGTGGCCGGGATACCAAAACAAAAACAATATGTATATTCAACCAAGTCTTTCATTTCCAAATTAGATTTGAAACTTAGTTTTACAGCTTATTTGGTGAAATAATAAGTTTTTCAATCCATATGTGTGTTTAAATATATTTATGTATTTATTTTACTTTATTTTAGATTACCAACAAGTAAACACTAATACGATCGTAAAAAAGACATTCGGTCGCTTGTTTGCAGTGCAATACATATATATCTACCAATTTACAATATTCGTATGCTCATTAAATACAATAATGCGTACCGACATACAACATCGTGGTCGTGACTCAAGCAATTGCAGGACGATAACGCACGAGCGTAGTTTCGTAACCACAACAATGGCTTCTTAAAAGTCTATTGTCTGTTAATACCCTTATCCGATTACCATTTAGTTATTACTTCTAGGTACTGCTAAAAGATAAGTAGTTGATTTCATTAAGCCTGCGTTGCTTCTAAATGGCTGGATTTAATCGTTGTTACGCTGTTGTATCCACATCGAAAACAATATTTAAAAAATAATCCACGGATTGGAAAGAAAAGAAAGTAACAGCTTGGAAATGCCCACTGCTGGACGAAGACCTGCTCACAAATATTGGAGATAGGTTTGGAGCCGAGAAGAGTCAGTCCCGCTTCTCCAGTGCAGGTTGTTGTATTTTTTTTATTATTTCTCAGGCATGCAAGTTTCTTCACGATGTTTTACTTCACCGCCGAGCTGGTCGTAAATTCAGCACTTAAAATTGATTTGACGCTAAGACGGCTTGGGGCTCTCCACATGTCACGTTGTCCCATAAAAGGTTTGGTGAAATGTGAGTTAAAAGGAAAATGAAATCAACTAAGGGAAATGCCAGACAAATCTCCTTGATTCTGACTGAATGAACCATTGAATAATTTCCACATCTATATAAAATAACCAGACCGGTGACGGGAAGTAGCGTCATAGGTTCTACAGCAATTTCCAAATTAGGCCATTCCACAAAATTTGTATCCGCGCTAAGATGCGTAGTGTCCGGTTCGCGGCCGTCAAGCCGACAGTCAACTTGGCGATAACGTGAAATCCTCTCATTGGAAAAGGCCTATCGGGCAGCAGTGAATGACGAAGATGTAAAACTCATTAAAGAATACAATACTTTCAGATTCCTCGAAGAAGTGGAATCGAAGGCGGGCGTCCAGGGGTACCGCTTCACACCGCCAGAGGACGTGTTCGCTGCCGACGAGCACAACAAGTGCTTCTGCCCGGCCGGCCCGCCTTGCGCGCCCAATGGGCTGTTCAATGTGTCCCTCTGCCAATATGGTGAGTATCTACACGCGTGTGCCCGTACTGGATAGGCAGCCTCTTCCTCAAAATTGTAGAGTATCAAGGTAGTATAAAAGTATCCTTTATACTTCGACCAATTAACATAAACGGTGTACCTTAAAGTAATTATTTAAAAAAAAACCACATACAACCCGCTTTTAATAATTACTCATTATAGTTCAGAAAGAGATATAGCCGGAATTTGTTTTTTTTTATGTCCTTGGATGACCAAATGGTCGACGTTAATTCCGGCTTTAATGTTAATTACGGCTTTCTGTATTCATAACCCAAATTGGAGACATGTAACATCTCTACTTCTCATAATTGTTTCAATGAAAATGTTTGTTTATGAAAAAAAAATTGAACAAGTGCAGTTGAATGCCAGTTGTTATGTAGTTTTCAAATGTTACTTCTTCACAATAAATTTTGAGGTTTTCATACTCTAATGTAAACATGGCCACACCATTCAGAAATACAGACTACTTCAGACTGTCTGCTTTGATTTTCTAATACAATTTGTGTTACGGTTAATTTCCTAAAAGCATTCGCTTTCATTTGTTTATTTTTCTGAATAGGGTTCTGTTATTTCTGTTACTTTATGTATAAATCTATTACTCTGTTATCCTACTTGGGTATAGATATAAACTAAATCGCATTACAAAACTGCCAAAATTAATTACTAACAGTTGTACATTTAATCTTGATGTTTCCAGACTCGCCTGTAATGCTGTCGTTTCCTCACTTCTACTTAGCGGACGAGAGCCTTCGGGATGCTGTGGAAGGAATCTCACCACCTGTACCAGAGAGGCACCGTCTCTACATCGACGTACAACCGGTTAGTCTTTCCCTTGTAGATTGTGTCATACAAGCTGGTCCGTAACAAGTTAACACGAATTCGTCGACCGTTGAAGTGGAGGGGAGTGGAGTGACATTGTATGAAGCAAACTCAGGGATCAATCGTGACAGGGTTATCAACTCATCACTGCTCTACTGATACTGCACAAATCGGGAGCATATTTGCCATTCGTCGCCTTCTAAGACAAATAAAAGAGTCAGCTCGATAGAAATACACAGAATAATCAAGAAACATTGCAATAGTTCTTCAGCTATAAAAGACGAGGTTGCCTGATCGTCACGTTCTAGATCCCGATTGGAATATTATTATAGTTTGCGGGAAGTCCGATTGACTATTAATCTAGCCAAATGGGGATCTATAATTTCTGCCTAACCCTCTGGGTAAAAGGTTTGCGTGCTTATGTACATATCTTCAGCTATCTTAACGCAATCTACCATAGCGTAGTTGTTTAGTAAGTTTAATATAACATTTCGAAATTAACTTTGTCCTTATAAAACAGGAGATGGGTATCGCGATGCAAGCCCGGGCACGCATACAAATCAACCTGGCGGTGTCGCAGGTCGTGGACATCAAGCAGGTCGCCAACTTCCCCGACATCGTCTTTCCTATCCTATGGTTCGAAGAGGTAAACACCAATATGTCCTTTTTTATTGTAAGTACAAAAGTGCTGTGATAGCGTAGGCAATTTTAGTGCTGAATTTATTGCGTACTCGGCGGTGAGGACAAAACATCGTAAGAATACTGCATGACTGAAAAATAATTAAAAAATATTTTTCGAGGATATGTGTAGCCCGCCAACCAGCATTTAAGCAGCGTGGCGGGCCGTTCCCGCCCCCAAAACTCTCTCAGATATTTGAGAAGGAGGCCTTTGCCCATCTGTGAGCACTTAAAGGCTGTTACTTTTATAGTCCAGACCAGGGGCTACCAAGTGATTTCTATTTTTACCCAAATTTGATAAAACACCGTCGTGTATTAGTAATTATCACCTATAATCGATTTTAATGTCATTAGATCATAAATAACTGTTTAATTGTTATGCCTTTTACATCATAATTAAGGCAAGTGATTTTATTTACTTCTAGCGATAATAAGGTAGTTAATATATAACTTTAGGTACCAGAACGGTTTTCAACGTGTTTTTATAATTTCTAAACACAGGAGATTAAATGTAGCAAGTTTAATAGCACATTAGTTATATCACGCCACTACCATTCATAATGTATTTCAGGGTATCGATGAGCTTCCCGATCAAGTGACTTCGTTACTGAGACTAGCTACCAAAGTGCCTCCTATAGCCCGTTCGACTCTCGGTTGGGGACTTTCCGCCCTCGGCGTTCTTCTCATCCTGCTGGCCGTCACATGCCTTATCAGGTAGGGGTACTAACTTTTATAAAATTACTGCCTCTGAATGACTCGAACTTTTTCTCAAGTTAAAGAATGTTAATAATTAAGATACGTTACACTACAATAATTAAAACGGCGTATGTCACAACGAATCATTTTCAATCAACAAAGAATTTCAGATCGGGTCGATATTTTTGCAACACTAATAGTTGGATGTTCGCGACTGATCGTATTGATTTATGCCTTTAGGTGACTTATTGAAACGCAAATTCAACTGTATTTTCAAAAAAAGCTGGCATGCGTATGTGCCTTACATACCGGCTACGCACGGCAGGCAGGTGACCAAGCTCAGTGTCAAACCCCGACTCCACATCACTATTCAGTGGGATTTTGGTTTCGACATTTTCAACACAGAGCCTTGTTTATCAAGCATGCACATGAGGTTGACATTTGGAAATAATATTTGTTCTTACATTTTCACTTATACATTTGGTTGTTAATATAATACACATATATAACGTAAGGCAAGGCATGTCTGTCATTATACCAAGCTAAACCTCAATTCTGATACCGTTTTAAGGTCATCACACCGCCAAAGCACTTTAAGACTTGAAGGACACGCGGTGGCGAAACCGCCGCCAGCGAAAACTCCGAGCAAAGAAAATGGCTACGAACTGAACAACAGGAGATAACTGTTACGTAATTTTAACTTTAATGAATATTAATTATCTGTTCTATACAATTCATAACTGTCTTATGACTTTGACAAAACGGTTTGGACACAACTTTGATAGTTCTCTTTTGACATATAACGGAGACTAAAGAAAACTAGGAAACTGACTTTGATATAATGTAATAACCTTTTAGCTGCAAATGAAGAAAAACTTGAAATAATATTTAACTTTAAAGTCTTAAGACAGTTTGCTTTATACAAAACAAAAATAAGTTCAATGCAGACTTATGAGACCACTTAACCACACTGGAATAATTTAGTTTTGAATATGTTATTACAAACAATTACTTACCTTCATACATTACAAAATATATATAAATTAGTCGAAAAGATGCACAACAATGTAGCCATCTCTTTCTACAGTTGTTAGTCAATAGCTGGATAGATATCATGTCATTCTTAAATATAGAATATTAAATATACTTTTGTATATCGAAAAATAAATATTTATCCATTGATTTAATCCAAGTTTTCAGTATGTTATGACATGCAAATTTTCTCCTGTTAGTAGCTAATCATAGATGACTTATTATAGATAGCCATTGGGGATTGTTTTTAGGTTTAATAGCATTTTTTACTTGTGTAGGTACCACCTTGTAATGCGACATTTAATTACGTTAAATCCTTTTTTATTTTTAGTCTCTTACATCGACAAATTGTGATAATGTTAATATTCCAAGTATAGTAATTTTTTATATTGAACAAATTATAGAATTAAATAAAATTTTCAATGTCAATGAAAAATGTGTAAAGTTGAAATTGTAATTACAAATTTAAAAGTTACTCAACAATAGCTTGGTATTTTTTTTTTAATATTCTTTAGCCACGCTTTTATCAACTCTTGGTGTGGTCTTGATAGACCAGAATGTAAATATTGCCAATATTAGAACTTTGCTTACCTTAAGTGGGCTGCCAGCAACAAAATCATTACCAATTTGGGACAATTGCTAATTTTACTAGATCACGGTAAATCAACGTACATACATAGTCATAAGTACGATTATACGTGTCTCGTAGTTATTTACCAAAAAAAAATACTTTACGTGTCTCTGTACACGTCTAACTCATTTATTTACACATTTACGACATGACTTGAAACTTTTACACAGGATATGATACCTATTTTTAAAATATACTTTAGATAAATAGCATTACCGATAGCTACTAGTCTAATATCATTGGGTCCGTCCTTATATTTTTAGGTTATACTATTAACTTTTACCATTTTACTCTTGTAGTCTTTAACCTGTTGCGGATTGGTTAGAATCTAAGTTAGATATACACAGTGTAAAAACACTGAACCCATTTGAGAAATGGGGATCATTGTAATAGTACTGCAATAAATATTGCTGTTGATACTACGAATCTCGTGATCCGCATAAATAAAAAAGACCGTTTGTATTTTGGTATTGTAATCTGATGTTGAGAGCAAATTATATTTACCTTCAGCATAATTACTTAAAATAATTTATATCAAAGTTTAGTTATTTTAAATCATTCCAACGCTCATACTTTGAAATGAATAGATTTTGATAAATTGTTGGTGGCTGAGCTATTTTTAATTATATTTTTGTATATAATAAAATTATAAAATAATACAAAACTATTTTTGTGACTATTTTTGTGACTATTTTTATTGGACGACTTTGTAAATTTGGCAACACTTATCTTTTATGCTAACAAAAGAAAAGAAAGCCATGAAATTTCTAATTGACTTTACTTTTTTGCCTAAATGTTAAGTGTTGCCATTTTCAACGACGAATATTGCTCAAATTCTGTACTTAATATTTCATAAATTGTTTAACGTATGTGAATGTTAAAATTGTGAATTAATGTAAATACATAAATAAAGGTGTAAGTTATATAAATAGTATTTATTTTATTTAAATACATGGAAATAACTAAGGCTATGAAGCACTGGGTCTACCAACAAATGAACTTACGAGTCCGCGTTCAAGTGTCTGAAAGAAAAGAAAAACAAACCGCGGAAAGTGGACTATTGGACGCCTGAGTGGCTAAAGATGTATGTGGTCTGGCGTTACCATGATGAAAAACCACACCCTTTCTGATGACCATTTCCTTCCCGTATTTCTTGCTCGAGTCTCATCAGCTGTTGGCAGTAGTGATCCGAATCGATGGTTTTCCCTGGCGGTAATAGCTCATAACGAACGGCTCCCTTCCAATCCCACCATACACATAGCAACACCTTATTGCGAGTTAATCATGGTTTCGCTAGTCTGTGCAGCTTGATTGCCCTTTGACCATGATCTCCCGATGAAAAACATTTTTCCCCTACCTATTATTACATTTGAAATTTTGTTGCAAACATTTCCAACAAAACATGTACAGTCAAATTGAACTTACGAACCCGAAGCGTCATATACATGTGTCTACGTCTATGTAGGCTAACTCTACTCTTTTTTTTGTGAATTTCCTATAACACCCGATGGCCATTTGTTGGTAGGTTAGTGCTATAAAGACAAAAAAGTTTTATTCAGTGTAACATGTCCTCTAATTATACAGATCTATTTGTCAAGAATTACACAATAAATTCAACTATATTTAATGTTTAATTAAGGCTAAACAGTGAATGTATAAACTACATAAATATAGGTTTTTGGAGAAAATAGTAAATATTATTTTGCATATTGTGCTACAAAACAGCGTCGATATCAAATATAAATTATTAATCAAATCTATAAAAGAAAAGGCGGATTTCATAATAGTTTTCTGAGGTACGAATATGACGTTCTTACGGTATATCTATTTAAAGCGGTCGTAATTATTCAAGTTTGTCCCAAATGTGAACTTCTAATGGATTTCTAACTACTTAGGCTAAAAATGCACTTTATAACTTAGTTTACAGAACTTTTGTTATTGCAACTACCCTCTATTGTGTAACTCTGGTGGTAATGACATTCACATAGCAACAATATTCAATTAAACCATCACTACAACCCGATTTCTCAGGCTGCCGAATCTGTCGAAAGGTCAAAAATTTTCATCTGAGAAGATTCCAGCAGGTAGAAGAATATAAATATTTTAGCTTACATGCGTTATTCCGTTATAGTTTTTAGCATTTAGCAGGGATAGTAGACATGAACAAATGAAGAGTAAATATTGAATAGGAAATAGGCTCTTCACTCAATTTTTGGAAGTCAGACTGTGTCAAAAAATCACGTATAGCAATCCACAATGTTACATAAACTAAAAATTCAATGTATTGTAGTGAAAAAAACCCAACTTAAAAACAATGTTAGGTGTGACTTAAAATTATGTTAGGTGTGACCCAGAACAACAGGTTGCGATTGTATGACAAGAGAAGCGTGATTCGAAAGATGATGTCGTTGACTATGATAACGAGTGAGGAATGGTTCGGTGGTTGCGACACGAAACAAAATTATGAAATACCGATGAATTAACTTTATGCTCCAGAAGTGAGTGGCGGAGTCGGCGATATGTTGAAGAAATGTGAAATTAAAGAGTACCCATAGCCGACGAGCATGTATATATGTGGATGTGAAAAGAGTCAAGAGTCAAGGTCGTGCCAAATTGAAATTGTTCCTAAAGAGTAAATTTAGTAAAACATATTAAACCTACCTAAGCAAACCGATATATAACCAATATTCTAATTCATTAGTAATTTTACCCGTAATTCACAACTATATGTCCTCACATGTATATGTCCACAAACAAATTGTTAAATTGTATATAGGACTTGTCTTATTTTACAGAATGTGAGGAACAAAGGCGTTTTGTTAATACTGCGAACATATTTGTTATGTCTAATATGCACCAACTATTTCAAAATTCATTGGTGTGCATTGTTTGATAAAACAGTAAATATGCGCTAATGGTAAAACATTGAACATTATCAATAGAATTGGCAAAAGATATTATAATAACAGTGCGAATTAAAATCGCTAGCCAATATATTCAGACCCTTTCACGTAACGACATTTAACTTTTCTGTATAAAAACGTAAAAAATATATTATTATTATTGAGTTATGTTTTCTCTTTTTTGTTTCTTTATTGGTACCTCTCGTGATTTATCAAGGGAACTTCTTTTAGATATGCAAGTTTGTGTTTGTGTATTACAATTATGAGTAACTGATGATGTAACCGTTGATGTAACTTTCGCATTTGTTACATTAACGGCCTTGCTTAAAACTAATTTAGATATTTTAAACATTTTTGGTGTGATTTTAATAATATTATTATAATGAATATTTTTGCTATTAAGGCCCTGCTTGCCTATAGAAATACCTTTTGCACCGACCCTACAAGAAGGGGATGGAGTTATTTTCACATATTGCGGTATATTAATTTTTTGTGAATCTACTTTCGTTTGTGAAATTGCTGCTTTGTTAATAACTTCGTTAGAGTGAACTTTAATTTCGGACGAGCTCTTAGTGGGTTCAACAATTTTGTTTTTACTTATTGGTATTGTGTTTTTTGTAACTGAAGAATTTTCATTTACTTTCGAAGTCCTTTTCACTTCTTGCATATTCAATTTACCATCTGCGTCTTTGACCAATATAAAAGCAGCAAGATCTTTTTGCATATGTGTCGCGGTTTCCTTCCCGCGATATTTTACATTGACAAAAGTATTTGCAACCAGCAATGACAGGTCATGGATATTGTACTCGTTGAGAAGAAGATTTACATTGCTCCCAAAGTTGTTATCTATGAAGGGATCTGCGCCGTGTTTCACTAATACTTCTACGGTCTTCACGTAATCATCATAAACTTTGGATTTTTGCAGTCTATCTGTAATCACGATAAATTAATTATTATTTTGGCATATTTTTCAAGATTTTTAAGTATCACCAAAAACTACAGTCAGTACTTACTTTTCAAATCCAGGCAAGCAGAGGCGATTACCAGGTATAAAGCAGTATTGCCACTGTTAGGCATAGGCAAATTAATGGTACTAGGATCCATATCTAGTAACATTTTAACGTTTGTATGGATGCCTAATTTGCTGGCGATCATTAAAGGAGTATATCCTGTAGAGACGTTTAAAAGTAAATGTAAATGATTTAAATATTCTGAACAATAAAAAACTTATACGCCGTTAAAAAAAGGTATTTATAATTGTACGATTATTCGTGTGCTTCCGAACAGTGAATGTAACATTTAAATCATTCTGTGGTTTTTGTGTATGAGCCCATTCTAGCCATTATTTATGATATTAATCCCGTTCTGGTATTAGAGCATTTTTTGTCTCTTTTGGAATTAAAAGTTTTTAGTTATACGATTTGGAGTTATTCATTGTAAGCCTATTATGCAGTATTTTTGGCGTAAAAATGAAGAAAAACCGAAAAATTCGAATGATCATAAGTATCTTAGTTTTTAAGTAACGTCATAACGTTCCTGAACCGCAACAAAATCGGTCAGGTAGTTTTTGCGTAATGCCTGAATAAACAGAAAAAAACTCTAAAATGGTTTTGGAGTTCGGAGTTAGCCGCATATCTCTTTTCAATATGTTTTTTAAATATCTTCAATATACAGAAGAAAAGGCTTTTTTACACATACAGTATAACTCATATAAAATTATAATATGCAATTGCTACGTAAGACTACAGAATTTGTTTTTGAATGCATCTCTTAGGTTAAGTATCACTGAGATCTCTCTTTAGGATATTAATTACCTTGATCATCGTATAGTTTGCAGATTTTTGACATGAGATATTGTGAAATCTCTTCGACGGATTTTGTTTCTAGTTCCGGTTTCCACAAATCGTTGTCATGGAGAACGAGCCTGAAAACACACATTATGCTACCATTTTGGATAAGGATCGTTTTAACATTGCTTCAGTTCCTATGGGGTTCCATTAATGTTGAGTAAAACTATGCAATTGGTGTTAGAAAAAATGTGACATCTGCTTTTCCAAATGCCAACCTCACCCGCACATGGTGCACCCTGGTAGCAAACAAACACTAACGAGGCTCTAGCGACCGAATGATGGCGGAATATCCATTAAAATTTGCCGAACCCAAATAACGAAAAGCCCAGTGATGGGGAACAGCAACAACACCAGTGCGAGGGTTCTGATACTTAACACACAAACCCGCTTGCGCTTGCGTGGTGAGCATGGGACAAACATTCAAGAAATGTATATAAGCATTTGATGGCGCTTTCTTCGAAATGTCTATGTTCAGCAGTGGAAATTGAAAAGACCGAAGAAGTCTTATTTTTTATTGGCTGGACGTATTTGACAATCGCTGTGTTCTCATTTTTGATGAAACAAAAACTGTTATGATAAAGTAGGTCAAACTATTACTAGTTTGGCAATGATTGAGTTACATCAGCTTTGCGTACAGTTAGGTTCATTGGTAATAGAATAAAGGAGATTTTTAAAAATTATTTGTCATAAGCACTTGTCAAATGTCTCACGTCAATAAACAATAACAGTTTAGTAAAAGTAAAGCTATATTACAATATTGTAATACTATGGCGACTCAAAAATAGGGTAAAACCCCAAGTCATCCTTTTTAAATAATTACAGATTCTAGAATAAAAGATACTTGATTGATTTATAGGCAAACGTACTACACAATAGAGCTATGAAGACTGCCTTTACCTTTAATCGCTTACCCAGCCTTATTTCGCATTCGTTTGAGTCGTAAGTCAAATTTACATGGTTTTTTATTGTGACAGTTGTGAGTGCATTTACAACATAGGTAAATGGACTTACAACTGTCACCCGAGAGACAGAAATTGGCGATTGCCTCAAGCCCCCCTTAGTCTCTCTTGGACATTTACAGTGTAACTTACGTATTGTATATTATATATTTTAAGAATTTATATGTATCTATAAATAAATTATATTTATAAAAATAGTCGTTGAGCACACAGTTCTAGTTACAAAGTCTTCTGATTCAAATTCAATTTGCTCTGTTAGACCTTTAATTAATAAAACTTGTTACAATAACAATCAAACGGAAAATTAATACAATAATATATAATTAATCGAGTTGTTCCATAATTTATAGTTTTGAGTATTGATAAAGAATTCTTCAAAAAGAGAGTTATGCAAGCACTCATTGAGGCGTAGAACTGATGACCCCAATAAAATGTTGCAAGAAAACAACATACAATTGCACCTCAGTGTTTTGGAAGTTTCAAATAAATGTTAATACTACCACACAATTGCACGTTATTATCGTTGTAGAAGGAGGAGGTATATCTTAAAATGTAAGAACGAAATTAAAATGTTGAACGCCCCCGTTCAATGAATTCTCGGTATTCGGGTGATTTAGTAATGATGTAGGTGAATAATATAATGAAATATGCCGAGGGTTATCATATATTAATAATCATAATTATCAAATATTATTATTTTTATCGAGAGCCGTCGTTGATAATTTAGTCAATGGCATAGTCCTAAGAGGTACCGGTATATGTGCTACAAAACGTAACAGACACCATACTCATTGTAAAATCTCTCACGATCGTATAATTAAAAATGAGGTTATCAAAAATTTTTACATTTATTTTAGACGCTTCAACCCTCTTTTTCACCACAGCTTATTTAGAACAATACGACAGATGGTAAGCCATGCTCTCCAGAAATGATATATAAATACAGAGATCTTTTTTATTTACATGTATCGGTAACCAGGGGTATACACAGTTCACGTGATGCTTATCGTGTTCCGGCCTATATAGGTGATGATAAGATAAATAACGATATACTGATAAAAATTGTTGTGTTCCTGTTTGAAAGGTAGAGGCATTCTCCAAGGGTAGAACAGTAACTATATATATATACGGTAACCGTCTTCGATTGAAGTTGTTTGCTAATGTCCATGGGCTGCAGTACCCACTTACAATCAAGTGGACTGTTAGCTAGTTTTTCATCCCAATCCAATAAAAAAAGTTAAACAACGGGCTTCCGCATCCGCAGCTCTGGAAGCGAAACTCTGTGGGAGATAGAGCGTGACAATAACGTGCAATTGTGTCTACCACACAATTGCACGTTATTATCGTTGTAGAAGGAGGAGGTATATCTTAAAATGTAAGAACGAAATTAAAATGTTGAACGCCCCCGTTCAATGAATTCTCGGTATTCGGGTGATTTAGTAATGATGTAGGTGAATAATATAATGAAATATGCCGAGGGTTATCATATATTAATAATCATAATTATCAAATATTATTATTTTTATCGAGAGCCGTCGTTGATAATTTAGTCAATGGCATAGTCCTAAGAGGTACCGGTATATGTGCTACAAAACGTAACAGACACCATACTCATTGTAAAATCTCTCACGATTGTATAATTAAAAATGAGGTTATCAAAAATTTTTACATTTATTTTAGACGCTTCAACCCTCTTTTTCACCACAGCTTATTTAGAACAATACGACAGATGGTAAGCCATGCTCTCCAGAAATGATATATAAATACAGAGATCTTTTTTATTTACATGTATCGGTAACCAGGGGTATACACAGTTCACGTGATGCTTATCGTGTTCCGGCCTATATAGGTGATGATAAGATAAATAACGATATACTGATAAAAATTGTTGTGTTCCTGTTTGAAAGGTAGAGGCATTCTCCAAGGGTAGAACAGTAACTATATATATATACGGTAACCGTCTTCGATTGAAGTTGTTTGCTAATGTCCATGGGCTGCAGTACCCACTTACAATCAAGTGGACTGTTAGCTAGTTTTTCATCCCAATCCAATAAAAAAAGTTAAACAACGGGCTTCCGCATCCGCAGCTCTGGAAGCGAAACTCTGTGGGAGATAGAGCGTGACGTGTGTCGAGCCTCTCAAGGCTTTTCTTTAGTCCCCTTTTACAGCACCCACGGGAAGAAGGGTTGGCAGACTCCTACTCCGCTCACGAATAATATTCAAACCCATTCTACATTCAGGCATTCATTAATCCATTAACACCAGGAACGTACAATAAACAAAGAAGGCTACCAGTGCAACAGTACCTCTGAAGACTAAGCTGGAATACCGCTGTAATTGTACCGGCTCTTCATACCCTTCGAACCGGAACAGCGGTTGCAATAAAAGGTATCATACCGCCTAGTGAATTACAACAGTAATCTATAACTTACCGAGCGTTTGACTGACAGTAACTGAGTATCGCTTTCAAATGATCTGAAGACACTTCGGCGGCAAGATGAACTGAAGTCCTCTGCTCATTATCAGTTAACAGTGGATTAGCGCCGTGCTCCAGCAGAACTGCTGTGCAAGACGGTAAGTCTTGAAATATTGACATTTGTAAGGCTGTCTGGAATAAACATTTAAGTAAACTTAAATTTAATAATCTAGCACAGCGATCCTTTATATTCCTGAGGTACGCGTATATTGGTAATGGCGGTAATACTGTGGAGTTAAAACAATTAACTTACATAAACATTACATATTCAACGTGGTAGAGCCAAACAGCGCTATTTCCTGCTGCTCGAATGGGCCGGCTCGACCGGGTTGGTACCACGGCCTCGCAGAATACCGGCGTGAAGTAGAGGCATGTTGTGCTTCTGCGTTTCGTTCAGTGAGTGAGGTAACCAGAGGCCTACTCCCCCTCCTCATCCTTCCTCCCATCTCCCAAATAGCCTTAAGAGGCCGCCAACACACCTGCAGAACCTCTGGTATTGCAGGTGTACGAAGGCGACGGTAATCACTTACCATCAGATGAACCGCTTGCTCGTTTGCAACCTTTCCCATAAAAAGAAAAACATTGTAATGTATTATCTCTACAATATGTAGTTTAAAATGAACCTTATAACTTATAACTTACTAAGGCGCTTGTCTATGAGAGTTGGGTTGGTAAAATACAGTACATTTTTTGGAGTATGTACGGAGTTACAAGGGGAGGGGTACTCATAAATGCAAGGTTTTATTAATGGGTACGGGAACGAAAAAGGGTTGGGAAGCACTGCTCTAGCATGTACGAGTAGCAGATAAGTAGTGATTCAAAGGCTACCAAGAAAAAATGTCGTGTAACAATTAACTGTTTAACAATAAATTACCATACAATACTCGACCATACAATAAAAAACGAGTTTAATAAAAATCGTTCAGAAGTCTTACTTAGTACATAGATTTCTAGAAATTATCTTTAATTTTATTATGACTAAGGAAGTCTGGCTATAAATAATGTTACAATTTAAAAAGCCCTTTTCTTTTTTCTGAACTAAAATGTGCAATATGTTTATATGATAAATTCATATATGACGTAGATATATATGTGTGTACATATATACCTCCGTAGACCGAGTGGTGGTATATATATATAAATATATATGTCATTTTCTTTAATTTTGAAATGTAAAATAATAATAATAAGGCGGCGAGTTTGGTACTGCGACGGTCAACATTGCAATCGCAATCGCAATCGCCTGCAAAGCGTGGCGATTATGGCAAATCCTCTTATTAGGTGCGGCCAATGTCAAACCGTGGACAATAAACAGACTTCCTTAAGTTAAATGTAATGTGCTATAAGTGCTATTTAGTATGCTATAGTATCCTCATAAATATTAATGGTTTACTACTACATTATACTGTAGTAAGTGTAGTGTTTAGTTGAAAACATAAGTGATGACAGACGGGGCCACGGTGGGATAAAGGTTGAAACAAATATTTTACATTTTCTTACCGATCAGTCAGTTTTTAATCCATAGTTTACGTATAGTTACAATTTATATGAATAAGTCAAAAGTCTCCCAAACAATTCGGTAGAAGCGTGTAATCGTTTTCATATAAATTGACAACATTAAACTATGTACTGGTGCCAGATGTCCTCCGAACGTACTTTGTGACTATGTAACAGATGATGAATCAACAGTATTTTGACCGTCCGCGTAAGACGTTATTAATATTAAACACATGTTATTGAACAAATAATCGCGTATTTAAAACAACATTAATTCTTTAATTTCGTTAACTTAAAGAACAGTTCTGCTTTAATAAAAAAGATTCGTAATAGTTATACAGGTAAGCATTGTGCTTATTGAATGTATTTCAATAAGCACAATGCTTACTGAATGTATTTCAATAAGCACAATGCTTACTACTATGTACTTGCGCGGGACTTCCCCTAACTGTGTATTTGTATTTTGCATAGGAAATAGAAATGAATACATTGACAGATAGATAAGATAAGCTCGGTCTGGTGAATTGGACAAATATTCATCGACTTAGGAATTATAAGGACTACACATTACGTACAATTTAAATAAATGAAATGGATAAATAAATAAAAGAATTTAAAAAATTCCAATGAAATGCTACTTGTCTGCAAAGTTTCTTTCTTGAATAGTGTGTATGTTTGTTACGTTATAACTTACCCTAACAGCCTGTACATAGTTCACTGTAGGACACCTGTTTCTCCAGTAAGAAGGATTTCACATAATCGCCACGCCAGGCCAGCGGATTATCGATCGCAGTACCAGACACCTCGCACCTTAAGCTCTGCTGCCCATCATCAGCCGGGTTCATTTTAGTCGGGTATTTCTCGAGATGGTTATCCCGCCATTTGTCGGTGGCCATTGCGATCTTCAAGGCTTTTTTCCCTTTGCCGCCGCTTACGACACCCAATGGGGGAAAGAGTGTGCCACTAACACACGGCAATATGTATTTATTTGCTTTAAACATGATGCAAAAGATATTACAAACACACAGGGAATATTCATGTTTTGTTAAATATGAAATAGCATCCAAACATTGCAATCCAGTGCGAGTTGACGAGTATTTCAAATATGTTATAATTTCTTATTATCAAAATAATATTGTGTCATAAAAGGTTTTTTTATATTTAACAAATAGTACATTCTATTTTTCATAAATAGCTTTAAAAATAAATGCAAAATTTTTTAATCCTAAAATTTTTATTGGCTTATGAGTCCGAATACATGATTTGTTATATTTACAAGTAGGTGGGACAAAATTGCACCAGGTATCTAAGTCGTAATTTTAATAGCCCAACCAACACAAGGAATACTTTAATATGATAGAAAACAACGCAACTTTTTATTTTTAATGAATCTTAAACCTGTGATCGCTGATAGCTGAATGCAAGATAAGCCAGTAGGGGCATTCATGTTAAGTAAAAGCTGCATGAGATAAACCCGATTTTCTGTCATTGCTGTTTAATGTTTTTAGTTATTTATTATATATATTATACTAGCTATAATACTACCGTACTTTAATTTATGCTGATGCTATAATAGCCGTATTATACTAAATTACTGACGGTGCTATAACCGTCAGTAAACAATGAAGCAACGCTTGTAGAAGTAATCCACTGCTGGAGACAGGGAACAGGGCACAGGGCTCTCGCAAGTTAGGAAAACTTGCAGTGATTGCTGTCGTTGCAAAGCAGTTTGACGTTTGCAGTATCAAACGTCTCACGATTTTTTCAATATCAAAGCTCGGAACCTGTCCAGCACGAACCGTATACATTTAATAAACTGTGAAGTAAATATATATTAGTCACAGAATGTTAGGAACTTACCAAATTATCGCGGGCCGTTATGTCAACAGATTCATGTCTGCTCTTCAATACTACACATTGCCTACGCAATAGATCCACGTCATTGTTTAACACTGCCAGATGTAAAGGTCTGAAAAATAATTCTAATCTTAATGTTATCTAATAAAATAATATAAAGAGCTGGATGTATTTTAAACATCGTGAGCTTAATAGAGAAATATTATGTATTACTGCTACGTAGGATAGTCTTGGACGGAGAAAACAAATCACTACATTATTGAGGGCATCGGTATTCCTAATAAACCTTATATTGTCCAGAATACGAAAAGATCGTCTACTTTTCGTGCAATGTTGCTATGTTGCTGGAATGAAGTAAACAGCTCACTCTGCTTTCGAACCACCCTTGAACTTCATGCCACTAGAGACACAAACATGAACATTTCCATACAGAGTAATATAATCCATACAAGTTTGGAACGAGTGTCAGCTTATCGTTAGGGGTGAATGAACAATAAACTTCTTTCAATCGGACATTAAAATATATAGAAGAGACAATAGTTGGTTAGTTTGCGGTTAGCAGGAGCAAACGTTACCAGTTAGACATCTAGTACACTAGATAAGTTATACATAAAGACGTCATATTCATGACCATACCAGCCAGAAACTTTCACCCCATACAATTCAGAGAGTTTACTTAGGCGGTGATGATGTGCAAGTAACATAGTACGAATAAAAAATAATATATATCTATAAAAAGCTTCTTGTGGCATAATAAATTAATTCTGTGGTTATGTTGAGGTTGTTTATTTTCGTGACCAGGCTATATTTATATGTAATATATTTTTGAAGTATTTCTTGTGATTGAATTACAGAGGAATTTTGCAGTTCGGTATACATATAAAGATGGAGTTATTATATATACGGAATTTATTAGTCGCATGTCACATCAGAAGGACACAACACTCAAAGAAAAAAGAAATGGCGATGTATAATATTTCTATAAAGCTTAATCAGATAAAAAGTTAAAGCTGGTCCGGTTTGTTCCAACTTACTACTTCCTTACTACAAAAGAATAGAGCGAATTAGTTAAAAATAGACAACATAAAAATTAGATACAAAACAATGTAAAATTAAATGAAACATAATTTAAACTAGATTTGCAGATTCTCATTACTTTGATGATTTCTACGTTTGCTTCTTTAAACATATATATATATATATAGCAGATGAAGGTGAGAAGTAAAAGGGTAGCTACCCGCCTGGTCGGGTGGTCGTAACCTAGGAAGGACGTATCCACCTCCAGAGTGTTATTTGGATCTTGTATATATGTAATGACTCGTAGAAACGTTCATAGTGCGATGATGGATTCAGGCGCAGGATGTATTTGTGAATAGCGCAATCTTGAAAAGTGATTTCCAGAATTAATGTCTGCTCATTCTCGAGCTAAACATGTGGTACACTTTAAAGACGTTTGTTGATAAAACCGCGCCAAAGGTAGCTCATTATGTATCTTCATGGAAACAAACTTTAAACTGCCTTCGTATCCGGCTGATCTGTGTTTAGGAATAACCGAGAGGTTATAATTTCTGCGATGTGTGTTCCGATTGAAAAGAAACGCGCGTTATTTGAACCATTTATTGTGTCGTGTTTATCTCTTGTATTTACGCGAATACTACACATTTGAAATTATTATTAACGGATAAGTATTATTTACGGATTTAGTTAGCTGCAGTAACTTTTTTCATTGTTTTCGAGAGAACCGGCAAAATGCTTATAGCCCGAAGAACTTTGTAATCTTCAATACTCGCAGTTTCAGGTTTTTTCATTCATATCGTAAAGACTTCTAATTATATTTTGTTTTATATGAACAGTGGATTCACGTCTTAATGTTATCATTCCGGTTAACAGTTCATTATACCCGCTTGCCTTTGAGTTAACAGAAGCAACAATTTTACAAATGTGACCAGACGGGGAATTTCAAAAGTTTTCAAATTCAAATTTAGTCACCTCGTTACGAAAAAAATACATCGTAGCATTCTTATCAGCTAGTATAGTGTCGAAGTACTTTTTTTTGGTACTTTGGTCTTCCACGGTGAACCAAGAGGAATATAGATGGCAGGCCTAACTTAGCTGGATGGCTGGCCCCCGGTGGTCGGTCCGAGTCGGCTTGGCGAGCTTAGTTTAGACGCGGGTTGGTGGACCTAGGGAGGAGTTTGCGTAGTAGCTTTGTACCTCTCTCCTTGCTCTCCCCAGCCGAGGTGGAGTGGTGGGGAGAGAGGAGTTTTGGCATTGCGATACGCCTTCATTTCCGCTCCGCCGGAGGGCAAGTGCTTACAAGTGCACGTCTTCCTGATCCCCATGACTTCCGGTAGCGGACACGGGTTGTCCATTGCCCACGTGGGCTTGGAGAAACCAAAATATTACCTATAACAATTTAACTAGCGTTATTCGTAAAAAAAACTGCGAAAACATAAATTAAAGTTGTAAATAGAAGTTGTGGGGGAAATTAATAACCGCCGAATCCCAGATGGCGTGTGCAAAATGCGTGGGCGCAGGCCCATTTATGAAAGTCAATACATTTATGAAGGACCAGCGGGTAATTGCGTCTAAAATACTTACCTTTATCATATGCGAATCATGGAGTGAAAAGCGATCCTCACACGAACAACACGAGTTTGCGAATAAAACATATAATAGTTCCTTGTTTACACCACTACATTTTTTACACGCGTGTGGTGCAAAAAGAACAATGAACCCAGCAGAAGAGACGATCGGTACCGCGCCGACTTTCGTTCATAAACACACGATTACGTAATGAGACCGAGAGATGGCACCACCTGACCGCCGCTTCGGCGTCACCGTGCAATGAAATCGCACATAGGAACATTTTTTTAAAAAATGTTACTTATTTTATTTTATTTAAAATCGTATATTTTTGAATGTGGAATTAAATATTATTTCAATACCTATTCAATAATATCATATAAGCGGTGATAAGTTTACCCTTCTGACAAAAATAAAGAACAACAACAAATTCATCTTTATGAGAATATTATGTTTAACTAAACAGTCCTAATATTGGGGTTTAATTTAAAAAAAATACAGAATTTACTAAAAAACAATATTAATAAGAAGTGTTGCCCCTGTTGCCCGAATAACAGCTTGACACCGATTTTCCATAGACTGTAACAAGTGTTTGATAAAGTCTTGTGCCATAGCGTCCCATTCCTCCCTTAGCGCATTTTGTAGCTTCTTGAAGATTGGCTGGAGCAATATTTCAACCTCTTATTCTTCTTTTTAACTCATCCCACAACTACTCGATCAGATTAAAGTCCGGGCTTCGAGCTGCCCACTCCATCACGGGGATATCCACCTCTTGCAAGTATTGTCGTACCATATCAACGGCATGAGGTCTTGCATTATCCTGCATAAAAATAATGTTCTCTCCAATTAAACCGCTAAATGGTACGACATGAAGACACATCCTGGACTCATCTGATAACAGGATTGCCCTCCATTGGTCGACAGTCCAGTGCAAATGTTCTTGTGCAAATCTAAGACGGGCCTGACGGTGAGCTGGCATCAGTTTAGGGCCATTTGCTGGCCTATGCGCAGTCAGGCCACCCGCAAGTCTTCTTCTGACTGTCCACTTCACGCACCTCTTGAAGATGCAGTGCAAGTTCAACGGCAGTCAGACGACGATTTCGCAATGCCGTCGCGTTACGAGAATTCGGTTGTCGTGCTGAGTTGTAGCTCTAGCTCGTCCAGATCCTCGTCGCCGTTCATAGCCACCAGTCTCCCGATAGCGCTGGTATACACGAAGAACTTAATATCGGCTGATATTTAGCTTCGAGCTACACCACTCTGGTTCTGGCCCACTTCAATTAGAGTAACGACTTGAGCGGCTTTTTCCGGGTTATTTTCTTTAGATGAATGCTACTGTAGTCACTAGAAGTCCTTTCAGTTTCGAGCGTTGAAATAATGACGTTTTATTCAAAACATGCTTTTTTATACCTGCAATTAGTATCGCAAACTGTAGTGAGCTAAGAGCAATTTTGGAGGTTTGTTGTTGTCTTTTATTTTCAGAGGTAAGGTAAACTTATTACCACTTAAATGGTATGATTGAAAAGGTATCGAAACACAATCTTTAATACCATATTAAAAAACATACGTATTATTTTAAATAAAAAAATAAATAAGATTTTTCAAAAATGTTCCTTCATTGCACCCAAATATATTTTTAAATAAAAAAAATTGTCTCAATATTGTCATACATTTTTATTTCTAATTTAGGTAGTTTATTACTTACGTCAGAAAATATAAATCTAAAAGTTGAAAACGGTATTTCAATTCTGACACTTAACTTCTTGTATGGTACGAGAAAGTAAAAAAGTGTTATTTTCAGATGAAACAAAAATAAGTATGGTAAATTCCAATGGAAAGCGCTATGTTAGACGTCCTGTAAACAATGCTTTTAATTATAAATACACAAGGAGTATAGTCAAGCAAGGTGGCAGTAACATTAAAGTTTGTGGGTGTTTTTCCGGATGTGGAGTAGGACCCATTCGGAAGATTGAAGGTACACTGGATCAATGGCAATACAAAAATATCTTAGAGCACACAATGATTCCCTACTCGGACGATAATTTGCCTGTAACCTGGATCTTTCAGCTTACCAATACCCTAAACACACGGCCAATAGCGTCAAATGTTTCCTTAGCGAACAGCGTATATCCGTTTTAGACTGACCAGTAAATAGTCCGGATTAAAACCCGATAGAAAATCTCTGGTATATTGTTAAAAAGAAAGTCTCAAACAAATGTAACACCAGTCAAAACGAACTATTTGAAGCATTTGTTGAAGCATGGAATTCAATCCCCCTAGAAAAATTTATGAATTGATTGAATCAATGCCACGTTGTTGCAGTGCTGTTATTGAAAATAAGGGATACGCCACTAAATATTAATTATAACTATTGGTAGGATAGTAGCTATTTTGTAAATAACAATACTAATTACTAATACTTAAAGAAATATAGTTTTTTTATACTTTTTTGTTGTTGTTTCTAATTAGTTGACCATTATTGTACATACCTTAAAACTGATTTAAATGTTTGTCCGTAATGTAATACTGAAACTGCACTTGTGTAATGGGATTTATATTGTTTTTCTAATAAAACATTTTTGAAGATATTGTTGTCCTTTTTATTGTTTAACTTCAAAATAAAAACAATTGCAGTGAAGTATCTTACATAATATCAAGGACCGTTGGTAGTGTTTCTAATTATACGACCACCATTGTATATCACCCTCCACTATAAGCATGGTAGAGAATATGGATTTCTAAATAGTACTTCACTTTTCATAGAAAAGTGACAGATGATACTACTACTACTACTCTAGGTTTACTCCCAGCGATAACTGGAAATAATATCCATAACAAGTAAAAAGTCAAGTAGGCAAAATTACTAAATAACTATTTAAATTTTGATTTGAATTTTTGATATTGATGGTGAAGCAGCGGATTGATCATTATGAATATTATGGTGCCAAATGGGACAGATATACAGAGAAAATTTTTAGGCTTAGCACACTATTATAAATGAAAATAATGTAATAGTTAAGTTATACTTACAAATTAGAATCTTCATCTCTATTGAGACAGAATTTCCAATCGATATATGCCTGATACCATATTACTTTAGACTGCACTTCGGGACTTAAATACTTTAGTATTTCTGCAGTTGCAATATGAAAATGATCTTTAGGAGTACCTTGTAATTTCACTTGACTACCATCAAACATAGTTAGAGTAGTTGTTTCCAAATCTAATGGTTCTATGGTATGTTTACCTATATTGTTAAGTAAAGCATTGGGATTCTCTAATAAATTTGGTACGCTGCAGCTACCAATAGAAATATTACCATAGCTTATATCTGAAATGTTACTGTCTTCATCCACAATTAACTTTAATTCTGGAAACAAAGTTTCATTACTACTATACTTCTCAAATTTTATATTAATAGATCTAGGCAAGTTCTCATGAGCTAAGTCATCAACACTTTTTATACAATTCTCTTTCAATTGCAAACCATAGCCAATTGATGTTTTATTATTATCATCCAAAAATATCTTCTCTCGTTTGACTGTAACTTCTAAACTCTGAGTTTGACTACCATTTTCTTGATCATATTCATTTTTTAAAATTGGAACCTCACTTTTTATTAACTTTTTAGCAAGTTCGAAGTCATGAGGCTCTATTACAACTTTCTTAATAATTTCTGGTGGCTTTAAGTCTTTAACAACATAGGGTGCCAACTGTGATCGTATTAATCTCCTTTTTTTCAGTTTAAGTCTCTGTATTAATACAGAACAAGTCTCATCAGTTTGACTTGATGTATTCATTAAATTCACTTGATCAGAACTCACTTTAATAGCAGGATGTTCAAGGTCAGTTTGGCAGAAACTATTCCTAGTGGTCCTTTGTGTCGTCAGTAAAGCTAATATACCTCTTACGCGAAGCTCTTTGCTAGTAACAGAACATAGAGCAGTAAAGAGAATATTAAAATTTTTTTGACCTATTAATTTTGTTACATCATCTGATGTTTTTTCAATGTTACCAAAGGTTTCACTAATATACTTAGCTGTAGTGCGATTGCTGTTATCGAACAAATTAATTCTATTCACAATAGTCAAATCAGGGTATTCCCCTTTCATGAAATCATCCGATTGCGAATGTAATATATCATTCTTGATAAATGAAGGTTCTGCTATATTCTTACAATGAAAGGACGTTTCAATACCAGGGAATTCCTTTTTCAAAACGGAAATCTTTTTTAGTATCAGAGGTGCTTTTCGCTGAGAATTAACATCCATGTTTGGAATTTTGAATTAATAAGTGTTTCAATAAATAATGATACTACGAACTTACATACACACACATGTAGTAATATAAATTTACTATTCATGACATATTATTTAACTTCATTCATCACATCACAACCTTCAAAAACAACTTCACAACATATACGAATTTAATATAGATTATATCTTAGTTCAACGAAGTCCATCTATCAGGGAAACCCCTAAAATTTACAGCAAAGAGAATATAACCACTCCGTTCTACAGATGATAAAATAAGTTTGACAGAATATATCAGTCATAGACGCAGAGACAATAACAGGAAGTGCTCATTATATTACAAAGCAGTTAAAATAATATAGCATATGCTGTCTGCTCTTCATATTTTCAGGGGTCTACTATCTGCGCTGTAGCAATTTTATTTATTCTTGCGCTAGCTCGACCACAATCTTTTCATAACGCCAACTCTTGAAAATCAGTTGAGTGTCACGTCACGCATCTATTTTGTTACTTAGATGATCAAAAAATGTCGTTGTTTTGCTGCAACTCTCATATCAAACTTTACGCTATTGGAATGAGGATGGAAAAAAAAGTATTTTTACAGGAAGTGTTTTACTATGCTTCGTCGTGCGGTCTGCTACTTATGGCGAAACTGATCAAAATATTCAGTTCGTTGTTTGCGGTGGTTCGCGTCCCTCCATAATTACGCTACCAGAAAGATTGCTTGGAGTGCTTTGTTAATATGCTTAAACGGTACTTGTAACGTTCACATCTGAAGACAGGTAGATACAGGCAGATAGCTATAATCTTACTGTACCTATGCTTGCGTATATTGCAGCGTATAACAATAATAGACTAGACAGAATAGACGGCTCGGTAGAGTAGTAGCACAGCGTTTACTGCGGCGCTCTGGATGGCGGGTTCGATTCCCGCACGGGAGTAGTGTTTGTATGGACCACCAATAATAGTTCCCGGTCTGGGCGAAGGTCCATGTGCAATTTATGTATTTAAACGGCTTCTGGGATACAGGAGACATTGCCAAAATGGAATGTAACGTTTTTAAAAAAAAGAGAAAAAAGAACAAAATAGAACAACTTAAAATTACATTGAGCAAAGAAATAATCGGTTTAATAATCTGTTTATAAGGTTCACTTCTCATACTTCACATATTAAAGTTTTTTTTCTGGGGCCACGTGAAACATTCATAACTGTGCGCGCGGGTCAACATTAATGAAAAAGCAAAATATTTTTGAGCACTATTATCCAAAATTCAGCTTACTCTTTCTTCTCTGTCTCTCTTTGCATTAAAAACAACTTTATTAGTTTTGATTGCGATAATCTCGTCAAACAAGTCTTCGTAGTACAGATAAAAGCTAAGGCCAATTGTAAAATAGTTGTCGATTATAGATGCCAGGGATTTTCCATGAGCAGTAGCAAATTTTTAAATTTTCTTAAGTCATGAAATCTTTTAAATTCGTTTGGTAGAGCCTAGTTTTATCTAAAAGCAAATATTGGAAATGCGAAGAGTAATCCATCAGAGGCGGATGCCGATTGCTGAGTCCCAGAGGGCCCTGCCGACACCTGGGGACATCCATCGTCCCCATCAGCTGGGTAAGTGGTGACCATGCGCAATGATTTTAGAAATCTTTTATAATATCAATATTATATTCGATATAATATTGTTATTATAAAAGAATAGGACCAAAGATATTTTTTATCTCAATTATTAGTTTTCTTATGATCTAAACAAAAATGTTTGACCTATGCAGGCGTTTCTTGCAGTCGCTAGTATTGAAATTGGAAATTGTCACCGTTGCCATTACGAAATCGAGTAAGACGTATGAAATGCGTCTTCGAAATTTTAGATTTTTTTTCCTTTTTTCATTCTTTAGCATATGGCGTCTCATAGAAACTCTCTTATCCAACCACTGTTGTTCCCGGTTTGAAAGATTAAGACAGCCAGTATAATTACAGACCGTGAGGCATTCCATCTTAGTCCTTAGGGGTGACAACGCATCCAAAACCTGCACCGATTGAAAATACTTACCATCAAGCGAACTGTTAGGTCATTTGTCACGCCAATCCAATAAAAAAACCCATCAAAATAAATGAAAAAGACGAAAGAATAAAAAATTTGTGTTACATCAATACAATCATTTAATTTCATGGTTTTCACAAAATTTAGGAGATCAAAACGTTCCAAAAAAAAATTTAAATTACACATTTGTAATACTTATGTTTAAAAGCAAACCAATATCGTAAAGTTAATCATCAAGACTAACATAGTAATCATTGGGCTTGTGAAGCATAATTTGAATAAAAATAAGAAACTATCAATTATACATTATACAAGGTTATTAGTAAAATACCAGCAACCTATTCTTGGCCACGCAAACTTAACCTGTAGTTTCGTATCGATGGAAAAGGCTGAAGATTGTTTGGCACGCGATGTGTGCATAAGGATAAGGAGAGAGGGAGATAGCATGAGAACTTCGTAGATGCGTTATGGAACTCCTCAAAGACCAACTCTTCACTTGATGATGGCGTCCTGACTGAGTTCGGCCACGGCGACAACTTTCGTATATTATCGGCAGTGGTATGGCACGAACACAACGAAAACCAATAATTTGTGTGTTTAAACAAATATGGACTAATATGGAAATATGGATACAGGACTTTACTGTGATTACTATACCTTGGACGACAGGGTCCAAAGGCGCAGTAATCACATTCAGCTCTCCCTCGCACCTCGTACCGCACATCGCGTGCCAATATCTATACAACATGGTCTAAAAATAATGTTTATTTTGAAATTTCAGAATATAATGAAGATACTTTGTATTCTACAACGTTTATAGAGCACTATATTACTCTATTTAATATTGAACAATTAAAAACATTAAAATAATTTCAGCATTTGTGTATTTATGGAATTATGTATTTTTTAAAACAAAGAGGCATAGATTTCTCTTATCCAATCGTAAACATCTTTCATTGTCAGTGGACTATAATTTCTATGGAGCTAGCCTTCTTAAAAATAAAAATTCATATCTTTAATTTAATTTTTTAAATTATATTTATCCTTCTGTTCCATGATTTTTTTCTGAACTTGATATTTTTCAAAAAATTAATGTAACTAAACTCATGACGTGTTGCAACAATGGAAATGCCATCGTTATGACATGTTAAAGGTTAAACAAATTTTGTTACACAAAACCTTTCAACTGCACATTAAAAACTGAAAAGCTCTCAGTAACCGTTTCTTTAATATGCTACACAGATCAACTTATAATAGGAAAGGTTTATTATTTTTGTATGACATACAACATTGTTGTAGCCCTTAATGCATCAATACATATTATTTCTATTGCAACAATAGAATAAATCATATATCTTTTGTGTTTTTCTTAAAAAAATCATGGAAAAAGGTGATGGTAATTTAAATTTAAAATTGTCAGTGTTTTGGGATAACTCTTAAGAAAAGCGACTTATTATTAACTTTATTAAGTATACTCACACTACTGTCGCCGTGTATTATCTATTATCATTCTTCACACAATTATGGACGAATTAAGACATGATACACATGAGGTATTCCCCCTATCTATGCTGTAAAATATATCTATAAAATGTTGCACAGTTGATTCATGATTATAATTAAATGTTTAAAATTTTAAAAAAGGTATCAATAATTCAAAAATTTGAGTGATACAGTATTCGCATCTGTCTTTATAAATATTATATAATTTATTACTACAAAATAAAGCACGGCAGCAGAAGATAATAAATATCAAATCTAATACATTACACTATATAGCCCGACATGAGCCTGACCATTATAATAAAAAATCATCACTAGATGCGGTAGTTTACTAGCTACATTATGCTTGTACACAGTAACACTTAGTAAAATCTTTGTGAATTGGCGTCATAGATGTGATCATGACATCATGGAGATACTCTTCCTACTTTTTAGTGAGCTAAAACTTATTTATCCCAATTAAATATAAAATAATTAATTTATGTTGAATAAAAATCTAGGTCAGTCCAACTCAGAATTCAAATATTAGCATGTATAATTTTTGGATTCTTGACCCTATTCTAACAATGCTTGTGTTGCAGACACTTCGAATTGCAAACAAATCGCCAAAACGTTGTCGAATACTTTCTACCTAAATTTTAAGTTACGAATTGCTATCGACAATTTAATATCGGTGTTTTAATTGGAATCACAATTAATGTGGCAGACTGATATATTAAACTATAATTTATATAATAATTTAAAGGGACACGTCGTGTTTTTTATTGCTCCTCTTAAAAAGTCTTGACAATGTACGCGAAACAGCTAAATAAGAATGTACGCAGTTCGACTTAGTTCTCTGACGTAAAGGAATAATTTTTAAACTTCGAAAGAGACCTGTTAATTTATTATGGGTATTGTTTTTCAGTTTTTCACAACATAGGGAGGTTATTAAAAATCCTGGTCAGGCTATAACAAAGAGTGTCATACTTATTCTAATGTCTTTCTCTTGATCCGAATCAAACCTCTACACGAATAGTACAATCACTCTAAGGCACAATGTTATCAAAATATAACCTTAAGTCTGCTCAATTCGTTTTATACAAATAAAACCTTAGATCCCTCGGTGGGCATTATTATTAGCTTCATAAAGCAGTCTTTTTTATTCAGTCTAATAATTTAATGTGCTTTATTAAAATTAGGAAGTCGACGAGTGGACGAAATGAATACATACCAATAAAATAGATAATAATTATAAACAAACCTACAAAGTACAGCAACAATGAGACTAATATTCACTGCAAAGCAACTGTAAGTTTATTTATTGACTGGGCTAGCCAATTCATAAGTCTAATAATGACTTTAGAATACAACTTAAAATAAAAGGTGGGATTCTATGTAATAATAGTTATTTGATGAGGTTCGCCACCGGGCAGGCCACTCGGAGACACGAAAAGTTTGTTGCGGAAACGCGTTTGGGTGAGTTGTGTCAAAAGGAAATCTGTAATCTTTGCCTAGTGGCCAGCAGTGAGTGCTTAAAAATAAATTTCACACCAATATTTTAGCTAACAAATATGTTAAATTTTCTCATGACATATCTTTTAAGTCTAAATCTCAGTCTAGCATAACAAAATAAGGCGGGAGAATTATATCAGTACATTAATTGTGCTTTTCCTAAGCATAAAAATTAATTCTAGTAGTATATATACCTGTTATGTTTGATCATGTTCTTACAGTAAAATCACAATTTTGAGAATCTTCATCTGTTATATAATTACTTGATTCAATTAATTCATTTAAGTCTTTACTATCACAGTTAGAGTCCATACTCTCTTGAATATCAAGAGGTAGCTTATGATTGTCTGTTTCTCCGTTCAATACCTCCTCATTCAATTCATGAGTATCCATAGAAAAATCGACAGAATCATTGTTTTCTACTTTGCTCACGGAATTACTGTGATTACCGTCGCCAATGTTTATTGCTCTTTGCGTCATCATAGATGATAAGTTTCGAAAATAATTTTTCATATTGGTAGCTAGAGCTGACATTATCTGATTTTCTATGCTTGTTACATTTTCGTAATCTAGTATCCCATGCGTTTCTTCGCCTTTGTGCATTGTATGGCGTATATTTGATTTTAATAAGTTAGCCAAAATAGGGTTAGCCTTTAAAGTTTCTTCTGTAGAATTTTCACCAACATAATTGTTGCTGGCATTATAATCAAAATTTTCTTTTTCGTTGCAGACATTTTCGGAAAGTGTTCTTTGTAAGAAATCCACATGAGAAGTTGGTTCCTTTGGTATGTGTGTGCGTTTGTGTAAAATGAATACATCAGGATCTTTAAAACATTTTGAACATTCCTTACATTTGTATGTGTGCTTTAAATCAAAATCTTGCATTTTGGGTTTGATATTATCATTTGTATTCAACATCTCATTATTATAGAATTTTGTTACTGATTCGGTATTGAATTCAGTTCCAATGTTATTTTTATGCAGCAACTGCTCAATTTGTGACAAAGTTTCATTAAATTGGCCTGAGCTGTTGCTTGATCGTGATGAATCTGCTCTGATAGATGACTCATTATCTAAAAAATAAAAAGTTAGTGTAATTAACAAAAAAAATTAAAAAATATGTACAGTGATGGTGACAAACAACTAAAGTGCTAGTGTAATACTCCTTTCAACTGTAATGTGAAAGTTATAATATAAATACTAAAACAACATTAAAATTTCATTATAAAATGGTTCTGTAATTAATGACAAATGGAACTATTACAAAATTGTTGTTTTCTTCATAATTTATACAAACCAGGTCTAGGACTAAGTATATGTTTTATCATACAAAATCATATACATTTGCTATACTTCTACTTACAACAAGTGAATTTAAAACAATGTTTTAGAGTAGCAACCAGCTTCTATCCCTATTTTCCCATTGTTAGGGGTTGAATATTTCCTTCAAATTTAAATAACACCCTGGTGGTCTTTAATAAAAAAATAATCATCAACGTCGGTTTACAATCGGCTAAGATATTGCGTAAAATACATACAAAAAATTTCTTTGACTCCTTTTTCAAAGCCTTGAAAAGAGCCAATCAGAAACCGCAATTTTAAGTTATCTATCTGCGGCTAGGTGGCACAGGCCGGTTGTGTCCCAAGTTTTTTTGTATCATTATATTTGAAATATATTTAAATTATAAATAAAGTATTAATCACTTACCATCAGGTGAACCACTTGCTCGTTTGCCTTTTCCATAAAAAAAAATATATCACGCGAATTGTAATATATAACCTTTTAGGTTACTATTCAGACAAATTTGGCGTTCTAGTTTCTTTAGCAAGTTATTTAAGTATTTTATTTGAAAGAAACTAGCTAAGGCACTGCCTTTTATATATTTTTTGATATTTGGTGTATAGATTATAAATATTTGAATTAAATGTCATAATGTTGGATCCACTAGGTGTAATAAAAATTATAATATATTATCAAATTTAAATCCTAGAATTAACATATGTTAAAACTGTAATATTTTTTTATGCAATACTTATTATGGATACAGAACTATGGACATAATTGTACTTATAATTAAGATAGAGAATTCTTAAGTATTTACTTACCACTGTAAATGGAACTCATACTACAATCTACAGCTTTAGATGCCTGTATAGCTAATATAGTCTGTGTATAAATAGCCTGTGCCACTTGATGTATCTGTGAAAAAGTGTTATATATAATTGTTAAACAATATAATATTTATTTATCCATGTGGTAGAATGGGCCATAGAACAGGTTATTTAATATTTACTAAGCAGTGAGTAAATAAAGCATGTAAGTACACACATGAAGTGTTGGAATCCTGGCCATAGTAAATCAAACTTACTTTATCATGGTGTAATTAAATCTCTTTGTAACAATTTGTCTACTTACCTCATCCTATCATTATTATAAAAGTTAACTCAAAGAAATGTAAGAATATCATCTGGTTTTTAACAATGGTATAATGATCAGCTCCAGACTTGTGATGGCTACTGCTAGAAAGGTGCAAGTGTCTGGTACAGCCCTTGCTATTTAATTTCAGAAACATTGTAAATTTACCTGAGTATCCATTATATCAGGAACATTTGTCATTTCTATGGCTCCTGTATTTTTAGTCCTTTGGCAAGATACTGGGGAATCAGAGGGTAGATTTTGAGATGGAACTGCATCTTTGCGTAAGGTTCTCCAGAGGCCTAAAATATTAAGTAAATACAAAGTAGTTAGTATTTAAAGTTTTGAATATAATAAGTACTGTCTGTACTTATTATATTCAAAACTTTAATTTTTTTTCAAAACCTCATTATTTTGCAGTTACATTTGGCTTTGTTAGAGCTAAATTTAAGTATTTCTATTTCTTCAGACATGCGAAATATTTCTAGGGTAAAAAATGGTTTAATTTACTCCCTACTCAATGTCCCATCAAAATTAGTTAAACCATTTCTAAGATTAGCACAGACAATTTGTAAAATTTTTTTGGAGGTTTCTGGTGACTGTGTAAATAAACTTTTTTTTTTGTGAAAGGGGGCAAACAAGCATGGGGATCATCTAAAGGTAAGTCATTACTGTCCCCCATGTACATCTGCAACACAGGGGAGGATGAAGATGAAAGGGAGAGGGAGAAAGCCTCTGGTAATCACGCTCACTGAACAAAATGCAGAAGATGCCTCTATGTAGTTTTTGAATCTTATCTTCATATGAAAATAGGCAATTGTCTTTGTTTCATCCCTCACATTGCATATGCAATGCACATTGACTTGTTTCAGGGAGTTGGCTCATGGGGCGAGTCAATGCTCACTAATGTTTTATTATGCTAAAGCACTTTGACAGGCACCACACACCAGCTGCTGCTTATTATGAGTTTTGCACACAGTTATTGCAAATTAAGTTTCTATGCTGTCAGTTTTACACACCAAATGTCCCAAGGTATATTCTCCTTTAAGTTGTAGAAACCAGCTATACTATGGAACCTCTAAGGATATTATGATGATACTAAGAACAATTGGAATGAGATGGAAACCTAGTATCTTGAAATACAGGTTGAGCTTAGTTTAGGAATCAATATCCCTCAGCATACTAACTTGCTTATGTAATTCTGCAAGTAAGTACCATGTTTATAAATCTGCTTTGCTGGGGTGAGAAAGAAATAATCATTTATAACTATTAATAATCGGCAACTATACAGCGCGTATCTAGACAGAGCGCGTATCTAGACAGAGCGCGTATCTAGACAGAGCGCGTATCTAGACAGAGCGCGTATCTAGACAGAGCGCGTATCTAGACAGAGCGCGTATCTAGACAGAGCGCATATTTAACATTCATAACTTTTTAACCTTTAACTTCTTTCGGACAAAAACTTACGACGGGATCATATGTCTTCCAAATTGCATGGTGTATGATACGAAAGTTTAAAATGTCCAACGTGTCAGAAACTAATTGTATTAGGCTTTACCTTTATTTCTTCCAAGTCCTGTTATAGTGTAATCCTCTGTTTTAAAATGTAGACTGCATACTTTAGAATACTTTGTATAAGGTTTTCCCCTTTTTAGTACATCATTCCAGAGCTTTGCGAGTTCCTCGTCTCTAGGGAACTGATGAAAAGATACATTTTTCGCTTTGCCGGCCATCGACGTACAACGAGGTACAGTACAGTAATACGGCATTTTGAAATCTTACTATATCCAAAACATTTATATAAATGGACTCTGTCAGAGCTAAATCATAATTTTGCAGCCAGGCGGAAATTATAAAATAGTTAAAAACAAACAATTCCTCGACCAGCAACAATTATGTACCAACCAAAAACAAAAATATTGTAATGCTGTTTGCTATTGTATTTGTTTTGCACTGTATGGATGGTAAGTCTATGGTTGATAGTATTGTCAGCTAGGAATATTAATTTTTCCCTAAACCAGTGCCAAATGTCGCAGGATTTAAGAAAATCTCATAAGCAAAATTCCACTATAAATACTATAATATAATATTTATTATTTTGTACTACGTATTAAATACAATATACTTTTTTTTTGTATTATGATAAAATACAGAACGGAAGACTTGAATTAATTAGGTGACTATTTAAAAATATGATAAATAAATAAAATGATCAAGGTACAAATTAAATTTATGAACAAAAACAAACTTTTTTCTTTCCATTCAAATTTTAATTTTGATTCATAAATATCGTCACAAGTTTTTTTTACTTTAAATAATAATTTCTTAAGTTAATTATGAACTAGAAGTGGAACATAATGATAAATTACAAGTGGAAGATAAAAGGTATATTGTCATCGACCCTCATACGAAATAGGCTGTTTTTTCGTTCACTTTCGAGTTAGGAACTTCAATGAACTTTTCAAGAAATGTCTGCTGTGCCAAGGTTTTACAATCGAACTATTATACAGGTTGTCCCAGAACTCAACGACAAGCGTAGCGTAGCCGAGCTGCGTGAAGGAATTTCTCAAGCTGCTTAGGACATCAACTCTCGAGGATATGCCCTGCTAATAGGTAGATCTTTTTTTAAGAAGATGAGGGCGTGTATTGAGGCTGATGGTAAACAATTTGAACATTTGTTGTAATAAACAATGTTATTTCCCTATCTGACTTTTATTCCAATAAACCTAAACTAAACTAGGTCAAGATTTTTTATTATTTTATCAATTTTACTTACTTTTGTTGACTTTAGTAAAAGTGGCATCACTATCTATCTCGCTCACTCATGGCCAACATGTCCAGTATCACTCTCTCTTATCATTTTGCCGTAAAATTAAGAACCTACCAAGAACTTTTTTAACTGAGTTAAATGGGTTTGCAAAAATCGGGTAACTTGAGGTTTTATTTTTTTTTACTCGTTTTTTTAGTATGAAACTAACAGGTATTGTACCATTTTAGATTCCTAATTAAATGTGCCAACTTTTAATGCCACTTGCCAAGACACTCTAGCACATTTTTTTTAAAGGAAGGCTTTTCAAAGTTGACACATTTTGAAAATTTTAAATTCATAGTTTATTTATTAAAGATTATTATAGAAATTTCCGAGAAGAAAAAAAGTAACAAGCGAAAAGAGTCGTACCAACAGCACGCCAATGGAACGGATTATGGACGGGACGTATATCAGGCATGGAATATTTTGCATATGTAATTATAGCGGCTAATAACTAACATGTTAAATATGTACAGAATTCGGCTTATTAATTTTTAATGGAACGTCATTAAGCCTACTAAAAGGCCACTGCTGAACATAGGCTTCCCCCAAAGATACACGGTTATAAATTAAAAGCAAATGTCCATATAATCTGCCGCAGAGGGTGTTGAAATGTTTAAAATACTAACAATTCTTTTAAATGTGTCATATGTAATGTTTAATGTTTGCATATTTATATGCTAAAAAATAAGTGTGTAGTTGCTTTAATTGTATAGTATGTACTAATATTACACCACTTATCTCATAATTGTAGCAATGATTCTTTACGCCTTTGGTTACTTGGAAGACATCTGCCCACCTGCCGGTTACTTACCTGCCCATCTGGGCAGGTAAGTAACTAAGATTCGAAGTCATGAAGTGACCTTGCGCTTGGTGTTGGACCATCTGTCGCATGGGGGAAGTCCGGCTGACTAACCATAGAGCGGGTGGCGAATGGGCGGGGGGCTGGTGAGATTTGGTCCTGCTGATGGCGTGTTGGTAGTAGCCAATCTATAGTTTGTCCTGCGAAAGTAGTAGTGTCCTTGAGATCAGTAACACAAAAGCGTTATATGGCCTTTGAGCCCGTTGTTATTCCAGAGCGGGTATAGCCATTGGTCTGCAGAAGTTTTACGATCTCAATCAAGATAACAGAAATTGGGTCCGACTTGATTTTAAGAAACTGAAGTACTTCCTTTATTCGGGGGTCACTACAACCAACACGGTAACTATCATATCTATCAGTGATCACTGATCAGTGATATGAAGTTGTAGCAGGGATGGCGGCAGAAAGTATGGCCATTTCCATTGTAATGCTAGGTAGCGTTTGTTCTTCGTCTCATCGCCGGTCTATGTAAGACACAGTTGTATTATTAATATTTAAGTAAACATGTAGAAATCAATATTTTTAATGTACATATTCGTCAAAAAAACATATTCTTATGATGATAAATTCTATTGACAGGTTCTCAAGAAAATCCTCCGACGTCCTTGAACACGGATTTGTTCATATGATAAGCCTATACAAGATATGATTTTGCACCTGATCTGACTAAATCATGTGTTTCTGTATTGATGGAAGTTGTATGTCAAAGAGTATAAAATCACATTGCACTGTGCATAAACAATTATCAATAATCTGTAATTTCTGTGACATCTTTATTTCTTAATTTATGGCAAAAAAAGAAGTAGCCATTTTTTCTGTAAAAGTGGGGAAGGGAAAAAAGGTGAATACATGTCAAATATTTCAAGGCTGCAGTGTGATGATTCTATTTTTTTTACTAAAGTGATAACATTCGTAACAAATAATCCGTTTTGACGATACGCCGGAAGAACTTACTTTTTTGTTTTATTAATGTTAAGAAGTTTGCACGCAAGCGGGTTGTAGCACCGCTGAAAATTTGACTTTCAACAACAAAGGTTGTAGCGAAATCGAGATGGGTTATTACTGTACGGTACCACAGTGTACATCGCTTGCCGGGAAGACCAAGAATGTTAAATTCCATCGATTCCCGCGCGACAGTACAATGGCCGACAAATGGAACCTTATTCTTAAACGCGGCAAACCCTACACAAAATACTCCAAAGTGTGTAGTCTCCACTTCACGCAAGCCGACTACAACGTCACTGCAATGGGTAAGAATAAAGGTATTTGGGTTTTTCCATGTCTGGTTAGTGTAATAAAGTGTTTATCAGAAGATTTCAAATGAGTCATCTCCAATAATCGTTTATTTTGTTGTCGAAAAGAACCCGCGATCAGTCTCCGGATGTGACTGGTTACAAGTTGGCCACTGAAAATATAATAAATTTGGTTTTTGTCAGTTTTGAACGTTTTTGGAGGATTTGCATTACAATTATTTCTCTTATTAGACTCTAATACCTTGCATCACACCTTGTTTACTAACATTAATAATTCCCATTCATTAATTTGTATTACCCTTAATTCACTACTTACAATCTTTTAGTATGTCACATCATGTTTATTAACATTATTGTTCATACAATGATTTTTTCACAAAGAGTTGTTTTGTTTAAAGAAGTAATTTTTTTTTTTTTTTTTTTTTATGGAATAGACGGCAAACGAGCTAGCGGTTCACCTGATGGTAAGTGATTACCGTCGCCCATATACATCTGCAACACCATAGATGCTGCAGGTGCGTTGCCGGTCTTTAAGGATATTTGGGAGATGGGAGGGAAGAGGAGGGGAATAGGGAGGGGATGTGGGCCTCCGGTTACCTCACTCACCGAACGAAACGCAGAAGCACAAGATGCCTCTACTTCACGTCGGTATTCTGCGAGGCCGTGGTACCAATCCGGTCGAGCCGGCCCATTCGAGCAGCAGCTAAAGCCGCCGCTTGGCTCTACCACGTAAAAAACAATAATACAAAAAGTAATACTCACAAAGTGCTATACCTAGGTCAAATATTCTTTTTCTGTTACAAAATGATGAGTTAAATATAGCTCATGTGTCTTAGTCTGGCCTGTTAAGCATTTAGATCTAATCCTTGGTTCATTTATTTTTAGTTTGAGTAGTTAGATGCTTTCAAAAATCAGTCAATTTACAGTGCAATATGCATTTAAAGCAAATTTTTCTGATTAGAACTAAACTTAATTTCTTCAAAACACTACCCTAAGCTCAATTGACATTTATTATTTCTTATGCTAAAAAATATTTGGCAATGTTTACATCATTATAAATTGAATAGACAGACATTTTCTACAATGAACAGCTTTTATGTGTATCAAAAATATTATCTTCCTGGAGCCAGTATCATGAGGCATCCATAGGGGGTGCATTATACTTTGTTTAGTTTCCTATAGCAAATTAAATTAGAGAAACAAAAATATTTAGTTATCTATTATTAATGACTATGATCCACCATATCCTGCCAGTGCCAGGTGCTTGTCAATTGTGGATTACAGTACAAATTAATTACAGCCTGTAAGTACAAATGTTACGTCACTAAATAGCTTGATCATGTTTCATAGCAGTAGAGATCAATCTGGGATAATCTCATTAAATTTTTTTTTTTTTGTGATATTCTTTGAAAGTTTCAGGTTAGTTTCAGAAACGTTATTAGATTTAGGTTAATAAATTTTTAACATCAAAATCAAATAAAAATTAGAATTTTATAACATTTAATTTTATACATATACTGTATCTAGTTCCTACTGCGTCACATAATGATTTATTGAATGTGTAGTAATTTATATTTAATTTATATGTATTATTTATTTTGTACCTGCCAACATATTTTCTTTCTCACCCAGGGTTGACTGGTAGAGAATGTCAAAAGGCATTAAGTCTGCCCATTGTATTCCTTTCTTTTTTTTTAGTGACACAATAAAGAATTAGTAAATAAATAAAAAATAATTGCTTTAATATAAGACATAGTATGTAAGACAATGTAAAATTTAAAAAATCTACCAAATAATTTAATAAAGCTATCAGCACACTAGCTTTTTGCCTATGCTTAAATCCTCATAAAATCTATTAGTATAGCATAGTCACAGCATTAAAATATGTATCCTACCTCCTCAGTTCTCACTCTAGAAAGGTTTACATGAATTGAAAAAATATGTTATTTTACATCATTTCACTCTGTGAATTGAAATTATGTAAAATAACTACTACTAGGCAGGTTTGACAATAATTGTCTGCCATTTTGAAAAAAATCATAATGGTGTATATATACTCAATGTAATGCAATGTAGGTGCAATTTAATGACACAGGAACATTTTTGAAAAAATCTTATTTATTTAAAAAAATAGGTATATTTTATAATATGGGATTAAAGATTATTTCAATACTTATTTAATGATATCATATAAGTGGTGATAAGTTTACCTTACCTCTGAAGAAAAGACAACAAACTCCCTAAATTGTTCACTTAGTTCTCTACAATTTGCGATACTAATTGCAGGTATAAAACAGCATCTTTTGAGTAAAACATCATCATTTGCATTTAAACGCTTAACCTGAAAGGACGTCCAGTGACTACTGTTGCATTCATCTGTGTATACTATCCCAGAAAAAGCCACTCAAATCGTTGCTCTAATTGAAGCAGGCTAGAACCAGAGTGTTGCAGCTCAACAACTGATTTCTCTACCGCATTGCGAAATCGTCGTCTGACTGCCGTTGAACTTGCACTACATCTTTAAGAGGTACGTGATGTGGATGTCAGCCAGTGGACAGAAGAAGACTTGCTGAAGGTGGCCTGAATACGCATAGGCCAGCAAATGCCCCTAAACTGACGCCAGCTCACTGCCAGGCCCTGAAGACCCTTCAATGGAGGGCAGTCCTGTTATCAGATGAGTCCAGGATGTGCCTTCATGGCAATGATGGACGAGGAAGGGGCTACCGAAGGTCTACAGAGAGATTTTATCAGCATCACGAAACATGTGTTATACGGCATTGGTTCATGTATGTTCTGGGGAGGTATCTCACTTAAAGCGATAACTGAGCTTCTCTTCATCACTGGGGCTAATATTAGGCGACAAGCAAGAGGAGTAACATCTCAGCGGTACCTAGAGGAAATTCTCCAGGAACCTGTACCATTTAGCAGTTTCATTGGAGAGAACTTTCTTTTTATGCAGGATAATGCAAGACCCCATGCCACTGCTATAGTATGACAATACTTGCAAGAGGAGGATATCCCTGTGATGGATTAGGGATGAATTAAAAAGAAGAATAAGAGGTCGAGATAATGCTCCAACCAATCTTCTGGAGCTACAATATGCACTAAAGGAGGAATGGGACGCTGACATAGCATGATTTTATCAAACACTTGATAGAGTCTATGGAAAACCAGTGCCAAGCTGTTATTTGGGCAACAGGGGGAACACTTCTTATTAATAAATGTTATTTTAGAAAATTTTATATTTTTTCTTAAATTAAACCCCAATATTCGGATTGTTGAGTATAGCAAAAATCTTCTCATAAAGACGAATTTGTTGTTGTTCTTTATTTTTGTTTGTCAGATGGGTAAACTTATCACTGCTTATATTGTATCATTGAATAGGTACACATTCTTACATATTCGGTACATATTCTTTTATCCCATCTTCAAAAATACGTATTTTTCAAATAAAAAAATAACTAACATTTTTTCTAAAAATTTCCTATGTATGTGTGATTTCATTGCACCAGAGTGTAGTTTATGAGATGAGTATATATATATATTATGAATCAATTGCTGACATCAATATAAACAGGACATGTTATGTAACAAAGACTTCCAAAGTAATGTTTTCAAGATACTAATTACCAAAGATGTTTTAGTAGTGTCAATAGAGATCACAAAAATTTTAAAAATATCTTGATCTGTAACAAAATTGATAGTAATATTAAGAGTTTTGATAACTTTTATTAATAAGTAAGTGCACAAATTATAATAAAGTGAATAATGCGAACACTGAAGTGAAAAATTAAAATAAATTTTTGTAAAATAAAAAATATTAACAAATTTGAAAAAAAAAATCTTCCTACGTTACCTCATCAAAACAGGAAAAGGATCGGTGCAGTAGTTTTGACGTTATGAGGGGCAGCGACTTTGAAAACGTGATTTGAGGGAAAAACTCTTTTTTTTTTTTTTTTTTTATAGAAGAAGGGGGCAAACGAGCGTGCGGCTCACCTGATGGTAAGTGATCACCGACGCCCACGAACATCCACAACACCAGAGGAGCTACAGATGCGCTGCCGGCCTTTAAGGAAGGAATAAGCTCTTTTCTTGAAGGTCCCTAAGTCGTAACTATTCGGAAATACTGCTGGCGACAGCTGATTCCACAAAGTCGAAGTGCGTGGCAGAAAACTTCGATTAAAACGCACTGTCGTGGAATGCCAACCATCTAGGTGGTATCAATGGAACTTCGAATTCAGTCGCGATGTACGATGGTGAAACTCAGCAGCTGGGATCAATCCGAACAGTTCCTCAGAACATTCCCCGTGGAAAATTTTGTAAAAATGCAAAGAGAAGCAACATCTCTTCGCAAGGCCAAAGGATCAAGCCGATCAGAGAGCTTGGTCGCCGACAATTCGAGCCGCTCGACGTTGGATGCGGTCAAATGGAAGGAGTTGGTACTGGGGTGCCCCTGCCCAGAGATGAGAACAGTATTCCATGTGGGGCCGAACTTGCGCCTTATAAAGTTGCAAACGGTGGACCGGCATGAAATACTGTCCCGCTCTACAGAGCACACCAAGCTTTTGGAGGCCAATTTGGCCTTTCCTCCAAGTGACCACGGAACTGAACGTCGCTCGATATGTCAACGCCAAGGATTCTGATACTGGCTGAGGCAATAAGGGAATGTTCTCAAAAGAGGAGAAACGACAAAGGGATTCTTTTAGCGGTGAACGCGCAAACCTGTGTCTTTTGGGGTTGAATAGGACCAAATTACGCCGACCCCAATCCGAGACTTTGAATAACAAGGTCTCGACTTCAGACACAAGTTTGTTCCGGCACTCGTCGACGTGTTCCCGAGAAATATTCGCACGTCCTGTATATAGGGCATCACCCGTGCTGTCGTCTGCATAGCAATGAATGCTACTGATTTGTAGCATGTCGTTGATATGCAGAAGGAACAGAGTGGGAGATAGCACACAACCTTGTGGAACACCAGCATTCACGGGTTTGGGGTCCGAGCATGCACCGTCGACAACAACCTTGATGCTCCGATCCGTGAGGAAGCTGGTGACCCAGTTGCACAATCTCTCAGGAACCCCGTAAGATGAAAGCTTTGAAAGAAGCGCTTTATGCCAAACCCTATCAAATGCTTTCGCTACGTCCAGACTAACCGCCAAAGCCTCCCCCTTAGACTCAACTGCTTCTGCCCATCGGTGAGTCAGGTAAACTAGAAGATCACCAGCTGATCGTCCGCGACGGAAACCGTACTGTCGGTCACTGATCAGCTGGTGTTCCTCCAGGTACCTCAGGAGCTGGGTGTTGATGAGTGACTCCATTATTTTAGATAACAAGGGGGTGATGGCAATAGGCCTGTAGTTGGACGGATCAGAGCGGTCGCCTTTTTCGGTATTGGATGCACAAATGCTGTCTTCCAAGATTCCGGGACGACGCCTGAAGAGTAGGAGTGCCGGAAAAGACGCGTGAGAACCGGTGCCAACTCAGGGGCACACATCCTCAGCACAATTGGAGGATTCCGTCCGGCCCACTCGACTTATGAATGTCCAGGGAGCGGAGTGCCTTTCGCACTGAGCTCTGCAGAAACTGAATTTCCGGCATGGAGCACTTACACCACGGGATGGTAGGTGGAGAGTTTCCCCGGTCATCAAGAGTCGAGTTGGATGCAAAAGAGAGCCCAAGAGATCGGCTTTCTCTTTTGCAGTATGGGCCAGCGAATCATCCTCCTTGTGTAGAGATGGGAGAGATGGCTGACAGAAATTCCCTGGACAGCCTTGGCGAGAGACCAGAATGCGCGGGATCCCGATGGGAGGCGAACTAGTCTCTCGCCAATTCTGCCAATGTGCTTTAACTTTGCCGCAGCGATAACTCTTTTGAAGGACCTGGAGGCAGAGTTGTACTCGTTTTAAGAGCACTGGTTTTTGCATCCCGAGACGCCGATGCATCGGCCCAGGCCTGGTAGCACTTCCGCTTTCGGCGTGACGCTATTTTGCAGGTGCGACCAAACCAAGGCTGGGATTTACCTCCGACAGGCACTGCAGAGAACGGAATAAAAAGTTCCATTCCCTGAAGTACCACATCGGTGACAGAATCTGCAACGACGTTGGGATCATCCAGCGAGAAGCAAACCTGCCCCCATGGGTAGGAAGCAAAGAAAGACCGCATTCCATCCCAGTCTGCCGACCCTGCCACACACGGCGGCACCCCGCAGATCGCGTTCGGGATCGGCGCGCGATAGGCACTACACTCCGGATCAGACAGTGGTCCGACGAGCCAAGAGGGGCATCGACTGAGACCAAATATCCATCCGGGTGTGAGGTCAGCAAAAGGTCCAACAGGGAAGGTGTATGACCTTCCACGTCTGGGATCCGCGTCGGCGAGGTTACCAGTTGTGTCAGGCCATATGCTAATGCAAAGTCGTGAACAGATCTCCCCGCATGATCGGTTATGCGAGAACCGAGCCAATCGGTGTGGTGGGCATTAAAATCGCCGAGAATCACGATCTCTGCGGATGGGATCTGTTGTAGCACGGAATCTGTAGCCATTTGGATGTGGTCGATGAGTCGGTCAGTTACGGTATTACCGCTATGGGACCTGTAAAGGCACGCATAGACGCGCGGATGGTCGTCGCTGTCGATGCGCAGCCAAAGGGTAGAAAGGTCCAAACCTTCAAGACTACCGAGGCGTCGAGAACAGATATCATCTCTGACGTATACGCAAACTCCGGCACGGGGCACAAAGGAGTGTTCCAGTTTGTACCCCGGGTAATGGAGATAAGAGGTATCAGCCGGAGACGATATCTGAGTCTCTGTAAGAAAAAGCAAGGCCGGCTTCGCCGTTTCAAGATGGTAATGAACGGCGCTAAGGTTCGAGTGGAGTCCCCTGATATTGCAGAAATCCACGGCGAGCGCGGTAGGGGATGCCATAGTTTCTTTGCTGCGTTTGCCTCGAGTAGGAAAGAAAGAGAGCGGAATATTGCCCCAGAATACGCGGGGCAGACTGAGCATCCACGATTAGGTAGCGTAGGAAAGCCTGAACGTGGATGCTCAGTGAGGGATTCTCCAGAACCGTAGGTACTGGTACCCTCCTGGGGTAGCTCAAAATTATATACCGCTACCATATTTGGGGAGGGGGGAGGGGGGAGAGGGCTTCCGGTTACCTCACTCACCGCACGAAACGCAGAAGCACAAGATGCCTCTACTTCACGCCGGTATTCTGCGAGGCCGTGGTACTTATCCGGACGAGCCGGCCCATTCCTGCGACAGCAAAAGCCGCCGCTTGGCTCTACCACGATTAAAAGTTTTTATAAAACGTTCATAAGCGAGTTTTGTCGGCTAACCTCACAATAAATCGATGCCAGGTCGACGACGAATCCTGTCTTCTTTACTCTGTTTTTCAACTCCCTGCTCCGCTCGGCTTACGTCGCATACGCATGGAAGTAGTTGATCGCGCTCATTCATGAGCCATTGGTTCACTTCTGATTTCCATGTCTTGCATGAAGGTTAGTTTAGCAAGTTGGTTCAAACTCACATTGTTGTTCTGCGTAAAGCCTCCGACACGTCGCTCCAGGAGGGCATCTTTGCTCAGATCTTCATAGATAGGCTTGATGGCACATTCTTGGGAAGAGCACTGTACGTGTGTTTGAACGAATTCAATGCATTAGAAGCGGCAGGTTTTTTTCCTTTCGCAGCACGAGTCCGCGCCGCTCGGGCATATTTTTTGCTATGGATTCTCGTCCGTCGAACTGTAGTGAAGGAACGTTGACCTGATAGCATTATTCATATTTTCCATGGAATCAGAGTAACGTCTAAATAAAATAGCCAAACCGTAGTAAACCGTCAGTATATCAATAATTTTAGCCGTGAGCTTCCTTTTACCACACTCACAGACTGACCTTTCCTTTGATCTTCTTTCCAGCCTTAGTTTCAGTATCTACAACTATCTTTTTGACTATTTCACGCAGACAAGTGCCCACTCTTTTTTGAACATGTCCTACACATTCCTTTTTCACTATTGGTAAATCATCACCATAAGGTTTAGAATTCACAAACAGGAGCAACGGCGCTTAAATACTCATTACGTCGTCAATTTTGCGATTGCATTCAGTAAAAAAAAGGCAAAAAAATAATTTGTTCCTTACCCCGCCCTTAATGCCTATGCCTTTGAACAGTGAACATAACAATATAATTGTTATGTAGTTTTTGGGTTTATCCACATTATATTCCTTAATGAAATGTATATTTCAGAGTTTTATCAAATCAATGAAGACATTTTCGAAGTATAATCCTACCAGAATAACCAGTCTTTTTCAGTGTTCAGAGTAAAATTGGTAGTCTTCACAAACAGACAACATTTATGGGATAATTAATTTATTTATAGTTAGGCTTGTATCTTATCCCAAAAAGTTTTTTTTAGTTTTATAATAGTACAAATTTAATATGGTATATCAGATAGATAGATGTCTTATATTTGTCAGAATTATTCATGTAGATAAAAAAAAACGTTTTTTTTTACATAAAACATAAATTTTTGGAAGCATTTTTGGTGCATATTATGCAATTTTACCATACCTTCACTATTTAAATTTCCCTCCATTCTAATAGTTTTCCTAGTATGTTACAGAGAAGGTATCAACTATGTTAACATGCTTAATGGAAATTAATTCCACCAAAAATAATCATAAATATGAATAAAAACCTAATAAATATGAACTATTAATTATGTTTATAAAAAATAATCCATTGGTTTCTTGTGCACCTTTGCAGGTTTTAGGCGCTAAAGATTTATCTATATATCTAATATGTTAATATGCGGGTATATATTTGCATTTTTAATTAGTGGCATATGATGCTATTATAATAATGATTGAATGTGGTTTTGAAGTTTGTTTATTTTGTTACTTATGTTTAGTACATTAATTTGTCTGGTGTATCTATTTTTAGGTAGTTATGATGTTTAACAGTGCTTAATAATATGTTATTTTTTTCCATGTGGTGGTCCTATGAAATAATTTATAAATCTTAGGAGAGCCTTATGTCCAGAAAAAGTCTGCATATGTACAGTAGAGAACTGGAATGGACTGTCCAATATGTTTTATGTTACTCTATATTATCTGTGTCTTTCTCATTCATTTAATGTAGATGTTATCCTTTTTCCTGATGGAACTGAATATACAATGTTTTTGTCATTCACCCATTTACCATCTGTATTGTCCCAAAACTCTGGTGAAGAGGGAATAAATATTAATATTTCCTCTACATAGTGCAGGTGCATGTTCTATTCTATATTCCTCATCCCAATTCAAACTTCATTTCCATGCTTCTGGATGCTTTTCACATCAGCTTGATGCTTTGGACTCCTTGGAGCTCCGAGCGAAGAGGATCATAGGCAGTGACTCACTCGAAGAGGCAAATCTTTTAAGCCTCGAACAGCGTAGACGAGTGGCCTGCCTCTCGGTTTTTTATCGGATACATTTCGGAGAGTGTGCGGAGGTTTTGCATAACCAGATACCCCCTTCCCCTTTTCATCACCGAACGACTAGACGCGGCGAGCAGTTCCACCCTTATCTTGTAGACATTCCTCCATTACGCACGAAGCGGTTTGCCTCTTCTGTCTTTATGCGGATGGCTAAGGAGTGGAACTCTCTGCCGAGGTCTGTTTTACCGAAAACTATAATCTGGATATCATTAAGGCCAAAGTAAACAGACATCTAGGCAAGCGTCTACCATCCTAGGCCTCATCCTCGCCTTCCATCGGGCAAGATTGAGGTCAAACACAGGTCGTATTTTTTATAAAAAAAAAAAGCTAGCAAATCTTGCTAGCATTAAATAATGAGTCCTCAAACACATCATCCAGTCCCAAATTAAGATTCCCAGAAATTAAGATGAATATACAAATACCTACACAAATTAATAATCATATATACATATTATATGAGCATCCATGACTTGGGTATCAAAATATTTTACACTTCATCTTCGTTGTGTCTGGATAGGTCTGCCACAAGGATCGGCTTAGTCCATTTATATTTTTTCGTCCATTCTTTTTATTGAACTCCAATCCACCTACTGTCCTTCAATTAACAGTTTAACAAAAATCCCTACTATCTTTTTCCTCGCTTATTTTCCATCCTAATATTAATCTGACTTTAGGTGTAGACAAAGACCCTTGTGCAGATAAACTTATTAATTATATTATTTTTTACATTTTTTTTAAAGATTTTATAGATTAATTGTTCTAAAACTTTAAAAAACTTTTTTTTCAAACCTCCGTTTTTATAATAGGTGTATACAATTTAAACTTAACAATAATAATGAATGTATGCAGTTTTCCTTCTTTTAGTGTACTAACAAGGCTTCATGGATTAAAAATGAATAACCTAACAAAATATTTATATCATAAGGTACACTAATGAACAAGATTGTCAATTAGTATTGTGAATTTTAGATACCTGTTAAGTCAGTAAGATTATCTTGTTTTGTCCCTTTTTGTACAAAATTGTCTCGTAGGAATATAGGATTTAATGCGCCTTTAAATGTTAGAAAACATAAAAAGGAATACAAAAATATTGACGTGGACATACTTTCAACTAAGATTTCTGAGCTTAGAGCTAAAATGCGGATTGCATTGCATAATAATTTAGAGGAGAAAATCGTAGTTTACTTAATTATTTAATTTGTCTTTATTTAAATTATTAATCCTTCTTTGTTTTGTTACCTAATAGTATTCTCAAGTAGGGTACTAGCATCTTATAACTCTGCAGATCTCATCTGAATGATATTAATACACTAGATATAATATGTGAAAGATCTGAATAATATTAATATACATTTACCTGTACTAGACTGTATGTACTGGCTTTCCGTGGTTGTCTTTAAGTTAAAGTGGCACATGCCTTTTTTATTAACATTTTTATAATATTTCTTTGTTGTGTTAACCTTGTTGGTAATCCTTTATAATGAAATAAAAAATAGAAGAAGATTTGTGAAAAATATTAAATAATTCTTGGAAATAATACTTACATCAATAGTGATTTCTTGACTTTTAGAACTTTTTTTTGTATAGTTTGTGCAATATCTGATAACACATTATTCCGTAAATTGTCATAAAACACATCAACTTCTTGTGTCAACAACATCAAGTGAGAGAGAAGACAGAGAAAATTACATAATTTCATTGGTATACGATTGTTGTGATGGTTTATGAGTCTAATAATAATATAATACTATAGAATAATAACTTGATATATTACTATATAATACTTGCCAGTAGGCTCCTTCTCTGTCTAGGAGTTGTGTGATTAGGTACCACCTTTTACATATCTCTGCCGACAATCAGCAGTGCAACCACTCTAGAGTTCTGGTTTAAAGGGTATACAGAGCCAGTATAATTACAGTTTGTAAGGCATTCCATCTTTGTCATCAGGGGTGATAAAGCATCTGTAATCTTCTTCGATTGATGTTAGTTGCAGGTGCCAACAGGTTTCAGTTGCCACTTACCAACAACTGGACTGTTTCAGCACTTTCCATTTCATCTTTTGTTTGAAATAATAAATAAATAAAAACATTACTAAATTTCCAGGACAATGGAAGACTTTAAGCAAAGACGCAGTGCCATCTCAAAATCTTCCAAAGTTGAACCCAGATGGGACTGTAATGGTTATTCGCAAGAGCCGCACGGTTAAATACAAGGAGGGAAGGAAAGACGATAGCGTCAGGTAATAACATATTATATAACATAATTTTTATTACATGGCAATTTTCCTTTACTACAACTTCGGGAATAAAGGTTCTGCAGATTTTTATGTGGTATTTATTATAAACTCTTATACTTGTTCCACTAATAATTTAATTTATTTTCAATTGCAAGTATAATTTATACTATATACATTTTTATAAAATTGGCTAATGCCCTTTTCTTCTTTTTATTTTTATTTTATGGCACTTTTGCATTTACAAATTCTGCCAATATCAGGACAGTTGTGGGAGTATTGCATAGTTAAAATAAGATTTAGGATAGTAACATGTTTGTTAAGTTGTCTGGGAACAAAGAACAATCACTACTATTGATAATCCATCTCAAAGTAAAGTAAAGGGATATACACTATTGTAGTATCTTCAATTAAACTTTGAGCTTCAAGAACCTACATATAGAATCTAGCTTAGGAGAAGCAAAAACACTGCAAATTGTAACACTTCATCATCAATATTTCAGTCCGTATTAATCCACTCTCGCCGATTACACAGCGCACTCTCTCAAAGGCATGGCGTCAATTAAATTATGTACTTATATAATTTAATAGAACAAACTTAAGTGGTAAATTACCATACTGGAGTTGCCACAATTGATAAATAGGACCACCACATGACAAAACATTAAATAGTGACATTGTTAATTATGTTTTAGTGACATTGTGAAGGTAGACAAATGGTGTGTGAACAGTCAGCCAACAATGCCCATAACTAGCACACCAGATAGGATTATTTCTTCAAATGATACTTCAGATAGCAATGTGAGTATATGTTTTTTTTTTTAATTGGAAAGTATGTGTAAATGTCCTACTACTTGAAAAATAATTCTTATTTTTTTGAGATGAGGAGAGGATTTGGAACCTAGAAGAGTGATACTGCTCTTGTGCAGATTAGTAGACATGTCCTTCAAATTAGTTTTTTTTCTCAGATATCCGGATTGTCTCTTGATGCTTCCCTTAACTAGTAATTTTTATGGTGGCAGCATTGAGATCCAAGCTCAGGAGAATAATTTGTTACTTATTAATGACGATAGATCTCATTGGCCGCGATACTGGCTCCATAAACATATTTTGTAATAATCTATGAAAACATGTCAATTTTATTAATAGAACTTTGACAATGTTTCTGTTATAACTGAGCTGTCATCACTTTCCTATAACTAATGTGCGCAATACATGTGAAGGAAATTCGAAAGTCAATATATAAATTGTGTGTGTTTAAAAAAACCTCTAAATAGTAAGTAATAAAGCGTTCAACTAAAGCAACTAAATTTAGCAGTAAGTCTAATTAGAAAAACGCCTTTATGAGAACGTCTAAGTGGAGTAAAGTCTTAACATTATTTGTAAACCAAAATAAGTTATGTTTTAAGAATTTAAGTTAAACAGTATTATTTAATTAATATTTTATTATATTAACATTAAAAGATATCAGTATGATTCACCTTACTCCTCCTGCAAGGGTTCCGTTGCCAGCTTGGCTCGGAAATAGAGCAGTGGGCACGTTCCTTAGAAACCGGGATTTTCGAAACAGTGGGAAACTAACCCTATCGCCAAATGATTTCGGATCTCCAAGTCCGATCCTTGTCCTTGTTACATTTCGATTCATATTTTGATTTTTGGAAGGCTGTAGTTTCGGAAAGAAAAACCACCAATGGAATGAATTTATGAAGGTTGATTGAATGAATTACACACTCCTACCACACTTGCGGTGGGTCGCGAGACGGCACGCCGCACTCAGAGTGAGTACTTCGTGAAGGAAATTTAGGCAAACCGCATGCATCTTTACGCATTGAGGCGGGCAACGCCGCAAGTGCGATTGGGGACATAGCATATAAAGGTGTATGTTTGCAGGAGGCGGCAATAATTCGAATCCTTAAATGGAAATGTTATTCTTGTGAAGAGTGAGGAAATTCTTAAAGTGTGAATTTGTTTTTTTTTATAATAATCTACCAATTTAGGTAGAAAATAAATTTACCATCTACAAAAGTTTAACAATAAAAGTTTTGACATAGACAATTTTGTCAGTTACCCGCGGCAAAGCGATGAATTTTAATTTTGAATTATTTTGAACATTGAAAATTGAAGTTTTTGTAAAGTTTCATGTAAGTAAAAAGATGTTTCTTAATTATCCTGTCTTCAAGATGAATAAGCTATTTATTATACTTTTATAATTTCACTGATTATAGCACTTTGATTTATTTATTGCAGGTTAAGTTACTGTTGGACTTCATATTTGAACTCTGGGAGTTGCCCGTGGCCTGATGTAGAGTGTAGAGGGGCGGGCAAAAGCTAAGATAATAAAAACTAGAAGTGAACAATAGAAAACGGTACTTATTTGAAGAATGATATGTGTATCTCTAAATATGTTTTTGAAATCTTGCTCGTTGCACAATTAATACACGCGATAGCTGGCGAGCCTCGGCGTCGTGCTGGCTTCCGGAGATTGCTTTGAGATTTTCAAGGTTCTATCTGTAGCTGACTCACACTAAAAATGATTTCATGTACCATCAACATCAAATTTAGATGATGATTGAATAAGGTTTCAAAAGCGTTTTATGAATGAAAACTTTATCATGGATCCTTATAACTTCTTTATGTTTGTTTTAGAAGTATTCTGTACCTGTGTAAACTACATTGGTTAAATAAAATGTAAATTCTGATTTATGAAACGTTTTTGAAACCTTGTTCAATCATCATCTACTTTTGATGTTGACGGTACCAATGGATAATTCCATTTCCTTTATTACTTCCATTCGCAACGATTATGGAAGAAGAATTTGGTAAGCCAGATGTACCAGAATGAAGATTGCAACCTTAGACTCAACCGACTTTAAAAGGGTAAAACTGTCAATTCGTTTGTATGCTTCTCGACATCGAGTTTCGATATTATTCAATGGGTTATACCTCCGGGATGGTTCCATGGAGGGAAAGTTAATCAGGCATTCGTGACCCCTGCTGTATATGGGACAGCGTAGTACGGAGAGCACGAGCTGTAACGTCGGATCTACTAAACTGATCGAAATGAAACTTAGCTAGGTTTTTAAGTTAATACAATAAGGCTATTCAATTAATGCAGTTTTTATTGTAATTAACCTCTGCCGTTTTCACGTGACGCGCGCCCATAAGTTTTATTATTTGTGTACAAACATATAGAATATTTAAATTACATTTAGAGCCCCTTTAACAGTGCTCAGATTATAGTTTTACTGTCTCTAATGTGTTATTTATCGGCTCGTTTGGATCAATGACTAACGAATGGCTTTGGGTCGGGGTATATATGTAGCTTATATTATGTATTACCATAAGGTATATCAAAACAAAGGTAATGTAATCAATAGTATTTTTGGATCAGACAGCACCTGCAGAAAACAGTTGGGTCTCAGCAGAGCAAGAGACGCAGTCTAAAAAGGACTTAAACAATACACATGTTAAAATCTCGGTTGAAGCTCTCCCTGCTCTTCCACCAGCACAAGTTCGTCCAGGGGCAAACAGTTCTGGCGATATCCAAGGTTAATATTATATTGTTTTAGTAGTGTATGTATTGTATGTACGCAAGTCACCAAAATATCTTGTGGAAACCCGAATGTCTAATAAGTAATTAAAATATTATTTCGTGAACATGCGAAGTCAACCCGCACAACAGCATCGTGACTGTCTACAAAAAAACGTCTGAAGTGTGAGGGCTTTGCTGCAATTTCAACAATAATACAATTTATACTACAATACTATTTCTCTCTTTCATTTAATATCTATTTGACTCTTGCAGTGAAGCGACCACGACGACGACGACGCCTGGCAGCATATCCGGATCATCATACGCGAGTCCTTCGACTCGAGGAAGACAAAAAGGAAGTGATGACGGGCATTCTAGTCGAGCTCAAACAGTTCAATAATTTAATAAAAAAGTTAATCGAAAAGTAAAGAAATGTAAATTAGACTTTTATTTTTGTACCTGGTTGAGCCATGCGGCGGCTTTTGCTGCTGTTCGAATGGGCCAGCTCTATCGGGGTAGAACCTCGACCTCGCAGAATACCGGCGTGAAGTAGAGGCATCTTGTGCTACTACGTTTCGTTCGGTGAGTGAGGTAACCGGAGGCCCACTCTACCCTTTGCTTCATTCCTCTCACCCCTCCAAATATCCCTAAAGGTCGGCAACGCACCTGCATCTGCTCTGGTGTTTCAAATGTAGCATTAAAGTAAGCCGTTTGCCCCTTTTCATTAAAAAAAACTTCGTGACTGCCCGCGGTTTTGCCCTCTTTGTTACAAAACCCTCATTTAAAAAAAACGTTCCATAGATATCCGACAATTAGTTCAAGTCGGAAGACTACAGTATGAGGAGTGCTCGTACCAATGTTTTTCGAAACTTAATATTTTTTTCGTTGGCATGGACACTAAGACGGCGACAGGCTCACCACTTGTCACGTTGTCCCAAATAAGCCCTGGTCAAAAGTGGGGGTTTGGTTGACTAAAACGTCTAGACCTCTGTGAACCTATTTTTTAAATCCGTAACTCTCATCTTATCTTACTCTGTACATCACGCGCCTATGATCCGTTTAAAGAGACAGCGTAGTGTAGAACAATAATTTTTGTTTTTAATGATATCGTGCCTAACACTATAATTTAATATACACACGCCAAATACGTAAAGTGATATATATGATGTGTGGTGGACACATACACATATACATATTTATTATTTATGTATGTTATATGATTAATCTTAATAATAAGTAATAGTATATTTACGTTATTTAAGTACATTAAATTATAAGAATAGTACAACAATATATAAGAAAAGTACTATAAGTATTTGCGCAATTGTACTTCAAGTTGTAAACAAATACCAAATTTATGGTTATTGTGTTTTCGATGTTATTATTAGACATATTTGTGTTAACCCGAGTGCTATATTCGATGTTTTCTGAATAATTGTTATGTTGATGACTTCACTTGGTAAATCCAAAAGTCATTACCCTATTTGGAATTTCCCGTGCTATTGGTGAGGCATTTATTATGTGTGTATTATGAATTAAAAATAGAATCGATAATCGTTGTTATGCGTCAAAAATCGAGTGCGTTGGAAGAGGTGCTACATGTAATACATCAATTCACAACGGCACACGACGTTGCGATAGCAGAATATTGATTTAGTATACTTAATTTTCTTTATTATGACGACGGCATATTCTCTTCTCGCCCGAAGTGCTTCTTTTCGAAAAAAGGCAATATTGATTATTTGGTTATCGGGGAATGACGTCGCACGTTTTGTTTTTTTGAACTGGGACGTTATCCGCTAAAAAGGTTCCTCGGTTTTGGGGCGTCCACTTACGTTTCATGCTAATATATAAAACTGTTTTCATCAACCTACTTTAACAATCCCCTACTGAACAATGCCTAAAATCTAAAGCAAGGTTAATCAGAATCGCTTCGCTAGCCGGGTTGGCGACCGCAGCACCAGAGACTTTCGTCACTCGTGCCCATCACCGGTTTGGACAATTGGGAAGGACTTATTTCGAATGGTTATTCTACACTCCGAGGAAAACCTTAAGAAATTACGTCACAGATATGATAATGTGACAAATTCTTACCACTCTTATCACATACATTGTAATTTGTTATAGTGTCGTACTTAATTACAATGTACGTAATTAGGTACACGTACTCATGTGAGTATGTACTAACCTGCTAACTTCTTCGTCCGCCACGTCACGGATTTACATTAATTAATCGTTTCCGTTACAGCTAGTGTACCGCCTACAAGCACTTAACGCGATCGCTAACAACGTCTCACCGCACCAGCAGCAGCCCAGCGATAATCAGAGCCAAAACCACGTGACATCGTTGAGACCGAAGAAGCAAGACGCATACATGCAAACCGATCCCATCAAGTCCGAAGATGACGAAACCGTACCCAACATCAGTTACAGCGAATCATCCGAAAAATCATTCAGCTCTGATCATCTCGAAACGTACACTGTGCCAATATCCTACCAAAATGCAGCGGAAACATACGAAAGCCAACTAAAGAATTACGAGCTGCCGAAAGACTACACAAAAACAAACGACGACTACATCCCGCAAACGAACGAGGAGTACAACAAAGAGGCAGAGAAGTACGCCCTCGAGCGGAAGTCGTTAAACGGCTACGAGAAACCGGCAATGGATGCGTTGTACCAAAAACCGGTTATAGAAAATGGTTATCAGAAGTCACCAGACGTATATGTGTACAATGACAAGCAGGAGTTTTCAAATCGGAACGACAACTACATTGAATATACGAATGGATATCCGGACAGTGCGGAGATACTGAGGAATCAACAGCACAATCTGCAGCTACTACAAGAGCCGCACAGGATCACAGAGAATCAAAACTTCTTTAATGAAAATCATATAAAGCAAGAGATAGACTTTGGGACGGAGGATGATAAATTCCTGTATGAACGCTCTAAAGATCAGTTAGGTACGCATCACTTTCCATAAAAATATCTTAAAAATACCACACGGCAACATAATGCTAACCCACAATAATGTCAAATCAGTTTTTAGCTTCTAACTAAAAATTCTTGTTAGTATGTCGGGCAATCAGAGTAGGACAACATTTTATTTTGTCTGCTGGTAAAGCTTATTGGCATACTTTGGGACTAAGTTCAGCAGTTAATTTGTGATAAGTAGTAATGATGTCGAGCGATTATTACCCATAAGAATTACCGAGATTAAGGCCATCACATTGAAAGTAAGCCCTTTCTTAGGCATACTTGGCAATATCCTATATATAATTTCGAATCCACTCATAATACAAGACTAACATTAATATTTTGAGATAGATAAATACTTTGTGTGTTGCTCAAATATGAGTTGCAATTCGAAACTTCGACTCAGTGGGCTTATATGTTGACCTCTGGACACCCATGGGATCGATCAGACAGGATAGTATCTTACGCCGCTGCCGTGTGGCAAAATCTACCATCCTGTATCACCGGCAGCACTATCACCAGTGTTGTCTAAATTTTATTAGCTAATTATGGGATTATTCATACTAAGCTATAAAAATACAGTTAATTCACTTTACATTCGAGTAAAACATGAATAAAATTCAGGGGTTCACCTAAATATAATTGTATAATTACGTTTTGAATGACTCATATCTATATCAGCCAGTTTGTCAACAGATCCAAATACTTTGTACAACGAGGGTCAAAGGCGTTTGGAGCAACAAAGGCTCGTTGAGCACTTACAGCATCAGGTCAAACAGGAGCCGGACGTAAATAGCGGTAAATGTCTCATTTTTTGTATTAAACTTTTATGCCAAAAAGTGGTTTGCGGGGGCTTGTTTCGCTACGCAAAACTTGTGCCAAATGGAAGTCATTAATCTCTGCCTACTCTTATGCGTGCCTACTCTCACGGGCGTGAGTACAGATATATTCATCATCAATTCATCATTATCACAGCCAAGCAAGCAAGCACAAGTCTACTGCTGAACATAGACCTCCTCAAAAGATTGGTACAAAGCACGGTTCTGAGCCACCTGTGCATGTCATTATCCAGCACTATGTTTGCCTCTACAAGGTTTCCATTGACATTGTCTTTCCCAAACGGTTGTCAGATAGTCCTGGCTATGGTGGCATATATATTGTTTAGTAATCAACATTGCTTTATCTAATGGTTACACAGACATTTTGTATTTGTAAGTAATTATCATAAAAGTTCTACATAAAGAACTTTAGAAAATTTCTGATCATAAATGTTTTGATTTCAGGATGTGAAAATGTAATTCAACCACAAGGAAGTCCATACTATCAGGGGAATGGACATAATATTACAACAGGTAAGGGAATATTTATTTACTGCGGCACCACACTGAGTTTACATTAAAAAAAAACAATAACCCTCACCCTCAGTGACCCTATCATTTACATGAGAAAAATTAACTGTGTGCACATAGCGATAGGGTCTGAATTAGTGTACATGGGACCGCAGTTATTTGAAGGCTATACCGCGTAATGTCAAAATGTAATTCATCAAATAATTAATTAAGTAAAAAGCTTTGGAAATGAGGGCCGGCTGATGGCGGATTAACCATCTAATAAAAAAAACGGTCCAAAAGGACTAAGGTGCGACGCGGTCTGGTACTGCGAATGGCAAACCTCTTGCAAAGAGTGGGGCGATAAACTACTTACTAAACGCTTAGCCACTACGCCACCGAGCCGTCAAAGTTGTACTTAAGATTAATTGTAACATATTTGACTTACTGTTGCTCCAAAATACAATCACATATTACAATACAGTACACACTATAGTTATTTACTTAGGAACCCGTATCGCAAATAGTTTTGGAATGTTTAGGCACATTTATAGATTGTTGTGTATGATTTAAGGATACTATGAACAGATTTCAAGACCGGGGCCGGAGCTGCTCATAGCGAAACAGAACGCGTTAGCAGCTCACACGCAGCTATGTATGTATTAAAAACAAAATCATTGTAATTTTTGTAGCTACGTAAAACTTATTACGGTGCCAACTACGTCCCGACGGTACAGAGTAATGGAATCTTTCTCAGTTAGCTCTACCATTAGTATATTTATCTTTGAAATATCACTGCAGATTTTTTTGTAGAGATGTTTAGTTGATACCTCTCATTATCGGTCTGTCGGTTTTGGTGGATTTTGTGGAATGGTAAATCCGCCATCATTCGGCGCCATGAGATTTTTAAGACATTTCCCTTAGTCGACTCTTACGACACCCCCAGGTAGATTTAGAGCACGTAGTTCCATCTAGATTGGTTTATAAATTTTAGCTTGTTTAAATATTTTCTTTTGCTTTATTCTAACACCATATTAAACAACGAATTACCTAAAGTCATATATTTATAATTGATGATCATTATCTTACCGCGTCATGCATCATCATGCCGTGCAATTATTTTACATGGTTTCGTTCAACCAAGAAGTGGTTACCAATAAACGAAACCATGTCTTGGTTGTGAAAGATAGCAGTATAATTTTATTGAGGAATCATGACTTCACACGGAATTAATGTGATATATTTATGTGGCATAGCATATAAGGCTCCAGGATATGAATAATCTTGCAAGCCTTCTATTTATGTTCGGCCCGCACCAGTCGAAGTTTTTGAATTGAGCGCGATTGAATTGTCAAAAGAGGTGCATGGGTGGCCTTTTTTTCCCATAAATGTTCCATTTTAAGGTTTGCTTGGATAAATGGTCTCTTTTCGTTTAGATAGATGTCTCCTGTCTCTTGTTCAATGCATGATCAATCCAGCCATATTTATTTACAAAGGTTGTCTCTTGTCCATAGACCTTTGGTGATTATTATCCCAAAGACGGGATATGATTCAAAAAGCATATCATCTCTAGAGCAGGAGACATTTGTTCATGAACCTGTACATGGTTTGGTTCTGTGCACAAACATTGTAAAATTAATTTTTGATTTTTTGTCTTTACAGGGCAAAACACAATGAAGAGACCATTTTTCTATAGTGAAAGCTCACCTTACACTGGACCTCAAGTATTGCATAGATATGAGGTAGTGCATCAATAGATAAGCAATGTAACTTATTTACTATCCGACATATACCGTAATATTTTGTAATACTTCAATGTTTTTTTTTATTTCAAAAATTATCCTTTCATATTAAAACATAAAAAATGTATATTTTTGTATTTAGTACTTATACGAACTTACTTATTTTCCCCAGGATATAACAAGAATTCTACAGTGAGATGAGAGACATTCCAAAGTTGCAAAATAATACTGTAAATGTATAAAAACTTGATATATTCTCTTAATGACGAAAATCTCTCGACGGTGAATGTTTTTATTTTTACTTTATTATTATTATTACTGTAAAAATATATAAAACCCCTAATTCGTTTCTTTTCATAGTCTTCTATGAACTGTATAATATATAATTCATGGTACTGTCTAATTGGAGTAAATTTAAAGATTACATGCACATACATTTGTAAAATGCAAAGTCAAGAAGGATACTCCAATATGTCCCTCTTTTTTGCCTTTTAGCTGAGGGTTTTATTTATTTGTACACTATATTATTTTCTATGACAAAAGCCGATACAAAAGAATATACCATAAAGTTTATGTATTATAAAATTGTACAAATATTGTATGAAAGTTCTTTCTGCGCTTATTACGTGTCACGGATGTGTGTTGTTGAAGAATTTTGTCGAAATTGTGAATGTCTATTATTTTGTTTGTAATCCTCTAATTGTACTATTTTATTTTGAAATTAGTGATTGCGAACACTTTGATAATTTGAATGTAATCTGTGCAACACCTAACTTTCGAAACTAAAATTTTTAATCTTTAAAGTATATTACTATTCGTTAGCTTATTTTTACTCCACTGGCGAAGCCAAAATTAGGGTGTAGTTTTTGATGCAGGTGTAAGTAGTATATGCTATCGAATGTGGTGAATACTTCAGTCTTTGAGTAATTTAGATGAATGATATATCTATAGATTCGTATACATCCGTACAGTGACATAGGATACTTGATGTCGACGTAAATTCAATATTGTGGACACCTGACCTTAACATCACCTACAGTTCTAGATTCCCTCGTTCATTGAGATGCTTTAGTCGATTTTATTTATGTTAACAAATTACGTTTTACGTCTTTATTTTCCTTTGGGGGAAGGAAATACAATCTTTACATGTCCGAATTATTAAAAAGTATAACATTAGTACCATGAGTTAAAGTAAAGCTTGATATATTATTCCAAAAATTAAAAGTTAAAGAAAATTGCCATGTTAAAATTTCCACAACTACACATTACATGTCGATTAATAAGTGACCTGCCTGCCCAAGTGTGATACGGTCCACAGAGTAAAATTAAGCTTGAAACATTTATTGATGAGTAAAAATTTTTTTTATGTTAGTCTTCCTCCACCTGTGTACGTAGTAAATTCAGCACCTAAAATTGCTATTAACAATTTTAGTACACCGGTAATGAACCCAGATCACTCACGTACTATGAAATTATATCGAGCGCCATTACCTCAAGAATACCTCAGCTATATGTACTAATGGCAAAAAAAAAGAATTTAGTGTTATTTTTTCAGTTTGTTTATTTAGAAGCATTAATTGATGCCATATCTTAATCTTTGAATGTTAAATTTTTTTTGTATGCAAACGAAATTTTTGCAATGCAAATTATTGCAAAAATTTCGTATGCATGTCAAAAGAGAGCTAAAATGAGGAAGCAAATTAGTTCTGGATAGGTACCGACTATTTTTATTACCAACGTTTGCCTGCATGTATATTTAAAAAATACGTCTTGGTAACTTGTAGGTCTTTAACCAAATAAACATGGTTATATAATATTTTTTGGAATAATTTAACAAAAATATGTTGCACAGATTATAAGAACAAAGTATTGTATGTAGTTGCCATTTGAATGTGAATTTTCAGATTATCTCTTAAGATTTTATCTATCCCTGGTATTTGTTTTTAACGTCCATTGTTACGAATCGGACAATTCTGTTATATAGTAAATTTTTATTTGTTTGTTTTATTTTTTATTTTATTTTATCATATATTTACATCTTAAAACATAGTTACCATTAAGTAATTTCGATATTCGCATTTTTATATTTACAGATTTTATTTCTATTGTGACACAGCATACATTAATGACATATTTTAATACCTTTATTACCTTTTTATCTTAAATTCTAAAGTACATAGGTTACGCTTAGAATTTTAAACAAAAATTGGGAAAAGCGTTTAGCCCAGCATATTAGTATTCCTTTTAAACTACTGCAGGTAATGCCATTCGAATTTATAACTGTATATTATATTGTCGTTTTGTTTCTTCATATTTTATTATTATTTTTCGGAAGTGTGTAATTTTAATTATGTAATTGTATTATTTTGAACAGCAGGAACTTTTCAAGTATAATTGTATTTTTGGTGGTATGCTATGGTAATCTTCGTTACTGTGCCATTAAAACTCTTCATTAAAAGTAAACTGATGTGATTTTTTTAACGTTTAAAAACTACATTTTATTGGCGCTTCAAGGACTATGGTTTCATAATACCGTTAAGTTTTTTTTTAGATAATGTAAAATGTCCGAAGCTGTGTCAGAATAGCGAAAAAGGCGCGAGGTTGAGACCTCTGGACCTCGGGGGGTAATAAAATGTTACAAAACAATCAGGGAAGTGATATTTTATCGAATTTACGTGGCAATTATAACATTGACGAGTAAAGCTTAGCATTTAAGGGTCGTTTTAAACAGTTTCGTTGCGTCACAATTCTATTTTTGTTATCTTGAAAAGTTGGTCTTGCCAAAGTTTTGACGTTTCGGTTTTTTTAATATTGTAAATTTGAAACTGCGTCAAAGTCTTAATGTATTTTCGTAGATTAAAATAGGATCGTTCTTAAGAAAAAAAAAGACTTTGATGTTATTTTATGTTAATTTTTGGTGCTCGTTACAATATTTTTTTTTCGAATTTTCTGGCATTTTGTTTTGTTATTTTTTAAGATAATATGATATTTGAGTACAATATTTTGAAAATAATAGTACGCACATATTGTAGATGGATCGCTAGAGGTTTTTTTAAAGATTTTAATTTTTTCTAGATTACGAACTTTATTTACCATAGATTGTAAGATAATTAATAAGGATGCGGGATGACATTTGAATTATGAAAGAGCGTGCACAATCATGTTTTCTTTTTTGATGACAATTTATATTCAAGTTTCTTTAATCATGACGATTATTTAAATTATACTGTTTTTAATTTTCGATTTGTGAAATTGTAATTAGAAAAAAAATAGATATTTAAAAATACGAAAGTAATAAAAAGATTATATTTTATAATTTGTACGCTCTAAACAGACCAAAGCTGTGAGTTATTGTAAAGATCGTTGATTAAGAATTTAAAATGCTTCTGCACACATTGAATTCACTCTTTATGATCTTAGATAATAAAGAGTATTTTTTTTATTACTAATTTGCCTCAGAGGTAAACAGTATTAAACGCCAATATACAAATTCCTTTAAGATTTCTTACTACATAAAAACATAAGAGATCGTTTTAATATAAAATATTTGAGTACACAGAACACATGAGTTAATGTCTTATAAGTAACACCAAGGGTGGACCAGACCTATTGCTTAACTCTGGTGGTAATCGTAATAGTGACCGGTTCCAATTAAAAGTTACACCAGACTCGACCGTCTCACAGATCGCGTCGTAGAGACGTGTCTAATTTACTGGGAAACAATATTGCATTAATAATTAATAATAATCTAATGACATGTCTCTACGACGTAGACTCAAGCTGTCGAATCCATCGTAACTTTTACCACCGTCTTATGTTCTTGCCATATATTTCATAGATAAAAAACATACCATTTTATTATACGAGACACTTTTGTATAGAAAGAATATATTAATACAACCACACAATTATTATTAAGTAAAATGTCTTACCCAGTGAAATTGTAAGAAATTGTTGAGAAACTAGGAATACCAATAATATTTTTTCTAAATGAAAAGTGGATTTCACTTCTGTGTGCACAATATATTTTTGTTTTAATACCAACACGCGTAGTACGCACGTACTCTACGTAAAGAGATAAATTGAATGTGTGCATTGGATTGCATTGCGCGATTTTTATATGAAAACTTTAAACATGTCATAAATAGATTAAATTAGTTTTTAGGTATTGTGAGGAAATGACGACATCTATTAGAAGTTGGGACCTTATTCACAAAAGTATGTGTAGTCATTCCGGCATAAAATTATAGTGTTACTTTTCATATCCAAGACATTTGATAGATAAGCGAAACCCATGTAAAAAATAACACTATAATTTTATCGGGGAATTACATCGCATGGAGTTTTTGTAACATAGCGCATAATGCTAATGCTGGAGATATTTTAAATTTCTTTTAATTTGATTAAATGTTCCAATTTGGTGGAGCGTAGTGAAGCCATTTCTCTGGAAAATAGATCTGCACAGTTTTGCCTGGACTAAATTGTATTTCCATTCATAAGCTTGATCAACTTCTAAGTTGGGATTCTGTCAGCGTTATTAGTCAATAGTAGCAGTAGTCTATAGCAGTTTAGTTCTAACACAACATTTGATGTTGATTGTTTCGTATCATGTTTAGAAATGTAGATTTCCTGTCAGAATCTATCAAGTTACCATTATTCTAAAAATCGCCTCAATGTTCGTCTAACACCCGATGTGTTACCCAGCTTCCATTATATAATTTTGATGAGAAAGAAATTGATTCTGTGCCTGTAAATTTGTTTTCATTATATTATTATAATGAGAAACTTATGTTTCATTTGATGTGTGATATATTTTGACATTCAGTTGTGTTCAGGCCGTTTGAAATATTGTAAATAGAGTATATACAAATATATCAACTGTTGCAGTCTAAAGGGATTTAACAAGTTTATAACTTTCATATAAAAATCGTGCTGTAGTTTATAAGAAGAATGGAGATGTTAATTGCTAGATACAACATTTTGTTTATATATTTTTTACAGCTGTGGCCATTTTCAAATAAAAATAAGTGGAAAATCGAATAGTAGTTTTATTTACAAACTAGCGAAATGCCGCGACTACGTTCGCTTAATATTTGTGTTCACTTTACTTCTCTACTTTACTTTACACCGGGATAACCAGGTAACACAGTGGTCGATTAAAAGCGAGGGGAACGTTGTGTTATATAGCTTTTTGGCTTTTTAATTGTCTTATAATAACACTGTAGACGTCTCGACATCGTCTACATAGATTTGGCCGACTTCTACATATAATTAAAAAAAATGGCAGAAACATCTCAGTAATAGTCTATTTTTATATATATTTAATTAATTAATATATTTAAAAATTACAAATGTATGTACGTACGTGTGTATGTATTTATTATTATATATGTATTTTTTATTGTATGCGTATTTAATTATTGCATGTACATATGTACATTTATTATATTTTTTTTCCCTCTCTAATCTATCACCTACACCTACTTCATTTCATCTCTGCATCGTCCAAAGGTTGACTGGTAGAGAATGCTTCTGGCATTAAGTCCGCCTATATACATATTATATATGAAGTTAAATAAATAAATAATTGAAGGATTAGGCGTAGTTTTATGCAGCATTTCTGTTGTGAAGCAGCTTTGAGGTAGCAATCAAAGATTCTTTTAATTTGGGGAAAAAAGGCTTTCTTAACTTGTTTAGTTCCTCAGTTTGAAGAAATAAATCTGTAAATATTACTTTAAAATATTTGGATTTAAAACAAACGCACATTTTTCTTTGTTATTACGAGAACATAATTTTAGACACTAATTTACAATGTTTTTAAATCCTTTCAGTACCTCCTGGTAATCAGTAACCACTACATCTCTTTAAAATTTTTTCAGTATTTTTCATCCATTTTAATCGAGACACCGTTACTCTCATATAAAATAAATGAAATATTTACTATTTTAATGTTTGATTTATTGATCAAAATTTTATAAAGTTGCTATTTACATAGCTGTTGGTAAATAATTGATATAAACAGGTTATAATCAACATATTGTCGGTTTTTTTATGGGAAAAGCGGCAAACGAGCAAGCGGTCCACCTGCTGGTAAGTTATTACCATCGCCCACGTACATCTGAAACACCAGAGATTCTGCAGGTGCGTTGCCGACCTTTAAGGATATTTGGGAGATGGAAGGGAGGATGAGGAAGGGGAGGGGGAGTAGGACTCCGGATACCTGACTCACCGAACGAAACAGAAGCATAAGATCTTTTTATATATATTTTTTTAATTCTTTAAATAAAAACTATTTTTTTTTACAAAAGGTTCCAATAATCGAATAATTGGCATCTTTTTTTATACGATGGAAAAATACCTGATTTATACCAACCTCAGAGCGAGCAGAGCGCTTGGTTTGCAGCGAATAATCAATCCATCGATTTTCGTTGCTTAATAATAATTTCCTGAACATTATACTTTCGACATAAGCTCTATTAGCGTTTTTACCGGTGGCTAATTAGGCTGTAGTGGTGGATAAATGATCTGATTGACTATTTCATGATTTGTTTCACCATAATGTCTTGAAATATTCGAACGTAGTCGACAAACTATTTCTTTTGATTGCACGGGCCTTGGCCCACGACTAGGCACTAACAGACTGTTGGGCATCCAAAGGACCCCTTCTCAAATATCTGAGAGGGTTTTGGAGGTGGGAATAGCCCGCCCCGATGCTCCAGTGCGGGTTGGCGGGCTATAAGATCTATATTTTCAGTAAATAGAAGATGAGTGATGTCTTTTCTCCTTGTTGTAGATACCGTATCAAATCGTATCTTTCTAGTTCAAAAGCTTAAAAACATAATGTGGAAAAGAGTTTCGCGATCATAACATCACTTACAGCTTTCTTCATTAAATGGGTTTCATACTCTGTTAATGTACTCGGATGGACATGTATGCATTGAGGCCATAAGAAATTCAGATTCAATTCAAAATCAAATTCAATTGTAATTTTTTAAAATCTACCGCCGTTTCGTTGACGGAGAAGAAACCGGCGAAAGAAACTCCGTAGGTTTCCTTATTTTTTAAGATAGATGTGGTATTTTGTTTATTACATTGTTTGAACAGTATGTGTAGGCAGGCACTTACCTATTTAGAATTTTAATTAATATTCAGAGTACTTAATCGAATAAGTTATTCATTTATTGACTTGCAAAGGACCATAGGTCAGCAAAGTGCGTTAACAATGGTAGCCGCTGAATAAACAATAGGTACCATTTTTTTTTATATTTCTCTAATTATGCTGTGTCCTAATATAGAATAATCCTTTGGATGTATGTCTTTGAACGGATTTAACTTAAAAGCTTCTTCCCACAGCATCCCAATGTTACAAATGCTATTCTTTGTCGTTCAATCATCGTTGAATAATGCTTAAAGGAATGAACGGGCAGTGAAGAAATTTGTCAGAGATGTGGATTAAGCCGTGGAATAGGATATAGAATACTTTTACCTCAAACAAGAGATCTCTTTTCGGGACAAGACACAATTGCCCAGTGTGAAGAGTTTGCCCAGTGTTTGCTCATAGCAAACCTTTCAATAAATGAACCCTGACATTTGCTAAGAGGTGTTCAGCAGTGGATTTAAACAGATTGATAAAGACGAATAACCCTTTTTTAATTATTATTTATTTTATGATCGCCAACATAGTTAACAGTTATAGTATCGTAAAAAAGACATTTGTCTGTAAAATGAGATAAAAAACTTAGTGTCTCTATAATTATAGCGATGACGGCATGAAATAAAGTAGTTGCATTAATTTAAACAAAAAATTCAACAACAAAACTTAATAAAATAAATGAGAAGAAGAAAAAAACCTAAAAAAATTACCGCAAAAAGAAGCTGACAATGTTAAGCTAAAAAGTGGATGATATTAAAATTATACTCTTGACATAAAGTGAGCCACGAGTAGATGATTCCATATTTACACATTTTGGGTATCAATCCTCCTACCAGGAAGGTAGGTTTCAATATCCATGCCAGGGAAATGCGAATTCAAGCTCTATCCTACTCCACAATAGGTTATTATTGGTAAGTAATATTGCTGCTCGTGAATTTCAATTTACAATTATAATTACTACGTTACAGAGCATTAACCCCTTCGTGTAACGGCTTAAATAGAAGTTCGATGGTCGTATCCATGCCCATTTTTAAAAATAAATACAAGTTACAATGAAAATTTAAATTAGAATAATACAAACTCTAGGAATCGTTGCTTTACATCGCTCTGTCTGCCTTATACAGCCGAGGTGAACTCGTTAGGGAAGGGAGTTTTGGTATTTCTATGCACCACTCTCGCTATCTTTTCCGACTCTGACGGAACCACACCGCAGATGCCGCGAGTAGGCCGGGGAGGTACTGTGAGGGGGAGAGAAGTGTCGGTATTACGATGAGCCGTTCCCTATATACTGGATCCGTTGCGGGGTGTTGGCAAAGTTGGTGCGTGAGAGCGCCTGCCTTCTTGATCCCATGGCTTCTGGGTGGTGGATACGTTGCCCACGTGAGATTGGTGGCCGAGTACGAACGCATGTTCTGGCGCATCAGGCAGAGGAGTGGCGGGGAAGTGTTCTCTCCCGAAAAGAGGCCGCCTAAGCGCCTGGCATGTTCGGGGTCGCGGATGTGTGCGTAAGCGCTCCCGTGGACATTCGGCGAAGTACGGTGCAAGCCCAATGTAACCCATCCTTACCCCCGCGTATAACATAATAAAATTTACCCGTAAATATTTATATTACTAGTGCCAAACAAGTTACTCCTTTTTCGTTGGTATAATTCTGCTGCCGTCCGTTATGGCGCGTTCCGGTATGATATAGCCACAATAACAAAACAACTGCTTGAAAGAGTCTGCAACGATGATATCCGCAGCAGAACTAAGGTAACCGACATAGCCGTAAGGATCAACAAGCTAAAGTGGCAATGGGCCGGCCACATAACTTGCAGAATTGACAACCGTTGGGGAAAAAAGGTTCTGAAGTGGCAGCCACGTACAGGCAAACGCAGTGTAGGACGACACCCCAGAAGATGGAGTGACAACCTGCGCAGTGCTGCGGGAAGTCGATGGATGCTGGTGGCTCAGGACCGAGCTTTGTGGCAATCTTTGGGGGAGGCCTATGTTCAGCAGTGGATTTGTGATAGGCTGAAATGATGATGATGAAAACAAAGAAACTCTGAAAAGTTTGAAGAGTGAATTGGATGTTAGTGAGCTAGTGCGCTACCATGAAGTGGTTTCTGCCGTAAGCAAGGTTGTCACCTTCGCTCGTAGGACCTTCCTTTCCCCAATGATTATCTGTTCTGCGACTCAGCGACCCGTGTGGCAGGTCCATTATCTATTTAGCTTGCTGACCCTTATGGTTATGTCTGTACCTGACTGCTGAGTGTTCGAATTCCAGCCGATATTTGTGCGTAAACATAAATTATTAGGTTGTGTTGTGTCACTAACACTGCACACTTTTCCTCCGATTTTATCGCATAAGCGTTACATGATTACATCAGATATGGGAACCTAGTGCCTCTGTGTTTGTGCCTACATTTACTTTATTAATATCTTCGGTGCAGATAAGAAATGCCGGGAAGTTGTCTTCGTAGTCGAAATTGGCCTTCTTCTCACTTGTATAAATAAATATATATATATATGTATATATATAAACAGTACATATAATATTTACCACCCTCTTACTCGTTTCTACCGCCAAACAACTGTGTAACAACTGCTGTGTTTTATTTATTGTTTAATTTTCAGGCATTCTGTTTTAATTAAATTTTAAGAAAAAAATTCAAGAATTTAAGGAATATAGGGTGGTATCTTTTCAGACGTAGATCTTTTTGTTAATTCTATATTCGGAAATGCCACAGGAATTTAAACAAACCTTCGTATTTCAGCAGCAGCATAAATAATATTAAAATACTAGCTTTTTCCCACAGTTTTACTCGCGTTAAATTCGAATTAGTAATATCCTTTTAGAGTGTTCTGGTAAGGACTCAATGGAAGGCCTTTGTCCAGCAGTGGAACACTTAAGAATCTTAAAGAAAGTTTATCTGTTGGGAGGCATTAAAGCATCTACCACTCCACCGTGTCGTCTCATTCCCGCCGACAGGGTCCGTGGTCGGCATATGTTAACATGGCAACTCACGCCGTTGACGTAGCTAAAAAGAAAACAACAAACACTGTTTTTGTTTCGCTTTTGGGAAATTAATCGGAATTAGACATACACATAATGAAAGCAAGAACTATGTTAGACGACCTAGTGATTTATACAGTAACAGTTAACCTCCCCTAGACTTACCCTTCTTGACTTCCAGGGATGATCAGGATGACGGAGTTATCAAAGGTGTTCAGTTTTTCTTATCAGATCTCGCCTTTAATTTTTTGTATTTACTACACATTTGAAATTATTTACGGATTTTATTGCGTTTAATTTATTTTTTTAAACCCGCTGTTAATCGTTTTATAATTATTTAAGTAAATTACAATACAAGAGCCGTGGTAGCCTGGTGGTCAGGGCGCTCACTTTAGTGTCATAGAGCGCGAGTGACCAGGGTACGTTCCTCGGTGCTGGCCACTAAAATTGTTAATAGCAATTTTAAGTGCTCTATTTACCACGTGCTCAGCGGTGAAGGAAAACATCGTGAGGAAACCTGCATGTCTGAGAAATAATAAAAATATTATTTCGAGGATATGTGAAGCTCGCCAACCAGCACTGGAGCAGCGTGGCGGGCCCTTCCCGGCTCCTAAACCCTCTCTGATACTAGTATTTGAGAAGGGAGGCCTTTGCCCAGCTGTGGGCACTTACAGGCTGTTACTTTACTTTTACTTTACATTGCTCAAAATACGTAAATTAGACATAAAAAAAGTAAATGGTGCATTTGCGAAAAATAAGCAGGTTGACGTCATTTATACAGATTTCGATCGCCTTAATCACGAACTTGAAAAACTGCTTGAAACTGGAAAAATTGTATAATTCATGTGAACCTATTACGATAGATAAAATCCTACCTCTCTAACCGAACCCCGATAGTGACAGTTAAAGGACATAGTGGTTGAAGTCCCTTCGGATGTCCCACAGGAATCCCATTTTTCACAAATAATTTGATCACACGCTTTTAAGAGTAAATCTAGTGAAGGGTATATTTGTCGGTGACGAGTTATCTTTCAAGTTACACTACGTACACACAATATAGTAATAAATCTAGTCAACTAGTAGGATGCATCGTAAGAACATCTAATAGCTTTATTAAAGCTTAATGTGTTGTCACTCCTTATTCTAGTTTAGTTATATATCTTATAACTATTTGAATATGCATCTGTAGTCTGGTGGGTGGTTTTATTACGGTGTTCATTAGAATAGAGAGGGTTTGAAAACGGTTCTTTAAAGTAAGTTAGTAGTGTTAGTACTTTCATGGAGCATCACTCAAAAAGAAACGAGAGTTCGCATTGCTAATATACTTAACAAATGACTACATTTTACTGTAGATTGTCCATAAGTACCATGCATGGATGTCGAAAATTTAAAACGTTTCTATAAAATGTTTACAGATATTTCTATACTTAAGTTGTAATCAGTTGGTTCGTATGTAGGGAAGACTGTCAAAAAGGGAACCTCGTGTAGGAAGTATTATCACAGAAATTAAATGTGAAGTGCGAATGAGATCAGAAGAGCTTGATCGATTGTTAAATATTGAAACAAAAAAATGTTGATTTTCTTAATAGATATTTACACAAAACTACTTCTCTACTTGCCGACAATTGTTCTTACTCTATAGATAACATTTTAACAGATAATATGATAGTTAACATTGTTAATTTAAATAAATTATCTACTAAAACAGATTAATTATAAAAAAAAAAAAAATTATATTCTTAAATTATTCTAACAATTTTTTCAGTCAAATTAGTAGTGTTGTTGTAAACTTTATTATTTGTGACCTAAACTTTATACGATAATTAATATAATCTCTGACGACAGCTAAGTGTCCATTGAGTGGTTCGAATCCAAACTAAATCCAATATGTGTGAAAAAGTAAATAAATAAATTAAATGACCTCGTGATCGGAGTTGGGTATTCACCATCATCATGGTTATGGCAGCTGTGGTAGCTCAGAGACTCTGTCCTATCCCCGTTTATTTAGGTACACTGTATGCGAGTGACCGCGTTGAAGTAACCAGGCCTGTTTGACATATAGGCATCTCTGGTGATTCACATGTACGTGGGCGACGGTAATAACTCACAATCAGGTGAACCGCTTGCTCGTTTTTCCCAAAAAAAAAAATTTAACTACCTAAACGAATATCGTAAGTAATATAAGTTAAAAACAAAATAATATTTTTAATCACTAAATAAAAATGGATCATGTATGCATTATCAATGCAAATGATCTCATCTGTGTCATTGTTCAATCTAAAATGTATCTGAAATTCGAGAAACAGTCAATAGTTTTAGTCATTAGCAGCACCAGGAATTTTACAAACTACAATAAAAATGACGTGTCTTCTTATCTGATTGATCGAACGGATTTACATTTTAAATTATCGATATTTTCCTAACCAACTTCGACCACGGCGCTATCTGGGTAACAAGCAAAAGTGTTCTGTACACTATACATATGACAGGGACCGTTGTCGTCCTTTACAGTGCAGTAAATAGTCGCTCCAATACATAGGCACTCACTCGACTTCCTCTTCCCGTATCCTTCCTGTGAAATGTCAGGTACACGTGGAACAACCAAAAATGTAAAAGTAGCGTAACCGACCTTCTCTCATTTCAGACTTTTGGAGCCGAGTAGGCTACCACGTACCTGTGGATACAGATCCAGTACGGATAGGCCATTAATTATTCTCTTCTGAACCACTCTTATGTAAACTAGTATAATAATCTTAACTAAACTAGGATAATATCTAAATATCCTGATCTCGATTACGGTGACAATTTCCAAACACTAGTACTATCGGAAGTAGTCAGTTGCGCCGGATATATCATAGTGCTGCAAACAGAGGCTTTGCTTTGGAGTTTATTGCAGTCGTGTATCGTGTCTGTGACGACGCATCTGACCCTTTCTCCGATCTAATCGCATTAAGCGTTACACCGGATACGGAAAGGCAAAGGTAAATTAGCGCTTCAACTTTTGTGGTAGACTATAATGTGGATACGCGTTCGTCATTGTTAAAATGATTACAGTATTTTTGAAAGTCATGAGCTTTATTTTGTAGATCGTAAAGACATTTGCTAATCTTCTGACTATTTTTTGTACGAACATAAAAAAAAACCTCTGTTGAACGCTTTATCTACATCCCTATTACACACAAAATTAGTTTACACAGAAAACTAAGTAACTTGATTTAACTGCATTCATATAGCTGTAACATAATTAGGTTGACTCGACCGTGTTAAATTTTCCATTGAATTTCCGCGAGGTTGTGGACAGAGATAGGCACCAGAATCACTTTTTTATATAGTTACCCCAGGCTCTGGAAAAACTATGATTACTTATGTAAAATTTATTATTATTTATGTGGAATATGAAACTATTATTGGACATTGATTATTTGTACATCGTATGAATAATCAAAGATGCTAACGGCTGTTAAGGCTTTAAACAAAGAAGGTCACAGGGTAACTTCTGAGACTAATAAGGAATGCCTCACATTCTGTTTAGGCTCTTCAATTATTCAGGCTCTCCAAAATTCCTTAAAACAAAACAAAACACGGCTTGCTCTGCTGCTTGGCGGCAGAAATACGCAAGGGGGTGTTACCTACCAAGATGGCACTTTCAGAACAATAGGACGATTATACGAACTAGTAAATTAATCAGAATTAGTATAGTCACAGTTTTGCGGTGAGTATTGGCAACCACTTTAAGAAGAGCATGTCTTGCAAGGTCTTTCACAGGAGATGTCTATGTCTTTGTCCAGCTGTTGCCTTCTAAGGGCTTGGGAATGATGTTGATGGTGGTGTTTTGTTTTGACAACCTAATTTGCCATTTTAGTTTAATAACTAACGGATCTTTTTAATATACCTAATTTGGTGATGTTTTCTCGACCAGGACTGCAACATTTTAAGTAGTAACAAGATGTCTGCTTGGACATTTGGATATTTTGGTAGAAACGAAAGAGTTTTTTTTTAGTTGTTTAATGAAACGTATGAGTGCATTATACGAATTACGAATAAACGGAAATCGACATTACGTCCTAGATATTTTGTCCGAAGAAATTTTCAAGACTAGTTTTTTTTGTTACCAACAAAAAAAGTAACCTTTTAGGTATTCAAATCAAGGTGTCGTAATAATGATACGTTAAACATAAAATTGTAATAATTAGTAAGCGGTTTGACCCAGCGATACTGATACCCTGAGTTCGTTTGTCAACTCCCTTTGCATAACCCGTTAATTTGCATAATATTCTTTAAATTAATTTCAATACTTCATACCTTTCGAAGGCTAGTTTTAATATTAACGCACCAAATAAAAAAAATCGTATCTATATAATACAAAAATTGTTTTCAATGATTGTAGATTGCTTGTAATGTAAAGTTTCTAGAACTTAATTATAAAATGAAAAAGTAAAAGCCCTCGCGAACACCTTTGACTTGTATTGTTGCGTTCGTTCTTCGCCTTACTTGGTTTCATTGGGCAGTCAACGTCCACCAGTGGGTAGAATCGGACGTTTGTGATCATTTATGATCACATTTTGTTCCTGAGTTATAATTATAATTTTATATAAGTTTTTCAAATCAGTGACGAGTAGTAAAATTATTTTTGGTAAGTTAACACATTTATTTTACGTCATATATATTTGATAAATATTTAATTTTATTTATAAAATAGTTTAAGTAAATAATACTTATTAAAGGATGTACTATAATTATAGGATTATTTTTTATGTTATTGTATTATAATTTTTTTAAATATTGCAAACGTTTTTTAGATACGGAATAGCTATATGCTAATTTATTTGTTTCACAAAAACAGTACCCGTTTGTTGTAAATTTATTGGCCTTGAAGTAATTATACATTGAACCTTTAATTTAGGTATAGTGCAAAAGCATAAATAATGCCTTTATATTTTATAAAAATTTAAATGCGTAAATTCCAACTGTTACGATGTTGTTTTTTTAATTAGGCATACTGAATTATAGAAGTTAAAACGGTTTAACGACCTTTAACGCTTTTAAATTGTTTCAAAATAGCAACACTCCGACTATGACTAAGACTTTAAAATATCAAAAATACCACTAAAACGATTCGCTGATTTAGTTTTGTTAGTGTATACTTTCACAAATTGATGTGAAATTAGCTCTTATTAGTTGTAAATTTTATTGTGATTTTTTTTGCTACTGTTTATTTCAAGTAATCAAGACAAAAGCACCCGTCAAACATTTACGAATTTTAGGTTCACATACTTTTCCGTTAACTTAAATGCAGATTTAACGAATTCTCTAACTTGAATTCTAAAATTAAGCCACTAAATGCCCACTGCTGGGCAAAGGCCTCCTTCTCAATTATCTGAGAGGGTTTTGGAGCTGGGAAATTTCCACCACACTGCTCCAGTGCGGGTTGGTCGACTTCACACAATATTTTTATTTATATCAATTATTTAGGTTTACTCTCAATAGTTTTCTTTTACCGCCGAGCACGTGGTAAATTCAGTACTATAGATTGCTGTTAACCGAGATAGGGGTGCCGGCCCCGGGGATCGAACCATGGTCACTCGCGCTCTATGAAACTAAAGCGAGCGTCCTGACCACTATACAATATTACGCAATATACAATATTACCGAGTTAAATTCGTGTCGAGTGTAGTGCTTTTGTGGGTGATTGTTGTGGTAATAGAGCAAGTGGATAGTGTGGAAGAAGTAGTGCACGCATTTGTGGGAGGACGGCCATGTTCAGTTTTGTTTTATCGCAGTGGAATATACCTTTTTTTTTTCTTTGTTTTTATCTATATTTTTGTTTTGTGCTTTGTGCTTAGACCGCGAATAATCGTGAGCTATACGTGATGTCTTTATACTGTTAAATGCTACGTGAGAGGTTTGTAAATTAGCGGCACGTTGTTTGTGCCAATGCTTTTTTTTTTTACATAATTTTAATTACATAGTCCATTTAGATCTATGATGTAATGCAGATAAACAAAATTAAATCATGTATGTATGTAATCAAACATTTTTGAGTACCAGCAGAAGATGCTAACGAGATTATTAGTAACTCGTTATCCTCTTCTGCTGGCCTTGTACCTGTGCTATGAATGGTTGGCGGTGTCAGCGTTATAACGCAGATTTGTACTTGAGACCAGGATTTGCAACGCATTAATAAAAATTCTTGATGAAAACCTTATCTGTAAGCTTATTAGTGAAGTGTTATTAGTATAATTAATTATGCTTAATTTCGAGTTACTGAAAGCGTCACCGTGTGGCATCGGCGTAAGAATCTGCCACCACCTTTTTTCCCGTGAGTGACGTAAGAGGCGACTAAGGGAGAAGCTTTGAACATAGCAATGGCTGTTCGAAATATACTAGACTAAAATGAAGCAGACCGAGGACGGGCAGCAGCGTTTAAGATGCGAGGTGCCTGGTACCGCTTACCGAGTGTGGCGATTATGATAAATCCGATCGATTATGGGATAGGCCTATGTCCTGCAGTAAACTGTTTCTAGACTGTTAAGGGAAGGTAAGTTTATTAGGGGTTCAAGTATGAAATTGCTGATTGATATTGAAAAATTCACTCTACCATCTCGAAGGAAGATCATTTAGGCCTTTGCGAGTACGGAGGATAATGTATCGGAGGATAATCAATCCACTACGAAAGCGATTCCTATCTTCTCCGAACGCAGCATTGATAATGTGACTCTTATTTTTGAGGTTACTCCATGTATAACTCCAGTACTAAATGAAAAAACAATTAAAAGTCATACAATTTTCGAATAAAGAATGTTATAGTATTTTGAAAAAAAGTTTTAGTCACGAATCGTGGACCATGCGGGTTTAACTTTAATTCAAAGTGGCAACTTTATACTTTAATCGAAACTTGAATATAAGATCGACGATGCTAAAAGAAGAATTTAACGGTTGAAATGTCATGTACATTATTATAAGTTAAATACGTTTATAACCTAAATGCGAACTCTAAACTAATAACAGCAACAAAACTCGAATACTAAATAATATTTGCGGTCCATAAAACCCAAGTCAGATATTACGTGATATCTTTACGCTGAGTAGTTAGTAAACTAGGGGCACGTTGACACTACGGCACGCGGTGAGCATTTAACCACGTTAGATCAATGCGTTCTAATGCAGACAAACAAAATAATTAAAGTTCTTGTCGAATATTTTTTATGTATAATATACTATGTATGTATAATATTAGGTAACACATTCGTGTTTACATCACACTATATAATATAAGGTAACATTACATGTTTTTGAATTAAACGAATACAATAAAGTCATGTTGTATAAATCATTTTATCAATTAAGATACGAAGTATAATTTCCTTTACCAATATTGTTATCACACAACGTTGCAATATTTTATGAGCAACAGTGGTCAGTTCGCTTTTAATACGCGGTGGAGCCAAGCGGCGATTTATGCTGCTGCTCGAATGGGTCGGTTCGTCCGCGGTAGTGCCACGGCCCTGTAGGATACTGGCGTAAAGTAGAGCCATCTTGTACTTCTTCGTTTCGTTCGGTGAGTGAGGTACTCGAAAATAAACGAAAAGTCCTCCCTAGTATACAGTAATTGATCAACTAGTCTACCAGATAAAGGTTGATCTAGTAGACGATTGAAGATAGCACACGATCAAGGATCAACTCTAAAGCTGCGTTATTCAATTCTGTTTTACTTATCAATTCTAATTCTTTATACCACAAAGGCTTACAGACGATATTAAATTGCTTTCAAATAAAAAGAATACAGCTATGGTAATTTATGCACAAGACAAATCGAATTACAATCGGGATAAATACAAGAGTATTCGAAATCGCTGCAACAAACTTTTTAGAGATGTATAATAACCCATGTTCAAAAATCAGTTGAGAACGGCGACCATGCAAACATCTGGAAGTTTCCCAAAACAAAAAACTTCCGTCGTTAATGAAGACATTGACCTTGCATTCCATAATAAGTATTTTTCATATACTTATATATAAAATTATTAAACAACTTCTAATATCCAACAGTTCATCTTCAGTCAACAACAACCTAGTATTTGCGATGTAATTTACGGTCATTTATTGGCCGCTGGTAGATATTCGTTACGTGACTACATTATATTCAAAATGCAGAGGAAAAACTCCTTTTTTTTTTATAGAAGAAGGGGGCAAACGAGCGTGCGGCTCACCTGATGGTAAGTGATCACCGACGCCCACGAACATCCACAACACCAGAGGAGCTACAGATGCGCTGCCGGCCTTTAAGGAAGGAATAAGCTCTTTTCTTGAAGGTCCCTAAGTCGTAACTGTTCGGAAATACTGCTGGCGACAGCTGATTCCACAAAATCGAAGTGCGTGGCAGAAAACTTCGATTAAAACGCACTGTGGTGGAATGCCAACCATCTAGGTGGTATCGATGGAACTTCGAATTCTGTCGCGATGTACGATGGTGAAACTCAGCAGCTGGGATCAATCCGAAAAGTTCCTCAGAACATTCCCCGTGGAAAATTTTGTAAAAAATGCAAAGAGAAGCAACATCTCTTCGCAAGGCCAAAGGATCAAGCCGATCAGAGAGAGCTTGGTCGCCGACAATTCGAGCCGCTCGACGTTGGATGCGGTCAAATGGAAGGAGTTGGTACTGGGGTGCCCCTGCCCAGAGATGAGAACAGTATTCCATGTGGGGCCGAACTTGCGCCTTATAAAGTTGCAAACGGTGGACCGGCATGAAATACTGTCCCGCTCTACAGAGCACACCAAGCTTTTTAGAGGCCAATTTGGCCTTTCCCTCCAGGTGACCACGGAACTGAACGTCGCTTGATATGTCAACGCCAAAGATTCCGATACTGGCTGAGCCAATAAGGGGAATGTTCTCAAAAAGAGGAGAAACGACAAAGGCATTTTTTTTAGCGGTGAACGCGCAAACCTGTGTCTTTTTGGGGTTGAATAGGACCAAATTACGTCGACCCCAATCCGAGACTTTGAATAACAAGGTCTCGACTTCAGACACAAGTTTGTTCCGGCACTCGTCGACGTGTTCCCGAGAAATATTCGCACGGCCTGTATATAGGGCATCACCCGTGCTGACGTCTGCATAGCAATGAATGCTACTGATTTGTAGCATGTCGTTGATATGCAGAAGGAACAGAGTGGGAGATAGCACACAGCCTTGTGGAACACCAGCATTCACGGGTTTGGGGTCCGAGCATGCACCGTCGACACTCCTGGGAGATATGTTTTACTTAAAAAGCTAATTACAAAAAATTTACACATAGATTACTGTATAATTACGTACATAGATTACCGTATAAAGTTTTAATTTCGTAGGCACTTCTTTATTACGTACAACATAAAAACAAACCCTTAAAATTAACTAAACTTAAGATAAGTTGAAAATAAACTATTATTTACGGATTTTGACGCGCTTAATTTTTATGTTCCTGAGTGCTTTACAGCACTCGTGGTCATGGGTGCTGAGGTGTTAGTCGTCCCGATGTCATAGTTAACTCGGGCTAGCTGTAGCTTTTTATTATATTTTGGTACGATCTACGCAGAATGTGCCTACAGTATCTTGAGGTTGTGCTGTGGTATGTTTGGTTTTAGATTTAATTTTATTTATTAAGGTATCCAAAGCCGGTGATAGCACCCAGCCACCTACTATTGAAATTAGGAATGTTTTTTGATTTCAATGGCATCGCGCATCATCCTTAGTGGGAATCGGTGTTCATTTGCGAGGATTTGTCGTCTATCAAATCTGATGTAATGGTCGGGGCAAAATGATCTGATACCTCAGACCCCCATAGCCAAATTACTTTAAAAATCCTATCTCTAGTTTTTTTCCTATCGATACAAAATAATTACCAATTTAAAAACTTTGCTGTTGGTTAAGTGAGTAAACTTGACATCATTTTCTCATCAAAATTTAACAAAATAAATAGACATAAAATTTAGTAAATATCAAGTGTAATTAATAATTATTAATACAAATTACGTAAATTTTTTTTTTAAAAGTTTAACAATGTTACTTCCTACTAAAATATTAGTCATTCTTATAAAAAGTTGGTACACGTAACACTACTTATACAGTATCTTGAAAGATTCAAATATGAACTGGTGTTAATTAATAGGTGTCGATTTTTAGACTTCGTCGACCCCCAAAATCAGTTTTCGTTTATGTCGACCCCGGGAAAAACGGACCACTTTGGGCATCCCTGTTGTAGAGGGATATTGCACTTGACAGATAGTAAAATTGCCTTATCGTTTTCGGCGGTTTGAAAAACGTTTTTATGGAAGTTCTCTTCAAGATAGAGCCAATGTTGTACGGACAAATAATAGTTTCATTCCCAATGTGTAGTGTTCGCGTAAATACAAGAAATCATTAAGATTATTTTCCTATTTTAGTAGCGACTACGTTAAATCCTTGATTTAAATCGTATAAATTGTCAGATAATAAGTTTTTCTGTGACAGTTAGTTAACTGAGATTAGAGTTGAACGCAAATAGGATTTAGTGTGTTCAAACAAATTTAAATCATCGCAAACGTCGAATATGTTGCGAAAACTCTACTGATCGCGCGGTCGTCTATTAATGGGAAGCAAACATAACCTTGGGCCTTTGTATATATTCCAATGCTAAGGCAAAGACACCATGCAAACAACATATATCAGATAATTATTATTATTTCTTCTTTTCACAACACATTTTATTTATTTATGTAAGTAACCGACCGGTTTCACCTTACATTTAATTATCATACAACATATATTCAAGTTGTCGCCTTAAATATAACAGTATCAGCTTAAATGTTAATTAGGTACCTGTATTGCAAGGATTAAGACAATAAGTTGATGACAATGTCAAGTGCAAAAATTACATGATTTTAATGTGCTAACTTTATTTATAAATGTTCTATAAGATAAAGTGTAAAATACCAAATAATGGGATTTTCCATTCAAGTTTGCACATGTGAGTGTGACATGTTATACTTAACCAGTTTCCTTTTAATAAGTCGCATTGAACTTAAAAAGCTATCACAGAAGGCAAATTCAGGTATTTCCGTATTTTAATACTAAATATGCAGTTCACAACTATCAGTCGTAGTTGTAATGAAGAAACTCAAAATGGTTAATATGACTTAAAAAGTAGAATGAGGCAAATATGTATTATTTATTCTACCATGGCATCCACATTAGGCCCACCTTACGCGATACATGTGGCTTATTTATCTTCTAATAGCGTCTGTTTGATTGTATTTAAAATTTTATTATCTGTACGCCGTTTATTTATATTCGTAACTGCGACGAAGCACTAAAATGTCATGATAGGCTTCTTCGCCTAGGTCATTGCTCCTTCTGGCCGATGTTAAGTAAGTTGAATTACTTTTGTTACAACTGGAGGTTGACATTGGGCAGGATTTACCTATTAGTCTTGTGTGTTAGAGGTAATCACTTTTCTGCATCTTCTCCTGTCCGAGAGACAGGTGCAGTCGCACCCTGGGCGAGAATTGCCCACTCTGAGAGATTCGAACCTGTGTACCTATGCCAATTATTGCAGACGATATCCAGGGAAGGTAGGGATCCAAGGAAAATAGTTTGGAAAATCTAAAAGAGCACGTCACAAACGCTCATGTTAATTATTAATTATATAAAAATATCATTAGTAATTTACAATAATAGAGATATAATTGTAAAAGCTTTTTTTTTTTGCGGAAACCTATGATAGGTATAAGGCAATGAAATTCCGCGTGTACAAATAATAATAGGAGTAGAATAGTGCATCAATATATGACAGTTATTTATATATAATATACATTATTTTCATACGCGGAATTGTGCAAGGTAACTTTTTTGTGCAATCGACTTCGTTGTTACCATTCTTTGCTCCCATTGCAACGACTTACTGTATTATCACTTCAAATAAGTACAATTAATAATGAAAACTTTTTGCTCGAATTATCTCTCTCAAAAGTGATGGTTGTCTTGAATAAAATAAATTTAAATTGAACGTGAATTGACGTGAAATCGTCGATTTCATTTGGATACCTTTCCACTAACCTTCGGTCTACTGTCTATTCTACGGTTCTACTGTCGCTATATCTGAACAAGTATTCAAACACGTCAAAAATTACGAAAAAAATTTACATTGACTTTGATAAATAGTTAAACACTATTGCTATATAGGACTCCAGGTCTATGAACAAAAAGTATTGTTGAAAAATATAATTAATATAAACCAACTAGAAGGATTCGAGTAGTGATATTCAAAAGGATTCTATACTACATGAAACTGAAGCTAAATGAAACGATACGTTAAGTTTCTGGGCGGAATTGTCAGTACATAGGTACACCTACGACTAATGCCATATTTTTACATTATATCGATGTTTAAATGATTAATGATTGTTTATCGATAAATATGAGAATCCTGTCCAGTTGCCAACTGGCATATTATAACATTTGTTTTTATTTTTAATAAGACCTTTGATTTTACAACAAGTAAGTATTATATTGCCGTGTTTTTACGATTACTTCAATTACAATATATTTTTTATGAGTAATATGTGCTTTGATGTCCGTTCGGCTTTGCATATTTCTTGTATTCCAGGACTCGAGTCCTCGCCAAATTTTATATGATGCACACACATAGTATTGAGCGAGTACACACCATTTAGGAAGTGACGGTTGCCGTGCCGAATCTTTCCTTAAAATAAAAACGTTACCTCTGTCGGACATATTGATAGACCACAGCAACCTACCAGTACACTTTTCAATTCTAATGAACGCGTTTAAATATTAGAAATTCTATGATGATGACACGTGAAGGGTTTATGCTATAAGTACCTGGTTTAATTATGCAACGGAAAGTCTTTGAAGAACAATAATAAATTATTCAACCTTTATTAAAACATACTTTGAACTGTTTTTATCAAAGGGAAATCAATGTTGAGTAATTACTCAACATTGAGAAAATAAATCGTTTTTTTCTGTGATTCTAGATATTGCGCTGCCTCATAGTAACCGCAATTAAAGTAGTTTTTATTTCGTGTTCGAAGGTTCTGTATTAAAATTGATGTAGAGAATAATATTATAATAATGTCGATGACTAACTCAAAGGCCCATTTTAAATATTCAATGTTGTAGTGTATTTTTTTTATATATATGTATGTGGTGTAGAATTACATCGGAACAAGTACACAAGGTCTGTAACAAATATGCCGATCTTGAATCGAACTAGTTAACTTTGAATCAAATTAAAATGTATAACGTATTTATAAGTATTTTGGGTGGTTATTCAATCTTCAATGACCACAAGGTTTTAATCCGAACATTTATTTTTCAATTATATTTTATTGAATTTTCTTTTATTACAACATAATAAAATTGTTTTTTTCCAGAACAATGAGCCACTTGTATGAAGAATCTCCACTGATGGATACGTCGTTGACACGTGAGAAAATGGAAAAATGGGTGGCTGCGCAAAGTAAAGGGGAAAAGATCGAGATTGATGTGTACGGGCAACCCTCAGAACAGCAGCTGAAGGAACTGGAGAATGTCAGAAACTTAAGTAAAGAGCTACAAGATAATTTACAAGTAAGTTTTAATATTTACTACTCGCTGGCTATGGACTGATCACAAGGCTCTTAGAATTGGGAAAGAAAGGTACATACGTACAAGGTGTAGAAACGCAGTGTACGACGACCTGCATAAGATGTAGTGACGAACTCTATAATGTCGCTGGTAATCGATGAAGGAAGTTTTTTTACATCCACCTAATTTAGCGCGTTTGCTAATTGAGTTAGTGGTTATGGATTTGGACGTATAGTACTTCTCGTAATTCTTGTGCGCTCGCTTCGTTCAGGATTTGTAATTTCACTTGTCTATAATTATATTTAATATCTTTTACTTAATCCTATATTAATAAAAGCGATTGATTTAAAAACAATCGTCAATCTCAACGGCAAGAATTTCTCCTGCGTCGTGGTTTATTTACAATTGCATAAAAAAGAACCCAGAAACGGTAGAATTGTTATCATTCCAAACACTAGTCCATACCACAGTAGCTTAGCCACTGGGCTCCCCGTCCGACATGTTAAAGTTAAACCTGCGGGTATACATTTAAATTTATAGGCTATGTATAAATTTCAGAAGTAAAGTGTGAAGTGGTTTACGGAACCAAATTATTTTGTACATTCGCTAATGGGCCCGACATTATATCGACAGATGGACTATGTTTATTACTCTTTATTGACATATCAAAAATATTGTAAAAAATAAAACGTTGTAGCATTATTGAAATATTATTTTTTAGAAAAGTCAGTGTCACATTTTTTGTAACTTTTATCATTTCAAATAGAATGTTGCATTTATTAACGAATCAAATAAAGTATTTAATAAGGTATTATCTTTATGTATGTTATTTCCTTGCGTACTTAATAACTACCTTGAAGTAACCCTGAAGCAAGTTGTTAAGACAATTAAAAATATTCTTACCGACCTTGTTTTTTTGGCCGAAAAAAAAAACCTTTTTTTTTAATACAATTTAAACTCTTGCAACGTAAGCTCCTACATTTTTTAAAAATATATTATAACCTCCCATTAAAAGAGGTCTGGTTGAACAGATAAATACCGATGTTTTGATCAGAGAATTGGCGTTACTTTTAATTGAGAGAGAGTCCCTGCGAAGGAGACCAAATCCACATTTATCATTATTACACGGTCATAGGACAGGCTAGAATGCTTTAATACTTCCTTCTGTTAATGGATAATCTTGTATCTTGATAAAAACAATAGATACTGCTACGTGCCGGATTGTTAGCCTACTATCGTCCTCCTGATGCTGCACACAACACAGTGTCCCTTCCTTATCCGCTTGTAAATATTCCACCGAATGGCAAAGGCCCTAAGGAGGATTTGCCATTATCGCTATGGTCGGTAAGGCGATTGGCCAAACAGTGTGTATGTGTCGTTCCTCCAATCTTTTCGTATTTAAGTACGCTTCTCGTTTTAACGTAATACGAAAAATAAGCGTTACATCGGATACGAGAAGGTAAAGACGAGTTATGTAGTGCCTGTGTGTGCGTGCGTACACTCACGACATATAATGTCTCCTGCGCAGTAGACAAGTGACGATAATATTCTATATCATCATTATGATCATATTTATCATCAACTACATACAATAGCGGTGCATAGTAAATGTTTATTAAATGGATCCTGTATTGTATACATTTAATTTAATGAGATAAGTTAAGTTATGAGTAAACTTGTTAATATGCAGCAAGTTCAAGTTCACGAGTTCAGCGTGGATTGATCTAAAGTCATTGCCATTTGTGTACTATTGGATGTCAAAGAATAACAGACTTAAAATCTTTACATATTATTTTGATAATTTTATATTAGAATACAAAATGACAAGAAGACAGTGAAATTCATAATAACCGTTCATTGCTTTTATGCATTTCATTGTGGAAGTCACATGAGATGGAACAGAAGTCTTATCTGAGGCCTTATTCGCTATACCAAAAACGTCCTCTGTAAAATCATACCGTGTTATTTTTTAACATGGTTTCGTTTATCCAAGACCTGGTTAGATGTTGTAGGCTGTATGTAAACAGCTCGGTATAATTTTATCGAGGATTAAGTTTCACACGGAATTGTTGTAAAATATATTTATGGCATAACGGTAACGCTGATTATTTGATCTAATAATAATATAATAAATGGATGGATTTTAAATATCTGTTATATATATAATTTATTGAATAATATTTATTTTGATGTATTATTTGTATCTATATGTATTTATATATACAACCCAACCAGATGAGAGTATATAGAAATACCCCAAAAATAAATTTTCCCTTATATTTTGAATAAAAAGTTTAATATTAGTCCCAAATAATAAACTTTTTGCTACTCTTAACAAAATTATTATTCTTTACATTCTTAGCTATATTACGAGAATAATCCAACTTTGTGAGAGACTGGTGCCTGAGATAGGTTTAAGTAAGCAGACATGGTTGCCAATGCCCACGCTACAAGGATTTAATAAAACTGAACTTATAACGAGTATAAGAATAATTGAATATAGTTAGAATTACAATTTTACACTAAAATATTACAGTTCATTTACCGATATTAAGATAAGAGTATAATAGTGTGTTTGTACGGAATTTATGAGTAACTTTGTGACTGTGAGATAATCTATTCTTCTAAGTACCAGAAGAGGTTTCGTGTGTGGGTGTGTGTGTGTGTGCGAGATCGGAGAGCAAGGGCTGTGCGTTAATGTGCAGTTTTATGACCTCTTTCCCTTCCCTTGTGCATTGGATTTATAAGAGAAGTCTTAAATGATCTAGGGAATTCACCATGAGAGAAAGCGAGGTTGTATATGTGTGTAAATGGCCCGGTGAGAATATTTGCATTTCTCTTTATGAAATTACCAGAGATTTGTTCAAAGCCTATCGCACACTTATTCTTATGTTCTATTATAATTTGGATGACTTCATATTCAGATAGAAGCAATGTTAACATTACTAACATTTAAGACTATGCTTTGAATAGCCACATCTAAACCGCCATAGTCCATCTTATAGTTTGATTTTTATTATTTCTAACCTTTACCTCCGATGATTAAGCTCGCCACCTCTCACGTTCTATATCTCTTAGAAACGAAAAGTGGATTACATAAATCCTTTATGCTACACTGAACAGAATCGAGTTAAATGGAAATGCACAGTCTTCCTAGTCTTCTTTTAATTTTCTAACATTAAAATGGCTTCTGATTTTTAATTCATAATAACTTCATCAACGTAAGTAACTCTTTCGCAGGAATTAGAGAACTCGGTGCGAAACGCTGACGCTGACAACGAAGCCATGAACCCAACCGCACCCATCCTGGACTTCTCCGAAGACCACGAATTCGTTTCCGCTAACAAATTAGACGACTATTATGCGGAAGAAGATAAAGCTGATGCAAGAGAAGAAGAAAAGAGGAAACTGACCAAGGGTAATGCGCCTATGACTGATATACAGAGGTTTTATCAGGATCAGTGTGTGTTTTTGACGGGTGGTACTGGATTTTTGGGTAAAGGTGAGTGATGTTTGCGCTTTGTTTTGCTTTGACTGTTGATAGAAAACTTGACAACCGGGTAGCTTAGTCGTTAGCATATCTGACTGCTGAGCTCTCCTAGTTTCGAATCGCAGCCGAAGTCAATACTTGTAGAAAACACAAGCTATTGATTTTCGGCTCTGGTTGTGTTATGTTGCGTTCTGCATCTCTCTCGTTTCTTCTATCATAAGATAGCGATAGCATATGCGTTACGTTGAATATGAGAAGGTAAAGGGCGTGCCTCTGTATTTGCGAGTACACTTACGGTACTATAACACTTGACAGATACAAATCGAAAGATTCGGAAGTTGTCACGGTGGTTGAAATGGGTCAGAAAGTCATCATTATCATAAAACTTAAGACCCAAAAACAATTTTTGTCCTGTATTTGTCACTATTATTATTGCACTTAGATTGTACTTATTTTCATTACTTGATAGCCACTACTAAACGTTTGGCTACGTCACTTCGAGTTGCGGTATGTAAGACGTGTTAGAAAAAGTAAGTATTGGATGGGGAATAATAATTGACTTTTCTTTCATACAACTAACTATTCGACCTTAAATAGTAGGCAGCCTAATGAGTTGATTTTGAATAAGGTATCGTCCTTTAAGTGGTTATCCTTGTTTTCACTGACTTTGAAGTTTTTTTGTTTTAATTTATCAATATATTATGAGCAATGCGTACCAATTTTTTTTGTTCAAAAATTAAACAAAATATTTACAATGTTCAGATACGTCATTCCATAAGAATGCAGCTTGCTGAATTTACCTTCGATATGGTTAATTATTAAAAAGTTGACTATTCGACGGACTACAAGTACATTACAAAGTAAAGTTGGAGCTTTAGTAACTCGGAGTCGGGCACTCGCTTAATGGGAGTGCCGACGTAGAGAGTATGTGTAACTTGTTAAACATTGATTAAGGATTACAATGCAAGAATTTATATGTTGCGATACTACAAACAAACTAACGTCACAACAGGCATTTGTCACTTGTTGGTAAAACGATTGATTATATGTATATTAACGGTCTGTTAATTCATTGGTGAATTGTGTCTAGGTCTATGTGCAAAGAATTAGTCTAATACAAGTTTCAACGTAATCTCAGAGTAAATAATAGATTATAGTACATCAAATAACTATTATAATCTGTAAAAAAAATGCTCTTTTTATGTACTTTTATGCTGGATTAAAGGATCCACTGTTCAATCACATGCGTGAGTGATTGATGAATGAAATCTAGAGACCACTAACACGAAGTCACCAGATTTACACGATAATTTTGAATAGTGTGCAGAATTAATTGACCTTCAACATTTAGACCTTGTTGTTGCAGGAAATGAAATAAAGTAGTTGAATTGAATGTTCAAAAGACAACGTTAAAATAAATAAATGTAATTCAGATTTTACGTTTTAAAAGTACATACATTTAAATATCATTCACATTATGTACGTATTTTTATATGAATTCCGAGTATATCCGGCGTACAGCTTTTAGGGAAACACGGTTATGTAGCTCGTGCTAAAGCACCCAGAAAATATGAATGGGTAGAATATGTATATCATGTTTTTCTCCAAATGTCAACCTCACCAGCACATGCTAACAGGTGACGCTCCGGCGTCCGAATTGTGGCAAACTAAATTCCTCACTTACTAAGACGTGCCAGCGTGCTGAGTATGGGAAAGCCTTTCAAGAAATTCATGCCGAATCAAGAACATTAGGAATGTCAAATTTGGTATAATAATACCGAAAATTGCTTTTGTGATTTTTGTGATGCATGGTTTGGTTTGATGTGTGATTATATTTTTACGGTGTTTTTGTGATGGGTTTTATGTTGGTGTTACGGTTTTGAAAAAGGTATGTGTTATTTTTATTAGTTCATGTTCTCAATAATTTGCTTAATAACGTTGATCGCGATCTCATCTTCAAAAACATGCAAGGAAATGTACCCAATCTCGAAGTTTTTCCAGTGATGATGTAAATATGGAATACAGACATTTATACAAAAAAAGTCCCAATTATATAATATCATTGTAAAAATCTATCGAACGTTACTTCTGTTGTTTGTCTTTGTATACATTTTGGTACACTGCAATTTTCATTGACTAAACAGTTTTGGTGTAGACTACATGTTAAAAATAAAAGATTTTATTTAATTAACTTTATGGCGTTTTGTTTTTACAGAAGGCAGGATAAGTCTAAAAGCGAGTCGCGTGGTGGAGAAAGTTGTCCTTTAAACATGAAAGTTACATATTTATGTTCTTTATAAATTATTTATTATACCTACGTGAGTGATTAATTTTATTAATATAATATTTGATTGCTCTTCTGTTGTTTTATTATAACATTGTTATTGTTTTGTTAATTCATAGTTTAATGGCCTATGCGTTCACTGATATGTCGTACAAGGGTTATTTACTTATAACACACAAAAAGATACAGATACGTTTTAAAGTTAGATAATTTGTACAAGGGTACTACTTATTCCATATTGAAATATCTTCCGGCAGATCCACTAAGGAAAAATAATTAACAATGACAAACTTAGTGTGTTAATTAAATAATATACCAAAATATATAATATCTACATCATAATCATATAATTTAAACAAACAAATAAATGAGTAGATGCCATATTTATTTATTATTATTATGTCTTATTGTCATTTAATTTAATTTCAAATTAGTACTAGTTTAATATTTATTTGGAAATTATGATTTTTTTTTTAATTTCAATCAAAGCTATTAGGTCTGTTTCAAATATTAGGCTATGTAGCCTAATATTTGAAACGCAAGCGCTATATAGTTTAGTGACCTCGGCAAGGGCGTCGACCTCCCCGCAAGTGAGGACTTCGAACAAGCGGCTAATGCCGATGCCGACAATCGACAAGGTTTTTGACCCGGGTGTTGTTGACCTAGTTACAAGCACAAATATATCTTGAGTCAAAATAACAAAAACTGAAAAATATCCTGTGATTAAACTTTTTTATTTATATATTTAGTGTATGACCTTAAAATGTCCAGTAAAATATGAGGTTCAATTTAACGTCGTAACGTCGCTTTCCTCCTGAATATGTAATTAATATAATAATGATATATGAAACCTATCTAGAATGACGTTAAATAGAAGTCTGTCACAAGCTTCTTAAATACTAGTATACTGACAGAACCTTTTTTATATATACCGCGGTTAGGTTTTAGGGAATTCTACAACCTAACCGCGTGGACAGAAAAGGAATGGAAATAAAATCCATGGGATCACACATGGGATCTGCAAGGCACATCAGGAGTATGAGTAAAGGAAAATTGGTTTTTTAGACACTGAGGAGATAATGGGCTATACAGGCTGTTAAAAAGTACGCATAATATTTGACTGTTCCTGAGGAATCTAATTTCGCCACTTGAGATTTTTGCGAAAATTACATATTCGTTGAAATTTTTTGTCTCCAAAGCCAAAATGGATAAGTAAATTTTGAACGGATAAGCGCTCATTTGCTTAAGAGCCCCTCTGTAGTTAGCAGATAGCAAGCGTCAGCATATTCAAGGAGAGTTGTTTCATAACCAGAGCGATGGTGATCATTTATAACACCTTTTTTGCAGTATTAACATAAATTATTGGAACGCCATCGCAACACACGTAAGATAAAGTTCTCTTCTTTTTCATCAGCAGTCTAAACCACTGCAGCGTATAGAGTACTCTCAAATGGGAGGATTTGTCATATATTTGCTTTGATTTGGTCACGCTTAGTTGCCTAATACGGCATCTGTCGGACATCTTGGGATTTTCACCCACTACCACACTGTAATTTTTAGTGGTTATGTGTGTCCACATAGCTCGTACAACTACAACCTGCAATGGTAAGAATGGCAGCCGTTAAATGTGGATTAAGGCAATCCTACTAGATCGAGTGACTATTTGTTAATTTTATATTGGAGCAGTTAGCTATGCCATTGTTTTTTTCCTTGTAATGAAAAGTAAATATTAATGGCGTTTTCGTCATAATTTCGCATAAATTATGACAAAAACGCCAATACCATAAATTATTACCATTAGATTTTATAGATAATTTGGGAGAAAAATCAGAAAAGAAAAGTTTTGCTATGTTGCAGTTGTTTGAACTAATATCATAAACTAGCGGCTGTTCACGTCTTCGTCTGCGTGGTCCCAAATATTTGTCATAAGAGAACTAATACCTATCTACATCTCTGCCAAATTTTGTTCATATCCGTTCAATTCAGATTAAGTATTTTATCAATTTACTACGGGCTCGGCACTGGAGTTTGAACTCAGGATGATCACGTACGATGAATTTAAAATGAGTGGCCTGGCCTCTAGTCTGATACGGCTCTTAACTACCTCGACTCTTCGTATTGTATTCTCTCCGATCTCGAATATGGCGCACAGTAAACATATAAATCGATGACGGGCGGCAGCGTTTAAGGTGCGATGCGGGTACTGCTATCGCCAATCCACGTACCAAGCGAGGAGATTATGACAAATCCTTACACAGATTATGACAAATCATTGGGAGAGGTTTATGTCCAACAATAGCTTATATATAGCCTCTTCGCTAACGATCGTGAATAATATTAATAAATAGCAGAGAAACTCGGTGTTATAATTAAATTCCTATAGGAGGCTCTTAGCTGCCTCTAAAAACTCCACTGCAGGATATAAGTTTCTCACAATATGGGGATGTTTGCTATCGCTAAGCTTTGGCGATTGTAGTACCGAACATCTCGCTCGGTCTGGAGAATTTAAATCCTGTGGTTGTCTTGCTGTATTCCTATTTGTGGACATTATACTGACATTGCTCTGAGTTAAATTTGCTAATTAGATGCTTCCGGTAGGTATTGTAGACGGGGTGCGATTCAAGATTTTCTAAGAACACCACCACCCGGCGAAACATGTAATTATATAATCATAATTTTACAAAATAATGTTTAATTTTAAATATAAGGAGTTTAAGATCCTCCTTATTTAAAGCAAAAATCTTCCGCGTCAATCAATCAATCGATCAAATCAATCAATCGTCTCCCGCAAGCGGCTCTGGTGATCCACAGGTAAAACTCACGGGTGGAAAAACCATCTCATGCATACCAATACCAAATCTAAAACGTTTTTGATAGAACGAGCGAGGTATTTGGCACTGCGTTTATCTACCCCTGCCCAGGGTAGAGGCAAAAGTATTTCAGTACATGCCCAACTTGAACACCCCCTTAAGGTATGACTTATGTCTAGCAGTGAGCTTGGAACTGCAAATAATGATAAAATTATTTTATAGGAGCAATTTATGATTATTTATGACTGTTTTAGATATATTATATGGCTATATCACTTTTTAAAACCATATAATGCTTGACAATTTATGAGCGTATTCAACACGCTCGTTCAAGTTAACACAGCAGTGACTATTTACAAAGTGTTTGAAAAGTATCATATAAGGTTTTTGTTATTTTTGTGAAAAACTGTGAAAGAAAGAAAAATCGGCCATACACAAACGCACCTAGGGTTCCGTTCAACCGCACGATACATCTGTGTTACGTATTTACCAAAAACATTTGTGTTTTCATTCATTTAGTTCGGGATTAGTGCGAGCCCGACACACTTGGCAGTCCTGATTATTTGTTTATTTTATTTTAGAGCTTGCACTATAATCACATCAAGTTCGATGCTTGTATGACGCTTTTTAAGATAGAGCAAAAACTGTAAAACGTTGAAAAAACAAGTTTCTTCTATGGAGTCCCTCCTTAATTTGATATAATCCTTTGAAACTTTTTACAGAAATACGAGTATATGCGAATACTTTTTACTCTGTACCAAATTATGAAGTACCAATCGCTGAAGGTCGTATGCCGATACAATGTCTTGCTAAAAGCAGGCTTATGTTCTGCACTGTACTATAACGTGCTAAGAATACAACACAATAATAATTTTTAGTCGAGATCTGCAACCGGTTTTATGCGGAGTTTTATACTGTTTTTATTATCCAGGTTTTATTGATAATCTTAGCATGTGTTGGAGACAAACACACATGCCATTCAATATTACAAATATAGTATTTTATTCAATGTTTCATTATTTATTGCTCTTAAATAAGGTTATATATCTATGGAGTATGTAAAACTTAGTACAAAATACCGGTTTAGATACACAATTCCCAAAACCCGAGTGTTTTGCATGGCAAGTCTTTAACGTCATATAAAATTAATTTTTATTCACATAAGTTTTATTATGACAGAAAAATGTCATGGCTTCCGACAGATGGCTGAATAACATTTACAATAGGCCAGTTCTGGTGTCGGGAACGGTAACTGGCATCATGGTTTAGGTGCGAGGCACTGTGTTCGGCTATCAGTCTGACAAGCGTAGCGATTACGGCCAATCCTCCCATTGGCAATGGTCTATGTCAAAGATGGCAGTGAACAGTTTAAAGCTAGCTAGGGAAGCACAATTATAATGAAACGAAACGAGGCGGTCTTGTTTCAGCGTACACGTGACAAGCGATGACTAGCAAATTATTTGACACAGATTATTTACTTTTTTTTTATACTCTGTCAGCATGTTTGCATCAGCAGTTTACTTTTATAACGCATTTTACTCATGGTAACAATTTATGACGGTAAGCATGTAACCGGTTACAATATTTAATATAACTAAATAACGCATGTGCGATATTGTTACATGTATGACTAAATAATAACGTGTAATAACAGCGTTATAGACAATGTAGGCACTATGAATACATAAGCCTGTCGATATATTTGCCATTTAACACGACTTAGCGTAGCCAAACGGGCTTGTAAATCGGTAAATCTACTTTTTGCCTCTCCGGAAGATAGAACGTGAGGGTTGACGCCACATCACCGGCCCAGCTCCCGGTGAATGCCATGAGATTTTCAAGTCAAGTTACCACTAGAATTTTCCCTTAGACGCGTGGTTGTGGTTGTCCTTACGAGGACCTCCACGGCACTATTTCCTGTAGCTGATTTTTTTTACACCGCTACCGCTAAGAAAACATACAATTTTTATTTATATACCGCTATATATAAATAAAAATTGTATGTTTTCTTTCAGACATTCTTACAGATTGTTAAATATAATACGTTTAATATATATAATAGCGATTACAGCACTTCTTAGCGACATCGGTGTATCCAATTAAGATGTATTTAATGAGTTTACTTCCTAGGTGTTTTCTGATAGAGTAGGGTAACATAGGCCTGTTTCTTAAATCTTATATATCTCGAGCAACTTTTTAATTATTGTAGCTCTGAGGTTTCATATTCCTATAAATATAAAAATTGGCTAAAATTAAAATTTTGTGATTACCAAAAAGGAAATTATTAATTTATATTAATTATTAAAACCGCGTAACATCTATTTATTTTAATTTACTTGATATACTCGTAGCATAACAAACAAACATGCATCTGGAACACGCTTCGGAAGGTGAACAAGACAAGATACTTGATCTACAACATCAGATAAAATATGGTAGAATAAAAGATCAAGCGTGGTAGAGCCAAGCGGCGGTTTTGGTTGCTGATCGAATGGCTTGGCTCGATCCTGGAATTTCCACACCCTCGCAGAATACCGGTATGAAGTAGATGTATCTTGTGCTTTTGCGTTTCGTTCGGTGACTGGGATAACCGGAGACCCACTCTCCCATCCCTCAAATATCCTTTAAGGCCGGCAACGCATTCGCAGCTCCTCTGGTGTTGCACATGTACGTAGGCGACGGTACCGTCCGGAAATGCGCTTGCACGTTTGCCCCCTTACGTTAAAAAAAAAACCCAAATTATTTACAAAATAGTACATCCCCGATCGTTCCCGGTTCAAAGGTTGACAATAACTTAAGGAGCAATGTGTGATATCGGCGTAAGAATCTGCTAACCCCTTACTTACCGTCGGTTTCGTAGTGGACTATTTACAGCTTGTTTAGGTAAGGTAAAGTAAGGTTAGGAGCTAGGAGTGGTTAAAAATCGGTTAAAAGCACAGATTTTTGTCATATTAATCTAAATTTAATGTTTAAAAAAGACCAGGAGTGTAATATTCATAATGGTGTAAATTTTTAATAATGTATTTTGCGTTATTAAGCAGGCAATTGAATAAAGACAAAGGAAATTTAGGATATTACTATTACTGAACTCTGTAGATTGCGTAGCTGAATTATCCTGAAAGTTACAGTCGACCACCACATGATTCTCATTTCAGTAAATTTGAAAATAATTAGACGATGTTTTGAAATTAGCTACGAACGTTTACGAAACTACCGTGTAGACTAGTGTCGTTCTAATAATAACTAGAGTCAACGATTCTACGATTAATCGGTCCAAATAATTAACAACTGAAGGGAATCCCAGTTAACTATGACATTAGGACGCCTAGTACCTTACTGCCCCGTGACCACGGCTGTTGTAAGCATTCGACGTCGACGACGTCGAAACATAATAATTAAAATTGTATATATATATTGACGCCTTGTTCCCAACGGGGTAGAGAGAAACAATTTTCTTCCACTTGCTACGGTTCTGACATACGTCTTTCGTTTTTTCCACTTTCATCGATCAATTAAAATAAAACACAATAAAATCAGAAATAATAGTTTCTTTTCAAATATATTTTAATATTTCACTCATTGTTTCATCGGGTTCCGTGGTGTAGTGGTTATCACATCTGCTTTACACGCAGAAGGTCGCCAGTTCGATCCTGGCCGGAATCATATTTTTTGTTCCATTATCTCACAATAATCTCTTAGTTTTTATGCAATCTATATATTCTATGATTCTAAGCAACTTAAGTTCTTAACTTCAGTTTAATTAGTTTATTTTGTGTGTTTCTTTGTTAAACAATTTTTTCCACGCATGCGAGGCACCTATGCGCATCAACACTCGGTCATTGCATAAGATGTAAGTAATAGATAACATAAATATGTTATTGCAAATATTGTTCATTTACTGGTCCGACATAATTTTCGCTTGGCAATATGTTAAATCCTTATAACAAATTGTTCAAACATTTGAGCCTGTAACGCAGAGAAGACATAATGCAAACAATAAATATCTAGTAGAATAAATTCAATAAATTCTAGTAGATACCTAATGTAATTTATTAAATATTTTATTTTTCGTTTGATTTATGTTGTTGTAAAATTATGTGGTGAACTGTTCAGCATTAGATACAACACTTATCTGATGATGAACAGTTAGTAACGGACAGTCATAGTGTCACGAAGATTAACCCGAAAACCAATTACCTATGTGTTGGTTGTACTGGGATTTAAACGTAGGTCTAACTTCAAACCAGATCGCCAAATTGGTCTTATACTTTAACTTGTGATAATGTCACTTCGTGACAATAATATCGAGACAAGAAAACTCCTTAATAGTCTGCGTATATAAATGGAATCGTTAAAAACAGCGACTCCTGCTCACTTTTATGTCTTGACGACCGCGTTGCTGAATGGTTAGCGCTACTGATTGATCGCCCATGGGGCTTGGGTTAGGGCCCATTTCAGCTGAAGTGACTAGTTTTCGGATCTGGTTGTGTTGTATTGCCTCCCGTGTAGTGTTTTATGCCATGAAGTAAGATCCTTTTTCGAATCATATCGCACAACATCGGATATGGTAAGGCTGAACAGAGGCCTCTCCTAGAAAGAGCTAACCAAAGCCGACATATATTCGTTGAAAGGTTTGCCCACACTCAGCACGCTGGGCAAGCGGGTTCAGTGAGCGCAGTGCAGGTACCCACGGCACGCACTAGCGATGCCGCTCTCCACCACTGGTCACTTCGACTTGGGTTCGGCTAATTCGGATGGATTGTTCGCTATCATTCGGTCGCTTTTTGTTTGTCCGTTAGGAGAGTTCACCATGTGCAGATGATTTAGGCGATTGGGGAAAGAGGTGGTATGTTCATGTTCCTCCGTACACCCTATGTATACTCATGTACTTACGGCACTATAATATCTCCTCCGCATTTGTCAACGGTCGATAGTTTTCGGAAATTCTATATATCTATCTATCTAAATTCTCTGCTTGTACACTGTTGGCTAAAAGAGCCTTGATGGAATAGTTAGAGATATGATCATATGACCCAGTATCCCTAGCGCTACGTCACCGACAGTTTACCTGCTCGCCCTGTGTTTTTTTTTTATGGAAGATATGGCAAACGAGCAAGCGGTTCACCTGATGGTAAGTGATTACCGTCGCCCACGTACATCTGCAACACCATAGATGCTGCAGGTGCTTTGCCGTTCTTTAAGGATATTTGGGAGATGGGAGGGAAGAGGAGGGCAATAGGGAGGTGGGCCTCCGGTTACCTCACTCACCGCACGAAACGCAGAAGCTCAAGATTCTGCGAGGCCGTGGTACCAATCCTGTCGAGCCGGCCCATTCGAGCAGCAGCTAAAGCCGCTGCTTGGCTCTACCACGTGTATAGCAAATTTTAGACAATTTGAGAGAAAATTCTACAAGAATTATTCTGGCTTTTGCTGTAGCTTTCTGGGAGAGAAATACGTATATAAATAAACTTGTATAGGCGGTTCTTTGAATTTTTTGTCACCAATTTTTAGAAAAACGGAACTTCTAATATTATTTTTAAAATTTTAAAAGTAATGTCTTTACTGTAAGTAATCAGTGATTAATTCAGAGTACAATGAAAATCTTGTGACTATTTACTATGAGTGAAATTCCTGCAAATAGTATTTTAGCGAGTTCATTTCTATTTGTTCCAGTTTTAATAGAAAAATTGTTGCGCTCATGTAAAGATATCGACACCATTTACGTATTGATAAGAGCTAAAAAGGGTAAAGATTCTGTAACTCGTCTACAAGAGCTACTAGACGATTTTGTAAGTATAAATAAGTATGTACCTAATGTCACTTTACGATTAACGTTTTTATATGGTCCATAGTTTTCGTGCATTTAAAATAGATGGCATTGCACTTGCAAAATAATAAAATAGTTACATTTTTCATACGTTATTCATTTAATTTTGTTTTATTTATGGATACATTAATTTTAATGTAAAAATTCTTTTCTATATTTATATGTATTAGAAGAACATCTATAATTAAATATTATTAGTATCTCTATACAGCGATAGATGGTGGAACAATTACATAAAAAATCTAAATGTACAACTTTTTACTACTTGAACATTGTACAATTACTGCAGATTATTATCAAATAACTCTATTGCAGCTATTCCACCGAGCTCACTTAGAAAATCCAAAAGGAATATATAAAGTGGTTCCCGTTAACGGAGACATGCAATTGCCCGGTCTCGGAATTTGTGATGAAGATAGAAAAATGCTTACTTCCAAGGTAATACATAAATATATATGGACAATTTAAAATTTTCTTTTACTTTACCGCCGTGTATAGCAGCGATTAAATGAAATGACTTGAAAATCTTATGGCACTATCCGGGAGCTAACGCAGTGACGAGTATCGCCATCAGTCAAGCTCTCTTCCGAAGAGACGACGAAAGAGAATTGCGAAAGCCCGCTGGACCACGTTCCAAATGAAAATCCGTAAACTCGTCTGCCTACGGGTTGCAGGCTTGAGTGCCTACATACTTACACTTAAATGTAATTACTCTTATATATTTTTTATTTATATATATCTATTAATTTATTTAGTTTTCATTGACACCTTAATCCAAAGGTAACATTGGGCGGACGTAATGTATTGCCTGTCAACTCTGGGTGATCATGAAGTTAAAGTAATTGAGTTTAATTTAAATTCATTAAATTAAGTTTAATATACATGTGAATCTATATTTTTAAGAAATAAATATAATTACTATAATATTATAATATTATAATACACTAATAAATAATATATGAAATGTATAATAATCATCAAATTACTCTTACATTCTTATATAATAATAATAATAAAGTAAGAACGTAGCGTATTTTATTTCATACTACGCTGGGCAGCCGAGTTGACACGCAGCGGCGGTACGCTCGCACCAGGATAACTGCTCCCTGTCATTATTGTATAGTAGGATTTGAATTCGGCTAATTGGGATGGAATTTTCCCAATAAGTCGTTCGGCAAAACCCAGTCAGTAGAATTCGCCGCGTGCAGGTGAGATTGAAGTTTGAAGGAAATGATGGTATGTTCCCCGTACGTCTGATTATATAAATATAAAACCATAGTGTAATTCAAAATGAATTACAATTTGTTCAACATTCTGTTTAATTAGAAAAACTACTTTTAGTTGTTACGGTCCACAATTGTTTTAGGCAATCGAAAATCTTAATAGTATGATTAAAATCAAAGTTGTTTATTATATATAAGCGAGTCGCGAGAAGGAATTTCATCCTCATCAGCTTGTTAAGTCCAACTACTGAACATAGATCACCAAGAAAGCGCCGGCAAAAGACACCATTAATTTATTCAATGCTTTGACCATACTCACCGCGCTGGGTATGCACCCCCATTCTAGTGATGTTGCTCCCCAACATTACTCTGTGAGATTTGCGTTCGGCAAAATTTCCACCATGTTCGGTCGCGAAAGTCTCGTTTGTGAGGTTTGCAATTGAATAGAGAGATAATATTTCCCAGTTAAAAAAAATATTTATTTAAAAATTTCTAACAAAACAAAATGATCAGGTCTCCATCATAATAAACGCAGCTGCCACAGTGAAGTTCGACGAAAAGCTATCTATATCCACCGGGATCAATGTTCGAGGAACTAAGGAGGTGATAAAACTTGCAAAAGAGTGTAGAAACCTCAAGGCCTTTACACACGTGTCGACCGCTTTTTCTAATACATATCTGAAACATATAGAAGAGAAGTGAGTTTAATTTTTACTTATTTCTATTTATGTATAATACATAAATTTGTTAACATTAGACCTGTTGTTTAACTAAATACTGAGAAGTATTATTTCGCAAAGACTTTTAGATCAAACAATGATATTTTTTACAGATTCTACGAACCTCCATTGTCTGTGGAGGCTTTAGAAGCTGTCTCCCAACTCGATGAAAAATTGATAGACGGAATTCTGCCAACGTAAAGCAGCCATTTTTATATATTTTCTTACTTTAATACCCTTACTAAAATTATGCTTTTAATATGTCACGTAATTACTTACGAATGATTATTATGCGAAACATAATTGAATGGTCAATTAGATTTAATCTAGCAATAGGGACATATTGTCTTTTCTATCCTATTTTTTATTCTTCCTTTTAAAATGGACGCAACCTCGTATTAAAGACAAGTCTGACCTGATATTCGTATACGCAACATACGTTGAATCTATATTTTTACAATAGTCTGAAATAAGAAAGGCGTGTTCTGAATTCGTTATCGTGTTCCATGAAAATTGGATTTGTTACAGGCTGCTAGGAAAATATCCGAACACTTATTGTTTTACGAAAGCCATCGCTGAAGAAGCGGTGCGAAGACACGGGGAGGGTATGCCTATATGCATCGTCAGACCTTCGATCGGTAAGCGCTAATTTTAAGAAATGTATAACTACTTCTTTAAAAATATATATATTTAATATTAAATGCTCTTAGGAGCTAATACTCTTTTCCTATTACCTTATTTAACTATGAAATAAATTGCTTACTTATATATTATTTAAATTACTTAAATGACCAATATCGTTAGGCTTCGTTAAAGAATCTAAATAAGAATAAAATAATATAAAAAATAAAATAAAAATCCGTCTTCAACTGCAGCTACAAAGTTTTTTTTTTAGAAACGAAGCGACGAGTCGACCAATCCTTCTACCGTTATTTTCTTTGTTTTTTATGTTTCCATACACTACATAACATATTTGTTTATTTTGTGTTTGGTTCTGTTATAGAAGACAATTAAAATTATAAATAATTTAAGTACTATTAAATAACGCTTACTGGATTGCGTTATTTAATAGTATAGTTATAGTATAAGGAACTTACTGCAACAATAAAGTGTCCGCCATATGCTACTATGTGGACACCATCGGCCTCAAAAACCCTATTGAAACGTGGGGCGGAAAGTTACTCGTTGAAAACATTCCGCTTCGTATATTTATATATTTTCGTATTCTCCGTATAGCATTCGATAGAAACTTGCCTATCCCACACCTAGTAATAAGCGTGAACATCGGAAAATATATTAATATTCTATAATAAATTGAGGAATTGATTAGTTCTTTTATTTCACAGTTGTGTCTACGTACGAGGAGCCAGTACGCGGTTGGACTGACAGTGTGTACGGACCCACCGGACTCATCATCGGAATTGGTACAGGTGTAAGTAAGATTTAAATGAGAAACTAATTATAGGGTGGCAACCACGGCGACATCTGCTGAATACTATCGGCAGTTATCAACTGCACGGGATACATTATAGAGCCGATGTGTATGCGCGATTACGGTTGCACTCGTCTTTACCTTCCCGTATCAAAAGCAACGCTTATGCGATAAGACGTTTTACTACATTGTCATAGCCTGGGGCGAGGATAGGCACAGCCCCTTCCAGAAAACCCGGTGCCCATCCCAGAAAAAAAAAACAGAATTGTTACATCGTAATAATCGATCAACTGCACTTAAGTTTCACTCAATCAAGCATAAGGAAATAAAGAAATAGTAAACATAGGATCTACAAAGAGAGTTCGAGTCTCTTGATTCGTAGGTAGATCCCGTTACACCAGACGTTTATCGTGGCCTTTCTATAAGAAGAGTACTGTGTTTTTTAATTGCTTCTAAAATGCTTCTACCGTGAAGCAGGTACAGCTTGCCGCCTTGCCGTGATGGGGGAGGGAGGGTGGTCAAGCCCGAAATAACCAGTCCTTGCCTTGCGAGGATGCTTTAGGTTTTCCCCTTCGTATTTCGAGCACGGAAACATGCCTTTTGGTTAACTACCAGTTGTTTCCATCTACGCTCTCTCTCTCTCACTCGTCTTCCTCATTCACTGTTGTTGACGAATGACGTTCATGAATGACGACAGAATACCAAATTGCACTAATCCAATATAGTATGTTTCTCACGGAATTTTCTTCAAGCACTTCGACATTGTGGAATCAGCTATCGTCAGGTATTTCCGACCAGTTACGACTTAGGGACCTACAGGAAAAGAGCCTATTTCTTCCTTAAAAGGCGGCAGCGCATCTTTAGCCCCTCTGGTGTTGCGGATGTTTACGTGTCTCTGTGATCACTTACCATCAGGCGAACGGCATGCACGTTTGGCCCCTTTTTCTATATAAAAAAACAGAATCATCGGACGAAGGGCTGGTTGCAATGATATTGGACAAACATAATACATCTCGACCTAGATACCAGAAAGTTCAGAATGTATTTATTACACGTAATATATTTCATATATCATTCATAGTTTCATTCGAGGTTCAATCCCAGAACCCAGATCAGCCCCACTGATGCGTAAGTGGTAATAATAATCGTGATCGGTTTAATTTAGACGTTTCGATAGATCGCGTCGTACAGAATACATAATACGTCGGTTAACAAAACTCAACGTTATGTTTAAAGTTTAAACAAAATCTTTAGGTTCTACGCGCAATGTACATGGAACTGGACAAGGTCGCTGATATGGTGCCCGTGGACTTGACCGTTAACGCTATACTAGCTTCAGCTTGGTACACGGCGAAACATTTCAAAGAGAAGTACGTATCTTAGTTAGTTATTTGTTTTCTAGCGGCTGCCCGTCGCTTCGCCCGCGCGGTTACAAATTCTGTTCCAAGCGAACTCTTAATTGAAAAAAAAGTATCATACATATCCTGCTCAAAACAACTGTTTTTAAAATTTGTCAAAATTTCCCTCATTATTGTTCAGTCCTTTAAGTGTCATTGAATTAAAAAATATTAAGTATGATAAAACACATCAATCACTTCTTGAGTCACAGGGGAAATTTAAAACAACAAACCAAAAAACAAAAACCCGTCTGCGTACAAATGTTTATTCCCTCCTTCTTTTTGATTCCGCAAAATTGCTTATAACTTAAATCCGTTTAAATATATGTACACTCAAATAATTTTATATCAGTATAGATTCATTTATTTATATATTATAATAAACGTTTACTCAAATACTTTCATTCCTCAAATACTCAGCTATTGGTTGTCACCTCAGAGTATGAAGTAGAGTATCAACCCAAAACTAGATGAATGTGGCAGAGCTAAGTGGCAGGTTCTGCTGCTAATCGAATGGGCCGGCTCGACCGGGGTAGTACCACGACCTCGCAAAATTCCGGCGTAAAGTAAAGCATCTTGTGCTTCTGCGTTTCGTTCAGTGAGTGAGATAATCGAAGGCCCCCCTTTCTCATCCTCACTCCCATACCCCAATAATCCTTAAAGGCCGGCAACGCACCTGCAGCTCCTCTGGTGGTGTCTGTAGGTCCTTTTTAAATGTGTTCTTTAAGTAAGATTAAATATGATATGTTGGTGCAACTTTTGAATATGCTATGTCCTGCATCTCAAGAACGAGCGAACGAGTTTAAAATTTGATATAAAGTTCATCTTGCGTCTTAAAGGTGCAGGTTTTTTTAAAAACTTTAGAAGCTGACCTTAACCGTAAACGATAAAGACTTCCACGTGTACAGTACTTCTGGTTGTAACAATATATAAGAATGGTTTTCTTATTATAGCCAAACCTCAAACATACCTATCTACAACTACATATCTGGCGCCCAGACTCCAGTAACTTGGAGAAAGTTCATTGAACTTAACAGAAAGCACGGCGAGGATAAGCCAACAACTAAAGCTGTTTGGTAAGTCGCTAATTTTAAAAATACTAAACATTTTTACATAAACACAATGGCATATTATGGTAGTAATACGCCATAGTAATTAGCGTAAAACTGCCTGTTCACCGATCACTATTCTCGACCATTTAACCAAACCTTCCTAATTTCGTTGGAAGAATGGAAAAGATTTTTTTAATTCCTATGTGGTAGTTACTTGATCTTAAAATTTTAAATTTATCGTTTTCTAAGTCCTACTTTGACCAAGAGGTGAATCGATTAGAACTATTTGCTGGGCTGGGCGGACGGCGGAAACTACATCACATCTTCCCATCGAGTATACCTCAAATTCACTAGACGACAGTATTCCCCTAGATAGAACGACGACCAGCATATGTTGCGAAATGTTAATAGATGCAGCTTGCCCAGGACTGTGCTTTATGGCAATCTTTGGTAGTGACTTACGTTATTCTAACATTAGTACTTTTGTAGGTTAGGTTAGGTTTAGGTTAGGGAAAATATAAATTAAAATTTGTAACAATAAAGGCATTTTCATAATACAGATATTCCTCAAATGACACATAAAATCTAAATCTCTCACAAAACGACCTCGAATAACGTATATTTTTTGTTAGAAATGGACGAATTTCTTATTTAAATTGATTGATTGCAGGTACTATGGACTGAACGCCACAAACAACTACTATTTGTTCTTGTTCTTCAATTTCTTCCTGCACTATATCCCCGCGTTGCTCGTGGACTTGTACTGTGCTTTGACGTGTCGACGAAGAATGTAAGTTTTACAAAAACGATTTTAGCTTTTAATGGAACGGTATAGATAATTTTGATCATCTATACTTTTCCCTTTGGGGAAGGTTCACGAGAGGCAGCCACGTACAGGCAAACGGAGCGTGGGACAACAAGATGGAGTGACAACCTGCGCAATGTCGCGGGAAGTCGATGGATGCAGGTGGCTCAGGACCAAGCTTTATGGCAATATTTGGGGGAGGCCTATGTACAGAAGTGGACTTTTAGTAGGCTGAAATGATGATGATGATTATGATACTTGAGATATTAGGATAATAACGCCTACAAACCGAGTCCGCGCTTCACGTACCTTAGGTGACACTAAGCCACATAGGCACAGTTTACCGGATGACCCGATAGTGTTCAAGTCGAGTCTATTGCTAAAACCTCTTTGAATTCCGATTAAAAATGACGATAAGATGAGATAACTGGCGTTATTTTAATCAGTGTGCGCGTGTCGGAGAGCGTAGATATGAGTTAATGTTGCTTACGCCTACATACGAGGGGGTTGAAGAAAAGTTAGAATCCAGTACAAACTTTATGGACTTTAAAAAAGTAATTACTGTCTGGAAACTTCGAATATCTTTAAGAGACCTAACCTATTGTTTTAAGAAAAAAGGAAATCATTTGATTACGGTTTGTTGTAGCGTGTGGGCGAAAATGGAAACCAATACCTACGCGCACTATTAAGTATTACTCTTTCCAAATGCTACTATGATAGGACCTTTTGTAACTGCGTTATGCGTTAGTGATTACGTGAAGTGCCGGAAAACTTCGAACAAAAAGAAATTGTGTAAAGGTAATCTAATTATTTTGGACTTAAAGTAACCTCAATAAATACCATGCAAAAATAAATTAGCCGAAAAATAACTTAATATTTAATTAAAGTTACCCATAACATACTCATTCCCACTTTTAATGGAATGGTAAGGGCTTAAATTTGTTTTATTACATAGAAGTTGATATGAAACTATTATTCTCACCATGGTTCTGCTATCTGTTGAATATGTTCCTTATTTAGGGTGCACTGGACAAGATTACACAATGAATTCTCTAACGCTGCCACCACACGTCCAATAACGTCCAATGTTCCGACAGAAACATTTCTAATTATTTAATCGTTTGTCACCAGGATGTTAAAACTCTACAAAAAGGTAATGAAGATGGCCAACATATTGTTCTACTTCTCGACCCAAGAATGGAAATTCACTGACAACAACGTGAGGGAGATGTGGAGCTCTCTTACTGGACCTGATCGCGCAGTTTTTCCATTCAACATAGGCGAAATGTCTTGGGATTATATGACTGAAACCTTTTTGATAGGTTGGTACTAGGAAAGAGTTTTCCTTCTGAAGTTTCTCTACCTTGCAAAGGTTTAAATTGTACATTAATATTTTGATGCCTGTCTTTCGGTTGTCGAAAGTTCGGGTTAAGACCCATTTTTCTCAGAGACGTAAGTTACTCGGGTCTATGGCCTTATATTCCTATAAAAAAATCATACTTTTAATGCTTTAAAAATATAGGGCCGTAAAATGGATGATACTGGATCGTTCATTAAAATCATGTGAACTTTGAATTTTTTTAAGTTGTTACTCTTGACAGAACACCAAAATATTTTTACATTACAGGTCTTCGTGTATATCTCGTCAAAGACGATGTGTCAACCCTTCCTCAGGCCAGAAAAAAGTGGAATAGGTGACAATTGATTTACATATTATTTTTTTTATTTTATTTACACGGCTTCGGTAACCCACTTATCGCTTCTGTAGGAGATCGGACGTGACAAATATTTTTAGTTTCTGGATCCGATCTTATCGCATAAATAAAAGGTAAAGACGAGCGACGTGCCTCTGTGTTTGCGCGTACCTTTACTTTACGGAACTGTTGACAGTTGACAACTGCCGATAGTATGCGAAAGATACTTCCTCTGTCGAAATCGGCCAGGTGGACATCATCATCAGATAGAATAAAAAAATAACCCCTTATAACCTACTTCTATTGGGTTAAATTGTTGTAATGCAACATTGAAGGCTTATTTATTTTACAAATATATCTAATAATTAATTAACGGCTGGGAGCCATATTTCAATAAATATAGACATCGTCAGCCTATTTAAGTCCACTGCGGAGCACAGACCTCCTAAACATTAAGCCAGCAATTCCACATGTATTTTTGGAGAGATCGCCCATAGTCACCACGCTGGGTAGACGTGTCAGTGAGCACTGCACCGGTAGCCTCTTGCTAATGATACTTCGCTCCATTACTAGTGTGGAAGATTAAGATTCGGCAAATTCGGGTGGAATTTCTGTCATTAGTCGGTCGCCATACTTGTTAGATACGAGTAGCAAGCAGGAAGTTCCGGATCAACGTGCGGTTGGTATTTGGAGAAAAAGATGGTATATCACACAATAAAAATGGGCTTGAAAATGGAGGATTTTGTACAAAATACAGTATTTTCTTATGTGAAAATTTCGTGAATTTTTTTTTTATTGTTTCAGGTTATACTACATGCATATGCTATTAAAACTGACCACATTGTCTGTTGTGCTTTATTTAGGGTATTGGCTTATGAAATTGTTATCATGGGTTATTCTTGGTTGATGTAAGGAATGTTTTTACATTTTAGCATAAATTATAAATTATAATATGATGTAGTATGGTACTATAATTTTATATCGGTAATAGTACAACATTGAGATTTTAAAAATAGTTGCTGTTTCTACAATTACAACACCAACTTCTGAACACTAGTAACATGAATTTTCTTAAACTAAATATAATTTTTTTTTATTTTTTATTTGCAAGCTTTTGCTTGACCGTGTTTAGATTACCGTGTGCTTGACACACTAATAATTATAATACAATCAGGTTATGTTGTAAATTATCTTGTGGGGTACGTCTCTTTTTAATATAAATACATGTAATGATATTATTTTGTTGAGTTTATAAACTAAAAATAATATTATTTTATTTAATTTTGAAATGTATTTATTTGAAACCGAATTTGTAATAATGTTTACATACGCATTGTGATTTAATCGATAAATAAAGATGTGTGATAATAAAGAGATTAAATATAAGAAAAGTGGTATTGAATAACTTTCCTTACTTAAGTAAGGCATGTTAAGAGATGAAAACGAATAATTTTAAGTTAATTACAAAAACATGATGTTTTTGTCAATCATAAGGCTAAACATTACAAGTTTTTAATACTGGATTTTGCTCAAGTTACGTTGTATCGATGAATTAATATTGTTTAAGACTATTATATAAATTTAATATAATTATAAAAACGATGCATTGCCTTTTTATATAAATAAAACAAAGTAATATATTAAATATTTTTATTTCTAATTATTTTCTAATATTCCTATTCTTATATTTAGACTTTTAATATTTAGTACCTAATCTATTTATGGCATGTAGAGCCACTAAAACTAGCAACTTGCTCCAGCCTATTCTTCAGAAACCGTATTACTACTATTTTAATATGAAAATAGAAGAAATATGGAATAATCTACATTAGCCGACTCGGCCCCTGTGAGAATTTGTTGCAAAATTTTGTTTGAAAACTTTATTTATATACACAAATTCTTGAGCTAACAAGCGCTAAGTTGCAATTTTTAAAGGACAACCGATATATTTTGTTGCTCGTTGGCATATGTACGAGGTAGGCTTGGAAAGTCAGCAACAAAATAAAAAAAACATTTATTGCTCTTAAAAAAAATATCTTTTAAAAATTAATCTACTAAGCTTCTGGACCGTTTAATATAAATTTGTTGTAGGTTACGAAATTGGAATAAACATGTCCGAGGCAGTTTTGTGCTTGAATTAAAATCGATTTTAGAGTAACTTTTTACTCTATAATAAAAAGTTTAAAATTAAAATTAAAAATATATAAAAAAATTCTAAAGTTTCAAAGCTCACGAGATCAGATTGACGTAAGTAATAACGTTTTAAAAAAATATACATATATTTTTATAGATCATATCTTAATTTTGTAGTCTTTGTGCCCAGCCCAACGTTTCAAATCTATACATATAATAAATTTTATTATTTCATTTATTATTTAAAATTTTATTTATTATTATATTATTTTTTTAATTTCTGTAATTCTTATATTTTTGACTGTCTGTGTGACACATGAATAACACTCAGGTAGTTTATGACCCAAGTCAACATATAGATTTTTATTAAAAAATTGCTCAAAGTCAATGCGACATGAACACTAGATGTTTCATTGTGATGTTAATTCGTAATGTCAGTTTTCCCAAAAACTGGTATCACAGAGCCTTTCTAAAATGACGGTCAAGCGTGCGTAGGTCTCACGTCGCGGGGGTTCCGTAATAAAGGTTCCATAAGTATAGGAAAGAATGTAGACCACATAATGACTGCTATTATATTTATGTAAAGTAAGCTTAATTTAGGCCTTCTATAAATCTGGATAATAACACCACCGTTTCGTCCTACAACCAGCATGTCCTACCACCTAGATGGTTGGCATTCCACCACAGTGCGTTTTAATCGAAGTTTTCTGCCACGCACTTCGACTTTGTGGAATCAGCTGTCGCCAGCAGTATTTCCGAACAGTTACGACTTAGGGACCTTCAATAAAAGAGCTTATTCCTTCCTTAAAGGCCGGCAGCGCATCTGTAGCTCCTCTGGTGTTGTGGATGTTCGTGGGCGTCGGTGATCACTTACCATCAGGTGAGCCGCACGCTCGTTTGCCCCCTTCTTCTATTAAAAAAAAAAATGTAGTGCCCCTAACTGTCTGATAATAGCCAGAACGAGGTTCTCATACCGTGTGACTGTTAGAATGAAAAAATGCGACTGTCTACTGAGATGACATAGAATGTTGAAATTTGGTGTGAAGTAAGGTGTACAATAGCCACAAAACAGTCTGTAATCTCTCACGAGGTAGACAGACCTGCCATTACTTGCATCTATACAGAGCATCTACATGGAGAGCTCTGTCTTGGCAAAAAGAATATATATGTATATAGTACTTTTCTGTTAATGAAAAAATATACTAGCTTAGTAACTGTGGCTTGGTCACACACGGTGAATCAAGAGCAACCGAGATGGCCTGCCAGACTTAGCAGATTGGGCTGGCCCGAAATAGGCTTCACACGCCACTCTCCGTGTGGCGTGTGAAGCCTATTTCGGATGCGTGGTGGTCTGTGTGGGTTCGGTGTGGCAGTGTGGCAATAATAGAACTTCGGATTCGAAGTTTTATTATTGCCACTTCCACTGTCCTCCGCCCTAGGTGGGGCCGCGAAGGCAGAGGTGTATCGGTATTATTCTTCCTACCCTCTAAGACCGAATTGTCAGCGGGGGAGCCATCCGGACAAGATCCGCCGAGAGGATAATAATATGACGACCGATTTCCACCACGGTGACTACTTCTGAATTCTATCGCCAGTTACCAACTGCGTACCTAGGAGCACGCACAATCATTACCTATTTTCAAGCGCCTGTTAAAAAAATACTTTATGCCTCCTTAATCTTTGTTTCCTGTTCCTTAATGTCGTTGACTTGTATCTCTGTAATAGTATGTACGTGTATATGTATTTCATATATTCATATTATGTATATTTTTTGTATTTATTTTATTTGGATATTATGTAGGTATATGTATTATATGTTCACTTTACTTGATATTATGTGTACACCCGAACCCGATACTTATCATATTTCCTTTTTCTTTCTGGGTTGCCTGGAAGAAATCGCTTCTTAGCGATATGGCCGCATATAGTACTTTTTTTTTGTTTCTTTAAATAATCTTTGTATGTTAAACCTTTGTGTGTACAATAAAGTATATTTCATTCATTCATTCATAGTGCTGCAAGTGTACGCGCAAACTCCTTACCTTTTACCGTTCCTTACCGGCCTGTAAATAGTCCACTGTAGGACATCGGCCTCTCCCATAAGAATTGGCGATCCCAGTTCCAGACACCTCGCACCTTGGTGGCTGCTAACCGACATCGGTCTAGGGGATAACAGATTCTTACGCCAATACCATACAGTGGTCTCTCAGTCCTCCGATCTTATTGTGTAAGTGTTACATCAGGTACGTGAAGGTAAAGACGAGTTACATAGTGTCTGTGTCTGTGCAACTGCCAACTGACGATAGTTTTCAGAAGTTGTCGCCGTTGTTAAAAAGGGCCGGGTGGGCATCATCATCACTTACATACAATAAAAAAGAGGATAGTAAATATTTATTAATCTGTTGTAAGTTATGAGTAAACTTGTTAGATGCTGCAAGTTGAAGTACACGGGTTTAGCAGGGCTAGATCTAAATGTTATTACTACTTGTGTACAATTCAAATAACAACAAACCTTCCCCTATACGATGTAACGCCTGCGCGATATAATCAGGGAAGGATCAGATGCAGTGTGATAGACATAGGACGCAGTAAAAAATTTACTTTACCCGTAAAACATACTCTCTCTCATTCCACTCTTCGTGCTTACTCTAGTCATCATTTAACTTGATTCGGGCACGGCTTTTTTCTCGTGGATGACAAAAAAAAATATAATTCACCGTGTCACATTTATGTTCCTGCTACCATAGTTTTAAAATAATACCAACATTTATAGAAGTAAAGTTTATCAGACCAATATTTAGATCTGCAGAAATTCGATTACTATTCCGTTATAACAAGGTATATTTGTATTTACCCTTAAAAACTAGACTAGACAAAAGCAGTTTAGACTTAGAATCCGACAGATTGATATTAAGACTACGATGTTTATTGTAAAAACTTATTGAATCTCCTACGACTTTGCTACCAAACCACGGTCTTCTAGATTTTATTATTGGACCATCTGATTAATGAGACGGGTGAAATGAAACTATTCGCCGACAGGAAAAATGGTAGTATTTCGGTGTACTCTATATATTACACATTGGTCACTATTACACGACATAAAATATTAATGTTATTTGTAGGTCTACTTTCATTCGCCACCAGCTTCTTAGCAGTCGACTAAATTATTCCGAGGCTGCAGATAAATTTTTTTGGGGGATTTGCCGAAATCAACAGTAAAATGATAACAGCATTTTTGGCACTTATTATGACGAATCTTGGCTCTTCTCTAAATCAAATGTTACGATGTTCACTGGATGAAATAAGCAAATGGATTATCAAACGCATTTTATTAGCATGTACATAAATTTTCGAAATAGATAGTTTCCATTTTTTTAATTACCAATAATGAATTGAAAAGATAACGTTATTATATTTTATAGTAATGTACTTTACAACTTGTTTAGCAGTAAGCCAGTAAAGACCAAGCACACCACTACTTATACGGATTGTCGATGTCGTGTTGTCAGCTGTCACTTTCAATCAAAATTGTGTTTCAAGCTATTGGTTTTAGAAAAGTTGTAAAAGAATTTTTAAATGTTATGTTGCGGTAAATCATGAATTATAAGTGGTTTAAAAAATCGTAGCAATTCCATTTCTACCTTGAAATTTTCTGTTAAGTTTCGTTTAAGCAAAAATTCTTTTTAATTTCGTAATAATGGATGGGACTGTTGTTTTAATTTTGCTTGTTTTGGTGATGTTGGTTGGTTCCTATGTTGCTGGCAGTATCCCTCTCAATGTTAGCATGTCGGAGGTAAGTAAATATGCTTCTTAAAATGTAACTTTATTCTCATTTACTTTTCTTATAATCCACACTTTCATCAATGATGATAAACATCTGTTCTGTTATCACTATCGTTTCATATTTTCTCTTGTTTTTGCTAATGATTGCGAAAGATCTCGCATTTTGTTTCAATAGATGTTGAAACCATTTTTATTGTATAGTTCTTTAAGTATATTACATAAATATTTTGTTGCTTAGTTTAGACAAAACCAGTTGTGTTGGTATATGATGCAACCTTTCAAATTTATTCGAATAAAACTTAGCAAAGGAAAAAAAACATACTTTGTTGTTTGCAAAGTAAGTAACATAATCATGACCTTTAGCATTGTTTTTTTTTCAAATATGTTATGCCAGAACTAAAATTCTACAAGAATTTACATTTAGTTAAAGCATAAATGATGAAGCTTGGTATGTGTAATATGTATTATGTGTATAATTATAATATTATGTAGTCATTGATGTGAACTTCAAGGTTCAATTATTAGCAACAGAGTCTTCCATGATAGTGATCTTATGTGCACAACTCTTCATTTATATTCTCTAGCAAAAATGGATATTGATGTTTAAGGAACATGATGATGACCCAACATGAGACTAATAGAAATTACATGCATAAAATAATTTTTTGGTATATTTAAAATATGTGAGACCAGTATTCTGGTTGAAATTTTATAAACATTATAAAATAAGTAGTCTGCTTCAATTCTGCATCCTTATCTGCAATGTACCAAAAAATTTCTCAAAAATTAAGTGTGATATCATTCCCTGATAAAATCATACTGCAATTTATTTACATAGTTTAGTTTATCCTAGACATGGTTACCAATAAACGAGACCATGTATTTATTGTGGAAAATAACACAGTATTATTTTATGGAGTAATAACTTTATCCAGAATTTTCGTGATGTATTTTTGAGGCATAGTGGATAAATTCCTAGACCTCGAACAACAATGCCACTGGGCTTACTTTCACTACCATGCAATGTTGAGGTGGTGTTCAAATATCTATTATCCTTGTTATATTTAATTACTACAGTTGTGTATTAATTCCTCAGCTAATAATCATTGAACAATTTGAACAATAATTGATCATTAATGTTCACAGCCTTTTCTGAACATGGATTTGCTATTGAGCCTTGTTTATTAGTCAGCAGCGTGCAGCTGGTATTTAGCATTTACCCTCTTTCTCATCAAAATTTACTGGCAAATATAGTAGATATTAAAACATTTACATAGATATGATGGAGGGGGAATATATGTAATTTCCTCCAAAGCTCAACCTCACCTGCACTCTGCACTCTGCTTATTAACAGGCAAACGACTGATTATGAAATTGTCCAAAAAAATCCAAATATTAAAAACCACTATCCCATCCCGAGAGCAGCATCACTAGTGCAAGGATACCAGCACTACACTTTCTAATCAACCTGCCCAGTGTGCAAGTATAGACAAATGATCCATTCACGGTATGGCATCTTATGATAGCACCTTCATGGAAAGGCCTATATTCATCTGTGGACTTTTACATGCTGATAAAGAAGAAGACAAATGCTTATTTTGGTATCTAGTGCAAGGAGATTTTTTTGTGATTTTTATTTTCTGTAACTTTTGGTGTATTATTTTTATCCTGCATTTAGATGTGTAAGAAGGCTTACACTATTGAAGTCCGATTATTATTATCAACATAGTTTGCTGAATTCTAAATTCATCCTTATTTAAAATATTAATGTTTTTCTGATGTTTTTATTCCACAGGACAAACTACAGAAAGTGACAGTTTTCGGTGCAGGTTTATTAGTGGGGACAGCACTTGCTGTTATTATACCCGAGGGTGTAAGGGCACTATTTTCAGAGAGGGTGCCCCTTGTCACAAAAGATTACACGGCGGAACCTCCTGGCCATAGTGATCTACATTCTGTCATTGGTATTTCATTAGTCCTAGGTGAGAAACTGTAGTAGTAGTTGGATTTATATAATACACAAATGTAAATAGCTGGTGCACTTCCAGTTTTATTTTAGCTATGTATAGCTGTGATTATCAGCCTGGGGCAGCCCGTTCCTAGTCTTACACCTTTACCAAGAGGCATCTCTCAAGCAAGAAGTACAGGTCTCGAGTAACAACCAATGGATACACAAGTCCAGTCATCACATTGCCCTAGCTGTATCTAAGTCAAAGTAAAATCTTTATGATCAATTTAGATTTGTTTAAAGCTTTAAAATTTAGAATAAATTAATAATTGAAAATTAATTAACTATTTTTTTTATGGAAAAGGGGGCTAACGAGCTTGAGGCAATAAGAACTGGGTTTAGAGGCAAATTTTGCCAAAAATTATTCAGCTCAAGTTGAAATTAATTTAATAAATAAAAATATATGCATGTGTATCAATCTTATTTTCATTATATACATAATAGATCAGATCAATCTAAAAATTATAATATTTTTGTTTACACTGTATATATATCTTTGCAGGGTTTGTGTTCATGCTGTTGGTAGACCAGTTGTCCTCAAGATACAACGATGCTACCAATCCTACAGAGAAAAACATCACTGCGACTGTGGGGTTGGTTGTCCACGCAGCTGGTGCGTAACTAGAATAAAAATAATTTTGTATTAATCATTATGTATTTGTTTTCTCTTGGTTTTAGCGAATTATTATGGACTTTACGTTACTGGGGTCGCTAGAGCTATAATCGAGTAGAGCTATAATCCCCCAAAAGGTGTCTATGTCTATGGGTATCAGTATCATCAGTTCATGGATACCGGCTCTGCTCTCATCAACCCACTTGTCCAGTGTGATGAGTATGCGCAAACCTTTCAAGTAATGTATGCACGCTTTTTTGCAGAGGCTTTAATAGGCTGATGAAGAAGAAGAAATAACACTTTCTACGGTTTCATTTTATGCGTTCAATACAATCGTAAGATGAGCTCACTTTGGTACACTGGTTATAATTTACTATGCTCTCTGATATAATTAATGATAGTACTATACAGTACTGGGTACTGGTAGTACTGGTACGGAACTCTCAGAACGCAAAAGCTACTCACACTTCACCGGATTTTTTGTTTTTTAAGTTTACGTATGGTAAAGAATTTCAGTACTTACCTATTCAATTAAAGGTGTCCCAATTCTGTGACATCATAGGTAGAAAAATCGTATCTCTTACTGTATATAACAAAGCGTTCACGGTTTATCACTATGTTGACATAGAACTAGCACATGTGTGTAACATAACATTGCTGCAATTTGTCGCGACGATAAAAACGCCGATAAATGCCACGAACGTGATTTGGTACTAAATTTTCTAATGTCTTACTAATACGTTTAAGCAATTGCAAGTGGGTTTGTTAATGAAATTCAATGTACAAAGTTTTACAAATAAATTAGATTGTATTTTAATATTTTTTCACATGTACATAAGTGATGTAAAGGGATCTTTCCTCACGTGTGTGGTTAGATGTAGTCCACTGATGGCTTAGGACTTTCCAAGAAAGCGGCAACAAAAGCAGTACGAGATAACTTCCAGGGGTACCGTCTACTACTACCGTCGGGGTAGTTATGCTGCTCCCCCTCACTTGTCTATGTGATTTCAGTTCGTTCGCATTTTCTATTATCAATCGCTTGTCAAACTATCGTCTGTCAATCACAGGGGTCCACCGTGTGCAGGTTGACATTTTATAAAATTTGATATGCGATCTTTCACTCATATACCAGATAACGTGGATGCCCTCCTGGTTTAAAAAAATAGAAACCAGATGCCGGGCCCAGACGCATATTTCATTCACCACTTATCTTTTCCAATCGAAGATAAGATAAATAACAAGCTAATGATAGACGTTGTAAAAAGTATTGATTGATAATATAAAGTAGATGTGTATGCTTAACAGCGGACGGCGTGGCACTTGGCGCGGCGGCGACTACGTCACACGCTGACGTGGAACTCATAGTGTTCTTAGCCATTATGCTGCACAAGGCACCAGCAGCTTTTGGCCTTGTCACCTTCCTTATGCACGCTGGCCTTGAGAGGTAATTCTTCAAATGGTACTAACGAGCATGCGGCTCACCTACGTAAGTGATTAACGACGCCGTCGTAAATATGCAACACCAGAGGAGCTGCCGGTGCTTTGCCAGCTTTAAGGATATGTGTTATCTCACTCACCGCAAGAAACTCCGAAGCACAAGATGCCTTTACTTCTCATCACTGTTCGAGGCCGTGGTACTACCCCGGTGGAGCCAGCCTATTCGAGTAGCAGCAGAAGCAGGCTTGGATTTTTTATGTGCAATTATTAGTAAAGTATTAGTCCCTGCTGAACACAAGCCTCCCCAAGAAAGTGTTAGCCAAAGCTGGCATACATTTCTTGGAAGGTTGGCCCATACCATACCACCACGCAGGGTAAGCGATTCTCGCACACAGTCTGTGGATTTGGGCTTGGAACATTCGGTTGGATATTCCGCCATAAATCGGTCCCCAGCAGGCGTGGTGCCTGCTTGGGGTGCTTGTTTGTGGGACCACGTGCGCGGGCGGTTGGCGTTTGGAGAAAGTGATGGTATATCTACCCTTAGCTCCCGCGCCACGCTAGTGTCTGTATGAAGTTAGTCTACTTTTTGAGTGGGTGATACTGCGTAGCATAGAACTTTTGCATACGTATCCGATATGCATCGTAACCGATATCTAGTGCCACGTACGTTGTTTTATCAGGTTTAAATTATGGACGGAAAAATTTAAGTTTTTCCCGTGGGTGTAGTAAGAATCGACAAAGGAAATGTTTTAACAATCTCATAGCATTCTTTGGGAGCAAACCCGGTGACAAGGCTCGTCTCGCGTTACGTTCTACTTCCGGCAGAGTCGAAAAGTGGGTTTGGCTTCGCAGAGTCCTACCAAATGGACGTCAGCATCATGATTAAATATAGCATATATTAGAATTGTAAGCAGTATAGGTTCCTTCTCTGCCGCCAATCAACGACTGCTGAGTTCCGGTTTGAAGGGTATGCTGAGTCAGTATAATAACGAACTATGGCGTATTCCACCTTAGTCCTCAGAGGTGAAAACACATCTGTAACCTTTTTTGATTGAAGTTGTTTGCCGAGGATAAGCTTCACTTACCATCAAGCGGACTGATCGTTCGAATGTCATCAAAAAAATAGGCTAAATTCCGTTGAGCTTATTATAATTTTTATTACCTTCCCTTCCCAAGGAATCGGATACGTAAGCATTTGCTCATCTTCTCCTGCGCTGCACCGTTGCTTGCTCTGCTCACATACTTCGGTATTGGTAACGAGAGTAAGCAGACCCTCAGTGATTTTAATGCGACAGGTGAGCATAAACAGCTTATTAAGAAAATTGAGCGCTGTATCAACTTCGACCAAAGTGAGCGCATGTGCCAGCAAAGCTGAATAGTTCACTTACCCCATATGATATTCCTTAATTAGCCGTATACCTACTGTATACTTTACGAATCAAAAAGAAATTTACCATTTTTAATTAAAAAACGGTTTTCTATCTAAATTACTTCTTGCGTTAATTTTGGGACACCCGGATCTTCGGGACACTGGGTTTTTCGGAAACGGCTATAACGATTTCGATGAAAGTTTATATTCAGATTATGTTTTACTTTCCAAGTTTATCTAGACAGGAGTCTCTGAGAAAATGGTCTATTTAACACAAATAATTAAAAAAAATAGTTTCTAACACCATGTCTTAGACAATATTGAGGTACCAGTATGTCGTGCTTTCTGTTTTATGAGTTGAGTTGCGCGACGTCGTTAGCGTGCTTGTAATAGTAGACAAAAACGCTACAGTACTTTGCTAGATATACTATACATTGCTAGACTAGAACTTACTATAAATTTAAGTATGTAACGCCATCTAACTTCAAGTTCAAATATTGGCTAATAGATGTCGTTGATATTTTCAAAACGTTTTCATTGACTATCAACGTTCTATAGCATTATAGTTCCGTACGGAGCTCGGAGGTATGTTGAATCTAGTTGAAAAGTGCAGTTACATAAAAGTAATTTTTTATTAAAAAATAAATAAATTTGTTATTTTTTCATTCCAGGCATAGCAATGTTATTCTCAGCGGGAACATTCTTATACGTGGCGACTGTCCACGTGTTGCCCGAACTCACCCACTCACACGTTCACACACACACTCTCTTACCGCTACAAGAGGGCGTTGCCCCCAAAAAAGGCTACGGCGGTCTTCAATTATGTGAGGTGCTCATATTGGCAGTTGGAGCCCTGTTACCTGTTATACTGACGATGGGACATGAACACTAATGTTTAGTGTGTAAGGCTGAAATTTCACCAAATTGTAAAACCTTAGGGGATGGTCTCTGTTACAAATGACATGGATATTTTTGCAGCTTTCGGTAATGAAACTATTATTTACGGATTTTATCGCGTTTAATTTTTGTTTTTTATGTCTCTTTTAATTGCGAAGGTGTTTCGTGCGCACGCAATACCATATTTTATTTGTAAAGAGTTTTTCTTGTTATTCCATTTCCTTTCGCAAAAAAGAATTGTATGGATCTGTCAAATACCATTCTTCATAAATACATCAAAATGGCCCGTCTTGGATGAGTAGAATTTCTGAACCCATTTCGACTGAGGTGTTAGACGTCCAGATGTCATAGTTAACTCGGGCTACCTTCAGCTTTCAATTATATGATAAAGTACTATCTTTTATTGTCTTGTGCTTCGCAAAGCTATCTCCAAAAAGTCTTTACTGTACTGTGCACAGTCTGAAAGTTATTGTAATGAGAAAAGCGAGCAAGTTCCAAGTTAAAAAAAAAAATATTTTTAAGTTACAAGAGAACAAAGTTGCAATGGCATCCGTGGTTTCCTCTCAAATTAAACAACTGTAAGAGTGAAACAGAAAATACGATTAGACTGCCGATTTTTTTTTAATTTTGAACAATTTAAAAAAATAATGATTTTTGGCGTTATCAAAGCCACGTGTATTACACACAGTATTCGCAGTATTTCCAAAAAGACCGCTATTCTGACGCATTTAAGTTGTAACAACTGTATAAATTGTAGTTGTGAAGCGTTATTTGTAAATTTTATTTATATTTCGTATAGATTTTTTATGTATATATTGTAATGTTCCAAACTGACACGAAATTATCTAGATAAAATAAAACGAAAAGAAGTCCATAGATTTTTTTTTAAAACTAATTACATGAATAGTTTTGTCTTTACGTTATGACAAGATATTTACAGTATAATTATTACAGATTATAAAAAATAATTTTATGATCATGTAAGCTTAAGTCGAAAAGTTATTGTTGCGCTTATGTTTTATGTGGCCACCAGCTTCCATGTGTCGCGACGATCAGGTTATTAGAATTTAGAATTCAGGTCATTAGCATTATAGAACAGGGTTTGTAAAGTTATTAGATTTTTTTTTTAAAAATGGTATAAATAAATGACAGGAAAGACCGCAGCGAAATCCATTCAGAAGTTTAGAAGTTAGTATACACAGACAGACTAGGGCTGCGACTTTGTTTTGTAGTATTTATTTTATTCGAATTTAGTGTAAAACTGGTTGGAATGCGGCAGATTCTGATGTTTCGTTTTAGATATATTACTTGTTACTATAATATGAGACAAGAACAAAAAAACAGATTAATATACTGATTAATACAGAGTGTTACATTCGCAGCGCGTTCAAAATATTTTACTTTTTACGAGTAGAACAAAATTGAACCAATAACTCACCTGATAACACGCCAAACGATGTTGATGGGTGTCGTAAGAGGCGACTGAGGGAAAAGCCTTGAAAATCTCTAGACAATCTTCGCAAGCCAGCCGATGATGAGGCCTGCGCCGAGTTACAAACGGAAATCTATAATCTCTGCATCTGATGATAGTGAATCATTAGGTAAACTTTAAGTTATAACATTATGTTATAATAATTCTATAGCCTATTTTCGACATTCCCTTTTTAAAAACAAAATGTTCCCTTACACGTAACAACATAATGTCGAACTCTTACTTTGTACTGACATTGATTAAAAATAAATTATCTTTAGTAGCAATAAGGCATAATTGTGAATTAGCTCAAAGAGACGTCACAAGTGACCTATTAAATTGTTATTAGTGTAATGTCACTTTTATCTGTCTAGAATTTGTTCTCGCAATTAAAAAACAAGTTGGGCGAGGCTTTGTTGTAATCTTCTCGCATGTCAAACGGATTGGCGATCCAGACGCTTCCATTAACTACTCAATTAAATCGCACTTAAATTAATTCAATTCGCTGGAAAAGTTTTTTTTTGATGAATGATATATCATCTGTTGTGATCTAAAAAGTTAAAATATATAATGTTCTATAAGTACCTGGAAGCGTATATTGGATTTTTCGAAACTCATAATTTTAATCACACGCCGAACCCCGCGCCCCGTCCCCCTCTCCTCTCACCAAACAGACCGATATGTACCACTGCCCGGGTACATGTGCTCACGATTAGTGCCCATAATATGTTCTAGAAAGAATCCGTATACCATTTAAAAATTTAAGTAATATCACATCTCCGGCTCAATGTATGTCTTTCATCATCTTGCAAGGGAGAATTTTTCGTTTGAAGCCTACATATTAGGGTTCTAGAGTTGCAAGGAAATTGCCTCGACAGTTAGGTCATTTATTAGGAAAAAAAATTACTCTTATGAAATAATTATTTTGAAATCAAAAAAATTGCCTTTCTTAATTTTTTTTAATATTTCCAATTATTAAAAGTAAACAAATCAATTGCTGTATTTATTTAAACAAATATTTACAAAACTAAAAAAAAATAAAAAATGTTGGTCATTTTGCTGCCCTCTGTGGACAGTGTGCCATCCAAGCTTGCGCAGTGTCGCGAGACTGATTCGCTGACCAAAGTATGAGCCAGCTTTTGAGTTTTTTTTTTATGCGAAAGGCGGCAAACGAGCAAACGATACACCCGATGATAAGTGATTACCGTAGCCCATATACATCTGCAACACGAGAGGAGTTGCAGGTGCGTTGCCGGCCTTGTAAGGGTATTTGGGAGATTGGAGGGGGGATGAGGAGGTGGATGGCCATCGTCAGAAAATGGTAACCAAGCGCGAGCAGATATCTCTGTACAAACTAAACTGCCCGAGGGTCTCCAGGCCAAAAGGCACAATCTATAGCAAGAAAGGCTGCATATTTGCGGCACTTTTAACCTTCTCAGAAATATTAGACTTTGTAGTTTTTATATTTTCATATTTCACTACATACATACACTTCTCTTTAATCAAATAATTTCTATTTTAAAAGGAAAACAACGGTTGACCCAAAGGGTCAGTCGCATAACTTCCCGCTGTTTTCGAGCTCAAAGACGTTATTTATACGTCCACGAGATTTTTGAGCTGGAAATAAGTTATTTTAATGATATTTTGTAAGCTAAAGAACCAATGGCGATTCTTGTAGCGATAGAAAAAAACTTCGTAAACTGAGATCTGTTTTGATTTTTGAAATAGTAAAATAGAGCCAAGACGGCTCGACCGGGTTGTGAAGTAGAGGCATCTTGTGCTTCTGCGTTTCGTTTGGTGAGTCAGGTAACCGGAGGTCTTCCCGACGTCATCCTCTCTCCCATCCCCCGAATATCCTTAAACGCCGGCAACGCGCCTGCATCTCCTCTGGTGTTGCAGAGGCACGGGGCGACGGTTATCACTGTGAGCGTATTCGCAGGTGAGCTGCTTGCTCGTTTGCAACCATTCCTACAAAACGAAAAAAAAAGAGTTTATTAGGTAAAGAATTATCTGGAAACAATGAGGATAATTGTAATTTTCCAAACCTTCCAATTTTGATACCTCTCAAAGGAATTAGTTAGTCGTGGGCAGAATATTAACGAATTGTAAGATACAAAACCCGCCAAAATATCTCACCCGGGGAGATCTGGATAGAATAACAAAAAATGCCGGATTTTTTTGTTGCTCCGAATTACGGCTATTATCGATATAGATTAATGTACTAAATAATAATGTGATGTTAAAATTATACAATTGTTTTGGTAAAAATTTAATCAAATGGATTGCATTTGATTAATTTTTAATCAAAAAAAGTCCTAGCAATGTTTTTTCATTTCTCTATTTAGTTGTAACGTTTTAAATTTAGCTGCTTTACTTACAATTAAGGTGAATTTAAAACGTACATTTATTAGAATTTTTTACCAATTCTATAGAATCAGCGTTTACTGATACGTCAATATGAAAAAAAAAGCGCACCTACCGGATACTTTGGGTAACTATTTTGTTTTCATACAATTGTCAGCAAACTGCTAATTTAAGAACTCACACTCCGAGTGTTCCGAATTCCGAAGAGTTAAAAGTAAAACAACGTTTGATATAACAATTAATTAAAAAAAAAATATGTAGACTTCAGTGGCCTTGTTACTACTTTTTCCCCCATTATCTCGTTATGATTTAGCTATTAGTCTTGGGAACTGTCTCATCCCCTAGAGAGATATACGAGTTGCAACACAGTTGTCACACCCGAGCTGACGGACCATTGTCCTATTGGATATACTCGTAGGTGTTTGCACATAGCTATGCTACCAGTCTTCTTATCCTTTTTAGTGTCGTCAGTCCTAATATGATTCCTGACTAGCATTTATGTTAATTCAAAATTATGACATGGGAAGAGAAGGGAATCGACTCTTACGCCGTCAACACGTGTGTTACACACACAAGAATACATATTAAAAAAAGAATATATATAATAGAACATTGTTATTTTTAATGTATTTTTGTTGAATATTTTTTATGAATAAATAATTTACGTAACTAATGTGACAGAATTTCTTTATGTATTAAAGCACGCAAAAGTAATAATTTTTAATATTGTCGGAAAAGTTTAAAAGCATTTTGATAAATGCTTTTAAAATATAGGATAGCGGAGAGATGTTGAAGCTTAAGATTTTTTTTTTGGTTTACATTGTGGGTAATATAAACAATAAATATTGTGATCGAAGTCTAGCATATAATAGGTTTCGTTTAGCTATGAACAGCAGTTTTTTAAAACAAATATTTTTTTAGAATTATGCTCTATCTTTGTCTCTAAAATTTTTTCGTCGAAGATTTTTCTTCTATATAATTACTGATGTAAGATTTAGATAATATTTATACTGGAGACATATCCTATGTGACGCCAAATGAATGAAATGCGAAATTATATAATCATAAATATTTTGTTGTACTTTTGGCCAATGAAATTGATTTGAGGCGAAACGAGGGTATAATTATGTTGTTGTCGTGATATTTTTACTTTATAGAAAATAAATAGCTTTTTGATGAGGTTTTTCTTACTTATTTCATAATCATGTGGCATTTCTTAGCATTTTTAACTATGGTAACTGACTTATAGATAAAGTAGTCGCTATTAAGCGACGTTAAGTTTCTATTTTATTATCCTATATAGTTACTATCCTCTTCTATATTGTAAAGATACTATAAATTTCACACAACATTGAGTGAGCAGTGAGCTCAGATGTCTTATTTGTGAAGGCTTTGTGAAGGATTTCAACGGCGCCCCCGTTGAGTCTCAACTGCGGTACTCCAATGTTGGTTGGCGGACTTCACATCATAATTGAAATAAGTTTTATTTTTTCTGACTTGCAAGTTTCGACACGAAGTTTTCCTTTACTACTTACGACGTCAACACTTCAAATCGCATTAACAATTAACTTTTTTATTGCTGGCAATAAGGATCAAACAGGTACTGGCCCGAACTTTAAGAGCCACTAGAAGTCACTCTTCCCTTCTGTATCAACTACATTATAATATAACCGTAACGTTACTTATTTAGTATCGTAAAATAATTTTTATTTTCAATATCTTTAAAATAAAGATTTTACACTTGATTCTATTTACTATCTTAAGGTGCACTGAAAATATTTTTAAACATTCAGCTGTCGAGTGTTCTGTAATGAACATACATGTGTAATTCAATTGCCTGTGGCAGTTTGTACTTGTATAGTACAGACACACCGTTCAAACCAATAAATTTTAGAGAAGTTGTGATAATTTGACTGCAATTTCTGTATCAAACTGTCGTTGTATGTCGCATATAAGTTTTTTACTTTATCAGTGCTCGACCGATTACTATAAAACGTGTAGGTGTTAAGAACTATTTGTGGTTATAACCACAGATTAATGTATCTACGATGGGCTTTGTGGTATTGGCGTAAAAATCCGCCACGACCTTTCTGTCTGTCTTAAGAGGACTAAGGGATAAGCCTTGAAAATCGCAATGGCTACCGTCAGATGGGGGATAACCATTTCGAAAAATACCAGACTAACAATAAGCAGATCGATGACGGGCAGCCAAGGTCTAAGGTTTTTAATTTAATTATTAGATTGGTGTAACAAAAGAGCTTTCAGTCCTTCTAATGGTAAGAGGCTACTGTAGGCACACCTAGAAATAACTTCAAACGAAGGTTACAGGTGTTACCCCTGTGGACTAGATGGAATGTCTCACGGCCCGTAATTGTACTACTGCTGATGAAATATAACTGCTGATTGACAGCAGATATGGGTAAGGGAAGGTATCTAATCACACGGCTCAGAAGGTGTCTACCACTTAAAAAGTGTCCTGTACTGCAATCGCCAAGTCGCTTACCTTGTCCTGCAGTGGTCCGTTTTTTCCTTGACTTTGTTTCTGTTTGTAAGTATACATTTACTGCACGCTATTCTTCAAAGTATTGAATTTACATATTTAAAACTGTAAGTAGGTACTACAAACTGACATGTAGTGTAAACTAAATGTGTGACAAGATTTCTACAAATACTTTGACAACTTGTAAATACAAGATATTAACAAAAACAATAAAAACAACATGGAGAATAGATGTTTTGTATATTGGTGTAAACAACCCTATATACAGTGTGTGATACAATTGATAAAATTAAAAAAATAATGACCCTAAAGCTTCTCGCCGATTATTCTCCGATGATATCCTTATTTTGAGAACGGGTGTAAAATTACCATTATCTAAATAAAACAAAGCGTCAGATTATTACGCATAATTATATAAAAGGTACTCACTTTGAGGTATTAGGATTTAACTGATATTGCTAGGAGTCACTAGATGTCGCTCTCTATACGAGTCTTCATCTCAGCTTTTCGGCAGTTTTGAGCTAATCTGTTACCAAGATTGCTATAAAAAAATAAACTTTGGGCTTCTTAATACCTCCTGTTAAGGTTTACAAGCCTATAAAGTATTTCTTCTTCTCCTCTGATATCAGTGGAGCATAGAGACAGCTAAAGTCCTAAAGGGCGACCTGATCTTTTTATTTAAATATTTTTTTGGCTGTTTGTCTGTGTCTGTTGACACTGGGTTTGAATCCCAGCCGAGGCCAATATTTCCGCAATATCCAAATTATTAGTAGTAGTCTGACACTGCATCTGATTCTTCCTCTGACATTATCAGATATGGAAAGTTATTTTAGTATAGGTATATAACATCGTCTTAAATATGACTTAGTTGTCATATTTTTTCTCATTAACTTGCGTACCCTTACCCTTAACCCTTTCTCGCTGGTCATTTTATCTCTGCAACGTGGTTCCCGGGATTGCTTCTAACCGACACGGCCGGAACCGGAACACCACTATCCTTTCGTTGCTGCTTAGCGGCAGAATTAGGTAAAAGGTGGTGGTATAAATTATTCGAAAGTTGAAGTCTAAATCCAGAAATGAAAAGTCCCAAAATCTTAATTATGAATCGGTCTCGTATTACAAGCGTTACACCGGTTAAGAGACTCAGAAGACGAAGACTCGAAGAAACTTTACACTGTACAGTGACATTCTTTCTTCACATTCTATCGTACAGACGAATGGTACTATAATATATCCCATGTCCGCGTGACGTGGTTAATGTACTGAGAGCTGACTGTTGAGCCATGAGTTTGGTTTCTAATTCCAACCGGAGTTAATATCTGTCCACACCCAATTAGGTTCCGGGTATGGTTGCGTTGTGTCTGACCCTTATGAAGTTGAAATCATCATATTCGGAAAGTTGGAAGGAAAGACTTATATCTAATATAAAATCAAACAATAAAATAACAACATTTAAATTTATAAATCGTATAGCATCAGAAACAGCGCCATCTCTTATCGAATAGTTAGTTTCAAAGGATGCACAAAAGTCTTTTTGTATTTCTGATACTTAATTTTTAGTCGCATATTATTATAGCCTTTTTACTTTTCGGAATTGTTATACAATAGTATATTAACAGTTGTATGAAACCAATGTAGCTACATTAATTAAAAGCTTCAAAGTCTACGTTAAAACTACAGCTTAATTAATTATAATACCTATTTGAAATTTTGGCCGGCTTTAGAGAGTGACATCTAGTAGCTAATAGCAATATAAGTTAAAGCTTAATACCACAGAGTGAGAGACCTTTTATATAATTATGTACCTTAGCTATGAAGTCACAATACGTATTAAAATTTCTTTATTGAATCCAGGCTTTATTTCAAGATCTTTTCCCTTCTTTTACTTTTCTCAATTATATGCTACAATATATTATAAACAGTATGTATACATACGTTTTAAAATATTCAATAGCTGAATTTTATACAATATCTTCTTATCTTCTTGCATCTCTAGAGCACAAGAAGTACCAAATATTTGGTTCGTTTTTTCTTCTTTAAGTAAAATGACTATATAAGAGACAGAGACTAGAAAGAGCTTTGTGGCACTGAATAGAGCAATGTTACGGTAATATAATAATTTGTGGCTGATAACTCAAAGACATGGCAAGTTCCTGGGTTAGTAGCGTAATGGACATTCGACGGCTCCAAAATCATTTCAAAAACGAGGTGAGCCTTCCAGTGGAAAATTTATAGCTACTTTACTACATAGAAGAGGATAGTATAAAAAAGGAAATGAACCGAGCTTAAAAGCGAGTACTCTTGTGATTACTCTAATCAGTTACTAAGCCTGGATTGCTAGGAAATGTCTCACAATTAGAAAATAATTTAAAAAAAACATCTTTATGAGTCATCGTTTCACCACATCTATTTCATTAGCCGAAAGTACAACAAAATGTTTATGGTTTTATAATTTAATATTATATTCGTTATTATCTAAATCTAACAAGGACACTACTATTTATAACTCAATGAAACGTATTTGAAAATATACATAAGTCTACATATTTTATTTAAATTTATTATTACATCAAACGTTGTTTTACCTTTTCTCTTCGGAATTCGGAACTCTACCCTGTGTGTAAGTTCTTAATTTTGCTTCTTTAGTTTGCGTTTACTGACTATCTACTAAAGTACCTTATAAAAACTACCTTCTAGTTGCGCGTTACCCCTTAGAACGCCTCTCATCTAAGACGCTGATAGTTAATCCGCAGGATTGCGGCTAATCCTCCCACTGGGAGCGACCTGCATTCGGCAGTAGACTGTTCGAGCTGTTCTGGCAACACTACAACGGTTAATTGAAATTACTTAAGTACTGAATTTACCACGTAAGAAACCGTGACTGTGAAGTATTAAAAAAATCTTTCCCGGCTCCCAAATATTTTTGCGGCTTTGCCCAACAGAGGGACGAACTAGACTAGATTCTTGACGAGCAGAGTCCTCGAGAATATTGCGTCTTATCCGTCAGATAACGAAATATCGGATGTTACCTGGCGTCTAGTACTGCGCTCGAATATCCGCTAGCCAGGGGTATAGATTACGACAAACCCATCCTATTGTTGAGATCTACCTATTTCAATTGGAAGGATTGCTCGACTACTTTTACAAAGGCGTATTAACCTAAAAACAAAGAAGGCTACTATAGGCTAAGTCACACATGAACCTTAAGAGAGGCTATTCAACTATTTTTTGTATTTACGCGAATAAATGCAATTATTTCATTGAATGGTGTTTAATTTAAATGCTTTTCTTTCCGACGTTTCGGATGGTCAGGGGGGACCATGAGAGAGACGTTCTGATGTCATAATTAATCCGGGCTGCCGACAGTTTTTAATTTTGGACTGATGTATGTAGAAGGCGTTAACAGTATCTTGAATTCGTGCAGTGGTTTGCTTGGCTTCGGATTTAACTTAATAGGGTACTATTGAAATTATGTATAGTATGCTGTTTTATGATTTCAATAGCCTCGTTAATACTTTGGCTGGAATCGATGTTCTTTTACGAGGATTTGACGTCTAACAAATCTGATGTAATATATGAAGTGATCCAGAATATGAATCTGCAGGTTTCCTGGAGTGTTGATGCTTCTCATTTTGCGTGATAGACCTCATTTATAATCAAGCTAGTATGCATCTTGTAGAGGAATATTTCATTTGACAGCTAGTTAGAATTCACTTATCTCCATTATCGGCTTCAAAATATTTTTATGTAAGCCTGCTTCAAGATCTACCCAATCTTGTTCGTAACGCCTCTGATGTATGGTAATGCAGCAGGCCCTTGCTCAACTGTGCCCGGCTTCATTCACCCGCTGTAATGTGGGCGCGGGACACAAAGGTTGTTGTCATGTAACACTTGTTTGACATATTACGTTGCTTAGTGGGCAGGTGTTTACAGTCACAGATCCTTCGTGCTCTCTAAAAGAAATATGTAGCCACTGTAGCTAGCTGAGAAGGACGATGGTGAGATTCACGGTTTAAATATCCATTAGTATGGGTTTTTCTACTCACAGTGTGACTTGAGGTGTTATTAGGATTCCGAATTACTAATATATCTAGAAAGGATAAAGAGTTATTTGCCACTAATTCGAGTCTGATTTGATTTTTGGGATTTATGGAGTTAAGGCGTGATAAAAATACAATAAGTTTGTCTAGTGGTATAATTGTGAAAGTAACATCTACATAGCGCATGCAGAATCTTGGACTTACAGAAGTATGAAGGTCTTTTTCCTGGAAGTCGTTTACAAATATATCATACTCGCTCGCATGAACTGAAACCCAATACAGGAGTGGTAAGAGGTCTAGACATTTTAGGCCTTCAGACCACCTTTTCACCAGCTCATTTGCGACAACGTGACAGAGGTGAGCCTGGTGCCGTCTTAGAGTCCAAGAAAATGATACAAATCGTACATAAGTGTCGAAAAACTCACCGGTACGAGCGCTTCACATAGGTCATTAAGCTCTAGTCTCCTGATTCGGAGGAAGATCCCCTAACCCCGAGTGGTTCGGTTTTTTATAATATGGATCAAGTTGTCAGGTATTAAATGGTATGATTATTATTTACCTTACCAAAACTAGAACCAAGTTGTCTAGCAAGCATTACTAATTTTTTGTACGCAAAGTCGTAAAAACATCAATCGAATTGAAAAAAATTAAAATTTATAATTTTATACGTTTTCTTAGTATCTATGTAGATATGATGAGTTTTTATTCAAAGCCAAACTGTCGCGTTGTCTGGCTACCCGCCCTGTGACAGGCGAGACTGCTTTTAAAAAAGTAAAGTAGTAACCTGTAAAAAAAACTGACAACCGTTGGGTAAAAAAGGTTCTCGAGTGGCAGCCACGTACAGGCAAACGCAGTGTAGTACGACCCCGCACAAGATGGAGTGACGACCTGCGCAGTGTTGCGGGAAGTCGAAGGATGCAGGTGGCTCAGGACCGACCTTCGTGGCAATCTTTGGGGGAGGCCTATGTTCAGCAGTGGACTTCTGATAGGCTGAAATGATGATGATGAATGATGAACCTGTAAATGATCACTGCTGCGCAAAGGCTTCCTCTCAAATGTCCGAGAGAGTTTTGGAGCCGGGAAGAGTACGCCACGCTGCTTCATTGCATGTTGGCGGACTTCACATGTGCTCGAAATAATATTGTTAATACATTTTGTTATATACTCGTATACTTTCAAACTCAGGATTTTTTATTTTGATAAACTGGAGAAATTTAGTTTGTCATAATACAATCGGGGGTATTTCTATATTTAGACATCTGGTTTGGGTTGTATATAACACAACAATATAATACAATTATAATTAAAAATTACAATTGTATATAATACAATTATTATTATTTAGTGTTTACGACTATGAAAGTTAAATACGTAATTAAACTACCGAATTTTCTGTAATTAGAGAAAGATTAGATATATATAGCTAGGTATGAAGGTTCAGATAAATCTTAATCCTGCATCTTTACATACCTTTCTATCACTCCACTTTACAAAAAAAAAACACAGTTCGCAGACTTTCTTGACAGTTCCGGGCGCGACGGAATAGCTGGTCTTAAGACTACGGGTGATGTGAAAGACACAGGCTTTTTAAATTCAAATTCGCATATCAGAATAGTCAGAGCACTTAAGAGAGTTTCTTGGGTTTTGACATCTAGAAAGCGATGATTTTGCTTAATGGCTTCATGGAATACAGTGACTACTTTGTGTGTGTAAAGAGCTTAATTGCGCCTTTAACTAAAGTTGTATAATTAATGTTCACATTTCGTTTCAGGTGTGCAAATCAAATTCTATATAAATCAGTAAATCAGTAAAATAAGCATTTGGTAAACAATTTCGGTTTTCAAAGTTGGATTCCAAATGCTTGAAAATAAATTACATTAAATGAATAAAATTCTAACGTTAAAAGGCTGGAACTGCCAATAAATTAGTTACTATAATAGACCGAATGCGGAAGTAGGCTCAACAGACAAATGTTTTCGCTGGTGCCGTCGTTTGTAGAGAACGAAAATGCGACAAAATGGCGCCGGTCTGTCTGGCGCCATAGCTTTCCCTGCGATCGAAATAAAAATGGCCTTAGAGAAAATTTGTCCTTTATAAATTAGACACTATATTGTCTGGAAATAAAGTTTACATTTGAATAAATTTTTTCCTTGTCTGGTATTGACTTTTCGGGTAATAGTAACGCATTTTGGGCTACCGCTTTTCCCTATTGGCACTCGATCTTTGACTGTAAACGGAGGGACTTAAAGCTTATTCCTGAATGTTTTTAAATTCAGATATAAATTTTGTTTGTGAACCATTGTCTGGGTGGCGCCAAAGGACACTTAAAGTTATTTTTTGAATTTGTGCTCTAACTCCGAAAAATAAAGTATATTTTCCTTCTTTTGTCATAAAAGCACTTAAAGTGAAGAAAAGAGAATGAAATTTATGCGATATTGTTTACATAAAGTATATAGTATACCAAGCTTATGTACAGTAGGGAACAGTGATTCTGCAGATTTATAAAAATGAGAAACTAATTTTCGTCTTTATAAATCTGATTCATCTTTCATAGATCCAACATTCCAACTACGGTATATTTTTGTTTTGTTAATAGAAACATCAACCACATAGTAACGTTTAGTTCGTACTTAGATAAGATAAAAGTTTTTACTGTGAGGTAGCGGCGTGCTTGTGGCCTTTGGAGAATATTTCCCATTAATACGGGGGAAAGATAACACAAAAAAAAGCTATTTTATAATACATAACGCCCTAAAATGTTTCCATTATTACTACTAGCTACTACTAAGGAAAGCCTGTATGGGTAGTTGTTTCCACCCAACGTTCGTACTCTGTTGTTTGCTTCAGTGTTTCAGCCAGCCTTCTTTTTATAGAATTCTGACACGTGTCAACCCTGAACTTGGATGAAGCTATCCTTTTTCGTAGTAGGGCATCAAAGGAAGTCAGCCATGCCACAGCGAGCATTGCTGAAGCGCTGCAGTAACGTTTAAAACCTATAAGCTATTGAAATATGGTTTTGTAGACTACTCTAATACCACCCCGTGACTTACTGGTACAATAAGTTCAGAGCTGGCACGTATAAAATGTCTAGCAGAAACATCTAAATAATTTTCACGTCAGGCGATGATTTATGAAACCTCCTGGCAACCATATTGCCAACCACGCAGCCTTTCCAAATCGGCATAATCTTTGAGGCTGGAAATAATGTTGTCGCCAAGGTACTTAAAACTTTAAAACCATCGTAAGTGCCTGCGCTCTATTACGAACCTCCGGTACGTTTTGTGGGCCTTTTCCTGATGTGTACAATCATCATTTCCGTTTTCTTGGCGTTGTAAATTAAGTCATGTTCTTTCGCATACTTTTCACTTATGGCAATGAGCTTTCGTAATCTCTTAATCGAAGAGCTAAGCAGCACCATGTCATCAGCATATCTGAGGCTGTTGACGTACCTTTCATCTAACCTGAGCGGGGTGCAACTTAGCCACAAACCACAGGTTAAACCACAGGTAAGCCGATAGCTCTCCGACACATCAGAGCCCCACCTGACATTGTAAGTCTGACTTCGATACCAATATGCGAGATGATCAACAAACTACGCCGGAACACTCGTAACCTTCTCAATAGCGTGACTGAGTTCCAAGAAACACGCATACACAGTCGTATAACGCTGTTTGTAATAATCGGCAACTTGGTTCAGGGAAAATATAACCAAGCTTTGGTTAACATTTGTTGGCGAAAACCAAACTGGGCATCGTTATATCACAACGCATATAGGTGTTAATGAAGTAATCTTTCAAGTGCCTTGGCCTCTATTTTGGTTAGAGAAACTGTCGTAGGCCTATAGTTGGACTTACTGGAGATATCATCTGTTCGATTATTTAGGATAGGAACCACCAATGTTCTTAACGTTCCTCAGCCACGCCTCACACAAAGATTGAAAAACCGCGTTAACACCGTACAGATATGCTGGCTGGCTATTTTAATAAAAAGACTGCTGAAAAGTCAGTCGTAGTGTTTAATATTGGTTTATATCTTAGGGCAAAGATAATGTTTTCATATCATAGAGTAATTACAAACGGGAAGTTTATACTTTGGTTACTGTCATGGAATTACATTGAAATTATTAGTACACACATAATTTTCCCGTATTCGGCTAAAAATTCATTACTAATTAAATGTTTCTCTTAAAAATTCTTAGCGTACTGTTAGTTATTGACGATGTTATTCAAAATGAGTCGAAACAAAATCAAGCTATTGCACAAATTGATTACGAAACCTTAGAAGACGATGTTCTTGATTCTGAAAATCATTTAGATAACAATCATTTGGAAGATGGTGAGAAAAAGTTACATTTGTGAGAACTCTGTTACATACAAAAATCTACTTTTGTAGACTTTAGAAAAAAGTTCTTAAAACTGTGAATGACCTCTCTTTGGTTCACGCACAATCAGCCCACTGAGGGGTTTTCCATATTTGCCACGTTTAGCAAATGAATAACTGATAGCCATTGCCTGTATGTGTATAACGTGTTACGTTTTTAAGAGGTATATTACTTCCATCTGTTAAGCCTATGAGATAGTCATGGCATAAAATTTAGTTGAGTTTTAAAATACCAAGAGTAGGACAAAACGCGATAATTTGTGTTCAGTTAACTACCCTGTGTGAAAAATAGGCGCTCGCTTTAAGTGCTGTCCATTCCTGGTGTAGGTACAAATATATATTATTTCCAAGAACTTGTTTAGAGGTTTCAAAATTTTCATTTAACTTTAAGACGCATTACTTGTGTCACCTCTTCATTTAGAAAAAACAATCACGAATATATAGTCTTATATATGCTATTGGAAAAATAAAACGTTGTTATTGAGATTTACAGATCTCCAATAAATATAAAGAAGCCGCAATTTAGGACAGGTATTAAACATTACGTTGTCTTGAATTTTTTTGGATTAGTCCAATCTTAGGATTAGACATTAGACTTTTTCGACTTCTTAGAGCCAAGCGGTAGATTTTGCTACTGCACGAATAGGCCGGCTCGACCGGTAGTACGAAGGGTTGTACTTCGCAGAATACCGGCGTGAAGTAGAAGCAACATGTGCTTTTGCCTTTCGTTCGGTGAGTGAGGTAACTGGAAGCCCAATCCCTCCTCTTTCCTAGTTTCTTCCTCCCTCTCACCCCCCAAATATCCACAAAGACCGGCAACACACCTGCAGCTCCCCAGGTTTTGCAAATGTACGTCGGCGACGGTAATCATTTACCATCAGGTGAGCTGCTTGCTCGTTTACTCCCTTTCCCAAATAAAAAAGACAGCTACTTACTACAGCAACAAGATGCTATGAACCGTGACAGCGGTTCTGTTATAAATTAGACGTCATGCCGACCCCTAAATATAAAAAAATATTTTATTCTATGATCACGGAGTTGACACTATTAAAATTGTTAACAATTTTCAGTGTTCCATTTACCACATGCTCAGCAGCGAATAAAACAATAAATTATAATGGTCACATTATACTATCTTATCATCGGGCCTATAACTTTTTTTATTTGCGAATTTAGTTTTTTTAGAAATTGTTTCGCCCGAGGTTCTCACGCATTGATCATCTCTACAGCAAATGGCATAAATAATTTACGTTCTGACTCTCATATTTACGCCACTTACCCTATTCAGCTGCCTCGGAGGCCTCTCCGGCTCTGGTCAATGTACTTTTAAGATATAAGAGGCCGTCTGTGTATTTACGCAAGTAGCTACCCACAACGGGGTCCCTCGCTAAAAACTCCTTAAACCTCTAAAATCGAGGGAATATTTTTATGAAATTAAAAATTTAAATATACTTTTTAGACAACGCTGAAAAGGAAGATAGCTGCATAGTCAGTAGAGAAAAAAGATATGGGACATCTAGTTCTGACCTAAAAATCCTTAACCCACAGCAAATGAAGTTGGTAAAAGGTTAGAGCATTCATTATTTTTTATTTTTTTATACATAACATGAGTCCTATGAGAAGCGAGAGGGCTATACTAGCCACTGTAGGATGACCATACAATAATTCAAACGTCGTTCTATTAAGTTTACGTAAAGTTGATGCTTGTGGCCGTATTTAAGTCCGTAGGTACTTACTTACATTTTTACTTGTTGTTGTGTAAGTGGGAATATACCAAACTTTTTCTCCAATTGTCATCCACACCTGCACGCGGGGCACCCTGCCCACTAATAGCGGAAAAACCTTTTTAATATCCGAAGTCAGATTACTCACTGACCCGTTAATCCAGCGTGGTGAGAACGGTCAAAACTTCCATGCATGGCATTCATGGACAGGCCAATGTCCAGCTGTGAACTCATACAGGCTTAAGACGAAGAAGTTAGAATCAACCGGATTATCGCAATAAAACCACACCGCGTTTGCTTCAGAGTTCCAATGTTAAACTTTAGATATCTTGTTGGGATGAAAAGTCTTATTTCAATAAAGATAAGACCTATCTGTTAACTATAATTTTAATTTGTAAATAAGACCACGTTTGACAAAAATGACGCCTAAATCTTAGGTGGGGAAGTCATCACACAGCCTAGAGACTCTGAGTGACACTATATGACAATATCTCAGGTTTGGCTGTTCATAAAAAATTATATCCGTGCAGGAAATTCTACCAAGAGAAACTTCTACGAATAGCAATTTCTCAAAAAAACGATTTCATACAAAGGTCAGAACTGCAGCTAGGGATAAATATCGTCCTACTTTATGTTTTCTGTATTTTTAAAAATGAACATTAATTCACGACCTCTATTTATAAGGTACATGTAATCCGGACTCAACTAAGTTTAGGTATCCTATATCAAAAGTCTGTGAAAAAAATTATAATTGATGTGTTATAGAAATTCTATGTTATGTAGAATAATATGACACGTAAAGGGATAAATAAATTCCTCCGGGGGATTTTTTACATAGATTATACAATTCACACATTATTTCAGATGCTCTAAATAAATATTTAGCTGGTTACATTTCTGAAAATGAATTTGGCGATTTACTATCTAATATATTACCTACGCCTCAAGATGAATCTTTCATTAAAGTAAATAAAAGCAGCGAAATTAAAAATGTGAATCTAAAGTCTGGATTTAACAATGCTGAAATAAAAACCGACTACAATGAAACAACGATAAATCCAAAACTTCAAGATAACTCTACAATTTCTTCAACGCCGTCTAACATAACACTGTCATCTAGAATAGAACGTAAGACCAATGTTAACGAAACAAGAACAAAATGTGATAAAACAATGACAATATATAAAAGTAAGTGCACAAAAAATGTTGAATCAAAGACGAATATGGAAACAGTCATTGCAGCAACTGTAAATGCTAATAAATATAAATCTGAATGTAAGGATAACTTGAAAATATCTGAGACCCCAGAAACTATTAACAAAACAACAGAGATTAAGCAAACTGACTCAGATGTTATGTCTATTGTCCACGACATCGTCAAAGCTTTAAATGTAATAAAATTGGCTCAAACAACTATCGCAGATCCAAACAGAACAACTTGGTCTGACATTGTTCTTACGTCAAGCGAATTAAATATAGAAGAGGACAAAAAAGGTGTTGTTGATGTTGTAACACTTCTAGACTTAATAACAAACATTACTTACGACCATGAAGCTAATCTAACACTTAATCGTTCAAAAACCGTGTTGAAAAAATCCATGCCACCGTGCAGATATACTCCTAATTATGGAACGTCGCCAAAATATTATGACTATGATTACGATGCTAACTATACAGGAACTTTAGTAACAAAGGTAGTTTTTCCAATTTGTTACTGTTTAGTTATGTATTTAGCTTTTTTTATCATGCTATGCTGAACTCACTTTTTAGCTATTTTATTATTTGATTATTAAATTATTTATAATATATAAGCATCTATTACCCCTTAAGGGTTGGCAAAGTTTGTGGATTTCCATCTGGTACGAAGCGTAGCCTAACGGACTTTCACAAACATTTTACGCCTTCGGGAAATAGAACATGACATAGATAGGTGGCAAGTCTCGTCGCCGTTTAGTAACTCTTTTTAACAGATTGCGCAAAATTAATTCCTGCTAAGGCGTTGATCCATACAGCACTCGATATACATGTCGTTGCTAGTCGAAGGCTTCATCTTCAAATTTTAAGAGGCTTACGGAACGGTTATGATTCTGCCACACTTGATAATTATCATGTAGCATCCGACAGAAGTAGCTGTTATATAGTATATATTATCAGGGACCCTGGCCGGTTACGGGCAAATGCTAGGTGTTAGTCGCGATTACAGCAAATCCTAATCCAATAAAAATGGCTAATGTCTTGTCTAAAATATGTACCACAAATGTCAACAGTGCTATGTTTGCGGACTGGGAGAGAAGAAGATTCCCCACAATACGCTGTGTGAAGACGCTTTTTCAGAAGACGGGTCTCAAAGGAGATATAAGTACTGGTTTAGAAAATATTGCCGCTACGATGACTATGTGTAAGTGTTATGAAGTAATAATTAATAGCATAGTTAAGGTTCGAGGCTACTATTCGACTGTTCTCGTCAACCACTATACAAGTTCTTAGGCTTAGTTTGGTTAACAGAAACATTAGTAGAGTTACTATTAAAAAAAAAATACTATTTAGGCATTAGTAATATTAAAAAATGGTTAATATACCATTTATTTTCTCCAAAAGTCATCCAAACCTATACATACAGCACCCTTCTAACTAATTGGCGTTTAACTCTGATGGCGGAAAATCCCAATAATAACCCAAATCCCATAGACTGGTGAAGGGCCAGCTGATGTCTAATACCCGCACTGGTCTCACATATCCACCTGCACACCGTAATGAGTACGGGATATTCTTCCATGCATGGCATACCAGCTTTTGTTGACTTATACAGGCTGATGAAAAAGAAAATATAAAAAAAACTTGTTATACGTGTACGCCTGCCTGTTTTTCATTGACTAGGTGAATTATGAGGTACTAGACACATATTTGTTTATACTTATCAAAATATCAGTCCCTTCATAAATAGAACAGGTGGTAAAACAGTGAAAAAAAAATTATGTATTTTTATCTTAGTCGAAGAATTCATTTATTTTGGTAGCGGCATAAGAATTCGACACCCCCTTTGATCCTATGGCATAAGAGGCGCGTGTAAGCCTTGAAAATCTCACGGTAATCTCCGGGAGCAAAGACGCGACGGAGCTCGCCAACCGTCTCAGTTCGTTTCTGTCTACCGTTTGACACGCTAAATAGATATTCGTAAATTGTGCCTACCTACTAAGGGGTAGGCAGCCATCCTGGGGTGACAGGCGTGATTGCCCGTGAATTTTCTTATACACATCCGAAGCTACATATCCGAGCTCATCTACATCAGTAACCACCATCTTTTTATTTAGTTACAATTACTGCACCACGAAATATGACCGAAAATCAATCTGGGGTCGATGGACTGGAGGGTGCTCCATGCGGAGTGTAGATATCAGCGGTTTGTACACGCAAAGGACCTGCAGGAATCGACAGAAACCAACTGTGGGTAAACACTTTGCAAGTCATCGGATGGCCAAGCTCGAGCTAGTACTTAATGTAAGTTTTTATATAATTGTCATGCATTGTGTTCTAGGGTGTCAGGAAGGAATATAGTCAAGAAAGGAGGCTCTGGTGACCGACTGATGGCAAAAAATCCATCTGAATTTGCCGAACCTAAATCTCACAGACTTGTGATGGAACTGCATCACGAGTGTGAGGATAACGTTACTGTGCTCAACAACCCTTCTGCCAGCGTTGTAGGTATATGCAAATCTTCTTGCTCTTGTTGGTGCTTGCTTTCCATGAAAGCAACAGTGAGCTTACACAGACTAAAATTGTTAATAGTAATTTTGTGTGCTGTATTTACCACATGCTCGGCGGTGAAGAGAAACATAGCGAGGAAACCAGCATGTCTGAGAAATAATAAAAATATTAATACATGGATATGTAAAGCCCTACAACCCGCACTGTGAAGCAGCGGGCCCTTCCCGGAACAGTCTTAAATATTTAAGAAGGAGGCCTATACCCAGCGGTGGTTACTTACAGGCTGCTACTTTTTATAAATATTGACTCCGGCTGGAATTCGTGACTCCGAGAGAGGCGATTTAGGTTATATTCTCCCATCGGAGAGGCATATCTCCAGCAGTTGACAATATTTTTCTTTGCAGGGTGTAGATGACGGATGTACTATTAGCCCAAGCGCGTCGCTCGTGCCTCTGTCCCGCAGCGTTTCTCTGTTCGCTCGTTTTATTGCCTGTGTTTGTTCTGGGGATTGGTGCAATGTGGGTATTTCCCATCTTACATCGCCTCACGGAACTGCTTTTTATACCTTGTGTGCAATTCAGATATTACTCACTGCATTACATCTTGATCTTTATATATAGAGATCTTAATATAAGGTAAAAGAAAACTTTAGAAATGCTTTCAAGAAATGTATTTCTAACTTGTAGCTCAAATCTGGTGCATTATTCGTCATACAAATAGGAGAAGTCGTCATAATTATTTATTGAAGTAAATTTAAATGATGAATTTGTATTGTTTGTTCGGTTATCTTTATATACTTTTGATAAGTTTGTTTGAAAATTGCCTTATTAAGACGTAATGAAATAAACGAACTTTTTTTATGGGAAATAATCGTATTATTTAAAATATAGGCCAGAGTGGTGGTCAGAGTTTTGGTGAAGCATTGTTACTTACTTACGTGAACTTCTACTGACAATGGCAAGAAGACGTTCCATGGTCTCCATGTATATAGCAGTTATCCATGTACAAATCAGTATCTTGAGCAGTAGAAAACAACCCATTAACTAATAATACGTGTAATACTGTTCATCAATGCCATTAATCAATGTGTTAACGAAACGAAACCATTAAAATGCTTCATTATGCATCTTAAAGAACATCAGAAATTATTTTACAACGTGACATTATTTATTTACCAAGTGTATTAAATTATATTGTACTCCAGGACAAAACCTCTCGTTTCTTTGTGAGCGTTTTGGAGCCGAGAAGAGTCGGCCACACTGCTTCTGTACATATAGGTTAACTTCACTTTTTTTTAATGTCTTAGACAAACCGGTTTTTTCACTATGTTTTTCTTCCACGCATACAAGTTCGAACTTGCTTGAATGGTGTCCTAAGTGTAGAGTAAAAAAGAGTAGAAAATCAGTAATTATCTATAGATTGTGCTCCACGGTAAAGAAAAACATAGTGAAGAAACCAGCTTGTCTAAGACATTAAGTGGGCGGAGATTACATATTTTTCACCTCTTTACAAACCACCTGAAATCTAAAACACCGTAAGGAAACCTGCATGTCGCATATCTCCAGAAATAATTAAATTAAAAATAATTTCGTGGACAAGTAATCTCGGCCAACGCACACTAGATCAGCGTGGTAAAGCCTTCCCGGCTCTAAAGCCCTGTAAAATACGTAGATGTTACCTTTGCTCAGTAGTTAATCGCACAGCATCATGTGCCTTATTCGAGTAATAGCGGTTGCAGTGCCAGACGCTTCATACGTTGCTTCCTTTCGCAGGCAATGTTTGTGTTAAATTTAAGCTAGTGATTTTGCCCTATGTTGATAGCCATGAGATTTCAAGACACCGTAATAAACGTACGACCAACCAGGACAAGAAAACACGATACTTTAAGTTGGGTACAAACAAATTCTACAATGTTTAAACGTTATTTTTCCTTTTTTTTCTAAATTACTTGAGTTTCGAGAACTTTAAGAAGAAAGAATGATCAATGAAGCTATTGACATTCAAGAGCAATTAGATTAGTTAACAGCTGATGCTTAACGGTATGAATATTCAGCAATTGAAAAATTATCTTTAATGAAGTAAAAAAACGACATTAACGTTTGTAAAAAAAATTAAGTTTTAGTAAAAAGTATCATACGTTTGTGCAATTATATTACGGTTAATACGTTTAAGCAATAGACTTAAATTAGACTCTTCTGGAAAATTTGATATAAGTAACAAGTTTTCGCAATTTAACCTCAACGATAAATTTTCAATGCTCATGAAAAACAAAATGGCCGCCTCGCGCCCACCTGTTGGCGTCACTCTACGATTGGTCGGGTGTCTGTGGCGAGAAACACCCCTCACCTACGTTCGTGGAAATGTACCTAGGTGTTGCAGGGTTGGAAATAGGCTTATACATATTTATATTCCGGACAAGGCGAATGATTTGTTTGTTCCGAGGGAGTTTTGAGACGTTGATAATAGGAGACTGAAAAGAATTAATCTTTACAATGTCATTTACTATTTTATTCAGTTCTTTAAAAAATAAGTCTACATTTCTAGATTATAAGAACAGTAATGATTTTATTTAATCTTCACATAGTATTTAATCATATACGAGTAAGTAACACCAAGTTCCACGCTTAATGCCATCTGGGGAAACATCAGAGAATTCGCAATTGACTCTTGTCAAAGTTGACTAAAAGAAATGATAGAAAATGCAAAGTATATACGTAATATCGGTGGTTTTTTCTATTCTATCTTTTGTACTCTACCGTTCTCTGTAAAGGTACGTCCACCGCTGGACATAGTTATTTCCATTACAGTAACATAAGCTGGTTTACCATTCACGATAGATTTGTCCAATCATACTCACCACGCTTGGCAGGCGCATTGGTGTACGCACTGCCTGTACCGTCGCACTAGATATGCTGTTCCCCATTACTAGTACGTGATTTACTTGTACTTAGATGGATTTTCCGACAGTGCACTTGCATTCTGCTAGCTAGCAAATGAGGCATTGGCGAACGAATGATGGCGGAGACTTGTGATGGGGAGCAGAATCACAAGTGCGAGGAAGAACCAGTAGTGCATTCACTAACCAAGCGGGTGGGCCCGGGGTGATAAGGTTGGCAAACCTTTCAAGAAATGCACGCTGGCTTTTGCTAATGCTATCAAGCCAACACAAAAACCATGTACCTAATGCGCTTGCGTATAATTTTGTGGTATAGTCGTTACAAGAAATAGATATCTCAATAATGCTATAAACTAAATGATAACTTGGAAGCCATCATAGACTGGTCACATAGATATGGCGTCTCATTAAATCCAATCAAATGTAAGGTGACGGTGGTAGGTAGTCCATGGCTGTTAGCAAAGGTGGACTATGGAAGTCTTGCTCCTGTATGTTACAAAGGGATTTTAATCCCTTTCTGTGATTCCAAAAAAACCTTGGCTTGCACATTGACCGCACCTTAAATTGGAGATTACAGATTGCAGAAGTTAGTCGTAAAATTATTGCCACCCTGCGTTCTGTTTATCGTCTTAAAAATTTCTTACCTTTCAAAACTAAGCTCATGCTGGTTCATTCTCTTATTCTACCCATTATCGACTATGCAGATGTGTGTTACCCAGATCTATCGCAAAATCTTCGTAAAAAGTTAGAGCGGCTTTTGAATAATTCTATAAGATTTATTTTCGGTTTACGTAAGTATGACCATATATCCTTTTATCGCTCAAAGCTTAAAAGCTCTCTATCCGTCAAAGGCGTAGCTCTAGAACTTTGCTTGTACTTTACTCAATTTTAAATGATCCAAATTCTCCAGCATATCTTAAAGATAATTTCCATTTTCTTTAGTCGTCCAATGATCGAGTACTTCGCTCTTCTAATAGTCTCAAGATTACTCGCAACACCGTACTGGTTTCTTCAGCGCATCTTTCACTGTACAGGCTATGCTGCTCTGGAACGATGTCAGAAACGCGCGCAATAAAAACTCTTTCAAAAATCTGATTCGTGAATCTTTTCTGAAGTCCATAGTCTGACTAGTTCCACGACATTATACTTCACTTATTAATATGTATATATATATACATGTCATATTATAAGTGTATTTAAGTATATTTGCATACATTTGTGTACTCTTTTATTTATTATAGTGCACATTTATTAATTTTAATTAGTATGTTAGAGTGTTAATGTTTACATTTCTTTGCTAGATTTAATTTTTTTTGTTGTTATATACTGATTGCACCTGCCAATATTGTTCTTTATCTCCCTGGGTTGAATGTTAGAACATGCCTCAAGGCATTAAGTTTGACTATTGTATGCAATGAAGAATAAATAAATAAATAAATATATTGATCTAAAACATTTTTTCTTTTCTTAACAACTACAGTTATATAATCCGTACTTTGTTTTCGCCCGCCGCTGTCCGGGGGTCGTCGCTCCCTACGGCGCTGACCACAACGCTATCCGATACTATCGCGTTAATTAGATAGAGCTAGTTAAGTTTTATTGCACTTCCAAACAGATATCGAAATCCGATCTTATCGCGGCGTCTGGTTCTCTGGTCAAAATTGCAATCGTCTTTTGACAATGGGAATATTAGATAAGCTACGACGACGACTTATTCACGGGCGTAGATTATAAATAGTAACATTTTAAGGTGTCTCAATTATTAGTGAAGATCTGAGAAAACTATCATTCTTCAATGGGTAATAATACTAATCTATTAGTTTTATTAATAGCTATATTAAATAGTTACAATAAATATTTTTTCATGTGTGTGTGTTACAAGGGGTTAGTGGCAACATGAGCCTGATGACCACTTGGTTTCTCTTTAACAGGTAGATGGCAGGAACAGGTGATATCTTCACCTCATCGCCTAGCTACATCGTATACATATATAGTATAATAACGAGTTTGCGCATACACTTGCGACTATATCTATAACTATATAAAAAAATTATATATAGTTTTTCTGTTTAACAACTATTATTGGTGGTTTATACACACGTATTTTGGGTTAAACGGATTTAATTTAAGATTTTTTTTTTTTAGTATTCGTAATGATTCCAAAAGTGCTGTCGGTAATGTTTTAATGGTAGAAATGTGTATTATGCCATGGAATAGGATATGGTATAGTTTTATCCTAGTTAAGAGCTCTTGGTACAAAATTTGTGGCCATGCGGGTGAAGTCGATGGGAGCCGCTAATAACATAAAAAGTGCAGTGCAGAGAATTGTCGATAGTATTCGGAAGTTATGACCATGGTTGCAATGAACCTGCCAAGCCGGCCGGCCTGACTTAGCTGGAAGGGCTGGTGAACTGTGGGGGGAGTGTTAGATTAGCACCGCTCTCCAGGCCCTCCACGCCGATGTGGAGTCGCGAGGGAAGTGCAATTTTTGTATTGCTTATTTGTTTTCGCCTATCGTCCTCGACTAGAGTGACTGAGGCTGGTGGGGACGCGAATATGTTCCCGTGTCCCTGCCGACGTGCGGCGAAGGCGTAACACCGTGGGGTTTTGGTCGGTGCAAGCCCGTCGTAACCTGCTCTTCCCCCCGCTAGGGAGAGTATACGATAAATATTGCCCCACGAAAAAAAAAATGCAGCATCGTCACGTATGCACCGTATGTGGTAATGTGGTAAAATCACGATCACACGATCGAAACGACAACTCCTGGCAAAGTATAGCACAAGTTATCTTAGTTTGAGCTCCTGACTCTAAAAACTACGTATCCGGCATTAACAATTGTTTCCATATAAATGGAATTTACTTTCTTTTATATGAACAATAATACTGAATACTATCAATGCGGAGTGTAGGGGGACTTATGTTTCTCGTACTTTGCAATAAAAAAAAAAATAATATCTCTAAATTATTTAGTAAAGCTTTAGTTTAATATTTGTTATTCTATTATAATAAATACGTACGAAAGAATTATCTTAAGTATAACTGCTTACTGTTATGTATTCAATCAATGTCATCTATAAAGGGTAAGGTATACTTGGAGAAAAACCCTTAAAGAAACAAACACACATATAAAAATAACATATTTAAGTTTGTGTGGGGTGGACATCGGCAGTAAAAATCTAAGTGCATCCCATCTCCCAGCATCCCTGTGCCCAAAATCAGTCTAGCGTGACTCGTTAAATGGCGAGCCGTCTGCGTGGAGCGGTAATTTGTATTTATGTGTTATTTTATTGAGTTATCTTCGAAAGGAAGCTGCGTGGACATTTGGCTTAACGACGCATTAGGTTGGGTCTTTAGATGATTGAAATTTAAGAGGTTTCAAATCCAGATGGACTATATATCGTGCTAATGGAACTGTATATTGAATTGTTTACTTCAAAAAGAGCAATTTATACGATGTGTAGTCAAAAAGTTTTAAAATTTATTTGTTGTGCAATGTACATTGATGTGCAATCTTAAATAACTAAATATACAGATTTCCTTCTAAGGGGCGCTTTATAAATTTTTTAGTTATTATTTAAAAAAAATCTAGTTCTCTCTGTAAATAACGTAATATGTAGTCGTCGCTCTGGACGAATGGCGGTATTTATTTCAGACACTATCATAGTATAATATTAGAAACAATCATCCAATTTTTACGTCTAAACTTATAGACTAAAAGTACGATGCCAATCTGATACTGAAACAAACGATCCAACTAAAGTACCAAAAATAAATCATAGTGCGCCACTTTCCTCCCCCATGATTAAAGGGCGCGGGTGAGGGGTTCGCGAGTGAGCACGCCTCATTGAACACTCCTCACATTTACATACATACATGCTTGCGCGTCACGTTTTATTTTATCCAGATTTTGGCAACGATGTTCGCATAGATGTTATGTCAGCATTCTACGCTCAGACAGCAATTTAAGAAAACCGATTTCGGGTTTTCATTTTTGAGCTATTTTTTATTACATTGGGTTGACAAACGTGTCAACAGTTCACCTGATGGTAAGCACTGTAGCTCATATGCAGACCGCTTCGATCGAGGGTGGTTACAGATGTGTTAGCACCCCTGGGGACTAGGATGGAATTTCTCACAGCCGGAGAACTATAGGGATACTATGTCTCGGTATACCTTTCAAACCGACTACTTACCACACGGCCTCAAAGCAGAGAAGAAGCCTACCTCCTATTAGTAGTATTTAAAAGCATTAATTTGTATATATTTTTTCCTATTTAAAGATAAAGATGTAATTACACTCCGTGTTTATACTATTATTTATTTAATAAATTGTCATGCTTATTTATTTATGTAGTTAGGCAGGAACTTAATAATTTATCACACTTTAAATATAAGTTTTTGGTCATTAGTTTTCACCTGCCTTGTACTTTTCACCATCAACAAGGTTGATCGTGGAGAATGTAACTAAGCAGTAACTCAGTATTAGGTTAAGGCTTAAGATGTCAACAATGAAGACTAAATAAATAAACTTGGCGTACAGCCACGCTGCAGTAAGATTTAATGACCCTATAGCCTAGTTGGTAGTGAAGCCAAGACGAGCGGGTTCGAATCCCGTAAACATGTATATGATGAATATAAATATTTAAAAATATTACATTATTTTATAAAAATATTTAGTGCGTTTTACCTTCATAATAACGTGATATCACAATTAAGAGTTCAACTCTTTACCATGTGCATGGCGGTAATGATCATCGTCACTTGGAAACCTGCATGTTTGTGAAATAATAAAAAAAAAAAAAAAAAAAAAACTTTATCTTTCCATTATAATAATAAGACAAATATTTCATAAATATAAACGGGACGAAAGGTTCTCAAGAAGCAACTTCGGAAAGTTAACGAGAGCAGTACGGATATTAGGATATGTTCAGCAGAGAGCTTATGATGGGCCTAATGGTAAAAAGACTATGCCGTAAGTACTGTGGGAAATCTCTGTCGAGGGGGATTTAAAGACATGAATATTGCACACCAGCTTAATTAATTGTCGGAGATACAATCAATATTCGTTCCTATTCGCTGAAGTATGTAAGAAGAATGGTAGAATGGTAGTAAGAAGAAGAATTAGTCGGCTTGGTTAGAGTATGTATAATGTACTTAAAGGAATTTGATTCATGAATATGTAACACTATTATTACACACAGTTTTATATAAACTTAATATAAGTAATAAAGTATGTAAGCCAAAATATAAAATGCAACTTATTACAGTCATGATCGAACATACACAAAGATAATTTATGTAAAGAAAAAGAAATTTTACGTTTATATATTTAAAAAAAGTTGCCATTAGTGTAGGTTTCTTTAGTTGTGTCGTAGAGGCGTTTCACAGACATAATTTGCAAATGGACCCCTTGATCCGTAACAATTATTTCCGATCATACCAATACTTTTACTGACCGAGAATTGAACTCGCGACCTGCAGTGCCGCAGCCATACCCGAAGTCACTTCGCCAACCATTACTAATGTACGTTCTATGAAAAGAAAATATCCTGAATAAAACAAACTTTCTGGTCACGCCGAACGCATCAATTTGTTCGACGAAACGGGCCATTGTGCTCTGTACGAACGCCGGCTCGTAAACTTTTATTGTTTACTCAATATTATTAATATTTATTTGGAAAGTTGGCAATCCACTTCGCGACAGAAATGCAAGTCAGAAGCTCCCTTTGTTAGATAGTGATTGATTCATATTTCTTTTAATCATCACGCGAAATAGCTTACTCAGGGTAGGATTATTGTTACAAACAAAAAAAAAAAAAACTTTATCTTTCCATTATAATAATAAGACAAATATTTCATAAATATAAACGGGACGAAAGGTTCTCAAGAAGCAACTTCGGAAAGTTAACGAGAGCAGTACGGATATTAGGATATGTTCAGCAGAGAGCTTATGATGGGCCTAATGGTAAAAAGACTATGCCGTAAGTACTGTGGGAAATCTCTGTCGAGGGGGATTTAAAGACATGAATATTGCACACCAGCTTAATTAATTGTCGGAGATACAATCAATATTCGTTCCTATTCGCTGAAGTATGTAAGAAGAATGGTAGAATGGTAGTAAGAAGAAGAATTAGTCGGCTTGGTTAGAGTATGTATAATGTACTTAAAGGAATTTGATTCATGAATATGTAACACTATTATTACACACAGTTTTATATAAACTTAATATAAGTAATAAAGTATGTAAGCCAAAATATAAAATGCAACTTATTACAGTCATGATCGAACATACACAAAGATAATTTATGTAAAGAAAAAGAAATTTTACGTTTATATATTTAAAAAAAGTTGCCATTAGTGTAGGTTTCTTTAGTTGTGTCGTAGAGGCGTTTCACAGACATAATTTGCAAATGGACCCCTTGATCCGTAACAATTATTTCCGATCATACCAATACTTTTACTGACCGAGAATTGAACTCGCGACCTGCAGTGCCGCAGCCATACCCGAAGTCACTTCGCCAACCATTACTAATGTACGTTCTATGAAAAGAAAATATCCTGAATAAAACAAACTTTCTGGTCACGCCGAACGCATCAATTTGTTCGACGAAACGGGCCATTGTGCTCTGTACGAACGCCGGCTCGTAAACTTTTATTGTTTACTCAATATTATTAATATTTATTTGGAAAGTTGGCAATCCACTTCGCGACAGAAATGCAAGTCAGAAGCTCCCTTTGTTAGATAGTGATTGATTCATATTTCTTTTAATCATCACGCGAAATAGCTTACTCAGGGTAGGATTATTGTTACAAACAAAAAAAAAAAAAACTTTATCTTTCCATTATAATAATAAGACAAATATTTCATAAATATAAACGGGACGAAAGGTTCTCAAGAAGCAACTTCGGAAAGTTAACGAGAGCAGTACGGATATTAGGATATGTTCAGCAGAGAGCTTATGATGGGCCTAATGGTAAAAAGACTATGCCGTAAGTACTGTGGGAAATCTCTGTCGAGGGGGATTTAAAGACATGAATATTGCACACCAGCTTAATTAATTGTCGGAGATACAATCAATATTCGTTCCTATTCGCTGAAGTATGTAAGAAGAATGGTAGAATGGTAGTAAGAAGAAGAATTAGTCGGCTTGGTTAGAGTATGTATACTCTAACCAAGCCGACTAATTTTCCGACCGATTGTTTGATAATATAGAGACGACTTTTCCGACAGTTTTCGATAGACATACAGTATAAGTTTCCGCAGAAGGAACCGTCTTCTGGTTATGATACAGCTGTATCTCCCTTAGTCCTTATTTATTTTATCACGAACGGGATGAAATGGAGTGGCAGATTTTCTTCCCCCGCCACTACACAGTAAAGCTTTACTAAACTTCATTATTAAACGGCATTAAGTCCGCCTATATACATTCTCATGTACATTAGGTTAAATAAAAAAAAATTGTAATTTGCTACTTTTTAATATTTATATAAATATTTAAAAATATTACATTATTTTTATAAAAAAATATTTAGTGCGTTTTTACCTTCATAATAACGTGATATCGGAATTAAGAGTTCAACTCTTTACCATGTGCATGGCGGTAATGATCATCGTCACTTGGAAACCTGCATGTTTGTGAAATAATAAAAAAAAATCCTCTAACCAGCACTTATTTCCGCCACCCTTTTTATGATTTAATATATATTTGTACAGCGAACAATTTTTGATGAACTACTTTATGGGTCTGTCAAAGACCATCGCAGATAGAAGGGCCTTTAAAAGCCGGCATACCATGCATGGTATATTTCACCACCACGCTGGGTAGGGCGCGGTGCATGCCCGCACAATTTGGAGGAATTTTCCACCATCAATCGGTTACCAGTGTCTCATTAGTTAATCAGCAGAGTGCACAAGGTGGAGATGAGGTTGACATTTAAAGATAAAGATGTAATTACACTCCGTGTTTATACTATTAACAGTTATTTAGAGATAATGATGTCATTACACTCCGTGTTTATACTATTATTTATTTAATAAATTGTCATGCTTATTTATTTATGTAGTTAGGCAGGAACTTAATAATTTATCACACTTTAAATATAAGTTTTTGGTCATTAGTTTTCACCTGCCTTGTACTTTTCACCATCAACAAGGTTGATCGTGGAGAATGTAACTAAGCAGTAACTCGGTATTAGGTTAAGGCTTAAGATGTCAACAATGAAGACTAAATAAATAAACTTGGCGTACAGCCACGCTGCAGTAAGATTTAATGACCCTATAGCCTAGTTGGTAGTGAAGCCAAGACGAGCGGGTTCGAATCCCGTAAACATGTATATGATGAATATAAATGTTCGTGCTCGTCATGGATGTTTATCTAATGATTAATAATCTATGTATAAACATATATCAGTCTTAACACCATTCAGTTACCTGGATAGGTAATCCTAGTTTGGGACTGGAACCCACGTCGTTCGTAAAAATTAATAAGTTACTAGCAGTTGTAATTTTGTATATCATTTTATATTGATATTTGATATGAAAGCGCTGTATTTAATCAATATCAATTACATTCATCACAATAAAAAAAATTAAGTGGCGCGTTTTGTCTCGTTCTTAAAAACACAATTAGTTTGGCTTCAAATTAAATTGGACCTCCGCAATTGTAGATTTCGCCATCGCCCTCGGAGTTTCACCCCATCAAACACCCCTCGGGGACTCATAACATTTGTTATTTTAACCATTAACAACATTTTAATTGTCACCGCCGCAACGCCACATTGGCGCGACGCCCGCACAGAAAAGCGATGAATATTGTTTTAAGTAAGTGCTGACGATGCGAAGTAAAATAGGAGAAAGGAGGAAGGCATAGAGCCATACTTTTTTAGACGAAATATTTCTATTAGGTGCCCTCCAACAATTGTTAGGGTTAACTTATGGTTGAGCTATGATTTTATAATATTTATTACGAGTACTAACATTTTTTGGAATATCACGTAGAAATTATTTTATTTTTATGGAAGTTTTTTACTTCACTATATATTTAACTGTTAACTATTTTTAACCGTTTTAACAAAAGGGCAAACACAAAAAAAAAGGTTAGAAAAAACACGTTTTTATATGGGAACTCCTTCAATTTTTTTTTTATTAAATTACCAATTTTACGATTGATCAAAAACAAATACGTTGGAAAACGACGGCGTAGGCTTAGTTATAGGGCTCCATACGGAACCCGAAGTATTTGTATCGTATTACGTAGTTGTACGTTACGTTTAGTACAAAAATGCACATAAATTTATATATTTTACATTTAAAATTGTTTGACTTCTACATATGCACATGGGCGCTCCTCGTCATGATTCCATAAGCCTCTTTGACAGTAGGAGTAATGTCCTCTGCTGTCTGATTCTGACCTGAGAACCAGACACTGCCGCTTCGACCCAACTTGCACGCTTGCACGAGCGCACGCGCTGCGGACTCCTTACTGTAAAAACAAAAGTAAAGCTTAAAAAAAAACAAGTGGCGAATATTCGAATACCAGCCGAATCCGTAGAGTTTGTGCGTGGTAGAGCAAAGCAGCGGCTTTTGCTGTGGCTCGAATGGACTGGCTCGCCCGGAGTAATACCACAAACTCACATATTACCAGTGTAAAGTTCCTCCCAAATATGCTTGAAGGCAGGCAACGCACCTGCTGCGCCTCTGGTGTTGCAGATGTACGTGGGCGACGGTAGTCTCTAACTAACCAAAAGAAAAGCCAGTTATTTTTGTTTCATCCTACCCGCAGATGCCAACTGCGCAGTATATATTATAGTGCTGCAAATACATAGGCACTCACTAGTTTTTAAAATGTAGCAGCCTGTATGTGCCAACTGCTGAGCAAAAGCCTCCTTCTCAAATATCTGAGAGGGTTTTGGAGCGAGAAAGGCCTGTCGGGTTGGCGAGCCTCACAGTTTCTCGAAATAATATTTTTATATTTCTCGGACAGGACAGGTTTGAAATTTAAAAAACGGGACAATTCTTTACAGGTTTGTTAACGATGTATTCCTTCGCCGCCGAACACGTGGTAAATATAGCACGTAAAATTGCTATTAATAATCTTTTTGGGGCCGACATCGGAGATCGCACTCAGGTCACTGTTTCTACTTTAATTATAATGCAAGCGTAATAAAAGTATTAGTATGCACTAATATAAGCACTGAACCAGTGGTACCAATGATGACCGGGGATAGTCACTCGCGCTCTACGAAACTAAAGCAAGCGCCCTCACCGCTAGGACTTTTCCTTGTCTATATCCGATGTAACGTTATTGAGGCGGTCGTTTGTCTATAATCCACTGCTAGACAAAGACCGTTTCCAATTGGTGGATTTGTGTCACGACTTGCAAGCGGGTTGGGTACCAGACGCCTCGCCCATTAGTGGAGCGGTGCCCGGAGGCCTGTTATTCTGTGTAGTTTATTTTTGGCCTGGAATTTGTTGATTAATTCGCCGTCTCCATTTTTAACACTTTTCGCATGGTCAAGTCTTTAGAAACCCATTAAAAGAACGGGAGGCAAATCTTCTTACCCCCTCGATAATATTATTAATATTTTATTATACAATGAAATAGTATTGTAAATATAGATAAATAATAAAATATTTATTAAAATAAAAAGCAACGCCTAAGCAAAAACGAAAGAAAGGTACGCCTACTAAACACACACTACATCACTACAGCTACACACACTATTATGATTGTAATAGTAATAGTGACATATTGGTCAGTACATCAAATTTAAATCATGATACATTGGTATCTATCATTATTATCATCGTCAAACCATAGAAAATCTCTTCAGGACATAGGCTTGTTTGTTGCCAGTATATGCAGTTTGGACAACGGGGCAGCGTGACTGACGATCACAGTAAATTACTTCCCATCACAACTTCTACCTCGGTTGTTAGTTTTCGCATTTCTTCTCGTCTACATTTATGACAACCATATGAGGGAATTGAATGATGAATATTCTTTAGACGCTATCATAGTGCAAACTGGTGTTCAGTGCACAAAAATAATTATTTGACAAATATTTTCGTGTTTGATGAGGCAAGGGAAAACGTAATAAACTTTGCTAGTCCTTTCATTTCCAATCTTAAAAAATCGTAAGGCTCGTGTAAAAATTCAAACCTTTGCCCTTTGAATGATTCCAAATACTTTCCGAAATTATTTTCCAAAGTCGCATCGAGGGAACCAAATTTTTGTTTAGACAAAAGCGCGGTGTCAGTTTTGTTAAAACACACTGTAATAACTCTAACACCTGTCGTGTCATAATATTCGGGCAGCTGAAACAAATAAAATACAACCTTATAATATTTTTGCTGCAATCAGCTAATGTTTTTGATCCACCATCCTGCCAAGCGATGGAAGTTTAGGTAAGAGAAGAAATGCGTGGAGAAAAAAGAAGAGCGATCAACGAATAATGTCGACTCTTGGCATACGAGTTGATAAACACAGTATACAACACCTCGCACCCTAGACGCTACTGCCAGTAATCTATCAGGATAATTTAGTTGTGGTATATTTCAGGCGGTTATTTCGCTATATGTCTGAAGCCATTTTCTGGTTCCCTTAGTTGACTTTACATATTGTCTTAGGTTGCTGCTTATTACAATGTTATTTTGAGTAAAACTTAATTTATTTCAATGTATATAAAATATTTAATTGTACTAATTTTGTTACACATTATTGTAATATTTTGATATAGTACAAATGTAATATTGTAATACCCGAATTGTTAAGTTAAAATAAAATAACTTGCACATTTTGTAACAATCATGCAATAAATATATATGCAAAAAATAGTTTACGGCACGGATTGTGAAACAGAACGTCACAAGTTGTCATCCAATTATTGGATGACAACTTGTGACGTGAAACTTGAGTGGGAGAGATTTTAAAGAATTTTACCAAAGGCCTGGTATACCATTTTTTAAGACAGCTTTAGTCCTGATATTGTTTAAATCTTAAATAGCTTCTTGAAACTTACACCAATGCAACAACTGAAGTGTAGTACAGCACTCTTCGTTCCATAATAGATAGGAGTAATTGGAGACTGGATTAGACTTGCCACGGAAGATACGTTGACAACCGTACCACCCTTGCCACCCTGGTCAATTCGCATTAGGTCGAAGGCCTTTAATGTACTAGTTACCAAAGCCGTCTGAAATTTAAACATGTCTCCTTATTCGTAGAATCTACTGTGAAAAATAATACTAATATCAGATAATGTAAATAACTATTTTGGTCATAATTAATGCTACAATTTAAAAGTATTTTTTTCTTTTCTTTTAATAATGACTTTTAAGCGAGCATGACACACTCAAGTTTGAAGGAACGTTGTTACAACTTTACTGAACATACTTGTAAATTTTATGACACTATTTACAATATTGTTCATAATCAAAAATAACCATTAACTTAATTACTAACTATTCAAATAATTATAACTTACATAATTAACTTCTATTTCTTTCTTGTAACAAAGCGGAGAGTCGTTCATAAGTGCAGCGTTGTTAATAACGACGTCTATGTAGCCGTACGTATCCTTGGTCTCCGCGAACGCTCCAAATAATTCATCATCTTTGGTCACGTCACACTTGTAAAATTTTACTCTATTGATGCCATATTTGTTATTCATCACATTCTGTAAAGCGATTCCTGATTCTATAGCAACGTCCAATATAGCTACATGCTGTAAAATAAAACAACGTTGCTGAGTTTAAAGAAAAAGTTAAGGTATAGACACTGATACAACTCGTTCAGTACCAATCTTGGATTCTCTGCCGTAGTAACTGGATGGTGATAAGATAGATATACACAAAAAATATGTACACAAGGAACATACACAAGCGCATAATGCCAGTTACTCGACTCAATATCTCAGTTGACTAAGTAACTGAGTTATTTTGATTTATAATAATATAACGCACCTTAACATTTTCGTCTAGTAAGCAACTGACAACAGCAGCACCGATTCCTTCTGCTGCTCCAGTAATTAAAACAATTTTGTTATTTAAATCGAACATCATTTTAAAATATACTTTATGAATGACAATAAAAATACTAATGACAACACCTAGCTACAGTATTGATTAATATTTTTTTATTTATATAGCTATAATAAACTATAATTTAATTACTAAAATAAAGGTGCATGCGCACCTAGACGCATCGCAAGAGCCGCATGCACCGCAGTTCAATTTTATTAATCTTTATATGAAAACGTATACAATGCCGTGCACCTATTCGTATAGGTAAAAATGCTGGGCAAACCCTTCTTCTCAAATATCTGAGAGGGTTTTGGAACTGACCCTTGTCCACCATGATGCTCCAGTGCGAGTTTGCGGACTTCACATGTCCTCGAAATAAGATTTTTGAAGTTATACTTCTTTTGGAGACGTTTGGGAAAAATTATGAGAGTGAATTTTTACCGACACCGACATCTAAAATTAACAGGATGAAGTTGGTTTCTAAATGTCACTTAAATTATCTTGGTAACTGTTATGGACACTATACACTATTATGGAGTGTATAGTCTCCATAGTAACTATATTCAAAGTGGTTATTCAAATATTTATGAATCTTTAACACACGTGTTTTACATCAGTGGAGATAAAAAAATATATTCATGTATATTTGGGTGTGATTTTAATTATATATGGTGGTGAATGATAATTTATTGTGAGTATACGTGATGAAAGTGGTTTTGTATATAATAAACTTTTTTAAGTGGCTTTAAAGATTGGATGTTAACTGTCTGTATGTATTCTTTTTATTTGTTTACTTACTCTAAAGAAGTATAACTTCTTACGTGCCTACATATGTACACACACACGTTTTTTTATTATTTCTCAGACATGCAGGTTTTCTCACGATGCTTTCTTTGAGCACGTAGTAAATTTAACACTCAAAAAGACACATTTATTATTAAGAACCAACTCCTTTCTTTGACCACAACCAATTAATATGGTTAGCCATTGGTTACGCGTCGTAGTCTATCAAGTAGTTGAACTTTTATATTTAGGAATACAAACCAAGTTACTATTCATTAACCAACAACTGCTCAAACTTGAGAGGAGTCATGTTGAAATCCACCAAATCAGGAAACAATGTATAGTACTTTCCAAACCGCTGTTTGTCTTTATCGTATTTAATTTTCTCCATGCTTTAGTAAATTAGAAGCGATTCGGATAAGGCTATTCGTTCAGCGCGTACGGCTCATTCGTTGCGCGTGATCACTAGCAAACTCGACGACTGCGGTGCGTTTAGGTGCGCGTTCACCTTTATAAACATAGGAGAATTATCTTAAAAGGTCAAGTTCGCCGCTCATTAAAGAGAATACTTCCACACACTGACAGCTCAGTTGGCGCAGCGTTTGAGTTCCGGCGCATTTATCTCTCACTCCTGGCAAGAGAAAAACGAAGTGTCCTTTCCGGAGATGGGCCTGCTTAGAGAGGCTAGCGCTGGTGAGGTCACGGATGTGTGCGAAAGTGTTCCCACGGCTCTGCCGACATGCGGCGGAGGCGGAATATTGTGGGGTTTTGGTCGGTGCAATCCACGGAGTTAGCACCAACCACGAAGGAGAGTATAAGTTTGGTATTTCCCAAAAAAAAACTGCAGCCAATGGATACCTGCACAACCTCAATCGGAGAAGGTTACAGATGCGTTGTCACTCATAAGACGAAACTACGATGAATTAAAATCCGTAATTATATTAGCTATCTATACCTTTGAAGTATTAAAATTTTATCCAAATTAATGACATATACTTCGTAGAGCCGACGTAGGTCAGGAAACATTGGAATCGCTACTTTGAACTTCATAGTAACCACGGTATTCCACCACTAAAATTGTTGATTGCTATTTTAGTGCCTTTCGCGGCGAATAAGGAAACTATGTGAGAAATCTTCCGTTTCGGAAAAACGGTGAGGTAATAAGATAATAATATACAAATATTGACTTCAGTTGGGATCGAAGTCCACCCACTAAACTTTTTTCTACTACCATTAGACTGGTCCCAAAAAACCTACGCGAAACCACCGACTCTAAAATTCCTATGCTGAAGTAGATAATGTGCCGGCTTATAGTGAATGTACAAAATATATTTTTTAATGTAATGTATAATGTGTGTCTTGTTGGTTATCGTAAATAAATAAAGATTGGAATGTTTGAGATTGGATTCCGTCTAGATAGACCAATGACCAAAATGTGCGGAAAGTCATGAGATGCATTTAGCTCAGGTTCTGGATGTGAGAAGGTCAAGTTTACTTGCGATGGGCTACACAGATAATGATACTGAAATATTATTATTATTACACTCCATCGGATAATATTATACCACAAGATCTAATGTGAAAAGGGTTAAACTTATAATTTTGCTTTCATATTCTGTTAATATAGTAAAATATTTAGTTCAAAACAATTTATGCAAACCGTGTTCCTTGAACGTCACTTCACGTTAGTGTCTATACGGTCTTCCCCAACCGAACCCCACCAATATTAACGAAGTAAAACGCAGTTAATTTTTAATGTAATAATTTTATATATCTTCTCTGAATTTACATGGGATCTTTCTGTAAGTATATATGCTTTTGAAATAAAATGACTAAAAATCAGCTAAGATTGAATGTCGGTACGAAATCACGTACTAAAAAAAAGTATTACTAAATATAGTACTAGTAGCAAACGTATAATTAAACGTAACAATAATTGTGAAACACTAAATTTTTAAATACGGCCGAATTTATGATGGGCTTTCGTTTGCTGGCTTGATTAATGATACGATAAAAATATTAATTATTATTTTAATGATTGTAACATTATTTATTTTTCAAACAACTTAAGCAAGAGAAGAACAATTATTTACTAGTAAATGCAAATGAAAATACTGATCTGATTACGTATATCAATATGTATACAATGTACGTAATTTATATAAGTGCATGTGTGTTGTCTTACAGTATAATTTTATTACTTACTACAAGACGATGATAGATAATAAATTTTGCATTCAAGTTATTATAGCACGTCAAATTAACATTATTTATCATCGTCCCAACGCACTCTTAAAAATAATATAATAGAGAGCCCTTTTATTTTACTGCTATAAAATGGTGCTAACTTTTGTTTCGACCATTATTGCTGTAAAGTAATTAAAGTAAGAGGGTGGAGCGGTAATAAGTAAACGAAACAAGTGACAATTAATTACTGGGAAACTATTATGGTTTTTGCACATGGTGTTAGTTTTTTTTTATTACAAATGGCATGTATCAAGGGTGCAATCACCACGGTACGAAAAGTCACTTAATATAAAGAATATTAGACCTTCTTTGTTAAGAGACCGTGGCGGCTTTGTATTTAGGTAGGTTTTTTTAAACATAGTCTGTTCTAAATTAAATAGAGTGGCAACCTCGTATTAGGCAAGCGCATACTAAGACGGTAACGTGGCATAGACGTTCTAAGTACTTAGCTCAACCATAAGACAGAGAACGAGACTGCATTCCGGCGTTGGTTAGATAAGAATCTATCGCAATGTAGTAGAGCTTTAGTTCCAAAGAAGTGTGGCGGGTTTTGCTGGCGCTTTCTTGTAGGGGCTTATGTTCAGCAGTGGACTAAAATAGGCTGATATACCTCGTTCGCCAACCAGTCTGCCAAGTTTGGTGAGTACGCGCATAAAATAAAGTAGCAGGCTGTAAGTGCCCACGCTGGACAAAGGCTTCTCTAATATCTGAAATAGTTTTGGAGCTGGAAAGGGCCTGCCACGCTGCCCCAGTGCGGTTTGGCGGACTTCACATCTCCCCGATTTTTTTTTTATTATTTCTCACACATGCAAGTTTCCTCACGATGTTTTCCTTCACCGCTGAGCACGTGGTGAATACAGCAATAAAAATGCTATTAACAATTTGAGTGCTGCCGGTGCTGGGGATCGAAACCAGAACACTTGCGCTCTATGAAACTAAAGTGAGTGCCCTGACCACTAGGCTACCACTGCTCTTGGCAAACCCTCCAATAAATAAATGCCGATTTGCTACTGATTCCTACAAAAAGAGTGAAGTAAAAAACGAGCACCCTTTTTCTCCCTCTGAAGATAATCGGTGCGTTGCGAATAAAAATTGTTCCATTACGCATAAATTTGTAACGACATTTATTCACTACACTACGAATGGATTTTCTTATAAGGATTAAAATAGAAAGTTTCCCGATATCGTTCCCCAATATCCGTAAATTGTGTAACAGATGATAGGGTAGATACAGTGCTCGTAAAGTTCTGTCTATTTCGTATGATTTACGAGAAGCCTCCGGCAGGGGGAGCATCGATGACTTGTCTTATGTCTCCACTAATGACAAACTTTAGACATTTCTGTTTGTGCTTACATCTGAATGTCTACGAGATTAATCCTTTCAGATATTCGCTAATAATAAGTTAAAGCCCGTCTGTATAAATAAAAATATTCCACTCTCTGTTTTAATTTGCAGACGCCATATTTAAATATTATATCCAATTACAACAACACCACATATGTCGAAATCCACCAAGCCATTTAGGCTACAGAGCGTGCCATACATAATCATACATAAATGCATACACTCGAAAAACATTATCCACCATATTTGGTTTTGTACCTTCTACTATAAGTGAGGAGTACGAGTAACTAAGTAAGTTTCATGGGTATATAATTAACTAGCTTTTGCCCGCGATTTCACGTGCCGAAATATAAAGACACGTTAGTTATACATAGGCTTCCGTGAATATAACATTTAAATCGTTCTGTAGATTTTGTGTATGATTCCCATTGAGACCTGAAAATACTGGAAATAAGTAATGGCTAGCCATTACTTATTTCCAGTATCTTCAGGTCGCTCCCGGTATTTTCCAGGATTAAAAGTATCGGAGATTTTAACTTGGGTCAAGTGCACACCATTATTTCGAACAGTGTAGACATTTTTCCTTTTGTTCCCGTACATTTATAGTAAAAATCCCTTACTAAACAGTGACAATCACAGCAAAAAAATTTTCGCAGCATTTAAGTTATAAGTTATAACCTTTCATTAAGTGAAAACCACATCAAAATCGATCCGATTGCGTGGTGCCTGAACAGCCAGAACAAATTCAAAAACAAAATGTTTTTAGTTCGGAGTTCGGAGACAAATTACCACAGAAAATCATTTAAGAAACAAAATAGACGGGGACGGAAAGGTCCGTTTATTTATTTAAAAGCTTGACTGTCAAAAATCTTCAGCATAACTGGTGTTATTCTCATATTGAATATGAATTTGTATTCTCATACAAATTCATTTTAGTGTACAGTCAACAAAAGAGGTCACTTTGACTAACTTCACCGGTTCCCGCATATTCCCACACGAGACATATTCGTATGGACTAGAAATATTTGTTCCGGGTCTGGGTGTTTGTCTATATGCCTAAACTTTTATGTGTGTAATCTTCACGACATAGGACAAATTCCCACTGTAGGAATTTAATTTTTAAAAACTGACGCAATAAATAATACCAAACTCTTCTTTCGAATTTTATTTCTCTAAGACTCTGTAGAGCCGTAGTAGCCCAGTGGTCAGGGCGCTTACTTTTGTGTCATAGAGCGTAAGTAACCTGGGTTCGATCCCCGGTCCCGGCACCACTAAAATTGTTGATAACAATTTAACTGCTGTATTTACCATGTGCTCAACGGTGAAGGAAATCATCGTGAGGAAACCTGCATGTCTGAGATATAATAATTATTATTTCGAGGATATGTAAAGCCCGCCTACCCGCACTGGAGCAGCGTGGCGGGTCCTTCCCGGCTCCTAAAGCCTCTTTGATACTAGTATTTGAGAAGGAGGCCTTTGCCCAGCTGTGGACACTTACAGGCTGTTACTTTTAAGACTCGCGGTGTTGTTCAGATAATGTGCTTAATTCTGCGATACATTGAGTCAGCAACGAATGCGAATGGCGTGTATTATTTGTTTTATTTCTTAGGATTACTATCTACCACTGACGAAAGTATTAGGGGCAGGCTATACGCCATATTATGACACGTCTGGCCAAAATACATCATAGTAGATGGAAAGGGCGTCTAACCACTTTATTTGATTAATCCACTCCGCTGAGCATTAACGCACACTGTTTTTTTTGTTTAGCCTAAATGGGAAGCTTGCCCCGGAGTTGAAAATTCAATTTGATAATTAAGCGAAGTAGAAGTTTGGTCTTGATTTATGTTATTTATGATGAAGTAAGGCAGATCGTTGAGTTACGTACGGACGGAACAGTCGAGAAAGTATACATAGGGCTTTGCAGAAACAACTATTATGTATAAGTCCTGTAGTGACTATACGGATTGATAAAGAAAGAAAGAAGAAAAGAATCCTCTTATTAAGCGGATTAATAATTCTTGAGGTTTTTTTTATTGGACATTGTTGACTAACGACTTAATAGTCCACACGACCGTAAGTGGTTAAGCAGCACACAGCATATGTAACTTGAATTGAAGAAGGTAACAGATCTGTTGACTAAGATAGTATGCCTCAATTATACTGTCTGTCTATATCTTTCAAACCGGAATACACCAGTAACTGGGGTTTGAGTAAGAGTGTGACACCTACCCAGACGTGAACACGCTCCCACGTGGAGAAGGAGCCTACCAGATAGTGGAACAAAATAAATTCTTTAGTTATGCCTCGTGAAGTGATAAGTTAAGTGTAGATTTTTTAGCTACCTTCATAGAGTATAATCGAAGTATGTAATAATTCTACCTAATGAGCTTTTTTTTTTATAGGAAAGGCGGCAAACGAGCAAGCGGTTCACCTGATGGTAAGTGATTACCGTCGCCCACGTACATCTGCAACACCATAAGGGCTGCAGGTGCGTTGCCGGCCTATTAGGATATTTGTGAGATGGGAGGGAATAAAAGGAGGGGGATGAGGGGGGAGAGGCCCATAAGATAATTATGATAAAAGTTTCGTCTAATCTCAATCTAACATGGCTTTTTCAATCAGCTTTCAAATAGAGGAAAATCAAATAGATTAATTTTAGTTTTTATGTTCCCAACGTTTTGAATAGTTTTATTTCAAATTTATTTATGTGTTCGTATAAATACAAGAAAACATTAAAGGAAAATATACTTAATCATTTTTAGCATGTACTGAGTGATGACCGCGTGGCGTGGTGGTAAAACAGCCATGGGAGCTGCGTTTGAATCGCCCGCCGAAGCCAATATTCGAGCAAAACTCAAAGTTGTGCGTCCCACATCGCTGGGATGCACAACTGGGAATCTGAACGTTCCTCCAATCTTATCGCATAAGCGTTACATCGGATATGGGAAGGTAAAAAGACAAGTGTGTTCGTCTGTAGTGTGCTATATGTCCTGCGGAGTTGACAACCGCCGATAATATTAGGAAGTTGTCACCGTGGTCGAAATTGCCCACAAGGACATCATTAAACTTTACTGAGTGCACATGGTTAGAAATTGGAATTTTGCACATGAATAAAATAGTAGTGATTTTAGAGTACAAAATCAATTTTTTTCGGTCCGTGGAAGTTAGAACCAAAGAGTCTTCTAAATAGACTTTAATCTAAATTAAAAACTTGTATAGGTTATGGATAGTACTCATGTTTCCAAGATTTTAGTCTTCGTATCGTTCTAATATATTACATACTACTGGGTTTAAATAAATATTTAATGTTCACGAGGAGCACAGCTCATCTTAGATTAACTTATGATATTTCCTGTTTCACAACCTAGGCAATATTTATACATATATTTTGTTATTTTTTTTATAGAAAAGACGGCAAGGAGGAGAATAGGGAGTGGGAGGGGGCCTCCGGTTACCTCACTCACCGAAAGAAACGCAAGAAGCACAAGATGCCTCTACTTCACGTTGGTATGCTGCGAGGACGTGGTACCAACCCGGTCGAGCAGCACCAAAAGCCGCCGCTTGGCTCTACCACGCTTATATATTGTATAAAAAATTACATCTAATACTTACTGACCCATATTTGTCACGTTCTAAGATAGCAAAATACTATACATAGGTATTTGTTTCAATAATACAGAAATTTTTTAGCTTTATAATATTCTAGTCTTTGATTTATATACTCTTTGTCAATTATTAATTTAAAACATAATTTATTTAATATTCATCTATGTTAATTATCTAAATGTTGACACATGCTGTGTGAGGTGACATTAATCAATTTTTTTGGCAAATTTTCTTTGCTACAATGAAGGCGGCGTGCATAATTCTAACCATAATAATATTTGTAGCAATATTAGCCGTTTGTGTGATGGTGAAATTCGCGACTGATATCACTGTAGAGGACAGGAAGCGGGAATACATGCCGGGTAATGGAGGCGTATACGAAGTCGCGAGATCCCTCGGTGTATTCACTTTAAGCGACAACTCTACTTTACCGATCGCTGAGAGATTCCCCTACGTTGCTGCTATCACGAGAAATTTATCCAATTCGTGGTCCTTCGCTTGCTTCGGAAGCGTCATCCTTATCAAATGGATCGTGACATCAGCTCACTGTAGGAAACCAGGAGCGACTCACAGGGTGCTACTTCTGCATAACTACGTTAAAAACTACACCCATACGTATCCTATTCTTTTTTGGCGGATTAACGACAAGTATAACGCAAGCGATCATTCTCCGAAGAATGACATTGCTGTTGCAAAATTAAACCTCAACGCACACCCTTACACATCCAAATCCTCCGTCACGGATAATTATGAAGTAAAAGAACTTGAAGCGACAATTTGGAAGACAGTTTCGACGATGGGAAGGCAGGTTTACTTGACGAATAATTTTGACAAATTTGACGTCAGAATCGCTGACCCCCACAAATGTTTCGAAAGTTACGGCGTCGACATGGATGAAAGTTTGATTTGCGTTGATTTGTCCGACCATGAGGATTGCTTCATACATGAGTTTGGTCCGATTTATTATGGTGATAAGTTGGTTGGAATCCTTGCTATGAAGCCCAGAGATTGTGATCTTAAATTGGCTATATTTACTAACGTGTCTTATTATGCGCATTGGATTTTGAAAATTACGCACACTCCACTGTATGGATGAAATAATATCATTGTTTTTCGCATTTTTTGATTATCATTGACGAACAGGCATTGCATAAAGTTACCCCTTATGTGTCATAACAATAACATTTCTATAGTTTTACCACCTTAAGAAATAATATTCATTAATTTTTTTTTTATGTCTGAGTATGTAAAATCAACTAAAGAAAACAGTCCAAGGAATGGGTACTAGGTACGTTCATTGTATCTTCTTCTTCTTCTCTAGCCTATCAGACCCCACTGTTGGACATGGCATTTCCAAGAAGGCAAAAACAGACAAGTGTAATGTGAAAAATTTGCTCATAATATAACACTGGGCGCAATATCGGTAGCAGCGCTCTGTGTTATTTGACCTCGTTTATTAACTAGCAGAGTGTAACAAATACCGGTAAGGATGCCATATTATTTACAAACTAAAACATCGGTAGAATATTCTACCGTTGTTTTAGTTGCCGTTAGGCGTGAGATTCTACCACCCTCTTTCTTTCAGTGGGTGTTGTCAGAGGTGACTGAGGGAAGAGCCTTGAAAATCTTACGGCTGTCTCCGCGAGCAAGCCAAGCGATGAGGCTCACAAATTATATGTCCGTCAAATTAAATGTCCTAAATCAGCGAACCGTGGGTTGCCGAAAAATTGGCTATGCTGTATCACGTCAAATGGGAATCCGTAATCTCTGCCTATCCTGCCTGCCTATCTAAGTAGCACGTCAGATGAGATTTCAAAGCTTTTTTCTACTACTTTTAATTTTGTTATATTACTATCATATTCTAAATATTCTTTATCCGGAACAAAACAAAAAGTATTAGAACTGAATGCATAAATTGGCTTAGGGATTTTCCGCCACACTACTCTCACGACAAGAACTCGCAAATATTGACAGTCGTATTGATTTGCTAAGTGCCATTTAGGTTAAGGGGGTCGCCGACATAGACATATTAGTGCGGGATATGTACATTATATTGTCTTCGATTATTTCGAGAAAAAACGTCAAAAATAAAAAAAATTATAAAGCTATTGGCGTTTTAAATTGTGCTTCTTTCTTTTTAATCAGTCTATACAAATATAAGGTAACATGTAACCTGCCTTGCATGGAAAATTTAACCATACCGCAGGCGGGTTGATGAGATCGCCTCCATTAGTCGGTGTAATTTGGATTCCGCATATTCTGATGGGTTTTCCGTCATAAGTCGATTCTTACCAAATCAACGGAAAGAAAGGGGGTGGCAGATTTCCTTACGTTATCGTGTTCGTGACTTATGACGTATACGTCATTAACTAATAATGACCTAGGAAAGTTAGTCATTAGCTAATAAAGAGTAGTAAGAAGGTATTTTTTTTGATTTTGACGCAACATGTCATTATGAATGAAAAGTAGTGAGCAGACGAATGTCGCTGTTGCAGCTGATGCTAAACACATAATGTCATTTAATACTGGTACAGCAAAAAAGGAACGATTGGCTAAGACTTTGAAATACATTTCAACTAATCTGTAACAGATTTTTAGATCATTCTTTTCTTTTGAATAAAAGAAATGAAATGAAGCGGCACTGACGCTTCTAGCTGCTCAAATTATCGTTAGTTCCTCTACAACGATTAAGGTTATTTGTAAAGATTTGTGCTGCAGTCCATTTTCTTGACTTCGCTACTTCAATATTTTTTTGTAAATAATGTATCTATATTTATAAAGAGAAGTGTCCTGATAGTCTTACTAATTTATAACCGCAGAGTCTAAAATACTGAAGATAGAGACATGAAGGTTTGAAAGAAGACTCCTTCTGTATTGTTAGCACCCAGTGAAGAAGCATTTTTGGAAATTCCACATCTTAGAGGGTAAAATAGGAAGATTGTAATGGGAAACCCTTCATTACCAAAGTAGTTATGACATCAAATATTATATTTAGATTGCTGGTTATTAAAAAAATCTGCGCTAGCAACTTAAAAAAATATTTTTAATAATATAAAACAAAGTCTCAAGTTGCGTTTTTCTTAGACATATCAACAGTCGGTCGCCTTAACCTCGTCTCCTCGGCTAAGCCGGTGAGATTGACATGTGGAATGACAAGAAAAAGTTGGGTATTTTTTTTAATTGTGGTGAAAAACGCGATAACAGTACCAATGATGCTAAGCGGCTACTGTAGCTGTAAACAACTACCGACAACTTCAATCAAAGAAGGTTAATATGATAAATAAAGACTAGTCGAGGTTAGAAAAGACAGTGCACAACCAGGAAAAACTTGTTGGGGGCACAGACAATTTATGATGATGATTTCCTCTTGCCCAATTTTCTCCTTTTCTTTGTCATCTTTCTAGTCTCGGTTTTTTTTACTACTTGTTTTACTGTAAATTTTTTCTGCCTTTTTGATTTTTAGCGCTGTTAAATCAATAAAGACTATTCTTAGTTTTAATTAATTATTATTAAAAATTGGTAATGATTATAATTAATACTCGACAGCCGAGTGGTTAGAGTGTCTGCACCCGATTCCGAAGACTCGTGTACGATCCTGTATGTGGAGGGCTCATACATTTTTTTTAAACTTGGGTTATATAGTTACGATCTATACGGCAACAGGCTTCATTGTCATGTCATGTCATGCCTTTGCCAAATAAGCCCTCGTGAAATGTTGGTTGAAACGGCTAAAATAAACTTTTAGACCTCTGACCACCTCAGTACAAGGGTAAACGGTCATTAGAGCTATTTTTTTCTTTATTATTAATAATCATTTGTTAGTATCTGCTTATTTTTCATGGGTATCAGAACAAGCGAACTGTTCTGGCGTCACGCGTTAACTATTCAACCGATTTTGATTCGCTTTTCGCTTCAAGAAAACTCATGACTTATGTTAAAAACCGCTATTCTATTTATCTCTGTAAAATACCGAAAACGACCAGATATACTCATTTAGTTTTATGCAAAAACTACTGAACCGATTGGAATTGGTTTAAACTGTCAAAAGCGTGTGACGAAACTTAATAACGCCGAAGCTCCGAAATCTCGGAATTTAAACGCAAATGTGAAGAAGCAATTGTTGGTAGAATTGTAATATAAAAAACTATAATATATTTAATCGAGGAAAACTTTATCAGAATGGGAAGAATTAACACACAAACCACAAAACTATTTTTATGTTAGACCTCTGGTCTGGCAAGTATGGTCCTATAAAAGTTGCCCACGCAAACCCTCCAAGAAATGTATTAGCTTAGCTTATTATGTTATTAGGTATAGGCTTGCAAGCGGTTTCTTGAATACGCGTCATTTGTTCAGCGGTAGACTTGAGTAGGCTGGTGGAGAAGTTAAATCTATATACTCTCAAATTGCAACGTCGTAACAAAGCCCATTTGCTGTTATTTTTATCCGTGGACCTCATGCGGTCCTTTCCATAAGCTGGTGGTTCTGGTCGAACGAAAGCTTAATCTCAATTAAAGACAAAGTCTCTCTTAAATATATTCTCTTATAATATGATTTCAAAAATTATTCAAGGCATATGCCCAACATAGAACATTCATAAGTACTTCAGTATGTAAAAGTATTGCTGCATAGAAGTAATGAAAACCATTTCTAACTCTGTAAGAAAATGTCAATTTTCAGTTATCTGTATCGCAGCGGGGAAGCGCCTCAATCTTGGTGAATTGCAAAATAAAAAGCCCCATCGAGATGTTAATCTTTATTACGATTACGCACAAAAACTCGTGTCAATGGCGGGCCATATCCAGCCCTATGGTAAAATATAATTCATTTTATATTTCTCTGCATTTCGACCGCGCGCATTGATTGTATTGACGCGTGTGCACCAGTGTTAAAGCATTTTTGTACAGATTAATAACGAAACAGTAACTCCCAGTAATTTATTATTTCTTGATTATTTATTTTTATGGTTAACTGAGGAGAATGTTGCGAAATGGTTTTAGGTAGCCGGTACTGCGAAAAGGAATAGAAGGCAGACCTGTGACGCATAGCGTAGTCTAAGGTACGAGGTGTCTGATGCTGCAATCGCTATCTGGCTTGCAAAGGCAAATCGAAATCCTAAAGCAATTTTGGCAAATTTTAGGCGCCTTAAGATATTCTACGATTGAAATTTCCCATGGAAAGAAACGAGCTGTCACATTTGCTTACGCGATCACTACATACAAAAAAGTCGTTTAAGTCTTTACTTTGGTTAAAAAATATTCATGTATATACTAACTCTAACTTTGTGCAAATTTATTTTTAAATCTCTGTTTTATCTACTCTATAGCTAAACAATCGGTCACGTATCTAAAGAAATAGTTACAAATGTCTGATAGTCGGGAGGGCCGCAATCTTTTATTGCATCTAGATATCTTCGCGAGTGGGGGGATGTTGTGATTCATGGGTGAGTAACGCGTGATTTATAAGCAGGCGCCCCGTTGCTTCGATAGTGTGAACATATCGAGTGTAAACATGAATAAAAAGCTAGACGATTAAAAATAATTTGAGAAATGTTGAATTTTACTATATAACGCTCGGCATAAGGGGGAATTCCGGCATAGTAACATATTTATGTCCGTCCTAAGTGTTCACGAATCAACGACTAATTGATCCTTAGTTGTACAATCCATAATCTGTGAAAGTTTTATCTAAATAACTAGGAGTTTTTAAGTTAAATCCTTTCGTAAACACAAACAAAGAGAGATTTAAATCAGATTTGGTCGAAATGAATTCCCCAAACGACAGAAAAAATATTATTACAGAGAAATCGCTTTCATAATTTTGTTTTTTAAATGTTCATTCATGATTTTTCAATTTTAATTTGGGTTTTATGCTTTTATTAACATATATGACGTTTGAGTTTATACGTGAAAGATCTAGAAATTGCCCAGTAGGCATCATCATGTACTTGTGTTTGAATTTGTTAACATAATTATTATATGTCAACCACTGACTAACGTATATACTCGATAATTGGAAACCCGTAATGTCTGCATACGGACGACAGGCGTGTGTAGTGCTTAGTTATTCTCGTGGCTTGGTCCAAAAACGTTGGCTGTTTTATCATTCTAAATACGTGTAGTTCTACTTAACCTTTGAGTCGGAAAATAAGTAGACGACATCAGCGGCAACAAATAATCGAGGCTACAGCTCCTTCGGCACCAGCTACTTTAAGTAGGTATATTTGTGCCATTTGCGACAGCCACCGACCACTCTGTAGCAAATAGCACAAGTTCATTTCAATTTTCAACGTGACAGAGCCAAGCAGCGGTTTTTGCTGCTGCTCGAATGGGCCGGCTCGACTGAGTTATTACCACAGCCTTAAAGAATTCAGGCTTGAAGTAGAGACATCTTGTGTCTTGTTTTACGTTTCGTTCGCTGAGTGAGGTAACCGGTGGCCCACTCTCCTCCCTATCCCCACCACATCCTCCCTCCCTTATCCCGAATATTCTCAAATGCCGGCAACGCATCTGCAGCACCTCTGTTGTTGCAGATGTACGTGGGCGACGGTAATCACTTAACATCAGGTGAGCCGCTTGCTCGTTTGCCACCTTTCCTAAAAAAAAAATATATATATATAGAGTTTCATCGTCCTAAATGATTGGAGACACTGCAAATATATTTACACGAGTAGCATTCCTAACAACGGGTTCATCTTCCTCCCAAGGCACTTAATAATAATAATCTTATATTTCAAATTTGATACCATAAATATAAAACTTAAATTTTACCGTCAAGATTCTTACCACTCTCTCTCAAAATTCTACATGTCTCTAATACCGAGGTAATATTTATATAGACAAGAGCCCTCCGGATGACATCATAATGAAACTGAAATGGAGCGTATAGATGGTATTTGAAAAAAAAAATCTGCAAATGGCAACCTCAACTGCTGATTGGCATTTTCGATCAAATGGCAGTAGCATTACTAGTGCGCGGTGACCGTCACTGCACTCACTCACCCTGCATGTTGCCAACTGTTGTTACTTCTTTCAAGGTAAAGTCTAAGTATGATTTAAAAGCCAAAAAACTTTGGTTCTAAGCTATCTACTAGCTTAACCAAAAATTACAAGATTATAAACAAAAGGCATAACATTTTCAAACTAAAGACATTAACATTCTATACGTTTAATAAATTTCGCTTGTACAGTCACGGAAACAAAATAATAATTGACAGTGTTAAAAATTTATTTTGTTCGTTTTAATTAGGAATTACTAAGTTATCAAAAATATTTTACAATCGGAAGAGGTCTATAATTGTAATCCACGACCTGCTTCAGTATGCAGACCTGTGTAGTCCAACATTTCAGAGTTAGCTAGAGCTGGGTGGTCTCTTCTGTTCTGTAGCTGTTCATAAGTTATAAACAAACATATTTTTTTAAATTAAGAAAGAGACTAGAATTCTACATCGAGATACAAAAAAAAACATTTTATTACATATCAAATGTCCAGAAAATCAGGTTAAGATGTTACTCTAAGGGCACATATTTTAGGTGCCTTATAAAATTATGGTTAATGTGGTGATAGATTAAATGTGGCATTTCATTTCATCACAACTATCATTCTCTCGACTGTACCTGTGATGTCGCCATACATTTAGCGGCTCAATCAAAGTTATTGTGCAATAGACTTTACTCCCCTCGCATAACAATAAAAATATTCATAACTCTGTCTAACCCTCAGTCGACTTAACTAATGCATAAGGGTGACAAATGACGACATAAATATTTTGCTACTAAAGTGTATTAGCTAAAAAATATTTATCTGCCAACCAAAACAGAAGAAATATTTGTATCAACTTCTCAATCTAGTGTCACTTTAGGGCTTTGCATCTCAAAGTTTAAAAGTCTTGAGGTGTCACATTTACGATGATACTCGTAGTTTTTTTTGTTATATGTTCTGTGTGATCTATAATTTGAAAAGATATACTTATTCAAATTATAGATCGTTTTGGCACACTTGTGCCAAAACGTGTATGAAAAAATAATTGCCCACTTCCCTAATCTCCAAAATTTGTGAAGAGTAGCATCACTTGTGCGAGGGTACTGGCACTGCGCTCACCAACCATCGCCTCAGCTCGTCACGTAGTTGTCGTAAAACTCGACTAAGGGAAATATTATAAAGCCTTTTAAATATATTTTTATGCCTGACCATAATTAGCCAGAAGGTGACGGGTAGCAACGGGTAGCTCTTAGACACGAGATGACTACTCACCTGTCAAGCTGCTCACGTGACGGCCGCGGCTTAACCTCTTATGCATTAATCACGAGTCTGACTCGTGTAAACTTATTTTGACTTTGTAAATCAATCACGAGTGCTGCTCGTGTCAACTTATTTTTACTGTGTAATTCAATCACGAGTCCTACTCGTCTAAACTTATTTTTACTTTGTGAAACTAATATAAATTTATAAATATGTAATCATTTCAAACTTTACAATTTATTCAAACAATTAAAACTACAAGGGGTTAAAAATAATTAATAGCTAATTAAATTAAATATAATCAAATTTCGCCGCCGCAAGCAAAGGTTTTTAAGTAAGCAGGACCTACTCCAATCCACCACTTTCTTATAGTTAACTTGTTATACTTATAGTTACGGCCTTTACTTTACCTTACCTTGCCATAAGAGCCTTTAAACAGTCCATTGCAGGACATAGGCCTCTCCCGTAAGGAGTATTTGCCCAGCGGATTAGCGATCGCAATACCAGGCACCTCGCACCATAGACACAGATAGCCGTCATCGTTGTGCTTAATTTCGAGTTGGAATGTTTCTAGATACAGACAGTATAGCCATGTTTTCGTAGCCACTGCTGTTTTCAAGCCTTTTCTCGTAGTTACCTCTTAGGACACTCACGGGAAGGAAAGGGGTGGCAAAAGATTTGTCTATCTACATATATTATTATGTATTCACATATATTATTTAATATTTACTTTGTTTCATTATAGTTTTTTTGAAATTAATTTTTATTGGTTAGTTAATTTATTTAGTTAATTGATACACCTGCTACAGCTATCTCACCTCCCCACGGGTTGACTGGAAGAGAAGGCCAACAGGCATTAACTCCGCCCTTCGTTACCTTGTACTTTTTTTTTAAATAAATTAAATAAATATGTAAATTCTTTGTCAAAGATAAATACTGGAATTGAGCAGAAAGGGATTCATACACAAAAAACACGTTTAAATATTACTTTCACTGTTCGGAAGCCTATGAATTACGTATCTACTTATTAAGCGACATTACGAATTCTTAGATTATATACGGCTGGATCGCGGGCATAATAGATTATTGTTAAAAAAGAATGGGAAAAGTAAAACAGATACCTTGTAAATATCTCACAGCTGGGCAAAGGCCTCCTCTCAATGTCTGAGAAAGTTTTGGAGCCAGTAAGCGTTTGCCACAATGCTCCAGCACAAGTTGGCGGAGTTCACATATCCTCGAAATAATATTATTTATAAGTTTCCGCTCTTGATGATTCATGATGAAACAGTAAAAGAAGATAAAGGTTGTTACTACTTATTTATGTGTTTAGAAAGTGAAGGATTTGTTTGTATTGCAAAAAAAATAATCCATCAAACTGAAACATGCATTGAATTTTGGTGTACTGTATATTTCTCAAGTAAAGAGTATGCAGCCCCCAAATACAGTACAATACTATAATATGGTTGGCAACCCTTCATGAACTTCCTCGTAATATGAAACCTAAAGTTTTATGTATGTTGTGTGCGCATATTATAAATCTGATAAGTTAGAAAAAAAATCGTCCTGGCATTTTGTGGCAATTGAAAATATTTGTATGTATGTATGTATGTACATTTGTGTGTTTATATAAAAAAGAACTTGGTGTACCTTGTATAAAGTCATACCCGATTGTTATGTTTTATTTTAATATTATTTTATATTTCACTTTAATATTATTAGCTCATGATTTTATTTCAGGTGGTTTAAGATGTCTTTTTCTTTCCCTTTTTTTTCTTGTTTATTAAAATATAGATGAGCTGTATCTATTGCAGACACTACCGGCTCAGTAGTGGTATAAGGCTGTGGCTGCGGGAATCCGTAACATAAACTGAGTATAGACCCATTAGTTGCATCACACTGTAGCGCAGAAAAAAAATATCTAAAGTCTTGTTTTTTTTTAGTTTATATTACTTTTTAAATTTTAGTTTTATTAATAACTTGTTAACTAATTGTGGTGTAATGAATAAAGTTTCTTTCTTTCTTTCTTTCTTAAAGAAATCACGCAAGGCTACCACGGCTCTTTTATACAGAGTGGATGCAACGTTATGTCATAAAATTTAACCTATTATTCTACAGGCTATATTTACGTCAAATATCAAGTAAATAAGTACACCAAATATTAAATATAATTAGTTTAGTCACAGCTTTATTTTTTTATTTTATTATTTTGCCCTGAGATATATTTGCGCTACTAGCTAACTAGGCCAACAAGCACGACACCCAGGACAAAAACATTATCGACCGTCCGCGCCAGTGACCGGTGCCCGCGTTTGAAGTCGCCGACGTGTCGACAATGAAATAGAATAAGATCTCTGCGAGGTCGACGCCTTGCCGAATTCATTAAACTATTAATCATGATGAATAACGCTTGCGTTTTATTTGGATTATTAGGCTATGTAATTTGCTTAAAAAAGGTCGTTTTATTCCTTAAATATTTTGTTTTTTCACTACTTCCCTATAACCAAACGTAAGTAAGATCGCATCCGGTCTGTAAAAAAAGTAAAAATTTATGTAACGCTTTTTTTATATATTTATATTAGTATTTATATATGTCCCGCTATGACTGGATATAATTTCAATAGTTTTAAAGTTACGACACGAGAAGTATTGAAAAATTCCCTATGTTATTATGAATGGTGTAATTATGTTGTCAAGTCATGAAATAAAATGTCTGCCACCAAGTGCCAACTATTGCAACTAAATCAATTAAACTCCTGCTATTAATATCACAGCATATCATTAGGGCCATTTAACTTTAAATTGCAGATATATTATATATAACCCAAACTATTTTCTCTCATTTACTTATTGCGACTTTAAACTGAGTGCAAACTGAGTAACTGGTAGAGTCGGGAAAGGAAGACCTAGGCGAACATTTCACGATCAAATCGGAGACGTTCTGGAAAAAGGCCAGGTCGAGAGTACTCTAAACCAACGAGATGTATGCGAAGATTGATGAAAGTAGAAGAAGCGAAAGACGTATGTCAGGACCGTAGCAAGTGGAAGAAGATCGTCTCTGCCTACCCCGTTGGGAAAAAGGCGTGAATATATGCAATACATATACAGAAACTAATTTCTTTATTAGGTAACTTTAATTGTAAGTGTCTACTGCTCCATCAGCTCTAGGCAATTCGCCATGTCGCGCAGTATTTTATTTTAAAAATATTCTCAAATCAAATTATCTTTTAAAGTTCAAATTGATAACAACGACATCTTGTATCCAATAGATCTATTTCTGTTTTTATTGTTAAAAATTTTTCATTGATTGATTTAATTTCAATTATAAAGGTTTGCTTATGTATTAATAACTTATGTGTTGTATAAATATTGACTCCGAGTTGAACCCAGGAATCATGACTGGTAGTCAGGAAATCTGACCTCTACGTTCTTCGGCTACAACTACTAAGAGTACTAAGGCGTTTTTTAGTTTGTCGTAAAGTTGATATACTCTTAGGTTCGTGTTTAATACATCGTTAGAAAAATATTTACTGTAAACTAATGTCAAATAATATCTTGATTTGGCAAGTAGATTGCAGATGTTTCTTGTTCAGGCTACAGTGAAAATTTATACGATACGACCTAGGTTTTCACTTTCTAGGACTCTGCTTAGTTCACGAAAAATATACTTCTTATTTGAAGTAAGATTGCATTTTATTAAAAACGTTAATTTAATTTGTATCAATTTACATTTCCGAGAGCAACATTATTATTCCTTAAAATAATACAATCGATTACGAAATCTAGTTGATTGGACAAAATAATAAAGAACAAAAATATCGATGAGACAAAATTTTAATGAACTGCTGACGATTACGTTTCATGAAGGCGTGAATCACAGCTGTCTCGAAAAATCAATACCATGCATTTTCGTTTTAAACTTGGCTGATTTCAAGACTTAAGTAAATTCAGTGAACGTTATAGAAAACCAGTGCTACAAATTATGTGTATCATTATCCATTTATTGTATTAGAAATAATTAAAAACACAAACAAGTAAATTTAATTAATGAAGGTGTGAAGATAGTTACACATGGTGCGCAATTAATTGGTCTGACTGATTGTGATTGGCTGTCCAGCAGAGGGCGCAGTGTTCTCGTGATGTTGTTTCATACTGGGGCGTGTAAGTGCTTGTGAAAAAAATAAGTGTTTAGTGGTGTTCCAAGCGCTAATGGAAAACAAAAACTGTAAGTATTATAACTTCAATGATTTGCCTACGATATGCCATATTTACAGCCTTGAGGAAATTAAGATAAACTCATAAGAATTTAGAAACCATACATCTGTTCAGAGTAGACGTATTACCCAACCGAATTTGGGTCGCATCATTATTATTGCGCTTCCTACTGTTTCCATACTCCTCTATTCGGTCGAATTGCATTCCCGCCATCTTGTAGCAGGAGCTTTCAGGATTTTGTATAAATATATATCGACCGTAAAATCCATGAAGCCCAATTTCGAATATTTTCTGCTTATGTATTTTACCATTGAATATAAGTTCAAGGTTTTATTATTTCAGTATTCCTTCATCTTTTTCATAAATAATTCCCGTTTGTTGACATTTGGAACTTCTGAATTAAAAAAATTAAAACAACTTCTGAATAGTGAACCCCGTTGCAAAGTTATATTTATATATAGGTAAACAATTAATTTATCTTAACATTTTCATAGAGTCTTACAAAGGTCACACATTTACATGACATTGTACTCAGTAAAAGAATGACATCATAAAATTAAAATAGTACAAATACAGCAAACCAAAATTTAGCTTATAACTTTTATAATAAATACTTCATGAAGTATTAAGTTTAGAATAAAACTAAAAGCGTCCATTTCAGATAAATGTTATGAAAAAAGCAGTTTTTAAGATATTAATGAAATTTAATTGGATGATACATTTGTATTGGAATTTCTTGTGTTACATTCAAATCCTGTTAACTTATTACCTGTAGTAGTGTGGGGCCAAGAATCTGAACAATGAGATTAAAACAGTAAGAACTATCTTTAATTGTGTAGTGAGAAAAGAAATAAATTCTTGAGCTGATGGAAAATATCATCTTTTTGTGCAAACCATACTTGCAGTAGCCAATGCCGATGCCGTATATAAAATAATGTAACTGTAATGAGAAGCAGAATTAAGAAACTAACATATTATATACCAAAATTACTAAAAATAAACAGGTAATGCTGCAGTGAATTCATAGTGGTGGTTTTCCACTGAAGCTCTAGAGTCTAGACTTACATCATGGACAATGAACATTTATTACATTATATTAATAATGTTAAACATGAACTTCAAAACTTATGATAAATATCATCATCATCATCATCATTTCAGCCTATCAGAAGTCCACTGCTGAACATAGGCCTCCCCAAAGATTGCCACGAAGCTCGGTCCTGAGCCACCTGCATCCATCGAATTCCAGCAACACTGTGCAGGTCGTCTGCCACTCGAGAACCTTTTTTCCCCAGCGGTTGTCAGTTCTGCGAGCTATGTGGCCGGCCCATTGCCACTTCAGCTTGCTGATCTTCACGGCTATGTCGGTTACCTTAGTTCTGCTGCGGATATCATCGTTGCAGACTCTATCATGCAGATAAATATATCAATGATTTAATAATACTATTGTATGATAGGGTACAATTTGAATTGTTTTTGTTTAAGTAATTTTAAGGATATAAAAAGGCTGCAGGTTCAAATCCCTTGAGGGCTAACATATGTAGGATACATATTATATGTTTGTAATAAAGCCTGGATATTAAATATTGATATTTATTGTTTATACATATACTAGCAAACTTAATAGAGAAATGTACTAAATGACGGTGAAAACTGTATTGAAATCTACCAAGAAGTTAAGAAGGTATAGGAAAACCCTGATTGCAACTTTTTTTTATGATAAAATCAGATAATATATTATTATTTATCACCATGCATTTGGACAAGGAATCCTAGCTTGGGACTAAATGTAGGTATATGTAGGAGTGTCCATTATGTATTCTTCATTAGTCTATTTAACTCCATTACTGAACCTATGCCTCTCAAATGCAACACTAATAAGTTTAATTGAGATTACTATAAAGATATTTAAAAATGTACTGTACTACGGTATAACACATAAACTCCTGATGAGCACCCAACATAGTTTTATGAATAGGAAATACCTTTTTTATTGGGTTTTATTTTTTCCATATGTTAATAATGTTATATAGTCCACAGGCCATTCTTGAATTTTAATTGGTGCATGCACCCTCTTTGATACCCTGGAAATACATAAAATAAAGAATTTTTTAAAATTTTGTACATCTTTATATTTCATAACTTATATCAATGATTCTTATGTCTATACTAAAACTATTACCACTTTAACATTAGTAGTTAGCCTTGTCCTTGCTTAAAGACTCTAGTGGAGTGTGAGTTTTTAACTATAGAACTTTTACCGTAACTATAGAATATTGCTACTTGAATATTGAATAAAATCAAATAAGATTTAATTAAAAATTGTCAAATGAAATATTAGTCTCTATTATACAATTTTTGCTCATACTACAGTCTATATACATACAGTATATAAAACCTAAAATTCTGTCTTAGTAGAATGTTTTAAGTAGGCAATTTGAGAATATTTTAATAACATTGTTCAACTATTGTTTGGATGATGACTATATTATGAAAGGTATTTTTAAGAATGATGTTGTTCAATATCAACATTACTTTTTGGGTATTACCTCAAATAACACCCATAATAGCCCTGTTGTGCCGTTATGCGACAAAATGTAGCAACATCATCGAGTCGACTAAACACGCATGCGTGGTATATTCGTCCGCGTACCGAATCATTCAACACAGAAATGGAAATAGTCAATGTAACATCTCAAGGCGTGTCTTCCGCCTTAGAACGCGTCTATTTATGGTCACCAATATGATTACATTGCGCGGCTATTTGCAAGAGGTCTTACTTGGACAGAGGTACCTGAGCAAGTTGTTTATAGACACAACAATGACCTTGCTATGATCATTTGTGCTATGACTTCTATACATTTAAGAATTGTTGCTAATTTTAATGCAGACTTGGGCCCTATGAATCTAGTCCGGCTTAGACCACGGCGATAAATCGACAATCACTAGTGTGTAGTGTGGTAAGAATGGGTGAATCTTCCATGTAAGATTCCTTAAACTTTGAACTTACTGTTAATTTTAGCTTTCACTTTCTCGACAAGATATAAGTATATTCCACATTGACCTTTCATATACAAATGAATACGAAGTAGTAGTAAGTAAGAAGATATAGCCAAAAGGCGAACTAAACTTAGTGTCCAGACATTTTATTCACTAATCAATAAATCGTGCGATTAGAAGGTTACGCATTTGCAAGGCTTACTTATGCAAAAAACGACATTATTTGAACGGTCTTTAAATAAGGTCAGTGAATTGGGCATCAACTTACAAAGATAAATGCCGTGACTGACTGATTCTACTTCGCAGAGCCTTAACTACTGAATTTAGAAACATAATGGTTTCAATGGCGAAAACTCCAAGTCTGGCAAACTTGAGAGAATCACAAGCACGAAATTAACTTTACTAAGATGGACCAACAGAGGATCTTTAAATTCATCTTTTTAATGATTTTACACTGGCCATAGTATACAATGTAGAATTCTGTAGTCATAAGCTAGGTATGTTTTACATAAATATCTTACAGTTTTAACGGAATGTATTAAAGAACATAAATCTAAAAATAAACAAAACCCACGACCGAGCAGTAAGCTTAAAAATATTCCAAATAATTACGCTATATTTCCGCTTCTATATTAGGTACTGTACGAAACATTTTATTAGCAAACATATTTGCGTATGCGCTCTTTAACTAACACAAGCGGATCACTATTGTAAGAACTGCATGTCATCGCAATAAAAAATATAAATAAAAAAATTAGGGGTGTCAATCTTGCTTGCGTCATTCACTTCTGCACTTGGTGCACTACTGATTAACGATCGGGGCTCTGATGATAACTCGTCGAGAGTAATTGGCCAGTGTGGTGTGTTAATGCTATCCATTACTGACGGAAGAGGCTTGTCCCAATAGTCGGAAAGGTTTAGTTAATTATGCCGCCAATAGTGCACGAATTTCACATACTCGTATTGTGAGATAATTTATTTTATCGTGATAACGTAGTTTAATCGTAACCGATGCAAACCGTATACCACCTTCCCTGCAGCCTCGTAAGCCAATTTCTTCTGAAACAATGAGTTCATCGTTCTGGCAACCGGCCAGGTCGCAGCTCGGGCGAATGTTCGACCGTCGAACTGGTACTGATTAGCGATAGTTAGAATGATCGACGATGTTTGGTCCAAAGGCTGTTTAAAAGTGTTGTGCTGTTTGAAAACCATTAAAACAAAAAAAAATTAAGTGAACATTTTCAGGCTTCTATTTCTCCAGCTCATCTATGTATATCATGTACCAATAATCTTTTGTAAAAGAAGTTTGTTTTACTTCATAGAAGTGGATACATCGACCAGCGACTTTAGATGATCTATTGCACCTACAATACTTACAAGAAATAACCAATATAATCAATTGATCATAATCGATTAAATTAAATGTTATCCGATCGATGATTTTTCACGCAGTATAAGTGTACACCGTGCGGTTGATTACGACCACGTTCGTCAGCGATATATTTCCGTAACAGAGAATGACTTAATCTCTCCAGATGTTATTTATAGTCCCTTAAGCTTATGAAGCGAAACTCACACACTAGTGCGAAAGCACTACCAGTACCTTTTTAACGTGGTAGAGCCAAACGGCGCTTTTGCTTCTGCTCGAATGGGTCAGCTTGATCGGGGTAGTATCAGAATCGCAGAATACCGGCGTGATGAGAGGCACTTTGTGTATCGTATCGTATCACTTAAATATACTTGTTACAATATTCTATCGCAGTCTCTGATATCGTATGCCATGCGTGCTGCTCCTGCTAACTTACTGACATGTCTTTGTTGATCGATTGATAGCGAAATCTATCCGAATACAAGTACCACAGGTCAGTGATGGGCAGTCGCATCACCAGTGCGAGGCTACTACTAGCGTTGCGCTCACCAACCCGCCTATTCAATAGTATGAGCAAACTTCCGAGAAATTCTCTAGCAGTAGTAGTCTTGAAACCGGCGAAGCATTTTAGGAACAACCCACGCCACGCCCAAATTAAAAAGATACGAGGACTCCGTTAATTCACTAGCATTTCTCACGCTCACATCTATGTCAGTTCTAATTAATGCATGAATCTAGTGTTTCGGTGGTAATAACAGGTAGAGGACCATGACGTCATTAGCCGGATTTGATAAGAGGCGTTAATTGTTTCGTCACTTCCATCTAATTAGAGTACAACCTACATTGTCGTTAGCGATAACACGGGTCACCGCTCATATGCACCTAGAGTTGTATGTAATTGTTCACTAAACAGATTATTAAATTTTTAATTTGATAAAAACTAGAACACACAAGGCTGTCTGATATTTCCCATTATAATGAAATAAACGAAACGTCTATAAGGTTTTACTCGAATGATGTCTTATTATCATGTCCTGGTTATGTTCATGACATACTTACACCTTGTTTCCTTTTCTTTCGTCAGCCTTTTAATAGTCCACCGCTGCATATAGATTATGACAAATCCTTTCATTGGGCCTCTCCCAATGAAAGGATTTGTCATACTAGATTGGTAAGCGGGTTGGTGATCGTAGTATCGGATCTGTAGTTCGTTACCTATTTAAGGTCTGGTATGTTTTATGATAATTAGTCCGCCATCTGCCGGACACTGATTTTTTTCAAGGACTTTTCATTAAGGAAAGATGGGGGGATACCAGAGACTAACGTTACTACTGTTCGGCTTAAACTCTGTGACGTAAACTTTGTTAATAAACGAGCACGTTTTTCATAGTAAACTCGAGACTATTGTTATTTGTTCATATCTCAATTCAAAAAAGTAAATTATGAAGTTCTTAATATTAGAAACTTCTTCATCAACCTTCTTCACCAAAAAAATTAAAAGTAATGAATTTTTTGTGACGGTGATTTTATATTACTCCGTGATGAATGTCAAGGAACTCAATCATCACTTTAGATATTTTTAACATACGGAATGAAATCTATAGTACGGGGATTACATCTAAAAAAGATATCAAAAATATTTAATAATTTAGAGTATACTACGAACATAAGAAGGCATAGTGAAAAGTAAAACTTTATTATTCGTTGTGAATTTTGAAACGCTATAAAAATGCGTCAGATAGAATAATCTTTAGTTACTAAACGACTTACCATGGGAAATCCATGCGCCGTAATCTCTCCAATACCATGATTCATCTCCTATAATCGACTCACTTCTAGTTGTAGATTAGTTCCTATTTATATTCTGTGGCACTGGTATGTAGTGTCTGGTGACCGCATAAGGAACTCCTAGTACACCAATCGATCTCGTCCCGTGGATGGATGGTTTCAACAAGCAACAGAGTAACCATTTCAAAGTTGAGAAGGTTCTTCAATTTCACCATTCGGGTGTCAATATTTCGTAACGAACCTTTTTAAAGTATAATCAAACACAAGCACTACGGGAATCTATGCCTAATGTTTTGAAATGGTTTTTGTGTCTGCCGTATGGAAGAACAGACATACTATAAATACCACCTGTAGTAATACTGGTCATTAAGCACTATCCACGCCTGGCCAGTACATACTATATTTGGAAATAAACACTGATGGAATTATTTATGCGTCACAAGCTATTACATTTGTTTTGTTTTTGGGAGTTCTTAGTATGTAGATGACATTAATACTTACCGTGACCTACAAACTGAGGCGGGCTCAAGGATTACGTGTTTTACGTTTTTCTACATGTGTTAAAATGCTTTGAGGAACTCGCACTGCTTGCATTTTTATTAACATTTAATTAATATTGTAAATTGTTAAAGAACGGTGTAAATTTAATATAATATAGATATTTAATAGAATCTGTCGTTACTTTGGTATAAGCAAGGTATAATAATATACATCACAGGAGACGTATTTGTGAGGTGTCTCTCGACCTCTCACAAATACGTCACTACTTATACTTGGCGGGGCAAAAAAACCAATAAAATTAAAATGCAATAAAAACCATTAAATGTATAAAATAGAATAAAATATATACTTAACATAATACCTAAAATTAAAATCAACCAGACAGAATTTGATTATTTAATATTTACCTAATAATACATTTTGTATGACTTTGTTGTCAGTAGCAGTCCATACTAGAGACTACTCAACAAAGTTTTATTATTGTATTCCTATATATTCTCACACTTTAGTGATTAGTCCAGCTATGGTTGGGTTGGGCAGACCAGACGGCTGAGGGTTAGGGAGAAAGGGAAAGAAACCGGCGGAAGAATGCGTGCGGTATTGAGGACCACCGCCTTCTGCAATTTCTTTTTCCGTGTTTAAATTTTGAATAAAATTACTGAATCCTCTTTTCCAGAGCAAATCCCACGCATGGACAATGGTATCGGCGGACTTAGCAGGCCACTCTAACTAACACCGTGATATTATTGTACTCCTTTAATACATTCATCACCAGCCTTACGGTGTGTGCACGTGCATTGTCGTTCATGAACACGAAATAATGGTCGAGCTGCAGGCGGCGGGGGATTACTATGGGTTACATAACGTCGTCAAGGTCCGCATTTAAATTGCCCAAACTAAATTTGTCCTTCCATGGGTGGGGCGAATTCCATCCCACACCATGATCGCTCCGATCGGCGCCAATGTGCTTATGTCCATAATAAACGTCCTTTTTCCGAAGAGTTATCTCAAAAAAATTATTATAGTTGGCTTGTTCTCTAGACTTTGTTGAGTAGTGTATTATTTAAACTATAAAGAATGTCTTCGATTTCTCAATCTATTTCTTTTTATCCAAAATTTCTTATAAGTTATGCATTGAAACGTAGTAACGTGTAAGTATACACGGCGTAGTCGTCTGCTGACTAGAAAGGAATTATAAGTGTAACACACATGTATTCTGTAGTGTCTCGTATCTCTGGCACGGGATGAGACTCTTCCTCTGATCTTATGTATTACTTCTAATAAGAGAAGGTAAAGACACTGAGGCGCGCCTTAGTTTTCACATAGTATTCGGAAGGGGTCGCCGTGGACAAAATCTGCCAGGACGACTTCTTCAGGCAAATTTCAGACAATTCAAAATAAATGCTACAAGTACGGTCAGAACTTGTAGCATTTATTTTGAAGATCATTCTGGTTCGGAAAGCAAGTAAAGGCCTTTGATCTTGATTACGGTTACCGGCGCTTATAGTATGGTTCCTACAGCTCATTGTTTAATTACTAAACTAAAGAAGGAAAAATATCTTAAGAATGGAGATAATACAGACATTAAAAAGTGAGGGTACGTTACAAAAATATAGGCGCTGAAAAATTTCAATGTGTTGAATATTGGGAGATGAAAATCTATTTTTTTTATAGAAATCTCTTTGTTGCTAGAGACAGGAGAATATAAGTAATCGCATCGGTCAAATTATTATGTCTACAACCCGCAGAATGCATTGCATGCATTTGTTAAAATATTGAAAAGATTGACTATTTTTAACATGACGTTATAATTTATTGATGAAGTAGAAAAAAACATTAACACAAATATTAATAAATATTCTTGCCTACACCTGCCTATCCGAACGGTTACAATTTTAAAACTACTAAAGCAATTGGTTTGCACAGATAATGCTAAGCGTGAAACAATCATATTGTTTATTTCATCTTAATTACACAAAGGAAGTGACCACGGCTTGTACAAAATAAGAAAGTCGACAAATGCCGGCTGTGCAGATAGTTCCGTGCGCAGCACTTCGTATCTTTGTTATATATTATATTTGTGCGCGTCATATTTACGTAATGAGAAGACTGATCACCGGCTGCCTTATCGTGCATTGCCCTGATAATAACACCGTGAAAATGTATTTGTTAAACACTTACGAAAGATATTGTTCAGCGTGAGAATAGGATGATATTAACAAAATTATTTTGGTGACCGCGCCGCGTTCCATATAATTTTTTGTTAATAATCATTATATATTATAATGTACTATTTATCCCAAACCTAGTTTTACGTGCATATTAGTATCCATGTTTTGTATAAGCCTATGTCATCATGTGAGTTAGTTAAAGTCAACTAATGGAAATGGCAGAAGGATCTAATGAACTCCTACGGATAGCTAAATACCTATTCTCAAATCGCCAGGTCTTGTTCAGACCAGGGACCGTGAGCAGGGTCTAAGGAGCGCGGTATCTGGTATTGCGATAGCAAATTCTTTCGCCAAAAGTGGGTACCCTCACAGCATGGTCGAGACCGTGTAGAGGAGGATGGTAACTTTTAAATATACACAAGCGAGGTTCTGGCGCCCGAATGATAACAGAATATCTATTCGAATTTGCCGAACCCAAATCACACAAACTAGTGATGGGGAGCAGCAATTCTGGCACCGCCGGTACCCTGGCAGGGTACCGGTACTGCGATTACTAAACCGCTTGCCCATCGTGGTGAGTATGGGCAAACATTCCGAGAAATGTAACCAGCTTTTACTGGCGCTTTCTTGGAGAGGTCTATGTTGAGCAGTAGACTAAAAAGGGCAGATGTACTAAGTGTTTATAGGTAAGTAGTGTAGGCAGTAATGCAATTGAATTGATTTTAAAAACAGCTGCAAATCATTATCCTAATTGAGAACGACATAACGTCTCTCGATGACTCCTTATGTGTCAGCGAGGCGGCGATTGCGTATGACGTCAGTACAATGTGTGACCGTCGTCCGGAGCTTTTGCTTTCAATCGACCGTTAACATAAATTAATGATTATTACACGGTCTCCAGAGTAAACTTACAGGTATTCTTTTAATGCTGGATATATCTTGTATATTGTCATTAAATTTCAAGAGTGACTAATTTTAAATTAAGAGTGGGTAATAGTTGGTTATAGTTAAGAGTTGGTTATAAATTTTTTGATTTGGTCACACTGTGTTATTTATTTTTATAAAGAAATTATAATATTACAAGAAAGTGATTAAACGCGATAAAATCCGTAAATAAAAGTTTTATTTCAATGTAAAGTATTCGCGTAATAACAAGAAATCATAACAAAGAATGTTATAAATTTTTTGATTATTTTTCGCATTTCAATACAATGTAGTTGGCCCATAGGTCGGATTTCTTATAGTGGCTTACATTCATTCATTATAGTAAAGAAGTTTTCTTGACTGATTCCGATCATGACTAAGCTCTGGTTAAGTTGCCATCAGCGCAGAAAGTGAGTGACGTGTGTGCATAAATAGAAGAATGCTTCTTGTCTTCTTCCCGTAGTTGTAGTTATGCGAGTTTCAGTGACACGGCACAATCAAATAACATCCAGACCTGAACTGAACGCCAATAATTCATACCCTGCTAATACTGCTGCTGTGTATAATTCAGCTGAGATTCCAGCCCTAGATCCACGACTCGTAGCACGGAGCACGTACCATGACCGCGTGGCTCAGTACGCGATCGTCCTCTGTTATAGTACACTGTAGAATATTATTATTCCTGAAATTTACATATACGGGGAGAATTGCAACAGTTGCCATTCTTCACAAGGGATGACAAACGCGGTACCTATTAAGCGTTATATAAAAGGCCAGTTGCGATATGCATAAGACAAAATTTGGACACTTTTTTGAATAAACAGAAAATTATTACGTATAATACCATCAGCTCACGAATCAACAAAGCAATATGCTTGTAGCTAACTTGTAATGGTGACTGAAAATTTAATTAATTGTAATTACCTCGGAAACTAAACAAATGGTTATCATTATTTCAACCTTTTATTCAACATCTCATAATCAATCATCTCATATATATATAGCAAATTTGCATCTCATACTCGTAAGTATGTGAATTTTTGTAGTTATTTTAAAATATTTGAAAATTATAAAATGTTTACGTAACATATTTTTTACTTAGAAATAATTACCTATTACATCAGCCTCAGCCAATTTTTAGTGCCGAATATAGGCCTCCTCAAAAAATACCAACTAGCCCTCATACATCGACTGAATATAATTATTTAAAACATGGAAGCTCTCACCATATTTTTATCGCGAACCGCAGTATTAAAAATAATTATCTCGCTATCATTATCGGAGAGTTTACGTCAGAACAACTTTCGCGCGACACCAATAAGGGCCGAACGCACCAACCTTTTGACAAGCGTGGGCTGTCTCCATCTCCGCACCGCACGCCCACGGCCGGATGCCTGTTGAAATACCGCTTCCAACGATTATGAGTCTTTGCCCATTGTGAAAACGAATATAGATTTTGTGACAGTGCAGCAGATGCTGTCGTATGTAGTTGTTAACCTACATCGCGGTATTAGGAATTAGAAGAAAGTAGCATTCACTTTGGTACAAAATAAATTCGTTTCATATTCACTTTAATCCAAAGCTTTGGAACAGCTACCTGAAATTACTAGGTTGGCTTAAAGTTAAAGGTCACTAGTAAATTGTTTTGTAATAAAGAAATATTAATAGCAGCTTATAAACCACTGTTGGGCTCAAACTTCCTCTTATTATTTTAGTATTAATAAATAAGCTCTCACGACCGCATGAAATATCTAATAATGTGATTGTCAGAGGTCTACAAATAACTTTTTTAATCGTCTCAACCCACTTTTGCCAACGTGAACCTGTCGCCGACTTATTTTTCAAGTCAACGACAACCATCGTACATAAGTTTCAAAATCTCTCAAAGGTAGAAATTCTCCATATACGGAATCGAACTCGGAGACAGATTCCCTGACCACTTTACTATCGAGGCTTTTTATTGACATTTTTATTACTTTATAATTAAAACAACTTTTAACTAACCATACAAACTCTTACAATAATATTAGTAAACATCATCGTGTTTTGCGTATCAAGGAAGATTATTAAGTATTAACTAATAAAATGTTTGGCTCAATTGGACAAGAGACTCAAAATTGGGGACAGTATTCAATAGAAGTATTAAAATTATAAATATTGACTTGAGTGCAGTCTATGAATGATAAACTAATTGCAGCAACTTACCTAGTGCGTGCAATCTTTATCAGAATGTTGCTTAACCTCGAAATTATATTTCATCATAAAACCTATTCTTGAATCCTGCGTGTCATTCTTTTTAGTTATAAACATTCAGGCAGATTAAGGATTTTCATTTAGTACCCCTCTGCGTAACCAAAAGGGCTTCCGCAGACAACTTCTCGCCTCTCCGGAATATAAAAATAAACGTGGCGGATGGTGAACCCTGAAATGTTCATGGCATTTTCTTTAGTCGCCTGTGGTCTTTTCTGATATACCACGAAAATATTTCCGTGAGCCATTCCTTGATAAAATCTAAATAAATCTAAAAAAATAATAAATCTAAAATATTGGATAAACGAAACCATTTAAATAATAATACGGTAAGGTTTAATCGGGGTCAGACGTCACGGAATTTTTTGAAATTGTTCGAGGTATATATGAGGCTATGCTACGCTGGCGTAAAGAAAGAGCTTTCAGAATTGAACATTGGACACAGTTAGGCCACAGTAGTTTTCAAAATATATAAAATTACAACGCATGTAAACAAAGAAACTGACTTTCGCTCCTTATTAAAAGTTGACGCATGTAGTTTTAATCTTTCATACGTTTATTTCTGTACATATTATCAATGTCTAGGCTTACATTGAAGATAACGTGTTACTTAATAGTACCTTTGCTGTCGTATTAACATTCCTTCTGTATATTGTATTCATGCATTTATCACTGGCTGAGCTCAGTGGGGGTTTTTCAAATATCGAGTAGACCGTGAGAGAGTGACCTCTTGTTTTAAAGGAGCAGAATTTCATAGCGCTTGGAATAAAACTGAAGACATAATATACAACGGCCACGTTTCACGGTTAGGATTGGCGGAAGCCCGTTACGTTATGTAATCTCTGCCATTCCCTATGGGTAACAGGAATCTGAGCATTCATATTTTTTATACAAAACAAACTCACCATCAATAGGTATACAAACACAAACCTGATGGTAGACAGCCGCATTTTAATGTCCGAATAGTATCAACTTACACCTTAAAAGGCGGACTTTAATATCGTTTCGCTCTCTTATCAACGCGTGGCATGGAGAAATATAATCATAGTTTAATTAAGCAGCAATAAGTTTCGTCATGTGCGTGCACGCAGTTCAATCCTTCTTGTCGGTCTTGGCATCAAGGTATCTGGGTTGAAAGCAAGGAAAACCGACATGTCAGCGAAATAAAAATTGTGTTAGTGTGTAAATACTGCGTTATGTAAATCATAACGCAGTATTTAACGCAGTTTATTAAGAGAAAAATAAGTTTAACGTAACGAACTTTTTCGTTTCGATATAATTTCAATGAGGTCTACAAAGTAAGAATAGTTATACAAAAAAGAACATAGAACTTGATACATAACTCTGTAAAATAGAACAGTTTTTAACAGAGTTATGTATCAAGTACGAGTATTCTCTAATGAAATAACTCGACCAATGCAAAACGGAAGCCGAACGAACAGATAAGCTCGCATTACGCTATCAGTGTATTGTACAGTACAGTTGCAAGTGTTTTCAAATTAACGTTATTAGGTTTCTATATGATGAGTAGAGACGTTTATGGTTACTGCTTCATTTTTATGAGTCGCAGCGTGATATTATAGCCTATAACCGTCCCTATTAAAATTGCTATCGAACGCAAAACTATTTTTCAAATGGGACTGGTAGTTTTGACTTTTCCTCTAAAAAGGCAGACAGTAGCTTAAAAATCGTTATAAGCGGACTTTACGGACCCTAAAGATATTGCGGAGGGTTTTATTGAAAAATGACACCAGCCGGAGTACATCGATGGTATATATAACAGAAACCGGAACAGTCGCAATAACAAAACGGTCTGCCGAAAAACCGTACGACAGGACCGCTGTTATCATAGCAGCCATGGACGTCCTTCTGGAAATCCTGCTGGAACTACAGTCTGGCAACAACCCAATCCCAGGTATCCTAAAAGGAGTTGCTGAAGTTCTATCTTGGTCTTCCACCTAGCACTTATCAACAAGAAATACCAGGCCGAATCCACTAATGTTACCAGACTCCATAAAGTTGGCAATTCATTTATGGGACACGAGGCAGCCTCGTGTGAATAGTCGAGAATATGCCAATTTATTTTATCAAATGAAAGTCAAAGTAATTTTTTTTCTTTACGAAGTGTAAATTATCACACAATCTATGTTCTTCACTTTATCAGACGCTGTATTTTTTCGATGTAGTCGGCTGAAGGTAATACATACATCCATCCAATACTGAAAACACCTTCTACAAATTCTATTTATATTCATTACTATTCTAAAAATTATTTTTATCTAATTCTGTACTTAACAATTAAATGAAGAAAGAAAATATTCGCCCTGCTTCGATGTTATGTTGTCCCAATTTTCATATTAACAAAACCCGAAGGCTGTGGCGGCTGAAATCCTTCAGGTTATGTAATAGGCTCCATTGTGGCGACAGACGCCCGCTAGACGGCGCCGGGACGGCGGGCGCCGCGAGGGAGTTCAAAAACATCTCAACAGCCGTCTCGCTCACGCTGAGACAACTGGCGCCCAACGTGGGACCAGCGTACCGGGAGAAGTTTCAACGAAAGCTTTATAGTCTTTTGATATGCTGAAATTTACAGCCGCCTTCCTAGTTTTGGAAGTTTTGAATAATCGCTGTAAGATTTGGAACGGGGTCATGGTATGAATTCAACTTGAATTGAGGATGATTACCTTTCGTAAGAGTATGACTTATCTAAATAATTTTAACGTCTTAACAAATTATGACATAAGGTGATAGGGAATATATAAAAATATCAGTACAATTAAAAAAGCAAATGTAATGCAAATGGAGTGTATATAAGATCAGCATGAGTAATGTAACTTACTCATGCTGATTTTATATACACTCCAAAATTCTACCTGATTTGTCTTACGGTATGAGCAGAGTTCCATGCGTAAGATAACCGGGATTCTTGCACTGAAAAGAACTCAAAAACGAATCATTTACAAACAAATACTGTAGCATTTATCTCGAAAATTCTTTGTCGGTTTTGGTTCGCATATTCACATGAAAACCGGTGACCATTATACGTGGTACGAATAATGGAATAAATTAAGACGTATAATGGTTTAAATACGTGAAACGATTCTTTTAGGGTAATCTTTCCTACCCGAACAGATCCGCACTCAAAGTAATAAATTAAAAAAATAACAGTTACTACACACTTTATTATCTTAAGATGATATATTTAAGATGTTGGGAAAAATTACTAGTATTCATTTCTAACTAACTAATAATACGGTGGTTGTACGTGGCAGAGTCTACTAATTGCTTGATAATGCCTTCTTCCAAGGTGAAACACGTGTCGCGTATTAAAAGTTGGTGGTATATATTACCTTTTGTCGTGTGTGGTACTTGTGTGGGTACAGCCTTTAAAGACATTTAGCCAGGTTTTTGCGAATAGTCTCCAATAGATGGTAGAATAACTATCTCAAATAAAAAAATAATTTTATACATGCCATGTTAGGCACCATAATATAAACCGAAGACTCGAGAGCGATCCTCTGTGAGAACTCGTGCCAATGAGTTTTTCGTAACCTGTGTGCGATGCGTATCGTTGGCTTAGAAACTAAAACGGCGACACACCCTCAGTCACGTTGTCCAGAAGAAGCTCTGCTGAAAATTGGGTTGAAAGGACTAAAATGTCTTGACCTGACTACCCCAGTATTGGGTATACGGTTGTGCAAGCTCATTTTATTTTATTTTTTTCTTTGTATAAATTATTCAGACCTCTAACCTGTAGCATCTAAGGAGCAGGAGTCTGTTACTGCAATCGCCAACCCTCATGGCAAGGGTGAAGTTGACCGTAAATCCTCCGAAGAGGTTTACGTTCAGCTGTGTCTAAACACTGTTAATGTATTCCTTATAAACTCGGCGTCAAAAAAATCGCACCTTTTGAAATTTTGACTTCAGGCTAATAATACTCTTAACTTATTTATTGTACCCTACCAAAATTAATATCATTTGAAAGCACAATTAATACACTTTAAAAACGCGTATCGTTCTTTTCTGTAAAAATAATAATCACGAAACGTTAGGGTCTTTAAAGTGCTGAAAAGCTCATTAGAGGACTCACTACTTGTGCCACCTTGGACACGAATAAAAGGGGGGGTAAAAATTAATTATGGGTCATTAGTTATCCAGACATCATAGAATTCACACCTGAACAGCTCCAGTAAGAAAAAAACCCTGAAAAATGGATACCACGGCAGAAGAAGCAGCTCAAATGGTAGCACTACTGCAATCAGGACTACGCCAAGTTGATATTGCTCGACAACTCAACATAAGCCGTTTCCGGGTGAAACGAGTATCATCCCAGCGGTTCCAGGAGACTGGAGGCTACATCAGGAAGCATGGATCCGGAAGACGACGTTGCACTTCCGACAGAGACGACCGCTATATTGTGTCGACCCTAACGTTTCGTGATTATTGTTTTTACAGAAAAGAACGATACGCGTTTTTAAAGTGTATCAATTGTGCTTTCAAATGATATTAATTTTGGTAGGGTACAATAAATAAGTTAAGAGTATTATTCGCTTGAAGTCAAAATTTCAAAAGGTGCGATTTTTTTGACGCCGAGTGTATGTACTTTAATATTCTTTCTCATTAGAAAGGATATTAAAGTATATAGAATGATCAGCAAGGTTAATACTTGTGGCAATAAAAACTACGTTGGCAGAGATTCTGCAGTTCTGACAATTAATGTATTTATTCATCCCTAGTTAGGTCTTGTGATGTTTACTTATTTATACGGAATTAGCGTAATATTCCGTATAAATTTAAATATTAAGATAAATTAAGTATATAAACACAACTATTTATAAAAAGCTTTTACTTAGTATTCTTTATTGTTTCTTTTCATAGTATTTCAAATGTAATTTTTGGTCTTATAATTTACGTTCATTTTTTTTTTCAGGTATGGGGTCTGCAATGTAAACTGGACAAACTTAAGTACACGCCAAATTGAGTGCCTTATTCATATAATTACATCCACAAAGTGCCTAAGTTATAAATTAATATTAACACATCACAAATTAAACGATCGATTAAACGTAACGACCAACGAACTTAATTTGGTAAGTAATGTTACAGTTGTTATACCACAAAAAACTAAATGACAGTGCGCGCCCAGGCGTTATTTCTAATATCTTAAAAAATCATATCTTTTAATTCAAATTTTAGTTGTACTTAGTGTGGTCTCATCTGGTCAATTAGAGTCGACAACTATAGTACATATGTAAAGTAAAGTAGCAGCCTGTAAGTGCCCACTGCTGGGTAAAGGCCTCCTTTTCAAATATCTGAAAGGGTTTAAGAGTCTGGAAGGGCCCGCCACTGTGCTCCAGTGTGGGTTGGCGGGCTTCACATATCCTTGAAATAATATTTTTTATTATATTATACCTGCTCACGATGTTTTCCTTCACCGCCGAGCACTTGGTAAATAAAGCACTTAGAATTACTATTAACAATTTTAATGTTGCCGGCATCGGGGATCTAACCTAGGTTACTCGTGCTCTATGAAACTGAGCACCCTGACCACCAGGCTAGGCTTTTTCATATATTGCATACAGACTATAAGTAATAACTATTAGTGTCTCGGCGTATTGTGTTTGTCCCGTCTCTAACATCTGCATTTTACTGTGCCTTTCATCTTATTGCACAAGCCTATCTGTGATACATGAAGTTAAAGATGATAGGAATAATAACTTTTAGACAAAGACTAGGTGGTAATTTTTTTCGTTGATCAGAGGTAAATGCTTCAAACTCTGGATAGACCGCATAAAATACCTCTGTATTCTACTCTTATGCTTATTTAAGATATATCTGAGAAAATAGCTCCAAACTTTGACTACCAACCCTACAAGGACATAACTAAAAGTTACACCTACCTAAAACAGGCACCCTTGTCGACCGTACCAGCGGTGACCCAAATATCGGCAGTGGCACTGCGAGCATACTCCCGGGCCGACCGTACTAGTAGTCGTCGGTGACCCAAACCTCGGCTGTGACTTTACCCTCATTATCCATACATTTCTGCCATCTCGAGAAAATATAACTTATGCCTTTGCGATAGAACTCTGGGGATCTGAACTTTACAAAGTCTTATGACGCCATCGTGTGCCGCTTCCGAGGAAAATATGTTATTTTTCTGAAATTGTCCAGGCTACTGGTAGAAGTAGAAAACTAGTAATCGGTTGGGGCTAGGTCAGGCGAGTACGAAGGATGATGGTTTCTAACTTCAGGTCTTGTAATTTTAAAACGGTTTGTCAAGCGGTGTGAGGTCTTGCGGTATAAAGAAGCAATAATGGCGAAGATCGGTTGATGAGTCAGGGTTGTTTCTCTAAGAGTTTCGCCATCATTGTTCGAAGTTCTTCATAATAGACATCTGCTGTTATTAATACACCTGATTTCAAAAAGTTATGGTGTATTACACCATTAAGTGACCGCCAAATAGTTACCACTACTTTTCCATGGGTCGTATCATAACTATTCTAATTCTTTTTTTATTTTTCCTTTTAGGAATTATACTTTTGTTTTGATTTGATTTACTCAGCGTTTTTTATTCTTCGGACTATTAACTGCTTTTAAATAGTTCCTCGGATCGATTAATTCACTTTGTTCATTAACAACCATAGACGACTTATCCTATTAACATCCAACATAGTGTTTACATTTATTTCAACGAGTCGACAAACATTTGCAATATATTTGCAACATAAACTTTGTAAGTGTTTCAAGTGTTCTCCTGTCATGTCTAAACAAACATTAATCTACCACTGTGACAGTATTGACCTGATCATACGAGCATATTGTACGTTACTTTCTCTATATGTGTCTCATTGTAACACACATAGAGATGTGATTGTTATTTTCTCTAATATTTGTATCATTTGTGACCGAACGCTTAAATTTAATAGTACGCAAATGATCATGGTTCCATTCTCGGTGCCAGCACCATTAAAATTATTATTTGCAATTTAACACGTCCTGTGCGTCCAAAGAATACATACAGCATTTTAGAGACATTGATAAAAAAAAATTCGAGGAAAGGTGAAGACTACCAATACGCACTGGCCAGCGAGGCGCGCCTTCCTCCGAGCCAAAACCGTCTTGGAAACGCAAGGAGTCCTGTGCCAAGCTGAGAGACATTTATAAGCTGCTACTTTATTTTTACCTCGTATTATAAATTAATTGCTAGTATTATTTGTACTTTTACGTAGCCGGCCAATACCTGCGAGTTATTTCCCATTGATCTTGAGAGTTTTTAATTATTAAACTCACGCATAAGCACTCTCCCGATAAATAATTTGCTTTTATTTATTTATTTGATCAGACAAACTTGGCTAATTGTATTAGGTATTTTAATTACTGCTATTTACTGTTTGATGTGTTTAATGCTTCTACATATCTGAAAACCTTCATTTGGATATGGTATTGGCATGACTCATTTATTTAACTATCGTTTATGAAGAAACTGTATAGTTTTTCTGTAAAAAAGAAAATAAAATTAATTGAGTACATATTATTTATATTTTTTTTAGATTAAATTACCTAAAAATAATTAAAAATTTTCTTCTATTATGCGTAATTATAATTAAGATCAATACGAGAATTGGCTAGATTGAGACTACGCTTATAGACTGATGAGGAAAATAATTGAAATATTTTCATACTACTTAGAAACACAATTATTTGATCATATCTTTGCTTTATTAGTCTTGATCTAGTACTTAAAGAAATGTGATCACTATATTCTTATGAAGATTTTGTAATTTACATAATTTATTATTATTTTATATTTTTTCTATGAATAGTTATATTTAGCGAACGCTCTACCTACGTAGTCATGTTCGACACGTGGATGCGTCTGAAAAAAACAAACTTCATCACATAATAAGTAGATAAACCTGCGGTGTTTGGCTTGCAATTATAAATATTTACATAGTCGAGTGCCCAGGGCGACGGTGTAGAAGTAATTGAGGTGGACGTGAGGGGTTGACGCGTTTCTGTCGCGACCTCACTGATACAATGTATTGTGCTAAATCGTTGCTTAATGCATGGAAGACTCAGTGAAGCTCTTGTGTCAAAATTATGACACGGTTGTTTTTATTTCAAAATACTTCCCATTTACCATAATGTAAATAAATGCTTGACTAATCGTGCGCGCTATAATAGGAATACAAAAAATATGCTGAATAGGCTGTCCATTCCTCATAATAATATCTTAAATTGGGTACTCATACTCTTTAGAGAATTACGACATTTATATAGTATCACTTGCAGGTGAGGTTAGCATTTGAAGACAAGAAATCCCCACCCTCCAAGCTGCACTTCACCTGCAAGTGGCCCACCATGCTCAACAAACGAATTCAACCGAATTTCTCGAACCCAAATTCCAATACTAGTGATGGAATTCAGCGTTATTACGTTACACTAACTACGTTTCACTGCACTCACCAAACGGTTTCGCCAGCGTGGCAAGTATAGGCGAACCTTCCAAGAAATATATCCCGGCCTCTGTTGGCGCTTTCTTGAAGAGGTCTTTATGTTCAGCAATGAACTAACTGTAGTATCAAGTTTTACTTCATCGTAATCAAGTCTTTTATTGATAATCTTAGTCTTCAAGGCAGTCGTGACTCACTATCAGAAATTTGGTAGTAGCATCCAAATATTCCACTGCTGAGCATGGGCCTCTCCAATTTAGAGGATTTGCCGTAATTGCCATACTTGGATAATTTAGGTCTGTTCTATGTTTCGCCACCACATAAGTGTACTTGAACGACACCCACGAAATGAGATGGGCGGGCAGATTTTCTTACGCAGCTACCACACGGTGAGTATATTACAACTAAATAATGTTTTTGTATGATTAATATTGTTGATGGAATTATAATGGTGAATGACAAGAAAAGTACATCGACCATAGATATGACTTCCGATTACCTACCACAGGAAGCTGTCATGTTACCCAAACACAGAGTCCGTTGCTCGACGTCTTTCGCCATTAGAGGATTAGGGATGAAGTGTCAGAGATACGTAGACATGTCAAATATAATGACGCCATGAAAAATATTTATTTTCGCAATCGTCAGAAATGCTTTTAAATAGCCTTTTTTATTTATTTGTTTATTGATTATTAATTATAAACACTTTTGACTTAGTATTACAATGGGTGAACTTAATGCCTTGGGGCATTCCATACTTGTCAAGATGACGAAAACTAAATACATTCACATAAAAAATTGAATACAGATAAATATTCATCAGCCTAAAAGTCAATTATGAAACCAAGAAAGCGCAAACATAGTCGCTTTAACCGCGTTACCTCCACCTAGTGCCGGAAATCGGGACCAATATCTTAGGCGCGGAATTAATTTGAATAAATAAATAGCTAATTATTGTGGCCGCCGCTCATTATCAAATTTTTAGTAGTTCATGTATTGTAGTTTCGTTCAACTGAAAGAGGCTGAAGCAAAAAACTGAAGCGAAATAATTTTAAAATATTTTCTAAACACAATTTTTAAAAAATTTAAACATTATTAGAAAATTATGATATCTCTAGATTTTCAGTACACACTGCCTGCATTCGAATGGACTATTAAGAACGGCGACGTAGCGTGTTGTCGAACAGGCAGCGTTTCTTGATCCGGATCGTTGATCACGCTTCAGAGTCAGTATTCGTAATATTAATGTTCATTATTTTTGTGTGAAATTTTTATTTTTTTCATTTTTGTTTAATAATTTGTAATTTTAAATAATAGTTGAACAATAGCTGTTCGATTAAGTTGGTTTTAACGATATAAAATCACATCTAAGTGGATGGTTTTTATACAACCATTTACTTCATCGAAAAAAAAAATTAAGGAAAACATTTACTCGAAAGTGAAGTAAGTTTTTTTACAAACACAAGACAAGTTTGTTGACTTTTAACAATTTCATGACATGATGAAGGGATTAATAACTCCCGCGGCGGCCCCAAAAAGCCTCCCATCGAAGTTTTCGCTGCGATACGAATCAATAAACAAAATCACGATCTCCGGAAATCCGAGCGGAGTTCGAGATGCATTTCCATCTTTCGACGTCTTTTCACCCTCCGAATATCGTCCCTAAAGTTCGTTCCCTTCTGCCGAGCGTAAGTGCGAAGGGGATGGGAGAGGACCGCGGGAGAGAGGGCGCGTGCGCGGCTTAACCCCTCATGAACGTTGGAGGAGCTTGATAGTGCCAAACGCGAGATCCTGGCGTGTTGCCGGTATCCAAGAACATTCCTCCGTGGATCGTCCGCGGAGGCGGTGGTCCCACTCTCTCACATCCCTGATAGCATTGCTGCATTGATACTTCAGATACAACACTTATAGAATCTCTGCATAAATTCTTCTTTATTTCCCATACCTACATCGTTCCTTCAGAACACTCCAAAGTATAGCTATACAGAATCGATTGCAGATTGCTCCCATTACCGTATTAATACAATTTCTAAAAGCTAAAAGGTAGTGAGAGAGCGAGAAGGAAGAGTATAGCTTTTCTAAAGTGGGAACGAGACGACGCGATGAGCCTGCGCTTCGGGTCGAGGTAAGTGCACCCAGTTTCAAACTGCCACGTGTTCATGAAGTTTCCCTTTTTCAGGTCGAGCGTAAATCGTGCCGATTTGTTTCGCTCTATTTTCGTTTTCCTTTTCATTTTCTTGTTTCGCTTTTACTTCCCTATCTAAAAGGTTAGAATTAATGCTGTTATTTGTTTTCATAATAACTTTTGCAACGGTTTTGACGGCTATTTATTTTCTTACATAAATAACTAGTTAAGGTAGTCAAGTAAACCGTCCACGGAATGCACGACAACATTTGCTGGAGCTTTCTAAGCCTTGTTCCAATTGTAGTGTTAGAAATTATTTCATTTTGCACTATTATATTAGATAATTTATTAAACGTCGCGAAACATGTAATTTATAATGGATTAGTAAGTTTTATAAATAGGTTAAAACACTTTAACAGCTGAAACTTTTGTATCACAGCAATATTTCTGTGCGGACTACGAGACAGTCATGTCTAAATAGACACAAATAATGATATGTTTTTTTTAGTTACACAAATGTCCAACTAAAAACAATATACTATGGTTCTCTCTTATGATTGACCAGTTTCGACAGGAAGCAATTCGCGCTTATAACCAAACACGTGTTGCATGAACGTCGTTAACTTTATGGCAGGCTCCGTTTAGCTTTCGTTACATTTGCTTGTTTTAAAAAGACTGTAAGTGAGTAAAATGCGTAAATTATTTTGAATATAGCTGCTTTATCCATAAATTTAGTACATTTTATCTAAATACATTACGGTGATTTACAGTGATCGAGTAGAACATGCGCAAAATTCTGTAACTTGAATCAAAAAGTATAAACATTTAATTAAATGGTATATATTTCATATGTATTAAATAAATGATATTCGTTGCGGAAATCTTTGGGGGAGCTATGTTCAGCAGTGGACTTGTGACAGAGTGTAATGATGATGACGTATTTAATGCAAGGAAGATCCGATCCAGATTCAAAACACCTAAAATATTGATGATGCTTTTCTTAAAAAGATGTCAAGAGTGTCAGCTTTTTGTGGGGTATAAAACTAGTCGTCGAAACGTGAAAAAATCGTAACGTAAGATATTGTACTGCCACCACCACATCTCATAGTTTGGGGAAATGTCATAAAAATCAAAGAACAGGGACTAAATATTATAACACCTATATTAATCAGTTTTTTGTTTAAATATGTATGTTTGCGGTTATAAAGTGAAACTACGCAACATTTTATGATTAATTTTGAAAAAGATTAATAGAATGTTATATGTATAGTATACTTCACATGTCCTACTGAATCACGAAATCTCAAATAAAAGTTGCTACTATTAAGAACATGATCAATCTAAAAAGTCAGGTCTTTGTAGTGCTATAATTGCTTTAATCGCAGACAGAAGAAATTACGTTTAAGTATAAGTCGGGCAATCTCCTGATTTTAAGTTGTGGCCTTTCACAACTTTGGGTTGGTTGGTTTGGGTTGACAAGCTGAAAATACTTTTTACAGTAAATTTTGCATTTTTCTTCTCCGTCAGAAAAACCTTGTTTAGAAACGGTGCGGATTGTAAAAAAATATAAAATTTATATTTCTTTCGAATCTTTCATACGAAGAATTTCATTTCCACGTTATGTATTTCGTCACTGTGTTTGTGCAATTTGTACGTCGATACGTAATTTTGTGTTAATATTCTATTCGGCGTAATTATTCCGCATCCATACTGTATAAAGCTAAGCTAAACTAACATAGATCATGTAATTAACGTACTCGTATCGTGCAATCATTGGCTTATTTGTAACGTACCCTAATCCTGTCTAATTGAATAAACGACGATTCTATAACGAACTTTATTAACAAAATCATCGAGTCATTCATTATTATTTGTTGCACAGTTAGTTAGACCGACATTTATTGGCAGTTCGTCCTTCGAGTCTGGACTCCAGTGGCGAAGATTGCTCGGAGGGGTGGGTGGGTACTTTTGATTGATTAGCTTTGATGGGGTCGACTTAGACTTCTGCTTTTATTCTAAAAAACATCCTTGAATGTTTTATTTATATGCTCTGAATTCTCTACGAATTATGATTTTAAAAGTAATAATCAAATAGTTCAACAGAAAGTTGGTACTACATTGGAAATTATTAAAATGCATCACTATCTAGCCACAGACTTGGCTAAATTCGTAACCACTATTCTCTAAATTAAATCGTATTTAATTAGTTCCATCCAATATGTGATATTCTGACCAATGAATTTATTTTACCCAATATAACTTCATCATTCGATTTCAATGTAAAATATGGTGTTGTTTGTATTTTTTTATAATACCTATGTTATAGTTCGTTACGATTTCTCTCGATGTTTTATTCTTTGCATCTCAAACATCAGGATCTTTTTTAGGGAAAGCTCCAGCAGGAGGGTTCTTGAGTGCAGTGCTGTGTGATTATGGTATAGTATTGGGGAATGACTTCTGAAATTAGTTGGTCGCCGTTAAATAACAGGATGCATCAGGTGCAGAATACAGTAATTAGAACGAAATCTAGCTCATGCTAGGTTTCGTTCTAAGAGAATCATTTCTCTTTAAACTGAATTGATATCATTGCGTCAGGTGATTTCGTAGTATATGCATAAAAAAAGAAATTTCTTATACCATAGGGTTGTTATCGCGCTTACATGCTGGCGGCGCGTGCGGCACGCACGAACTAACATTTCAATTGTTTTACCGCAGGGTTAGTTTCTTAATAAATTCCAAGTAATGTATGTTTGACCAGCTTGACAAAAGCAACAAAATAGGCCAGAAAATAACAAATCTCACTGTATTTTGTATTATTTCTTTGAGTTCTTCCGTTTTTTTGCAAAAATATTCAAAGTATTTAATGTTTGACATAAAACTCACTTTATTTGCAAATTTACATTGTGTTAAGAATCGCTGACTCGTCTTTGAGTCACCCTACGTCCGTTCTGTGTCCATTCAATCCCCCTAATTCACTTATGAAAAACTGACTATCCGATATCCCATGTCGGACGCCCGTGACGATATCCAGTACAGACCGGATATTCGATATAGCGGAAGCGAACTGCATGCGCATCTTCAATTATCGTTGGTGACAAATTGTTTGAAGATTGATAAATGCTAATTTATTTACTAGAAATAATTAATATCCAGTATTCTTTTCACAATTTCACTACTATTGTTAGTATTAGGACTTCTTCTTCTATCCATTATTTTGTAGACGTGAGAGTAACTTCTAGACTTTTAGGCGCCAGACAAGTCGGCGCCTGAGTCTATCGATTCTCTCCCTCCTCTCCTCCGGGTCAAATGAGACCATCATGTGGAGGGATAACGCATGCGCACAATTTATTTGTTCAAATATCACAGGATTATAGATTGCTTCTACAAAGTCATTTACTCTGAGGTTAGCCACAGACTTAATCGGACTAGTGGAAGACCTCCTGTAGCTTTTAAAGGAACGAATGAGTTCGTATATACAAAATTATACTACTCTGTAATAAGTTTTGTTTTAGCTGCGCTTAACAATAATAATTGTTTTGTATTTTAAGATTAAATACATTCAATAAATATGAAACAAAAGAAGGACTACTTTGTTGGTAAGTTTTATACTTTACTCATACACCTAGTTTTTACTTTTATTATCAATAATGTGATTTTTTCGTTTATTACAAATAAATTTGAAAATGACTTCACAGCTTTCAATAAATCTTTCTTTGTCTAAAATCTACACCGTTTCCTTAAAGAAGAAGGTTTCGGAGAACAATGGGAAATAATATTTTTTTTTCTGTGCCAATGTCATTTACTACTTATAATAAAGTCGTTACAGTGTCATATATCAGCATCAAAGGAAGGTGCTAGTGTAAAGTAAGACTTCCTCACTATCTTTAATAAAGATCGTTATTAAGTTACAAAATTGTATCAGTTTTAAGCATTATATTTTAAAAGATTTAATTGTAAATTTTATACGTCTGCTCAGAAAAGACATTTTTAGGCAATATAATAGCGTGTCGTCTTGGCTTTTACTCTTGGATAAAGTCAGAACATTTTGTGTCGTGTCAAAATTAGTTTCCTTGGGTCGTGAAGCGAACCCTGTATACCGTAGCCTGTATTGCTTGCTTTTGCAAAATTAATATTGTATTCAATCCGGCTGATAGATCGCCAAACCATAGGACATGATTCTGTGGAAGTATGTAAATTTTTAAAATTAATTAAAACCAATTTAGCTGTTGCCTGATCCGTCACAGAGCGAAAATAGCAGAACTTAATTTCGAAGTTACTTTAGCAATATGTACACCCTAAAATCAATACATTCCATAATACTGTCGAACTTTCATAATCTAGATTAGTATTCGGTACATTAAGTACACGTTCACGGTGTAAACTTTTAGCTATTGTCGCATTTATAAGTAAACTGTTTGCCGCAAGCCACTTGGAAATTTGAAACAATTTCCAGTATTTTTAAGGACCGTTGCATTGTAAAGCCTTTTCTATTAAGTTCAAAAACACACACAACAATGACGCTAATTGGAAGATCATTAATGTAAAACAACAATAGAACTGAACCAAGAACTCCGAGAGATACTTATATTTAAATAAGAATATCTCAGAGAATTTATCTCTAATAGAATATCTGTTAATAGAATAAGGCGTAAATCCATTATTTTAAAGAGATAATAAAAAAGTCAATTCTCACAATTCTGCATGCACAATATAATAAAGTTTGAGAGAAGTCAGTTGTGGTAAATATGCATGGTGTGGAAGAAGTAGTGTTCCTTTGTGGGAGGGAGAGTGAAGCTCTTTTTCCTTTCAAAATAGGTAATATACACTTTTGGTTGTTTTTTACAACGAAAGTCCTTCATATATATACATGTATACGTCAATATGACGACGGACTTTGTGATTAAAAGCTAATGGATTTAAAAAAAGACTATCTTACTACGGTTACTTTATACGATGACAAGATAATAACAGCACTGTTACACGTCCATCGAGATTCTTGCGCTGGGGATGTGTCGAAGGCTGCGTTTTGTCAGTCGTGTCACACAACCCTTTGTCGCGCTATTGTCTCGTAGCGAGGCTGAGAGCTTCGCGTCAATCGAGCTTGAGGGGGTCTTTATTAAATAATCGAGTCCATTGAACGCGTGTAGTGTCACTATGTTTGTGTATTCTCAATAGATACAGTTAGGTATGAATAGTCGTGATTTTATTGATAGGTTTTGTCTAGATCACTCACTATGCTATTCGTATCCATTAGTTCCACAGGATCGCTCAGCTGTACAGTAAATGTCTAATTGTCTACTTTACTACGTCTTTTAAATCCACTGCATTTGTTTTGCATTGCATTGAAAACTTTCCTTTACTGCCCTTTGCTATAATATCAATATAATTAGAAAATTTAACTACCTTAAAAAATGTTTTCTGATCAATTCACATAAGTAATTGTCCGAACGTCGCAACACACAAGCTAATATAACAATAAAGTAACTAAACAATTAGCTTTGTTTTAACCACGAAAAGCTCTGCATTGTAAATTTATTTAATGCTATATATCTGCTCAGATTATGTACCCGTATCTATAGAGGTACCTACTACCTAAAATGAAGCGTGTGTACGAGTAAGCCTTCTTTCGCACTTGCGGCATATCGCGTAACTGCATCGCCTGCCATATACAATCCCAGCTGGCAAGTGTCTAAATATGCACGGAATTTGTCTACATTACTTTCACGAAGTCGAAGTACTCAGTGATATTTGCGCCGAGCACCCAACGATAACGCATACACGGCTCCGGTAGCTTCTTCAGCGGCCTCTTTGCAATCCACAGATGTCTCTCAGCGGAAGGATTGTTCAGTCAGTGGCTTTTAACACACCGGTGGATTAAGATATATCGATAAATTCTCTTGCGCCCCCACCGCTAAACATTCCAATTAATTTTTATTAATGCAGATTTAATTCTTGGGCATTAATTAATGTCGCCATCGAATGACATCATGTAAATGGATGCGCGATGTTCACTGATCCGCAAACGTAAGGTACTCGCAACTATTAAATGAGCGAGGACACGTTCGCTGTTTTGACTTATTCGGAAAAGTAATAGGTTTCTGTTTTGGGAAGCTGTGATAAACGTAGCAGATACTTAAATTATATTTATTATATTTGGAAACGATAAAAAATAATTCTAATTTCATAAGGCACGAGTTAGTTGGGTTCGTTCCCCTCTTGAAGTTAATTGAAAGTTTAACTGCTGATTTAGCACATGCTCATTGGGGAAGGAATACCCAATGTATTAAAATTACTTATTGCTACTTAATTTAAATATTTGGAGGATATGCGAAGTCCGCCAACTTACTGAATACCGTGAATGAAAAAAAAAAATATTTAGCTTAAGTGAAGACTAGGGTAAAGAAATAGTAAAATAATATTGAAATTTACAAATAACCGATTTTAGATTCAATATTATTCTTTCTTTAAAAAGCTTTTGTTTAATAAAATGCCAGTTTTAAATCTAGGCTAAATTTCCGTTAAACCATTGTTATAAAAGGTCTTCGAAATGCTGGTGATAAATTTAATTCGATTCATTACTGCACCGTTGTTTGCTGAAGGTATATTTTAAAAATCCAACCTGCGAGTTGTAGCTTTAAATTGGGACGAGACTTTCGCCAGTCTATTGTTTTGAAGGGTTTCAAAAGATTAACACGAAGTCAAATGAGATTGATCACTGCTTCTTTTACGTTCCGACACACCCTCGACCCTCGCGCCCTTTTGTTTAACGCTCGAAAAAGATATAATTCACGGCCTGCCATAAACATGTCAACTTATGTTAATATGCGTTATAGTGCGTTAAACTTTAGTGCCGTGCCGAAATATATTTCTATTTTATGTATGAAATCAGACGACCCGGTTGATCAAACAGTTGCATATCCTATGTATGTGCAGTCTCTTAAAAATCGCACGAGCTACATTCTGTAAAGTATTATTATTGAATAATAAAAACGACTTGCATGTAGAAATGTGCATTTCAATGTGCGGGATCAACTTGCCCAATAACATTGGACAGATTACAGTATATACTTTCGGATGCAAAAATAATCAGCCAAATCTGTTCACATATGTCAGAGAAATATAAATGAATATATATGAATATATTAATATGTTGTAGACATTACGCACGAGGCGGTTTGCCTCTTCTTTCTTTGTGCGGACGGCTAAGGAGTGGAACTCTCTGCCGAGGTCGGTTTTTCCGGAGGCCTATAACCTGGATATCTTCAAGGCCAAAGTGAACAGACATCTAGGCAAGCGTGTACCATCCTAGGCCTCATCTTCGCTTTCCATCGGGCAAGATTGAGGTCAAATGCAGGCCTATTTTTTCATAAAAAAAAAAAATCGGTGAATATACTTTATTAATTGACGACCTTTTCATTCTTGACGTCGATTATAAATATATAGGGATGTTTCTAGTACTTAGTTAACTTCTACATTATATACATACACTTTACATACGTACATGCTACAAATTAACATGCGCCGTAGATGATAAATAATTAAATAATGGAATGGCTTACATAATTTATAGTGTAAATATATTTAATGTTCATAGTAGTTTTGGCTTCATATAACATGTTTTGTTCTTGGGTTCTTTTTTCTAAAGCATTGGACGTTAAATTTTCAGTTTTATATTGACAAAATTTCATAGTTACAGTCACCAGTTACTCATTTTTCTCCAGCACACCCACTCATAGTGCCCTATTAAAATTCCTGAAGGGACGTCTGCGGACCATTGCAATCCGTTTTATGCAAAACTCTATGCAATAACTCGCGCCCTTATAGCTTCGGGCTCTTTAATGAACGCACAAGAATTTGTCTGTGTTGTTACCCTCCATACGCCTTATTCTCCTTCTATTTTATTACTCTCATAAAATAGACTAGATATAATAATAGCTTATAATAATCATATTTACGACCTGATAAAAATACATAATTTTAAAATTAAAATATTTTTTGTGTTTTTAGAATTCGTTTTTTCACTTTCGCAATCTCTAATTTATACATTTACTGGTTTATCTATTACCGTACATACTCCATAGGTAATACTTACAAGTAATTGCACGTGCGTAGAATCAATCCGCAATACTGAGTTTTTTCCTGGATATATTTTAGTTGTATTTCAGTTGCCTATAAATAGATCATTGATTAAGACTTTGCTTGTCAAGCGTGGGAGACGGAAGATATTACCATAACAACAACTCGTTCCGTTAGTGATGGTAACAGAAATGTTAAGAGAGATGCCGGTAAAATTTCTATAGATAGTGGAATAACATTTTTTTTTGTCTACGCTTAAAAAAACTTATAATATGTAGTTAGCGTATGTTGCATTAGCATTGTTTCATTCCAAAAAATATATTAAAAATTTCTTCAAAGCTTTTAGCGAGACGCGATATAAAGATACGTGCTTAAAAGCGGCGACTAAAATAAAGTTTGAAGTTCTACAGTGTTTTAAATTCAGTATATAAAAGTAACATGTCATGTTGTATTTTATCATATAAGTCGTCTTCATCCACCTTAGTAAGAGAATCAACAACATCTATTAATCCTGTGAAAAAAAGTCGACTTCAAAAACTATAAATAACTATATCCAATATCCGAGGTCAAAAGTATTTAGGCCGATGTCTGACAGCAGCGTCTGAGATGTCATCTGTCAGGCGCTGCATTTGACAATCGTGCCCTACCTACTCCTCCATCAACTAGTTGATATAATGTTCTTTGGATTGTATACTGGCTAATGATAATGATAACCACAATGTTTGCTCGTGTTTATCTCTTTGAAATCATCTGCATCAACTACTAAAGCTATACTATTGAACTACGCCTACATTTGTCAAAATGAACACATGCTATGACATCAGGCAGCATTAAAATAATGTAGGGCGCACGTCGGTCGTAGCTTTTAAGTATATTTGCATTTTCGCGTACATTTTTAAAAGAAACGTAGATAGAGAGGCCACCGTATATTATATGTTTTCGTGTAATTTACTAAAGCTCGTGTAGAATAATACACCTTATTCAAAATAATAATGTCATTTTCCATACGCCCTGTCTTTATTTATTTTTATCTTCTCGTGTTGTAGCAATAGTTCTATTGTTTTGACACGTGAAGAGATATGCATAAGACATGAAAACAGAGTCCATATATTGAAGGTCAGAAATGCAAGTAGTTTATTGGGTTCTTTTTTATGGTTAAGGGGGCAAACGACTAAGCGGCTCATCTAATGGTAAGTGATTACCGTCGCCCACGTACATCTGCAATACCGGAGGAGCTGCAGGTGCGTCGCCGGCCATAAATGATATTTGGAGGATGGTAGGGATGATGGGACGAAGTAGTCCTCCGGTTACCTTTTGCATTTCTATAATAATTTATTAGGATTATATTGTGATTAGTTAGGCACTATGAGTGTAAAATACGAAATGAAAATTAAGGAAGTAATAATGACCGGTGCTGATCATGATTTCAGTAACACGCAGAAACGTTCAGGAATTCATGAACCTTACTGTTGATAATGAAGATGACTTTCATTTAATTGAAGAATCAACAACATTTCCAAAACTTTAATATTAAACACTTACAAGTTTCTATTTCACTAGCTTAAGTAAGCGTAAAGAAGACCCATAACACTAAAGCGCTTCGCATAGTAAGTGTCGAGATCCAGTCTGACAACAATGAGGCATTTCATCATAGACCTGAATTAGTATTAGTATATTAGAAGCAAATTCTTCGTTACTACGTGATTTTGGTTTGCGTTACCCAATTTCAATAAATAGCCGCATAATACATTACTGCAGTTTATTTGCGTTAACGGGGTTAAGTAAAGCTTACAAATAGCTATACTCCTAATAGTTGTTCCTCTGAAAAGTGAATCGGGTTAGCTTTCTTAGAAAAGACCATATAATAATTAACGCCACTATATACCTGAAGATAATCTTGAAAGAATTGAACGATTTTATTGCCTACTGTCAGTCAGAAGAGAATTAGAGGATGATGTTCATATTTTTTAAGATTTAGGAAGTTCAACGAAGTTAATGTAATAATATGGACAATAGCAGTATAATGAGTTATATATAAAAGCCGACATGTGGTTTTAAAACCACTCCTTTTTAAGAAAACTCATTTCATCCCAGGTTTGCGCATACATAATGCTGACGCCCTTATACTAGTGATGCTGCTCCCCAACACTGTTCGGTGATATTGAACTTAGACAAATCAGATAAATTTTCTTCTATTATTCGGTCGCCAGATCCACGTTTGCCAGTTGCAGGGTGCATCACATGTAAGTAAGTTTGACGTGTGAATATAAAGCTCGTATATTCTAATGCTCAAGTTTTAAAATTATTAATATTTTTAAATCCACAATTTATTTGAGAAAAGTACACATTATTTGTTCAATCACACGTATTACCTACACTCGCTCACACAAGATCTCACTGTCTAAGACCGAGTAAATGATTATTCCTTTTATGCTTATGATTCCTATTTTCTGCCTTCAGATCGATGACGTATATCGATGTAAAAATATATTTATGTGGGGTCGGAACACGTCTCAACACAGGTGGCGCACAGGCGCAATGTAATGTTCTAGTTCTGTGAACGGTAAAAATAAACTATTAGGTAAACGTCTTCGTAACGAATTATAATCAATAATACAATGTGTACTTTATTAATAAATTGTTTATTTTTTAAAAAGAACTTATTAATGTTTTTATAATATACTTGTGGTTGCCAATCAGATTATGTCGTTGTAACAGAAATCGGTCAAGATCATTATCATCGTCCCCATTTGTAAGCTTTTCAGATAATAACAAGAAGTAGAAGTAGGGTTATTTGTAAAAATATCTGCTTGAAAGGATTACGAATCAAATTTTTTTAATACAATAATAGTTATGAATAATTCGCCATAATAATTTTTACTCTATCTTACGTAAACAGAGTTAACCTCTACTAGGCTTTCTCAGTGTGGGTATTAGTAGGTCAAGGTTCGTATTTGCGGTAACGGGCGAAAATAAAGTATCTTGGTAAACTTTGAGGTTAATAAAAATGATTACGTTAAATCATTTATATTTTTAGCTTTTATAAGAATAAAAACCATATGATCGAAGATCAGCGTACCTTCCTTCCAAGTTGTAGGCTGTGGGTTTGAATCCCAAGATCAAATGAGGCCAATGATTGGTTTTCGGGTCTAGCTGGGATGTATACTTATAGTCCGATAACCATGATACTGCATCTACCTGTTGTTCTGATCTTATATCAAATAAAAACTACATAGAATGTAATGTGTGGCGACCGTCGTTCCCGGTTTTGGTGGCTATCCTGAGATTTACAGGGCTTTTTCCTTAGTCGCTTCTTACATCCACTATAAGAATGTGGGAGGCAGGTTCCAATATATGGAAATAGCATCTACAGAAGGGAGTATAGGCGTTTGGTTCGGACATGATCTTTAGTTGTTTTTGAGGTTACATTTGAAGACATTGACACCTTACGATAATAAATATCTTCTATTCCAGACGACGTACGTGTCGAGCAAATCGGAAGCGGAGGAGAATTCGTGACGCAGCCTGCGCGAGCGCCTCGAGCAAGCACTCCAAGTCAACTGGCGCCGGTTGACTGCGCCGCGTTCAGTGAGTACTATCATTATTTACACTTCCTCAACAACCTGTTAATAGTCTATTGCAGGATATAGGCCTCTCTTAAGTGATTGGAAAAAAATTGATTACGCGGGAGTTTCTTTAGGCAGTCTCTTCTCCGTCAGTGGAACCTCAGTGCGAAACGGTTTGTTTAGATTATCGTTTGACAAAAGAAATTGTAGTTTCGCGTACTTCTATTATTTTATTTAAGTCTTTAGTGTATCGAAGTCTTTACGATTAATCTAACTAACGCGTCTAACGCGTTATTAATTAGCGTGACTCCAAGGCTGGACTACGCGTTTCGACGTTTAAAAGTTTCCGGTCCATAAACTTGATTCCACTTGAAATCAATTTCCAGAACTGTATGGTTTGCCAAATATATCTACAGATTTTCAATGCGCATGAGAAGTAAGTGAACGTGCAAACACAATCATTCGTCTTTACTTTCCCATATCCGATGTAACGCTTATGCGATAAGATCGGAGGAAGGGTCAAATACAGTGGTAGAGCTGCGAAGAACACTATTTTAAGGGAGTAAAAGCAACAAGTGTTTCCGGATTTCGCGATGCTATTACGTTATATGCAGTATTAAACTTTACCCTATTAATACTCTTGATATGAGCGCAGGACCAATGATTGTTCTTATCAAAAGTGCGAGTACAACGAACCGTCAGGGTATTGACTCGTTTTATTTATTTATTTTAATGTTACAATATATGAAATTTAAATTGCGATATCAGCTGATCTAATGACCATTCGTAGATGACATTAGCTATTTCGTCGCCATCCTTGACAGGTCAGATTAACTAATACTGCATCACTTTATGTAAGTTGTATTCCTAAACTCATCTCATCTTTGAATTTCGACTCATACCCAACTCGTCCAAATGAAACTCGACTGAATATAACTCGCTTTTCTTGTTGCTGAGGTGAGCGATGTGGTTAAAAGATGGTTCGATTTTTCTAAAAACGTTCACCTCTTTAGCAAAGATTTAACCAAGAACACGTGTTTTATTGTGTATTGTCCTAGCTTTAATAGATATTTGCTTAAATTACGAAGTGTTTAAAATGGAAACAGGAGACAAACCTCCGTCCAAACAGGGTTGTCAATGATATAGTGGAGTAGATGTAAATATATTTTTCTCGGAACTTGATGCACGACGATGTCATCGACCTTGGTTATGTAGCACATAATACTGCAACATGATGTCATTTTAGCGATGCAATGCGCCTCACTGTCGGAGAGCGACCGTAGCTGAGAGGGAGCGAACCCGAATATTTGTTACTTTCGTTTTGACGATCACGAAGTCTTGAATAACTATATACACAGTCCTTTATACTCAGTACTATCTTCCTTCTTTTTCGTGCTGTACAAGTCCACTGCTGAACATAATTATTCCAATGAAAGCGCCAACGAAAGCTGGCATGCCATGCATGGAAGATGGATGGAAGTCGATGGTGTGCCCCAGCGACAGTATGTGGAAATTCGGTTAGGCATATTCAGATTTTCTACCATCAGTCTATCGTAAGAGCCTCGTCCGTTAGTTAGTAAGCAGGCTGAACTGCATGCGTAAAAACGGTGGTATATAACCCGTTACAATATTAATATTACAAAGATATAATGTGAGTACAGAATCGATCCTAAAAGTATTTTACTTTCGGAAGCTGTTATATTCCTAATATATATATAATTAGCTATAAACAACCGCGTGTAAAATTTAAGAAAAATGCCTTCATGTAACAATATATCTAATTACTTAATCATTGTTCCACTGGCGTATTCTTTATTTACAAGCATAGCATTCGTTTGTATTAAACGACCCGCAAGCCTGCGTCTCGTTCCGGTAGTCTTGTGCGGACTCGAATCGCGGCTTTTTTCTTCTCAGTTCCAGCAATTTGACGACACTGCCACACATATACGCCTCACACTGCAATGTTATACCGTTAAAGGAACTTACGCGTGAACTAGTCGTATTTATTACGTTTTAATTTGGTTCCGCCATAGGGAATGAGCTTACATTTATCTGTCTTGTTAGAAGTAAGTAAGATATTGAAATAACAATCCATGTATCATAAGGATATCGTAGTTGCGTCTTCTCTGTTTTAGGTATAGTTTATAACTTTTTGCCAGTAACACAGTTTGTTATTTAACCACTTCCCAGATTTATTGCTTGAAAGATATTATATATATAAGTTTAATAAATTACTTAAAAAATAGCGATGCTTTAGAGCTTACAGTTAAATATATTGACACTAAAATTATAGTTATCGTGCGATAATTATGTTAGTCTTATAAGACATACATAGATTATAATTAACATGTGTGTACTTTGTCTTGTCACTTAAATTTTAGTGACGTAAATTTATTTCAGTCTTCTTCCTTTCCATTAATATTTATCTTTATTTTTATAATTCCACATTCTTGATAAAATAATGATGTATTATTATAAGTGCCACAGGGTAAATAAAATTACGAATTATAACAACTACAAAATAAACGTAATAATTTGTCATGAGTGACATTCATTCAAATGACACAGTTGTAATGACCAACAATGATTATTGCTATTAGTCATTGTTTTTTAATGACTCATCAAATATCATAAATGTAATTTATACTATACTTATTCATTACGTTAGCTTCTCTCGGATTATTACCGCAAGCTTCAATAAAACCATATTTGTAATCGTAAAGCGCCAATTATTGTATTGAATTAAATATATTTTAAATACGTTACATGCTCTGTCTTATAAGGTTAATTATAGAAGTTACTCCATTAATTATGAAACTGTTACACACCTCTTGTCTATTATAAGGTTAGATGGAATCAATAAAAATATAATTTGATTACGTGTTGGTTATAGTGGAAAGGCCATTGGCTATCGTTTTACATTTGAACATTTGTGTTTTTTTGCAGGACTCGTTTCGAAGCCGTCCACGACACAGCTCCTTCAGCCAAGAGCAACCGCGACAGAGGAGGGCCAGCGCGCACTCTCTCGACCTCGAGAGGCCTGACAACATCGCCACTATACACAGGTGATTTGGCCTCTATTCACTTAATCTTGATAATTAATTTGATGCTATCAAATTTCCGTCAACCGTTTCAAAAAACTTTACAGTAAAATTAGTAGAAGGCAAATTAGGAAATTGAATTTTATGTACTGTGTATGGTTAAAACGTTTATTTGTAAATGAAAAAAAAACCTGTTTCATATTTACAATTTTTATTAGCTTTTGACTTATGCCCAAATATTTGCCAAAACTCCTCACGGCTTCACACATATTATTTGTTTCCAGAGCACAATCCCTCAGCAAGATGGCCACATTATCCCTCAAAATCTCCTTGGAGGGCGGGAAGGTCGTCAAAACTATCCAGTTCGACCCTTCCACAACGGTGTACGATGCGTGCCGAATCATTAGGGAGAAGATCCTAGAGGCCAGTGCTAGTGATCGTACGTGTTTATCACAATTTACTTGTTAATATACAATTTACATAATTTTTTGTTTTAATTTATGTAGTTGATAATCACAATTTGGATAAATAGCTTGTATTTTGCACCCACAGCAAAAGAATACGGTCTTTTCTTAGCATCGGAAGAAGACAACAAAAAAGGGATATGGTTGGAGGCGTCTCGGAGTCTCGACTATTACATGCTGCGGAATGGGGATTTACTGGAGTACAATAAGAAAATGCGCAACTTGCGCGTCAGGATGCTTGACGGTGAGTGCCATTAAAAACAGAAATCATTCTATTTGAGAAAATTGGCTTGACTTTATGTATTGTCTCACTAGTTCTGGGATTAAAAAAATACTAAGTTCTATATAAGTTGGTGTCGATAATGAAGAAAGAATCATATCGCCTCTGCTTCTCCGAAACTATTTATTTTGCTAAAATATCGCAATATATCAAGAGACACGTCCGCCATGGAATGCTCCTTACCGTTCATGAAGGCACAAATTACTGTTAGTACAACATAAACAGGCTAATGCGTGGATCCTATATAGTAGACCTAGTGAACTAGTGGCTGTAAATCTGCATAGCTGCGGTCGCCCGAGTGGTCACAAGTTTGGTCCCACCTCTCAATTGAGATTAAAAGTATCTTATGTATATTATATGCGTATAATTGAACTTCAAACATACAAACTTAGGTGTGTAAGATAAAACATTGTCTATAAATCACTGCTAGAATCACAAGGAACATTTAATAATTTGTTTTCAAGTTAAATCCGTACAAACAAACCAAAAATCTTATTGTATTAAGTATAAATTTTATATTTGTGACCAGACAGCACAGGGACAAATTAAGTCTTTATTAAGATAAAGTCACTGGACTATATTTTGATATTCTCACCAAATTAATTAATAGATAACATTACTACATGTAATTAATTCTTATGAATGCCTTTATTATCCTTTGAATTTTCAAACAGGAACTGTAAAAACACTTCTAGTGGATGACAGTCAGATCGTGGCAAATCTCATGGTGGTAATATGCACCAAGATCGGTATCACCAACTACGACGAGTATGGCTTGGTAAGAGCTTCCTTTTTAATGTTTTAAGGCTTTTATTAAACCAGTACTATTGTTTTTAATTTGATATTCGCTAGAGACTGAATAAAAACGGTTTAGTTTTTATTAAGTCGTGCCGCATTGCACTCTTAGAATATTTTGCATACAGAAATTAAACCGAATGTCTGGTACTAACAGGTGCGCGAAGAACAGAAAGAAGAAGTAGATCCATGTGAGAAACCTAACTATGGAACACTGACGTTGAAACGGAAACACCAGGAGAAGGAACGCGACGCTAAGATGGAGCAGCTAAGGAAGAAACTGAGGACTGATGATGAAGGTAAATATAGTATTCTTTAACCTGCAACCGCCAAGTGCAATGGTGTACTGAAATATATCTTGATGCGTTTATGTAATGCAGTGAGGTTAGTGTAATAAGGTGCTGTTGTAACAGTTTCCGTGTCTCTGTCAGTATGCAAGAGGATAAGGGAAGATGACTAAGAATTACCTGAGTAGTCGCGCCGATATTTACAACTCGAGGTTGAAATCACAGAGGAGGTTAATTATTAGCCCTGGGGGCAGACAGTGCGAAATTTGTTCCTTGGATTAATGTGGAATAATTTCTGTTTGTTTTAGAGTGTATTCATTAATTAGAGACCAGTTTACTGCTGAACATAGACCTCGCCTAAATATTACGTCAAAGTACGGCCCTGAGCCACCTTTTTATGTCGACTTCCCACATCAATGTACAGGTCGTCAGTACATCCGACATTGCCCTCGAGAACCTTTCTTGTCTAATAATGGTTGTTAGTTCTGCAAGCTGCTTCACTGTTTAGGAGCCCATCACGTATTTACGATCGTAGTCCTCAGGGATGACAACGGATCTGTCTAATTTGTTTGTGGTTTCCATGAGCTTCTAGTGGCCACTTAACACCGAGTGGAGTGTCACGCCAATGTAATAAAACAAATATCTCTTGAATTTACTGTACTGGGGTTCGAAAGTAAATAAATGTGCAAGTTTTCCTACATCAGTGAACTGGGTAGAACCGTCAAAGACGCTCCGCGAGCAGGGCGTAGAAGCGTCGGAGACGCTGCTGCTACGCCGCAGGCTGTTCTACTCGGACCGCAACGTGGACTCGCGCGACCCTGTGCAGCTCAACCTGCTCTACGTGCAGGCGCGCGACGCGATCCTCGCCGGCACGCATCCCATCACGCAGGACAAGGGTAAGCTCGCACGCACACGCGAACCCACGCTAACGCACACGCGCACTAACTCTTCACACAATCTCTGTTTACACGATCCGATAAAGATGTAACAATTCTCTCTCGTTAATTTTTTTGTTATATACTTACCCATCTATTTACTTGTTGAGCTCTCATTTCTTTGTCTTTAAATGTGCATAGGTTTTGATGATTTAGTTTAATTATCTGCACTAGTTTTTATCACAGATTTAGGCACCAGTATTTAAAACAGATCGTCTATTTCCTAATTCACAACAAAGACCAAAAATTGCCAAACGATTATTTTAAAAAGTTTTTTAACAATGAACTTTATTATTTTTTGGAAGAATTTGTTGTTTTCATAATGTTTTATTTGGTATGATTTTTCAGCGTGTGAGTTTGCCGGAATTCAATGTCAAATCCAATTCGGCGATCACAAAGAAGACAAACATACTCCAGGCTTCTTAGAGTAAGTCTAAATATTTATCGTTTAGGCATTTTTTTTTATTTATGTTTAACTTATTACATAATCTGGCTTCTGAGTGCCATTGTATTTACACCATTTTATTTTTATCGATCTAGAAATATCGATTACACCTCAATTAACATTCGTTTTTAGCCTGAAAGAATTCCTGCCCGCGTCGTACGTTAAAGTTAAGGGCATTGAGAAGAAAATCTTCAAGGAGCACCGAAAGCATGCCGGACTGAGCGAATTAGACGCCAAAGTGCTATACACCAAAAGTGCAAGAGACTTGAAGACATACGGCGTTGCGTTCTTCTTGGTCAAGGTAAATAAATATGCTCGTATTTTTAGTCTAAAGAAGTAAGTACTTCCCTTACTTCTTTATGTTGTGTGGAGTGAGCCGACTTCGGGAAGTCTCGGAAACATTTAGTGGCCTCCAACAGTGGGTGGAATGGTAATTTAAAATTGAAATTGCTGCTGGAGATGAGCCTCTCCGTGCGGATATTAACGAGACCATGCACAGAAAATTTGCCTTTATCGCGCGGGGGCAAGCTCGATGAGATCCATTGCCGGTAGCCGCACTAGAGATATTCGGATAAATATCCCGCCATCGGTTGGTCGTCAGATCTGCGTTCGTTAGTCAGCTGATGCGCTGCGTGTGTTGACATTTTGATAAAAAGTTGGTATATTCCCTGTTATATCCCTTTTAATTACATCATACTCGGTAATCAATTTTAGACGTGGTAGAGCCAAGCGGCGGCTTTAGCTGCTGCTCGAATGGGCCGGCTCGACCGGATTGGTACCACGGCCTCGCAGAATACCGACGTGAAGTAGAGGCATCTTGTGCTTCTGCGTTTCGTTCGGTGAGTGAGGTAACCGGAGGCCCACATCCCCTCCCTATTCCCCTCCTCTTCCCTCCCATCTCCCAAATATCCTTAAAGACCGGCAACGCACCTGCAGCATCTATGGTGTTGCAGATGTATATGGGCGACGGTAATCACTTACCATCAGGTGAACCGCTAGCTCGTTTGCCGTCTATTCTATAAAAAAAAAAAAAAAAAAAAAAATCAACAGAAATTTTAAGACGATAACGGAGAATTTTTTTGCGTCATAGGGTTGTTACTCAGAAGTCATCTGTTCAGGCGTTGCAAGGTTTTAATATCTCTTCTTAGTTTTAATAGTCTTCGATTCGGCTATGTGCTCGGTTAGGACATCAAAATTGTTAAAAATAAACTTATTATTGTAGCTTACCTAAAGTTTACTTCACGTTGTTTGTTTTTAGGAAAAGATGAAAGGTAAAAATAAATTGGTGCCACGTCTCCTCGGTGTAACGAAAGATTCCGTGCTGCGACTGGACGAGAAAACCAAAGAAATCTTGCAGACCTGGCCGCTCACCACCGTGCGTCGTTGGTGCGCAAGTCCTAACACATTCACCTTGGACTTTGGTGATTACAGGTAATTTTTAAAGTTAAGTAAATTAGCAGTATCTAAAATGTGTGCAAAGTCGTCCTCTTGATAATAGAGAGGGCTTTGGAGCTGGAAATGGATTCGCCACGCTTCATCAGTGTAGATTGTGACTGAGAAGTCGCCGTGTTCTCCAAGTCATTTTATTTATTATTTTTCAGACATAAATTTTTTTCCATAATAGCCTAATCTTAATCTACATTAGGATTTATTCTGTGACGCACCCACGTTTACACATATGAACGGCACATCTACTAACACCATTGCAACATATCATTAAAGAAATTGGGCTAGTACTACTTCTTACTTCAAGAATATACCTCTTAAACTTTCAATATTATAAACAACTTAACACAAACAGTAAAATATGATATTTTGACCATTAAATTTACTATAATTTGTACCTTTTTCATTATTTTTTAATGTATATATAATTTGTTCTCAGCGACCAGTACTATTCAGTACAAACAACAGAAGCGGAGCAGATACTTCAAGTAATCGCAGGCTACATCGATATTATTGTTCGGAAACAACGCGCCAAGGACCACTTGGGCATAGAAGGCGACGAAGGATCCGCCATGTTGGAGGACTCCGTTTCTCCGTCCAAGTACGAATATTCATCTATAATATAATTCTTTATAGAATTAAATTCTCAATGTCGCTTTACCCCAAAAAATATCAACGTCTTTTTATTGGGGTATAAGATTTACCGCCAACTGTTCATCTTCTGAAGGCTTTCATATATTATTTCTGGCTTTGTTTTGTCAACAATAATTTTGTATATTTCAAATTTTTCTTCCATTATCTATATTTTATAATCTTTTTAAAATGCCTTATCATCTGCATCGGATTATACAGTTGTACATCATTGTTTCATTTTGTAAAATTGACACATAAAGGTTTTCTTATTGTCATAGGGCCAATATTATTCAACATGACACATTCAAGTCAGGCAAAGTGAATATGGAGTCAGTTGCGAAGCCTGCAGTGCTAAGACCAGGAGCTGAAGGTAAATTAATTTTTACTACTCCTTATTGTCATGAACTTGTTTCTTCAGCTATAGTTATAGTTATTTTCTTAATTCACTGCAGTTCTTAAAAAACATTTGTTTTGCACAATTTTGTTTTATTTTGTATGAAATTAGCATTGACGTAAATAGTAATTAATTTGCTGAGATTTATTTTTAAACTGCTTATTATTTTGCATTGAATATAATTAGGTGCTAAGCCGTTCGCCGTGGGCCAAATGACCGGAGCTCAGCAGACAACGGTCTCTGGTCAGATCATCACCGGGCACACGCCCCCTACCGTCAGTATTGATTTCTTTTTACAATTTCATCATATTCCGTATACCAATTTCCTAAAACAATCTATGTAAAAGCTTCCGTTATTAATTATAATACAAAACTTGTTCACTTTTATGTTTTGTTTGTTTCACGCCTGCTTAACTACTAACGGAACTGTGCAGTCTACAAAATGGGCTGTGTAGGTATTTTTATGAAAAAATACCTTAGTTTATCGTTAAACCTTCCTTTTTTTTTTCCTCTGCCAGATCATCAGCTTGTTGAGATAATCAAAACGATACTTTATGTATAATAAATTAGTGTTACATCAAAATTCACGTTGCAGGCGTCGCAGGTGCAACAAACGCGCGTGACCTCGATACTGTCCGAGCCGCAGCGCGCGCTGCTCTCCACAATCACCGGCGGCCGCGAGATCATTCGACAGACCGAGGAGGGATTGAGCAGGGTAAGTTGAAACACTGTTTACATTTACTAGTACTTCGCAGTAGAACGCTTGTTGTAAGTGACTATGCTACACCATGCTAGCTAACAGACAAGGCTTTGGGGATCACTTGATATCTGAGAATCCATCCGATTTCGCCGACTAGTGATGAGGAGCTGTATCAGAAGTGCGAGGGCGAGGTGAGTATGGGCAAGAACTCATAGAAATGTAATGCTGTTGCGCTGTTTCTTCTATGTTCTGCAGTGGACTTCGATAGGGTGACGATGCATAAAAAGCTAAATATTAAGAATCTAAGAACAGAATAAGCAATCCTTTCACAACAATGTAGCGAAATTGTTGAGTAGACAGTAAGTTTAATACATAACCTAACGAGTTATGTACTATATTAAAAAAAAACATAGCAAATCCGGTGTAACTGTTTTCAACCGTTTTAAAGAGTATGAAAAAATAATTAGGTGTTTATATTCACAGGCTGCACTGCCAGCCCTTGGACATGACGCGGCATCAGTAAAATGGAAGCAAGTGACAATGGACACTAGCAAACAAGTCGTGACGTCACAAATAGCCGCAATGAACGCCGCTACAGCGCAAGTCGTCACTCTCACGTCCGGTCAGTAAAGAAACACTACTATTATAATAGTTTAAGCTACCTCTAATTTCATGTATGGTTATGATTTTAAATTTTGTTGTAGGGCCAACTGAAGAGGTAGATCATACAGCTGTAGGGGCTGCAATAACAACAATCACCACAAACTTACCGGAAATGACGAAAGGTAATCAAACCATTGTTAATTTCCTGTAGACAAACACATAGTAAAGTTTGACATTAGTTGAACCTATTTTTTTTAATAAGTATTGATTCAAATTCGGTCCAGATACAATGTAGGTAAGTCAATATTTCACTGCAATTTTTTGTTGCAGGAGTACAAACTATTGCTGCACTCATGGACGATACTGATGACGGGGACAGACTTCTGGATGCAACTAGGAAACTATGCACCGCTTTCAGCGATTTGCTAAAGGCCGCTGAACCAGAGACTAAGGAGGTATGTTAATATAAAAATATTTGTCTGTATAAAGCAAATTAAGAAATCGGGCTCGTCGGATCGTATTTAATAAACAGGTAATTTAATATGTTAAATTACTTTCGACTTTAATAACTTTTTGTGCATTACTTACAGCCTCGCCAGAATCTTCTTAATGCTGCCTCCCGCGTTGGAGAAGCATCAACTTCGGTCCTTTACACCATCGGCGAAGAAACCGAAGAGGACAAGGAGACCCAGGTAACTAGCGTTAAGACGGCAAATTCGCAGAAAAATAAAATTAACAAAAAGTCATTTTTATACAGGAAACTTAACTATTGTTATGACAATTTTTATAAGACTTTCTTTGGCAATAAGGATAAGCAGGAATATGGATCAGATTTCGAAACAATCTTGATAGATGATGAGGGTTGTAATAAGGTAAAACAAACAGAGGATGAAGGTATATATGAGGATATTGATACAAGTAACACATGGGGGAGAATGCTTGATGTTATACAGGAGGAATCAGATAGTGACTATTATCGGAGTTTGGAATATTGTAATACATTATTCAAACCTGGTAGACCTGTAACCCTTAACGAAATTAATCAGACTAAAGTCCCATCTTCTGGCACATCTAGTACCAATAGCGATTTCGAAGCAATTCTAGAAAACTGCGAGGATTATTTAGACGACAAAGATAACAACAGTATAAAACTACCACCGAAATCAACTTCAAATAAAATATTTAATCTTAAAAAGGATCTCTCTAGCCACGATTATGTAAACGTTAATTTTAATGATAAAACTGAAAATGAATATACAAATATAGATATTGACAGACGAATCAAAAATCAAATCCTGCGCGAACGTTTCTTCCTCTCTAACAATAATGATAAAAACGACATTAACGACAGATTCAATAGATATAATAATTCCAAAAAAATTGACTGTCACAGTATACAGAACGATGTAACAAAAACGGCATCCGATTATAAAGTGGCAGATTCGGTGAACATGAAAATTCTTAACATTGACAAATACAACCGCACTTTGACCACAAGAGAGACATTTACAGAGACAGTCGAAGCTAGTTTCTCTAAAAAGCAGCTAAATCTTAAACGTGACGACTTAGAATCATTTATAAAGCGAAGCGAGAAGTATTATACCAGTGAAAAGCGCGATAGGACCACTACAATAGATTTAAATAATACTAAAGAGCCTCCGAAAGGAAAGACTGAAATCCATATATTTTACAATCCAACTTTTTCTGCAACTGCGGCCGAATCTGTTAGAGGCATTTGTCAGTTCTGTGAACAAAGTTGTCTCAGAACTGAAGAGAAATGTTGTAAGAATTGTATTTGTTTAGAGGTTGAACTTAGTCAGATATGGAAAGAGAATTGGTTGAACATACTCTGTGTCATATCCCTCCTCTTTGTGTTGTTGTTGTTGTTAATACAGTCATTTTTGCCAAATGATGATTGTCATAGTGGAAACGTCACTGCATCGGACGGTAAATGTTTCGAAATGCTATGAAACAAATTTTATATAATTCCGCGTCAAATTACACTTTGTCTATTGAAACAAAGTTTGAATAATAAGGGTTGCACTGACAACTTGCTAATACAAAAAAGGTTACGGATTATTCTTAACCAAAAAGACTGGGAGATAATGACTATCTTAAAATAGAGCTTAGACAGCCTATTTAAAGCTTTACCTCTAGTAAGAATGCTTGATTTTTTAAATTAGCTGAAGAAAGGTCCAAACTTGCCATTTATTATACTTAGAAGTATTCCTTGCATTTGTCCATCACTTGTCTTCCTAGCTGGTCACACAATATACGACATAAGCCGTGGATTACATTATGCTGTTGTTATTGTTGAAAGCATCACAATATTTCTATTAGCATAAATATTAAATAGTTTTGTAATGTCTCGACTACCGTTTATCTTTATGGTCGGAAAAAATATTATTTTTTACTTATTTCATTTACTTCACCAGATCTGATATAACACACGAATTTATATCGCCGTCGTTTTCCTTTGCTTTTTAAGCTGCTTATTTTATTATATTATTTTTGATCTTTTTATCGTTGATATCAAAAGACAAAGGTTAAAGGAAAAAGACTGCAAATAGCGTCCTATAAATTATTAATATTAGAATTATATTGTTTTCTTATTAAAATTCACTATTGTTTTGTTAAAAGTTACTATAAGTTAGACTTAATTATATTTATATTATTATTGACAGCTAAGTCATGACCAGTGACATAAAAATGGTAACTATTTTTATGTTGTTAAATGTTCTTAATTACACCGTCCGTCTAAGTTAAATCTGTACATTTTCTTTTCAAAAACATGTAATTATCATCAACACTACAAATTTTTTCGTCAGGTTTTACTATTGTGGTAAATGCATCATGTAAAATAACGTACATTTATTATTATACCTAATCATGCCAAAATGTTCCTATAAAGAATCTCAAAGTCTTTATGTCAAGTTTTTAAATATTATTGATAATTTTTTACTTATGGTTTAAGCATAACCAAGATATCTACATCTTGGTTATGGTTTCTCGTAATGAAATGGTTATAGAAATATAATAACATTATCTAAACCGATTTGGTGAATGTATTGTTACTAATATGGTGCTGTGAATCCTAAGTATAATTATTTAGTTCTCTCATTTTTTTATACATATTATGCACGAGTTTTGTGTACATATATTTTATTATAAAAATTCTAGGTATTCAAGTTTTATAAAACATTACCACAACACTTGTGCTTCACTTATATGAAGTGAACATTTTTAAAAGTTGCTAAATTATAATTCATTATATATTGAAATAGATACAATACTAATTACATAAAATAACAGTAACATAAAAAAGTGACTAACTTACACTATTCGAATTTACACATATACATTTGTGGCATTAATTTAAGTATGTAACTATTTTTTTTAATATTAAATTTGTTACCCATTATTTTAATTATAGGATCAACTGGAGGATCTTGCCTAAAGTAAATTACACGTTTACTAATCACATACGACAAATGTTTATTCAAAAAAAAATACTATAGCTCTCTGCTGGATTATATCCATTGGTACAGTCTATTAATGAATATTTTGGTAAAATAAGATCTAATACAAAGTATCAATAGGTGTTTTAGTTTAGAAAGCACTGCCTCTATATTATTTTTGTTAATACATTTGCTTTTCATCACAATCTGGATTTTTATTTAAGACTAACTGTCCGTAAAGTAAATGTAGTGACAAAGATAATGACTCCAATTTAAATATACTAATCTACCCTATATCATTGTAAATATTATTCTTACAATTTAAGATCGAGCCCACTTGAGGTAATAGTACATAATAGTTTCGGAGAAAACACGCAATTTTTGCTCTTTTTTTAAGATTAAAAAAAATAACATTCGTGTGTAAATATTTTTTAGTTTTTACAATATTTTTCGTTTTTAATTACATTCTGATCAACTTTTAATTAACATTGGCTACCTAAACGATCTTTCTCCATGAGTTTTAGCCCGATATGAAGTCAATAGTCTCCAGTGAATTGCAGATAGTTAATTATTAACAAATACATTTCGTTACGAGCATCATATGTAACTAAATAATGCTAGTAATATATTTAACTTAAAATGCTAACAAGGAGTGTATTTTTAATACTTAAACCTAAGTTCAGTTCTATAGTCTGACCAGAATTTGAGGGTGCATCTCAATGGTCTACCATATTATGATAAAAACTTCAGAGTTTAGTTAGAGGCCAGTCAACATTTTGACTGACTCTGTACTGAATCACATCAGGCTATGTAGTAGAGGCTAAGGGTAAAATATTTGTGTAACAAATATGAATGCTTTTAACCCATTTTAACTACAAAAAGGGAATCACATATTATTAAAAAAAATCGCAAATGTAGTGAGTACTATATTTAGTGTTCACGATCTCGTGGCTTTGTAGTTAGGGTACCTGACTGTTGAGCCATAGGTCATATGGGTTCATAAAGAAATATTTGTGCAACACACAAACTGTTGGTTTTTCGGGACTAGTTGTGTTGTATTGTGTCGTGTTGCGTCTCGTGGATCTGACACCGCATCCGACTCTTTCTCCGATTTTATCGAATAAATGTTAACTCAGATACAAGGCAAGTGAGTGCCCCTGTGTTTGCGCGTGCACTTGCGGCGCTGTAACATGTTCTGCGTAGTTTAAAACTGCAGATAGTATTTGAAAATTGTCGGATTGGTCGGAATAAGTTGAGAGCACGCCGACATCCGTCAATGGAGAAACCGCGACGCCGCCGGAGGAACCCGTCATCTTGACTACTAAAATGCTTAACGGTCGCTTAAGTAACTGTTTACTGTCTCAAGTGCCGTAATAATCCTGTTATTTTATCTATCGGAATACCTACCTAGCCTAGCTGGCAATTTTGTAGCCATCAACTGGTGACATTTTAATCTTGATAATTCTATATTAGTTTCCAATAATTTTCCACAACACAGTACGGTTTTTATTTCCAGGTCATTCTATAATATAAATAATGTCATTGTAAAATTGTACTTTATTGCTATGAGTAAAATTACAGGCGTAATAATGAAACTGTTCCAAAGTTTCAAATTAACTGATTTAATTTATCGTGAAACATAATGAGTCTGAGTCTATTTAATATGTTTCACTGTAAACTTCATCAGTAATGCAAAGTGTCCATTGCTTCTCGTGTAGGACATCCTGCTATCGCTGGCTAAAGCGGTGGCGAACACTACCGCCGCGCTGGTGCTAAAAGCGAAGAACGTTGCAGCTCAATGTAAGGACGACCAGACTCTACAGAACAACATCATCGCGGCCGCTACGCATTGTGCACTTGCCACCAGCCAACTAGTCGCCTGTGCCAAGGTCAGCTGATGATACAATTTTCTTTTTGTATTCGTATTTATGTATCTCGATAAGCAGCAGCAACGTAGTAGCAACATAAAAGTCTATGCAAGTCATTCTTATCAACAGAACAACGCCTGCCATAGTTGCATCCATTGTTGCCATTTTGATGATCCAGTAAGATACTACTTCTCATACTGATTTTCATATTCTCTGTTTTACCAATAAACACGCATGTTAAACATGTTTCACCGTTATATAAAAGATGTGTCATATAAGACAGATACATCAACTTTTTTCAACTGTATGAACGCCGATAGCCGAAGCCAAGTGGCCAGCAAATAGACGAAGCCACGATAGCCGAGTGGTAAAGGGATCTCTCTCCGAATAAGGAGATCTGGGTTAGACCTGAGATAGATATGATTTGTTGTCGTTGGCCTGGAGATTATAACGGCGACAGGTTCACCACCTGTTACGATGATCCAGACAAGCTCTGGTGTTAAGTGGGTTGTAACGACTAAAATGGTAGTGAGAGCTTATCTTATATATTTTTTATTCAATAGTTTTTGTATGATCATTTGTCACATAGGTGGTAGCACCAACGCTACACAATCCGGCGTGCCGCGAACAGTTGACCAGTGCGGCGCGGCAAGTGGGTGCAGCAGTCGAGCGTTTAGTAGACGCCAGCAGACAGGCGCCTGAAGCTGCCGGGCCTGGCGTGGAACAGCTAGCCGCAGCTGCTCAGAGAGTTTCCGAGGAGCTGGAGAGGTTGCTGGCACACTGCAATTTGGGTGAGTGGTATAGATCAGTATAGTTTAATAATATAATAAATGCTATATTTTCAGACGATTAATAAGTCTTAAGCATTAAGCTTAAGACTTATTAATCGTCTGAAATAACCAGATTGAAGGTGGTTTAAGTGTTGCTGACTGCATAGACAGATGTAGATACAAATGTAAACATGTCAGCTAATGACCGAGTTTTGTACACTTTTGTAGCTGTACGCTGAGGTTTTCATGTAACGAGAATCTTCCACATGTAGAAATCATTCTAAGGTCGTCTATGGACTTATTAAAACATTAACATATATAATATAATATCATACATAAATAACAAATAAAACGATACGGTATACAGAGCGGCGCAGCGTGCAACCGACGGTAATGGAGCGCAGCGTGGAGAGCGTGGTGGCGGCCAGCGAGCGCGTGACGGACGCGCACGACGCGCCCGAGATGGTGCGCCGCGCGCGCCTGCTCGGGCAGGCCACTGCGCGCCTCATTGCGGATATCAAGGTACCGGAACTAATAATGTAACTTTGGTCGCGCAAGTACACTTTCATAAAAAAGTGACAAGAATACAGATAATATATAGATATAGAATGCTAGTAAGATTAAGAAAAACTAACGATAGTAATACGAAACTATGTACCTTATATTAAAGAATAATAATAACAGTAACAGAAATAAGAAACAAAACGGACTACAATATGAAATACTTTTTGCATCGACTGTGAAGTGTATTTAGATGGATACCTATTACTTTTTTTTAACTCGGAATGCAGAAAAACTAAGTATTTCATTATTTACACTTGCGATTGTTGTCACATTATAAAACTGGACACTTATACTTGTTTCACATATAATATGTACTTATTAAAAAAAAAACCTTATGAAATCTTCATGAGTAGTTAATATGGTTAGTTAATATACATAAACATTTTATTTCCAATTTCTAATATATTAAATTTGTGGTTCTGTTTTTGTCTAGACTGAGGCAGAAACACAATCATCCGATTCCCAACGTAAACTGCTGGCAGCAGCCAAACTACTAGCCGATGCTACTGCGCGTATGGTCGAAGCGGCCAGATTGTGCGCATCTGCTCCTCAGGTAAAAAAAACAATTTATTATTTTAATTACAAGTACAATTGATAATCATACAGATTACAGTAATTTGTCACTTATATTTCGTACAGTAAGTTTGTCAATCAAACGTGCCTTATCGTATTTATTTCTTTTTTAAATTTACTAAAACCAAATTCAAAACCTTTTCTTAATTGGATCCACCCTTCCGTCTCTTCAAAGTTCGGAATGTATTCCGTAATAGCCAAGCGTATTGGTGTATTTTATTTTGTACCAATATTTCGTTTATTTGCATTATTAATATCGCTAATTTCATTATTCGAAGAAAACTCACGACATTGCCAATAAACAAAGGTACAAAATGTGTGACATGTGACTACATTAAACCAGTTTTTCTGAAGTAGTTCCGTCATAGTACTTTTTTTACTTTTTTTTACTTTTTACCCCCCAAATAGTTTCGGTCGTTATAATACAACGAGTATTTATATTATAATGTTTTGTTATAGGATCGAGATAAGCAAGAAGCATTACGTCGAGCAGCGGAAGAAGTCCGCTATATTACAGTTGATTACGCAGAAGGGCAAGACATAGTCGGCTCGCAGATTGCTCGACTTCAGGTAACTAAAAACTAGGAGTTGTATTAGATAGTAGCAACTGAAATTATTTCTGTAAGTACAACAACTTAAATTTCGAACAGTAGAATTATAACAATTAATATTAGATGATTATAGATAGTATGAATACTGTTTTAAAAATAGTTTTCCTTTAATTGTGTCATTCTGGAATCCATTTGTCATATTATTATTTTGAACTGTTTTTAAATATTATTTATTGTTTTGATACAGGAAAGCGCTAAGCTAGCTGCTTCAAGCGCTACGCAACTTATCACCTCCGCACACAACGCCACTCAACACAACACTAATAAATACTCACAGGTTGGTAATGTTGGAAGTAAGAAATTAAGTGACAATAAATACACCACACATGTTACCTTCACATGGATTCGCCATTATCTCCATGCTTGGCTTAGCGGTCACAACAGCGGACACCGCGTTCTCTGATGCTGCTGCATGTTACTGGTCTGGATAATTTAAGTCTAGATATTTATGGTAGTGGGGAAAATTTAATTTAAATGTTAACCTCATCTGCACGCGGTGCTCCTTGCTGATTAAAGAACGAGGCTCTGGAGATCGATCGATCGATCGATTCGACGAGGGTGGAAAATCTACGGGAATCACGCAGACGACTAAATATGGTGTGCAACATCTCTAGTGTGTGCATTCTGGTTGCACTCTTCAACTTGCCTGACCGGTATGGTTAGTATAATATATGCAATTCTTCCACGCATGGCATGCAAAATTGTCAAATTGTGGAAAAAAAATGTTGGCGATTGTCCATTAGGTGTTTCTGCCATTTCTCCTTACTTGAGTTTTACAAATCCCATGAGATTGTATATTATCTTATGCTTCACTACCCAACGGGCATTACAAGAGATATTCATCCGGAGTATTGTACGGCAGGAGACATTGCTGCAAGAGTGCCGCGCGCTCAACGAGCAGATCCCGCGCGCGGTGGATGCGGCGCGCGTGTCCGCGGCGCGCCCGGCACATGCGCCCGCGCAGCTCGACCTCATATCCGCCTCCGAGGCCTTCCTACAGGTACGCGCTTACGTCTGACGCTCTAGACTAAAATATACTGTCAATTCATTTATAACATAATCGTTAAAATATAAAAAAATAATATCTAACCGCATTTTTGAAATGCGAGCATGACTATGCAATATTAGCATTGTCATCCAATTCTGATCTGTTTAAAGTTTCAAGTCTCTATCTCATCGGGAAGTTAGTTTAAAATCAATTGCGAAATTTGTACCGGATAGACAGACAAGAAAAATAGATTGATTATTGATTAATAAGAGAGAAGTGTGGTAATCAATTTTTATAAAAAAAAGTTATCAGCTGAGTTTTCTTCAGCGTTTCTCCACCACCGGTCAGTAAAGCCAGAACTTAGTAGATTGTATAATAATGATTCTTGATAGACATCTTAATTTCCTAAAAGTATTAATTTTTTGTACTTGAGGATCTTCATACAAAATATTTTTTTATACCTCTTATCTTTTCATAGCTTATAATGTGTAAAAATAGACAAAAATATTCTGCCAATAAATATAAAAGAATTTTAGTTTAATCAAATCAAAAATTTGTTCTTGGATTATATTGTATTAATTTTGTCAATAACTTCAATATTTCAAATTATATCCTTTTTAAAAAAGTACTTATCTATTTATTAATAATGATTATTTCTGCAATAATTAACTGATCATTTTTATTATTAACAACAGCCAAGCGGACACGTTATCCAAGCCGCTAGAAGTGTACTACCAACGGTAACAGACGCACCCACAGCGAAACAACTGGCCGACACCACTCATCGGTTTACTACCAGCTGTGCTGATCTCAGGTAAGATACTTATTTTAAAAAAAACCCTTACACCCCAATCCCAAATTTGTCATTCCGTCATCCTGAATTGATAATGGGTCAGGGGTAAGCTTGCAGGACCACTATTTTTTGGCAAAAAAATGGAAAAGGTTCCGAAAAACCTAATTTTCAAGAGCCTTAATAGAAATAGAGGAGGCTTATGTTCAGTAGTGGACTGAAATATTGCTTTTTGAAAAGGAGCATTTATTGAAGAGTATGAAGATATTGTAGAAGGAAAAATTTAAAAATGAAAATAAAATTATCTCATGCATATATGTATATACTTCGTAGGTCGGCGGTGAACCGCGCTCGCATATCCTGCAAGGGTTTGGAGCTGGACGCTGCGGCAGAGATCATTCGTAGTCTTCAAGCTGAACTTGATGAAATGGAGCAAGCAGCTAGGGCTTTCGACCTTAAACCATTGCCTGGTCAGACGGTACGCGCAGATTAGTTAAATTTTTACCTAAATGTACATTTTATCTAAAATCGTTTATTTTTATATACTATAATCTGATATAGTAAAAGTATTACGTTTTGAGTAAATTACTGTGAATATAAGATAATTATTGAGATGTTGAAACATTTTAAACGAGATAAGTAACTTTAGTTAATGATATGTATGAGAAATTTAAGGTTCCATATAGAGTAAATGAATATCGATATTTTTTATAAAACTTAGACAAAATTATTTGAGAATACTTGCACCCTTTTGTTATACCTTTATAGCGTTAAAAGTATCAACTTTTGTCTAAGCTTGAATTTTTCAAAAATCTTGGCTTAAAGAAAGTTTCAACAGTGTAAACATAACAGGCAGACTTTTGCATTTAGATTATATATTAATTTCTTACTTTTATTATAATAATTAAATCTTATATATTTGAAAATCGCCGTGTACTATGCGTGTAACATGCGTGTCGTGCGTAGAGCGAGTGGGCGTCGTCGAGGCTACAAGGCGCGTCGCGCGCGGCGGCCGCGGCTACGGCGGCGCTAGCGGGCGCAGCGCGCGCGCGTGAGCCTGCTGGCTGCGGGCGCGCTGCCGCTGAGCTGGCTGCCGCGCTGCGAGATTACGCACCGCCCTTGCGCGCTGCCGCCGCCACCGCGCACCGCGAGCCACACAAGCAGATGCGGTGAGCTCGCACCGTCATCATCAACATCGGACTTTAACTTCGCTCTGTTGATCGAAACCATTGACAAAATAAACAACAATGACTGCAACTAATTTTTATACTTACATACGAGTACGTTATACTCTCGTATAATGTATTATTAAACTATTAGTTCATCTATGACTTATATACACTTTGGTGTGACGGAAGCGTTAGAATGGCTTTTGCGAGTTCGGAAAACTTTTCTCGTCTCTTATTACTACTCTAAATTGCACATTTGTTTTTTGGTAGTATCTATAATTTAAAGGCGTTGCTGTGTTGTACCGCTCACCGCAGCGATGTGTGTTGTGAACAACAAAGCGAAGCTTCTGCTCGCCGATTTCCGAACTAATTAATTCAACGTTGTCGTCATTTTATCACTTCATTTTATTAAATGCTAATATTTTCGCTGTATTTATGATAAATATTAAATTCAAACTGCTTATCTAAAACCTAAAAAAAAAACTTAAATTAGAATAGTGACAAAAAGTTATTAGAAATTGCACCTAGAGCTGAATAAAACACCAGTAAAGTTTGAATTGAATCAGGTATATAAACTTCAAAGACTTCACTTGTATATTTTAATATAAATTAAAAATTTTTTGTGTTTCAGTGTGATTTCATCTGGTCGCCAAGTGTTACACTCCTCTTTGACACTGGTGGAGACAGTAAAACAATACATGAACACTTCAGAAGATGTAGATACAGCTTCCATAGTGTCCATTGCTAAAGACATTTCTCAGGTAAGGAAAATACGTAATTTGGTAATAATAATATTTTTATATTTTAAAGTTATAAAGGTTTCTTAATACTAACTGAGGAACATTTATCACAGAACTTAGAACAAACAATGGAAGCAGTACCCTCGCACGCAGAACTAGACATGGCTATGGAGAATATAAATGAAACACTCAATATCCTAAACATGGGAGAGTTCCCGCCTTCTGACAAGAGCTATGGGTGAGTTAACACTTCAACACCTGCAATTATAACATATTGGGCACAATTTTTTTGTTGCCATTTGTAATATTTAGTACAGTAAGCGTGACTTGGATAGTTATACAATTTAGTATGCGAATTATTTTGTCTGAATTTATTTTGTCTATCATAGAATAAACTACAATCATGTGAATATATAGTATATTTCATTAAAATTTGAAGTAATTACACTAAATTCCATAATATCGTATGTTCATTGCAACTATGTCTCTACCTCTCACTTCTGGTTTATGGTATATATCCACAGCCCGTAAATAAAGTTGTTATGCATACTATAGTTAAAACTTACATTTGTTATACATTCTGTAGTGAGCTGCAAACGGAGTTAAACGCGGCAGCCGTTGGTCTCAGCACAGCGTCCTCCGACGTTGTGCAAGCCGTGGAGCAACCCGAAGCCTTAGCAGACAGCGGCTGCCAATTCGGGCAAGCCTTTAACCGTCTGCTTGGAGTTTCTATGGAGATGGCTGGACAGACTGAGGTGAGTTGAATTGATGATGCTTCTTGATACTTCTGTTATTAAGAAAGGTGTCAGCACCGGTTGATCCGCTATGATCTCTCCGATGATGATGAGTCTCAAGCAAATACTTCCATAAACAATTTATAAATTAATTAAAGATCTTGATAACTTTTACTTTTGTTTTCTTTGCAGGACCGAGAAGCTCAATCCACGATGGTCAGCTCTATGAAGACCGTGACTGTAAACTCATCGAAACTGCTCGGAACTGCCAAATCCGTTAGTCAAGTAAGTTTAGCACTTTATAATAAGTTTATGAAAGATTATATGACTATCTAACATAGAATTTATTAAAAAAATCCCTTATCCCCTTTTATCAGGACTTAACACGACCCAATGCAAAGAACCAGCTAGCAGCAGCGGCCAGAGCAGTTACAGAAAGCATTAATCGCCTTGTGAGTTTTTTTTATTAATTTAATTTAATTTGTATAAATTTAATTTCTAGGTATTGATTTAATTGGAAATATAGATGTGCTTATTTCATAAAATTCTATTAACCCCGTATGTCGGTGCAGGTGGACGTATGTACAGAGGCGGCGCCGGGGCAGAAGGAGTGCGCGGCCGCCATCCGCAGCATCGACAGCACGCGGCCACTACTCGCCGCACCAACTCAGCCGCTCAGCGAGCTCGGCTACTTCGCCTGCCTCGACTGCGTCGTCGATCAGAGCAAAGGCCTCAGTCAGTATATCCAACGAATATAAGGCCATTAGGACATTACATTCACTGATTTAGTCTATCAGCTCCATATTCGAAGAGATCGTTAGTGAGTCTCATCAGTGCGACAGCATTTTAAAAGATTAATGAGATTCTCTTTTTGCATTACGTATCCCTAAAAGACAAACGGAATTTTTATAAACTTCACTTGCTTTTCTGTCTCTCATAGCCTATATATTCTTAGCTTACATCTTTTATAAAAATTAGAAGTTTGGCTTATTATTATCTATATATTGATAACTGCCATTTATTGTGCAATAATTGAGTCTTGAACAAGCCGTATAAAATGCAGGGTTCAGTGGCAAACTGTAAACGTGCTTCGCTCAGGTGCAATTAGTGCCGTTTCTCCCTCTACTTGAGTCGGTCATAAACGTAAGTTTGGGAAGTATTCGTGATAATTCCTCCCCACTTAGTGAAAACCTAATACAGTAGAGTGCATGAAACATCGTGAGCTCGGTCCGCAGGCGAGGGCATGTCGGGAATGGCTGGTGCGGTGAAGCGCGGCGAGACGGAGCAGTTCGCGCGCTCGGTTGGCGCCGTGGCCGCCGCCGTACAGGGGCTCGTCGAGTGCACCGCGCAAGCAGCTTACCTGGTTCGTGCGAACATTTTCTATAAATACACATTACGCCGTATGGTCCTGTCGCCTACTGTTTTTATTTTTCGTTTAATTGTTTCTATGTTTTTTTATTTTTTTCCATCTGCACCTACACGCGCGCTGATGGCGGAATAACAAACAAACTATTAAATCACCAAATTAATTTTGTATTGATTTATTTATATACAAAATATTATACTATGTGTTATTAATGACGTCGCGATACTCAATTCGTTTAAAATCAAAAATTTTAAACAACGAATCCAACAGGTGGCAGTATCAGACGAGACAAGTGTGGCGGGAAGACCGGGACTGGTGGACCAGGCACAATTTGCACGAGCCGCTCTGGCCATAGACCAGGCCTGCAAAACTTTGTGCGACAAGGACAGCAATCAACAACAGGTAATTTGATGATACGTATTCTACAGCTTTTTAAATTGATCAGGGGAGTTTACTTTCATACAATGTATAGATCAGTCAAAATTTCTTTTATTGTGAAAGAAAGTCCTGCGTAGTTGGCAACTTGTGATTGTGATTGTTATTAAAAGATTTTACTCAATGGTAGGACTACTATTCTTGCTTAGGAATACCCTCTTGCCCTTGTTGTATTCAAGTTTGAAGAATATGGAGAGCCAGTATAATCACAGGCTGGGAGGCATTCCGTCTTAGTCCTAATATGTGATAAATTATTTGTTTGAAACTGGTTCAACAGTCACCTACCATCACGTGGACTGTTAGATCAGTTGTTACTTTAAAAAAAAAATTCGACCACACGATCCATGTACCCTTTGTCGGCAGGTGCTATCCGCGGCGACGGTGATCGCGAAGCACACGAGCGCGCTGTGTAACGCGTGCCGCGTGGCGTCGGGCCGCTCGGCCGAGCCGCAAAGCAAGCGCCACTTCGTGCAGGCCGCCAAGGATGTAGCCAACTCCACTGCTGCGCTTGTCAAGGAAATCAAGGCGCTTGACGCCGACTACAGCGAGGTGAGACTTCTCCGCTCGATGACCTCCTCGGTTATTCGGCCGCGCTGGTGGTGGCTAATTCTAATTATGAATAAGGAGGTTCAATGCTAAACATTTCATGAAGGCGCCAAGAAAATCTGACATGCGAAACACGCTGTCCAGTCGGATTGACTAACGCAGTGCCTATCTCCAGAGCCTCAACCGTTAGACAGCAGAGTTACCGCGTAGAGATGAGGTAGATATTTGGAGAAAAAGTTATACAGCATAATACTGTTAACTGTGTTTCGTAATTCACTGCATCAACATTCAATATATAATATGTGACATACGAACGTGCGTTGTACGCAGGCGAACCGGTCGCGTTGCGCGTCGGCGACTGGCCCGCTTCTGGACGCCGTGCGCAGCCTGTGCCAATTCGCGGACAGCCCGGAGTTCGCGGCGGTACCCGCGCGCATATCACCGCAGGCGCGTGCTAACCAAGACGCCATCCTCGCATGCGGAAGGTACTTCGCGCACACTCGGACATACATATGCATGCATACACGTATATACGCACTCACAACAACATTGAATTTTCCCTGCATACAAATTGAAAGTTAGATTGCTGTTAAGTCACTTTCATAGATGTTTCATGGTTATAGAAGTGAATTTTGAAGTAGTTATTTTTTTTTTATTTAGGAGAATACTAAAGCACTACTACCAATAGTCCTGTTAACCACTACAACAAAGCTTGTATCTCGATTGGTTCACGAAGATAGTCGAATGGCGGACACGAACGGTGTCATGTTTCGAAGTCCACACATTGATTAATGTCTTAATGTGCGGACTTCAAAACTGTTGCTATCAAATGAAAACCGCTTTTCGATTACAAAATATATTCTTTTTATTGTCCTCTTTATCATTATGTCTAAGTCTATTGTTAGTTTTTCTATAAAAGCGTCAACAAAAGTCAGCATGAAAAATTTGCGTTGCGCTGCTCCCAAAACCACAACCGTTAGTCAGCACGGTGCGCTGCGGGTGAGGTTGAAATTTGAATAATCTCCCTTACACCCTACATTACCCTCAAACCTACCTTTTTTTTAAATGTTTCTTTTGAAAAAAAGGTCTCTGAACATGTATATTTGAGGTCATGCCTAAGTTAACACTCATATATTTGACATATCGCTATCAATGTCACCTCAAAAAGGGACAGGACAGATTGACAATAAAAATATAATATTAATAATGTGATCTATTGCAACAGGAACATTATCTCGGGTTCGTGCTCCATGCTGGAGGCGGCGCGGGCTCTGGCGCTCTCGCCCCAAGAGAGAGCGCAGTGGCAAGCGCTCGCCGCCCACAGCAAGACCGTTTCCGACAGCATCAAGGCGCTTGTCACTAACATACGGTAATTTTGCTATATTACTTTAAATTCCATCCAAATGTGAATACACTTTCTTTCGACCAGCGGTCACACATGACCTTCTTATCGAAAAGGAACGTTTCTCAAATAGAACCTTGTCTAGCATTTGAGGTCTAAGATGGTTTTTCATTCAAAGTAATGTATTTATCATAACATGTAAACAATAAAAAAATATAATATTTGTAACACAGGGAGAAAGCGCCCGGTCAACGCGAATGTGCTGCGGCCCTCGAAACCCTGAACAAACAGCTGCGCGAACTTGACCAAGTGGCCATACAAGCCGTGGGACAGGAGTTGCAGCCAAGACAAGCCAACACTTTGCAAGGTTGGTGCCATTATAGGAGACAAATGACCCCTGAGCTTGTTGCCGGTTGCTCTGCGATGAGTTTTTAAACTGCCGATTCGTTTCCGCGGTCAAGGTAACGTGAAACAAACGTGTAGTTTTTTTAAAATTGTATTCACATATTCCGCGACCATGTCTTACAATATCATTGTACATTTTACACCTACAATATTGCTTCATCGCACTGTCAATTGGATTTGATAGCAGACTGATGGCGCTTATAAATTCAGGATACTCGGAGCAGATTGAAAATGCAGCTGCAGAAATGGTGGAGAAACTAGAACCTCTGCGCGTAGCAGCGAAGAGCGAAGCGGAGAATCTTGGCCATGCTGTCGTTCAACTTGTAAGTATTGGAATTTAGCAAATTGTTTTTGTTTTAAATAAACATAGCATCAAAGTTTAAAAGTTTCGCTTAAGTTGATTTAGTAATCGTGTTTCCACGTTTTTCTTATATTGATACACCTGTATCAGGTGGTTACCTCGACTTCGTCGTACAGCTATTCATATCATGAGGCCAGAGACAAAATAAATTATGTGTATTTATATCTAGCCCAAACTGAGTATTTTCTTATATGTAAAACCGGCCATTGTTGATGTGAAAATCTGTGTGTATTGTCTACGCGGATGTGAAGGTGCGCGTTGCGTGCGCAGGTATCATACGCGGAGCCGCTGGTGGCGGCGGCGGCGGGCGCGGCGTCCAACACGACGGAGTCGCGCGCGCAGGCCGCGCTGCTGCAGCACGCACGCACCGTGCTCGAAACACTCGCGCTGCTTGTGCACTCCGCCAAGCTGGCCGCCGGCAACCCCAGGGTAAATACACTGCCGTCCATTACTCATTGCGTCTTACAACAAAACAAATGCATAATCTTAAAAACGTTAGTGAACAGTTACTTTGCACAATTTCTGCATGGGAAAAATAATATACACTTATATTTTATTTATATTACGTATATCGAAAAGATGGACTAATCTTCCATACATGGCAAGCCAGCTTTTGGTGGCGCCTTCATAGAGAGGCGTTTGTCCAGCATAGGAATTAAACTTCTGAATTGATTTATGTATGAATTTCCACTGTCGTCTTTAAGTCTTGCCCATAATCTGGGCATCCATCTCGATTGTCCTGAGATTTCAACAAATTTCCCGTATTCAAATGTGGCGGTAGGCTGGTACATGCTTAATGTTTATATTGAAATTTAATGTTTATATTGTACCTCACTGCTGTGTCACGGGTCCAGGATTCAAATCTTAGCCAAAGTCAATATTTGTGCAATAACACAAATATTCCTTTTCGGGTCTGGTTGTGTTCGTCCCGCCCCATCCTGGCCTGACACTACAAATGCCTGCCATATTCCTCCGATCTTATCGCATAAGCGTTACATCAGATATAGGGAAGTAATCTGTGTTTGCGCATACATTTGCGGCACTATAATATCGTCTGCGCAGTTGATAACTGCCGATAGTATTCGGAAATATGAAGAAGAATAGGAGATCGAACTCCGATCTATTGATTCGGAGGCAGAGCCAGGCCCCTTAATACTCGGTTAACGTGATTTATGCCGAAGAAAGTCTTCAATGATCAAATAAATGATAATGTAAAAAGTGGTTTAATGTATGTGCGGCGGTTGCACTATCCAGGCGGTGAGCGCGGCAGGCGAGGTGGAGGCTCAATGCACGCTGGCCCGCGCCGCGCTCTCAGAGCTCAGCGCGCACGTGCGCGAGCTAAGCTCGCAGCGCGGCGCCGTGGGCCCTCTGCTGGACTCACTGGCTAGAGCCGTGGCGCGTCTCACCGAGCATAGGTATGTGCTCGCCTTGGAAATTAATGAAATTTAAATTTCTTTTTACGTTCCTATTTCGCAGCTTCTGTCATAACATATTCTCAGAAACCATGTGTCGTATTAATTGAAATCTCTTGCGCAAATACCACCTTTGTGTTGTTAACTGGAAGATGATACCGTAGTTCGTGTTGACGAGAAGGACAACATTTTTTAAAAATTATGTATCAACTTGACATGATTGGAACGCAAAAGAAAATTGACTCATGAAAATTACGTGTTTTAATATTTTTTCACATCAAACTAATTTCAAATCATTATGCTGCATAAACTATTATCTATAGCGTCTCCGAAAAACACAAAAGCGTTGTGAAAAATTTTACGCATTTTTCAACAAAATATCTGCTAACACTAATCGGTCATAGAATTACATTGGAGAAATTAAACGAGTTCGTTTTATATTTGTTCATTAACATCCAATTATTTAATTTTGTTTCTTCAATAGTACCAATAGTAAGCATAAACTCTGCATTAAAGCGGCGTATAAATACTTAAAGTGGCCTTAACCGGGCGGTTAGTCAGCTGTGCGCGTTATATATAGGCCGAGTGACGGACGGACGGACGCTATTTGTGAACTTTATGTTCTTGTCGACCTATGCGCGCATCGCTCGTTGCGAATCCTGTACAAAAACACATCTTATTTTCTTTATATATTTCTTAAACTGAGCTCAAAATGTACACAAAACCGAGTTCCATTCAACCACACAATAGTTAGTGTTATACCTAAAACCACAATATACCTAAAATATGAGTTTTCTTTCATTCAGCTCCTGATCCTTTGCGCGAGCACGAGTCATACTTGACCGGTTTTTATTATTTGTTATACTTCTTTAAAGTTTGCTCTATAATTACACCAACTTTAAAACATAAACAAGGGTTAAAGTACGGAACTCCAAAAAGCAACAAAACCCTGATTTTAATTGAAAAAAAAAATACTTTAATTTCAACACATTTTGGTTCAGAATAATTGGTTCTCAGCAACCAGCCCGATAAGCGTGGTGAGTGTGGACTGAAATTCTATGTTGGGCAAGTCCGCTGTTGGTGCCTTCTTGGAAAGGCCTTTCTCTGATTGTTTTGGACTTATCTATCAACTTGCGCGTCCACAGTTATTTATTAGTTTTTTATGTATTTATATTTATGATAGCTTAGCTCATCGGCATATAATTTTGAGTATCGGCTTATAACCTGGCATGCGTCCAAGCTCAATGATTGAATGCAGATAATTGAAGTGACCTACGCCAGTCTACGGCCTCGCTGTCTCGCCCGTTAGCGTTCAAGTAAAAGTTGCGATTTTCTGAACTTTCTTTTGATACTTGCAACAACTTTTAACAGACAGGTTTCAAAAAGCGTATGACGCAAATCACGAAAGTTCTTGTATAAACAGAAATTACGACATATTCTGTTACTGAGAATTCAATCAGATTGCAGACAACCGGGCGGTGCGTGCACGTTTGTTGCAAATCGCATGTTTATACGTTGGCGGCGTTGAAAAAAATGTGTGTAACTTATGACTCGTTATTTCAATTATCGAGTTGCAAATTATCGATTGGTTCGCAGAAATAGATGGTTCGGTTTTTGCCGAGTGTTAGTTAACTTTTTGGTTTCTGTCTAAGCTAAGCTCGGAAGTGTTTTGTATCGGCATTATTTCCTAATTATTTTTTCCTCTATTTACAAATAGTGATTTAATCCTTGTTGCTTTAGGATGTCTTTAATTGGATCTTTCGATGAAACCGACTCCTTCGTGGACTACCAGACCAGGATGGTGGGATCTGCCAAAGATATAGCTCGGCTGGCTACTGATATGGTAAATTTACATTGTTTTTGTTTTTATTATGGTGCATTTGTATGGTGTTATTGATAAAACGCTTCCTAACTTTATTTTTTTTTAGAAATTTAATGAAACGTCTTGATCTATTTGATTGGTGTTTGAAGATTTGTACCAGATTATAAAGAGTCCTGTCTGTGTTAAATTATAATTTAAGTATTACTGAACAATTGATTAAAAATCTATTCTCATCTTATTGACTTAATATAGAAATTTATATTCCAGTAAGAATAATCTCACACGGCCATTACTTATATGGATTTCGAGAAAGGATCACACAAGAAATTGTAGTCAATTAATTACCCATCAACAACAAAAGATTGATACTTAATTCACCAAACAAAATTGAGGTTTATTAACAAAAAGTTAAAGTTTGTTAGTGTTCAGAGAATGTTTCGAGAATTTCATAAAGTAATAGTGTATAATTATTAAGGATTCTGTGACATCAAGTTTCGGAAACCGCTGGTATATAATACTCTACTACATCAATTACTGTAATATTTGCAATGTTGTCTACAGACAGCGAAATCTGCAACGGAACCGAGCCGGCTGGTGGAGGTGGGCAACGAGATGTGCGGCAAGTACGAGCGGCTGGCCGGGGACAGCGTGGGCGCGTCCGCCACCACGCCCAACGCCGATGTTGCCAACAGGTGCGCGCTCTCCGCTGTACTGGACGTACTCGAGTACAACTGTACAGTATATATTGAGACTTTATTGGTTGATCGTTTTCTGGTACTCCCTTTTTCCTTTATTCAACAAACAATAAACAACTTAATTCAACAATCCGATGCTTAACATTTTCTCAGTCTCTTATAACTATGTTATCTCTGTAACCTATTTTACCCATCTCTCTATTTTGGGAGTCTGCTGCTCCAATATGGGTTGGCGGACTACGCAAGTCCTCGAAATATTTAATATTATTTCTTATCCTGCCGATTTGCTTACAATGTTTTCCTTCACCGCCGAGCACGTGGTTAAATCGACACTTAAAATTTCATTTAATAAATTTAGTGGTGCCGGCAACGGGGAGGGAACACAGGCGACTCGCATACTACGACATTTAAAGCAAGCGCCCGACCAACGAAATTACTGTTACTTCTTATTTCTACCACGGTATATTTATATAGTAATTATATTTAAATACATGCTTTATATATAGTAAGAATTTATGTGTATACTTTGAATGCCATAAAGGCAAAACCGGGCAGTATCAGTAAGCAATTATAGTGTTTGAAAATAGAATTTCCACCAAGAGACAACGACGCAAGTATAAACTACTAATAAAGTATTGGTATCCGCAGAATCCGCATGGCGGCAGTGGAGCTGGGTGAGGCGGTGTCCGAGCTGGTGAAGGCGGGCGGCCACTGCCGCTTGTCCGCCATCGCGCAAAACCAACGCGCAGTCGCCGACGCCGCGAGACGTGTTAACGAAAAGGTACTCTTCTTCCTTATCAGCCCGCTAACGTCCACTGTTAAACATAAGGAAAAGCCAGCGCCAATTAAAATGATGGCTTTTCTTAGAATTTTATCGTAATAGCTTTACATATAACGATACGAACGCTATCTTTAATTTTATATTAACTTAATTTTCGGACAAACGCAATTATATTAACTTAATTTTAACTGCTTAAAGCGTCTGTACTAATTATATAGAGTTGCAATAATAGAATAAACTATAAATCTAGTGTTAACTGAAATAAAATTTATTAAGAATACGCATTTATCAATGTAATTTGGATATAGGTGGTCGCAGTGTTGAGCGCTTTGCAGGCCGGCTCTCGCGGTACGCAGGCGTGCATTGACGCGGCCGCCACCATCGCCACCATCATCGGTGATCTAGACACCACGATACTATTCGCCAGCGCCGGTACGTACTGCGGTCTGCAAATTTTAATGTTTTGATAAAGTTTTCTCAATTTTGATATCGGTGTAAATTAAATTAAATAAACAAAAATATTTTTATCTAGGCACCTTACACTCGGACAAAGAAGGAGATACGTTCTCCAACCATCGCGAGAACATTCTTAAAACGGCTAAAACTCTAGTCGAAGATACAAAAACGTTAGTGGGCGGAGCGGCCGGCACGCAGGAACAACTGGCATCCGCTGCGCAGAGCGCAGTAGGAACGATAGGTTTGTTGCTGTATTTCAACTCTTTGAAAGATCATTATGTATAGTGTTTGGTTTTGGTGCTTAACTGCCAAGCTAATACTGATAGCATCACTACCACATTGTGCATTATTTACTTGGACAAATTAATATCCAATTAAAATAAGTTATGCACAATCATTATTTATCATTGTTTATGTACTTAACACAGTAGCTAACTTAGGAAAATAAGTCAAGTGAGAGTCATATACTCGTGAACCGCGGCAGATTTGGAGTCACGGCATTCATTTTAATTTATTGGTACACGAGTGATATGGATCCGAATCCCGGTGCCACCACTAAATGCTGAATTTATCACGTGCTCGGCGGTGATGGAAAAAGAGCAGTGTAGCGGGTTCTTTCTGGTTCTAAATCCTATATGAAATATTGAGAAGACCTTTGCACAGCATTGGGATCTTTACAGGCTTTTTGACGCCTTTGGCCAGCCGTGGGACATTTACAGACAAGCTACTGCAACTTCCGACTGACTGAGATTTCCAAGCAACTTACTTAAATTTGTAACGCAATTTATCTATTGGGATGGCCTATTTTAATGGCTGATATGATAGGTTGAAATCTGAAACTTAGTAGCCAACATGCTATATAAGAAGGAGGTTGAGGAGTTGACTATGGTACTTCGGTTACAGTGCAACTGTGCGAGGTGGTGAAGCAGGGCGCAATGTCGCTGGGCGCGGGCAGCGCGGAGCCGCAGGTGCTGGTGTTGCACGCGGCGCGTGACGCGGCCGCCGCGCTGCGCGACCTCGCCGCCGCCACAGCTGCTGCCAGCGGCAAGCATGTCGCTCACCCCGACATGCAGCGCCTCAAGCACGCCGCCAAGGTACCCACACACACACTTTGCACCACACATGCACACATACACATCATACTTTTTACGAGCTAACAGTGCACATGCAAATAAATTCAATCAAATAAGGTTGCAGGTGCGTTGTCACCCCTGAGGGCTACGATGGAATGCCTCACAGTTTGGTTTCATACTCCTAGACAGAGTAGGCTTGCTACCTAATAAAAAGCACTCAGCACTACTATCTTTTAGTATAGTAAAAATTCTTTAGGTAACTTAAACCGTTGATGAATATAGTAACTTCAGTAGGCCGCTGTCTAAATTATAATATCAAGGAGACTGGCGATTAAAAAAGCGCGAGAGTGTGCGTGTGGTGACGGACAATAACAATATTTTGTTATAAATTATTATTTTAAAAATATAAATATAAATAAATTTTGTTACCTATGATTTCACTTATGTATATGGTATAAAACACGGAGTGTCGGAATAAAAGAATCGCACCGTGGTTTTTGGAAAAAGCTACTATAAGCAAACTTGCGTGCGACTTCAGCCACAACTTACGCTTTGTGCCTTACTTACAATATATGTATAGTTCCAGGAATATGTTAACATAGTAATACTTAGCATTGCCAGCGCTAGGTGAAAAAACTCAAGAGATTCTTGTGCTGCATTTCGTTTCGTCAAATTTGTAAAAGACAATTTTAGGATATGACAAAAAATTTCGCAAACGCATTGGAATTACAGAATTACTGTTTGAAATATCACTGCCAGCATTAAATATGTCTGCTTAGGTGATGGTAAATAATTTCTAGTTAGAAGGTAGTTAGCTACATGGCTGCAGAGTTTCTCTACCACGCAGAAACATTAAATAATAATCCCTAAAATTAAATCCTAACAAACAACTAATTACGATAATATGTCACCTATTAGCGAATGTAATATGTCAAACACTGCAACACGCGTACTCAAATGCGTTTACTCATTATTGAGTTCTTGTAGTTGCTAAACTGCCTACCAAGTTGTTAGCAGCTAGCACGCACTTTCATCTGATATCAGATTGTACTCTTTCAGTTAATACATAGATACTTAAAACACTTTTAAAGTTGAAACCTGTGTCGCTAAGGCTGCTTACAGACATGAATTGCACATCCAGACAAACATCCAGACCCCGGAACAATAATTTGTAGTCAATACAAATACTTGTCCCATGCGGAAATAAAACTCGCCATCTCCAGTTTAGTAGGAAGGGTCTCTATCAACTAACTAGGCAATTGGGTCCTTAAGTACACTTTTCTTTAATAGGCACTATGTTTAGAAAATTCACTCATCACACGTTTAGTGATTTGCGGAATAGATGAGGTTGCGGTAGTTAATATGTTTATATTTTGCCGTCGCTACAAAGTTCGACTTTTGTAAACTTGTCAGATCTCACCTTACGTGGTGCGCAGTATACGTTGTATTACAACCTTATGGAGTTTTAAAAGGTCTATTTAAACTCAAAAACAACATGATGTTAAATGTACATACTTGAACGAAATAATAGATCCGCTAAATATTCCAAAGGTAATGAGTCAAACTCATCTTTTCATTTATTATTACGTTTATTGCAAAATATACACACTAATTGCTATTTAAAGTTATCATATTTTTAGCTCAAATAAAATTTTGTAAGAGAAAAAATCACACACATGTTGTGTAATTAAGTTAAAAAATGTACATAATCCTTAAATTGAATACTCATTTTTATATTTCTTGCACAAGTATAAAATAGCGCAAGTTGATTACTATGTTTTTTCTATGCCTTGAATATTTAAGAATTTACCTAAGTGATAAAAATGGTTATTTTACCTAAGGTTATGTTTTTTGTCTATATTTTGTCTTTTTCCTATGTTTGTTATTGTACTGTTAAACAATGTATGTTGTCAATATTGGACTTTAACCGCGACTAATTCACGGTTTTCCGATAGCGGCTGAGCGACCCTACGAAGCGTTGGAGCCTACCCATCAAAACTAACACAGTGCCGCGTCAGTCCAAACGACGTTCTGTAAACCTCGGTCTCAGAACCGATTATAACTCATGTGACTCTGAAACCGATATCTTCCAATCGGACCAAGAGGAGGAACTTATCAATCTTCTAGACTATTCTAGCCAGGATGATGATATATCTCCTTCAATATTTCATGATAATTGCGAAGAAGCAATGGCGTATATAGAAGGCTTAATGATGCAACATCCAAAAAGGAGTGTAAAAGATGACGACATGAATGTTCGTTACAATATCGCTTCAAGGAACAGTGTCTTTGATATGGACTACAGGATATTGAAATATGGTGAAAATATATTCTTGGATGAACTTAAAAGGTTAATAGACAAAGTAGTTAATCTATGTGAAAAAACTGAATTCCAAAAGAAACAGGACACTTTACGACGAATGAAGGCGTCATCTGATTTGGATAATGAAATGAAGAGGCTGTCACAGGTAATAGAAGATCTTGACTCCGAAGTGATCATTCCAGAGCCTTTTAAAAAAGAAGCTGTTACAAGTACCATAAAAACCATCCAAACAACTCTCCCAATAAAAATATTGTCTCCTGAAGAGCAACCGCCAAAACTTAGAAGCACAATATTCAAAGTGAACAAAGTGAAACCAGTGAACTTAGTAGAAAATTCAGATTCAAATGTAAAAGGATCAGAAATTGCATCCATAATACCTGTCAAATCTCCTGCAAGCCCAGAAGGTAAACAAAAAGATGAAGGGAATGAAATAATTATTAGACCGGAATCAAGAAGTAAAGAAGTCAAATTAGAATTCTGGAAATTATTTAAGGATGATACTGAATGGTGGAAAGCCTTAGCTAAAAGAAATTTAGAAAAAATGGAAGAGACTAGACGAGAATTGGAACGTTTTAGCGGCCACGAACTAGTTTTAGGAGAAATAAAAACTGAAATGGATAAATATGAAAAGGAAAAAGAGAAATTACAAATATTCATCGAAGAAGTTGATAAATCCAAAACAGTTAATAAAGACTTAGAATATAATAAGAAATATGAAGATATTGTCCTAAAATTAATTGAATTTGCTAAGAAAGATTTCGTCTACAAAGGTTTTGACCCTCTTATCGAAAAGTTAAAAGCTCTTTCGAATGTGCATATTCAAGGAAAAAAGAAAAAAGTTGTACATATCCAAGATATTATTAATATTTACTGCCAAATTGATGTTTCAAAGTATACATATGAAGAATTATGTTTACTTGAAAAGTACTACAAGGAAGTTATAAGAAAATATAAACATGACACCGGAGTCCAAGAAAAAGTTAATTTAATGCCTAAAAATGTATTAAACCCTGAACTGAATAGGGACCAAATTCAGTCTACGCCGCCTTCATTATATAGAAACACAATTTCAAACGTTCACTCAAGTCAAAATTTAACTAAAAACACTAATCATTACATTAACACTACAATAACCAACGGAGACTCGTTGAAACGATCAACAGCAATTAGGCAAGATACAAAGAATAATCTAAAAATCTCTGACATGACACGTACTTATCCCCTTAAGTACTATGCTAATAATTGGTGGTCGATTTACGACGATATTTTAAAAAACCGCGAGCAACAATTCGGTACAATTGACAATTGGTGGAATTTCTATGAAGCAATACTAAACCAGAAAGAAACTACCGATGAGGAGTTGAGAAGGATTCGTGCTATAATGGAATACAGGAATAGTACAAAAAGGTCTAGACCCAACAGTCGAATGGAGGAGCAACTTAGAATGTTGGATGAGATAACGAACAGTAGATTCCGTGAGAGCGAGGATGTGACAACATGCGACGACGACTCGGTCAGATTTCAAAATACCCTATACATTAACCGACCGTGCACCGCCCCTAACAAAAAAGTCATGCAGAGCACGTAATGGATCGCATGGTGTGGAGAAGATTCGCTTGTCATGTTGTCTGGTGTGTGGATCATCGGATCATTGTTGTCGTTCTTTTCTCTTCCTAATTCACGTGTTTTGGTGTCTTAAGCATATGTCATTTTAGTTTACATGTAGTGTATTATTTGTTCAACTGAGCATATGTTTAACATATGTTGTGCTTACGACATCATACACTTTCAATCATTTACAGCTCGGTTGTTACAATCATAAGAAATAGAAATGTGTTTAGTTGTTTTTAGCATCGACACTGTGTGTGGCATGATCTTTCTGACTTTAGGTCTTTGCCAATAACAGAAAACTACATCGCTAAACACATTTCATGAGAACCGTCAAAGCCTTTTCATCTCACGGTACCTGGTGACTTAGATCGCCGCTTGATAATACAAGTAAATAATTTTAAAAACCACAAGCTTTCATTTTATTTCATACACACAGCGAAGCTTTGAAAGTCCAATATTGACGTACACACAAACAGCTTTATATATTTAGTACATTTATTATTTTAATTATGGTTGAAAGCTTTTGGGTTTCCCTGCTATGGCATGAGCTTCTTAAATTTGTCTGCATTCGCATTGGGTTTAATATGTACATCGTAAAATTTCCACGAACGTTGGAACCCAAAGCTTTTATAATGTAGTAAGTTGACGTATATTGTTGTGTTTGGTCTAACCTAAGTAAACCAAGTAACATGGATAACAAACAAATAAGGCCTTGAGTCAAGTGCCACGTTTTATTATTCGATACTATAAGTATCTCGGTCAACAAAGATTCTTATGAAAAACTAAAAACATTTTGATCAGTCCAGAGACAAGACGTAACTGTTTTTTTCCGGAATTCACATAATTTTTTAAAGAAGTTAAAATGAAATAGAAACAATTAAATATTTTTTTTGGAATGTAACTTTACTCATAATTTAATATTATTCTAGTTACCCCATTGTATTCTGTTCTAATATACAAATAGAAAAAAAGGTAATAGCGCATTGTTTGTCCTTTATAAATATGTTTTAACCTTTTTATTTATTTTAAAAATTTAATTAATCTTACAGTATTTACTATATTTTTAATATTTTTTAAAAAAAGGTCACCACTTCCTCGATTTATTGAATATTATATATTATTTGCATTGGTGTATGATTTCTAGAAAAGATATTATATTTAATTTTTTGGGATTGGATATTCTGCTAAAATATTTTTTTCGTATTTTATATCTTTTTAATTTAGTTGATTATATTTATCTACAATATAACACAAAAGTTTTTTCTCTGTACAAAGTAACAAATAATATTTCATGTTGACTTTTAGATTATAATATTCGGAAGACAAATTATTTCAAAACATTTCTTGTACAGGTGATGGTGACAAATGTGACGTCACTGTTAAAAACGGTTAAGGCAGTGGAGGACGAACATACACGTGGCACAAGGGCATTAGAGTCCACCATTGAAGCTATCTCGCAGGAAATTGAGGTACACCATCGAAGAACTTAATATTAGTGTTAATGTTATGTGGTAGCTACTTGCTACATTGTGGCCGAATATTATATACAGACTGGATGCGATTTTTTTGTGCTTTTCGAAAGGCATAAAATACTTTATTCAATGAAAATAAATTACCCAATAATGCAAATAAAACGCAACCCTTTTTCGCCATGAATCGCATCGGCGACATCAAACGCGGGGAGCGGATGGTCGATGGAGGAGGATGGAGAAATTATCTGTGCTGAGATGTGGGTCGAAAGGACAAAAATATCTAGACTTCTGACCTCCCTCGGTTTGGGTATGCGGTTGTGAGAGCTTATTTTTATTTTAATCTTTTTATATAGTTTTATAATAGCGATGTACGATCTATGGTAGCAGTCTGCACATAGCTCACTGTTATTTATAAACGAGACCTTTTCCGGTAGCGGGGCATTAACAAGCAGGTTTACTTTACGTTTCGTCAATTTTTATTATAGGTCCTGATGTCGCCATCGCCACCGAAGTCGACTGCTACGCCCGAAGAGCTGGTGCGCTGCACGGCTGATGACGGCTGCCACGGCGCGAGCCGTCGCGGCGGGCAGCGCGTCGGGTGCCGGTAGCCAGGACCAGCTCACCGCCGCCGCCAACCTCGGTCGCAAAACCGTCGTGGACATGATGGTGGCCGCTAAGGTGCGTTATTGTTTATTCAAGAGTTTTAAGTAAAAATAAAACTCACAAAAAAAAACACTTTTAACACATAACATATTTTTCGTCCTTCGTGGCTAATTCTAAATGCTGTTTTCGTATATAGTTAGTAGTTAGTGTTATGAGTAAAAGTAATGTATGAATACGGTTCAGTCTTTTACGTGAAATTAATCTACACAAACGACTTCTTTGTTGATAAAATGTGTAATAATCAAAATGAATTTAAAAGGGCGCGGCGCATGCGGCGGAGACTGAGGAGTTGCGCGCGCGCACGCTGGAGACGACGCTGGCGGCGGGCGAGGCGTTCCGCGCGCTGCTGCAGGCCGTACTAGCGGCGCCGGGCGGCGCGGCTCGTGCTACGCTACCCGACCTGTCGCGCCGCATCGCGCGCGCCGTCGCGGACATGCTCGCCGTTGCCGAGCTGCTCAAGGGTGCGTAACCATTGCTCTACCTGCAACCACTCCCGCGCCATTCCTAGTGCGTTGGCGAACCCAGTACCAGGTTCATCACTCACTTTCTACGTTGCTATCCGTCAACCGTTATTATAATCTGTCATAATATATGAGATGGTTATTGCGCCATCAATCAAACGGTTACTATAGAGAGAGATAAATAGGAGAGACTATAGACCGGGAGACATTATGTTCAGGCGTGAATTGCTTGAAGAGTTAAAATTATGACACTAATAAATATTCTTTAAATTGACTTTGTAATAAACAGTTGAACATCAAAACATATCGTTATTTTGATTTTGAAACAACATTCTTAAAACTTTGATTATAAGTGATGATAAACTAGCATGAGCATAAATACATAAATAGTACGTTCCATATCAGTTTTAAAAAAATATATTCCAGCCTTATTTACTTTATTTAGCGGATTATACTGAAATTATGTAAATTTCAGGATCCGAATGGGTAGATCCAGAGGACCCAACAGTAATCGCCGAAGCGGAGCTACTGGGTGCGGCAGCCTCCATAGACGCAGCCGCGCGGAAACTGGACGCATTGCGTCCACGCAAACCGCCAACGCTTCAGGTATAACTTATTGTTTTCATCCTGTTTTAATTTTCACGATACTAACATTTCAGGACCATAAACTTCATATATTGTATATTTAAATTGGTATAGACTAACAGTTAAAAAAAATCGCTAGCAAAATTCTTGTAATATTATTTTTCAGTTTTGTGTTGTGTTTAATTCACCAGAGTTTGTTTCACCAGATTTAGTATTTAAAAAGTTCAAACATGTTTTGTAACTATATCCACTGTGTATTTAATAAACACTATCTAGCGCCTGTCCGCGTGCTCACAAATTTTAAGTTAAGAGAACTCTTGGTCTAGCTCTTCATTTTAATATGTTTAATGTTTGCGCTGAATTCAGCTACGAACATACAAACTTTCACATTTATGATATCAGTGGGAATATAATAATATCGTCAACTTGAAAATAAGTAAATTTTAATATATATTTTTTCTTCTTTGTATATATCTTTAATTGATGAATTTAAACGGCAAGAATATAGTGAAGAAAGAAAAAAGGCACGTATCGGTAAGATATGTTTGATATTCTTGGTTGTATCTTTAGTATCACCCAGGAATCAAACATATTACCTATCGATCGTGCCAAAATCATCAAACTTTGAAAAAAAAGAAGCTGGAAAATCGTCGAAAAAAATTATTGAGTGAATGAATGTACTTTATTGTACACCACAAAGCAAAAAAATGTAAATTACTAGGTACAAATTGGCGGCCTTATCGCTGCATATCTATCTCTCCCTGACAATCAAAGGCGTAGAGAAGAGAATTATTTTTTTGTTTGCTTGTCAGATATTTAAAGGCAAATTTTATGTTTTGTTTCTAGGAGACAGATGAAAGCTTAAACTTCGACGAGATGATCCTGGAGGCGGCAAAGTCTATAATCACTGCCACATCAGCACTCGTGCGCGCAGCTTCTGCCGCTCAGCGGGAACTTATTGACCAGGTAGAAAACATTTTTCATATTTAAGTAAGACATTATTTTTCTAACGGTTTACGATTATTTCCTAGGAGCCAAAAATAAATTGTATAACAGTCTAAAGACTTCTGCTGCAGAAATCTTATGTTACAAAGTTGAGGTCTTAAGAGATCGTTTTTGAACAGTTTGTAGGCAAATTTATTCAAATTAGTATTTTTGTAATAATTCAGAATCTCAAGAAGTTTAAATCAATGGTACATTAGATATGATGATAATAATGACGACCGCACTGATGGTTACTAAAAACCTCGTCCTGATGCGAGAACTAACATCTGATGCCGTACTATTATTTGTAATGAAAACTCGCAGGTTTGAACAGCTGTAATCAGTAAAGCGTTTGCTTTTGTCCAGGGCAAGGTGGCCCGCAGACCGGAGTCTTCGTCCGACGATGGGCAATGGTCCGAGGGGCTGGTGTCGGCGGCGCGGCTGGTGGCAGCGGCGGCGCACGCGCTGGTGGAGGCAGCCAACGCGCTGGTGCAGGGCGCCGCCTCCGAGGAGCGACTCATCTCCAGCGCGCGCCAGGTGGCCTCCTCCACCGCGCAGTTGCTGGTCGCGTGCAAGGTACGTGGCAGATAGCTGGGAAGGTGGCGGAGGCGCGGCTAGTGACGGCGGCACAGTCTATTAAAAACTCCTACAAAATTAAAAACTGTGAATGTCTCTACTTTGGATAGAGTCTCAAATTGACTGCATATAAACCTCTCCAAGAAAGCTCCGGTATTCGCCAATGCTGGCAATTATTGAAAGTTTTGCCTAAACCTCACCACGCTGGGCAAATTCGTATGGACATTTCGCTATCATACGATCGCTAAAGCTGCGTTCGTTACCTAGCAGGGGTGCCCCCTCAACGTGCAGGTGAGGTTGGCATTTGGAGAAAAAGATATATGCCATGCATCCCATTTATTTTTTCAAAATGAATGAAAGTAATGTGGCGGTGCAGGTGAAGGCGGACCCTTCGTCGGAGTCTACGCGGCGGCTGCAGGCGGCAGGCGCTGAGGTGATCCGCTCCACCGACAACCTTGTGCGCGCGGCGCGCGACGCTATCCACTGCGACGACGAGCGCAGCCTCGTGCTCAACCGCCGCATGGTGGGCGGCATCGCGCAGGAGATCGACGCCAGGTACGCACGCGCACTTACATACAAACACGCAGACAGCTTTGCTGAGAAGTCATGTGACTGAGATATAAACAATATTCTTTTTACAAAAGAGATAGGATAGGATAAATTAAAAGAATTAAATATACTTGGCTTCTCTATAAAAAAAGTAAAGTAGCAACCTGTAAGTGCCCACTGCTGGGCAAAGTAATATCGTGGATGGATATATTAGTGTCCTTCTCTATACATTATAAAAATTTAATGTATTTAAATAAATACTTTTAATAAGAATTGTGTTATTCATAATGTTAATACGAGGAACAGACAACCTTCGATGCCAGTTACTATGTATGGAGTTTCATGGAGTCAGTAACTCGTTCATGGGGCAATGGTTTCTACAAAAAAATTCTAGTAAGAGCTCATTCTTCCAATCAATACATTTGAAAAATTATCAAACAAAGAACTTATAAAAAGGGTTATTATAATATAAAGGAATACTTGAATGATAATAACTCCTGGGAATAAGTCGATCGCTACCAAGCCGATTCTAGAAATAAAATATTGTAATATTGTACTATTAAAACATTTTGTTTTGAAAAAAAAAGCTAACATAAAAGAAAATACCTACGGAGATTCTTTCGCCTGGTTCTTCCCTTTTTAAGTACCCTAGGTATTTAATGATCATGTCCATTGCTTTTATGACATGCAACCGAACAGGCTGCTGCGTTCTGCGTGCAGATACAGGAGTTTTCGCAAACACAAAGACGAGTGAATCTTTAACTGCACGTAACCGATGTAACGCTTGTGTGATAAGATGGAGGAAAAGTCAGATGTATTGTCAGGGATAAATGTACGCATAGAATATAAATAATGTATTTTCCCTTAAAAGGAACCTCCTTACGAAACGGTGGTAGAAAATACACAGTATAAAAAAAACGTTTGTCATGTGAAATTTATGTTTCTTCATCATGAATAAATTATTTGATTTTTCACCCCTCCGTCGTCTGACTACAGCCTTCTGGACTGGGGATTACGATGGCATCGGTCCATAAAAAGTACTTTTAGGACTTGTCGTAATAACGCTTGTTCAAGAAATAAGTTAAATTTTTAAGTTCTCCATTGTGCGGATCGCGGGTCGCGGGTTTGATTCCAGCACAGAATAAGTATTTGTATGAACTACATATAATGGTTCCGGTTCTGTTCTGCCTCCATGACACAGGAGAAATTCCTACAACGAGAGGTAACGTTTTTTTAAGAAGAAAAAAAACGTTGAAAAATCATTAGTGAAGCCAGTTACAATAGCTTTCTTCTTATTAGTATTGTGATCTGAATTATGTTTACCTTTTGAACCTCCCATAATGCCTCTGGTTTTTTAAAATTGGCTATACATTGAATGCGGTAATAGATTAAATAAAAGCATTTTGTTAATGAACGGTGTAAGGATAGAGGAGCAAATATCTGAGAGGTGTTTGTAGCCAACAAGGATCCGCCACGTTGCTCCAATGTGGGTTGGCGGACTTCACATGTCCTTCTTTACTATTATGTAAATATTAAGATAAAGAGCAGAAATAATAATGTTTATTAATATGGTGTATCAATATAATTACTAATTATTTGTGTATTCATATTGTTGAAATAATATCTTATAGATCGGAGGTGCTTCGTATTGAGAAAGAGTTGGAAGAAGCTCGTGGACGCCTGACTGCCATACGACAAGCTAAATACAAGCTCCGAGCTGGGGATACTTCAGGGGATGACACTGACACCGATGTCCAACTCGCCGGGTACTCGAGCGACGCCTCAACGCATCACAGGTACGCTACAGTTCAAGAATCTGTTCGAGTTTGCAATGCGCATAGATATTGCGACTGGGATTTATCTACTTTATAATTCCGTTACTTTTAATGTTTTTAGTTTTATTTCAAATTAATAATTCTATTATTGACTACAATAGGACAACTCATTACGAAAGGACGGTATATTCCTTAAAAAATTATGTTTGACAAACAAATTTAATATGAATAAGTTGAAAAATAATGTCATACGTAGCAATTTTAACAGTTAGTACCTGGTTTCGGATAAATAATTGAGAATTACTTTTGTATTATATTATATATTAAAAGTTATAACATACACATAATACTGTATCGTTCAAATATCAAACAACCATATTATAATATCTCCGCTTGTGTCCTCATCAGGATCTGTCTAGGTTAGAGAACGCCACAACTTAAAAGTAGTCAGACATTTCAAATAATATAATAATATTTTATGTTTTTTAAGAGATTTCATTATTTTAGTAATAACGTTTTATTATAGATTCAAAACACCGAACAGCAGCTTCGCAAACACAACGTACAGCCCCAACAGCACATACACAGCGCAGAACACAACAAACGTAACACAAAACACTACCAACATATCTCATCACGTCTCTAGCTTGAATCAGTCTATACACGGGCCGCCGCCCGCCACCAGTCCTAGTTTGAAGCCGGAAACCCACCAACAAAGCTATAATACCAACGGATATCAGAGGGAAGAGAAGTATACCGCGCAGAGCCCGACTTTCTCGAGCTTCAGACCGCAGGAAGAGACACCCAAGCAGAACTATGAAGGGTTCACCACACGGTGAGTGTTTCGAGTTCTCATGTTTCGTGATTAGTCGTAGCTTAGATATAAAATATGATTTGATAACTTTTGGTCTGATACACCTAGACTCATAGGGGTTTATACACTCACCGTGTTCTAACGGAACTTCCACAACTCACTTGTCGCTTCCCCAAGAGGTAGATCGTTACAGGTGACGAGCCTAGTCGCCAGATTTGCTTCCAGCGATTGGGGCAATGGACCAATTGAAGGCTTGTTGCCTCTTACGTCTCTCGGAAAGAAAAGGGGTGGCAAATTTTTAAGCCGCGACCACGCTTTTTTGTACGTAATAGAGCCAAGCGGACACTTGCTAATATGCACGAATGGGCTGACTCGTCCGGGGGCATCTAGTTCTTCTGCGTGTGTGAGGTAATCCCCCTCCGCGAAGGGACGGGAAGATGGCGCATCGAATAACCGACACTTTTCCCCTCTGCTCTCCCCCTGCGACTCCATCTCGCTTTCGGACAGGGAGAGCGGCGCCTTATTCGCATCCGAAGTGGGCTCAGCAAAGCCCACTCGTAGCGGCCACCCTTTGTGCCAGGCCGGCCATGTAGGTTCGTCTTCGCTTCACCGTGGGGACTTCACTGTCACTAAGCCTTACGTAAGCCTACTTCCCCGTCACGACGAGGACCACACAACATTCACATCCAGATACAAATCACATGACAATTATCATTTTTAAATACCGAAACAAATACATTTTAGATCTAAGCTACGACCTTATTTATAAACATTACGGCTTGCATCTGCTATTGTCTAATTCATTCTCTGCTTCTTTTCACGCCGCCATTGGATCACTCGGACAGATGATTGATTAACTTCTAAGCAAGCCTTCTTGTAAAAAGTGCCTTGTAATAAACTTATGATTCGTGCCTCTACTAAAATAAAAACTTTTTTGTATTTTTTTTTAAAATAGACGTAACATGTATTGAATTCTTCTAAATTTTAATTATCAAAGGTTTGTGAAAAATATTGTTTTAGTATATTCAACCATAGTCATTAGTAAAAGTGATAGCTTTGATGATAGATACACATCTGGTCGATCACACTTCAATTAGACAAAACGGGTTTGTTGTTAGTTTAAACTACATTATTCTTGTGTTTTCTTCATAACCCTTTACGTGTTATAACAATAGAACGTCTATTTTTCAAGTCAACTTGTCAAGAAATAATGTCTGAAGTGTGAAACTATTGTGTAACTTTCACATTTATTATCTCTTCCATATTCATTTCATTTGTCATCATTTAATATCTTTACATTGAATATGCTTATTATAATCAAGTTTGTAAAATATATGTTGGAATAATTATAAAACTGTGTACCTGTAACAATTTTGAAGTTGTCCAACGATGACATGTATATGTTAGTTTATGATGACACAAATGTATAATTTTGGAGTAATCGGAATACAAATGATTTCTTAAAAAATAAGCATTTGCTCAAGAAATTAAATTTGTGTCATTTCATAAACTAAGAATGCTGTAATGCTCTAATTTTTAACTGCTAAAGTCTCTACTATGTAACAATGCATGGAAGGCTTTATGCTTCCTCTACAGATGTATGACCAGTCAATAGTTTGATTTTAGGAATAAATAGGGTTAAGTATGAGTGTAGTAGACTCTAAAATACACTATGTCTGGTAAATTATTCATAAATTCTATTGACTGGTACATTTTTAGTTTATAAGATTTATTATTAATACTAGTGGAATTTCAACGAGATTTGAGACTCTAAAATACACTGCAAGGACACGAATCGCTTTTAGAAATCATTAATTTCTATGTTTTATTAGCAACTTTCAAATATCTTTCTATATAGATAGCTTAATCCTAATTGAATACAATATGAATAACACGTAGCAATAACTAAATAAACTCAAGTAATATTTCGTTTGCAGAGAAAATACGACCCGTAATGATAGAACGATGAAACACGAGTAAGTCGCTGTAATAAGCTTCGAAACCGAATTCTAAACGTTTTATGTTAAATGTTCACGTTCGAACATGCCGCTTTCACCCACCGCGACATTCCGAACATCGTTCTGTACATATTAGCTGTTCTGTGTTTCGCGAACATTCCGCCTTGTACGTTAATGATATCTCTGCTTAGGCTAAGAAGTAGCAACTAACCACTAATTATTGTTTTTTCTTCCTCCCTTCCCCTAACCTGCATGCGGGTGATTAACCTAACCTAATAGGACGAGCGTTACGGAGGAAACTGTTGTCGTGAAGTCGTTGCAACTGCCGGAAGTGCGAACGGCGTATTTGATATCGGACGAGGCGCTGGACGCCGAGCGCGTGTTCTACAAGAGGGAGAAGCCGCCGCCGCCGCCGCCGAGACGCATTTCCCTCCTAAAGTACGAGGACAACGCTAGTTAATTGGGTTCGTTCTGGCTCTTCCACCCTATGCGCACCGGGTAGCTCACAATCCCTACCCATCACCAGCGATAATAAAAACTAAATTTACGCATACCCTCATGTTTACATTCTGCACACTTCAGAGGCTACTTGTGCTAAGATTTATGTTCGGCGGGCCATCGATTTTGCCGCTTATTATTACAACATACAGTACCCGATTTCCAAGTAATAATTTTTCTTTTTTTAATTGTGATTAATTCTCTTTCTAACGCATGACGCATGCCGGTGTTGGATAACGCCTTCCTTCTCTTTCGGTTACGGTAAATTCATTTTATTGAATTATACTTGTGGCCGCATGACAGACTAATAATTAATCACAATATTGCAGCTACGAGACCCGACTCTACGACACACCGCGACCTATTAACGAGTACCCTAAAACAGAGGAGCAACGTCAGTTCGAGTCCAATCAGTCCAGTCAGTATCAATTCACGAAGCAGGAACAGCGGTACGGTTACGATGCACCCAAACTGCCGTCTCCGTTGAGCCCCAAGTTCAACGCCAGGGACCTTATGTTTGACGACAAACCAGAACCGATATATTCCTCCCTCAAAAAACCTAGCATGCCTAAATCACTGTTCGACGGCGTCGGGCAGACATTCTCGGAACATCAGAAATCCACAGAGGCCATCCCAGGGGGCACTAAACACTCAGAGTACACGGCCAAAAGTGAATCCTACCAGAGCTATCCAAAGACGGAGTTCATTTCGTCGGAAACTAGACAAGAAGTGAAGTCCCCTTTCGCAACTTCCACGCCTTCCAAATACGAGACCAACCAATTCACGGAGTTCTCGAAGAACTCCACGGATATGGTGAAAGCTTCGACGCCGACTTTCGAGAGGATATCCTCGCCATACGGCAAGGAGGTTCACAGCTATGGAGGGCCGAATTATCTCGAAGAAACTACCACGGAGGTCAAGGAAATACCGAACGGCACTCAGAAGATCACAACCACGAAGATCTACAGTTCGTCCCCGGTAAACATGACGAGCACCAGCACGAAATATGAGCCGATCAAGCTCGAAGGTATTGACGAACTCTCGAAATCATTCGACAACGAATCGAGGTACAGCACTTTGGATTCGCGTTTCAATACTTTGGACTCAAAGATCAGTTCGGACACAAGCCGCTCATTCATGCGACCGTCAGAGTTCCAGTCGGCAGATTATCAAACGAACACCAGCGTCACGAAAGTAAAGAAACCCACCGACCCGGTGAAAGAAATTGACGGCTTGGACAAGAAGTTCGCCAAGCAAACCATCACGTCGGAAACCATAGAGCGCAAGTCCGTAATGACCAGCTCCCACAAGTCCGAAACAAGCTCCACACTGACAAAGAAATTTGGCAACTTCTAAGGTTGGCATCTATATAAGTAGCGTGTCTCGTTAACAGTCCTCTAACGCTTTAAGTGTTTTCATGTGACGAAATGCATTTTTATAAAATTTAAATAGCTATTTTAAAAAAATATATATATATATATATAAATATGTTCTCAGCTGTTCTTGTGATGAAGTTGTAACTTATAATCAGTCCAGTCAATAAGTTTCACGAAGTGACAACAATCGCAAGTATAAATTATGTAATTTACTAAATAACTATCTTTTTTATTTTAGACATTTTTTACAAAATAAATATAAGAAACTCGTTAAACATAACAGTTTTACTGTGGTCAAGCAACAACAAATTATCACAAGGACACCATATATAGGTTTAGGACATAATCAGAGGTGCTAAAATAGTTGTATTTATAGACAAATGTCGCAATGCAGTGCCTGTACCGTATGAGGTATGATTAAGCTATTTAAGATTTTATTTTCTATTTTAAAAGATATATTGTTAGTTGATCTTTTTATGAAGTTTATTTTAGGGCCGGGAAAATTCAATGATTACATTGAAAATTACAGTTTAACAAAGTATGTTTACATTGAAAATGTCAAATAATGATACAATTTTACATTAACTAATTACTTGTAATATTTGTTAAGCTTTGTTGTTTAATAACTTTTCATTTTTATTATCCTATGAAAATTTTTAATTCAATATAAAAGTTAAATATTTAATGGAATCATTGAGATCCTGGTTCTCAGTTCACAAAGTGCTAACCCCATTGTGGGACCTTATTCTGGATGCCTTTCGCTGTAATACTGAGTAGTCAGTAGTTTCTGAATTAATATTTCACAATTTGCCTACTGAGTTTACAGTTCTAATAACGGAGCCGTAAATGTGCCTGTCATCACGAAGCAATGCGTTCCAAAGGTTCGTATGTTAAACTAACATTCGTGCAATAATTCAAGATGGCCTTAATAAAATTTCTAGACGTTTTGTCCTTTGAAAGAGATTTTTTTTTTATATCAAACGATGCTATGCATCGGTTACTTTTCTTTTACAATAGATATTCTTTGAAGTCGATATGATGGGCTCAACTTCAAATTTTGTATTACCCACAACATAATTTCTAAAAAAAAAATAGAAGGTATATCGCGTATACTGTCATTTCACGAAGCTACGTGACGGCAGATACAGGTGCGGCCCAAGTAACACTAAGTCAAATTATTACATTGATTCTATATATTTAAGCCAACTTTGTTTAAAAAGAATATGGGCTACCCTAACAGTCAAAAGTTGAAGAGGACAGAAAAATGTTCTAAACTCATGTGCCTTCGATTACCAAATTTAAATATATTTATAAATATTTATTTGGCATATTGTACATCACTAAAATCTACTGCATTCAGTTGAGCAGTTGACCTCAATTCAGATTATGAAGTGCCATAGATAACTACGTAATAAGTTATGTAATATATATCTGTAGTCTTTTCTAGATGTATAGTTAATGTTTGGTGCAATTTTATATAATTACAGTTTGTCTAATAACTTAATATTATTAATTATAACAGACACCCGGTTTTTTTCATCGTTTGTATTAATACAAAATGATTGGCTATAACTCGGATCTCTGATTATTTTAAATATCGCATGAAAAACGAAATAGATTTTTAACTTGATAATCTTTTTACATGTGTTTCTAGTATTAGATCTTCTGATTTAATTGCTTTTTAATAACTGGTAACTAATTTGACAGCTGTAATGTTTGTCAATTATGATCTGTTTTCAATAAGGCCTTTTTCTAAAGCATTTTGTATGGAGTTATTTTTAATTAACCTATTAACACTTTATTGTCGTTGAAGCATGTTAATTTTAATGGATAAACAGAACGAACTTGTATTTCATAGAATTAAATATTTATTGGGTCGTAAACAATGAATCGTCAAAAATAATATAGTTGTATTTATTAAAACACGTTATCTTGTGCCTTAACCAAATCGCAGCTTTTGCTAATTTCGATAATACTATTGTATTAGATTAATGGTTAATTTATAGTTTATAGGGAGATGCCCGCGAAAGCGATTCGTCCACTGAAGGTATTGAAACACCAATTCAATAGGATAGTTGTGTGTAATAAAAGTAGTTGTTTTATATTAATTATGTACCTATTTTAAAGTACGTGTACCATAGTGCTCGAAATGTATTGAGGAAATTACATAATGTTTGGCTTGGTCGCTTTTTTTTAATATCGTCAATAATGCCGCAGGAGAAAACTCACTTAGGATACTATGTGGTATTTTAACTGACCGACTAATTACTTCTAAGTTAAGTAAATTAAGTCTTACTGTAGTGTCTTATTAATAATGCGATTATATAATCCTTTATATAGATATATTTATAATTATTCAAAGTAACCAAATTTTGACTGGTAGCTACATGTGTAGAAATATAGAGTAGCCAGGTAGTTTTATAGGATTCTGTATCTCAGTTATTTGACAATCATATAAGTGTATAGTCCGGTCGAACTAACTCTGCACCTGGATCTGATGACGTCACATTCGTGCGCTGGAATAATGTGTACGGCCGGGGGCGCGGCGCGATTAAGCGGGAAGCGAGAAGCAAGACCGCATTTCAACGAGGCGCCAAGTTAGCTCGACTGAGTAGTGGCTGCCTAGTGTCAAAAGATTCTGTATATTATTATATAATCTATAACTAATCAATGTTGTAATTACGCGAGTAGTTCAAATATATTTACATTCTCAATTTATTATCAGCAAACGAATGCCAAATAATAAATTTCATTTAGTGTTCTATTTTTCATAATCATTAATTTGTTATTATTATTTCGAAGATTTATCGGGTTTCCTTTTTAGATCAGCTGGTAGCTTATATTTAATTTTTAACTTAGGGCATTTTGTGGTATCTACGTTGTATGACGTACATTTGAATGTAATAAAACTGTCACTAATTATGGTTCTTGTTTTATTATTAGGGTACCGAATAAATTTGAAACCTTTACTTTACAGTATATCTTTCCTTGTCCCTAATTACATACTATTCTTAACACCCCTTAAATTCTCCATTGCTATTGCTACGGCATTGGTCCCTCTTATAGGAGTATAATTGCCACTCATGGCAGATGTATTGGCGATAGCAGTACCTTGTACGCTGCCGATCTGCGTCATTTTGGTTTGGAATTGTTAAAAAAGGATCTTATGGTAACCATGAGATTTACCAGGAACTCACCTCTCGCCACAAGTACGGGATGAAAAGGAGTGGCTGATTTTTGTGCCTAGGAAGAAACCGAGGTACAGCATTTTAAACACGATTTTCCTTCTTGCTGACTACCTTGTTAAAAACCTACAAGATTAGTGGGTAAACCCCGGGCCCTTATCAGCTATGCGACAAACAATTTACAAAAAGTCCGCATGACATCGTTCCCCTGTCAATTCATACCGTGTGATTTTTAACACTCGTTTATCCTGTATCTTACAGGTTACCATGTGAAAAATAACAATGTCATTTTATCGAGTAATAACTTCAGAAGAAGAAGAAGAAAGTACTTTATTCATTGCCACAACTCAAGTAACACATAATGAAAACTTAATTAACATAACAAAAAATAATAATATAATAAAAAATGATAATAATATTTTCTTGAGTTGCAGCAACAAAACTGTGTCCGACTCAGCATAATGCTGTAGCAATGCTAAGTATTAAACCACAACTACAGCGCTGGTATTCTGTCGGAACGCTGTTTTTTTTATTTTATCGCGAGCAGTCTGCTTTTTCTAATACATGAGGAATCAAAATATAATAACAACAAAAAAAATTAACAATACAAATGACATTAAAAAGTAATATTTAAATAAAACAAAAGTAAGTTGTTCAGCTTAATTCCGCATCAGCATAGAGTAATACACATCTAACCTCCAATGGACAACTGTATACTGTACCTTAATTTCTTTAAATTGTCTAAGTTTCCTTCGTATCTTACAACCAGGACTGACAAATTTTAACACAGGCCATACCACTATTAACCTAATTGCCATGTAAAAGAAGTGACCTATACCTAATTTTAAAACTAGCCTTAGATTGGTACCCACGAAGAGGTGGTGGTAGGTTGTTCCAACACTTGGTGGCTATGTAGCGAAAACTACCTCGAAAAGCGGCAGTGACGTATCCTGGAACAGTTAGCATATTTCGAGCCGTAAGAGTAATTTCTATATTTCTTATTAATAGTATATAGAGAATGGACTTATTTTGATGTCCTTCTCGATTGTAACCCGTGTTCCAATTATCATCAAAGCGACCACTTCCAAAGGCCTCAAAAGTACCGCAATTGTGTACAAATCCACAAGCACTCACTCGTCCTTAACTTGCCATATCCGTTGCAACGCTTAAGGAATAAGATAGGTGGAGACAGATGCAGTGTCAGAGACACGACGCGGAATATAATACACCCAGACCCGAAAATCGATAACGTCACACAAATTTACGGTTTTCTGGTTTTACTAATTTTAAAAATGTATAACCACCATAAGTGTGCAAATCATAAAAATAACAATGTAATAGTAAATTTTTATTCGAACCAAATGTCAATTTAAATTTATAAATTATTTAGAGAACTACTACGAAAGAAAGAAATTAAAAAATGTGCAAAGTAAATGTAAAAGTGTATTCAAAATAAAATTAAAACTGTCAATGAAATTACAATAACAAGTAAAAAGTTACACTAATAGTTTTTAAACATTATTGAAACGTGTATAGACATGAAAAAAATTTAAAATTTCAAAGGCCTCGTTAGATAATAGGGAGAGTCCGACCAAATCTTCCCGGTTCTGTAATTTGCATCGTAGTCTCCTAAAAGATCTTTCTCTTCCGGTGACAGATCGAAATCAAACACGCTAATGTTCTCTTCTATTCTCGACTTGTTTGTCGACTTTGGTATGGGGATGGCGCCAAATTCTATCTGCGAAAACAACACTTCAAATTATTGCTTTGATATGAAGTTGGTGAGAAAGCGCAAGCCTTTGTTTCGGGAGATGAGGCACGTTGCGCGGCAGCGTAGTGTGTTGCATGACACCGCAAAAATAAGATACTTTTAAATCACAATATGACGTCATGCTGTTTTTTAATTATATCACTATTTTTGCTGGTATCGTAATCATATTTCGATGTTATAAAAAATTAAGGTAGAAATGATTCGTTCTGCAATACTGATTAAATGCCGGTACAACTCATTACGGAATAAGTTCCTATGAAGCGGCCAATTCAAATATATGACTATATTCACAGGATACTTTTCTAGTTTTTATTAGTTGGACTCGAGATATCTCGTATTTGCCCCAATATTTAACAATGGGGTGTTATTCGAGAAAAGTTTCTCATTAAATGTCAATAACGTCGCATTCACCCTGTTTATGAGAGTGTTCATGCAGAAGCGTAGTCGTATAGCCTTGCTCGCGTTGAGGCAAGCGCCATGCATCACCACGTGCTCCGTCACTACACCCCGTCGCTTTATGACAGAGGAAGGTGTAGCTCGATCCTTTGCCCACTGAGTTAGTGAGCGTTCGTGGAGAGAAGTACTCCTTTCCTTCAACTAGGGCATTCCCGTGTCCCTCCCGACATACGGCAAAGGCGGAACACCATGGGGTTTTGGTCGGAGCAAGCCGACGTAACCATTTCTTGTCACCGCTAGGACCGGTATAATACTTTAGGTATTTCCCCATTTTTATTAAGCTATTATCTTCATATTGCTAGCTTATATATATTAAATAGCCATATTTAGCTATTTATTATATAAAAAATGCAAAGTGTAGGCTTCTGACTGAACATGAAATGACACTGCACGCGTCGCTTCTGCATGAACGGAGAAACCGCGGAAACGCGCCGCATTTCGCACAACGAACTCGCCTAACTTACTTGTAGTTAAGTTTCCACGAGGTTTTTTTATGATGATCAAAGTATTGTTTAAAAAAATTGTTAAAAAAATACTTTATAAAGAGGGTTATTATAACACGAAGGAATTTAATCCATGTAGGATAAAAATCACGGGATTGAGTTGATCGCTCCCAAGCCATATCTAGAAAAACTGTTTTTTTTTTTTAAAAAAAAGCGGAGTTTCTTTCACCTGTTTCGTCTCCGTCAGAAGAATCTTATGACGAAACAGTAGTGGATTTAAAAAAAATATATTTGATAACTATGTTTCTTGTGTTCAATAACTCTTACCGACTTACCAGATATCTCAGGACGATTTGCGGAACCGTCTTGTTATGTTTATCAGCAATCTGCACGAGGACAGGGTCGTCGACGCGCGGAGGCGGGGCGCCAGGCAGAGCATTTTTGTAGAAAATGGATCCGAAAGGCGTGTATGCCATCATAATGATATTGTTTTCAGAGCAAAATTTACGCAATGATGGTTGCTGTATTTGCATATTGAGCTGTAGATCACACATCACAGAATAAATAAAAATTAATTATTAGTCTTATTCGTCGAATAAGAGAAAGATTTGAAAATATTTTAACATCGGATAGATGGCGTGTTAATGTACTTTAAAAAAAACATCGTTCTGGCAGCGTGTAAGGTCTATGGCGTCTGGCAAAACGATCACTAATCCAGATGCCGGCCGTGGCGAAAATGACAAATCCCCCCATTGGGTGATTCTTATAAGTAGCAGTTGATAAGATTTGATAGGATACTAGAGGTGTAACGTTACAAATCCTACATACCTCAAACTGTGCTACAGCCGGCTTAATACAAGAATTTTCGATAATTCTTTGTATCATGTGCTCATTAAAGTTTGACACTCCTATAGACCTCGCGAGGCCCAACCTCTTGGCTTCGATCATGCCCTCCCAAGTTTCCACATAGTCGGTTAGGTCATATGTGCCGTTTGCCTGAAATCAAGACGTAAGTTCATTGTAATTTCTTTTTTGTAACACGAATAAAGTCTTGCTTATATAATTATGGTGACTCACAAATTGTCCAACAGGAAAATGAATGAGATACAGGTCCACATAGTCCAAGGAAAGTTTTTTTAAAGATTGTCGCAATGCTGGCAGTACAGCCTCGCGTGCATGCGCGTCGTTCCAAAGCTGTCGAAAGAAAAAAAAAGAAATACTTTTGAGTTTCTAATTTCATTATTCAACCATGCCATCACACCCCGTGAGTGTCGTAAAAGTCAACTTAGGTGAATCTCAGAAAACGTTGAGGCTTCCGACAAATGGCGGAATAATCATCTCAAGTGTACCATGAGTATTACGATAGGAGGTAAAATCAGAAAATCAGTTGCCGTAAAGACAACTGAATAGTCGGAGCACAACATAACGGACGTTGTGTTGACTCTGTTTACTAAATGCATTTGCTACGATTAAAACCCAGAACAAATGACTCCCTGGGGACGTATGCTAAAGGCAGTGCCAACGTCCGACGTTTTAACATAATATTGTATAGGCATACATAATATAATCGACAAGATAATTATGAAAAATTCAGATACAAAAAAAATATATGTACATAAATACAATACACACCTAAATTAAAGTGTAAATAAAACCGACTTAAACAGAAAGGTTTATACTTATTACTAAAATTAAAAACTATCATAACTTTGGAATTCATAAGTCAAACCTTTGTAACGATGAATAAATTTTCTCTCTTCGTAACTCCTTCAGCAATTTTTCTTTGAACAGCTGTACCTATCTATTAATAGAAAAAATATATTAATATAAAATAAACCAAGGCGGTTTATTTCTATAGGCAAATACCTGCACCCGAACATCGAACCCTGATCATTCGCGTACTATAAAATTAAAGTGAATTCGAATTATTCTTATTATTTATATATCATGCAGGCTTCCCACCGATTTTTTTTCACTACCGATCACTTCGTAAATTCGGCGCTTAAAATTGCTATTAACAATTGCCGTGGTGGCGGCACTGGAAATAGATAGAACCCAGGTCGACCACTAGGCTATCACGGCACATTATACAAACCGCACGCGGTGTAACGATATTAAATTAACCACATATTAAAGTAGAGTAGATTAGTTATAGGATATTTTTTTTGTTTTTCTTATTTTGCCTCATGTATATATATCTCCGCTACTAATTAACTAGTAACTACACCCAGATCAACGATTTTATTGAACGTCCGCGCCAGCATAACATAGTTTTTTTGTTAAAAACTATTTATGGTGGCTAAAACTAATATTAATAAATTCACGTTTTAATATTTTCATACACAATGTCATCTACTAAAAATTAAAAAAAAGTTTGATCGTCGTCGGTGGTAGATTGTAAAGAATAACGTTGGCCAAATGATATTTATAATTTATAAATCGAATAATGAATACGAAATGTATCTCGTATATTATATAAAAGTCAATGCCATAAACGTCCCTTTAAAATATTATAAAAAAAAAAAATTGTCTTACTGGTTCCTCGGTGCCATAGATTACAGCTGTATCAATTAGTCGATAGCCGGCCTCGATGGCCCAGCCCACGGCGCTCTCCGTCTCTTCGGGCACCGGATTTAATGCAATAGTCTAAGTAATACATTTTTCAATTAATTTGGTATCAAACAGACATTTTTATGACATGGCATCAGCTCGTGATGATCAGGAAGACTAACAACAGTGCTATATTATGTGAAAAATATTTTTAGGGAATGTCATTTGTAAAAATATTATTATTTAAAATGTACTTGCTAAAATAATTAAAATGTTGAAGTATGCAAGACAAGACTTCAACATTGCCACATCACGAGGTCGCCGCCCTGTTTACTCATGTGGCCGTACCGTAGTCGTATTTTAGACTTTCTTCTTAGTATTTAAATCGATTTAAAATTAAAATAAAACATTTACAATTTTACTGTAAACTTTTTTACTACTACTTTTTTGAATCATCATATTAATTTGAATCGTGATATAAAAGTCTACCTATAGATGGGTGAATGTAAAAGTTGAAAGAAGTGTAAAAACTGTCTCATTATTATATAACGAACGCTGATACCAGGGGATACCTGACAGCTGAGTCATTGAGATGCAAGGTTCGAATCCCCGTCGAAACCAATATTTGTACAAAACACAAAATTATTGTTTTCAGGTATGGTCGTGATGTGTTGCGTGCCTTATCTCCGACACTGCATCTTCTTATTTTATTGCAAAAGCATTACATCGTATATGGGAAGGTAAAGACGAGTGAGTGCCTCTGCGCCTGCACTGGCACTAAAAGTTCAAGTTCAGCGTTTGTACCGTCCATATCAAACTAAGTAAGTACAACGCTACTAACTAAAGTGCAACGCAATATAACATAAGATATTCAATTTATAAATTTTTAAAACAATCACATTTCTATTCATTTCCAACTACATATATAGTTATTCGCTACTAATGGTGCAGCAAATCTATCCGTTACCTTCTGGATATTATATACTGAATAGCATGTTAAATATTATTAATATTTATTTTATTATTAATATGAAGTTGAAATGATCCATTTTATTTTTGTATGTAAAAGATTTGTGGGCAATTTTGTTGCAACTTTTTTTTTAATTACATGGTCTTTTGTACCCATGTATCTTACATATGGAGGTAGCTTTTATTTCTAACTCAACGTTGGGGCCACAATCAACGATCATCAGAGTGCATCAATTGATGTCCATTATTTTAGTATGCTAAAATAATCCCCTGTCCAGATGTGATTGCGAGAATTTCGATGGTTTCAAAGTTATCACACGAGATATGAGCGGTGTTAGGGGAAATGTATCGTCCATTTCTACAGATGCCAACCTCACCTTCACGTGGCTGCAACCCTGCTAGCGAACGAGGCTCTGGCAACCGAATAATGGCGGAAAATCCATTTGAATTTACCGAACCGAAATCCCAAAAACAAGTGAAGCGGAGCACCGTCACTAATGCGAAGTTTCCGGCACTACGCTCGCCAACCCAGTCCAGAGCGACTTGTATGGGCAAACCGTTCAAGAAAGGCATTCTATGCTGGTATCAGCAGACATTTTCCTGGCGAGACCTATGTGAACATAAATAGGGTTATGAAGAAAAAGAAGATGAAGATATTAAAATACGTATCGACAAATAAGACAATTGCAAACAAACCGTGTTATACATTCCGAACCAAGTGCCTAAGCCGATGGCTGGCATCTCGCGCCCATCATTGAGTTGGTACGTTGGAACAACCGTGAAAGCGCTGCTCCTCTAAAAAATAATAAACAATAAAGGTAAAAAAAGTATTTTACAGCTGTTAAGTGGAAGATTAAGAAATAGTAGTTATTTTTACTGTCGTCTCATGTAAAACTTTAAAACTTGTTTTGTAGAAATACATAAAGAAAAAAACGCGTCCTTTTACCAGTTTGTACCGGGTAGATTCCAGATATAATCAGAAAAATTAAAACTGACTTACGGCTCATGGATTCGGTAATCGCCTTTTCAAATTTGTAATTAACTTTGAATTTGGAATTAATGACAAAACTTAACCATTTTGAGCCTCGAAAATAGTACGATTACGATTATACGCATAATAGATTACGATTAAATATCTATTTATAGTTATGGGTAAAAAAATCTACCCATAACATCCCGTTCCCGCGGGTTTAATAAGAGCCGCCTAATAAAAATGTCATAAAATCTCACTTCGGTGTGGCGAATTAACCACCTCATAAATACCACACTTTCAGTTATCCAGACCGCTGACGGGCAGCAGTTCAGATTAAATATAACCTGAGTAGTAATTGAATAAAGATATTGGGATCAGTTAATACGGAATACAATAAAAACAGAACTCTATAGCCTTTTCCGAACAGAAAGCCAATTAAGCTTGTATCGGTGAGAAGAGACGTGATTAAATAATTTGAATTAAATATTTACGTATACCGAAAATATATCTAATGCAGTTGTTAAAAAGGCGCTCCAACTTGTTGAGACGTGATTGGGATAGGTAATTAGGTGCATTAGTACCAAGTTTCCATAAAATGACATTAACGTCGCATCCAACCTGTACATGTAAATGTTTTAGCAGAATTGTATGCGTTGTGTGAAAATATTGCGTACGAGAAGAATCCCGTGGATATCGACTACTATCGAAGAAGTCTTGAAAATCATTTGGCGTCCCATAGACGATAGACAGCGGATTAACCATTTAAAAAAATCATAAATTGAAAATAATCAAAATGATGATGGGCAACAGAGTCAAGGGCACGCGACATCTAGTAAAATTCCACAGAGGAGAATGTAATGCAATCACATACCCGCTAGCTAGGCGCTGGCGTCGATAATGGTAAATCCTCTAAAAAGGAGAAAGAATCATTTGTCCAACAATGGAGTGAATAGTAATAAAAAACCGACTTACTGTAATAAGCGACAAAGCGAAAAACACAATTGCTCTTGTCAAAGTCATCTCTAGTACATTACTGGGCTGCCTAGCACCTTGCTAGATCATTAAAAATGTGACTGCTATTTATATAAATTTAATTACACAATTGTTAATTCCACATTGCACTCATAAACAGTAGGATTCGTTTATATCAATATTTAAATTATTATAAAGACTAAGTGGTGATTCTTTTAACTTTACCATTGAGATTTCATCAATATTTTGCATATACTTAATACATTTTATAATAAAAAAAAAATCTTGTAATGTAAGAAGGCACTTGTTAGTTTTTTTCCGAAGGTCAACGAACTTCGCGCGGTGCACCCTGCTGACTTAAAGGGCGAGGCTTCGACAATTTAATAGTGGACAATTTATACGAATATGCCATATTTGAAATTAATAGAATATAACTACATGGGAACACACATTAAAAATACATTAAAAATAATTTATATGTAACTTAGATGAACCTGCCACGCTTCACAGAGAGGCTGTATTTGGCAAGTAAAAAATGTACTATTTTTAACCCTTCTAGTAATGTGTCGAAAATAACCTATAGATATGACCTCAATCGATCGTGTGGTATTAGATTCTATACATGACATACAGACTAACATTGATTTTGAAAATGTCTGCGTACATCTGCGGGTGAGTGCAATTCTTTGTGCAACAGTGGTGCAATTACTGTTGTGTGATTTGAAAGGTAAAGAGAGCCAATATAATTACGAGCTGAGAGGCATTCCATTTTAGTCCTCAATGGACACAACGCCTTTCTGTAACCTACTTCGATTAAAGCTGCTTATTGGTGTCCAGTGGCTGCAGTAGCTAGGTGTTTTCGTCCCCAATCCAATAAAAAAAAATTTAGAGAATATATTGACGTGCAGACAAAGCTATGATGTGACTGACGACATGCTGTTTTCCTAATTAGTGATCTCTCTAATGATATCACCATGATTCTTTACTGAAAACACAGCAATATGCCTTCAGTTGGTGTTAGGGTCTTGACGATAAGTATGGTATTCTGTAACGAAGATATAAGATTAGAGACTGCCATGAATAGGAGTCGGACCGATTAATACATTTATATTAAAAAAATAAAATATTTAATATTACATATTACGAAATCATGGGTAACCTACGTTACTCTTTGAGATAACACCTAACAAGTATTTTTTTTTAAATTAAACCAATATAAATAAAGATAACTAAGGTAATGGATATCTTTTTAATAAAATTAGCAAATTACAATGTACGGATCTAAAAACGAACTCATATAAAATTAAAACAATTGTTACATGTTAATAATAGGGTGAGACTAACCAAATCTTCCCGCTTCTATAGTTCACAACGTAGGCTCCTGATTGGACCGGACCTGCCCTTCCGGTGGCTGATTGAAATCAATCACGTTAAATGTTCTCATCTATTCTTAACTTGTCGACACAGAAATGAGGATGCCACCAAGTTCTATGCGTGCAAAAGTTTTTTTTATTGAATCAAAGCGTTTTGTGGAAATTTGTTGGTGATTCAATTCATGCTGATTAAAATATATATATCAAAGCATCAATAAGTATTAATGTTGTACATGAATGCTCATTTCTCAAAGCTGTGTTGCCAGCCACACCTGTGTCACATATAAAACCTTAAGATAGTAGTGTACGGTAGTACACGGGCGTCTATGAACATAAATCCATGATTTCTATAGGTTGTGAAACCACAATTCTTTAACAAGCTATCATCAGGTAATAGGCAGGCATTAAAAAAAATCTAAGATATTATATGTAGTTGCAGGACATGAATACGTTTTCCTACGGCACGGTCCTTTTGTGTTGTCTGCTATCAGCGATGCTATTTTCATCGCAATACTATCGCAGTGAAGGTTGCCGGAGATGCAAATTTACCCGTGGATAAAGAATAAATAATAAATGAATTAAGACGAGGCACTCGCTGGAAAAGTTCTGCACTAGCTCCGCCTTCGAGACCTGCCAACTCCATATTGCAATACGGAGTTGGCAGGTTTCCTTGGCAGTTTACATTCTTCCTATCCTCTGCGACTATGGCTACGCCGCACCACTGATGAGACTGTGGTGAGGCCGCTGGCGTGAGAGAGGAATATTATAAAGCGTCCTTCCTTATATAGGAAAGCCTCCTTTGAGCCAATTTATGCACCCAGTAAAGGAACAAAAGTTTAACAATTCAATAGTCAGCCACTCATCCATGAAAAGTATGACCTGCTTTTATTGAATATGTATTGTGTATGTCTAGCAGTGGACTCGAAAAAGCCGATAATGGAGAAGATTAGCATAAACACAAAGAAAACTGACTACAATAAGTTTTCTACTAGAAACTCGGGCGAATGATAATTTAAAAGTTATTCCATAATAACGAAAGGTTAAAAATAATTTCTAGTCCATACTAGAAATTATTTTTAACCTTTCGTTGAGTGATACAAATCACGGACTACTGTTTCTTAGTGTGTGATGTATGATGGTAAAATAAAAAGTTGCTTGAAAACTAAAGCAGCTCTTTATGTTGTTTTGAATGATTAATGGTAGAGTAAAGACAATTAATTATAATGGACTTTCTTACCCCTTTAAATTCCGACATTAAATGTAATAGGTAAACGACGTAGATTGGATATGCGAAAAGTATTGAATAAAAATTTATTTTTATTTTGTGTTTTAAAAATGTTACTACTAGCCATAAAAAACAATCTTTCAATTCACAAAACAGTTCTTTTGAATGCGAAATATGATTAAGAAACTTGGATACAAAATATAAAGGCTTTCTCTTTTAAAATATATGTAGATCTTTATTTCTTAGCTTAGCCAAAGTCAAAAAAAGTCTTGGCTACATAGTGGTTATAAATTAAGTTTTATTTAAGCATAAAGGATCCCCAAAATCATTCAACATGGAGACACCATAGCATTAAACGTGACCTACATAAGGTGCCAGCTTAGATACCCTTATTAAATACATTGTTTTTGCCACGGTAGCACGAAAAATAAACCACGTCAAAATAATTAACAAATTTTTAAATTTAGATTTGCTTTAAATTAGTCAATCAGAAAGCCCCATGGCTTTAAATATACATCACAATCCGACCCACATAATGTCATAGAAATAATTTTTCACACAATTTTTCCTATCCGTTATGCAAAATCGGTTTAGTATGTAAGACCTAATTATGCAAAGTGATACTTTCCATTTAAAGCTATGGTTGTCGATAGACTGACTGTTGTCATAAAATGTGAACGATAATAAATAGAATCAGGCGTTACTTAAAAATCCTTCATTAAAAAAACAATAAATTAGTTGTGAAAACATCGCCATTTTTCAACAGTATTTTATAGTTTTTTCGTGCAGATTGTGTGCGAAGTAATTTTTCCAACTTCTTTATAAATGTGATCGCCTAAGTTATTCGACAAGTCACTCAAAATAACCCTTAATGCAGATATACTAATTATCTTGTAAAAGAAAGATTGCCCATATAAACTTAATCATCGTATTGCAGGTATAAGGCCTTTTTAAATTATTTAAGCTAGTATGAGTTTAACATACATACAGCAAACGATAATAAAACATTTATAAGACATGAAAGCTTACAATAAAGCAACAGTTATAGAAGCTAAAATCCATGGACACCTGCAATCAACTTCAATTTTGGTTAAAGATGCGTTGTCCCCCTGTGGACAAAGGTGGAATGAAAAGGCTGTAAAGCCTGTAGTACTGGCTCTCTACAGCTTTCAACCTGGAACATAACAGTGGTCGCTCCACTACTAATTGGTGGTAGAAAAAATAAAGAGTGTACATACCTCTAAAAGAAAAATCGTGTTATCTGTAGATTAATACTAAATCTTTAGTACTTTCTGCTATCTTTTGTGTAAAAGACTATCAGTTGCAGTACAATTTGTTGACTTTCAGTTTATCAAAGAGTTTTTAGTCTAAACAAATTTTATTTGTTTGCTTTAAAAACAAATACTTCTATAATAAAGAATTTATGTACAATGATTCTGATTTTTATAAATTCAATATTCCTATTCGAGTTTTTTTTGGACCAAAAAATTATATTTTATTACGATTTATTTTTTCTTAAAACGTCTAAGCTATCTGCATAGATTTATTTTTTTGTGTCTGTGGAGAAAGGTGATCACCTACCTGACACTGAAGGCAGTGAACTGTTATGTTGGGTGATCCATTAAGTGCCGGGCCGACTAAATACTACTCCACGGATAGGAGATACGCTGTTGGACCGGCGGTCTTAACAGCTTCGGCAGATGTGACTTCGTGCAAAAGACCCGGAAGTAATTTAAATAAATGTGTGTGCGGTAAGAAGCAGTCTATAAATATGTATATAATGAAGACTGCCAACCACTTGGCATGAAATGAAGACAAGCTGGATTCCGCATACCTCCGTTCGCCTCTCCGGGAGATAGAACGTTAAGGATAGGATAAAACAATAATTACATATAAAACAACATATAAAATTAGAAAAAAACTATTATTTTGGTTTTTATGCACTCGACGTTTCGAGTGCCTTACAGCAACAGTGGTCACGGGGGTCACTCGAACCGTCGGGAACATAGTTTCATTTCGAATGTGTAATAAAAGTCAATTTCGCGTAAATACAAGAAATCATTAAATCAAATTAAACTTACTGAAGCAAACGACAAAGCCAAAAACAAAATTGCACTAGTCGACGACATTTCTTGAAGACTACTTAAGCCGTCCAGTATCTTGCAAGATCGTTAACATACTTTTTAAATATACGTAATTATACAGTAATTTTTTTGTATGTTCTTATACATGCAGGTTTCCTTGCGATGTTTTCACACCAGGTAAATTTTTCACCCAGCGCTTAAAACTGTAATTTAAAATTATAATGGAAATCGAATCCAATTACTCGCGTACTTTGAAACAAACGCGACCGATCCTTGAGCTGTTGCGGTTTTCACTATTTATTTAAGCAAATCAAATTGTTTATCAGCGTAATGTGGAATTATCAAGCGTATAATTAAGTGTATATAAATAGCAGTCACCATTTTTAATGACCTGACAAGATACTGCGGCCGAAGAAGACTTCCAGAGATGTCGTCGAGTCGTGCAATTGTGTTTTTAGCATTGTCGCTTGTTTCAGTAAGTCTTATTTTATTTGTTATTTAAATATTATTTTAAAACACCCTTAACGTTCTTTATTCATGGCAAATGGTTCGCATTATCATCCTACCCTCTGGTTGACAGGCGTGAGACAAACAGACACCTGTCGTCCAACAGATATGTGTTTGTAATAATAACATATTTATCTATTTAATAATACACATAAAAAGTAATCATGAAAATAATAAAAATATGTAATATTTTAGAACAATTGCGCCACGGTAGTTCCAACTTACCGCCTCAACGATGGGCGCCAGATGCCTGCCATCGGTTTGGGCACTTGGTTCGGAATGCTTAACATGGTTTGTATCTACTTTTACAATATGTTTCTGAGCGATATGCATCGCTTGGTGCATCTTGTTGGAATTTAAAAAAAACAGAATTTGATAAAATTAATATATGTACATACATTAACTTTGGCAGTTTTGTTTCGTTTTTTTTTTGTAGGCAAAAGGAACTCAACCGCGGATTCATATTAAATAAAAAGTGATTTATCATTTTTTACTAATATATCTGGGTTCCTAATCGATGTTTATCGAGACTTAGTAAATAAATACCAAAATGCACCAAGTTCTGGGCTTCTCTTGAAGCAACTCTCTTCAAGAGAAACCGAAAACTCCTCCCTTATACCCCCATATTCCTTATTGTTAACATAGAGTTGGGAACTTATAGGAACAAGTGATTGTTCGTAAAGGCCACGATAGCCAAGTGGTGGGATCTACCTCCGAATCAGGAGACTCTGTACTATCTATGTACGATTTGTACTGTACTGACCATCTCAGTATTCCATTATCAGGCCGTAAACACTCCGTTGTATTCATGTTCGTGCACTAGAGAAGCTAATATTTCATATTTCTTACGTTTTATGCTTTCCACATATGCTCTATAAAGAACGTAAGGGTTGCTGCATTACTAAAATCCCTGTCTGACCTGGTTTTGTTCGTGTAAATATCGACAGGCGGTAAATCCTTCTCTGCCTTTGAGTTCTGGTTGAATAAGTATATTGAGTCAGTACAATTCCAGAGGCTTTAAAGCATTCCATCATAGTCCTCAGGGTTAACAACGCATCTGTAACCCCTTCGATGGAAATTGTCCATGAGTTGCAGTAGCTACCATCAGGTCGACTGTTATCCAATAAAAAAAACTATGAATAAATGCAGAAAATCTTTCCAAAACCGCTCTTTACTCATTTTTAACAGTCCAATTTACTCAAGTAAAGGTCCACATATTAATTAGACTTTTGCAGTTAAAGCGGTGCCCGAAGAGTCTGAGAGAGCCGTAAGCTGGGCCATCGACGCCGGCTATCGAGTGATTGATACTGGCGTAATCTACGGAACCGAGGAACCGGTAACGGAGTACATAGTGTTTAAATACCATTAATTTTAAGGCACGTTCCCACCCATTAACGCGAGTGAAACAATTATTCTTTGATAAAAGGAATATAAATTGATGATTTTATTTTTAACTTAGTATCCACCGTTTTACAATTACTGGTAATGATATTTTTGAGGCAGATGAAGTAGCCGATAGAAACTGCGTTAATGTACTATTTATATGATGCATCAGTATAACATCGACAATACAATTTGATAAAGCGACTTACCTACAGAACAACTGGTAATTAAATCTAGAAAAATCTTGAAATTCATAAGACGGCAGTATTTCCATTGTATACATTCTTCTTCTGAATCAGCCTATTTGAATCCATTGCTGAACATAGCCCTTTCAAGACAGCTCCATTTATAGCTGCTACGCATTTCTTGAAGTTTCCTCGTACTCACCAAGCTGGGCACGTGGGTCCTTACTTGCACTAAAATACTGCTCTCCATCATCAGTGAGTGGGATTAGGGTTTTGGCATAGTTGGAACTCATCGATCTATTCTGCCATGAATTGGGTGTCGAAACGTCGTCGATTAACCAGCAGGAGTGCAGGTGAGATTTGGAGAAAAAGTTGGTACATTACCCTATTTCCCTTTACATTTTTACATTACACAAAAAAATTCAAAAGTGCTACTTTTTCCTATAAATATCCCACAGTAGTGCGAAGGCCTCTTCCTATTTTGAGAAAGTTAAGGAGCCCCGACTCATTGTTACCGACACTACTGGGCAGAAAATTGCCTTAAACCCCGAGCTGAGCTTTTCTGAAGAAAAATTATTGAGAAGCTTTGCAAATACCTGCCAACGATATATATTACTTAAAATTACACAAGGTTATTTAAAAATAGTTAAATCGTACCCAATTCACTCACTTTTTAAAATAGAACAGTAATATTTTCGAATAACAAAAAATAATTTTTAATAATTAAAATATTTATTTATTCGGTGGAAAGTGTCATAGTATATCAAGAAACATATATATATTTAATAGGACGAATTTACATGAACTAATTACAACTTTATAAATTCTGTTTCAGCGAGGAATTATCAATTTACTTAGTAACTGTGTTTTTCATGACATGGTTTTTCATGCTATGGACAGAGACCATAAAATAAAGAAAGGACGCGATTCTACTAAATCAAAATATTTCTTTCATTAATAACAGTTTTTTTTTTACTTTTAATAGATAGGTAAAGCTGTTCAAAGTAAAATCGCTGAGGGGGTTGTCGAGAGAGAAGATTTATTCATCGTAACGAAGGTTAGATTTACTGACTAAAAATTTTGATTTTCCAACGAAGCAAAGTTTTCTGCTCGATCCAGCCGATCGTTCTAAACTTTATATAGCACAAGGTAACCGCACCGGTGCTTACCTACGATGTGGTACGTCATAAGGCTCAGAGCAATTTGAACCTCGTCTGTCGGTACGGTGCACCGCGTACATGTGAGGTTGGTAACTGGAGAAAAAAGTTTTGCCTTTTTTCCTCCGATCGTAATCATCTATTAATTACGACCATTTAGCACTAAACTCTATCAGACATTCTTCTTTCTATTCATTGTCTTATAGTAAATAAAATATTTACAAGGTACATTAACATCGTCAGCAAAATCGACGTGACGTTAATTGTAGGAAAATTAGGAATTTAAGGGTTTTGTTATCATCTCAACAGCTTTGGAACGATGCGCATGCACGCGATGCTGTAATACCAGCATTGCAAGAGTCATTGAAAAAGCTTTCGCTGGATTACGTGGATCTGTATCTCATACACTTCCCTGTCGGACAATTCGTGAGTTTTCTTAAGTATATTTTCTACTAATTAAAGAAAAGTAACGACCTTTTTAGTGTTATACAATGACTTTTGTAATATCTTGATTTCAGGCTAACGGCACATATGACCTAACCGACAATGTGGAAACATGGGAGGGCATGATCGAAGCCAAGAGGTTGGGCCTCGCGAGGTCTATAGGAGTGTCAAACTTTAATGAGCACATGATACAAAGAATTATCAACAGTTCTTGCATTAAGCCAGCTGTAGTTCAGGTTGAGGTATGATATATTAGATAATCATAGAACATACAAGGATGGGTTGATACTTATTAACTACTTAGGGATAAATTATGCCAGAATATGGCACATCCAGCGTCTTTAATGGGATGACATGTTTATGATGAATATTACATAATTTAATATATCGTATACTTTACGCGAGCAATTTTTTTATACAATGTCTCCAGTTAAATTTGCAAATTCAACAACCTTCGTTGCGGAAGTACTGCTGTGAGAACGACATCACTGTGATGGCCTACACGCCCTTCGGCTCCATTTTCTACGAAAAGGCTCTGCCTGGCGCCCCGCCTCCGCGCATCGACGACCCTGTCCTCGTGCAGATTGCTGATAATCATAACAAGACGGTTCCGCAAATCGTCCTGAGATATCTGGTAAATAATTTGATTCATACTAATGTTTTATAGGTTTTGATTTAATTCAATTATCATTTTGACTTACTTATAATGATTATCTTTATCATTGTAAGAAAAGCTTGTGAAAAGGTAACTATATTAATAAGCTTTCCTTCTAACCTCCCTATTGATTACAATAATTCGAAACATTCTTTGCGCAGATAGAACTTGGCGCCATCGCCATACCCAAGTCGACCAACAAGTCAAGAATACAAGAGAATATTGATGTGTTCGATTTCTATCTGACACCGGAAGAGAGGGTTCTGTTGGGAGGCTACGATGTGAACTATAGAACCGGGAAGAATTGGTCGGACTCACCTTATTATTTTACAAGGGATGTATCTTTTTAAAATATTTATAAAGAAGCTTCTCCCTTCCTTTGAACTATTAATAATTAATCAGTTACAGTTTTAATTTGTATCTCCCATTATATTGACTGTTCTTAAAGTAAGCTTGTAAAGAAGAACATTCCTCGTTTTTAAACGTTTTACTTCCATAATAATGTTTTCAAAATATGTAATTTAGTTTGAATAAAAAATTATTGCTTTTTATTTTCATATTTTGATAGTTTGTGCACTCATGATAAATACTTTGTCTTTGGCGATCCTACACAGTTTACAACTTCCGACTATTAATCTGACCGGAAGTTGTCGCCGGGATCGAAACTTGCCACGATGACTTCGTTATCATCACATTTATCTAAATTGAATAATTTATCATATAACATAATAAAAATCCGCCTTAATACCGCCCGGGTACTACATATTATACAGAAAATTTTATTTTATTTCTAAGTCTTTCTGATTGACAAGTCATTAAGTAAGGTCCTTAATTATGTATATATTATTCATTAGACAGGTATTATTTGTAATGCATTTTTTGAAACAAACAAGGCGACGGTCGAATAACGGGAAATATGTCCAAAAAAGTCAAACCCAAAGTACAATTATTTTTAGTTAAGGCAGTTTCATGTATGCTATACATTGATACGAAATCACAGAAAAAAATATTACATTAAAAAAATCCTTTAAAAATTTTGAGAAAAATCTAATAAGGTCTTCTAATGTTTTAGATTTTCTGTAATTTTCAAGTTTATATTGTAACTTGCCAGTATATATAATGAAAGTGTATTGGTCTTCTTGAAATTAAAATTATGCTCGATAGCTACAAAAAAAAGTATCAAAGAATCATCATCATCATCATCATTTCAGCCTATCAGAAGTCCACTGCTGAACATAGGCCTCCCCCAAAGATTGCCACGAATCTCGGTCCTGAGCCACCTGCATCCATCGACTTCCCGCAACACAAAGAATTAAGTGCATCAAATACCAGTGCCGTCACCAGCCTAGCCAAACAATTTTGGCGAGTCTTCCAAACTCGAAGATCAAATGAAATAAAAGTTCTTTATTAGAAAAATATTAAAAATATTAATTATGAAAAATATTTTTTTTTAATATTGGTTTGCAAGAAAGTTCCAATGACGCAGAAGAAAGTGACTAAAACGTAGTGGTTATTTTCTGTTTTTCCAAATAGAATATAACCACTACGTAAAGAGGCGGAAAGTACTCCCCATTTATGAAATTTCTTCCAATAATTTTAATGTCAAAAAAACAAAAAGGTATAACGTAGAGTAATACTGGCGTACGGGAAAGACACACGCGAACTTCACTACTTCAATTTTAATTTAAGTATTAAAATCCACAAAAAATAAAGTACACTTGAGCAGACCAGCTCCACTACCACCTAATCACAAGAATGACGCGTGTATATCCAAATGATGATGATTACCACATAACTTACCTATATGGAACACAACGACTTATGTTGGTACCTAAGTACGTGTAGATATAATTATATTCTGTCAGATATAACATTGTTATAATTTTTCTTTTTAACAAAATAATACTAGCTATCAAACAATACTAATATTTCGGTTAACCACTCTCAACTTAATCTAAAATACTACCGCTTTCTTTCAATGCTTTTGTTTAGTAAAAGTCAACTGGTATTTATATTTAACTATATTGTATTTACTTAATCACGATATTAAACAGTGTGGCCATAAAACTAAAGGGCTGGAATTAATAATCGAGGTTTCGTTTAGTGATTCCAGCATTAGCGAATGCTAAATTAAAACACTTCAAGCATCGAGGATGATGGCTATGAGCCAAGTGCTCAAAGCCCAGAGGCAGTCTCATATGTTCTGTTCAAGCGCACGGTACTCAGCTTGTACACACAGATATAAAAATGTTTGCGTTCAAGTATTTTGTGTTGATTTGCACGCTCTCCGCTACTGTAAGTTTCATTATTTATAAATATTTTACTAAACAATGCAAAATGATACACTATAATAATTTGTAAATAGATTATGGTTTACTATGAAAACACGAAAAAAATGTTTTCTAAATCTGAAAATAATTGATGGTTATTTCTAAGACTGACGGACTCGACAGCCGGGTGGTCAGAGAATACTTCCGTGGAATCAGGAGAAAGGAGCTCAGCTCCATCCCCCATGCGGAGCGCTCGTTACAATGAATTATCTTCTCGAAATGGGATTTATGATTTGTATCGTAAGGCTGAAAACAGACGGCAACAAGTTCACCACCTGTCACTTTATTCCAAATAAGCTCTGGTGAAAAGTTGGTTGAAACGACTAAAATACATATCTATGTGTTTGTGAGAGCATATTACTAAGAACAACTTCTTCCCACTTTTGTAATTTCTGTGGTTGAGCTTCTGCCCAGTCAATGATTGTATACATGGTGGCTTACAATAAAGCAAAGTTGTTTTACATTACGTTACCAATGAACTAAGATTACTTTTCCTTATAACTTAAAGGTTAGAGTCCATCGATTCACTGACTATTAACCACGAACGATCTAGCGTTTGCTTTTCTAAAACCGACGAAATATGAAATACGCAAAAAGTATCTTTTCATACTATGGTCTTCTAATTTCTCTATTACCTTGTACATATAGCGTTGTGAACGTGTATTTTCGCGTTTATTGGTTTATAGTAGTTATAATGATAACAGTTTAATCCATAAACATAAAAAGTGTATTCACGCAGTACAAGTTCTCACATAACTACATAAACTAAAACTTTATACCTGTTTTCTTGGTGTGCCATAATTGCAGGCGAGCCTCCAATGTTGTGTCCTAACGAGCTAGACAAAAAATTCCATCAAGTTGCCCGGCGTTCCAAGGTCTACTACTAGTTGTGTATCCTACCTAGTTATTGTTTTTGTATACGCTGTGCCCGCGGCTTCGCGTAGACTTTAGAATATTCGAATTAAATACTAAAATAGCACAAATGTTATGTCAATCGCTTTAATGGCTTTTACTAACGGATCGGGTTTATTAGGTTATAAGAAGATGCCTACGGAAACAGTAATAACCTATAAATTAAAAAATTTATTGTAATTTATTATAATTAATTTAATTATATTATTTATTATTAAATATTTTACAGTATGAAATCTACATTACTCCATATGGTCATAGCACGTGTTAGATTTTCAAAAAGAAATGGAAATTGTAATTAAATTCGAATTATTGTCAAGGAACTAGTTGGCTCGTTTCTTACCATGTACTGACAGTTAGTCAATGACATTTTACTTACTTAAAAATAATATCCCGTAAGAAATTGCGACATTCTTAAGAAGAATAATTTATTTTTATTAATTTTAAAATTGTGGTACAGTAGACCTGTTTAAAGTAGTATTTGTTGAACGACGCTCCTTAATCTAAATTCTATAAAGAAAATAAAATTGTTTTCAGCCATTTATTGATATTTTCTAATCTTTAATTTTTAGTATTAAGCACAAAAATTTAACTCCCATAGCGAATTTTAAGTTAACACAGTCGTGGGTACAACGAATGATTAATAACTCGGGCATTGATTTATTTTGTATTCTTTTATAACTTCAGCACAAACATGGTACATTACGTACGTTTACTTAAACTAAGTCGCGCATACACTATTCTTCAAACGAATGCTGTCATCGCCGATAAAGGCCACATGTAATAAAGTTGGCCTTTGAATCATGTTGCCTTCCAAGCCAACGCCATAACATTAAAGTTAATTTGCAGGTGGTCTCCACGTCCGAAGTAGTTCCTGCGCTCACGCTCAACGATGGACGGCAAATGCCCGGCTTCGGCCTTGGCACGTGGCTCGGCTTTGTTAAGGTGAAAACGATTTTTGAATTTAAACTACATCCGTATGCTTATTGCCGTTTATGAGCTGTGTTAGAATCTGCCAACCCTTTATTTCCGTGGGTGTCGTAAGCGCTTCATAGGGAGAAGCCTAGATATGTAATTAACAATCTCTTGGAGCAAACCTGGTGATTTTCCGGATAGGCATGAGTGGGTTACGTAAGCCTCGTTTGATAAAGGCTGAGTTATGCCAAATGGAAATCTGTAATCTCTGCTTGTCCCTATGAGTAACATGATTGAGTGTATACATATATTAACACATTTCTTTATAGTAGACTTAGGTCTACTTATATCTTTATATCACAACAGCTGTTTACTCTTAACTGTAATAGATTCTAGCTATAGACTTGAATTTAGGTATAGATGTGATACGTCATCACCATCATCTGTTTTACCTATATATTTTTGAAGTCATTTCCGAAATTATTATGTAATAATGTAATGAAAATGTAATCTACTTAGTTTAATATGTCGTTCCAAGTATAAAAACGTCTGACACGCCATTCAATATGGGGACAGTGCAGTGCTACAGTAATATCGAATTGGATAGATAAGTCATGAAAGGTTGTAATTGGGCGCTCCTAACATCAATTTGGCTTCGTTTATCAAGAGGGATTGAGATTGAGACCGTGTCGAAAGCCTTGACCAAGTCAAGAAAAGTTGCCAGTTATCAATTGCCTTTATTTGAATTTTCAATCACAATGTCTTTCAAATAATGTACGGTATCAGTAATTGATTTAACACTACGAAAGCCAAATTTTTTCTCAGATATATTTCTTTACTCTGTAAATAATTTGCCAAAATGGAAGGAAAGACAAAAAGAGAATGAAATTTGTCTGTAATGGTGGCTTTGCCACCGACTAAACTGAACCGTTAAATTTGATATACTTCTGAGACTTTACTGAGTAAGGTTGAATTCGAAATATTTATAAATAAATTCCGTGAATTCGTCCAAAGGGATTAATTATTCCATATTCATCAATATGGGTTCAACCTTTTTAAGCGTTAACCGTGAAAAAGTAACGGTTACTTTAGCATTTACAATATTAATTATCTCTTTATTATGTATAATTACGGAAGTTTGGATATCTAAATTTAATTTTCAAGAAGTTATGAATTCAAAATTGTTACTTTTAATCATAGTAATTCAAATTTAAGTGGGCGCCGATTCTGTACTGACCTCGTAGGTTATGTGTCATGAAAACAAATTAAATACAGAGTTCGATGTAGCCATGGACCTAAAAATTTTCATGTTATTAGGCATGTTGTAAATGGCAATACAAATACCATAATTTTATATTAAATGTCATGAAGGCCGAACATCGACTGCCTCATCCGAAAGCCCGGCAATCAGAGCGCCCATAATACTCTACCTGTTATCGCATAGTTACGAGATTTGAAATGAAATTATTATTTACGGATTATATCGCGTTCAATTTAACATTTTTAATCCCGTTCTTTGGGGTCAAATGTGGTGGTAGTATTCACGTAAATACATAAAGTCATAGTTACATCACATGTTTTACACAATAGATTTAATAAGATTAATTTACGAGCTCAAGGAAATTGCTTAGTGGGTTCTATATCTGATTGAGTACATAAAAGTTTTTTTTGTTTTGACGTAAAAATGAAATGTCGCCAATGCTGAGCATAGACCCCTCAAAAAAGCGCCAGCAAAATCCGGCATGTATTTCTTGGAAGTTTTAAGTATGGGACCCACGATGCTGGGCAATTCAGGTTCGGCAATTTCGGATGGATTTTCCGCCATCATTCGGTCGCCAGAGCCTCGTTTGTTAGCTAAAGCAACTGCCATCTTTGATCTAGATGGCAATTGGAAAAAAAGACGTATAATAAAGTAGATTTTCAGTTTTTTTTTTTGCGGCGGTGGCGTAAACCAAGAAATGTCCTCGTCTCCGAATTATAACGATGTATATTACAAACATGTCAGACATAATTTATCCAGATCTGTAACAGGCAGCAGCGTCGAATTTGCGAAAAGTCTAATACTGACATTGACAAACTTGACCTGACCCTGTCTCATTAGGAGAGGCTATAAAATAAAATGTTTCGACAAGCACAAAGATTCCTTAACCTGTTGTAAATCAATCTTTCAATATTTTCCTTCTAAACTATACAAAGAAATGTTAATGTTAACATTGAATTGTATATTTTTTCAGGATCCGTCAGAAGGGAAAAAGGACGAAGTGGAAAAAGCCGTTAAATGGGCGATCGAAGCCGGTTACAAGCATATCGACACTGCTTCCATCTATGACACTGAAGATGAAGTAATAATGCTTGTTGTTTAAAAAAAAACATAATATTAAGAGAGTTTTTGTGGTCAGAGTACTTACTTTTTTTTTATGAAAAAATAGGGTTGCGTTTGACCTCAATCTTCCCCGATGGAAAGCGAAGATGAGGCCTAGGATGGTACACGCTTGCCTAGATGTCTGTTCACTCTGGCCTTGAAGATATCCAGGTTTACTTAATTTGATTGTACGTGAGTTTCAATGGCGAGTGACGGTGGTTCGAATCCCGGTATCAACACTACAGAATTGTTAAATTGTATAAATTCCAGTTATTGTTCCAATGCCAAGCACCTGGTATTCCACAACAAAAAATTTAAAAAAATGATTTCGGTGATATGTGAAGACATAATCGAGAAAAAACAAATAACATTTACAGAAAACAAAAAATATAATTATTTTAGAAAGAGTTAAGCGACCAAGCGGTTCACCTGACGGTAAGTGATTACCGACGCCCACTTACATCTGCAACGCCAGAGAAGATGCAGATGTATTACCGGGCTTTAAGGATATTTGGCAGCAGCCGTATAAGCCGCTTGGCTTTACCACGTACAGTAACGATTTCTTCAGTAAAAGCAAAATAGTCCCCGTTTTATTTTTTATTTTTTGAATAATTAGGTGTTTTAATATCTTTTATGTCAGTTTCCAAAAACCAACAATTTTCAGTACGCCATCTTAATATGCTACGAGAAACAGGGCTTTAATAATTTTATAGGTTCATTTGTTTAATAATTTTTTTGATTCCGGAACACATTAGCTACATATTTTCTATATTAAGTGTAAGTAATGTAATTAAAAAGTAAAAATAAATCCTTAACAAATATTTTCGTAAATACTTAATATATTCAATTTCGTTAGGTTGGCAAAGCAATCAACAAAAAGTTGGCTGATGGCACAGTCAAGAGAGAAGACCTCTTTGTAACTACAAAGGTTAGTTAAAATATAATTAATACTTTCGATTATTGTACTTGTATCACTTGGTGATACTTCATCATACTGGTAATTATTATAAACTGTTGTACTAGTTTCACAATAGATTTTGTTTTTTTTATATAAGGAACTACAGGTTATATTTTCATTTTTAAAGTAGGTATCTGAAGAGAAAAAGAATATTTTTACGTTTAAAAAATATTTTCTTCTAATTTTTACGTAAATTTTAGTTTTAATCCAAATTATCCAATGAAATATAAGGTAGTTGTCATTAGGAGCAAAAGATTCTCCGAATAGCAAACTGTCATGCACTTGATGTACCTAACAATCGAGCTAGCTAACTATCGAGGCTCTGACGATGGAACGAAAGCTGACACCATTCTTTCCAAGAAAGCCCAAAACGCAGCAGCAGCCCAAAATCTCCAACAAAACAGTGACTTGAACAGGCTGATAAAAAGAAATTATAAACATAAGTACCCGCTAAACAAATTTAAGGTCAGACTTATTGGTTTAAAGTTGCAATTAATAATATAACAATAACCAATAGTTACTTAGTGAAAAATTTCATTCAAAATCTTAATATCTGTCAATAAGATGTACGTGACGTTTACGTATTTTGATTACATAACAAGATAATTTAGTCTCACTATAAAATTCCAAAAGCAGTTCCAGCATAAGCCATGAAATGTTTGTGTTAGTATTGTTTATACAATAAACCTCGGGAACAAGTCCTAACGATGACTAAAACTTAATAAACAGTCGCCACATACATATTATTTTGCTGAAAAAAGAATGAAAAATTATTTTGTCACAGCCATTTTAGTTAATATTGGGCTTAAATAAAAAATATACAAGGTTTTTTGAAAAAAAAGTACCTGCACTCGAAAAAATTGTTATCAACAATGAAATAATATTAAATATTAGCTCTAGATTTTCATTACTCTACACCATTACTCTACTCAATCGGAACTATTTGTAATTCTGTGATACTACACATTGCATTTAAAAAAACAATATAGTACCTATAAAACGGATCGTAGTATTCGGTACGTATGTACGTTCGTGTACAAGATGAAAACAGGCTAATTATATTCTATTTCCCTATACCACAATATTAGGTATTATAAATGGGATGTGATTTTCCTGGCACTATATTATCTCCTACTCAGTTGGACATGATGGTATACGGAAGCCGTCCTTGATCGAATTCGGCCAGGATGACATCATCATCACCTATCGGTCTAGATTTGTAGGGTACGGCCATTGTACAGCAAACTGTTTCCTGATTTTTTACAGTTGTGGAACGACGCACATGCACGTGACTCTGTAGTGCCAACATTACGGGAGTCACTGAAGAAACTCAACTTGGACTATGTTGATCTCTATCTAATACACTGGCCAATAGCTCAATATGTATGTGATATCTTTATATACAAAAATTTTGTTTGCGTATGGTCGTGTAACTTTTGAACGACTTGACCGATTGAGGTCATATTCCTACTATATAACTGTAATGTCGAGACGATGCTAGGTCCCGATAGGAGGCGCTGTGGTGGAGTTATTGCCAAATTTTATATTCAAAGACCCGAATTACTGATATTCCAAATTTATGTTCGCTGAGGATCAAAGTAGGAACCTTACCTAACAGAAAGAGTAGAACAACGTCTACCTGGACTTTATGGACTGGAGTAATATACAATTATTATCCTCTTTTACATAAGTTTATTTGCACCATGTTTTGACTATTTCAAGACAAAGCGATATTAATATATTCCTAGAATCACTACAGGAGTGCGTATTACTTTCTAGTTTAAAACATGCTTCAAACTACATCAACTTTAAAAATAGAAGGTGACAAAGCACCTCATATGTCAATGTCTCATAATCAATGACCAAATAGAACAACATTGATTCAAAATACTACTACGCAGTAATGGTTACTATTCTCTGATACTGCTATTAAACTTTACTGCCAACAATTTGATGTGACATTTATGATTGGTGGTGGTTATGAATGGTTATTCCATAAACTATGGGTGGCCATGACATTTTGCTGATATTTTACTTATTCAACTTCTTCGCCCTAAAGATGAGTGGAGATGGAGTGGCAGATTTAATTACGACGCCACCACATGGATAATTATGGATATTAAATATATCTTTAAGAGTAAGATATGTTTGTCATAACTGGAATAATCAGAGAATCGTGCTTTCACTGGCGGAATCATGATTGCAGTACTTCCCCTCATCGATCTGATATGTTTATAGGTACTTGAAATGTTGATTCTGACATCTGTTTGATATCAAGACTTTCATTTGATTTATCTCTTCGTCGAATTTACCGTCATTTGGCCGATGATGCGTGGTAATTTAATCTGCCATAATAAATGTTGAGTGATAATGTATGTATATTAAATTATATAATTAACTGAAAATATGTGCCCCCTTTTTAAGCAAAACCGCTCTTTCTATGACGTTGATTATCTGGAAACTTGGGAAGGAATGATCGAAGCCAAGCAGTTGGGTTTAGCTAAATCAATCGGAGTTTCAAACTTCAACCAGAAGATGCTAGAGAGGCTCATTTCGAACAGCTCTGTCAAACCTGCTGTGTTGCAAGTGGAGGTAACCTATTTTTATCAAATACCCGTATTACATAGGTAATAAATCTCTGTTTGGGTTAATGAGCCGTAATGACTCAGGCAACAGCGATCGTAATTTGTTTCTGGGAAACTGAATCCGGATTAACATAATCCTTAAATTTAATTGCTACTTATTGGGGCCCAGTGTTGCTTGGGGTCCTGTGGTCCGAAAAAATTAAGTTACATAGTGACAATAAGTTACGGTAGCCATGAGGGGCTCCAGGCCCGTAAAAAGAAAAATGCCATAATGGCAACTATTACAAACTCTTGTACTAGTTTCATAATAAATTTTAATTATTTATACAAAGAACCGACTGGTTTCGTATCATCTTCAGGGAAAACCCCCGAAACATGCATTGCCTCGAGACTTTTAATCCGGTCCTGTTAATTAGGCATTCTTATTTAAATAAACATTATGTATCGCATGTTATACAGGCAGCGAAAGCAGATTAACTTGGATGACCGTAACTAAAGAGGTAAAAAAATATAATGACAATATATAACTATTGTACTTTTTTTTTGTATTCGACCAATTCCAATGAAGCTATGATATACTTAGCAACCTTTACTTAAGTCAACAACCTTATTACAAGGACTATCACTATGTTAGAAAAAAAGTCTTTTAACTCTTCTACACTTTTCACTTTGCAATTATCAGATAAACCTTAATCTGCAACAACCCGCTCTACGTGAATACTCCAGCCAACAGAACATTATAGTGACAGGATACACTCCCTTCGGATCTATCTTTCCGAGTAAAGCGAGAGAAGATGCTCCACCGCCGCGTGTCGATGACCCCGCCCTCGTGCAGATCGCCGAGAAATATAACAAGACCGTGCCTCAAATAGTCCTAAGATATCTGGTAAGTTTTTTGTGATGGAGCGATGACGTGTTTTATACCTAGTAATTACTGGATACCTAATAATACATAGGAATGGGTAGGACATAGGTAGAATTCGAAGACATAAGTTTGAGAAAGGCCACGAGTGAAGAGACTATATGAGATTTTACTTACCTTTTCCTTAATCTTACATACTTGACCTCTTCGTTGATGCAATCCAATAATCATAAATATTTGTTTATCGCTGCTGTCTGTAAATTATTTTCCACCAGAACCACCAGAAGCCGAACTTTGGGTGAAATACAAACTTTAAAAAACAATCTATATCTAATTTCTATCAAGGAGTTTCAGTAAAAATAGTTTTGACGAAGTTTCGATAAAGTTCATGATCTAAGAAAATCTCTTTCCCCTTTTCATCCCGCACGTGTCGGATGACGGATTAAATATTTCAAACATTACTAGACGAAAATACACAGTCTTATACTGCGTCTGGTATTGCCATTTCCAATCCGCTTGCCGAGCATGGCCATTATGGCAAATTCTCCCATTAGGAGAGGCCATGACCGGTAGTGGACTATTCAAGGCGGATGAAGAAGATATGACACAGATGATAGGTTACCATAGGTACCAGTCAGCGGACATCTTCATGCAATTGTAATCATTAATCCTTTTCAGGTGGAACTGAATGTTATACCAATACCCAAAACAGTGACCAAATCGAGGGTGGAGGAAAACATCAACGTATTTGACTTCCAGCTGACACAAGAAGAAAGAGACTTCTTCAAGAGCTACGACAAAAATTACAGAACTATCGCTCCGAAATTTTGGATAAATTCTCCTTATTATCCATTTGAAAAGAATTAAGTATTAAATGGCTGTTCTTTATACTCACTGTTATTTTCATTTCATAAATAATATTTTTTTATTTCTTGAAAATAAAAATTATCATTTTTAAGTTATACAATTTATAATAAAACTGAAGCAAAGGATCGCTGCTTAAGGGAAGCGGATTTGGCGATATACCGAGAGGCCGACACGATTCAAAACATAATAACACACTTAGCGAAAACATATATCTTATTAAAATAAAACTGAAAAATCACAGGAGACTAAACTAGTCTTCTTATGTATCTAATATTTCGTGTATGGCCTAGAAGTGTCCTGTTAAATATAGGGGTGGATATGAAAGTTTTGTACAAAGTCGTAACGCCGCATCAACCCTATAACTAAAATTACCAAGCAAAAAAAAAGCAATCTTTATCTATGATATTAAATAAAATCATTGGCCCTTATTCACTTAAATATATATAAAATTTCTTTTGAATAATAAACTATCTTATGGTAATACTTAGTACTACTCTAGTGAGTTACCGTGGATATCTACGAATTAAGGTTCATGCTTGACAAGTTCGATATCTAGAGTCAGAGGCCGAGGTCATTGCCGTGCCTCACTCACATTCTCGTAGTGGACGGTACACGTCGAAGATATTAAATTAAAATCACTTTGGCTATGTATTAGTGGACGTCGAATCGACGTTTATAACAGACGTAATGTTGCGAAAAGTTCTGGTTTTATTGACATTAACTGCATTCAGCGGCTTAACTGTAAGTATTTTGTAACTTTGATAACGAAGTTTCAACATATTTTTATTAATTATAAAATTTAAAAAATAATGTATTTCATATTGTTAATATTTAATGAAATATATTTTAAACGTATTATGATATACATTTTTATGGCTGTCTAATAATCACATGAATAGAATAACGCATCCAAATAAACTACCAAAAAGGAACTCCCTAGTTGGCACCTACTTCACTATCTTTTGATCTGTTAGAGCAGGTTATCTGATTTACTAATTCAATTTGACTTTATTTCTATACAAAACCTGCACGCTCTTCAGCCTCCACTCCTCGTTAAAGTAGGTAATGAGTACCTATGTTAAGTCTTGACTATATCAGGTTATTTGGTGACTTAAACTGAATTAAAAGATGTTATGAAATTAACTAGAGTTTATGGTGCAACACGTATGTTCACAATATGTTACGCTAACTGCCATCGCCGTCGTTACATTGTCCTACTTACAAGTAATCCCAATCCTATTCCTTTGATTGGTCTATTCGTTCGAAGAATGAATCCTCATCAGCCTATTTAAGTCCACTACTGAATATCTCCAAAAAGCGAGAGCAAAATCTTGTAAGGTTTGTCTATACTTACCATGCCAGAAAAGAGAGCTAGTGAGCGCAGTGTCGGCTCCCTAGTGATGCTGCCACTTGAGTGATTAGTTACATGATGTTAGTAATCACTCAACTCCCGATCACTAGTCCAAGGAATTGAAGTTCAGCAATTGCGGATGGAATTGGAATCCTCTACATGGAATACACATTCATGTTTTACCTTTTTTTTTTAAATGCCAACGAACAATCCAAACGAACAACGATGGCATGTATCTTTGATTGGATTCATCGTTTGTTTAATATTCTTCTTCGTCAATCTATGTTCTATCTCACATATAATAGGCGTTACTAAAAAGGCGTCAACAAAATCTTTACTTAAAAGTTATTTTGATTTGATATGATTTTCTTTAATAATATATCTTTCGTACGTCTTCAGTCTTTGGTTGCATATTTGTGTTTCATCAGTTTTCTAGACAGTTTTTCAGAAATAAGTCATAATTTTTTTTCAAAACATCCATCCTAGCATTGTAATATTTAAATTGTTTATATTATAATGTTAGATCAAAATTAAATACTTTTAGAATATTTATTCTAAGCCGCTAACCGGGATCAGATAAATTGCCACTAGAGAACCGATTACGGTAAAGTTGTATTAATACCATGTAAATTATTTTAAGTAGGTAGGTTTATAAGAATGTACAGTAAAATAATATAATTAATATACCAATTAGTTATTAAGATTAATGTCATTGTTACTATGTTAAACTAATTGTCGTTGCTTTTAAACTAATGTCTTGATTAAAGTACTAGGGATATTACTAATGTTAGAACATAGTGGTTATAGTATTATCTTTGACTAATGAGTCTTGCGACTATCGCACTAAGGAGACGAGCCTCGCCCCCCGTCACGTTCGACCTTCCGAAGAGGCGAAAAATGGGTGTCGGTGGCCCGTTTGGCTACGCTGAGTCGTGGCAAATGGAAGTCCGTATCTCTGCCTACCCTGTGAGTAACAGGCGTGAGTGTTTATAATATACAGCGATACTTGTCTCAAAAGGTTTCAGACTTACGTGAATTCTTAAATTGACGTGAACATGTCATAAACGTAGACTTAGTTAACTCAATTTAATTCCATAAACATTTAAAAACCGGTTTTAGTTCTTTCATTTCTATTAAAATAAAAATTCGAAGGATCCTAGAAGAACCTATTATCTAAAGAACGGTATGGTAAGGTAAGGTAAGTTATGCAGTCCTCATCGGTATTTATACTACCGTATAAATAGTATCAGATAATAGTGATGATAATGAAACTAATTTTTTTTTTAATTAACAGAATGGAAAAGTTCTGGCGCCTAAATTGAAATTGAACGATGGCAGAGAGATGCCAGCCTTAGCACTTGGCACATGGCTCGGGAACAACACAAAGGTATTTATTTACTAACTAAACCACATTAGATTACAATGAAGCCTCTACAAAATCATACCACGTTTTTTTAACGTGGTTTTGTTTATCCAAGACATACCAATAAACGAAACCATGCCTTATTAATTAAATAACACGGTATGACTTTATCGAGTAAAAACTTCACATGGAATTGAGATTTTTTTATGACATAGCTGATAAGGCTGCTGTAGTTAAGAAATGATCTCCGCATGTATGTTTTCAATAATAGGTAGTGATTTATTCGTTTAACTAACATATCATGGCGGTCTCCGCTCGGTATATGTGGATTATGGAAACAAATAATTGTTTAAACAATTATAAAAAGTTATTTCGCATTTTCGTCATCAACTATTTCTGAACCCATACGTTCAAAAACAGACATACAAAATTCTTTATCACATCTGGTTGTTTTTGGTGGAAAATGTTACAAATAACGGTTTCATACAACATATTAAAAGGAAAATTATGTCTTAAGTATTTTGTCAGTAGAAGAATTTTTCGAAATCGTTTTTGAAAAATAAAATACTTTTTTAACCATTATGTAATAAAATATTTAAGCAGTGTAAAAAGATTTATTTTGCATTTTTGTTATCATTTGCATAGGTTCATAAGTAGACATTTCGAATTTCAAGTCTCTATATCAATTTGTTGTCGAGTTAAGGGTAGTGAGGAAAAAGCGCTCAAGGATTTTATATATATAAGTTGGTACTTAATAAAATGATAATTAAAATACTTAATGAATAGAAATATTGATTTTTATTTTCGATTTCTTGCCAGTAACAACAATTCAATTATTATTTTAATACTCATCAGTATGAGATTTGCGGTCTAAAATACAAAAATCTTCTCAAAACTTCCAAGATCCAATTACCGACAATCTATTTACTGCTCATTTAGAACTTATGTTAAAATCCAAGACATTAATAGTCTTGAGTTTAAACATTAGCTGTAATTGAGCAACATCGTACGGGATAAATTAAATGTGTCATATCTCTACTACTATCGAGTTTAATGTTATGGGATAGTAGCGTTAAAGACACTATCTCGCCTTTTCTTTTTGTGATTATCGTAAGAAACGATATAGAAACAACAAGGCTCTGTTGTATAGATAACTATTGAGGAAGGGAGGTTTCTAAAGTGGCAACCTCATACATGTAAACGCGGTGTAGGATGATCTCCCACTAGATCGAGCGAGGTGTTGCTGATAGTCCATAAACGCAGTTAGCTGAGGGCCGCGGTTACAAAGCCGAATTCAGCAGTGGATTAGTGATAGGCTGTAATTATGGTTATGACCAGAAGATGTCAACGGCGTAGGATATATTCTTCTTCATCGGCCTATGTAAGTCCAAGTCCAGGCAGCGGCAAACCCGCATAAATTTATAGGCTGGTGAGATGCTAATCGATTTTTAGTCCTACCTTGATTGTTTAATTTCCTGAGTTACCTCTTACCTTAGGGATCTTTCCGATACGAAGATTAATAACTGTTTTTTTTATATGGCCGTGTTGAGCCTTCTTTAAACGAAGTGGAGCTGGCAGTCGGCTGGGCAATCGACGCAGGTTATCGTCACATCGACACTGCTTACGCGTACAAGATCGAAGATCAAGTCGGCAGGGGACTTGCTAGCAAGCTGGGCGAGGTGCCAAGAAGCGAACTTTTTATTACTACTAAGGTAAAACACACTCTTTTTTCATATACTACACTTTCATAAAAAAAATAAAACAACAGTGTATAAATTGCTATTATTTTAACAAATTATGTCTTGATTTTTTTTTGTTATTTTTTGAGAGCAATTTATTCACAATTTAAAAAAAAATCTAATCATAATTACCACAAGGCATTATTAATTTCTATGATCGCTTTGTTAATAAACATAATTTTTTGCTCATTATATTTTGCATGTGGTCTTCGCCTGTAACTGTAGTGGCACTGAGCTAAAATATCATTGATGTATACATTTTATTTGTTGTAAGAGTGTACATTATGTTGGCGTTCATTAAATAAAATAAAATAAATAAAAAATAAACATCCCATAGCTGGGACAAATTTTGTTAAGGCTACCTGCTCTTACCCTCTCTTCACCACATCCAGTTGAGGTAAACATTTGAAGAAAGATATGGTAAATTCCACAAACGAAGACACACGGCGGGAAATGACCAAGCCTAACCTATGCTAGTTGAATAGAAAAAATATAGAAAAAATATTCACGATTAGAAAATGTATCCATATGTATATATATGTACAAGTAAAGTCCACCAAACTTCAGTGGACAATGGCGTTACGGACTCATAACCTCCATTATAACTCTCTCACATTGTATTATAATAAATAACACATAGTATTATTTCTCTTAGAATTATCTGGGTACTTATTTAACGGGGTTAAATGAGGTTAATGAGTACCCAGATAAATGCCTTAAACCCTGTGAGTTTAATTTTGTCTTTGTCGGCTCTGTATATGTTTTCTGGTTGAATTTGGGAGATAACATATAATTAATATCTTTACAGCTATGGAATGACCGTCACGCAAGAGACGCTGTCGTACCAGCCCTGCAGGAGTCGTTGAAGAAATTAGGTCTGGACTACGTCGATCTCTACCTGATTCATTGGCCCGTCGGACAGCTCGTGAGTATTAAGTAGAGTATTTCAATATCTATATCTGCCTTATGGCTAAAACAATGTCATTACTTGGTTATTTCGTGCATAGTTTTTGTAATAAATTATTACTGATTTAATACTGATGCAACTGGCTGCGTTGAATTTTATAAAAATGAAATAACGGTATTGTGTGTCTACGCCTAATTCGTCCCGATCGTCTTCGATCTTTGGTTTTGCTACACGGAAGTGTGGAAGAGAATTGGAATAGTTTGCAATTTATATAGGAGACGCAAAACTACAGAATCAAGTCCGAAACGGTATGGTCATAAGGCGCAAATAGGGTGCAATTCAAAGTACGTGGCAGTTCCTGCAGCCACTGCGGGTATCAACCTTCCCGTAGGTTCGGCCAGTAGCAGCCAAGACTGTCGTCTTAGCACTGGCTGAGGGAAATTCTGTTGCTTCCTTCACTACGTCCCAGGCGATGCAAAATCTGTGGAAAGCATTCTTGTGTGGCTCCGTGTAACGTTATAAGTAACGTTATATGATAACTTTAAACTGATTCTTCCAGGCCAATTCAAGTTATGACTATACGGACTATCTAGAGACTTGGCGTGGTATGATCGACGCGAAAAAACAAGGGCTTGCTAAATCCATCGGATTATCCAACTTCAATCAGCAAATGATCGACAGAATCATAGACAGTGGGTTAGAGGTACCGGCTGTGCTGCAAGTTGAGGTCAGTATTAGAAATAAAAAAAGTCAAAAAGATAAACAACCGAAGCTACTAATATTAAACTGATTTGTCTATCTAAATCGTTGAGAAATGGCCCCTAGATGTAGTTACAATAGACTGCATAATTAGATATAGTGTACAATAGACATTGGATTATCATTAGTAATAGTAGAGGAATTAATGATTATCCATTGTTGGTAATATGATGTACTCTTGACTGATTTTTGCCACGGCGACCACTTCCAAATAATATCGGCAGTTCTATTGCGCAAACACAAGACTTTTGACTTTGAAGAGTAAGATGCAATGTCATTGACACTGGAACCAACAAAACACCACCTGTTTTAAAACAGGTAGTGTTTTACACAAATATTGGCTTCGGCTGGGATTCGAAACCACGATCCATGGACTCAACTGGTTGGAACTGGTCTTCTAGTTGGAAGGTATAATGTGGAAGGGTATAAAGGTGTGACAACACATCTTGGACCTCTATCGATTGTTTGCAGGTGTCCATGATTTGCAGTAGCCACAAACTACCAGATGACCTATAAACAATAACATCCATCCTCTTTGAGGAGGCTAGATGTAGATGCGATGTCACCTCTAGCCGCTAAGATTGAACCTTTACGCTGATATTTTATGGGCATGAAGCAACGGACGCTATGCTCAAAAGTTTTAACGTATCCATATATTTACGTTAATAACATACAGTATTAATCAGAACTCATCTTTACAGATTAATCTCAATCTTCAGCAGCCAGAGCTTCTTAAGTATTGCAAAGAAAAAAACATCGTAGTGATGGGTTATACGCCATTTGGTTCGTTATTCTACGGCAAGGCAAAACCTGACTCTCCGTCACCACGTGTCGACGATCCTGCTCTAGTCCAGATTGCCAATAAATATAACAAGACTGTACCTCAAGTCGCGCTCAGATATCTGGTAATAATTGTTTCTTTATTTATATGCTTGTTGAGAATGAACTTAGTCAAGCTTGCCTTGTCTAACGTTCCTGTATGTATGTATTTATACATTCACGCCTTGTTCCCAACGGGGTAGGCAGAGACAATCTTCTTCCACTTGCTACGGTCCTGACATACGTCTTAACATTCCTTCTCCAGACAATTTAATAAGTTTATGAGTGAATTAACATATTTACTGTAATCTAATCCTAATTGTCAACGCTAAATGGTATACAGCTTAATTTGACATTAAAATGCAGCAGCCTGTAAATACCCCTTACCCCCAACAATGGGGTGTCCGGGAAGGATCCGCCATGCAGGTCCAGTAGGGGTTGACGCATTGCACATCTCCGGGAAATATTTGTTTTTATTATTTCTCAGGCATACTGGTTTCCTCAGTATTTTCCTTCGCCGCAGAGCACATGGTAAATTCCGTTACCGAGAATCACTTGCATAGGAAACATATATATGTAATAATGTGTTTGTATGTATGTATATATCTATGTAGGTATTTCTATATATATTATAATATGTATTTGTATATGTATGTGTTTATGTAGATATGTAAGCTTATACATTTGTATATGTTTCGTTATATAGTATATTCCTCAATTAGCCTTTTCATATTTATATTATTTTAAATTTAACGCACCTATCACCACATTTCATCACGCCCTGGGTTGACTGTTAGAGAATGCCAAAAGGCATTAAGTCCGCCTTTTGTAATCCTTTTGGTGTACAGTAAAGTATAAATAAATAAATATATAGAGATATTTATAAGGCTGAGAATCAACAAAAGCCGTCTTGTTCTTTAACTGCCCAATTCCCCTTTAGCTTCCACAGCTCCCATAATTTGAACGAAACACTTGTCAGAATTAAATACATTTTACAAATTTGTTGCAGATTGAATTGGGTGTCGTTCCGATTCCAAAATCTTTGACGCAGTCAAGAATAGAACAAAACATCGACGTATTCAACTTCCAACTGACAGTAGAAGAAAAAACAGTTTTGAAGTCCTATGACCGCGGCTACAGGACTATACCACAATTGAAATGGCTGGATCATCCCTACTATCCATTTCAAAAACCTCTTAAATAACAGGCTATACAGTACAACGTTGTAAGTTATGTAATCAAAATTAAAAAAGAAAAGAAAGTTTTATTGTTATTGTTATTCATTTATTTCTCAGACGCTCGTGATAAATTCAGCACGTCAAATTGAAATTAAGAATTTTTGTTATGCCGACACCTTTCCGATTCTTCAAATCCTTTCGTGCTTTAAGTGTTCCCAAACATTCAAAACTAAGATAAGGCTATAATTACATCATATTAGCCTCGTAATCTAAATGAAATGTAAGCGCCATTCGTCATGAATGATAGTTTACTGACCTTGACAAGAGAAGTAGGATTTTTCTGTCGACGACATGAAACCACATATGTATAAACAGTAACAACAATTTCCGCAAACATATCTTGAGGTAAAGTAACAGAAAACTAAAAAAGTATCCCATAACTCAACTACTGTTCTTATATAATTAATATTTGGTCAGAGGAACATCGTTATGAAACGGAGGTAGATTTATAAAAAATTACGTTTAATAAGTGAAATCTAAGAAAAGTCAAATCAATTTTCATTTATTGATTTGACTTTAGTGCATGACCTAGCAATTACTAAAAATATAAGGATAAATTTGACGTCATAACGTCGTATCCACCTGTAATTATATCCAGGCCTTTAGTTGTCACTTCTTTTTTGGGGGCACGCTAATTGTCGAAAGTTGTAAGTCCATAATTTTTGTAGAACAGGAATTCGTAAAAGCTGGGATCGTTTTCAAATTGTATGAGAAAAGGAAATTCATAAATTAGACACAATTTACGGACTTTGCAAAAAAAATATTCCAAGATATTTCGAAAGGTATAATATATAGTTAAAACGATTTTTTAAAGCCATTGTTATCCAATGTAAATGGTAAGGGTACATCCACCTAATATAATTTCGTTGTTAATAATTTGTCTGATTAGTTTTACTCAATTATAATCACTTCTTTACTTTGTTTAGTTTCTAAATAAGTTATAATTTGACTATTGTCTATTTAAGGAATGTAATGATAATCTGTCAAGGGTATTTCCGTTAACAAATGCAACAATATTAAATAATTTCATAACAGGGCTTAAAATTTACTATATATAAAATTCACTTTCGTGAATTAAATACGAAAGCAACAGTTATTTATTTTAATTATGCAATTTTACATACCGGATATACTCCATTTATTTTTTATTACTTACGGCCGATTGCCGCATAAAAACTGTATAAAAGCGCATTTACCTGTAGCAAAGGCATCTTATTGGAAATCAGATCTCAACGCGTAAGGCGAAGCTCTGCCTGGTCGAAATAAATATTTAAAATAGTCAGAGTATTTTATTAGTTGTAACACCATGTTATTCGATATTCAATCCGCTGGCAATAAAATTAAAGTAGTTTAGAAAATAATATATGGGGTGCTATGGCGACCAAATTATTCCGATAGTCGGTAAACATCCTTTCTGCAAACAAGTTATCTCAGTCAGCCTCTCGGAACATCTGAGGTGGCTGGGACTTCGTGACGGACTGCTCCGAGCTCAATGGCAGCAGGCGGTGCTTCTTGATACCACTCGCATCGTCTGTCGGTTTCTTTCCCTTTCCGAGTTTCCGAGTCCTTTATGAGTTAGGAGTCTGGTTGGGTTAGAATTTATTTATTTGTTTTTATTTTACTTTAAGTATTTTAATTTTTTTTTCGAGATAGTCTACTTATTTCATAGTATTTTATATATGTATACATATTTATCTATACCACCCAACCAGATGAGATCATACGTAACTAACACCACGTAATAATAAATTAATTTGACATATAGTATGTGACAATTTATGTTCAATGAATTCATAGGCCCCTGAACTAGTCAAAACTGTGTTTCCGGAGTCAGTAGTTTCCCTCATACGATTAAGCTATATATTTATGTCTTCACTAAACAAACATTGTTAGGAATAAGGATCTTAGATTTGTATTAAATGAAGACCACAAGCCTATTGAATTTAATGAAGAAGTGACTAATGAGTTTGGAACTTATTTTTCCAATATTTACTTATAGGTAACGTTAATCGGTTTATTCATTTCAAATACTTTCGTCTTGAAAGTTTGTATGAAAAGCCATGAGGCATAAACGCTCTTAACTCCCAACACATAATTAAATATATTAAAATTTTGCTGTGCTATATTCTCTATATATATTTGTACTATATACTATACTTTTCCTTAAATTTTCATCAGTAAAATGAATTAATTCTCTAATTTTAATCCTTACATCTAGCATTAATGTTTAAATTCGTACTATTATTTCCGGATTTAATGAAATGTGTACTACATTTCATTAAATCCGCTACCACTTTACAAAGCTGTGATTCTAAACATGTGATAGTTTTAGACCTGCATTCGTGTATTATCAGTATTAACCACTACGGTCAAGCAATTAAAAATTAGGCTGTATGGCCAAGGGCGTTCGCCGGTCTGTAAACTAACAGAACAAAACTTTCGGCGCAAACATGAAAAGTGATGCTTGTACCTTGTTGTTTCTGTATATTTGAGTTCTGATGTATAATATTGATTAGGCCGCAAGTGCTTGGAAAATTAAATTTAAGCCGGAAATCGTCAATTTTAGTTAAGGTACAATCAGTCCAATCGATCTACTGTCGATAAACTTCAACAAGTTAAATAATTCAATCAGGTTATCAATAATCACTTTGACACTGGCAGATAGTTAAACACTGTTGCCATATAGGGCTACGAGGCGGATAAAAGGAAGAAGGCAAAAAGACAACAACAGATTTTGACATTTGACATTTGTGGAGTGCGTGAGCCGTAAATTTTGCTCAGTATATTTCATCGATATGTCTTCGAAAAAAATTTGTTTATTATTATTTACGGTGTATAGTGTTTTTATTAGCATAAATACCCAGACGGTTCACAAGCGTTTTGAATATAAATACTCCTTTAAACCACCGTATTTAGCTCAAAAAGATGGAACAGTGCCGTTTTGGGAGTACGGTGGCAGTAAGTACATAATTTACTGTATCATTAGTAAATTATTAGTTTTGTTAAACTTTTACATTATTTCATGATCGTCTATATAGTTAATTTTTGCAAAAAATTGTATTTTATTATGTTATAAAAACACTGTTTTCTCCAAAAAATCTCTTGTTGTTACGGTAATGTTAATTGACAGCGACACGTCAGTGAAATCTGTCACTATAGAACGAGATAGACTTATACTTAACATATCGTTTAGGAAAGAGTCAAAGGTAGTTTTAGGATACTTGTTTTTGTTCCACGACATCACTCGGCATGGTTACGGTTTCATGTTTTAACCGTATCATGTTTTCAGAAATGAAATTAACTTCGATATGTGCTAAAATGAAATGCAGCCTCTTATATATCATATATTATCAAGAATTCATGCTTTTGAAATATCTTTATTGATATATGAAATACTACATTTCATTCTTATTCCATTGAGTTTACAATATCATTGTGCTCTATTAATTTGTCTTAACCTGTTTTTGATTACTAATTGCCACATGACCACGACATTCGCAAACACATTCCTATTTTGATATGCCATAATGTCATTATTTCTTTTGGTTCTTAATTAAATACATTTCATATAATAATTCAATTATAATATTATTACTTATAGTTATTTTGCTATTATTTAATTTCTACAATTAAATGATTTCCCGTATATGCTTAATCACCAGCACATGTGGATAAATTCCATATAATTAGGGGCTTTGAGGCATTCCCTCTAAGTTCTCAGAGATGACAATGCATCTGTAGCCTTCTTTGATTGAATTTTTTGATTTGGGCTGATGTACCCACTTACCATTAGGTGGACTGTTAGCTTATTTATCACCGTAAACAAATAAAAATAAATCTATGTGCCACTCTGGTAAATCTTTCTTCTTCTTGGTAAATCATGTGTATGTGAGTAGCTGTGTAAGAAAATACCAATAAGCTAATATATTGGTCTTTTAAAATTTCTCCCAAATTAAAAGTTTCAATTACTATTGCATTCAGACATGAGATTTTAATGCTGAATTGGGACAACTATGACTTTCAGGTTTCTAGAAGTCTTTGATGTTTTCCATTCTTTCCTGCATTTTATTTATGTACGTATATCTACCTAGCTAAGTTTCTATGAGAAAACAAGAATGGATGTCCTAGGAATAGGAAATAATGGTAAATAGATGACAACTTTCCTGAATAATCAAAGGATGAGTGACATAAAAACACCACATGTTCTAGTATATGTAGTAGTCATCATTTTATTAGGTCAAGCCATGTACTTGTGGTATTTTGTGTTATATACATGATTATTACACTTTTCGAATTGTCAACCTAGAGACAATACAAAACCATCATCAGCTTCATATCTGTGGAATTTAAAAATCATTGATTCTACTATCTTAAAGGCCTGTTTAACTAACCTCTACATAAGTATGTAAATACATGTATCAATTAAAAGTTTTTACAAGTCTCAAATAGTATTTAATTTAAATATATGGTAGGAGTATGTATAAAAAAATCTATATCTGTCATAATTAAAAATCTATAATTTTCTTAACTAAAATGTAACAATGGACATATTCCAATTACTTAATTTTATCATAATTACTTAATGTTTACCTAATCACATTTATGAATATTGTCACAACAATATTCTTAATAGTCAAAAAATAGTCATAAAGTCCTAAATCCTGTATGCAACGGAGCTTGAAAGTGCTGAATAGCAAATATGTACATTGCTTAATTAAAAATTTGCAATTGTGTTTTACTAAGTTCCTATAATGCAAGGTGACTCATAATGATGCAAATTTAGAACATATTTGGTTTTAATATTTGCAGCTATATATATTACTGGTAAATATGACACTAGATTTTGCTAAAAGACATTTCTTGTTATAAAGAGAAGAATTCCTATACCATTGTGAATTTGCCAGATATTTATATAAATTCTTTAGGAATTTCCACTTCAGATCTCACACGTAACACGCCTTCAGACTGGAGAGCGTAAGCAAACTGAGATTGCGCTTGCTAACTCCGGTGCTAATTTCCCTGCAAAACCCCCAACCAAGTGTGCGATACTGGCCGATCTTGTATGGCACACTAGTACTAGCCATATGGTTCACCAAACCTAAGTATATACTGGACCTCATGCATGTTAGATTATGGTGTCATTCGTCTGACTATTTTCGTAATTTCAGCCTATGATAAGTCTACTGCTGAACATAAGCCTTCCCTTTAAATTGCCACAAAGCACAATCCAGGACAGGCTCTGCGTCCATAGATTTTCTGCAACACTTGCGCAGATCATCACTTCAACTTGTGGATGGTCATCCCACACAGCATTGATATAATATTTTAGATAGTTTACTGCTAGTTAATGGCTACAAGGCCTTTGAGACATGTATGCATTTCCCTCGTGTTGCAACAATATAAATTAAATTTTTATGACATATAAAGGATTAATTGTATATCCATAGAATAACATTGATAGCAAATTCTCACAATATGCAAAAAAAAAGATGAATTAGTTAGCTATTAGGAGTTAATTAGTAGGCATCATAATTCCAAACATGAGTGGTACAACTTTCCATCATAATTCTTGATGTGTTAAATCGTATTGCATGCCAATAGAATTTCTTTTGTTATAATATATAGGGAGAATTTAAAAGTTGTGAGGATGCATATTAAATAGGTACTATTAAGTATGTTGTTTGTAATAAAATCATTATTGTCAAGGGCCTATCTACAAATTGTACGTTTTTAATTCATCATTAAAAGTATAAGTGTTATCTATAGTCTACCCATTTTTGTTAGCTGATATGTGGTATTAGTGTATAATGCAGCATGCTTCCATTTTATTGGTAGCAATTGTTAATGGTTAATCAACTGTTACTGGATAACAGCAGATAAACAATAAATTTAAATGTCATAAATATTTTTTTTTTATCAAGATTCAATTACTACACATTAATAAATGAAATGTAATATTAACACAGATATGTGATACTACTAAAGTAGTAAGTCATATATTTGAGAGGGTTTTGGAGGTTGGAACGGTCCGCCATGCTGCACAAGTGCGGATTAGCGGACTGTGCTATGCAAAATGTTTTATCTAGACATGCTCTTGCATGTTTTTCACCAAGTGGTACCGGCGTAGTAAATCGTACTACAGTCACTCGCGTTCTAGGACGAACGCCCTGATATTAGTCTACCACAACTCTAAAAATTATATTATTTTAATTTATACTTTATCCAATTACTTGCTTTAAATATCATACTTTGCAAGGAACTTGAATTTGATCCCACCGCATTATTAAATAACAATTTCTATTTAACTACACTGAACAGTAAAGTATTGAATGATCCAGGTTTCCCATATGTAAGGAATTAAATATCTACTTAGGAATTGCCTCTGTAAACATTTACCTATATGTACTCATAGCTTCTTTTACAAGTCTTATCTTGTCACGCTTCGCAGGCGCATAACATGGTGCATATTTGGCAACTGTCTCTTACAATATACTTTACAATCAAAAATTAATTTCAAATGAAAAATTAAAAAGAAATATGTTTTTTCCTAGCATGGTTTACAGAGTTTTAGCTGTATAAGTTCACTTTAAATAAATTTCTTTACTTGTGATAGGAGTCACCGTTCTTCCATACATACAGTAAAAACTAGGCGGTAATTAATAGTGTGGGAACGAGAATAAAGTATACAAACAAAACAAAGTCAATATGATTATAGTCACACATGGTAAATTTTTTAACAGATACAATTAGCTGACAATAGCTATTGCAAGACTTTATTTTACTATAACAATCACAAATATACAATCAAAACATTGTCAGAAGCATTTCATAAATAAAACATTATTTAATAATATAAATATAATTGCTGTGTAGTATAAGCGTAAGAATCTGCCACCCCCTTCCTTCTCGTGGGTGTCGTAATAGGCGACTAAGGGAAAAGCCTTAAAAATCGCATGGTGACGAAATAATCATTTCGAAAAATATGCAGACCGATGTCGCGCAGCAGCGTCTAACGTGCGAGGTGTCTGGTACTGCGATAGCCAATCCTATTGCCAAGCGTGGGAATTATGGCAAACCCTCCTTATGCCAGAGGTCCTACAGTGTTATATTCTCTATATGATATACATACTAATGTAATATACGAGTATAAGACGTGTATAGATGAATAATATAAGGTCAGTATTACATATATGTATATATGTCAGTATTATATATATGTATATATAAAATTGCTTCCCGGTATAATTTCCTGTTGACTTAAAGATATAATATCAATTTAAATCAATCTTCATCCATGGAAGGTCACAAAATCGAATATCAAATCTTTATAACATAGGAAAATTTTACAATTTCACTGCGTGTTTTGTCAACATTCAATACAATTTCTTATCAATTTTAAAGCAGTGAAATACCTCATTCTTGTATTTGAGCGTGGTATCACCATGTGTAATATGTTTACTTTTCTTCTGCTGATAAAATAAGCAGCAGAAAAAGTTTCTTAGGGAAAAATGTAAATAATATATGTGATTATGTACTTTATGTTAAACATTAGATCACCTACGTATGTGCTTATATAATATTTAATATTATTTACCAGCCGTAAGTAAGCTGTCATTCCACCATTCATTAATGACCTCCTGCAACTTAGCGGTCAAACAGTCAGGAGAACATCAAATCTTTAATATTTTTTCTGTCTTTATAGATGCTATAGCGTCGGGAGAAAGCGTGCGTTTAGCACCCTCTCTAAGAAGTCAAAAGGGTGCGATATGGACCAAGCAACCTCTCAACTTCGACTGGTGGGAAGTGGACGTAATGTTCAAGGTTACCGGACGAGGAAGAATAGGCGCTGACGGTTTGGTTAGTGGCTTATTTGCAGTCCTGTAAATACATATCACACATCTCTAAATACGGAGTAACCAGAAAATTATTCGTGTCCTGAATTGGCTGTTTCTTTTATTTTTATTAACATTTGTTTCTTATAATTCAATCACCGGAGACAGATGCGGGGAAAGGTCTTCTACAACTATGCCTATGTTCGATATCAACTGTAGCTACTGTGCACAACGGCGGTGGTAAATAAGAAGCAGCATCAAGTGTGTGAGACGTCTAGTACTCCGATAGCCAATTAGTTTACCAAGCAAGGCGATTGTAGCAAACTCCTAATTTTGAAGGCAACTAACAGGCAATCTGCTTTTGAACATTTGATCTCCGTTACTTTTGATTGCAACTATAGTAACATTAAATAGTAATTTAGTTTTTACTAACGTAAAAATATACCTGCAGGCATTCTGGTACACAACGCAGCGCGGTGACTACAATGGGGAAGTATTCGGCTCGTCAGACCGGTGGAATGGTCTTGCGGTCATATTCGACTCCTTCGACAACGACAACAAGCACAACAACCCATACATCATGGCGGTAGTGAATGACGGAACCCGTAACTTTGACCACAAGAGGTAAGAGAAATTGGTTTCGGCAACCCACTGTTCGCCTCTCCTCCCGGAGGCAATAAGTAGGCTAAAACGATATCGAGAGAGAGAGAGAGAGAACGTGATGGGTGGGGCGAGAATTATAAACATAGTTAACGTTTTTCTCCGAGGCTCTGGCGGCCGACTGATGCGGGTAAATCTATTCAAATACAAGAACCCCAATTACCACAGACCAACGATCGGGAGCAGTACCACTGGTACGAGGGTACCGGACTGATGAGCCGGCCCGCTCGCCCAACGTGGTGAGAAGGGGAAAATCTTTGTAGTAAGGCTGATAAAGTAAAGTCTAGAAAAGTTCAGTAAATGAAATTTTAATACTGCGTTATTCATAATCCGATATGTGGTGTAAGCTTAAGAAAATCTATCACAGGATGGATGACGTAAGACTCGGAAAAGGGAAATGCTGAACTATTGGTTTTCGGATCAGATGGTTGATTTATATTGAGACCCCTGTTAATAAAACTTACCATCATAAGATACCACGACAAGATCAGGGGAAAGGAAAGAAGTAATCCATTCCCCTGATCTTCTCGTATAACGGTAGGTAAAGACGGTGCGAGTGCCTCTGTGTTTGCTTATATACTTGCGGCGGTATTGTCTCCTGCTCATTTGATAACTACCGATACTATTCGGAAGTTGACTCCGTGATAGAAATCGCTGCTGCTCAACTCCTGTCCGGGTACACCCGGTCATATACGCGATGCCCATTCCGCCATCTGTCGGATAAAGTATTTTTTGTATAGCCTATTATCGATAACTACGACAGCAACGAGAATTTGTTTTTGCTAAGTAAACAACGCAATAGCAAGTGGTCTCATGAAATATTTGTTAACAGCCGCAAACATAGTCTATTGTAACATCCACTATTCGAAATTTCCCTTAGACAACTTTTATGATATTAAAAATATGTATGTAACGCACTCGCGCCTGTCACCTGTGTAGGGGCAGGCATTGTTTAGAAATTTCCATTTTGACTCCAATTTTCGTGCGGGCTGAGAGCTTCGTTGCCGGGTTTGTTCCCGAAGTTTGCCTATTAAGGCTTTTTCTATCTATTTATATTTTATGTATTTCTTTAAATCCGTACGCCCCTACCATACCTCGTCTACATACAGGAGACTATTCGTAGAGTGGTAGGTTCTCTTTCGGTAATCGTTACGCAGGCCGTAGTTAAACCCATACAAAATTTCGGTTGGTTTTTTCTTGCAGCGATGGATCCACGCAACTTCTGTCAGGTTGCCTCCGCGACTTCCGTAACAAGCCGTTCCCGACGCGTGCCCGCATCGAGTACTACCTCAACACGCTGACGGTTTACTTCCACAACGGTGAGTGTTAATCGCATCTTTATATGGAAGCTTAATTTAAATATATTGATAAATACAGGTAAACCACATAGATATGAATAAACATTTACCGAGAATGCTTGTAATTATAAATAAATTAACAATCGACTCTTTAGTTATAAGTCGCACAGTTTTTGAGAGTGTAGCTCAGAGGTCTGGTATTTGTTTTTAAACTTCATAGTGACCTGGATTCGATTATTTAACATTTAATTAGATAAAAGGTAATTTAGCCATGTATAGAATGAGAAGCGTATCGTTTAACCATATCAAACTAAATTAACCTCTTCTTGAATATTATCGTTATATTAGTAAATATTATAAACATTTAAAGACATTTATTAATAGACGAATATAAAAAAAAAATATTTATGAATACAACAACAGTATTTGATCAACTCTGTCAAGATGTCTTCGACGTCATTTAACTTTAAGAAACCTTGTTCTATGTGGAAAGAATTGGCACAAACACATAGGCACTAACATATATTTATTTTTCAATACGATGCCTATAGCATAAGCGTCGTATCATTTTATCAAGCGTTATTTCTATTAAATTAGGACGTGTTATGAAATCATTTTCACGCTTTAATAAAGCATAACGTTACGGTAAATCGCAGTTATTAAGTAAAAGTTGCACATAGTAAGATTATCTTTCGTTCTATTTAAATTTTATGTGGTTATTTTAGTAGTTACATACGCGTATTCGTATGCATAAACAATCACGCCTGCCATCTATAGGCGTATGAAGAGATTTCCATTCGGCACGACGACGAGATACTTTTCGCTTCCCCGGAAGATGAAACGTGCCGAGATTAAAGTGAGTTAAGAGATATTGAAGTTTAACTTATCGCTAAATTCCCTCACCAGGCATGACAAACAACGAAGCGGACTACGAGCTCTGTTTCCGAGCGGAGAACGTAGCGCTGCCGCGCGGCGGGTACTTCGGTCTGTCCGCCGCCACCGGGGGCCTGGCGGACGACCACGACGTCATACATCTGCTCACCAGCTCGCTGCACAGTACTCAGCAACAGGGTCAGTTAAGCGACGACATTTTGTGGTCAACGAACGGAAGTTGTCATATTGTGACAAACGAGAACGCAGCGGCCCGGAGACACCTGAGTCTATCCTTCTTCATGTATCAAGATTGTCGTCCGTTGTCATCCCTGAGAAGGAATGCCTCGTTATTATAAAATTAAATTTCTACTTTTTTGGTGTTGTGGATTTTGTGGGGGGTGATGCTCACATAGTGGTGCTGCTCCCCATCTTCAGTCTGTACAATTTGAGATTGACAAATTCTAATGGATACTGCAACATCCTCCGGTCGCCGGAGCCTCGTTAGCATGGTGCATGTGTAAATGGAGTTGACATTTGGAGAAACAACCTTCCTCCTTACACACCCTATATTGATGATGTTAGATTGTATTACAAAACAATACTTAATTACTTAAATCGCAGGTGGTCAGCAAATCAGTAACGACGAGCAGCAGAAACTGTCGCAGGAGTATCAGGAATATCAGAAGAAATTAGAACAGCAGAAAGTGGAGTACAGGAAAGAACATCCTGATGAAGTATGTTGATTTTTGTTAAATTTTGTAAGAAAATCTGAAAGCCTTTAACCTTTATTCTATATTATTATCAACCTTTTTAAAGCACTGCTAGACATGAAACTTTCATGGAAAACACCAGCGAAGGCCGATATGCTGGGCAGGTTTTGTGAGCGCAGTGACGGTATCGTCACACTAGATCAGGGATTCCAAAACTATTTTGGGCAAGAGACCCCTTTTCCAAAATGATACCTCAGTCCCCATTACTTTAAAAATTCAATCTCTAGTTTTGTTCCTATTGATACAAAACACTTATCAATTTAAAAACTTTGCGGTTGGTTTAGTGAGTAAAGTTGACATCATTTTCTCATCAAAATTTAACAAATGAAATAGACATAAAATTCAATAAATATCAAGTGTAATTAATAATTATTAATACAAATTATGTAAAAAAAATTAAAAGTACAACAATGATACTCCCTACTAAAATATTAGTCATTCTTGTAACAAGTTGGTACACATAACACAACTTATACTGTATCTTGAAAGTTTCTAATAAGAACTTGTGTTAATTAATAGGGGTCGACTTTTAGACCTTGTCGACCCCGAAAATCAGATTTAATTTATGTCGACCCCTGGGAAACTGATATCGACCCCTTAGGGAATCCCTGCACTAGATGCTGCTCCCCGTCACTAGTCTCTGGGGTTTGGATTTAAAATGTTTTTATCGTCATCAATCAGTAACCAGAGCTGGTAAGGTTAGAATTTAAAATAAAAAACTAAAATATTCAACACACATTCTACACAACTAAATGCTCTACATGTAATTACAAAATTTGGTGAAAACATCCTTCAATTTTCGAAGACATATTTTCGATCTTTCTCTATGCCCTGCAATATAAATCTGTCAGAAATATGAGATATTAAAAGGGAAAAGGGGAGGATAAACCAACTTTTTTTATTTTCATACTAACGGGACTATAACACATCTAGTGCTGTTAACAACTCCCTATAGTTTATGATTCGTCGTAGTCAAGCGATGCGAATAAACTGCCGTGTACGACACGACACCCATGGACAAATAGGGGTAGTGAAATTGGAAACGCGCGTCTGCTGCGTCAGTATTAGTGCATCCAACAAAATAGAAGGCTCTCGCTTGAGTGTTCGCTGAACCTTTTTATGTCCGTCCGGTTGAAATTTTCACAGAATATTTGTGTATGGCGCATCCTTAAAAAAAAAGAAACAAAAGGTAAAAGTTAAGGTAAAAGAGTCCCATACAAGAAACGTTTTTTTTTTGCTCTAACCGGTGAATTATAAGTCGGGCTTACGCTAAGGATTCCGATATTTTTTGGTACCCTCAGTAAGCGGGTTCAACTCGCAATTAGCCGTTTTTTGTTCATGTTTGGTTTCTGTCAAACATGACTGAACGCATTTTATGCATATTCTGTGTTCGTAAAAGTGTCGTAACTAACAGACACTGCGCACTTCTGACAGCCATGTGGGATCGCTAGAGCGCTTCGTTTACATGCATGGTGAAATTAAGGTTGACAATTGAAGTAGAAGATAGTAGAATCTAATGTTTATTGTGTCGTCTTTGATTTGAAGGTGCGCGACAAGGACGGCGAATTCGACGACTGGTTCGAATCGGACGGTCAACGCGAGCTGAGGCAAATTTTCCAGGGCCAAGGACAGATACACGATATTCTGCGGGATCTGAACAAAAAAGTCGATGAGGTATGTGGTACATTATTATTTGGAACACACTGACTGTCAGTTTATGGACACTTTTAAGTGTTTTAAAATAATTAATATTTCATTGTTAATATTTAACCTAACTACCTAACTCATAATTTTAAATAATTTATAGGTGATTGGTAAACAGATGAACTCTCTGTCAATGTTGACAGCTGTGTACAGTCAGTCGCAAGGCCAACCCATCCAACAGGGACAGCAGCCTCCTATGCAGGTATTATGTGCAACGATATATCCTAAATTTGAGATAATTATTTATAAATATGCGATAATTCAGTGATCTAAAATTCCAAAACACCGGCCCCAATTTCATTTAAGTTCTTGGCTGAGAACCTCCTACAGGCCATCAACCTGTATGAGACAGTCCATCAAAATTTAATTATGGACTGAACTCGGCTCATCAAAACACATCTAAGCAATATCTGACACTTATCTTTTTTTTTTTAAATCAGTACTGCAGGTTATTAGCGCCAATTCTGACATAAGACAAAGATGAAGCGTGGTTGCACTCATGCTGTCTTTGTTACTCTTCATCAGACACATGATATGTTGTGTGCATGCAGATAGCTATGTTCAGTACTTTGTATCAATGTGTATGGGGAAGGTCGCTAGAACCGGAATGTTTCATGGTATTTGAAAATCCCCGGAAACAATGATAATATTTTTAAATATATACTTTTGTATATGTATATAAGCAGAAAATAAGGCAGAGCTTGAGATTTCATTTGGTATCTCTACAAAAAGTTAATTTTAATTGTGTACTTTGGGTGAATGGTGATTTTGATAATTTTTTTTAATCTTGTTTAGATGCCCGCTTTACCAATCGGCCGACAGGATTGGGACGCGCTGCTGGCCAACAACCAGGTCATGATCAACACCATTGCAGAGCTCAAGTATGTTTGTACCAGACTATTATACATCCTTTGTTATTTATCTTGATATTATTCTTAAGAACCGTTTGTCAAGAATTTCATTATATGTCGTCAAAATACAATGCACATTTCACAGTAATTTTTTTTAAAAACTTCCCAAGAACTGTTACTTTTGTATGAAAGAAATTATAATTTGTAATTTTTTAGCAACTGATTAAAAGATGTTTTCTGTATTTATTTAGACAACAGACCAGGCCTTAAAATTATTTATGCGATCAAGACAGAGTTCTACCTCATGGTTCTATACATCAAGATAATGTGGCGATAACTAAAACTGGGATAAAGAGAGCCACGATATCCGAGTGGTTAGTGAATGTGCCTTATCAGGAGACTCGAGTTCGATCCACTATGTGAAAGGGCTCTCACGAATGAATTGTTCGAAACTTATGTATGATTTGTATTGATGGCATGGATACTCAATCGTTATAGTTATGGCTCTAGTGGAAAGTGGATTGAAAGGATTAAAATGTCTAGACCTCTGATCAGCTCAGTATTGGATATACTTATTTATTTATATATATTAGTTATTTATAATTAAAACTGTTAATTGCAATTATACATGCAAATGTTTTATCTCTGGTTCTTTATGACTGAGAAATAGGGAATATTTCGAAGACATGCGGTATGACTTTGCTTCAAACTCCTCTCTCCGCATCCTGCTGTTCGAACCTCCGGGATATCGAAAGTGAATTACGACAATTACGACACCCACAAAGAAGGGAATAAAGGAGTGGCAAATAACTACCACATCAGTATATTTACGCCATTGCTGAACATAAGCCTCTAAGAGAAAGCACCAGCAAAAGCCGGCTTACTATACTTTCATGCGGCGGCTTTTGCTGCTGCTCGAATGGGCCGGCTCGACCGGATTGGTACCACGGCCTCGCAGCATACCGGCGTGAAGTAGAGGCATCTTGTGCTTCTGCGTTTCGTTTGGCGAGTGAGGTAACCGGAGACCCACTCCTCCTCCCCATCCCCATCCTCATCCTCCCTCCCATCTCCCAAATATCCTTAAGGGCCGCCAAAGCACCTGTAGCTCCTCTGGTGTTACAGATGTTCGTGGGCGACTGTAATCACTTACCATCAGGTGAACCGCTTGCTCGTTTGCCGCCTATCCCATAAAAAAATACTTGCAAGGTCTATCCATACCACACTGAGAAAGCGGGTTGCTGAATACAGCTGTATCTTCAGAACAGTGCTGGTATCTTCGCACCAGTTATGCAGCTCCCTTTATACAATTATAAGGTTTTTTTTAAACCTTAATGTCTTCATTTACAGAGGTTTCATCATCGATGTGTCTCGGAAATCGGATACCTTGTTGGCAAGTGGTGGTGGCGGAGCCGCTGCCGCTCCCGGGCCAGCAGTGAATCCTCAGTTTCTCAATGAAATGAAGGACAGCGTCAATCAGGTCAAGCAGACTGTAGCCAGTGTAGCCCAGAGGTGAGATTGTGTTTTACATCGTTTACACACGATTTACATCCAATACGCTTTTATAAACAATCCGTAAATCCACACATCCAAAACCATACATTCCTTACCATAATATTATTAATAGAAAGTGAATATCTATCTGTCTGTTACATTTTCATGTTAAATCACTGAACCGATTTTGATAAAATTCATGGTATCTCCATACCAAATGGCGAAACCTTGAACCCTAAGCAGGGAATTTATCTAATTGTTATACCTAGAAATAATTAAAAAAAAAATAACTATTGACATAATATTGATAGTAGTAAGGAATTATCAAAATATATACACGATAGTTTAGTGAATGTACATAGAAATATTACTTATATACTTTTGTATTATTCATAGTATTGTTTGATAAATATTATGATTTACTTTGCAGGTTATCATCGACGCCCCAAATAGCTGCTCAAGCAGCATGTCCAAACATATCTTGTGTCAGCACAACTATGCTACTAATGGTAGTGGCCGCACAACTGAGCGTCATGTTCCTCTACACTTTGTACAAGTATGTATTTGTCACAATACTTTTGTCGTAGCTTCAGTCGTGATAGCCTAGTGGAAAGATCGTTCGCTTTAATGTCACAAGACGCGAGTCGTGAATGTATCAAATATTTTATTTATTTTTACTCTTCCCAGCTCAGCGAACTCTTTTAAAACTAGGAGGCCTTTGCTCTTCAGCGGGCATATTTATAAGCTGTTACTTCGTTTTATTTTTACAATTATTTTATTTATTCCAGAGAGAGGAAAGAAGCGCAAGCAAAAAAATTCTTCTGAAGCGGATGTGAAAAAATAATGTTGTTGAATTCACACTACTTGTACTTGTGTGCAAAATTGCCAAAACACACTAGTACTGTACACAATTACTGTAATTTTCAAAGTCACAAATTTTCCAATATATGTGTGTCAAAAACTAAAATTTATGAAACATAGTATGTACTTAATTGGAAGAATTATTTAAAATTTTCAGAATGAGTGATTCATGAATGTTCAATGTTTAATAAACATTTTTTTTACTTTTTTAATGCACAAATATAATTAATTATAGAAATAAATAAAGACCTGAAACAATGTGTTCTATCAGTTTGGCAACCATTTAAGTAAATAGGGTTAAGGATGCAAGAATTTGTTGAAGTTGTGTTGTTTTTATAGTTTTTTGTATGTATTGTGCAGAACTCTAATGTATAAATATAGTACCTATCTTTATTAGTAACTGTGTTTTAATTTGTTGCCTACATAAAATGTGATGAGCCAACATGGATTTTTAAAATATGATAATATAAGTAATGTGAATTTAATGCTTCAACTTATTTTTTTACCAATATGAGTGTGTATCTGAATAAGTGAAATTATATAATTTCTGTACATAATATTTATATTTTCTCTCTAGTAAATTTTACTATTTGTCCGATGGTGGTTTTATTACCAATCCGAAATATGAAATATAGACCTTATTCAAAATTGCACTATCCATGCATTTTTATTCACACTTTATAAAGACGTGCTATTTGTTAAATTTTCTAATTCCAATTATAATTTTTTTTTACGTAAATAGTAAGACTTTTGATTATTACTTCTGAAAATGGATGCATTTGATGCAACCTCGACTTTGTCGGTATTTGTATAAATTCATAGAAAAATAATCCTAAATACCTGAACATACCTCTTTAACAAATTGGCAGTGAAAAATTGCAGGGTTAGGAGGGCGTACTGTAGTTATGCTACTATAGAATACACATACCATAGCAATAATTCGTAACATGCTAAGAAGTGAAATTTTAGATGCTAGGTAAGGTTAGGTTCATCCTAAAGCAAATACTACGTAAAACCATTTTTATTCTTATAGATATGGAAATTAAGTAAATACATGAAAATCCTGTAATTGTTAAAAAAAATAAGTTATATCGTAGCTATAATTATCATAGTTTAAATTAAATTTTGGTTACTTTTGAACAAGTTGTGACACATGAAACGAAGTTTTTAAGCCTCTGTCTTAATTAAGTCCACTGCTAAACATATGCCTCTCCAAGAAAGAAAAATATAAACTAATAATAATTGATTTACATTTAGTCTTCGACTTATTGAAATGGAAAAGAGATAAGTATCTAAGAAATTTTACTTATATTTAATATAATATAGTTTTATTATTTTAAAAAAATCATTTTTCGAAATGTAACTGACAGGCGAGACCCGTGGTCAGAGACATTACTATAATATACTGGGAGTCGAACACTTATTTGATAAGACATTAATACATACTTTTTCTTTTAAAACCTGTTAATCGGTGTAATATTGTGAAAAAAGTGCGAAACATGATAATTTTATATAGGTTTATTTTTATGTTACTAGGCTTATTATCGGAATCAAAAGAACGTTTATGTTTGCAATAACTACAGTTTGTTAATTAAAATTACTATAGAGGTCTATTTCCCGTGGCACAGTATCAAGAACGCTGGCCGTTAGCTGAATTTCCTCGTCGAATGGTTAAATATTCAACCTCTAGACGTTAAAATTTCCAGTTCTCTTGTCTCCGGCAACTAAGAGCAGTAACCGATATAATTATTCTTATAGAAAATGCAGCGCGCAGAGACACAACGGACCGGTAGTCTCTAAGGAAAAATGGCTGAAATATATAGATTTTTCTTTATTTAATTCAGATGTTTCAGGCAACTACTTCTGAAATTAGCACTTTTATGACACATTTACATACTAGTTTTTATTTCTCATTTCTTATGTGTATTTATGTTATACATCAACGTAATATTGCACACAAAAAGCAAATAAATAATGTTACTAAGGTATAAAGCTGAAAAGTGTTTTTGTTAAGTATTGATGTCACATTTAACAGTTTGTATGCGCGATTTCCCTTTGCTCCGGTTTGCAAATTTTCACTGCAGCCAAGTAAGATTCGCGAACTAAATGTTCATAAAAAAAACTTATTTTGATTTGACACTGACAGCAACCGTGACACATCGCAAGTACAAAAAACAAATAAGGAGAAATTTACATCAAAGGATTAAAATTTATTGTAAATTATCTTAGTAAGGATATCTAGGTTTTTGTAAAATTTTGTGTCTGTTTTAACTATGGATGCGACAAAAACTCAAAAGGCAGAATTAATAGCAATTTACCGCTTGGAATTTTATAAGAAACAAAAAAGTTGGAAGCTTTACTCAGACCCGAAGAATCGAAAACGTAACAAGGCCGAGAAAATCAAGTAAGAATACATTTCTATTCCATTAATTATTCAGTGAAGGTTCGTAATAACTACATTTATTATAAATATGTCAAGTACTAGATTGTCTTATCATGTTTTTGTAAGAAGTTAAAACCATAATAAATAATACTAATATTAAAGTATTGTAATGTGCTTTTAATCTTTAATATTATGGTAATAAAGCTATCCTTTCAATCCTGTTTAGGAAACCGTTAAATAAAACATATAATGTGGAGGATCCCAAAACTGAAGCATGTCAGCTAAATGATGCATTCTTTGATACAGATTCTGGTTAGTAAACAATTAATTTATATTGTAGCTAATTTCTCTATACTTATTGCCAATGTCATTCTTAAAAATAATTGTGGTAAACTTAAAACTTACTACTTTTATGCTACCTAAACCTTTCATATCTGCTCTGTAATCTGGAAAGTCACACTTATTGTTATATTTCCAAAAGTTATAGAATAAATCAGGAATTAAATTATTACCCATCAGCTATAATGGTATCAATTGTTATTACATTACAACCTAACCATGGTGCCAATGGAGACCTTTATATTTGAGCTTATCTTTACCCCATAACTCACCCCCATACCCCACAAAACTATGAGATTTGGGTTCATATATGACAAATAAAGGGATGTAAATCAACAGATGATAATTGAAAATTTTGGTAATGTCAATTATGTAGTGTAAGTGACTGTGTTTGGTATATTTGCTGTTTCTTGTTTAAGATAAAAGCTTATCAGCTTCTAATCCACAATCATCATGTTCCAATACAACAACACAACCAGAAAGCTCAGCACATCACATTCACAATGCATTCTATGCTTGGCAAGAAAAGGAGCAGGGTATGGAGGAGTCTCCAGAAGGCATTCAAAACAAACTAGAGTCACCAGAAAACAAAGTTAAACTTAACTGTACAGAAAACAATTTAAGCTGTTATAGTACTAAACAAGATTACTTGGAATTCAATAGGTGTTCTAGCAGAAATGATCCTAGATGTTGGTTAGATAATAATGAAAATTGGGCACAACTGCCGGATATTGCGAGACTTTGGCCTATAGGTAAGAATGATTAATAGAGAAAAATAGTGTCTCACATATTTTAACATACAAGATTTGTAAAGGAAATATGTTATAGTTAACTTTATACTCCTTTTGTACCTTTAGGTTCAACTGTAAAGATCTAACAAGATTCTTAACTACAAACATTTTGTTTGGACTTAACTTACTATATGAATCCATTAAGGTTATCTCAGAAATTACTGGCTTACTGCATTCAGGCTAAGCTGCTGCTGAAAAACAAAACCTCTCCACATTTGAGGTGGCCTTTTTTTTTTAATTTTTGTATGATATTATATTTTGTTTAGAATAGGAGATGATTTTAAATTAAAGTCATCAGAATGAATGTCTTTCTCCCTGATATTATCCTGGATTGTACCAGGGTCATCATTCCTGCAATCACACCTCTACTTTGATCCTCAAATTCAGTCTTCAGAAATTTCATATGACATCTAGCTAGTGCAATTAAGGGTGGCAGCATGGTATCCGGATATCCATTTTGATGGTATCTAGATCTTCACAATAAAAAAAAAGCTTTCATGACTATGTAGTCAATACTGTAGTAGGGAGAGGTCTAAACATTTTACTCCTTTCAACTCATGTTTCACCAGAGCTTATTTAGGTCAATGTGACAAGTAGTGTCGCCATCTTAGTGTCCATACCAAAAATACAAATTGTGCATAATTAGTGTTTTTCATTATCAAATAAATAAAATACGACTCATACTAATTTTAAATGCTATAAGTATTTGGGGGACTCCCGTTTCTCGCTTCGCTGACGTATATAGTGGTAGAGAATGGAGGCTGTGTGGTGTCGGCGCAAGAATCTGCCACTCTCTTTCTTCCCATGGGTGTCGTAAGAGGCGAGTAGGGGAAAAACCTAGAAAATCGAAATGGCAGGGTGACCATATCGAAAAATACCAAACCAAAATTAAGCAGACTGATGATGGGCAGAGAGCCTGCAGTGGACGGTGGTATTTACTGGCTATATTGCAGAAGAATATTTGCAGTCCACGAAATTAGGTTGTGGAACTCACTACCGCCTACCATAAGAGATTCCGGAACTATACTTTTATTTAAGAAACGTGTAAAGGACCACTACTAGTTTCGTGTTAATGGAATATATATTGTATATTTACGAATGTGTATGCATGTATGTATATATATATTTATTTAAATATTTCTATGTATATTATTTAATTATATGTAATCTCGTTTATTTAATGGTATACAAATTATGTATTAGAAATGTACGCACTAAGTTTGTCATTTCAATAAAATTTCCTGTTAGGGTCTGCTGGAAGAAAGTATGTAAAAAATTCAAAGTATGGAATAAGTAGTGCCCTTGTACAAATACTATGTTTTAATGTTTTCATGCCGTTTTGTGTGTACATAAATAAATAAAAAAAAAAAGAATGTAGTATGTACAGGACAAGACAGGAGGTCATTTCATAAAAAAAAATCTAGTGTCTGTGAATTTTTTTGTTAATCGTCACACAGAAACTATCCAATTGTTTAGTTGGCTTCTACTTCATACCAAACATCACTGAAATACAAAATAATAAAAAAAATATATATGAGTTAATAAGAGTTTCTACTCTTTTAAATACTCCTTTGCAGTTTTCTTATATGTATAGTAGATTATGTCTTGCGACGTAAAATTATATCTAATAACCATTTCGGTTAAAGGAAATACCTTACTTTTTGAATACTTAATTTATTTTTATAGTAATACGAGTAAGGAAGTAAATTAGCAGCTTGTAAATATCCACTGTTGGGCAAAGACCTGTTCTTAAATATTTTTGAGAGTTTTGGAGCCGGGAAGGGTCCGCCACGCTGCTTTAGTGCGGGTTTGGCGGCCTTTACACGAACCCGAAATAACTCAATTATGCAGGTATCCTCACCGTGGTTTCCTTCACCGCCGAGGCTGCGGTAAATTATCATATTAACAATTTTAGTGGTGTCGGCACCGCGGATCGAACCCAGATCACTCGCGTACTATGAAAGTAAAGCCAGTACTGGATCACTATACCGCGGCTCTTCAAGGTATTTGGTATTATTTGGAAGACGCTCGTTGCTTTTTGACATGATTGCGGCTAAATATTCTAGTTTCTCCTAAGTGTAGTATCGACGACTGCGAGGTTACCTTTCGCTCGTTTACCTTAAGGTATTTATTTTAATAATAAAGAATTTCTTGATTTTTAACAAAAAAAATCATAACAGCATCAACTACACGTTATTTGCCAACTATAATGTCAATATAACTATAACGGCTGCTTTTTTTATCGGATTAGCGAACAAACAGTCCACTTGATGGTAAGCAAACAACTTCAATCGAAGAATTTTAAAGATGCGTTGTCACCCTTGAGAACTAAGATGGAATGCCTCACAGTCTTAAATTATACTGGCTCAGTATGCCCTTCAAACCGGAACTCAACATTGGTTGCAGTGCTGTTTGGTGGCAGAAATAGGCAAGAGCGAGCGGTACTCGTACCTAACCGGACGACTCCTCGGCATAGAAGGAGCCTACCGTCTTGTAATATTAGTACCAGTACTAAAACTGATGACACTAATAATAAAATTGCTGATGGGGCAATGTTCAAATAATTTATTTTTCTGTTTTTTCAAACAATTGATTTTGATTATGAAATTGATCTTTGATGAATCAATTTCATTACTTGCCAGATATGCCGCATAATACGAACCGACAAAACTGCGGAGATAATGCGACGAACATTTCGTGCTCGGCCGAAAACTGGCTGCAACGGGATGGACCTTCTTGGTTACCAGATGACGGGGATCTTCGCTGGATATCGGAAAATGTAATGTACCTAACCTAGAATCTGAAAGTCGTAAAATTCATAAAGAATATTGTTTTGAAATTAGAAGTGTAGTTGCTTCTGTAAAACCCATACTCAATGTTATATTGTCCTTTACTATTTTGGAGTTCAAATCGTTGTACTAAAACGTCCTGTGATTAACAAAATCTATGCCACGACGACCTAATGATGAGGGTATATCTATACGAATTTGTCGAACCCAAATCCCACGACTAGCGATGAGGAGTAGCATCGTGGTTACCGGCACTGCACTCAGCGGTCAGCTTGCACAACGTGCATTATGGGCATCGTTCCATGAAAAGAATCCCGGCTTTTGCTGGCGCTTTCTATTAGAAGCCTTTGTTCAGCAGTGGACTGACAATAAACTAGAACGTAGAAAAACTGACAACTAAAATAGACTGATGTAGTAGTGTCGTAGTATAATTTTAATTAATATGTGAATGGCAGACTGCCACCCCTTTCTTTCCTTGGGTCTGCGGGTGTTGTAATGGGTGACTAAAGGAAAATCCTAGAAATTTCATCTCCAGGAGTAAACTTTGTCTAATGAGGTTCCTATGGCGGAGAAGATGCAAGCGAAATAAACTCCAAAGAAAACATCTTTTTGGTCATGTTTCTTTTCGAAATATTTTTTTAACTGTTAGTTAGCAATACAACTTTTAGAAACCGCTTGGAAGCGATCAACTCATTCCCAGAAGGTATAAAATGTATATATAAAATATTCACATTTAGTTTCTATATTACAGATCAGTCCGTGCGTAGACGGCGCGGTTCGCTTGTCTACATTTATAAAAAAATATTCTTAAATGGTAGTTGATAACTACTGAATGCCGTCTATTCCCATATGTGAAGCTGGAAAATAGTATCTTATTGACTAGAAATTAATCTTGTAAATTGGTTGTACTTACGCAGTAAACTATGAAAAGTGAAATTAATGTCGTCTGATTATTAATGAAAAAATATGATGTCTTGACTATGTCAATTTGTTTTGCTCGTAGGCTTATTCCTACGGTGAAGGTGATTGGGATGTACGAAGCGAAAATTCTGTAGATAGCTTGGGAGAGTTTATGCGAGGCGCCGACGCCGTCCCGCATTCCTCGGAGCTCGAGTTACAACTGCAAAATGGCGAGTATTATATCACGCTTTACTATTGAAGTTAAGTAGTTTGAAAAATATCAAATCTGAATTTTATTGATCAATCTGAAATTTATATAATTTCATAGTGCAGATCAGTAAAACACACGAACTCGTGGTCAGCACGCCCCATTTTTTTTAAATGTGAGGAAATTCCTTTAAATTTACTCCAAAAACCCTACGACGTTCCGCCTTACGCGCATATCGTCAGGGTCACGGGAACGCTCCCGCACATATCTGCGACTCCTCCAGCGCCGATCGCCCTAAGCAGCTCCATTTCGAGAAAGGACACTTCCTCCCTCAAATGACAATAATCACAAATCGCAAATTGATCCAGAGAATAAACAAAATGGTAAACGCATACAAAGAATCATCATTTCATCCTATCAGAAGTCCACTAGGCCTCCCCCTAAGAAAGAAGAATGAAGGCAAGAAATCTCACTTCATTGACTGAAAAATCGATACGACCCGCGAGTACTCCGATCGATACCAATACTCGTTCTTTTGCCCAAGCCATCCAATTAAATGCAATTTATTAAAATCTTTTTGGAAACCAATACTTGATTGATCGAATCATCTCAAAATAACTATTGACCATGAAATCGCCAATAAAAAGCTGGCATGGCTATGGTAAATATATATTTACCGGTGTTCTCGCACTAGTGGTGACACCGCTTCGAGGTGCCACGCTCGTTTTACAGTTAGTTGTCCATCCGCCTACAGCTGTTAATTCCTCGGATCTGCCCTACAGGCCTGAACGATGCAGATCTCAACTCAAATTCGCTGGCATGTCTGTCGACCGCTCAATTGACCGCGGCGGTGCAGACACACGCGCGCGCCTTGCGCCGTTTGTTACGCGAGGAGACCCAACGTAAGGTGAGTGTCACGTGGGTAATGTACGATGGCGAAATACGCCACGGAAACTAGCTTTTATTAGAGAGGGCCCTAAGCACCTATACTTTTTCTAGAGATGGGTTTAAAAAGAGGCCAGGATATTAGAAATATTCATACCATTTATTCTACCACTAATACGATCCTTTGGGATATTCTTTTATAAGAACAGACGTTAGATTTTTTTTTAATATAGCAAACACTCAAACACGTCGTCCAGTCCAAAAATAGGATTCAATTACAATTAAATAATTTGCAGTGCAATCCCGTGTGTGCAGTAAAAGTCGACTCAGGGAAATGATAAAAAACTCTATTACAAGGTTACAACCATCTGAAATATGGCCTGTCCTGAATTCTTGACGAATAGCAACAATAGAAGTTCTATTGTTTTGATGCGTGAAACAGATTTAAAACACAAACGTCATCCAGTCCTTGCCTTGGTAACTGGATGTTGATAAGATATAATTTATATACCTACATAGATAAGTAGTCATGTATTTGTATAAAACTTCGCTTGATTTACGTGTAATTTTTATTACGCTTATCAGTGTTAATTTTAATCCGTAACTCATTATATTATAAATTAGCGACTAGCAGCGGCTTCGACCGCGTTATGTAAAATTTTGTCCTAAGAGAGTTCTGGATCCAGATAAAAATATCCTCTACCTTATTAATGAAATAATCTCCCTTTCTGCAAAATCTTATCGAAATCCGTTAAGTTTTCTCGGCGTGGTTTAGCAACAAACATCGAAGCATAAGACTACATATCTAAAACCTCTTACCGCATGTGTGTCGTAAAAGGCGACTAAATGATATACCAGGAAACGTCGTGGTTTCCGACATACGCCGAAATACGAGCAAATGTTTGAAGTGCTCAATTCGGTGACGCGAAGCAGCGTCTAGGATGCAAGACGTCTCGTACCGCGTTCTTCAGCATTGCATCAAATTTGCAGCGACGTTCTTTAATATTCAACGACTTAACAAATTTCTTCATACTCTATGCTATTCCAGCGAATACGTTCATGTCTCTCGCTGGCCAACCGGAGCACGGACCGGCCCGAGACAACTCCGCGCGCTTCGACGGACTTCAGCAGTTACGACGAATGCCCCACACGCGATGTTGATCCCTGTGTGCTTTATTACAAGACTGGAAATACTCTGAAGCGCGAAAAGACCTACACAAAGTGCGATTTTAATGACGTGTTTGTAGCTGGATCGTTTAAAAATGTAAGTTTAGAAACATTGGGTAGAGGGAGAGGGAGATTAGAAAGTGCCATGAGGAACGAAGCACCGAAAAGAGTTATAGGCATAGGAAGGGGGCGGCCTTTTAGACTATAGGTGGTGCGTGGTGCGCACGTTACTATATCCAAGGAGTACAGTATATTAGGTAAAATTTATACAGACATGGTATAAATAATATACATTTTGTTACAAATTAAAAGCGTCATAAAACTTGAAGTAAAACTTTTTTTCATGTGTGAATTTGTAAGCAATCATCACTTTAATGTTATTTAAATTGAAGTCATGAAAAATTATTTTATACATGTAGTCATTGATATATAGTAATTGTACAGTCTTACTTTTGTACATGTGCTTTACTATGCTATGTCAGTTTCATAGCAGTGGAATATAGGATTTTTTCAAAATCCTTTCCGATCTGGATATTTTTTGACCAGTCTGTGAGCGCTATTTAGCTCTTAGTAGCGGATTATACTACTTGTACTTAATTTTACCATGAAATAGTTTTTCTCGTTTTGTAATTGCGGCTATATGGTCAACGTGTGATCTATTTACTACATTCAATTGTGTCAAGCCATTGAAGAAGAAGAAGGTACCTTTTTGCATGGTTTTTCGAACACCACCATACTCCTAAGCTATCTGCTCTGGATATCAATAATTGATTTGGTGAAAATATGATTGATACTGAATAGTCTTCACGCAAAGATAAATTTTGTTTTCTTTAACGGTAAATTAGATGATTTTCTTTTATTTTTTATATTATTTAAAATGATCCTTAGCAGAAGTTTATAACAGAGTTAAACTTGATTGGTAATTATGTTCATATATCAATGCGTTACACAGTATACTTGCTATGTATAATTTTAAGTTACAGGTAAGAAGGTAACTTGTTGAATTTTTATTCAGAACATCGTATTTGAAAGTTAAATAATGTATAAGTATTTTACTCATTTCTTCGCTGTTGCGGAGGATATACCAGATAAAGTTTAGAACCTAATTATATGTGAGGGCGTCCCTTCATCACTTCAAAATTATGGTTGTCTATATAGATAACACATCTATAAGCGAAAAATAAATACATTTTGTTTTCTCTAATTCAAGCGAAAGTTACTCGTTTCATTAAGAAAAGTTTTCGCACGTGACTGTGAATTTGATCTCTGTTTTCCCTTCTTTTGCTCTGTTTAGTTATTATTTAGTAATTTTTGTTACTGCCAAAAATTACTTTCCTAATTTATACATGATCCTACGATTGTGATAAATGATCTCGTTAAAGAAAATATAGTGAATTTGTTATGAAATACGATGTTTTAATCGACCTTATAATATAAGCACTCAGGCTTGTCACCCATGGATATAGAGAGAGATTATGGATTTCTATTTGATACAACTCACAACCTACTTTTGGCCTCTACGTAGGGGGCGGCGAGCCTCGTCGGGTTGGCAACCGGAAATTGCAACACCTACAGGAATCAAGGGAGTGGCAGATCTCACATCAGTACTCAGATATAAGAAAGCTTTTATGTACGTCAAAATCTAGAACGGTTCGCAAAACAAGTACTAAGAGAAGAAAGTCTTGCCGGTCTTTAAGGTTATCTGTGGAGGGGGGAGTGAGCCTCCGGTTGCCCCCCTCACCGAACGAAACGCAAAATGACTACTCAACGAGAGTATTTTGCGAGGCCGTGGTACCGTGGCCACGGTCGGACCAGGAGTTCGAACATTAGCAAATGCCACGTTTTAGCCAATTTTAATGTAGGAACCCTCGACCCGTTCTACAAGAGACAGTTTTTTTTGTTATCAAATATATGTTTTTCTCTACGTATACCGGTGTGCCGCGGTAGTATTTCAGTCGGCGACGGCGTAAACAAATAACGCCTTGCTATTACTGTTGGAACTATAATAGATAATTTTCAAAATCACAACAGAACGCAGTTTCTTTCTGTCAGACCATCTGTACGCATTAGAAATGACGATACCTAAAGCTTCGTCCGAATTGTGTGGATGGAAAACCGTTGCGCGACTAGTCGTCCTTTCTACCATCAGACTTCTAGATGGGGAATTGTAACTGTAAAACTCCGAGGCTGGCCACCCTGCGCTTGGGCTAAAGGCTATCTAGATTACCAATACGCCTCTTGGCATGCTTCTCCACAGAGTCCAAAGCTGCTAGTTGGTAGTACTTTGCAGCATTGTCGCAGACTTAGACAGCAAACGTAATTAAACATAATTAAATATAAATGCAATAGAATGTTACATTGTAAAAGTAGATACATTAATCTTTAATAATAAACTTTATGCATGGGCTCAAAGTAGCAGAGTGAATAACATAATAAGTAAGGAAACGACTACGTGATGCATCTTGCTAGCTAACGAACGAGGCTCTGGCGACCGAGTGATGATGTATCCGACTGCAGCGTCACTAACTAGTGCAAGGCCATCCGGCACTGCGTTCACCAACCCATTTTCCCAGTACGGAGAGTATGAGCAAACCTTCAAATAAATAAATATAGCTTTCTTGGAGAGGCTTGTGTTCAGCAGTAGACTTAAATAAGCACTCTGTAAGAGTACAGACTAGGACTAGAAAGAGGGCACTAGAAAAATGATGGTTTTGGTGTATTCCCCCATACACTACATACAGTCAATGTTCAATGTCTTCACAATGAAAATGCACAAAAAGAAATCACTCCTTTAATAATTAATTTCGTACTCATATACATAGTCAACGAAAGTCACAGTAGAAATAATTGTTTTATTACAAATTTTCATTAATATAATATAATACATGTCATAAAAGACTATATAAAAACTATTATAATAGGATACAAGACAGATATGGCACCATCTAAGACACCTTTTAATATTATAATTATTATGTCTTGATTTGGTGTCTTGGTTGATGACAAAGTTGTCCAAATTTTTGAAACCATAGTAGGTACTGGGCACTAAACTACAGAAATTTAGTTTTGTTGATATGATTTACTGTACTTATTAAGCACCATCCTTGAATGTCCCACATCTGGAAAAATATCTCCTCTAAATTTTTTTGTGGTCCTAGGGCAAGGAGTTTACAAGACATCGATATATTTTGTTATCATTAACTTATCCTGTTAAAGTATTTATATTAAACCTTTTAAATGGTGTATTTATACACACCATTGCATTATTGAGAAATAGTTTAGTAAAGCAGGTTTCCCTCGTGATGTTTTTTCTCATCGCCGAGCGGTTGATAATGTCAGCACTTAAAATTACAATTAACATTTTAATGGTGGCAGCACCGGAGATTGAACCCAGACCACTTGCGTACTATTAAACTTAAAGTGATCGCCTGGTCCTTGAGCTGGGTTCTTATTACGTATTGTATTAAATTTTGACAAGTGTATGTCGTTCTCGGGCGTTATAACCTTTATACAGAAATAATCTTTTTCATCTATAAGAAAAAAAAACAAGTCTTAAAAATAATAACATTATATCTAGGTAAGTACACTTAGGATATTATGATATTGAGCACCAACAACTTCCGAACAAGGCGAAATCGTAATAATACGTTAGAATAAATCAAATAATGATTTGTCAAGGAAGAGTAAAATCAACATAATCTCCAGGTGGCGCCACTGAGTAGCGAGTTTTGTCAAAGAACAGATAAATGTAAATGATTACAAGGTATTTTATTCTTGACGTCTTACAACAATAGAACTTCTATTGTCATGACACGCGAAGGGAACGTTACTTTGTTTTTACATAATTGAACTAACTTTTATTTACAGCAGTAATAAAAATAAACTTAATAGAATTTTCTATGAAAACATTTGCACACTCAGTAAACTTGCAAAATAAAAAATTAAAGTCTGTGAATGTTTCTTATCAATAATTACTATTTACATAAGGACACAGTGTTTATGAGAATTTGTGATTTCATCAGTTATCAATTAGTAAGTTAAATATTTTGCTAAATAAGTCATACAAAATATTAAATTTGAAGAAAAATTTGATATTGCTGCAGTCATGGAACAATGTGACTGATAAATAAAATAAAATGTATTAGTACAAGAATTTAATATTACAATGCTGTAAACTGGACGGATCTCATATTTATTTTCAGTCTCAATAAAGTATACATTGAATGTTATTTCACCAATGTTGCTTTAAGCTTTATTTTAATGTAAAAAATTGTGCAGCCATCGCTACTTGCATTGCAGATACAGTATGAGTCTGTTTGTAGTAATCTCGCAAGCTGCTGGATCAATTCTAACAATATTTAAAATTTCACTATTGTTTATTGAAAGTAGTAGAAAATATGTGTGATGTCATCACACTACCGGCAACATCAAAACTATGTGTTGAATTATTGAGCAAGGTTTGAAAAGAGTTTTATTGATAAAACTTATGAACAACTTAAGGTACAGTCAACATCAAAGGTAGATTTAACTACCATTGATGTTGACTGTACCAAAGGAAATGTTGCAACAGATTTCCAACTGTTAACCAATAAATATAAAACATTTTACGTCTCCTTGCTAACACTCTCGGAGGAGCCTGAGTACTCTACCTCTCCTGTTCCATTCTTTCCCGAGGCCAGAGGTATTATATTACCAGTTGGCAACTCGCTGCCGACTCGTATTGGTTTTCTCCAGTTTTCGATTGACGTCACGCTGCGGGAAGTATTTACTGGTATCCCCAGCTCACCAAGTAGATTACTGAAACATAACCATTTTATTTTTAAACTACTTGACAAAATAAATTACCAACTTATAGTGTGCAAGTGCTTGTTCCAAGTCTAAATTAATGGAGAATTGATCTCTTATTATAAAATGAAGGCAGTTTTAACAATGAGTATATGAGTAAAATATAAATTATACGATTCGTATCGTTGGCGATAAAACACAAAATAGGGAGAAAAGCTTAATGCCTGTCATATTGCTCTGGATAATAACTGGTGAAAAGTGCGTTGTAATAACTAAAATAAATGTCTGGACCTCTAACCACCCCCGTATTAGGTTTACTGTTTTGGAAGCTTATTATATTATTGAAGTTTTATCTCTGCTTTCCAATTGCAAGACACAATTATTAAAAAATCGCAGGCGCCATATTCAAATATTATACGCCATGAAAGACCACCATGGCCATGAAGACACTCCTACTATCAAGACGTATCTAAGGACACCGGAAATGTTAAAATCCATAATGCGGTTTAGGCTACACACCGTGCCAAAGAGATAGATAGACATACATACATAAGATACAGATTATCCTCCTTCTGGGGCGGGCAGGTATAACAATAAATACGAATTATAATATGAGATACACGGAAGGAATAGAAGATACATTCTTATTTTTTACCATTAAATTAGCTCGCAGCTACTTATTTACCGATTTAAAAGTATAAAACAAAATCTTAAAAAACATAAACTCACGCAACATCATGGCCGTTCCTTCTCCAGTTGAAGAACTCATCACCAAGATTGAACGTGAGGTTGCTCTTCATCACCAGTTTCACCGGCGACTTATCGCCGTTGTGGGGATGCAGCGATCGAGGGTTTGCAGTAACCGATTGCTATTAAAACAGCAAATTTTTAAGTATAGCAAATTAAAATTATTATGGTTTTATACTAGAAAACGGAATTAATGGGATTTGTCCATCCGTCTGTCTCTTTTATGTGATCAATTGAGCCAGTTTGCTTCATGCTTGGCCATAACAGTTCTTTTTAGAACTGCTTCTTCAGGTAAGAAATCTAAGACGAATAAACCATATAAACAGCTCACAACACATTTATTACCTAAAAAACAAGGTATACATATGAGCTCACGCCTGCAACACGTAAGGATTTGAGATTTTAGATTTACCATTTAGTAGGAACTTGGCGTTGCCAAGCGAACTCTCCCACAAGCCCTTATCGCCTTTCAGAGAGCAAGAACGTGAAGGGTTGCATGTCAGGCTATTTTCAAATATGACATTTTCTGTCCTTTTTTTCTTTAGGTATTTATTTTTCTTATTCCTAAGAATCTGTCTCCTTCCCATGGGTGTGGTAAGATAAAACAGCGGCAAGATACAATAGATGAAATGATGAATGACCATTTCATTATTCATAATAATATTTTTTTTTAATTAAAACATGTGACAAGTTATGTTTAATGAATCAAAAGTGAAATGAAAAAAGTGTGTATTAGGAGTTTGGTGTAGATTGACTCACAAACGAGTCGAGCTGTGCGAACTGGCTCACTCGCCTCACGGGTGTCGTACATATAGAATTCCCGAGATTTGTAATTCCCGTAATGTGAGTTAAGCCCACGCCCGTCTACAATTTGATTGTTTACCCAACGAGTCGTCGCGCACCGCCGTTACCTTTAATTTTTTTTTAATATATCTCTGCACATCGATTCTTAACGGAGAGCTAGTTTATAAAAATAGTGGTCGCAGCTAACGTGTACAGCACCGATAATTAAAAAAAAAACACTATCGTTTTTTAATTATTTTCATCGATCGTTGTTAAAAAAACACTCACATGCGACGCATCGTCAGCGTGTGCGTCAGTTTGTTCGTGTGTGCGTGCGTACGGACGTGCTCGCTGTAACCTCTGCACTAGCACGGTCGGATTGCTATGTGGACGAGATAAATCTGGAAAATAAACCGGTTTTTTTTGAAGATTCATAACAGATAATTATGATGAGAGTTTGTCGAGATAACTTATGCGAGATTAAAATCGGAACTTGGCTTGAGTATGTTTCAAATATCGGTTGTACTCAGTGAGTGAGTACTCACTTAAACCATAGGACAATAAAAACTTAAGCTAAATGCTTTTGCGTTTGGCGTGGTAGCTTCAAGCGAGTGGAAATTTCACCTGTCACTGCTTTCTTGCCACGGGTGTTGTAAGAGGCAACTAAAACCTTTGTAAATTCATGGCTATCTCCAGGTGCTAACCCGGCGAGGCTCGCCACACGTCGCGGTCCATCTCGCGGAGAGGCGAAAAGTGTGGGGCGCCAATTGGAAATCAGTAGAAGACATTCTACATATAAACTTTTATAACATAAGAAATCATCTAAGTTTACGTATGCATTGTTATAGTTATTAAAATATGTATGTATAGTGTGCAATGTGTTTTATATAATGAACAACTATAATTACATGTATGTCTAAGTACCGTCATATATAAGTATTGTATCGTAGTATAATATTCGAGTATATACATATGAACATAATAGTTTTGTGCACCCTTTTACATTTTCTCTGTTCAATCTAATGGTAGACTGGTAGAGAATGCCTCTTGGCATTAAGTCCGCCTTTTTGGTCTGCAATGTGCAAATGTTTAAATAAATAAACATTTATTAATCGCGACGGTGTTTAACGTAAACTTTATTTTTTTTTCTTCACTTACCATATGATGATGGAGAAAGATGTCCACTTTCCATGCTTATCAACATGGCGTCGTCCTTGTCCTCTGTCGTTACCAATCTATCATCATTTTCAGAGTCATCTTCCCAATGCTGTGGAGACGCCCTGCGAGATGTAAATACAAATACACGCAATGCACAATAAGAAAAAGTGACTTCACTGTCGACGGGTCCTTTTTTAATTATTTAATCACATTCCTGAACACGTGTTTACTGAATTTCAACAATGGTCGTGTTATACTCAATAGTAAATTATCACTTTGAATAACCTGGAACGGCCGCAAGCGCAATGGTTATCCAAATAGAAAATGTCTAAAACATATCGCTGTTTTTTTGAGGAAATGTGTAAAAGTCGAACAAGACAAGACACGATATCTGGCTGATAAGAAGACGTATGTAACGTTTCTCCATCACGTAGAAAAATCAGAAGGCAATGAACAAAAACTCAAACCACATTGGATATCTACCTTTGTTTAAAATCGACAAGGGGCGTGTCTTCTATATCGTCCGCTTCAAACTGCGGAGAGGGGGTGGTGCGTCTTCGACGACGTTTGTGTTTCTTGGTATTATGCTAAAAATAAAAAAAAATGTATTAGTACAAGGCAAAACACAAACTCTCGTCTGTAATCCTAACTGTCAATGGACAGAGTTTATTATTATTAGTATTTGTATGATCTTTTCTTCGCTCTGTGGCGAAGGCGCCTGTTACAGAACGGCGACAGAGAGAAGTTAATCGACAGGAAAATCGGAAAATCAAAACCTTTAAGACTCTAAGACGGGTGACTCAACAGTGAGGTATGTGGCATCTAGTCTTGTGATCGCCAACTCAGAAGCCAAGCGTGGCGATGGCGAGAACCAGCCCGTCGCAAAATTATACAAGGGGCGTGTTATGGTGATAATAATGAAACCTCTCCATATGTATCCTTTTTTTTATATACCCTCAAGCAATAGGACTCAAATTGTATTAAAAAGGCAAGTCTTAAATTAGGCATGTAAATAAAAAACAGGGAAAGAATTTCTATGAGAGCCACGCTACAGCTGTATTATAGATACAAGTTGCAACATAACGCTGCTCGTTTCCTATGGGATTGACACATTTAACCTGACCATGACCTGACCCATTTAGCATTCCATCATAGTTCTCAGGGGCGACAACGGATCTCCATATTGATTAATAATCGAAGATAGATGGAGGCACTTGTCATCATGTGGACTGTGTTATTGTTAGTTGCCATTAATCTCTAACAGAATGACAGCGTATTTTGCACAAATATTCAGTTGGACTCTAACCCGGGACACATGACTGGGCGGGCACACTAAAGCTGTTACGTCAAATTATACATGTATTCCGTAACATCGTCACCTGTGAAGTTTCAGTGTTGGCAGGCAAAGACTTCACTTCCACAAAGTCCTCGACAATGATCTTGTTCTGTTCCGCCGCGGCCGATGCGGGTGGATGCAAGCCGCGGTCGCCTTCCCCGTCGTGGGCGCCCATAGACGGCTGGCTATCCAAACCGAGCCTGCCTGGCTTGAGTTTCTTACCTCCGCGCCATGGTTGTTCCGCGACCTGTTGTAAGATAATTTCGTTCATTTCGTGAAGTGACAGCGAATAAATGTAAAGAAACAGACTATAATTATTATCACTAAACAGCCGACCACAGACATCTCGTCATTTTTTGATAAGCTTATGGTGTCGCGTAACGCTTGAATGTGAATAGGCTGACTTCACGTTAAAAAAATTTTTTTTTTTATTTGAATTCAGGTTTTTTAGGGGGTGGCCATAAATTACATGTATAAATTTTGGCTTCCTTCGATCCCCTCCCTATGCGCAGAACGTAATTTTTGTACTTGTTTTTTTAATACAACTATTTAAAATGTTAGCGTATAATATTTTTCTATATTGTATAGAACATATGTGTTAAAAAAATATGAAAATAGCTTCGTTAGTTCAGAAGTTAAATTATTTTCGTACGAATGTTTTTGTTCCATTTTATTAAAGTGAAATTTTAAAAATGTTGAAATAATACCAGTTAAGTTATTTTAATACAACTATTTAAACCTGCATAAGTGGAGCTTGTCGTGCTTTATCCTGTTGCTGAGCTGGCGAAGCGTCAGGGGTCATTAGAGGTTGCGACGTAAGCGTGTCTACCGAGGCTTGACGAAGATCCATTTTTTTCAGCACCTTCTCCGCTTTCTGACTCTTGCCCAGGTCTGTCACTTTGTTGCGCTCGAAGATTCTGCCATTATTTATCACCTAAAAGACAATTTAAAGTAAAACAGCATTCTATATAAATGTCGATCTGCTGGGTAATCAAAGTCTCCTCTAATTTTCGAAGAATTCGCCAGGCTGCTCTAGTGCGTCAATTTTTACTCAACATGCAAGTTTCCTCATAACGTGCGATTGACAGTTTAATAGGTACCGAGGTACCGGCTTCTAAGCTACCACAGCTGTAAAGACAACTTCTAGGATCTAACTGACCGCATACATACAGACACCCAGATCGAAAACATATCTGTAGTCCTAACAAAAATAGCGTAGTTTTAGAATAGTAGAATTTTTAGTTTAACATACTAGATTCAGGTGTAAAAAAAAATAATGATTTCAAAGAAACAAATTCGCACAAATTTCGCCATTGATGACTTAGAACGCAACTGGAGCGCGTGACGTTAATCCTTCCCAGTTTTAAAGTTTGATTGTTGTGATTGGGTTAAAAGATGCCATGACAGATGTGACCGTTTCAAGGCGTAAAATTTTAAATGATTTATATAATGTATATAACGTATCGAGTAAATTTTGTGTTGTATAAATATATATTTTAGTAGTTATAATCGATGTTAATGTATTGTAAAAGGAAACGTACTGTAAATGCCCACAACTGGGAAAGGTCTCCTCTCAAATATTTAGGTTAGTTTTAGAACTGGAGAGGATCCACCACGTTGCTCCAGTGTTGTTTGGCGGACTTTACATGTCCTCCAAAAATATTTTTATTATTTCACAGACATATGTAGATTTCCTTGCGATGTTTTCCTTCATCGTCGAGTACCTGGTATTCACTTAAAATAGCTGTTAACGATTTCAGTGGTGCCTGCATCGGCGATCGAACCCAGATCACTCGCGTACTATGAAGTTAAATCGCCCTGACCACTAGACACCTCGGTCATGGGATCGATTTGCACCCCCTTACGGGAAATGAATATAATTTCGCCAAACGCCAATAGCCGAATGGGTTAGGGTGCGGACTACGAAACATGACCACACCAGATACAAGCTGTAATGCTTAGTTGGAGGGATAACAGGAATATTAGTAATGTTACTTAATAAATAGCATTGCTAGTGTTCTTTAAAAAAAAAAACGAAACGTCAAACCTAAAATATCTCACCTTAATATTATTGTCGTTGAGTATCGTCACCAGATCCCTCACGAACGTATTGTTCGGGTAAAGTTTCCGATGTTTGCAATGTATGTCGGCCTCCAAGTGCTCCTCGCTGTTGTTGCTCAGCGTGCGCACGAGGGTGAGGATGAACTTGTTCTTGGTTTGCTTCTTCTTGCTTCGCTTCTTCGACTTCTTGCTGTGTCGCTTCGATTTGCCGTGAGCTCTTCGCGTTTCTGTCGCTTCCTTGTCCGGCTCGTGCGAAAGTAGCGAGCGTGATATCCGGCTATCGATAGACGGATGAAAATAAATATTGTAAAACAAAAAATATTTATATATTTCTAACATACGGAAGAATACAAAGAGTTGAGGCGAAAGTTAATCTAAACCAACATTGCTAAAGAAGGCATAAACTAATTTTTATTTCTAATAGAAAAGTATTGCTTACCGTTGACCTCTTAAATGTTGCAATCTAAGTTCCTGTTCGCTGGGCACTATGTCATCTATAAAAAAAGCAATATCGTTTTCAAAACCAGATTCTTATAGTACAAATAATCTTGTCTTAATACTATTGATGCCATGTAGCGTCGTAAGATTCTGCCACTATCTTGGCGTGGGGGTCGTAAATAATAAAATGGCTGAAGTTCAAAATATCCTGCAAACTTGATAACTTCCAATTGTATCCTGCTTAGATGACAACTTACGATAATATTCAGAAGTTGGCGCCGTGGCCGGAATCGACCAAGAGACCATCATCATCATCACACTCTTAGGCACGGAATTCATTATTATTCTACATATCTAACAGTTTTTAAGTGTTGTATAGACTTGTCTTGTTTGATCGAATGTTGTTTCCCAGTCAAACTGTCGAAATGTCCGCGAAACCGATTACCACCAAAAGCTAGCAATGGCAGGTGACCTGCACTATGGTAATTAACTCACTGGAAGCTCTGAAGTCGTTGTCCTCGCTGTAGTCGATGAGCCAGCGCTGGGCGGGCGCTTCGCGGCGACACGGCCGCGCCACCACATCCGCGCCGGGCTGCGCCCCGGCCTCCAGGCACAGTTGCGACTCCACGTGTTGCAGCTGCTTGCTGCTGATGTAGCTCCATTTCTGCGCGAAAAATGTAAGAACGCGATGGAGAAATCATGGTTTTAGTGATGTGGGGCGATGAGCGAAACAGCTATATTTTGATCATTGTGACTTTCACTTTTAACATGCCCTGACCCGCCCTTTAGCAAGGTGATTTTTTTTTATTTTTGTAGGCTTACTGTCCAACCGATGGTAAGTGGCTTACCTGTGAACGGTCCTTGTCGTGGCATGTCACCATCAGCACGTGACGACCCTCACCTTCGCCCTCTTCATCAGGATTCCGCCTAAGCAGCAAAGACTTGTTAATTGTTAATATACGCGGATATCTTTCATACAGACATAATATGTTATATAGACATAGGTAAGAGAAATTATGACAGCCTCGTTCTGTGTATGTCGGATGAAAAATCGACTACAGGAAATCTAGCGGCCGCCGTCAAATCGCATAAATATGCATCTCTAATGTTTCAACGCAATAATTAACGACGTTCAAGGTTCGAGTTATCCGATAATGTGATCGTGAATCTCGGTTAGATTGCCGAGAATGGCGTTTACGATTATGTCTCCCGTAAGTTCTAAATTGATAATAATAATAAGAAAATGATACAGTATACAGGTTCAAGCATACTTCAGCGCGTTCCCTCTGTGCGGTAAGTGATCGGTACCTCGTGTACTGCAGCTCCGCGCACTTCTCCTCGTCGCGCAGCTGGCCAGCGAGCGACAGCGACAGGTACTGCGTGGCCTGCAGCGTGTCGTGGCACGGGTACACGCCCAGCGGCGACGCCTCGCCCTCGCGCTGCAGCGTGTCCAGGCACAAGCCGCTCGACGGGTTCGCGAACCTGGACGCAACCGTCCATCCATATCAGTCGGCTTCGCAGGTGCAGTGGCTGAGCGATTGGCTAACATTTCGAATATTTGTTCGATCCCGTGTTGTGTAGTGGTGTTTAAATCTGCCACCCCCTTTTCTTCCCGTGGGTGTCGTGAGAGTCGATTAAGAGGTTTGTTTTTGGTTGCAAATCCGGTGCAGAGGCTTGCCATCTGTCACGTTCTATTTCCGGGAGAGGCGAAAAGTGGGATTCGTAAACCCCTTTGGTTACACTGAGTCGTTCGTAATCTCTTCCTCCCTCTGCAGATGACAAATAATAATTTCGGGTCTTGGTGTTTGTGCATGTGTAATTTATATATGTAAATGAACCTATGACACAGAAATCCTAGAGTGAGATAGTGTTTTTTTAGTATAAAAAAACAAGTTATTACTTTGTCCTACTTGTTAAATTTTAATAACGCTATATTTATTATTACTAAATCACTTAGCTATAATAATTATAATAGAAACAGTAACCATTGTTATGGTATAATTTAAACTGATGGTATATACTTCTAAAATGTTGAGCGTGGTAGAGCCAAGCGGCGGCTTTTGCTGCTGCTCGAATGGGCCGGCTCGACCGGTTTGGTACCACGGCCTCGCAGAATACCGGCGTGAAGTAGAGGCATATTGTGCTTCTGCGTTTCGTTCGGTGAGTGAGGTAACCGGAGGCCTACTCCCCTTCATCATCCCCCTCCTCTTCCCCCCTCCCATCTCCCAAATATCCTTAAAGGCCGGCAACGTACCTACAGCACCTATGGTGTTGCAGATGCACGTGGGCGACGGTAATCACTTACCATCAGGGGTTCACCTGATGGTAAGTGATTACCGTCGCCCACGTCGTCGCTTGCCCGTTTGCCGCCGTTCACATAAAAAAAACTACATGGATATTTAGTATCAGTACTAATGGGCTGGCTACACACTAATGCGACTCACCTCCCGAAACCGAACACGTCGCGCACGGGCACGAACTTCTCCTTGTACACACGGTCCAAGTACCACTGGAAACTCTTGCAGTGAAGCTTCTCGCGTAGTATTCGACGGTGTGTCACGTCGCCGATCTTGGGGCTTTTCTGTGAAGTAAAAAAATGTACGGAGTCAAGCAAAGTCGCTTAAAATAATCCTTTAGCAATGCTTTCCGATGTTTTAATATCGGTATAAAGTAGATTAGATTGAATAAATATCATTAAAACTAATATCATATATTCAACTAGTGACAGTAGTCAACAAGTCAAAGTATTCTCACATCCTTAGGGGCGCCCAAGTAAATGGGACCACCCATGAAGTTGTATATTCAATAAAAAACAGACATTGATAACTTCCCCCTTTTTTGAAGTCAGATGAAAACTGCAATAATAAAGGCAATTTTTTCACTGTTGCGTTTACGCACTTAACTTTTTCTTTTTTTTGACCTAAAGGTCTCCCTCCACTCGTTTGGAGAAAAAGTTATATTTCCCCTTACAAACATTTCTCTCTTAAACCCCGACACGATGCGACTTTACAACAGTCAAGCTATACATACACGTAGATCTGGTCGATGTAAGTAGAATAGCTCTGCGTAGTCATCCATCCACACCTCCGCCATGCGTGCTGTGTTGATTCCTGACACATGAAAAACATCATTCAGATTTAACAAATAATAGAGTGTTTGCGCTGAGAGAAGTGTAAAAGTAAACGCCATAGCAGTTTTGAGATTACTTACGCAGACTAAAAACGAAAAAGGATCCAGTTACAAATTATTTACGTAGATCTTAAGAATTAAACAGATGCTGTTACTTAAAGATTATTTACGTATTTTTTTTTTATTAACGCCATCAGGTGAGCATCACTCACCGAACGAAACACATGAGCACAAGGATGCCTCTGCTTCACACCGGTATTCCGTAAGGTCGTTTCGATTGGATCAGTAGCAAAAGCTATCGCTTGGCTCTACCAAGTACGAATACTAAAATATCTAATAGTCTATTTATGTATATGTATACATATATAATAGGTATTTATAAAACATGTATGTATTTCTATAATGTGAATATTATTTTTATATACTTTTTTACTTGTATATCAATTGCTTTTATGCAACTTCCAAATTCATTTATAACAATCCTGTCCATCCGAAGGTTGTCTCGAAGAGATCGCTTTTAGCGATAAGACCGCCCATTGTTCCACCTCTCATGTCTAATTATGTTTTTGTACTATTACATTATTTTCCTGTTTTTGGTGTGCAATAAAGCGTATTCTATCTATCTATCTAAAATATAAATATTATTCGTTGACTTGGTGGTGGTTGGGCTTTGTGATGACGTGTGTAGTGGGTGTCGAAAGTCGTAACAAAGAAATAAAATGCTAAAAAATCTCGATGCTCAGGGAATGAATTTACCTTTTTTATAAAACCTTCGTTTATGGTAAACAAGATAACGTAAGATGAACTGCGCACTCACCGTGTGTGTCCGTGTGCGCCGGTAGCCCATAAGGATGGAAGCTGCGGAACACGTGGCCCACACGCGAACACGGTATCGTCTCCAGCGTTCCCCCGCCTGCGAAAGAATAGCTTAATATTGCTCAGATACTCATGTCGATTTTCGTACATGACATTAGTATGTATGGCTTAACTGAGGAGAGGGCAGGGAACTAGAGGATGTCAAGAAGGGGACTGGAACTGTATGTGAAAGTTCAAGACGTAATTTTTGTTGCAGTATCACAGTAACGATAACTTGATCAATTTCGCCCACGATGAAAATTTCTCAAACACGGGTAGTTATCAGCTGCGCAGGACATATGCGCAAACACAGAGGCACTCGCTCGTCTTTACCTTCCTATATGCGATAAAACCTGAGGAAAGGATCAGACGCAGTGTTAGAAACACGAAACGCTACACAAACAAACTACACTCGAAAACCAATCATTCGTGTTGCGCAAAAATATTACTTTGGCTATGAATCAAAACCAAAACCCAGCAGTAGTAAGTAGTTTGTTTATATTCTGTTTCATGTTTTGTGAAACGTGGAAAATGGCCTTAGTGTGATACACTGAGTTAAAAACGTACAAAAACATTAGCTAAAATGAACGGGAAATTAAGTTAACCAGACTGGTTACACTAAGTTGATAAAGAATATCATACATTGCCAAATTCGGAAGGACATTTCGAGGTTCTCTCCGCCCCAGCCCGCCATCTGTTCGTCGTAGGCGCCGAGCTCCCAGTAGTAAGCACGGTTCATCGCAAACAGCCCACCAGCCATTGTCGGAGACCTAAAGGTAACTAATCTTAAGATCACATAAATAACGTAATACCAATAAGATTCTAATTTATGTAAAGATGATGATGTTTTGTATGTATGTTAATGTTAATATGAACATCTTTCACATTCTCATCTGTGTGGCATCGAACAGACAGCCATCTAAAAGAAAGACCGAAAATACGCAAGCAGCTGTACGTAACCTGCGAGGTGTCCGGCAAAGTGCTCGATTACGGCGTATATATGTGTGTGTGTATATATATTTTCGCCGTTGTACAGTGTGTAACTTCACTTGTCAAATATCATTCACAATAAAATTTTTAGAAATTGATTGGGAGCGATCAGTTCATTCCGAGGGGATATTATCATCCGTATATTCCTTTACATTATGACAAGCCTTTTTGTAAAGCCCTCGTTTAATAAATTGTTTTAACCTTTTGATAGGAAGACTGCGATTTTGTTGCAGTAACATTGGAGAATACATTGGCGATCGCAGACGCTAGACGTTGCTGTTCATCATCGGTCTGGCATTATTTGAGAAGGTTAACCCGTCATGTATCGGATGGTATGAGATTTTCTTTCAGTCAACACTTATGACACCCACAGTACGAAAGGGGTTGGATATTTTTACGTTGCCACCACAAGCCATGATAAAACACCATTAAATTTAGAAGCCTCGTCTCAAGCAGACACGCAGCTCCAGTGCAGGTAGGCGGACTTCACGCGTCCACGAAATAAAAAAAAAATATTTTCAAAGATGTAGGCACCCTCACGATGATTGGCTTCACCGCCGAGCACGTGGCAAATTCAGTACTTAAATATGCTATTAACAGTTTTAGTAATGACGGCACCGGGGATCGAACTCTGGTCAAACGCGTACAATGAAATTAAAGCGGCTAAAAGACAACAGTTAAGACCCAGGGTCACTACGGCTCACATCACTGTTCTTTAAAAATATGTTGTATAAAAGTAAAGAGATATTCTCTATATTTAAAATAAATAAATAGTACAACATAGAAATAAATAACCACTCAGTATAACAATACTTGCCATGTGGGAGCAATATCGGAACCTCTTCGCTTCTTCTCTCTCTCCGGTACCTCTATCCATGTAAAGTGCCCCATAAAGGTGAACCCACCCACCTGTATCACAGTTTCAATAAATTTGTTATAAAGCGCCAAAAGAAAATATCAATTATGGATAATATAATAACAGACAAGTTAGGGAGCGAAGGATAATTTATGGGATATAATATAATATAATATTTAATATTTTTTTTGGACTCGCTTAAAAAGTGAATATAGACGAAACACCATAGAGTACTAAGTGCACTAAGTTCATCATTATCATCATCAGCTTACAAACAGTTCAGTTTTAGACTTCTACCTCTCTCAGTAACGACGCTTTATAACCATTATACGATGTTGCTGCCGTTCACCGATCTGTCTATTTTTCTGTCCGGCCTTTATGAGATATTGACCCCGCCATATATCGGAAGCCACAAGATCTTCCCGCAGTCAACTTTTACGTCATCCATCGATAAAATTAAAGGTACAATGGATTTAATCGGATTCATTCATCAATTTAAAATATGTTTTAATTTAAATTTACTGCCATAGATTTAAACAGAAAAGAGCCAATTCGGGAATTAGAATCTAGAATGAATGAATTTTCATAAAACATTATTAACGCTTAAAGTAACACTTAAATTAAAATAATAAATCAAACATAAAAGCTAAAATTAGTTTTTATGTTTGATCCAAATGGATTAAATTATGAAAATTAGGGTAAATAAACTTGAAGCAAGTGAACAAACTATTAAACGTAAACCAAATTAGTGTTAGTTCTATTAACTATATACTAGTCTACAATAGTTAGTAGTTACAGACTACAGTACATAATATGATTATACTACAGAGCAAGAAAATGAAAAAGTACAAGACATTTTTTTATAAAAATTACTTCACGTAAGTATAGTTTATAAGTGCAGGTTGCAAAAGAGCTCAGAATTAGCGCAATCATATTGTAATGCACGTATAATGCAAGGTGATCAGGCCAAGTAAATCAATTTAGATTTAATAATAACGATTTTAAATCGACTTTAGTAAATAACATTGACAAATATACAAAGTGGATAAAAGTAAAACATCTAATTATCAATAATGTTGATAATTGGAAAATAATAAGAAATGTCAAAACGATTAGTAATAAAATTAAAAAAAAAACATGTAGTATACACATTTTAAATTGTCTGTCCATAATACATAACACTGACGCCTTTAGTTTACCGACATAGCCAAACTAGCTTCCGTAACCCATTTTACGCCTCTCCGGGAGATAGAACGAGCCTCGTCGCCGGTTTTGCACCCGGTTGTGTCCATAGGATTATAAAGTTTATTCGTCTCTCACAACACCCACCCGAACAAAGCGACCTAATATAAATAAAATTTCTTACATCCGAAGTTTAAGCAGAATTGCAGTTAAGCGGAGATGAAGTACAAGACTGCGAATTTTTTCCAAAATCTTAAAGGGAACGAATTAAGGAAACTAAGAGAGGATCTTTTGATAGATCTGCCCATGCGAGCCCGATACGGATAGCTAGTATAAACCGTAAAACTGAACAATAAAGGAACACATAAAATTTTTTTTTTTTTTGTAAATCATGATTGCATAAAACAATAGCTAATGAAGATCAATCCAAACGTTATAACAATTAACTATTCGTAATTTCATAGCGATATTATTATACACCGATGATGTATAAATTCGTTTGTCCTACAAATAATAGTTCCGTCTCAGCGTGTTTGCCTATGTGCTGTCTGTTTGTAAATAACTTTTCTAATAGAATTGTGATAGAAATTTTGTTTTTTTGAAAAAGTGAATATAGTCAGGCCTGATTTAGTATCTCCCGCCGAAAAGGACCCTAAGTATTTTTTTTTATAAAAGTACTAATACCATTTTTTAAACGTGAAGTAGAGGCATCTTGTGCTTCTGCGTTTTGTTCAGTGAGTGAGGTAACCGGAGGCCCACATACCCTCCCTATTCATCTCCTCTTCCCTTCCATCTCCCAAATATCCTTAAAGACCGGCAACGCACCTGCAGCATCTATTGGTGTTGCAGGTGTATGTGGGCGACGGTAAGCACTTACCATCAGGTGAACCGCTTGCTCGTTTGCCGTCTTTTACATAAAAAAAAAGTTGCAAATGAAATGGGAGAGCCCCATTTAAATTTAAAATAAAACTCATTGTATGAGTTTCTCAAATTCAATTAAAAGTCCAATTTACTTTTAATTAAAAAAATCGCTTGCGGAAATCAATGCGACCTAGAGACTCGTGGCAACTGAAACTGCAGTCTCATAATAAGGGGGGGTCCTTAAGCCCCAAAATTAAACAGAATGTTAGGTTATTCATTTGACATTTATTCTTAAATTTCTGAATCCAGTGGTTTTTTTTAAACAAAATTGCCATGTCTGATGTACACAATTGTAAATCCTATATATGATACATTAAAATAAATAGACATAACAAATAGATCCGCCTTCGTTGTCACGTTCACACACATTCAGTTTTAATGTTACCAAAGGAGTAATGGTTATCAATTAATTACCAAGCCGTATCATTTGCAATCCGCGCCAGCCGATAACCCATGCAATTATTTTTCCGCTTATCGCCACGTTGCTTGTACTCCAATAGAGATCGTCGAAGACGCTGCCATCACCGTATGAATCTAACTTATGCCGATTTAGTGATGTTATATATTTATTAGGTACACTTAAAGCATGTTATATTTAATTTTATATTTTGTTTTTAATAAAACACCGAAGGAGAGTTTCTCAAATTTTCTCAAAATGTAACTCATTTATAAACTAATGAATATGTAGTAGTATTAAATCTGCTAAGGTTCTAGTAAAATTTGACATCCGGAAAATTTGGGAAACGCTGTACGCACGAAATGATACAAGCATTTTCCAGCAGAATTAATCTTCTTAAAACCTGAAAATGCTCAGCAGCGTCCAACTGGAAAGTCGTCTGGTCTACTACATCGATCAACGGAGTCAGTACTGCATCCCTCTTGTGCCGAATCCTTTGCAGAAGGGGTCGCAGCCAATCTGCCCCGGCTTCGCAATGTGCATCCAGAAATATCAGGACATCCCCTCTAGCTGCTCTGGCGCCCGTCATCCGAGCACGCATAAGGCCCTGCCTGTGAGAGCATCTTGCTATCTTCAGATATTTTATTCACATGACACATAACACTACAGTTTTAAAGCGTATGTTTTATCAACGAGTAATGTGATTTATGTTTTATACAAAATGAAGATAACTTTGAAATATACGAAAGTGTGAAAAGAGTTTTATATAAGACATATACTTTGCAATGTAGAAAAAACTGATGAAAATCAGATTGAATAAGAAATATATGTAACACTACTGCCGGTTTCACCATACTTTTATGCTTCCCTACTGATAAACTATTCCAATTAGTCTATGACATTTTAAAACTTTTTCAAATTGCATCTTATAAAAGAATTGAGTCGCAACCTAGATGTCGCTCCATTGTTCATTGTAAAATTTATATTTAAGTTCATAACTTATACCTTGTAACAAGCTTTCTTCAACAAAAAAAGAAGAGAATGGAATCAAAAAAACATATTAAGGAGTAGTGTGTACAATATAAACGAATGTGTATAAAGAAAAACATTTTCAAGCTCAAACATCCAACTCCCACACAAAAAAAAACAACGAAAACACCGACGGAAGTCAAACTGAAAACAATTGAATAAAAAAGAAAAACAAATATTCGCAAGCGGTGCGGTACGACACGTGACAAGCAAGCAACGAAACGAGGGGAAACGTGAATGAGAACAAACAGAGAACTTTTAGGGTGGCTTGCACCAAACCTTACTAAATACAATAAGCCAGCGCCACATGTTTAAAACGTCATTGTGTCTCTTTCAGCTTCAAACAATGGACAGAATTAGAATAACGTTTTAATTATGTTTAGCGCTAATTCTATTTAGTGGTTTGGTGCAAGCCACCCTTAGTGTTTAGAGAGATTTGTAGCAACTATTTGTTATATATTTAAATTACAACTTTATAATTCCTGTTTGTTTTACTCTAAGTATCTGCTTTTATATGTGGTTTACTACAAGGTACAGCGTTAAGAAGCTTAGACCACAATGTTGCTCCCGTGTTGGCGGAATTAAAACGTCTCTAAATATTATTCTTGTGGTATATAATAATGTTATCCTTTGTTCCGGTGCATAATCCAAGAAATAGTTGATACAACCACCCACACCCAGGGCCGCACCTGAAACACCTCCGGGTCCTGAACACTATAGTAGAAATTGCTGGACTCGACGACATCGATGATAGGCACAACCACGCTGTGTGGGGAATCCTTGATACGCTGCAACATTGGACGGAGCCAGTCCGGTTGGCCTTCACAGTGAGCGTCCAGAAAGACAAGGACGTCACCCTCGGCGAACCGAGCGCCAGCCAGCCGTGCTCTTGTAAGACCAACACTAAATAGAACAAAAACAGGTGGAAACGTCTGTATGAAACGAATTTACATTATTCTATTTCTACCTTTAGCTTTAATATCTTATAAAACAAACCCCTGAAACATTCATACTTTGTTTTTGGACTATTTGTCTTATAAAACTAACGCAATTGACATTAAATTAGGCACCAAAAATTAAGGTATAAAAATACGCTAAACATGTTTTATCCCAAATTTACCAAAATATAATGATTAATATTGATTTACATATAATATTAATTTAAACCAATTAGATGAAATCTATGTAAATCCGACCAATACATAACGATTCCTATATTTAAATATGAATTAAGAAAGTTTGGCTGTTTTATGACAGGTAAGGTTATACAGGAAAATGAAAATTACTATGAAGTGTAATTTATAAACCAAAAAAACTACAGTAGTATTTGTTCCATAACAAATGAATGAAATCACCTTCAAGTGGTACATTTTTATGATTTCATTGCACTACCCCCTTTACAATTAAATAAGTATGTAGTCTTCCATTGTTGTCTATCTACATCTCCAACTACAACTTCCAAGACTATTCACCTCAAAATCCTCATTCCCGGGTTGATATTCCAAGGTATCCGGTTCCAGCATATCAATGATTGGAGTGACTACATTAGTTTTACTGCCCTTGATACGCTGGAGGAGTGGTCTAAGCCAGTCTTCGTTAGCTTCGCAATGTGAGTCTAAGAAGACCAAAACATCAGCAGTTGCGTTGTGACTTCCCGCTAGTCTGGCTTGGGTCAAACCCACCCTGGGTTTTATGCCAACATCGAAACATTCATTACAAATCTATAATTAATGTAGCAATTTCTACATGTGCCTTTGTATAAAAAGATATTTCTTACCTAAATATTAATGAAAGATGGGTTCTATAAACACACTCCTATTCAAATTTAAATTTCTCAAAAACCCCCGCGAGGTCGTTACCCAAGAAAATCATACCGTGTTACTTTTTAACATCGTTTCGTTTAACCACGACATGGTTACCAATGTACGAAACCATGGATTTAAAAAAATAATATTTTATCGAGAAATAACTTGTGGAAATGTTGTGAAATGATTTTATGGCATAGCGGATCAAGGCTCCTGGAAGGATTTTGAAAATTCGTTCACTATTTGACAATGACATTATCAAAAAACCTTTAAAATCTACCAGGAGCTTTGAAAATGAAAAAAAACATACTGTAACATAATTTTATCGAGTAATTAGTTTACACAGAATTCATGTGAAACATTTTGTGACGCAGTAGCAAATAAGGCCTCTGACCAATCTTAACTTTTTTTTACAGAGATCTGAACAAGCGAAGCTGGCGCGGTTCGCCGGTATTATTTCAAAATTTAAACTGCGAGCGTCATTTGCAGAAAATGAACTATTATGTGAGTTTCTGATGAATGTATAATGAATAAGGAATATTAAAAATACATACCGATCAGGCAATCTTAATATGCGGATGAGATCCGGCGGCAGTCGTGTCCGTATGTAGTGGCTAAGCTTGCCCTTCAGTTCCGGTAGTGTTGAATTATCGTCAACTAATATGATTTCCTTCAAATATACAAACGGCGATGTTGGGTCTTGTCCTGGATAACCTGTATTAAAAGGAAATAAAATTTAAAATGTACAAAATTTTATCTGACCTTAATTGAATACATATTAGATGCTGATATTGTGGCTACAGTCAGATAAGTCAGTGTAGGTACACACAAAATATAATTTTAAAACACCAACGACACCGCTGTCCTGTTTGCAGCATCGGGTCATAGTTACCATATTATTCCAATGGTATCAGATTTATGTGTACAAATTTTAAGTCGGTCAGTCAATTAAACTAAATATCTATTGTATTGAACATAGCTTCACCCAACATAGCTAAGAACCATACCAATTAATCCAACTTAAAATAAAAATCCTGCTTTGAAAACGGTACATCCGTTCTGGATCTATGATTAATTTATTCACAATCAGAGTACAGAATCAGAGTACGGAACCAATCCAACTGCAGAAAGGTATAAGACAGGGTGATGTCATATCCCCTAATCTCTTCACCGCTGCCTTGGAAGATGTTTTCAAACAGCTGAACTGGAAAGGATATGGTATCAATATCAATGGCGAATAAATCAGTCATATCCAAGGCGGCTGGGGTGCTTTCGGGAAACTACGTCATATCTTCTCGTCGAGTATACCACAAAACCTCTTGAGGTACAACCTCACAAAGTATAGAACCAGTGCGTGTTGCCAGTGATGACATATGGAACTGAGACATGGTCCTTCACTACAGGCCGGATGAGGAAGCTCAAAGTTGCTCAACGGGCTATGAAAAGGGCTATGCTCGGAGGACTCTCTGCGCGATAGAGTCTGCAATGATGATATCCGCAGCAGAACTAGGGTAACCGACACAGTCGCAAGGATCAGCAAGCTGAAGTGGCAATGGGCCGGCCACATAGCTCGCAGAACCGACAACCGTTGAGGAAAAAAGGTTCTCGAGTGGCAGCTACGTACAGGCAAACGCAGTGTGGGACGATCCCCCACAAGATGGAGTGACGACCTGCGCAGAAGCCGCAGAACTTGCGGGAAGTCGATGAATGCAGGTGGCTCAGGAACTTTATGGCAATGTTTGGGGGGAGCCTATGTTCAGCAGTGGACTTGTGGTAGGCATAAAAGATGATGATGATCATCTTTTATGCCTACCACAACAAGACCTGTCCGCGTAGGAATTATCAGGCAGCGACAATGCGGGATTTTCATTTGTCACGACTCACCGTAACTTTCGCAACTGTTTTAGACCTTTCCGGGAGACAGAACGTGATGATTGGCGATCATAGCCGCCGGATTTACTACAAAGGCTTTTGTGACTTGTTTTTAAACACATTTTGAAAGACAAAATTACTACTGGGTTTCTGCAACCCACTTTATCCTCTGCGGGAGATAGAATGTGAGGAGAGGCGACCACCATGTCGCGCTAAGATGCGGATATTGCCATGACATTCCTCAAGGCCTTTCCTTTAAACGCCTCTTACGACATCCAAAGGAAGAGAGGTGGGCAGATTCTTACGCCGCTACCACACGGCAATTACCAAGATTGATTTAACTACTTACCCAAATTCATAGTACGTCCGCTAGCCCTGTCGACATAGTTTGCGTGCCGGTACCAGGGCTGGTCCCGACGCGCACTATTCACCACGCTCCATATAGTCCGGACCACGACCGAATAAGGCTCGTTGTGGAAAATTATGATGACTGACGCCGACGGCAGCTCCGCGTCGTAAAGGACACGGGTACATGCTGGGTTTCGGTAGTCTGCGGAAATTTAATTATTTCATTTCTTGTCCCAATGCAATAGTATGTCTAAGCGCTCTTCTAAGTAAAGCTCGCGGAAGTACTATATTTTAACCATAACTTTTACGGTCTCCATTCATGCCTTAAGAACCTCGTTTCCTAAATAAACTTAAGCTTTGTTTAGGGAACGAACTTTTTTTTAATACCATCTGACGAATTCGTCTATATTTCTTTCTCTTTATTTGAGTTAAACATATTGTATCTTGTAGTTCACCTGAGTTTATATTTATCTTACGATTATATTTATGTATGTATGTGTGTAATATATATGTGTATACGTATATATTACATATTCATATTAATATTGCCCTTTTAATATTATCTTATTGTTTAGCTGCATTAATGAGCACCTACCACATATTTTTCCTACAACATGTATGGTTGAGTAGTAGAGAATTCCACAATACAATATCCATTGTACACCTTTTATATAAGGTGTGAATAATGAAGCACAAATGAATAAATATAAAAGTAAGTGCATTAGTTTACTTAAAGAGAAGCTGTGATTCTTGTGGTTGGAGCATCTACTTTAATTTCACCTGGGTTTGAAACCTGGTGCTGTGACACTATGGTTTCAGTGACCTTAATATAATATATTAAGGACATCGATTGAATGGCCAAAATGAGGCCGATGGGCCATTAACCAATGAAGGAAATAAATGCTAGGTGAAAATTATTCACTGAAGATGGATCACATTTTTGCCTAAGAGGTTAAAACTGAATCACTTGTAATGCTTGAACTAGGCTTGAAAATATTTTAACAATATAGGTGTAAATGAGCTAAAGGATCACTTCAGGTAGCTTATTTCATTTTCAGCTAGAAAAGAGAATGTTCAATCCAGATACTTTCGCACAGATGCGGAACTTTTTTTTTTATAGAAGAAGGGCTCACCTGACGGTAAGTGATCACCGACGCCAATGAACATCCACAACACCAGAGGAGCTACAGATGCGCTGCCGGCCTTTAAGGAAGGAATAGGCTCTTTTCTTGAAGGTGCCTAAGTCATAACTGTTCGGAAATACTGCTGGCGACAGTTGATTCCACAAAGTCGAAGTGCGTGGCAGAAAACTTCGATTGAAACGCACTGTGGTGGAATGCCGTGGTAAATTTTGTAAAAATGCAAAGAGAAGCAACATCTCTTCGCAAGGCCAAAGGATCAAGCCGATCAGAGAGAGCTTGGTCGCCGACAATTCGAGCCGCTCGACGTTGGATGCGGTCAAATGGAAGGAGTTGGTACTGGGGTGCCCCTGCCCAGAGATGAGAACAGTATTCCATGTGGGGCCGAACTTGCGCTTTATAAAGTTGCAAACGGTGGACCGGCATGAAATACTGTCCCGCTCTACAGAGCACACCAAGCCTTTTGGAGGCCAATTTGGCCTTTCCCTCCAAGTGACCACGGAACTGAACGTCGCTCGATATGTCAACGCCAAATTTTCTGATACTGGCTGAGGAAATAAGGGAATGTTCTCAAAAGAGGAGAAACGACAAAGGGATTCTTTTAGCGGTAAACGCGCAAACCTGTGTCTTTTGGGGTTGAATAGGACCAAATTACGTCGACCCCAATCCGAGACTTTGAATAACAAGGTCTCGACTTCAAACACAAGTTTGTTCCGGCACTCGTCGACGTGTTCCCCAGAAATATTCGCACGGCCTGTATATAGGGCATCACCCGTGCTGTCGTCTGCATAGCAATGAATGCCACTGATTTGAAGCATGTCGTTGATAGGCAGAAGGAACAGAGTGGGAGATAGTACACAGCCTTGTGGAACACCAGCATTCACGGGTTTGGGGTCCGGAAATGCACCGTCGACAACAACCTTGATGCTCCGATCCGTGAGGAAGCTGGTGACCCAGTTGCACAACCTCTCAGGAACCCCGTAAGATGAAAGCTTTGAAAGAAGCGCTTTATGCCAAACCCTATCAAACGCTTTCGCTACGTCCAGACTAACCGCCAAAGCCTCCCCCTTAGACTCAACTGCTTCTGCTCATCGGTGAGACAGGTAAACTAGAAGATCACCAGCTGATCGTCCGCGACGGAAACCGTACTGTCGGTCACTGATCAGCTGATCTAACTCCAGGTACCTCAGGAGCTGGGTGTTGATGAGTGACTCCATTATTTTAGATAACAAGGGGGTGATGGCAATAGACCTGTAGTTGGACGGATCAGAGCGGTCGCCTTTTTTGGGTATTGGATGCACAAATGCTGTCTTCCAAGATTCCGGGACGACGCCTGAAGAGTAGGAGAGCCGGAAAAGACGCGTGAGAACCGGTGCCAACTCAGGGGCACACATCCTCAGCACAATTGAAGGGATTCCGTCCGGCCCACTCGACTTTATGAATGTCCAGGGAGCGGAGTGCCTTTCGCACTGAGCTCTGCAGAAACGGAATTTCAGGCATGGAGCACTTACACCACGGGATGGTAGGTGGGGAGTTTCCTCGGTCATCAAGAGTCGAGTTGGATGCAAAAAGAGAGCCCAAGAGATCGGCTTTCTCTTTTGCAGTATGGGCCAGCGAATCATCCTCCTTGTGCAGAGATGGGAGAGATGGCTGACAGAAATTCCCCTGGACAGCCTTGGCGAGAGACCAGAATGCGCGGGTTCCCGATGGGAGGCGAACTAGTCTCTCGCCAATTCTGCCAATGTGCTTTGACTTTGCCACAGCGATAACTCTTTTGAAGGACCTGGAGGCAGAGTTGTACTCGTTGCTATGAGTATGCTTCGTAAATAATGTTGACCTGGTTGATATATAAATGAATTTCTGGCTTTTATTGTTCACTTATATTTCATTATTAATATCCCTGTTAATCACACCACCTAATTCTAAAATCATCTACCTGTAGGGGTTAAAACAATAGTTGAATGGAGGAATCATACCTGCAATTATATTAAGCAGTTCATAACCTAAACCTCTAGGGTATTGGCACTTCAGGTGCAATACTTTGTTGTAGGTGTTTACTCCATTCACAAACAAGTATCAGTTTCATGCCTTGGTCTGAAGTATAAGTGCTGGACCAAAGTTATTATGATGTTATCACTTTTGTAATGCATAAAAGTAGGTAACATAACTGTATAAGATCTGATAAGCACATAATGCATTATTGGCAGAAATAATTAATTTCCTGGTACTACATTACAGTGCATTATCTAACCGTGCAACTGGTCTGTTTAGTTATATTTATACTATAAACACCTATTTTTAATTATACAATTTACATTAGAATAAGATGTAATGTAGCATAGTTACAAGTAGAAACATAATAGCATTACTATTATTAAATTAATAGCTTGACTTAGTGCTATAAAGTTTGAAAAATTTACAAAATTATTATGACTATAATTTACTAAAAAATGTTGTTTATGAATTCAGTCATAATTTTAGCCTATCACAAGTCCACTACTGAATATAGGCTTATCCCAAAGTTGCCTCAAAGCTCGGTCCTGAGCCACCATCGACTTCTCCCAAGACTTTGCAGGTTATCACTCCATTTTGTTGGGTTGTCCCACACTCCGTCCACATACCAGATGTGGCTGCCACTCGAGAACCTCTTTTCCCCAACGCTTGTCAGTTCTGCAAGCTATGTGGCCAGCCCATTGCCACTTCAGGTCTTTTGCTGATCACTTGCTGATTCTGATTTTGATTACCTTAGTTCTGCTGCAGATATCATAACCAAAACTAAATGAGGTAGACTTATGTGTACCAAGGACACCATAAAAATTTTCACCATCCACATCTATTAATATGTATATGGTAAAGGATAAACCTCAGGATAAAAATTTGGGTGTAATCCACAGATTAATAGTATGTTGCTGTAATCATTATCATGTGTAGCCAAAAAAAATAATTTTGCATTTTCTCCAAAACTATCAGTTATCAATAACTAACACATTATCAGCACTAAAGAGTAAAGACATCTGCAAATATTGTGCCACGGGGTACAAAACCCAACCCGCACACTGTTATGATAGTTCAGTAGCTGATATTTAGTAGAATTAGAATATGTAAATCTTATACACTGAATACTTTTAAAATTTCTGATGACTGTAACAAAAGGTAAGGAGAAACAACAATTAAATATTAGAAACATTGTGTATCTGATCCAGCAATTACCGAACTAACTTGACTTTTACATATAACGTTACCGGCATAAAAACTCACCCTTTAATGTTCTGTTATACGCTATACGGTCGCTCAAGTAAACGTTAATAGCTAGTGCTTTCTCAGATTCTTCTCCAAGACGTTTTGCTTCGCCAACCAAATGCGCTGCTACTCCACCTTCTCCTAGTCCTGGAATGATTCGAGCCTCATCTTCGAGAATTTGTCTTTCAAATTCATCTTGAACTAGCTCCAAGTCCTGGGCGCGCGCAGATCGTTTCCCGCCGCGCCATTGTTCAAACAAAGTAAGTATTGTAACAATTAACACTAAAAAGATTCCAGCTTTAATTACATGATAACATTTACGAAGTGGTAAATGCATTTTATTATTTTTATAATAGATTTAGAAACTACAAACTACACAACCGGAGCGGTGAACGATCAACTTTTGACGTTTTGTTGTTTACAGTTTTACTTTTTAAACAGGAAAGTCAAACGTAAACACCTCATTCAGCCTTATCTCCCCTGGATTTGTCAATAAGTATAGTATATTTATAAACACGATCAAAACTTATGAAGTTGCAAATTTTTTGCCCATAATTGTTATCGATAAATTACACCGTATTGCTAGTTAAGAGATTATAACGATTTAAAAACAAATATATTTAACGTCACGCCAAAAGCGCAAGGGTTACCAGGCCTCAGCCAATCCACCAACGTCCTGGGATGCAAAAACCTGCACTTTTAAAAAGAGTACAACTCTGCCTCCAGGTCTTTCAAAAGAGTTATGGTCGTGGAAAAGTCTGGGGACATTGTCGGAGTTGTCAAGACTGGTTCGCCTCCCTTCTCCGCAATCTGGTCTCACGCAAAGGCTGTCCAGCGAAATTTCTGTCAACCATCTCTCCCATCTCTCCTGGTCCACACTTCAAAAGACAAAGCCGGTTCAAATCAAAGTTCGATTCATTCATATTGTAATTTAGTTAAATAATAAGTGAATTGACCTTTTCTTCACTTTTCAGGCTAAGAACTGACTACATTACGAAGAAAAAAAAAACCCTCTCAGATATTTGATGAGGCTGCTCTTACTTTACTTTACAAGTGTTTAGAAATATAATTTATTTGAGGTAAAAACTTAAAACCTTACTTCGCTAACCAGGTTTAAATGAGCTAGTTGATTTTAGTGTCAATTTACAGCTTTTCGATTCAATTCAATTTATCTCAAGTTCAACTCGAATTTCAGATCGGATGTAATCGAGATGTATCATATACTATAGCGATCCGGAGCTCCAATGGTAGGTAGGTAGTTGGTTATCGATATCCAATATATAGACATTAGGTCGAAGCATCAGGTTGAGTAAAAGAGAAAGCGATTTTTTTCCGAAATACGATAAAATTTAAAAATAATACACATGTATCAGTATCAGTATGATTGACTTGTCTTATATTCGTAAAAATCGAAAAAAAATCACATTAATTTGAAAGAAAGAAAGAATGATTTATTTGGTACACATATTTAAAATATTACGAATACAAAATATATAGATTAAAAAAAATAATAATAAAAATATAACATTTAGTACAGTCAATAAAAATGAGTACCATCTCTCCAACTCAGCGTAATGCTGCAGAGGTTGCAGCGCTGATTTTTAGTTGGAGCCACGTGACGTCACCGACAAGCCGACGTGCGATCCTACAATAGTTTTATATTTAAATAATTTAATATTTAATAGTTGTATTACAATAGGAAGTTGTTAAAACTATTACATAAGTATGTAATAGTTTTAACAAGTATTTTATCCGTAGTTATAAATTAATATCTTTTTTTATCACTTTTTAGACTAATATAGATAACGGAATAAAAAAAAAATAATAAAGTTTTAAAGTTAAAATAAAGATGAAAAAAAAAAGTGTAGGAAAAAATATACAGAATAGTTTAATAATAATTCAAGTATTTTTTTTTTTCTTACAATTAAACTTTTTTGTAATAAACATCCACTAAAACGTGTTTCAGTATGTGGCTTAAGTTTTTATAAATAATGATTTTGTAGTTGTGTAAAGAAATAATATAAGTAAAATTGTTTACCGTAACAATAATATGCACTTAGGGCAGCTTAGTAACTGGTCGATTTTTCACTCGTACTGTGCAGCGTACATAGGTACCGTAATATACGAGCACAAACAACAGAATTAATTTAAAGCTCTCACTTCGTCCAGTAGTGAAGTAGAGGCATCTTGTACTTCTGCGATCGGCGAGTGAAATAAGCATCCCCAAATATCCTTGTACGAACGTTGAGCATCGGTAATAATTTACCATCAGGTGACCCACTTGCGCGTTTGCAAAAAAAATTGTACAAACCCAAAAGAGTAATATGACTAGTATTATGACCAGTAATAAAATTACTATTAGTAGTATTATTACCACGTAGAGCGCAGTCGAGGCAAGGATTACCGATGAGCCACAGGGCCCTACCCAATTTTTAAATTTACAATTACCAATACTAACACGTAGTGGTTATATTATACTCTTTGACACTAATATTCATAGAACCAACGCAAAGAATAAGAACAATGGAGACAGATCCGTACAGGTGCATCAATAAATCTTGAAACACACCAATAAATGTAATCATAACTAGAATAAAAAAAGGGGGGCTTTTCATGTTTTATCCATTAGGTCTATAAATAAAATAAAAGTATGATTTTTTTGTGATACTTTAATATTGTACAGTATTTACGGAAAACCCTTTTTTTCGTACATTAGGGCAATTAAAGGATCGCGTGTAGTGTAATGGTGTGTAATAAATAATCATTTCTTGTATTTACGCGAACACATTTGAAATGAAAATGTTATTCACCGATTTGATCGCGTTTAATTTTTTAACTTTACCACAGCTTCTTTATCACGGCTGAAAAACGTCGAGATTATAAAAACAAAATATAAGCGATAAAATCCGTAAATAATAGTTTCATTAGAAATAAATACTAAACAAAAGTATTATCTAACAAAACCTGACCTAACCTAATCTAACCTAAATGATGACGGTAATAAGTTGCAACATTGATTAAGCCAAAATAACCCAATAATTATCATTCAACTTAAAAAGCATTATAATTTATAACTTAATATATGATTATACTACAATATTTCACATAATTAAAGATTACTTTTAGTTCAAATTATAATTCATTTCATCCATTCATTTCAAATGCTACAATGACAACAAAAACTAATATACCAACATTTGAGAATACGGGTGACTATAACCCGTTGTGGTAGGTTGAAACTGTCCCGTACAGTCGCAATTATCTTTAGAATGCTGTTGCTACCCCCACTGAGAAAAGAGGTGAGTTTCTAGAGTATGATGACCTGAAAGTGTCAGTGTGGTACTTTGTGAACGAACTTGAAGCACTACAGTAACGAGGCAGCCTCAATGGTAATTTGAAGACATTAACATATTATACTGTACTCGCAGGACATTGAAAGCTGCTCGAGTACAAATTAATGTAAACTAGTTTTTATAGAAACAACCAACTTTCAACGCTTATTTACCCTCCCATGGGGGTGGAATTTTCTTAAATTTAAAATTGTTTAAGATATCGCATAACACATACAAAAATATTCAGACGAATCGATAACTTATTCCTTTTTTGAAAATAAAGTAATACAGCATACAGCTACTACCACTAATACAGCCTTAAGCAAACCTTCGTGCTGTCACATAAGTAATGTGTTACCACTGTGAACGCCCTGCGTTTTCTATTCATATCAAACACATACTTCATATTAATCGTATAACGGTTAACTGTTTACAGCTTTAAATATAAGCACTTAGTTTCCTTTAGGATTGTACCTATATGTCAATGTGGCAACCTTCTCTATCAATATATACATATTAAAGGTTAAGTAGTAACCCAAGTTGGTCTGACGAGCCCATCTCAACTGATTCACTAGATACTGGTAAAAATATCGAGACACCGAAATAAGTTCAGCCGGCAGCTGTGTTTGTTAGCTTGTCACAAAGAAAATCATAAGCAAACAACACATAGTAAAAAAAAACAAGCCATCTGTATAGTACACGACAGTGTGCTTAAGACACAATAGTTTTGTTTAATGGACAGTCCAACTCGAAAACCACTGTGTTATCATGACAATATAAAACATCAACTCTTGAATTTATGTCATCCAGCTTATATACAAAATATAATAATCAATTCACAAATTAAAAACAGTATGTTATTAATTTTGTCAGAAGGTTTCAAAATCCCAATGATCACTTACTACCTTCATTGTTAACAGACTTTGTAATATCTTTAAAAAGGGCGTCCAACGAGCTCATCTGTACTTTCGATAATTTAGCCCCCTTCATATCTAGCACTTTGTGAAACTCCGCCAAAGTGCTTTCGGGTAAGAGCTGCAAGAACTGCGCAACGAAACCCTCGAGGTTCCCGTCTAACGGTGCCATGACCAGTTTCAAAATCATTTCGGCCTTGGTCATTAATTTTATAACCACTTTGGTGTAAGTCGCCGGCGCTTGGCGTTTAACCTCCGACCCGATTGACGGAAGTTCTAATAACGCGGTTTTAAGCATATGCGTATCTAGTAACAACTGCTCAGAACCTACGGTTGATATTGGCTTGCACTTGTAGATGTTCTGTATAAACTTGGGTATGAAGGAGTTCGCAAACCGTATACAGAACTGAGTGAAGTATTTCCTCGAGGACGCTAAGTTGTCCCTCAAGACGGGTATGGCGTTCTTCAAGTGCATTATTATCTGCGTGACGTAGGAGCTTTGATCTCCGACATTGTCGAAATGCAACCAAGATATCTTTGTCATAGCCTGTAGTGCTGGCTCGCAAGCCAGCTCCAAGTCCTGCACAAGCAATTGTATACAGTTGCTTATCATTTTATGGAATAAATCTTGTTCCGGAACTAGATCTATCTTTTCCGCCAAAGCTGGGGCCACCTTCTCTTTTAGCTTCTGTTCAAGGTGTATGGTTGTCTCTAGGCAGTATTCCGATGTGGTTATTACACTGGTTATTTTTGCGATTTCTTGTTTTGTGTACCTATGGGAATGTAATGAATTGTTATTATGTATTTATCAATTTTATTTAATAATTATTTCAAAATAAAGAAATAATTTATTGCTAACTAAAAACCATTCTAACGTTGCCGTCATCCAGCAATCAGATTATATAACTTCTTTGTTGTCCTTGGGTATGAGAACTAAACATCTTAGTACCTATTGTTTTTTTTTCATTGGATTGAGGTGACAAACCAGCTAACAGTCCACCTAACGGTAAGTGGCAACTGCAGCCACGGCATATGCAGCTGCATCAACTTCAATAGAAGAAGGTTGCAGATACATCGTCAGCCCTGGGGACTAAGATGGAATACGTCACAGCCTGTAATTATACTGGCTTTCTTTATCTTTCAAACCGGAACACAACAATTGTTGCACAGCTGATAGCGGCAAAAATGTTAAAGGGAACGTCGAATGTCGGCGACTGCTAAATAGAGAATAAGTCTTAGAATTTACATTTTAAAACCGTGTTATTTAGGCCGTATGGTAGCGGTCCAACTATCTGCCCTTTCTTTGGCAGCAAAAGAAAAAAGAAGATGGTTTATAATGTAAGACATAGATTACGTGTATGTGGAGAAACTAAAAGGGAGTCGGCAGTGACCTGGCGGGCGTCGCCTCGTCGCGCAGCAGTGTGTGCAGGTTGGTGACGAGGCTGGGCACGTTGGCCGCCAACGACAGCGCGGGCCCTGCGCGCGGCAGCGCCGCCTGCAGCACGCCACCCGCGTACTCGCGCAGGTACTTCTGGAACACGCCCGCTAGCTCTGCGACATGCCCATTAAAATACATGATACATGGTCAGAATAGTAGTAGTAGTAGTAGAATAGCGAGTATTTAACATTCACTGTACACGGGAGAGCCAAGCGGAGGCATATGCTGCTGTCCGAATGAGCCGGCTTAAGCAGGATAGTACCACGGCCTCGCAGAATACCGGAGTGAAAAATTAAAGGTAAAACCGGAAAAAAAAATTTGTTTGGTGAGTGAGGTAACCGGAGTCTTACTCCCCCACCCCAAATAGCCTTAAGGGCCAGCAACGCACCTGCAGCTACCGTGGTGTTCACTTACCATCGGGTGAGCCCTTTCTCACAAAAAAGAGAACAGACTAAATAGTTTTTGACTACAGCTAAATAACAAGTACCCAGCATAGGTTCCCCGGTGGTGAGTCGCGCACACTGCACCAGGCACTTCTTGTAGAATAAGAACAGGTCCGCACAACTCGCTATGACCGCACCACTGCCACCTCCGTTGACTGTGCTGCCAGGACCGCTGCCAGTGTTGCCCGTATCTGTTGACTTCGCGTCCTGGTAATGAAGTATTTATGTATTAACAGGTTAATTGAATTATGGATTTTAGAGTTTTGTGGCAAGCAAAAATTTTTTTTTTCTCTAAGTTCAAACTCATCTGTACACGGTGCACCCTGCTGACCCTGTACACGTAGTTAGCGTAACATTCATCTTAAAACACCGCAGAGAGCAAACCCAGCCAGAAGGCTCATTAACCGTCACTTTGTATCTTTCAATGAGACGGAAAGTGGATTGTGGAAATCCGTTGTCTCCATGTGTCTTATAAACATATTTATAGGCTGTTTAGTTACCTGTATAAATGTGTCCATGAGAGAACGAAGGCTTGTGTCCAGACTTGTGATGTAGAGGGAGAGGTAAGGTTCAAAGCAGCCGCCAATAAGCCCCACCCATGGCGACCCACCGCCGGCCACTATTTCCGTTTGATTCTGTAACCCGATTAGTAAAAAACTGTAGTCCTGTCCGGGATCAGAGAATTTATCACCACAACCTAAACTCATCTAGGTATCAGAGGACGTTTGCGATATGTTTGGTTATGTTGTGTTATGTATGTCTAGTAATTAATAAAGAGTGCGTAAGAACAATGACCACTGGTCTCACCAATCAGCCTGACTAACCGAATAAAGATCGGCATATTATCTTTTATAGAAAACAAGCAATATTTTGCTGGAAAGTAAAGGCCTATATTTAACCTGATGTGGATTAATACAAGTTTTGTTTCTTATTCTTTATTGACCACTGTTGGAGAAAGGATTCTCTAGCTTAGGTAGCTTTCTTTGTTTGAAGTTGGGAACAGGTGTCTATGGGCTGGAGTAACCACTTACCATCAGGTGAACAGTTAACTTGATTGTTACTCTCATATTTTAAAAAATAATTCGCAGCTTTTACAAAATAATGTTAATACCTCTTTAGCGTCATCGTCGAAGGAATTTTGTTTGTCGACGGTCAAATCTACGTTATCCGCTCCGGTAAAATCAGTACCTATAACAAAGTAAATTTAAAGTTGTCTGTAACATAAAAAATTACCACCTTAATCTGGGGGAGTCTTAAAAGTCGACTAAGGGAAAAATACCAGACACCAGAGTGTATTCGGAACGTTGGTACGCGACATCTCATGACCAGGATAAATAGAGAACAGAATATGCCAGCCATGTACCAGAAAGTAAAAAAAAGGGTAACCAGCAGCCTCGGACTGGGAAATCGACTGCCGACTGGGTATTCTCCCATTGAGAGATGCCAATGTTCGGAATCGGATTATTTTGGATTCCATTAATAGGAAATACTTAACTAAATTAAGAGAAATCACCAGTGAAGTCTATTGTTTTATACAGTTCTAGGCGCAATTCGCTCACAGGGTGAAGTTGAATCGAAAATATTTCTTTGCATAAAGAAAATATCTAATGAATTCATGAAATACAACTTAAACTCTACGTTCCTAATTTAAAAAAAAATTACAATAATAAATAATAAACATTTAACACTATATTCGGATACTTACCAACAAAGCGCTTATGCAGTAAAACTTCAAAATTGTAGGTTTTTTGTATTGCATAGAGAAGCAATTTAACGTCGACTTCGTTGCGCCGGGATGACATAATATTAGAAAGTTCTGTGCGTGTTATCTGGAAGAAAATACCAAAAGAAATAGAGGAATAATGAGCAGTAGTACATATTATTCGGATGCCTGATGTTTAATAGCCGGCAATGGGGGAACTTATCGAACCTTGCCTCATACTAACATTGAGGAGGCGTGTCGCGAAGCCAATGACTATGTAGTTCTCTTATCATATTTACTACTACAACGCCATCTCCCGGTTAATAACCAAAAGTAGACATATCTACCCACGCTACTGCGCCGTCAGTATTACAGTACACCGAGGCAACTCACCAGTCTTCACCTTCCCAATATAACGAATCACAACCAAATCCGAAAACCTATCATTTGTGGCTATATACAAGGGCACATATAAACAAGGGAACGGACTCAAGACGTACCGATGAACAAAGCTCATGTCTGTGTGATTAGATCGACCCACACTTACGCAGAGTCGAGCTGTTTCAAAGTGACACTTTAAAATTGAACATCTACTAACATTGACCTCCATCTCCTCAAAGTAACGTACAAATTGGTAAGAATGAAAAAATAGACATACGCCTACGTCGATTGAACCTCGAGCGAATCGAGGCGTCAGACTCACGACAGATGCTAACAATGCCATACAGAGAGATGTGCTTCTTTTTCAATTTTCTTCCTAGTCAGTTTATATACTAGCAAACCCACCACTGCGATACGGATTCACATGAATACGTAGCATTCGCCTTTGTAGTGACGAATTTTATGATTCAATTAGACTGACACGTTCACAATTACGCACATAGACGCAAGCCAATAAAATTAACTATTCCTTTTTAATTTGCACAGCCTTTTGCATTTCCTTCATAATTTTAATGATATACCTTACAGAACTGGCGCGCGATGCGCTCGCTGAGCAGCCAGGCGTGCGGGAACACCGCCCCCTGCGACTCCTCGAAGCTCAGCAGGTGTTTCTTGAGCCAAGCGTAGCGCCGCTCAATGTGCGACAGCCACGCACACTCCTGCTCCGGAGAGAACAGGTGCTGGTACTCCTGAATTAATCAAAACAATTTGTTTACGGCCAGAGTTCAAGCCCACATGTGGACGGCTCGTACAGTGTTTTACGAAACTCATGTGCGATCTATCATTAACAAAATAGGACATGCTCGATCCGCATCGCAAGGCATGATCGATCGACACAGAGTTGTCTGGCTAGGTACCAACCTCTTGCCTTCTTTCTGCCTCCAATAAGCAGTTCAACCACTGTCGTGTTCCGGTTTGAGAGGTATAGAGAGCCAGTATAGTTACTGGCTGAAGCATTTTTGTCCTCACGGGTGACAACATAACCTTCTTCGATTGAAATTGTCTGTAGGGATGCAGTAGCCACTTATCACGTAAGACTTTTACACTTTAAGACTTTTAGCTTGCTAATCACCCTAAGTTCATGTATCCCTTCATGAGTCATAACTTACAAACAATTTAAATTCTATTGTTATAATATAAGTCATATCAAGACTAGTGACACTTTTCAAGACAGTTTCTACATATAAATTGGATAGTTAAACACTGCGGCTATATGGGCTTCGAGCCCGAAAAAATTAATTATATGATTGCGAAATATGTGTAATTAATGAAAATTATATGCAACAATTCAATAGTTTAGAGGAGAGTAACAAGAAGTAAGTAAGTAATGTAAGGTAGGACTCGACTTTAGTTGTGTAGGTTTCCATTCGCATACCTAATCTATTTGTTTGCCAAGCAAATTGAATATTGTTCTTATTATAAAAAATATATTCTGTCTTCAACTTATAATACTAAATAAAGTTAAAGAAAGTGAATAAAAAACATTTTACAACTAGTGCTTTACCTGCAACTGCATAGAAATGAACCAGTTAAGTAGTTCTTTCTTGACTTTTGGGTCCAGTGCATCTACGACACCGCAGGCCTCCGCTAATGTACGCTGCGAAACGCTGCTTTTGCTACCTTGTAAAAAAATTTAATAACTACCTTATATTTATTAGTACAGGAGCAAACCAGCTGCGTTACAAGAATTTTAAGGTGGGCACGAAGAAAACCGCAGCTTTCTTATTTTCGAATTTAAGATTTATACATCTTAAATCGACTTGTTATTTCTTCTTCTTAAATGGTTTTCTTATTCTGTATTGTTAGTTGTGTTCAGCCGTAGATAGACTGACTATTTAAGCACACTGCTGAACATAAATCTCTCCAAGAAAGCTCCAGCAAAAGACAGAATGCATTTCTTGAAAATTTTGCCAATGTTCACCACGCTCGGCAGGCTAGTCTGTGGGCGTAGTGCGAGGGACACTACGAAACGTTCTGGAGTGACAACTTTGTTCAAACAAATGCAGTATAGAAAAGATGGACAGGTCATCTGCACAGTTTTGCAGGAAGTCGATGAATGCAGGTGGCATATGACCATGATTTGGAGGAGGCCTATGTTCAACAGTTGACTTATGAAAAGCTGTAAATAATGATGAGAACTCCAGGAGTTCGTAAAATTCATGCTGGCAAAGTCGCTGACTCAGCCAGTTATTTATAAACTATCGAACTTGATTGGGTGTTTGCAAACAGATATTCAAAGCCTTCAAGAGCCATTGTCCTCATATCAAAGTAATTACCTGTAAAGGCTTCTTTAAAATCCGCAAGAATTTGCGTAGCCAACTGTGCACGGATCGTGTGCACTTCGTCACGAAGCGCGTTCAGCTCGCGTATATCACTGTAGGACTCGAAGTGCTGCAGCACCTGTTACAAAGTATTCAACATCTTGAAATTATTTGTTCGATAGAATCTACGAAGACATATCATATCTCAAACATATCAGTCAAACAGTGGTCTAACGCGTGCTGCTCTGCCGTTCTTACTAGATCATTGGTACACAGTGTGTAGAATAATTAAAACCTAGAGCTTTTATTAAACTAAGTTTTTATATGTTTTCATAAATACAAATACTATGCCATCTTATTATGTTCGGAGGATAATTTATGAAAAAACAGAAATAATTAATAAATCCTATGTATAAGTGTCGAAATAGGCAACAAAATTCAATCTATTTGTTTTAGTTTCATAGCCCTTACTACAGTTTAATTTAGATGTAACTTAGATAACAGAGTAGCCACTTTTTCCTCTTACCTCCATAATCGCTTGCAGTGGCAACACCAGCTCCTTATATTGTCGGCGTTGTGCCAGTCCGCGTAAGGTCGCCGCACCGCCGGCCAACATATGCAAGTGATTGAGAGCAGTGATAGCAGCAGTAAGGTTCCATTTAGCACAGTCCAACTGCTTGATCTCGGCTGTTATTTCGCGAACCATGCTCTCACTGCGTTCCGCTTTTTTGTTTATATCAGCTACCTGGGTATTTCACCGGAACAATTATATTTATATAGATATTTTGAAAACACCACCCTATCCCAAAGTATCCTAGGGTCTGTAATGTCATATCAATTATATGTCAATTACTGTAATGTCAATTTTAAAATTATTTCTGAACATTTGTAAGCAAAAAGAGTTATGTGATTGATACATTCCTTTGGTTAAATAAAAAACATTAATAAAATTACAGCATAACTACACACCTCATTTATGCACCTAGAGCCATGCACAACTCATAATAGGAGGCACGTATTAGTTACATTTCTTTACATTGAAATTTATAAATTATTATTTGTCCCTTACTGCTTCTTTCAGGGCAAAAATATTATTGTTTCTCTAAATGTCAAACCATCTAGATATGGTGCATTGGGCTGATTAAAGAATGAGGTTCTGGCGATCGATTGATGGCAGAAAGATCTATCCGAATATACAGAACACAAATAGCTTGGTTCACCGACCTGGCCTACCCAGTGTGCATGGGCAAAGGCATTGGCATTTATTGGTCCTTTTATAGAGGCTTATATTCAGCAGTAGACTATTACAAGCTCATATGTAAATTAGAAGCAAGTACTGTTTCTCTACAATTATAAATGTTAAATTGGTGGCACAATTATCTAATAGCATGGAATGGTCTAATAACTGCTCTAATGCCGTTGACAGACTTTACATATCCCCAAAATATTTTTATATTGTTTCTCAAACAGGTTTAATCATGTTTTCCTTCATTGTCGACTTAGTGATAAACTTAGCACCTAAAATTGCCATAAACCATTTTAGTAGCGCTGATATGGTGTTCGAACTCATTACTAGTATAGTATGAAATTAAAACCGATTCATAGCTTTTGAGGTACCATGGCTTGAATAATAATAAAAGAATATATATAATGAATGCATATTATGCAAATAAGAAATACAGATTGTGTCCAATATTTGTTGATCGAAACATAGAAAAGAAAAGGGATTTATGTTTTACTTCTTTTTATAGAAGTTTGTTAAAAGGTAATAAATTCACACCTGCAATGATAGCTCTGAAATGCAGTGCTGTGCTTCCAATAATGACTTCTGTCCAGCATCTCGCTGAGCAGACTGCTCCCGGACTAGGCGCTGAATGTCATGCTGTACAGATGCAAGGCGAAACTCACACCGTGCTGCTGCCGTCTCAACTCCCGAGAGTGACTGCTCCGTTGGGAAAACTCGGTTTATGTATGCAACCGCATCAAACTGTTAAATAGAAAAGCGAATTATTGAATATCCAAAAGGCAAAGTTATAATCAAAGGAATAGTAAGGTGTATCGTCTGTTAACTTGTTCCAGTTTTATTGTAGGTCGTGTTTCATTATATTGCACCAATTACATACATATGGGGTCATTGAAATGCATTCAACAAAAGAGGTGAGAGCTCTGCCGGGTATTAATGTAAGCACACAACCATTCACAACAACATTCCATTGTAGTCTGTGTGGTAAGTGAGTGGCACCTGACCCCCATCCCCATGCCAGACGAAGCACAGATATGTAAATAACTACACCTAAATCCCATTGATGTTGAATCAATACATAAAATAACATAAAATAGAGTTAGCCATTTTGGCCTGTCCAATATGTATTATACAGTACATACATCCAATTCTTTTAATTTTTTATATTAGGTTCTTGTAACAAGGCCCCTTTGTAAAGACAGAGGTAAACTGAAGTTTGTTGGGATACAAACAGAACAGTTTGCATTTGGGAGATCAGATTTTCTTATTCTTTTTATTCTTTGGCACCTGCCATGGACTTTTCACCGTGACATGGGTTCGCCGATAGAGAATGTCACTTGGCATTAAGTCCACCCATTGTAACCCATAGTGAAGAAAATATAAAAAGAACTTTTAAAATACAGAACAAATTTTGTTCAGTACAAGCTTTGGATAGAAGACAGCAAGTGGTTCTGATGCTATAATTATAAATCCTCATGACTAGGTAATGTTTAATATTTAAGCATACCACTTACTTTTTAATTAGTGTTTAAAATGCAACTGTTAAAATGTACTGGATGTTGGGATGCATAGTACAAGTACTTGCCAAGCCTAAGTTAAAGATTCTCTAATCAAATTGGTTCATAAAATAATAATACTTTGACAATGTCGTTAATAAGAAATAAAAATTATAAAAACTTGCTTCATCACTATCAAACTGTTCTGTTCCTCCCATTAATTCTTCAATCCGGCTCATCACTGAGCTAGGCAGGTTCATTTGGACCTCAGGTCCGCTATCTTTGTCATCCAGAATTTCGTTAGAATCCATAATAAAATTGTAATTCTTCCTAGGGAAAACAGAAAGGTTCACAATGAAAATTCATAACAAAAACTTGTCAGTGTCACACAAATTATAAAGTCAGTGTCGTAATGATGGCTAGAGATGGGTAATAAATAACTTGAGGGAGAAAGTGACCAGCCGTAGAAAAAATCACTTACATCACGATATCACGTAACATAGAACGAAATATTAGCGATCGGTTGAATGGCGACTTTAGACTACGGTGTTACTCGGTGCTATTCGGAGAGCCAATGGTTTGGTCCGTCCTTCCAGACCACAGAGAAGGCATTCTATGGTATTCATATGTAACTGCTAGAAAGAGCGAAAAAAACACAAAATGTATAATACTAATAAAAAATGCTTATGAAAGTTACTAACCGTTTCAAATGATTTTTATAAAAAAAAATTATTGATAATTATAATTCATATTTATTCTTAGTATTCAATATTCATTATTCCAGCGATGCCTCAAAAATCGTAATAGACATTTCATGTAGTCTGTTACTATATTAAATGTATGAGAGTTTAGTGGATAATTGTTGTTTTAATATTGATAAATAACCAGTGTTTAATCGTTTTGAAAAATCAGAAGAAAAAATGAGATTTAAATTGATAATTTTTTAACTTATTTTGAATAAAGCTAAAAAGCACGACAACTCAAAAATGGTTCACTTTTGCATAATGCATATGGGGGTTAAAATTATCGCAAATAGTCACCCCTATCACCTCCTAACGGGAATACGTCGAATTACCAATAACCCCGTATAATATTAATATCCAGACTTTTTCAAATGGGCCAAAACTGTTCTGTGTTCAACCCCTAACAGCTATATCGTAACTACTAATATGCCGATCTTGCTCCACTTTTTCAAAATCGGCATTGACTTTATCCGTAACAGAGTAAGCAGAGCGAGTTTTATCATTGTTGAAAATTCGGAATTAATTGAAAACGCTTGAACCAATTTTACGCTACTCTTACTGACACTGCGTTAAGTACCTAAACGTCATATTTTTTTTTCGAGGCCTATGTCGTATTTGTCTCTTTTTGTAATTAATCTTCAAAATATATCGAATTTTTACGTTAGATTCACTCATTTTGGCGGAAGAGAAAAGCAATAGGAAAATGGCGGGAAACCGTTTTTATTTTTTATTATTCTGTTTTTGAATTGTCATCTATTTAATGGCCAGCCAGATACTAACAGTACAACCAAAGAGTTTTTACTGCAACTTTTTAAAATCTTTTTCCCGACCTAATATAAAAATGTATATTATCAGATACTCGCACAAAAAAATTAATTGATTATTTACATACCGAGCCGTTGAGCTGTGGTAGCCTAATAGGCAGTGTGCTTACTTTAGTTTCAAAAAGCGTGAGTGACCTGGGTTTATCTTTTTTTTTTAAACGTTACTTTCCGCTGTAGGAATTTCTCCTGTGTCGCGGAGGCAGTTTACATACATGAATTGCACATGGACAAACACCCAGACCGGGAACTATAATTTGTAGTCCGTACAAATACTAGTCCCGTGCGGGAATCGAACCCGCGACCCAAAGCGCTTCAGCTAACCGCTTAGCCACTACGCCGCCGAGCCGTCCCAGTACTTGGTGGTGGTTGGCAATTTACGTTCTCGATATCGAAGGAAAACATCGAGAGGAAACCTGCAGGTCTGATAAATAATTAAAAAAGATAAATAAATTTTGATTGAGACGGTAAGAGATAAAAGAGACCTATTCGTAACAGAAGATTTGCATTTTAAATTTTTTGGGTGTTAACTAATAATTAATTCCATCCCTTAAAAGGTTTATTTGTGTTGATAAAACGATTAAATAATGGTTTACATAATAATTGTATGTAAACCATTATTTAATCGTTGTATATAATTGTTCATGAACAATTATTATGTAACGTGGTGTGTGTCATATTTAAAATCTTATTTCTGCGATTGTATCCAAACGCAATGTCATTATTGACAGTTATTGTGCTACACACTTTATTGTTCGAATTCGTATACACTTCATACTCATTCATTTTGTTGATTTCAGTTTTTTCTCTGCTGTTGAGGTGTGTCGTCGCTTGATAACGTCTGTGCGTCAGAATGATCTGTCGCGGCTTCTCTTCGATCGAATAGAATACTAGTGTTTTGTGCATTTTATTTTTAAACAGTCAGTGTGTAAGTGAATTGTGCTTTAAAATGGCACGGCTTACGGAAGAGATGGTAATCGCAAGATCGAAACAATCAGACCTTTCCGCAATAAAGAAGTTGAACTGCTGGTAAGTTATGAAATGAAATGACTCGGGGTGTTTGAGGGCAAAACAGAAGGAGGGCCACCGTGGATAATAACGTTCCGCTAGAGCTGACCTCGCGTACATTAACCCTGTTATTATTACCGCGAGCTTAGTCACAATATTCTTGGTCAACACGAGAAATTATTATGTTTTGGGTAAAACAACTGTTTCGCCACACGGTGTTTTATTTTGTATGTTAGGTGTTCAAAAGGATGTTCTAGATATTAAAGCTGATGAATAAGAAATTGCTCACCATGAACTAACGTTTCAGAACATCAAATCTATGAATATTTTTTTAAATTTCTATTTTATAATATATTTTTGTTCTAGCACTATGATAATATAGCATATTTTTGTTATTTAACATGTTTTATGTTTTTAATGTATATATTCTCTTTTTGCCTCTTATTTTATTACCTATTAACTACAGCTCCTTTCTTCATTTAAATGACAACTTTTTGACATAAAATATATATTTGTTGCAAATACATAAATAATGGAATATAATGTCTTTCTTCTGATAATTTTGCTTACAGCCCAATTCAAATTCATCAAATAGGTTTTTAAAGAAAAGAGCAATAAACTGAAAATCTACTCTAATTTAAAAGAAGTAGTGTAGTGTAGTCACGAATTATTCCATAGCTAATATATCAGCAGAGTGGTAATCTGTATGGTATTCTTGCTACTAATCTGTTAATATTAGAAGTAAATAGGTGCCACCTGTTTTATTATCTTTTACTTAATCATTATCTAAACTTATGTGATTTTGTCAGATTAAATTAACACAATTAAAAACTTTAATCATCATGAGGTAAGCAATGTCTGCTTGTAAGCCACATCTAATTCAATTTGGTCCTATTAAGGAGTTGTGTGAAGGGGCCACTAATTTTCAATAGCTTAAACTGAGCAAACATTATTTTGTGTAAGAAATGACTCACTGTTTGTGGGTTGTGGAGCTATTTATGGAAATTGTGAGACAATAGCGATTATTGTTATGTTAAGGCTATTAGCATTTATATGTAATATACACATTGTTGAAATTTGTGTGTTCTTTATCTCTGTGTGTCTGAACAGATATAGATTGCAACAGTTTATCACTGATACACATTTACACATACATTTACTACTAACTTAAAAAATACACTCGATTTACTATATTGAACTGTATCATTTATTAGATGACTGAATAGTCTATTTGCTAATGCATATAGTATTTACCATGTGCTCAGCAGTAAAGGACAACATAGCGAGGAAACCTTCATGTCTGAGAAATAATAAAAATATTTCGAGGATATGTGAAGCCTGCCAACCCTCAATGGAGCAGCGTGGCAGTCCTTCCAAGCTCCTAAGCCCTCTCTAATACGTGTATTTGAGAAGTAGGCCTTTGCGCAGCAGTGGGCACTTATAGGCTGCTACTTTGATGCATATAGTTTCTTTAACATCTCTCTTTTATTATGATAACTGTATATGTATTGACTAATCAGAAGGTAAACCAGCACTTTTATGGTTATGTTCGCAATGATCTGATACTTAACTCCATTGCCAGTTTCAAGCACTCAAACTGGGCCTCTAAGATGACATGTATGTATGTATATATTCACGCCTTGTTCCCAATGGGGTAGTCAGAGACAATCTTCTTCCACTTGCTACGCATGCACTTGCACTTGCCACTTCACTTTCATAAATCTTCACATGCTTGCTGGTTGGTTTAGAGTACTATTGACCTGGCCTTTTTTCAAAACGTCTCCGATTTGATTGTGAAATGTTTGCCTAGCTCTTTCTCTCCCGACCCTACCATTTACACTCGCCTCATATATTAGATGACATAATTTTTGCTTATATGACAGATACCTGTGACCAATAAATTGAGGTGGAATTAATTCTTATATAATAGAGAATAACGTTGTTATTAAGTAGACAATTCACAACACTATTAAGATGTAATGTAGTTCCAATTGCTCAAATTGTCAATATAAAACGAGAATCGGTAGTTATTTATGTATTGTGAATGTTGGTGATTGATCACAATAAAATTGCCTGCTAAGAAACTTGTGTTGTATAATTACACTGGTTATTGCAACATTTTAACTGCATCAATATGATGAGTGTTAAAATCAATGTAATCATGTAGATCAAACAGGAGTATGTTAATCTTTATCAGCCTGATAGTTTAATTCTTGACTGCCTAAATCTCCACATCCTAAGCTCTCCTGCAGTAGCGTGCTGACTGTTAAAAAAGGCTCTTGTCCAGAGGATTTCATGTGGCTGTAACAGTAATTCTGGTAGTTAAAAAATTATACTACTTCAATCTGACCATGGGTAAAATAACACAGAAGAAGGTGTGGTAGAGCCAAGTAGCAGCTTTTGCTGCTGCTCGAATAGGCTGGCTTGACTGGGGTAGTACCACAACCTTGCAGAATACCTGTGTTAATAATTGATGCCTACTCCCCTCCTCAACACCGCTCTTCTTCCTCTCTCCCACTTCCCCAAATATCCTTAAAGGCCAGCAATGCACATGTAGCTCGTCTGGTATTGCAGATGTACGTCGGCGATTTAAGAAGATCCATTGAAGCGGTAAAGGGCTGACTATTTGTCATATTTTGTTTTCATAAACTTTGCTATTGATAGTTGGAAACATATTTCCTATTATCACCCAGTAACTAACTAAATATCACGCGTTATCATAGACCTTTACGGGTATGCTGCTACAGTGACAATGCATTTCCTTCGGCTATATAATTCCCGGGCTCTTAAGACGACGCCCAGGCTTAAAAAAATTATTGATCCTTTCGTAATCTTTCGAGTAACCTTTTACATGGAGTACCTAAGTAGTGTCTTATCAAAACACGATGTTTGAACAGCAGTTTCTAATTTCATATTTTAGTTGTTTTAGTAAAATTCAATAATCGCAGAACATTGTATGCTGCACAAAATATTTTTTTAATCGTGGTGAATTCGTTGGCTTAATGATTTCTAGCTGCGTGTAATCCTCTACTATAAGTAGAGGATACGAATGGATGCTTTAAAGTCAAAAGTCAAAAAAATTTTATTCGATTTAGGCTTTTTTAAAATTTAAAATCGTCTACTTTTGAGCTCTTATGAATGACAAAATCTTTACTACTTCGCTAAACAAGACCTTCACAGAGAAGAACCGACAAGAAATCCTAGGGTCTGTTTTTTTTCTTTTTAATGCTACGTGGTCATTTATAATCTACAATAAATTCAATGCAATGTCAATACCTATACTAAACAAGAAATAGTCTAGAAATGTCCATTTGCATGTATTTAGAAAATTGCACACAGATTCCTGTCACTCTTGAGAGGGTTGCCGAGCCGGGTAATGACCGTTACCATCTTCCGTATTGGCGGACGGAATTCGCTTGACCACGTTATGTCTATATCTTAGACATGCAAGTTTCCTCATTAGGTTATTATTCCTAGATATAATTATTCGGATTCATATTTTCAAGTCAAGCTCAACTAATCGACGCACGATTACGATTTTCACCAAGAGAAAAGCTTGCTTTATTTTTGTATCTCATATCTTAAACCATATGATGCCTTAGAATACAATCTCTCGTCTACATGAGCTGAGGCTGAGGTTAGATCTATTTTCCGTCCTTATTTTTGCTGATATGGTCACGAAGTACAGGAAACAACTTTGGTATAAACTAAAGGCTTATTGTACATCCCAACACACGATAGACCAGAATTGTGGAACATATTGTGTCAAGGTTGAAACCAGACATACTAAATAAACTAAATCAAAAACGGCAGGGCAAACGGGAGTATCATAAAGCAATACTTTGTTTATTTATTACATGTACGGAAAATAACATAAGGGATATGTAAGCATGAGTTGTGTTACATATTAAATTTTCTGCATAATAACGTATTCTATCTACAAAGGTAAAATGAAAAAAAGTATATGAAGTGTGAAATCAATTGATGATTGATTGATTAATTAAATAAGCACTTAAGCCTATCGACCACAGGAGTAGGTGGAGTATTTGGGATATGTATGGTATGGGATATTCTCAGTGCAGCCAAACTCTATACCACGACTCACTTTTCGCCGCTCAGGGAGAAAGAACTTAACGGGTGGTTTACGTGTTATCATAATATTGACAGATTGTTATATGTATATATATAACGTAAAATCATTAAAACTTCAATTACATGTTCCAGCACATAGGCCGCGGTATATTGAGAACGTGGCAGACACGGTACGCCCATAAAGTTTCACATTTACGACAACCCAGCACAAAAGCTTTAGAAGTCGTCAGCAAACTGTCATTAAGCCGGGTATAGTTTATTCGCAACACAGCATGCAATGCAACGCGAACATCTATGGACCGCGCAGTCGTCTGACTACGAAATGTTCATGTATATTATCGGAGTTTAAATTTTATTATTGCTCCAATATAAAAAAAAATGTCGCAAACTTCATCACTAGATGAAAACTGAAATATATAAAAGGAGAAACGTTGCTGAACTAGTGGTCGGTCTGCGTTTTGAACATATAAGGCGGACAAAAGAAAAAAATTGTTCGAATGAATGTTCAAAGCGTACTGCGCGATGTCTTCGTCGAAAAACCGAGAATCTCACACCGCGTGCTGTGAGTGCACGCAGAGTGCTCTCAGTCAGTGTTCGCGAACACATTAAAATGTATAGACAACGTTGAAATGCATGTTGTGTTGCGAATAATCAGTAGCCACCCGTCTTTACGTACGTCTACGCGTACTTCTCATGCAATGACAACACCGACACAGATTTTTATTATTGTTTTTGATGATGCTGTCCGATATCCCACGTCTGTTTGAAACCGCTGTCGAAACGAGTGTAATGTACTATGCAAAATATTTTTGTTTCTGTTCTGGTACGTTCCTACCACGGCGGTTTTTACAGATGTGAACAAAGCTTTAGGCGAACATAGAGGCAATGTTTTGACGACTGCTATAGTAAATTATATTTATCGGACTGATATGTAATATGTACACTTTTATACTATACACAGATAATAAAAAAATATTTAGATATTCAATTTGTATTCGTGTAAATGCATGTATCACTCACTACGCATAGCAGGCAGGTTGATGAGCGCAAGCAGTACAGTGGGATTTAGGTTCGGCATATTCGGATAGATTTTGTGGAGTTTGTTAATCAGTACATTGTATGCAGGTTGTATATTATAAACACATACCACACGGTAACACATCATATTATATTAATTCACTCACCTGAACAGGATGAGTTTGTCCTTGTTTAAATGTATGAATCACACACATATATTTTTCTCTTAGTTCAACTCTTTGTTAGTCATAAATCATCTCGATCGTTTACAGTAACGACTACTGTGAATGATTGAAACGATGCATTCAGTGGATGTGCTCATCAAAAATTATGAGTAGATATATGATTGTCGATAATGGCGTATTTATGTATTTGTCCCACATCATTTGTAATTTTTAACAAATGAAGCTTAAACACAACAGAGACTACTCGTGCTTAGACACCACTATTACTATTACCTGTATATTTAAATAAATATATAAATTCACCATATATAAACACGTACATACTATCACAGAGATACAAGTCAACGATGTCATGTGTTGTGTGTATATTTTATGTTTATTCTATTCTTTTTATGTATTTATTCTATATGCATATAATGTGTATGTATTATATGTTCACTTTAGTGTACACCCTAACCCGATACTTGTGTTCATATTACTTTTTTCTTTCTGGGTTGCCTGGAAGAAATCGCTTCTTAGCGATAAGGTAAGGTTTAACAAATTTTTTTGTTAATTTAATTAATCTTTGTTAATACAATATAGTATATTTCATTCATTCATCATTCATTCATCACTTATAACAGACTGGTTTATTTACCTCTGATTTTTTTATGTATATGTAGCTTCCGCCCGCCGCTTCGTCGGCTTGGAGATTCATACCGTAGCTTTTCTGAGATTAAAAGTTACGTTCTTCTCCTGTCTTAAAAGTATCTCCTTACCAAATTTCATCAAAATCGGTTTAGCCGTTAATTTAATGTGATTGAAAGATAAACAAACATACTTTTACATTCAGTTATTAAAAATAAAAGTAGGATTATTATTTAAAATAATATCTATAATCTGGGTTAATTTAATGTTAATATTGTATAGATATTCAGACGGATAAATAAAGGTTACTAATGTAAAGCACTACTTACATCGAAAAAGGACAAAGGTGGTGTGAATTTAAATAAACATTGATATAATTGCAAAACCTGTTAATGTTTAGATTAATTTACTAAGAAATATAATAGCAAGTAGTTTTAGCTGAAAATATATTTTAGTGTAATACATGATTATACGCGTATACGTCATCACGTCATCTTGGCCGGTCCATTGCCATTTCAGCTTGCTGATCCTTACGGCCATGCCGGTTATCCTAGTTCTGCTGCGGATATCTTCGTTGCTGGTTCTATCACGCAGAGAAACACCTTTGGTGGAGCCCTGTGTACACTGAACCCACAGACAAGATACTCGTATTATATAGATAAATATGAAGTAAGACTTAACTGAACAGAGACCGGAATTAATTATATAATGATGTTGTATTATGTAGTTAGTTTTTTTTAAGTCGGATGACACGAATCTTCCATGTAATTTGAACATAACATACGCTATCACAGCCATCTACAATATTTAGAGAAACAACAGTTTAGTGATAAATGATAACATTACTTAAGTATGTTATCTTATATACATAAAACAACACCCCTATATGTCTCACTGTTGTTATTAATGCTGTAAGCATATTGTTACAACTTTCTGCTTGACAGACCACCTAAACAGTGAACAGGATATCATAAAATACACAAACATGCACGGAGCATCGAAATGATTTCCGTGAAGTTGGAAGTGTCGGGTTCTGAAAATTCTTCGTATGGGAGAGCCCTAAGTTCAGCTGTGGACTACTGAGGGGCTGTTAATAAGAATGTCGTGGGTCGATCGTAGTATTCGATCATTTCATCAAATTGCCAACTAGTACATACTGGACACATCGTTTAATCGTCAACATTTATGCATCCAGGTTTGGTTCAATCGCCTTTTTTATGTTATTTCTATAATTTTATTATATGAAAGTTAAAAAAGGTACTGCAAAAACCTTCGTACCTAACCAACCAGTATGACACTTATTTACCCATGAACTTAATTGTTTTAGTTGCTGCCACTAAACGTATTGCTGTAAGACTTCAATGAAATTTAATTAATTACGAAAATAAACGGGGCTTGTTATAATGAAACTATTATTTACGGATTTTATCGCGTTTAATATTGTTTTTATATTCCCAACGTTTGGAGTGCTTTACAGAAGCCGTGGTGACTGGGAGACTGAGGTGTTAGACGTCCAGATGTCATAGTTAACTTGGGCTACCTTCTACGCATGTGAGCACATTCTGGGTCGATCTACAAATAAATAATCGTTTCATATCAAATGTGTAGTGTGCGCGAAAATAGAAGATATCATTAGGCTTCTGAAATTAATGAACTGATGACAGATCCCTCCGAATAATAGGTACATCAAAGCATTTATTATTAAAAACTCCTCACTCGCAGATCCCGTGTGTCATGCCCGACCTCTGAAACTGACGCAAACTTTAGAGAAATAGTTTATTTTTAAGTAAAGTAGTATAGTTAGCAGCCTGTAGGTGGCCATTCCCGTGCAAAGTGCTATGTAGGTAGCAATTGATTACATTGATCTTAAAATTTAACAATTGCCTGCAATAGTTTCATCAGCCAGCACTCAGGTAGCTCATTTAAAAAAGTTACAGCGCAAAACCGGTGAGGTTTTTTGTTTGTTGTGACACGACGTGGTAGAGACGACCAGTTATAACTTATTAATTCTGTCAATGAGCCGGAATGGACCTAAAAAGCGGATGAATTCATCAGAATTCCAGCTCAACGTTTCGTGAACTTTTAAGGTTTAATATACAAAAAGTCGTTAAGGGGTTGACCGTCAGTATAGCGAATATTGATAAAACATCTCATGAAATAAATTAGACTATCTCATATACATACACAAATATTTATCACGCCTGGTTTTTGTGTGCGTATGATGTATAATATATGTACGTATGTATGAATGGTGACGATTCATATCTGGCTTACTGTAAATAATCGCTTACAGAGAGATAAGATCTGGACTTAGAAGTCAATTTTTATTTTAGTGTACAAAAAAAATTGTAAGTATCCTACAAGTGTACTAATCTACGTAAACACACTTACCTACGGTTCTCATGTCCTAAGCCAATGAAGCTGTAAGAATCACAAGGCTAACGTTATAAACATCCTTTTACCGGATGTTTTTCTGACGCAATCTAGTATTTGCATATTTAAATAAAATTACTACAAAACAAATTTGTTGCTGCTTTGACTTGTATATCGTTCAATATTTTCACAATTTTTACCATTTAGATGCTTTGTTTCACCTCATCACAAATAAAATAACAACAAACCATTCCATATTATTCTAAAATTACTCCTGTGCTTACCATTTAAGGCTTCAAGGGCGTTGATTGTCGGTATCGGTATTATCTTGCGTTTGCGTCGCGGATCCGTCGTCCGTATATGGCGCAGTTGTAGGTGGCCTACGGGTATGGTCATGTGCTGGCGTAACTCGAAAAGTCAGTCTGCTCTGTGGGAATGTTTCATTGTGAAACTATGTTCTCAAATTTTTTTACAAAACTAACGAGTTTTATGCTAACGAGTGCATTTAGCTGAATGGTTAAAATTAATTATGCACTTAATTTTAATTTCACCGCATTTTCGTAGCTCGTAAAAAATAATAATTCGATTTCACGTGATTACTACTAGTGTTAAGGTCACGTAGATAATAATGATTGACCTCTGTAGGTAACAGCGTTGACTCGAACTTAGGATTTGAGTCTAATTTGTAATTAAATGGCGCGGTGTTAACCGTATTTGTGGACAAAGTGATTAATAACGGTATTATTTATATTGACTTGTAAATAATGTGTCTAAATGGGGCGCTTCAATAAAATCGAATTTAAAATTAGTTGGATGTAGCTATGAATGGCACGACGAATGTCTCACGGATTCCACCCCTAAGAATCATTTGTATATTTATATAACCGACACAGCCGTAAGAATCATATTGAACTAAGGACAGCTAAGGTTGCAATGAGCCGGCCACATAGCTCGCAGAACTAATAACCGTTGAGAAGAAACATTCCCTTAAATAAAAGGTATGGACAATGCAATGCGATCTGCCCAGTGTTACTGGATGTCGATGGATGATGTTGACTCAGGACTGTGCTTTGAAGCATTTTTTGGAGGAGGTCTACGTTCTGGCCGTAATATTGAAGATGAATTAAAAATTAAGAAAAGAAAATATAATTATTCACTTTAATTAAATAGTGTAAAGAACTAATTAAATTTTATAACTTCCAAGTTCATTTTAATTAAGTGCGGTTTTCACATAAACGAATTAATCTAGGTTTTCACAATGATTTAGAACATTTTATGAAAACGTTTTATATTATGTTAACACAATAATATTCAGTTTCAGATTATATTTAGATCTGCCCGCGTGAAACTCACGCGGTTCGCTAGAGTACAATTTTTTTTAAATTTCTACACTTTTTAATATTTTTATGAGTTATCGATATATTCTTATCATCAATGTTGGGTACATAACATTAAAAGTTGATTTTATAATTCGTTTACAGTCTCTGAGTATAGCGTAATGTGTGATGTTATTCCGGGACAATGCTAATGAATGAACATTTTAATTACCTCGTCTAACTATTGTCGATATAAATATGTATCGAATCCATTTAAATAAAACCAGTTGCGTGCTATACAATGGTATTTATGGTGAATGAGTACTATTCGTATGTTCTTCGTCCCTGACGTTTGGTATTGTGGTAAAACGCGGAACCCACGCGATATTGATACGTCACGCGGAGCACAAAAAAAGAGATATTGCTGCACGATACATAAGATTTATGGAACCTTTGTCATCGAATGTGTTACGCCAAATGAAAAATTGTCTTATGATTTAAAATAAAATGTATGTATTATGTTTTACATAATACGAGGTAAATATGGATGGAACAGCTGAAATAGGTCTATACTAATAGGTTCTTACGTGGTAGATCCATGCGGCGGATTTGCTGCTGCTCGAATGGGCCGGCTCGACCACGACCACGCAGAATACCGACGTGAAGTAAGGAAATCCCCCAAATATCTTTAGCGGTCGGCAAATCTGGTGTTGTAGATGTACGCAGGCGTCCGTAATCACTTACCATCAAGTGAGCCGATTGCGTCTTTCCCATAAAAAAAAACCTTAATCAAATCAACATTTTTACCATAAGCTAGACTAAGAATACCCCAAAATTATGAGAATGTATGAAGAGGTGATGAAAAAGAGGTGTGTCATAATCGTTATAAATTGGTCCATAATCTCTGCCTTCTTCTGACGGGAAATAGTCATCATAATATATGAATGTTTTACCAAAGAATATTTCTCTCGTCTTGGATATTCTGCCGTGAATCTTGTCGCAATTATGTACGCCGCGGTCGGACGTATGTCGAGAATTGAGTGTCATTAGTGTATGTATAATCTATGGTATTGCATGTCAGATGGATTGAATTACCTCACCGCCTTATTATTGCCTTATTCATATTTCAATAAACTAAATATAGATAATTCACGGATTAAATAACAGACACTAGAATATGGTCAGTTTCGCATTAAACGACAATAATTTTATAATGTATACAGGTTGTTTTTACTAGTTGTTATAATGTACTCCGTACTGAATCCTATCACTAAGCCGACGTCGTCTGTCCGTTCGTCCATCCGTCTATCTGTTTGTCATATATTTAAAGGGCTGTATCTTTTGCACTGTAAAAGGTAGGTAGCCGGTTGAAATTTAAATTTAGACTATGTATTATTATGGAGAATATACTCATAAATAATAAAAAATACCTTAAAATAATAATAAGTAAAAATTAAAGAGAAAGTACATATTGGAAAGGATTTTTTGTTTTTGCTCTATCTCAAAAAACGGTAAAACATACAAGCGGCACACTTCTGGTGATGTTAGTGCAAACTCTAAAGTAAAACAACAAATAATAAAAACCGGCCAAGTGTTAAGTGTTCACTCTATGAATTTCGAACTAAATGCAAAAAAAAACACAAAATTGTTTGTAAATACGTAACACAGGTTTGTATGATTATACGGAACCCTCGGTGCGCGAATCCGAATCGCTCGTGGCTGGTTTTCTAATATACATTTGCCTATCTGGTGTAATATTAATAACGCCAGATTAGCTGCGTGGCGAGTTATGTAGAATATTCTTGGATCAGGATGGGCCTCCGGTTACCTCACTCACCGAACGAAACGCAGAAGCGCTAGGTGCCTCTACTTCAAGCCGGTATTCTGCGATTCTGCTACCCCGGTTGGGCAGGCCCATTTGAGCAACAGCGCAAGCCCCCACTTTGCTTTACCACATACAAAAACATCGTGTCTTTCAGAGTTAAGGAATTGAACTTTGGGTGGCTAAAGGCGAAGGTTTGATAGCCCATTGGGTTGCTGTACTCGTCAATTGTTTTTGTCTAGAGAGTAAATCTGCTGCCTCCTGAATTCCCATAGGTGTCTTGAGAGTCTACTAAGGAAATAGACTTAATTGATGACTTGAAAGAATTGATAGATTGCGGATTAACCATTTCAAAACATTCCTTATCTAAAATAGTAAAACATATACAGACCAGTGATAAGCAGCAGTAAAGGTATGAAGCGTTTATGACACATCGTGCCATAGAGAGAGGATTATGTTCGGCAGTGGACTTTTAACAGGCTGATTAAGAAGACATTAAGATAACATTAAATGAAAATGGTTTCTTAATTTTTTTCGTTGAAATATGGAGATATTGGCTCTCTGCATATGTGTTGTGTTTTTTTTTAATAAGACCTGTTTATCACTAATAATTATTTCATTATCCTCATATCGTTCTAGGCGACTAAAGGAAAAGCCGATGAAGGACAGCAGCTCCTGAGGTCGAAGTGTATGGTACTGGCGTGCTAAATACGTGACTATAATGGCAAATCCTTTCTTATGAGAGAGGCCTATAGAGGTCCTGCAGTGGACTATTTACAGGCTGTTAAGAAGATGAAGAAATTACAGCCTCAAGCATTACTTAATGTTTCATGCAACATGGTTCGGTCGGTAATTATCATGGCTTATAACGAAAAAACGCGCTTTAGGACTCTCTTGCTGACTTGAGAATATTCCAGAACAAACAACATCTAGGCAAGCGTGTACCATCCTAGGCCTCATCTTCGCTTTCCATCGGGCAAGATTGAGGTCAAACGCAGGCCTATTTTTTTTATAAAAAAAAAAAAAACGAACGAACTATTGAACTTAAACTTTTTTTGTCTTAGCGAAGTAACTTGGTGCGAAAGCGTTACGAAAAGTGATCACGCACTCCCTCGTAAGCTTTGCGCTCCCTTCCTTTGCCGACGAAAGTCAGTAAGCGTCGCCATAGTGTTTCGTGACCTCGAAAAGAACTCTGTTTTTAGAAGCGTTAAAATTTTATTGATTTTTAAAGTTTCACTTCTAAAGTGACCGGCGACAACGTATCCGGCCTTCGGTCAAACAAACAGACTCGTAGCCGGTTTCTATATACTATCTATGGCAAATTTCGTTAACTGGTGATTGATTTTTGACAGAAACTCCATACAACTTATGTCAAACATCTAAAGGGCTGACCAATTAGAAACCAGCCTTGAGAATAGGAAAAAGGACCTCCTCCTTTTTCCTTAGAGTTAGGTTAATTTTTTTGGTTAATAATAATTTTGATTCTTTAAGTTACTTATCAGCTTACTTACATAACACCTATATATATTCGGAGATACTGTTCGGAAGTCATTTTTTTTGATTCAATAATTATTAACTTCTTCAGATCGTTGCGTGATGCAGCGAACCGTAAAGTTAAACTTGACATTGTGTAGGCTGTCGGATGTGATCTCGAGAATCAGGGCGGTACAACTGACGTCATTTACAGTTGACTGCAATCGCGGCCGATTTATAACCACGGGTTCACGGCCTCAGAAGAAGACAAATACAGAATCTCTCTATTGACTTTTGTCCATTTATTCATATGATTGTTGCTGGTATTTTGGAAACTGTTTCGGTTCATTACAAAAACAATTTTGAATGGAGTAAATTTTGAAAGTGTTAAATTATTAACTATGTACTCGTACATTTGTTCTGTTTATTAAACGTGGGATTTAGGAAACGGATTTTTATTATTAGTTTATAAAGAAAAAGTAAATAATTAAGCTTCCTTTTTTTTAAAGGGAAAATTCGGTTCCGGCTACCATATTAAACAAACTTGCTTGAAGATTGGTTAATCATTAAGAATAAATTAGAACATAGTCTAAATCAACATTTTACTCGTTGTCGCCATTCTGTTTTACCGTTATGCTTTCCGGATAAGTCAATAAGGCAGCCATAAATTTATTGCCTAAAAGACACTGTATTTCGATATGAAGGTAACTATTTTGTTTCATTAGTCTAAGTAGTACATAGATAACTCTTTATTGCTGTAGATTGCATAAGTAAGTAGTTTACAATTATGAAACTTACTAACTACAAACGTTGGTCAGGTGATTTGCCTCCTGACTAACATGGAATGAATGAATGAATGGAAGAAAAAAAATATTTAATTTAAATAGATTAGGCGCGCAATATTTCAAAAGTATTTCTTCAAAGTACATTGTAAATAGCACAAGAGAAAAACTACGTCTATTTTAGATAAAATTCAGACACAAAAAGTTAATAAGAAACTTACATATGTTGTTAACACATGATATTTGTGGTTAGACAAGTTCCCAGAAAGCTAAAACTTATATGAGGTTACTTGGTGACAAACAAGATCATATTTCTTTAAGTGCATAAAACACATAGTCATAGTACATAACAACAAACTATATAAAGGGCGCTAATCAGCATTGTAGCAGTGCGACGTAACTTTGCCGGCGCCAAAATATTAGCCCAGAACATTCAGAGGCTACTATTTAAAAAAAAATTGACTGTATGTAAATGTATAAGCAGAACAAATCAGTACATTAGTTTCAAAAGACTTATTGGACGGGTCCTTTAGATAGGGGATCGAACTCCAGTCTTCTGATTTGAAGACAGATTTCCTAACCACTCACCTATCGTGACTAGTACTATTGAATCCTACGTTAAGTGGTGGGCTTTACCTTATCACAGCAGTGGCGTTAATAATAATGGGAAATAGCTTTCTCTAACCTAGAGAGTGAGGAGCGGAGCAATTCAATCATCGTTGAGTGTGTGAATGTGAAGCGTACGATTACGTGTTAAGTCTAATCAAGACACTATCCTTATTCACTGCAGGGTAAAAAGTGTTTCATGTTTGTTGCAGAATGTCTATACATATTTCATCTTTTATAACTAATAGATTTATCTTTTATATAAAAACTTTTTATGCCATCTCTTCGGTACCAATCACCGAAAACATAAATTGATAAGACACATGCGCTTTCTTCTTTTGCATTTAAATAGTCCAGGCTGGTTTCAAAGACTACAACAATTTTCCGTAATTTTTTCTTGGCACGCATGGCGGGCGGGTTGTCGATCGGCAGTAGCTTAGACCAACCGAAGATATCTTTCAACTCGCACATTACGCCATCATGACGCCTGTGTCGGTCTGTCCGTCTCGCCCATTGGGACGGCGCCAAGCCGTCTCAAACTTAGGTCCATGGTAAATAGTTTAGGTGGCCCAGTTCCGACCATTGTTCTAGTTGGCAAGCTTTGACAACTAATTTTGAACTTTCGGCTCTCGCGTTCCCAATGAGCGCTTTGACTAGTGCGTCCAACGCAACTTTGGATAGAAAGTATCCTATACTTTAAGCGAGCAATTCTTTTATTTATATAATATGTTATTGGGTTCTCGGAAACTCGGCTCTAACGATTGGGATGAAAATATCTCATAGAGTATTGATGACAAATCACTATAATTAGTAATGAATGCAACTTTTCCCGCGGGAAATTATCAGATTCTCACGGAAAAGGCACCGAGCAAAGCTCGGTCGCCCAGGTACTTTTTCATTTAGTTTTTTAAATAAAGCAAAAACAAAGTCATAGGTACAACAATAAAACAACCACTCTAAAGTTAAAAAAAAATATTATAATTCCACGATCTTTGTTTCTATATGTTAAGATTATATATATTATTCACATTTCGTAGTTGAATGAAATGAACGACTTTAGTACAGTTGCATGAACCGTGAATTCATCATTAAAGCGGTACTAACGGAACCTGAGAAAAGTCTTGTAGAGCGCAACAATCATTCCGCGAACCCTGGTTAGTATGCGTCCGTAACAGTTACACGAAGATTACCGCCTACCACGGTAATTATATGCTACCAAGACAATGTTAATAAACCTTAATAATAAGAAAAAAAATTATGATATTCTCATGGATCGTTGAGCCATTATAAAGATATACGTTGCATTTAGGTAAACTGACAGATCCGGGACAATTGCTTATAGGCCATGCAAATACGTGACGCGCGAGGTTTCAAACCCGCGAAACCTATTGCCGTCATGTTCATTCTTACATTTTTGCCTCGTACCTTTCATTATATATTTGTCTTGAGATGTCGAAATTCATATCTCTTTAAATTATTAGCTTAACAAACTTTCGAACAAGTGTGATTTAATATTTATAGCTGACCCTAATTCAAATAGAATAGACATGTACGTTAATCACAAAGTTTAGATTATAATGGAAATGCAATTGTGAGAGTATAATGAAAGTCGTTAAAAACTGCATTCGATAAATATCTAAATAACGTTATAGGAAAAACTCCTGGTTGTACGGGCTGGGTGTAAATTTTTACACTATCTCGATTTTACATTTTGTTCGATTTACTAAGGGTGACCATGTATTACCATTGGGGATATTGTATTTATTCCTGCATGCGGCATTTCGTTTCCATGATGTGTGATAAAATGATTTATGAATAAAATGTGAATAATACGTATGTTGTTTTAAGTCACTAGAGCAAAACAATTTAGATAATTTGTAAAATTAATCTTACATTTATTTGAATATGGCAATTTACTATTTACCACGTGCTCGGCGGTAAATAAATACATCGTGTGGAGATCTGCATGTCAGAAATAATAAAAAAATATATTATTTCAAGGATATGTGAAGCGCGCCAACCCGTACTGGAGCAGCTTGGCGGGCCTTTCCCGGCTCCAAAAAGCCTTTCAGATATTTGAGAAGTAGGCCTTTGCTCAGCACTGGCCACTGACACTACTTGCTGGTAATTTTCTTTTCTTTACTATCAAACAAAAGAAATAGGGATCATAATGTATAGACTGAATGAGAAAACTGAGCATCAACCCATAAATCTTTTTAATTGTTATTGTACTTCATATCGATTTCCTCGATTTTTTCAGTTAATCGTGGCAACGTCGCATCTGACCAGTATACAATGTGGCGCCGTGCACGAAACTTCGTGTGATAGCGCGCGTGTCTCACGCGATGTCGATTTTTGTCAGTCGTGATGATTTCAGGCGCTGTGCGTTAATCGCTGCTACTGCTTAATTGTCTATAATACTGCTTTTACTTATGCGTAAGTCACACTAAATAATTGGCAATAATTGTGTGATCAATTTAGTTAGCTCGGCATGAAATCTTTCATGTTACTCAAATCACATTCTTTGTCTATGCCATTATAGGCATATGCGTTCTTGTTAACGATCCATGTCACGATGCCTTATAATTGAAACAAATACTCATCTTAAATATGTAAGCTGTGTAATTGTATATTTATAAAATTAAACATTAGCATGTTACCAGTCCACTGAACGTAGACAAGTTGCTGCCCGTTATTACTCTGCATATTATGGTCTGGCACATTTGAGATCGTCAGCCCTTTTTCGCAGACCACGAAATATTTCTGATATTTAACTTAATCTACTTTCTCGACACATACGTAATGAGATATTGTGGGTGTCATAATCGGTGGGAACAAATGGCACAGCCATTCTTAAACTCATTGCACCAAGTGTACATTAACAACAAAAGAATGAAAACCTGCTGTGCTTCTAGATTTCCGATGGTTGAAGGAGATGCGGGATTTAAATCGAGTAATTTCTGCGCAGTTTTGCGGGAAGTCGATGGATGCAGGTGGCTCAGGACCGAGCTTCGTGGCAATCTTTGGGGGAGGCCTATGTTCAGCAGTGGACTTCTGATAGGCTGAAATGATGATGATGATGATGAATTTCTGCGGGAGCTCTCCAAAATGTTTCCTGTTAAATACCAAGAAGCTATGCCTGTAGCCGTGGCTAAGAAGATTGGCATCCAGATCTGTGTCACCAATTATCCTTTCCACTGCGAGGATTCCCTGCTTCCACGCAGTAGCCTTCGCTCTAGACTCAATGAACCGCCCAAGGTTCAACGTTATATATCGAAACGAAACACACAAAACGTCGAAATTCCTTATTACAGACAACGGTTAGTGTATCCCAGAGATACATTTTGCAAAGCAAGAGCAATGGTGACTTCCACATTTTGACGATTCCGTCGAATTCTTAAAATATGGCTTTAAATACCTACCCGTCGTATAGAAGTTAATATTTATAATAACATCTACATCAGACCTTTCTACTTACTTCTGTCAGTGTAGGTATTCCCAATAGTCGCGAGCCTGGCGCACTGCTTTGACCTCTTCTGTGGCTATTTCTGGTTTATTTACGTTTCGAATACAAATCCGCTTTATAACCCGCGGCGTTTCATTGTTAATACCGTCATGATAATATGATACGCACATCTGTCACCCGTAGACCTGGGTAGAGATTACGGTTCCACAATTCACTTTTCGTCTCTCCGGGAGATAGAACTTAACGGGTAGCGAGTCTAGGGAGCTAACTGACAACCGTTGGGGACGAATGGTTCCCAAGGACAACTTAGTACAGGCAAGCGCAGAGTAGGACCTTACTTACCGCATAAGATGGAATGACGACTTACATAGTATTGTTTGAAAACGATGGATGAATCTTTGAGCGAAGCCTATGCCCAGCTGTGGACTTATGAAAGGTTGTACTAGTGACGATAATGACACAGAAGCACGGTTCGATTCCAGGACAAAACAAATACTTGTATGTTTTACTATTTATTAAAACCCGCCCCAGAAGAAGAACCGAAGTTCCAAACGCTTTTTTTAAGACGCCCTCTTAAAAAACGGACAGTTTTATTTTTTAATTGCTAATTTTGGGTTTGTAGCTAATTAGTTTGGAGATGGGCTGCAGAATGATAGCAGCCGAGGTGAAATGTCCTGTCTGCATTTATACTGCAGGATATGTTTGTCAGTAATAGGTAAAAATAATAGGTTAAGTCTAATAATGGAGCTCAGTTTATTTTACAACTTTACTTTAAATAGATAATTACATGCATTCAAGACAAAAAAGCAGTCATTGATCGGATCGTCATCGAGGACTGCCATGAATTGCCTCGTCAATAAATTGAGTTTCCAGTTATTATTAAACAAACGAAACTTAAGGGTTAGCTATCACTGCTACTTTAAACTAATATTCTGTGAAAATATGATTCTTCCCAATTCAATTGCTAACACCCAGACAAACAGACACAAGCGCAAACATTTTTAAAACGTTTTAGTTTTGGTATCGTGGAAATAAGTACTCGTATAAGTTTAGGAAGAGGTAGTAAGTTATAAATGACAGATACACTTAAATATTGTATTATATAAAACACAACGTCGGTAATACGTTTCTTTCTACAAAACTTTTATTAACTAATGGAGTGTTACAAAAGGAGCGGCCCATCCTACTAATGAAACTATTACTTTTCCCGCGTCGCCACCGTGCTCTATTCACGCGTAATGAACGTTCGGCTGCGAGCATGTCTACGAAGTGTATATTTGAGTACGCTCCATCAAACACCGCCCGTTAGGTTCGCGATTATTTGCTCGTTAACGAATGCTTCGCTTGCCGTGTAATTTTGACAATTTGCTTCCGAATGCTCGCGGTGTGGCAACGCCACTTCCCACAGCACAACCGTCAACATAATTTGGTATTTATATGTTCATTCATAAGAGTCAATACTGTTCGTAATTGTATAGCGCGTAAAACTATAAAAGTGAAGTAGATAGGTACACATAATAAAATTTCAATATACTTAGCGGTTCTTTATCGTATTTGTTCATTTGTTCATGATGGCACCACACCCTTGCGCTAAGGCTATCGGGGGTTGCAAAGGTGATGTTACGAAGTGACACGACCTATAACAGTGCTGGGGGAAACATACCACACAAGTGAGGTATACAGAAATTAACTTGTTATATTTACTTTTTGCTGTTCTTTCTTTGTTAGTCTACGCCTTGTATTACCGCAATTTTGAAATAGCTTTCTAATAACTGTATTTTTTTAGAAAAGTAGGCCTTTCCTAGTAAGCGGCATCAAAATCTGGCGAGTACTCCATTGAAGTCTTACCCTTAGTCGCCACGCTGGACGGCCGGTTGTTGACAGCACTGCCGGAACCCTCACACTAGTAATGCTGCTCTCTGTCACTAGTGTGTTGTAAAATTCGGGTTCGGTTACATTCGGATGGATTTTCCGCTTTCATTCGGTCGCCAGGGCCTTCGTTGGTAGGCTGCAGGGTGCACAGCGAACACCACTTTCAAATGGGTATTTCGAGAAATACATTTATTTTTTATTGCTTTGTCAACAATTATAACAATGTCACGTGGCATTTACATCATAGCTCCGTCAATTTAACACTCACTGTTTAACTAATTAAAGATAAACTTAGCTTGCCTAGTAACGTATCGTACAATTTTTTTTTATTAATTTAGACAAAATAGGTACTTATTGAAACGAGGTTTAAATAGCATAATTAAACAATAATTAAAATAGAAGAGTGATTTGTGTCTCTGTTTAATAACATAATTTTGTAACTATATTTTTCTTTCCTGCTGACCATGTGATACACTATTTGAATTTTTTGAGTCATATAATTTCTCGCGGTATATGTGAACAACTTTCTACTAGAAAAGTGGACGCGTTATAAGCTGAGCTACTGCAGTAGTTCTTCAAATTATATACTAACAAAGAAACTGACTCACACTTTATGAGTATAGAATAACAGGCATCGGCATTTCACGAGTTTTATGACGGTCGTATTTCATACTGCTTTGCATAATGCGGTGCTTTGCACGGTATAAATTATTTATCACTTATTCGCCCGCATCTTTAGAATGTATGTAACGATGACTGAACTGATCCCATGGTTAGCATCAATCCTTATTGCATGCAAATGGCACGTCATCAGATTTAGTTGTTTTTAAAGTGACTGCGTTATGACAGACGGACAGACATGTATATTTAGTTAATCGAACACACAAGAGGAATTGTTTTTAAAAGGTGCAAAAATTTCAGAAACATTTTTTTTTTTTATTTCTATAAAGATTTACATTTCTTAATAATGATCATCACCACTGCAGCCTGTCATTTATCCACTACTGAGCAATTACCATTGTATAGTAGTATACAAAATACAAGAAATGTATTCAGATATTCGTATACTCACTATGCTAGGCAGGTGGGTTGGTGGGCCCGGTACCGGCACCCACGCACATTTGATACTATCCTACCCCATTACTACTCTGTGAGATTTGGCTACTTGCTATGATTGAAATAAAATGTTTAGTTAGCAAAGAACTTAAGTTGACGGGGAGACAATGTATTAAAAATTAAGTCTGCCATTTTGTACATTAAATATTAAATAAACAAAACTTTGGGTACGATGGTCGCCGAGCTATCCAGTCATTACACAATAACACCAACTCAGCAGCAGACAGAACAATAACAAACTTATCAGCTATATTAATAAAGATGCATACCGACACTTTCCGGACCGTCCCTGTTTTTGAAACCAGTTGGGCAATAACTTTCGTTTTCTATTAGCACCGTCACACCGACCACGATTAGTCATGAATAATTAAAAGGCATGCGATTTTATTGAAAAATATTAGACTTTTACTCTCTTTAAACTTTCCGTCTGGCAGAGAAGTTATTGACCTTTTGTGACCTTTATCCGTATGCGGCATTGTTTGATGTCGACATCGATCGGCGATTAGGCAAGAGATTTGTATTCAAACAATTTGTACCGTGCTTAATTTACAACAAAGTCTTTCTTTCGATCATTTAGTAACAGTGAATAAAGAAGATATAATATTATATGAGATATAAATTAAGCAGTGTGGTAGAGTCCTAAAGAAATGCTATCCCCTTTCTACCCGTGGGTGTTGTAAAATACCCTGAGGGAAGAGTGTTGAAAAGCTCGGTGCAATCTCTGGGAATAAACTCGACGAAACGTTCGCCACCAGTCCCGTTCTGTCTGTCGGAGAGGCGTAAAGTAGGTTAAGGAAACGTCATAGTCATGCCAAATGGAAACAGTAATGCCTGCCTAGTTCTCAATATGGTTAATAGGTGTGAGTGCTTCTGTATATTATGCTTTTTTGGAAATCCTTAAATACTGAAAGGTTCATGCGAATAAGGTCCAGGGCACAACTTGCGATATAGTTACTGAAAGGAATTGTAGCTTCCACTACGGTTAAACACTTCTCTTTTACGCGAAGTACCGCATAATTATTGTAGTAGTTTTCTAAAACCACGAGTATTTTGTACCCTTTTAAAATTTTAAAGCACTTATTTAAATGGAGGCCGAGAAAAGCTTTTACATTTTATTTCAGAAAGTTGTTGCACGAGTTCACAGCACTGACCTAAATGCGTGATCGAACGAGCAACCTTGTTTCGTAGATTTAACCTTGACACAATTAAAGTATTGGCCCCTGGGTAGAAAAGGTGAGCCAACCTACCTTTAGAGTTGTCTATCCTGGATCCGAATTCCGGCTGAGTGAATATTTAGACATCGTCACGAAATAACAGTCTTCCGAATTCTTGTATCGCTGCGTTACCTTAGCTTTCCCCGCCAAATATCTTTGTTGCTGATCATTAGATACTAATCTGTGTCGTAACCAATGAAATAGCGTGCGTTACAAATAATTTACAATACGATATACAATCTTCGGTTCTGTTCACAGTTATTAAGATTAACGTCTATAGTATATTTTAAGAATATTACGACCGTAAAATTGGCTTTATGTTTGTTTTGGAATTAGGGTATTTAAATAAATATCGTGGCTTCTGCAGTACTGCGAAACTCTTGTACATAATACTTACATAATCATCGACATAGTAGACTGTATGCAGTTCGCTGTTAAGCGTCGACTTTTCAACAGATTGCAGCTTTGTGGTGATTAGTATAAGAACTCACACCTTTCAGAAACAACAGATTTCCATTTGACACGACTCAGTCACTTATCTCTCTTGTATATATAATTAATCAGCGACACCCGGACTACAACATTTAACTTTGAGATAGAAAGAACGAGAATTCACACTCTATGGTGACAAAAAACGGTGGTAATTGTAAAATTTTCTACACGATACAGAGCTCTTTTTTTAAGAACTTTGGGTTTTTTTTACTATCCACAAGCAGGCTTCCTGAAGATATTTTTCTTCGACGCCGAGCTCGTGCCGGCACAATACGGTAATCGAACCCATATCACATGCTTACTATGAAATTTAAAGTAAACGTCCGGCGTCTGTGCCTACCATGGATCAATGCGCTCTGCAATAAGTATCAAGACAATGAATTTACGACGAGGAAGTAACATAAATTAGAAACATATACAATAAAACAGCTTTAACATAACGAGCAACTATAGACAACGCGGGTGACTGGACTCATTTGACATTATTCCAACCTAAGATTCTAGCTATAAATAAGTATTTTTGCAATTAAATTAGGCCATGACTAATACAAAGTTAGTGATTTTGTTTTTCAAAAAATAGTCCAATTATTTTGTTTATGTCATTTGGAGACTACTGTTGTTTATAAGCACTCTAGTCTATCACTAATAGAGTTAGGCAGATATGACATACTTCCATGCCACCTCTTACAACATCTTCCGGGGTGGCAGATTCTTACGGAGCTACCACACAGTTAGTATTCGCTAGGAGGTATATTTTTTTGAAATATTAAAGACCAAATTATATTGTAAATAATGAACATAAAGATTGGAAATAAATTTGTATTATCGTCAATGAATTTTAATTTATTATTCAAAGTCTGCAAGAGCTGCATGTGTCCTAACTGGTCAATAATAGTTACCTAGGATAGCCGTATTACATTGTGCCGCTCTATCTACCTGGTTGCGTAGGGTATCTTACCCTCTGCGACTGATGTGTGTTCAGCGGTGGAGTCATGGATCCGATCCGTGTTTGCTTTTCTGACCCCTATGTGCTACGGGTGTCTGGTGCTCCTTACAGTGTCATCTACCTTCAAAGTAAGTTTCGTCTTCAAGTAATCGGTTCAGTCGTTTCAAGGATTCCCCCAAGACACACATCAAACAAACAAATCATATTATCAAATAATGGAACAGAATAGAAAGAAATATATAATAAAATATATATAAATATTTATTATAGATACACATAGAAAAACATTGATAATCGGAGTGTAGTAATATTAAAATTAGTTACAAGAGGCTAATTAGAACAGATAATGATAATAAAAGTTAAAAAAAAAAATTCTAAATTAAAAGTTAGCAAAGGTAATATTTAAAAAAAATAAAAACAATGATGAATATCATTGATATAAAAAGCAATTATTTCAGAACCACACTTTAATTTTATTTATATGTAAAAATATTTATCTATTGACGTCTATTGTTTTGTACTGATTCGCAACTCAACCACATTGAATACGAACTATTATGCTGATTATACGGATGTTTGTATGTATTCAAAAATGTATATATATCTATTAGAAGAATGTCGAGCACGCGTGTCCGCAGCCGTTCAATCCGCGATGCTAACGGAATATAAAAAATCTGTAATGTATTCTGACAGCGTAACATACAGACATAACGTGGGTGCAATGATTATACTGTAATTAAAAGTTGATACGTGTCATAACAAATGACAAATTATAGGTTTTAATTTCCGCGTGTTCGTTGTACATAGCATACAATAGATAAGGCGTAACCTTTATCGATATTTTTCATTCTTTTAGTTCTTCCCTTAGTACTTGAGGTTTCGGTTTCGTTTATCTACGACTTGGTTACCAATAAACGAAACCATGTCTTGGATGGCAAAGCGGATGAGGCCCCTAGGCGTGTAGGTGTGCGGTACCCTCACACTAGACTTGATGCGTTCGTATAATACTTATACATTATTATGTAAATTATCATAATTAATTAAATTTGTGGAGGTTTTATAGATAGTGTTTAATTATTTGTTAAGGTAAAAATAAACATACCGTGTAATAGATATACCTAAAACACTTACTACTATTCAACATATCTTTTTAAAATTATTCTCGCTTCGTCGCATACATTAAGAACACAAAAGTTTTGCCAATTCGTCCGCCGTTAACCACGCGCAACAATTACACGTGCTGACATAATGTCAGGCGTGCACGTAACGGCTATACGCGCGCTGCCTGCGCACGCGCATCGAATGCTGAGCAAATAGTACACTCAGCAGTCAGCACGCAGGCGGCTGGTGAGGCCTTGACGTTTCTTTGTAATGATCTCTCATGTTGATATTCGTAAAACGTCCTAATGATAAGTGTTTTTATGTCATTCATAAGTGTACTAAATTAAATTGATAATTCATTATGTAAATTATTTGTCACCAGGGGAGCGGAGCTGGGTGATGTGACTCTGCTGCGACGGATGCCCAACGTGGAGGTATTAGCTCTTAGGTAAGAATTCTTTGCTCATCATGAAATAAAAGATTTCTGTCACGGGCACGGAAGTCCGCAATCCCACAGGAGCGTAGCATGTTGCACTTCTTTGCTCCGATATATACTTAAAAATACAGATTTAGCTTTTACCACTCTCTTTCTTCCCGTGGGTGTCGTAAGAGGCGACTTTGGAAAACCCTTGAGAATCTCATGGCAATGTCCGGGAGAAAACTCAGCGACTAGGCTCGCCACCAGTTAAGTTCTTTCTTCTGCAGAAGCGAAAAGTGGGTCGTAGAAACCACGTTTGCAGAATACATACGCTACTGGCAGTCGCGCCAAATCCGTTACCTCTGCCTACCCCTTACAGGTATCATAAGTGAGTGCCTAAATATGCTTTCTTCTTCTTCTTTACAGTTCACTGCTGAACATGCTACTACAGCATCTGTCAAAAGCCGGTTGTATATCTCTTGGAATGTTTAAATTACTCACCACGCTTCAGCAGACAATCGCAATACTGAATCTGACTATGCTAGACTAGACTAGTCGTCTCAGAAAGCCGAGACGCAGATTGGCGCTTGGGATCAGCAATCAATCGCAATTGAGTCTGAAAGCCCGAGATGCTGAGACGCGCTCGCGGTCAGCTGTTAAACGGGACTCACGCTATTCGTCGGTTTCTTGATATTCTATCTAAACCTTTTAGCATTTTCTCCTGTAAGGCATTTTTAACAATTATTAAAATATAAGAGGTGACACAATATTGTGCTAAATATCCGAAGGAAAATAAAGTTACCAATTCGCTATCTAAATCGAGGATTCCTTTACGTGCCGATAGTCAGTATTTTAAGAAAATCGAAATCTTTTTAATATATACGTTAATTAAATTGTCAGGTCAACTGTAGACAGTATTAAAATAGTGAACTGAATTATCATCGCCTATAGCCAGTACTCCTCTAAAATCGTATCAAATTAAGATCGTACAGAAACGATATTACTACTCCGAATGGGTTTATATAACGATATATTAACAGATGTGTATTTATCAAATACTAACCACCGCCCGCGGCTTTGTTCGCGTAGTTCTTTAGTAAAGAATATTTTACCAAGATTATACCGTTTATTCAGTTTTACAGCAAAATTTTATCGAAATCCGTTCATTTGGAGTTTTAAAGTTATGTTAAGGTAACCACGTCTACTGCCCAGCTTTTTCAATACATATTTTTTTCTTTGAAAGCTAGACCCCTAGAAACGCTGTCGAATTGCTAGATCCTTTAACAGATGTGTGATTATATGTATCCTAGATGTTGCTCGTTGCCAAGAAACTTAACAGTGAAAGTCCCATCGAAATCCGTTCACTGGTTTTAGCGTGTTAGAGGTAACGTAAACGTTTTATATTAATTGACGTCATTATTTATATCACGCAGAAGCAAGGTAACACATGTACATTCCTCTGCACAGATGGATAACTAATATTGCTTTTAATTATACAATATAATTCGACATGTCCGCATGGCTTAGTGGTTAGCGTACCTGACTGCTGCTGAATGTTCCTGGGTTCGAATCCCAGCCTTAACTTATATTTTTGCTGACACACATGTTATGGAATTTGGGGCCTGATTGTGTTAAGGTGCATCCCGGGTGTACTACACTGCATCCGGCCTTTCCTTCGACTTTATTGCATTAGCTTTACATCGGATACAGGAAGCGTGCCCGGAAACTTGAGACACTATAAAATATATTGCACAATTGATTACTATCGACAATATACGGAAATTTATCGCCGTCCGCTAAATTGGACTCATTATCACCATTACACCTTCACTGGCAGTGCTAAAAGACAAAGCAAAACTGACTTAACTTCAATATGCCAGATATTTACCTATTTCAGTCGATGAAACAGCCCTTGGAGTATTTCCGCGTCTTAGTTCAATTTATAAACAGCGTCATATAACCGCCGTCGCGTTGCAAGGAATTAATTATTCCATTTGTGACTTTAATCATTGGATTTTATAAGTTATTCTTTTACGATTAAAACCAGTTCCCAGAGGGAATAAGAATTTACATCAGGTTGCTTTGAATTCTTGTCTTGAAACAACAGAAATTACATTTTTATGACACGCGTAAGGTTAAATTGTGTGTAGTGACGATTTTGAAGACGACGCCAGTCTTGCTAATATTTAGTTTATAATCGTCTTCACTCAGTTTATTAGTTCATTGTTAAATGCGGATGTTCGTGGGAATTGGAATTCTAAAACTGCACGGCTTAGACATTTTCTACAAATAGAAAACGAATTTCCTAAAATAAGCAATATTGAAGGGTAGGTTTTTTCTTTAGATGGGATTATTCCTGCGGAGAAGGACCACGTTCTCACAGAACTACGCGCCTGATTTTTAACGTTAACGTTATTTTACTTGCGCTTTGAGGACCACCGGGCCCCTAAAGCGTATCTCTAATTCCGCGGGGATTTTTAGTCGGACAGCCACTGATTGCTGATCCTAACATAACCGGTCACAGCCTTCAGTTCCGGGTAGGTGTTTAGTCCTGTTCCCCACAAGACGCGAACTAAACCCAGGCACTGATTAACATAATTGTGTCTTCATTCCGTAAAGCATTCATAGATAATTTTAGTAGGTATTTGGGTACTTTTTTAGACAAAAAAACTGCAGCGTACTTTTAAATTCATCTTTAGAATAATTATTTGTTATCTTGGTTTTATTACTCCTTTGTAGAATAAGTATTTCAGCAATTTTTTTAATACGTAAATGACTACTATATTGCTTGTGCGTAGTTACTTGCCATAGTTTCTCGTTTATTTCTCGGAAAACAAAAATCTCGCTAGCCCGTCGCTAAACATCTGTAATATATACCTAACAGCGATGTAAAGTAGTGTAACGACCGAAAAGCAATTTCGCAGTGTACACCGGTACACGGGCCAGACGTATCTGTAAGCCGGCTCAAGAGCCAGGCCGTGACCCGTCTGCCGTCTGAGACTGAGCCGGCAGTGCCGCACTGCGGTACTCGGCGTCGATAAATGATATATTAAATTTCTTGCATGTCCTTGTGAAAGCATTGTTATAGCAATCAAGTTTGTATCGACGTACTTCGCTTACGGCTCGTGCATGTAGTAGTCGCCTAGTGCAAACATAGCCCTTCTTTATAAATGGCCGTTATGGTTTTACAGGAATTTTACAGTTTAAGCCTGTTATTGTAAAATGCCACAAACGTTATAAGGTCGTCTATCTGAAATAACATAGTACCCTATTAGCTTTTTTCAGTGAAGTAAGATTTGAATAAATTGCATTGTATATTAGAAGTAGCGTACCTGCGGCCTAACCCGCGTAATCATAAGTTATGGCCCTAAAGAATCTTTCTTAATTGAGATGTGTCCTAAATTCTTTTCAATGGCGTATTCTTTATTTCTGCAAAATTTAGTTCATGACAGTTAAAAAGCCTGATTGAATGACAAACATACAAACTTTCGCATTTAAATATTTGTGTTTCAATTAATCTTCTGGGATCATAGGAAACTTTTTAAAAAACGTTCCACCAAAATCCGTCAATTACATTTCAAGTTAAATCAAGTGGCCACTATTCCGGTTTTTATTAAAATTATAGTCGTTTACATTTGATAGTGCACTTTCTCTTGATGTGTTTAAAGCTTATTTGAAAGTGTCTTTTTAATAACTAACTACTAACCCCAAATTTCTTTATTAATTTTACAGTTCCGTAACTATCTATCAAGGTATCTTATAAGAAAATTTAATTAACAACTTATACTGACCATCAGATTCTGAACTTCAGAAGCCATTGAGATAATGCGGTGATGTTTGCTTTCCAAATATATTAATGCTAGAGAGAGCGGTGAAAGGGAAGCGTCATCTCAAGCCCGAAAGAGCCAAGTTTGTGTTCGCTCGAAGAAGCGATGGATTAATTAAGGCTATCCATACACTAGCCTGAATCGCTTTATTATTCCGGAACCGAATAGTCCCGTTTACTTAGGAACTTTAAATATACTTTCAGGTCCAAAACGTTTTTACTTTTCATAAATTCGTCATGAACGCCCTGGACGTTAGTCCAGAGGACTGGTTTTACTCAAAAAGCGGTGAGTAATATTCTTCGGCTCTACTCATCCAATTGCTGCAACGAGTATATGTTGTGTTGCTATATTGTTGCCTTGTACAGATTTTACTGTAAGGTTATTGTAGGAGTTTCCCTAGACCATAAGATTAAGATTTGTAACAAAGAAATTCACCTAGAAACAAGTTTACGGAACTTATCAATTCGAGTGAAAGAACTACCGAAAGAATGGGTTACATTTGTTAGTTCCATGGATCTAACAACGCCTAAAAAGGTGACCCGATGGACCTGCTAAGAAAAGGAATAACATGAATGAGATCCTTTATTTTAAATATTGACTTGATAACAATATTAGAAAATGTAACCATAGTAATTATTGTTCGAAATGTTTTCTGCATTTTGCAGATAAGAATTACTTGATGGCATCGGCCCCTATAGACGAATACGATCTACGAGAGTTAATATGTATTTTCTTTACTACGTGCTTATCATTTTAGATCTCATCACTGGGTTTTGACCGTATTACATAGCAATCGTTGATTACACGAACATTTACATTTACATAACATTTTCAAACTCAAATGTCAACCTCAATTGTTCGCGGTGCACCTCGATGTCTAACGAGGATCTGACGATTGACTGGTGACGTTAATTCCATCCGGCCCGAATCCCACACACAGAGGAGCAGCTGACCGTGTCAGTTTTTGTTGTTGATTTCATGTCCAGCAATGGGCGTATACAGAAGAAAGAAACAAAAAAACATCAACAAAGAGAGATGCCTCTGTAATACGTTTGCACATCGTAGTCCTAATGGTCTATATTCCAAGACTCGCTTATTTCATGCTTAAAAAAATACTTCTAGTTTGTTTTCATTATTTAGTTTTTTTTATCATATGATATTCCATTCCGCTAGAGACTTCAGATCATGAAGTCTCTAGCGCGTAAAATCCTAAGTTCTCGCCCCCGCCTTAATAATTTTAATCTTCGTCGTTGTCGCTCGACGATGGGATGTTTCAATTGTGAACATTGTTTTTTATGAATTGCTCGTTAACACTCAGCATTTATTATTGTTTAGAACCGTGACTACACTATGGAGAGTCTTGTTATGAAGAATTTTTAATTAACTTATGTAAGATATTTCTTATGTCTACTTATGTCATTCGCATTGGAAGAAAAAGTCACTACACAATATCATTATTATACATACGAATACACTTACCCTTGCGACAATTTTGTCTGTCCGTTTGAATTTCATAACAAGTCTTATTTAAATTAAAATCATAATTTCCTCAACTTTATCATTAACACACCTTGGTGCAGCACTGATACTACTGCCAAATGTGATGATAATTAGTCACCCACCTTTGGTGCATGGAAGAGGTCAATTTGTTCTTCTGTGGAACGTTTAGACGGTGGAGACGATTCCGCCAGCGGTTGAAGGTTAAGATATTTTTCAGACATTTTTCTTCATTCTCTTTTACAGCTTCCAGGATACTAGATAATTGATTATTTGTTTAACGTTGACCCTTTTGTTCTATTTTACTAAAGCACTTAGAGCTAAAACTACACTATTACGAGTATGCGAGTTTATTAGATTTAAATACTGCACCCTTTTACTGTAGTGATTCACATGCAATGAACTGCTGCGTGGATTAGATTCAAAACCTATAAGCTTGTTAAGCAATTTATATGACTATAGGTGGAATGTATTGTCACAGTGTGGCGTGCAGCTAATATGTTGAGAGGTCACGGTATCTCTGTATTCGTTGTGCAGTTATCGCAACAGTCCTGACCTGCATTTGACCTTATTAACCAGTGATTGGAAGATCTATAGAGAAATGTGAATCTGACTACTCTTATGTAGAAGATATCTGTTTTCAATTTTGTTAACAATAAAATAATTACAGTTTCGTTTTTATTTTTGTACTTACAAGTAAACCCAGAAGGAACGAATCGATTTTAATACTGTAACCTTCGCTGCAATGACACATATTTAATGATTCATGCTTGAAATTTTCCAATCCAATCGGAATGAAATATAAACAGAATGTTCCTAAGATAATATTATCCGTAATATTTTGATTTTCAAAATTTTTATAAATGTTTACCTTTGAAGTCTATATCCAGCGTGGACTCGTGACAGGCTGTAATGATGATTGGAATAGTTTAATATATTAGTAATTAAAACCCATTTCCTCGATTGCGGCATGTGGCAAGGTCGTGTCCAATCAGAGCGTGGTCTTCCTTGCCCAACTACACGCACCGACAGCGCGCGCCGGTTTCTCAATCACACTGCAACCACCGTTGTGGATGTAGGAGTTTCAATTTCCTGTTGAAATAAGCCTAACAACGAACTAAAATAACGTTTCTTTTTGATTTATTCATCATTGATTATTCCATTAAGTCATGTTACTAACATGTCTTACTAGTGGCCTTTTTATTTTCTTATGATATCATCATAGGATCAGTAAACTAGTAAACTAGGAGTAAACGTAGTTTATGCTGACTTTTTTTTTTGAAAACAACTTAGAAAAAAAGAAATGTTTGAAAAGGCAAGTGGCGACACAGTAACAAAATTCAGTGACGCAACACTGAGTTTACGGAAAGTCACTTTGTACCTGTTATAGAGACGATCATCGTTGTGTTGGAATGCTATGTTGAAATATGCTAAGTGTTCATAATTCTTATACATAGATGCTTATTGAATTTTGTGAGTCTTAATATAAATTTATCAGAGGATATAACACTCATCTTTTGCATATACCGTTCTTTTTGAGTTAGAAAACCTTGAGTTACGGAGATGACAACACATTTGTAGCGAGATATCGGTCGACCACTCGGGCTAGTCGGAATCAATTAGTCTGAAAGCAAGGCCATGGTGCAGCGTGTGAACCTCACTCACCTGCCAGTCTTCAATAGCACCCCTATTGATGCTAATCTTGTGGGATTCGACTCCAATAAAACACAAACGTGTCTGTTTACTGCTAAAAGTAGTCATGGTGGCTATTATTATCCAATATGTATCTATTGAATACACCGACCGTTTTTAGTTAGTAAAAGTCAAAATATTGTCGAAGCTTAACTTTGCACTTCATTGAATCTAGGACGATGGACTGCTGAAAAGAAGATGGGAATCCTTGTAAAAAAAGTGCGACAGTCTTTCTCACCGGGATAGTTTCTATCCAATTACAAGTTTTGACTACCGAGAAACTAACTTACTCTTATGACTCTGACTTAATCTTCGCCAATCTTATTAATGAGATAATATCTACCACAAGGACTGAACTGATGAACGTACTTACGAACTAAGGAGACGCACCTGTCACTATTATTACTATAAGTGACATATGAGTCACTGTGTTATGTTTGTGATGCTGCTTCACTGTTTTATAATCAACGAAATGTGATCTGTTGAAAGCCTTTCACGCGGTGATTAGATAGAAGATTAGTTTAGTTCTGGTCATTTGACATTGGGAGAGTTTACATCTTGTAAATTCTCCTAAAACTCGGTGTATAATTATATATTTTTAGTTGAAAATTCGGCAACGTTAAGATCTAAGAAAAATAATATGAATTAACATCAATTTTTATATATTTTTAGAGCGGTATATAATTTTAAAAAAACATCAAATTGTATAAATTATTATGTGGTGCTTGCGTAAGTAATTTTCCGTGTGGCAGTAACGGCGTAAGAATCTGCCTGGACCTTTTTACCCGTGGGCGTCGTAAAAGAACGACTTAAATCTTGAAAATGCCAGGTCGGATATATATTACAATACTAGGATCACCATCCGTCACGTGACGAAATGACGAAAAGCTGGATGCAGAAACCACGCTGCGCTTAGTCGTGCCGAGAGGAAAATCGTAAACTCTGCCTAGGCATGTGGGTGACAGCAGTGGCCAGCAAAGGGTATTGACCCTACGTCTTTTGGTACCCCCTTCTTAAGAAATTTTGGAATACACGCCATTGGGTGGCAGGCTGCGTGCTTAATAAAGTGCTGATTTTTTATTCCACGGATGTTACAAAATGTGTTGGTTAAAACATGTATGCAAATACTTTAATGCATTAACAGATAAAAGTGTGGATTTTACGAACGAAAATCATGTAATTATATACACAAATAAAAGGTCGTACGACTGCAATGGACATTACAAATTACTTTAAGAATGTAAACGATTAACACTTCATTTCCTCCTATTCAGGAACATCAAGACTATTCCAAACTATTTATTAGTTTTTAAATTAACTGTGTAAATTTTCTATAAATTATTTCATAAGTTAAAGGGCTTATATTCGAATTTCGGTTAAAAGAAAAATTATTTGTATACGGGGGAGATAAAATTGATCTACATGTATGTGCTAATGTTCGTTAATATATCATACGTGTCATTTAAGAGGATTCCAATCCTTCATATTACAATAATACTATGTATGATGACAAATATTACGTAAATAGATACCTTATTTTTTTGTATTAGAAACTGAAAAACTGTGTTTCCAATGTGCATAACTTTTATACATATGCCATGTTCTCTTGTGAATAACGTTTTAATTAATTGTTTTATAGCCCCTGCTAACGTGAGAAAGTCTAGACAGGAGACGTTTTTCACTTAATAGAATGGGATAATATCTGATTGCTGAACATATTTATCGATTCGAGTCTCCGCCTTTGTTAGCATGTTCCACTCTAGCCACGCCTCATAAGTTCTAGACTGAAACTTTGTAGACATTTTGTAAATTCAGACTTTTAAAGATTTTCAAGAAAAGATTCTCACTTAAATTCAAATTCTTTTGTATTTCTAAGTCACACGTGTAATTGAGTTAATCAATTCTTAACAGACACGTTTTTTATTAAAACTAATCAACATTGCCCCGACTGTTGGATTTTTTCCTGTCTTGAAAGTGTTTTAAAGATAGAAAAACTCGCCCTTTAATAATTATTTCTTGGTCGTACCATTACTTGTTTCGCACAGGATAGACCAGATCGAACACCTGGCCCGCAAGGTCGCAACCAATCACTTGTTAATATTGCGCCTCTCTCTCACTCTCCAATTAAAGTAAAACAGCGATCTACTGTTTTCTTTAAATAAGTATACTTTCGTTTCAGCATTAACAAGATCCGTACACTAGGCGATTTCGCCGGCTGCCGGCGGCTACGAGAATTGTACGTGCGCAAGAACGAAATCCGCGACCTTGCAGAGATCAGGCATCTGAGGCACCTGCCAGACCTCACTAGTCTTTGGCTCGACGAGAACCCCTGCACACAGCACCCGGAGTAAGTCGACTTTTATTTATTACAATTTAGCAATACATAACCCCAGTTATTGTAATAATAGAACTTCTAATTGACATACATACCACAAAAAACGAATAGCCACAGACTAGACTATAATTTACCTTGAATTTTCATACTATATTCTATCGCAACTGACATTGTAATTCATTTATAAGTCAAATTTCTTTCCTTTTTGTTTTTTTTTCTTTATGTTCTAATTATATTTTTATCATGTGCGTTAACGATCTAGAATTTAAATAATCGATGTAACGCGATATATTTAGTGTATTTCCGTCCGTTAAGGCGACATCAGGCTCTATTTGAAAATCACACAATTGGTTCTAGTACTACTTAGTTCTAATATATCTGCTATCTGCATGGGCTGATCTAGAGTCTGGTGTACCGCAAGGCGGTATACTTTCTCCAATAATGTTTTCTTTATTTATAAATTCTATCACATCAGTTGTCGACTGTTCGTACCATCTGTATGCTGATGATCTTCAGCTCTATATTCACTCTAGCATTAAGGATTTAAACAATGCTATTAAAAGTCTTAATGATAATCTTGATGCCATCAGAGATTGGTCACACAGATACGGAGTCTCTGTCAATCCATCAAAATGTAAAGTGATGGTTATGGGTAGTGCAAGAATGCTCGCAAGGGTGGATTATGGAAGTCTTGCTCCTGTTCTCTACAACGGCCTTATCATCCCATACTGTCATTCCATGAAAAACCTTGGTTTACATCTGGACCACACTATGACTTGGAATTTACACATCGGTGAAACCATCCGTAAAGTCGTTGCCACTTCGCGCTCTCTTTATCGTCTCAAGAATTTCCTGCCTTTTAAAACCAAACTCTTGCTGGTCCATTCACTTATTCTACCCATTATCGACTATGCAGATGTGTGTTACCCAGATCCACCGCAATATCTTCTTACTAAACTGGAGCGCCTTCTCAATAACTGCATAAGATTTATTTTCGGTTTGCGTATGACCATATTTCCTTCTATCGTTCAAAGCTAAAATGGCTTACTATTCACCAAAGGCGTAGCTCCAGAATCTTATCAGTACTTTATTCCGTTTTAAACGATACAAACTCGCCTTCGTATCTTAAGGATAACTTCAATTTTCTTTATTCGAGTCATAACCGAGTGCCTCGAACTTCAAACAGCTTGAAGCTTAGTGTTCCACAACATACTACTGGTTTCTTTTCTTCTTCTTTCACCGTTCAAGCCACACTTCTCTGGAACGCTCTCCCCGATGATATCAAGAAAGCTCCGAACAAAAACTCCTTCAAAACCCCGCTCCGTCGTCACTATCTGAAGGCAAATGCCATCTAAGAATTTTCTCTCCACATTTAATTTGTTTATGTATGTATTATATGTTTATGGATAGTGTATTATGTATGTTATATTATAAGTATGTAAGTATTATATAAGGGTTATATATTTAATATTTATATTTAATTTATATGTATTATTTATTTTGTACCTGCCAACATGTTTTCTTTCTCACCCAGGGTTGACTGGTAGAGAATACCAAAAGGCATTAAGTCCGCCCATTGTATTCCTTTCTTTTTTTTTAGGGACACAATAAAGTATTAATAAATAAATAAAAAAAATAAAAATAATACTGCTTATTTTTTGTAACGCAAATATAGTATAATAGCTCTTCTTTCTTTCTGTTACGTATAATCAATAAATAATAATAATAAGTTTCCTCCTATACCCAATATTGGGATGGTCAGCGTAAGATATTTTAGTCCTTTCATCCCGCTTTCAATATACAATATAAAAATAAGAGGGTTTTAGTTACGGACAACAAAACATTACGAGACCATAATTTACCATTACCGTAGTAATCTATCTAGGAGAGATGTAATGTATACGGAAAGAAAAAGAGAAATTGATTTCGTTGCAACATTACCTAAACATGCACATAAAATATTATCCTACACATACTAAGGCCAACAAACAATCTTAAGTGTCTATACCCACCCACGTATATCTACTTATCATCATTGTGAACTTTGTGTGCTCTTTTGTCTCCCTTTTTTTTTTAAATAATAAGAATTTTATGAAGTTATTGGTCTAAGTGAAAAGAAACGTAAAGGGAAGTGTTTAAAATTTTCTTATTTTTATTTTTAGATACAGAATGACTGTGCTGAGAAATCTACCCAATCTAGAGAAACTCGACAACGTTATAGTCCAACCCGAAGAGGTAAGATATAAACAATTTTTTTTTTAAATTTTATAACTAACAAGACTCTTTGTAATTCTTCTTTGAAGCTATTAATCTTACACTAACTGCGATTCTTTCCTATTTAATGTGTACATGAGCACTCGAGCCTGTCACTCATAACTCATAAGTCATAAGGTAGGAATAGACGCTACTGATTTTGGCACGGTTCAGCGTAGCCAAACTGTTAGCCTCTTTTAGCCTCTCTAGAGATATAACGTGACGGGTGGCGAGTCCGAGTTTATTCCTAGACATTGCCATGCTATTTTCAAGGCTACGTACGGTAAGGAAGGAGTTGCCAGAGTCTTACGCCGATGCTAAACGGCAACGGAGAACTATGAAGCATTAAATAACGGAACGTAACTTAATCTCTGCCTAGCTATTTGGGTAATTAGACGTAAATAATAAATATTAAACAAGAATTATATTATAAAGTTTTCTTATTTAATATTAGGTTCAAGAGGCAATGCGACGCGGTACACACATACCTGACTCTGATGATGAGGGATATCCGCAACAGGTACGTAGAGCTGGAATGAAATATCAAGACCCAATGGAGAGACATTTCTCGGCCATGTAGGTTTCCTCACGATGTTTTTCTTCACTGCCAAGCACATGGTAAAATCAGTGTACCATGAAATTATAACGAGCGCCCTAGCCACTACGACGACTCTACCTACCTAATCAGATGTGGTAGAGCCAAGCAGCGGCTTTTGCTGCTGCTTGAATGGGGTGGCTCGTCCCGATTGGTACCACGGCCTCGCAGAACACCGGCGTGAAGTAGAGGCATTTTATGCTTCTCCCCATCCCCCTCCTCCCTTCCGTCTTCCATATACTCTTAAAGGCCGGCAACGTACCGCCGCACCTCTGGTGTTGCAAATGTACGTGGGCGACGGTAATCACTTACCATCAGGTAAACCGTTTGCTCGTTTGCTGCCTTTTCCATTAAAAAAAAGAAACCTATTGGATTACTAGGACTACGGCTCAGGTGGGTTTGAAAGCCGTTACTAATTACAAAGAGCGCACAACAATGCGGAAATTATATCCACTCTATTTTATTGTATCAAGTCTAGTCACTAATCGACGGTGAAAACCGGTCTAACTTGGATGTATGGCGACTTTATGTATAAAATCTAACCATACTATCCAGTCCTTGTGATTTCACAGAACTATGGTTAGCACCGCCAGGTGTCAATCCGCTTCCTAAGTGCGGAGGTAACAGGAAAAGCACTCAATTAGAGGAGGCTCATGCTCCAGCAGTGGACTGCTAGAAACCGGTCATTCTTATTCTTTCCTCTCAGACTATTTAAATCCACTGCTTAAAATAGGCCTCTCCAAGAAAGCGCCGGCAAAAGCCAGCGTACATTTCTTGAAAGGTTATCACTCACTCGCCACGCTGGATAGGTGAGTTGGTGGCAATGCTGTTAGTCATGCGGCTGCCTGTCAGTAGTCTGTGAGATTTTGGGTTCAGTGAGTTAAGATGGATTTTACGCCATGATTCGGTCGCCAGAGCCTCGTTTGTTGGCTAGAAAGTACTGCGTGCATATGACGAAACCAGGTATTTAGAGAAAGAGATGGTATGTCCATCCATGTATGGTGATTTTAACGAAGAATTTCATACTTCAGCAGGAGACGTACGGCCAATACCGTCGGCAGAGGTCGTGTGAGTCGAGTCCGGAGAGGGAGCCTGAGCCTTTCTACGGCAGACCAACCCCGAGGCACGAACAGGTAACGCTAATATAAATCTAGGAAACTTTTTACTATATATATATTAGAGTTTGTTTGTGTTTTTAATAAAACACAGTGATTTGGAGTGTACGAATGCTAAGAAGTTTTCAGTGTTTCTCTGCATCAGCAACGAACAATTTAGAACTAGGGTAATCGACAGAGCCGTAAGGATCAGCAACCCGAAGTGGCAATAGCCCGACCACATAGCTGGCAGAACAGACCATCGGTGAGGAAGAAAGATTCTTAAGTGGCAACCCCGTACAGGCAAACGCAGTGTAGGATGACGACCACCCACAAGATGGAGTAACGATCTGCACAGTATTGCGGGAAGGCGATGGATTCTGGTGACTCAGGACCGCGCTTTGTGGTAATCTTTGGATGAGGCCTGTATTCAGCTGTGGACTTGTGACAGGCTGTAATGATGATGATGAATGCTAAGCGTATGTTTATGAACGAATTAATGTTTTTTCTGTCCAATATTAATACTTCCCCCTTTTATACGTTTTTGTAGACTTTGTTTGTTCTTTGTGTGTATTGTTTATATTTAAGGTGATAGCGGATAGAGAAGATAGAGTGGCTCGTTCAATTTAGATCACTTTGTCCCGCCATAACAATTACATATATTTTCATGTTAAAGAAATTGGTGTACCCAAAAGAGAAAAGCGGAACTGGAATCAGTCACGTTAGACATAAGGTTTATTTTTCATTTTAGTTATTTTGTGTTGCGTTGTATTGCATGACGTGTGAAGTAATTGATGTAAGTGTAAATAAAGGTTGAATGTATGCACATAAATAATAAATAGTAAATATATTAAATGTCGGTTTGCTAACATTTCTATGGTAAACAATAAAGTATAATACAAGTTAATAAGCATGCCATCGTCTTGTCGCAACAATTAATTATATTATGTGTAAATACATTTGAACACAGGCAGGTCCACAATTGCTTTAATATTGCGTAAAAACAATTCATTGCTTGAAATTTAAATCTTCCAGAATCTACTTATAGTCTAAAGGTGTCCGTCTACTACATCGAACCGTATCACGATATTTTTATTCATGCATGCGTTCAGTATCCTGTAAACGTTGGCTTACCGTATCATGACCATAAGCTATGGTCATGATACGGTTCACATTGTGCAAGGGCATAGAATAACGTTTATTTGTTTTAAAACTCATTTTATATCTTAACCTGTACCAGATCAAACCTCTAACATGAAGCCCATAGTGGGTAAAAGGAATTTAATTCATGTCTCTCGCTTTTCTAAATTTGTATGTAGTAAAACTGGTCTAAGCTGAAGTTAATTTGTATTGTATTATGCTAATGCTATTTCGTATAATATGATTAACAACTAACGTGGGGGCGCAGGGCAGCGACTGCTCTGCGGAGGGAGCGCCTGAACCGGCCCCGGAGCCGGCGCGCTCCGACACTAACCAGGTTGGTGTAAAGGTCTATCCGCATTCTTCTAAGTGGCCACACTAAGAATAACTATCAATTTTTGATTCATATTAAATACATTGTAATGTTTTTTTTTTCCATTATTAATTTTGTTAAGGTATTTATTAATTTTACACAAACATTTATTTTGGAACACAAAATTTAATAGACGGCTTACACAATAAGACTTTAATCGAATTATTAACAATTTATTTGATAATAATACATATTAAGCATATTAAGCATGTTGTATAACTTTTAACTTTTTTCGAAGGCGTGTCGATGTCGGTAGTTATCGGCGGGCGAGTGCACCGTCCTTTTTTTTTTTTTTTAGTTTAACGTGGGGGAAAGGTGCTCGCACCTACCCGTCACCGTTTCCGGTGACTGGTTATGTCGGGATCAGCATTGAAGATGCCGGACCGACTAAAACCCCCACGGTAGATCTGCTGTTGGCCCAGTGGCCTTTACAGCTATATCGATAAGACTCGCGAGCAGGAGGCCCGCAAGTTTGTGTGCACCGTCCCTCTAGGCGTGATTGGTTTTATTTTCTTACCCCTGGACGCTTCCCGCGCTCCTTGCAGACCCCTACCAGACCCGTATACTTCAGATGAAGCGTTAACACTTCAGAAGCTTAAAGTCTTAAATCGAAGTTTGCATATCGTTCGACCAGTGTACGGCTCAAAATCTCTACTCTGAGAGTTCGTCGATGCCGAGTAAACTTCACATAGTTAATTTATTTCTGTGTGCCGGTTTTAAATGACAGGTACAATTTAATTGAGACAATAAAGTCACAATTATATATGTTGGTCATCACATAATTTGGTTGGGTGGATGGGACGGACCAGAAAGCCTAAGATCGAAAACACATGTTTTGGTTTTTATTTTGTTGTCATCTTCGCAATGTTAAATAACTGGAATACGCATTAAGAAGATTGTTAAGTCTTTCTTAGTTCCTAATTAAAGAATTTTCGCTGTATAAATTTGCAATGTATATAAAATGTCAATGTAAATGTCCAACCTGGTCACGACATCTCAATACAGCTTTAAGTTAGTACAAATATGTATCTCGTAACCTTGAGGTGTGGCAATTTTTAAAAAACTATCAGCTTTGTATGGTTTCATAATGGCTTTAGCTGCATGCAGTGTAAGATTCCTTATATGTGGGTTAGAGTGCATTCGACAGTATTCTTTAGTATATAAGTATTTATGCATTTTTGTTTTTAAATTGCTATTAGACAGTTGTGTTTAATAATGACAAACGAAGCCTCGTTTTAGTAAATTTGTCTGACCATCGTTCATTGTTGTGAAAGACTCGTCAACATTCCATCACCCAAACGACTTCAATCGAAATTGGTTCCGGTTAGATTTGTTGTCACCCTCAGTCGGGACTAATATGCAATGCCTCGCAGATCGTAATTATATTAGCTTTCTACACCTAATATACTTCACCTATAGATATTTACGATAGTGAAATATATATTTTACCTTGTATAATATATACCTATTGTTGTTTCAATGAATATGTTTAATGAACAAAGTTGTGATAATCGAACGAAATTCTTATGATTTCGATTCTAAAATATTAGATAATTTTTTTTATGTAAAATTATAAAGTCTTATGCACATGAGCAAAATTGTACTGATATGCCATAGACATCGTTATCTTTTATTTCTCTAGAGAAATTGCGATGGTTACAGGTTTAGCAAATAAGCCCGCGTTTTGTGGTCGTAGATAGCTTTTTATAGTATTATATTCTGGGATCTTAGCGAAACCGGTATACCTGAGAAATAACAAAAAATCTTTCAATCCGCAGTAAAAAAGTCTCAAAAATTGAGAGGAGCACTTTGCCTAGTAACATCTACAGGTTGCTACTTAACTTTTTTGAAATGCAAAATAAGATCTCAATGGAATGTATTATTTGAGACTATCTAAGAAACATCATAAAATTCAAAAGAGTCTCGGCGCTCGGCGGTTTTCATTTTGTTCATTAATAGTTCTTCCTCAGCCTATTCAAGTCCACTGCTGAACATACGTTTCTAAGCAAGACCTCTCCATAGCGCCAGCAAAAGCCAGCATGCATTTCCAGTAAGGTTTACCCATACTCATCACGCTGGGCTGATGGTTTGGAGAGCGCAGTACTAGTGTCCTCGCACTAGTGATACGGGAGCAGCAGGATTTGATTAGAGACTTCACAAGTCTGTGAGACTAGGTCTGACAAATCTGGATGGATATTCCACCGTTGCCAGAACTCGTTTATTAGCTCGTGAAGTTAAAAATAGTATATTCACTAGGGGTGTACATACAGTTTTGGCAATTATACTTCTTATCTTGTGTCAATCACCAATCGTCAAATGAGTAAATGACCAAAAGTGAATAGTACTTACCAACCATGCATTTCACCTCCATAACACAGCGCAGGCTCCGAAATGGACGTGCTGGCCAGCACTTACCGTTACTTGTGATATATGTATTAATACATTTCACGCTTTTAAAATACACGTATATCCTCACAGCCATGCCCTCTGTCGCCCACTCGACGCGCCGTCTCGCCAGAACCAGATGAAAGATACGAGCACCCAGCTATGACCAGTTCACACTATGAGGCGAGTAATGCCAATTTACATAATGTTGTATTAAAAATATCTACTTTTATTCCAAAATATATAAAGGGTTAAAAAAATGTGGTTCTAGTCTTGCCTATCGTATACATAGACAACTGTTTCTCAAACCTTACAAAACGTAACAAACATTATTCATTAATCCGTTAGAACATACCGTCAGAGCAGACATTTATTTATTTACATTGAATTCTTTATGCGCCATTTTTATCAACTAGATTCATCTCTTAGATGTTGCCGCCACAGTCTATCCTAAAGTGTTATATGTATGCATCAGTTGGCTATATAAAGCATTTTAATCGTGTAAAGTCAAACAAGCGTTTTCAAGTAAATGTGTCGCACTTTACACTTTACTAACGATACAGTATTAAGAATGCCGAAACAGTTGTGTGTGCCTTTGTTTTTGAACGCATATCGCCATCGCGTCAGACACTCACTCGGCAGACACCGTTGTCGGAGCAGTAACAATTGTGTTTCAATGTTTATTTAAGCATCTATTTTTCAATAGTTTGATTAGAAAATGTATTCAAAAAGGATGAAAGTACAAATAAAAATGTCATACATAGAGTAACGGCAGAGGGCACGACCTGACTGTACTACGAGGCTTGATTCTAGATGGAGTTGGTTAGCGGACAAAAATTGGAACATATTTGTATGAACGTCCTCGTCTGTCGATTGTATATAGTAGGACACCGGTGTCCAACCGACGTCACATGGACTGTGTACTTTTTGTCATACTTCATTAAAAAGGGTCAAATATACAATACGAGTGGAGATTTTTCTGATTTTTTACTATGCGAGCATCATTACATACATACATATATCCACGCCTTTTTCCCAACGGGGTAGGCAGAGACAATCTCCTTCCACTTGCTACGGTCCTGAGCATCATTACTATTGCTTCAAAACATTATTTCACATCTCCATCGCATGTTGAACGCAGTCATTGTTGAATGAGGTAATTATGCTAAACATCATTCGATGTTATAATCGGGCCATAGATGTATTTCATCAAGCTTAATTCATCATAGGCCTTGTATTCCAGACGCGCACTACTCCCCGATCGCCCGACGCCGCTTCCTTGAGGCATTCTGTGTCCGCACAAAACGTTAAGGTAACAATCGCTCATACTCACTGCTTAGTTGCAAGTGTTAACTACTATTCGTTATTCGAATTAGCATGACATAATAGGATTCCTTATTTCAACTAAAATAGTGGTTCTCAAACGTACGGGCATTCAATATATTATTAAAATCGAAATTTTCAATTACAAGAGAAAATAAAACTGACGATATAGTAAGCACGTGTAATGGCAATAACTTTAATAAGTTAATGCGATTATTTGTGAGAAAGCACTACAATTAAAAAAAAATTGTCTCTTTTTAAATATAGGGTATCGTGGGATCGACAAGTAATGCCATTGTTTCATGTTGTGTACTCATTAAAGCTTGTGCTCTACCATTTATTACGCGCACACAGATAATCCATCGTCTAAAATTTCATGCTCCTTAATAATTTTTCCATGCCAGGGCTTGTTTTACGGAGAACTACAATAAATTACAATCATTTCAATGATATTGACGTATGGAAGAGCGGCTATGAGTTGATAATATGTTACTGTAAACAAGTTTTGTCATGAATAGGTACTTAAACTAAATATGAAAATTAACTCAACGCATGCGTGTGTGTGTTATTGAAAACCAAAAAAATCATGAAGTCACTATCAAAAATAATTAAGTGCTAGATGTAAGAAACAAAGGAACAGATTCAATACACCCAGAACAAAAAAAGAAATTGTGTGCATCTTATCTTTTCAATCTCCATCGTTATTGTTCAGGAATACTCATATGCTTCGAATGGGGACTGGCGGCATTGCGGAGCAGCGGTCTCGTCGCCTCACTGCCACGAGCCCTACAGCGAACGGACAGACAAGTAAACGCACCCTTATAATATCTCGATATCAGGATACTGGACACGTGTGTGACAATCTCCTTGTACTGTCTAATGTTTTTAGGTCTGAAGTGTACCAAACGCGGGAGTGGGAACGAGAGAGGGACACGGAAAGAGAGAGACGGGAAAGGGAGTACCCGTCGGCAGTGATGGCAGAGCATCGCGGTTTTACACGACGACCCGTGACTAGGGTAAACTATATTGTTAATAAACAACTCTAACTAAACTATTAAATTGTGAGAAAAAATACAGTGAGGCAGCTAGCTTGATCGATGTATCCCTGTTATTATACGTACACCTTATAAAGGTGTGTCCGAGGAATACACGCCGCTAAATTGTAATACCAGAAAACTATTAATGGTTTATCATTATTGTTTTAATTTTTATAAATTGTATATAATAAAACAAAAACGAACCAGTGCGTGTTGTAGTCAAGTGTCACGTCAAGTCGATCGATGCAGGTGGCTCTAGGCCGTGCTTTGTGACAGTCTTTGGAGTAGGCCTATGTTCAGCAGTGGACTAGGCAGGCTGTAGTGATAATGATAATGAAACAAAGTAATTAAGTTTTTTTTTTCAAAAAATCGCTCAATTTATGGATACAATACTAGAAATAGCCTCGTCTGTTAGCAGGGTGCTCCGCGTGCAGGTGGAACCTTTGGACAAAAGGACCCTTAGATTTGATTTTATATTGTTAATGAAATATATTTTTTTTACTAATCTTGTCATGTTATTACATCGTCTGCTATTTTTCAGAACTCTAACTTACTATCTGCGGTGCTATGCCTTGTCAAAGAACTTGACTACCCGAGTCTGGAGGTAGCCGAGATGGCGGTAAGGTGGGTATTTAACATTATGTCGCTATATTTTAGTTACCGTGGTAAACAAGGGCAAAGTAATGTTAACATGATATCCAGTCCCTTGTCGATTATGTCAAGTATTTCTGTCCCTCTATATGTACATGATACATATGATGTGAAGCCAACCCACCCATGTCTTTGATATAAAAAATTTCATGATATGATTTTATTGAGGAATAACATCACATGGAATATGTATGAAATATTTTGAGGCCCTTGGAGAAGCATGGCGAACTATTTACTCTTCACTCTCTCTCTCTCTCTCGGAAAGGACCAGAAGTGTTTATAAACTACTTACATTTCTTTATGATCTTAAAATTTAGTGATAAAGATATTTTCATAAATATTTAGCTATAAATTACATGTAATTGACTTTTCATTCTTTGAATATTCTTTCTATACATAGAAATTCTGGTTTTAGATGTCGCATGGATGAGCTAGCGAACAGCCAGTGACCCAGCGCCGACGCCTAATGCTAACCAAATCGGACACGCAATTTTCGACCTTACGAGCTACGTTACAAGGCCGGTATAGGCGTGCAGACACCACGTGATAGCACAGGCGTATGTTGGACTACTCGGTGAACGATTGTATGTAGTGTATTCAACATTCGTGTTTATGCCCTTTGAGTAGTGTTTGAAGAAGTACAGAGGAATGCGTTTTTTACATCAGGGCTTCTAAACTTATCTGTTGAAAATAGCTTTATTTTTTTTTATTACAATTGATTGCAGTAGTGCTGGTCTTAAAAACTTAACCACTAGAGGCTAAAGAGACTATAATAACATGAAATAGAATATAACATACATTCAATATCTAACAGACTTCTATAATCCTTACAGTGTTCTTTAAAAATGTAAAATACTTGGTAAGGAATATATTTACATGCAATACTTTTGGTTGTGTATTTAACATTTGAATGACCGCTTCACTCACTGCTTATGAACCGCAGATTAAGAAGCCCTGATGATGACGGTAGAAATTATTGGTTTAATAAATGTATAAAAATCTGCAGCAATGAACAAAGCCTTAACTTGTATTATGTACTATTAAATTAATAATTACACGAATATCATGTAACCATTAGAGGATCTGAGGAGAATAGATTTCACACGTATGATGACATGTGTTGAATTTGGATTCAAACATTGGCTATATAAATAGAAAAGAGAAATCATTTTGCTTTAACCTTTAACACTGTAAGAATAGATTTATTCAACAAACAAGAGAATCTATTGTGGCCAACCTCATGAGATAAGCGCATTGGTGCGACAAAGAGACTAAAGATTCAATCACTTGCAATTTAACTTTAATGGACAGAAATATTGTTTACAACTATTCACTAAATAGTGGATAGGTAGCTCAGTTATGATTTTTTTTCAACTTAAATGTTTCACGTCTTGTCCACGGTTCTCGTTTGTATTGGCATTTTATGGATTGATGATATGTTTAATAACTAATGGACGCTTATTCACAAGGCACTGAAAGCTTTTTGGCGTTTATTATACATATCTTTTAAACTAAATTTAATACAATAAAGTTGTGATTTATAAGGTATACAAAATAATCACAAAGTTATACACGGTTATGGTTGATCACAAAATAGTTTTGTTGATCAGTTTGATTTGTATTCATTATGCAATGTAAACCTGAATTAATAATTGCTGATTATTATTGTTAAATTAATTTGAGACGATATAATATAGTACACTCAAAATTTTAAAACTTTTAACTGAAAACTGAACTAAATTTATTTTATATGTCTAAACTTAATTATTTTATACAATTAAATTAGTTATTTAGTGTATAGAGCATAGAGCTTGCAGGTATTTTTTACATTTGTTGATTTATTAATCTGGTTAATAGACTTCAAAGTCCGATATATAGTAGTATCAGCTGATCTGCTCCATATCAAGCAATTTATTTGCTGATGTGTGATCAATAAAGCATCCACTGATTGTAGTAGACTTTTATTTTTGTTATACTCAGCTGTTACATATATGTATAAGCAATTACACCTGTCACCCATAGGGTAGACGGAGTTTAGGTATTTCCATTTAGCACCATCCAGTGCAACACCCAAACGGGTGTCTGTAACCCACTTTTCACCTCTTCGGATATGTGACAAGTGGTTATCAATAATGCATAGTTGGTCTATGACCTACTAACACCTACATGGAGTAGATGTTAATGACCTATGATGGGTCATTGATGGAGAATCAAGATGTAGATGTGTTGTGACTGTTAAGTTCTATGGTGGAATGCCTCGTTGTCACAATAATTGACATTGCAAATGACCTCCCCCTGTTCTAGTATTACAGTTATCACAGCACAGCGTGACACTTTTACGTTACGAAAGCGATGATCGAAAAGTAATACACTCTTATTTCTTTAGCCCTAAGCTTTTCTCCCCTCACACAAACTCACCTGTTAATAATTTAATATTGAAATTTATTTTCTACTTTATAAGTCTTTACATATAATTATTACCTGTACATACTATTATACATATAACAACTATATCTAACTTGCATGTAAACAAATGAAATTCTTATTTAGTGTTGCCATTAAGAAAATTATTGTAACCTATGCTATTTGTCTATTCTCAGAGGCTTTGTACAATAAAACATGGTATATTGTATATTTGGCCATATTTCTAAGGTATAAGAATGTTCCTGTATCGCAAATTCTGGAAAGTCGATTTTTTTATTTCTTCCACCAATATAAATCATATCGACGTTCATAGATTCTTTGCGTTATAAATACAAAGTGATATGTTAAATTAATGTCAATGTGAAATAGTTTAAAAATCAAATATCATTATATGTTTGTATGTATGTATTGTTGATTTGTGAAAGGCTCGAATAGCAATGAATTATGGTCTACATTCAGATCTTTTATTTCTGGAGTTTCCTACTCTTATACCATATTAAGTAATGATAAGAGGGTCTAAATCACTTTTTACACACGTACACGTGTTTGGCACCCGAGTATATATAGTAGTACGATATCGTGTAGATGTTTATATTAAAAAGTACTAGTAGTAAAAATGAATGGTTTAACTGGGAATTTTTTTTGCTTATCTACACAACTCTATGCAAGAGTGACAAGACCTAGTTAGGATAAACAGAGCATGAATGGAATGAAACGATTATCTGTGTTTCACGTAAAGAAAGGAGGTAGCAGATTCTTATTCTGCCTCCACACGGCAATGTCCTCTAGGTGTATCATAGAGATTTTGATAATTATTATATTAAAGTGAACCGTAAAATGAGTAACAAGTTTATATTAAAAACTAAATACTTCGTAGGTTCTTACACCATTTAAAAAAATTCACTGTCATCTTAATCCTCACCCAGCAAGCTTTGACAATTGCGTGACAGGTGACAGTTGACGGCATGAGGAATTTGCAGCAACAGCGGCTATGGACCCATACGCCGCGTCGTTCCAGAGCCCCGTATTGAGGAAATATTCACTTTCACGTGACTATACGTTTTTAATACATAAGTTGGATAATAGGCGGATACATTTTGTAAAGGTAATCCCATAAAAATCCTTTCCAATAACATTCTTAGTTACGTTTGTTTTGAAATTTGACGTGTTTCAATGATAACCACTTCAGTTGAGTTGCAAACCAACATATACTAGTACCTCTTTACTCTTTGCAACATTGCTCTATCTGGGTTACCTAGCAAAATAATAAAAAGTAGCCCATCGCTTCCTCTGCAGTGTGAATAAATATAAGGTTTAAGACTTAATAAACTTTTATTATACCGTGGTTTCTTTTACATTGTCTTGGATATTAATAAATAATTATGTTAATCAAATCAAAGGAAGTTAAGGTATAGTGCATGGAATTAATACAATTCAGAAACTTCATCTAGCACTAAAGAATTGGGGTGTAAGAGGGAATAGATTATTCTCCTCTCCAAATGGCAACATCACCTGGACGCGGTGCACCCTGATAGCTAGCCATCGAGGCTCATTCACCTGAACTCAAATCCCACAGATGCCGGCACATCCCCATCACTGGGATTGCGTTCACCTACCTTCTTGCCCAACGTGTAGTGGCTGGAGGTCTATGTTCAGTAGTAGACGTACACTTTTCTCTATTTGTATAAGAAATAATTTTATTTTTATGTAGTTTTAGGGTTGCCTACAACCCTAAAGCATGTACATATAGATTTACATTTATTATATTTTGTTTTCGCTCTTTAGTTCTCTATTCTATCACCTACACCTACTTCATTTCATCTCTGCATCGTCCAAAGGTTGACTGGTAGAGAATGCTTCTGGCATTAAGTCCGCCTATATACATTTTCATCTATATGAAGTTTAATGAATAAAAAAATAAAGCATTACGTCAACATTACAAAAAAATTACGTACCCTCTAGAAATACGTACGTACTAGAAATAAAAATTACTCTACTGATAACGTTACTTGTTTAGGATATACATTGGGGACATGTCTGCTCGCTCGTCTCTGTCGTCAGGGTCAGGTGGTCCGCAAGGCGCTGCCGACATTATCGACCTGGACCGCTACATGCGGTCAGCCGTGCGTCCCGGGCAGTCGCCGAGGCACGAGCGACGATGGTACAATTGTGTTATTTGATATTTGACACTAGATATCTGATAGTAAATGCGGACGAAGATAAGCAGATATATTACATTTGAAATTAAACAATTATTTACGGATTTTATCGCGTTTAAATTATTTGAAATAAGAGCTTATTAGCTAGAATTATTAATTTAGGGGTTTACTACCACAAAGAATAAACACATGATAATAGTGCGCTGTGGGGTGAGACTCGTATGGTGTTTTGACTTTGGTTGTGCGTGTCACATAGTGTTGTTCTGTCAATGACGACGGAGGACCATGCCCGAGCCCCCAGTATTGTTTATACGGTAGTGAGAGTTTAATATTCATATGTAAATCATCATTGCTGTGTGGTATCGGCGTAAGAATTTACCAACCTCTTTTTTCCTATCGGTGTCTTAAGAGTTGACCAGAGAAAAAGCCTTGAGAATCGTAATGACTCCGGTTAGAAAGCGGGATAACCTTATCAAAAAATGCCAAACTAAAATTAAGCGGTCCGATGTCGTGCAGCAGCATCTGAACGAGGTCTAACGAATACTGCGACTGCCTATCCGCTTGTCAAGTTTAGCGATTATAGCAATTCCTCCTTATGGGAGAGGCCCGTGTCATGCCGTGGGCTATTTACACTCTGTTAAGGTTAAGGTAAGATTATATATTACCTTAACCTTATACTAATCACCTGAAGACTGCTTCTGGTAGTAAAGGAAATATCAGAAAGACATTATTCTGTGTCTACAAACCCGTGTTAATCAAAAACAATAAACACATACTTGGTAGCGAGCGTCTGGTGGTGGACGCAGGTGGTATTCGCCGCAAGCCAGGCCGCGGCCGAGCTAGCTGCGGCAGCAGCAGCAGCACCGCTACTGCCACCGGCATTGATTGTGGTGACCTGCTCCACGCGAAGCATTTCTCTCACGACTCAGGGCTATCGGATGGCAGTAATCATCGACGCAGGCAGCGATCGCATAGGTGTGTCCTACTTTCAAAATATCTATGATTTTGGAGAATTTATCACTAATGTGGTTCCAAGGATGTCGAAGGGGAAACAGGAAATGACTAAACCGGTGATGGATAACATCAAAATGTTTTTTAAACAGTGGAGAACAACGCTGCAACTATCTCATATTTGTAGCACGAAACAGTCAGCTCGACCCTCGTAGGACCATTTACTCGCACAGAATTAGCGTAAGATACGTAGCACCATGCTGCTGTATTTCGTATAGTGAGTGAGGTAACCCGAGACCCATTTACTATTAGTAACTACGATAGGCGTTCCACCTTAGTCGTCAAGCATTAGCTAAATGCTAACCTCTCCTGCACGTTGTGTACTAGCTGACAAACATGGATTGGCGACGGACAAATAAATCCGAATATTTCGATCCCAAATTCCACAGACTAGTGACGATGAGTAGCATCATTAGAGCGAAGATTAACAGCACTGAGCTCACTAATTCATTTTCATTTCACTCTTATTCTTATAAAATTATTAAACTCCGAAAATAATCAAGAATTAGGATCAGAACTGTACTTTATTAAAATCTTTCAGACGAGGAAATGGTGACGTAACTACAAATAGATGTAGGGATTCAGCTCGTGTGCCAGGATCTACAGCGTCCCTGCTAGCGTTTCGAACAGCATGCGAAAGAGCATTGCGCGAACAACAGGAGCAAATAGCTCGCGTAGCTCAGCTCTGCGAACGACTCGGCGAGAAACGGAGTGAGCGTCGTAGTGAAAGGCACAGCGAACGGCGCGGCGATCGTCGCTGTGAACAACCGAAGTCCGCACGGCTGAAGCCAGAGCGCCCGAAGCCAGAGCGACTGAAGCCGACGCGTCCAAAACCCGAATGCTCGTCGTCGAGCGTTGAATCTAGTGATATCACTTCAAGCAGCCGTAGCACCCGGGAACGACGCAAGGACAAACATCGAGTAAGTAAGCATTTAAGTGATATCACTAGTTGCCCCTAGCTCAAGTTTGTAATCTCTGAATTATGTTTTATAACTAAATGAATGTATGGCGTGTAAGGGAGCCTTTTCGCCACATGCCTACTAAACCTGCACGTGGTCCCAATCTCAAATGTCTAGTGAGGGGTAGTAGCATTACTACACACTAAGTGGTGCTGTGTTAGGGTGTGAGCACTGCACTTAACAACTCGCCTATCCCGCGTGGGAAACATGGGCAAACCTTCCATGAAATCAAAATCGAATAATGATGATTTTGAACACCTAGAATAAAGCATGCAGCTGAAGTAAAACTAAAAACGTTTTGATAACGAGTACTTAATAAATCGATTCTGTTTGAAGGAATAGGAAAACGTCAAGAAAACTTATAAAAAATAGGTAAATTTTAATATATAATTATATCACATAATTTACAGACAGATGAATGCAAAACTTACAAGATTATTATGAATAAATTGGACGAGCTGAGTAGGTTATTCGCAGCCAGGCGTCCAGTGCCTCCTGTTACTTTGGGCTCCAAACATCCGACGTCTCCTGCACCTCGCGTAGCCTCCTCTGGTTCTGTATCCGTATCCGACAAAATTGTGGCCACCGAACCTGATCTTCGCGCATGTATCGGATCAAGAAACTTATCTCCCACCGTTCAGGTAAGTATTAAGGATGCTTTATTGCGTTAACATCATTATCGTAATCAATACTCGACTAGTGCACATAGGCTCCTTCCGCGTCTAACGAAATGAATATTGGTCGCAGTAACAGCATCTGCGGCCCGTCAAAGGTTTGATTTGTGTACTTTGTGAGTGTCAACGACGGGTCTAATCCAATCCACCAAATCCAAAATGTCTAGTCCAATCAAGGCGAATTGCGTGTTACAATACTCTGTTAAAAAAAATCTACTTTTATACCATAAGGGAAGATTTTGCTATACGTATATTCCTTTTTTGATAAATGTTAGCCATAGCTATGAATGACTGTACTTTTATACACACTCGTTACATTTAGAATAATTTACCATGATAACTATCGTTATCTGTATCAAAATTCGTTCTACGTGTCTATCACAAGTACTTCTAATAGACCAGTATTCTTTATGTCCGTGGTTGTGTCACCTAGTCCAATGAGAAGGCTGCATACTAATTGTTTAAAAGATTCAAGAATGTTAACTGGAGTTGCCTGAACATAGACCGTTCTCAGTTTGAGTCGATATGTCGTAATCACCACAACGTGTAGGCGGATTGGCGTTCATTGTATCAAAATCTTCATATATTAGACACTGTTTCACTATCTCTTAGAGAGAACAAGACATTGCACTGGCATTTCCTAGTGTGATGGATCCATTTAATTAGTCACCACACGGCAAATCTCATATAGAGAAATTACTCGATATATATTTACTTGCTGTAGAACAACCCAATATCTTAACAGATATTACTGACACCTCGGCCAACGGGACACGCAAGGGGTTTACAGATACAAACTCATGCGACAGGAACGAGTTCAATTTTAGGAGAGGAGAAACCAGAAGTAGGCCAAAAAGATGGTGAAGCAACAAATCGCAGAGGTCGGAGAGAAACTGGGGGGATGGGCGCAAATCGACGTCTTGCGGTTACACGCGCGAATGTTCTCGAAATAGCACCCGTACAAGGAAAACGGCCTAACATTACCACAGAAAGGTAAGAAGCCATTACATAACTGGCATGTTTATACTTAGGCTGCTATAGAAATTATTATTTGAATATTATATATATATATATATTAAATATATTGAGGTGCCACGATGGCCGAGTTTAGGTTAACTCCTATCAATGAGTTTTTCGAAACTTTGTACGATTTTGTATTGTTAGTCTAAATACTAAAGTGGTGACAGACACCACGTTGGTTAAAATGGGTGGAAACGACTTAAATAAATGCTTATCCTCTGACCACCACAGTATTGGGCATTTCGTCATATAACAAACGAGGCCCCGGAATCCGACTGATGACGAAAACTCAAATGGACAACATAAAAATCGTATCTCACAGAAATGGGTAATCTGTGGATTGGATCGAATAGTCCAAAAATACTGGCACTGCACTCACAAACCCGCCTGCTCAGTGGTAAAACAATCGAAAAACGCATGCCAATTTAGTTGGTGCTTTCTCAATAAGCCCTATGTATAATTCGAATGACCAACATCTAGAGTCTGGAAAAGATCATTAATCTAATTTAAAATTATTCCTTAAATTTTAATACGCTTTCCTTTTTATTAACAGAACTTGGAAACTTCGACCTCCTGCATAGGATGTGGTTATTAGTTTTTTTTTTGTGTCGTGTGGAAATATGCAAACACGTACCTATTACTGAAGGCAATGACCGGTCACACGCGTCTCTATAATATCTCCCACGCAATTTGATAAGTGTGGATAGTATTCGGATGTTGTCGCCGTAGTCGAAATTGGCGATGTGTAAATTATTAAATGATTTATGTTATATAGCTCTTGTTTTTTTAATTTTCCATTTTTTTTTTATTTAATGGCTTTCTTATATTTTTAGTGTGGTGCAAAGGGAGCTCAGTTCTGGGTGCGATTCAATACGCGAACGACTGTGCAGCTTCGAACTGGAGGATCCGGTCCGTGTAAGTACAAACTGACAAACGAATAAAGCCTAGATAGTCTTTAAATAACAGAATTGCTAAAAACGAATTAAAAAAACCTTCAATCGACACCGAGTGCCCAATTACAAATACTAATCATAATTTTAGTGCTGTTATTTAAATGCCAGGGGGTAAAGTACAGAGATGGTGAATTTCACATACAGCCATCTATATTGAAGCGGAATGGCGAATATTTTCCGGTTCAAAAAACGCTCAAAAAGTGGAGGTGTCTGTCTTTTTTTTTTTTTATAAGGCAATCCAACAGCGATTTACAAAATAATTAATACATCACTTCTAACAATAAATAAAGCCAAATACGGATTACACAAATATATCAAAACGTTGTGCTCAACTTGCAATCTCTGGTTTGTGTGTTTGGGTATGTAGGTCTTGTCACTTACTTGTCATCTCTGCGTTGACTCTAGCAAAATTATCGGATTAAAATTTCATATAAGTGCAACTAATGTCAATTTCGTTAATGCTGATGCGACCCGCTCATGATCACAAAACTCCCTTTCGAAATAATGTTTGAGATTAGTCCGTTGTAGTGTGTTTAAATTACTAGAATATTTTAACAGCTGTACGCGCAAGCGAAACGGCTGCAGGCTCTTCGAACAACGACTCGTCGCGCTCGCAGCGAGGACCGGACGTTGCTCAACGACGGGCTGGGCAGTCTGGACGGCCGGTTCGACGAGCGTTTGGAAGGAGACTCACTCTGCGCCCGATGCAGGGGCTACTGGAGGACGTTCCGCCACTGCTTCGCCACCCAGTTGTTCTGTCGCCCGGGTGGCACCTGCGCGTGCTGATAGATATGTTATTATAGAAAATATATTATTTGCATCGGTTTCATGTTTTATTATTTCTAATCTAGTACGAAAATGGCTTCTCACTTAGATTGATTCGTATAGAGATCGTTGCTACAGATATTAAGAATGGCAATCGCAATGTCACTTGCACCGCCACCACAAGGCAAATTAGTAGGTACGTGTCAATATCTTGTTAACTTTAGATCCTAAATAGAGAGATAGATGGCTTCATCATTTCAGCCTATCACAAGTGCACTGCTGAACATAGGCCTCCCCCAATGATTGCCACGAAGCTCGGTCCTGAACCACCTGCATCTATCGTCTTCCCGCAACACAGCGCAGTTCGGCACTCCATCTTGTGGGGGGTCGTCCTACACTGCGTTTGCCTGTACGTGGCTGCAACTTGAGCACCTTTTTTCCCCAACGGTTCTCAGTTCTGCGAGCTATGTGGCCGGCCCATTGCCACATTATGATATCAATATATTTATGCATAGATAGATGGCTTACTATGCATAAATAAATGGAAAAAAATTCTGAAACATACTGTAATATATCAGGCCGGCAGGCAGGACTTGGGAGCGATCAACTTATTTCCAGGGGATATTATCATCGATGTATTCCTTTATATTACAATAACCCGTTCCATAAAGTCGTTGTTTAATAAAAAAAAATTACAACTATTGATATAAACGACTTTGCCCACTGAAAGTCTTTGTCCGCTGACCGATGAATGAGTTACTGGCTCTATAAAGTCTGGTAACTGGTATTGCAAGCTTGTGTTGGTTCCTAGTATTGGACTTCCAATGTTCTACACATATTCCCAATGTGTATCACATGTTACAGATGCGATATGGTTTTCTTTTCTCAATCTGATGACGCAGTTAGACAAGTTTCCCGGTTAAATGAAACAGTGTCTAAACGCATCTGTAGACAAAAAAAACAGCGTCAAAGTGGAATGGATCCTAAAATGGCCAAATCTTGCAGAATTTCATTTATGAAAAAACTACAATTGACTAAAACCTCTACGAAGATTTAAGCCAAATGGCTAATGACTCTGGCCACATACATGTAGCTGCTAACAACAGATTCTTCTTGACATAATCTGAACAAAAGAAAATTTTAGAAATGTCACAAGCAAAATTAAAAGTGAAAATTAATCAATAAAAATAATAAACACCATGTAGTAACCGTAACTGTATTCAGCTGTAGACGAATTGCAAATATGAAGTATTCAAGTGATGGTCTTTGGTGGCTAGTGATTTTTTTAATACAGGTTAGTGTAATTCAAACTTAAAGCTATTACTATCACCACTATAAGAATATAACCGCCATAATCAGACGCTCAAACTCAAAAAAGCTAATATTTTTTTATAAATCTCAATTGTTGCCCTCTTGATGATAGCATACATGGGTGGGTAATAAAAATAATTTTTGACTATCACTAACGGAACAACCTTAACATTTGACACTATTTAAGCAAATAGCGAATGAAGGTGCCTGCTACTCTTAATCGCTTATTTACCAAACGACATTGAGATTACAATACCTACTTCAATTAGATTAATTCGTTATGGGACACTTCCTGCCTTTTTATTACTTACGTGTACTTACCTGTATTTCCTTTCGAATAGGTAGTTGGCGCTCTCGCCTGTAAGAAAAAATCTGCGTGCCGCCCCCCTCGCTGTCCGGGTGGCTGCAAGCCCAAGTACTGGTGAAAGCCGATTTATATCTTAAATCATCGCTTACGCAGTGACTACAATCTGCATTCACATTTTATTTATAACATGGTGAGGGAATTTTAAATTAATTCAAATAATCACCGAAAAATGCTGCCAATACCATCCAAAATTAGACCTAAAATACCTAGACCGGTGACGGACACCTGCATATTATAATTTCAAGGCACGGAATATTCTCACAACTTATCAGGCACCGAGGCTGCTAGTAGAAGTAACAAAATTTTTTAGTTATCATTGTTTAGTTTGATGTGTGTTTGACACTTTTTTTATGTATTGTTTTGTCTATTCATTTACTTCGCGGACGTCGGAGAATCTGTCATCCCATCTCTTCCCTTGTCATGTCATATAAGACAGACGATCGCCAGAAAAATCTCACAAATAACGAGTGAAATTTCGAACCCAGTTCACTCGCGTACTATATATACATGAAAATATATAAAAAATGCTCATCAACTAACCTGTCCAGCGTGTTGATTATTTGACTTTTGTTGGCGGTTTGAAGGAAAAAACGTATGTCTAGCAGTGTACTTATTATACAGGTTAATAAATAAAACATATTTTAAAATTTTTGAACTACTGTAATAATAATATATCTATATAGGCATTCGCGTCTGTAAATCATGGTTAGGCAGAGATTACGAGTTTACATTTAGTACCACTCGCCGTAGCCAAACGGGATTCCGCAGCCCTTTTCGCTTCTCGCATTTACGGATACAGTGACAAGCAACGGACCACGTCGCCGGGATTTTTAAATACCAAAAGATTTTCAAGGCCTCATACGACATCCACTGGGAGAAAAGGGATGGCAATTTTTATTCTTCTACCTAAAATATCGGATTATTAGTAATTATTATATCAATATAAGTATATATGTCTTAATACAGAAATCTCTAGTGTGGTCGCTGTGGTGGTGTGTATTATGCCTCATAGCATCCGTGAGTGGCTGCAAGAAGAAAACGATATGCAGACCGCCTCCTGGCGGCAGACCTGGCTGCGGTCGTGGATGGTCAGTTATCTATATTTTGTTTAAAGAAATACCTACTGGCGTTAATAACTATTAGTTATTGTAAATTTATTTCCGTCTGTTGTCGTACCCACTCTCTTTCTTCCCGTAGGTGTCGTAAGAGGCAACTAAGGGAAAAAGCCTTGAAAATCGCAATGGGTACCTACAGAGGGGGATATCGATTGGCGTTTACCTTATGGGAGAAGTTTTTGTTCTGCTGCGGACTATTTACAGGCTGCTAAGGTAGCTATTGTAAACGAGAATCATGAGAAAATTTGTAATCTTAGCTGTCACCTTACATAATACTTACGTGACGCAGTACATTTATCTTAATGTATTTTAATTTACGTAGAACTCGCTCGCGCGTGTGAAGACAATAAGTAATTAGTTATTACTTTCTGGATTTGCGCTATAAATTTTTGTTTGATACCATCCACCAGAAGATAGTGTACAAGTGCACTGTAAGAAATGTCAAGATTTTCAAGTTTCAAGTTAGACCGTCGGGTTTGAGTGTATAGACTTTTCAGATCCTAGCTCTAGCTGCTGCTGCACGTCACTTATTATATTACACCGCATACTGACACCCTGCATATCTGAGAGGTCTACTTTTCGTTATCAGCGTCATTTTACGTATAAAATATTTGACCGATGTAATTATGCGTGGCGAACTACAGTATTCATGGAGTATTTGGAATGAATACATAACTGAGATTTATCTTTTGCAGGTCTTAACATTGCAGAACGAACAACCTATGAAAATATGGAATGTTGTGGAAAATGTTCTTGATATTTAACTTTGGCTATGAAAAGAAGTTCATGTGTTTTCCCTTTGGTGCTAATAAAGTTTCTTTGATGCAGTAATAAAGTATTTTTTGTATAATTAATTTACTGATTTATTTATTACAATGAAGTCCGTAGTACATTATTAAGTAAATTTAATCGTATATATTGTATGTTGACATAACGTAATCATTTGTCTGAGTCATAGATATAAGATAATGTAATACAGGACTAAAGACAAAAACCTATACCATTTCTAATTTTAAATATTTAATTTTATGAACAAGTCCAGTTAACGAGTATCTGCCACTCCATACTACAATCCTTACTCTGTGATACTACTAAATCTGAGATTAGTGAAATATTATTGTTTCTGACATGCACGGACTTATTCTGGCATGTAACCAGATTTGCATTATGGTACTGTAATCTTTAACACACCCATTTGTCATTTCTGTACCTAAATCTTAAGTGCAGGGCGAGGAGTGGGACTAGATAGATAGTGGGGTAGTAGACAATGAGGGTAGAGAATGCAATAGTAGCTTGCTTTTTTAGAAAATTCCTGTGAAGGTCAAACTTCAGTATCGAAAGATGATTACAATACTGCAAAAATAGTGACATCATTAAAAAAACCTTCATACTGATATTAAAAGGTACCTTTTTTTTTAAGATTAATTAGTCCCTGCTGTCATCACCCATGACATAATGGTGAGCATGGTTTATTCTCTCATTTATGACATGCCCGCTTTGTTGCCACTTTCATAGAATTTTCCTAAAAGTGAATAAAGACCGTTGAAAAAGAGTGCAAAAGAGGAAGAAGGGAGCTGCTTGTTAAAATATAATAAAATGCAATTTGGATTTTCAAGTTTTATATTTTGTTCTTACAAAATAGTGCTTCTTACTACATCTTCAGTAGTTCCTGCAACAAAAAGGTTCAATTTATATACTATCTTTTTATTGGTGGTTCTGTAGCCGAAACTTACTAATGTAAAATAAATTGGAGTAAAAATGAGTAATTAAGTTGATTAAATAAAATAGTTAAAAATTCCTTTGCTTCAACTTGTATGTCATTACAAATGTGCAATAGTTACTACATAGGTAGGTAATAACTAATAACCTTGTAATAAGAACAATTAATTTACCCCCATAACACTGTACATCGTTAGTACACCGTTCACTGGGCTGAACACATGTACTGTTCAGCCCAGTGCAATGTACATGTGCACTTTGTGTGCACATACTTTTTATTATTATGTTATGAAATTGACTTGAACAAGGTGTCATAATAACTTATATAAAAAAAACTCCTTTCACCCCCTTTCCCTCTTAATTACTTGGGTTTAGGACTACTAGTAAGTCACCCAGTATATCCTGACATAGATTGCATTGTAGATGCATTTTTCCAATGTTCCATACAATTTAAAAGAAACATATCATTTTTTTTGCAGTATGTGTAATGTCATTGCAGAGATATATATTTTGTTATCTTCATAAATAATTAAATGGGGCACCGAAAAGGTTTCAATTTTATGTCAATACCTTTATGGACAATTTTATCATTCAAAGATGACAGAACAATCTCCCACTGTGGTGTGTAGACTAATATTAACTTGATAGGTAAGGAAGAAAGATGTACAATACTTCACAAGTATTTTGTTTCCATTCATATAAAGAGTAAACTGTGTCAAATAGAAACAACACATGGATCCCATACATACAGGCCTCAAATTTTCAAATATTCTGCTTACAGCAGAAGTATACAATGCTTTTTTTAGCTATCATTACCCCATAATGTGATTTCAATTTAGTACTACCTAGGAACTAAGAGGAAAAAAAGGTTTACCTAATTAAATATCTAGTTTAAAAAAAGGTAATCTGTCATATTACTGAACCCTAATATAGTGGGATCTAACACACTTGGCCAATTTTATTTTATTGTTTGTTGTTATTTTGATTCTTAGATACATAAACATTTTTTTTCAAGTATGAACTTACTTTGTCAATATGCCATCTTTTTTAGTTAGCCTGACTATACAGTCATCTGATTCTCCCATTCTTCTGATGGCACCACAGATGACATACATCTTAGAGGTGTCAGCAGCGCGCCCAGTTGCCGAATCTACGTCAGCTATGACCAGTTGCACAGAGGCATGGTCCTTAGCATGAATAAGGCGATTACTGGCCGAGCTGAAAGTTAAAACAAATTATTAGCGAGTGCTTACTTATAAAACGGTTATAGACATTTGTTGTCAATCTATTTGCTTAGTGGATAATCCTGAAAATCTACATGATAGGTTAGAGATATAGAGAAAAAACCTCAATGTAAAAGTAGTTTCTGATGGTTTGAAATACATACTCAAAATCAATGTTTTATTAAAAAAAAGTCGCAGAATGGAAGAATGTAACACTAACACATACACAATGTTATATATATATTATATCATATATATCGCGTAAAGTCATAGACATTTTGGGAATTAAAGCTTGAAATTTTGTTACGACTTAGGTTATCAATACTTCTTTACCAGAAAACATTGTAGACATTTGTTTATTTTTTTAATGGATTAAAAGCAGAAATATAATAAAAACACATAATGACTGTCTCTATGAAGAAATGAAACAATGTGATTCCAAACATGCAGTAAAAAAGCGTGGAAAATGCTCACCATTTTCTCGGGCAATACAAGTCAACAAATTCACCGGCGTCGTTTTGCATTTTGAGTCTGAAATATTTAAAAGAAAATACTCTATTTAACTATCGTTAATTGTGTATGGTTTGTTTAGTTATGTGAAAATTAAATACTAACCTAAATAAGCACACGAATCGCGAAAATGACAGAAGCCAAAAGAAAGATGGCTGCATTAAATAAAATGTTGCAAGCTTATCGAACAAAAATAATAAGCGCGTTTTACACACGGTATGATTGGAATCCTAATCTAGTCCGATTGGGTACGAAATCATGTCTTGTAGAAACAGTCTTTGTGTTTGCTATTGTCGGACGGACTGTATCATAAGTATAATTTGTATAGGCTACGTTTTGATCACTTAGACGCATAGAATTAGAACATACCATGAATTTATTCTTTCATCAATGCATATGGAATCACATACCTAAATATATATATATATATAAGTATATAGTCCATAGATTTAGTATATGCTCTACTGGCGTATGTATTGGCATTAGGCTGATTAGGGGCGAGACCAAAAACAAAAACCAAATACAGTAATGTGCATTTAATCTGCATGTTTTGTGTATTGAATATCTAATATTTAGGAGAATAAAAATATTTTTCGTATTTTACATTTTAATGTAATATTTAAAATATGATTAGGTCATTATTTCTATTTACAAGTGTCTTATAAGCAGCCTAGAATTCGGCTAAAAACTTTGAAACATTATAGTGTAAAAATTTAATATAAGCTGTATAAACAGATATTATAACAATGATGAACAATAGCTACATGTAAGTCCAACTGTCCCTAACAATATCGATAATCTCAATATCTACTGTAAGGACTTTTTATACTAAAACAATGCAGACTTTTCCGTTTTAGTCATTATTTTTAATTAAGCTCGTTTCTATTTAAAGTATTAACATGATTAAATACGATAATTTACTTCTAACCATTAAAGTTCAATAGATTTGGAGTTGTTCAGTTTGGACAGTTAAATATTTATTTTGAACTTATCAGAATTTAATTCGTCTAAACTTGAACAACGTCACGCCTGTATTGTATTTAAACTAACGTAAAAAGGTCAATATCGATTTTTAAAATAAAACATATTTATTTGCTTGACTTACTCAATAACGTATTACCTTACCAGTACTCGTAAGCATCATCGCCTTCTGACAAAGAGAAGCTCTATTCGCCCCAGAATTGTGAAGAATGTAAAGCAGACTGGGATATTGTATTAAACAGAACCCTCCCTACGACGAATACGGGCAAACTATGAAAGAGACGTGAAAATACAACACCTCGCAAAACGGTATACGGGAGTTTTTAATAACAAAATAATGTACAATAAATAATAATAAATTATATTAATAAATAATTTAAACTTATAATTTACCCTCTGTGCAAGAACAATACTTACATTTATAATATGTAGACAATCCCACATAGTTTACCCTCTGCTCTACTGTAGCTTCAATATTTTGAGTCCAATCAAGTAAATATATATCGGTACTAACCACTAGTACGGCACGGTAATATATATTTTTTTTTTATTGAAAGGCGGTAAACGAGGAAGTGGTTCACCTGATGGTAAGTGATTATCGTCGTTCACGTACATCTGCAACACCAGAGGTTTCCTCACCTGTAGCACCTCTGGTGTAGCAGATGTACGATAAGTAAAATAGCGCGAAGTAGGTAATAAAAACAATTTTTTTTTGTTTTCTAACCTAAAAATTGCGCGGAGGACAGAGATTTTCGTCAAAAAAGGAGGCCATCTCCTTCATAAACGATTAGTTTGCAGAAAAAGACGCCGAGTACACTTTGGACGAGTTAAAGAGATGGGAGCATAGCAGAAGTGTGTAGACGTATAAGGAGGCTTAGTAGAAAAATAAAAATAAATATAACGAAAAAATATCTTGTATCTTTCTTAGGTAGGATACTTTTCAGAGCATCCTCGTAGAAACAAAGAAATAGATTTGTCTTGAAGATGGATATAATAAATAGTTTGGTAAAAATAATTTTAATTATTCATCATTTTAGTAATCTTCAATCCTTTGCTGAATGAACACCTACTCCAATATCTCATTATTATCTTATAAAATTATGATATGAAATATAATTAAATTTAATACTAAAATATAAAAAAAAATTAATACATAACATTTCTTAAATATTGCTTTTTCCAGCACAAATTTGATTTTTTTTAAAAATTATTTTGACAAAAAAGCAAAAGTAAACTTTTTTAATATTTAAGTACATCTACTGAGCTTCTGTATCAGCCTCTTGAACCTCTTGATGTTCGTCTCGTTCATCGAATTCTATTTCATCGTCTTCAACATCAGAGTCCTGCAATATTTGTAACCTTTTTTTTAAAATCGTAAATATGAATAGGTTCACACAATACAATACGCCAATGTAGATCATTTTCCGAGGAGGATTTATCTGTACGAGTATAACAGTCTATATTATGAGTAAAGAAATATCGTCGTTTCGTAATTAAGCAGCCAAAAAAGGAGGAAAAAGCTTTCATGGTTTATACTGCTTAAATCATAAGAGATACATTAAATTAATGTACATTGATACTTGTAGATTTGAGATCTAAAAAAAGGCCTCTAGGGCATTATACATATTGTACAAGTATGTAAAATATTGGTTAAAAGAAACGGTTCACTTTAGAATTAGAACCCTCACCTTTCATAATGAAGCTGTGAACGTTTTTTATAAAGAAATTCTTTAAAATATTTATTCGACCCTGTGCGAAGCAGGGAAGAACGGGTAGGTCGCTACTAAGTAATAAATCTTAGTACAAAAACAGAGACACTGACTGATCTTAATCATATCCAAACCTGTTTCAGAGAGCTAATAAACAAACGAAGATAGGGTCAAAAACTGTTAAAGATACTGGCTTTAAGTTTTACATTCCATACTTGATCCTATGTTTTGATGTATTTTGACAACCCTGAAAATCTAGCGGTACTGTACATTACCTGGTACTGTTGATACTCTGAAATGAGGTCGCTCATATTGCTGTCAGCCTCCGTAAACTCCATCTCGTCCATACCTTCGCCGGTGTACCAGTGAAGGAAGGCCTGAAAATAGTAGTTTTTAAAATTTTCTTTAAATGATACGTTACTTCCGCTGTTTATCGACTAACACCTAGATTTCGTGGCAACTTTTGGCTATGAATTCGTAGATATTCTGAACATTTCCTCAATTTCTATGACGTATATTTCTTTCAGGACCCATGTTGCTCCAGGTGCTTCCTGGAGCAATAAATTCATAAAGTAGTCACAATAAGCCAAATTAAATATAGTATATAGCTACGTAGGTAATAGTGCTTTGGCTTACGTTGTTTTGGGTAGTGAAACCTTCCTGGTAATAAAATTGAATTAAATAGGCTATTCATAAATAATTACCTTTCTTCTGAACATAGCCGTAAACTGTTCGGAAATACGTTTGAAAACTTCTTGAATAGCCGTGGTGTTGCCGATGAAAGTAGCAGACATCTTAAGACCACGTGGTGGAACGTCGCACACGGACACTTTGAGGTTATGAGGGATCCACTCAACAAAATAGCTGAAAAGTATTGTGAATTTTAAATATAAATTTAAAAATACGAGACGGACTAGTTTTTTTTTAACGGATGCGTATTCTGAACAGCTTAGTTTAATTAGAGGCTTCTGCTTCTGGCAGCGTCATATCATATGGCGGGTCGTTAGCCTCACTGTTAATATTTTTAAGGAGGACAATGGCTGCCACATACATCATGCTTGTGAACAAGTACTGCTGAAAAAAAATTGTGAACTTTTACCCGTCTGTTCCAGAAGGATGGTAATGGTTTTCGAGTGCCTGTATTTCAGCACGCGAACGAAACAACACGGAAGTTTTCTTGAAGAGACATATTTTGAGCTGTGGACTGATATACCGTCGACTTTTAGCCCAATAATACCAAGTGAGTTTACTACTTCATCTACTACATCAGCCTTCCCTCATCCCCATCATCCACTGCTGAACATGTGAATATGCCTCCCCAAGAAAACGCCAATAAAAGCCGGTATATAGCCGAGGATTCCTTAACGTTTCATGACAATCTCCTATCGTATCGTAGTATATTGACTCATGTCCTACCTCCCAGAGCACATTTGGCTACGCTTTGTCGAACCAAATGGAAATCCGTAATTTCTCGTATCAAGTATTATGATATTAAAAACTATTATATAACCATAGTGTTAAGACTGTCCTACTTGCCATCGATGGTTGGTGAAATGAATACACCCGGAGTGCATCACTATTTTATAAATTTGAGTTGTAAGACTGATATCGTTATAAAAGGGACGTAATGGAAAGTGTAACATGCGCGAGCGCGAGTGTAAGTGGATACGTCCGACTATCCTTTTCTGTATACAAAGTAGTATTTGGATTAAGCTGACGCAGCGCGCTAGCGGACCATAGATAAATAGTTCTATACTCATTGTATGCTATACAATGTAACTTAACATGCCCATTATTATTTCACTACGAAATCTGTTAGATAACGCATAACTTATTCGCGCACCGTGAAGGACATCATTAGTGGTTTTACACTAAAATGTTTGCCGGGTAGGTACATACCTTGAGTTCTTGTTCTGCACGGCATAGATCTGTTCGTCAACCTCGCGCATAGACATATGACCGCGGAACATGGTGGCGGCGGTCAAGTAGCGCCCATGCCTCGGGTCGCATGCTGTCATCATATTGCTGGGATTAAACATCTGCCAGCAAAACATTCAGTCAAAACTGTACCGTAGTCTCGACAAAACACCGTAGGATTTTAGACGGTAGTGATTCCGGAGAGTCCGGCAGGATTTTTCCACGAAACAGGATAATAAAGGGTATCGATTGTATTATTATAAATTAAATAATTATTGAGAAACAATATGTAAGCTTATTCCTTATTTAAGATATTATTACATGTATACAATTTATAAGTGATTTTTGACGTCCCAAGTAGGATATGAACGATATTGATGTGATCCACCTACTATAATACTAATTATAAATGTGAAAGTATTTGTTTTGATGTTTGTCTCTCAATAACTAATAGACGGTTGAACCGATGACCTTTGGTATAGAAGCCTGGAAAAGGACGCTACTTATGTCAGGAAAGCCGCGAGAATATTCTCCAAGCGGTCGAAGCTGCGGGAGGATGTTATTCAAGTATGTGATGCATATTTATCATATAACCATCACATGCCTAAAATACAGGATTTTATTTTATTTCTCAAGGCACAATGACTTACGTCTTCCTTTTGCCAAAACTTTTCTTTACAAAAAAAAAATAATACCTGGCTCATTAATTCAGGAACTGTTTGTGGCCGATAGTTAAATGAATTCCTAGCAGTTAATGGAGCGAAACCTGAAAGACAAAAGACGTTAATACTTAATTACGAAAAAATCTCCAATGTCACCAAAGTTTTCATTCTCATAAAAAAAAAATCAATGCATCTTTACATAATTTTATCGAAAGGACCTTTAATTATGAAATACATACCGGGCATGAAGAAGTGCAAGCGTGGAAAGGGTACCATATTGACAGCTAATTTTCTAAGGCCAGCGTTGAGCTGTCCAGGGAAGCGCAGGCAAGTTGTTACCCCGGACATTGTTAACTAGAAAAATTAACAGACTTTAGTTTGATGATTTTTTGACATCCTAAACACTAAAGGTATTGAATTACGTATACTTAATTTAATTTTCCATCGTGCGGGGGTTACGTCCTACACTGCGTACGAGATTGCCACTCGGGAAACTTTCTTCCCCGACTGTTGACAGTTCTGCGAGCTATATAGCAGGGATGCGTTTTGCGTGATGTTCGAAGAAATTGACAGACAGACAGAATAAAATAATAAATAGTTGATTGGTGTCTATTGCACTTTTATTAATATAACAAAAAAAAATTATAAACACAGGCGGATCTGTATTTTTTTGTATAGTTATAACGAAGGAAGAAGGATATCAATGCTCACTGGCTATTTCAATTGAAGAGTAGTATTTCGGATGTTGTTTTGTTATTTTCCCGCAATTAAAAGTAATACATCTTCGTACCCCTAACTATGTCTGTGCAAATTCAGAACGATCCCTTGCTTCGTTGCGGCTTGAAGAAGGACAAACAAATACATTTCAGCATTTATAATATTTATTGGGTAAGTAGATGTTGCTCAGACTTTTTGTCAGTCCTTTCTTAGGACTGAGCAACATCTAGCACAACAGTGAAAGTTCCATCACGATCTGTCTACTGGATTTTGCGTGATGCGAATGTTTTCGAGATCTGTATAGGTAGTATAAAACTGCCAACGTTTTAAATTTGTATCGTAGATGATATTATATCTTATAAACTAAATCTAACAATGTTAACGACAAATGGCACGCCACCTGTGTCACGTTGTCCCTAATAAATTGGGTTAAAACTTCTTTTTTTTTGTTATTAAAAGAATTCTAGCAATGCTATTCATCAAATAACATTACTAATATTGCTGTTAACTCTTCAACTAAGCTTACAGCTTGTATCTGGAGTGGTTCACGACAATAGTCGAATGGCGGGCTCGAACTTACGATGACATGTTTCATACTACGCACCCTAACCCATTTGGCTATTGGCGCTTGACAGTTGCTAAAATAGACATCTGTGTAAATGTCTAGACCGCTGACCTCCCCAGCATTGGGTATACCGTCGTGGTACCTTATTTATATTTACTTCCTTCTGATTTCAAAATATGTACTCACAGAAATCAAGTGGTTGAGGTCACCATATGTGGGGCTACTGAGGCGGAGCGTTCTGAAGCAGATGTTGTACAGCGCCTCGTTGTCAATGCAGAAGGACATATCAGTGTTTTCGACCAACTGATGAACCGAGAGGGTTGCATTGTAAGGCTCCAGTACCACCTCGCTCACCTGTATAAATATTTAGTATATTGCTCCAATCCAATTACAATAATTACATACAATGGAAAAAGCGAATAAAACAGAAGTTCGGAAATTCGCTATTTGCAAAAAATATGGATTTAAGGATCAATTCAGTATTACTTGCTTCATTGGACACCAACATCTCAAATACTTCTGTAGTTCGTGAATTCTAAGCCGCGTTCATATTCGCTATCAAAGCTCGTTTAAAGTATAAAGCCATTGTTTACCTTAGGCGAGGGAACGACGCTGAATGTGTTCATAATTCTATCCGGGAACTCTTCTCTAATTTTACTGATCAGTAGGGTGCCAAGTCCTGAACCAGTGCCGCCCCCTAATGAGTGTGCTAACTGGAAACCTATAATGTTGAAAACATATTGAAACTATACAAAGCTTATATACATGCTTCATTCCATTATTGAGATGTTAACTCGTAAAATGTAATATTAAAAAAAAAATTGTATGTATGTGAGCATCGCCGATCGAAGTCAGTTTGCGTGTTCTATTAAATTAAAGACGAGAACATTCTATATGTGTTATTACGACTCTCACCATAAATGTTTTCGCGCATTTACTAACTATTCAAAAAACTTCGCTCTGTACATTTCTGAAGTTCCGCGGCTCCTTTTGTTACACAAGAGGATCACTAATTTTTGCGTGGTTACATTTAATAACGGACCGTTTTAAGTTATCCAAATCAATTATTTGAGTTGAATAAAACTTAATTTATAATTAAAGTAATTAGTAAAAATATAGTCTTGGAATAACACAACAACAACAAAAAATATTCACGTTTAAATACATAACAATTTTTTTTAACGATTAATTAGAAAGCCACGGTTTTTTTGGTGGTCCAGTAACGTTAATTAAAAAGCTTACCTTGTAAGCAGTCGCATCCTTCAGCTTCCTTTCTCACTACGTCCAGAACAGCGTCGACAAGCTCTGCACCCTCAGTGTAATGACCTTTAGCCCAGTTATTACCTACAGCAACCAAATAAAATCGTTAGATGAAAGTCTAAGTGTTGCAAATGTGACAACATGTGCAAATGTTTTGGGTTGTGTATGCAGAGGACCCACCTGCACCGCTTTGTCCATATACGAAATTATCAGGTCTGAACAATTGTCCATATGGTCCGGACCGGACCGCATCCATTGTTCCCGGTTCCAGATCCACGAGAACTGCGCGGGGAACGTATCTTCCTGAAAGGCAAGAATTACTATAGAACATGAGATTTGACTTCAGTAACGGAGTAAGGGGAAATACACTACCTGACTTTCCAAATACCCAGTCTACCTGCTTCTCCTAGCTTACAAATTGAAAATACATACGAATTTACCAAACCCAAATAAAACTTCGACATGTGATGATTGATTTGGTTGTAATGTCTGTGGAACCAAATAAACCAATATGGACGTTTCAATGCTTTCATTCTCCTTGATTTAGTTTAGTTTTAAGCGTGATAGAGCCAAGTGGCGGCTTTAGTTGCTGCTCGAATGGGTCGACTTGACCGGGGGGAGTACCGCGATCTCGCAGAATACCGCCGTCAGGAAGAGACATCTTGTGCTTTTCGTTCGGTTCTCCCCTCTCCCTCTCCTCACATAGCCTTTATTACCGGCAACTCTCTTGCAACTCCTCTGGTCTTGCAGATGTAAGTGGGCGTCGGTAATCACATATCATCTGTTGCGTCGTGTGCACATTAGCCCCCGCCCCTACGCCCCATTCTCATAAAAAAAATTCTGGCGCCAAACTAAGTAACATCGTATTCGGGACAACTGTCCCGAAACTACGCAATTCGATATAACATAGATCATGGATCACCTTCTATTCTATTATGAAGCGTTAATGCTTCATAATTTTTTAAGTGTACAGGGAAAGGACTGGAATAATTAGCCTTCGCCATTGTTTTCGTTTTTCGACGTCAACGAGTCTAGGCTCTTACTGAAATATAGCGACCTATGTTTAACTACCACTATAGCTCATATCAGTAAAAACAAGTGATTAGCAGCTTCGTGGTGCAACGTTAGTGTAATTTTAGAATAAATAGATATCTACCTCCAGATGCCTCATTGTAGTAAACGTTTATCCGTTCTTGCTGCAATGGATTGTCGCTAGTACACGCTCCTGTGGCATCTACTCCGTGCTCATCGGATATTACCTCCCAAAACTGTAATAGCATTGCATTTTAATTTATTTTCCTACTGTTAAATTATTACAACAGATTTACGCTCTATCTTTACATAATACAGGATAATCAATGAACAATTTCCTTTTAGGCATGAATAATTATTATTCTACTTTTTTTATTCTATTTGTATATAAGCTCTCACGACCGTATACCCAATATTGGAGTGGTCAGAGACCCAGACATTTATTTATAATTGTTATAAGCCACAATAACCGTTGCTTATATGTACCACGTGGCCGATGGTGAGTCTGTCGCCGTTAGAATAAGTTTAGAAAAACTCATGGTTACGAACACTACATAGGGGATCGAACTCGAGTCTTAAGGCAGATCCCCCTCGGCTATCGTAAATTTTCATTACCCTTACAATACACGTAAGAAAAAACGCAACGCAGTTGCAACAGGTAGGTATAAGTATGTAGAAAATTACGATTAAAACTCCATAACGAGCCTCATGATTTGAGATGGCTGTATGTGGTAACACTATTCCGGCCGTCTGACTCAATTAATCCACTAAACTAAATTATAGTAAAGTTCCATTTATTATTAGAATGATCCCTATTGAAAAATGTCATTGTTTTCGATATACTAATGAAGTGTATGAATTTTCTGAAGCAATCTGTCAAATCAACCACCATAGTCCATGTTTTTTCATTCTTTTGCAGACATCTAATTTACTTATTCTTTTCCAGCAAAGAAATAAAAATATATCAAATATAAATAGCAAAATAAATAATGTTAATAAATGACCCACAACACACGGGTTAAGTATTTAATATACTAAGTCTATTGGTGCTTATGCAGAATTTTAAAACGGTTAATAATAATGAGATTTAAATTGAAAAGAACGTTAACTACCTTGATAGAAGACGTAAACTTGATTCGTCGATATTTTCGATAAAGCATCAATGTCAGTAGTTGTTTTTGTTTTACGTTTATATATAATAGAACTAGGTAGGAATAGTTGTTTTATTTCTAAATGTAGTTAATACGTTATTTTGAATCTCTGAAAACTCGCGTTAATATATTTTAAGCAAAGGTACCTACTAATACTAATGTACAATAAAATAATGACTTTAACTATTTCGACCCCAGGGACAACTTTCGATTTCTATCGGCAGTAGTTAACTGCGCAGGAGATATAATAGAGCTGCAAGTGTACGCGCTAACACAGAGGCACTTAATCTTCTTTTTTTTCAAGCGACTCACCTGTTGGTAAGTGATTACCGACGCCTACGTACGCCTGGAACGACACGAGAGCTGAAGGTGCGTTACCGGCCTTAAAGGATATTTGGAGAATAGGAGGGATGATGGGAAAAGGGGTTGGGGAAGGGGGCGAAGGCCTCCGATTACCGACCCTAACCTCACTCTGCAAGGCCGTAGTACCACCCCGGTCGAGCCGGCCCATTTGAGCAGCAGCAAAAGCCGCCACTTGCCTCCACCACGTACTCCTCTAACCTTTCCGTATCGGATGTAACGTATATGCGATAATTTTGAAGGAAGCGGTTTCAGAGACACGGGACACAACACACTCCAACCAAACCCGAAAACCAATAATTTGTGTTTTAGCAAAATTTCTGTTTCGGCTGGGATTCGAATCGAGTTCACATGTCTTAGCAGTTAATTAGTACGTAAATACTAATAAGCCACTCGGACATGACAATCAAATATATAAATATTTACTATTATAATAGTAAGTAGTATATAAATATATTTATTTATGTAATACTAACATGTGTCGGTGTAACGGGGGCCTACAAGTAATTATGAAATAGTAAAATTTATTATGCGCTCGCGGCATGAAGGCTTTGACAATAGCCGTTTGACCATTACTTATATTAAATATTTGCATCAACCACAAGCAAATATCCATAACCAAATGTAATATGCACAGGACTTTACGTTTCAGTTAGGAAAGAAATCAGATGAAGAAGTTTAATGTTTCGAACAAATTTGTTGATATCGAAAAATCTTTAGTACCTACCTACCTCATAACACAAAAATTTAAGTGTAAACTTAACAACAACCACTGTCATTCTTCCTTATGATCCCTAACTATGCTTTAGTAACCATCACACATGTCATTAATCGTTAGAAGTCGCAGTCGTTGTAATCCATGGTGTTATCTATGTTGTAATCGACCAGATACTCATTTCAAATATAAAAAGAAAACTTCAAGTATGAAGAATAACAGAGATCAAATTCCAGTTAATAGCTGCTGTTACGCATGGCAAACCGCGTTAAATTTCCCTTTGAAACTTTCCAATTTCCCATAAATTTGTAGTCGATCATCGTCGTTACTCCAATTATAGACAATTGTACTAAATTATATACTTATAATGCTACGTGTTATAAACCGTTGATTTTTAAGAAAAAACTTTCAGACACTTTATTTAAACAACTGTTTTCAACAGCATTTTGTACGTTCAATGAACTTCGAAATAATTTTCTTTCATATGCCTTAAAAATTATAATATAACCTTAGATCCAATTTGATTGCCGCACTGGCCAGCTTGTACGTGCACAATTTCAGACATTTTAGAAACTAGCCTTAGCACTTCACTTTAAAATTATTAACTAAGCGATAATCTCTTTATTTCCGCAGAGAAAAAGACACCACTTCATTTAACACAGGTGTAATACACTCATACAAAGTTCGAGGTGATATCGAAATGTTTATCTTTGTTATCACAATTGTGCTAAGTGAGTCTTAATAAATAGCTACATTTTTGTTGTAAATTATTTTTTACCTGTTTTTATCTTTGTGTTTTAGGCCGGCGAGGTTCGGCTCTCCTCGGAAATATCGAATTTTGTTTCGGATCCTATTATTTTTTTGCCTCTTTAAAAGCCACATTACTACGTATAATGTACAGAAATTTAAATCGGTCTAGTAGTTCCGAAGATAAAATTACTATTTTCCTTAACACATATGCTGCAGAACTAAGTTTACTAGCAAATATGGCGAAATTGGTGCCACATTGAATTTTCATTCCAAGAAAAACAGAGGTATCCACAAGGCCTTTCTCTTCCCCATTTATACGTTCATTGGTACCTGAATGTTTAACATTAGGAGTTGAGAATTTAATATATTTTGTTTTTTCCATTGAAAAGCCAATAATTAGCGTTAAACCAATGAACTATTTTGCCATAGCATATTGTAACAGACGATAATATGAATATATTGTCGTGTTACAACAGTCGCTGGATTTAAAAAATAATAATGAAGTATCGGCAGCAAAGTATACTATCATATTTATACCTTACTAAGTAAGGTAAGCCATTAATTTAAGTAATTAACAGAAATGGGCCGAGAATCGAGACGAACGAGATCGAGTATTACTCAAACAAGAAATAATAAGTTCTACTTCTAATGCCATAATAATGTAGTTTTCAGATAAGTGTTTCATGGTGCAGTCAATCCAAAGCCTTGGAGAGATACTGTGTACTCTCCCAGGCCCCAAATATATGCTTTATCAGCTCTACACCAGCATCGGTTGCAGAGCGATTATGGTGTAGCAGTTGATGTAAATTAAAATATATTGACTATTGATCTAAAACTTTTCTAAAATTTTACTAACTATTGGTAGTACAGGAATAGGATTTAAGTTTGTGGGGTTTAAATTGGGAAAGACTTTGGAGTACTTTTCTGTTTCATAAAATCAAACATGTATTTAAGTTTTTCTTTTATTCGTTGAAAAGCGTAAAACCTAGGCAATTGTTACACACAGATTTACGGTACTTAGTGCCCGGCGTACGAAATTTTTGGATATGCTTTAGATAGGTACATCCACAAGGTAAATTTTGGATCTGTTTTAGATAGCCGTGACTTGGTCATGTCCTCTGTTAGCAGAGGTGAAGACGAGGGACAAGAGAACTTTTGGATTTGCTATTCACCACTCTTCCTATAATCTACGACCCTGGCGGGGTATCACCGCTGATGCAGCCGTATTGAGACTGCAGGGAGAGAGAAATAAAACGCTGCGCCGTTTTCTATCCTCTGCGGCCGCCAATGTTCCCGTGGCCTTGCCGATATGGCACAAAAGGGGTGGAGTTTTACCCCAACCTAGCCCGTCGTTGCCTCCGTGGAGGCTCGTATTCATTAGGTACACATTTCCCTACACAAAAAAGGAAATTTGATATGGTCTTTGAGATTCAAAGGCAACTGTCCGGACTCATAGTTCTTAGAATTATTATTTATTTATATACTTAAGACCCATAGGCGAGGTATTGTGCTGCAGCGTGGCGTCGCGTAATCTTCCACGGTAACGTCGGAACACGACACCGTTTGACCAAGTCTTCCTTTAAATGGTGTGATGGAAAGCGAATTAAAAATTACTAGGAATTCATTTTGTGCCGCGACTGCAACATTTCGACACTTGACGCTCATGTCGTCTTCAAGCCTATGTACTCCGCGATTTGTGCCTTAGTGGAGCGAAGCAGACCGGACAGGTATAGCTGCGTTTGTATGTGCATACGGACGCAGAGTCAAGCCTGCGTCTATGCGCTATCGCACTGGTTGCTGCTTCTTCCTTATATTGATGAATCCGTCTCGGTCAGCCAGTCCGTCGATGTTCCCGGAAGCAGGTGCAAGGGACCTTAGTAGGACCTTTGAACAGGTGCAAGGGTCCTTAGTGATCAAAAGGGGCATTATTTTGTATTGACGCTGTTGTTTAGCGGGAACTCGCCTAACGAAAGCTGAGTAAGCACATAACTAGCACTACTAGTGCTACTCGAGCAAACGCAGTGCAAGGCTTCCTACTGGATGGAGCAGTGACTAAACCAAAAGTACGGGAAGATGAAAAAATGGTTCCATATGACCTAGCTCAAATTGGAGATTTCAATACCGCAAACAGTGACTTAATAGTAAGACAGGCCTATGAAGGAAAATTGAAACAATTAAAAAACAATATTATTATCATAATTAAATATTTAATATTTTGTCACTTTAACAAAGGGAAGTAATAATTTAAAACATTTTAGAGGCATGATAATATATTTAAACAATCCAATAAAACGGATAAATATACTTTACAATAAATAAATTAATAAAAGTAACTCAATTCAAATATGAATTAACTTTTTATGCGCAGTGCAAAATCATGAGAATTTGCCGAAACCAAATGTGTCCATTACTTTGAAAGGGATATTTCAATCCGCCAAAAAATCGTGCCGATTTTGCTAGGAAATAGCTGTGGACAGCAATGATCTTAAAATACCAATGAAGAAGAGTGCTCAAGAAACCTCGAAATCAGCTTTATGTGATCTTAAACTGGCCTTAGTAGTATAGAATGTACTGTATTTCTTCAGACACATCAGTCAGTGAAATACAAATATACACATTATGGGTAAGGTATCTCATACAAAAAAATAGGAGAAATCTTGGAGGACAATTAATTAGGTTCCAAATGTAATGTAAAGAAATATAATATAATCTTTAAATAGAATAAAACATACGTACAAGCCGTAAACGCGTTTTCCTGTGGGTTCGCTTATAATTTTTAAACTTCTGAGTGGATATCACGAGGAATATAATGTTTATCTATAATCCTTCCCCGTAACTATTTCAGATTTCGTTTATAGAGATGACGTTGCGAGCGCGGTTCGCTTACATCACATAATATACTGTCAGGAATAAAAATTGCAATACTTTTATTAAAAAACGTTTTATATAAATATATAATATTAAAACTCGCAAATAGTAATTGAAGTAAAATTTTCTATTCGAAAATGTACAATTACAGCAAATCTTCCTAATGGGATTTTATATAAAGCTCAAAGCAGATGACGCCACCTCAGTTTGAGATGAACAATCTTCTAATGTCAATGGTTGTGACAATAATGATGCAAAATATATACTTAACTGAAGTCAAGTATAGTATACAGAGCTGATATTGAAGATAAGAAAATGGAAATGGAGAGATGGGATGGAATGGAATTTAACAACCATAAGTTAAAACAATTATTTGAATGCCATAACTGTTTAATTTATATGTATTATATGTATGTATTGGGTGACTAACTAAAATAGTTAGTTTATCCTTTTTAAAACAATCATTTGGTTTAAAGTTTAAACAGAGTGGGAACTAAGTTATAATAAATATAGTAAAAGAAGTTATAATGTCGTTTGCTGTGTTGAAGTTGTTGTCAAGTGGCAATATCTCATTCTATCCGATTTTATTATGCATATAATGGTTTTCATCATTTGGACACATAAATTAAAAATACTGTTTTATTAGTATTATTTAAAACAAAAAGTGCAGGAATTTACAAAATTCGCAAAAATTAACCTAGCACTGAGGTGGCGCCTTCAGCGGGATAAAGACGCAATAGGCCTATTTTTAACAAATGGCTGTATACAGATTCTGTTTCAAGAAAAAAATTCATTACATACAAGTGAATATTTATCTGGATACTACTTTCTTATAAAAACTTATTAAATAAAATATATTATAGGTATACTTTACAATACTGAGTTAATCTTATCCAAATGTGTACATCTATGCCTTTTAAGTCCACTGCTTTGAGTAAATTGACTATTACAGAGATCGCAAGTAAACGGTCTCTCACCAGTATGAATCCTCATATGAAGCTTCAAATTACCATTAATTGAAAACTGCTTATTACATATATTACAATTGTAAGGTCTCTCGTCGGAATGCACTCGCATATGTTTGGACAAATTACCAATTTGCTTGTTGCAAATTTTACATGTATAGGGCTTTATACCGGTGTGCACCCTCATGTGTCGTTTCAGTTGTCCAGTTTCACGAAAAGACCTTTTACATACATCACAGCAATAGGGTTTCTCACCGGTGTGAACACGCATATGGATCTTTAAGTAACCATTGTCTGAAAATGGTTTTTTACATACTTTACATGAGTAAGGTCGTTCACCAGTATGGGTACGTTCATGTAGCTTAAAACTGGCCATTTGAGCAAACTGTCTGTCACAAAAACTACAAGTGTATGGCTTGCGACCAGTATGCACTCGCATATGGACTTTTAAGGTTGTATAGGCTGTAAAATCTTTTTTGCACACTTCACAAGTATGTGGACGTTCACCTGTATGCTGCCGTGAGTGGATTGCTAGATAACTTTTGCTGGAAAACTGTTTATTGCATTCTTTACACGAATAAGGTTTAACACCGGTGTGAATTATGAAGATATGCCTCTTTAAATGTGTGCGTTGAGCAAATCGACGTCCGCAAACGTCGCAAACATATGGTTTCTCACCTGTATGAGTCAGTATATGTGATTTTAGAGTTTGATTGTGTCCAAATGATTTGTGACATGTTTGACAAGTGAATTTCTTCTCCTTTGTATGTGTTTTCATATGTTCTTTCAACCCTTTTTTGCGTTGAAATTGTTTTTCACAGTGATTGCACTTAAATTTATCCTTATCATAATGACTTTGCAAATGATTCTTGAAAAGACGAGGTTTTTCAAATGTTTGCGTGCACATATTACATGGAAATAGTCCTCCATCAGAATGATTTACAGATATATGTTTTGTGAGATCCTTATTCTGTAAAAACTTGTGATTACATATAAGACATTGATAATTTTTCTCTCCACTATGTGTTAGTAAATGAACTTCCAATGAACCAAAATAGGTAAATTTTTTGCTGCAGACATTGCAAGTATATTTTTTCGTTTTATTTTGACTATGTGGCTTAGAGATCTCATCTGTAACAATTATAATAATTTTGATTGAATCCTTTTTTAATACATAAAAATTATAATATTTTAATTAATAATCAAAACATATTCATCAGCAACATTTCAGCCATCAGAAGTGCACTGCTGAACATAGGTCTCACCCAAATAATGCCACAAAGCTCAGTCCTGAGCCACCTGCATCTATTGCCTTTTCGCACGTTAGAAGTTTGAGATTGGACTTGGACGTTAGACATGATATTCGTCTTGTCCATGTTCAAGTTAAGTTGGGAGACACTATCGAAGTAATTGAGCATAGTGCTGACCTAGTCCAGCGACCCATAGATCCTGCCATAAGAACTCGAATCGACTCGGCCAATCGAAGGTGTCGTATTCGCTATTGATGTCGATACCCCATCATTTCCAGTTTAGCAGCTAGAAAAAATCTTCCAGCGCAGCGGTGAAGAGTTTCTTGGATGTTAATCAACCTGTCTTACGCCTTACTGCAATTGAACTGGTTCTATACTCGGATAGACATCGTAGTCTCATTGTATAAACACCTCAGCACTTCGATATACCAGGAGTCTATCTGGCTGAAGGGACTGTAGCACCGCCAAAATTTCGATAAATCGAAGGCTTTCTCATGGTCCACATACGCCAGGCATAATGGTAAATTATACTCCTTGGGATTCCGTACAATCTGGCAAAGAGTAATTAGTCTATGGCTGGAAGTCCTTAAGTCTGTTTACTAGACGATTCGTGATGATTCTCAAAAACAGCACGTAGACGCGACTTAGAAGCAATATTGGTCTATAGTTCTTCAATAGACAGTTATCCCTTTCATAAAAGATAGGACAACTACGCTTCTATTCCACGCTTTCGCGTAACACCGCCAAAAATGACGGAATTAAACAGCTTCTGAAGGACTACAAGTACCGGTTTTCCACCCGCTTTCAGAAGCTCAGCATTAATTCCGTCCTCACCCGGGGCCTTGCCGTTTTTAAGCTGTTTGAGAGCCATCCGAATCTCGCTCAGACTGACGTCCGGGATGTCATCGGTATAATGTCGGATAAGCTTGACTCTTAGGTCGATACTCACATCAGTGTTTGGTTTCAACGATGTTGAATACAGCTGTCCGTAAAATCTCTCCTCCAGCGGAAATAACTGTTCCGCTTTCGGACTTCAACTTGGTCCAATGGCTCTTTACAATAGACAGATCTCTGGTGAAGACTTGTGGAGCCTTTGTTCCGCTCTACCACATTTTCAATACAGGCTATTCAATTAACAAATAGAAGAATGTTTGGAAATTGTTTTAGGTGATCTTATGCAAGCAATTAAAAATGTATTATGGATATGGTATGGTAAATCAAAATTTAAGCATTATAGATATTGTACCATCACTTAAATCAGGTGCAGTAGTCCAGTCTGCATCTGGTTCTGATTCACGGTCTAATATACTCTCCTTGTCCACTTTACTCTTTAGAAATGACAAAGGTTGGTCATCGGCAGTATCTTCAATAGAGTTGCTAAATACTTCCAAGGATAGCTTACTCTCTGCAATTCAAAACATAATAATTTAGTTGAACATATTTTCAAATAACCACAAAAGTAACTGCCTCTAAATGCCCACTGCAAGGCAAGCCACAAAGGGCCCGCCACATTGCTCCCGTGTGGTTTGGCGGGCTACATATGTCCTCGAAATAATATGTTTTATTATTTCGCAGACATGCAGGTTTCCTCACGATGTTGCGATGAGCGCCCTGGACACTAGGCTACCACGGCCACAAAAATAATAACCAAAAAATATTTCGTTCAGCCCATTAAACGTGATTTAAAGACAAATAAAGGTACAATTTTACACATTTGTAATAAATAGAATAAAATATAGCCTATACCGCTTCAAGAATCATAGGGAATATTTTACAAATGATACCACCAAATTCCGTCAAGTGACTTTTAAGGTTAGTCGTGTAAATATACACACGAATTTCTATTTATGTTCTTTTCATTGGTAGAGAGAAAATTTGAAAAAAAAAATTAGAATAACAGTAGTAATTACATCGACGAGAGGGAAATCGGCCATGGAATGCGAATTAGAAGGTACACACACACATTCGCACCGCACTCACGTACGAACTCATATAAGAGACTCGCGAGGAACTCATATACGATGCAATCGGTTCGAAGCGGTTAAGAACTACCATAAGCTCATGCGTGACAGCGCGGTTGCGTGTGTTATTCTATTATGTTTTGTATAAATGTTTATTTTGTGTATATGTTTATTCAAAAATTATGTGTCTTATATTTACGCGAGTACATAGACCTACTTACAATGTGTATCATACAGTATGGAATTTTATTAAAACAAATATTGGCGAAAAGTGACAACTATAGCATGTACCTATGGTAGTCACTTTAGGTAATATTTTATTTTAAGTTAATATGTCATATCAATGAGGACTGGCGCGTTTTGTTTACTGTTAAACACGTTTGTCAGGAATGCAAAAAAGTAATCGCGAACCGATTGTTTCATGCCAGTCTCATACCTACGTTTTGTAACATATAATAAATATAACACATAAGTTATAATATGTGCGCAGCTAAGCCGTGTTCTCGTTCGACACACAGTAGTAGTTCAGTTACAGATTACTGGTGTGATTTTGGTATAATGTTGTTGATGTAAATTTACAGAACCTAATTACGTACATAAAAATCAACTTACCACTACACTTTGGTTTGGTATCTTCATTAATATTCTCCTGACAGGATTCCTCCTTTAACCCTTAAATCAAATGATGAGATCAAAAGTATGGCCTGAAATAAAATTGTACCTCATAGGCTACTTGAACTATTTATTTTAAACTATCACTGCATAGTAATATCATTACCATTTTGAAATTCTGTCACCTCTTGTTTCACTGGATTATTTAAAGCTGTGAGTCCTGTAAACCATAAACAAAACAAAGATATTTTAAAATATTTATGATAAATTGCCCTTTTATTTAAAGTAAAATTATATGCTTATCCTTATGCGAGTTATTTCGGAAAACATATCTTACAAAAAACCATCACATTTGTCTCACTCACATTCAATTTTATTCCACTTTATTATTCACTTGTTGTATTTGTAATAAATCAAGCCTTGAATCGTTGTCCCATATCTGTATGGATTGCAAGAATGAATTGTAATAATCACTTCTGTTGCAGAGGATTATTAACATTTGTTTAGGCCAAAGTTCACCAACAAAATTAACAGCAGATCAACATTAGTCTTTGTATGGTATAATAACTTTATTACACATAGCATATTAATTTGTTGAAGAAATTGAGCCTAAATTTACAAAATATGTATTAAATTAAATGCTATTTTCTTACCATGATTATTGCAATGTGAAGATAGAATTTGCTCACATGTCAGCACTTGTTGCTTGAAAATCATTGCACCACGCAAGTGTGATATGCAAATGTCACATATTGAATAAGAAACAGCCTTTGACTCACCAATTACTGGGATAACCTAATACAGAAATTGGTTAAATGGAATATCTTCAACATTTTATCATAAACTAGGGTTGTTAAGGGATACAAGATTTCAGTAGATGAAATAAGATTGATGAAATAATTTTAATTTGTGATGTTTCACTAGGTTTTAATGATTGTGTATCTTTAAATAAACCTTTTAAAAATGTATAATTATGGCATTCTTCACTCTGTATGAATCTTACCATGAGATCAGTATATAAAGTAACAAATAAGTACAGTAATTCCATAGTAACATATTAATGATATTCTCTTTAATGAAATGAATATTGGTTGTTATAAATTACAATATCAGTTTTTCTAAAAGTGATATTCTCTGATATGAATTTAAGTGAATATTAGTTTTCATTTTACTATTGTACTAAAATAGTATTTATCAAGCTTAGTGCTTACATAATAAAGTGCATTATTAGTTTTTGTAGATTCTTCTGAACAATTAACGATTTTTAGAATTTGATGATTACACCTAAAGTAAATAAGGGTGACAAATTAGCACAGTTCCATCAGTAGCATATATAGAAGATACATACTTCATTAATAACAAACATCCTACAGAAATATTTGACTGTCAAATGGAGCTAAAAGTCTTAAAGCATGCATGGCTCGCATTTATATTTTTCCATTGCTAATTTGTATCCACATAGGACAAAACAAGGAGAGGGCAATTGCAAAATATGAAAGATTGCTCAAGACCTTGGTAGAGACTGGTTCAAGATATATTTATGAAAGACCAGTGGGTTGACATGATCAAAAACTTACTTCATTATCACCTATAAATCTTCGAATGAAAGGCAATATTAACTCCAAACATAGCAATGCAAATTCACCCAGCTCTTGTCTTGGGTTTAATAAAAGAAATCTCCCCGAAAGAAAAGGTGAGCATCCTCGCCACATATAGATGACTGTTCATAACCACACATGATTGTGCAATGTCATGTGACTGAAAGGTGGCAGTAGCTGTACATTCTCCGAAAAAGGACTTCATATTTGAAGAACACCTAAAATTTTTTACAAGCTATGCGACATGCACCACACGCTGTAAGGAAGGGAGAGAGTGGTCAGGGAGAATTAATACGCAGACAGTAAAAAACAAATAATGATAATCTTAAAACAAGATTACAGGTGATAAGTGAAAGTCATAGAAAATGGATTATAGATTTCTCTCGGTTCCCTGAATATAGTAAAATAACCCGAATTCCGTGAGGAAGAAGCCGCGGGAAAAACTAGGAAACAACACAAAAACTTACCACAATGTCAAAAGTCTTTTGCAACATTATCGAATATGTTTCCTCAATATCTTCATAGGTATATGTGCCGCCAAGACTTTTAAAACCATACTGAGAATGACAACACCGGCAGAGATTTTCCATATTTATACATTCAGACATTTATTCCATAAAATATCTTTATTACTATATATTCTATAAAAATTATACTATACAATAGATGTTATAAAATTTAAAACGTCAAACAGACGAACAACACAATCATGAAAACAGGTTAGGGAAAAGGGATGTTTTCGCGTGATCATCGATGTTTGTTGAGTTCAAGAATTCTAGTTCTGAACTAACAAATACATAAAAATGTGAGATTTTCACACAGGTACAGTCTTTAATTCATTATTATTCCCATAAATGTTTTCTGTATTTTATTTAGGTAATTCTAATAATGAGTACAAAAACATTGACGATAGACAACATCGATATACAATATATATCAAATATCGAAGTCGTCACTTTATACCGATGAATTTACTACTCTCTCACAAGAGCGATTGTGAAAAAACCTCAATAACGTCGATACTTCACTTTGTTATTTAGTTGTCATAACAACAATGTCAATTCTGAATTTCTTCATATATTAAGGTGTTCGTTTATTTTTATTTTTTTTATTATTGTGTATATTATTCCGTAGCATTTGATGGTTTTAAAAATTCAGAATGAGTTTGATGATGTTTACCATGTACTGATGGAATGTCATCAGATATTCAGAATCAGAATACAAGGAGACCTTTTATTCACTTGATTTCGGAACTGGGCGATTGTAATATTATTTCGGCGAAGCCCTTGTCAGACGTAGATGCATTGTTATATAGACTGGTTATTTCTAGGCAGTAAGTAATTAATGTATAAAACATACGGGGCGACATAATCGCATATGTGATTAAGCCCCTTAATAAAGAGAGAAAAAAAAGGATGAGTTGAAAATCGTTAAGAAAATGATAAATCTTTAGGTACGTGGTAGAGCCAAGCGGCTACCTTTGGTTCCACTCAACTGGGAGGATAACTAGAGGCGTCTTGTGCTTCTGCCCTTCATTCGGTGAATGAGGTAACCAGAAGCCCTCTCACCTCTCCCCTCTCCAAGTCCCCAAAAATCTATAAAGGCCGACAACGTATCTGCAGCTTCTCTGGTCTTGCAGATGTACGTGAACGGCGGTAATAACTTACCACCAGGAGAGCCAGATGCTCGTTGTGTAACTTTGTACAGTTAAGTAACAGTAAAGTTAAATACAATAATAAGTTATTCTTTTTTTAATGTTTACAAAGTCTAGAAACCATTAACATACATCACCACTATTAACGCAAAGTTAATTATCATACAGTTTAAATCAATAAATATTATTGTGAAACATTGTCGTACGGTATCGGCATCCTGACATACGTCTTTCTCTTCTCCCACTTTCTTCAATCTTCGCATGCATACTCGTTGGTTTAGAGTACTCTTGACCTGGCCTTTTTCAGAACGTCTCCGATTTGATCGTGAAATGTTCGCCTAGGTCTTCCTCTCCCGTCTCTACCATTTACACTCGCCTCATATATTTGTTTCGTCAACCTACTTTCATTAATTCTCTCCGCATGTCCAAACCAGCTCAGCAGCCCTTTCTCAATTCGTGTCACTACATCGTCTTTCACGCCACAACGCTCCCCGATCACATTATTTACCCTGTCAGTTATCTTCACCTCAATGATACCTCTTAACGCTCTCATTTCTACTTTCATGCCTCTTCTGCCATACCCAGCTTTCGCTTCCATATGTTAGTGTTGGTACCAATACCCTTGTATCTGTGCATAGAGCTTTGTGAGATATTGTCCGGCTGTTCATAAATGTATACAATGCCCCATTCACCATATTACCTGCCATTGCTCTCCTTTCAAAGTCACATTCGTATCTTCCATCTCTCGTAAACATTGTTCCCAAGTAAACAAATTCATTCACTTGCTCTAAACTAATCTAATTTCTAACGTGGTAGAGCCAAGCGGCGGCTTTTGCTGCCGCAGGAATGGGCCGGCTCGTCCGGATAAGTACCACGGCCTCGCGGAATACCGGCGTGAAGTAGAGGCATCTTGTGCTTCTGCGTTTCGTGCGGTGAATGAGGTAACCGGAGGCCCTCTCCCCCCTCCCCTTTCCCCAAATATGGTAGCGGTATATAATTTTGAGCTACCCCAGGAGGGTACCAGTACCGACGGTTCTAGAGAATCCCTCACTGAGCATCCACGTTCAGGCTTTCCTACGCTACCTAATCGTGGATGCTCAGTCTGCCCCGAGTATTCTGGGGAGGGGGGGGGGGGCAATATTCCGCTCTCTTTCTTTCCTACTCGAGGCAAACGCAGCAAGGAAACTATGGCATCCCCTACCGCGCTCGCCGTGGATTTCTGCAATATCAGGGGACTCCACTCGAACCTTAGCGTCGTTCATTACCATCTTGAAACGGCGAAGCCGGCCTTGCTTTTTTTTACAGAGTTTCAGATATCGTCTCCGGCTGATACCTCTTATCTCCATTACCCGGGGTACAAACTGGAACACTCCTGTGTGCCCCGTGCCGGAGTTTGCGTATACGTCAGAGATGATATCTGTTCTCGACGCCTCGGTAGTCTTGAAGGTTTGGACCTATCTACCCTTTGGCTGCGCATCGACAGCGACGACCATCCGCGCGTCTATGCGTGCCTTTACAGGTCCCATAGCGGTAATACCGTAACTGACCGACTCATCGACCACATCCAAATGGCTACAGATTCCGTGCTACAACAGATCCCATCCGCAGAGATCGTGATTCTCGGCGATTTTAATGCCCACCACACCGATTGGCTCGGTTCTCGCATAACCGATCATGCGGGGAGATCTGTTCATGACTTTGCATTAGCATACCTGACACAACTGGTAACCTCGCCGACGCGGATCCCAGACGTGGAAGGTCATACACCTTCCCTGTTGGACCTTTTGCTGACCTCAAACCCGGACAGATATTTGGTCTCAGTCGATGCCCCTCTTGGCTCGTCGGACCACTGTCTGATCCGGAGTGTAGTGCCTATCGCGCGCCGATCCCGAACGCGATCTGCGGGCTTCCGCCGTGTGTGGCACTATAAGTCGGCAGATTGGGATGGAATGCGGTCTTTCTTTGCTTCCTACCCATGGGGGCAGGTTTGCTTCTCGCTGGATGATCCCAACGCCGTTGCAGATTCTGTCACCGATGTGGTACTTCAGGGAATGGAACTTTTTATTCCGTTCTCTGCAGTGCCTGTCAGAGGTAAATCCCAGCCTTGGTTTGGTCGCACCTGCAAAATAGCGTCACGCCGAAAGCGGAAGTGCTACCAGGCCTGGGCCGATGCATCGGCGTCTCGGGATGCAAAAACCAGTGCTCTTAAAAACGAGTACAACTCTGCCTTCTTCTCTCTTCTTCTTTCAAAAGAGTTATCGCTGCGGCAAAGTTAAAGCACATTGGCAGAATTGGCGAGACACTAGTTCGCCTCCCATCGGGATCCCGCGCATTCTGGGTCTCTCGCCAAGGCTGTCCAGGGGAATTTCTGTCAGCCATCTCTCCCATCTCTACACAAGGAGGATGATTCGCTGGGCCATACTGCAAAAGAGAAAGCCGATCTCTTGGGCTCTCTTTTTGCATCCAACTCGACCCTTGATGACCGGGGAAACTCTCCACCTACCATCCCGTGGTGTAAGTGCTCCATGCCTGAAATTCAGTTTCTGCAGAGCTCAGTGCGAATAGCACTCCGGTCCCTGGACATTCATAAGTCGAGTGGGCCGGACGGAATCCCTCCAATTGTGCTGAGGATGTGTGCCCCTGAGTTGGCACCGGTTCTCACGCGTCTTTTCCGGCACTCCTACTCTTCAGGCGTCGTCCCGGAATCTTGGAAGACAGCATTTGTGCATCCAATACCCCAAAAAGGCCACCGCTCTGATCCGTCCAACTACAGGCCTATTGCCATCACCCCCTTGTTATCTAAAATAAAGGAGTCATTCATCAACACCCAGCTCCTGAGGTACCTGGAGGAACACCAGCTGATCAGTGACCGACAGTACGGTTTCCGTCGCGGACGATCAGCTGGTGATCTTCTAGTTTACCTGACTCACCGATGGGCAGAAGCAGTTGAGTCTAAGGGGTAGGCTTTGGCGGTTAGTCTGGACGTAGCGAAAGCATTTGATAGGGTTTGGCATAAAGCGCTTCTTTCAAAGCTTTCATCTTACGGGGTTCCTGAGAGATTGTGCAACTGGGTCACCAGCTTCCTCACGGATCGGAGCATCAAGGTTGTTGTCGACGGTGCATGCTCGGACCCCAAACCCGTGAATACTGGTGTTCCACAAGGCTGTGTGCTATCTCCCACTCTCTTCCTTCTGCATATCAACGACATGCTACAAATCAGTAGCATTCATTGCAGACGACAGCACGGGTGATACCCTATATACAGGCCGTGCGAATATTTCTCGGGAACACGTCGACGAGTGCCGGAACAAACTTGTGTTAGAAGTCGAGACCTTGTTATTCAAAGTCTCGGTTTGGGGTCGACGTACTTTGGTCCTATTCAACCCCAAAAAGACACAGGTTTGCGCGTTCACCGCTAAAAAGAATCCCTTTGTCGTTTCTCCTCTTTTTGAGAACATTCCCCTTATTGCCTCAGCCAGTATCAGAATCCTTGGCGTTGACATATCGAGCGACGTTCAGTTCCGTGGTCACTTGGAGGGAAAGGCCAAATTGGCCTCCAAAAAGCTTAGTGTGCTCTGTAGAGCGGGACAGTATTTCATGCCGGTCCACCGTTTGCAACTTTATAAGGCGCAAGTTCGGCCCCACATGGAATACTTTTCTCATCTCTGGGCAGGGGCACCCCAGTACCAACTTCTTCCATTTGACCGCATCCAACGTCGAGCGGCTCGAATTGTCGGCGACCAAGCTCTCTCTGATCGGCTTGATCCTTTGGTCTTGCGAAGAGATGTTGCTTCTCTTTGCATTTTTTACAAAATTTTCCACGGGGAATGTTCTGAGGAACTGTTCGGATTGATCCCAGCTGCTGAGTTTCACCATCGTACATAGCGACAGAATTCGAAGTTCCATCGATACCACCTAGATGGTTGGCATTCCACCACAGTGCGCTTTAATCGAAGTTTTCTGCCACGCACTTCGACTTTGTGGAATCAGCTGTCGCCAGCAATATTTCCGAACAGTTACGACTTAGGGACCTTCAAGAAAAGAGCTTATTCCTTCCTTAAAGGCCGGCAGCGCATCTGTAGCTCCTCTGGTGTTGTGGATGTTCGTGGGCGTCGGTGATCACTTACCATCAGGTGAGCCGCACGCTCGTTTGCCCCCTTCTTCTATAAAAAAAAAAAATCTTGCTTTGCTCTATTGTATGTATCAAGATTAGGTCTTGATACATACTTCCGTCATCCTCTCCTCTCTTTCAAACACCATAACCTTTGTCTCATTAACGTTTACTTTCATTCCCTTTCTTTCCAGTGCCCCATTCATTATTGTCACCATTGCCTGCACTTCCACAGGCGATGACGCAAGTAAGACTTGATCGTCGGCGTAGAGCAAACATTTAGAAGGCAACTCATTCATTCTTAGTTCACAATCACTCTCCTTCAAATCTGTCAAACAAATATCCATGAATAATTTGAACAGCCATGGGGATCGCAGACATTTTTCTATTGTTAGCTTTTGTCGCTAACCAATCCAGCCATGGCTTTTTCTTTTCACTCACAACTTTCTGCACTTCTTCATCCAGCCAAACAATCTTATGTCTTATACCTTTCCTCCTTTTAGAAACACCACATACATCAATCGCAACATTTACCGATGTATCTTTTAATGTCTTCCAAAACTCTTCTATCTCTTCTAAAATAATGATAATCAAGAATAAAACGAAATGTTAAATGTAGTGCCTACATGAGTAAAAACACAAGTTACGAAAATCGTGTTGGGTTATCCTATTATCGATAACTAGCAGTGAGAATCTCAATAAAACCCGATCAGTAGTTTTGGAGAACAGATAGCCAGACAGTCTTTTATACTATGTACTAATGTAGTTGTTGTAAATAAATATGGATAAAAAGGTCGTGAACGAAGTCACAGGCACAGCTAGTGGGTATAATAAAACTATACCGCTATTTTAAAGCTTATTGCGCCATTTAGGGTAATATACAGTAATTAGTCATAACAGTAAAATAAAATCTTTTATATTGAGATAACAACTTATCGAATTTATTTAAAAATAACTCAAAGACTAAAAGCTACAATTCGTTTAACTAGTATTTTAGTAATTCGTAAGTACGTTCAAATATCTGCTATTATCCTGTAAATTTACGCTTTTAAATATATGTTATTACGCTTTTAAATATAGTTACCCATTGTAGCCTAAGAGGTCGTCTGATAGAGTTGTATATTTTTTTCAATAGCAACTCGACTAGAAAGTATAATTAGTTGTCATGAGAGTAGATTCAATTTACGTCTATTGGTTTCTATGTTATGATTATTTATGTCCTGTTGTTTTTGAAGATTTTAAGTATTTTTATTTATTGAATCGGCTGGACTCTTTAAGTAAAAGAGACGCTCCATCTAAATTATCTTAAGGTGAACAATTTTACTTACTTTATTTCTTTACACAACTACAAAATCATTATTTATAGTGAGTGCATACTTAAGCCACTTAGTGTTATACGTTTTAGTGGATGTTTATTACTTGAATTATTATTAAGCTATTCTGTATAAATTATCGTATCCTTTTTATTCATCTTTATTTTTAATTATTTAATTTTTTTGTTTCTTTGTTTTTTAGTTAATTTTTTATTCCGTTATCTGTATTAGTTTAAGAAATGATAAAAAAGATATTACTTTTATAATTACGGATTTTATAATACGGAGAACTTGTTAAAACTATTACATAAGTACAACTTCCTATTGTAAAACAACTATTAATGAAATCTAGTGTAGGATCCCACATCGGCTTGTCAGTGAAGTCACAAGGCTCCAACTGAAAATCAGCGCTGCAACCTCTGCAGCATTACGCTGAGTTGGAGACCTATTTGGTACCCATTTTTATTGACTGTGTTAAATGTTATATTTTATTATTATCTTTTCATCTTTTAATCTATGTATTTTGTATTCGTGTTATTTTAAATATGTGTACCAATCAAATCTTTCTTTATTTCTTTCTAAATTTGTCTAGAGATTTTATGCCTATAAAAGATAGCGAGATGTTATACTTTTATTTATTATAACGGTCCGCCCCCTAAGATACACTGTAGTAAAAGTTTTATCCAATCCATCCACAGGTTTTTGCGTAATACGCTTTCGTTTAAAAGACTACTTTTCCAAAACTAATTAAGAAATAACTGTTTTGGCACCTTCGTCGCTACTATAGAATAATTCAAAGAAATTTTAAAATAATTCAGTTTACGCAAGTAGACTTCCATGAATTTTATTATAACAATACATGTGGCCTTCAGTTTTGTATATGCGTGAGTATAGAACACATAGTGTGAGTTTCTGGTCACATTTTATCACATCGCATGATAGTGTCATGTTTAGTCTGCTGCTATTTTAAATGTAATTTATGTATATTTCATGTGTATATTTATATCTCGATTGTTTTTGGGCTATGTTGTATTGTTGTATTTCTGGTTACAACATCTGTGACTTATTTTTTATTTTAGTGGCAATCTCGTTATTACGTATTCTGTTAATGTCAAGTCAGTCATGGGAGTTACACAAACGTCAAATGACGGTTTTTATATTATTAACAAGACACTTGTTGAGATGTATACCTTTAACAATGACTATTGTTATATATACACTACTATGTACTAACTTAACTTATTTTGTATAATTGACTACTTAATCGATTACGGGCATCACTTTGAGTAGGTGTCACTGTCATGGTGTTAATATGTGTGATCTGTGCTGTCGTTAACTTCAATCGATTGAATAAAAATCTTGATTCGTTTAGATAAATTCAGATATTAAAATTGTAAATTATGTAGTTAGTATTGAAAAAATAAAATGCCGGAGACAATTATAGAAAGTGCGCTTACAAGTCAATTGGAGACAGTGCTGTTAATCAAATGGTTAAATAATGAATCCATAGAGGTGAATAGCTAACCTAAAGTAAAGTATTTGTTTTGATTTTTTTAAATTTACACAAATTTCTTATTTATTTTCAGGATGCTCCTGAAGACTGTATTTTACTTTGTTGCAATAAGAGCGAGTTTGTCGCATATTTTTTGTCATACTTAAGATCTCAGACTGACAGGTAAGCATTAATTTGTAACATAACACAATTAATTCGTTACGTAGCAAGGCCTAGTTGCAGGGGCAGAATAACTTTGACTTATTTGATGAAAGTGGTGTGTATGGTATATTAGGAAACAAGGCGTCCATTAAAATTAAAAATAAGTCTATAATAAAGTTTGTTAGACATTGCTAGTATGCAGTAATAATGCGAGTTTAAACATAGATAAATTATTTTAAGTTATTGTTAACAGTTACAATGAACGAACATTACTTTATTCGTGAAAAGTTTATGATTACTTTAATAATTTAATTTGATATAATAGAGTGTGGTAGTCCTGTGACTTGTCCAGTTAAAAGCTTGTGTATATACAACCAAAGAGGTAATTTGATAAAACAGGCTTTTGTTTGTTTATCAAGCACTTTGTTGGACACCACTTTAAGCAGTTGCCCTACTACAGAAAAATTAAGTTAATTTCTGGATTTGAATTCAATATTATTCACTTAATTAAGAATAAACATAAAATTTTATGTCTAAATAAAGAATGTTTATTTGGGTTCAGCCATAGTATATATATTCTGTGTGTGTATGCAACACATTGGTATTCAAGTAGAATAACCATTTGATTACACCAGCAGCATGATTTCATGCTGCTGGTTTTAGAGTGTATCATAAATAAACTTGTCTTTGGTATTTTATTGTCAATTTTTCCATATCTTTATAATCCTGTAAACACCCTCCCTCTCCCCAAATATGAGTACAATAGAATTTTTAGTTTTGTGGGACACTAAAATTAAATTAAAGTTTTGCTGATAAATATGATGGAAACCTGTCAGTTAGACTTTGTGTCTGACTGTCAGGCTTCCACACAGAAACAAGGACTACATGTAGAAAACTGATGGTGAGGTATTATGTAAATAACAATAGTGAAATCGTATAAAATTGTTGTCTTCTTTACCATCCTTTACAAGTCCTCTGCCGAAGATTGACTGTTCTATAAAACCCACATCAAAAGCTGGCATGCATGCATGGATTTGCCCATACTCACCATGCTGCAGGCAGGTTGGTGAACTCAATACTGGTAACACAAGGGATGCTGGGAGATTTGGGTTGGGCATAGTCTGATGAATATTCCAATATCAATTGATTGCCAGAGCCCCATTCATTTGTCAGTGTGGTGCAGTTCATACTTCCTCTTACTGGTTGAATTCTTTGCTTTTAACCAATTTACAACCTTGTAACTTCTATTAGCGAGGGTTAAGTAACATCTCCAGTTCTTCTTTACCAATGGATATAAAGAAAGTCCTTGATTTTTTAAGTTTTTTTTTTATGGTATAGGGGGCAAACGAGCTAGAGGCTCACCATATGTTAAGCGACTACTGTCACCGTATCTATCACGTACATCTGCAACACCAGTGGAGTTGTAGATGCACTGCCGGCCTTTTAGGATATTTTGGAGTGGGGAGGGAGGATGGGGAGGGGGTGTGGGCCTCTGGTTACCTCATTCACCGAACGAAACAGAAGCACAAGGTTTTATTACCTCTTCTTTACGTCGGTATTCTTCGAGGCTGTGGTAGTAAACCGGGCGATCCGGTACATTACGACTTTATTTCCGGAAGTGAAGAGGGGAGGTGTGCATTTGTTTCTCATATTTTTCAAAATAACATTTTAAAAATGATTTTGCACTAAAGCTGAAGGTAGCCCGAATTAACTATGACATTGGGACATCTAACACCTCAGTCCCCCTGTGACCGAGGGTGGACCTCTAAAGTATTCGAAACGTCATGAATATCAAAACTAAAATTAAACGCAATAAAATCCGATAACAATAGTACTTATTTAGTAGCTGATTTAATACTGATGGATTATAAATGGAATAAACTTATGTATGTCATTTATTTCAGAATTTTGCAAACAAACAGCAATGCCTTACAATTATTGCAACAACAAGCTACTCCAGAGAAAATACTTTCTCGGCGAAAACATCAGAGATCTGTCAGCGATCCCACAAGTGACACTGACCGAACGACAGATAGCCTTAGTGCGAAAGCCGATATTCAACACAGTCACGAATCACCGAGTAAAGATCGCAAAAAATCAGGACGAAAGGTTAAAACCAAACTATTTCCTGAAGATCGAAGTAAAGACTTATCAGTTTCATCTGATGAATCTAGGCTTAGTAGCGGAGTTAACAGACTTATCCTCTCCAGTACACCTATAAAAAATGGTTTCAAAAATGAATATCCAATTCTTCATACAAGCCCAGTCACACCAACTTTTCGTAGTTTTAAAGACAGTTATGAGAGATGTGATACACCTAGACTGTCACATAGACATTCCAGATCCCAAGAAAAAAACATCAGCTTAGGAGATTTTTTAATTAATGTTCAACCTAAAAGCAGTAAGAAGAAACGCGTTAAAAATACAACTGATGAGAATGATATGGATATGATAACTAAAATGGATCTGGATCTAAGTAATTCTGAGATTTTCCCTGAGATTGGTGCAAGAAAATCCAATTCATTGCGGTCGGAGAGAAGAAGGATAAAACCGACGAATTTAGATAGGAGTTCTAGTCAAAAAAGTTTCTCATTAAATAGTTTCAATGCAGAAACATTTCAACAACCATCACCATTAGTTATGGAAGAAAACATTGCATTCAAACATCAAAAAATACAGTCCACAGAATCATCAAATAGTTTTGAAATAGAAAGAAATATTTTAAAAAAAGAGAGGCATAAGCTCATGGAGAAATTTAATATTTTAAATACGTCTACGTCACCAAAACTTCCAACAACGCCGCAAATAAAAATTTCTCGTAAAGAATCTTCAGATGTAAAACAAACCTATGTTGCGGCTGATATGAATAAAGTCGTATTTAAGGAGCAAATAGATGTTTTAGTTGAAATATATGACACACTTCTCAAAAATAATTTAATTCTTAGTATGAATACCGAGATATACTTTCTAATATCCATTTTGCTTTCAAAACAGTGTGATGAAGATTATAGGAAAGTGGAATCTCAGGCAGACGAGGGTAGTGTAACTGAATGCCTTTTGAAATCTTTACACAATAGTACATACTTTGCTGTAAAGTCATTATGGTATCAACGCACAATATTGGAAGTAATTTTAGACAAAAGTTCTCTAAAAATATTAGGAGAGAATAAGAAAGTGAGAAGTTTTTATCCTGATTTAGCCAAATTTCTTCTTAATTCGTATGGACTTAAAGTTGAAGCCGAAACTAATCAGGATAAACCCAAAATAATATCTGAGAGTAGAGGTTCAAATGGTGTGATCTGTTTTAATTTAGAAACAGACAACGCCGACAATTTTCCGTCCATATTGAGTTTCCAGAATTTTAAGAAACAGCGGGACATGTTTTACGAAATTTTGAGGTAAGCATTATCTACTTTATCTATCGGTATACTTTGTTTTATTGTGTATTTTGTTTCTTATTCGATTTTCATTCTATGTAGTATTCCAGTAAATGTGTATTAAATTATACATACATTTTTTAATTTTCTTTGAATCCAGAAGTGCTTTTTTAGGCTATGTTTTGTCATACTTCATTGCAGGACAAACATTACACTGGGATTTTGTTATTATATATATATATTATATTTGAGGTGTGGATTATGCCCTAGAACGAAAATAATACATTTTTATTTTAATTAAGAGAGATTTTAATGTAAATTTGAGACCAAGCCAGTGGTAAACTTATTTTTATTTACTAAATAGATTCATAACCCTATGTAGTATCACTAGGGTTGTTCAGTACTAAATATGTGGAAAAAATATTGTGTCATATAATATAAGTAAAAATTGGAAAGTGGTTTTGTATTTCGTTTGTACTGATTGTATGATATATTACGTGGTTGGGTCATGAGGAAGCACATAAAAACCATTGTAAAGTCAGTTCTATTAATTTTCCCTCAAAGAATCAATATTCGCTGCGAATTCATAATCACGATCTGGTAACAGTATAATTCTCGTACACACAGCTTTAATACAAGCTTTATATTGCAAAAAACTAAATAACTATAACGTGGAGTCAAGCGGCGGCTTTTGCTGTCAAAATAAATATGGAGACAATTATCTATACAAATGATTATTCAGGAACTCGATATCTCCTACAGTTATACAGATAATAAAATAACTAAGATATTAAGTACTTATGGGTGTTAGGTGGTACCAAGATACTCAAACGCCTGGAGGATCGAGGACAACATTCAAAGCTCGTGTCAAAACCCTGATATCTTCAGGTTCTACTGCAGCCAATCATGCGCACCTGGCAGCTTTATTTACAGCGCACATGATTGCTGAATGCCTACCGCCTACTGCGCAGGTTTGTTGTTTTTAAATGCTTCTAACATTTGAATTAAAATTAGATTTGTAAACGATTGAGTTGAGAAATTGTCTGTGTGTGATCAATATTATCGGGAGAGATATATTATTATGTCTGACGGACATATTTTCATACATCGATAAATCGCCCTATGCTACCTAACCGCACTTTTCCGACACTCGCTTAATACTCTGTGACCACTTTCTATAATATATTGTTATTCTTTGATATAATTTGTTCAGGAGTCGAAGCTGAGTAAATTGCAAAGGCGATTGACGTGTCCCACCGCGCCAGAATCGCACAGGTTGCCGCATTTCACAGCTAAGGAGATGTTTTATAAGTAAATGAGTTCTGTATAATTTTAATTTAAGAAGCTATTTTATTTACCGAAAGCTTAATTATTAGATTATATATGATCTGGAATGACTAGTCACTGTTGAATAATATTTAACTTTATGTCTTCGTCTTAAGGGTCAAAATTGAAGTGTAATCAAATTCTGGATCCGATGGAAAACATTAAATTAATAACTAAATTCTTTGAAAATTATAGACTTGTAATTCTCAAAAGTTTTCCGAACTGTTAACTATAATTTCTGGTTAAGAACCATAAGTTGGCATATCAGCTATTACAGCACCGAACATATTTGCACAATCTCGCTCGCTTTCACCTTCGTGGCTCGATGTACTAAGATGCGACAAGATCGGTAGAAAGCTCAGAAGAAAAGAGCAGTGTCGCAGACACGGGGTTTTCCTATACACTAATAATTTGTATGTTGCCCATATAATAAATTCGACCACTTAAACATGCAGCTGGCAAAGGCTATGCACGTTCACTTGACTGTATGTATCATAATTGGTTTTTAATTGAAACACAAATCTACTAGTGACAGTAAAAATACAGACAATAGAAAAGTAACTCTGACTAAAAGGTCTCGAGAAATACTGTACATTACACATACACACAACATCCGAGATAGGTCTTCGCGCGACAGGTCATGGCGTTCAATTTAATTTCATAGTACACGTGTGATCTGGGTTCAAATATCGGTGCCAATAACATTGTTAATTGCAATTTTAGGTGTTGTATTTACCACGTGCTTGACGGCGAAGAAAAGAAATAAATATTTCACGAGTCGCGTGGCGGATCCTTCTCGACTCCAAAAACCATATCAAATATTGAAGGGGTCACCCTATGAAGGGGTTCCCAATACTGGACATTTACAGGCTTTTTTTTACGTCACACACATCTCTGCACCCACACTTAATACAGACATGGGCACAACCTTATTATCTCGCCTTTTGTAATTGTTTGTCTGTTTTCAGAGAATTTGTAATGTATGCTGAGAACGAATGTTTTAGAGTACATTTAAGGGATGCTTTTGCTTCTGAGGTTATTGCTCTTGACTCTACCTCCATTGCTACTGAGAGCTGTAAGTTTCGTATTATTTTCTTAGGTGTTAAAAGTTAAAAGCGAGATTAGTGACTCTGGCGCATAGCCACTTACTATTAAGATGGTTAGACCGCAATGACTTTTTGGAAGTTATTGGAATGCCGGTCCGTAAAACAGCGGCATATTGACGTTATACTACTTCTTTCGAAACTCTACTTTGTGCTGCTATTCTTTCAGAGTGGTCATTCAACATTAAAACAATCGTTACATAAAACAAGATACAAAACACAGTTTTTGTTTTAAATATATGATGTGGCACAATCCAGAATTGGCCACAAAATGAAACGGTCGTTCATTTCATGAAATGGTGCCATTTCATTAAATGTCCAAATAGTACTGATCACATCGTTTAATCGTCTATGTTTGTCTATTTCTCCATCCATGTTTGGCCAAATCATTAATGAAGGGCGCCCATGAAAGTAGTAATAAAAAATCGAAATATTTGAGAAACTTATTTATTCTTTTAAAATTATCGTAATTAATTAGGTACTGTTAAGTAGTAAGTATTGGAAAGCCCTGACTCGTGAACTGACTGTGCTTCGAGAAATAAGAAGAATCTTTTATTCTCAGAAACGCGAAAGTTATAGAATTACTTAAACGATAGTGTACCTCTTTCAAAAAGTGTTAAAAAGTCGCTGAATAACATGAAAGTAAATATTTTATTATATAATATATAATGTAAATAAAGTAGTAAAAAATATTAGTTGATTAGGTATTGTCATTGTCACCAATTACAAATTGTCAGCATCAGCTCCAGAACCATTAAAAAATCACGGTGTATATTTTTTGGTAAAACTACGTTTTAGCAAAAAACATTTGAAAAAAAAATTTATAAACTGAAACTAACATTTTTATTAACACTTTAGAAATCAGTATAATAAGAGCGAAAATATTTTTTTTTTACAAATGTCCTTTTTTGAACAAACCTTTTAATTTTTTTTTTCAGCTAATGGAACAGACATTACAAAAGAATTTCTTCAGTTATCTAAGAAGCTGTGTCTCCTCTCGAAATTTCTTGGATATCTAACGTTTTTACCTTACTCGCAAGTACCTACGGACTTTGTGACGAAGACTGGAGCACTGGCGAATATTAGGGTACAGAAAGAGATGGACTATACAGTGCCTAAAGAAAAAGTATTGGAGAATAATATCACTTTAAGAAATTACGTAAGTGTTTAATTACATATAAAATAGACATGTCCGTTGAGGCTATCCGTTTGGAGGCTGCCGGCAGCTCTGCTTTACCTTCGCAATAGAGATGCGACGCCCCATCACGTCTGTGGCGTTTGTTCGTCATCAAATCTAATGTATAATTTGGTGGATAAAGTTGGTTATTCTTCCCTATTACACTCACTTCCTAAAAAGTTGTACAGTAGCTAATTATAAACGTCTGGGCCGGTTTTTGTCGTTGTCGTTGCCAGTTAAAGAGCCGTGATAGCTTGTAAAACTGGACTCTGGGCTGGGCGCTTACCTATTTATATCCCATCGCTTAGAAAAGGCTTGCCTTTCATTGTGACGAAAGCGGAAAATCGAGCAGCTTCTTCAGCCTCTGAAAACTCTGCATTGACAGAAAAATACTAGATAATCTTTAAATAGTAAAAAAACAAAGTTGCAATCCGCGTTTGCCCGTGTATTCATTTATTACTTATGTCACACAGACGCATTTAGTTTATATACAGTCCTGACGCGGTATTATACAATTATGTTTTCTATTTTTAGAGTCAACCGTGCATAGACTTACGTGGCATATTAATTAACTCTGAAGAAAACGGCCGCCTTTGCATCACTGTACCCTGGATCGTCCACTACTTATCAATGCTCGACTATACCACATTACGCTTGAGATACTACAAAAACCTACTAAAATTACTATTCAATATATATGAGATAAAATTGAAAATTAACACCATAAGTCTGCTCAAGAAAAATACAGTAATATTTTTAAAATCAATCCTCGGATGGCTTTTCGATCTGCCGCATTTTCCGCAAGAATTTTTCTATGAAAGTAAAAGATTGAATGTCGTCGTTGCCAGCGAAAATACAATAGACTATTATGATTTGATTGACGAGACTGTTCTGTTTGAATTGTGTCCGTTCCTGAGAAATGTCAACATATTGCTATCAACATGTAGGATATCGCAGGATCAGAAAGAGATGGGCAGTTTCAGACATATAACACCGATCAGTTTGAGTTTGAATACCGAAGACCGCATCCGGAATAAGGAGAAAGAACTGCAGGTAAATTATAGTTTATATATAATCACATCTTATTATTTTCAACATTATAGTCGTCAAGGAGACAATTGGTTTTATCATGTGAAAAGGATTTATAGGAACCCCGGATTGCTTAGGAATTCTTCCTTTTTGCTCTTTTTGCTGTGCTCTTACGCCACAACTCGCTTATTATTTTAATATTATCTTTGTTAATGGGACGTTTCCCCATCAGATATTTGGCCGGTCGACGGTTTGCCTTGGAGTGCGGTAAATGTCAAGCCTGTGTTCAGCAACAAGGAGATAATAATGTTGAACTTTCCTATGTCCATTTTTCTATTACCTTTCTTCTTCAAGAGGTGGTATACCTGGAATGGAAGATTTGCACATACTCACCATGTTGGGAAGGCATGGGGTTGGTGAGCGCAGTGCCAGTACTCTCGCGTTGGAGATGCAAGTACATAATTTAGTTATATTTTTTTATTTTGTTCCAGGCTCGTTTAGAAGAGGAATTTTTGAAGACTCAACCTTCTTCGACGCGACGTGTATTAGAGTTGGTAATGGAGCGAGTGACTTCCGGTGCGGTGAAGGAACTGGCCGCGCAAATGTTAGGCGACTTTCGCAAGAAAACTCGAGAAAAGGCCTCCAACCTCGTAAACACTAAAAACGGGGAAGATAATGTTAGTAAATTGGTTTTTTATTTAACTACCTAAAGCAATTGGTTATTACTTAGCACATTGCCGAGAAGATTAATCCGTAACGTTGTTTTTTTCGGACAGTTTTAAAAAGTAAACATGAGTTGCACTGCGTTTAGTAGCAGAAATAGCAGTAATAAGAGAGTTGTCCCTTCCCAGACGGCTTCTTGGCAGAAAAGGAGTCCTACCATATCATCTATTTTGTTTATTTATATTGAAATATAAGTATTAGACACATACACTAAACACTATTTTAGAACTTGACAATTTTTATTTTTAGGAAACACTCCTGAAATCTCTAGAGGCACTTTACGGGACCCAGCTGCGGCAACTTCGAGCTGAAGCCATCGACGCGGGCACAGCGTCTATCAAACGGCGAGCGGGGGCTGCCCTGGCGGCCCTGTTACCTTCGGCGCCTTCGCCTCTCCTGTCCCTCGCCGTGAAAGGCTGTGTTAACAGGCTCAACAAATGGCTTAATGATAACTGGAGCACTACAGGTAACGGGCATAGAATCATAGATAATCATAGTTAACAATTCATAGTTAAAACGTTTTATTCAATTTAGGCTTTTTTAAAGATTTTATGAACGTCAAAATCGCTGTGGTTGAAAAACTATACGTTCCCAAAAAGGACAGATCAGAAACTGTGGGAACTTTTTATGCCATGTTACAATGCTATTTATAAAATTAATAAAATTTCCATTATAATAAAATCAATATCATGTCAAATGCATCCAGCAGGCCAGTTTAACTATATATCAGTAGCAGTTGATTTGCTAGTGCAGACAGAGTTATTTTCACTAATCATTACTATAATTTCAGATACTTATACCATTTTGCCTCAGTCATGCAAAATTGAAATTCGTTACTTCCGTCTACCCCGGCAGCCTATGCCAGCTTATGATTAACATGCTGAATAGGTTTATTTATACAAATAAAAATAATATTACTATTATTTTATAGCTGTGCTCTGCAAGGACATAGGGGAGGAAATGAAAACCCTCTTGGCACTGGGCGACGCGGTGTCGGCCACGCAACAAAATCCCGTGGATCTCACGGCCATGCTGCTGCCCGGTGATAAGTTTGATGCTGTCCACGTCAGTGCTGCCGCTGCTGTTATCAACCTTAAAGTGAGTAGCATAGAGACTATAGCCAATCACCCTAATATTAATAAAGAATTGCTGATGTACTGTAGACAATTGAAATAAGACGCGTGAAGCAGCTAGAACAATAATATGTCACAGCCAAATTAGGAATATACCATCTTTTTCTCCATAGGCCAAAGTCACCCTGCTAACTAATAAACTGAGGTTCTGGCGACCGAATGATGGCGGAATATCCATCCGAATACGTCGAACACCAGTTCCACAAACTAGTTGTTGAGAGCAGCATCACTAATACGAGGGTTCTGGCACTGTATTCAACAACCCGCTTGCCAAACATGGTGAGCATAGGCAAACCATTCAAGAGACATGTCTTTTTTTTTGAGCTTTCATGGAGAAGGCTTATAATACTCGTAAGCTCATAATGAATAAAAGCCTGTTTGCCCTGTGGTAAATAGGATAAAGTTTAATTAATTTTCTCATTTATTTTACTAGGAACACATATGTCTCCTGCTAGACCATGACGATGCTCCAGACTGCACATCATTACTTGAATCATGCACCTCTGCTTGTTCTCCAAGGAATCTGTTCAGCCGTCCGCCTACACAACGCGCTATATTACAACTGAGCGTGGACTATTGCATCGTGTTTGGTAAGTTAACGTCTGTATATTTGAAATCCGTTTTTACACACGTGGAAGTGAAAATTGAAAAGAAGTTCCGCTATCTACCACAAAAATCGATCGATTCGAACTTTTACAATTGTTTATCGAGTACAGATAAACAATTGTAAAAGTTACATCGACATTTATGTTGAATAATTTATGGAACAGCATCGACCATTATATTACATATAGTTTTCCTTTTTGAGTTCGGATTATTTATTGCCTAAATAGAGAGCCCCGAGGTAGATTTTGTATTTGCAATACATTGAACATTACTTACGGCGACATTAGCGATTTTAGTAACTTTAACGAATTATGACTTAAAGTTTAGTCGTGGCTATTTCACATCCACAAACTTGAGGGTCTTATGACCCATGTAACTGGATCTCAATTGCCATGTCTGTTAGAAAATTTGTATTTTGCCTTTATAGATTAGTAGTGGTGCATCTTGGCAGTTAACAAACGAGGCGTTGGCGACCGTTTAATACTGAAAAATCAATCAATTCAAATACCGTACCGAAATCTCACAGGTTTGTGGTGGGGAGCAGTATCAATTAAACCGGTCAATAAAGGCATGCTGGCTTGCTGGCACTTCCTCAAACAGGCCCGTGTAGAACAATGAACTTAAATAAGCTGATGAATATGAAGAAGCTTAGGTGAACACCTAAGAATCTGATGTTGACTAGGTTCCGTGCAACTCATTACCTCTCATAATACGCAAAGATTTTAAGCATACTAAACAACCATGGCCTTTGTTGATTAAATAAAAAATGTGTCTTACTTATTGCCACATCTTATCTACTGTCTTCATTCTGATGTTAATATTTTTTTTTAGTTAGCCGGAAACCGGAACAAGTTGACGACGCATTCCTGAACAAACTTCACGCCTTATGGAACACATGCTGTCCGGACAGGAAGCAGCATATCCCACCAGAAATTTTATGGCCTGAACGAAGATTAGATTTGTCTCCTCAATTCCGTAACTTTGAGGATGACGAAGGAGCCCACACTCCTATAAGCGATGAAGATGATCCACCCGATCCGAAAATGGCCGACGTTTCTAATTCCAATGCGACCGCAGAAAAAGTTGTTATCGCTGTCATTGATGTTAGTTCAAGTGTCGAGATCAAGAATGGTTAGTGTCATAGAATTGTTACTTATAATGATGATTTCCTACTGATGGCTTGAACTTCTGAATGCTATCGGCAGTTGTCAGTTTTGCGTGTGATATTATAGTGTCGCAAGTGTACGCGCAAACGCAGACTCCTCGCTCGTCTTTGAGTCTTGGCATCTACGCGTATTTGATTTTTTTTTATGGCAATGCGGTAAACGAGCAAGCGGTTAACCTGATGGTAATTGATTAGCGTCGCCCACTTACATCATCACCAGACAGACCGGACACCATGCAACACCAAAGGGGGTGCAGGCCCTTAAGAATATTTGGGAGATGGGAGGGAGCATAAGGAGGGGGATGGGGAAATGTGGGCCTCCGGTTACTTCACTCACCGAAACGAAACATAGAAGCACAACATGCCTCTACTTCACTGTATTCTACGGTATTCTGTGCCCATTCGAGTAGCAAAAGCCACCGCTTGGCTCTACCACGTAAAAACTCGCAAGGCTTAAACGATAAGATCGTAGTTATGGTCATCAGTGTCAAAGACGTGGGACGCGACACAACATAACAATACTCGAAAACCAAAAGTTTTAATTTTGCAACTTAGCTGTGAGGTGTCTGGTATACGTATAAATTGTGTGCTTACGAAGCGTGGCAATTACGAGTAAATATTCCTATATTAATAAAAGGGGATGTTGTATCGATATCGATATTTTGTTGCTCGAATCTAGAACATTACGTCACTAGTTCACGCTTAGAAACCTCTTAGTTCGTTAAGTATTTATAACGACAGTAATAATAATCATAGTTTTAACGTCATTGTTTTAGCTGCACCAGAACAACCCAAAATCGACGCTCAAGAGGAACGAAACCCTCTTCTCGAGTTCTTCGACCGAATCCTCTGCCCAAGAAACATAGTTTTACTTAGTCACTCCAGGTGTAAGGCGAGCTCAGTGTGGGAGGCGTTGGCCACTGTGCTGGTGTTTCTGCTGCAGAATTATTATCTCAGTGAAGATTCACTCACGGAGCAGTGTCTGGCAGTGTACAGGCAGGACTGGCCTCAGGTATTGTGATGTCTATGAATCTTTTTTTATTTGATTGGCGTGAAAAACGAGCTAACATTCCACCTGATGGTAAGTGGCCACTGCAGCCCATGAACACCTGCAAACAATTTCGATCAAAAGCGGATCCACACGTCGTCATCCTTGAGGACTAAATTAGAATGCTTCACAGCCCGTAACTATACTTGGGTTCTCTGTACCTTTCAAATCCGAACACAACAGTAATTCTTGCTGATTTGCGGTAGAAATGGGTAAGGGTTTTTGGTGAACACCACCACATGTGAGAACTGAAACACACTATTGCAATAAAGCAAATTTTACGGCATTAATCACGTTTACATTTTACTTTTCAATTCCCGACTTTTCGGGTGCTTTGTCTGCAAAAATGTTATTCACTCTTGATTATGCCCATGACTCAAATAGGTTTACTGATCTATTAAATGACAAATCTCAAATGTATGATAAATGTAAAGTACATTTGGGGTACAATGGATTCTCTCACTAAGAAAATAAATGACGTAACTTGTTCTCTAAATGTCATCCTCACTTGCATGTGGTCACCTGCTGGTGTTGGCTAGGCTCTGGCGTCTAATAGAAAATAGGCTGCTGGCACTGCGCTCATCGACCCATCTACCCGTATTAAATAAGGAAAAACAAAAAACCTTTCATGGCCGCTATATATGTGTGTGGCTTAGGACTTTAGGTGACAGGAAAATACTCAATAATTGATTATATATTTCTTTCGCAGAGCATTTTAGAAAACCTGTCGACGTGTATGAAATCGGTTTCATCGAGGTGGTCTCGCTCTTCCACGGGCAAGTTTACTCTGTTCCTGGACTTCTTGGCGGAATACTGCGGCGACATGGACTACGAACCAGTTGACTGAGAAATATGTTAAATGGCAAACGATAATAACATTAAGTATTATTATTGGTTGCCATAAAAAATGTCATAAGCTGCAAGTGCAAGACTTTTTTTTTTAATTAAACAAAACTATGACACCAAACGTAGTCGATAATTTAAAAAAAAATTGTATAAGATATATACATTATACGAACTAATATTATATATATTATACCTAGAAGTCTCAGTCGTGTAGTGAGTGTAAATAAAAACTGATATTCATCACCTTTTTTTTTCACGTGGGGGGAAAGGTGCAAACACCTCTCAGTCACTAAAGGCAGTGAGTCGCCGGTCATATCGGGATCAGCATTAAGTGCCGGACCGACTAAAACCCCCACGGATTAGAGATACGCTGTTGTCCCGGCGGCCTTGCCAGCTTCGGTGGAACCCGCGAACAGGAGGCCCGCAACGAAATATTCAACAGCGTATCTCTCTCATTCTTATAAGAACTACGATAGAAACATCGAAATAAGCAAATTTTTTCGATCGCTTACCCATTGATGAGCAACGACATTATTAATTAAATATTATTTTGTAATTTTTTAAAATTCCCAAAATGTAATGTAACTTCTGACAACCGTGCTTTCCATTTCGCAATATATAACACTGCCAAAATTAATGATGTAGACTGTACTTAAGGTTTCTTTTTGAAAGTGATGTTAGATGTAAAAGATAACTTATTATCAATACCTGATTATAAGTAATTGTAAAAATGTAAGGACCGCTAGAATAGAATCTGAAAAGTACTTCATCTCAGTTTTCACAGCTATATAAACGAACTACTTTAAATACAGATAAAATTAACGCATTTTTGCCCATGTCTATTTTTAAACGTAATATTTCCGCATCGAACGCCTCGAACTATGGTTCGATCGGAAATACTCTATTGTTACTTTAAGATAAAAATAAATTCACAATTAATATTAAATTAAAAAGAAAACATGAATTAAAACTAATAGAAGTTCTTCTAATTACCCAGTATGAGTCAAACAGCTTAACTAGTGTTCTACCATAACAACTCAAGACTCACGCCAGTTATCCACCACAGGATAGGCAGAGGTACCTTGTAGACACCAACAGATATGTACATTCAAATTACTACCTTTAGCAGTAGATAAAGGACTTCTGTATCTAAAAGAACTTTAGTATAAAATAAGCTGAATAGCTTTATAAAAGTGATGTGTCAATATATATTAGTAGTTACGTAAAAATATATTTCGTCAAATGAAATTGTACCTAGAACACCAATTTAGACAATATAGCTGTAGTGCAGTTGATAGGTGTAGATACAAGGCGCTATTGCAATGTATTATTGTTATTAACTTGGCATTAAAATTACTAATTAATTTCACTATATCGACGACGAGAGATTACTACAAGTAAGAGTTGTCACAATTACACGAACACACCAGACGTATGGTTTCCATCATAAAATACTTGGGCAATATGAATAATTAAATGAAAAATATTCCGATATTCCAGTTCTAAAATACAGCTAAATCATTTGTTGAGATAAAATAAGTTGTACACTGCACCAAAGTTTGAAGATTAGCATGTTTCAATTTTAAGTTTTAACTCCAAGGAACTGGTAAAGATAAGTTGTAAGAAAATTTTCTCAATCACAACTCCATACAACCAAAATTCACACTTGTTACACATTGGAACTGAGGTTTCGATTTGTACTGAAATTGATAGAGGCAAAGTTTTGTCATAGAAACATGGTCTAGATTGGTAGACGTTAATTAACAAGCTTGCAAAGTGGTTTTTTTTCTTTCGCGGATATTATACATGTATAAAACAGGGAAAGTATGTTTTTGTCCGTATTTAAAGTGGACAGTAAATATTTCATCTGCAATTGTAATTTAGTTGCGACCGGGCTGTATATTCAGTACTCGGTAAACATGGATTTCTTTCTTTCTTTGCCCAATACATCTCCATCCACTCGTTATAAAGATGTTGGTTTGATATCACCTTTAAGGACTGTGACGGAATGTCTTCGTTGCCTAATTTGTGAAAACCTCTTGTATATTATTTACGTGTTGCTTGTACATATTATATTTTGTATATGTTGTGTAATTTTAAATAACCGCCATGTTATTATAAATAAAATCAGTGTTCTCTTTTTTTAATAAATTCATTCATTAATTTTTATCAATTAAATGTTTATTACTGTACATGGTCTACTACTACTTTAATACTCTGTTGCAAGCAGTTGTTGCCAATTTCAAAGATAATAAACGGTAAAAGGATTGTGGTCTTATTGATTGTTTAATATTATATTATACTTCCTCTGATACTAATTATCGTACCTAAGATTTAATTAGGCGTATTAGCCACATAGCTAAATGAGCTTTTCGCCTGTCTGGAAGATAGATCGTTAAAGATGATGAGTCTAGTCACTGGGATTGCTTTCGAAGATTGCCTTTAGTTGTTTTAAAAGACACCTTAAATCGTTCACGATTTTGAGTTATTTTTCTTACAACTTAAATTGAACTCTTTCTGCGTACAAATTATGTCGCAGAAGAAAAGCTGCTACTAGAAATGTTCTTAGTCCCTATATAACTATTTCAAAGTTATGGCATGTGAAGGTATAAAAACAACAACTATACGTTACAATGTCCAGTTTTCAAGCTGCTTTTATTTTACAATTATCATAATCCACCATCTACTTTTCACCATGACAATGGTTGACTGGAAGATAATGCCACTTGGTAACTCTGTCCATTGTAACCTTTAGCTTAAGGACAACAATAAAGAATAAATAAATAATGTTAACCTGCCCGGCACCCGTAATTTATGTAGATCACATTGTCCCGTAAATCAATGTCGAACGATGAGCGGGTTCTAGGCGAGTGTATGAATACCCCGTATATTTTTGATAAATCGTAGTTATTAGCGAATGTTCGAGACTTGTACCGCGTGATTTTTCTATTCGCTTCTTAGAAACGTACCTATACCAAAACATATAATCAAACTGTAGGTGGAAGAGTTTGAGAACAACTTGAAAATTTCGTGTTGATTTTTGAAGTTGATGGAGTCTAGTTTGTCGTGCGCATCAAGTGAATACTCGTACAATTGTTTTCGTTATATGGCTTATGGTCTGATGTAAAAACATAGCTGGAGCGCTCCGTACTATGCCATCCCATACAAAGCAGGATTCACGATTGTCTGATTAAGTCCAACTACAACGATACTTACGCGAGCGTATCCGTTGCCGCCTTTAAAATTCAGATTAAGATTACTACATTAAAAAAAGACCTTACGACCGTCGCAACTGCGGTACCCAGAACTTTTGCTTACTGACCCTCGACTCATTTTTTATAGTCCACCAGCCGCCCATTTCATAACGTAGCTATGAAGTACACCCATGACCTAGCGAGGGCGTTGAAGTCCCCAAATACAATCCGCAAAAGTCGTAATCAGCGACCTGTTGGGTGAGACACAGCGACCACAATATTTGCTTTTTGTATCTGTATACAAAAAGCAAACTTCCTTTTTTATAGCACCTTCAAAGCACCTTCCACGCTCTTTATTATAGAAAATAATATTTAAGCAATATTTAATTTTATATTTTACTTAGTTATAATAATATACTTTTAATATTATATATAAATAATTTTCTATTACTATATCACTGAACTGTATAAAAACAACGTAATGAAGTTAACTATGACATCGAAACGTCTAACACCTCAGACTGTAACCAAAGGTGGTGTAAAGACGACAAAACGACGAAAATTAAAACGTTAAAATCAAATGCGATAAAATCAATTAAAACAAGTGTTGTTTAATGCTACAGTAATATGCGTCTATATATTAGGTTGATGTATGACGATAACAATGGACATGAAAACTTAAACTAGTATGTACTTATAATTATGTAATTTGTATCCGATAGCCATATCAGAATTTCCAATAAAGCGTTGTTAACCTGAGCGTACCGATCATTGTCGCAATGATGTGCAAGCTGCATTTACTTTAATTTAATAAATTGAAACAAAATTTAAAAACGATTAGTGCGACTGCTGCACTACTGCAAGCACGAACTTCAAAGTGGCCAAGTAAGATTGCGCGACATATATCCATGACTTGAGAATTGTATAATTCTTTCTACATTTTAAAAAAGTCATCTTAAAATTAACGTCCTTCCTCATTAAAGTGGCATAATGTTGTATTTAGTCACTGACCTCTATTATACTACTGGACTGACGTATTAAAGACATAACTATATCAATGAATAAATTATAATAAATTATTATATTCACCATTTTAGGTTGGTCCATAGTAAAAGTTGGAATGAGTACATTATCTGGGCTTTTGATCTAACACGGTTAATATAATGTTTTAAAATATAGTAGTGTATATAATAAACACAGAATAGTTCCAAGTATAAAATATTATTCATTTATGACATACATAAAGAACGAAAGCCTGAGACTCGAATAATAGTAATTTTGGATTAGTAGAACATTTAACGGCAAACCTACATCACGCATTCAGTTCATTTTTAGATTTTTATAATTTTGCATATCTCGGAAATAATGTACATAAAAGTAACTTTGTTGTCCTTGTTTCACTTTGTATTTTAAATTGAAATAATGCTCAATAAGTTTCTTATTGCGTCTTATTAACTTACTACTTTTTAGTTGAATTTCCCGCCACTCTTCGGCAAAACACCTTTACCAACTTCTCGTAACTTTCACTTTAAGAAAATTTAATATCTGATAGATTTTTATTAAACGATTTTTTATTTATATATAGTGATATTTTTAACACTGACACTTTAATAGTGGCTAGCGACTTCAAAACTTTATGCAACGAAAATACTGCTCAGAACTATTCAATAATACCTTTGTATTATTGAGATACTTTGAGACAGAGCCCGAAAAAGAAACAAGAAAATAATTAAAATAGTAATTCAATTTAAATGTGTTAATGCTGAAAATTGGCAGGTGGATTATCTACTATATAAGGAATAATTTAACCGTACTTTTTGTAATGAAAATATAACTCACGAGATCAGAACCCGATGTCAATGAACATTCGCAGGGTTTGAAGAAAATTAAAAATTAACCGGAAATGTATGAAACGGTTACAGTTATGCAACCGGAACTTTTAATAGTAACCATGTAATTAACACATTAAAATGAATATAGTCTTCATGTTTATTAAATATTATTTATAAGGTTTTAAGCCACTAAAATTATTAATAGAAATTCAAGTGCTGATTTTATCACGTGCTTGGCGATGAATGAAAATATCTTGAGGAAACCTGATTGTCAGAAATTATAAAAAATGTAATTTTGAAGACATGTGAAGTCCTCCGAAGCCTTCCCCGCTTCAAACCTCTCTCAGATAACCCTCGGAACATAGATTAGCCCAAGCTCACGCTTTACACCAGAGGTTATTTGGAACAACGTGTAAATACCCTATAGTCTCCAGTCGGGCACTTCGCGTGTTGGTATGTGAAAACTTCGGACATTTTCACTAAACAGTTCTACAAAATGTTCGGTATCTCCTATTATGTTCGTGATTTCTCCAGGTTGGTGAGTAGTACATGCGAGAGACTGCACGTGTACCACCGACCCACCAACCACCCGGCATTGTTATCAATGTACTAGAATGAGTGTGAATGTAACAGAATGTTCTTGAATTAACGTGTTCTAGAACGATTGAGGAATTCTCCGTTGGTAAGGCCGCCAATAACCTCATGTAACATAAAGGTAAAAGTTTATCGTTGAATGATTCTTACACCACTTTTGTATTGTGAGTGCATTCAGAATTAAGTAACCTTCTTTTAAGTTACTCGTTAAGCCGTCCGTCCGCACATTCGCACTCGTCTCCATATGGACTCGTCACGCATGCGGTATAGTTTATAAGCGTCACAGTATAATTTTCGTTACGCTATAAAGGTACGGAATGTTTGTTTTTGACGTTCGCTGGCAGAAAATATTTGTAGTCTGATAAGGATCTTTTGCATAGAGTAATGCTAAAATACGGGAAACCATTTGGTACTTGTATAACTTTGACAGGGAAGCGTGGGTGTGAGATAAAAATAAAAAAGAATATAATAATATAATAAAACGTTTAATCTTTTATTGACACGCTTACAACAAACGCAGCAAACTGCCATTTCACGATTCATAAGATGGCGGCGTTAGTTCCAATACAGTGTATTTTAAATTCGCTCCAGCGTGACAAATAGGTCATATAACCATATAATTAAAATAAGAAGCGTTAGATTGTGACAACGGTGCATTTTCCACGTGACCAGGAGGTCTTAAGAGCAATAAAATTCGCGGCGCTAGCGCGTTTCGTTCAATGCAGTGGTTGCGAAAGAGAATAAGACAGAGAATGTTAGTCTTGCTCACACAGCATGGCCTCCTACTTCGGAAAGACCACGGAACCTTACAGCTTTGGGGAAACGAATTTCAATGGTCTTCGGTGTGGTGGTAGAAGGCCATGTGAGTATACTAAGTTGCAATATAAATAGACGAGAAATTTATATATGTTACATAAATACAAGTTTGAGCTAGCATAAGTGGTAACGCTCTGGACTCGTACTCTCGCATGCACGGGTTCGAATCTTGTAGGGCAATTTTTTTATTCTTGTTTTTTTTCTTTCATAAATTTTATAATCAATTAATTTGCTAAAAAAGTAAATAAATTATTTATCTTGGTCGAAACGGCAAAATGACCAAAGGAGAGTAATAATCACCAAAGATCCAATTACTGACAATGTTTATACAAAATATAGATTCAGATAATTTTGCAAGAACACTTACACATTACTGTTTAACTTTAAAAATTAATATAAAAAATAAAAAACAATTCGAGTAAACAATAAATTACCTCATATAGACTTACAAAAAATAATCTTAATAATACTTTAAAACCTGCACCCCCACTGTAGAGAGATAGAGGAAAATCAGAATCACAGATTAGTATTTAAGTAGTTAGTAATTAGTAGTTTTAAGTAGCAGTAGTTACCATATACAGACATTTTAGTCATTATGAGTGTTCGAGTAAACATATTGAAGTTATTGAAAGGGCATTTAGAATGTAAAAATAGAAAAATCCTTTATGATGTGATGATATTTCAGTCTGATAATATATAAAAAAATATTAATATTCGTCGAAACTAATAACTTGAAACATCACCAAGTTCTGGTTTGATTTTTTTATTTATGACATTCTCCCAAAAAGTCCGCGCCACACTAGCGTCCGTGTCGGTACAACTGTAAGTGTCGAGTGGATGCTTGCGCGTGTAGTGCCTCAACACGTTTAGCTTATGCGAGAATGTCTTTGTACAAACTCCGCATTTGAATGGTTTCTCTTTTGTATGCGTACGCATGTGGTATCTCAGATGACTCTCTTTAGGAAACTTCTTGTTGCAAAAGTCACACACTAAACGCTTTACCTTCTCGTGCGTCAGCGTGTGCCTTTGCATGTTGTGTTTGTGAGAGAACAGTTTATTGCAGATTGGACATGAGTAGGGCTTCTCCCCTGTATGCACTCGCATATGTGGCTTAATTAGTCCCGGATGCGTGAAATTTTTCTTGCAAATCTTACATGAATATGGTTTATTGTCATTATGAAGCTGAAAATGACGTATCAATGTAGATTTGTTTTTGAAATTCCTTTTGCAAGTGTCGCAGGAATATGGTCGGTCGGTTGTGTGTTTCTTGAGGTGACTTCGGAGTAGGAATAGCTTTTTGAATACCTTGTTGCAAACATTACACACGATGGGTTCATCTACGGGCCTCTTACAGCAACTTTTACTTTGATGCTTTAATAAGTTTCCTCGTATTGGAAACCTTCGATGACATACTTCACAAATGAATGGTTTCATAGCAATGTGTACACATTTGTGCTTCTGCAAGTTAGATGCTGTCTTAAATTTTCTATCACACTGCTCACATTTCAAATACTTGTCCTCCAAATGTACGATTTGATGTTTCTTCAGTTGTGCAATCTGAGAGAATACGCGAGGACAAATTTTGCATTGTAATCTTTCACCATTATGCATCAACATGTGACATTGCATCTGCTTTTTGTTTACGTGGTGCTTGTGGCACATGGGACACGTATTTTTGCCTTTGGTTGTATAGTTAAATTTAAGAGCTGCATCTGAAATTCAAAATTGATATCAAATTATTTATTTGCACAAATCCATTAAATAATAATCACATATATAGAAATCACAATGTTACGATTTTGTAATCAATACTAATTCTAAATGGGAAAAAATGTCGGTCTGTTACGTTTTTAATGGTAAAAAGTTTTCCGATTTTGACTGAAGGTTACTACTATGTGCTTTGCAACATAAACAACAACATAAGAAAAATATTTAAAAAATATGATCAACATCGATCCTGTGAATTTAAAGATTAGTCTGGACAAAGAAATACAGTTACGTCTTTATGTATTGCTATAGATATGATGATGTTTCGATTGATTTTGGTCACGACATGATCAACCGCTCATAAAAAGTTACATTTTCCTCCAAATACCAACCTTACCTGCATATGACTGTCGTGGCACCAAGATCATCTGACCAATGGTGTCGTATAAGGCGACAAACGGCAAATACGCTTAACAACTTTGCACAGGTAGCAGTGCACGAAACAACTGTTCGCATTTTGATACTGTTTGGAATTTTTCCTCAACAGTGGGTGCTCCCAACTGTCAACAAATGAAACTGTTCATTGACACTTTGTAGTATTTGTATCTTTGCCTACCGTGTTGCCCTTTGGCATAACATGTTTTCCTAGTATTGACATCCTCTGATTTTCTGACTAAAGTTGTAATACTTTACCATAATTTCACATTAAGTCCTATAAATAATAGTGACGAACAGTAGTCTATAGAGATAATAAGGTCTCTGAAAACCATTGCAATAAAATTACATATATTGGTAATTTTTTCCATGTTTAAGCAGTTTTTGAAATATGAGTTTAAAAGTTTAGGGTTTTTTTTTTAATTTTTCGCTGATACCTATTTTAAAAACTTCACCGTCCTATCAGAATATTATGAAAAATTGTTACCTGAAAAACAATTAAAATAACTCAAAAAAACATAAACATAGTTTGGTTATTTAAGAAAATCATAAAAAATCAGGCCTTTAATGAAAAGCAACCTCCAAGTTCAACAAAACTATTAATCATTCTTTGAATGGGAAATAAAAGCTGCACTGTTACATTTGTTTCTTCGGCCTAATCTAATTTTGTCCGAAGCTCTCCTAAAATTTGGCATCACTTTGCATAAACAAGCTTGATCGCTGTTATTTATTTGCATAGGACAATAAAATTTGTTTAAGTAGGTATAATTCACAAAAATTAACTATTCATAATATTACAACCTTTTTGAACAGTTTTAAAATTCCCAGTTTTTTACACTTCAGTTTGAATCAAAAAATGTTCTAACTTCGGAATGGAGAGTCTAGAGACAGCTCTGTTAAATGTACTACTAAATAAATATCTGATAGTATTCAAGGAAAGTGTTTGAAATAGATTTGAACAAAAAATAAAGATGCCCTTAGTAAAAGATATACACTTTTACCATGTAATCTAGGGGTTTTCTCTTGACTTCAATTTGAAACTATTTTGGAGTAATGTGTATGTTGATGTTATATATTTTATGGCTTACCTTCATTAAGATTTAATGTTGCTGAGTTACCCTTTGTCTCCATTGGGATGAAAGTGGTTTCAACTTTTTGAACCTAAAGATGAAGAAAGATTTATTTAAATAAAATTAATGAAACGTACCAAACATTCATAATATTTAGAAATATATGTATAATTTAAAAATATATGAATGGTAAAACATTTATTTATAAACATATTAAATATGTTGTGTGAAAAGAAGCACCAGGGGAGGTATAAGATTTGTGCTTATAGCTACATGCTACAACTGGTAATAATGGACACATCATCATCATCATTCATCATCATTATTTAATAGCCTATAAGTATTTCATTCCTGACCATGTGAAAGACTTGAAAATTACAATGGCTACTGAAAGATGGCGGGATGACAATTAGGAAAAAAATACCTGGTCAAAATTAGCCATGCAGCAGTGTGTATGGTGCGATGTGTCTGGTACTGTGACTGCCAATACACTTACCAAGCCAGGTGTATTATCATAAATCCTTCTAATGGGAGAGGCTATGTCTTACAGTGGACTAACCACAAGTAGGTAACATAGGTATATTTAATAAGCATATAAGTATTCCTCGGCTATAAATGGGACTTGTATTATACTACTACAATAGGAAGGATTAACTATTTATGCCGTTGGCAATTGCAGAACTGAGAAATAAGGCAACATTAATGGCTTGCATTAGTAGAGGCTGATGAAGTAGTGGAAGTGTAACCATACCTTATAATTTGGTGTTTCACCAGGCTCTTCTTTACATGTAATAGTTGAATATGTTGAATCTTTAAAAGGCCTGTGCCAGGTGATTGAAGGTGTACAAGTAGGTTGCTCCATATAGGTGTCGTCATCTGAATACAGTTCTTTCTTGACGCTATAAAATACATAGGTATTATACATGTTTCACAAAAACCTTTTTAAAAATATTTAACCAAACGAAAGAAACCTTTATTTTTAAATATACATATATTAATTTTAAAGTAATTATATAATAACAAAATTTACACTAGGTTCAATCATACCTTAACGTATCTGGTAAGTTCAATTCCATTTCTATGTTTAAATGTTCCGATTGCATAACTGCAGTAGTTTCATACTTTTCCGGCTCATATTTAATTTTCACCAAACCCTTCGACTGTTCAACACCTAGTTCTGTTTTGATCACAGGAGTTTCAGCAAACATTTTAAAAAGTCCAATACCTATACTACTATATCTGCCGCCTATCAGTTAACAGCATTAACCTAGTTTTTGAATTAATATTTTAAATGTAAATTTTATAGCTATTATGTATTCTTCATTATTTTGATTTTTGATGTCCGATAAATTGTGTACTCTGTGGTAGTGATTACATTCTCATTTTTTAATTTTTTTCTCGAGCACTGAGCTCTATATGGCAATAGTGTTTAACTAACCGCCAGTGACGGTGTGTTACGATAATTTTCAGATATAAATTCAATCGAGCATGAAAATTTGTTCAATGCATATCGATGGTAAAACGATAATAAACTTTTACCGAAGACCTGTAGTAGGACTGATGACATCGTAACTAAAAATTATTATTTCCATCCTACAATTGAATTTTCTAGTTACTATACATACACATATAATAGGTATATATACACATACACACTTTTATTCTTCTTTCTTTCTTTACTCGACCTCAGTATATCGGTTGTAGTTATAGACCACGTATTGTAACTAGTCCTCGATAGTCAAACGTTACATGAAGCAGCTCAAATAATTACATTTTGATCACAAAGATAACGTATTTTCATAATTACGAAAACTCAATTCTACTTTTATCAAAATAAATTATGTAAACTAAATTAGGTCAATAAAAATCACAATGAATTATGGTGACACTTTATTATTTATTACGCATGTCGCAACCACGATTCACGATATTACTAACAAATTTGCTTGCCGATTTAAACCGTCAGTGGCACATATATAGGTGAGGGTGTGTGTAGTATATAGTACTACTGCCGAAATACTTGAACAAGTTTCTTGAAGTATTCATACGTCAAGATAATCAAAATATATCACTTTGAACCTGGCATACAGTAAAACACTGTTGCCATATAGGACACCGAGGACGAGGAACGAACGAAAGAAGAAAAGAAACAAATACCTAAACAAAAAAATCAATCAAATCAAAATATGTTATTTTATTAGAGTATCTATCTTTAAAACGAGCGTTAAAAAAATTAATTCAAAGAGAACGTTATTTAAAAATTTTATAGTATTCAATTGATTGACGGTAGTTTATCTACTACATGTAATAAGAAAAATATTATATTTTACTTATTAAAATGTCTGCTGAGATCAAGACAGAACCAGGTGTTAAGCCGTCGAAGAGTTTGATTAAAATTAAAAGTGAACCGGGAATGTATGAAATTGCTACAGTTATGCAACCAGAGTTTGTAAATATAAAAATGGAATTGAACTTACCTGATGTAGCAAGGTATTTCGATTTTACCTACAGTTGTATTAATTCTATTATCGTATAATGTTTATTTTAAATGTTTGTTGTTTTGGTAAAAGGTTTTGGTAAAAGCTTTGAATTACCTACGCATTTTCTAGAGTCAAGGAAGAACCACATTCAGATGATGATACCTATATGGAGCAACCAACTTGGCACAAGCCTTTTAGAGATCCAATATATTCAACTGTTGCATGTAAGGAAGAGGCTGATGAAACTCCAAATTATAAGGTATGTGTACACTCTCACTATCAGCATATTTTAGTCCACTGGTGAACATAGACCTTTGCAAGAAAATACCTGTAGTCACAACATAGCAAATAGATAAGTCATCAACTATAACTTGTTTTTATAGAATAATCACAATTTTATTTAACATTTTTAGGTATAAAACATTTAAATGGGTCAGTAATTGTTAATGTTATTAAGTAAAATGCATGAACTGCATTGGACAACTCATTTGTTAATATTATATTATATTGTAAATTAGATTTTTTTTTTCAAATTTTAATATTTAATCAGGTTTACTTTAATTTGATTAAAAATTGTATAAAAGTGCACAGGAAGAACACTTATTACATAAACAAAATATAAGATAAGATAAATATACGATCACATCATACATGCTTACATACATAAACAAATACAATTAAAGCTATATAGGCTAGTAAACTAGTAGCTAGTATATTCTCATAGACAATTTAATGTTTTTTTTTAATGAACCTTTTGAAGGAGTATCAACTTGGAGCTTTTCTGATATTGTTGGGCTAGGAGGTCTAAAGACATGTGGCTTGTACAATGAAGGAGTTACTAAAGAACTCAGTAAAGTGAGTTGAAAATACATACAGGTAGAAATACTCTGTCATGAAATAAGGAGAGATATTAAACCTTACTGTACCTAATTTACGTTTCAATTCCATTCCATGTAATTCACCATGCTATGTACTGAATGTATATGATATATTGAAAAAAAGTTCTAAACCTCTAAATCTGGTCTTACCTTAATTAATATTTATTTGTTTTAAATCTTCAGGTTCAAAAAGTTGAAGTGACAATCATCCCAACAGAGACACAGAAAAAGTCATCAACATATAATCATAATGAAGGTAAGTCATTAAAAAGTGTTACATATCACTATAACTTATACTTTGCTAAATGTTCCCATAGAGTTACAAAGTTTAGAGGAAGAGCATCTTTATATGGTAAGTGTATATTTTTGTTACTATGGGTATCCAAATTTTTTCTCCAGATCTAATTCAAATACTTTCCTTGAATGCTCAGTAATTTATTATTAATAGAACAGTTTCAAGTTTGTACAATGTGACACCATTTCCATTTTTGATTCAAAGTAAAGTATAATAAATTGGTAATATAAAAACAAATCTTAAAAGTTTTCATATTTTGTACTTACAAAAGTTTTTTCCATTGAACCTATTTACAAAAAAAATTTTAGAAATCAACCTTAGTGCAAAGTGATGACTAATTTTTTAGGAGAGCTCCGGACAAAGTTAAAAGAGGCAGAAGAAACAAAAGCAATAGAATAGCTTTTGTTCACCATTTAACCAATGATGTTTTGAGCTTTAACATGATGGTCACTTTTCATTAGAGGTTGGATTTCTCATGATTTTGTTACTAAACAATAACAAGAAAACAACTTATCTCTTATGGGGTAGACAGAGATGTACTACTAAGTGTCCACAAACAGTTTCATATGTTGACAGTTGGAAGCATCAGTTGAAAAAAAAAAATTGTAAACTGTATCAAAATTCGCAAAGTAGTAGTCTTTGACTAAGCATTTTTGCCATTTGGCGCCTTATATGACACTAATGGTCAGATTTGGGTAATGCCACAATAGGTAAGGATAGCGTTTGGAGAAAAATGTGGTTTCTTATATGGATTGCAAAGTACAATTTGTGGTTTTATGTCCAATACATATGTAAAAAGTAATAGTTTGATATTATTTTTGGATTTCAGAAGCAGAATTAAAGTTGAAGTACACGTCCAACAACAAATATATATGTCCAATGTGCCATAAGCGCTACACAAACAATGATCAGATGCAACGTCACATGTTGATGCATAATGGTGAACGATTACAATGCAAAATTTGTTCTCGCGAATTCGCTCAGATTGCGCAACTGAGAAAACATCAATTTGTACATTTGGACGACAAGCGTTTCAAATGTGACCAGTGTGATAAGAAGTTTAAGACTGCATCGAACTTGCAGCAGCACAATCGTGTACATATTGCAGTGAAACCATTCACTTGTGAAGTTTGTCATCGAAGGTTTGCAATAAGAGCAAACTTATTAAAGCATCAAAGTAAAAGTTGTTGCAAGAGGCCTGTAGATGAACCCATTGTGTGTAATATTTGCAACAAGGTATTCAAAAAGGAATTCTTACTGCGAAGTCATCTAAGGAAACACACAACAGACCGTCCATATTCTTGCGAGACTTGCAAAATGAATTTCAAATACAAATCAACATTGATACGTCATGTTCAGCTTCATAATGGCAGTAAACCATATTCGTGTAAGATTTGCAAGAAGAATTTCACGCATGCAGGTCTAATTAAGCCACATATGCGAGTGCATACAGGGGAGAAGCCCTACTCATGTCCAGTCTGCAATAAACTTTTTTCACACAAACACAACATGCAAAGGCACACACTGAGACACGAGAAGGTAAAGCGTTTAGTGTGTGACGTTTGCAACAAGAAATTTCCTAAAGAGAGTCGTCTGCGATACCATATGCGTACTCATACAAAAGAAAAACCATTCAAATGCGGAATTTGTACAAAGACATTCTCGCATAAGCAAAACGTGTTGAGACACTACACGCGCAAGCATCCACTCGATACTTACAGTAGTCCAGACACGGATGCAAGTGTGGCGCGGACTGTTTGGGAGAATGTCATTAATAAGAAAAGGAAACTGGAACAGGGTGATGAATCAAACAATTAGTTTTGCCAAATACTAATAAAGTTTATTTATTATCTGACGGACATCACATCATGAAGGATTTTTACATTCTAAAAAAATACCTTTTCACTAACTGCTGCTGATTTATAAATTATTGTAAGTCAAAGTGACATAAGTAGAAATTTGTTAAAAATTATAAAAGATCTCATTAAATTCAAAAATATTTATTACATCAATTATGATAGGTACTAAGATGTTATTTGTAAATATTGTAATGTATTGAAAATATGTGCGGAGAAAATATTAAATAATATACGTAAATACACGAATGTTTTACTTTTATGGTAGAGTCAGGAGAGGAAGACCTAGGCGAACATTTCACGATCAAATCGGAGACGTTCTGGAAAAAGGCCAGGTCAAGGGTCAACTCTAAACTAACTTAAAAAAAAGAGCATTCATGCAAAGATTGATAAAAGTGGAAGAAGCGAAAGACGGATGTCAGGACTGAAGCAAGTGGAAGAAGATTGTCTCTGCCTACCCCGTTGGGAACAAGGCGTGAATAATATACTATATTATATACTTCACTTTTCTTTTATAAATTAACATATCATTTTTTTTCCATATTATATGCACATTGCGAGAAATGGCAATCTCTGGTCATTATTACTCACTTTCCTTAAACCTGTTGCGATATTACCAGTGGTAGAATTAAAAAACAACAATGCACTAAGGAAAATTATGTCAAAGTGCTTTCATTTCATTTATTTCTCCAGTTCTTCACGATATTTATTAGATTTACGAATGGGGGCTCCAAAACATGCAAAAGTAAGTTTAATCTAGAGATGGTGTATGGGGTTATTTCTATGTAATTCCACACACCGCAGTATACCATACTCCTACCACCTATTTATCGGCATTAGCTGAGTATTATGGAGATTTAGATAGGTATTAGTTAAGTATATGACGGAACGGAAATGGGGCGCCACGCGTAGTTGAGATTCTTTATTCGAATTGCCCAATACGATATTCATTCTTTGTATTATATTATCTGTGCCTATATTAGGTACACCGCTAATTAATCTATATTTCTAGTGCGTGAGAAAATTCACAAAATACGATTGGTGACTTCTGTGACTTACACACACGTAGTTCACACAACTTTGCTTTGTAAATTAAAATATTACGATTAAAGCGAGTACGCTCTTAAATTGTTGAAATTGTATTTTAGTAATAAGATTCAAATGGTGCAGGTAAACGGCGTAAATTATCTAAACCTACAGAATTTACGCAGTTTACCTTACATTTTAAAACCCTAAAGTAAAAAATAGGTGAGCCTATTTCATTTATAACAACTATCTGTTATTCTTGATGCAGAATTTTATAAATATAGTATTGTTTGCAGATGATATATGTTACTTCGACGATATTCAAAGTCTGTCGAAAATCTATCTGAGAGAAGTTAATAATGTCCAATTGTGTTATGCGATGTTTTTGTCGATTGTGAACCGATTTTCATGATTTTTTTTTATTGAATAGTGCATATCTCCTAGATGGTCTTGAAGAAAATATTCCATCCCTAATAGTGGGAAAATAGGGTTCGAAGTCAGTTGCTCTCCTAAAACTTTATTTTAAATGTTAGGGATCACATTGATTGCAAACTTCAGAAGGGGTCGACCATACAAAATGTCTTATGGTATTTTATGGTGACATATAGCTTTGGTAAATACAATTTCTTACTGCAAAAAAAAACCATGCGTGCTATTTATAATTTGCTAATGGAATTATTTAAAGAAATCAAAATTTTAACTTTTCCCTGCCAATACATTAACGATAATATTATGTATGTGCATAACATAAGTCCCCATTCGAAAGAATAGTGATCGCCTGCTTCTTCTCTGGCAGAGGGACCCGATTACGAAACGTTGTAGATTGTAAAGAAATAAAAAAAATGCCAAATGAATTTTTTATTCATTTAATCATTCATTCAAGTCTGTAGAATATTGTGTTAAATTTAATGTTGCATCGCATCCATTCTGTAAAAATTCGTTATCATCGATATTATATTATCAGATCTATTACATTATACATATATATTATAGATATTATCGGATTGCGAACTTAAATCCATCTCGTCTTCAGTGGGATTCGTCGATGCAAGTTGTGTAAGCAAATGCGGTTACACACGTGCCGACCAATGTCGGTGCATTGACCAGCGCAGTGTCGTGAACGAGCATGGATATGTGGCGCGCGTTAGTGTTATGGACATCGATATACATATATGTATATATAAACAGACGTGTATGATTGTATCTCGCAGCGAATATCACCCACCGCAGATAACTGGTGCGTATGGGAGAAATATCGAGTCTCTAAACGTGCATTATGATGCGTGTCCGGTAGCTGTAGCGGTGTGGGGGATATGGTTGTTGAAATAGGCGAACTACGGGTATTTTCATTTACATGTGTATGTGTGTGTGTGTACGTGCGTGAGCGTGTATGTGTGCACATGCGTATGTGTGAGAGAGTCGATCACCGTGCTACCCAACGCCCGTCATTCAATGTACAAGAATTAATGAGAATGTACTACAATGTACCCAAAATGTACACTGAACGAGAATAAAAATTAAATGAGAAACAAAATTGTCTTTTAGATACTATAGGAAAAAAAACTGCACAGCGGTGCCAAAAGAAACTCAGCGAAGTGGGTTGTTCTCATTTAGTCATACATAAATTTGTAAAAGTCTTGGTACGAACTCTCCATAAATTAGATGGTTTCTCGGAACACTGGTCTCCTGATTCGGAGGCATATCACCTAACCACTCTGCTACCGGAATTATTCATTTGTTATGTTACTACTATATTTAATATTTTATCCTGGGGTATCGGAGTATGAGAGTTTTAGTGGGATAAACGGGGTTTTATTGGAATTTGTAATAAAGTCCATTAAAAAGTAAATTCGGAGCGCTTCTTTTATTTCCGGAATAATTTAAAAATTAGATTTTGAAAAAAAAAAGTATATTAAAATGACACATTTAATTCTATAATAATATAAAAGACAAAATAGTTGGGCATCTTAAGTACAGTTATGAAAATCTATAAAAATATGTTTTCATAAATAATCAAATAGCAAAAGAGACAACACTATTTCATATACGTATTATTATATAATCGACTACATAGAAATATTAGTCTAGCTGCCAGGAATGTAAAATGTATAGTATACATCTAGTACATTATCATAATACATACAGTAAAAAATCTCGAATGGTTAAAATTGGTAATTGTGTGTGTATTTAAAACAACAATAGTTAAGTTTATAAAACATTAGGTAAGTTTCTAATTTTATTTGACAAATGCAAACGTGAAAATTTATAAAGAAGCTAAAGCAAGGCGATAGACGTGCGGGAGTTTGTCTTCTCTGTAATAAGCTTTCCGAGACATCGCTAATACTACTATAGTATGAGATTATAAAAGTAAATATCTAAAAGTAAAAAAAACTTAGGTCTAATATATTACTTAAATTTTTAATTAAAACAGTTGAAGTAGAAAACTGCTAACAAGCATTATATTAAATCTTATCTATATAAAATTGATAAACAGGAATTTAAATAGCTTACTTTAAAAGGAAGGTAAAAAGAAGCATTTAGATTATAACAATGGCATGAAATAGAATATAAAATAGTTTTTTTTAGTTTTACATTGAAAGAAATCTAGGACAGATTTTTAGAGAATGTCTTATTATTTAGTGGTAATTTAAATTTACAAATGAATGATGAATGAACATTGTTGATATGAACATCAAAGATAATGCGCATTTCGATCATACAAAGATGACTGAATTGCTAACAAAAGGCTCTTAATAAAATCATAAGCACCCAAAACTAAAAATACAAACTTAATATAAAATTTATTAAAATATATCATTTAAAATAACACTCAATATTAAGGACGGACTTAATAAAATGTAATCAGACTCAAAATTGAGCTAATTATATATAAACTTATATTTCAATATAAAAATACTAAAATAACATTTTGTACCTTAAGCTGGATTAACAATGTAAATACGGGATTCTTAATAAAAAGCCTCCACAGTTAATCAACCCTGATCTCTACTAAATCTAAATAAAAATAATGTATTCCAAAATGTTTATACAGAGTTAAAATTATAGTATAATACTAAATGTATTATATACATACATATTCATAATAAAATGAGGGCAACTCTTTTTATTAATAATTTTATTCCTATATAAACATGTACTGGAAGCAGTTAAGCAGATAAAAATATTTTAAATATTTTTTGTTAGCTATAGTTGTATTTTAAAAGATGTGCTCCATTGAATAACAATATTAGTGCTCATAAATTCATGGATGATAAATAAAATCATTAAAAATATGGAAATGCATTAAAACAGAAGTACAATAATAGTTATTAGAGAAAGAAAAAACGGGTTCATTATAATCTGTGATATGTGATTTAAGATTAGTTAGATAGTTTCATGTTACTAATTGTAATATTATATAATTTACTGGATGGAATTACAAGATTCCTTTTATGAAGAAATTTCGTCAAAATTTGTTTTAATAACGCCGTAACTATGATTTATTTATTTTATGTAATAGATTAGTACTTTTGTATTTCTAATAAATTTGATATAGGTAAGAATATAGAACATTTGTGCGCAATATATTTACCTGTCACATAAATTACTTATTACTACAATCTTACACATTAATATATTATCAATCCAAAGCACACACAACTATTACTAACAATTAGGAATATAATATGAGATTACTTTAGGTTAAGTATTTATGTATGTAACATTACATATTTTATAATAGAAGGAAATAAGCAAGTATTCTTGATTTTGTATAGGAATAATAATTTTCTTACCACATAAGTTAAAAATTTAAATATTTATGTTTTATGATATATGAGTAAGCTCATAATTATAATACACTCTCACACACACACACAACTTAATATAAAATAAATGAACATAATTTTTGAAATAAATATTTACTTTCGGTGGACTTTTTAGTTACGAATGTTTTGTGATGATTTACATACAGATTTCTAAACAGTTTTGTTAAGGTAATTTTATTATCATGTAACATTTAGAGTCATTAATAGTGCTCATTGATTTCTTAAAATAGTTTCTAGTTTTATGAATTTGTATGGTGAATATATGAAAATAACTGATGTTAACAGTAAAGGACTGAGTCCGGAGGGTATGTTGGTACGATTTACTCTTTAGTTTCCTTCTGCTGATTCTGATCTGTGTAAACTATCTCGGCGTATTCGGTGGAAGGAAGTGGAGGCTTCTCAGCAGTTTGCTCGCCAAGCTGTAGCTCCGCGTAAACTACGCCCTTCTTTTCTTCCGCGATAACCTGTAGCGGTAAGTGTGATTTTAAAGAGCACTGTATCATTTTTGTTCCCACAGATAGTGACGGGAAGCAGTATCACTAGTGCGAGTGTCCCCGGTATTGCGCTCACCAGGGTAAGTGTGTTAGTGATAATAGGGTCTCACGGTCGTATACCCAATACTGGTATGGTCAGAGGTCTAGAGAGACATTATAGTCCTTACAAGCCATTTTTCACCCGAACTTATTTGAGATAACGTGGGATAAGGTGGTGATCCGTCTTAGTTGTCCAAGCCAATGATACAAATCGCACACATCGACAATAGGCTGTTGATGGTGAGTGGGAGTTATTTTTCATTATTTCTCTTAAAGATTTCTTCAATTTTGAAATGGATATACGCACCATATCATCGGTCTCCGTCCTTGGTTCGGTCGCCTGCACTCTATCGCGAGCGCGTGGTAAGGCGGCCCGCATGCGTGCGCCCAACGCGCCGAGCCGCGACCGCTCCCGCCCGCCCACAGCACTCTCCGTGTCGCTACTGACCGGCGCTTTGTGTTATTTATTATTATGTCACAAAGTGCAAATAGTAACTTAAATCAGTTTATAGAAGTATATGACAAACATAGTGAGCACAACCAAACATAATTGTGTAAGTATCGAAACTAAATTAATGTGTTAATTTTGCATTGAAAAACAAGATAAATATTGCAATAGGCTTGATAATGATACGTGTAAAACGGTGCCAAATTTGTTATGACCAATCGTTTCATCCAGAACAATAATTATTTTTACTTTAATGTGTCACATTTTGTTTTGTATTTTTCGATACAGGCAGTTTCATATTATTAAAAAAAACCCACTTCAGCTTTGATTGATATGATTTTTTTCTAGACAAATGACTTGCTTTTTGAGGATCATAGGCTCATAGAGATCATAGGCATATATACGTATAAAAAGCTAGTAAATATGGATGTTGCAGAGAGTACTTTGATTATCTTTCATAAAACAGTTTTATTTAATATTAAATGTTACCCGATTAGCATGATTATGGTGCCTAGTCAGATATGACCAAGCGAGCACAAAATACCTTAGAAGTACATATGTATTCATCTGTTTTATAATTACAATACAATTTTTCTAAGGTAATATTAATAATATAAGTCATACCTCGTATGTTCCTTTTAAATCAATAATATGTTCAAACTTTGGCTTACACACTAAATTACATTATTTTTCTGAATAAATACTTTTTTACCCCTCCTAAGCCAGCGTGAGTAAAACGGTTACTTATTGTTGGGCATGTGCATTTAGATACGTTCATGCACGATAACACGCCTACAGTGCCGCCTAGAATGGAATAATATTAAACATACGTTCTGGAAGATTGCGCGATTCCACTCTCTAAAAGCACATCCCCAGCCGGCGTCCTTACGGAAAACATTTGATTTATTCATAGGTACGTAAATATACTATATCCACAATTACATTCTAGAGTGTGTATACTTTCTTAGACAATGTATTCACTAGCACGAAAAATAAAACAGTAGTAGAATGAACGTTACATTGCCATTTAAACTTCATACTATTGCTGCAACCTTATTCAAAACTAGTGTTTTATCGTTGATTTTGAAAAAAAGTATACATATTATATAATTAATTACCAAATTGAAAACCTTCTATCAAAGGTCTTTAAATTATTCTTTGAATATTAAAGTATTATTAAAACTTTCGTATACCTAAATGTGTTTAATTTTTATTCATAATATTTTAATTACGAAATAAAGCGATTTTCATTAATCGATGTATGTAGTACAGGTTGTAGCACTAAAGCAAGTATAATATTTACTTACATCGTTTCAGTGATATTAAAATCATTTTATTTACTTAATCATCTACAAATCATTGTTGTCTATGGTTTATCGGTCAGTGAATAACGACCTAAGGCAGCAGCGATACAAAAATAAGCATCCCAAATATTTATAATCTCATTGCATTTACATGGAAAACTACAACAGAATGAAATACTCACGATTCTCCGGAGCTTTTGGTGTGATCTCGTACTCCGTTGCTACCTGTAAGGCGAATATGAATATATTAAATTAAAAATTAAAGTTGTACACGGAGTTTAGCGTTGAGCGCCCTTTATATTAAGCAGTTAGTCGTATATCGCCATTGCCAGTGGGTTTACAACATGCGTTTCGCTATCATTATAAGAGCCTGTCACAAGTCAACAGCTGAACATATGTATCCCGCAAAGATTGCCACAAAGCACGGTCCTGATTCACCTGCAGCCATTTATTGTAGGCTAATTGCTAACTTAGTGCGAATGAATTGAAATTTACAATCTTCCACCGTGCCGTAACGAGGTTCCTCTAACGGAGAAGAAACTGACGAAAGAAACTCCGTAGGTATCCTCTTTGTGTGGTGAGCTGATGAGTTATAGGATACGGTTGTCTGTCTAATTAGCGTGCGATCTGTCTTTCTCGTTAGATTATTCAATTTTTCACATGCTTTTTCAATTGCATTGCCACAAATTGCTTAATGTAAAGGGCGCTTAAGGCGGTGTATGCAATTTCGACAATTGCGACATGGAATGGCTGCTTCGTAATAATGAGTTTTCATACACTTTCATGTACTCTTTAGATAGATGTACTCGTTCTTTAATAAGTTTTTTTTTAATTACATTTTAGAATGCGTTAATTATGAAAGACACTTCAATCGATTATTGCCGCCATTTCACTTATTATTTTTCACCGTGGTTGTTTAATTATATTATGGAATGGGGCGTTAAAGAAAACAGAAGGTATGGAGCCGTCAGTAATTTTAGGACGCTTCAGTAAGTAGGTGGCATCAGCCGTATGTTTGTATCGACAGGTTCACCGACAATTCATCCGTCGAAGACATTAAAAGATCGGAGTTAGGACCCGACGGACCCCGTTGCTGATAGGACCAGACGGGCTGTGAAAGCCGTCAAAGCTGTCAAAGGCAGAATTCCACCAAACTCTATAAGGAAACGAAACATAGTCGTATTATCGGGTGAAATGAAGTTTAGATACGTGACCTTCATTCAATGCCCCTGAAGATAGATACGGCTTAAGAGAGTGGATCGATCTAAAACGATTGCTGTACTGATATGGTGTTGGAAGACACAGAAATTTGCTGTTTACATATGAAAACATTTTGGGATTGAAGAGCACTACAACAAGCAAACTGACAAAGTGTATGCTTACAGCTCTAAAGTAGCCTGTACCCAGCATGTTTAAATCATGGTTTGGTGTGGGGTGTCCTACCAAAGAGTCACGGAGCTTAATTTTTGTGAAAAAGGAGTAATGACTACGGCCAAACATTATCAATAGACCTGTCTTGGATCATGTAGGGAAGCCTCTCAGTAATACATTTTTCAAAATGTACCACGAACTTTAGTGTAAGATTCCGCTCTGGTTGATGAATAATGTTCCGTACTTCATAAGAGCTGAAGACTGGTCGTCGTACAGTCCAGATCTGAACCCTTTGGACAACAAGCTAGAGGACACTGCGCAAAACGTTACTCCAACATCGAGTCTTTCAAGAAATCTTTAAGAGGTAGCAGTGACTGCATTCCCTATGGAAACAGTGAGAGTAAAGGACTGTATCAAAGACTAAGGCGGCTTTTGCCTAAAATTATTATTTTATCATTACACTTTTTCTTTGCAAAATGTACACATGTGATCATACTCGGTACACAATTGATCATCTAAATATATTATACTGGGATGACAATACATACAAAAGTTGAAACAGAATACTTGAAATTTTAAGACGACTCCGTGGTTTAGTGGTCAGCATTCCTGAGTATAAAATCGAAGGTTTGAATCCCGAACAAATTTAAAGTTTGTGAAATTTGAATTTGAAATTATTGGCTTTTTGGTATTCTAGTTGTTTGTTACCCTCTTTCTTTTACTAAATTGGATAAAAGAAAGTTATCTAAACATACATCTAATAATTTATTATCTAATATGTATTTTACTAGTTGTTCTCCTGGCTTTTACTTTTACTTTAAATTATTGTAATTTATGTTTTTAGTGAATCTACCCGCACATGGTTTAAAAAATACATTAATCATACCGTGTTACTTTTTTAGCATGGTTTAGTTTATATGGACTTGACTACCGATAAATGAAACCATGTTTTGGATGTGAATATCAACACTGTAAGATTTGAACGAGGAGTGGAGTCACACGGAATAGTTGTGAAATATTTTGTGGCATAGTGGATACGGGCTCAGAGTAGATATTATAATTCAACGAGGGAAATGCAGTCAGTGTTCTGGGCAGTATGTCGAGTTATGTTAGGTTTGTGATTTTATTTGGTGAAAATATTGTTTGCTAAATATATTACCATTTTTTTAGTTAACTCGAACGACAAAAAAAACGTATAGTGGATCATACAGCAAAAAATAAATTAACGTTTTCATAAATCGCCTTTTTTGCTGTTTTATTTAAGAATAGTTAAAACGAAATAGCTGGTGTCCACCCTTGGATGACAGTCATAAAATGGGGACGGAAGGTAAGAAAAATGTAACAGCGTTGATTTACTTACCTATTGATTATTAGTAATTAGTAAAGGGTTCTCTAACGCACCATTCGTGATTCATTAGGTGATTTAATTTGCCAGTTATTCCTGTTTTTTCTTTCGACAATATGATGGCTAAGCACCGTTTAGCGCAATCCATTGTACCCAAAGGTTGGCATAGTTGACAACATTCAATAGAAAACGCGACGCATCAACAATACTCATATTTCTGTTACTTTTGTTTTCAGCCTTTCGTTTCGTTAATCGACTTAATATTACTTATGAAACTTTACCAAATGATAATCTCCCCCTCCACGTGATGCGCACCGCTTGCTGACAACTGTGTATGGCGTGTGGAATTAAAGAATTGTACGAGATCGTACCGGCCTACCGCAATCATGATTACCACGAAAGGCGAAGGCATACAGCGCATTGTGTGCAAAACAAGAAGAGCAGCTGGCAAGAAGTCACGTATTAAATTAATTTGTATTTTTTCCCAAGAATGGTATGCAATGAAATTGAAAATCCATACAATCAATCAAAATTTTCTCGGGCTGTTCAATTTGTTGACAAAGTATTGTTTGCATTAAAGTTTGTGGAGACGAAAACTAAAATTAGCTATTATTGACCATGCCTTCGTAAATGAAGTAAAGTTTCATCCTGTAAATATCCCACAGTTGGGCATAAGCTTTCTCGCATATCTGAGAGGGTGTTAGAGCTAAAAAGGGTCGCCTCGCTGCTCCACCGCGGGTTGGCGCATTTCACATGTCATCGAATATTTAATTTTTATTCATTAGTCATAGATGTTTGCTTTTAGGGCCGAGCACAAGGTATTCTCGGTACTTAAAATTGCAATTAACAATTTGAGTGGTGCCGGAACCGGTGATCGAACCCAAGTCACTCGCGTATGTAACTAAAAGCGAGCGCCTTATCTACTGAACTAACACGAATAAGTCGTTAGTAAGCTTATGTAGCCAATTATAATTTATAATATAGTTTGACTGTTACATTACTATGAAATGTTTTAAAATCATAATTTGACTATATGGATATTCGTAAATAAAACAAAGTAGTCTTTATTTAATAAATACGGTATATTCAATCGTAATTCATTATTATCCATTTAACGTTGAGATTTTATAGTTATAAACATTTATGCGAATTTTCCATTAACATTACGACTAAGTATTCAATAAAGATTGGCATAAACTCCACAAACTTCCCTACATTCTTAGAACCTGACAGTTTATAATGTTCGTAATTTTTATACGAACAAATTGGCTAGTACGTTAGCTTTTGCATTAACAAGCTCTTTATATGAAAATAAAAGCAAATTAACAAAAGAAGGCCTATTTAAAACTCCAAAAATGGGTAGGCAAATAGAGAAAATGTTTTACGCTATTCATAAAAGAATGTATCAATATTAACGAAAAATATATATATTTTCAAGACACCAGTATCAAATAAAACAAACATTTTATTCGATTAAGTCAAATAAAGAATGGTTAAATGGATAAAATACACTTATGAAATGTTTTATAATTATACATATTTGGCAATATGCTTACCAGTGTTGTTAAATTAATATTTTTTTCGATTACTAAAAATTCTTAAACAAAGTTGAGCCTAATATTCAAAGCGGTTCTTTTTGGCAAAGTGCAAAATGGCAGTGTCTTTTAATATACTTAATTGACAGGCGAAATGGAAAATTTTAATCTATATACGTTTATTGCTTAAACTAAACTGGTACAAAAAATTATTCTTAAAATGTACATAATGTATTTAATTACAAAATACTAAAAATCACAATTATGGTGACTTAACAAACTAAAACTTAATTAATTGTTTAAATTTTTTTTACATAAAATGAGATTCAATAATTTGTCTCCTGCAGTTTTTTAAAAACAAATTATTTATAAAAGAATATCCCAACATTTTATTTCGAGTGTAAATAATGAAATATTATTACAATTTTCTTATACATAAAAATATCGTCACTAAAGAAAACTTAATGTAAAAAGTTGAAATACTTGATTCTATTACAATTTATATACACAAAGAACTAAAAAGAATTAAAATATGGTGGTACGAACGCAATCTAGCCTATTAAATACTAAAAATAAAATTAATTATGTACGGCCATGAATTAGAACTTAGTTAAAAAAAAGAACAAAGCTACAGGTAATATAACACTTTTAAAAAAGTCTATTGTATAAAACTTACATAAAAGTCTTAAATAATCGCAAGCAGTACATCTCGAAACAGTTATAAAATTCATATAGTCTAGGAATTAGTGTAAAATTCATTCTTTCTACAAATGTTGTATTAAGTAGCGGTATTTGTGACTTCATTTTGTATATTATTAGAAACGACGGCTAAACAATTCACGATGGGATTCGTTGTAATACAATATTGATATATATTTTTATTATTTTAACGAGATTCTTATTTTATATTCAACTACGAATACATCGAAAACATCATTAGTCTAGAAGTGCAATCGAGAGAAAAGTCAAACGCTATTGAATAAGGAAAAGTAATTTATTTATAGATAAGTAACCTTTAGAAATATTACAAGTTAAGGTGCTGGTTTAAAATCCTAGAAAATTACGCAACATATTATACTTACTGGAAAATGAACCTTAATAATGCTTTGCATTAGGTTAATTTTGTTCTTTGTCTGGAATAGACATGTTTAGACCTTAAAAACATTTATCGAAAATAGGGCAACTAGACAGACGATATTTTATTGTTATTGTTTTCTTGTGATTTCCTTTCCCAAACTACACGTACAGTATTCATAACGTAGCAATGTAGAAATTGGACGTGTACATGAAATATATGAAAACATCTACAAAATAATCTATTAACAGATTATATCGCTAGTGAAACCGTTACAGTTAGTACTGTATTGAAAATTACGATTGGCTTGTCTCTCGATCGTGGCGTAAACATTCTAAATGGTGGACAACATGAGAAAAAGACAAATATTTATATATTTTTTACGTACACCTATTTAAAAAAAGCGGCAGTAGATGCAAACAGTTTATAGGACTGCCATTATTTTTTTATTTTATAGCATTTAATAAAAGTCTGTTTAAAGAAAAATCATCCAAATTTTCGTCAGTCGTTACTAACAGGAATAAGTAACAATTCATGATAAAATTCATCTGGCAATAGAAACCCATATATGCAAATTCGAAACGTACTCGCTAAAATCCAGTCGCGTTTAAAGCTGTCTCTCAGAAACAAGAACTTCGATGGAATGATTATATAATTAATAATTTGCAAGTTGGTAATGGTGTTGAGGACGTCTGAGTGACAGCTTCCAACTTACGATTTAGACGGCGGTGTCGGGTTTCTTTTCGGGGTGTTTCGTGTCTCCATTGCTGATGTACTCCCCGTGGTCGTGCGAGGGATTCTCGGAGCCCTTGACGTCATCGTGAGGGGGCAGGGGCGCCTCAGAATCGGCTCCATCAGGGATGTCGGTGCGGTGCGACCGCCCTGCCACACACCAATACGTTAAGCGAACAAGAGTACCCGTGATACGCCCAATATAATAAGCGTTTAGATATGTTGCTTTGTGTTATTTAGCTTTAAGTGTTAGCTAACTTCTGTTAGAAATATACACACAGTGAGGAATAATGTGTACGCTGAGATGTGAACTGCTTATGTGCCAAAAGTGCACGACAATACCGCAAATAAGGAAGCAATGACCAGTGCCCGAAATATTCCAGTTATTTATGTATTTTTTACCATCAACAACATAATGCTTAACGCATATAGTAATTAAAACTTTTTAGATAAATTAACGTATGAATTGAAAATTAGATTTATTTAGCTTTTTAAGACTTTTAAGGGTAATAAATTAAATGTCAACTAAATTGTAATAGCGTATTATCCATTACTTGAAGCGGACTTTTAATATCTTATTTTTTGGTTCAACATTTTGTCTGTTAAATAAATAAATATTAAATGGATGACATAAATACAAAATTTAGGTATAAATTAGATTTTCCATTCTAATATAATTATATTTAAAATATATTTTTATAGCCTTAACTGTCCTATAATTTTTTTTATTTGATATACGCCTAGTTGTTCGATTTTTAAAGAATTATTTTTATTAGGAAAAGTCTAACTAATACGTAACTTTAAATTCGTTAATACAGATTTTCATTTCGCTCTGTGAAAAGTGAAAATTTGAAAATTCCAAAGCTCTGTGAAAGTGTGAAAGATGAAGTATAGATTTTATAGTTTTTTTTTTAATATCAGCTGTGCGTGATTGTATTGTAAGAGATCGTAACAATGTAAGATTTCTTAACAAATTGTCTGGATATTAAATTAAATGTATAAACAGACAAAGTGACCCTAGAATTACTAACCATATTCTCGCATGTAAAATATACCTATAATAAAAATGATAGAAAAAATGAATTATTTGTAACTTTTTGCTATTCATCACAAGTTACCACACTTCAAGTATGAAGTATTGCTCTAAAATAATCCTAGTGCCTTATGTCCGATATGGACTTTTGAGGGTGAAAATGTGTAAAATTTATTTATTAAAAAACAAAGAAAAAAGTTAATTCAATTCAAGTAATTCGCTTTTATACATAATTATGTATATTGTAGTTATTGTTACTTATAATAACTGCCAAAATAAATAAAATCTACAGTCCTCTAACAACTACCCTGCAACCCCTTACTAAGTCCCCCACAAACAATTCCATTTCCAACCCACAAGTATTCCTTAATATTTTTTGGACAAGCTTTAAAAAACTATTTGTGACTAATATTTTCTTGATTCTTATTACAAAAAAATTCATAATATTATATTCATATATTCAATACAAAAAAAACGTGAAACATTGTGAAAAATATTTATTTTATCAGATTGCGCTTTATCTTTTGGCCTTCCATTAAAAATTTTATATTTATATAATAAACAATTTTTTAATAATATTCTCTTTTAAATACGATGATCCGTATAATGATTAACTTGTTTTTGATTCTCCATTTTCATGTATTAAGCCTGCGGCCGGAATTTCATTTGTTCGTTTAAATTTTGGGCATTGTCACTTTAGATGTTAAAAAATACATGAAAAATAAAGTTAAAACTATTGAAAGTCCACCACCGTGATCCGTTACCAACAAAACAACAAAAATTAGACTAATAAAATATAATTTAATAGAAATAGGTTAAAAACCAAAAGAGATTCTTTTTTGCAGACTCTACAAAGGTAAAGTTATATATCTGTATTAAAATATTTTATTAGTCGAATGAAATTCAACCCTAAATCAAAATCGATAATTGATACGTAACACAATAATCCATACAATTGTTCATCATGCACAATTTAAAATATAAAATTTAAATGCAATCATGCTTTATAATCAGGTAGAGAAGGGGAAAGAGATGATAAAAGAGAAAGAGAAAATAACACTAAACCATCCACCATTGCGTGCGTCGAAAGGACTTTGAAAATAAGTCATGCATCATTCAATAAAAAAAAGTTTTCAATTCTGTATAAGGGTTCTTGATCGCTTAATATATTGTTATGCAGCAAAAATCACAAATTTTAACCTAATAACAATAGTTTTATTCAACTTAAACATACATAAGTCTACACAATAAATGTAACAAGCACAAGGACAATTTTGCAAAAAAAAAACACTGCCAAGTTACACTTCTTATTTTCTAAATCTACATCAGCCAAACAATTACTACGAAAACAAAATAAACACTTAGAATATAGGTAGACCGAACACAAAAGTAGGGGAGCCAATATAAAATATACAAAACAAAAATACATTTAAAATACCGATTTCTTTAAAGTTAAAATCAAACCGTATTTGTGTTAAGTTCATTTGAATATGACAAACAACTGGCGAAACCTCAATTACGATGTAGCCTTCACTACGCGAAGCTCATACATGAGCCTTTAACGACAATGGTGATCATGGATTTCTTCTAATAGAAGGATTTGCCGTAATCACCGAGCTTGGCCGATTGATTTCTGACATTTGTCTTAGTCGACTTGTACGACACCCACGGAATGACCCACAGAAAAGAATGCGCTGCCACCACGCTCAATTCAAATTACGACGACGATTTTATATATACATTTTTGTTATACGTGATCGTGGGTATGATCATATGAGCTACTTATCTGCTTTGCTTTATATTGTATAAATATTTAAGTAATGAACTCAGTGAATCGTCCCAGTCCAGAGTGTCATGGGTTTCCAACTAAGTTTTCAACATAATTCCTACTATTGCCAAATATATGTACTGTATTCTTCAACTTAAGGTTCATAATTGAATGACGAAAGGCAAATACGGTTTTTTATAAAGTTATTAAATTTTTATATATCGAATAATCAACGTATAAGCAAAGACATGACTCGCCCACTCCATATAATGATATATTTAAATCTATAAATAATATAAGGTAAGCTGTAACTCGTGATAAGTCTGTGAGATTATTGTGTGATAAAAGAATTTCTAGTGTTTACCTATCGACCAACCGCCCCTGAGCCTGTTGGATATCCGTTTTTATTAGTTTAGTTGTTTTTTTGTTTTTTAAAATAGCATTAAAGGGGGCATGCCTAAATACTCGAAATGGGTATGGAAGCGTATAAGGAAGCATGTTCAAATGACAAAATGCATTATGGGACTAGGGTAAGCTATCGACTAACTTTTAAGTAGATCGGATCGGAGGATTTTTCTAAAACAATTACAAAGGTTTTCTAAATCAAAAATATATTTTAATCTCCTTTACTTTGTGGCCACTCTTGTAAGACCTCTTTCGAACTTGCGGTGTGCCACGCGGTGGTTCGCCGCGGCGATGCGCGGCTACTGGATACCTCGGTTCGTATATGGCGCCGTGGAAGTGCGAAAGGAGACTAAATACTTAACCGATTTTATGTCAGTATTTTTTAAGCCGTGCTTTGATAGCATTCTAAAAAATAGTCGAAGTCGATAGCTTACACTTATTAAGGACGGCGCGGCTACTAAAAAATGAAATAATCTGCGCTGTCCTTTTTAGTTAGTTGTGAACAAACGAGGCGGGGAAACATGACAAAATTTCTATTTTTATTATCATTCGTTTGTAATATTTACGGAAGCGTAAGTATTAAATTGTGTTGTTTCTAAAAATTAACACAACGAATATTGATTGAATTTTTAAAAAAAAACAAGGTGTAAAGAGTGAAATTCGAACGATTCCGTAAAACATGATCGATATTCATAAAAATAAAAAGAACTGACCTGCGAAGCACCATCTATCGGTGGCTTTAGCGAACACAATGAGGAAAATGGCGATGAGTAGAACCAATACGGCGATTACGATCCCCACAATCGCTCCAGTTTCCAGTTCCACACCTGTAATTAGAAATATATTTCATTAAATAATTCACAAATCATAAGAATTGGCCCTCCTTTTTTCAGTAGACGTTGTGAGACGATTAAAAATAAATTTCTATGAGCAAACTCGCGTCGAGATTCGTCGCCCGTCACGTTATACGGAGGCGCGGAAATGAGTTACGGAAGCCAGTTTGGCCAAAAAAATCCATAATCTTTGTCTATCCCTATGGGTGACACACGTGAGTGCTTATTGCATATTATAATTAATATAATATGTGATCATGAGTATTAGCATATTTTACTTTGAGAAATAAAGGTTCATGTCGGATCGTGATATCGTTAGATTATCCTAATTTCAGCTAAATTTAGTTGGGTAACACAAAAGCTTGTACTTATTCCACTGATTAATTACTTTTGCAATTATGAACTATCACAGCTAAATGTCATAAAAATATTATGCTTTTTATTGCATATATTTAGCTGTGCATTTGCTTTTTGTTGCTAATTATCCATAAAAAATATATTGAATTGATAAATCTTAAAAGTAGACGAGTCTCGCCACGAACACGCACACCATTGGATATCCGGTGTAGCCACATACATACATAATCTACCTACCATGGTTTTGAAGTTATACTTCTTATGGCGCGTTTGGGAAAAACTATGAGTGTGATTTTTTACGATGCGCGCGCACACCGACATGTAAAATTAACAGGATGAAGTTGGTTTCTAAATGTCTCTTAAATTATCTTGGTAACTATTATGGAGACTACACACTATTATGGAGTCCGTAGTAACTATATTCAAATAGTTATGAATCTTTAACACACGTGTTTAACATCAGAGGAGATAAAAAATATATTCATACATAAATACACATGTGTATTTGTGTGTGATTTTAAACTATATATGGTAGGTACATTTTTTTTATCCTATAGGCGTAATATTAAAATACTACAAAAGAAAATAGAATGTTAGAATGTTAAAAATTACACAAAACAGGCACTATATTAAAATACGTTAATTCAAAAACATGACGAGGAATATGCCTATATAATTACAATCAGGTAGGCGAGGAGTGCCTATATAATTACAATCATGTAGGCACTCCTCGCCTACCTGATTGTAATTAACTACTCATAACTACAATATTAATAACTTACATGCATTTTTAAACATAAGAACGGATATTTATGCTATCTAGATTAAACGTGATAAATGTTTTTGAATAAAGAGAGAAAGGGAAAGTTTCAAACGAAAAAAAAGCATGCCTAAAACAAAATCGTACTTTTCAGCATATAAAAAAAAAACAATCTCACAAATTGTTTTACCTCATCGGGCATTTTGCACTACTAAATAAGACATTTAGGCTAGATTACATCAGGCTTCTCATCGACATAAATATAAAAATAATGGATTACCACAAAAGTAAGACTAGAAAAAGTAAGCTACCATTCTTAGAATAATTTCTTACCATATATATCGATAATCAAAAACGAAGATTTTGCTTTACGAGCTGTGAAAATATAACGGCAATATTTATACACTTTAAATAATGGTATTAATTTTGTGATCGCATATTACACAAATTTATTCTTCTATATATTTCTACTGGGAAAACGGCACTCATATTAATCAGTTTAACCCTTCCTTATGACACGATATAACAATAGGATATCAATTGTTTCAACATGACATCCAATTGTAGACAAAGTGTAGACACTTCAATTGTCATCACGATACAATTTATTATTATTAAAAACACGTCTAGACGTAAACACTCATGATGATGAAACTTCATGACGTTATAATAAAATTTACTCCATTAATTTTATGCAATTAATTTAATCTTTTAAAAATATCGAATAGAATTTTGAACGAACATCACTTCATCAAGATAAAATTGGCGGATGATCTTCGCGCAAAAGGTACCTATTACTAATAATTCTGATGATGCACTCGCTTTAAAATACAGAATAGAATAAAGAATTTACACTAATACATAAAAGAGCCTTACCGCTTAAAAATCCGTGTGACATCATTCCCCGATAAAATCATACCGTGCTATCCTATCATAGAACGTGGTTTCGTTCATCCAAGACATGTTTACCAATAAACACAACAAACAACTGTTGATACTGTTCATGTATTTTCAACCAACTTGTACATACAGTTTTAAGCGGTAAAATTCAATTCTATTCATATCTTGGATGTGAATGAAAATAACACTATTTTGCGACCGGGGTAGTACCTCGCAGAATACCGACGTGAGGTAGAGGCATCTTGTGCTTCAGCGTTTCGTACGGTGAGTGAGGTAACCGGAGGACCACTTCCCCCTTCCCAAATCTCCTCCCTATCATCCCTCCCGTCACCCAAATGTTCTTAAAGGCCGGCAACGGATGTGCAGTTCCTCTGGTGTTGCAGATGTACGTGGGCGACGGTAATCAATTTTACTTATCAGAAGAGCCGTTTGCCTCCTTTGCCATAAAGAAAAAAAAACTATGATTTTATCGAAGTAAGACCTCATCACACCGAATTTTTGTGGCCACTTTTATACTATGTAATTTTTTTATCTATTCTGTGGTTAAAGTTCTTGTGTGGGTTTTATTTGTAAGGACAATCTATGTTAACTTTTAAAACTAGTTACTAAACAATACCCAATCTTTACACACATATTAAAAATGTTAAGCTTTTAGTGGGACCGCAACGTAAAACTTCCTTCTGCCTTGTTAAAAAAGGTCGCAACAGGATTAAGTTGCGAAATACAATACAATTAATAATACAAGAATACAAAACAAATAATACTAGTCGCCTTACCGGCCGGTTCGTCCATGGTGCTGAGGCGTACAGAGAAATCTTCACGGCCCAGATCGTTGGTGACCGTTAGGTAATAGGTGCGGTCGACATCTTCTTTGGCCACCCGTGAGAGCAGCAGCGTCACGTTGTAGTAGCCGCCACCCTGATGAATTGACCATTGGGATTACGTAGTGAAAAAAAATTGAACAATGAACCGATTGGTTTCCTATCAGTTTCTTTAACGCCTTTGATATTAATGTTTTTTTTTCCTCGCGTCGCATTTTGTTACTTTTTCACAAGAAGTAGTCAAGTCTAATGAGTATAAGGTGAAAAGTGTGAGATGATAAAATATTTACCAAATGGCTTGGCTCCAGCGCTTCAATAGAGCCGTCCTCGTTCTTCTGAGGGGCGGCCAATTTCAAGTCTCCGATCGACCACTCGGCGTGGGGACGTGGGTTGGATCTTACAGTTACGTTGAGGAGACCCTCGGCCGACAGCTTCAAACCGAAGATTGTGATGCTGGGGCTGTCGTCCAAACGCTTCGGTGGGTCTGTTGAAAGAAATTGTGAAGCTCATAGAAGACTTTAAACGTAATTGGGTTTTTTTTATTTACCAAATTTAAACTGTCCATTGCTCCCGATATAATATTATACGTGTACAAGATAACACATAGACACTAACTCGTCTTTCTGAGGATCGGAGAAAGGGTCGACTGTAGTGTCAATCCAACCAAATCCGAAAGCTCATAAATTCTGTGCTGTACAAAAGTCACACGGTCAACGATATATTATACAATACATTTTGAATCTTAATTTATTTATTTCTGGAGTCCCCTACCGCCCCTTAAATCATCATCTCCTCAAACATCTCATTCTCGCTTGGTGGTTTTACGTTCAACTGTAACTTGTAAGATATCTAATGTGACAGTATAGTGTATGTCAAGACAAAACCCTCTGTGTTGATTATATCCAGATAGCTTCAGTCTTCTAGGTGGGACGTAATCAGAATCAGCTACGTGACATCTAAATTTAATTATTTCCGCGGGAGAAGCGTAAGCTGAAGAAGCGATGGATACATATACATACAATGCACGAGCAGCTGCCTGGTCGCCTCCTTGGGTTTGTCGAGGCTCTCGTGCTCTGCGCGGCACACGAGCCTCCGGCCGCTGTCGTCGGCCACCATAGCGCGGCTCACGTTCTGACTGATGGTCTGCAGGTCGCTGCCGGGCTCCGACGTCACAATCGGTTGGTGGGTGCCCGCCAGAAGATGTTCTTCATCTGTGAACATAAGTTACAAAAACCTTCTTTTAAAAGTATTCGTGCCTGCAACAGAGCACGAGGAGCCAATTCGTTTCAAAACGAAAGCAGTCCTCCACTCTTACACAGATATACTTCTAAGTTTCCGTCTTCCTAAGTAACGAAAGCAACCTAACAAGTTCTCGTACTAAATCGATATCTGTACAAAATGCATTGACTTAACATAATGTTTAAGTGTTACACGGAGTGAGGCATAAGCACTCGCGCCTGTCACTCAGAGATAACAAATATAAGTTTGCCACTATCAACGTAGCCAAGTGGGCTTTCACACAAAAGGTATTCTCCAGGAAGTCTTTTGAGTTGGTTGATTCTTCTCTTCTTCTCGATTAATATCTTCAATTCTTCCCTTGTCGACCCAAACGACATTAACGAAAAACCAATATTATTTTATTACATTATAACACAAATTTCAATAGTGAACAACAGATTTTTACCTAAAAACCAGGTGATTCTGGCCGCTGGTCTGCCATTAGGCACGATGCACTGCGCCATGAAGATGTCACCCTCTTTGAAAGATGATTGCGGCGGTGAGATGAGTTGAGGATCACCAGGTGCCTCTGCAGATTTTGTATTAGAATTTAAATTTAGTGCGAGTTAAACGAGCACCGAGGAATCCGTATGATTTTATTAGGCAAAAAATATAAACGTATTTTTATATTCCTGTAATTAGACGAGTTTGTAAGGTTAGCGAAATTCAAAGATAGGTAAGGTGATCAAACATTTATTCGGCATTAGACAAAAACTTAGACGGTTTAAAATTAAAAAAAAATATATTCATTAAGGCAGAAGTTTCATAATCTTACAGTGCATAAAACAAAAATATTACTTTTGCAACTTTCATATCTTTACATCATTCGTCTTTATTATCAGCTTGTAACCTGTCCACAGGTCTGGTTAATTTAGGTATGAACATTTTTCATTAAATGTAATCAAATTTCTAGTCGATGATAGTGACTGATAATAATGTACTTACTTACTATTGCTCTGTTATCGTCATTGAAAATGTAGCAGATTTGGAAAGAAATGACAATCGTAAAGGAATGACAATGACGTGGCTTGAGAATCCATGCTCTTATGAAATAGCAGGATTGAGGCTAAGACCGAGATCTAAGTCTGATCGTAATTCCTTTTAAATTGCAAGTTCGGAATAATAAGGGACATTGCTTAAATCCAGGTGTAACGCTTGAAGAGCGGCGGGGCATATCGTTCATGAAAATTTACAGACACTTTCCTTCATTAAAAAGTTCTCCGTATATTAACTATTTAATAAGTTAAAGCTAAGATGAGACTTTATTACGCTTTCCTTTATACAACTGTAACGGCAAATTTGGCTGTATTGGCATGGAATTTTGTTAATTATATAGGAAAAAACATAAGCGTAGTCTATGAAAGTATAACCTCTTAACGTGTCATAACAAAAGAATTTCTATTGTTGCAACAAGACATGATTTACATATAAAACCTGTTGTATCCAGTTCGATTTTTATTAAAGTTGCTCAAAACATAATATTCATGTAGTGGGTGGATGCATAAATATTGGGAATTTAAAAAATATGATCAAATTATATTCGTATTACCAATCAGGTCGTAATTTAGTTGTAGTTTCTACCAAAATTATTGTATTAAATAAAATTTTAATTTATTTTAAGGCTTCATTTAAAGCCTGATTATAAATATAATAAACTATAAATTTACTCGAGATTATTTCTCACAATAAGTGCGGAGGTTAGAGTTACAGAGAAATATAACATTAACAGACCTACTTTAAATATTCATTAGTTTGTCGTAACAATTGTTATAACTTACTTGCAACCAACAGTTGCATGGTTCCGGTTACTTCAATGCTGCCGGACTTGGGTGGCAGTACGCAGGATATGTTGCCGTTCCATTCTTCTTTTATGTGCTTGATGTGAGCACCGCATTCTCCCACCTAAAGTATCATCGAGGGTTCGTGAGTTAAGAGCCTGCGGCTTATAAACATGCGATGATGTCCCCCTGACCGACTACGAGTTACCTCTTCCAAAAACTATCGTCAGTCATTAACTGAGCAAGACATATTATAGTGAAGCAAGTGTATGCGGAAATACAGAGACACTTACTCATATGTTCCTTTTCACGACGTAAACACTTATAGGATAATATCGGAGGTATGGTAACATACAGAATCATAAACATTGGATGCAACATGCCCATGGCTCAAATGTCAGGACTGATTTTCCCTAAGCCAGGTCATCGAGTAAACGTATAATTTCTATACAAAATTGTGTCTTGCCAATGTAAGAAACATATTCAGAGAGACTAATATACTATTTATGTTTTAATATTTTTTTAAAAATTGATATTGATATCTATATGTTTGAAGGCAAAATTTTAAAAATATTTTTTTTTGAGTATTTTGAGACATTAATTACTCTTGATCGAGTATTTCATTTGATTGTTTTGAATAAAGTTCTATTGTCTTAAATGTTTCTTACCTCTAAGCCTTGCCCAGCATAAACCACATCTCCCTGATTGTTCGGTATCAGTCGGTAGGACGTCGGGCCCACGGTCATTCTGAAAAGTACAAAATACAAATGATTACTAAATTCTCTACCTCGAACACACTATATCGATGAATAAATACACAAGTTTCTACTTGTTTCAGGTCAAAAGCTAAAACTGAATTTTTTCTAATAACACATGATCATATCGTACTAAATCATTTGAAAATGACAAATTTAGTAGAATGTTCGATATGGGGCAAACGGTAAAAATATCGGTAATAACGGTAAAAACATTTATCGGCCATATACATTCTGTACTACTTTGTCATCCTATATTTAATATACCATATCTTTACTAATATAAACTTGAAAATAAGTTGACTGATCTTGGATATTTTAAAGTTAAATATTACTTTAGATTCTAGAACTGCTTTATCTTACTTAATATTAAAAATTTGTAAGTTATTTGTCGTTCAATCACATTAAGACTGAAGGGATATGAATGATATTTGGCCGAGATGTAAATTTTGCAAAGGTATTGGATATAGTATCCTATTGTCACAACTATTGAGTTCTGTTGGAGCATAATGTTTTATCAAGTAATAAGTATAAAAATTAGAAGCCTGTAAATGCCCACCGCTGGACGAAGGCCTCCTTTCAAATATTTGAGAGAAAATTCTTCGGAATCAGGAGCCGGGAAGGCGCTACTTTGTTCCAGTGAGGGTCCACGAAACATTTTTTTTATATCCCAAAAAGAACATACAACAATAACAATTTTAGTGGTAGCGGCACCGGGGATCGAAGCCAGGTTACTAGCGTACAATGAAATAAAGCAAGCGCACAGACAACTAGACTATCATGGCTCTCAGTACTATGTAACTTAGTAAGATAAAATAGTTTCAATCTAGATGCGAAAGTTTGTGTGTAGCAGTAAGTTGTGGAGTAGTAGAATTATTCCTAACTAGGTAATGAATTACACAACGCCAACGCAACATGATTCCTCGCGTTGCCGTGTAATGCGAGAATCACCGGAATTGGCATGCAACTAAAACTTAAAGCAAGCTGTTCGCGGTTAAGTTAACACACGTCTTAGTTAGTTAGTTAACTCGCCGCTAAGTGTTAACTCAACTATGCGTAACTACGACGCCGTTAGACTTGGCGATGGATGCGTGCAGTTACGTTGTTGTTCGTCACAGTTACGTTGATGTCTTTACACGAGTAGGTAGGTTGTTTTTTGAGCATTTTCATTATAAAATAAAATAAATACCACACATTTGAAATGAAACTATTATTTACGGATTTTATCGCGTCTAATTAGATTTTTTTTCTGGTGGTCTCTACAGCACCCGTGATCATGGTCACTGCGGTGTTTGACGTCCTGATGTCATAGTTAACCCGGCTAAACAGTCGAGCTTTTAAATTATTAGTCTTAGGTCCGATCTACGCAGAGATCGCTGCCATAAAATCCGTAAGTTTAAATTAGCTTAATTTCAAATTACTTTACTCATCAAGTGCTATATCCATCTTCGCTTCATAATCGAAATGCAGATTCGTCTTCATCCATTGTCACCCCTACGATGGAATGCCTCGTTACCAGTAAATAGGTGTCCGGTTCAATCAGTCACCATACGAAGCACAGCCGCAGAAAGCTGGTATTTCATACTGGTATTCTGTGAGAGTGTGGTACTTCCCCGGTCGAGCGTACCCATTCAGGGTGCTGCTATAATAGCTATACAGTTAATCGTTGTGTAGCGATAATACAGCTACGGCGTGGCTCTACCCTAATATTTAAAAAAAAAATCGTGTAAAAGTGCACGTTAAGTGAGGCAAGTAAAACTAAGTCATATTGACTCAGTTTACCGAACGACCTTTCCGGGTTCAAGTCTAGTCTATTGCTAACACCTTTTGGAAAACCAAACAAAAATTACGGTTACATGTGAGAAGGAAGATACGTTCCACTTGTCGCATTGCTTGAACTGTGCGCGTCAGAGAGCGAAGACACATTTTTCTTTAAAATAGTGTGAAGAACGAGCTTACAGTCCATTATTGTTATTGGCTGCTGCAGCTCATTTACACCTGGAAACAACCTCAATCGTAGAAGATCATAGAAGCGGTTTCAACCCTGATCATTATGATGCGCTAACCATCTGCCCCAATCATCACAACCCGGCTCTAACACAACAGTAGTTGTACTGCTGTTTGCCGGCAGAAGTAGGTAAGAGTGTGGCGCCTACGACTCCTTCTCTTCTTAGGAAGACGATAAGAGAGAAGGAGTCTACCACAAGTTAGGTGCGTTATTACCTTACTTAGGACTATTCTATTATATTAGGATTATTCTAAGGTAATACACATTATCACAATGCCCCGTTTCAAGTTTCCCTCCCCCCGCCTCTTGAGAAAATCGGCTGCAACAGACGGATAGATGTACGATTGATCGACGTAAGGGTTCTGTTTATTCTTTGGAGTTATTCCTTAAATTTATTGAAGAACACTTACCGACACGAGTCGATGCGGTAGGGCACTTTACACAGGACCGTGAGCTCGTCACCCACGCGACGGACTGCCTTCAATGGAGTAATTTCCACCATTTGACCTGAAGCAAGAAAATTACATTATAATTAATTTACTCCTTTATACACGATTTTATTACATGAATATTTAAAGCTATCAATGCCGTAAGAAAGCCTTAATGCAGCATTATTATCCTATTGTAGTATTAGTGCCTTTTATAAGCCCAATTTGATGACACGATAGCCTAGTTGGTAGTGGCTTCGAAGCTGTGGGTTGCCGGCTGAATCCTGCGAGGGCTTTAGCCCTCTGTTTACATTTGTATGATTAATGTTTGTACCCCAGTCATAGATGTTATGTATTTATGTATTCATGTACGATAAATACATAACATCCGTATAATACATCGTATATTATTTAAATATAGGTATATGTATATCTATCATCATCCAGTATCTGAGATACAGGGAATTCTAGTTCAGGATTCGAAGCTTACGAGTATATAATTATGCGATATGGAGACACTGACCTTGCAAAACGTAAAAAGCCGGCTAGCATACACATATTACATTCGTTAACTAGTATGTGAATATACGTATTACATAAGTTTCATATAATTTAAGGTTATCTGCGTCTTAAGCAGTGAAGCTTGCAGTGCCTCAAATGTATTGAATACCAGTCTCGCTTTGTGACGACTGTATCTAGTTCGAATCGCTTCAGGCTGCCGTCCAACCGAATAATCATCTGGGATTATTCGCCTGTATAACATTTTAACGTCAAATATGTGATGTGTTTGGTTTATGTGTTTGAAAATTGCAATTGATACATAAGATCATATGATGAACATTATAAAAAAATCAGACTCTAGATAGTAAGCTGAGAACAGGCTTTCTCATTCGTTTTTTAAAAGTTTCGGAGAGATATGTCCGCGACTGTTCATGTTCTTGAAACATGTATTTTGGAACATTTTTATCATTATTATATTTCCTTTTTTCTTCATTCACTGAGCAGTGATCATGTACTAAAATAATCACTAATAACACATACTTATTTCATTCCACAGAATTGTACCGTAAGTTGAACAAATAACACCTAGAATAAGATCCGTTAAAGTTAATACTTTAAAATAAAGTACCTAATAAGGTAATCGGCAGAGAAGAGTGCGCAAGTAGAAATAGTCGAATGACCAACCAATTTGAAAGATCCAAGTTTGGACAAAAACTGTGTAGATTTCCCAACGATTAGATGAGCCGTGAAGCGATATACGAGTATGTGGATACTCAACTGATGGATTTACAGAAGTGACTTTCTTCAAAGGGATTAAATCCCTCCAATTTTCTGTATGTTAAAACATAAACCCAGGAGTATTATAATAGTGCTAAGCTATGTATCAGCATTCTACATTGGTATGTATTTATATGGACACACAACTACTGTGTGTGTGTGTGTCACCATATAAACAAACAACCTAGCAAATAACCTAGACGGTAGCAGTTTGAGAATTTTTCTTTTTTGGTACGAGTGTTTTGGCAGTTTTCGCTTTATATGTTCTTTGTGAAACATCCTCTCACATTAAAATAGTAGGACCAGATTAAAACAATACTTTTACGTCTTAACACAAACTTCGTAAGCAAAAATTTACAGAATCTAAATTTATTTAAATCAATACAACAATACAAATTAATTAAATGGACGTATTTTTTGTCTGTCCGAACAGACACCATGTTTAGCACATTGTATATAGTGTACGGCTAGGACCTATAGCTCTGTCGGAGTAGATACTAGAGAATCGTAAATGTCCGAGCCAACATAGAGACTTTGTTATTTACAAGGCTAGATGCTTGGAGCTAAATACACATGTACGACCGCAATATAATGATGATCATGATGATCTTATAGGTCATAAGTAAATTATGATTATTGCAATTACTCTTGGTTACTAAGTGCTAACTGTTACCAACGTGACATAATTGTTATGTTCTAAATAGTAACAAATTTTGTATTACACATAAAAAAATCTTTTTCCAAAAATACTGTCCTCAATTATTTGTGAGTGACGTCGCCTTCCAATAAGATTCCAATAGGAAATTTATTTCAGTGTGTTGTGTGTGCGCACTAACACGCAGACAATCCTCACTCTTTGAAAGTTTTGTTATTTACTTCTGGGATTACACTGTCCCTAATCCCAGAAGTAACTTTATTCTGTAACAAATTGTAGATTAAGTTTGAAACGTAGACTAGACTAGATTAGTATGTCGCGCAGTCGTTATTCTACAGAAATTTGCAAAGGGATTTATTCCAAATAAGGATGTCAAACATGTACACTGTCCACGTCTAGGGGAACTGGCTATAGACACCTACATCAAGTTCAACTTAAATCTAGTTTACCCGACGAAGCGTTATTCCCGTATTTTATTTTGCAGGCTAACACAGACCACAGACTAAACAGAGGCGCTCGCAAAGGATCAAGTATAATAAAGAGAAGCAACATTTAAAATATGTTGCAACTGTGCAAAACTTAGTGTATCTGGAAGTTGGCACGACTGCCGCCGGCCTCGCTCCTTCCCCGGCGCAGAGTTACACGACATAGTTCGCGGTGCTTCTGCTTCTGCTACTTCACCATTCGTTGCTCGATGGAAAATAGTTGGAAGGCATTACCGGCGCTTATTGAGCGGCACGAGATTTATGTGGCTCTATAAATATTGAACGCATTGTTCGCGAGGTGTTGCACGCTTCGAGCGCAATGGGTGGCGGAGTTTGGTTATTTGTTAATGCGAGTTATGAGAGTTTCGTCTTCAATTTATGAGCCGGGATTAGTTGCGTGTTTGATAAAAGTCTGACTTTTTTTTATTTAAAGGTTACTGTTAGATTTTTTTTTATATCAGCGGGTCTTTAATTAATTAAGTTTCATTTCAATGTATATACGTATCTTTTTTAGTAGTAGTTCGCCCCGCATACACAACATAAATGTTAATCTCAACTCTTACTAAAATATCGTTGAAAAATACTAGCAGAGCGGGTCCAGAGGAAAATGTCACGTAATGAAAATGGACAGAAATATACGACATAACAGAGAAAATTGTAAATTCTCTGCAATTCAAATCGCTTTTCACTGGGATTTCAAATTCACAGAGACCTAATAATATTATGAAACTTGTTGGTTATCATTTTTTAACCTATTTACTGAGATATGGAATACAGATTTCACATACATACCTTACACTTAGTTGAGAAAAATATATTTTTTTATAGTACCACACAGTACCATTCAATTTATAATAATTATTTGTTAAAAGTGCCATTTTAATTTCATTGTATTTGAAGTTATATCCGATTGCAAAAAAGACACCTCCCGTAAGATGGCGGCGAAAGTAAATCTGCCACCCTTCCACCTTCCACCACCACCTTCGATGGTGTCATACGAAGCGACTAAGGGCCCTTCCCCAAGTCTCATGGAACCTGCGACAAGGCCCGCCATCTATCAAGTTTTATCTGCCGTGGGCACGGTGGGTTGCAGAAGCCCGTAAGGCTACCCTGATTTTGTTCCAAATAGAAATTCGTAATGCCTGCCTATGGGTGACAGACTTGAGTGCTTATATCTGATATATAATGTCCAAAGCTTTAGTCTTTTGTAGCTGGAGTTCTGATGCAACAGAGCTTTTGTACAGGCGCTCAACACTAAAAATTTATTCGACATATATTCTAACGTGGTTACACTATTTTTTGATATTAGAAAGGGTGAAAAATTAACTAACGTCCTTCGTAGTCTCAAAAAACTCTGGTACATATTTGTGAGTTCTTTACATTGTGTATTATTTAATCGCACCTAATGAAAAATGTATACTAAATATCAGCCAACAAACCTCTTACGATTATAAGAAAGCAAATATTAAACAGCATCTCCAATAATATGCGAGTTGAACATGACAAACACGTAATACCTACCTACCTCCTGCCTTTGACATGTCAACACTTTCGTTGTAGCTTAGAATCTGTTAATGTTAGAATAAAATAGTTTGAACAATCTAAAACGAACTCACATTCAAAACAGATTTATATGCGTATTTCTAGAGGGACAACAACCCAAAAAACTAATAAAATTTTATATACTAATTTATTTAACTTTAAGTATTGATATAAAGTTGTATTTATCCCTTCAAAATCAATTGTTTTAACACGTCAAGACTTATACGTATGCTCTTTGAATACAGACAAATAATCGCTTAACCAATTAAACTCTGAGCTCGGTGTATTCTAGGCTAAACAAATATTTAAAAAATATCTCGAATCGTATATACATTATAATCATACTGCACAATCGTGCAAACAATAGCAACATCTTTAAAAATCATGTAGACGGTGTTCGTGTCACACTTGCTCTAAATAAAAAGAAACATCCGTTGATTATTGTATTAAACGGTTGTCTAGAATTCAACATTAAATTCCGACGATCGGCTCAGTTTATTTGTCGGCACAATCCAACATATCGTTATCAATACATCAGTAAATGCGTCTTTAACTATTAAGAATTTAGTCTATTAATTCGACTGTCCGTCTGTCAGTTCGACCCAACTAATAACTATAACAAAATGGGACAGTGTCGTTCATTGAGAGAATCTATTTCGTGGTAAATAGGCCGAGGATCCCTCAGCGCTGAAGCCCAATGAGCGTAAATGAAGAAAAAAAAAAGCGTCGCTATGACTTCAGACAATCAACGCGTGTTTACTTGAATGCCACTACGGACATAGGCGTGTATGGAGAATGTTGTAATAAAATATTTTCGAGTTTTTTTCCGTACATACACGCTACATGATTTTACCAAGTACAAATACGTTATACGTTCCATTAAATACTAATAAGTCATGGCAGCGAAGATTTTCTTTTAAAACTTGATTTATGAAAAAAGTATTATATTATGTATATTATACTCATTTAATAAACGTAAGGACAGTTTATTGATACGTCTATTTCATGGTAACCATATTTTTTACATATTTGTAAGTCATATTGTAAATCACTATAACTGTAGAATATAAAATATCATTTATAATTTCCGTTACTGACCAAACCTGTTTATACTGGTTAAGTATTACAAAAGATATTCAAAAAAAAAGCTCTTCCATGGTTTCTCTATTCAAAGTGCAGGCCTGGTATCAAATTGTTGCGTCTATTAGGATGTATAGAGGTACACTGACGTCGCTTTATGAGGACACGGAGAGGTCAACGCAGTTAGGCGTTTAACTGTACATTTAATATGAATTTAGTATATTTGGCAGTACTTTCTATACAGCCCGCTAACAAGCTTTCTTAGGATGGCTATAAATAAAATTGAATGGTTTATTTATTAATTTCTTTGTCTTAAGCTAGCACCGAGTTGAAATTATCAATAAAATGTCAAAGTGCAGGAATCTAAAGTCAATACAACTAAATGAAATAAGACGTCTATTTCCTGGTTTGGATGTCTTTCCCAACCGGCATAACCTAAAATCCAGTTAAATAATTTTAAATAGTAATTTGCATAGATTATTAATTGAAACTCTCGGATCAACTTAATTCATTACAATATCAGTAAATGTTCTAGATCTTAACGGAGTCCAAGCGAATAAACAAATTATATATACTCAAAATGATGAATCCCGTGATTTACGTAATATAGACGTTTCTTTTTGCGTTACGTAAAAGCACAAATACTGATAGTACCTACGTAAAAGTCAACGAATATATTGGGTAACTTGTAAAATGCCTACTCATCAACATGGGCCTTCTACTGAGAACTAGACCTCAATTATTAGTATAATTAGAGTATTCATGTATTTCTTTACTAACGATAAAATGCTATATTTGTAATGCTTCGTGCACTAAAAATAATGTTTTATTCATCATTATCATCAGTGTAAATGGTAGAGTCGGGAGAGGAAGTCCTAGGCGAACATTTCACGATTTTTCAAATCGGAGACGTTCTGAAAAAAGGCCAGGTCAAGTGCACTCTAAACCAACGATCATGCGTGCGAAGATTGATGAAAGTTGAAGAAGCGAAAGACGTATGTCAGGACAGTAGCAAGTAGAAGGAGATTGTCTCTGCCTACCCCATTGGGAACAAGGCGTGAATATATACATATACATCATCATCATTCCAGCCTATCACAAGTCCACTGCTGAACATAGGCCTCCCCCAAAGATTGCCACGAAGCTCGGTCCTGAGCCACCTGCATCCATCGACTTCCCGCAACACTCCATCTTGTGGGGGGTCGTCCTACACTGTTTGTGTTTAAATGTTTTATTATTATTCGGTAATCTATTTATGATATTTCTTAGAGAAATTCCAGGGTATTATCGGTACCCCTACGTAGCGCCTACGTAATTACGAAAGGGATAATATTTAATTTTACAGCAACAACGAGATCAAATGTTGTTTACGTAATGTTATTCTGTTATATAATGTTGTTTTCATCAACATTACAACAGTTTTCAAAATAAATAAAATAAAAAAAATTAAATAATAAATGATATTTATTTGAAAGTGTTATCAAAAAGTTTTTTGAAACAAAAATCTGATAAATTAACTAATTGGTATCAGTAGAAAGATTTTAGAGAACTAAACAATTACGTACAAAAAAGGTTCTGTACTCGTATGTGAATAATATTGATCGATCATTATAAAACCAAGAAAATATAAAAATAAAAGTAAACGTTTAAGTTATGCAGCCAGCCGCTGCATCGCATCAAAGGTGCAGTTCTCGCACGGCTCGAAGATAGCAAGATAGATTGAGCTTTTAGCACAGGCCAATATTCACTATTTCATCGAAATTTCGCATTAAAATGAGCTGCGGGTACACGGGAGCGGATTTCCAAGCTTAGCCTAAAAGCCTTGCGATGTACTCAACTAAGCATCGAGCTGGGGCCCGTGAGTGAGCGACCTGGTTTTCCTCTTATCTTGGATTAGAGGGAACACTTTATATCTTAATATTATTGTTGGCTATATCAAAGTTTAAGTAAAACGTTACATTTTTTATTTTAGAAGACGTGAAGTGTAATCAATACGAGAAAAAAGAAATATGCTTTTCTAAATAGCGTGTCTTAATAAATTAAAAGGGAATTTTGGGAATCTTTACATAATTTGTATGAAAGTCGGTCTTAATCACAGTGTCAGTTTTAAACGTTTCACAGTAAGCGCGAATGCACAGCGATACTAAACCTATAAAAACACATTGGAAAAATACCTACTTAGATAAATTGTCTGGACAAGTACTGTTTGTGTATAAGAACATGAGTCTCACAGCTCTACACCTGCAATTAAATTTTTCCCTGATTTTAAGGGGGATTTGTATAAAATAACTATTCTTTTGCTTATAACGCTGCTCTCGCTTGCATACACATATTGGTGAAGGTTACATAAAAATATAATGAATATATTAAATTTCATGTCATAGCCTTGAAATATAATTTATCTGCAAAATTTCGTTAAATTTTAGTATAATTTAGTATAATAAGTGGAGGCAACATATTATTACTAGAGCGGATTCACTTTAGAACACTATGGTTGAATGCTTCATGGCCCAAAAACTTTTTATACACAGTGTAAAATAGAAGTTTTATTCGTTAGAGAAATGTTTAAAAACGTTGCAGAGATTAGTTAGTTGATAGTTGACATACGGGGTGTTTTGATTACTCTGTACATAATATATCACTTATGACGAAATCGATATCTACGCGCGCTTAATTAATTGCGAAGTAAGCAGACTTATACTATGTATTAGCTTTAACAGAAAGGTAATTCAATAGTAAATTTTCTAGCATCATCTGTAAGCTAAAGAAAGATAAATGCCTAATTTAATACAGTACGAAGAACCTGTAGCACAGAGACTCAAGTCAATAATTTTAGTATTTATGAAGTGAAATGGATTTATATCGCCGGACTGACAGGCAAGTAGACAGATGTGTTTTTTTACCAAAACTGTTTAAGTTTACTAAAGCGATTATGCGATTAACAGCGAACCAATGGAACAGGCAAACTTGTTCCAGCATTGAATATACTTTAATCTAATTAAATACAGTAACAAAGTTTTAAGTCCATGAAAGGAAACAATAGACTTCATTTAGTGTTTAAACCTCATCACTACAAGCTTGCAAGCTTTTACTGATGAGGACTCCTTGCAAGATGGTAGTATAAGCGGAAATATTCTGAGCTAATAAACTTACAAGTTGAGATAGTCCAATTGAGTAGGTGCATTGTCGATTTCAGTACTATGCTTTGTACTTTAGTGCAGCCTATCATCGATCGAGTTGTATTCAATTGTGCATTAATTTGTCAAAAGTGAGCCATTGTTTCCCATTTTCAAGGTGGCAACCTGTTTACTTTTGCCTATCTGACACTGTTTCAACTGAACAAAACTGAAGCTAGGAGAGTTTCAATCCATTTGAACTTTAGAAAATAGTCGGGCATAATAACGGGATAAACTTTGATAATGTAATAGTAAAGAAATAACATAGTTGCGAATGTCGTCTATCGTTGAAACTCCTTTGTTTATTAAGTGGGGTAACATAAACACTTGATAATATTCCCACACACTCATTTCAATTAAATCACCTGAGCGGTTTCGCCTTTAACATCATCGATAATTTAGATAGTGTTTGAAGTATGCCGTATCCGTGAAAGGGTCTTTAGCTAACCATAAACTGTAAACCTCATCATTTTCGAAAAGAAGCCAGTTGTATACTGCTCCACTTTAAGATAGTTTGGTTTAGAATTTATTTTCCGTCTACCTTGGTGTAAAGCTTTTTATTTCAATAGTTTTATTGTAAATCAATATTTTTGATAGTAATATTTTATGGAGTTCAGAAAACAGGCAAGCCCGGAGCTATTTATTGTTAGACTTTATTGAGTTTGCTCTCTGAAACTTTTCCTGTGCCGACTTGAGATAGTTCTCAATGCACTTTTGACGCTATATTGCTTTATTTCTAAACTTTCTATGCTATGAGCGTTTGTATATGAGAATTCCTATGCAAATCAGAAAATTAAAACAAAATCTACTTTTTTGTAAAACTGAAAGAAACAAAAAGGAATAATAAGAATTCTTTTTTTATAAATGAATGTCCGAGCATTCAGTACAATATATAATTTATGAATTATCCAGATCGGTGACGTGCAGTAACGACATATTTAGTCTCGTTGGTCTCGGACATTAAGTCTCAATTAAGACGACGTACAGTTCTCATACTGTGCTTTACACCTGGTACCTATGGAACAACTCTCCACGATCATCTTTCCTTGGTACTTTTGTTGATCAATGAAATTTATTGGACGGATGGTTAAGAGAACGTTGAACGGCAGAACTGCTCGCGTTACACTCTAACAGACGGGACACAGCGATACTCACGTAGGGGGGCTTTTAGCAAAGGAATTAGACTGGTTATGAAAAAATTATGAACGCATAGCTTCTTAAATATTAAGTGATGAGCCACTAAGTTTTCAGACTATTATCTACGAATAAAACAGAAAAGCAAATAAGACAGAAGCTAATGATTTAAAAACAAAAGCAGGTTTACTTTCCTCATTGCGCTCTACCCCTCCCCTTACGTCATAGTTTCTTAGAAATATATATGTATTAAAAATAAAAAATGTCACTGGCAGTATCGGGAGACATCCCTAGTTTAATGTAATTGTAACGAGGGTTACCACATAATAAAACAAATTCTTGTGCGGATTATGTTAACGACTCGGCTTGGGCTTTTAAAACAATTTGCTCAATGACATGCACATTTTTCTAAAATATAAATGAAGTACAATTTGAATGATATTGATAACAAAGGGGTCAATCCATTAGCCTATCATATGCCATAGGTTTGTAGGTCCTTCTACAAAAATGTTTTAAACCGTTGGATTTAGTATATAGGAAATTGAATATATTTAAGTTTAATTTTGGGTTTGTACGGGTGAATGAAGGGAAGTAAATGGCGTAGGTATTTTATCTATACCTTATACCCAGTACTACTATAATACCTTATACCAGACCTTAGTGGTCCGGGTATCTTAGTCACTAATCGAAATAAAAATCCTTGTTAATAATATATGAATTAAACTAGGAAAATTTCATCACGACGTTCATAATTAACGTCTATTATATAAAAAGAATACCTACGCCATTTACTTTCCTTCCTTTACCCAAAGAGAAACTTACAATAATAAGGAAAATCAATCTATTTAATGCATTCTTAATATTTAATATCAATGAATATTAGGGTACTATTGTAATTTTATTAGCTTCAGAACTACTTACTCTATATGGGATAAGTTTAAACTCGAGGGTTCGTCGTAATAAGAATAAATGGCATCGAGGTCTGTAAGAGACATAACTCATGAAATAACTATAACGTTATTTGAGATAGGGGGAAGATAGTTTATTTTACTACATTTTAGATAAAATGGACGGAAATTAAATATATCTCTAAATAAATATTATTACATAAAGGTAACATAAATATTATTACATAAAGGTAACATAAATATTAAAGTATGTCTGATAACTGTGAAAACAAAAGGAATAATAAGAATTCTTTTTATAAATGAATGTCCGAGCATTCAGTACAATATATAATTTATGAATTATCCAGATCGGTGACGTGCAGTAACGACATATTTAGTCTCGTTGGTCTCGGACATTAAGTCTCAATTAAGACGACGTACAGTTCTCATACTGTGCTTTACACCTGGTACCTATGGAACAACTCTCCACGATCATCTTTCCTTGGTACTTTTGTTGATCAATGAAATTTATTGGACGGATGGTTAAGAGAACGTTGAACGGCAGAACTGCTCGCGTTACACTCTAACAGACGGGACACAGCGATACTCACGTAGGGGGGCTTTTAGCAAAGGAATTAGACTGGTTATGAAAAAATTATGAACGCATAGCTTCTTAAATATTAAGTGATGAGCCACTAAGTTTTCAGACTATTATCTACGAATAAAACAGAAAAGCAAATAAGACAGAAGCTAATGATTTAAAAACAAAAGCAGGTTTACTTTCCTCATTGCGCTCTACCCCTCCCCTTACGTCATAGTTTCTTAGAAATATATATGTATTAAAAATAAAAAATGTCACTGGCAGTATCGGGAGACATCCCTAGTTTAATGTAATTGTAACGAGGGTTACCACATAATAAAAACAAATTCTTGTGCGGATTATGTTAACGACTCGGCTTGGGCTTTTAAAACAATTTGCTCAATGACATGCACATTTTTCTAAAATATAAATGAAGTACAATTTGAATGATATTGATAACAAAGGGGTCAATCCATTAGCCTATCATATGCCATAGGTTTGTAGGTCCTTCTACAAAAATGTTTTAAACCGTTGGATTTAGTATATAGGAAATTGAATATATTTAAGTTTAATTTTGGGTTTGTACGGGTGAATGAAGGGAAGTAAATGGCGTAGGTATTTTATCTATACCTTATACCCAGTACTACTATAATACCTTATACCAGACCTTAGTGGTCCGGGTATCTTAGTCACTAATCGAAATAAAAATCCTTGTTAATAATATATGAATTAAACTAGGAAAATTTCATCACGACGTTCATAATTAACGTCTATTATATAAAAAGAATACCTACGCCATTTACTTTCCTTCCTTTACCCAAAGAGAAACTTACAATAATAAGGAAAATCAATCTATTTAATGCATTCTTAATATTTAATATCAATGAATATTAGGGTACTATTGTAATTTTATTAGCTTCAGAACTACTTACTCTATATGGGATAAGTTTAAACTCGAGGGTTCGTCGTAATAAGAATAAATGGCATCGAGGTCTGTAAGAGACATAACTCATGAAATAACTATAACGTTATTTGAGATAGGGGAAGATAGTTTATTTTACTACATTTTAGATAAAATGGACGGAAATTAAATATATCTCTAAATAAATATTATTACATAAAGGTAACATAAATGTTAAAGTATGTCTGATAACTGTGAAAACAAAGTGGGATATATTTGATCCGTTTACCTGTCTGTTAAAACGACAAAAACGTAAAATATTAGCATGAAATATTGTACAGATTCTAGAAAGCAACAATTGAGCCTGACGTTACATTTCGTAGGTCAGTGGCGCGAACAGTAGACCAAAATAACTAGCAAATAATGCGACAATGCGCCTTCATTTTGATAAGAGAATACAAGACTAAACAGGGTTTTGACCAAATGCGGAATACTAATGACTGCGTTTGTGTGTTTTAAATGTTAAACGTTTTTCTGTAGAATTTCCATGTCTTAAAAGCATTTTACACGCATAAATTTCACCTTATTTTAGATTTTATCTTTGAATGATAAGGTACAGAATATAAATAATAATAAAGTCGCAAACAAAGTGGCGGCTATGGCTTGTATAACATAAATATTCGAATTCTCCAGTTATTTATTGAGGCAAGGCAAAAATCTTTTCGTCAATACCGGTATATCCGATTTAGCCCAAATTCCCAGAACGCAATTGCTCTCTTATTTAGTCTGCGCGGTGTTTCCGAAGCGATTTTCACGAAATATCGTTTTTATCGCGGTTGTTAAGGAATCCACCTTTCGATGTTAAATTGGGGTGAGATATAGATCTTCCCAGTATTTTACCATTAAAGGCAAATAAATATACGCAGGAAAGATTTTATCACATATTTTTAAGATTCCTACGGACTGAGAAAAATAGATCTCGGTGAGGCAGTCGCGTAAGAATCTGCGATCCGGCTTCTTCCTGTTGGTATTGCAAGAGTCGACTACGGGAAAAGACATTGTGTGGAATTCGCGAATAGCCAAAACCATTGGTAGGACATTAGTGTTTATTCCCGGGGAACATAGAAATAAAAAAACATGTATTCTTAGACTATTCCTATGCGTTTCTACCAATATATCATAGGCAAAGTTATCAGCGTTGTAAGTTGCACTTGCAATGAGCTAAAAGTATGTTTTTTTTCGATTTCTCCACTGCATTAGTTGTTTTTTTATTCATTAAATTTTAATTTATATATATCTACTAATAGTATAGTATTGACAACGATAAAATATTTTTTAAATAATGTTATAATAATTAAATTTTTAATATACATGCAGTCTATACTTGTCTCGCTCGCAGCGTGTCGCACTGTATTTTCTCTCAAATATGTAAAAGTAAAAAGTAAAGTAAAGCAGCAGCTAGTAAATGCCCACTACTGGGCAAAGGCCTCGTTCTCAAATATCTAAGAAAGTTTTGGAGCCGGGAAGTGTCCGCCACGCTGCTCCAATGCGGGCGGGCTTCACACATATTTTTTTATTTCTCAGACATATAGGTTTCCTCACGATGTTTTCCTTCAGCGAGCCCGTGGTAAATACAGCACTTAAAATTATTATTATCAATTTTAGTGGTGTCGGCACCGGGGATCGAGCCTAGGTCACTCGCGCTCTATGAAACTAATGCGAACTGCCTGACCACTAGGCTACCACGGGACGGTGGTAGATTCAGCTATTTCATTGCGTTAAAAGTTTAACAAAAGCCAGACACGCCGGTGTTTTAAATATAAGTCCGGTTAAAGCCGGACGTGTGGCGACCTTAAATAGATGAAAATGCTTAGTAAGCTGTTGACGCTCCAAAATTAAATACTTAGTTTGGAAAATCCAAAAGTGCACTCCTCAAACTCTCATGGACAGGATTAGAGCGGTGATATTCAAAAGGCTGCTATTCTACATGAATCTGGAAGTTAATGAAAAAAATGAGGCGGATACGTCTGTACGTTTGTACGATCCGCACAGATAGACGAATAAACATTTTTTTTTCATATTAATCTGTACTAAATGTTTTGAAAAACAACTGGCCCGTTAATCAAAGTGATCTTTTAATGATGGTGTTTTTTATTATACATAAATGCAACATAAAATCCATAGAAGCGATAGTAAGGCGGGTAAATCACGTGACCTTGAAATACAAACAATAAAATCAGCACTACCTCAAAAGCTTTCGCGTCAGGAGGCGTGCAATAAATTATAATACTAATCACACAACACAATAAGAAAGTGGCTGTGCCTTAATTAGCATCGACTATCTTTAACCGAAGCATTTCCTTCGCTGGTAATGATGGTAAGTTCGATTGGAAATACCGCTCCCTCACAGAACACTAGCGTATAATAGCAGTAGCAGAGACCGTACTGTATCAGGTCTCCGGTTGACCCGAAACCGTATTAAGTCAGTTCTTAACGACGTATTTATTTTGCAACAATGTCGCTGGCTCTGCTAGCTAGTAGTTAGTTAATACTAATGTTTTATAATGAAAACTAATTTATTACACCGTTGTATTATAACTTTGTGCTTATATTAGCACTGACTAAATTACCGTTAATATTAATTTGGCATGATGAGGGCTTACACTGCCGACTATTAATATCCCGTTCACATTTATTGAGTGATTGTCGACATAAATTCCTCCTTTGTCTAATAACCCGGATTGTAATTGATAGCATACTTAATACTATATACTGGTTACATAATATCATCATCCTAATCTTCTATACAGTCTACTTCTGGAACTAGGCATGTTGGAAGACTTTACTGTAATCGTAACGTTAACAAGCGGATTGATAGTACCAGACACCTAGTGTCTTGGACGCTGCTCTGTAGGTGTTTAGTGGTCTATGGTATTTATGTGGGGGTATATATAATCTGGCATATCCGGCTGGTCTGCTTATTCCGTCAGCCGCGAGATTCTTCTGGTATTTTCCGTAGAAGTCTATCTCATGCCGTGTTACGACAGCCATGAACGAAACGGAGTATTCTTACGCCGCAACGTTACACTGCTTATTTTTATATCACTGTATTACGAATATCCCAAAATTAATATAGAATTTCTATGCTTGCGAGGATTTGAATAACAAAGAACCTGTGAACTTATTTACAAAGCCAATTTTCGGAATCGGTTGGAAAGTTACGCGCGTCCCTTGAGAAACTCTCCTCTGTTACAAAGGGGTGTACCAAATTTTGATTTTATTAAGTGTGATACAGGGTGGGTTGGTTGGCAATTACTACCCACGCAAGTTATATTAGCCGGCCGCACGCTTAGGCGCTGGGGATGAATATATTATGAGGGTTTGACTGTTTTTTATTGTTTTATTTCACAATGTATAATGAGTTTTGGACGACAGAGCGTTATTGATTCGCCAGGATAGACAAATAAATATTTTTCAGTGATTACCTTCAGGTATAATAATTTATTATGTAACCTCACCACTTTATAAAGTTTATATTTAATATAATATTGGAAATAATGTTATAGTTAAAATTTATTTTAGACTACTATGAATTTTAAACATATCATTTTCTTAAATTTATTGAGATAAGAAAAACTAAGAAAATAGGAGGGATCATCGTTTATTAAAACAAACGTGCTCAAGCATGTTATTCCCTCCGATGCTAGGTTACGTAATGTAATCTGTAAACAAAGATGATTTGCCTAAGGGATTACAACGTAAGTAGTGAGGTCTCAAGTATTCGATATGTTTCTCTGATTATTTTTAAATATTTATGCAATATTTGGGTGTAAACTGTCCGAAAAGTTAAGCAAAATTAATAAATGAATAATAGGTTCTTTGAATAAAACTATTCACGTAAAAATTTAATTTGATATAAGAGCTTTACGCCTGTCGCCTTACTCCCGGTGGAGATTATAGATTTACAGTGTCATATGTGCCAGACCTAAATAATCCTGACCGGTGCCGGGCAGCAGAGTCAAGGTGTGAGTGAGGTGTCTGGAATTGCGATTGCCAATCCGACTACAGCTGTGACGATTGTGGAAAATCCTCCCAAGCAGTGAACTGATAGCTGGTTTTTCTTCATCTTTATCAGTCGTTTATAGTGAGGTAGACATTTATAGAAAAAGTTGAACGACGTATTATTTTGTGCTTGTAGTTACAGTAAAAGCGACTGCTGTCCCAACAAGGCTTATTCAAAGCTTCCGCTTCTTCTTTAAGAAACTGTATCACTATAACGAGGTGTTGAACGCAAACTTCCGACAAAGTCTCACACAGCATTCAATACACTTCCATAAACCGGTTGAGTTTTGCCGCTCCGAAAACTGTCGGTTAAACCGTCGAGATAAAGTTTACGAAACTAATATACGGCTACATCTCCCCTGGGAACGCGTTGGTTTAAATTTACGTCCGCAAACTATGGTCACTTCGTTTTTAAACTTCATAAACTAGTTTAATATACAGTTATCCACTGAATTGAAATTTCTTTAACCATGTTGCAGTAAAGTAATATTGTTATCGCATTTCTGAATTGTTTATTTTTAGATTTTACTACTTTACAAACTTTACTACGAGAATATATACGAATTAAAGTTTATTATTGCAATCAGGTCAGATACGTGTACTATATATACACAGACTCCCTGGCATACCGTTTCAATACTTTCTTATCTGACGCCACTTTCTAGGCAACCCTTTCATCAAATAGTTAGTATTTTAAGAGGGTCTTGGAGCCTGGAAGGATCCGCCACGCTGCTCCAGTGCGTGTTGGCAGATTTCACATGTCCTCGAAATAAGATTCTTTTTTTGAAATAATAATCCTGTCATCCAGGTTTCGTAGGTTTCCATCCGATGATTACCTTCAGTACTTAAAATTGCTTTTGACAATAGTAGCGGCAATGGCGATCCAACCCAGGTAACTCGCGTAGTGTAAAATTAAAGCGAACGTACTGACCACTAGACTACCACAGCTCTGTCTCTCATGGTAATTCTCTCGTAACCAGTTCTATCTCACCACGGCATTACCTAATATAATTAAATTTTATATTTATACATTTTAATAAAAATTTTCTATTAAAACAGAGAGAAAAAACAAAACAAAAAATTTGACGAAGGAAAGAAGACGGGACAGAAATTTTTAAGATAAGTAATATTTCCGAGTGAAGCTCGTTTCTAGGTGCTAGGTTGCAAAATGAAAAATTAGACATCAGGCAGTCTTATAATAGTTTAAGTAAACAATTGTTTAAACGATATCAAAAATGGAAATTAAGTTTAGTTATTGTTGCAATAAAAACATTACATGCGTGGAATGTCATAGTTACAGAATACCTAACCTTGAAACATAACATTCACTACTGCAAGCCATTATAATGCAATCTTAACATACTAAATATGTCTCTGTAAATATATCTAGGAACAAGAAGAACGTTTTAGACAAATATTATCTAACAAAAAAGTTTAATGTCCTATTTGGCCAATGTGTCGATATAATTTATTTTTCTTGGATTGACCACTGTATGGTCATTTCTCGTGGACATCATAGCTTATTCTAACGCTATAATTATTGTAATGATTTAAGTAATTTTAAATTATAATTTTATCATAAAAATTATATTTATCACATTATCACAGTTATTTTTTTTTTTAATAATTCTTACACATGATATCCTGTTGGTATATATGGGTATGAAGTATATCGATTTAAATAGATTATGACAGGGCCGTATTTAGTTCTATTTCTTATAAACTGGACATCTAATGTTATAATATAAAAGATCCACGGTTTTACACGTTTTGTAAAAAAGTAATGGCATCAATTGATATTCATACAATAATCATAGGCGCATTGATGCGTGCAGTGAGTGACAATCTCAAATGCGCAATAATATATGCACCCTCATGCGACCGTGTCTAACGATATCGTGATGCCTTGCGGCTACCGAGTACAGTCTCCACGCTGTAATTTTTTTTAAAAGGGTAGCACAAAAATGATGTGCACATGATACGTTCCTAAATACCAGTATATACATTCCATATTTAAAAAATCACTGTGTTATTTTTTATTATTTAATAGATAATCCCTTATCTGGAATAAATGCGAACATATGCCATTTCTTAGATCATATTTATGTACTTGAATAAAATTATATAAAATAAGCAATGACTTATTTTATTTCTGTGAAATAAAATATTTAAATGATATGCGAGAAAGTTTGAATATCGATTCGAAATATCGTGATCTCTCTTATTTATAATGTGACTTGTGTTGAAAGTTATAATTTAATGTAATCACTGATTATGGTTTCTTAGATACAATGTTGAAGAACTTACAAATAACAGAGCATCCTATAGGCGGCCCACGCTTCGGTACGTTTCTACAAAACAAAGAAAGTAAATCCGTACTTGGTACAAATGATAAATTGAAATAAGTCCCGAACAATGAAATACAAAATATTCACTGTTCTGTTATTGGTTATATTGAGGTTATAAAGCTATTCTATAAAATAATTGAATCTTTTGTGTTTATTTAAACATAATCACAAGTGGATGCCTTATTGAACAGACAATGGTAAACGTTATGAATGATATTTCAGGGACATTATTGTCTATAATATCAATCTGTATTGATATCATAGAAATAAAAAAAAGCGTTTATCTCCGAATTTTTTACATTCAATAACCAAATTATGTCAAAAAAGAATTCTGTCCGTTTGTTTGATCGAAATGATAACTTGGAAAGTACTTAACATAAATATTATTGATAATATATATTAAAGTTATTAGATAGTTAGTCTTGTGCGAAAAAATACGCCTATTATCAAAATAGAAAATTTTGCTGCAGTAAACTTACACTAATTAACGAAAGTAGAATTTACACGAATTCCAAAGCTTACCTGATCAATGTTGCGAGCACTAAATTGTACATAAAACTCTACTGTAATGGTTAATTTTTTCTGCATATAGAATTTAAAAAAAAATTCAAGTCTTGTCTAGATTCCGTTAAATTAACTAGCAATATTTTATTACTTATATTTATAATTACCTAATTAATAATATTTATAGTATGTCATCATCAAAACAGCTTCTCACATGTGACTACTGAACATAGGCCTAAATACTAATATAGAAATGGCTTGTGGAAATCTATTCCGATTATAGGATACATCTTTTTCTTAAAATACAATTTTATATTTCTAGTCATGTTTATCAGGCTTCCGTCAAAGTAGAGTAAACTAGTAGCCTGGAAGTGCGCACTGCTGGACAAAGGCATCCTCCTCAAATATCTGTGAGGCTTTTGAAGCTGGGAAGCGCCCGCCAGGTAACCGCGTAAATGTTATTATTCATTCCTATACCGCACGACAGACACACGTTTTCTAATTTAATGTAATGTGCGATCGCTTTACCAAAACGCTTTTTATTACGTCTAAAATTATAAGTCTACTACCTACGCTTTGTAATGATTTAAGAAGAATATGAAAAAATAACGCAATAACATCGAAATATCAAGTATAATAATGTCACCGATAAGAATAAAATTATTGTCACCCGAGTACTTAATCCCCCTAAACAAGGACCCTCCAATCCCAAATGCAAATAATAATATGCGGTTATTTGCTCAGAGATTAGCGGTCTCTATTGAGTGCGGACGACGCGTGTCCAATTATCAGTTGGCCCGATTTAAAGTGGGATCTCGTCAGACCGTGATGTCACCCTAAGTATGGTTCTATTGTAGAGAACCGGCCATTCAGTATGTTTCAGTGTGTCATTTTTTTCCTGTTATTAAATCACGTTAAATAAAAAAGAAAAAAAGTATATTTTTCGTGTTTCAAGTCGCTGCTGTACTCGTATTGTGAATAAATCACAATTGAAGATTTAAGAGAAACTTTTCAAAGGCTAATATTAATTTATCTAATCGTAATCAAGTAGAAATTTGATTTGTTCCTTTTGTTTCATTGGTATTTGTGTAATAATACATTTTCATTCCAATGATCGTTTATGTCTTTACTTCTTACCAATAACCTATTTAACTTTGAATATCATAACTGCGACGAAACATTTAAATAACAGTAACTCCGATCCAATGAAAGAAAAATTTGGTTTTTGTGACGTCGCAAAACGAAGGTACCGACAATAATCATTATTTGCCAACCAGAACAAACTCAAATATTTGTAATGTCATCGCCACAATAAAAAAATTACTCAATAAAAACCGTAACGCGATCTATATACAAAAAATAATGCACATCTGTCCAACTAAGTACCTATTGTGACAAATTCAATGGGACCGTCAAAGCAATGAAATACAAAATGGGTCTCGGTCGCTTTTTGGTCACAGTACAGTAGCTTAATCTTGTAGGGTTGGGTATTGTTCGTTTCTGACACTATATAATAAAATATAAACAGCGGGCTGTATTAAATGTGTGCAATTTGGCTATCTGCCTACCTATTTCTTCGCATGTCATAAGAGGAGACTAAGGGAAAAGTCACAAAAATCTCATAGCAATTTCTTGGAACAAACCCAGAAACGAAGCACGATGCCCGCCATGGTTTATCTCCCGGAGAGGCGTATTGCGGCAGCACGTTTGGCTACGCCAGCTCATTCCGAATACCGACCCCTATGGGTGAGAGATGTGGATGGTTGTTTATAATTATTTATAAATACTTTCTACTGAATACGATACGTCCTCGAGTAATTACAAAATGCCAGTGAAAGTGATCAGAACTCAAAAATTATTGTATTTACAAGTACTTATTAACTACTTGTAATTTTTGCTATGCTGCACTAAGAAAGGGTTTCAAAATCTGCCTTTGAGTCTAAAACTCATGTGCATAGGCTAAAACTGTTCCCGTTATTATGTATCCGTGCAAAACATAGGTAATTCAAAGTACCTCGATATATCACCAAAAAAAATATTGAATGCTTTAAAATGAGTACTAAAATAAAGGAAATCTTATTACCATCTACCTTACAATCGTTACATTGACCTGTTGATATAAATAAAATGTCACATAACGTAACTTCCAGTCGAATAGCTCCGATAAAATTCATTCATATGTAGATCTATTCACGCTGCTCACCCTATGTTAAGTATACTACATCAATGTTGGATCCTTGGTCTGTTTTGTATACACTTACGTACTGTACCGAAAATCCCCGTGGGAAGCCAAATATGATGTTCCTAAAAAATTATAGGAATTTGGTTTTCAAGATTTTATATTTAGTGAGATATTTATTAGTAGTTTGTAACTAAAAAAGTATTATATTTTTATCTAGGATTAGTTCTTCTTCTTCGTCAGGCTACTGTTGAACATAGACTCTCCCATAAGAGCACCAGCAAGCCGGTAAATATCTCTTAGAGGGTTTGCCTTTTCTCACCAAACTGGGCAAACGGGTTGGAGAGCTCAGTGCCTGTACCCTTGCACCTCGCACTTACATGGGGGAAGCATCACAAGCTGGTGAGATTTGGATCTGGCAAATCCGATTAATTTTTTGCTCTGGTTCGGTCGGGGCCTCGTTTGTGAGCTTACTAGCTGGGCACCAAGTGAAGTTGGTAATTGAATAAAAAAATGGTATGTTACACTGACACTGCCAAAATTATCATTTAGCTCTGGTTTGTTAAGGATGGTTATTCCGCCATTTGACAGGTTGACCACTATATTTTCTATGATTTCACCCGAGGGATGAAATGGGATGAAACTTCCTCTTGCGTCTATTAAAGCTGTGAGATTCCGGTTCACGCCTTGTCGTGGCGGGGCTTGTTCACCCACGGTGAACTAAAGCCTTGGCCGATCTGATTTAGCGACTTAGCAGGCCAGCCTGAAGTGGCCGCTCAGTTTATGGAGGGTTAGCCTTGATACTTTCCACCGCTTACCACTGCGCCGAGGTGGAGTCGCGGGGAAGAGGAGTTTTGTTTTATTTTTGTGCAGTAACTAGCAGTACTAAAGAGTTAGGTTAAATGTTGGGCAATGTGCGGCAACGCAGTTGCCGAGGTGGAGTCGCGGGGAAGAGCAGTTTTGTTTAATTTTTGTGCAGTAACTAACAGTAATAAAGAGTTGGGCTGAAAGAGTTATGTTGCATTCATAAAAGCCCAAAAAAATTATCACTGCAAACTGGTGTTTAAAACAAAAAAGACACAAACATATAGTTTTAAAAATTATTTTATTATATAAAATTAATTATGATATCAGTACCCATTTCGTGAGATTTAACGACAGCTATAAAATATTTATGGTCAAAACTGATGCTTATTAAAAAAAATGTGGCATAAACATCACGCGAACCGTGTCCTATCTTTAATAGGACACAAGTCGAAGGTGCCAAGCCAGCCTCATCAACCAGTCATTTCGTTTCACTGAGAACCCCTAAAGTAGTTAATAATAAAAATTGGCTTACGTGTTTGTAAGTACGTGAGGGTGACCTCAAATATGAGATTTGACCAAAACGACAATATAATGTATTATACAGTTTCTATATTTAAACACGTTTCCATCTGATAATTTTTAGTTTATCTAGATGCGTTTTTTTTTCACGATCGTAACACGTTTTAGTAAAGAAATTTTACAGATTCTTATGTAACATAATGTATGTAGCGTAACATTCATTAGGTGTTTTTCCGAAACGGAGATACTCTTACGTATGATAAATTGAATCCCTCTCAGTAAAACTTTTCTATTACGCGTGAAAATTAGAATCAAAATCACTTTTATCAATTTACTTTATTAGTTAAAATATATCGCTTTCTGAAACACATAAACCATATTTAGTGACTATTAATGGTTTTATTAGTTTCTTTTATTGATCTTCATTTCGCAGAATTGAACTTTAATTAAGGAAACCTAAATTATAATAAGCGATAGAAAGTCATAAAGATATAATTGATAACGTTTTTAAATATGTTTTTGGTTCGAAAATAATGATATATTGATATCAAACTCATAGTAATTGTAGTTACTAAGATACATAGCAATTATCCCATAAATATTCAAGACATGACCGTAATTAACTTCTCGGCTCTCTGCTAGTTACACGAAGTTAGTCCATGAATTCGACTAAACAAATTGATGCTAGTAAAGTTTGTGCCGATGTAATGGAAAATAGACAAATTAAATTACTAATTGCAGGAATCGTTAATCATTTAGGTAAATTCATGATAGACTTTCTAAATGAAATCGATCAAGTGAGTATTGAGTACCTAGCTACATTCCAAGACAAATTAAAATGTATACAAGTAAACGTGAAATTAGTTTTTAGTTAGGTAGTTAATAATTATAAAAGCAAATTAATTTTTCTTTAACAGATTTATGTTATCTACAGCTGGACATAGGCCTCTTCCATATTTGCCATAATTTTATTACAAAGAGAGAAAAAATTGCACAATTTCGCATGAAAATGACCATAAAATGTCCGAAGAAAAGAAGTTTCTACATGCCGGCATACACCTATGCCGACATATTGGATAATACCAGCAGATGGATAAGTACATCTGTGTTTGAATTAATTCTTACGGCACTATTATATATCCTGTGCACACTATCGAACATCGGCTCATTATTAAATTAGTGTTCTCTTAATTATTTACGAATTGACTATATAACTTTAATAGAAGGGATATTGTATTGTAAAAAAAACTTGGACGGACTAACGGCAAAGAAAACAATGGGTTACTTATAATTAAATTATGTGAACCAAATTCTTAGTGAAAAATTGATGACTGCTATATTTCACGGATTCAGAAAAGAAGAGAATAATTTATAACAATGCGCCAGGGATGCTTTAACACCGTTAAATTAACACCAAAAGCTTTAAAAGCATTCGTTAATGCTTCTTTTTATTTAAACATTAATATTAACGATCTTGTCCTGTTTTAATTGTTTTGTATAAAAAAAACCAATCTGGAAGTAATTATAACAATTAAACTCAATTCTTCCTCAAGAGTCTTTCTAGTGCACTACTTTACATATAGTACTTTAGTAAATAAGTACCTATAGTCTGGGAGATCTCACTCGCGCACAGACTTGACATTATTTTTCATTTCTGTATCCAATGTAACATATGAACAAACAGTCCCAAAAACGAATTAAGTGTATGTGCCACATACTTTGAATATCAAATATAGTAACTCTAAATTTATAACCTAAAATTACAAGAACTGTTTGAAAATGCAACTGTTGCTTTCTTAAAATTGCAGAAAAGACATCTTCGTGCAAATAATAACTAACAAATAAAATAAAATACACGTTCAAATTCCTCTTGCGCTGTTGACAGAGAAGAATGTTCTCCGCACGCTCTCACATCGCTTGAGACAGTTCCACAACGTTACGTTTCTGTGTAATAGAGTGCCAACAGCTGAGACTCAATGAATCACAATTTATAGTCTGCGGGTAAAATGGAAAATTACCTTTCTGATTTACCCTCTTTTTTCGTGATGTTTCCTGCCAGCCGTTTGTAATCATTAGCGGTGGTGGATACGTTTGGGTAATTGGTGTTTTTAAGTGTAATTGTTTATGTACCTTTGAATTATGACAAAGCGACGTCCATTGATTCTAGGAACGTCTAGAAACACAATAACCCCTCAACTTACCCAATAAATATCTTATAAGATACGAGAAATTAATTAACAAAGTGATACAATACATGCATCGCATGCGCATGCGAGACGCATCTTTACAATAACTATGTTTAATAGACTATTTGGTTTGGAAGACAGGTAGGTATGAGAATATTACGGCACCTATGGTTGACTAGTAAGTAGTGATCCTGAAAATTTATAAGTTACGATGTTATATATACAGTCTGCGAATAATTAAAGCCAAAAATCTGTGTTTAGTTTGCACTCGAAGTGTAGTTAGTAGTGCTTTATGTTATAAATAATTTACACTAACAATATTTTTCGGCACTTATTCTATGTTAACACACAAATACGCTAACTCATCTCTAATAAACTGCTGAAATTAAAGAATTGTATAGTATAAAATATTATGATTGAAATGTATTTTGCTGCCGCTGGAAAGGGCTGCTGCGGCTCGACCGGGGTGGCGCCTCCCTTGGTACGACACCCCCCATCAAACCATCGTCGATGCGTACACCGCTCATTGGCCTAATATCGTTGCGGTCGGCCCTGACAATAATGCAATTTTCTCGTGTATCATGTGCGTTGACAGACGTACATAACAACTTGTGTTAAGACTAGTAATATAAACGTAACTGACGGCCATTGAATAATTGCTCCCAAGAACGAAATATTTGCCGTAAACGCTGACAAGCGATGTGACGTACTAGCTTCAGCATGCACAGGAACAGGATCGACGATATTTTAGCAACAGACTCAACATACGACAAACTCTTTCCTAACTTGCAGTAGTGTGAATATACATTTTTAATTTCGCATAGAGCCGGCGAAGTCGTCGTCGATTGCTCGTATATCACAGAGTTTACTGCGCTGTATCAGTACACCCACTGTTTTACACCCAAATAGCCTAAAGCAAATCTCCCATACAGGAAATGAAGCCTAGTACAAATGCAGGTCGTAAATAAACTACAGAATGGCTGTAGGAGGGGGCTTATGGACCGAAATCAATGACTTCCGGCTGCAGGAAGGCATTAGGGGGGTTCGACTCCCCGTCGAGTATTGTGTTTGGGATACGAAGTAATGACTATGTAAAGTTTTTGAGACACATTTATTTACGAAGTGCCTATAAAAGAGAATAGTAATATTTTACATAAAGTATCTTTTTAGAGAAAATAAGACATCTATTAACATTTTTAAATTGTCATTGAAATGAGTGGAATATACCGAAAAGAATACTTCGTGATATTAACATAGGTATATATTTGATTAACAGAATCTAGTTCCTATAAAATAGATAGCAAGTACGACATTAAAATTTGGTGAATTTCTCCTCACCATATTTCTTTCTACAGCAGTGAAATATTGACGCAAGAGTTTAAGGGAGAAATATATAAACTTTTACTCTAAAAGCCAACCATACACCTACTTGCAATATTTAGCCGTCACATAATACCTTTTGCTTGTAATTAAAAGATCGACTGATGACTTGAAAATAGGCAATCCAATTCCGGAATGTACTACACTAGTGTATTGTATCGATGTCACTCTTACTAACTTGCTTGGCTTGCCCAGGGGGCAACTACGGGCATTTTGTATGGAATGCATGTGAGATTTTGTTAGCATTTTCCATGGAAGGCCTATTTCCAACTCTGGATTTAGAAAGGTCAAAAAATATGACGACGAGGATGATGAATATGATGATGATGTACTACTACATACTATTGGAGATAAAATATCATTTTGCTAAAAAATTAATAAAAATACTTTTAAAACGTATGAAAGTCAAACTTTCAAATTATAGTAAAATAAACCGAAATAGAAAATCTTTGTGAACGTGACACAGAGATTAGATTTAGAAATTATAGCGTTGAAAAGAGGAAAGCATGATCTTTGTGATGTGTTTAATGTGAGTGTGTGTGTTCAAAGTAATTTTAAGATTTTAATAGGTACACAAATATGTTACCTTTAAAAATAACTTTTGAAGACTAAACGTACGTTATCTTTAAAACAAGTGTACAAACATATAAGTACACAATATAGCTATAATAATTGATTTATTTATCTTATGGAAACATTTACATTGCAACGTCTAGCCGATAGACCACCAACAACAAAATGAGGGACTCAAAGTCTATGATTACTTTAAAAGAAATATTTGTCTGTCCGCATTTTTCTAAGAACTCGTTGCGCGTACGATTAATTGCTCAGACAGTTGATAATTTAAAGCGTGTTTCCATTGTTCGATTGACAACTGTGTATTTCGGCGACCAACTTAACTTAAGTTATAGGTTCGAATCCCGAGTCAGCATTGAGCAGTAATTATTCAAATTGTGTTGGTCAGTCCACTACCCCATAACCCCTGGGTATTGTAAAGGTTGACTTACGATGAGTTGGTAGGCTTCTTCTCTCCCTAATAGTGATTTGGGTAAATGCCCGTGATCTTCAGTGGGCTATTAGTTAATTTGTCACACCAATCCTTTTAAAAATCTAAGCTGCTAGGCATCTCTTACTGCGATCGCGAATCTGTCTGCTTGTCGTGTCGATTACGGCAAATCCTCCCTTTTCCATAAATTATAAGAGACATGTATTAGACATAAAAGTGGTTTACAACTGCCAGTGGTGACGCCTCTTAGGAAAACAAAACATTTTATTAGTTTTTGTGTCTATATGTTATGTAGATTGCCCCTGCACTCTGTGACACTGCACTCGAACCTTCCCCCCACTGTAATATATTAGTTAAATAAAAAAGTAAAATATTGTTTTGTTAACTCTAAACAGTTCAAGACAGAACTTGAAAGTGTAACCAAGTAATTTCTATTTTCACCGTTGGCAAGCGGGTCGGCAGTCGCAGTACCAGAACGTCGCACCTAAGACGCTGCTGGTTGTGTTTGGCTTATTCCTTTCTGATGTATTTGAAGTCAATATTATATATATTGAGGTATTTTTTATGGCATTTCACTCAGTGGACATCCTCGAGATGAAAGGTATAGGGATAACGCATCGTTCCGGATTCACCACATGCTATGTCGTAGAGTGACAACGAGCATATCACTCTGCTGATAATTACGACAATATATCTGAACAATATACAGATTTTCTATAAATACTTATGTATAAAGAGCTCACTTTAAATTGGGAAGTATTTCTATGGTTATATCGCGCGCAAACACTGATAGTAAGTGTTCCATAGACCAAAGACACCTGCATTTACCTTGAAGCTGAATCAAGAAATACGTATGCTACCCCCACGAGGACTATGGTGAAATATCTCGCTGTCAGTTGTGTTTCCTCTTTTCGTCATTAAATGTACTAAACGCAGTAGAGATGTAAAGTTACTAGTTAATTTACGACTCGCCCGATTGACCCACTTACGTACTACACGTAAACTCAAAGCGTAGTCAGCAAAAGAAACTACGTTGTTTTGGTTCCTAGTTTATGAAGTTTATGTAAGCAATTATACGCTAGATTTCGGGGCTCAACAATGCTAATGTTGGGAAGGGTCTTGTTACTGCGTATCTGATTGTAGATAACACACACACCTATTGTTGTTCTAACCACAGACATAGCAAAATGTTGTGATTTTTTTTAATTCTGATCTCAATGATCGCTGAATGTATTAATTTCAACATAGCTTCTAGATATATTTTTTAACTTATACTTTAATTACTACCGTTACAGTAGAGTGTTTATAATGGACAGATTTCTAGAATAAAATAAACACTTCATTATTTTTAAAGACTTTAGATATTAAAAATATGTCACTAATGAAGTTACACTAACGTAGTATATTAAATAAACATGTATTCATGCGATCGTGATAAAGGAAATAAAAGTTTCATTCATTTTTATAGAGTTTTCATTTACGAAACGTTTAAGCTTAACGCATTATGAAAGCTCACTAAGGTGAACTAAGGTATTTATTACTACAGTTGCAAGTTTACAATTTAAAAGGTTAACAGCCTAGTGATGTACGGACTGCGTAACATAACTTCGAAAGGTCGTGCCTGGCAATTGACTTTTGTCGTGAACTCCTAGCTCGTGGTTAGCAGGGATAATAGAAATTTTAATACCACCGTTGTTCTTTTCTTTAATACTTCTTGGTATTGTAAATGTACTAGACCCGAAAGTTGATTGATTGTTATAATATTGCACTGCCTGGTACTAACAATAATAAATCATATACTTAATTAAATGTGGATAAAATGACGCGTTGACAATGGACACAGACGGAAAATAACGGCTTAATAACCGTGTCGAGCGATTCGTATGCGTGTGAGCACGTCCGTAATATAAATGTTTGTATGTGTGTCGGCCATGAATGTGCCGGACAGTTGGAAGTTCGCGGTATTCAGTTTTTGTAAGCCAGGTGCGACTCGTTTATCGGGAAATTTGTGATTTGATTCGCATGTTTATTTGAAAGTCTTTTGTTTTACGAATTGCTTAATTAATAACGGTCTCGGCGAAAGCGAGGAAGGCAAACACTGTTCTAGACTTATTCATGAATTTAAGATGAAGTTCAGACTTCTTAAAGACGTAGCCAAAACGCATAGTGTTATTTTTGATAAAGCATAAGGCATAATAAAGATAAGGCATACTTTATAAACCCATTTTTAACTACTGTCATTGACATCGTCATTGTTCTTATAAGTTCATACATAGGCCGTCTCCATAAATTTACTCGAAGCACGGTCCGCAGCGGAATTCTGAACATCGACTTCTCGCAACACCGTGGTCACGTTCTGCACTACGCTTACCTATAGATGTTACACAAAAACCTGCATAAAACCCAACGCCGATGACCATTTTACTGGCCCTTTGCAACTTCAGCTTACTGACCCTTAAGGCGCTGTCGTTTACTCTAGATCTGCTATAGATATCCCGTTGCGGATTGGACCTATAGTGAAGGACCGCGTTATCGTTTCCGTTAGTCTTCATCGCTAGCAACGAACCCTGTTTAAATGAATTCGTTTAGAGATTTTGAGTATCGTAAATCTTAAATTAAACGAATAAAATCTTTGAAACTTTAGTATTGTTTTGAAAATTATAGTTTTGTAATAGATTATTTGGAATCTGAGTAGACAGATAATTTCTATAACATTTAATTTAGTAATTGGACAGTGAAATTAAGAATGCAGAGAACGAAGAGGTTTATTAACAATAACATCTTTCCTCGTGACCAAAATTAATTAAAAAAACTCTTCCACTTTCCAAATTTGCAGTATTTGTCATTCTAAAACTTAAGTAATAAGGTCGAAAATTGCTAACTGGGTAGAAACACAGATTTCGGACTGTTTGAACCAACCGCGTACAGTTATTTAACATAATGATGCGTATCTTAATACTTTTCTAGGTTCTTGATGAGAATGAAAGGAAGAGGTTATATGACAAAAAGGCACGCCATTCTCGTTTCTAAGTGTAGTGATTAAGGTTTGAAATATTCTGTATACGCTAACGAGTCATGCAATTTTACTTCGTGATAGGCATCAGCACAAAAAAGGTTTTATTTCATTTTTAAGATATATCAAAGTAACGGACAGTCCAGTTAAAAAGTTCCTTATCGCCAGCGAAAACGTTAGAGGAATTATTTATTGGGGATTTACTACAATTGTGTGAGCGTTTAAATAAATATAATAGTCGATTCGATCTACGATATACATTATGGTGTGCTTGTGTTAGACTGAAATGATGTTGATGGTATAATCAAAGAGTTTTTTCTACGTGGTAGTAACAAATGGCAAGTATTAATGTCATATACAGCAGACTGCGTGTGTTTATGGTGTGTGTGTGTGTGTGTGTGTGTGTAATTTCCCCATTTTACATATTTTTAGAAATCGTAAATTTTTTTTTTCTCCTTTATAATATTTTAATCTATTTTAACGATATACAATTCCTGTATATCTCATTAATAAAGTAATACTGTAATTTCAATAAATTCGTCGTTAAGACTCGTTACCAATAAACCTGACAACAGATGTTGGCATAAACAATTTATGTAAATATACAGACTGCTTATATTTAGCGGTCATGTGGTGGCTTCATTTAACGAAAAAATAAATATTGTACTGGTTGCTAGTCTTCCCCAACGTCGGTATTTAATAAAGACGAACTTGTATAAATTCCATCACTAAATTGTAAGACCTCTTAGAATTTATTGGTAAGAGATACAACAAGATGGTTGAAATTTCTGTATAAAGTTTCGAAACAATGTTACACAGTAAACGTATATGGCTTGAATCATATAGCATATATTCCCTATAGAATATATTGGATAATAATAATAACATATTGAACCAACACACTCGTCAAGCGGTCCCAATCTAGTCCTTGTGCTTCGATGGGATTATGATAAGATACATAGATAAATAATCACATATGCATCTTATGTAAACACATATGACTTGGGTACGAACGTTAACATCCATCATACTAATGTTTACCCCTAGTTACATTGGTTATGGGAACCAGTTGGTCGAACGTTTGTCACATGTCTGTGAGAATACCGAAGTGAACACTGTTCAAGACATCTCGCTGGGAGCGAGCGGCGCATAGTGTCAACGCTATGCATTTAATTTCCGTTATATGATAGACCTACACGCGAAGTTTGTAAGGGGCGCGCTGCGTTCGTAGATTCGAAAGTCAATAATATTTGTACAATGTAATGTTGTCAAGATGCGATTTTTTTTTAAAAATAAAAAGAATTTAAAATTATTCTAAACACCTTTTATTTCTTTACGATTACCTCTCATTTTGGATTCCCTTAAACATAATAAATTACTTTAAACGTTAGCTAAATTTAAAATTAAAGACTTTTATATATTAAAAGCAAATATTTTATGATATAGCTGTCCTATACGATTAAATATTTAACTTTTTTCACTCCAGTTTTTTTTTATTTTCTGTTCCTTTTCTTTGAATCGAAAACAACCGCTGTTTTAGTTATAATATAGATATATTATGATTAGCGTGAATAGCTTAAAATAATTATTTTATGGCACCTGTTAAAACAATCAATTAGGTACTGTACGTACCATTAGTGCCCTCGCCGCGAACAATGCAAATACCTATGGCCATTATAGAGCAATAAACGTATGGAAGCAGCGAAGTAGGCGCTTAGTAAATCACCCTAATGTGACACCGACACGGTCACGAGTATGTACGCATGTATATCCACCGACATGCAACGTAATTGATTGACTTTGTGAAGACATTACCTAACAGGTTTTTATATATTATGACGCAAGAGATCTCTGGGTAGAATTAGTCTCAGTAACGAGATAGCGATCTTCGATGATTCCACGAAAACAGTACATTACAAAAGAAAGGCGGCGGTTGATTCTTATGCCGGTAACCCACGACAGGGAAAAGCATGGAAAATTGCAAAGGCTTCCACAAGTCGGCGGGATAACCATCTCGAATAATACTAGACTACAATTAAGCAGACTATTAACGGGCAGCAGCGTTTGCGGTGCCAGGTGTCTGGTACTGGGATCGCCAATCCGCTAACCGAGCGTGGTGATTACAGCGAAATCATCCTCCTCATGGGAGAGGTCTATGTGATGCAGTGCACTAGGTACAGGATGTTACGGAAAGGTAAAGAAATATCTAATTTAGTTTTAAAATATGCTGAATTTAACAGTAATATATATTAGAGACAAGAAACAAGATAGCCGAGTGGTAATAGGATCTGCACCTAAAATCGGGAGGCTCGAGTTCGATCCCCTATGAGGAGTGCTCGTACCCAATTCGTTTTCTAAAATTACGTAATGTTTGTATCTTTGACCTGGTCACTAAGACGGCGACAGGTTCGCCACCTGACACGTTGTCATAAATAAGCTCTGGGACTAAAATGACTCTATGATCTAGAACTCTGACCACCCTGATATTGGGTTGTGAGACCTTTTTTTTTAAAGTAAAACGTATAAATCACGAATTTTGACAAATATACCGCTTCTACGGCTAATATGCTATATCACATCCAATACGAGTATATTGTATTGACCGAACATGTTTACTGTAATAAATTATTCAACTGATGTTCAATATAGTTAAGGACTCAAACTTAATTAATAACATCCCCAGTTAACCTTCAGTTAACCCTTATCAGCGTAAAGTTTACGTTTGAGAGGATTAATTATAACTTGAGTCGCAAGCAAACTGAAGGCCGGTTCGACAAGTAATTTCATCCAATACAACACACCTTCAATCACTCTGTCATTGTGTTACAAGCTACCTTGTTCGCAAAGCCAGTATCTGAGGGCTTCAGAGATGCAACAGCTTATGAAGTGGCTATCTAGTGACTGACTGAGTGTGCACTGTCGATCTTAAGTTGGTGCTACAACAAGAGCATCGATTAGGCTATACATTTACACCTATATTTAAATATAAAGACGAAAGATTTAAGGTATGTTCGATTGTAGTAGGCGTAGTAGTAGTAGTGTTTTTTTTTAAACCAAAAGGAATTTACTTATAGATAAAGACGATCTTCAATATGACTTCACAAATAAATATAATAAGTTCTAAAACTGTTTAAAGCGCTGAAATGAAGCGCTAGCGTAACATGTAGTTTCAGTTTAAGATTAAATTATACGTATTCTCATCGAGACGCTTAATTCTTCTATGAAGAATGTGATTCTGTCATAAACAGTACCAAGACAATATGACGATTTTACATAAAAAAAATCGATAATGGTGACATTATTTGCACCCCTGCTTACCCTGTGAGAGAATACGACCTAGCGTTATTATGTCGTTGAAGACTAATGCTTTATTGCTTTAATTTAAATTAATTTGCAGTGCCGATTGGTAAATATAAAAATTAAGAACTCAACGATGGCCCATAAAAGACATCAACAACGAAGCGGTCTTCAAGGCCTCATATGTAGCTATCGTGTATCCACGCTCCAGTAAGCTAGTTAACTACACGGATGAGTCACATCCGTCGATGCGTCCGACACCATTCGCTTGTGACGCACGCCCTCCGACTATGGATCGCTGTCCCTACAATATCAATAAATAATGGCTACTTCGGTAATTGGAACAATAGTGTGTTCCTGTTTTTTATGAAATTGTATAGATATTACAATTGAGATGAATATAATATTTATTACAATGAATATATTCTAACTTTAAATGCTCCATGGTGATCGTTCTTATAAATTTATGTTCTCCTGGTGAGGCGCTTGTGACAAGATACGATAGTGGCATAAATTTTATTAAAAAAAAGGGGTTTTACTCTTATAAACCTTTCCTTGCCCGAAGTAATATCTATGTGATATATAATATTGAAGAAAGGTTCAGGTTCAGCGTCAGAGACACGGGGTAGTTGTAGTGCATGATCTTCATCGTTAGCTTGGAAAAAGTCCACTACAGGACATAAGCTAAAGGCTACTATCAGGATAAAATCAGAATATGACGAAAAGAAAAGTATGATTACCAGGAAATAGTTTTAGTTATCTTCATATTAATACAATAACGTACTCGTTAAATATTATCGTTTACCAGAGACGCAATAACTCAAAGCTTTGAACCCCAGACAATGCTAATGGGGTGTAGCGGCATATTCGCAGAGGCGCCAACTCGCTTCATGCATACATATGTAGTAATTTGTCAGTTATTAAAAACATAAAAAGGGAGTTGTGTGTCACCGACTGCACAATATGCTCAGTACATTAATAAAACTCATAAAAGGAAAACTGCATGATTTAAGATACTAACAATCATTAATTTGTCACAATGAGAATCAAATCTTATAATTTCTTTAAAATCCTTATATGATCCTTATAACAATAATATAAAAAAAATTACATTTATGTTATTCTTTAGATCTGTGAGACAGACAGTGAGACATTTCTGTAATTAAAATTAATTAAAGTTTGTGACTAAAATTTTAAGACACTATAGACAGTAGACTTTAACTTTACTTAACTTAACTTTAACTGAGACTTTGTTTTATCGTATTCATCAATGAAGGAAAATAAAAACGTTATAATGATTTATGAAGAAAACATTATTGTTTGAAAAGCATACTTCACTTAAATCTCTCGAAATGAAATAAAATTTATGGAAATATACGAAATTTTATTTAATTTTAGTTTTCGACCACTCAAAACGGCACGGCGTAATTATGCAGCCATCTCGTATATTTCACAGCAAAATAAGTTAAGCGTTAGCTTGAAAATATTTTATCATAACATTTCCGGCTTATTGCGGGACGCTGCGACATAATGCCACGTGTGTCCTCATTAGCGCGTCCACTCCACCAATAAAACAGGAGCGTCGCGGGCACTGGCGAAGTACGGTGACGTATGTTTCCCTTCTTTCACATATGCAAAACATGCATATTGCATTACGTGAGAGCATCCCGCTTTGAATATTTTTGTATTATTACGGACTGCGGTTATAAGATCTGCGTACTGAGTGTCAAGGGAAATGAGTAACGCTAGGGCTGTGCTAACTAGCTGTTGAAATTTTGTATCCTATTTTACATATTTAATCGGAGAAGCAGTGTCGCGCGACTTTGTTCGCGTGGAGATTAAAAATAATACGTGTTGAAATATAGAAATAATAATAGAAATCTATTCTATTGCTATGACACGTGTAATGTTACTGTAAAACCAGAACTTTCGAGATGCATCGATGATACAGTTGAAACGAGTTACTCCTTTATCTTTCATCATCATTATCCTGATCCTGATCGCCTCTCTGAGCCTGATCTTCGGCTTCACAGCCGCTGCAGCCCAGACGCCTTGCCATTATGTCTATTCAAGGGGAAACTCACACTAGTTTCAAGTCTAAACACAGTGTCCAATCTATGTATAATCTGTAATTTGTAATTTCAGTCCTTTAAACAGTTTCAGAACTCATATTGAGTCGGTTAAAATATATCAACCATAAATTATGTACATAGGTATAGGCAAGCACATGACTATGCTCATTGCCTATCTGTCTGCTAAGAGTGAGCTATGTCTTGCAGTGGACAGACAAAAGAGATAAATCTATTTTAACAATTTATATCGAATTTCTTTTCAATTTTCGCAATTGAAATGAGAAAAATATTTTTTTCTGGACAAATAGTTGAAGTAAATTTATGTTCATTCTAATTTGTGCTAAATAATCTCGTATGAATCTTCTATTCTTCCAATTCTGTAAATTGTTCGAATCTTCCATAACAATTATTTAAAAGGTTGCTTAGAATAATATTATTTCTACGTTAAACAATATCATTTTAGTTTAACAAAACAGTTTTGTAGAATGTAACTTTATCAGACAAAAGGAAGACGTAACTTTTTAAACATCAATCAATACTTTCTCGACTCTCTCCCGTAACGTGTCAATTACCAAAGAGCTTCCTAAATGTTTTGTAGAAATTGCTTAAGCTGAATTAAAAGTCATGCGCCTTTGCACTCGAATAATAAGATTCCATCGCGAAAAAACGTTGAATATCGAGGTTTAAAGTTAAATTCAGCGAAAAAAAGAAAGTTCATTTATCCAGCAAATGCTTATATTCTTCTTTGATTTTGATATCGTTTCATCGATTTCACTGATTGTGAGAATTCAGATGATCATTGATTATCATCAGGCGAACGGAACATTCAGATAAGTAATTCCAAACTAGTCAAAATATGATTTTCGTGTTTTTTACGTATGTTTTGTAGTATGTTAAGGATTCTAAAGACAAACAAATAAACTAGGACGACCACATTCTCATATAATAAAAGCGTAGAGCGTGTTTGGTGAGTATCGGAACCAGAAACCCGGCAACGAGACGTTCTACTTTAAACCTCAGGGTAGACACCGGATCTGTATTTTTCTAAATCGACAATAGATGCAAGAATAAATGGGCCAGATCAACCACTTACCATCATATCAACTGTATTCGTTTGTTACCCCTTTATGATATCAAAAAATTAAATAAATAGATTTTTAAAAGCAGATTAATTGTCATGATTATTACAACAGAATAGTCACAACTTCGAACTCACCACACTTATCATAACTGTAGATCTGACCCATAATTATAACCTACTTATGGATGGTTACCTTTCACTTACATTATCTTAATACCTATCATAAACTAAGACGTGCGGGTCGCATCGGTAACCCCTCTGACAAGGAGATGTGGCAGACCGTGAGAATTGTCAATAGGCGGAGTTAAAATGTTCAATTGGGGTCAATTTAAACTATTAATTACACAGCGACTGACTCAAGGAGCAAATGAGTTTTAATTCTTCCTTCGTCACTTGCCGTGTAGGCTATCGCAAAAATCCTAATTATACGTTCATGTGTTACGTATAATGTAAAAATATATTCGGCCGCATAAGCTTATGTTGGTCGTGTAGTAGTTGTGTAAAATCCATTGCATCTCGTCCTTTGGGTGTCGTAACAGTCGGCTAATGGAAAAAGTCCACTAAAATCGCGTGCCCTTCAATATATGAGAGAGACATGTGCCAGAAGAGTACGTGTAACTGGTTAATGACATTTTTGCCTCACGACTTTTTATACAAACTTTCTAGTCAGGCATTTTTGAAATTAATAAACTGATTGTAATGAAACTTTGTAAGCGAAAAGTTAGTAGAGAATATTTTCAATAAAGAGTATTTAAGTTTTCCATAATAACAGATGATTACAATTATCTCCTTCGTATCGGGACATTACGAAAATGTTATTAACTTTTTAGACCTATCTTATCTATCTTGGTGACGATTACAAAGTTTAATTTCATCAAATCGGTTTATTAATTTCGAAGATTTTAAACTTAGAATTCTGAATGGAAAGCCGTGAGACTTAAACGCGCTTAAGCTAACGTGCAAATATATACCGTTCAGAAATTATAGAGTTATGTACTGGGTTATAATCTCGTACAAATCCGCTAAAATTTAGTTATACGTTAGTGTACTCTTTGACGTAGGATGCGCCATAAGAAAATAACCCACCCCATTTCTTCCTTGGAAAAGCTTAAAAAATCTGGCACGCAACAGATAGCAGATTAATCATCTCAAAAAAACTCCGAGCGCATAACGGGGACAAAATGCGACAATACGAAGCAGCCTTACGTTTTGTCTTACGTGGACGTCAAAATGTTAATATTATTTAATATAACAAGCCTATATAAACTATAATTTACAAGACCCGTTGGAATCGAATATTTATTGTACATGTGACGAAAAAACCCCATAGATAGCAGGACGCTTATAAGCTGTTTGTGTGTTTACGTTTAACTCAAACAAAGAATAGTTCGTGTAACACATAATCATCGGAAAGACTTTAAAATGTACGCGGCGGGTATAAAACAATATAAAGTTTTTATTACCCATTTTATGATAAGTTTGAGGGTGAGGGTAAGACTTTTAATCTTAAAGCTTCAGACCGGTTTACTTAATCGATAATGAAGACCCGAACGATATCTTACCGGAAGCCGTAGCCGAAGTCTTCCCCGATGGATGCAGGTGGCTCAGGACCGTACTTTGCGTTAATCTTTGGGGGAGGTCTACGTTCAGTACCGGACTTGTGTGGCTGTAATGATGATGATGAAGTGTTCACACAACAGCTATGGCTTTACCGATCACGGAAACGTGATATGATTACATTTTTATAATTACTTCCTTAACCTTCCCTCGGTTTGAAAGAAACATGTTTTAAACAGGGAAAGGTCACAATGTCGAAGAATTGAAGGAAAATATTTAATTTGTAACATAATTAAAGAGAAAAAAATACTCTGGCGACTGAGCCGCACCGCTTTATAAATGAATTATTTTCCCGATGATATTTCAAAAATACTTCCCCGGGGCTCGAAACAGCATTCTCAATTACCTGTAACATAAAAACCAAAATTGTTTTAAAACATTTTGCGGTTGACGCGATCATCTGTCGGGTAAATTTAATTAAATTTAATCCGAAATCAATTAAGTATATTAACGAGGCCGCGTAAATTAGCAAATATTAATATATCAAGCCTTATTCATCTTCATAAAAAGATATTTTATGTTAGCAATATATATTATTTTTGATGTATTTCTATATGCTCTCATCTGGTTGGGTTGTATATATAAATACGTATAGTTACATATAATACCATATAATAAATAATATTTAATGAAATGTATTTATAATAAAATAAGAAACCAGACTACTGAGGGTTAGGGAGAAAGAGAAAGAAACCGGCGGACAATGCGAGCGGTATCAAGATGCACTTCCTCTGCATTTGAGCACGGAGCGGTCCAGCCGCCTCAGATTTTCCGAGAGGCTAACTAGGACTAACCCATTCGCAGAGACGAAGATCGGAATAATTTCGGTCGGCATACCTCCCCACATGTCGGTCACCTCGTGAGCCAAGTCCAGATATTTTGACATCTTGTCTGTTTTGGCTTCCACAGGGTTCTCGTCATATCATATCCTCGAATGTTGCCATCAGCATGATGTCAGGCTTGTTCGCATGAATAGTCCTATCCGTGATTATGGGCCGGTCCTAAAACAGCCTGGCTCGGTTATTTCAAAGCACCGTTTCCGACAAGTATTTATAATAAGGCAGTCTCCGATCCACGAGACCGTATTTCAGAGCTAGCCCCTGAAGTAGTATTATGGATAATAGGTTGTGTCTCAAGAGTTAGAAAGCGCTGAACAACCGGAGATGACATGCCGGGACGATGCGACTCCCCGGGATGGCGACAGGATCGACAGATGTCGACGGTGCCATCCCTTAGGATGTATCTCCGATAGTTGTTCGTCTTAATAACCTGATTCTGTATCACACAGACAAAACCCTCAGTTCCCCCAAAGAGGTCACCGCAACGCAGCCAGTTGAGGGAGGCGACGGTATCTACGAAAGGCTCATGTAGAGCCTTGTAGAACCTTCCGTGGAGATCTTTCTCCTCAGTATATATTATTATAAGTATATTATTTTTTTTGGGGTATTTCTATATTTACTCATCTGGTTGGGTTGTATAAATAAATACCATAATATAAATAATATTTCATAAATTATATATATATATATATAATACAATAAATAGATAATTAAAACCCAACCAGATGGAAGCCCCCGGCAGTGTAGACCAGACGGCCGAGGGTTAGGGAGAAAGAGAAAGAAACCGGCGGACAATGCGAGGGGTATCTAGTAGCACTGCCTTCTGCATTTGAGCTCGGAGCGGTCCGCCTCAGATGTTCCGAGAGGCTGACTGGGATTAACCCATTAGCAGAGACGACGATCTGAATAATTTCGGTCGGCATACCACCCCACATGTCGGTTACCTCGTGAGCCAGGTCCAGATATTTTGTTTATATTATTATTAGTAGAGATATCTACGGGATAATACTTAATGATATAAGAGATTAAATAATATTACATACTTAAATGTATTTGCTACAAACTCATGTCCATTGCTCGAGATAAATGGTTGTATTCTGACGTGTTCGCTACTCTTGACAGGAGGATTTGCAATCGCATTACCGGACACTTCGCACGTTAGAAATTTCCATAGTCAACTTGGGACTTTGGAACAGGCATGGGACTCACGGCAAACCAAACGTTTATTTATTAGCTTGAGTTCCTAAAAGATTAGGAATTAGAAAAAAAATCTTACGATCGTATACCCAATACGGAAGTGGTCAGAGATCAAGATATTTAAGTTTTTCCTTTGAAATTGGCTTATTTTTAACAACGAGGATATTATTAAATATTATAAAATTAAATTAATAAGAATTATAGTCATTTGTAAAAGCGTAGAAATGTACAGCGCAACGTGTGCTTGCAACGGTGACAGCGAGAGTTGAGAAAGTGAAGATTAATGTGAGAACTGTAAGTACAGACGGCGTTTTATGCATTATTGATAGTTATTAGTTAAATCAGAAGCTTAGCATTGCACAATGGTCTTATGTATCTTCCTTCTAGTCTTCACTCCGATTATATAGTTAAGACGGAGCTCGCCACGAGGCTGGCAGAAATCCGGATGTCTCGTCTTATTATTATGTAGGATGTTTTATTATCAATAATGTTCTTAACTGAGCCTAAAATTTGGCACCGGGGTTCGAACCTAGGTCACACGCGTACAATTAAATTCAAGCAAACGCCCTGACCCTGGAGCTACGATTTACTTCGACTTTCGGCAGGCCACAAACAATTCGCTGGTTTGTTCACAGTACCCAAATTAGCAGGAAATCTATCAACAGTGTAGAAGATTACAAACTAATGAAACCTAAATATACAATTCCTAAACATTTTCATTACTAGCTATAGATCACACACATCTTTGTCTGCATTTTGGTCGGAGAAGAAAAGTTTCTAAACACTATCATTAATTGAAAATGTCTGTGTTCTTAGATTGAGCCCTGGTCCTGTTTGTTACGTCCATACGCGTCAACAATACTGTTAGTCAATCGTTCATAACGGTCTACCGTATAATTAGCTTTTTTTAATATCTATTTATTGATGAGCAACAATAGAGCATTTATTTATGTTCTTCAGTTTTTATAAACAATCGATATAATAAGTATTTACATATAAAAAGCTCACAGTAATTAGTCACATCAATTTCCCATTCTCGTAAAATTTTACATATCACAAAGTTATTGACAGAATGCCCTCGATATTGACATGCGAACAGACGCGCCGGATGGTAAGCGGACGGGGCCGGTCATACGCTGGATGGGTTACGTTGCAGTTGCGGCGTATGAAACATATCGATTTTCAAAATTTAATGCAAACAGACTTCATAATTACTATAGATCAAATCCGTGGGAAAGATTTAAGGAAAAGAAATTAAACTTACTCGTTTTGGAAGTAAGTGAATAAACAAGGAGAATGAACATTTAATATTTAGTAATAATTTTCTGTTTAATTAGTAATATGGGCTTAAACACACTGAAGATTTATATTTTAGCCCTTTCAACCCACTTTACTTCACTTCACCAGAGATTATTCGGAACAACGTGACAGTTGGAGTGCCTGTCGGCGTCTATTATTCAAGGAAACGATACAAATCGTACATAAGTTTCCAAAACATAGTAGATCGAACTCTTGTCTTTTCAACAGCGGCTATTGTGGCTTCCGGTCTCGAGATTTTGGAAATAAAATTTCTGCTGAATTTAATCTACCTGTCTCCTGAAATTATTTTTTTATATTAATATAAATACTTATAACCCTTTTAAAGCTGTGGTTAGCCAAGGTTCGATCCACGATGCTGGCGCCTCTGAAATTGTTATTGTTATTGTTATATGAAATTCCGGCCCTAAATCTTTAAAGAATATATGAGAAGAAGGCGTTGGCCCAGCTGTGATCATTTATAGACTGATACTTTACTTTACTTTTACCCTTAATTAAACAAGTGTTGCTCAACGAGGAAGACAGGGTCGAAAGGAGGAATAAAATAGAATGTACAAAAATAAAATCATATTCATTAATAGTAAACATAAAAAGCTCAGTGATTTAACATTTATGCTCGACAATAGGTTTTAATTTGGTATGCTTTGAAAATTGAGGTAAAACACAAGTAAATTTTAGCCATATATGGTTAACTCTCTGTACTGTTGCCTAGCAACGTTTCTATAAATTATGAGCCTGATCGATGGAGCCATGACACGTTGGGTTGACAATGGCTTTACTAAATTGGTAACCACTGATTTCTAAAGTTTCTCTTACGAAATTAATTGATACGTCGTTTTTTATATAATAAAACGCGGGAAAAACTGAATAGGTCTTTCAGTTATGTTACCTTTGTATTTCTTCTATAATAAAACGTTCAATAACATTTTCGAAAGTATAACCCAACTTGAATGCCTATGGTACTCGTAGTTTCGAGCAATATTTTGTATTCGCCAAAGAGTTTATAAATACACAGCGTTATCGTATACCAATAATAATGCAGCGTAATATATTAATTATACATATGAATGGAAATAAAATAAGAAAATACAACCAAAGTAATTTCATCCGCCAACAGAATAATACCAATACAAATTCTGTCTCACAGATTTGCAAATAACGAACACCTTGCCCATTCGGGCGAGAAATTTAACCTGTCGTAATAAAACGATCCGATTTGTAATAGAAAACATAATAAATGATATAAAACTGCGGACTTTGTCAATTCGATTTGTAATGCTTACATAATTTGCTATTTACATTTTAAATATAATCTATATTATATATTTTATAAATTTAAATGAAAACTCAGTGTCACCACCTCTAAAATTGTTAATTGTAATTTTAGTAAAATATATAAGACACAATGAAACAAGCATTACTAATAGTGATAAACTGATAATGTATAATAACGGAATAGTTAATATTAACATGAAGAATTGCAGTGGTCAGCAAACCTAGCTGAAATGTATGTTACCAGGGGAAAAAAAAACAAATGGTTACTGGGTAGGTACAGTTGATGTTATTCCAACGTAGCGATGCGTCAGCTGTCCGTAACATATATGAATATTGCCGCTGTGACCGTAACATACGTCCATGCATGCAGAGAAATTACTGTTGATGTCTCATTTAATGTTACATATAACCCCTTAATTATAAAAATTTTAAAATTTAATAAATTTCGAAATGAATCTGATCAACAATTTTATTAATTTAGATATTTATTAATCAAGTTTATAGTAACTTCCTAAATACATAGCTTGATGAACTGATAACGGTTGGTTGCTCGCGTACAGGCAAACGCAGTGTAGGACGACCTCCACAAAATTGAGCGATGACCACACTGTTCAATGACCTGCCATTGGAAGCAGGTGTTTCTCGGCTGTGATTAGTATTAGGACGCCTATATTTAGCAGTAATGTTTTGAATCTGATATGATTATGAAATTGTGCACTTTTCAAAGAACCATTCAGCTTCGTAGCTTTCCACTTCTGAAGAACTCAGCTAAGTTGGGAGTAATAAGCGTAATTTTTCTGGCATTTATACCATACAGTCGACTCCTTTTCTGTCTAGGAGTCGTTTAGATAGGCCCTGTCTGTTTCTGTCAGCAGTGCATTCGGTGTTGATGCGTATAGAGAGGCAGTAAAACGCTAAGACGCAAGCCACCGTGGTACTCAGGGGTAACACCGTATCTTTTTGCATTGCATTAGACCATAATGGTAGGTAAAAAAAAATACGTAAATCCTAGTGTCAAAATAAGGTGATAGATTCTCTGAAGGGATTTAAGAGATTCTATTGCTTAATTTTTTCTCTTTTCACGCCGATTCATGAAAATAATATTGCTCAATTTCAATCGACCCGCAAATAACGTAGCCAACTACGTTTATGAGACCCTACACTAACGAGGGGAAGTACCCTGCGGCGGAACGTGTAAAGGTTATAATTTCCTAATCACTGTTAAGAACATAACGTTAAATAACTTTTAGGTTTTGATTAGCGTTAGCTATCTTATTAGTGAGTTGTATTCATGTACATAATTATAATCGAACACTTAATAACGTTGGAGTCGAGCAGAGAATATACTCATTTCGTTAATAATGCGTACTAGTGTCGCAGTCAATTAACTAACGAGGATTGTAACGATCCACCCATTACGTATTCTCTTAATTAAATGTTGTGTACGTGACGTTAATAGAGACGTGTTTGCATATTGTTGGTAACCTTTAAGTACGACAATTAGTTTGTATATTTGTTCATCACACTGTAAAAGTACCGTAACTCGAAGACTGTTGTGATGCGTGTTAGACGTAATAAAGCCTCGCAAACACCAATAGTAGCTCAGAAATTAGTGAGCTAGGCCGAACAGCGCTCCCATAGAATGCTAGCGTAATATATAAAGGCCGGATGTGACTTTCGACATTAAATTTAATCTCATATTTTACAAGGCAGTCACAGGACTTTTTTACGGTATTATTACTGTCTTAAGATATATTTGTGCTAATAGTTAACTAGGTTTTACGACACCCAGGTCAAACACCATATCGACCGTCCGGACAGGTGTTCGCTGCCCGCGTTTTTTTTTCTTTTATAGAAGAAGGGGGCAAACGAGCGTGCGGCTCACCTGATGGTAAGTGATCACCGACGACCAAAATTTGAACCGCGTTTGAAGTCGCCGACGCGCCGACAAACAAGAAATCCTGTAAGACATGATTCATGATGAATGGTGTTTTGTATTTTATTTGGATTATTTGGTTATTTATGTTGTTAAAAAAGTGTTGTTTTTATTTATCGCATAGTTTTTATTCACTACTTTCAAATAATTATGATCTCTAAAAATGGTCGCACCACTCTGTATAAGGTGGACGGACGCCTATCAGCGCTAGAGGTAGGCATAGATTACACATTTACCGACGTACCGTAGGGTCGCGTCGCCAATGTGTACGCTACATAACGTAATGGGTTACGTTCCGGCTTCCCGGAGCTTGTCGTGAGATTTTCAAGGCTTTTTCTTTAGGCACTCTCACGACACCCACGGAGAGTTAATGGGTGGCCAATTTTTACTCCGCTACTATGCAGCTACGTACTCTTAAAACGTATGTCCTACGTTATGTGGCGAAGATAAATTCAAAGATATTCTATTAAATTTAGTTTTATTTCAGAGCGATGCTATGGCAGTTAGCTTTAAATTTCGTACGATGTGAGGGACCAACGTTCGAAACCCGTTGCTGGTAACAATAAAAATGGTTTGCAATTTTAAGTTCTCATTTACTTTTAAGCTAGTGTGTTAGTAGTTGTGTTGGTAGTCCTTATTGATGTTGTTAACTTAGTCGACACCATAAAAACTGTTGGAATAGTTTAGCAATAATGGTATCATGGAATGTCTTTCCAAAAACAAATGTTTTTTTTAGTCTAAAAAAGTCAATTATATGAAAGTCATTCCGATTAAAAGTGACATATGTAACAAGATCGAAACGTTATGTAAATAATAGCGATCAGGTTTACACACACTTCATCGAAGTTTCGATAATTCTATCGTTTCGTGACAAAACGATCGACTAAAAAGAATCTAAATTTGAACACTGAAGTGTAAACGAGTCAATTCACCCCACTGTAGTTATGAGGCGAGGGTAGTGTGGGAGGAGAGATAGCGTTGTATAATGTTTTCGATCTTTTATTAAGGCATCGCTAAGGGTGCCGTTTTGCGAGACGCTGCATGAAGCACAATGTTAAGCTAAGTCGCACTTGAGACACTCCCGCTCATGCATCAGCACGTACGCATCCCTGCTAAACGTGAAACTATTAGAGAGTTACGAGTTAAACGTCGGATCGCTCGTTAAATATGCTTTTATATAGTTAATTCCATTATAATTTTAAAATTGACAGCCCTTGCATTATTGCGAGAGTATAATGCAGTAGTGTTGTGGAGTCTTCCACGCTGATCCAAGTGCGATTTAGTGGACCTAAAATATATTATTTACTCAGACATTTTTATTTCTTAACGATATTTTCTTGCGAAATCGATCGAAATCTGATCTAGAGAATAACTTTAACTAAATTTGTGCACTTTTAATCATAAAAAATTTGCAATTTATATAAATATGCGCGAAAATTCCGTGAGAAATTAGTACGTTGACATTTGGTGAAATTTAGCCAAAAACCTAAATTACATGTTAATATTATATAATATACCAAAAAAAAAAATTTTTCATGATATTATAATCTTAACAGTAAAGACATGGACGTTTTATTTAATCGCTAAAGATATTTTAAAAAAATACTGGATCACAGAGCACGTAAAACAACGAAAAGAAAAATTAATCATTCACGTAAATAAACAAAAAAATAAATTTGACAAATTGTAACACGCAATTAGTTTAAATTTCCCGGACGAAAGTTTAGTAATTCGACAGCGATTTATATACTTTCTACACACTGCGCTAACTCGCAGGTGGAGACTGGAGACCGCTTCTGTGTGGTTGTGCTTAAAAGCGTTCCCGTGTCGTACACACTCGTTATAAAATTTAACGAGCCCTCTCAGCGAAAGTTCGCGCAGAAAGAACGCTTTGTCGTAATCTAAGAGTTTTTAGTTTCAATGTAACCGAGGCCCTTTGTTGTTTTGTTTTGAATCTGACCGCTTTTAAGGTTCTTTAAATGGGTAGTAAATATCCATTTGGTGTAGGGTGAAACAAAAGCCACTAAGCAAATATAAATAGTAATTTGAAATTTTAGGCTGATGATAATTTATTGCGTATTTTTTTTTAAATATATTAAATTTACTTTCCCTGTTTATTTATATTTTTATTACTGTAACTGAAAACTAAACTTTTTAATTAAGTATTAAGAATAATATTTTATATTCTATACCTAAAGGTACCAATAAAATGATGGTACATTTTATTGGTACCTTTAGGTTAGAAATATTAAAAAATATATATTACAAAGTGAGTAACTATAACTAACTTTCACAAGACCCTATACCTAAAATTAGACAGATGTGAAGAATCGTCAACCTATAAACATTGCTGTTGGACTGTCATCGAATATTTTTAAAAGACAAGGGTCCGATAAAGGTACGATATCTTCCTTAACCGCCGAGCGTGGTACGTAAATCATTAGTGTCACCGGTGATCGAACCCAGACTGCTCGCGATACTGTCGACAGCGATGTTCACTACCTCAGAGTAACTAACTCACCAAACTAAACAAACTAACTAAACAAATCAAGTTTGATATAAAGTTTTAAGATTCTATATAAACACTCAAACGTCTAAAGGGGTTCGCTATTTAGAAACACGCCTTTTGTATTGGCCAAATTTTCGAATTTTCCCAACAATGTCAGCTGGTAGCAGAAAATTACTAAGGTCGAACAAAGATGTTGCTCTTCGACTCGGGCCCGATAAATATTACCTGAAGAGAAAATTGCGGTGCTAATTACAGTTGTTAGACCAATTGCTATAAAAGTTCATAGCTCGACGTTCTTAATGGAAGTGGTAGATGGTCCGAGAGGATTCTTAACATTTTTAATGAAATATAAAACATAAATACCAAACCGAAAACTAATAAAATAAATTTAAAAAAAAACGTGTGTGTGTACTTATGTACCCACGTAAGAAGTTATTCTTCTATAGCGAAACAAAACAAAATAACTAAATATTTTATGTCGTGTGCCAGTACTCATTGTTTGTAAAAAAAAAGTTGATAAATGCAATTGTATAACGGTTTAATTAAATAAATTATCATTCACCGCCAATTTAATTAAAAATCACACACAAATACACACGTACATTTATGTATGAATATATATTTTATCTCCCCTGTTTATATCAGTGGAACACATATTGTGGATTCATATATATTTGAATAACTACCTTGGACATTACTTCGTGGTGTCGCTTTTAGGTGTCGGTGTGTGCGCGAATCGTAAAAATTCACTCATCATTTTTCCCAAACGCACCAAAAGAAATATAACTTCATCATCAAAATAAAAAATATTACAATTTCGGTATCCTTGAAGTGAAATATTTAAGTATGATTATTGATTATTGTATTACATATGAAGTGACAAAATTGTAGAAGCCCTGTTTTATCTATGTAAATACATATACTAAAAAAAGGGGTTACCTTTTGTTCCAATACTTTACTAATGTTACACATCATTTTATTTAAAAAAAAACCCATATTTCGCTCTGTAACGCATCATTACTATGTACGTCTCTAGAGACGAAAAGGGGAAAATACCATACTTTTCACAAAATGCCAATCTCACGTGCAAGTAATGCACACCCTGCTAGTTAACAAACAAGGCTCTGGCGGGGCAGCGCATTGGTGACCAGTATCACTAGTGCGAGTGTACCGACACTACGCTCAATAATCCCAGCGTATATACGAGTACGTGTTACTCATACCCATGATGGGTATGAGTAACACCACCAAAAAATGTTTTCCGCCTTATTAGCGTTTTCTTACAGAGGACTATGTTCAGCAGTTTTAACTTGTTATAAGCTCCTTTAGTGAAAATTAGTAGTTAGCAAAAAACTAACTAACGAAGTGTTACTACAAGAAACGCGTTCAAATAGTGAAGTTAATCTACAAGTTTCTCAACGTTCTCATAGAATCCTTTTAAATTAAAGCAACTAGAAAGCTCGAGTTCAGACAAAGGAAAAGTTTTGGTAAGCTTTCAAAGATAAAGATGCGTCAAAGCAAAGGTTAATGTAGAAATGCATATAAGTTAAACAATTGCTAAAGCCGTGGTACCTACCGAATACTAGTAAAGCCCCTCAAAGTGTGGCGAACTCTTCCCCGCTCCAAGACCCTCTCAAACAATTATAGGAGATATGTGTCCAGCTATGGGATATTTAAAGATTGCTCGTAAGCTTTTTTTCACATTATACAAATAAATTGTTGTTTTATAAAAACAAATCGAAAAACTAGCGATCAAAATACAACAAAAATAATTAAAAATAGTCTTAAGTAAAAGAAATTAAACACTAAACTTGCAAGACTGAAATACGCTGAAAGGAACTTTATTTCAACAGCTAATACTTAGAATCCGTTCAGGTTCTAGACGTAAGTAGTCACTGGATGTGAAGTAAGGCAGGGAACTAGTGCACAACAAATTAAAAAAAGAAAACGATAAAGCGGATTTAGTAACGGCCGAAATCAACTTAAGTTTTTCTACCAACCGACAGCTTCTAAATAATATGAAAACATTTTTATAAGAAATAGATATAGAAGCAAATACAACGGGCTACGCGGCACTTCTCAGAAGTGGGTTATATCCAGCATTGTTACTGCCACGGATCGAAAAAAGACTGCAGATTAGATGAAAGAAACCATGGAGAGTGGGCTTTCGCAGCAAGTATATTAGAAGAACATGATTCAAAGCAATTTGGCACTTATGGTATGAATATGTGCTGAGTAGATTCGAGGGCTGTACACTCATGTTAATTAGTTAAGTGAATGGATTGCTTTAGCTTCAAAATAACCAAATCCGGAAGTGGAAACCCGTTATTTAGTATGTGCGACCGTTGCAGTTGTTGCGAAGTTTTATGCAAGATGGCAAGAATCAAATGATTGTGTAATGTTCGTTTTGAGAGATTCCTATGTATAAAATTACGATGATTATGATGGTTTTGAATGTATACAGAAGATTATATCCAGTGTGGTTTTGAATAGTATGGATTTAGGTATAACTGAGTCACCGAGACATTTCTGAGATGTCTCAGTTATATACAACTGCTTGCAAATCGAGACAACTTTTCTTAAGCTATTACAGAAGAGTAAATATATATTAGCATATAATGTGTATGTCTATACTTATTTTTGTATTCGTATACAGTAAGCTTTTTAAATTAGAATTATAAGTGTAATTTTTAGAATTATCTAACTACGTTAATGCATTACGTATTATAATAATTAAAAACTCTATATACTAGCATAGTTTTTTTGTTTAGTAAATAGATTAAGATTACGGAAAGTTGTTTCTATTAGAATTATAAATGTCATTATTACGGTAATGTATTGTGTATTATGGTAATGTATAATTGTGTGTATGTTCCTTTTTTAGTAAAAAGTCAAAAATAAATGACTAGGTTTGAGTTTAAAAGCAAATTTCATAGAGTAATCAGCAATGCTTGAGTAACTCGTCTGTGACTACAGCCTTGTAGACAAAGGAAAAGTTTGGAATTAACTAAATTCTGCAATTTACGTGTAGAGAGGAGACTAGATCTCGTGAAGATATCGGGTTGCTAGCAAAAGGCTATATTAAACTTCAAACTAATTAGAATTTGGAGACCCTCTACCGTGCTCTAAAATCGTAGATAATTACTAAACGTACATAATTTTGTAAACCTTAAAGTAGGTGTCGGATTAGTTTTAGCAACGGCATCTATTTTAACCAGTGGCGATCAGGTGCTAGGGACTCGCCTTAAAGCTAATTGAGTTGCGGTCCCGGAACCGCAACTCCAGAGTGACATGCGGTTTGTACTGAACGCCTAACCTAGTACATAAGTACATGTAGATAGTAGGATTAAACGAAACAATTCCACTGAGAAATCATGCTTCTGCCACTACCTTACCAGCCTGTAAATAGTTAAATGCAGGACGCTTGCCACGCTCGACAAGTGCAATGGGGATCACATTACCGTACACCTCGTACCTTAGACGCTGCTGTCCGTCATCGGTCTGCTTAATTTTGGTTTGGTCATTTTCGAGATCGTTATCCCGCAATTTGTGGATAGTAAATCTTAGATGCTACTAAGGGAAAAGCCTAGAAAATCTCAAAACTTGACCCTTAGTCGCCTCTTACATACCCACGCGAAGAAAGGGAGGCAGATTATTACGCAGTACCTTCAGATGCGTCAAATAGTTTCAATTATTTTGTTACTTGCTATCATGAGCAGATATAAAAGCAATAATTTTAGACGGTGGGTGGCTAATAAATTGTAAGCGATAGAGTTACCCACCGCTTTATCGAACCGAAATTTGGTAATTATGGAATGGGTACGTAAATCTTTCTGCACACTTAGCGTATTATCTATATTGGGCGTCTTGCTAGAAAGCGTGGGACAGATTTCTTATGATTTTTAAAAAGATAAACGTTCATTTGAGATTAATTATTTTTGACGATCATGAAATCTATGTTTCATGATATACAAGCTATTAAGTATTCGGGCGTTGTCAATATCGACGAAAATCGAAGCGATGGTTACGGTAGTCGTTTTTTTTTAAAACCGTGCCACAAAGAGTGATAATTTCACATAACATTTATTATATATAAAATAGTTAAAGAAGCATGTGATTTTGTATTCGATATTAATTATAAATATCTAAGAGAGAAGAATTGAGTATAACGGAGAAAATACCTAGGTTAACCTTACCTGCACGCTATGAACTTTACTCAGTAACGGACGAGGCTCTGCCGATCGATTGATGGCGGAAAATCCATCCGAATATGCTGAAACCAAATTTAATAAAGTGATGGGAAGCAGCATTTTTAATGCGTGGGTGTCGGCACTGCCTAAAGTGGAGATCGTGGGTGGGTAAACGTACCGTACTTGACGATTCGTTTTCGTGTTCAGAGAAAGACCTCACTTGTACAAGCTGAGGAAGAAGATAAGTCGCTAATTTCAGCACTATGAACTGTTATGACTGTAGTACAAATAAATTACTTTTAGTGTAGCTTTTATAAATAAGAATGCGTAATATAATAAATATCTACGTGTAAGATATATATTTACGAAAAAGGTTAACTTTAATAAGACACATCACGTTACTTATTTGAGGTATGGTTGCGGCAAAGCGTCAAAAGGCTCGCGTATAAATTATCTTTTTCAGTCGGCGACCAGAAAATAGGGAGAATAGGGAGCTTTGTTTATGTTCCACACTAACAGTGGTACTGTACCCTTAATCAAGAGCCAACACAAAACTAATTAGTGTAAAGCTAAGCCGTCGCTAAGCACAGAGCTGGAGTAATTGTTTAAAGTTGCCTTTGTCGCTCCTTTGTGCTTTCTTAACCTATTATTTTACTACCATAGCATTTCCTTTACGTCTCACACATTAACTATATTAATTAAAGAAAGTAGAAATGCATTGTTTTTTATTACGGTTATTGTTGGATTGTTCCGGTAGGTAGTAGTTAGAAAATTTATGCCAGGTTTTATTTGTATATGCATAATTAATCAGCTAGTTTATGGGGAAATAATTTCATTAATGTCAGTAAAATAAACCACCAAGACACGAGAAAGTACTAGTGGAGGTAACGATATAAAAAAAAAAATTAATGAGGGACAATCTTCTGATTATGCTAATGCCGATTTTAAATACAGTGAACATTATATATTGCATTGCAATCTTATATCATCGGGATATATATAAAAAAGCCGCATAGCGTTGCGATATAGCGACTGATTGTAATGGCCTATCTATCTCTGGATTAGCTTACTAAAGATTGATATTTGACAGCTACTTCATACAAATGTAAATATCTAACTTCAGTAAGCCAATCCAGCACTAAACGGATTATTAAAAACGGTCCTAGATTAGGTTCAGATGTAGGGTTTAAAATAGGGGATAATGGTAACATTCCCAGACTCGAAAATCTTTAATTTCAGTTTAGCACAAATGAAGACGTACAAAATAATCCGTAACTAAGCTGGCAAGTACTCTGGCCGTTGAGCCACGGAATAGTCGTCATATTAACATATTTCCTTTTATACCACTACTTTCTAAATTACCTACGGCCAGTGATCGCGGCTGTGCCATCATAATATTGACATAGTGTGCCATTGATCTTATAAATGCCAACAAGATGCGTTAACTAATGAAAAAATGTTAACAGGTTTTAATAATAATGTAAGTGGCAACACCACCAGTGGCGCACGATATTGCCGTATTTCCCGAAATAAATACAAAGTGACAAAAGCCTGTAGTTAATTGAATATAGGCGCCTGACGACACACCTCGGAACAGAGAAATTATTTTCGTTCATTGTTCACCAATAGGGTGTCAACCAGTTGCCTCGGATACTTTTCATTGTCTCTCTTTTCTGTTGTTTGATGACAAAACCATGTATCTGACTTCATATTTTGTGGAACAAATGATTTTCAAGTTTTTTTATATTTGTATAAAATACTACATAATTTAATTTTGCCACACGCCTCACGGAATCGTAGATCGATGGGTTCCAGCCGAAGTCAATTTTAGTACAACTAACAAATAGGGGGTTTTCGGATCTAGATTTTAGAGTATGATCAATATTTCGTTGTCCCTGCATATTACTTTTATCTAAGCTTAGGAGAACGCGTGCCACACTATACTATGCCCTGAGCAGTTGACGTTGCATCTTCCGTTATTAATTCATAATTTGTTGCCAGGAAGACAACACGAAATGATAAAGGAAATTTACGTTTCATTATTATCTTTCAGGCATCTTTCGGCACAGAATAATATTTGCTAAAAAACATCTTCTACACTAGCAACACTTACAGAATAACACCATTTGTCACGATTCAGCGAGACCAAACAGGCTTCCGCAACCAATTTTCGCCTCTCCGGGATGTAGAACATGGCATGCCTCGTCGCCGGGCGCCACAATAAGTCAATTGTAAAGGAAAAATATATATAAAAATATGACTAATTTTTAAACAACGTCCGACTTTACGGTGATCGAACAGAATTGAGGCAGATTTGTGTTGGCATCATAACTAAAAGCAGATAGACGCGTGGCCTCCGTTACCTGTCCCGGCCGGGCTAGGCAAATTGAAAGAAAATGCGTGTGTCATGACCGGACTTACTAATTGATGGACACAAGTACAAAATTAAATATAATTTTTTTTATTATAAAATTGTTTGCCGTGCTATAACAAATCTAAATAAATACCACTTTAACTTAATACCACAACGATAGCCGAGGGGTTAACTAGACTTCTGTTCAACCCACTATTGGGTATACGGTCGTGAGAGCTTATTTTTATATTTGTATGTATGTATAGGTATATAAGGTATATGCCTTATACATACATAAAAATATAGAGACAAGCTACCGTTAGATTTTTTTATTTATATTTCAATTTAAACTCGTGACTTAAACAAGATTTACTTAATCTTATTTTTCTTCAGATTTCCCTAAGAGAGTAACGAGCTGCTTGACATTTCCAGTTTTTAGAGATGTAAATTATATTAACTGACTAATTCATGGGATACTTTATATAAATATACAAAGGCGAGAATGAGAGGTAATTCTAAAAAAAATATATTTCTTAATCTTTAAAACTATGTAAATAGTTACAAGTCTCAAGGGTAAGTATAAAATTTTCTTAACACATAAAACACTTTTATTTTTAATTTTTGTGCATTGCTACTATTTAATAGTCATATTATTATCTTTCAGAGTACAGTGTAATATATTTATTTGCAGTGGACAGGAAATTACATGAATTTGGGACACCTTCATATAATACAGTTTATGGTATAAAATTTTGTTAATTAAAATTTCGTAGGTGCGACCGTCAGCTGTCCGGAACGCGCCATTTAATTTTGACAGCTCACGCAAGATGGCAGCAAATATTAGTCCAAAAATATGATACTTTTACATATAAAACGTAAGTAGGTCAGTGGTATTTTATGAAAGTGACTAAAAAAATTTTTTACGAGCCTCCATAAACTATTCTTATTAAAAACAAGACACATTATATTAGTATTAACACGGAGCATAAATTTTAAAATTTCACACCTTCCCGCATGCAAAAGCACAACATGAATTATTTGCTCTTTAAGGAAATAAAAAGCTATAGATCACTGTGACATAGTGATACTGTAAATCAATAGCGTGGAGAAATAAGATTAAATACCTTAAGCTTAATATATTTAATATTTACTAACAGGACCTGATCCGACATTATGCCATTTATAGTTAGTTGTTACATACACTACACTACTACAATTTAAGATAATATTACCGCACTAATAGGGAAAATTTTTGTTTTTTTAGAATTAAAAAAAATTAAATGAAGCAATAAGCACTTAAAATTTTTCAACTTCAGGAAAACCATTAGCAGTGTTTAAACACAGCCGCAATACTTTTCTGTAATCCTATGTCGCGCACAGCAATATTTTAGGTGCTGCCACAAAAGTTTAACTCGGGCACGTCTTTAGCTATATTTTATATTTGGAGACAACTTGCTTAAAGTTAGTTTAATAAGTAAGAACAAAATTTTATATAAAACAATAAAATTATTAACCTATACCGGCCTGTTTACATTGAGTAATAAAAATATAATTTTTGATTGTAAATTTAGTAGAAATGTAATATTTATCTTTGAGAGTTGTCTATGCTGCTTATAATATATGTTATAATACGCATTCCTAATGAGCATTGATTCAATATAAGATTGCCGTGTGGTGATGACATGTAGAAGAATATGCCACTGTATCTCATCCAGTGAGTGGGTTAGAGTAGGAAGAAATTGCAGTAGCTTCCAAGGTGCGAGGTGTCTGGTACTGCTGTTGCTAACCCGCTGGCTAAACCGGAGCCTTATCTGCTATGCCACAAATTATTACACAAAAATTCCGTGTGACATCCATGCCTTAGACCAAAGAAATAATATTTAATATGTAAAATTTAGTCGGAAACGATATAACATGGAATTTTTGTGAAATATTTGAGGCATAGCGGATAAGTCCTCTGGCGATTACAGAACATTCTTCCATTAGGAAACTCTCATGTCCGGCTGTTTGAAGGCAGCTGAAGACAAGATAGAATAATGAATAATAATATAGAAAAAAGTATATTATTTTCAATGTTACTACTAATAAGTAATAAATGACACTTAAATTTACAATGCAATAAAATAATGTTACAACGTAACAATAAACACCTTTTCAGGGAAAATGCCTCACAAATGGGTGTGAGGGTAGCAGTAGCCGGCCGCACCTGACACCCCTTTCCTTACTCGCCAGCGCCCCCTGGCGGGCTCGTAAAACTACACTTTTAGCGACTATAGTCACGCGAACTTTGATGTAATGCCCTATATAATAGTAGCTAAAAGTAACTTTTTGTACTAGTGTGCGATTTAAGGACACATTAATCTAAGTAACATCGTATGTTATAAGTTATTATTTTAAATAATGTTTAGATATCCTAATATGTATTATGAGAATATGTAATATTTTAATGTATACAAGGACATTTATCGGGGGAGGCTTATGTTCAGCAGTAGAGTTGTTGTTCAGCAGTGGACGAGAATATGTTACTACCGTGAATAGTTTATGTTAATGAATATTTAAACATACTTGTATTCGTAAAGTTGGACATAAATGGAAATACTATACAAATATTATACATGCTAATCTGATTCGACTTCAGATAGTCCACGAGGTAGACACGACTAAATGGCATTTAAATTAGGCGTTTGATATAATATTTTAATCTTAGAGACCATCAACAAAGTAATTGAACGTTAGTTACATATATAATTATAATTAAGCTAAAAGCTAGATTCGCCCGCGACTTGAAAGGCGAGAAAAAAATTTCTCGTGACTTTCTCGGGATAAAAAGTATCAAACAGACAGACGGAGTTACTATCGTATGTATAAAGTAAGTAAGCATTAAGTAAGGAAGTATTAGGTTTGTACATGTCTCGTTTCCATCGTCTATGAAATATAAAAATAAAATTTTGTAGAGAGTAATAATTATCATTAGTTTTAATAAAACTTCTTTTTCACTTTTTAGGCCATTTCCTGTAAACTTACACTGAAATAGGCTTTTCCCATTTGTAGGTTATGCCAAAATCTTATTATAAAACTAACTTATTATAAAAAAAAAAATATTCTTTTACATCGGCAAGTTTTTAAATCTGAGCAATTTTAGCGCTCCACGCCAACGAGATCCTAAAAATGGGATGTTGCAAAAAGGAACGAACGAACTATTTACTTAGCGAATATTGCTGCCATTGTTATCAAACGCTCGGAACTTAATGCGCGGCCATCTTGTGTACACAAAAAAAATTAACCAATATCGCAAATGGAGGAACACTTTGCCTATACAGGTGCGCCGCCTCTCAGCTGTATGGGGTGTATTTTTTATTGCAAAACGGCAGCACTGGCTTCTTGTTCAAAGTGGGTCACCACGCCTTTAATAGCTTTAAAAACTTTTGTGATCTCTCTTCTTAATATATTTCTATTGACACTTACGTATACGTATAAGCGTAAAGCGTACGCAACCATAGTCCTAACATTGAATGTTTCATTGATTGAAGAAAAAAAGTTTTGCACATGTTGCATTATGACCAATTAAGAAAATTATTTATTTTTAGAGCTACGATTAAAAATACTAAAATGTCCAGTAATAAAAATTCATAACAAGGTGTCCTACCCACTTTTTGCATCTCCGAGAGATAGAACGTGACTGTTGACGAGCCTAATCACTAGGTTTGCTGCCGTCCGTAGTTTCCTTTTACAATACTAACGCAAAAGGGATGGAGTACCCACTGTTGTGTTCCGGTTTAAATAAAATGAGCCAGTATTATTACAGGCTGTGAAGCGTTCCATCTTAGTCCTCAGGGGAGAAAATGCCACTGTAATTTTCTTTGATTGCAGTTGTATCCAGGTGCTCTAGACACTCACTATCAGATGGACTGTTAGCTCTTTTGTCAACGCTATCCAAAAAAAATAATTTTTATGCTAGACTACTCCGGTCTAGTTGAACCACTATCGTTGCGACCAGAGCGATTTGTCGGATCACTACCGTGCACCGCTAACCTGTAACAGCAGTTGCTCAGTGGTTTGGTTCTTTACTTCAAATGGGCTTAAAGAGTAGTGCTTTGAAAATCGTAATGGCTACCGCCTGGTGGCGGGATAACTAACTCGAAAAATATCATACCAAAAATAAGCAGACTAAGGATGGGCAGCAGCATTTAAGGCGCGAGGTGTCTGGTACTGCGATCGCCAAACCGCTTGCCTAGCATGGCAAATCCTTCTCATCGGAGCGCCCTATGTCTTGCAGTGGATTATTTACAGGCTGTTAAGGTAAGGACGATGGTGAATGTATAGGGCACAAGTGGCGCAGTATCTTTTTTTTTTTTTTTAAAAATCGACCAAGTTCGAGTCGGACTCACGCACCGTGGGTTTCGTACAACCATACAATATATCCGTATTAGAGTTTACTAAATAAATTTCGAGATACTATGCGCAAGCCCGACGATTCATACTTGGCCATTTTTTATTATTGATTGTTTTACTTTAGAGTATGCACAAAATCTCACTAAGTTATGTATTGTAGGTATGTATGTATTGGCGTTTTTACGATAGAGCAACTCCAGTCAAATTGATTAAATTTTAAAAAAAATATTAAATACCTATTCGACAGCAAATATTCTCTTAACAAGTGTCTCAATTTAATAAGTTTGCTTTTATCAAACAATTTGTTGTGTGTTGACTGCCGAATTGAAGTAGCATATGGCATACGCACAAGAGGACCCCAGCTGTGGCATATTTGGGCTGCAACTTTACTTTGCTCACAATAGCAAAAACTAGTAAAAATTGGGACTTGATCATCGAAAATTATGATGATGATGCCCGATTTCGGCCACGTCAAGTAATTTTGCCACAAAAAATCCCAACGAAACAAGTTTATGAAAAAAATATAGAAATTTTATTCTGTGCACTGCACGTATTCTTGCTCTAAGAAACAACGGAGGTTCAATGATTGACAACAACAGACAAGTCGGCACAAAAGCTAAGCCAAATCAAATTCTGCTCGAATTGAAACAGATCTCATAAGAAGGACAGTTGTAAGTGATATTAGAACCGAATAAATTTATCGTCTGCGCATAAACCAAGCAATTTTCAAACGTATTCAAACGAAATAGAAACAATATATATGTAAAAATATTGAATTTTGTACATCACTCAGCCGACACGAATATATTCCCGTACGTGAAGTTGCCACAAAATACCGCCTCAAGACATTTTCAGGGCCCAAAGGAATATGCTAAGTAGAGTAAAACACGTCCTTTGTTCTTTAGTATAAATTAAAAATATACGGAGATATATATTATATTATATATAGTATATAAAGATACCACATTCGTGGAAAATTTATGAGCAATGGTAGCCAAGTGGTCAAGGCGCTCACTTTAGTATCATAGAGCGCGAGTGACCTGGGTTCGATCCCCGATGGCAGCACCACTAAAATTTTGAATACCAATTTTAAGTGCTGTATTTACCACGTGCTGGGCAATGAAGGAAAATATCGTGACGAAACCAGTATGTTTGAGAAATAATAAAAAAATATATATTATTTCGAGAATATGTGAAGGCTGCCAACCCCCACTGAAGCAGCGTGGCGGAACTTTCCCGACTACAAAACGCTCTCAGACATTTGAGAAGGCCTTTGCCCAACAGTGGGCACTAACAGGTTGCTACTTTTATATACATTTCAATATCACATCCTTGGAAAATTTCCCATACACGTTAACTATAATTTGGAAAACTGTCAGTTTTTGGATTCATATTTGACGAGACCTTTAATATAATATTGGTGTGTTAATCGCACTAACAGCCCATCTGATTGTACTACAATAGGTAGTAGTACAGGCTGCTGCAGCCCATCCACATCAGCTAGCAACTTCAATCAAAGAAGGATGCATATACCACAGGGACTACGATGAAAACCCTCTCAATCCTCTGTAATTATACTAGCTGTGAGGCGAAGGAGATAGAGCCAGTGGCTTTAAAACGGAACTAAACTGTGGTTGTTGTGATGATTTGCAGCAGGGACAGGGAAGAGGTACGATATGATGGTACCTATCCAGACAGCTTCTAGGCTGAATAAGAGCCCTACCACCTAATAAAGCATCAATTTATTAAATGTACTATAAAGATGATGAAATTTAAAACTTTTATAATCTCGGAAGAAACATAGCTTTTAGCGAAAATCCAACCTCTATTTAATTCTTTGTGCAACGATAATTCGTTACAAAAAATAGTTTTTTTAAACTATACATTAATGGTTACTTCACTAATCGGATAAATAGCCACCTAATGTGTTTGCAGTAGGAATTAAGTTTCCCTGTGCGAAAGAAATCAATCACCGACATTTAATCCGCTTCCCGTCAAATGTTGGAGAGAGTATCAACTTCTGAGAGGTATGTACACGTAAGTAAGAAGCTCTTGGCTTATAGAATAGGGCGGTACTTCGCTTAATCCATCCAAGATAATGCAAACATTATGTAACTTATCAAGTTTAGCACGTATTGATTAAACTCTGGGAGTTTTATGACATGTATATTATGTATTTATAATCTAATTCATAATACTTTCCGAAAAGGACGAGCAGTAGAAAATTTTAAATTTCCATTGTATAGGGACAATAATCATTATTCACGAATGCACGTGCTCGACAGAGCCTGCCTGGCAAAGGTCTAATGGTATGGAAAAATTCTAAAGACTAATGAAAGGGAGCAGCACTGCTGCGAAGGTATCTGCATTACGCCCATCAACCTATGTGCTGAGTAAGGGGATATTTTTCTAAGGAATGTAAATCATGCCAGACAAAAATAATACACATACTCGTAACTTAGCTAGAATAAGGAATATTATAGAAAATTTGTAGGTCATTAATTACTGATAATTTTTAAACTAAACACAGTGAATTTACTCATCGAATACTAAAAACTTACATTACAAAACTGAATAAATAACTAGCTTGTCATTATTACAGACTATCACAAGTTCACAGCTGAACATAGGCCTCCCCCAAAGATTGCCGCAAAGCATAGTCCTGAGCCACCTGTATCTATCGACTTCCCGCAACATTGTTCAGGTCGTCACTCCATCTTATGGGACGACCCCTACACTGCGTTTATCTTTATTAGGTTGTCTTGGGTCGTTACTCACACTAGGATAAGGTTTCACCAACGATTTGTTCGTGAAATCTCTCGATTTCACTCAAAATCTCAGTTCCATCGGAAATAACTGCGCCGTGTTAGGTCTTCAACTTGATCAGTTAGTTCTTTCCGATGGACATATCTTTGGCAAACACTTAGGAACCTTGGCTCCGCTCTATTGCTTCTTCAATACATATTGAGTTGGCTTAAGTCTCACCTTATAGATTTGGAGATCTGTCTATTCGTTTACAGATATGTTGACAAGTCAAGTTTCCTTGAGTTCTAGAGTGTGATTAGAGAGTCCTCATACATCATCTCCAACGAATACCCTTTGCAAAAACACTCCACGACGCAATCGACAACGTAAATAAACTCGACACACTCCCGATCTTGATCACGATGTTAATGAGAGACCTGTGAACAATGAACCCAACAGATGCCCCAGGGACAGAAAATCGCCCTCCCGGTGCCAAAAAAAGGTTCTGGATTCGAAGAGTCCTCACTCTGTTTTCGGACTTGAGACAACCCTATAATACTGCAGTGTAACTTGCTCACTTCTTCACCTCCACCTCCAGATCAATCTGCGTTCGGCCTTCAGCGTGCAACACACGCACGCATGTTCCCGGGTAAAGTCGTTCAGAATATGCAGCTGCCCATCTTCTGATATTTTTGTTTACTTCTGTCGACTTTTACGACACCCATGGGACGAGACGGAAAGGCAGATTCTCTTATACTGCCACCACACGGTAATAAGTACAATAGTTAAACTTTAAGACCATTAGTCGCCTTCAATATTCTGTATGATTACAAAATATTGTAATAAAATTCCAACAATTTAATGACATTATCATCATTTAGCTTGATTATCAATAAACTGGTAATTCTTATAACATCTTATATCGTACAAGGGTTATAATTCCCAGTATGATGAAGTTTCTCCAAGTGACAACAATCTAGAGTATAAATTATAATAAATAATATTTTGAAATTTTACTTTGAAGTTTTAAATTTATATTTCTATTTATTTGTACATTTCAATTTGATATTTACAAGAATTGTAAGTATCTATTAATACTTTAACGCCCCTAAGATTGCTGCAGAGGATATGTTTTTAATCTATAACTATGGGACACTATATTCTATGAAATAAATAAATATTATTATTATCTTCGGCAATCATGATTAGATAGGGTTGGCGCTATTCTAAAATCCGAAGTAATTGTCCTTAATTATCCAGACACACAGAGTAGTTTAATTTATTATTTTGCTTGTAATGTCTTAAAATAACTAAAACATCACGAGAGCAACACAACGAAAATAGAATGCGTCATACGGGTGCATTAGCTTTTATAAATTATCTAACTCAGCGAGACCGTGAGATCGAGGAAAGTAAATAAATAAAGAAATAATTGCGTAGCAATTGTGAGACGTGTTCACAGAGAGCCTGTTTGAAGCGACCGGTTAATGCTATTCATAACCCAATAGAAAGTGATCACTTTCGCTGAAGAACTGCTATTACCGGTACTAACCATCGACTTTGGTCTATTTGTGGATTAATTACACAGGAATCTACACACTTAATGTTTATCGTGGGATTTTGAGTCGGTAAAATATCACGTAAACTAAGAACGTGGAAGCGTTGTTCACGACATGAATGTAAGATATCTCATAGTGAAAAACATTTTGATTCCGAACACAATTCATCTATAAATATTATGAATACATCAATTAACATTATACTAAGGACTTTGCAAAATCTCGACAACTAGAGCTGGCAAGCCATTTACGAAAACTTGGTTTATATTCACCCCGCTGAGCAGCCGGGTTGGAGAGCGCGGTACCTGCGCATTAGAGATGTTGCTCCCCATAGTGATGGTAGTTTTAAACCAAGATTAGTGGTTTAAGTTAGATTAGTGAATCTAAGGGGATTTTAGTTCGACATATTTAGATGGAATTTCTGCTAACAATCGGTCACTGGAGCCTCGTATGTCGTCAGCAAGGTGCAAGAAAGGTTGACGTTACGACAAAAAGTTAATGTATTTCGTCTTACACCCAGTGGTCTATTTTTCTAATTAACTAGTAATCATATTTACATATTATAATTTACTTAAACTTACTGCAATTTATTTTACTTCAACTTTCAACATTTTGTGGTTAACTGTCGTAATATTACCTGAAAAAAAACAAGGAATAATTAATACGTGTATTCAACAAAGAGCGATAAATATCTATACATACATTTTTATGTTTCACACGTCTTCGTACAAGTGAACTTTGTAATATGCAACTTTTTTGCCCTTCATGTCTCATAAGTCTGATATGGCTAAATAAAAAATAAAAAATGTGTTGCTAACAAATTTTTTTATTTTTTTACAAACTTAAGTTAGAGAAAGAATTTATTTTATTAAATATCTAACAGTAAATAAAATTTTGTCTGAAACCAATTATTAACTTTTCTACACCCCTAAGAGTTGTTTTCGAAGAAGACCTTATTTTATTGTTTAAAACTATTAACCTAAATGCTGATTTTAAGTTAACTCCAAAAACAGAACTCTCATAAAGCCTTTCGACAGCCATTTCACTCCTTTACGTATAAATTTTCAAAAAATTCTTTCTTTGCGGAATCCTTAACCCTATCTATTTCCATATAGGGTGAATGAATCTATCGGCCAAATTTCAAGACCGTAGGGTTTATAGTTCCCGAGATTAAGTGAGTGGTTTTTTATTTCAGTACACTATAATATGTAATCCTTAAAGAATGAAGATAACATAAGCTCGACAGAATCTTACTTCAATTTTATATCATACATATCTGTTAACTTTTAATGTTATAAGTCAATAATCTTACAGTACCAAAAGCAAACATACAACTTTCTCTATGCAAGCTTTCGATGACTACGTATGTGAACTTTCTGGCTGTACGTCTCTCGTACATGAAGTCATAATAAAAAAGCAAGTTTTTAAAAAAGGTAATTGAGTATAATTCTAAAAGAATCCGTGAAAGTGGATAATTTAAATCTTTTTAATTTTATAGGTTCAATTATTGAGAAATTCGTTGATTAACGAAAACCACTATAGACCATGCATTTTTCTATTTTAAAAGTTTGTATTAAAGAGGCTAAGTCATCACTCATGTTCATAGCAAAATCATTATCATTAGGACAATCATTTAAATTTATTTTAAGATTATTTTTACCACCAGCTTCCACCCGCGTGATAATCATCCCGCGGATTTCCTGGCATAAAAAGTAGTATCTCGCCAAACGCTTTTTTCAGATTTCAAGGTATCTTCATATCAAATTGCACCAAAATCGGCTAAACCGTTTATGAACCGTGATTGAAAATCAAACATTAACACTTCCATATTTCACATTTATATTATTAATAAGTAGTGTAACTCTAATTTAATAATTAGAATTATCAAGAAGGTATATTCTTCATGCTTGGTACTATACCAAGAACGCAGGTTGCATTTAAATGATTCGGGGCTTTATCCGCTATTTCATAAAAACATTTCCTAGATTTCCCAATAATCAAAGACATAGTTACCAATAAACCATGTCTGATTGGTTATACTTAACTTCTGAGTGAGAAAAGAAAGCCTTCTTGAGAAGGACATATATTCGAATTTTATGATAGTATGGGATGGACTACTCTTATATCTTATATATGTTTCTTACACCACGCACGGTATTATATGCATGTACAAAAACATTTCAGCTGTATAAAAAGATCAAAAAGTAGTTCAAACGCTATTCATACTCGTCCGTCGGTGCCATTTAGCTGGAAATATACGTATTGACAGATTCCGAATGGACAGCTAATTGAGAGATTGATTAAGAGAGAATGAATCGTTTTTAATCCCTGCGCGTCCGTGCAAAAACATGAGAGGGTAAATTCAACTCCTTGGTAAAGATGGGATTATACCTAATATGAATAACGCCCATTTTGGATGTACAGAGCCAGTATAACCGAACCGGGTCGGGTATACACCCGAACGCCCAAGACAACTTTGATCATAGAGGACGCGCATATATTTGCATATTTTATAAGGGTTATGACGAAGTGGCAAAGTACCGATATTTTCCTCGTCGGTACTCTGTATAACTCAAAGAGTTTCATGACTTCATGGCGTTGGAATGAAAAATAAGTTAAGAGGCCGAATTAAATCATTTCTTTAAAAAATCTACATTTGTTTCTATATGCTTTTTGTTTCGCTAGGAGAGACGGTTCGGGGTACGATTCTTGAAAAATACAGATTATTATTTAGTGTGGGTATCATAGTAAAGCAGACATGACTCCTACCACCAGCAAATCAAAGTAATCGTGAATTTAAGGCCCTGAACACATACATCCCCTTAGATACAAATATATTATTTATTTACACGTTTATGTACTATTTACAACACATATATAATACATATGTTTAATCTATTTTAAAATAATTTATTATATCACAGCTAAATTAGCCTAAACATGTTTTAATCTGTCTATACTTTTGTAGTCAGATATTGTTTTTGCTGCAGAAATATTTTTTTTGATTTTGAATAATGAGCCCTAAATATAGTGCCGGATATGTGGCATGACGTGCGTTTGTAAACACAAATCGTTATATCGTGTATTTGTGATACGCATCTACAATATAGGAGGAATACTAAAGTGGGACGATTAAAATAATCAAATTACCTATTGGCTTTATTATCTACGTATTGTAATGAAGAAAGCCAAGATTATGATGTTAACGTCATTTAGAAATGTGGAAAGTTCCATTACAAAGCGATTGTAACTAATTTACTCTCTGATAAAGTAGGCGAGGTAAAGTTGTTTCATGTCGTTGAACTCGCATCGGGAGAAGGGGATAAAAGCTCGAAGCACTTAATGAGTGCTGCTACCTAGTGACTATTTCTATAAATCGGCGTTATAGCTTAGCGATCCGTTATTTGTTAACAATGTCACCAATCCTGGATTCTAATCTTGGCAGAAGCTGCATTAATGTTACATAATAATGAAGTATTCCCTTTTTAAATGATCTCCCTCTTATGGAAAAGACCTGTGAAGAACCCCTCTCATCAGGTCATTAACCACCGGCCCGTAAGATTATAATAGCAAATTTATCGACGCCGAGGGTGCTTCGGTTAAACATGCCGCTCGTCCCTCCGGACGTATCAAAGTAGTAGAAGACATCAAAGAAAGTGTCACTGTGCTAGTTCTGCCTCACCAAGCCCAGTGTAGAGGATATGGGTAAAGAAATGCAAGCCAGCTTTTGCTGTCGCTTTCTTGAAAAGGCTTTTCCAGCGATGGGTGATAATCAGGCACACAACAATGTAATTTTTTTTTTCATTTGAGTCGAATCTTAGAAAAATCGTTTTCATTGAACAGCTGTAATGGATTACAACAAGGACATGCCGCTGGCATGTTTCATAGAGCGCGAGTGGCGTGAAATTGTTAGTAGCAATTTTAAATGATGAATTTACCACGTGACCACCTCCGTCACGAAGGTGAAGGAAAACATAGTGACGAAATCGGCATGTCGGTAAAAAATTAAAATATATAATTTCGGGGACATGTGAAGTCCGCCACCCGCATTGGACTAGCGTTGCGGACACTTCCTACTTCTAAAACCCTCTCAGATATTTGAGAAGGAACCTTTTGCCCTTTTGTTAAATGAAAGCATCTAATTGAAATAGTATCTGAATTATACCCAGTGGCGTAGTTATCTCTCGTGTTAGAACAACAGAAATTCCACTGTTAGGACATGTTAAGGGTTAAGATAGTCGAGATGGTACCAGGACAATGTCTTCTCTATCGGAAATGTACACTAATTTCTCACCCATGGTTGTTAAGAAGCCATTTTTTGAAGACAAATGTTAATAGGAATACCTACAAGGATTGAGATTGATAAAAATATGAATGCCGTTCAAAAAGAAATTCAATGTAAGTTCCAAAGAAGATATCATTGATGTTCAAAGCATCGCGCGGCCTTTTCCGGTTTCCGGGAGAAGAATTTCCCTCCTTAATTAAGGGTGGAAAGTTCGTAAGAATTCTAATGTGATTTTAAAAATGGAAAAAAAAGTTTAGACGTGACGACATTTATTCAGTGAAATACCATTGGCCTTCCTTTTTTTATACTTTATTGCAACACACATAGATAAGTATTAACAGGTGGTAGATTCCTTCTCTGCCAACGAGTGGTCTGGGGAGGGGTACCATCTTCTGACCCGTTTCTGTCGCAAATCAGCAGTGCAACTACTGTTGTATTCCAGTTGGATATATGGAAAGCTATTATAATTAAGGGGCTGTGAGGCATTAAATCTTAGTCGTCAGGGATGACGATGGATCTGTAACCTTCTTGGAATGAAATGATTGCAGGTGTCCATGGGCTGCCAGTTCCCGCTTCCTATGAGGTGGACTGTTAGCTCGTTTTTCACTCCCATCCAATAAAAAGAAAGTATTATAGCAATGGATATTTAAATTGGCGGAATAAAAATATATTTTGTTTTGTACACATCATCTTTAAAAGACTTAATAGTAAATAAACGTGTTTGTAAAATTTAAGTTCATTAGAAATAATAGATATTTCTTATAGAAAATATTGTGAATGCCGGATTTTGCGATGGCATTCTTGGACATAGTCATCGTGATCAGCAATGGATTTATGGCGAATGGTGTTGTCGTTTCAATTGGTTTATTATAGTATTAAGCTGTTTTTTTTTTTATATCAACAACATCGCCTCCACCCAGCAAACAGTGTGATGTAGTAACAGTGTAGTTGTAAATATACAAATTATTTTAATAGTCATCATTGTCATCAGCTTTTCTAATTTAAATTTCTAAAACTTTTTAAATACTCAGCAATTTTCGTAAGTGCAAATTAAACCATAAATAATGAAATAATTATACTTTTAATAATACATGTCAACTCTACTTATTGTTTTAATTGTATTTTTATTTTTTTATTATTAAAAGCTCCAAGGCTTAAACAAATTCAATTTATAGCCAATAACAGATTTACATTAAACACCGTTACATATTAAACATTCTGTGCATTACACAAGCAAAATATTTACACATTTTGAACTCCATAGTCGTGTGTCAAACTCTAGCAGCAATATTGCAGAGTGCGTCCGTGCGCAAAATCTATTGAGTGATAGTGACGTTTAATATGTAGTCAATCTATTACCATCTGAGTGAGCGTCAGAGATTTATCTCACGCTTGTTTTGCCGAAAGGAGTGAGCAGTGATGATGGTGATGTATTCCTGGTCGATTTCGACCACGCCGTCAACCTCCGATCACTATCGGAAATTGTCAACGGCGCAGGAAATATTATAGTGCGCCAAGCAAACACAGAAGTACAAACACATCTTTACCTTACCGTATCCTGTGTTACGCATATACGCTAAGATCGCAAAAAGACTCAGTTTCAGTGTCGGAGACATAGGACCCAAAAAACCACGACGAGACTCTAAAGCCAATAAGCACAAATATTGGCTTCGACTGCAATTCAAACCCAGGACCCATGTCTCGGCTGTCAGGTACGCTAACCACTAAAACCACGCGGTTGACAGAAGTGAACAGTATCAGTGGTCGTATATAGTGGGACGACTTTAAAGATATATGTAAGAGGTTTAAGTCATATTTGACAATCTGAGATTTTTTTAATTATACTTTATAAATGTTTATTTTTGATTGTTGCCACTGGCTGATACTTCATCATACTTCATCATGTTTCACAATCAATTTAATTTATTTATATATAAGGAACCGAAAGTTTTCGCCTAACGGTATCTTCACAAGCATATTTTATCATTGGTAAATATCGTTCTTAATGACGATGGATACCATGAATATAATAAAAAGAACGAATACATTAAATCGATAATATAAGAAACAAATAGTTTTATAATAAAACTTGTATATAGGTATCATACCCGAAATGTAACCAGTTCTTATATTCAGAAATGCAAACGAGAAATTCACCGCCAACACACTCGCCGGTTAAAGTAGTAATATTGTCAATAAAAATATAAATTTCTGTTATAAAAGTACCTCGGAAGCAACACAAATGAATTCAATGGCGGCGATTGTCCACAAAACAAAATGGACGCCGTATTCGTCAGCTAATTGTATTTTAAGTATCCGTAAATAAAACAGCGTAATTTTTAGAACAGTTCCCCGGCGATGAACTCGTTTTTGTCGACACACGAACAACTGTTCCGTGTAATTATTATTATAGCTCGGCCACTCCGCACGCGATACTAGCACGCAATATTTTTAATCTGTATCGAACGCTGTCTGAGCATTTTTACTTATTCCATTAAGCTTACGCCCATCTAACTCTATCTCAAGCAAATTTTTAAGTTTTGGTCCCCTTATACAGCGACAAAGCACCGAGTCATGTGCATTTATCAACTTCCCACTAAATAGAAATGTCATCACTTCTATTAATAAGGGGATTTCTTTCACTGCGTTGCAAGTTATTCACATTACATCCATTTGTTAGCTTAGTAGTTATCGTGTAGTAGCCCCCCCCCCCCCCCCACCCCCCCAATGGGTGTCGTAAGACCCGACTATACGAAAGCAATCTCCAGCTGTCTCGTTCTATATCCAGGAGATCCCAAAAGTGGATTGTGGAAGCCTTCTTTTGCTGGTGCTTTCTTGAAGAGCCAGTTCGGCAGTGAATTCAATAAGTTAATGAATAAGAAGAATGTTACCAAAACTATATTTGCGGAGCAAACTTACTCGGAAAACTGCTTAAAGAACCTTTTTAACCTTAACTTTTATTCTATACATATTTTGTTCACAACCTAATCTCTGAGATTAAAAGTCGAAGCCAAGTTTCCGTCGTGTTAATATCCCAGGTTAACGAAGTTTTTCAATAAAAACACCGCCAAATGGAAGGAATGACGAGGAACTTTTATTTATGTTGTAATTAGAGAACTTAAGAAAGCGTTCACTTTACAAACTTTTTTTTAGTTTATAAACTCTTTCACATCTATACCTTTCTTCTTTAAGATCTTTGACAAAGAGGTACTGAGCTTGATTCTGTTGAGACGAAAGAGACTATGTAAACTTCCATCATACCAAATTCATAAAAAACCTTTTCAAAAAATAACCTGGAGTTTTTACTCCAAAGTGAAATTTATATAATTTATTTATAGCGAAATCCTCTGTAGTTTTTGATATGTGTTTTGTATGTGTGTAAGCGGTCGTCGCATATCCTCGAAATATTTGTTTTCTTCATCGCCGAGTACAAGGAAATTTCAATACTTAAAGGTTATTCGAACTCGAAATTTAAAGCGAGCATTCTGACCACTAGGCTACCACGGCCAAGCAAGTATATACTTCTTATAGGATTTTGACGGACATACATTCAATGCAATAATAACCGTTAAAAATAGAATCGCACAACAAAGTGATCCTATTATGAAATTGTAAAATAGCACCAGGTTTCTAACATTTCTAATTCAACCAGAAATAATATCACAACGCCTACGGAAAACACAAAAATTGCGTTTCTCGCCAACAAGAAACAAACCATGGGAATAAATTAAAGGATCCGCAGCGCTGCAGCCCCTACGTACGCTCTAATATTTCAGGCTGACAACAAAGGAGATGTTGCGCGGTTGGAGAAATTATTATACGAGCATAACTGACCTGCCGCCTGCGTTAGCAACGGTCTACCTTCTGTTTTGCGGTTTCCAGGTTCCGTTCCGGCGATTGCTATGCAAGGGAAGGATATTAAAAGGGGCTGCTATGTGAAAAGGAAATTAATATACAGATTTATCTATTGAAGAATAGTAATAAAAGATGAAAAGGAAAAGCATTGAGATAGCTATCGACATATCATCCCGCCAGGATTGCAGCACGGCTTAACATATAATATACTAAAACTTTAATGCATCAATAACATTTATAAAATTTCATCATCATCATCATCATTTCAGCCTATCAGAAGTCCACTGCTGTACATAGGCCTCCCCCAAAGATTGCCACGAAGCTCGGTCCTGAGCCACCTGCATACATCGACTTCCCGCAACACTGCGCAGGTCGTCACTCCATCTTGTGGGGGGTCGTCGACTGCGTTTGCCTGTACGTGGCTGCCACTCGAGAACCTTTTTTCTCCAACGGTTGTCAGTTCTGCCAGCTACGTGGCCGGCCCATTAGCCACTTCAGCTTGCTGATCTTTACGGCTATGTCGGTTACCTTAGTTCTGCTGCGGATATCATCGTTGCAGACTCTATCACGCAGAGAAACACCGAGCATAGCCCTTTCCATAGCGCGCTGAGCAACTTTGAGCTTCCTCATACGGCCTGCAGTGAAGGACCAAGTCTCGGATCCGTATGTCATCACTGGCAACACGCACTGCGTGCGTGTGCGTGTACAAAATTTACTAATAAAAAATATTAAGTATGTGTTAATAATTATAATAAAATAGACCATTGTTTAGTGTGCAGGGTTAACTTAAAAAAACAATTAAGTCACAACATACAACTCCCAAAGTAATTATGAATGTAAACTCGTATGAACCCCAGGTGATTATAACAGGTGCAGTAAATTCATAAACAATGACAGTCTCCCGCGACGGAGTTTCACTTTAACCGCACCCCAATAATGGCGGTGAAAGTTATCTATATTGTTCTCGTAATACATTTAGAGCAACAAGACTAGTTGATGTTTATTGATATAACAACAAACATGACATAGCGCTCAAAAATAATCAGTATTTAGCAGTAAAGTAGCAGCCTGTAAATGCCCACGGCTAGGCAAAGGCCTCCTTCTCAAATAACTCAATTGTTTCGAATAGTGTTTTATTTCTTACTTCCGTTAAATTTCAACAACGTCCCCCCCACTCTGTTCAAAATGAAGAAAATAAAAGTTTGACTGAAATGTTTCACTGTTCCAATGTGAGTTGGCGAACTTCACGTGTCCTCGAAATATTTTTTTAAACTTTTTTAGAGATGCACGATGTTTTCGTTAATAAAATTTTACCCAGGTCACACGCGTACTATAAAATAAAGGCGGGATCCTTGACCCCGGGGCTACCACAATTCTTTCACGGTATACTTTTACGTTATATGTAAACTAATAAATGACCGTACCGTACCTCACTGTTGAACGATGAGTCAATATTTTTGTAACAGACAAATTAATGGTTTTCGGGTCTGGTTGTGTTGCAGCCCATGTCTCTAAAATTACATCTGAACCACCCCCTTCTCCGATCTTATCGCATAAGAGTTAAATCGGATACAAAGAAAACGGGTAAGTGCATCTAAATAGTGTAGTGTAGTGCGGTCAATGGTCCCGTAAATAAGAAGGTATGCCACCACTGCCCACCCGTGATAACCTCCCCGTTATCGACAGAACAAATTATCTTAACAATGTCATTTATATGCAAATCTGCTTCCGATGCAGAAGACCCGAGTTTGATTCTTTACGTACAGGGCGCGTGCCAATGATTTTTTTGAAACTTATGTACGAAGTTTATCATTGAACACTAAGACGGCGTCAGGTTCAGCACTTGTCTTGTTACAAATTAGCCCAAGTGAAAAACTAGTTGCAACGTCTATAAATATGGCATGTATTATCTAATGACATAAAAGGCATTAAACACGGTGAAATTATTTCACCAACTTACAAATTCAGGATGTAAAGGCTGAAACGACAATCATGACAACGACAAAGAAATCGCTTCAATTAACTAAACAAAGAAAACCTCGCTAAAAAGCACAACAGATTATATAATAGTTACGCACTACACTACACTAAAATATCAAAGACTTGTAAATGAAAATTGTACCCCACATCTAACCCTACATTGTAAAATGAGTTATCCTTGAGAAAATTTGCCATCACAGGCAATTTGCGGGAGTAACGTCAATAAAATCCTGTAAGGAGCGCATTCGAGAGTGAACGTTTTGCTTCCAACATTGTCAAAGTATATTCAATAGACTACACAACAACGATGGCTTCATGACATTGTTGGGGCAACTTCGGTCCGCCTAATGGTCCATTACTTCATTAGGCCATCGACGAGGCGCAGTCACGACTCATGAGAATGACCGCTTAGTCTGTTGCCATCACTAGTGATTTTAGTTCACCGATGAGCGTATCGATAATTAACTCTGTCGATAATCGATACGCTAAGCTTAATTAAAAAATTTATTCATGGTATATGTCTTTGTAATTTTTTCGCAATAACGAATTAAGTTTTTCACTTTTAACATATTGACCCGTAACACAAGAGAAAATAAACTAGGTAGACAAAATTAACTTAAAACAATGATACTAAAACATGTGAATTTCGAATCTTTCGTATGTAAAATAATAAAAGTTCTCACGAATAATGGGAGCTCAGAGCTTTATTTGAACCAACGTACAGGTTGATGAGCCGTGTTAGTGTCTAGACAAATGTTGAAAATATATAATTTACGAAAAAGTCATGAGTACAAAGAGCATCGAACACGGGTCTCCAGATTCGGAGATTCTCTAGCCACTCGACTATCGTAGCAATTTGCAATTAGGTCCAGTGGATTTGAAACAAAAACATTTCAATCCCTATTTTCTGACACTTAGTTCTCTTTATATATAAATGGGACCAGTCCTCACGGCAAATAAATGATATAATATAATGTCTATTAAATATAAAAAAAGAATAATCAAATAGGCGAAGTATCGTAATCGTAACATACAAAAAAAAGAAAAAGAAATACAGACGACTGGACTCCTTTTTAAAGTCTATTGAAAAATAAATTATTAATTATAAATATTTCGTTTACTGATATCAATTTCCGCGTCGTCTAGTAACATGTACAGTAAAATACATGTCGTCCATACTATTACCTAACAGTAAAGAAAAAATAAATAATATTTTTTAAAGTTATCGTAAGGTACATCACTAAAGCGCCACAAACGGATTGGCCCGACCTCCGGCTTCAGCTTTCACTCCACTATCTAAATTCCGCAGAGTCAATCTCAAACTTCCATTCAGCTCACTCAATTCGTACAAACAAGAGGTTTAATGGAAAAAAACTACCTAGCGTAATGACTAGTTATGCGTTTTAATTTGTTATTTGTTCACGAAGTAGGCTTGGTAGGAATGTTTTCTTATCTGGTTCCCTTTAGAGAATTGAAAGAGGAACAAAGAAACGTTGCTACAAAGAGCACGATTCTTTAATATTCATATTGTTTTCTTATTCAGTGGAGCGATGAGGAAATGCTTTCAACAATAACTATATTCCGAACAACATAACTCTAATCGATGTAACTCGTTACATTTAAAATGTAATACAAAATGAACTGCGTTACCTTCAAAAGACCCTATTAAATATAGTTAATTTCGATGTGTGAGTGACTATAATATATGTAAATAAAACTTGTATAGGTTGTTTGTAATTCAACAAAATAATAATTTAATTATATTTTTTAGAAGTTTGTTATTGGAATACTAATATTCATACAGAGGGTAACAATTACTAGTATTGACACTTAAACAATTTATTCGTATAATACCTTTGAAAAATCTCATAATATTTTAGTAATTTTAATGAACAAATAATAATCTCGTTTAAACGGCAATAAGGCTTGTGCTATGGGATACGAAAAGTGAACTACAAAAGGCCGTTTGGCTACGCCGAGTTTATTTGGTCAAAATCATTTGTTAATAATATTGATATTGTGTATGCATGATAAAAGTTAACGTGCACCAACTCCGTGTCATAAAATGCTTTATAACCGCATTAAATATTTCACGACGTATCGTTTATGTTTACAGAACCATATTGTACAAAAACATACACGATTTTGAATGTTCAACTCAACAAATAACATATCTTGAATTATTTAAAGTATTATTATTTGAAACTCTTCAAGTACAAAGTCGAGTCCGTGATACAATGCTGGATTATATTAAAATGCTACGTTTGAAAATGTGAGCTTGGATTAGAAATAAATGAAATTGCAACTCTAGAGATTCGTAAATCCTTGCCGGGGGACCAAAGCTCGGTAAGCATGTAATTAACCAACGTACCTGTGTTCGAATATACCCGGGTAGCTAACTGCGAACTGAATTAATTACTTTCGCATGGTGTGACACTAGGCGGTGCGAGCGCTGCGCTCCGGGACCACCGCACACCGGCTTGCGAACACGCCACTCACAATATTGACTTGACTCGAAACGGTTCCTGGGGGAGGATTAAACGCATGGCCTACAATATTTCTTCGTGCACAAATGTTTATGCATACATATTAAAGAAAAATTGAAAAAAATCTAATACACGAAATCAATTTGAACACATTGCCAATGTGTGCCAAGTGATTTATCTATTAGCGAAATTATCGGTATGGAAGGTAAGGTTTTTACCTTACAATTGATTCGCCTTGACCACTGGGCTGCCACGGTCCTATTGATACGATCTAATGTAACTCACTGCATGTATGCAACGTTTGACGAGTTTTGTTTTAAATTAAGTAAAATCAGTCTTGTAATTTGTGTAGAAAATGAAGTTTTCAACCATTGATATTATATTCAATCCTTATTAGTCCCTTTGGGTTATAGAAGGTAAGGATTTGACATTAAAGAGTAAGGATCAGAGGGCTAAAATTTTATCTTTATTTCATTGCGCAAGGGACACATAAACACGAGAAGACATAATAGTCATAAATATATTAATGGTCTTTTCTATATCGACGAAGTTTTTTTTAGCTATAATCCTAAACTTCAAAAAGCAATAGACGTGGTCAATCAGAAGACGATGCCACAAAGCGACCACGAGCTATGCTGACGTTTTTCATAGAGGAAACTCAAGTCGTAAGAAAATTAAACAACACTAAAACATGCCCGTGAAGTGTTAAACAAACAATTTATGCTAAATATTCATATCCGCCGTATTGTTTAAAAGTATGACTTAAATGATTATTGAAATATATAATTATTAAAATTGTTTAATATTTTAGTGTTATAGACCTTGGCAAGTCAACATGTCCACAAACTCGTCATCTTCTTGAAAACATTCCTAGGAAGCTAAATAACAGACGAATAGATTATTAACATTCCACTTACGGTTATATGAATATTACTTCCTTCATTAAACTAGACTGCACTAAAGTCAAACAGTAGGTAGCGTTGCATGAACTAAAGCCAAAACTAAAGTCGAAACTCTGCTCGATTTTACATGTAATTGTAGGAACTATCTGAATTTATATAACTCTCTGTTACCGACACTGACTGGCGACTGTCTATAGTAAGAAGTTACCTGCGTGAGTATATTGAAGAATTTCCAATGAATTACTTTAAACGTATTGACGTAACTTATTTTATTTTATAATCCTTGTAGAGAATTAATGATTTGTTTTATTTTTCGACATAAGAAAAATAATTTCCTATGTCAAATTTAAATAATAGGAAAAAAAATTCGCCCACCATTTAATTAGCATAGCAATTTAAGAAGGAATATACCAAGTTTTTATTTTCTTCTTCTCAAAACTGAAGTAAAACTTAAATATAAGCACTCGGGCTTGTCCCCCATAGTGGAAGACTGTGGCAACAGATTTATATTCGGATTCTCCGGGAGACAGAACATGACGTGTGGCCCTTTGAGCAGATTTGCTTACGGAGAGTTCTTTTAGTTAACGCTTAGTCCACATGGAAACAAAGAAGGTGGAAATTTCCTACACTACGAAGGTGCCACAGCCGTATATTCCTGAAAATATTTTGGTGACATAGTTTTCGGCATCTTAATGGCAATCTTCCATTCTTTAACGCCCTATGGCGAAAATAATATGTGGGGAAACGAATCCACATATACATAAAAACACATATATATAAAAAATGTAGTCTTCTCGTCAAATACATAAAATTAGGTCAAGTGAGAGTTCCACAAGAGCACACAGGGTTCCGTATCATATATTTGTAACTAGTAGGTACTTACTAAATTAATTAAAATTCGAGCCCTAAAAATTTAAAATGAAAGCGAAAATTGAGAAAATTTTAAAGTTTCTTTTTTAAGTCTTCCTTCGACAAACCTTGTACAAAATTATCGCTGCATTTCCTACAACTTTTATTGTATAGATCTGCTTGCTAATGAAAAATTACAAGTGTGAAAATATTTATTTATAAAACCTTATACTTGTTTGAAACAAAACTCTTCTCTTTTACGAGTACAGTCGTTAAAACGTAATCACGCAGTAAACTTAACAGCGCACTAAACTGCAGTTTAAATTAAAGTTCTGATGTGTGTGCGGTAGTTGTATAATTATGTAAATTATGACTAAGGTATAATTAACGCTAGACCAGACGATGGTTTAAATGTATCGTAATGATTTTCATAACATTTAGTTTAGAGGGATCTGGACTGTTAAAGATAGCACCTTCACCACATAATATGATCGCGGGTTCGAGTCCCGTCCAAACTGAGACAGGGATTAGTGCATGTCCGAATTATTATGTTTAGAACATTAGAGGAGATAGAGGAATCTAAGAGTGGGAAAAAGTTTTCGCAAGCGAATTGACGATAAAGCGTCGGAACTTTGTCGAGCTTGACTATTATGGGAAATTCTTCCTTTGGGATAGGCGTATGTCCTACAGTGGACTATTCATAGACTGATGTAGTAGAAGACATTTTTTTTTAATATCGTCGTTTGAAGCTTCGAGAATTTCCATTTTAACTTTCATTGTTGGGCTTTTAACTCACCCACTGTCTATAGGACGAGAACTTTGAAGGCCGCTACCTCGCGGAGACGCTAATTTGTATTGTATTTTTGTATTGAATAAAATTGATCCGGCGGTTTATCCGTGGATGGGGTTCGTCTATCAGGCGAAGTCTACATTAGTACAAACCAAAAATATTCTTCTTTATTTGTCTTCTGACCTGGATTTAAGACACAACTTTATCGTAATCATCGGAGTAAGCCGTACGCAATATCACTTTTTAAAAATTCTACAAAGACCTCATCTCGCCTCACCTATGGCCGCAGGTTGGATTCCGTCACGTAACAAGTACTTCTATGGTCTTACTATTCTATTCTGGATGTTTGTGAACCTGCGACTTATATCTACAAACTTCACATATGTAGGGGATATCCTAGAACAGGGCAACATTTTTTAAGTAAGATCTGAATTCTGAACTTTAATTTTCACTTCTACACATTTAATGCACTGATTTATGTGCTGTTAAAGTGAACGCTGGCTTCCGATGACGTATGCAGTTCAATAACGAGTGAATAATATTTAGTTTAAAACAATGGTTTTAAGACATTTTTCTTCTAGAAATTATAACCTTACTTAGCATAGCAGTTTAGCACACGCTGCCAATAGTCCAGGACAAAGATCACAATATTGCCCCACATAGGTCTGCTTAATGTTCGAGATAGTTATCCCACCATCCGTCGGAAGCTTTCCAATTTTCTAGGTTTTTTCCTTACTGTCTAACACTGGTGCTTATAAGTTTTTTCTGGTATTTTTTTAAATGGGTAGCCACCGATGGCGGGATATCAGATTGCGATTTTCAAAGCTTTTCCCGAAGTCGCTACTTTCGACACCCATGGGAAGAACGGGTGTGACAGATTCTTACGCCGATACAGCAAACGTATGATGTTTCTCACTCTCGCCCTTTCTTCTCGTGGGTGTCGTAAGTGGCAACTAATGGCCGTGAAAATCTGGTTGCAATCTCCGGGAGCCAATCCGGTATTGACCATCCATCGCGGTCTTTCTCCCAGAGATAAGGAATGTTGGTTACAGAAGCCCGTTGTTGGCACGTTAGCACAAAGTGAAAGAGATGGCATATTCCCCCTTTCTAATGCTTCATAAAATGACTAATGGTTGATAATGCGATAGCTATAAAGAATGTTGTTGCATAGCAGTTATGACAATAATAAGAAATAAAGCCTCTCTGACAATCACAAATAAATGACTAGAACGGTAGACAAAAGTAAGTAAGTTCGCTATCGGGAAAACAGTAAAGTTAAATTCCATAATCATTTGTAATTGTTATATGTCTTTAAATTTCGTTAAAGTATTAATCAAAGTGATCAAGATAGGATCATTACTACGATCCTATCTTGATCGCTTTTATTTCGAAAAGATATGGAAGATAAGATTTGAAATAGTGAAATATAGCTCTTTATATAGAATCTATATCAGCTATTAGGAACCTCCCGTCTCAAAAGAACCCTATTAAAAATACAAATCGATGTGGGGTTTCGTACGTGGCAGAGCCAAGCGGCAGCTTTTGCTGCAACTCGAATGTGCCAGCACGAGTAGGGCATGCCTCGCAGAATATCGGCGTGAAGGGGGGGAAAGAAGCTGTAAACAGGTTGATGAAGAAGGTGGGTTGAAGAAGTGGTAAGTAGAGGCGAAGGACGAAATACAATATTGGAGATAGCTATTAGTTAAAATAAAGATTAATAAAATCCACGTGCGTTTTTTTGCACGACCCCTATCTCGACAACGAAATAAGATAGTGACTTGAAGTCTATGAGTACGTCTGAACCCATGCGGTCGATGACAAAATTGAAAATATTTATCAATTTTTAGTTACGTAAAAATATTTTACCCAAAACAGATTTCGCCGTTCAATTCTATTGAAAAAACATTACTTTAAATATCTATCAAACTGTAATTTAATTCTTACAAATCAATGAAAAGGTCATATTTCATAATTTTGCACCTCTGCCGCATTGATGAAATGAATGGAAAAAACTTTTTTATATTTTTTATCTACATTATATACCGTGGGCGCCAGACAGAGACAGGTTGATATGCTAGTAAAATATATCAGGATTTTAAAAAGGTTATGAAATATCAAATAGATCTACCTCACAGTTATTACCTTGGATTGTAACAAGCTCGGCGCGCGATGTCTCATCTGACAGCTGTCAACCGCCTCCTATTTTGGAGCGGCGAACGTTAGGAAATTGCAAACGTAAGGAAGAAAAGAGCTCTATAACTTTCCACGATGTTACATTTGTTAGTACTTTTGTTACATGAGCCCTAGTTAAAATTCAGTTTGAACAGAAATTAAAAAAAAATTATTCACTTTTTAATAAAATAAAATATATTAATAAAGATAATGTAATAAAAAAATGTTATAAATTAATTTATATAAATAAATAAACTAAACATTAAAATAACCTCTGATGACTTAATACACAATACTGGGGTGATCAGAGCCCATTATAGTCCTTTCAACCTACTTTTGATCAGAGTTTATTTGGGACAAGGTGCCAGGTGGCAAGTAAACCTGTTGCCATCTTAGTGTCCGGGCCAATGATACTAATAGTACATAAGTGTTTACCGAAAACTCATGTGGTACGAACCTTTTAGACAGGGGATCGACCTCGAGTCTCCTGATTCGGAGCCAAATCTTAACCACTCGGCTATCGTGGCCTTAAAAAAATTTATTGTTTAAACATACAAACATGATCTACCATCTTTTGTAGAGATTGAGATAAAAATAAAGTTAACTCAAAACGAGGCTAAACATGTAAATGAGAATATCTCGTTAGCTCAGGGACTGGGAATAGAGAATAATATAACGACGTTATAAAAGCGGACCGAAGTTATCACGCACTCAACGCAACTTCACTAATATACGAAAAAATTAAGCAATTTCAGCAGTTTGTAAAAGTTGAAGCCACGGGTAATTTTATTCTACATCGTGGTGGGTATCATGATGTAGTTACGAGAGGGAGGGAGCAAATACTAAATAGTTAAAACGTGATTATTTCAATAACATTATTTAAAATGATGTTATAATGATTTATCAAGAAGAAGCTGTCTTTCATTGCGCAAAAAATAAATAAGCGACAGCAAAATACTTTTTACAAATGCAGCTTGTTTATATATATTACATGTTTATATAAAAAAGAAAGTTGCACAAAATAAAATCTTTACTGCGAGGCTAAGACCTCTTATTTCTGATAGAGGTTTTGGAGCAAAGAAAGTTCCGCCACGCTGGTCCTATAATAAAAATATTTCAGGATACGTTGGTGGAATTCAAGAATCCCCGAATTTTTTTTTTATTATGTCTCACTTGACTATTATCAATCATCCCTTCAAATAGCAATTTAACAATTGGAGTGTTAGTGTTTTGTCTGTATACACAAAAGACAAAGAATTCTTATTCTAGCCGCGAACAGCAAATAATCTTTTCCCTAGTTAATGAGTTCGCCATCGTTTTAGGTTGACAGCCGTCACCCGCCTTTTTGCGGCTGCTTTGAAAACCAGTGATGAAATTGATTCCGAGTCGTCGTTGGCAGTCGGTTCTTGCAAAACCGGTTCTGATGCGAAATTCGCAGATGTTCTGTTAAAACTAGTTTAGTTTTACATCCTGGAAAAGTAGAATTAGATAATATAGTAATTTGAGAAATTCAAGTTTTTAGAGACGAATTAGAAAAGCGTAGCTTTTTGTACCCAGTTTTCCCTACACAGAGGATTTTTTTTAATTTTTTTACTTTACACTACAATTTAAATTTATTTATTTAAATTTTCAATGATTACCTTATGTTAAGTTGGAATGTTGAGTTACAGGTCCAGCCGAAATTATAACCAAATAAAAGAAATGAAAAGAATTGTCTAATGTGATTTACAACTAAAATATACAAAGTAATAAAGGTTGTTGTTGAGTAACCGTCCATAAAATTGGACCCTGCAACTTTGACTTTATAATATCAACACATGTTGCCAAACAATAAATACCGTTGAAAGTTTTAACGAACGTCTGCCTATCGTTATGAAATTTGTTGGCCCTGTTTAAATGTTCCCGAATATATTTATCACCAAAACTATTTGATTTCAATAGGACTAGTAAATAAATTAAAGGAGAACACCGTGTACTACTAGTTACCTTCCCTCACCAGCCAGCAGTACCCCTGCAGGACATAGGTCTCTCCCATAAGCAGGATTTGCTATAATCGCCTCGCCGGGCAAGCGTTAGAAGCTGCTGCCCCCCATCGGTCGGCTTAATTTTCGAGATAGTTATCCCACCATTTATCGGCAGCTTTTGGAAAGATTTTTCCACGGGAAGAAAGAGGGTGGCAGATTCTTACACCGCTACCACCCGGCCACGGCACTAGTACTACACATACAGTAAATTATTTATTAACTTTTTAATAAAACTACACATATTATAAAAAAAGAGTAGTCATAGGATATGTTTGATACCCAAAAAAAATAGATCTATAAGATAATACAACATTTGTTCGAGGTATTGACAAACAAGACTATAGTCTTTATAGATGAATAAAGTAAAGTAAAGCCTACCGAGTAGCGGGACACGCCGTGGAATTAATTAGTGTAGCAAACTGCGAATAAAGCTCTATCTCTATAAGTAAAAGATCACGTAAATGTATTTATATTGTCTTGAAGTTCTAAGAAGATAAGAAAAACTTATACCATATAAAATTTTACTACCGTTAATCGAGGAGGTATGTGAAATGTTTCAGAATAATGAAAATGAAAGCTGTTTTACCCACATTTCATCAGAGGTTATTTGGGATAACGTGATATTGAGCCTGTCGCCGTCTAAGCCATAATCGATACAAATAGTACATGAGTTTCGAAATACTTGGTAACAAGATAGGTGCAAGCCCCTCGTAGATCAAACACAAACTAGAACAGGTTTTTTTAATTTTAGTTTAATTTAGTTAAATTAATATTTTTTCCTACCAATATTATTAGTTAGCTTCATCCGTACTATACGGGGCTCTGTAATCAGCGCCCCGACTGCAAAACTCTGGGCAATTTAATGCCAGGAAAATAACGTGGTCTTAGACAGATGGCGTAATAATAAACGCAAATCATCTAATGTAACGTTTGAGCCGCGTATTGCAGTATTTCTAGACCGTTAGTCTTTTAAAATAGTTTTGCATATGTTTTATTTATCTTTACGTACATGGAACAAGACCTGAAAATGTATATAAATAAACAAATGTGTATCAGTTTTCCATTTGGCGCAAATAAACAATAACAGACGAGGGCACTATCAGCGGTACAAGAATACAACTGCTTCTGTTACTTTTCAGCAAAGAAAAGAGTAATAGCAAATGTATTCCGAGAAAAATATTACAATTTTGTATACGTTATTCTTAACTTTCACAATTCTCGTATCTATGCTACATTTATTGCGCAATGGAAATTTATTGTATCTTTTATCGTTATTCTTATACTTGCATTTTATATATATAATATGCTCGTCTATCACCTATGGGGGTACGCAGAGATGTTACACTTCCATTTGGCACGACTCTGCGTAACGCGTCACAAGCGGCGAGCCTCTTCTCTAGGATTCGCTCCCGGAGGTCGCCTCTTATGAAACCCACGGGAAGAAAGAGGACACCAGATTCTTACGCCAATACCACAACGCATTTCAAATAATATAATAATAAATTAAAATTAAAGTTAACACAGCATATACATATATTTGTAACATTAATTATTTACCGTTATAATTCAGACATGCAACGAAATACTATTCCATGAGGTCTGTGGCGATGTTAATGAGTCTGAATATAGTTAACCAAATTAATTAGAAGATTTATCATTGAATTTTTATTTCTCGTTACTAAGTAAAAATCAGTTTGAAAAACACAAGTAGGTCTATGAAATCTGTTTCGAGGAATATTTATTCTGTCATTTTTTCGGGCGTTAATTTCTAAGAACATGGTTAGGACGTACTTGTCGCTAGGGCGTCATATTCATGTTAATAACCATGTATGTTAGTGCTGAAAGTATCCGCACACACACACATGCTAAACACTCCCGTACCCCATGTAACACTTAAGCGATAAGGTCGACAGAAGTTTCAGATGCGGGTTCGGCTGAGGTTTAAACCCGGGATTCACTAATCAATCAGAAACCAAGAAGCCCCACGGTCGTTATAAGTATTCAAACTATGATAACCATAAACAAAAACTTACGCGCAATATATATAAAGAGACAATGATCCATAGATTACTTTATTCCGGTGCTGTCTATGATAATATCCATTTGAGGAACGTCCTGTTGCTAGTCTGGAATAAGATATATGTGACTCGTATATTACTGCGGAATTATATGACGATAGTTCTACAGGAACTGGTTTAATTGTGGAAGTGTAAAGTTATGGAAAATAAACTCTGCTTTAGCTTTCTATGAAAGTGTCAACAAAAGCTGGAATGCCATGGACGGAAGATTTGTCCATACTCACCACGCTACGCAGACGGGCTGATGGGCGCAATGCCTTCAGTGTGATTTAGGTTAAGCAAATAATTTTCTTGTATTTCTCGAAAACCAATGCTCTTCATATTTCTGTATATATATATGATTTAACTTTCGCATTAAAACGCAGTTAGCTTTTTATTTACAAAATTATAAAATGTAAAATTAACTTCTAACGGCAACCTATCACTAATCACGCCTGATTATACCGAGTGCTGGGAGAAATACATACTCAACATACATTCAACGAAGATAGAAAAAATAAATGACACCCAGTGCTCTTTTCTCATCGGTGTCTGCGACGACATAGAAAGCAAGAACAGGTGTAGAATTTGCTTAATTTATTATTAGAACGTGTATATTTATGAAAAAATTGTCATTAAAGAACCGCTAACATAGGAATCCGTACTTTAGTTCAGTAGATAACTTACGGTTGTTAACCAAGTGATCTTGTCGTCATCGAAATCCACTAAGAAAACCTTATATAAAGTACTTTATTGTATAAGAACCGTAACTTACGTAAACCGTAAAGTAGCGGAAATAAACATATTATTTGGAAGAATAAAATACACTTTAAGTAGTAACTAATTCATTGATTTTGATTTTTTTAAAGATATAATGATCAAGACTCCAATCTTGCAAGACATACAGTCTCTACTGCTTCGATATTAAGTTACAGTCTTTTACTATGTTTTTTGTTACTAATTTTAAGAGAAGCATTATTTAATAAGAGTTAAATTATACAAAAAAGTGTATTCGTAACTATTATTTATGCTTGATTATCAAGCTGCAAGCCTTTTATTCAAGAAATAATTGCATTTTCTCTTCAGTTTATTTAAGTAAGTAAACGTTAAAAACGGATTTTTGTTACATTATTACCGGTTATTTTAGACAGAGTTAAAGAGAGTTCGATAAGTTAACTTAGATATATAATACAAAAATCTACATTATGAACCTCCCTGTCTTCCCTCACAATTTAAGACTATTATCAATACAATGTGTCTCATATGTTTGTTAATCATATCATTAGACGACCACGTCGCTTAGTGGTTAGCGTACCTCACACCTTAGCCGTGGATCCTGGGTTTGAGTTCCAGCCGAAGACAATATTTGTGCAAAACCAAAAATTATTGGTTTTTGGGTCTGGTTATGTTGTGCTCATTCGCATAAGCGTCACATCGGATATGGAAAGGTAAAGACGTGTGAGTGGCTCTGTGTTCGCGGCACATTAACGGCACGATATGTCTCCCGCACAGCACAGTGGTCGGAATCGGCCAGTAGGATGTCGTCATGATCATATATCATTTATAAATATCATTATATCGGAGAGTTGTAATTTAAAATACGATATCAAGAAAATTTTATCTTAAAGCTTGCGAACGCAATTTATTTGTTGTAGAGCTTAAATATTATGTAAATTCTACCTAATAGATGTTTGATATTACCTTTACTGCGTACTCCATATTCAATTTACCAATTATTTTAGTTGAGTTATGTTTTTACACGGGAGTGAAGTGGAATTTTTAATGTCATCTTGAATATGAATAATTTGAATTTGACTTTTTTGATAATAAGACAGTGACTATTTTTCAATCACGAGACAGAAATGGTAAAATAATTTCAATTCTGTGAGTAAAAAGGATTAATAGCATTGTTTAGTATGCGATACGAATGTGCCGGCCCTATGTGGGATTGGTGGCGTGGAAGTTTATGAATAAATGATCCTTGTAACCGAAGCTCACAAATCGCGCGTCCAATTAATCTTGATAGCCATACACAATAAATGTTCACGCTACATTAATGTTCCGAAATTATTCGAATTACGGATTGAGTTGGATGATAAGTGTTCGTTTCTTTATTGCTCAAAGGGAAGGCAAGGGCAAAATAATAATAAAAGATAAGTCATTCAACGTTCGTTACACAGTGTTGCCAGCATAGCAAAATAAATAATTCAAGTGCTCCAAGACAAAACGAAGCTCATTTTTACTTTACATTAACAGACTGTAAATAGTTCACTGTAGGATATAGTCCTCCCCTTTTCCTCTTCAATTTTGCTTCTAGGATTTTACCTTAAGAGCCTGTGAATAGTCCATAGACCGCTCCCATAAGGAGGATGATTTGCCATAACGGCTTTATAACGTTATATAACAATAGATTGTTAAGTTTGTGTATGTTAATTGACATGTTTTTCCCACTGATTGTTACTTTGAATTGTTACTTAATGTTACATCGTCTAGACTATTTAGGTCAAGGTAAAATTTGCTAGTAAACGTGTAGTTTTTCGTTCCGCCTGTTATTTAGTAAACGTATCACACCAACAAAAAAAAAAAAGAAAAGGGATTAACATTTGTAATTATTGGTCGCCGGGTGGTAGACGTTTGAAAATCTTTGAAAATCACACCCTTGCTTCATGTGGGCTTGGTAATAGGCAAATAAATAAAACCTTAAAAATGTCATGACAATTTTATGGACCAAACCCGGCAACTAGGCTCACCAGTCGTACATTCTATTTTTCGAAGAGGCGTAAAGTGGAATGCGGAAGCGCATTGGACTTTGCTGAGCGTTTCCACGCTCTGCCTACCTCTGTCACAGAAGGGCTCGCGTCCGTAGCCGTAGCTTTGAATGACATGGTAGGCGAGTAACCTATGTTCGATCCTCAAGTCGTGTACTACTAAATTTAATTATCGGAATTTATGTTCCTATACATGATATAGTCGGCGGTGGGAGAAACCATTGAGGAACCTGCATGTCGAGGAAATAAAATCGTGAACATGTAAATCCGGCTTAAAAGAAGTGGTCTTGAATCTGTTATTTTATAGAATGTTAGGATATCTTCGGGCATTTCCTGTAGTCCATTCTTACAACACCTTTCTTTTGTTGGTGCTACACAGTCACATGTCATGATAGACTGTTGAGAAATAATTCGTCATAACATAATAAACGATCCAAAAATTTCCAAAAAGCGTAATTTCTTTAATATGAATATTTTCTGAACTCTTTTTCCCTTTATCCGACTTTATTATTTTCAGTGAAAACATAATATTATTTAAGGCCGTACAGGACAAATATTCCCTTTGAAATTCAAACCTTCTTCCCCATTTCCGAAAAAAAGGAAATATCAATAGATTTCGGTCACAAAATGGCGGATCGTAAACCCCCAACATGGACAGTGTTGCTGGCTTACAAACTAATTTTAGTTGATGCTGGAATTCAATTCGATTCGTTACCTCTTTTGTATTGGCATTCACTTTGTCGCCATTCGAATAGTGACCAATCCCATATTTTGTGTGGAATAAACGGTTGGTGCTTTAGAGTGGAAAGCGATCCGTTTTTTACTATCTGAAATATTTAATCGAACTAAATACTCGACCCATTTTCGGTTAAGATGTTTATTGTATCTTTTTAAAAAAGCTATACTTGTATAAGATGTAATACGTTTTCGATATAATTCCTTTAACAATAACTTAAATTATATGACGCCCAAAGTGTCTTTTGAAAAAAAAAACCAAGCTTTTGAACAGTGAAAACTTATTCATATCATTTGTGTGGTTTAGAAGAAAATATAGAAAATCATTTATTTGCGACCATATCTACTATACTACTATTTAAAGACATTGACGTACGAGATATCTAACAACGGAGAAAGATATGGGGTCTTAGGATCTATAACCCTTCACGAGTCGTAACATTGAAACAATTTAAATTCTATTGTTAAGATTCATGTCAGGGCTAATGACACTAGAAGGGTTTAAGTGGTTTCTATATTATAAAGGACATTAATTATAACCCATCGGCAAATGTTGAATATTAGAGTAGAATGTAAACTAGACCTACAGGTTATTTAGAAAGTGTAGAAACTATAGTCTGTTGAACTCATTAATTTTTTTGATCAAAAACAAAGTACTGAATTAGAAACACTAAATTAATTTGAATATAATCAAAATAAATTTCTAACACGGGTTATATTGGGATTAAAAAGTAGTTATTTCATTTGTTGACGGATTTATTGAAAATATAAGAGTATTTTTAATCCAGTTTTTCTAATAATTGTTAAAACTGAATGACGATTTTATTCGTTTTCAATAAATCCGTGTAATATAGGACCTGTTCACTAACGCTCTATAAGTGCGTGGCGAAAATAAACAGATAAATAAGTGTTCAAATTTAAGGCAAAATACTATTAGGTGTCCAGTAGTGCAGTGGCAGCAGCAGCCGACGATGCGTGGCGCTGGTTCACCGGAAGCGCCAACCGTTACTGTAATTACTCTACCGCTTCATTTCCGGTGAGGTTTTCGAAGAAAGTCGGTTGGCCATTGGGTTTGTGTTCTATAATAATTTTTTGCTATTTTGATAGAGACGTGACAGATGTTAATGTGTATTTCGAATGAAAGTTCATGGTTTAATTTACTACTGCAGTACTACTAAATTTCTAAACACCAACATCATTTTTCGGGAAAAAATATATTTTTTGTTAAAAGTTAAAGATGTGAAACTAAATATAAATATAAAATTTTAAGAGATATCGCAGATTTAAGGCATAAAGCCTTTAATTTTTACTGATTAAGCGTTAAACGTTTTTAAAAAATTACAATTTGATTATTTTCTTATTTGATGCTTGATATAACTTATTTACAAAAGCCTAAAATTCTAAAAGGAATGACGAATAGAATAATCCTAAATCGTTTAAGTCCCATGCCGATTCTCGCAGAAATTCACGCAGCAGTTGCAACTGGATTAACTTAATATACTGACAACTCGTACTTACGAGTACGGGCTGGGAACCTAAAGTTACTTAGCTTTTTTCATTAAGTTTAATACATTAGTAAAAGGAGGTTGGGAACAGAAAAGATAAAAATAAATTTGTGTTTATATATGCCGTATAAATACTGGGGTGGAGAGACGTTTTAGATTCAACCTACTCTTTACCCTAGTTTGTTTGGAACAAGTGGACAGGTGGTGAGCCTGTCGTCGTTTTAGTAACCAAACTAATGACGATGAGTGCTGATGAGTGAACGTGAAATCTTACAAACTCATTGGTGCGAACCCTCCACATAAGGGATTATCGAACTCGAGTCTCCTGATTCGGAGGCCAACCCCCAAACCATTCTGATATCGTTGCCATGTGAGAATAATATAAAAAGTAATTATTCTTTTTATTCCAATTCCAACCTCACTTGCACAAGTGGTGCACTTGACAAACGAGGTTTTGGGGATTCCTTGTGGTTATCAGAAATAAAGAATTTTGCCGTCTGAACATGAGCGTCCCACAATACGACTTACGATATATTTTATTTAGTAAAAATTCCACCGTCACAAGTATTTCCTCCAAAAAAATAAAAAACATTACGAAATGCCATTAAATGTAATGGCATTTTCGAAACTTTAAATGGGACATAATAAATGTTTCCAATTCATCAAGTTTATGACCCGTAATGACTAGCAACAACCCCTCTGGACGTTTCCGGTTAAAACGCGATAAAAATCTGAACTAAATTGTAATGGATAGATAATTGTTTTGTCACCTGTATATATTATACATGGAACTAACTTGTGGGAATTTTAATGATGCGACTAACGAAAAATATTTTTAAATAAAAAAACCCTTCTTAAATTTGCTTTCAACTCATCTCGACTCTAAGAAGTCTTTTAGATTAAAGGCATTGTTTGCCAATGCCTTTTATCTGTTGTATCTGTGTGTCAATTGCAATAACGCAGCACCTCGCACTTTCATGTTTCACCTGTCACCGGTCTGTCAATTTGACGGCTTTTTTAGTGCAGAGGTCAAAATTTTGCCTGCGGCACGGAGGACACAGCCGCTAGTGGATTCCCGCACAGGCCGTGTCTGGTTAAGAAAAAATATAAGAATAAACAAATCTGAATATTAAAAACTGTCCGTCATTCGACTTAATTAACGTAAAATCGATATTCCATTAACAGTACCGTTAATGGAAAGTAAATTTCGCTGGCATTAAAGTCGAGTAAATCCCGAAACATAAAAATCGATACAATTTTATATCACGTAGATCTCTCTTCATGAATCAATGAATCATGATATGATACTAATATTGTTGATAATTGCCAGTCTTTACTTGCGCAGACGCTGGCCTAGATGAATAAGTAACCCTCGGTTTTGAAGACAGAATTGGTAGTGACATACTACATTACCAGGCCGTCAGGCAGGATACGGCGGTGTAAGAGGGAATCTCCCTTCTTTTTCTTAAAATGACAACCCGATCTGCAAGTGGTACACCCTGATGCTTAACCAACAAGGATATGGCAACCGATTGATGGCGATAAATTCATACGAATCCAAAAAGTAGTGATAGGAAACAATATCATTGGACAAAATGAACTTTTACATGCTGATAACGTAAAAAGTAAAGCAAATAAACGTAAGGTAAACTCATCAATCATCACACGTAACTCGGCAACGCGTTTCACGTAACGCATTCAGTGTGTGGTCGTGGTCATTAATGTATCAAAAACCGTACATACATTTCCACATAGGTTTAAATATTTGAGAGCCCGCAACGGACTGAATAACACAAAAGGTGCGTTTGATGTGGTGTGCGTGTTGCGTAGAGCGTGACCGACGGACAGCGGGGTAGCGATGCATTGAATACTAGCGGACGGACTTAAAAGTATACCATTTCTACAGTTATCACTATAATGGGAAGCGAATATTCGGCGCCTGAAATAGTAATTTTTCACATAGCTGCTTTTTTTATCGAAATTCATTAGGTTCTTCTACACAAAAGAAGCTTATCAGCTCTTAGACAGTTGAAACAACGATTTTTATGATGTGTAGGAAGGAAATATTCTTGCAAGCCTGTAAATAGTCCACTTCAGGACACAGGCCTCTCCCATAAGGAGGATTGTACATAATTGGAAACCTCGCACTGAGACGCTGCTACCTGTCGTCGGTCTGCCTAATTTTGGTTAGGTAGTTATCCCGCCATCTGTCGGTAGTCTTTGCCTATTTTCAAGGCTTCTCCTTTAGCTGCCTCTGACGACACCCACGGGAAGATAGGGGTGGCTAATTCTTACGCCGATATTTCTCGACATACGGACATTAATTCCCAGAAAAGGCGCGGGACATTTTGTCCACGCGGACGAAATCTCGGGCAGAAGCTTATCTAACACATATTATCTATACATATCATAGACGCCTACGACTACGAGTCAGACTAGTTCGTCGAAGGTTCTGTATTATTTTATTCGAATGAGATTTTAAATGTTCTTAATAGGCTTTATTTTTCTTATAGATATACATATATCAGACCTAAAGGAACGAAATATGTCAGAAACCTTTTCTGGCAAACTTCTGTGATAAGTTACGATTGTTGTGTATTTTGACATATATAAACAAAACCTAATGCGGTTAGTATAACAAAATAATAATCCTCAAAGTCAACCCTTTCTAATATTACCTCCCCCGCACAGACACCGAAGTTTGTAAGACTTCAGTGTCTGTGCGGAGTTGCGGAGACTAAAAATGTATTTTGTAATAATAGTACAAAATGTACTAATTTATAATTTCAATATAGAAAAGTTAGGATAATTATTTTTCCATTGACAACAGATATTTATTACTATCAAGTGGATACAAATGTTAAATTTATAGAACAGCCGAATTGTAATCATATCACGATTTGATTTAATTTTCAGAATACTTTTTTTTTTTAAGTATCTATTTTATCGCTGCCAATGTCTTTGGTTTCATAGATTTCATTTTAAAATAGCTACGAATTACAGATCAGTAAGACATATTACTAAACATATTATGTCCATCTTGAATATGTAGAAGTGTCTACAACAGTCAAACATTTTTCAAAGTAACTACGTGCTTTTTAAAATTTTAAAAAGCACGTAGGCGGAGATCACCGGTTTCCATAAGTAGCAAACTACTTCGGTCCTTTCAATTGTGAGTTTCCTTAGACTTTTACGTTGCTATGAACTAAACAGTAGCTTGATTAACTCGTATAATGTTTTTTTTTTTTATAGAAGAAGGGAGCAAACGAGCGTGAGGCTCACCTGAGCAGTAAGTGATCACCGACGCCCACGAATATCCACAACACCAGAGGAGCTACAGATGCGTTGCCGGCCTTTAAGGAAAGAATAGGTCTTTTCTTGAAGGTTTAATGTTTGCAAGATATCAAGCATTGGTATCGATTAACCACCCACACCTTTTCTCACAATATTTATTTGACTTTTTACTATCACACAATGTAATAGAGACCAGTTTTAAAATATGTAAAAGAAAATATGACTTCTTTGTCTCTTTGGCCGGGTCGAGGTAGAATTATTAGACTGAATAAGGGTGTCTCACCCACTCAGAGCTATTGTTATAACAGCAAGGTTGCGCGAGTTCAAGACACAAATGTACATCACGTTAGCTTCACAATTTTATATTACAAATACTGCTACGTGTTTTAAAAAAAGTTAGAGGAAAACAACGCTGGAAAATAAGAATGGCTATCATTACTTATTAATTAATTAAAATATATAAATAAATAACTAATTCTTCATCATTGACTTATTATTATCATTAGTCAATAATTTGTCTGTATGTAGGCCGGATAAATTTTCCTTCATCAATATCAACTTAATACCAAAGTCCCGCACCTTAGACTCTCCTATTTTAGGTACGGTATTTATGAGGTGGTTATTCCACCATATAACAGAGTTGCCGATCAGAAGACTATTCTGACATTTTCCTTAGTCTCGTACGTAATGAATTAGGGCGGCGGTGAAATCGCTACTACACGGGCAACTGCATAACTGATTATGACTAAAATAAGAATCTATACATCATTACACATTAATAAAATTTAAATATCTGGTAGTGATTTCGAAATAACTGTCTTTTAGTAAATTAATAAACATAATAAGTGCAGGATATAAAAACTCAAACTAATTTTTTTTATCTGTTTGTTAATCTGTCTGTTTGGTTTTTGAGCTGATCTTGGAAAACGTTAAACCAATTTTCTCGAGAACGTAGACGACCTTATGTTACTAATAAAGGCTAACCACTCACACAAGGCTTTTCCCAGATAATATTTATAGATGCTACACGAAAATTAAAAAAGTTTTAAAGTTACTTCCTCAATAAATTTCACGCGGGCAAAGTCCTAGGTAACATATAGTATTAGATCCGCTCCTACGCGAGATACATGGGTATTAAAGTGTTGTACGCTGCGAAAGATACTCGCGTATTGCCCTCAAAATCTGTACTTACAAAAAATAATTAACATTATGGTAATGATACTTGTACTGGCATGTCATACTGTCAATAACATACTGGCGAAAATAAATAAAAGTAATACTTTGTGGGGGAACAAGTACAAGTCTTTCATGTAATCAATAATGCTTGATAACATAAAAAGTACTTTTCACAAATGTTATAATATAAGTGTAACTAGCCACCGCTAGTGGCTAGTGACCGACGGACAGCGGGGTAGCGATGCATTGAATACTGGCTGACGGACTTAAAAGTATAGCATTTCTACAGTTATCACTATAATGAGAAGCGAATATTCGGCGCTATATTATAATATAAGTGTAACTAGCCACTAGCGGTTTCATGTACTGGAAAAGTAAACGATTTGTTGTTGTACAGATTTAAGGATCGATTGTCGATAGTAGACTGAGGTAGCGGAGGCGTAATCCATAGTTCGGGATTCGATTACCAGGTCATGGTCGTGTGTGAACATAATTGATCAACCCGGCATCAACAATACAGGAAATCTTAATGAGTATCAAAGCGTTTTATGCTTTGTAAGTTTAGATTTACAAAGTAGAGAAAGTTAAAAATCATTTTTAGTGACTTCCTTTTTATAATATGTTTCCTTTTTTTAATATGTCAACAATAATTTCAAACTTCGACGTCTGTTACACTATTCAAATAATTTACTCATTAATGGATTATAAAATCACTACTATCCGCTCCAATTGGCGGTGACAAGCTGACAAGATCAGAGACAGGAATTTCATTACCGCTATTGCATTAATATTTTCATAGAAACAGATGCGATGGCACGTTTAAATCATGTCACCATACACGAGAATGCGAATATTAGACCACATTTATTTCTCGCGAGTTCAAATAATTTTGCTTTGTAAAATAGCACCCAGTCGTTATAGCATTTACGTATATACATGTTATGTAGCCATTGTTGTACCTACTACCTAAACTACATTTCAATAGAACGCAGAACACAGAGCACTTTCACATACGACGTTCGCATTTAGAGATGTGTGCGATTGTGCCGTTGACTGATGTTTTCGAAAACCGATGTATTGTCTGGCAGTCGAGAAATTTATTAAAAAGAAAAAAAGGATGTTTTTTTAAATTGATATTCGTTATACTTCGAAATATGATAATATGGTTCTGAATCTTTAAGTTACGAAGGACCGCCGAGCAAAAACTGTGTTTTTACATGAACCACAAACCATTTGGCATGAATATGCTCGTAAGTTGTGATAATGCTAATTGTCTCATTAAATATATTCTCTGTATAAAATAAACACGTACTAAACCTCTCAAATTGGGTAAAATGTAAACTCCTAAAATATTTTAGAGAATGTGTTCGAACATGCCAAAGGAATACTATTCTATTTTTCATTTTATTAACAAAAAAGTGTGGTTTTTTTATTTGCCAATTTTTAACTCTCGTGAGGCTTGAAATTCGAGGACACCTCGTTGTATTTCTGCGGACAACTTAAGAAACACTATTTTATTATATGTAGGAACAAATTATTGGTTTTGTTTGAAAAATTAATTGTCGTTTTTGGTCCGCATTCACAAACTAATTAAAACCATTAATATCTAAAATCTTCGTATGTATGTTAGCACGCTTTAAAAAGTCTTGGTGGAACTTTTTTTAAATGTTGCTCCAAAATTATAGTGCTGTATGTAGGCAATATTTTATCATAAAAGTACCAATATGGAAGTGCTTATTTGTTTGAACGATAACGCTTAATTCTTGACGTGTTGCTTGAAATTATATTGTTTATGACACGTGAAAGAACATTGGACTGAATATAAATACCCCGTTATAAAAATATTATTATTACTTGTAATTAACCGTAGAAAAACGTCACAGAGTGTCGATGAAAAACTTGGCATATTTCTCAGAAAACTGTTAGAAAAATAAAAAAAATATTATCAAAGAAAAATTTTCAATGATAAAAGACTTAATTATGGTTATGCGAGTCCGGGCGGGTTGCTAGTCTTAAATAAAATTACCTGTGACTTCGTAATGAGCTCCTTATCGGAGTAACTAAAACTCATTATGAAGTCATTTCAGCTCACCACGTAGACCGGGACTTTTTTTAAAGAAAATTATAAACTCTTAACCGTAAAGTTATATTTATTTCCGGTTTTTAAAAACGGTAGCTTGAGATATGTTTCACATTTATATAAAGAATTATTATTGTATTAATAATAGTGATATTCTAGTTGATAGGGACTAACCACTTGCCATAAAACTGATTAGCAGGTTCTAATCGTGCTAGATGTAAACCTTGTCAATCCTGAATCATGGATGTTTCTTTGTGGTTTAAGAACTTTATTATCTCCAGAATTTTACTTTCACTTAAGAGGCTTAAATATCTATAATTTAATATAAATTTAGTTTGAGCTATTCGTACAGAACTTTTAAAAACATAAAAACTAAGGTAGTTTTTAAACAATTTTCAACATAGCGACAGCGAGTGGACGCTCGACTTCGTGTGAATAAATTATCATGTAATTAAAAATAATAAACAGTCTTATGGATGAAAATATTTGACCTGAAATAAAAATTGTATTTTTTTACCATTGTACGATATGTAGGTCACTCACTGTGTGATCAGTGCCTTACGGCAACACGCAGTCCGGGGATTAAGAATTATACCCTTATTTATACAAATTCTAACGAAATATTTTGAATAATTACTGTTTTCATCGACGCTTTCCTTCAAAGTCAAGGTCCGTCAGATCGGAACCCTTTTTTAAAAAAAATATTTTCGTAACAACGTATTACTTTATTACTACTCGAAAGCTGAAGCTGAGCTTTTAGCACCTATAGGATGCAATAACAACATATGTATTAAGTATTAAATTAAAATTTTAACTATAAGCTATTTTGTTCTTGAGACGACAGTGATTAGTGAAATAATGAGTGATTGTCTGGTAATTAATAATATTTTTATGGGAAAGGCGGCATACGAGATACGAGCAAGCGGTTCACCTGATGGTAAGTGATTACAGTCGCCCACATACACCATAGTTACTGCAGGTGCGTTGCCGGCCTTTAAGGATATTGGATGATCCTTTTAGGATGGGGAGAGGGAGTGAGCCTCCGGTTACCTCACTCACCGGACGAAACATAGAAGCACAATATGCTTCTACTTCACGCCGGTATTCTGCTAGGCCGCGGTATCAACCTGGTCCCGCCGGCCCATTCGAGCAGCAGCAAAAGCCGCCGCTTGGCTCTACCGCGTTTAGAAATATACGTGGACTTTTCCGTATGGACTTGAGTTATATATGTATAACTCACGACTATAGGGAAAGTTCTTCATTTGGCACGATCAAGCGTAGCCAAACGAGCGTGTGCAACCCACTTTTCGCCTCTCCGGGTGACAGAACATATTATATTGATTCGTACGGAACGGGAAAGAAACCCATTGCATTCGCGTTTCTGTACTATAGCCAACAAGACGCGTTCTATACACGGGGGCATATGCACTGATAACTGTATCCAATTCGCAGTACCCATATAACCGGAGATTGCTATTTCGATCTCGTGCTCTGGGGAACGACGCGATGGATGTTGGCAGGATTATTTTATTTTAAAATTAAATATTGCAAAATGTAAAATGCAAACTATGCGACCGAAGTATTGCTACGTACGGTGCGGGCGGGGTGTGAGCGATGCTGACACCTACAGATACAAACTAAAGATTGTCCTCTGAGCTTAGCTAAGGGGTATATAAAGTTACATTTAATCTCGCAAATTATGCAATGACGTATATATGATATAGGTATAACATACTCTTACATAAATAGACTAAGTTGTACTCGTTTACATATATATATATATATATATATATATATATGTGTGTACATCATTACTACCATATTTTTTAAATTAGTTTTCTAGTTATCTCCTTACAAACAAGCAAAAAAACTCATGAATTTTTTTTAAAACATTCCTTCGCACCAATTAAGTACATAGTGTAGAACCCTTAGAAATTGTAATATCTCAAAAGCTGGAATAAAATTAATTCTTTATTCCTCACGAACAAAATCGCTGCCACATCTAGTTTCTATAACATACTCGTTAACTCAAAGCATGGCTAAATAGTTTAATTTAAGCGTTATTTTATACAAACAAGTAAGACTTGCCTGTAATGGGGCAGCGATCTGTGCTTAAACAGTAGCTTTTTCGAGCGAAACTACAGCGAAATGACATCTTGTCTGAAGTTAACAGAAATTCTACGTATAAACGGTATTTTAATCCAAATAACACTGATTATACTTTCATTTCATACTTTAATTAAAATTTGTCCATTCCGTCCTATAATAAAATTACAGTTAACTCCGAGATAACTTTAAATTAAGAAAAGCAACCGCTTTATTATAAATGTAACAGTAAACTATCTTTATAATGAATCAAGATGGAGAGAAGAGTTGATTTAGAAAATTGAGTCATTTGTAAGTTTTATTATCGATTGTCGCTTCATTGAGTGAAATAGTAAATAAAACACGATCAAAATTATACATGAAAACATTAATTAAGTGTGATCAAAAGAAACTAACAACAAAAATCGCTGGAAATGAAACCCTACAAGTGGAATATCGAAAAGCATTGCGTTGGACAGATTTACAGCAGCCGATGTCGGAACACGGCTAACGTATAGCCGCTGACCACTTTGTGCGGACATTTTTGCTCTTGCTCCGGGGCACCGCCGCTGATTGTTTTGTGTATACGATCCGAATTAAATATATGTACGAATGAAGGTATAATTGTATGCGAAGTTATTTAATTCAGTTGACTCTTAACAGTGGATAGGGCAAGCAGGCGAATTGGTGAGCACGGTATAGTGCACTAGTGATACGCTCCCCATCACTATGTGACATTTGGGTTAAGCAAGTTCGGATGGATGATCCGCCACCGGTCGGTAGTGTGAATCTCACTTTCGACTGAATAACTAATTCACTCGAAGGTGAGATTGGCAGTTGTTGTTCTATTTTCAGTGTAGTGTTTAATTTTCTTAATTATAATAATAAAAAAGCACTTTCGAAAAATTAAATCCCGGCGGATTTAGGTTAGTAGTATAAATCTCCCATTATGGGATATGTGGAAAACCGCAGATAAATGGGAAGGGGAATAAGGAAAGGTTTAACGGCTGCAGTTTCCTTACAGTGAAATATCATCAAATATGATGCTACCTCGACAACCAGTCTAAGACTTTTAATTTAAAGTAGTATAGGACACAAACTAAAAAGAGGTAATGTATCTCCGATTCTATTCAACGTATTGATATAAATAAATATTATTTTACAAATTAGACTGCAATATAAACCGAAGCAGAGGAAAAGGGAAAGAGCGATGTTTCGAAAACCTTACATTGTGTCTTCACTTTTTAAACTAATTACTGAAAACTCATTTCTTATTTCATGTTATCGATTGAAATACTTAGAGATCTTAGATATTAATCACAGATAACATGCAAATATATTCGATAATACACAGCACCGCATACCCCGGAGCAATTTACTGTGCCGCTGGCCGCTGACGAACTGCCCTCTCGATATGTGGGAAGAACATGTCGAAACAAGGCTGTTTGGCGACCAACTCATGTAGGCAAGTTTGCACGGAACATGGTCGTAATGCTTTAAATCTAGCAAAGCCTAATTGATGATTTCGATTCTATTTTCCTAACAATATCGAATATACTGATTAGAAATCACAGAGTATAAACAAACAGAATCGAGTACAATTGAACTCATATGCTTTTAAACTGTACGCGTGTGTAGTATTTCCTTAAAATAATTACGGAACGATAATGTGGTGTACACTGGCATATTTCTCCAAACGCCAATCTGCACATATTGCACCATACTGCTAGATTAAAAACGAGGCTCTGAAGACGGACCGAAGCGGAAAATCCATCAAAATTCGATATCCCCAAATGCCGCAGACTAATGGCGAGCAGAATACCTATATTAGGCCAAGGGTTTCGCCGCTGATGTCACCAATCCAGCTAGCCCAGCGTGGTGAGAGAAGAAACATTTTAGTCTAAATGCAATGTGAGCCGGCTTATGCTATATTCAGTAGAGGTATTTACGTTATGAATAATCAATCTACTTTTATATTTCAAAAACGTGTAATCGTCCCTTTTCGCACTCTAACGATGCGGTTAGGTCTTTGACGTCAATTGAAAAGGAGTTCTTACAGAAACAATAATACTAACTACCCAAAAATCTATTGTTAGCATTTGTAGCGTGTCTTTTCTCGATTAACCGTCATATTCATGAAGCTCTAGTGACACGATTGCTTTTCGGACCCTATATAATGAAGCTACATTCCACAACACTGCAATAGAGTTGTAGTTACTATATTGTATTGTCGCTTCCAAGAATCATGATAATACCAAAATATGGTAAGTAATGTGTTTTTTAATTTATTTACTTTTTAAATAGCTGGTAAATGTAACAGACAACGAGAAAGAATGCAAAATTCAACGAAAATATAAACGTTTGTTCGCTCCTCCACTCAATTGCCAGTTTTCGCAAAATCAACATTCATCCCCGAATTCTGTTTGCGATTTCGAATAGGCGTGAAAATAAAGACTACGTATTTAAATTGTTATTTCAAAACTATGATATTGGGCGAAGCGTGGATCATGAGTTCAAATATACATAAAATATTTCTCTATTTGGTTAAACTTTACGTTACACTTCGTAAATAACTACAAACCTCAAGGTACATGTTAAGAGACTTAAAGCTCATTTCTCACACGAATCTTACAAATAACGGAGCTAAATTTTAAACTAAACATGTTACGATATAAACATCTTAGTTTCCGCGAAACACAAAATTGAACTTAAAATGAGACGTCGTAAAATATGAAAGGCGTTATAGCACTTGCATGTCAAAAGAATGGTGCCTTGCACCTGTCACGGCATATGGAGGGTGAACATGTGCGATTCAGTTGGAAACTCACCTTTACTTATATGGCGCGTAAGGTTTAAAATGTATAAACTACGTAATAGGTATGAGCGTATAAGAGGTTTATAAAATCGTGATTCGATATTTTCCACTCCAGAGTATTGCCAGGTTTATCTAAATTCAAATGAGAAATAAATATACCGATATTAAAAATATATAATACATGCAAAGATGACAAAATGTCTAAGAAACACAACGATAAAACAATAAGGGTTGATGATAATAGTGACGCAAGAGGCTTTATATGTATGGGTGATGGTGAAGATGGAGTGAAAAAAAAAACGTTCAATATTTCTAGCGGTTCTTTTCAGAGATCCTATTTCATAAAAGGTTTAAAGAGGTCGAAATTGGATAAAAAAAGTTTTTGGCATTGAAAAATCGGTAAAACTATTGTTGTAAGTGGATTTAAATATACCATCTTTATTTCTAAATGCTATGTCTCTAAAATGCCTGCTGCTAGTAAACAAACGGGCATCTGGCGACGATGGCGGAATATCCATCGGAATTTGCCGAACCCGATGAAACACATGAGCAGTACGATTGGAGAACGGCTCAGTTACCAACACAGACTTGATGACATTTATAATACATCCAGTTTCCTGAAGAGCTAACAACTTTTTTAAATATTGTACTAATTAATGGATGCTTTATAGAACGAAATTGTGTGAAACCTAGTATGTGTAAGTTGTATTCTCCAGAAATACCTATTTTGATTTAGTGACAATTGTGCATTTGGATTTTTGGTTTTTGTTATGTCATAGTATTTCGTTTTTCGATGACTTATGTTGATGAATGTAAAGTGATTGAAAAACGAAACAGGCAATTTTTTGTTAACCAACATTTTACTGTCGATATAATATTTATTTAAGCTTTTAAAGTTTGACACTGGCAAATAGTTAAAAAGTGCTGCCATAATGGTGCTCTGGGCCCGGAATAATAAGAAGTTCATAAGTATTTACGTCATGCGATACTTATCCTCTAGAAGCTGCCCTATGCTAAAATTAAATACTGAATTTAATCAACTTTCGTCGAGCGTCGCCTAAAAATAAATTCAGCTCCACAAACAATTTTAATACACGCACATTTATAAAAGTGAACTAAGCAAAATAAATGCAAAAGTCGTCAAAACATAGAAGTAAGGTTAGCGACCTTTATTCAAAGCTGGCTAATAAGCCCGCTGAATATTTTTCCACTGTCACATTTTTGATGTCACATAAATATTATGAGCACAGACAATATCTTCGTGTTCCCCGCAACATAGAATATTCATGAGAACGCGCCGCCGGGATACATTTTTCAGAGGCTGCCTGTACCCTTGTGCATAATTAGCGCTTTCAGGATGCATGGCATTAGGATTCCGTATAATGAAACTCGAAATTGTTCACTGACATTTCATAATAGATTTCATGCTCTCGTAACGAAATTAGGGAGTCCATTCAACCGTGATTATCTTGAATTTTGAACGGAGCCTTTTAATAATATAGTGATTGGTGACACTGTCGCTCAATTTCGTCCCAATTTTTATATAAAGCGAGTGTACCTTAGATTGCACTGTATATTAAAACGTTAAGTACAGCTCCAATGTTATGCAAAATTACATTAATAACACCCATGTATTCATCTAATCATCACAAATGTGTTTCTCGTAATTTTAATCAAAATAATTATTTAAACCATGACAACTGCTCAACGAATGCTATTGGTAATTGTTAACTACGCAGAATATATTACAGAATAGTGTATTTACGTCTTTATCTGCATATTATATGATTATTGCATTAAAACAACAACATCCAAAGACATGGGATTGAATATAAAATTTCAAAAAAATATCTAGTTGCTCCATGATGTTAAACTAAAAAACTATGCGAAAGTGTAGTTTATTTTTATACAGCTAAATAATATACACACATAAACAGGGACAGGCCGAAAGTCGCCAGCTGCACGGCTCTTCATACTTCACGCCATGTTTAAAGAGCTCTAACCTCATAACGGCGGCGGGAAACTGAGGCAAGTAGCTCATTAAACATGTACCATGCGCATTATTACACCTACCGGCGCCATTTTTCACTTTGATTTCGAGCATGTTACCTGAAACAGAAGAGCGTTTTGATAAAATTATGATATTTTAGCTTAAAGGTCTCTAGTGTTATATAATTACGATATATATACATTTGGCAATACTCAGAGTAGCCGTTCCGCAACCCTCATTTCCCCTTCCGGGAGTTATAACATATCGGTGGCGCGTCTGGTCGCAGGGTTAGTTACAGAAAATTACCATGAGGTTTTCAAGGCTTTTCCCTTAGCCTTACGACACACACGAAAAGAAAGGGGGTGGCGCATTCTTATGCCATCGCACATATTTTAAATTTCCTTATTTAAAAAATTTGATGACATGTGCGTTATCTTAAAACAATATGGGTAAGGTGAAGTTTGTATAAATCATGAGCCCCTTATAATAAGTAGAGAGTAGTAAGAGAGTAGAGAGTTAGTAAGTAGAAGTAAGAGGGTAAGTAAATGCAATTTTTTAGAAGTTTTATCCGTGTTTTCAAGAAAAAATAGAAAATAGACTTTGCTAAGTATTCATATGTATGTCATTTACAATAAGGCATCGTAGCGTAGATATATACTAGAAATCGACTAACTTAACTTAGGGCGTAAGTGCATACACATATATAAATATTTAGCTTCTTAATAGTATGCATATCTGAAAAAGATTTTGATCTTTCTACGTCTGCGAGCAGCGCAAAGACTAAATATGACGAGCTAAAAGCGTTTTACTTTTAAAAGTCGATTACCACAGACGAATAACGATAACGAAATATCAGAACGTTGTATGCATGAGAAAGCGGATCAGAGAAGATAGGCGTAAAGAAATTTTGGTAAAATCTCTTTTGAATTCTTACCCTATTATCCTTTAGGTACTCGTTATGCAAATTGTCCATGTATAACACGTGCTATCGATTTAATAACATATATGCTAATGCTGTTTTATAAATGGTAGGGCCAAGTGGCAGCTTTTGGTACTGTTAGAATCGGTCGACTCGACCGGTGTAAGAGTACCACGCCTCGCAGAATACCGGCGTGAAGTAGAGGCATCCTTGTACTTCTGCGCTTCGGTCGGCGAGTGAGGTAACCGGTGGACCACTTCCCCTTCCCACTGCCCAAATATCCTTAAAGACAGACAATGCAACTGCAGCACCCCTGGCGATGCAGATGTACGTCATGGGGGTCTGTAATCATTACTTACCATCAGGTGAGCGACATGCTCGTTTGCCACCTTTCCTCACAAAAAAAACTAAGAAATTTTCATAATAAGTATATCGGATACTTACAAACGCCGTCCGGTTCCAAATTATACATTACCGATACTACTATGCATAATATGATCAGCGACGTATAACAATCTCTAAAATAAAAAAGGTCAGGTTCCCATATTATATATTATACAGTATTAAGGTAAGGTCATCGTAAAATATAATAAATGTGTAAAATAAATTTACGTCTAGGTATAAGAATTGGAACTCGATATTATTCCGGTAAACTTCCTAGTTCTTTTTTTATTTTAGTTTCAATAACATCCGAATTTGAATTATATATTCTGTTTATAATAAGTACGTTGGAGGCACAGAATACTAAAAATGTCAACATGTTTCAAATGGTCGTCGTCGTTGATTCTAATCATATTTCTTTAACAGGTTAGGAATTAAATTATCATTCAATGAATGGCAATCACGAGGTTTTTTTTTGGATATCGCGTACGAGTCACATGCAAAATAATGAGTTACTATCTTGGAATGTGTGGCCATGAAATTGTCTGTCAAACCTATTTCTGTTATATGTAGTTATAAGAAACACGTTTGATGGTTCTATGGTCAAACGTAACAAGGTTTATTATAAGACCGAGTATATACCTAGGTATTTAAAATAACCATGTGGCTCAGTGGCTGAGGTACATGTTTGTTAATTAGCGGATTCTAGGTTCAACACCATCCGAATTGGTGCAACAAAATATATTGAAAATTAATACTGTGTTTAGTGTATTGTGATCGTACAGTGTCTGATCCCTACTCTTATCTTATCGTAAAAGCGTTACTTTGAAGGAGAGTGATTCTCTGGTGCTATATACCATTCTAGATGTTCTACGAGGATGTGAATTACAATAATTCTTTAGGAGAGTTTCTTGATTCAACAGTAAGAAACATGTTTTCAATAAATTGCGCCAAAATGGTGATGCTTAGTTTGTAACTAAATACGTTACACTAATTAAAGCATAAGAGAGCTCAACGACCGTCCAATAATCGGTGCCCATTGTCATTCGGCAATGGACGTGTGCAATGGGTATAGCTTTTGTATTCCATCAATGTACAGCGGCTTGCTGATTTAGACGTATTGTTACGCGACCGACGACCGACGACAGCGTACGGGGCTATTAAACAGACAAAAATCCGCTTTAAATTCAATGCACTTATTTTTATTTGCTTATTATTCGATGTGCTTTTTATATATTCAGTTTCGTCGAAAGAGCCAGGGGAGCATGAGACCTACCGGTAAGGACTAAAACTACACCGTTGGCGACGACTCGGCGTTTGACTTCGCGACGCTGCCATCGTTTTTCCGATACTGTGATACCAGTTAACGAATAAAATTACACTCCGCATTGTAAGGAAGGCTCGCAGAAGTCCAAGTAATCCAAATCCAAGAGGAATCCAAAGGGGTTATTATCTAGGTCCGATTGTAGTCGATGTAGATATATGAAAGGCTCAAAATTAAAAAATCTTCGTAGACAAAGTCTTGAACTCTTAGTAAGTTCCCATTATAACAATAAATGAGTTGAAAAGATGTACGTAGAAATAATACGATCCAGGGTATGAAAGAACTTTTCCAACCAATCTGCAAGAACACAAACATTATCGGATCTATTTCATCATGTCTGCTGTTTGCACAATGATGCTGGTCATTACATTCTAGAACATTAGTTCGCGAACACGATAGTAAAAGACATCCAACCACATCTACAGCGCAGTAATCGTTGCGACACAAGTGAGCCGTAGTCGCGCTAAAAGCATATACGAGAGTTGCATTACTAACGCTTTGTAGCGAGCGGTAACCTGAATACAATCAACTGCTCGTACTTTCTTACACAGAGTTGTAGCGCGGAAAGATAATGGAAGCTATAAGGGTTGTTAATCGATTCACATGAACACTATTTTGCCCATTGCTCTATCTTCACTTAACTCTGAAAGTAGTAGTAGTAGTAGTACAAAACTCACACTCAATTAATGTCACTAATCGACAAGACATTTTTTACAACTAGGTCAAGTGTAAGTGTGTGTTGTCTAGTGTCTAATATGACAAACGACTAAAGAATACAAATTCTTTAAATGTTATGACAAGTGAAGGGATATTTTTATTTTACAACTTTGGCACAGAATCAAGGGGTAAAGATCATTTTTAACTACAGAACTAATAAAAAATCGTTACTTTTGTAAGATGCCGAGAGATAAAAAATATAGCTGAAATGTATTATGCCGCCTACAACAATAATTTGATTATAGAACACAATAGATAATTCAAATATGAGAACTATTGCGATAACGGTCCCTTCGCTAGCAATTTATATGATAGGTATTTATTTAACATATTAGTTTCTCACTTACGCGATATTGAGAAAGCAAACTAACTGTGTCAACATGTTTGCTTTAGCATAATAGTTATTTGCGAGACACTCGACACGCGCCACCATATTTATTTTTGTAGGAAAATTAAAGGCTTACAAAAAAGCACCTTAATAAACGTAACGTGAATTGGTTTGATTTAAAGTAAAGACGATATCTTACCGAAACTAGAACCCATGGTATATATGATCCTTGATAACAAAACATGATGTTATCAAGGATCGTCGTTTTAATTTAACGAAAATTTCATATCGTTTGCCGTTATTACAATGAGAGACAAGAACATTCATACTTTTTTATTGGAATTGTGTGGCGCATCGAGCTAACAGTTCACCAAATGGTAAATGCCAATGGTAACCGCCATACAACTACAATCGAAGATTGGTTACATTTGCGTTGTATAAGATGATATGCCTTACAGTCCGTAATTATACTGGCTCTTTATGTCTTTGAAATGGGAATACAACAATAGTCGCACCACTATTTGACGTCAGAAAAGAGCACGAGGGTGGTACCTATCCAGGGGACTCCCAGACGGAGAAGGAGTCTACCACGTATAAAACGCGGTCTTATTAGGATTATTTTCTTATATATCCTGTAAATATTATATTTTCTCATATTTGTATTTTAAAAAAGAATTTCGCTTAGTAGAATCTTACAGTACTAACAGGATGATAAAGGGTCACTATCTTAGGCTACCAAAGCATGAGAGGAATATACATAATTTATTTTTGTAGAAAAATATAACAATAATGTAAATAGTCCAGAAGTGAATAAGAAAAGTAAGTAGACTTGCCGTTATGCATAATTTAAATAATTCAAGTGCATTTAAATAAAAATGCACGTATAATGCGATTAGGTGCGGGTGTGAATATCTTGAACATGATTCGTCACACCGCTTGCAAGACGCGATGTTCTCGTGTTCGATGTGCCTTTGTTCTAATTACTACTGATTACTTTGTTTAAATAAAGGTGCACAAAGGCGGCAAACGAGCAACCTGATGGTAAGTGATTACAGTCGCCCACGTACATCTGCGACACCAGAGGTGCTCCAGGTGCGTTGCCGGCCTTTAAGGGTATTTAGTAGATGGGAGGGAGGATGAGGAGAGGGAGTGGGCGTCCGGTTACCTCACTCACGGAAAGAAACAGAACGAACGCAGAAGGACAAGAGCCTCTACTTCACGCCGGTATTCTGCGAGGCCGTGGTACCAACCCGGTTGAGCGGGCCCATTCGATCAGCAGCAAAAGCCGCGATTGGCCCGACCACGGGATAGATATATATATGTATATATATATATATATATATATATATATATATACATATACTCTTTTATATCAGAAGTTCACTAAAGATTAATAGATTTTTGTCGACTGAGCGAGCAGAGAGTTGATACATTGCTTCATCAGCAGCAGCTCAGAAAAATTAAAAACCGATGCAAATGCTAATAATATGAAATGAGTTCCACCTTAGAACAGATACTCAAAAATACTCTTTAGAACTTGACTTCGAGAAATTATCGAAGTCAGTACATTATTAGTCGGTTCTGAACCGACGATTATTGCAGAAGATATAAAGTTATATTATCTCTTCATTTAATATATTTATTGCGAAATGGAATTTATGTAAATTATTTTTGTGTCATAGTGGATAAGCCCCAAATAGAGAGGTGAACACCGCACGCATGCATTCTGTGTCAACCAAACTGCAAACCTAATTATTTGAGAACCGTTCTACCTAAGAGCCGTTTGTATTGCTTATGTCTGGAGATTGCATAATGTACGAAGACCTCACAGACACACTAGACATTTCAGTGCGGAATGCTAAGAAGATCTCAGACAATTTAGAATCCCGAATACAATTCTGAGCAGTATATTTCCGCAAAGACTAACGCCCATATTTACAAACGTTACTATGAGGGTTACATTAGACGGGAACGCACAGGTATACAAAAACCTTTACGACTGATCTACTTTGCAGTGTTGTTTCCATACTGAGCAATTATTGTTTGTGAACACGAGTGCAAGTGTAATGTAGCAATTAACGAGTTCCTAAGATAATATTTTTCTAATTTATGTAAGCAGTAAACAATAAATTACAATTCGTTAAAACATCTACATAATGTAACGTACCATAGATCTGCTTAGAAATTAGCTTGGCGTAAAGTAACGAGTATCGAGTATTCAGTATAATGATTTTCTTCTATTGTTATTATTGTCCACCGATTATGGAGTACAACTTAATAAGTCTTCACTTCGAAACTACTTCTTCTATCTGGTGAGAAGTTTCTCCAGTTGGCCAACTCTGCCCTTTTTTACAGACATTATTTTTAGCTAGGACTTGCATTAAAAAGGTTTCGTACTGTTGTTGCCCATTTGGATTTCAAAAGTATTTTTTAAACAATATAAACGAGTCCGTGTAAAAGTGGTACTCAGTAATTTCCTCGGCCACATCATGATAAATATTTTCAACATTAAATCTTAATAAGCTATGAAAATACAATTCTATTTCCATTCACAGCCGAATAGAAATAAAACCAATAAACTCCCTAATAAATACGGACGCGGCTCGAATGCAACCAGCTCACTGCATTTGGACCAGATCCAAACACGGCCCTTGCGTAAACATTTGAAAATTAAAAACAAGGCTAAGTAATGTAGTCGTGTAGCAACAAGCTCCTCGTATGTTTTATGTGTGCAAAGAAACAAGAAACGTAGGCGTGATAAGACGCGCGATTAATAACGCTTACTTATTCACGTTACACATAAAAATTTAAAGAATGTTACGAGAAATTATGAATTTAGTGCGTAGATTTGTGTAACAAAGTGATTAAAATACACTGATAGAATATCTCTCCGCTTACCACTTCGAACAAAGCTAATTACTTCAATATAACAGTCCTTTTCCCTTACTTACTTTATATTAAGGGGAAAAGGACGGACGTGGGGAAGGATACCTTATAAGTAATAACTATTTCTTTGTGTATTTCGAATTTCGAGATGATTAGTGTCTTATAGCATTTTCACTATACTATCTATGTATTATAATAGGCAAAAAAAACGCAAAATTATACCCTGTTTCTGATTTAGATAAGTATGTTAATAAGATAACGTATAAAACGAAGATTGAGATATCGGTAATCAAACCGTGATAAGGTAGCTTAAATTTTTTCCGGCTGTAATAGGTTTACATTTTATTAACAAATGTGGGCCATTTGTTTATAAAATAAACACACTATGAACACTGTGTTAAGGCACAGACTTCCAATCAATTTTAACTGGGTTTGGTTGTAGGGAATGATATAGTATATGGCTGCCGATGACTTTCAACAACTGAATGATGTTTGCCGATATTTCTGAATTCTTAATAAAAAACATGCATTTCTATGTATAAAGATTTGAATGATCTTTCGAAAGGTTGTCCCCTCTGTGTTTGACAATTAATTTTTACACGTATCACTTCCAACCAGCGTGAATGCCTATTTTCACAATGAAATTATGACGGCCGAAGGATTACAATAATAATATTTGTAATGATAAAGCTATTGCTTTGTAATCTTGATATATTTATCAAGATTACAAGTTTCAAACTAATATGAGAATAAAACAAGTAGAAAAGGTATTAGTAGATTTGAGAAAAGAAAAGTGTAGACAAGAAATGACTGTAAATCATTATTTGTTATGTGTCTATACGAAAAGCGTTTAAAAGATAAACATTCACCGTAGTTATAAAAATGAAATCTTCAAATAGAAAGTAAACAGTTGTTTGCAAAAGCACGGACAATGACCTTCCATCAGAACATCTGCAAGTTGGCATGACGCGGTCAATTCAAGCTAATTCTGTTTCATTCCAGTATCAAACATAAGAGCACAAATCATATTTAAATTAAAATATAATATAAATTATGTGACTATTACTTCTTTTGTGAGAATTTATTACAAAAGTATAAATCATAAAACAGAATAAAAAGTTTCGTAAGTAGTTACCGTGGTCCTGCCTTGTGGTATCGGCGTAAGTATCTACCTCCCCATTTCTTACCGTGGCAAGAAGTGCTCTCCGGGTCGTAAGAGGCGACTAAAGGCCTTGGACAAACAGCCTTGAAAATCGCAGACTACCGACAGATGGCGTGACAACCATCTCGAAAATTACCAGACTAAAATTAAGCTGCCGTTGACCGGCAGCAGCGTCTAAGTGACGCGATGTCGATCGAGTCGATCACCAATCCCCTTGCCTCGCGTGGCGATTATGGTAAATCCTCGTTATGGGAGAGGTTTATGTTCTGCTGTGTACTGTTTACAAGACGGTAAGATAAGGTAAGTTTACCGTGCCCCACAATTACATAACATCATCTTCTATACGAAAGAAGAAGTAGGTGTCTTGTCAGCTTGTTACCCATGGTGTGATGGCGATCGCAGTTACCAGACACCCTGCCTGCTGCCATATTTCAGATGCTAATTCCGCCGTCTGTCGGAAGCAGCTAGATTTTTCTTGCATATCCCTTAGTCGAGTTTTACGAGGACACCCTCGGGATCAGACGTGGCAGATTTTCTTACGACGCCTACACACCACTGCTTACAAATATACCTAGCCAGAATTCAAAGCCTGGAACTCAAATTTAAGAATAATGTTATTTACGACCAAAGAAGCGCAATAAATAAGTTTCGATTTCACGTTATTCCAAATTTATTTAATTAAGACGTTTAAAATATATCAAGCACACAGTTTATGTATTTCCACTAACTAAACATAAGAATTAAACTAACACACTAGCTCATTTTAACATTCTAAAGAAGAATAACATGCGGACTTAAAATACATTGTGCGCATTAAAACGAGTGTTTATTTTATAATTCCACGACGAACGGATACATTTGAAGCGCCGCGAGCTGTGAGACAGGAATGCGTCCTTGGTGCCGCCAAAGTGGAATCCCAGAGCACAAAGCTGAATGAGGTGTCGTTACCCTCGGAGTGTTCTTGCAGTCTACACAACGTAGCCTTCACGATAAACACATATACGTAGGTATTATGTGTATAAAATATTAACAGCTTCAAGGGTTTTGCCATTGCAGAAGATGAACACGTATTGGGAGAAGGGATTTGAATTAATCTCCATTGTTAGATGATTACTCTGAATTGGAGTTATAATTGGCAATTAAACTTTTGTTGCAAAAATATATAGAGAATTAAATGGTTCCATTCCTGTTTTAAAATAAATACAAATTATTTTAAATAACTTGAGACTAATTCTCGCGATACCACTTAACATCTTTGTGATAAGACTGAAAGAGGAAATCACGTTTCACTAGAACGTTACGGTATTTTCCAAATTTCTTTATAGATGATACACTATAGATAAAAATAAGCAAAGATACAATAAAAAACAAAGAATTTCGATTAGACGTATAATCGAAATTCTTGACGTTGACCAAATTTTAAAAATGCAAAGATTAACAAAGTTTGCAAATATAAAAAGGTTTGTTGAAACTAACCTCACCTAACAAATTAAAGCTATACACACAGGATCGTAACAGAAGTAAAAACTGTACTCCCACGCGGTGAGTCAACGGGGAAACGAACCCGCTCCCACGAGCCGCTCGCTCGTAAAACTGCCGTTTGAAATATGCGTGATATGTACTAATTAACTTGAGAAATATTGTGAAGTTTATAATGTCAGTCACTGACTAGGATTGGTTCAAAATTTGTAAAACGGTTTATTCGGTTATCTTAATTTAGATTTAATATCACGAACAATGTCTTCTGTATTAGGGTTTTGTGTTATGCAGGACAAAGCTCGTTTGATTATAATACAATAACTGAGATGTGAGGGTGTCATCTAACCTGGTAAGGTTTCACCACAGTGCGTCACATATTCTCGAAATAATGTTTTTTATTATTTCTCAGACATACCAGGTTTCTTAGCGATGTTGTCCTTCACCTAACATGCTCTTAACAATTTCAGTAGTGCCGGACACCGGGGATCGAACCCAGGACACTCACGCTTTGTGAAACTAAAGCGACCGCCTTCACCACAACCACGGCTCTACCTTACCTAGTATAAGGATATAAATGTTGTATTTTACGCATCTGGAGTTGCGTTCGATGGACATGTGTAGCCATGTTTAGTCTGCTTGAAAATAGAAACTCCGTATAAGGTTTGGTGCGATCGCTGTATACTTCAAAACCTACGTCACTGCTCATGTTTGACCGTCCGGCCATAAATAAAGGCCAATGAATGACTCATCTATTGTCCCATCCCACTTTAATAAGCATTACTTTGTTAATTTAAGTGAAAAATATAGAGGATGCTTTAAAACCTACGTATGATATCAGAGTTATATGTAGGATTTAATGAATTCTGAAATACGATACAAGAGGAAACAAAGAGATCAGAACCGTTGATTCTCGAAGTTAGTTTTGTAACCTGTGTTGCAGGATTGTAAAAGACGTTATTTAAGACCCTATTACAGATTGTAAAATTTTTCTAGTTGAAATTCCGCTCGACATCAAGTCATCAGTTATCAATAAAAAACATAGTTGATAGGACCCCAGGGCCAGAATGACATACGCCAATTTTCACTAACTCTAATCTAATTTAACCTTAAAGGTAATATTATTACTCTATTGGTGTTTTCGATTTATAATGTGATAGACGATGTTTATTCTTAATCTGTATTCCATTGAAGCATCCCGGAAGCCGAGATATTTCTGTAATCTTTTTTAAGAAAACTATTTAAGGACTGCGCCTGTCCCACTGAACCATACGGGCTTTTGAGTGAGTTCGTTACCTTGTAGTGTAGCTGTTTCATAACGTGCAGGCAGAGCTGACGAGTGACAGGAAGGGGCATCGTTAACATGAGGGCTTAACAAAGGCTTCTAGAATTTTCGTTGTGGTTTACCCAATGCTTTGAACAGTCTCTAAATTTTACAACTCTAGAATTGTATAATAGCAAAAACTATGTCTAAGTCATGATAAACATTTCACAGGGAAAATACTTTATCTATAAATACTACAGTTATCAGGCAGTAAAGATAAAATAGGGGCAAATGTATATATCATAACAAACAAAACAGTTAGTAGTAGAAAACACAAAAAAGAACGAATTGTCGTTGTAAACCCTAAAACAGTCATCAAGCACTTAAAATCTATTTATTTAATAATAATTTATACACAAGAAGATATGATAGGAGGCAATGGTCTATATAAGAAATAAGAAGTGCCTTTGTATCTTTCCACGTTTGTAGTATCTATCATCGCCATTGTCGTTCACCGCTAAACATAGACTTTCCCCATAGATTGCTACAAAGCGTGGACCTGAGCCACCTGCACCCAATGACTTCCTGCAACACTTGTGGCAGTAGCAAGTCGCCATACCACATTTGCTGTTGGTACTCGAGAGCTTGTTCATTCCCAATGGTTATCGATACGCCGACCCACATGATTTTCTGTATCCCGGTACAGTTACAGTAAAAGTAGTACAGTTTTTAAATTGTCTTAAATTAGCCTTGTATTTCCGACCGCAACGAAGTACGCCTACAGTACATCTAGTATCATGTGTTTAACATATACTCGTATGTACTTAAGAAATCCTAGCTCTGCATTTAAAAAAAATTATGATTGTTGTAAATAGAAAATAACAATAAGATAAGAGAACAGAATAATAGTATACATATTAATGACGTATATACGACGGGTCAGTGGCATAGTGGCTAAGCGTTTGGCTGGGGCACTCCAGGACGCGGGTTCGATTCTCGCTCGTGAGAAATATTTCCATAGAATACAAATAATAATATATGTAATATACGAACCGGGTTGGGTTTGTCCGTGTTCTATTTAAGTAAACTGTCTCTGTGACACAGGAGATTTTTCATACAGTATGGGGGATAATGATTTATAAAAAAAACAAAATATATTTACACTATCTTTTGTAACCAGCATTGCCCGGGTTAAGCATTTAAAAAAAGGACCTATGTCCTACACCACATCATAAGAAACACATTTAAAAAAATCAAAATCGGTCCAGTGGATTTAAAGATTAGCCCGCATAACGCCTTACATTTTAGTATAGATGCAAACTGCAAGAAGCAAGAAGTCAATAACATTTATTAAGTTAGGGAAACGCTTCAGTAGTAGTTGGCTGTATTACTTCAGTGGCGGTTTAAATTGAATGAAACTTGCATAATGGAAGGCTGCGTTGAAACGATAGAAGCTAAGAATTTGCTGTAAGCAGCTTGGATGCCGGAGGATAAAATATGACCTCACATTTTATTTTTAATTTCGTCTTAGGTTGAGAACAATATTTTTTACGTTTTAGATCGGCAAATTAATCAAATTTAGGGTAATATGTAGTGAAAGTTACGCTCGGAAGTGCAATAATTATATAGTAACATAAATTTGACTTGTTAAATGTCTTCTTTTTTTATCACATCTATCGACTCCTATATACGTTTTCATTCCTACAGCGCAAAATTAATGTAGTTTCGGGACTAAAGCGACAGTGTATTCGCTGGCAATCATTTATATCCCTGACCGGTACGAGCGCAAGTTTTAATTGCTCTGCATTACAATATTAACACGCCACTGCTTGTTTTAATAATTTCAAATTTGAATTACACGAGTACCTCACAACTTCGGCCCAAAATTAAAAGTGGATAGTTGAATATTTAGATACTAGTTTAGTAATTTTTTTTTTATTGGCATGTAGTGACAAATGAGCTTACAGTCCACCTGATTAAGGTAAGTGCATTCTGCAGGCCTAGTACACCTGCAAACAACTTATATCGAATGAGGTTACAAATGCGTGGTCAATCTTGAGGATTAAGATGGAATGCCCCACAGCCTAGAATTATACTGGCTCAGTATACCTGTCACACAAGAACACGACAGTGATTGCAGTACTGCTTGAAATGAAAAATAAAATAGTAAATCACTATGCACATATTCCGTAGCTGATCTATGTCAAGTTGTTGTACAAGTTGTACACCCTCGGGGTGCCAGATAGTCTTGTGCACGTCATACAAGCCTATCGCACATTCCGTCAGTCGAAGGGACGTGCTCCGGAAGTCGACCATTAAGGGCAGGCGTTCCGCAGGGCGCGGTTGTCTCACCAACACTACACAACCTTCATGAACGAATTTTCCAAAACCCACATGGTCGAATTCGCTTTCGATACTAACATATCGATTGTTTACATTCGCTTCCAAACCGCAGACAACGATTTTCAGCGATTGGTTCAGGACTTGGAAAATCTATGTAAATCCCGACTAAAGCAGTCATTCTTCAGTGTCAGAGGTAAAATATTAGGTCTTAGTTTTTCTACTTTCTTATGTAGTATTACTACTTTCTATGAAAGTACTAATTTAAAAAAAAACGTAAAATATGTATTGGATGAAGCGGCTATCATATCTGGCCGCCTCTATACCATTACAAACAGCCGTAAAACAATGCCGTTAAAACATAAAATGCTACTGTACAACACTTTCAAACGCCCGATTACGTCGTATGCAAGTATTATTATTATTATTTCTTATCACTAGTTATAAAAACAAGTTATACAAGATTTAAATTTGCCCTCACCGGCGGCCCTTTTTACAGAAATATCTTTAACATATTTCGACGAAATTATAGACCATCCTAACCCGTTAGTGGCGGTGCTGAATAATTATACGCGCGTGTAACCTCACCTATGGAAAAGCCCCCAAAAAATATCGTTATCGACGAAGATGACATCATCACCCGTGTAAATAATGCGTACGAGGCCACGCCCCCGACACACATTCACTCACAACCCACACCGACAAATTGCATATCTCGTTTAGCCCTGCATAACATCCGTAGGTACCGCTTTCGCCGGCGTACGCGAGGTCTCAGGTTCACGGCTCACGCGAGATATACTCGTGTGCAAGGTCATTTTTAAATTTCGACCCATTTTTCCCCTAATCGACCAATTCTTAAATACCTTATCGTAATTCAAGCCGACGTCTCGCGCCTGTTTAAGATAGGCCGGCCCTTGGGTTGTTACGAGACTCCTCTAGTTTTTCCGAAGTAACTTTGACAGGGGTCAAAGCTCGACACAGCAGAGAACAGCGACATGTCCACGCCACCAGCGACGTAAAGAAATCTTCCTCAGAGGCTTCAAACGCTACAATACCTTGCTCAAGAGTGTTTTAAGTGTTCCACAGTAATAATTTGGTATCAATGTTAAGAAGTGCCGCGTGGTGGCGGCGTAAGAAATACTGCTACCTCGATTCATCCCGTGGGTTTCGTAACAATCGACTAAGAGAACCTTGTAAATCTCATAGTCCATCAGATCAATCACCTTAAATCATGCCAGACGTCATAACAGACCGACAGACGGGCAGCAACTTCGAAGTTACGAGGTCTCTGGGGTCTGCAATTGAGAATCCACTTGCCAAGGATGCTATTTATGACAAATCTTCCAATTGGAAAAGGTCTAAGTCCACCAGGTTTAGGATAAAAAAAAAGTGAACAAAAATTATTTAACACTAGTTGTGTTTCATGAAATCTTCGTAAAAACCAAAAAAATAAATGATTTTAGTCTGCAATATTATTAGAAATATTTAAGTTAGATATTTTACCACAACCAGCTTATCATATCAATACGTTTATTTTGAGTAACATAGTATTTTATGCAATTATTGTTTTCCTATAAAAGCATAGGCACAGATTAAATAATCCACCCCAAACCACCCTCGAGATAACTGTGACGTAAGTAGCAAAAATAGAGAGTCATGTCTTAGTACTGGGTGCATCGACTTGCCGAGCGTTCACCTTGACAGCCAGACAGTGTAGACGTATATATAAATATTTATACTTGTATCGAATAATTGTTTATTCTATAATAGAAAACGGACCTTTTGTTTGTAACCGAATCGGTTTAGTTGTTATTTTTCATTTCGTTGCATAAATTTTTCATAGCAGATAACGAGTAGTTAATGTATAATAATAGTTAATCGACTCACTTAAGTCCGCTGAAAGTTTTTAAATTTTCACTATTATTATTAATACATAATACATTCGAAAGTAAACCTGTCTAAATTTCTGTCTCTATTATTGCTTCGAAAGGTATTCCTTAAATTATAACTTATTTTTTCGTATTAGTTCGTACCGACGATCCAATGATGTTAAATTCTTTCTTCTATGCCGATGCTTAGAAGAAAGAATTTAACAGCCTCGATTAGATCAATAGCTATCAATCAAATCATACCTATAAAGTGAAATGGAATAACAAAAACTTCGATCGCTTCAATACGCAATCTGGTTCCATTGAATATAACAATCAAGGTAATGAATGCTTAAGCTCTTGACAGTGATTTAGACGGCGCTGGTGAGAAGCGCATCCAATCGACAATGCCTGGATGCGAGAGTGGCGCGACGGCCGATTATAGACGGTAGTAGTATTAAAACGGATAAAACAAAGACACGAAAGAAATATAAATGACAAGGCTAAAGCGGGCTCATTTTAACGGTACAAATAGATTCCTTAATGTATCTCAATATAAGAATAAACACTATAAGTATTAGTGCCTAATTCTGCCGCATTAGGAATTTATAATAACGCAAGTATAGCTTTTTTTATCGGAAATCTGCAACATCCATAGCTGCAGGTGGATTCCCAGACTTTAAGGATATCTGGAGAGGAAGCCTAATATCACTATTTGCGTAGGAGCCGTCTGGGTAGGTGGTAGGAGGCCTGTGTATCCACTATTGCGTTCCGGTTTGAAACGTATACTGAGCCAGTACAATTCCAGTGTGTGATACTTGCCATATTAATCCTCAGTGGAGATATTTTTTGATTGAAATAAAAAAAATATTTGTACTTTGACAGTAATTTGATGGATGTATTAAGTAGAAAACCTATGGTCGTCTATATTAAGTAGCAAAAACAACGGTAGGATAACCGAATGATCATTATAGATAAGATAACCGATGATCTTTATAGAAGGCTCTAGTATTTCCGAAGCTATGTACGATATGTATAGTGTTTACCTAAATACTAAAACGGCAACAGCCTTACCACCGGTCACGTTGTTCCAAATTAGCCCTAATGAAAAGTGGGTTAAGAGGATCATCCAAATATCTTAGAAAATAACGATCTGACATGGTGACAGAAACGACCACATAATGAAATTTACATATAAACCGAAAAATAGGTCTGAAGTTTTATTGTTTATCATTATCCTTAAATTTATAATTTTTCAGAAGCTAAAAATTGCAGCTAGTTATTTAATTTCGTACATCGCAGAGAGACGTTAAGTTCAGTTGATGGGAAGAACACTACATAAACATCAGAATTTAAAACAATGAAAACAGAACGTAATTCTGTTTTTCCATGGGCCATTTTTCTTTTTCCCTTCTAACTGTTTTCGTATTCCGAACGTGCTCTTCCATTAAAATTGTTATTAAGTATTATAACACTGGGAGTAGTTTAATTAATTCTTTTTTTTTTCATATAGACAAGTAAAATAAATCTGTTAAACATCTGGTTTTTATGAAGGTTTGGGGAAAACTTTCTTGTTTATATTTGATAAAAAAAAACGGAAACAACTTCACTTCTACTAGGTTCGAATACTAATCACAGCCTATAACTATTAGGAAAATTACAAATTGTTTAGGGCCGTCTGCCGACTGCCACAATTGATATTGCGGCAGTCTCCGTGCAACTCTTAATATAGTATTATAACTCCTGGGTAGCTATGCCTTCTGGTCGTGCTCAGCCAGAAAATCTCCAATGAATACTCCCGACCTAGTTTTGACGTAACATTACATTAAATCTTATAACAAATTTAACGATCGTGTGCGATTTACATCGTACCTGGTTGCAGAGTTCTAAGTCCTAGAAGATCCCCTATATGAATGGCTCTTAACAATGACTTTTTCGAAACATATATACGACATGTATTGTTGGCTTAGACACTAAGACGGCGACAGGCTCACCTCTTGTTACGTTGTTCTAAATAAGCTCCGGTAAAAATGGGTACAACTAGTGGTTGGGATTATGTCTAGACCTATTACCATCCTAGGCCTCATCTTCGCTTTCCATCGGGCAAGATTGAGGTCAAACGCAGGCCTATTTTTTTCATAAAAAAAAAAAAAAACCACCCCAGAATTTGAGCAAAGGGTTGTAAGACTGCATATTTTATTTTTGTATGTACATTTATATCGTAACACTGCGTCTGATCACAATTGAACTGTATATTTTCCATTTCAGATTGTTCAACCGGAAGATGTCGTCATAGTCAAAATTGGCGAATATAACATATATAGAGGCCTACATATTATGTGTTATACTCAGAATTTTAAACTGTGATTAGTTAAGAGTAGTTCAAAATGTAAGCTATAATAGTGGTGTAAATTATTGACCGAGGTAAATGTAACGATGGGTACACCTACATCGTTACATTCTAACCAAAAGTTTTAAAGATATAATGTGTCGCAGGATCACTGGATTTGATGGACAGGCAATCCTCAGCTTTGAACTATGCCATCCATGCCATCAGGGCATCATAAAGATAGTTTTTTTTTTAACCTTTTTGACCCAATAAGTGGATATTGGGGTGTTAGAGGGAATTAACCATCATTTTATTAAAAGTCAACCTCGCCTACACTGCACGCCCGGCACTCTTCTGAATCACGGACGAGGTTCTAAAGACTGATGGCGGAAAAACCATCCGAATATGCTGAACCCAAATCCTACAGACTATTGACGGAGAGCAATATCTCTAGTGCAGCATTCCGCTCACCAGTTTGCCTGTTCAGCGTGGTGATTATAGGCAAATCTTCGAAGCGAGTACGCCAGCTGTTTTTGGCACTTTCTCTGAAAGGTATATATCCAGCAGTGGCCTTTATACAGGTTGAAGAAGAATAAGACGATGAAGATGTATACAATACTTCTAAACTCCTTTCAAGACAAGGTCACATTTGACTAACTTTATAGGCTAAAAGTGGATTTCATTAGTAAAATGAATTTACTGAGACATACACATATATGTAGAAACGCGAAGAGTTGCGCTAACATATTATTTATATCATAGAGAATAAATATAATCACGAAACAACCGTAGCAGCTTTATGTCAGTTGCACGATTAACTTTATTCACCAAGCCGCTTCGCATGTTAATTAATTTCAAACGGGCGTATTCATATTTATTCTGTTAGCAAGGATTTGTTGAAAAATACCTCAAACAACTACATGCGAAATTCCACATGATTTGTCCTAGACCCTAAACAGGTAAAAGAGAGATTTGCCTAACCAATTGTAAATATTCACTAACTTATGTATGTGGGTTTAGATGATAAAAATAATTCATAATTAATTATATAGGCGTAAAAAAGTTAGGTAGCAAACATTTCCCTAATTTTGGAATGGTAGCTCGACAAACGGTAAAGGATAATATTCGTGCGAAATACCGCTCGGCGTGTTTTCGACTGTGACATGAGTTGCAGGCATGCAGCTGTGTTGCGCTGCAATTCCGTCAATAGCTGGATATCAATGACAGCAAATCCGTTCAATCATACAAGTATCTTTAAATACAGCTTGTACACATAGTAAAAGTTGTCACAGAAAAATTTTTGCGTGTTAACTTTTTTGGGATGTGGGATCGGAATTTAGTAATAACTCTGAAGAAGAATCATATATCGCCATAATATTATGTACGCTGATTTTTCTTACATCATCATATGTTATTTTTCATTACATTCATAGCATGTTTTTTTTAACAGTTATTTTTTACGTACATATATTTACGTACTTAAATATTATTTCTGTGAGTGTCTTATTTTTTTAAAATCTTTTATTCAGTTACCTTTTCTGTTAAATGTACGTGTATAAATCAAAAGCCTACAGAGGTCATTTCTTTTCATTTCCCCGCAGAGATCTAAAAAAGGATAGAACCTTTTTGTTTGAACTGTATCAAACTTCACTAATTTATTAAATCCAACACTTACACAAAAAATACAAAGGTAGGCATGCAAAAAATACTTTTCATTTTGTAGTCTTTTAAAAATACTCGTTCACCTCGTAGAGACCTTGAATAAAATATTCCGTACATCGTATATTTCCATTATTTCACTTTGCAGTCGTAATGGAACGTTGGGCTTCTTTCTACTTTCTTATTTTCATACGTTACGTTAAAGTATTAAAACGTTATTCTATTACGTTCCGTCCAAATCCCTAAGTAATGAAATGTGACAGATCATGTGTATCCATTGTTTATGTCTTCTTGTTTATGTGCGCACTGTTTTTCTGATGGTTTACCTTACCGTAATTTGAAGTTATGTCTGCAGTTGATGTTAAGTGAATTGTTGTGAGAACGCACCCCAACGGCGCTTCCCGTTTCATACAAAAAATAGAAGACATTTTAGAATAAACCGATCAATCATTAAGAACAGCACGTGTATACTATTTGGACTTTGGATGAATCGGGATTTCTCATATCGACAATGACCATCTTTGTTTTCTCTTCTTATTTTACGGTAACAAACCTTTACGTTAATGAGGGTAAAGTGGCGTGTGAAGCTTTCTAAAGTTGAACGGCGACCTGATATTTTTTCCTGTTTATAGGCCATACAAATATTTGTACCGTGCGGAAATTAATAGCGCCCACTTTTCACCTTTTTGAGAGATAGAACGTGACGGTTTGCCACCCGTACTCATCACCGGATTTGCTTCCGAAGATTACCATGAGATTTTTTTACTCATAGGAACATAACCGCAAACCGTTTTCTGCTGCCAAACAACAGCGTATCAACTGTTGTGTTCCGGTTTGAGAAGCATAGAGAGCCAATAAAATTTCGGGTTGTGTGGCATTTCATCTTAATCCTGAGGACAACGCATCTGTAGCCTTCTTCGATTGAAGTTGTTTACGGATTTCCATGGGCTGCAGCAGCCAATTACCACCAGGAGGACTATTAGTTCGTTTTTAACCCAATCCAACCAAAAAATAATAAGTTTTAATAACAGTCTTAAAATGTACTTACATTTCATTCTGTTATTAACTTTATAATATTCGCAATAACACGTGAAACAAACGCGTAGAAGCTCATCCTTGAAACTAGAAGTAATATTCAAAGCAGGGTAGCGAACAAAGTAGAAATTAAACGCGAGAAGCACAATTTCTGAATTAGTTTAAAATGAATGCGATTTGCTAGTGATTTGAAGTGCTTGCATCGATATACTTTAATTAATTACTTTTAGGAGATAAGGATGCTGGGAGTTTGTATGTTGGTTAAAATAAACTCATCAGTTATGAAAGTAAATACTCGTGCTTCTAATTTTTTTTATTTACCTACTTATTAGATAGGCCTACGTCTCAAAATCCTACTTAAATTTCTGAAAAGGCCTATGATGGTCACGTCGCCCAGATTTACTCTTGCTATAAAGAGCTCATATTATACTGGTCTCGAAAGACCAAATTGAGTAAAGGCGAATTAAATCATTCAATTCCAACAGTAGTGTTCAGTTCAACAGTAGTGAGTAAATATTCTTGTGCACTATTAATGCAAATTCAGAGTAGAGCCATGCGCGTATGAGGCGGCTCGACCAGGATAGTACCACAGCCTCGCAGAATACTGGTGTGAAGTAACTTCTCTCTCTCAATCATCCTTAAAGACCCGCAACACACCTGCAGTTCCTCTGGTATTGCAAATATGCGCGAGCTTCGGTAATCACTTGCCATCAGGTCCCATAAAAAAAACAAACATTAACAACTTGTTACATTAGGCATACTTTTTCTCATAACAGTTATTATTTCAAAATTAATTAGTCTGTTGTTATGCATATTTAAAGGAATTTTTGCGCCACTACTATGGCGTTAGTGTGTCTCTAGTGAAAATTTAGAGCTATGATAACTTTCTTCGAGCTTTAATATCAAGAAAATATAAGACAAATGTCGTGGAAAAAATATTAAGCCAGTGTATAGAAAGGGTGAAGGTATTTTTGTATTCATTATTCTCGCTGTGCGATGGTGGGTAGTGGTGGATTCACATCCATCACCTTTGCTTTCCTGTGAGTATTAAATATTACTAAAAGGGACATCGTCACTTGTTCTTTATGGGAAATGAAACAAAATAGCAAGCGGTTCATCTGATGGCAAGTGATTACCGACGCCCGCGTACATCTGCAACACCAGTGGTTTGTTATCGCTCTTTAAGGATATTTGGGGTAGTGGCAGTAGAGAGGAGCACAATATGCCTTTACTTCAACCCGGTATTCTATTCAACTACCCAGGTCGAGCAGGCCCATTCGTGCAACAGTAAATTCCGCCGCTTGCCTCTATCACATACAGAAGTTAATATCAATGCAGGTAACTGGATTCCCAATGCGTTGCCTAGTACTTGTCGTTGATATACATATGTTATCCTTATAGCGCTGTGAACGTAGAAGCACTTTGTTTATTTGCGATAATATCAGTGTAACTCGTGGAAGTAAAAGTTGCGTGTTGCACAAATATCGGCTCGGTTGCAATCCCGATCGCAGTCAGAAGCATGAATCGTTGATGCAAAGCCTGAAACTTTTCATTCTAAAATATAGATAATTTTCGATTTTACGTCGAATGAATCGTGCGATTGGAAACTGGGGCTTTCTGACGATTCTGTGTGTTTAACGATTTCAAGGGTTTTATTTGTCATGCAAGAGGGCTATAAATTAACCCTCGTCACTGTACCGCCAATATGAGTTACTCAACTATAGTACAAATTAAAGTCACTAATAAAACGGCATACGGCAATATTATAGTAAAATCTTAGCGTTATAAAATATATTTTAAGCAAACTATATATAAAATAGATTTTTGGTTTTCTAAAGAGGTAAAGAGATCTTCGAAGTATTCACAAATTTGATGAAAAGTGTTTCCTGGCATTTCGCCAGTCTCTTCATGCATGCCGTTGAACGGATACGATGTTTAAATAATTTTCGCTACATCCATTTTATCCAAATAGCTAAAATGCATTGTTTACAATATTGAAAGTGTTCTTATCACGATAATATAATAAATATGTAAACTTTTTTTTATTACCAGAACCCCTGACCTATCGATGCAGAAGTCAATACTTATACAATAAGCAAGTTATTCTTTTTTCGGGTACGGAATGACTAGCTAATACATGTGTGTGCTCGAGGACGCGTACGGCACATTAAAATATAGGCTCCTTACAAGACTTCAGACTGTGGTAAACTCTTGTAAAACAAGTCAGGCGGGGTGGTAAGCGTCGAACTAGTGTTGTTCCTCTTCATTACTAGATCACTTGTAAATTAGTCGTGCAAGCGTAGTCATCAGGGCGCTTGCTTTAGTTTCATAGAGCGGGAGTGACCTGGGTTTAATTCCCTGTGCCGGCACCACTAAAATTGTTAATAGCAATTTTAAGTGCTGAATTTTCCACGTGCTCAGCGGTGAAGGAAAACATCGCTAGGAAGGGACTGAGACGACCGAAGTTTTTTGCAGATGTCCATGGACTGCAGTAGCCACGGACCATTACCACAGCAATCCAATAAAAAAAAATGGTACCAACCCGGTCGAGCCGACCCATTCGAAAAGTAGCAAAAGCCGCCGCTTGGCTCTACCACGCCTAAAAAACTTACCAGATAACAATCAGTCATACGTGTTGTGTGAAAACATACCTGAAACAAACATAGAACTACTATAGTACATATCTATATTATAAAATATCCATTGCAATTTCGTTATTGACTTTAATAACGTACAAAGTGATTATTTCTCTTGAATTCGAGGTAACAGTTTACTGAGAGCTGCGATTTCAATTGGGAGTAAATATACCATGGGGCAATGCAGAGCAGATTTATCGTATACGAAGTCAAAATTACCGAGATTTTTTTTTTTAATAAAACATATAAATGTAAATATTTAAATAACTGAACATCCATTATGTTCCTATTTTGATGCATGATATCGCACATTTAATAAACGTGAAATAAATCTTCAACGATTTTTAGATATCACGATTATGTATGTATGAAAATTCGATTGTTTTAATATACAATAATAACACAAGCTATAAAGAATTAAAGAGTATTATCGTTGCCACAACAACCTTATTTGTCATAAACCAAAATAATAACCTACTTCTCAGTAAAAAAAAAGTCTAGGTGATGGTTATCAGTTAGTACGAATAGTTTTTGCAATTACTTATTTCGTCGTTGGAGAATTCTAAAGCCAAGGAGAATTTATAAACAGTACTGACTTTTGCGTTGTATATTCAAAATCGGATATTTTAAAGACATTAGGTGAAATAACCTTTTTATCATTAAAAATTATTGATTTTCGCAAAGCATCGCCTGATTCTATTAACTATCAAAATAGTATAGTTAATAATCATAAGCAAATATGTTATTAACATGAGATATTTCAATAGGATCTATCGTACTTATCTAATTTTGTAAGCTTCTACTTCTCGTATAAATACAGGATCAACAGGGGCAACATGACAAGCAGCCAACATAGCTGCTTCTATAAATTGTAACTGCCACGGGTCCACTAACAAAATTAATTTAAAAGAAAACGTTTCGCCCATTACTCTCCGAAGTAGGCTATTATTATTTTTTAATAAGCAATAAGCTATTAATTTTAAAATAAATAATTCTTTATGCAAGAGAAGGGGCTATTACCAACCTGAAGTGATTGTACCTAATGAAATATCAGTCAAGGCACCGTTTGCACCGCTAGTCGTAATGCTTCAATGAGCTTTGAAATTAATAAGTTACAAATGACCCAGATGCGCTCGCCGATACAGTACAAAACTAACGTTCGTTCCGTGTCTACTCTAGTGTTAGTTGTTAATTTTATTAGATTATCGTAACTCGGTCGCCATCGAAGTCTGGAGAAATATCGACATACACCACAATGACGTTGTTATTCACTAAATTGAAACAAAAGGGAAAGTTCGATAGAAGTCTCCTCGCGCGCGAATGTATTAAATATTAAATATAATGATATATTGAATTATTTTTGCATTTGAACCGAAATTGCAAATAACCAAGTAAATTCAAGTTTTGTCATAAAAATCAAAGTAATGAAATATTTTCAGTTTAATTTTAAGTCGTTTAAATGCAGTAAAGAAACTTTAAATCCTTATACGAGTCCAAATCCGTCCTGTTGTACGCTAACCACTGCGGTTCGACGAATCGAAAGTAGGATGTTTAACGGACCACGGCGGTCATGGCTAAAGAATTTAATGTTGACGTGTTCGAAATTCTCATTCGTGAATTTTGTGAATGGATACGCAAACCGTTTGTCTAATAGGTATCCCCAAATTATACACACGAAACTGTGACGAAATACATTTGACAACTTGATACTTTTATAACACGATAAATACTCTGTACCCCTAAAGTGCTGCGTGGGAAATTTATAGGAGGTAAGGAATATTAGCACACGCAGGCCTGTTACCCCGAGGTGAAGGCTTACAATACGCATTTTTGTTTGGCTAGGTTGGGCCGTGTGGTATTGCAGTAAGAATCTGTCACCCCTGTACTTGCTGTGGGTGCCTTAAGAGGCGGCTAAGGGAAAAGCCTTGAAAATTCGAAAGGCTACCAACACATGACGGGACGATCCTCTCGAAAATAACTAAAATAAAATTAAGTAGACCAATGACAGGCGGCAGCAGCGCCTAAGGTGCGAGGTGCTGCAATCCGCTTGCTGAGCATGGCGATTATGGCAAGTCTTCTTTATGGAAGAGGTCTATGTCCTGCAGTTGAATATTTACAGGCTGGTAAGGTAAGGCTAAAATCAGCTTTGCTACGTGGCAGTGCCAAGCGGCGGCTTTTTCTTCCTAATTTCTGGAAATAAAGCGTAGGAAAATGTCTCTACTTACTAGTAGAATATACTTATTATTCTATGTTCAACATAACCAAGATATAAGTGGTAAATAAAATATCTCAATCTATACGATAAAACTGTTATCTTTCATTTCTTTTATTTTCCACTTACCAAGTTTCCTAGGAATAGGTGACGTAACGATAAAATTATTTTTATTACCACAATACGACCACAGAAATAGTAAAGACAGCGAGATAGCGTTCGGTTGACCCAAATATACAAACTTTAGTTAAGGCGTTATGATCTAAGCGGCGGAATGGTTAAATTTGCATTAGGGAATTACGTGGAAACAAAAAACAGAGCTGTTATAAAAACAGGCTGCGCCGGAAATATTGTGCGCATGGACAGATAAATCAACAAGTACATATTTTGGAATACAAAGAGACAAAGCTAATCCCGAGGTACACTACCAATTAACTAAGATCCAGCTATTTATAATCTATGCAAATTTCTTATAAGTAACTAGAGTTCTCATATCTGTTTGGACGTATCTATTTCATTGTTTGGTTACAGTCAGTTATTAATGCTGAATTTAGCACGCTCTCAGCGATGAAGGAATGTGGAAACCTGATGATGCCTGAGAAATAGGTGGTAGATTATGCTGGTCATCTGGGTAGGTACCACATTCTAAACAGTATTTGTAACTAAATTATCTTTTTATCGGACTGGCTTTTCGCTTCATGATTTTGACACCGTGACCGTGCCTCATAAGTGTACTTAGTTGTAGTAAAACCAGGAGTTTTGTAAGTTTAATTTTAAAATGCATGAATTAAAACAACGCAGTGTTCGTGTATTACTGCCAAGATGGTAAGCTTAACATAATATGCGACTAAAATCTAAAATATCAATACAAAGACGATACGACTTAAATGTAACAATGGAGTTTTCGTGAAAACTTACACGATAAGTTATATTGAGGCGCCGTAAATTGAGCCAATTTCCACTCATTTGTCAACCGCCTGCACGCCGTGTAGTAACCGTTACAAGTTGGCTATTCGGAAATTCGAAATGTGAGTTGCATCTAAGCGATATCAAATAATGCAACAAACTATTACACTACTCGATCTTGCACTGCGAGAGTTTATGGTCCTGAGCTCCGGGTAAACTTTGCCAAGGTGCGAACGTAATCACTTTTAGGGATATAGCTTATAACTACAACTAGTATATTCATCAATTAGCGAGTTGATGTTAAACAAACTTCGTTTAAGAACAAAATAATATAAGTTTTTATATATCACTTGTTTCTATAATAATTACAGATTATTTAACTATCGGTGGTGATTTAAACTCCTCTTTAAGTAGTTATTTATTAATTCTTGTTGGACGTAGTGTTAGTGTAATTAGTATAAAAGTAAAATTAAAACGAGCAGCAGCGTCTTAGGTGCAAGGCGTCTGAAATGGACTAAAATAAATGTACTAACCCAGTATTAGGGATTTTAAAAAATATATCTAAAATTATCTTACTTCTCGTCAATGATATATAATGGAGCCCTAAGCGTGTCTTAAAAAAAATGTAAGGAAAGTTACACTAAACATTAGATAGTCCTTTCACATGTGTATAATGTAATGCATGCGATGTAATTTCTGACACACGTTACACGCGTCAACAGATTTAATGCAATAATCACGAGCGTGTCAGTGTCACTCACAGCGACGCGCTCGCAACTACAGTTTAATTAAAACATCCGCGTATACTACCGATGATCTGCCATTTCACAACCATCGCTGTTTATGCAAAATTATGGTCTACAACGCAGCGGTGCTCTAATGAGAAAGGTTGAATTTTTCATACGATGACGAAATGAACCAGGTCCTGTTGCCAAAAAAAACCCGTTGCAAATTTCCGATAACTAGATCGCCGCTACGTTGGATAAAAAATTAACGAACAAAATTTAAAATAAGCAGAAAGCGACAGAAAAGTCAAACAATATCATCGGAATAACACGGGGGAACCGCTCGTTTATTTTCGTCCGATGACATTTTGCTTACAACAAAACATCTATTTAGTGAACTGTGAATAAAAAGCCGAAGAACGTGCCACTCCCAGATGTAATGAAAGCGAATACCTACGCGTAGAGCGACTGAAAAATTAGTTTCCGTTGCTACACGACACGGCCGGCGTTTACTTCTTATTGGACAGCACGAGAGTGCATTGTCTTTAAGTTTAATGGGTATCGGAAAATAAGAAACGAGTTTTTAACACAAGTACCTGACAACAAGAAAAAGTTAGAATGTAAAATTGCAAATTTAGGCACAATTTTTTTGGTTCATACGTGTAATATGCAGAGGGAACATATTCTATACTAATTAATTATTTCTTATATTTACGGGAATACCTATACCTGAGTGAAATAAAGCGCTCAAAACGACGAAAAGTAAAAAAGTTGCAACAAAACACGATAAAAAGTTAATTTCATTGTCTATAATATATAACAACTTTTGCGAGGGTGCGGGTGAGGGTTATTGATGGATACTACACCTAACTTAATTTTTTAATATTTATTTAATATTGCATACCTTAAGAAAAATTATAGCGAAGGACAGATTGAATGCCTTTTGGCATTCTCTACCAGTTAACCTGAGGCATAGGAGAATGTTTTTATAAGTTCATTCAAATACAAGCTTTAAATAAATATGTACGCAATACAATGCAAATAGATTATTAAATTATATGTATCGGTTAAGTAACATTCCTATCTTTTAAATAAAACCAGAGATTTAAAACAGCGTGATCTTTCTTTTGATCAAGGAACCGTAACATAGGTCAAGGACTAGTTATTACAGAAGTATAAAAAACTTTTAAACACTTTTAAATTTAAATTTTATTTTAAAGGCATTTAAAAAAAACGAATTAAACGCGATAAAATCCGTAACTAACAGTTACATTTCACATACCCTTTTATATCCTAATAATACCTGTTTTTTATATTTCGCAATTGTTTTCGTAAGTTTTTTTTATGTCCTACATCACAAAATAAATTTATTACTACCCCCATTTCAAGTGACCAAAGTAGTCTCGGATATCTCTCCAATGTTTGTAACTATGCGAATTCCGTTTTGCAATCACGGTATACTGGTATTACTTACTGTTCTATGTCAACTAAAAAATAATGGATAATTTGTATTATTAAAACGTTTTGTTCAGAAAAAATCGAAAAAAATTAAGATACCTACAGAGTTTCTTTGGCCGGTTTCTTCTCCCTCAGAGGAACCATCTCATTACGAAATGGTTGCAGATTTAAAAAAAAATTCGTTCGATAAGTGAAATGTTTGTTTCTTATGATGAACAAATGATTTGATTTGATATATATATATATTCACGCCTTGTTCTCAACGGGGGAAGCAGATACAATCTTCTTTCACTTGGTACGGTCCTGACATACATCTTTCGCTTCTTCCACTTTTATCTTTATCGCATGCATGATCGTTGGTTTAGAGTGGCTTTTTTCAGAACGTCTCCGATTTGATCGTGAAATGTTCTCCTAGGTCTTCCTCTCCCGACTCTACCATTTACACTCATTTGATTTGAATAATAAACATTTTCATATGTATTAAAGTGCGAATTATAGCGGAAACATACCAAGCAGAAAATAGACGACGCAGGCAAATTTAACAAAGTGGGTGGTAACGATTCACAAACAACGAGCAAAGAATTCATATTGCTTAAAGCATTCGCTATGTTAGGGGACAGTAGAGTGCGCAGAGCTTTAAAATTAGTCACCACTATGAGCAATAATTACACGTCACTGTGTGACTTTAGACTTAAATGTACCTACACAATGTACCAACATGTATTTATCAAAGAACACCAAGGAACGAAAAGGGTACAAAAAGAATTCATATCTTTTTAATTACATTTTTATTATTACCAAAGGGCTTGTAAAAATCACCATCACCAATCCAATAGAAAGAAATGCGAAACGCCAAATAACAAAACCCACCAGATGATTTTACACAGCAAATCGTATGCTTTCGAAAGTTATCGTTAACGAAGTTAAAATACCACCGCATCAAGGTTTACGGAACAGGTATTTTAATATTCAGTATAGTAGCGACGTGACAACCCTAACTTGCGCCTTAACTATGTCGTAGCGTGAAAATGTTGAATTATCTGTTTCGAGTTAAACTACCGTGTAATTGGGGACGAGGAATCTTTCATGTATGTTATGAGGGCTTTAAAGAGAAGGAGAAATGTGAGTTGAAATTGTTTTACGTGCAAGAGACATGTTGCTAGCGCATTTAACTCTTTTTCCGTAAAGCAAAGACAACGGTGGAAATATTCGCAATGTATTTGGTTGTTCAGCATGAGATATATATAAAAAGAAATATTATCATGCCTCAGTCATGCTGCGATGCCGCCAATGTATTAACAATATCTATGTATGAAATGGAAATATTATTTAAGGATTTTATTGCGTTTAATTTTGTTTTTATATTCCCGACGTTTTGATTGTTTTACAGCAGCCGTTGTCACGAGGGGACTGAGGTGTTAGACGTCCGGATGTCACGTGGAGTTACCTTCAGCTTTTATTTATTCATTTTGATCCGATCACACATTCACCAGCTTGTAAAAATTTTACTGTCCCTCCCTCTATCGGAGGTTTTTCCTCTTATGCTTGGCTGGTGAATTGGTGACCCCAGACATCTCGTAATACAGACCAGTGCTAAAAACGCGTGCTCTTGTGAGGTAAGAATCAGCCACTCTCTTTCTTCTCTTGGGTGTCGTAAGAGACGACTAAAGACGAATAAGTAATATTATATTTTTAGTAAACCCTATTCCAGAGAATTCCAGAAAGCGTAAGTTTGGTTTCAAATGTAATTCAAAGCGAAGGTTGTATTGTATTCGAGGCTTAGGACGTAAGCCGCGAAGTGTATCACGCTCCAATGTCATATTTCACGGGTATAAATGTCGTGGCGTGTTTTCTTAGACCCTTGGTAAATCTCTCGGGTTTGTTTTCGACGCTACATCGGGCGATGTTTTGCGTGTGTTGAATTTGGGACAGTTTTTCCACGTACTTTCGATACATTCCACGTGTTGAGTGGAGCTTTTATGTAGTAGTGCTCTGAGTTAGTTTAGTAATGATTCGAGTGTAGTAGGTACCAACTGTCCTCGAGTTATGCCTAAGAGTATTAAATTATCGCTTCATTACTGTATTGCACTTACAATTATCTGAAAACGAAATATGACTTCGGTAAAATGCGTATTAAACAGAATATGAAATACAATATACCATTTTACGACCTTTTATTTCGCAGAATTGCGTTTTTTGATTATTACGATAAAAATAAGAAATATTATATTATCATGACCGATTTCGAGCACCGATTCAACTTTCTATCGGAAATTGTCAACTACACAGGATATCTTAGAGTGCCATAAGTGTATGTGTAAGGTTACAAGAAAGTATGACGCGCAAGTGCCCATGTAAACACTAACTCATCTTTACTCTCCCATACATATATAGCTTATGCGATAAGATCACAGGAAAGGCCAGATGCAGTGACAAAGACACGAGACGCAATACAATTATCATCAGATTTAAAAATCAATCCCTTATAGGTTGCACAAATATTAGATCCGGCTGGGCTAACCATTTCACGGTCACGCTCATTCATGTCGAGTTCATGTTCGGTCTCCTATATGTAAAATGTCAATGTGACGCTAGTCCGTGTAATAACAAAGAACACTAGTAGCAGGAATGTTATTACGCTCACCATAAACTCTGCTCCAACCCCAAACAAAATCAGAGAAGCGTAAATTCATAACCGTAAGTTTTCATGATAGTAAAACATGTGCGTTAACTGAAATAACAGAATAATCCAATTAAAATAACATCAACGTATTCATAGTTTCAACGCAAGCGGAGTGAGAACGTACAGCTTCAACTTTAAACAAACCAAAAACAAAGCGGTCCATGTTGTTTTATCACAAAAGAACTTTTATAGTCCCGCTCTAATAAACTGCGCACATATTTAACATTGAATAACATGGGAAATTGTTAAAACATTTGTAGGCGCTGCTTACAAGACAAAATAAATTGTCGGTAAGCATTCCATGATTGCACAGATCATTTTATTTTTCATGTAATGCTTCGCTTAATCACTAGTCATGTGGTGCAAAGGATAAGAACTACAGAAATAAGATACCGTCAGGTACTTAATAGGGCGTAATAGGAAACATCTCACTATAAAATAACATCCCATTTCCGTTATAGCAGTGTGATAGCAGAATAATAATCTGCTCACTCTTGCTTCCCGTGGTTGTTGTTAAGAAGCGACTAAGGACAAAGCCTTGAAGGTCTTTCTATCCCCGGGAGCAAACCCGGCGATATCCTCACTCCTCGTCACGTTCTATCTCCTGGATAGGCCAAAAGTTGATTACGGAAACCCTTCTACCTACCTACGAAGCGGAAAGCTACGCTGAGTCGTGGAAATCCTTAATATCTATCTTCTCATGGGAGACAGGCGTGAGTTCTTATGTATGTATGTATAAGGGGTGATAACGAGTCACTTTTTTTTTTATGAAAAATAGGCTTACGTTTGACCTCAATCTTGCCCGATGGAAGGCAAAGATGAGAGCCTAGGATGGTACTTTTTAATACTGTATGAGCCAGTGTCAAGAATGAATGCACGAATTATCATTATCAGCTAGTGATAACAAAGTTCATTCAAAGGTGGAAGTACTCGCACTTCTGACTAACCGGTAGGATTCCAAGCTACTGATGTTTGTTACTTATTGCATATAATTAAAAGAGAAGTAATGTTTTTTGTAAAAAAAATAATACTTAAAAAAAGAAGAAAAAAAACGACTTTATTATACCGTAGTGCCTCTTTGTTTGTCGCTGTGAGTGATTCGTCTTTAATAGCGGTTGGAGCTAATATTCTTTAAAACAATGGGAAAGCTTTTGATTCAACTGCTGTATGAATAATTCACGATTCAGTAAAAACTACCAGCCGCAATTGCCGCGTGGAATGTGAAAAAAGCTTTCAAATCTAACATTAAGTACACTTACGTACATATTTTATCGAAGTGAATAAAATATATGATAATAAATGATAATCTTACAATTTACTTAGAATTGATCTTTATGTAATTACCATCTTTTTCTTCTTTTAATGCCTGACTACCTACCTCTACTTATGTACATAATAGTTACAGGAGCGTAGGCCCGAATGCCCAGTAAACAACTCTCACGCGCACTATAGCTCGTAGTGATCTCGTAGTGAGACATCGTATACTCTCGCCTGGACTTGCTTATCTTAAGGGGTTTTAGTCGCTGGGAGTGCGCCGTACCTCGGCTTCTACCGACGGTCCCGAGTATCCATAACGGATGTCCCCACGTTAAAAAAAAAGGTAGTCCACTTTTATAATCAATAAGTGAACACAAGCCCAGAGAACACCTTGTAACTTAGATGCTGCTGCCCATCACTAGCCTGAATAAGTTATGTCTAGTACATTCACGCACGGGAAGAGATAAGGTAGCACATTTTATTAATCCGCGAATTTAAATGATGTACTGTCATCATTAAATACCTATTCCGAACTCTGTGACGTCATCAGCGGCGTCCTAGTATTCCCTATTCGCGGATCTCCTGAACGCGAGTTTCTTCTGACGAAACAGTTCAGCAAACAAGTCGGCGGCCAAACACTGAAAAAAACAACACAACAAAACACACACATATAAAACATTTACAAAATATGCTGTAACTATTTATCAAAGAACCTAAAATCACATTAATATTCTATCTCCTTCTAATAACTATTAAACGATTTCATAAATATTTGAAGTTATACTTGTTTTGACGCCTTTGGGAAAAATTATGAGAGGAAATTTTTACAATGCGCGCAGACACCGACATCTATAATTAACAGGATGAAGTTGGATTCTAAAGGTCTCTTAAATTTTTTCTACAGGATTGAAGTGACAAAAAAGCTAACAGTTCATCTGAAGGTAATTGGCTACTGAAGCCCATGGACACCTGCAAACAACTTGAATCGGAGGAGTTACAGCAGGTATAGACCCCTGAGGATAAAGATAGAATGCCGCACAGACTGTAATTATACTAGCTCAGTATACTTTTCAAACCGGAACACAACAGCGGTTGCAGCGCCTATAGCGGCAGAAATACCTAACGATGGTGGTATCTACTCAGGTGATTTATAGCAGAGAAGGAGCCTACCAATTAGCAAGTATGCAAGTGAAGAAGAGCACAAAAATGTTTTGTAAATATTTGACTTATGTTTGTGTCTAATTCCTATACATTCCAAAAATCCACATAACGTGAGATTAGGCCTGTTAAAGTATAAGAAATCATTTTGTCCGGCCGCGTGAGCCTCGAATCCCTTTTACGCAATCCGGCCTAGTCATTCAAAAAATCCAATAAACACGCGGTCCGCCGGTGTCATTCTCGCAAATTTGGACAGATTTTACGCAATGTTACGCCTTTTGAGCAGACGTCGCTTTCTTTCGCCACTACGTTGAATCTAAGACTATGAATTTATGGCGAGATTTATTTAAAAAAATGCAACGATCTTTATAAAAGTAAAGTTGCAGCCTGTAAATGCGCACTGTTGGGAAAATCATAAGGTTTTCGGGACGGTGTTGGATGATATCATTGTAGTATCCCCAGTATGTCTGTAGGTTTCGTGCGATAATTTATTACAATAATAACAATTGCTTCTCTGGTTCCATGTTCCGTTTTCCTTGTAACAACAACTATAATATAGTTCGCAACGAAGCCTTAGGTATCATAATTTTCTATACTGCCTTGTGTGAGCACTATGTGCTAAAAATGAGATGTTGGGGCATGGTACAAACTTGTAGAGCTGTAGTCTATTAAAAGTTTCTGGACTATTGTATCAGTGAAGTAAACAAAATCATTATTATTAACATGGCGACGTAACAGAATCAATCGTATTAAAAGTATAAAAAATCAATAACAATTCGCTAATTGCGTCTGCTGTAGTAAAACTAGTACATCTTGCTACTTGACTATTAAGTAGACACACGTTATAATTCGATGAAGTAAATGATTCTGGAAAATTTTTGAGTAAAGATTTCAATTATAATCAGGAAATCATAAAGTAAACAACAGATGTATGAAACGATATCGCGAAGAGAAAAATGCATTGTTAAAGTATAGTTAATCGTTGCATAAACGCACTGAGTCATTGCAACACTGTTATGCTCTAGTCGTCTTGCTCTCGCAATTTTATGAATCCAACTAAGACTGAAGAAATAACGCTAATTCAATTTTAATGAGATCTTTTTTTGACAGTCCGATGACCTAGTTGGTAGTTACTCTGCCTTCGAAACTGAAGGCTTCGGGTTCGAATTCCGCCAGGGACATACCTTCATCATACAAAGTTATGAATAATATACCCGAGTTATGGATGATGTTATATATATATATATATTTACACACACATATATATATTGGTAATTGGTAATCGTTTACAATTTACCTTAACCTCGTGTACAATTCAGTATGTATGGCAAAGTACAATAAGTAATACCATCGTTTATCGCTGGTCTCGCCGGTTAGACGGCCTGCTCGTTACCCATAATTCCTCTATGAGAAGGTATCCATTGGATAATTATGTCTTTATTTAACGCACTGAGCTTACCGATGTATACTTTCTACAATATTGGATAGGATATTCTTGGTAGATCTTATTTCTTACATATGAGATCCTATTTTTCCTCATTATAAGATGCAAGGTCTTTTTATGGTACTGTGATCACCAGTGAGATGTGCGGCATCCCAGACAGACTGGTGATCAGGATTCAGATAAACTTTGAATGTTCGAAACGGCTAAGGTATGTCCAGCGGTTTACAGTTTAGTTTAGACATGATGATGATGATGGTATAGTGTCGTGTCTGCCACATGTCACTTTCGTGTTCATTTTGATAAGATTGAATTACACTTAATTAATAATCCACACGCAAAATACGCGCACAGTCGTGGAGTTCCGGATACCAGCCCGTCATAACATAACATACACTTAATTTTAACTTGCAATTCTAAAGAAATTTATTTTTATTCCCTCTCGGTAGGTATCTAAACTAATATACCGTTACATAAATGACTGGCGGTTGAGGTTTTTGTTCATATTTCTGAGTGATTAGCTTCGTCACCTGAGGTACAGGTGACTCAAGCGGCCAAGACGGCGGTTGGTCAGCGAGGTATGTGATGTAACGGTCGCTGAGTCAGAATCCACTGATTGCGTTAGGTATAAGATTGACCCTTCCGGCGTTGATGTGTCATTCAATTATTTATCATAATTTCTTCGATCACTGTTCAAATCAAACAGGAAGTATGCTTATAATGATTACTGACCGTTAATTGCGTACTGAATTCTCTATAGATAATTAATCTTCTCGTCTTAGTTTAATTTAATATATATATTTTTTTTTTATGGAAGAGACGGCAAACTAGCAAGCGGTTCACCTGATGGTAAGTGATTACCGTCGCCCACATACATCTGCAACACCATAGATGCTGCAGGTGCGTTGCCGGTCTTAAAGGATATTTGGGAGATGGGAGGGAAGAGGAGGGGAATAGGGAGGGAGTGTGGGCCTGCGGTTACCTCACTCACCGAACGAAACGCAGAAGCACCAAATCCCTGTACTTCACGACGGTATTCTGCGAGGCCGTGGTACCAATCCGGTCGAGCCGGCCTATTCGAGCGGCAGCTAAAGCCGCCGCTTGGCTCTACTACGCTAAAATATAAGATGGGAAGAGTTGTAAGTGACACCATAATGTAATGTAAATCACACCTGCACTACACCTTGGTAGCTGGCAAAGGCGGCTCTGGCGACTGCGTGACGGTGGTATGTATATCCGAATTTACCTTAACCTTAACGACCATATCCGAATTTGCCAAACACAAATTTTACACTGTTATGGGGATTTTTCTGTACTGAGGTTAGTAATAGGTCGGTCCAGAGAGGCAAGTATGGGTGAACTCTCGAATAAATATACGCCTGCTTCCTTGGATAGCCCTTTGTTCAGCAGTAGATTAAAATAAGCTGATAATATACATAGATGGTAAGTCATCTTTAAAAATTAATCTTGTAAAAGCGGTGTAGTGACGTAATAAAAGAATCTGCCACCCCATCACAATTCTAGGAGGATCGTAAAATTCGACTAAGGGAAATATCTAATAAGTCTCGGATAGATGGCAGAATAACCATCTTAAAAGTGACTGACCGATTTGACCAAACCGGTTATAATACAGCAATATATAGACCGGTTTTTTTATAAGATAGCTGCGTCTGACGTGTCTGTTTTGCGGTTACCAACTCGCTTTACATAGCATGGCGATTGTGGCAAATCTAGTCAATGGGAGAGGTCGATCTCCCGCCGCTCAGTGGACGGTTCGTAGCACATCTTCCGAAATAATCGGCGAATAAATCATTGGCGCCACACCACTCAATTGCTATTTTTGTGTGGTCGATTGAAGAGTTAGGCTGTAGGCTGTAGAGTTGGAATCACTAGACCAGTCGAATAACTTTTAGGCCTGATAACAAATTTGAGTCTCGCATACCATTTAAGAATCTTCAGCGGTTGTGGGCCGGAACATACAATATTCAAGTAGTTATTATGCTGACCTCTAATTATTTCGAAACTATATCAGAGCAGTATATTTTTCGGCATAAGCAGTGCAATGTAGACATTAAATTCATGAAATACATAATTCATTCCTATAACGTAAAGTAGTTGCGACCATTAAAAAATTATCTCAGGCTTAAAGCAACTGACCAGCTCATATCCACTAGGCTAGTACATCGACAAAATATCGCAACATTATCCTAAATGTTGGCAGTGAAATTTTTATATTACTTTATTGTTCAGTATTTTTGGCCAGTGTTGTAACGACCTCGTATTTCAAATGAGCGTTCGTTTATTTTTAAACGGCCAAACAAAGCTCCGACCTGCCTTACTGTCATGGTCGAAGCTATGCAGATGGCGCTCTTTAGTATAGAACACAAACGGTTCAAGTTTATGCTAACATTACGCCTGTGTGTGTTTGTTTTCAAAGCCATACACAAAAAAGGTTTAATTTAATTATGGTATATTAAACTTTTTAAGCTCTCATGAGCGTATTACCCGATAGTGGCCTGGACAGAGGATATTTTAATCCTTACCACTTTCCCCTGCCGTATGCCACGTCCAAGCTGATACATATCGTACATCATCATCGTATAAGTTTCGAAAAACGCATAGGTACACGCTCCACATCGATCGGCCTCGAATCTCCTGACCCTGAGGCAAATCCCATTATCACTAGACTATTGTGGCTTTTCATTAATTATACTTATTGTTTTATTTAGCTTTTTGTACGTTAAAAACCGGTAAACAACGCAGGAATATTTTTTCATCCTTTGTAAGTAAATCACATATTCTTTTTCGCCTAGGACTCGGAACTCTCTCCCCATAAGGCAATTGTTGTGAACTATTTACCAGTGTCAAAGTATGTTATTAAATACAATTTCCCCTGTACATGATTGTTGTAATAACACATTTTACCTTATTAGAAAGTAAAATTAAAAACTTGGTTCACTTTTAGCAAAGATTTTGTGGGGTGAAGAAACGAAAAAGTCGCAGAGGCGCTGTCTCCGGTCTTCAATTGTGTATTATATGTACTCGATTGTATGCGCGTACACTCTGTGTACAATCATATAGCGCCCTCATTTAAATAAATTGCTTTAGAAAATTTAAGAGAGACTGGATTTAATGACTAATTGAGTTTCTACACAGTCAAAAAAATTATTAAATACAATATAATTAATCGACCTAAAAATTAAAATATTCTTTATTGAGTACTTTTTATAATTTTTATTATAATTTTATTGTTTTTATTGTTAATCATTGTAAAAGCTCTTTTATACTTTTAAGATCATTACATTTTAGCATAGTAATTTGTTTATTAATTATGATTTGGTATTTATTGCTCTTTTGACATATAAATTGTTAATTTAGTATTGTAATTAAAGTGTTAAACATGGTTTAATATATAATTAAGAATGTCTAGATATTAATTATTGTTTGAAATATTTGCTCTTGATTAACTGAAATAATATTTATTAATCATGTGATTTATAAAGATATATTTTTGTGATTTGTAAATTAGGTATATTAAAATATTTCGTATAATTTATTAACATTTGCATGTCTTAACTAAACGTGTTTCATTATGAAATCTAGATAATAAGCAACATTTTAAATGTAAATAAATTAATTTGTATGCTTAATTATTGACCAATATTAATCATCAAAACTCGAAATACACAGAAATAACGAACTTCAATAAACATCACAACCATCACGTTTCTAGTTCGCTCCAGAAATCATCATTCATCCTTAAGTAACATTTACTACGCTTCAACTCAACACTCATGGTAGTTTTTGGACCTATTTAAGATAATTTTTTCGGGTTCCATACGTTATCCTATTACTATGCCTACTATGTCTGACCGTCCGTCTGTCTGTCCTATTTTTAAAGGTCTGTTTTTTTTTGAAGTGTAATGTGTATGTTTCTTGTATATAAACGTGTTTTTCTTAACGTTTCTTTGCTTTTGCTTTACCGTAAAAACGGTCTTTACATACTCCTACAAGCGTCAAACTTGGTGTGATTATAGTGTAAACTAATAAATGAATGAAGAAATAATAACCATTACACAAATATATTGGGAGGTTTTACGGCGCCCTCGACTTGGCCGTTTTTTTATTAAATTACAGTTACAGCTCCGTAAAAGATACGAATTATTGATTAATCAAAGAACCTGCCTACTAGGTAGCATACCCGAGTACCTTCGTTAAGTCGTAATTCATGGGTTTGAAACGCGGCCCAAGCTTTTGTTTGTGAGTCACGATTTATTGGTCTTTGGATTTTGGATGTTTTACGACATTACTGTATCCATATTGACACTGTATCGTTACATTTCCTGTTACTATTGTAAGGACCTGTGATTATCGTCTTTGTGTTTGAGCAGACTTACCGGATGGAAAATGTAGATGTGGATTAAAACAGTCGGGACAACAACAAAACGTAGTAGCCTAGTTGTTAGTGGACCTTACCTTCACAACTAACAGTTACAGGTTCGAAGAGAAAAAAATTTTAATGATAAATTATACCCGTTTCATGGAGGTTAATTTAATACAGTATGCACTATGATATCACCCATTTGTGAGAACACGATACAGTGTCGCAGATAACGTGTGAGATACACTCCAATGGTGATGTCAGGACGAATCTAATCATCTTTTACTACAAATACCAATCTCATCTAAACGTGGTGCATCCTGTTAGCTTACAAACGAGGCTTTGGAGACAGAATGATAACGAAAAATCCATGTGTATTTGCCGAACCTAAATCGAACAAACTAGTGATGAATGGGGAGCAGAATCATGCTTGCCTAATGCCTGGTGATGGGCAAACCTTTCAAGATATGTATGCCGGTTTAGCTGGCGCTTTCTTGAAGAGGCTGATGTAGTAGACCATTATTTATCATATAATATATCCGATAATGATACCACAGTAAACAAGCTTGCATCATTTAAGTTAGATAACAGTCGTTAAGAAGTACCTCATGCGTATCACGTATCTTATTTCCAGTAGGCCAATCACGACCATTCCCAGAACACCGTGTCCCGCGAAAGCATCTCGTGTATCAAACAAACATACAGGCGGAAACAAAGCGACCTGTATCGTTGCACTTATTGTAAATATTTACGAACGCACTGTTGTGTTACCGTCTTCGTACACATTCGGGGAGTGAGTTGTCCGTGTTTTAAGAAAAAAAAAAACTAAACGTGTGTGTGTGTCGGCTTAGACAAAAAAAAAAGACGTAAAGTGCGAGACGAGTGGGTTTTGAGGGGTTTCTGTGTAATGTGATTGTAATATTCTTTACCAAAAAAAAATTACTTTATCTTAACTTAAAAATCTACTTTCTGTTGATATCGAAATGTTTTACTAAAAGGATTTTAAATACGTCAGAAATTACTTCTCATAAAAAATCCTTTATCAGCATCATCATTTCAGCATATCACAAATCCACTACTGAACACAGGCCTTCCCCAATGATTGCCACGAAGCAGGGTCCTGAGCCATCTGCATTCATCGGCTTCCCGCAATACTGTCACTTCATCCTGAGGGGGGCGTCCTTATACTGCGTTTACCTGTACGAGGTTGCCACTCGAAGACCTTTCTTCCCAACGGTTGCCATTTCATACTATGTCGGTTATCCTATTTCTGCTGCAAATATAGTAATTGCAAGTTCTACCGCGCAGAAAAACACCGAACACAACCCTTCCATAGCCCGCTGAGCAACTTTCAGCTTCCTCATATCGCCTGCAGTGAAATAACACTCCGATTCCGTAAGTCATCACTGGCAACACGCACTACTTGTGCACTTTAGTCTGGGGGTTTCGAGGCTTATTAGACAAAGAAGATGTGACGTAGTTACCCGAACGACGCCTAGCCGAGTTGGATTCATCGATAGAATATTGGGTTGATGTTGGTATACCCACTCGTCGACAACTTCGAGTGTAGTGTTCCCGACAACAACCGTTATCGGTGTGACATGGACGTCAGACATGATCTTCTTCTTGTCCATGTTATTCTGAAGACCAACATGTTGGGAGACACTATTGAGGTCGTTGAGCATAGTACTGAGCTCCACCAGCTATCCTGCCTTAAAGGATATGTCGTCGGCAAATGTATACACCATTGATGATGATACCGTATCCTTTCCAGTTTAGCAGTTTTATTGCTGGTAGAATTTTAATCTAAGTAATTAATTAATTCAAATACTTTAAATTTTTATGTTTTTTAATTAAAACTAGTAACAAATATCAAAAATTTGCTCGTAAAGTTAGAACTAAGTCAAGAACTACAGTTAATGTGTGGGATTTAAATGCTAAGCGGAACTCTAAAATAACCAAAAACTTAAGGCGGGAAGCAACGTAGGAAGAAGTTGTTTACATTGTCGATTTATTAATGGTGTGGAAAGGAGATACTACAGGTCCACAATATTCTTCTCGTAAACAAAAATCCTAAAGTTGCCGGTAACTTTCATGGAGTGTTTTACAATCACAGAATGTAGCTCTCCAAGGGCAAGAATTCATGCACCGTTTATTTTAGGTGATATCAATGTCAAGTCCAATCAGAAAAGCCCTAACTGACCTTGAAAATATAAGAACACACCAATTAATTAAACCTACCTGTATTAAATCGGTATTTTATTGATTTTTGAATTTCATTTAAATTCTTACTAAAGATATATACATATATGCCATCAATAGCAGAGTTTGACATCAAACATCTTCAGAATGTTATGCGAAACTTTACAACGAGGGTCTTAATTACTAACTTTGCGAGTTCAGAGATTAAATCGCAAAATGAATTTTGTAAACCGAAAACATTAATATCGAAATTTTCCGCAAAACTGGTTTGCTTTAGGCATAGGTACGTAATCTTCCCCTCGCATAGATTACGAATTTTGATGAGTCTGTATACATAAAATCTGTATTAAAATACCTTTATTAAATATAGAAAACAGAAAAAAGATAAACAGCATACAAATCAGATTGTAAATTGGTATCAATGACATAATAAACAAGCTGTAATAATTATATTGAATGCTATATATTTAATTAAATAGCAAAAGATGTTAATAGTTAAAAATAAAATAAAAACGGGAAACAACTTAAATTGCTTATCACATCTAAGTTAATTATGATCTTATTCCTCCTACAAAAACCACGTATTCACAGTCAGTTTGCTCTATTGGCTCAACACAGATCATTAATTAATTACTATGAAATAGATTCTGAAAATTAATGCTGTAATTGAGTTTAGCTTTGCTAAGTTAACTGGATACGTACATAAGTCTCAAGTTACGGACATAATGAACTTTGAGTTGCCAAGCATGCCTAACAAGTATTATGAGATAAGAAATAGTTCTCAGGAAGAAATAATAGACTGGGATTTTACGCAGTTATATTTTGGGATAAAGAGAAACTAATTTCAAATGTGGGAAGAGGAGCAAAAAGAAATATTACCCACTTAACTTTGACAATTAATAAAAGTAGGTACTTTAACTAGATGTTCTTACCTGTGACAACAGCAGCCATTAGCAAACCGAAAAAGGCGGGAAGCACGGCCATCTTGACAATTCCACTTTTAAACTTAAAACACTGAACGCACGACCGGTACGACACACACACTCACAGCAATCGAAATTCGAACTCGTGCATAACTAGATGATGCGTTCTAAAATCACTATTTTTTCTTCTTTAACAAAAAACTTATATCCTTTCTTGTAACCGGTTTTGGAACTGGACACTATTGATTTGTTCTCGCTCACACGCACTGATTTGAGTCAGCTATCTCGCTCGCTCTGTAACAAAAAACACAACTATGTGAGGTTTACTTTTTATTATCTATATAGAGGCAAGGTGTTCTCTGGATTACTGAAAGTATTACGTAATTTGAGACATCTCGATATATTAAATTGAGCCCTAAGCGTAATTCTTAGTACAAAAGAGAATTGAACAGATCATTTTAACTGGTAGTTATGCATGAACTTTGCAGAGTTATACTTCTTTGTCCCGGTGTAAATTATTTATGAACTTATTTTAAGTCTACTGCTGAACAGAGGCCTCTCCAAGAAAGCGCCAGTAAAAGCCAGGGTGCATTTCTTGAATGTTTGCCCGTATTTAACAGGCCCAACCTGTAGAATTGGAAAACGGAGCGTTACCAATGATGTTGATTTTCATCACTAGTCTGGGATTTGGGTTCAGCAAAGTCGAATGTTTATTATCTAGGTTGTTGGCTCGTTTCTTATCTCTTAGGGTGCAGATGAGGTTGCCATTTGGAGAAAATATGGTATATTCCTCATAGCAACCCCAAGTTGTAAATACTCGCATACAATATAGTGTAAGCAATATTTTAAAAAATATGCTGACTTGACGTATGAAATCGGCTTCCGCAACCCACTTTTTGCCCCTTGGGGGGCCTATTCGCCTATAGAAGCCTCGTCGCCAGATTGCTATCGCAGGAGATTGCATCAAGCTTTTTCCCTTAGTCGCCACTTCGACGTATATTAGTTACGCGTACAATATTATTTTATTTTTGATGATTACATGAACGTAGTTTCATAATTTAAAGGAACATAGCTGTAACAGTTTAAATATTCTTACCAGGCAAGAATTAAAGCATATTCTTATTATTTTATTCAGTGTTCAAAAAAATATAGTTAATGTTAAAATATATTATCATCTTTTTACGAGTACTTGTTTATCTTCGTACATAATTTTTTTTATGCGAGTGTTTCTTCTCATCATTTCTCATTAGCGCTAAAGGCTATACTATTCGACAGCTGCTCTTTGTTTGTTTAACACTGGAACCTAAAGAATAACAACGCAACGGCAAATTTGCTGTATGTGCATTATGATGAGCCGACTGTCGTAGATTTCCTATCTTGTATTATTATATTGAGTAAAAAGTAACATAGTAAAGTAGCAGCCTGTAAGTGCCCACTGATTAACAAAGGCCTCTTTCGCAAATACGAACATGTAAGAGTGTTTTGGAGCCGAAAAGTGCCCGCCACGCTTCTCCCGTGCGTGTTGGCGGGTTCATATATATATCCTCAAAATAATATTTCTATTATTTCTCAGACATGCAGGTTTCCTCACGATGTTTTCCTTCAACGCCCAGCACGTGGGAAATACAGCACTTAAAATTGCTATTAACAATTTCAGTGGTGCCGGCACCGGGGATGAAATCCAGATCACTCGCGCTCTATGAAATTAAAGTGAGCGCCCTGACCGCTAGGCTACCACGGGTTATATTAAGTAGTCGCTACAAATAATAAGTTATATTTTCTTTCTTCATGTCGTATAAATCGTACTGCATAGGACTACTTGATTCAGGTATAACATACATATTGGAACCCAAAAGTCTACATTGAATGACAGTAACATACAAGGTTGGACATATATATTCAAACCCGAACCGAACTCCGATAGAACGAATACTTGTTTTTCTTTTGACTTCCACATGAATTCAAACCAGGACCCAGGATCTGGCTTTAAAATACGCCGAGTATTAAGACAAAACGCGATGTGGTTAGGTATCTCGCTCGTGTAGAATCCTCTTAAATTTGTAAAGCTAAGATGAATGGCTATCGTCTGTGCACCACATAGTATAAGCTCTAACAATTTACTCGGAGTGTAGAGGCTAGTGAATTTCATTGAAACAGGCGAGCTTTCTCGAAAGCATTTCTTTGTAACATTGTTTCGAGGGGCTGAAACTTGACCTATCGAGCAGCCGAGTTACCAAAGAGCTGGATTCTCTACTATCGATTAATTTACATCGTAATGCTGTTAATAGAATCTGTAGCATATAAGTTCGTGTTCTATTTTCTTTCTTAAATATCTATCTATCTCTATTAAACGTATTTGAAAATTTTCTAACATATTTCTATTACGGGTGAGTTTCAAACGCGTCTGTTTTAAAGTAAAATTACTATTCATACTCATATTCACTTATCAATGTTTGTGCAGTTATATACATCAAATATAAAATAAGTAATGAATTCAATCGTGTACATATACAATGGTGCCATGTTTATATACATTACATTAACTTAACAGCCTAAAAAAAGTCCACTGCAGGACATAGGCCTCTACTAAGGAGAATTTACCATAATCGTCACGCTCGGTAAACTTATTAGGGATCGCAGGACCAGACACCTCGCACCTTTGACGCTGCTGCTCGTCATCGGTTTGCTTCATTTTAGTCATGCATTTTTCGAGATTGTTATCCTGCCATGTTTTGTGTTAGGTGATCGAAGATAATAATTAAAGTTATAATTAATAAACATCAATTTAGCTAAGAACAGTTCAAGCGTATTACAGTAAGTTCAATCCTTTTCTCATGTGCAAATTTTATCATCTCGCATCATTCGTTAATAATGTAATGAGTGAAGGGACATGATCCCCTTTAATCATGAACCCTTGAGAAATTTGATACATCTATCGTCTCCAGTACGTGCAATGTGTTTCCGCTTTGAATCCGATAGCCCTCTCATTCGATAGATAACAGCAACAGTTAAACAGACGGACACTATGATTTACATTACTAGTGCTTCAGTCTCACATTTCAAAATTTTAAAGCACAATGATTTTCGATTTACGAGACAATCAAGATATATTTTTATAAAATAAACCTGCACGTCTAAAAAATATTAAACTATATATTTCAGCATTCGTCGAAGAATCAGGAGCCAGATAAAAAGTAAAGTAAAGTAGCAGTCTGTAAATGCCGACAGCTGGGCAAAGGCCCTGCTTCTCAAATATATAAGAGGATTTTGGAGCCGGGAAGAGTCCGCCACGCTGCTCCAATGTAGGTTGGCGGACTTCCCATGTCCTCGAATAATATTTATCAGACATGTAGGTTTCCTCAAGGTGTTTTCGTTCACCGCTGAGCACGTGGTAAAGTCAGCATTTAAAATTATGACAATAAAACATCGTCAACCGTATTAAATTTGTACTACCTTCTACAATGTATAGGTGCTATAGTTATTTTAAAAAAAAAATCTAGCTCAGTTATAAACTTAACACCTGACAAAATCACGGGCCTGGCGTATTCAATAATGAAACATCTGCTTCAAGGTAGCGCTATCAGGCCCCCAATTTCCTAAGAAAACCCAATATTATCTTCACAAACGCGGAGAAAACTTTCCAAGGAATCAATTTTATAAGCCGTCTTCCATTACCCGCAAGAATTTTCACGCCCATTTTGCTAAGAATCGGATAAACCGACGTTACGTGATACAATTTAAATTACTTGAGCATCTTCTCGAAATTAATTCTTAATGAAATTGAATTATTACATACAAAACATATTTTATCAATGAATGACGCCCTTGTTTGTTTTTATTTGATGAGCTACTATATTGCCGGCAATTTTGAAGGCCCCTTATATTGCAAAAGACTTTTCCCGAAATAAATTATTAAAATTTAATGAAGTATGTTGTAGTCTTGAAAAAAAAAACTGTACCAGCGTTTTCTTTATTTTTCTTATTGCATTCAGTTGCATGTTGTTTGTTACTTTTTATAATAAGTGTTCCTAATAATTCTTTAATTAAATCCTATAAAATATAATCGCAATCCACGTCTGACTGTGTAGTCGCTTATAACTTCTAAGCTTCTAAGAGGAATTCAACGCGGTTTTAACCATCATTTAGAAAATTTAACGAGGAAGTTTTATTGTATAGTACAAATAGTGTAACTTTACCGCTCTGAAACCAGGCTTTCGGAATGATCGCGCAAGTACAGTCTTGTATAAAAGTGATAGGGTCTTGTATAAAAGTCATTTATCGAATAATAATAATAATAACAGTAACAGAAATACCTTCCAAAAAGGACAATAATGTGAAACTGTTTTCAGGACTGTACTCACGGAGTGAGCGGGACATGAATATTAATTAATCGTATACGAGCGTCAGAGAGATCGAATTACGATCAGCTACCACTCCATGTTTAACCCTCTGCGCTTGCGTCGGACCTAAAATTAACTACTGCGACGTTATTCGTTGCAAATTTAAGAGAGGAAAAGTTAGAAAATCGTACTTTTTATACAGTACGATTTGACGCATTCACATTTTTTCACTTTTTATATTACATCTGATCTGCCCGTGCGAAATCACAGCTTTTCACTAGTCTATAGCAAATAGTGAAACAAATATCCTAAACTTAAATTATCTAGATCAGTATGGGCCGCAGCCTCTTTTAGATGCGAGGAGTCTGGCACTGTGATCGCCAACATGTCTGCGTGTCGTGGCGATTCTGACGGCAAATTCTGCCAACAGTGGACTGTAAAGGTTTTCAAAGATGGAACAAACGAGTAGAAAAGAATCTATTACAGCTTTTATAATGAGATTGTATTGTTAATACCCTGGACCTAACCTTATTTTAATCCAACTTAATACAAAGTTCCCGGGCAAAAGTCACGGGCGCAGCTCGTTACGCCATAAATGCGCAATTCTTTTCGAGGAAGAACTGAGGACTATATTCGAACCAATGTATAAATATATATACATTTATATGCAAAACACATACAAAAGAGACTCGGCACCATCATGCACTTGTTGTATTTATATTAGGGTCCGTTTTGTCTGTTTATTTGTGCGTCTGCGTTGCTCCCGTTCACACGCACATGTGAATGCGTACGGTCAGCACAAGAACGGTTATGATACTTACACGAAGTTATTGGTTTTATAATGAGAAGTTACTAAAATAATGAGAACCAAATCTATGACTGCAAAATATAAAGATACAAAACACTTATTCCTTATAAAATTCAAGAAAAAAAAAGTTTAAATAATCGTATTACCGAATTTGACTTCCAAATATCTCTTAAATCACCTTGGTAATAGATATTTAATAGTAATTGTTTTTTTTTTTTCATTTTATATGGTACACATACATGTTAGATGATGACATCAATTTTATCTACAACTACGATTTATGAGTACGTTTGTAATGGAATTATTTCTGTATGTATTTACGTAAGGGAAGCAAACATACTGTACGTAATAATTTATGGTTTTGTTATACTTGACAATATAAATTAATACATTTTATACAGCATCAAATATTTACTTCGTTTCAGAAGTAATCCAAAACATTGAATATTTTGTAGAATTACTGATATTTTTAAATTAATTGTTTTGCTATCTTTACATCATAACATGCGCGAGCGCATCCGCCCAGCGGCGCACAAAAATAGCCGCGCTTTGTCTCTCTACGGAATCGAACCCGAATAACGGACTGTTCACAGCACTTTGCTTTCCGGCATTGTGGTAACCATATTTCATTCAGCGGGTAGAGGTAATTATAAATATACGCTTTCCGGGTCATATGAACCTGATAAAGTGGGAATGAATTTAGGGTTCAATCAAATAGGTTTAAATTTTTTTTTAATGAAAAATGAACTATTAATATAGACTATATGATATTTATTTCCTTATTTAAATATGTAAATAAGAAAATATTCAATACTAGTGAACCGCACCACTTTAGTACGGGTAGATGTATAACAAACATCGAATATTTTAACAGATCACAATTTAACCTTCCGAAGTAATGTAGCATTCGAAGTGTTAAAGAATTTTTTAAATTTATATTAGATAACCCTAACTGGACAACATGTACAAACACCGTCTATAATATTAGTAAACCTAATTATGTGTATTTAATAATATAAATAATATTATTATTATAATATTATTAGCAGAAATAATATTAGATATTTATATCATTTATTAAGTTAAGTTCATACGTAAAAAATATATGCGATCAGGATATATATATACATATATTTTATTATTAGGTAATAACAAATAAAATACGACAAATAATATCATTAGTGAAGGTATTATTACGTAGGAATCAATATTCGATGTGATATCTCCAAGCGATAGACATCGGAATGGAATATTTATTGTAACATCGACACCCAAATTATTGTATGTTTTTTTTTGTTTATAAGTGACACGCAAACATACTTTCTAATTGCAAAATATACTGGATTATTTATGGAACGGAAAAGTAGGGGTTTAAAATAAAAGTAAAGGATGGTCCTTTGTTTTGTTAAATTTATTTCCTTTAACGGTTATTAATTATTCGTTCTCACAGTTTTTGTTTCGCTTTGCCATTTAGTAGGTTGGATAACAGACATCTATAGTAATAAGACTTAATTAGTTAAAATTTATTTTAGCTGTTATTTTTCATGGCAACTGTAAGAATTTTTTTTATTGTATTTATTAAAGACTTTAATTGTAGAAGTATTCATTCACTCAGTCCGTATATAATTAACGTGAAAAAATTATTATGGATATTGAAATTAAAAAAGGTTTAGACAGCATATAAAAGGCAACGAGGCTCGCCACCCGTTTGGCTAGTGGATAGTAGTTTGAAGTGACATTAAGTTCCTACAGTTACACTGATTTAAACGTTATCAAATACAATAAAACTGTGAAGTTAGCAGGTCTTATAGCACTTGGCACTCCGAATAGAAGTTGCCCACTTTTGCTATTTCTTATTTTTCTAAGTAGTTTCCGCTCTTTGTCCGCGCTTGTGTGTGCCATATCTGGAAAGCATTTACGTGTTATAGCACTACGTTACAATAAAATCATCGTGTAATCTGTCCAATGGAATACTTGGTTGCAACGGAGACTGACATATAAACAGGATTTGATAAAGGTTCGAGTAAAGAACCACGTTCTTTGTAATATTTTTTTATATTTATATGTATATTGAAATCCGTCACATTTTATCTCCCTGAGCGGCGAAAAATAAAGTGGTTTACGGAAGGCCGTTGATCTACTAAGATCGTGCCAAATGTAAATCCGTATTCTGTGCTTAACCCTCTGGTTGACAAGCGTGAAGGCTTATGTAAGTAAGTGTTTATGACAACGCGGGCGAATCCGCTGGTAGACGTTACATAAATTAAGTTTTTTTTTAAATTACGGAAAATAAATGAGTTGTGACAAAATTATCAATATTCTGTCATAAATAGGTTGATTAAGATTAAGAACACAAAGTATTACAATTAACAACAATATATCAAAAATCAATTACACGTTACCGATTGCCGTTGTAAATCGTAGACAACGTGGAGTAACGTCGAATGGCGCCAATTATATTCTCACCAAAACCATTGTACGCAATGCCATTAACTTAGATGTATAGTGGTATTGTTTTCGTCATCCATACGTACCGAAGCGTATCATGGTCTATGAGAACTTAACCACGTACTTTGATGGGAGATGTAGGGGGAAAATAAAATCTCCAAATTGTATGGTACACCACGTGCCGTACGTGGTGCACCGTTCTAACTAACCATCGGGGCTCTTACGACAGAGTGACGGTGGAAAATCCATCCGAATTTGCCCAAACCGTATTCTTTAGACTAGTGATAGAGAACGTCATCACCCATGCGTGGGTAATGGCACGAACCCGCTCGCCTAGCGTGATGAGTATGTGCGAACCCTTCAAGAAATGCATGCTATTTATCTATATATAGACGAGACCAATGTTCTAAATAAACTTATGAAGAATTTTTAATCTGTACCTAATATTGTTATCTTTACTTCTAAGTGTAAGTCAAGTGAAATTAATAAATAACAAAACAAAAATCAAAAACGATTATGTGTCTTTTTATAACCAATAAAACATTATTAATATAATTTTATAAAAGTAAATTACAAGTATATATCTTGTACCTCTGTATTATAGGTATGAAAAAGATGCGGTTTAAGGATATCAAGATTATTAAAATTTGATGACTACGCTTTTAGAAGTTTATTTTACTATAATTATAAGTCGCCGGCGTAGATCTATTTAATGATCTTGCTTCAATCGCTTCACCAGATGGAAGGGTTATAAAAATATCTTTGCTGAATTAACGATACTTAAGTCTCAAAATTTGTAATAGAGTAGAAGCTTATTTAAAATATAATTTTGAAACTTCTGGAGTGGGTTTGGCGGTAATAAGTAATTTTCTTAATTGTTTATAAATTTATCCATGGTCCAATCCAGCGCTTTTGTTACGTAATACACACACGAACATATTTCAATTGTCACACGAACGATGAATAAAATTAGCACAGAACAATAAACGAATAATTTTAACACACAAAGATAAAGAAATTTAAACAAACTTTCATTAAAAAGGAAAACATTAAGTTTTTAGTACAGGCTGTAATTTTTAACATCGTTAATCGGCAAATTAATCAAAGATGAACGTAACGATTACGTCACGGTGTGACTGATTCCTGACAATGCCTCCAACCCTTAGCGGGGCGGCACTATGACGTCATTGTTGGCACTCGGTTGCTCGGCAGCCATTGATTATGGATTGTTAGCCGGTGACTTCTTGTGAGTAGTTGCAACTTAAACTATGGAGAAATCGTAGCAGGTAGTGTCTTTTGATATTATTTTGATTACTAAGAAGTTAAATTTTATTCATTTTAAATATAGTGGATATGTATTATGAGCGGGAGAAACATTAATAAGTCTCTCTTTCATGTTAACGACGTTATGAATTAAGCCGATAATTAAAATAATTTCAATAAATAAGACTAAGATTATTTATTGATACAAAACAGTTAACAGCAGTATTCGTTTCTAGCATTCAACTAATAATTCTTAAACAGATCTAGTTTAAAAATAATGACGAGAAATTCGCACACATTGTACACAAATGTTAAAGAGGTGCTATTTAAATTGTGTTTCGTTGTTTTAAATAGTTCTTCTCCTTCTTCACCAATCTATCAATAGTCTACTGCTGAATGGCCTCTCCCAATCCATGGATTTCCCATAATCGCAATTAAAACTATAATTTACGTTAATTCTTAAGTCAGGCTCCGCCGCAGGCATAGCAAGAGTTTACAAAAATATTGTAATGCAATTAATTAAGGCTGCCTGGCGGAGCCTCCGATATTACAAAACCGACAGACCCAATGTGTCGTCGCAAGCACCCGTAAATTTTGTATCCACTACACATATACAAACACGGACAAACCGCAAACCGGGCAATTAGCATTAAATCACACAAACAGTATATTCAATTACAATAACCGAACATATTTCAAAATAAATCAACTAGGGATATTGCGATAAACGGGATTAATGAATAACATTTTATCTTTTATAAATTGAGCTTTGCATTAAACTCATCGCATAAATAGTGAAGCACGTTAATCGATATGGGTTGCATTCGTTCATTAACTGATTGCACTTAATCGTATAATACCCATTTTTTCGAATCAAGCAGCTGCGAATGCCAAGTTAATCTTCAACTGATCAAACAAATTCATGCACAAGTTGTGATTGGAATATATAATCGCTCACGCCAGTCACCCCTTGGGGTAGACAGAGATTACGGCTTTCCATTTGGGCACTACTCAACAAAGTTAAATGAACTTCCACAGCACACTTTTCGCCCTCCGGACGATAGAAAATGACGGATGGCGAACCGTTGCTGGATTTGCTACTGAAAAATGCCCTGTTATATATAAGACTTTTCTTTTAGTCGCTTCTTACGACACCCACGCGAAGAAAGGGTTGGCAGTTTCTTACGCCGATACCCCATAGCTATGTATTCTCTTGAGGAAGTTTGGATGTTCCAGACAGACTTAGGCTAGAAAAAGATATAGTCGAGTTCCATGTTCACAAGAAACAGCACACCAGGATATCATGAGTTACAGGACAAATTCAAGGTGCAAATGTAGACAACGCTAATTTAAGAAAACATTACTGTTTAATTTCTTTTCGCTAACGTCGCTAATTATGCTATTACAAATTTCTATACAAAAATATACGTATAAAGCACCTGGTTCCTAAACCCAATTTACGGCAATATACCCAACATTTATAGTGTCCGTTACGTTCTGCCCGTGGCCTCTATAAGAGCTGCTATCTATCTTAAGCAAGTTGCAACAATCATGCGTTATCTAGTTGCAAGTTAATTTCTTCATTGCATGCGGACTCATGGGCTTACAGTGAAATATTGTTCGGTACGACTTGGCTTAAACGCAAATCAGTTTACTCTCGGCTGAATGAGATTGTGGAAGCTGTTCCGGTAGACATATTGTACGGAATTTAAACGAAGGCTATGCTATTATTTCGGCCACTGTAGATAAGGCAAACAACTTACCTACACTAATTACTAACATTTGAGAAATAGATATGTAACAAGTCAAGTCCTAAACGAATTGTAACCAAAATTAAAAATAATAAATCGAAAAAAATAGCTAAATACGGCTAAAAACTGAAAAATCGCATTTCATCGCAACGGTTGAACACTAAAAGCGATGTACATAAGACATTCTTATATAAAGAGTGACATGAGTAAAAGTGCATGTACACTAAGTCACCTGTTCGTCCTCTCAATACCTTTGCGGTTGTTCAGAGAAACGCAAAATAATCAGAATCCAAAAGAAACAAATTTGATTTTTGTTCAATTATCGGCCTTCTCTGTCTAGGAAGTTAGGTACTTGTAAATTAGGTATGCAGGTATCTTTAGCTAAGCTTAATAAAATACTCATTAAAACGTATTATAATATCTAATAGTACAATTTTGAACGAAGCGTAGGTACGTAACGGTACTTACCTTCCGTACTTCAACAATCTATCGCAGCCAGTGAAAAATTTATTGAGTTCCAAGAAAAACTATATACTCGTAATGGTACTAGTAACTAAACCAGGTCTTACGATAAGCGGCCGAGCTTAGAAACCGCAAGTTACACCGTGAAGATAAAGTCCGGCTGCCGGGTAGCGGCGACCTGCATTTTAATTTGTTCGTTGATAAAACTTGATAGGAAAATGGAGTTTGATTAACAGCAGTACTTTTTATTCTTTTTTCTTAAGCATAGGCCTTGCAATGACACTCCCAAAAAGCTGTCAACAAAAACAAATGTCATATCTAAAGTTATTTTTTATTGGATTGGGGAGACAAATGAAACACCAACAGTCTACCCGATGATAAGTGGCTACTGAAGGCCACAGATATCTCCAAACAACTTTAATTGTAGGAGGTTAGAGATGCGTTGACACCTCTGATAACTACGAGTAACATGGTATGTACTTCTCAGCTTGTAATTATACCGGCTCAGTATAACTTTCAAACCGGAACACGACAGTGGTTGCACTGACAACTACTACTGATGTGCCTTCTCAAACTACTCCTAGAGAGAAGAGTAGAGAAGGAGTCTAACACCTTGTTAATGATCATTAACATCTATCTAACTTACTACCTTATTGGATGGAGTGTAAGGGGGAATACACATCTCTAAATGCCAATCCGTTTGTATGTGGTTCTCGCTGCTAGCAAACAAACGAGACTCTGGCGAACGAACGATGAACGATGAACGAACGACGAAAAATACCAGACCAAAATTAAGTGGACCGATGACGAGTAGCAGCCTCTAGTGTACGAGGTGTCTGGTACTGTGTTCGCAGATCATCTTGCCGTGCGTGGCGATTATGGCTAATCCTCCTTATGGGAGAGGCCTATTACCTGCAGTGGGCTATTTACAAAATCTTTAATATTATATATGAACGTAAACAAATTCATTGTAACATGTGGTAAATACCATTTGGTTCACAGTTATGTAAAACAAATTTCCTTCTGGAAATTTATCTGTGTTTTAACTCCAGGCACCATCCTTCTAGTTACAGTTTTCATAAAGAACTGAAAATCGTACGATATTACAACATTTTAAAGAACAGCTATTTTCAAATGAAATAGTAGGCAATAGTATTATTTTATCTGCTATAAATAAAACCGCGGGAAGCCCATGTTATCCAAATGCACATACACTCGTACCTGTGTGTGCATCAAATTTGGCCCAAATTCAAATCAGTGTTTTAAAACGATGAATTTTTACCACAAAACTTTTGGCACATGTATACATTTTATTATTGAATTTAAATTTTATTATCGGATATCGCGTAGTCAGCGGCAAATTAAACAGTTTTATTTAAATACGGATGCAGAAATTGTTTATTTTACGATCGAACGTATTATTTTGCAACGTTGGCAAACAGAAGCTCAAGAGTTTATTTATTCTAGACATTAAAAACACACTATGCGAAAAAGTTTATATAATTCATGGTATATATGAGATATGCCGTGTGTCGTCAATAGGGGAAGGCAGATAGTACGGATCTCCGTTGAGCAAGGCCTAGCATAGCCAAACATACCTCTACTCAGATAAAGGTATCGTTATGTTCTTTAAAAGAAATAGAAAACAATCCTGTGAATGTGTTAGGTGCAACAACTACTGTTCTGTTTTTTGTCTCTTCCTTGAAATGGTAAGATGGTGGTGAAATAATTATACGGAATTGTAGAAAAATAAAACTTGTAAAGAACCGTTATAAATTTGAATTAATGGATGAAATTTAAACATTAATTAATTTTTCGATAATAATTTTAGTCTATATTTATAGCTTGTCTATAGTGTAATCCTTAGTAAAGATATAATACACTTCGTTTTACGAAAAGGTAACCTTAATTAAGGTTGTCTTTCATTGGCTGTATGTAGAGAATACATAGTCTAAACTTATCTTAACTTTCGTCGCATTTACCACTTAAGAAAAAGTTGTAAGTAGCCATTGTTTTAAAAAAGTTCTCTTCTTTTTGAAACTAATAGTTTCATTTCAAGTGTTCGCTTAAATACAAGAAATCATTGCCTTCTTATGTTATATTAGATGTATAAGCAAAGCCTCAGCTGATAACGAATGGAACCATTGTTGTATTAAAATGTGTGAAGTGTGGCATTTTATGTCTACAATATTACAGTTTAAACAGGCTTGAATCTATAAAGGGCAAAGACACAACGTTTGCCTTTAAATTATCTACGAGCGAATCGAGAGCGCCTGGAGGACACGAATTGGTAACAAATGCTATTTCCCTTTGAGCGCCATTTTATCGGCACGTAGAAGCCGGAGCGTGGTCAGCGCAATTAGTGAGTGTATTATGCTATCACTTGTTATTGTGTTAGTTTATTTGTGATCATTTATACGGAACTGATAATTGTATATTGACGTCGAGTTAATATTTAAGGAGATGAAACTGGAGAATAGCAATATTTTATGTTTATAAACCAAAACACAATTAATTTTTCCTCATCTATTTTGCACAAATTGGTAATAAAATTGCCCATCATTATACTATCCCCGTAGATAACCGCTGTACACCATCATGAAAAGATTCACTTTTTCTATAGCAAAAAAAATGTTACAATTCAGCGGGTAAAAACTTGTTTTTTTAATGTCAGACAGACATCAACAAAAAAAACTTTGATGTGAATTATAGTTTAATATTTATCGAACTTATACAATGATGAAGAACATAATTTTAATTATAATCATAACTAATTAAATCTATAAAGGCAAGTTGTGAGACAAAAGTTTGCTGACTTTAGTCTCAAATGCAAGCAGTGGTAGAAAGATGAAAAATATTATTGGTTAAACTTGTTGGTTTCTTACGGGTCAATGGTGTCCAAGGTTCCAATACCGGGCGAAGCCCTCTTACATCAGGGCTTATCGCAACGTTTGTAATAATCGTAACAAATGACACTTGAAGGACACAAGTTGAGACTTGTGACTAATGACACTATATCTTGAGCAGATAACGGCTTTCGGCTCTAACCGATAGATGTCGCACGAAATTGACTAGTGGTAAATCTTTATGCGCATCAAAATATTTGTTTGACACTACACTTATCTAAACACGACCTATTTTTTTTTTACATACTGCAAAATTTAATCTCGGTCAATGGCGTACTGCAACCATCAACGTAACGCCGCGTACGCATTAAAACCTAAACTGCTCGCAATGCATTACCATTTAAATTGTACATGACAATTAAGCGGAATTTATACTAGCAGTATTTTAAATGTAATTAGCTTGGAAACTAGGAACGTCTAATAAACCTAGATTTGAAACTGGTAGATTAATTGCGGTGTTCGTGCTTGGCGAATCAGAAGCTCTCTAAAAGCATTTAAAGATCATTTATGCTAAAATGGTCATTTGATATAATTAAAAAACACGCTAGAAGATACAACGAACAAATGATTTTCGGAATTATGAAATTCGAACAAAAGTAATACTTAAGTAGAAGTTATATTTTAGTTTAAGCTAACGTTAGTCATCTATATTTATAGTTCTCTTGCATAAAGTGAGGAGCATGTTCAGCCGGGCAATGCAAGTTGGCGGACTAAATATGACCTGCCCAGTAGACGTTATATATGCAGTAATATTTCTAAATAATATTATGCTCAAAACACACATTTCCATGCAAAGATTTCCGCCATCTCTGATAAAAATTTAAGAAAAGACCATAGAGGCTTCAGTAACCCTCTTTTTGCCTCTCCGGGAGAATGCTGGGATTTGCAGAACTATTACCTTAGTCGCCTGTTACTAAACCCACGGGACGCTACCTACCCCTTACCCTAACGCCGCTAGCACATGGCAAGGCATGTTATAAGAACTTTATGAAAACTCGAATAATTTTAGTTTAGTACCGATGTTAAATGAATAACTTTAATTTTAAAGGTATTGATTGATTTGACAGAGAATGCTACATAGCATTAAGTCCGTCCATTGTAACCTTTTGGTGTATGGAATGAAGTGTAAATAAATAAATTTTAAACAACACTTTAGCACTTAGTAAGTACAAAATGCTTCTGCTTCCAAGATGCCCGCAATCCGATATGCCCTTCGGAAAGAGAAAGGCGGACGCGACTTAAGGCTCCTCGTGCACCGCGAGACGGTAAAAAATTATTCCTTTACTTCTATAAACGTTTCATTGTACTAGTAATGGCTTTCGATGCAAAAATCTGTTTCCGAGTAAGTGGTGTGACCGGCGTCTATCTCTTAAGTATTAACTAATACAAAATAGTATAACTCTACCTCATAGAGTTCATTGTACAAAATATAGTATTATACAAAAAAAAATATAAATATAATAAAGTATTACATACACATAAAAGTATTACATATATGTACAATTTTTTAGAGAGGACACATTCAAAGTATTACCCTACCCCACAACAATGGTATGTTGTACGATACGTGCCCAAGGATCAGACATAAACTATATGCTTATTAGTAATTACCGTGCACTACATCTGTGTTAAACATAATTAAACACGGAGCATTATAATATGATGTATCGCGTTTCGAGAACACAGCTGTATATAATGACTTCTTAATAATAGTTAAATGATCGATCAAAGACGCGTTAATAGATAATTGGCATTTAATAGTGGCATAAGCCGGGTATAAGTTATCTTAAATAACAACGCATATCCATCTTCTTTTCATTTAAAATTTTGTAATTTGTTAAATTAATTTTATTTATTAATTTGAAGAATAATTAATGTCACAAGCACAAAACAGTACTGTATAGGATACAGATAAGTGATTAAATTAAACGTCTGTGTTATGCACTTAACATAATATTTACATTCGTTTTTATGTCTAAAATACACATGTGTTGTTATTGGTATACGTTACAAGAAAACGGCAATAATTTATCAAATATCCGATAATATTTATCGACCTACCTAGACATAAACATTAATAGGTTATATACTGTAAGATTATTTAACAGGCCTCTCTTTAAATACAACAACATAAGATAGTACAGCCCACACAATAACGTATTTTATGTTTTAAATAAAACAGTGCCAAATCTAACATTATGCATTATTTACATACTAGAACTTTCCGTTGTAACACTAATTCGAAATTAAGTAAGCTAGGACCGCACAAATCGCGCCGGCCTCTCAGCCAACAAGAATTACCGGTCTCGGCCATCTTGCTACGTACTACAACCACAATGCCCCACAAAAAATATAAGAGCGCCTATTGAGGCCGTTGACCTTACTGCGGTTTGATGTCAGTTTAGTTCAATGGCTTTTAATGTAATGTATGTAACAACAGTTTAGTCCTTTAAGATTCGTAACCAACTGTAAGCAACTACTTCTATTACGAATTATATTAATTACTCTACTACTAAAGCAACAAAAAACTATTTGTCATCATAAGCTTGTAAGAAGTCCATTCTTAGTCTAAGTACATTAGTGTACTTTTTTTAATGGGAAACAAAAGAGCAAGCGCCTTATCTGATACAAGTGAATAGAGGTCTTGAAACATAAAGCGCGTCGGGTCCACGTACATCGGAATCATCAGAGAAGCTCCATGTGATTTGCCGGCCTTTAGGAATATTTGGAGATGGGAGACGAGGAAGGGGGGCGGGGGAGCGAGTGAATTGAGCCTCTGGTTACCTCACTCACCGAACGAAACGCAAAAGCACAAGATGGCCTTACTTCTCGCCGGTATTCTGCGAGGCCGTGGTACAACCGTGGTCAAGCATTCGAACAGCAGCAAAAGCCGCCGCTTGGCTCTACCACGTTCAAAAGTGAACTGGACTATTCCGTCTTATAAGTTGCGAGAATTCTGAGTGGCAAAAATTTAACGTAGACGCCGCTCCCCATCGCTGGTTAGTCTGTTGATTGGTGTCAGATCATAATCATTTTAGATGATTCCATCAGTTGATGAGTGTATGAGCTTTTAGTGTAATGTGATCGAATATTTAATATTACATTCAACTTTTACCTGAGCTTATTAGGAGTTGAAACGATTAAAAATGTCTAAAATTTCTGACCCTATCAACAGAATCGGGTATACTAGAATATATAATATTGGTAATAGTTAAAATAGTATAGAATATATATAGAGCTTATTCATTAATAACATTGAATATTTATAGGTACGACATTTACGTGCTGTGCAAGATAGACTCAGACAGCTCTTTCTGTACTAAATAATGGTTGCGTCATAAGCCATGGTTGACATCAAACGTTGAACAAACATAATCAGCGTTCAAACCACGGGACCTTTGTTGGAAATCTTTTGTAGGTAGTATAATTGTGAGAAATCTCGTGAAGCCAAAAATAGTGTTGCTTCATCCTTGAGAGACAGCAGTTAACAATGCCGATTCTTGCTTTTATTTATATAACATCATCGTCGAAATAACAATTTTATTCCTACGTGAATATGAGACAGGCAAGATACTCTAATCTACTAATATAATATTTACACGAAATATCATACCAGTGTAAAGTAACGCCAGTAATCGTTGCATTACGTATGTAAGTGACGACAACAAGATACCTAATTACAAACGAGGTATTCTATCTAATTACTCAGGAGTGTCAATAGGTTTTATATTGGATGGAACGTGTGCGAGTTGTCCACAGCCTCCAACATATGGTGCAATAACCATCTCAAAGTCTATGGTCACCAACACGCCTACCCAGCATGAGAACGGCGGCAAATCTCCCTATTTGGAATTGCCTATGTCCAGCAGTGCATTCTGGCTATGCCTAAGAGGAATTAAAAGATAAAAAAAATCCACAACAACAAACTCAATTTAACAGCTTCTCTAACATGTATACTTTAATGATTTCGAATATTCGAATACTGTACAAAATCGAATCGTGTTGTCGAACACAACTAATAGCAAGTAAAATCTGCGACACAGCCCAATGTAGGTACTCTATAATAATTGTGCCCGTTTCCGCGCTCTACCGTTAACCCGCCTCGGCGCGAGGTACTAAACTCTCTGCCCTACTGCCTGCCCCACTTGTGTTACATCACTCTTTAACGTTACTTTCGACGAGAACAGGCGGCGGCTCGTAAGTATAAAAACTCCAAGGCCCGTTCCTCCGATACTGCAAGCGGCGATAGATTAGCGCAACAAAAACTCCTTTCGCGAAAAGTTTCTAATTTATTTTCTGATTCAATCGTCGAGTACGGATAACTTACGAACGGTGTACAAAAAGGTTTCGATGCTGCTTTTTCTTTTCTTAAACGTTATTAGTTAAGGAACGCTAACAGTCCTATCACAAAATAATTACCTATCTTAAAGTACTCGAAAACTTTTGTCCTTTGCTTTTGGGATGTGGTAGAGCCAAGCGGCGACTTTTGCTGCTACTTGAATGGGCCGGCACGACCGTGTTGGTACCATGGCCTCGCAGACTACCGGCGTGAAGTAGAGGCATCTTGTGCTCCTGCGTTTCGTTCGGTGAGTGCGGTAACCGGACACACTCCCCCTCCCCATTCACTCCTCATATCCCCATTCTCCCAAATATCCTTAAAGGCCGGCAACGCACCTGCACCATCTCTAGTGTTGCAGATATACGTGGGCGACGGTAATCACTTACCATCAGGTGAACCGATTGCTCGTTTGCCGCTATTCCCATTAAAAAAAAATTGGGTATGCCTAAGGCCTCAAACTAGGTTTATTAGTATAATAAAAAACCTTATCGTCTTTAGTGTGTTATATGTTTATCCCATTGCCCTAGTCCCAGCTTCAAAGGGAGGAGGAAGGACACACATGCTCTATAAATATAGTGACCTCCTAGAAAATCAAGTGCCTCTTAATGTAAGAACTCCTCCAGATAAAAACAATATAATAAATTTATTGCTCCACAAAAAAAAGGCTGGCAACGCCCATGTCTATGGCATTAAGATTATGTGTTTATACAAGTATTTATAGAACATAATTATATTGAACCTAGTCCAAGTAATTAAGTGTTCTCTAATATAATATTTTTAAGTGTAATGTGTAATAATGCCATTTTCTGATTAAATTATAATACACAACAAAGCGAACAGCTATAGACATTTCCAAATATAAAAATATTCAAACTAAATGGAACTCATCAAAGCTATATTACGCCGCTTCAAGTGGCAATGTTAATAACGCACTTGATGTTATAACGTAATCGATGAATTTATTGACTCAGCGATCATTAACGCTTGTTACTTTCGGAGTTAGTATTCATTAATCATTAAATGTGTAATTGGTTTTTACACGTAATATAGTCTCGGTATCAGAGTAGTTAGGAGACTCGGGTTCGATCCCCGATCTCTCCACGCTCTGCCGCCAATGAGTTTTCACGAAACTTACGCACGATTCGTATCGTTATCTTGGACACTAAGACGGCGACAGGCTCACCGCTTGTCTCAAATAATGTCTGGTGAAAAGTAGTAGTATTTGCCGTGATGGCTTTTTTTATCATATAAAATTACACAGAGACGCATAAAATGCCGCCAGGTGTAAGAATCTGCTATAGACTTGCTTCCTGTAGTATATTAGGTGATCTAAGAGAAATGACATGACAATCTCATGGTAATCTCTGGAAGTAAATCCTTCGACGAGGCCGCCTGCCATGCTCATTCGTCTGGAAAGGGGAAAACTTGGCGTGGAAGCCCGTTTAGTTACGCAGTGTCATATCAAACGGAAATCCGTAATCTCGCCAAGTGACCTGTAAGTGACAGGCGCGAGTGCCTATATATTAAAAATAAGATTGTAATGTAGTGTCATATTCACGTTTCAGTTTTATCCGTACGAGATCACAATACATGCGAAACGAACCCGAAAAAAAAATATTTTGATTATTTGAGTATTTGAATATGATTTAAGATTAATGATGAGACAAAAGAAATTTAAAATACGCCAGGTAAAGAAAGTGTACGGCCTGCAAAACAATCAAGATTAGGCATAGACGGATGTCGGTAGTTTAGAAGAATAATAGACCCTCTCAGTTTCAAGAAAGTAAACCAAACAAGGCATTAATGAGTTGTGAAACAGCAATAAAGACGAACGCAACAGAAGAACGTCTCGGAGCCGTGAAAAGCTAATTTTAGGGGCAATTTTAAGTTAACACCAAAGCCGCTCGGCTCACGGGAGATTTAACTTGGATGGTAATATTCTTGGAGAAAATTCCTTAGCGTTTCCTTTGTTTCAGTTCATTGCTTCTTTTTGAAATGTACGAAGCAGATACAAGAGATATAACTAATTTGAATTTTTACTATGTTCCGCAAAACGAATAAAGATTAAAACGAAAACAAATTGAAGGACTAAAAAAAATGCGCAAAGTCAAATACTGCTTGCACTTTCTGGTAAAACCCTTTTAAAAATCAATTGACAATTCATGTCAGACACAAAGCTCCATAAAATGGGAGCGATGTTTTGTAACACTGTGCTCTCAACTTTCACTCGAAATCACAATTACTTTTGTCACGATGTTTTACCTAGTGTACATGTGATATCAACTTTAAGATCGAAAAAAATTTGTGACACGAAAGTACTCATACTTTTCTGTAAATCGTTCGCTCTTGATATATTTTATGTGGCAATTATTGCAGATAGAAATCTAAGGTCCACTTTGCCAATTACGCATACGGCGACATCTTTCGGTTAATAACCGAAAGTCATGGATTACGCAGGATATATTATAGTGCCGTAAGTATTATGACAATGGAAGCCGACGTGGTAGAGTCAAGCGGCAGCTTTTGCTCCTACTCGACAAGGCCGTCTCGACCGGGGTAATACCACGGCCTCGCAAAATACCCGCATGAAGAAGAGGCATCTTGTGCTTCGTTGTTGCGTTTCGTTCGGTGAGTGCAATAACCGGAGGCCCACCCCGTCTCTCTCTGTCTTCCCTTCCCACTTCCCTCCTTCCGAAATATCCTAAAAGGTCGGCAACGCACTTACAGCTCCTCTGGTATAGCAGATGTGTCCTTGTTCACTTTCCTAGACCGATGATGTGCACCATGTGCACGTGAAACATTATCAAACATATTTTTGTAATAGAAATGCTAGTGAGATAGGCATTTGGATAAAATGGTAGCTTATCACCCTTATTCACAAAAAAACTACTACTCGTACAAATGTTGGCTCCGGCTGAGATTCTGCTGCTCTGGATAAGAACGCTGACCATAAAGTCAAAAAGATATTTGTCCAACCATACAGATTTCAACGATGTAATAAATAGAAAATTATAAATGATAATGAAACTATGTGAAAAACACAAAATTGAATTCTGACGATCACCAAAGCTTGCACGTATAAAATGCGGAATGCGCCACCATTTGCAATCTCGCGGAGCTGAGAAATAGAGCTCTTAAAAAGATACACGAGGTTTTGTGGCACCAACACAAGCCTGATTTTGTAATCATCTGCGGTATTTCCGCGGGATCCTGCCATGAATTTATTACTAACAGGAATTCCACTCGCAAATTATTTGCAACGAAGCTAGTATAGTTTTTACAATGACTAGTATTCCTTGTCTTGTAATGCATTTATACCTGCATTTACCACATCATAAAAAAATATTTAAAAATAAGCTTTTACTATTTTATTCACAATAGTGAGGTGGTCGGAGGTTATGAGATATTTTAGTCGTTTCAACTAACTTTTCTACAGAGCTTGTTTGGAACAAGGCGACAGGTGGTGGCGTCGCTGTGTTCTGACTAACGATCTTAGATTCTAAGTTTATAAATCGAAGATAAGTTTACAAAAGCTCATTACTAGGAGCCCTCTACAGGCGATCTAACTCGGTAATCCTAATTCGGAGACAGATCCCCTTACCACTATTTTGAAAAATATATTAGTTACAATTAATGATATTATGATGAATGTATATATTAGGTATTTAAGTAAATATGTCTATGATATTAACGCGCCAGACAGACAGTACTTCAGAATGTTGAATAAATAGTAGTTAATTAAATTACAAACTTGTAATTCTTCCGATCGTCTGACCGAGTTTAAAGAAATACTGCCCCAGACATTTTTGTTTCATATTCAGAAACTAAAGTTTGTGAATAGATAGAGAGCATCAAAGACGAAACCATTTAAATGTTTGAAGCATTAAAAGCAATTTGTTTCAATATTAAAGCGTTAGTCTCACCCAGCCCGATTATAATCTACAAGTTAACTTTTATTTCAATAAAAGAAAACGGTAAGGGGCCTCCATTCCCACCGCGTGGGCGGGATTTTCTTAAAAAGTCACGGAACGCCCATCCATTATCAGTCGCTTTCTTCCATCGTAAGATAAGGCGACATCTATTGTTATGTTTGTGCTGTCGAATGTCGAATATTCGAATGTCAGTTCGAGGATCAGTCATAGGACCGTGACACCGTGACATGCGTTTTATCGAAAGCTCGATAAAACGCATTCTACATAAGGTTTTTTTAACCTTAATTGTTAGTATACATAAGTGTAGTATACGTTTAGTATACTATAAAAACGAGGTAAATATATAAAAACACGCCCGTAATTAAAAAAACGGTCATGCGTATGTATAACTTATTAAAAGACAATAATCAGTTTTCGTAGATACATTTAGAAGAAGATTTTAAACTTTTTAGTGAGTGTGTACGAAACTACGCATTTAAGATTTCGTTTCATTGTATTTAGTGAGAAGGCTTCAATTTTTTTATAGGAATTCAATTTGATACGTCCAGCCGTTCCTGAGAAAAAGGGTCTTGATGGATAGACTGCCGGACAACAAAGTGATCCCACAAGGGTTTTTAGTAAGAGCCCTAAAAAAAGATTCCCTTTTCTCATTTACTTTATTGGAAACATAGGTCACATAGAAGATATAGCGTTAAGTTCAATATGTTTTGCTTTTCGTTCGGGCATTATTTTACATAGTACAAAATGATTAAATAATAAAATTATATTAACAGGAATTGTTAACAGTTTTGGGAGTGAACAAGAACATAAAAAAAATATAATCTCTCACGGCTGTATATCCGATACTGTGATTGTCAGAGGTTTACATTTTATTTACATTTATTTTAATCAATTTAACTTTATCTCCCAGAGCTTATTTGGTACAACGTGACAGGTGGTCAACCTGTCGCCGTTTTAGCGTCCAGGCCGTCGATACGAATCGTATATACGTTTCGAAAACCTTATGTCTACTGTCTAGTCTACTGATCCGGGAGACAGACCTCCTAACCATTCGAATATCGCTAGCTAAATGGCGAACTAACTAGCCACCGTTGGGCAGGCGTAGCTTCCTATTGGGATAGGCATATCTACAGCAGTGAATAGGCAAGTGAAGGAGAAGAAATCTCCAGTATGATTATTCCATTTTTGTTCGTGGATCGAATCGTAGAATCAAGCGTGGCTTTGGCTGCTGCTGGAATAAGCCGGCTTAACCGAGGTAGTACCAGGGCCTCGCAGAATACCGGCTAGAAGTAGAGGCATCTTGTGATTCTGCGTTTCGTTCGGTAAGTAAGGTAACCGTAGGCCCGCTTCCGCTCCCTCTCCCCATCCCCCATCCTCCCTCCTAACTCCCAAATATCATTAATGCCGACAACGCACACCAGTACGTGGCCACGGTAATCACTGGCCATCAAGTGAGCCGTTTGCTAGTTTACCCCGTATACCACAAAAAAAAATCATCTAAAGTGATCACCTTAGAAGTGAAAGTAAAATGCTAGATTTCTTAAAGTTGAACTGTAAAGTATAGCGCTACGTAAATCCGGTGAATGCAAATGCGGTTTCATACAATAAAGGAACACTTGCGAAGTTGGGGTTCGCAAACTCCCGCGATAAAGACAGCGAAATCACGTTACGATGCCAGCCCTAAGTATCACTTAGTTTTCTTTGTCTTTTACGCAAATTTGAGCCACACTGTGATATTTGGTGCTACTGTTGTTTGGGACTTGTTTTTTATTAAAAAAAATCAAAGCTTTCGAGGCCCAAAAGTTCTGTCTTCAGTCTCGAGACCAATCTCACTTTTCATCCGAGCTTACTTGGAACACCGTGAACGCAATTTAAGAACCAACGACACAAATCGTACGAAAGTTTCGAAAAATTCTTACGTGCCTTCCATGTGGCATAATGAACGCGGGCTTAGAATGCACTAGGATACCACGTCTTACGATAAATTGAAACCAGAATGTCAGTGGTTTGCAAATGATATCTTATAGTACCTTAATATGTATACATACACACTGAGGTACTCATTTGTCTGCGCACGTTCCCGTATCTGAACTAACGCTTATGCGATAGGATCGTAGGAGGTATAAGATGCATTGACAGAGACATGAACTTACCAGAATAAGACCAAGCCTGATGAAACACGGCAAACTTCATGCCGGTATTCTACTCTGGGGTGTCGTAGAGGACTGCCCTGGTCGAACCGGCTCATTCAGAGCTTTAGCTGCTGCTTACTACTTGGCTAGTGGAATTGTTGATGTTAAATGTGATTCTTAGTAGCTTAGTCAATAAATGTTTTAATACGTAATGCTACAAGTATCGTTATATAACAGAGTACGCCGCCACAACGTAATTATACAATCTCTGTGGTTCAACTTCCATTTGAAGGATTATAATAATCTCATTTTAATGGACACCAAGTCCATCCTAGTAGTAATGCAGTTTCATTGCCGCTTTTGTTACAATAACGTGTCAGCGATATAATCCGTGCGATGTGAGGCTAAAGTGAAAGTAGTCCGTAATAAAGGCATATTTCCCTTTATATATCTACATAATATATCGTGGCGACGATATTTTATGTAATAATACGAACATATATTCGATATATTACGGAATTCAAATATTGACAACCTAATAATATTTCGTCGATAAGGTAGGAGCTGGAAAAATTTAAATATGAAAGCGGAGGATAAGTAAAACAGACGCGATGCTAAATAAACAGCTATACAAACAGTCATAATCATGTAAATGGTATACATAAATACATAATAATGTACAGGCTAAGCATAATATTGTCAACTATTTACAGGCTGTTAACGTAAGGTAACACTACATCAGTTAGGAATAAGTAAATTTAGGGTGTTGTATCTATAACAAAAATTGATTCAGATAACAATTTTCAAAACCTAAAATATATAAGTGATCTCTATTCCCTAAATGCATGCAAATATTGAGGTTCTTCCCGATTTGAGGTGAACAGTAGGTACACAATTCGTCATTTCTTCTGATTGACATACAACATCGCACAGGAATATTAGGAACATCGAAAATATTGGTAGAACTCCGTTTGCTTCGTTACAATTTAAAAATAAAATCCCTATTTCATTCGTGCTAAGTAACAAGGATTTCGACGAGATAAATCCGTATCCGTATTCAAGGAATTTCTCGGACGTACTCTCGAATTTTCGTCGACGTTGCAATTGCCATGCTCAGCGCTTGAATGATATCGTGAGATAGCCTTTTGTTGAAATAGCGCTGGGTTTAAATTGTGAAAATATTGACCTATTTTTTGATCTGCTATGACGAGGTCCTCTTGCGGGGAAGCTGAATGGCTTTTTACGTTCAAAAATGAAGATGCATGTTACTTTATTAAAATTCTAATATATATATATCGATTTCTTTATCCGACTGTCTTAGTCCACGAACGAACGGTGATTCCGAATACAAATCTCGTCTGATGATGTATTCAGTACAGCCATGACAAAGGCTTTGTAGTGCTTTGAAATGCACGTTCTAGCCAATTGAGTTTTACTCATAAAGACGATCTCTGTAACGATCTTTGATAGATATTGTCTATCCTTAAATACTCGTATAACATCACTTGTATCACGGAGTATCAGTTACGCTCGCCATATATACCTTTTTACTTTTACAAAGACAATTTATCTAGTTACTTATGAGTAGGATGTCAGCGCTAATTTTTAAACCAACGACAACCTAACCTACCGTATTGTATCGTGTCACTTTATAGAAGTGGAAATGGAAACAGAACATCTTCGATATTAGAATTTTATAAGGATCCTTTTACGTTTTTCATTGACAACCACTAAAGTGTTTTACCTTTTGTTGTTTTTCGTATCATAAGACCGTGCAACTGCTAAAAGCAAAATCATATTTATATATGTATATAGTACAATTTTGTTATTAAATACTATTATTTAGTAATAATTGTATTTTACAGTTGCAGAAAAAGCCAAGCAGTTTGTTGCCCTTGTGTTGGCGAGTGCAGTGCAGGCACACTTGCACTAGTCTGTGGATATTGGGTTCGGCAAATTAGATCGGAACTGGATATTCCGCCATCATTCAGTCGTCAAAGCCACGTTTGTTGCCTGGCCTAGTAGTCGTCTAGTCGAGATAGGCATTTGGAGAAAGAGACGGTATTTTTCCTCATTTTCCCTTATGGGGTATAACATATATATACACTATAAAGTTAAAATCTTTAAATCAAAATACTTGTACATAGGTACTTGTTGCCAAGATTGAATAAACACTTTAATCGCTTATAGTTAACTTTGAATTTAAACTGCTGGTTATGAAAATCCGATCATCGATCCGATCGTCGATCCGTCTTTAAGAACGTTTGGCAACAAAACCTGTATAATTAGAGTGCTCAAATATTAGCCCCAGTTATTTATATTCGTAATAACAGGACATAAGAAGTACCAGGTTTATATATTTTTTTTAATTTAACTAAAGGGAAGACAATTACCGGACAGGACACGCATCGATGATCAAAAAACTATGCAAAGAAATAAAAACTAAACGAAGAGGAAAGTTCAGTGACGGAGTGTTTTTCATCATGACAACGCACATCGGTCTGATGTTGAAATGATCAATTTTCATCTTGTTTTCATCAATTTGAAAAATCATTTCCGTTAGATAAAATTTGACGGAGATGATTAGGTCATTATATAATAAAGTAAGAGGTCCAAGGAAAAAAAGGACTATTATCTTTTAATAAAACGATTTAAATACTTCAACAAAAGATATTAAAGGAGGTCACTATGTATAATAACGAAAAGAAGAGTTGATAGGTGATATACACATAAAACTAAAAACCATCAGTAATACTAACATTTAATTAAAATTATTAAAAGTTCATCAATGTAGGAATTTCTCCAGTTTCGTAGGGGCAGTACATACATAAATTGCACATGAATTTAATCTAAAAAATTAAAGCTTATTAACCTAAGATCAGATATGAAACACTCGCTTTCATCAAAATTCATTTAATCATACAAAATGCGCACTATTTTCGATAAAGTTTGTAAATGAAATGGCATTCATCTGAAAAATATTTCATGAAATTGTGACAAGGCATTCATAACAAAAATTAATTAGTGGGAATGTTAGTTGTACGGCGCAGTGTAATATTTAATGGCGTATAATTATTATCGCCGACGAAATAAAATTAAAGGCCTAGAAGGGTACCCAAATTAAACTTGTTTCAGTCCTCTACTCCAGCTTCTAAATAAATGTTAGCCCTTAGATGCTGATGAAAGAAAATATTTAATTTGCCATACGGCTTGCCGATTCTTTGGCGGAAAAAGAGTCTACGCTGTACAGATAGTTTTAAAGATATATTTTGTTATGCGAGTATAGTGGGCGTGGTATGTTGTATTTCTTTGTATATTTGTGCAGTGGGCTGGCACCATGTGATATCGGATTTAGTTAACCCACCACAAAGACTGGCAGCAGTATCTTTTTTGGTAAGCATACTTGTGTTGTGTGCATCTACTGTTGTGTTCGTTCCGGTTTGTAAGGTAAAGAGAGCCAGTATCATTACAGACTGTGAGACATTCCACCTTAGTGCTCACGGGTGATAACGCATCTGTAAACTTCTTCGACTATAGTTGTTTTTGCAGGTGCTTATGGCCCGCAGTGGCCACTTGCCATCAGGTGGACTGTTAGAAGATTTCTAGGCAGAGGTGTCTGCTACCTAGTAAAAACTTTATGCAAAATAGATATTATGAAACGTGTTCACTTGCCGCCTGAACTTAAATACCATTCAACCACTTAGCTGAGGTGTTTAAAAACGAATGAAAGTCGTTAACAAAGCAGTGGAACGTTTAAGAAAACAAAAGGTAAAGCCCAGCGGGCGGCCGGGAGCGAAGTTCGCGTTAGTAAAACGTTTATTTTAATGAGTGTTCAAAATTGGTGCGTTGTGCAAACTTAGCTGAAAGAGCCCCTGACACAGTTGTGCACGTTACCTCAAGGTATTAGTGATAACATTTTAATTATTATACTTTCTAAATAAATATTTGTTATTCAACAGTACTTGTGTTGGTCGTTTGCATTTAAAATTAGCTAAAAACATACAGATGGATGAGCGTAGGTGAACCTCTCAAAGTTGTTATAGATTGGCTGTGATTCACACACTTGGCAGGCGGATTGGGAATCGCAGCATCAGCATTGCAATACCGCAAGTTGTGTACATCCCTCCTTCGGTGGAGATTAGTAACCCAGAGGTCAAAATCGTCTTTGTTTCTAAATATCGCCAAAAGTGTTCGTTTCGTTCGTCTCGTCGTTTCAATCTCGTCGTCAATCGTTTAGGTGAATTGAATACAAAACGTAAAAACACACGTATGATTAATTACTACACCACTTCTATTTCAAATGTTTTAACTCAAAATCTTTATTTCTGTCAGTTACTTAATATTCCAATAATCAAGTCAAATTCCAATAAAAAATCAAAGCTCAGTAATTAAATTACCTCTATGGTACATTGATCCTCCGATCCCATGTTAATCATCTTAGTACGAGTGCACGATGCACATAATGTAAGTAATCCTACCGTCACACATATCCTAGTACACAAAACATCTTCCCTAATGAGAAGATCCCTAGTGTTCCACTCACGAATGTTGCCCTATTTTTGAGACATTGTATGCACGAGAAAGATGACTATCGCTCATTTTCACTGCAGTGTGACAGAATACCACGAGACTTTTGTAGGTATAGAAAAACTCCTTTGTTTTATATTTTATCTATGACAACCGCTGTATACTTCTTGCTGTGATGAGGTGCGGTCTTAGTTTTTCAAGTAACGTTAGAATATAATGTTTAACATTTTAATTAACAATGTAATTAAAATTAATTTGATGAAACTCGAAGCTGAAATGCACTTTCTTACATTCACCTGCGGACTACAGCAAGAATTTTAGACAAAAAGAAAGATGTAATAAAAAAAAACTTAATTAAAAGGTAAGAGTAGCCACGTAAGGGTCATTATCATAAAGATTCATTAACAGTGTTGAAGACTAATTAGGATACGGCTTGTGCAATGAAACTAGACTAGTTTTCTCGCTAAAAATGTCCGTGTAGTCTAAGAATGTTGCCATATAGTAATTTAAAAAAAGTCGGTTTGCAATTTCCTTTTAAATTGTCAATTTATGCAAGGATCTGGTGCAATAAGGCCTTTTTTTTTTAATTACATCCTACAATCTTTTGCTCATTGTTTATTATTTATTAATTATTTATCACGAACGACATGTACGAAAAGGCATTCGTCTCGTCTCTCCACTATGCTGCATGCAGCAGTGTAGATATTTAAAATATATCGATGAGATATCAACCCCCATATTGCGTTATTCTAGTGGTAATAACCAGAGTTACGCAACAGATCCGCTGGTTAATTTTGAAAACAGTCACATCTTCTAATATCCAAACCAGATCATTCAATAAAAAGTAATGTAACAGCAATATGTTATAATGTAATGCAGTAATAGCGATAAATAAATATCTTTGATTAGCTAAGTCTACTCTCACTTCCTTCGCCATCGAGCACGTGTTTAATGTGCAATTAAAATGCAAATGACTATTTCAATGACCCAGCCCCAGGAACGAACCCAAGACTATCGAGAAAAGTAAACCATTTTGTGGATAACTTCACAGATTATTATTTTACACAATACCTCATAAAACAAAAACCTCTCTTTATTTAGTATGATTTTCCATAATTATCACTCTGGGCAAGTGGACTGGCCAACAGTCTGGATAATTCGAAGAATTTGTTGCCATGGCGATACGGTGGGAAATAAAGATAAACGTAAAATAACACTTGACTAACACGTTTGTTCTTCTTTCTTTTCATCAGTCTGCTGAGTACAGACCTGTCCAAGAAAGAACCGGCATACATTAGTTGGAGTGAAATCAAATTGAATTAATTATGTTTGTTACGTTCGTCAAAATAATTTCAGTGACAGAACTTCGGTAGCTTTATCTCTGAAATCTTTAAATATTTAATATTTCCAGAATGCAACGAAGCTATTTTTTTAATGTTAGCAAAAACGAACCGAAATATCCTCTTACATTTCAATTACCCCAATTAAGTAGTTTATTGCTCTAGTAATTAAATATGACGTGTAATTAATATTATAATCTTGATTTTCCAAATTGATAACTCTCGGAGCTATGTTATCGTATCGGGGTAATTATATATGACAATTATATGTTAAAATGTACATTGTACATGGGTTAGGACCCACGTGCTTTGTGGCAAGCGTACCTGGCGACTGAGCCTCGATCATTATGTTCGATCCCAGCTGATATAAATTCTTGAGAAACACCAAAATTGTTAGTATTCGTTTTAGGATGAGTATAAACAGCGATTGTTGAATTTTTTGGCTATGCAAAATAATGTTTAGCAGCAGGTATTCAGTTCATATAAGGTCCACGGCGACAACTTCCAAATAAAATCGGTAGTTGTCAACAGCGCAGGAGCGCAGAGGAGTGTTGATTACTAGGATTCGAACCCAGAACCAGGCATCCTAACCACTAAGCCACGCGGACGCTAGTTAACATATACAAGCGGCGCAAGTGATAAGCTTTTAGTAATGACTAGTAGTGATTTCGATTTCTGAAAACAGCCCGTGTATGAATTAATTTAGGTCGAACAATACCTAACTATAAAGATAAATTGGGCATCAAAATCATCAGCAGCATACACTAAACAGTCCCCTGCTGGCTAATGGTATTTGCCAAATTAGCCATACTGATGGTGAAACAATACCAAAACTGCCTTTTATTCGCTGTAATATACTTAAACGTATACGTGTACGTTCATACTTCCATACTAATTCGTACTAACATAATAAAATGCGAAAGTAACTCCTCTGTCCATCCATCCAATGTCCAACCATCTGTTAAGATTTCACGTCTAAACATACGAAGCGATTTTGATAAAATTTGGTATGTTTATACCTTGAACCCAGGGGTATGACGTAGGTTAATTTCTTATCTCGGGAAAGCTGAAAGGGAAACTTTTTACTCGGACGAGATCGCGAGTAGAATATTGTATTATGCGTTTAGTTATAACTTAGACTGCTTGTGTTTTGTGACATTGACTACTCAGTAAACGATCGTGGTCGTTAAGATATCCACGGACCTAAGTTATTTAAAAAGTGAGATGTCCCGTCAATATTTAGAGCAAAATATTTGTATAGGTCTTCACATAAGTAATAAAAATGAAAACGCTCTCGGCAATGTGCCGCACGCCATCAATACCATCGATTTATGTTGCCGACACTGATTGAAATTCTGTTGACAGGGCCGTCGTGTCATTAAATGTGCCCGAGTGCGAGCGGCCCCTTATTCAGTATTCAAATTTACAAAATTTGTTCATTTCATATTTTATGACTCACAAGGTACATGACCATAAAAATGTAAGCCATTTTGAGATATATTACAATGAGAACCGAGTTACAATTTGTATAATATGTAAAAAAAGTTTAGGCATGGTAGGTAAAAATTATGGTAGTTCAAATTGCTATATTTATATAAGTTCGTATTATATTGATCAAATTCAGATAGACTGACAGACGTTTACGGGGGTACCTGTGATGATTCCTGTAAAGTGTGTAAAACAAAAACAGACAACGCTGTTGGAGGTAAAAAAAATACTAATTTTGCTTGTAAAAATACCTCTAAGCACTTGGAAAACAAAACAACATTTAAACATAAGCGCAGTGTGGTGGTGATCCTACAAGATTTTACTACCCCCATCTTGCCAAATAAAGTTAACAATGCGATGTTAAATATATATGTATATATATTTTAGTTTTAAATAAGTGCCATCCGATAAATATATATTGTTATTCATTACCAAGATAAATCTCGGACTAAAACTTCACAGAAAATTACGAAATGAACATTCTCATTCAGTCTGTAAAGTTTTTACTAATTGGCCAAAATGTTTTAAACTTTCACGGTCGTCCCTTTCGATTTAACGTTTAATTGAAACTATGGCGTATGCTTAGTGAATGTATAACTCTCCAAAACGTAAAACGTCAAAAAGTCTTTTAAAGTTAATCGTGAACCCGGCAACATAATCCCATCTTACCCCTTTTTAATTTGTAATGCGATGTTCGTTACTCATAAAATTTCGCTTTGATTCTTTCACAAGTCATGCTAATTTAAAAGAAACACTTTAACATCATTTATTAATTTAAGAGTACTGAGTTTTTAGGAGTTAAATATTTTATTCCGCTTTGCAAATAAAAAGTTAAAACATTACCAATTATAGGAAAAAAGGAAATGAGAAGCCATTGGAGCGTAATTTCTGTGTGTGCGGTCATCAGAAACTTATCAAATTCGGTCCACAATAAAAAAAAATCCTACCAAAACCAACTAAAACCGTTTAGTTCTACAAAATTACGTCGCATCAAACAAAAGATCTTTAAATGGTACCATCGGAACACACAATTTTGAATTCTATTTAAATCGATACACAACGTATTTGTTGGCATTGTAACTTTGTCACGAAAGGCTCATTCTGATTTCGCAACAAAGTATGAATCAAACGATTGTCAACTCTAGGCATAAACTGAATAGAAATGTTGATGATGGCAAATAAAACTGAGTAAAGGTCTTTAACCTGCTTGTAACGGAACGTGCCGTTAGGACCCCGCGCTATCAATATGGCGGTGAAAAAATTTCGCGCGTCAAGGTTTAGTACTAGTGTATCCTTGGAAATAGTTACACCCATTGTCAGTCATATCCAGCATTTACTGCCCACTTATTGTGAATAATATAATGAGATTTTTACGGTCACGTAATATTAGGTGTGGTATTTCTTAAAAAAAAACCTATACAATGAGTCTGTTAAACTACTTCTAAAATAGTCTGCATTATTTTACAAAAAAAAAAAGTTGACTGCGTTGTAGACCTACCGATGCTCAAGCGCCGAATTTAGAATGTATCGGTGCTGTGTTAACCATCCCACCTGCCCAGCGAGGTGAGTATAGACGCTATTCACAAATACATCCTGAGCATGAATTCATCATCGCACTATGAAAGTTACTGCGGGTCATTACATATATACACGATCCAAATTATATCCAGGAGGAGGGACGTTCTCTTCAGGTAACGGCCACCCGTGACCAGGCGAATAGCTATCCTTTTCCTTCGCACCTCTGACATACATGTATGCATGCTAGCTAATATCGGTGCTTGGTGGTGGTAGAATTGGAGAACGTCAGTCACAGTTCGCTGGAACAGGTGACCGAACGTGTGAGGTGAAATAACTATTAATGAGCGTGGAGCCGTGGGGTTTACTAGTGGTCAGCAGTATTTACGAAATCATAGCAGTACAATGTATATAATAATTGATTAGTGAACCTAATATCTAAATCTGACAGGACTTGATGATGAGGAGCAAATATCTTTATCTCAGTGGCAGTGCACTCTCTACCCATCGGTTCAGCGTGATGAGTATGAGCTAATCCTACATACATAGCATGCCAACCTTTATTGGTGATTTTATAGAAAGGCTTGTGGCCAGCACAGGTAGATTTAATAGACAGTTCGTGTTTGAAACTCTGTTAGGATTCCGACAACAGAGAATACTTCATGTAATTATGATGTGAACAAATCCAACATGTTAACCTAATTGAACGTGACATTCTCTTCTTAATTATTATATCTCCGGGGATACTGGCGAGTTTTATATGTAATTAAGTAGGTATACATTTATGTAAACTTACACACATACGGATAATTATACCAAAACATAAAAATAATATTTCTCTAGTATTTTACATGAGTCACGCCGGAGCCATGTTGTTGGCACATTATGTTTACCTTTGCCTCATTTGCAGGCGGTTTGTTTTGCTAATACGTGTCCTCGATAGCCCGCCATGGATGGCATCAAAATTAGTGGGCCGTATTTCAATACTCTCAAATGAACTGTAGACTTCTGAATATTATTATGATATTTCAGCCTCAGTCACAAGTTCAGTGGTGATTGGTACCTACACCAAAGATTGCTTACATCTTATAGGTGGTAGTCCTACGCTGCATATGCCTGTACAAGGGCCTTTCTTTTCCAACGTTTTTCAATGATATATTAAAAGTTACATTAAATACTTTTAAGCAAATTTTAATAAAATGAAAATACATATAGTGGATATATACATAACTCTGCCTACGCCCCAGGCTGACAGGCGCGAGTGCTTATATTGTACACCTTGTCTGTAAAGTGTAGTTAAGGGTTTATATGGAAATCTATCGAATAATTAATTAGATTTTGTCTATCAAGGAGAGCTCTCCGGCTTCCAGCTAAAATATAGGTAAATTTAATTTGTCCATTAAGCGCTTTCTCGAATTTCACTACTCTGACAACTTCGGATCGCTCTTTTTCTTAAAATATTTAATTGACGGCGAGTTTGATGAATTTCACTCGGCGCTTAAAAAACCCGGCGCTGTATAGCGGGGCGAATTTGGAAGGACATTAAAGGCAAAAGTTCTATCAACATTTCTGACAGGAAAGTGTCGTTGACGAAACGTTGAAACTTAAATTATTTCCAGCCTCTCGGGGCGCAATTTTCCGAACGAATTGAGTTCACAAGGGTCTAAATTAAATAAGTTTTATTTGTTGCAAACTTTCACAATATTACCGCGGGGGGGGGTTAATGTTTCGTAATAAATATGTAATGACATAAACGCCTTCCGGAATAATGCTCCCACTTGCAGTGTTACAATTAGTTTGTGAAATGTATTGTTTGTCTGAAACTCACTAATTAATATTGAATATTTTCAATATTGTAACTTTAAATAAGACTTTTGTCTTTTACTTCGATACAAAACAAACCACTAACTATTTGCTGGTATAGCGGGAATTGGTTTTCGGAATCGAGAACTGGACTAAAGCTGATTAATCCGATGGGACTACAAAACTATATATTGAAATAATTAAATTCTGAGTATCATGGCTTAACATGATACTTGGGTGATATGAGAATGAATATAAAGCCTTGGTTGTTTATCTCAAACTATTTGTCTGACTGTTGGTATATATCATACGTGTTCACAACCCTAGCTTCGCTGGCTACTATAGACTCCACAGCCCTGCTTTAAGCCATTATTAGAGGAAACTCTGTAAGGATGTCGGAATTTAAGAATTTCACCACTTCTGTCTAATCGCTGTAGCTGAAAGACACTAATGACTAAAACTTAATTATCTTTAATTACGTATAAAGTAGCAGCTTGTAGATGTCCAGTGCTAGGCCATGGCCTCCTTCTCAAATATCTAAGAGGGCTTTGGAGCCGGGAAGGAGAGCAGATGAGCAGCTATGTGTTGACAACCGTTCACCTTTCGATGCCTATCAAAAACCAGTGTTCCAAATGTCAAATATGCCTACCTCCCTAGAGATTGCAGGCGGAAGTTTATGTGTCTTCTCACGATGATTGCTAATATGTAAGCGTCGTGAGGTGCCATATTGAGTACATAATGCAGTGACGTGACGTCGAAATATTATTTAATTTTTGGCGGAATTTGAAAAGATGGGTATTCTTATATGTACTTGTTAGTGGTCGATATAATAATGTACACCGACCGACGTTTTCCACGCTTCCAGAAATTGCGGATCTAGATCCGCGACTTTCAGTTTCACAGAACTTATGAATTCATAAGGCTATGAAATAGATAAATACATAAGAAACAAAGTATCTCATAACGTGCTGCAACAATAGATAATCATTTTTTATGGCACGGGGTATTCCTGAAGTTTCGTGATTATGTCATATCGCGGATTCATCTAGTAAAGATATCCTGCTTTAATTATTTAATATTATATATATATATGTAACCGAACATGTGATATAAATAAAGTAATTCGGCTTCAAAATGAATTACCGGAATACTCGATTACGTCTACGTCGGGATATCAAATGCCCTCACAACCCTGTTATTGGTAATCAATATTACCCATAGATAATTTCCACTATACATGCTCTGTAATGTGGTTAAAGCAATCAAATGTCTAAACTAATTATTGTATGTAGATTTAATTAAATAAAAATAAGCACATTTAACAAATGGTACTAAAATTTTAAAATGTGTGACTACATTAAATTTTTCTCCCAATATCAACCTCTCCTGCACGACTAACGGAGGAGGCTCTGGGGACCGACTGATGGCAGAAAATCAATTCGAATATTCCGAACCCACATCCCATTGACCAGATATTGAGAGCAGAATCTCAAGTGCCAGGTTACCGGCACTACGTTCACTAGCCCGCCTCCTCAGCATGAGCAAATCTTCCAAGCGTAGCATGCCAGCTTTTGTTGGTTGTGTTATGTTCAGCGGTGGACTTAAAGAGCCTTATAAAAAAAGAAGAAGATAAACAATATGTGATAGATAAAGCATTCTTAGGTACGATACAATGGCGTATACACGCAATACTGCAATTAAAATGCAACAAAGAATCAGAATATTCAAATAAAAATTTAAATCCTTCATCCGACAGATGACATAGTTCATTCGCCTGCGAGCGCGGGAATAATTCAGTCTGAATCCCTAACTTAAGCCCGGGTATTCACTGAATTAAAACGAAAAGAGTACGTACTTCCCCATTAGCTACGAATGACGTCATAATTCTCGAGCTCCCTCGCGAAAGAATGAAATTTAAAAAGAAGAATCACGCACATGTGTATGACAGATGTTGTAAAATGGCGGCCACTGTGGAAACTTTGTGATAAAATACTATGAGGGAAAATTTTGTTTAACCTTGAGAAGAGGCTAACAATCTGTGGGTAATTATTCCGAATTTCAGTGTTGATACTTACCGTATCTTCATTCAATGACACAGTGAGGATACAGGCTTTTTGAAGGTCAACAGCTATAATTACCTGAAATCCAGATAAGAAAATTAATTGACTGTTAATAATCGTTTAATTTTTTAATATAAAAAAAGTGTACGTCAAAATGTTTTAAGTGAACCAAAAGCCAAATTTCACATGGACAAATACAAATACACAGACCCGGAACAATTCATTGTAGGCCAAACATGTATTTGTCTCTGCATAAAATAGAAATTCATAGCTACTACGTCATCGAGACGACAATTTCTGATCTTTGGATCTTATGCAGCACCTCCTTGCTACGCTTAGTTACAATAATATGGCACTGTTTAACTCCCTACTACCTCTACTCGCATCTCCTTTCTTGAGCTCATGAATAATCAACTTATAGCAAAAACATAGCTTTAGCAGGTAACTTTTAACACAAAATTGCTTCTCATGTTTGCGGTGAGCTTGCAGTTAAACAATTTCCCGAAGAAGGGTTCAAAAAAGTTTAGAATTCAGAAACTAATGGAAAAATATGAGAATCCAATACTTATTCCATTTTAGCACATTATGCCGTACAATTTTAAAATATTGATTATAGAAATATAGAGGTCCTTTAGAGCCTAAAGTATGTTCAAAGGAGCCCTGAACAGGTTTTGGATAACGTTTTTGCCACTTTAAAACAATGCTTAGTTAGCCCTACCAATATATTTGTGATGTTTTTTTTTTCACTTTACAAAAAAAGTGATTATTATTTTGCTAATTAACTTTATCAGGAAATTTTCTAACAGTAATTAAGACATTAATGCTTAATGCGGCATTGCATCACGTCCTACTTAACAAATGATGTCCAATAACCAATCACCTAATAAAATTGTGATTAACATTTAAAAAGCGTTAAGAGGTGGATCAAATTGATTTCGAGGAACACGACATCCATGACACAGAAGAATAAACATAAAGAATATTTAGTAATTACACATTAGTAAAAATAATAAAAGTATATGTACTTCAGACATATACTTTTAGGACAAATTAGATTGTTTAAAATACCAAAAATATTTGTAATATTAATTCAGAACCCCTCAAATACTAAGAGAAAGCCATTGCCCATCAGTGCGGTATTTACAAACTCCTACTTAATATTTATTCAGATTCTAGATTTTGGACGAAGAGAGGGAAGACTTCTTGATTAATAAACTATCACAGGAGAATTAAAATTGCTAGACTAAATAACCTTTCTTTCTACACAGAAAATTGCTCAGACTAGAAAAAACCTAGCATCAATAAATTTGTAATCAGCTCTCTCCTCGCCACAAAAGCCTTTGAAGCGTTTTCTATATAATTTGAGAGAATGTAGAAAGCATTTTCCCGTGCCAATATCAAAAGTTTTACCAGATTTTATTCGATATTATATTTATTACTATAATTGGTAATAATAAATATTATATATAATTGGTACTGCCTCAGCGCACGCACATATTTCTTTATATTGAGCAATAAATAATGAACAAGCGCCAATAGCCAAATGAGTTAGGGTGCGGACTACGAAACATGACGTCGTAAGTTCGAGCCCGCCATTCGACTATTGTCGTGAACCACTCCAAAAAAAATAAAGGTTTATTTTTATATTATTATAATTGGTACAAAACAAAATTTAGACTACTTTAATGATGCATCTTACTGTTACTTAAAAGTAATGTTAAAAATAACCAATAGAGCTTATTTGGAACAGATTTAGTGCCCCGGTCAATGAAACAAATCGTAGACAAGTTGTGACAGGACACATGATTCAGAGGATGATTAAGCATTATCGTTGCTTCTTCAAGATGTCACTTTTTTTTGTCACGTTATGGCGGCTTAAGAAAATCTATCAGACTGTTTCTTCACGTTTGTGTTGTAAGAGTCGAGTAAGGGAGAGGTTCGCTACCCGTCACCTTCTATCTCCCTGGTGGGAAACGAGTGCTGAGAAAGCCCGTTAGGTCACGCTGAGTCGTGACAAACAAATATCCGTAATCTCTGCCTACCCTATGTCTGACAGAAATGAAGGAGCGACAGGCTACGGGATTACCATCTCGAAAAATACCAGAACGAATAAAGCAGACTGATGATGGGCAGCAGTGTACAAGGTGCGAGAGTACTGGGATCGAATCAGATCAGAGAACACACACCATGATCACAGAATGACAATAGGTTTAACTGCTGGATTTCGATGAGAACAATCAAAGTGTAGATGGAAGGAAGAAGAATGGATGTCAAAATATCATATCTATAATAATTTATATGTACTCAAGGAATATAAGTATTATATTTATTTGTGTAACAATGCTTATCTGTTTAATTTAACTCCTATCATGTTTTTGGGTACGTAACTTGGGGACGTTTTGCAAAAACAATAGTTTTAGCTAACACGTGTCCTCCATTGATGGTATATAATTTATACAGTATGTAGATTCATTAAATGAGCATTAAGCCTTGTGATTAAAATGCAGTTTCGATGTCAGTGTCATCGACATAAATCGTTATCGTATAAATGGCCTCATTCTAAAACGTCAGAGCTACCCGTTTACTAAAATGTCATTGGAGATAAAAAGCTACCTTCCGGTGTGAGTAAAATAAATTTTCTGAAAAACCTGAAAATTGAAAATTTTTCGGTCTTCCTTTTCGTGTCATAACTTTGGACCTTTGGAAATTCTATTGTTATGTGCCATATAAGGACTTATTACACGAGAAGGATTAAGATAATATTGGAGGTTTCTATTTCAATTTAAATTAAGTACCGTATTTAGATCGTTACATGAAGTTCAACAAGAACGAACACATGCTTGCGTCATTGCAAACATTATAATATTTTTTTAAGATTTCTCAATTATTTTAAAACATCTAAGTTACATGTTTCTTCCAGCTCTGTTGCGAAATTTTTGCAGTGAAATTTTAACAGGCAGAAACTCTTAACATGCTGTATTTTACCGTACCTATCATCATCATATCCTTTCACCCTATCAGAAGTCCACTGCTGAACATAGGCCTCCCCCAAAGATTGCCACGAAGCTCGGTCCTGAGCCACCTGCATCCATCGACTTCCCGCAACACTACGCAGGTCGCCACTCCATCTTGTGGGGGGTCGTCCTACACTGCGTTTGCCTGTACGTGGCTGCCACTCGAGTACCTTTTTTCCCCAACGGTTGTCAATTCTGCGAGCTATGTGGCCGGCCCATTGCCACTTCAGCTTGCTGATCTTTACGGCTATGTCGGTTACCTTAGTTCTGCTGCGGATATCATCGTTGCAGACTCTATCACGCAGGGAAACACCGAGCATAGCCCTTTCCATAGCGCGCTGAGCAACTTTGAGCTTCCTCATACGGCCTGCAGTACTTATCTATCACTACGCTGTGATTCTTTTACTTCTGTGTCTCATCAATTTTTTCGGGGTTAAGAGATTTGCTTCTGTAGGACTACGTAAATTAGAAAATTTTGTCTAGGCTGCGCCGAAAGTGATGTGGAATATTTTTTCTTTGTAAGGGAAAGGAGGCAAAACCATCGAGCGGCTTATCTTAAGGTAAGTGATCACCGACGCTTATATATCCGCAACACCAAAAGAGTTGCAAGTGCATTGCTGGGCTTAAAGAATATTTGAGAAGGGAGAAGACTGAAGAAGTAGTGATCCTTCACCCACCGCAGAAGCTCTATCTTGAGTTTAGCTTGAGTACCTCTACTTCACACCGTTATTCTGCGAGGCCGTGGTACTACCCCGGTCGAGCCCGCTCATTAGAGCAGCAGCATAAGACAACGCTTGACTCTACCACGTACTCATCTGAATGAATATCAATTAAAGGCGAAATCTCGAAATAAAAGTTGTACGTGCTCGTCGTAGGAAATTTTCTTTTAGTTTCACCGTCGTACATCGCGACAAAATTCGAATTTCCATCGATACCACCTAGATAGTTGGCATTCCACCACAGTGCGTTTTAATCGAAGCTTTCTGCCACGCACTTCGACTTTGTGGCATCAGATGTCGCCAGCGATATTTCCGAACAATTTCTTACGACTTACTCAAGAAAAGAGCCTATTCCTTCCTTAAGAAGATTACTTGTTGATCCAGAAATGTGTCCATTTCTTAACTACAGGCTCAAACGTAACGATGAGTAATAAAATTTTATTTCTCGATAAATAATGTATGACGTGCTTATAGCACAATGCAAACGAATACAATATTCCTTCAACATACGGTAAAAGATAAAAAAAATATAAAGAAAATTAACAGACTGTACCAGAAGGCCTCCTCACAGTATTTATGGGGGTTTTGGAGTCCGGAAGCGTACGTACGCCACGCCTGACTGTACCAGGGCGGATTGAAATTTTTTCTGAATTTTCTATACGTAACCCATTACAAATTAATAATAAAAAGGTTATGTTCAATGATATTTAAAAAAACGGTCTAATTAAAATTATATAAGAGACGTAACATTGACATATTATTAAAAATCGAAGTATTCAAAATTAAGAAAACCTTACAGACACAAAATTGTGTCTGAGACTTTTGGTTTAGTGCCTGCAATAAAGTCTGTTAATGTCACAGGTTAATTTCATTATTCCGGGACTTCGATGAGACGCCATAAACAGACGGTTGAGCTCAAAAATCAAGCGCTTTAGTGTTATACGTCTCCCGCTAGGGTAACCCATTTTAAAGCAAATATAGTGCGGTAAGTATTCTAAACGATTGAAAAGATTTAGCTAAATTTGTATCGGAGAAATAAATAAAGTGCGATTAAATCAGACAAAATTTATTTAATTTCAATGATAAGGTGCGATTTGGAATATTAAATGCATGAAGTCTCGTGATTTACAGGCGAAGTAACAATTACCGTACAGTTATTAGTTAACAAGGTCCAAAAGGTGAAAAAATAGGCCCAGTTGGACTTGTGCACCGAGTGCTCTCTACAACCTCATAATATACAATATATTAACAAAAATATTGTTTTTACGTTCATTCACTTCGGAATTCTTAGGCGACTTGGCCGGTTTCTAATGTTTGTTGTTTTACTTCAGAGTTTGCAATACAATCACGTTTGACGCTTGCATGTATTACCATTTTTACAATAAAGCTAAAACAAAAAAAATATGAATTTGAAAAGGAACCTCGGACGTTATGTTTATATTTCACAAAATAAAACTTGAATTATTAAATATTATTGCTGTGTACGTATGTTGCATTATTTTGCGTAAATATTTTTTTATAATCATCTTTAATATTTACAACTTCATTACACATGTATGCAATAATAGCAAGTTCAAAGTATATTATTATTGATAATAATTTTTATTCTTAATGATATACAGACCTGTAATTTTCTTTGCGGGTGGATCATTATAATATGTCCGTTTAAAAATAACAAATGGTTACCCTTGTCTACGGATAAACTCCGTTGAGATCTTTTATTCATGTTAATTAATTGCTCGGCGCTTAATTAAATTGAGGAGATGTCACGTCACGGACGAAAAGTACCAGCGTTACTGGAATCCAACTTTACCATTAGCATGGTAATTTTTCCCAAAATTTATTTTTCGGCAAGGAAACGGCATTTTATTACAAATCACCTTTAAAAAGTAGAGTCGGTCTTCCGTCGCAGTTTTTATTTCTAATTGGACATAGGCCTAACGAAGTTAAAGTTCCTGTATTGACAATACTAAACAAGGCTATACTTAAATAAATGTGAAGAAATAAACATCATTAATTGTATATTATGATATGATCATTAATTATGGATGATATTTTGTGTAAATGTGTATAGATTTATAAAAACCTTTACGTCATTACACACCCTCAGATAGTCATATATCTATACGAATGTTATAAACATAATGTGAGTTTGTATATTTGTGTGGGTAATCTCCGGAACTACTGGACCAATTCTTAATTTTTTTTTCGTTAGTTGAAAGCAACAGCTGCAGGTGGTCATAAGCTAAATTCATTCCCAAAAAAAAAAGATCAATTAGCAATATGTACAAATAGAAAACGCGATCTTAATTAATTAATATAACGTACTTACAACACGACCGTGTTGCACAGCGTTCACTTTATTACTGAACAATTTAATTTGAAACCGAATCGAGGTCAAAGTTTTCTCAAGACACAATCTTTTGGTTATCATTCAGGTTATCACATGAATTGAGTGTCCTTGTCTGTCGACAGAGTTCTTTTGTTGGCAGATGAACCACGGTACCCCAGATAGGATCATATCCAATCGGTATAGCATTTTCGATAAAAAAAAATTACGAATACTAAAAGTACTGTACCATACGCGTATGACAATTTTTGATTTTTTTTTGATTAAATTTTCGGTGATATATGCGAACATTGTTTGATCCATCCATCCCAACGAAGGCGTAATCAAAATGAAGGCGTATTGTCGCCCCTGACGACTGCGATGGTATGCCGAGTGACCAGCAATTGAATCTCAGATTGTATTCTTCCTCAAAACGTGTGCTTTACGCTGTTTTAGGCTGGTATTCTAAGAAAGTGTGGCCGTTACAGTTGGCACAGTGGTGGAAGACACGGAGCCATGTATTTTATTTTTTTATGGTAAAGGAGAGAGACGGGCTAGCGGCCCACCTGATCGTAAGTGATTACCGTCGCCCACGTACATCTGCAACACCAGAGGAGCTGCTGATGCGTTGCCGGCCTTTAAGGATATTTTGAGGACTACTTCACACTGGTATTCTGGGAGGCAGTGCTGCTACCCCGGTCGAGCAGGCCCATTCGAGCAGAGCAACAAAAACCGCCGCTTGGCTCTACCACATACAAAAACCTAATAAATAAAATATTACTTCAACCTCTACATAGATAAGTCGTTGAACGTCGTTTAAGGTCATTTTTACCAACGCTTTCATGAATAAGTAGCAACTTTTAACTTATTTCGCCAGGTCCCAGAGTACCGAAACGTAATAAGCGAAAACATACTTAAAACCAACAAAAGGCGAAATTTAATTTACCACAAAACGGGATCTTTCGTGTGGTTGGGAGCTCTTTGCTATGGCAACACCGAATTAATGAACCTACAATCCGCCGTAATAAAATGTAATCCTATACCTTATTAGGCACCTAGATGGTGACGATAAATCTGTACGCTTCACTGTTGAGGGGATGAGTGAAGATTAAATTGTGGCGGAGGTTAGAATGTCATGAAATTGAGCTGTGTTGCCATATTTGTTGCGTTAGGGTCTCTTTATTGGCGGTAAAGTTTTCGGGGTCCCTTCGAGAATTTACTCTAAAATTACTTCCTGTACAGAAGCTGCTTAATTTAAACTACGCCAACCATCTTCCTAATATAATAATCAATCATTTGTTTGTAAATAACAATATAAAGACAGTAAAACTTTACCACGTGGACAACTAAATACGAGAATATTAGTTTATGAGTTGAGGGCTTAACGTCAAGGAACTCTCTTTTTTAAGTTTAATTATTTTTAATAATACAATTTAATATACTGAATAAGGTGAAAATAAATTGCGCTTAGCCATTAAGAAATTATCTTGAAATTATAGTTTAGATTGCGGTCTGCGCGAACGTGACGCGATTTGATACAAAAATCCACGGGTAAAGGTCTTTTAAGACTAAATGCATCATCTTTTTCAGGCATTTCTTTGAATTTTTACGATAAGCACGGGATGAGAAATCAGAGGGAATGAGAGCAAATTACGTTAAAATGTAACTATATTTTACTATTTAGCGTTTTTTCCTTTCGCAGTAATTGTGCAAAGTGAACTTGAATAATATTAATGGATAAATACAATGGACAAAAACCTTTATATTCAACAAGAAATTGTATTTCGGCTTGCTCAAATACAATAAATTCACCCTTGTTATAATAAAGCCTTGTAGAATAGCGGCCTAATTTGCTTTTCTAAGTCTAACGTTGTTACTACGGCTCTAATATTTTGGATAGATAGATAAATAGATGTACTTTTTGTGTCTGACTAAACTGATAGATATATGGATATCAATAAAAAACCGGATAGATTACTACACTACCTCAGCGTATTTAAGTCCACTGCTGAACATAAACATCTCCAAAGAATTAAAAGATAATAGGTAATTTACTATCTACCTATCGACAGCCCTTAATCCAGAATGTATGCAGGTCGTCCTGTCACTAATTACTTAATTGTTACTACACTATATTTAATTGTTGAACCGACGCTGTGTGCGAAATGTACCTAAATTCGATTAATTCTTTTTAAAAAAAATATATGCGCGTAAGAAATGTTGATGCAACAGTTTTTTCATAAACGTTTATTCGTAATATTCCCATAATACGACTAGAACACATAAATAACAAATTAACCTTTCGCGAGTCATAAATTTGCAAAATTTTAATTTAATTGTTATGAGCGATATCAGGACTTATGGCACTAGAAGTGAAATAGACAAAGGCAGTATCAAAACGTAGTATCACAACAATAAGAATATCATCCAAAGCCAAACGTCTGCGTAAAATTGATTCAGTGACTGTCGATAAAGGACGGTTCTCTTTCTCCAGACCCCTGCTGGAGAAAAGGAAACCCTTGTATAATTATTGAGCGTTTTTTAACCGGGTAAGAGTTCGTCACGCTGCTACAATTAGAAGAGTCCTCGTTATGTTTTTATTTCTCAGAGATTGTATACCTTATATTTTTGTTGATTTACTACTTAAAATTGCTAACAAAATCAAAATTACCGCTGCCAGCATCGACGATCGAACCTGAGTCACTTGCGCACAGTGATATTTAAGTCGAGCAGTCGGCACACACGGCTCTTTGTTAGTTGTTTCACAAATGTTTGCTTCGCCTGGGATTCAAACCTGACTCACTACTAGGTATATTATTAATATTCACTCGTCGAAAAATTCAAGATAAAAATTCTTTATACCATTATTCAAGTGTTTAATGAATAGTTAATCTTGTTAACAGCCCGCAAAGCGTAAATTTCATTAATTTCACATTAAAAATGAAAACCTAAATCCCAGCTCTTGTTTAATTAAAACGGATATTTGCAGCGCTTTTCGTTACACAGGATAGGTTGCAAAGGGATCCTTTGTATTCGCGCTATATGAAATAGGTACGTCTAGTAGAAAATTATCATATTACTGCTAATGTAATTAGGCTGTTTGTCTGTCTGCCGTCACATTCAAACGCTGTGTTCTTTGTCTATGGTTCCGTTAATTTTGATTTACTCAGTCTAAAAAGCATAGTGCTGGTCTTGAACTCGTAAAAGGCTACTCGTCGGTCCTGGCATATTTGAGTTAGATATTCTGTCTAAAGTACCAGCCTGTAAATGCTCACTGGTGGGCAAAGGCCTCCTCAAATAACTGAGAGGGTTTTGGAGTCGGGAAGGGCCCGCCACGCTGCTCCAGTGCGGGTTAGCGGGCTTCACATATCCTCGAAATAATATTTTTGTTATTTCTCAAACATGCAGGTTTCCTCACGATCTTTTTCTTCACCGCCGAGCACGTAGTAAATACAGCACTTAAAATTGCTATTAACAATTTTAGTGGTGCCGGCACCGGGCATCGAACCCAGGTCACCCGCCCTCTGTGAAACTAAATTGAGCGCCCTGCCCACTAGCATACCACTATCTTCCGGCCACCACTACCGGCTCTATCTATATTCTGTCTATCGAACTTCATACTTTTTTTTGACAATTTCCTTAGTCGACTTTCACACAACACTCACGAGCGTGAAAATACCATTAGTTTATGGGCGTTTTTCTATGGAGATTTATTGCGAATACCTTAAAAAATCCTTTGTATAAAAAAAATCCTTCGGCTCGGTACCAGGCTGGTAAGTATGAACTACACGCTCTCACGTCACAAAACAACGAAACGCCTCTGTCTTTGTCCTTAAAAAAGTATAAAATATGTGCGCGCCACAAACTTCGGCCAGTCACAAACAAACACACGTCCCTTGCGACGCCTGCATTCCGCAAAGAGACAGCAAAGCGCGACTGTTAATTTTAATTACTGTTTAAATTTGCTTAAAACCAACCGTTTCGGTAAATGTCGGCACGTTGAAACGAACGGACCCCTAATATTGTTTTCTTTAGCGGCAGCTTCATTCATCATAGACGCGCTAGTGCACAACGCAGGGCTGGCAAAAGCAGTAGGAATGTACTAAATATAATTTATTTAACTCTTCTCATTTCCATACTGTAACGGCGTAAGAATCCGCCACCTTCCATGTCAGTCTCCAGAAGCAAACCCGGTAACTAGACTTGCCAACTGTTACCCGAAGAGGAGAAAAGTGGAATGCGAAAGCTCACTACGCAGAGTCGTGCGATATTGGATTCCATAATCTACGCCTTGGGTTAAATACGCTGGTTGTTTTAAATATTATTATTCTAACTTCACATCTGTGATATAGTGCGTGTCTTGGCAGCGTCCCAAAAAGTTTAAGACACCACAGCGGCCACGTCTGCAACAAAGGATTTTAGAAAAGAAAGCTTGTCTATGGCCACATTTCTCTTTGAAGTTACCTCTAGAGATAACTCGAAGAGAGCCCATTTTTTAATTCACAGCCTCATAACTACGATACTGTAAATGATGTAGCACGTGCTTCGTTAGGGTATTCTGAATTGTACACCGGCTATCATTTTGAACCAAATCATATTAAGATTTTCTGTTTTGTTACTTAAATTTTCTTCACTGCACCTACCCTTACATTGGATCAAAAAATGTAAGTTTGCATTAAAAACGCTCTTGAGACGTTGTTCTATAATCATCTACTTTTGATGTTGACTGTACATACCAAATTTTAGCGCTCTTGGTCTATTAGATCAGGACCTTTTGCAATTCATAATAAATCATTGATTGATACTTGACTTTTATATATATATATATATACACTTTATCGTCATCCTCATTTCAGACACATTTGACACAAGTCCATTGCTGAACACAGGCCTTCCCGAAAGATTGCCGCAAAGCACGGTCTTTCAGGTGGCCCAGTACCGACTGTTGGTACTGGGCCACCAGCAGGACCTTGCTGTTATACTTATACATAGATTATGAATTATAAACTTTTAATTCATATTCATGTGAATAGGCTGATGAAGAAGAATATCCAATTAATATAACAATTTACTATCTATACTTGTACGAGTTATATCAGTTATTTTCTAACCTATAGCCAGCCCTTGACATGACTCGGAATGGATGGAGTCCGTCCTGCCACTAATTACTTCTAAACTGGCTTACACCATTCATCTTGCACACCTCCACTATAATTGTTGAATCGGCCCATTGTGCGAAATAAATATAACTTTGCATAAATCGTAGTGCGAATATACTTGTGTATGTTGCTTAAATATAAGATAAAAGTTAAGGATGTACTGACGTCACTATAGTCGGTACGCTTCTCCTCTAGTTCCGTTCATTGGATACCTGGCTTATTGTAGAGTTCCGCGGATGCCAAAATTTGTCCAATACAAGTTAATAATAATTCTGTTTTCTGAGGAGACTCTGTGTCCTGTCTAACACATAATCATGATTACAGCATACTAAAATGTGAAGAAGATTGAGATACGAAACTTAAGGCACTAAGCTAAGCAGATCGACGGGTCGACGAAATAAGCCAGATTTAGACAGACATACCAGTTTCTAGGTTCTTACCTGTAGGTTAGATTCCGAAACCGCTGGCCACTGTCATTTAATATAACGAGACGTGCTGTTATTGTATTGATTGTAAGTATTGACAGAAAACTTTCCCTGTTTTGCGAACCGCAATCGTGAAATCATTAGAATTACATTACGGTTTGATATAAAAAGACAAAGTAATTCCAATCTTTTTCGACAACAAAGCGACAGCGAATCGAAATATTTCAACATATTATAGCGGGTCTTAACTCGTAAATTTTTACCTTATTGTAATTCGACGTTTCGGTACGGTTTACGTTCCGTAAGCAAATTGTTACATGAACACAGCTGTAATGTTAGAATTCTCACGGACTCAGTGCGATTGTATAAATTTTAAAACGTGAACAGGTGACTTTTTTTAATGGATTGGGATGAAAAGCGAGCTATCAGTCCACCCTATCGGAAAGTGGCTACTGGAACCCATGGACATCTACAAAATGACTTCAATCGAAGAAGGTTACAGTTTCGTTGTCAACCTTGAGGATTAAGATGCACTGCCCGCCCGCCCGAACAGCCCTTTATTATCCTGGCTTTCTATATCTTTCAAAGCGGAACACAAACAGTTTTTACACTACTGTTTGGCGTGTGAAATTTTTAAGAGGTCTAGCAAAATAGAGTTGAAGAAGTGTCACATACTCCGTTTATGTAAGTGTGGCTTGACAACTAAGCCGACGAAGTCCATACAGCGACAACCAATACGTCATTATGATTATCATTGCAGACGGACAATATTCTAGTGGATTCAAAGGATTGCTCGAATGTAAGGTATTGGAGCACTTGAATGAATGAAATAACTATATAAAGTAGCAACTGGTAAGTGACCCACAGCTGGGCAAAGGGTTCTTCTCAATATTATTTGTTTATATTACTATTGTATTTTACTGGAACAAAAAATCGGTAACCTTATTCCGAATTTCTACTTATTAATTAAATAATAATAATATAACAATCCCAAAAATATATAAGTATTAATTCTCTGAGCATCAAAGCAACCTTATTAATCTACGCGTAATTACGTCTAATATTTTCGACACAAGCTCGATAATAACACAAGAGAAAACAAGTCAGCATTTCAATCATTAAGCAACAAAAAGAGGCTTTGGAAAATATGCTCGAATAACCAAACAGTCGGACAGTCTGTCAATCAAGCTTATATTGACATGTTTTAGGTCCTCCGGTCGTTCCTTCCCTTCGTATTTTCGACCCTACAGATAACGTGAAATTCCTAGTAACAATACGTTAAATGAGCTCCTTTGTGATTGATTTATAAAGTACGAATTAATTTGTAGTTTTGTAAGTATTTGGAATAAATTAATTTTGAAATACTGTTGTTCGTCACATATTTGTTTATTAAATCTTATCAGGGTAAGCACAGATCGCGAATCAGCAAAGGAAAACGGGCGTACGGAACCCAAATCGTGTCTTCGGGAGATAGAACTGACGAGCCTCGTCGTAGGGTTTGCTCTTGGAGAAGCGATTTCTTACGTCACCCATGGAAAGAAAGGAGGAGGCAGATGGAGGCAGATTCTTGCGCAACTAAACAATCCACTAATATTAATAAATAATTGATGGACAAGTGGAAGTTGCAGTATTTTTTTATATATAGAACTGATCGGTTTCGCCTTACAGCATCTTCAGGGTATTAAATTATGAGATATTCAACTCACAATAAATGAAAACATTTATTGAAACTTCGGGGGGTTGGTAGAAATGTAGGAATTTTAACACATTATAAAACGTTGTCACAATGATCAGGAGAAAGGTACTAAAGAATGATTTCTTAATAACAATTTATACAGACTATTCGTTTAAAATGAAAACAAATGCTAAAACTAAGACGAGCTCATTATTACTAAAAAAAGAAAACTTAGCGTTTATTAACATGTTGGTAAAATATTAAAATTTTCATACAAAATAAGATTTTAATTAGTTAAATAAAAACAGTTGCTAACAACTTAGTATTTAATTTGGTTACATCAAGCATAAAATCTTTACAGTCGTCGACAGACAAATCTCATTATGCAGACTTCTCAAAATAAATAAACCATCGTAACTTCAAGACGAATTTATAAAAAGGTTACATAACTAAAGAAGTTAAATTTATACTGTCTTTTAAATTAAAAACAACTTCGGCTTTAAAAATAAAAGCTATTGATAACAAGAGAAAGATTTTTGATTAATTAATATATCGATTGAATCCTCTATCTTGTTTTCACTCGCCATTCATTGAAATTCTAAGCCTTCTTGCAAAACATAATTACTGGCTTTACAAACAATCTAAAGAACGTTGGAATTTGTTTTAGTAGACGTAGTTCGGAAATTTTAAAAATAGCTAACAAGTAAATTATAATTAAGCTAACTTTTTTTCAACGAAACTAAATACCCTGACGACAAAGTCTTAACAGTCGGTTGATCCCCGATCCACATCTTCGTGATGAACCTCGCCTACACGCGCTGTACCTATCACCTCACCTCACGTGTTTAACGTAATCGTCTCATTTGAGGTGTCGGCGATCGCACTACATGAACACTTCGCACAATAGACGCTGCTGCCCGACAGTTAAACGGATAATTTAGGTCTGGCATATTTGACATGGGTATTCTGCCATCTGTAAGTATATTTTTCTTGCATTGCTCTTAGTCGATGGTTACGACATCCAAAACATTAGGTGTGGTGGCAGACCACAAGGCGTTGTCTCTGGTTATTTTGTTACATCACTGCCGACAGTAAACGTAGCTATGTCTTACATAAACATCACATTTTTTGTAAATAAAAACCTATCCTGAATAGCTACATGGCTTTATAGTGAAGATTTACTGAAATCGGTCCACGGGTTTTTGAATTTAATTCTTACATACAAACAATGCGATATCTCCATTGTAATATTATTAAAATTATTTTGTAGAAGCGATATTACAAAAAATTCCATTACATACAAGACAAACCTAAATGATAAGCATGACTTCTGAAAGTGGACTTTTTATCTGGCGTCGTTAGTATTATAGGTTTTCCATTATTTCCCGGCTTTTAACATGTCGGAATTAAGTCAATCTCTCAGATTAACGGTTAATTATCTACACTATTATACATCTCAGTTTAAAAACGCGCCAAAACACGACAGTGATGCCATAACAATGTATTTTCCCACACACTGCACTGCAGACTTGTGTCATAGAGAGTGATTGTTTGGGTGCTTGCGTGATGCACGAGTATCAGTTCCGCGTCATCCCGTGTACGTTTTCGCAATACGTTGACTTTTTTTTTAATTTAAATATGTTCACCATATACATCTCACTGATCTGTGTTCAGCGGACTTGACCATTGAGTGGGTTCCGAATCTCGGCCAAAGCCAAAACTATCCCCCGTCGATGAGATTATATCAGGGCATTTCTTTTACCTTATCGCCTATGGATACCTCTGTATTAATACCGATACTTAAAGCACAGTGTACACGACTTATAGTCATTGCTGAAGTCTTGAAGCCTGCCCTGACACTGACGCACTATAACACGGTACAAACCTTGTCCTATTAATTCGCAGTCTGTTACGATGCTTTTGTCTTCTTTAAAAGACCACATTGTATATTTGTTTACGATATTAAGAAGAAAAAGCGTTTTCTATGGACCAAACGCTCTCCAAAAACTAACTATAAAGATAAACTACAAATAGTAAACTAAAAAGATTCCAATAAAATTACTGACATCGGTTTCTTTTATTATGAATAATTAAATGAATAAAGTCAGTCTGTGCAAAAGAAGCTTACGCGCTTTTGAACAAACGTTAAACAAATGTTTGTCCGTGATTATTTCTAAAACCGTTCAAAACTTTCCGTATATTTACCGTCAGAACATGAAATGTTTAATTTCACGACCAAAATTTACCGAATTCATTTCACCGCTACGTTCATTCGGTCAAATTAGTTACATAAAGTATGCCATGATAGCCGAGTAGTTAGAGGGGTTACCTCCCTCATAATCAGGAGACCCCAGTTCGATCCCTTATTTACCTACTAGTTTTTAAAAACAACAACGAAACTTGTGTACGATTTGTATCGTTGGGCTGAACATTAAGATGGTAACAGACTTTTCACATGTTCAAATCACGTTGTTACAAATAAGTACTGTATTGGGTACCTATATGGTCCTGAGAGTTTATTTGTTATATAAAGTACGCCGAATTTAATAGAAATATTTCTATTAAATGCGGCGTGATGCTAATAATAATTTTGTAAAAAAAAAACTGCTGGCAACAAGGCATCCCATTGTCTGATAGAGTTGAACAACGCAACTAAATTGTATTTTTTTATTAAGGTCGGTTGTACATGTACGTATGTCTATGTCATCGGTTATTTTGAGTGAACTCTCGCCTAATAATAAAAGAGCGAAAAGAAACGTCGGTGCCGTACTCAGGCAATATAATATTTTTTTCTTCAAAAATATCCACTAAATAGATTCAAACGCCAAATATTTGCTTTACACTACGCATACAAAGACAGGCATAATAATTGGGTTCTTTGAACTTAGACAGGACGGTATAAAATTTCTTAATCAAAATACATGTGTTAGCTATATTTATATTATAAGTGATTGAAAGTAACTGAAGCGCTTCCCGTGTGCCGTACCTCGCGTGAAACACGACGTAATAATTTGTTAATTTATTCTCTTGATCTGAATTAACCCAGTTACGCTATACAGTTCGCTGCTTTGTACCGTTTTTACTTTTTATGTTCCTCTTGAAACGGACTTCTGTTTGCAATCACGCAACCTGTTGCTGATAACGTGTGTTTGCAGGGTTCTGTGACATAAATCGTTTAGTTTAGTCCGTGATATACATATTTATATCTCAGGCATAAAATAAAAATAAGTCATTATTTGACCGTTTTAAATTTTTTACTGGATATTCCTGGATTTTCATCATTTCAGGATGTCACTAGTTCACTACTGAACACAAGCCTCCCCCAAAGATTGCCACAAAGCATGGTTCTAAGCCACCTGCATCCATCTAATTCCCGCAACACTACGCACGTCATCACTCCGTCTTTGTAGTTTACTCGCATAACAGTAACATTAAAAAAAAATAAGGCAATATACATTTTTTCGCTCACGTTCGATACTATTCGAGTTTGGTAAATAGTAAATTGCCGGAAAAATGCCTCTAAACCTGTTAGTGAGAAATGACTGCTTGTTACCTTTTTAAGGGTCTACTATTGTGTAAGGATATACACGAAAAAAATATAAGCAAACACTAACACTAATTGCTTTGCCGCATCGGATGATTTTCCTATCGATTTATTTCTCCGACGAGATTTCCCTCTCTACTTATTTCTAAAATTAGAGACTAAAAAATCAAACATTTTTCGTACCTACTAATAAGAGTTGTTGCTGTTGTAATATTTGGAGGAAATATTTCCCACATTAATTTAAAGCTTTCCAAGAAAATAAACACTTACTTATTTTCTGACGAAGTTTCAAATGTATTTTTTTTAATTAATAAGGGGCTTTGTAAAGATTGACTTTTTTATTAACTTCTATAGAATCATACCGTCTTCGACGAAGAATCACAATATACCTGTCTAAGTAGGATCCCCTTAAAAACTATAATAGAATGCAATATTTTTAGAAATTGGAAGAGACGTCTAGTCTCTTCTAATCTAGTCTGTCTAGATTATACCATACGAAATATTTATGCCTGTATTCTATGGGAATTGGGGGTATGTCCTCGTTTAAACTGAATAATTACGTGGTACAAGTATCATCACTGTGTCTGTTACCTCGAAAATGTGAAACATATAAACTTAATATTTATTTTTATTGTAACAAATAAAGCACCTCTTAAGAAATTATCATCTTCAAACGTTTATATACCATTATGTGACAAGCCGATTTGTAAAGACCTAAATAATGCTAACTAAGTTTTGTCCTACTGAACGATATTGACCAGTGTCGATATAGTACCATGTGATCATTCACTCGGAGTTCGGTCGTTCAACGTTCAACTAGCATCATCCAGTACAGGAACTTGGAACTTAAAGAAGCATCTAGAACTAAGACTGTATAAAGGAATACCGGTTTTAATTCCGACCACGCCCAAAAATATCTTTTTTATGGTAACGTATATACCACCGTTCATTTAAATTGAATACGTTGAGGTAAATCCAAAAAATAATAATACATGAATTATTGCGCGTTTAAATAATAAAACTGTAAAAGCAAACTCAGTAACATAATACATAGACGTCTATATAATAGGCTATAAAGAACGATCCAAGTGTAGGGCTACCATTCGTTAATGCTACATAGGACATGCAATAATTTTATTATTATTATAAATTGAATCATATTCAAAGCGCCTTTGAGCTTGACGCAAGGCGTCCAAGGTAAACTTTGGGCGTGTTTGTTATCCTAATTTGTATAAAATATATAGATGGGACGATTTAGTGAAAGATTAAAATAAAGAACAAAATATGGTAACCCTATCCTAGAAGCAAGGATTCTAAATAAAACAAGACTGGTCCAAACCGGTCGCCGCGCACGCGGCCATAGACTCGTTCGTAGTATCCTATCACATTCAGAAAATAATGGCGTCGGGCGTCTTTTGACGTTATATTTCATTTTGAGCCGCGTCACGCTTAGCAACGGACAATTACGTTCGAAAGATCCGCACCGTAAATTTTGTTCTTCCAAGTTATTTTTCTATTCATTCATTAAGTCTCTTTTATCTGGGAGACACGAGATGCGGCTCTTAAAAATTAGTCACCTCTGCCTGCTTTTTATGATTAAGAGAGGAAAAAAGGTCATAGCTGTTGTAAAAAAGAAAAGTAATATTACATGCTTATAAAAAGAAACAACTAGGCGGTTTGGATTATCATCCTTTGCCTTACCCTTTTGGGATAAAGAAAACAACCTAAATTAAGTAGTGGTTATATATGTCTTATAACAAATCTACATAATATGTACTCTGTTACTAATGTACTCACGGGCCAGCGGTCCTGAGCCATGGGTATTATTATGCAATCACTTAACAGTTATTGTCTTAAAAAATTACAATTATGGTTTGAGGAGTCTCCGAGGACAGCGTAATTGTTCGTTTCTACAGGGATCCTTAGTTCGATTTCTTATTCGTACTAAGCAATAAGCCTAGTACAGATTTTCGGTTCCAGATGTGACTGTCCCGTGTCTAAAATCACGGCTCATAAGCGTTACATCGGAAACAGGAAGGCGAAGACTGATAAGTGCATCTGTATTGGCGCTAACGCCGTGGACCCGGGACACAGATACAGCAAGGTCTAGTGTCGATAAATAATTAAATTAAATAAGACGAAAAACTATTTAAGATGAAATAAATGTAGTTAGATGAAGTAATTAGCACCACAACGAGTTACGGTGCTAATTAAAACCCTGGCATAATACAGTAGGGTAGAATAGGTATGACAAATCCTTCTCACAAAGAAACCTGAAGATAACGCAGTTTGTCATCACCATAGACATTATATTCCATTGTTCAGTTAAGTGCTAACAAGAAGTAGTAATTATCATACTATTTTCCTTCTCAGCGATTGCTTTCCCAAGACCTGAATTCGTGAACGTTTAACGTAACCGACGCGAAGCAATAAAAGCGCAACACAGAAACGCTTGAGCGTACCGTACCTACCTATCGAAGGCAAACCTCGATCGCAATTAAAAGCTTGAGAAAATACCACTGTTTGAAGAAGATTTACTTTGATGTATCCAAGAGGTTGGTTAGCTCAAAGACTAGTAAGAAATGTAATTAAGCGGGCATACCTACTATACATACACCAAGAAAAACTGATAAGTTAATGTTGGGTATTGTTACAATAAACAAACCTTTGACCCGAACAGGAAATTGTTACTTTATGGTGTACAATTATAAAACCAGTAAAGGAACAGATTTTTCCCTGTATCTGACAAGTTCTTGTTATTTACATATTAATAATTACCTACAACAATCGAGTTGTTTAGGTAACCCAGTTCGAACCCCTGCGTGGACGTACAGAGCTCCAGAGACAATTTTTCTAATGTACGATTGCTCACTGCCTGTCACGTTGCCCCAAACAAGCTCTGGTGAAAAGTGTGTTGAAAGGACTAAAATGTCTAGACCTCTGACTGACTCCGTATTACGCATAGGGTCGTGAGTTTTTTTTTTTAAATGTACGTGCTAAATAACGGATTGCAAACTTATTTAATTTTAATAAATATTTTACTTATTTAATATTTATTATTTTTAATTATTTAATCTAGTATCTACCTAACATTACTTACTTATACAAGACGAAGCAATAATGACATTATACAAGCATACTAAAAGCAAACTTTATATTTAATACCTACCTTTGTCATTTACCTTAATCATTCTACTAACGTAGGTAACTTGTTTTTAAGAAACGGTCGGTACCTACTAAATAACAGGAAATTCTGTTTTATTTTGCAAAAGCATATTTCCGCTTATTTCCTATTCCTCTTCATCAGCCTTTTAATAGACCACTGCTGGACTTTCCATGGAAGGATTAACCATAATCTCCTCAGTACCAGTAACACCTCGCACAATAAACGCTGCTGCGCCTCAGCGGTCTGTGTATTTTCGCAATTTTCTGGATTTTTATTGCGAGGATTATTCCGCTATTTCGGACGTCATGACGCTCTTTGTCCAGCCAGTCTTACGACACCCACAGGATTTCCTTACGCTTCCCCCACATGAAAAAGGATCTAAAGACCGTAGCAGAGTTCCTATTCATGAAAACATGAGACATTAAACCAATTAGAAAAATTACCATTAAAACCAAATTGGAATTCTTAAAAACAAATAAAACTTGAGTAATTATAAGCCTAAATGTTAATTGTTTTAAATTTTTGTAAAAGTACCTACAAAATTAAAACGTCTGTACCTGCACAATCCTACAAACCCTACAATACAATACGCACACTTAAAAATAATTAATACCCCAGAACAAAATAATAGATTTATTAGATAATAGCAAAAATAATATTTTTTTAAATGTAGAACTATTCAAAATTAGCAAAAAAACGAAAAGGCATACCTACTGTATTTAACAAATAAAATAATCTGTCTTTCTTCTAATTACAACATAGAATAATAATTTTTTATATACTTTTTAAAGTATACGTCTTTTCAAAGACGACGCACTGATTTTTATTTGCAGTGCAAATGCTCATGACAGCGTTTATAACTAACTGGATAATAAGAGTACATAATATAAATTTATCAATTTGTTATCAGTCTAGTCAATGATAAAATAGATAATAAAGAAGGTTCATTCTTTATAAATTTATAATACATACCTGGATTTAGATTGCGTTTTGAAAGTAGGTAGTGACTCACAGGACTTGTAGCACTATTTAAAAGTACACAAAAGTTGATTTTGAACTTTACAAAGAGTACTTTAAGGTTGAATGCGGTAAGCAGCACTCGCCCACGCCACACCTCGTACACTTTCAAAACCGGTTTCAACGGTTCTACGTAAAAGTAGTCTCAAACCGAGAGCAAGAACGTGACATACTCTCCCTATGAACGTAGTCGACGAACTGAGTGCGAGTAAAAAAAAGCTGAAGCGTGTTGCCAGCATTAGGCGTGTAAATTCACTACAAAACACTTACATAAAGAATATTTAAATTACTTATTTATTAGACTATTTAACAAACTGTTAACAAAATATACTATACATAACTTTATGTATAAGTAATATAACGTAGTTAGTATATGTCTCATTTTAATTGTGTACCATATAAATAATGTATTACATGTTTGATGATATTATCTGTTTCCCTGCGTGTGCTCAAGATTGCATTATTATTTACTATAAGTTTTAGTAAAACCCTTAAATAATAGTTTATTATAAAGGTTTAATACATGTACTTTTTTCATTGTACAATTTTTAAATACTACGTACTAATCGGTTATAAATTATTATATCCCCATGAAATAAGGTAATCTTTATAGGAGGGTAACCCCGCTTTACAACTTTCATTGTGGTTTCGACATTCTTCGTCAAACTTCGGAGTCTTTCGTGAGTTGCGTTTCAGTTATTATTTTTGAAAAATCATACACGTATTCTTTTATAACGATTTTGGTATTATTATTTACTAAAAAAATAAAAGTGGAACGTATCTTTAGGCAGTTATTACTTTTGGTCGTTTTTGTAGATAAGTATTGAATAAATAATTTTAGAAGGCAGAAATTATAGACTTGATAAGTAAATGTAGGTTTCAGTTCCAAGGAAACATAAAACCTTTCTTTTTTATTCTTTCGGTTCGGTAGCCTGTAATCAGTTCATTGTTAGAGGACAGTAGTTCCCTTCAGGACATACGTGACCAAGCGTAGCAAATCCTTCTATTGGACTCTTCCAGAATTTGTCTCGCTTGGGTTTGGTAATCGCAATATCAGACATATATCGCAGTTTATACGCTGTTGCCCGACATCCGTCTAAATAATTTCGGTCTCATGTTTAAGATGGTTATCCCGCTATCTGTCGCAAGCCAAAGCCGACGCCCACGTACATCTGCAACACCATCTAATGTTATTTATCTTGTTACCTTTTGCTCGATTATTTCTATCTATCCCTTTATAGTGTTATCATTCTGTTCATCCTTTAATATTTCCGTAGCTATTCAATAATTTAAAAATTTACAAAATAGTTCGGCGCGGAATTTATTGTATTCTATTTTATATTTCAATCTTTGTTTGTATATTTCTATAACAGCTGGTTTGACAATTTCTTATACTTTTAGAACAAATAATGTCGTCTACTAGTGATATATTTATTAAAATCTGTTCAAGTCAAATAATAAGGCTGCTCGAAATTAAAAATATTTATTTAAATTTACATTTAATTTGAAATTCTCTTTTCTTTTCAAGTAGAAAAAATTAAGACCGTTAGACGATTCGAAGTTGTGCTGGTGGAAAGATGCAAAATATTAAATACAATTGCCAAGGAGTCGAACATTAAGGGCCCACGCTCTTCTTGCTTGAAAACTGCTGACTCGTCCACGCTCTTCCGACTAGGAACCGACTGGCTCTACACTTCTGTCCGCTACCGGCCTTCTTATTATCCATTGCCTAGGCCAGAATATTGGTGAAAATAGTGACAGTGAATGTGCTAAATATAGTGACTATGAAACATTATATAGTTTGTAGGATTAATATATATATATGTACATGTATTTCTATATCTTTTACTGTAGGTAACTGCTGCAAGTGCGTTACCGGCTTTAAAGATATTTGGGGAAGGAGAAAGTGGAGGGAAAGGTGGGAAAGGGCCTCTGGTTACCTCACTCACCGAGCGAAACGCAGAAGCACAAGATTGTACTACCACGGTCCAGCCGGCTCGTTCAAGCAGCAGCAAAAGCCGCCTCTTTGCTCTACCACGCACAGACACTGAACAACGAACTGATTGAACTTGATTCCTGCACCCAAACTACTAAGGGCCTTATCATTTTGAAGAATATCGCCTTTTTTCGTAGGGATCCGATAGTATTTATCCGATAGGATTATTTTAAAAAAAAAAAACATTGTAATAGCGCTCTCGATCATAAGTTTGCAATAATGTTAATGCAAATAATTTGTTGGTACGTTTTATAATTTCAGACTTAATTTTGTTTACCGGGATTAACATCCTAACTTAAAACAGCTCTAATCCCTCTGAACTTTTAATCCTATACTTATAATGAAAGCGTTCTGTTTCGTTAACTCCTGAATATGGAAGATAATTCTACGGAAAGTGAAGTATAGATAGCTCTCCGGTATATATAATGTGACACGTGGCGAGCCTGGTCGCCGGGGTAGCTTCGCCTCTTAGGACAACGATTACGATTTTTAAGCCGCCTTTTTTCTTATGCCTTCCACACGGCTAATTCCCTGTTTTAAATGTTCTTGATTACTTTTACTCCATACAAAATGGTGCAATTGATTAAATAACATGGCACATTTTTGGAATGGCGTGCACTGCTCTGTTTTTGCAATAGTAATATTTTGTTTACAACAAGAACCTAAAAATCGAAACTGATTTTTAAGTGCTAATATCAGCTGTTGATCTGTTTGCGCATCAGCTTTGAGAATTTTCTTAGGTTTAAAAAGAACTTTCTAAAAGGATTACAGAATTTTCGAAATTGCAACAAGAATACAATTTCTTAAAATTTGATAAAAAGTTTTTGTAATTTGACAGAGGAGCCAATTCTTCCAACTGTCAATGAGTTGTCTTCGTTGGCAAAAAATGAATAAAGCATGAAAAAAGATGGGTTGTCCGCCAAGCGTCGCACTTCCAATACAGCGCAAGCAATAAGCGCCTTTGTAAAGAATATTTTCCAGTTTTCGTTTTCTGCGAAATCCATGGACGGACAGGGGTTATGTTATTCTTTAATTTTGGTCGCACGGAATATAAATGGTTGCAGTAAAGTTATATGTAATTTAGTTGCTATCTATATTATGTAGAGTTCTAATACTAATTGTTATCCAAATGTCAACCTAACCTGCAAGCGATGCATCCTGCCGATTAACTAACAAGGCTTTGGCGCCCGATGTAAACGGAAAATCTATCCGAATATACCGAACCCAAGTAGAACTGAACAGACGTCAACCAAAGTCTAATAAAATAAAGATCTCTCATTGCGGGGTGATTTGCCGTTATTGAGCGGGTTGTCGATTAGCACTACCAAATACTTCAGGCAACGTTCTGAATCACTTAGGTTTATCTTAGGCAACGAGATTTTTCTTGTGTTCATGGGATGAGATGTGATAGCCGATTCTCTTACGCTGTACACTACATGGATGAGGTTACAAAAAATCAAACTACGAGAACACTTGCTGACTGCCATTTAAGACTACAGAAGCAGGTGATTATAATATGTTGCCATAAAATTTTCAATGAATTCTTACACAGAGTACGCATTGCAAATACGCTATTTGAGTGGGATGAATAGTTAAATATGGTCCAAGGATCGTGGTGGAGAACTAATACCCCAAATCTAGTACTTATTCATTAAAGATACAGTTAAGAGTTTAAATGTTCCATTTGTTACTATTTCTTTTACTACTACTCCAAAATAGATTCTTAAAATTTAAGTGAATGAAATGCGATCAAAATTATATTGATAATTCTCGAATCATCATCATCATTTCAGCCTATCAGAAGTCCACTGCTGAACATAGGCCTCCCCCAAAGATTGCCACGAAGCTCGGCCCTGAGCCACCTGCATCCATCGACTTCCCGCAACACTGCGCAGGTCGTCACTTCATCTTGTGGGGGGTCGTCCTACACTGCGTTTGCCTGTACGTGGCTGCCACTCGAGAACCTTTTTTCCCCAACGGTTGTCAGTTCTGCGAGCTATGTGGCCGGCCCATTGCCACTTCAGCTTGCTGATCTTAACGGCTATGTCGGTTACCTTAGTTCTGCTGTGGATATAACTTATCGGATATAACTCGAATAACTTCTTGTAAATGTATATAACCCATCGTATCTGTGAATCACAGATACCTGACCAATCCATAATCAAAAGTAACCGTCGAAGAAAGTAGTGCATCTATTAGCCGCCTTTCAAGACTTGCTAATTGTGGACCTACAATGCATGACTGTTTCTTGAATTTTAATTGAATAATGACTTTCCCAAATACCAAATACTATGAATATTGAATACTAAATGCGTACAGGAATGTGTGATTACGTGAAAATACTGACTATTATTGATATATTTTGAAGAACCCGCACCCTTCAAGATTTACTCTGTATTAACACAGATTTGACATGACGTTCTTTTTTCTTCAAATCTCCCACCGTAGTTAACAATGCTCTTCTTAGCGTCAGTATTAACACCATTCTTCAAAAGATGATGTGGTATTTATTTTTGATAAAGACTATTTATAATACTGTCAATATTGTAGTTGAGTTGGAGTGGTCAACAGGAATATTAGTAAACTTCTATCTGGTGTGGTTCATGCCAATAATCAAATGCCAGCGACAATAGGTTTCTCAGTCCGCACCCTAACACATAAGACTACTGCCGCTATAGTTGTAATTATATTAATTAATACGCTTATATTAAAGTTTTGATTAAGTTTTGTTTTGTAATATTAACTTATTTTAATAAAAATAATATTTTAAACGTTTCATTATATTTAAATTGAGTTAGCATATTACGTCTATCATCTATATATATATTATCAATCTGTAATTCCACAGCTAGTTAGACATAAGTATTTCGATAAAAACGCCAGCAAAATCCATTATACTGAGCATAGAAGAATTCCCCATACTCACAACGCTGGGTAGTCAGATTACCGGCGGTTATCAATGCAGTACCGGTATCCTCGCCTTTCCCCTAGTCTGTGGGCTTTAGCATAGCCAGATGTCTGAGCCCCGTCCGTTAGTCTGTAGGGTGCAGCGCGTACAGGTGAGGTTGTGATTTATGGAAAAGGTTGCTATATTTTTCATTATACCCCAAGAAGTACGTTATAAAAACAAATTCAGTCAAGAGAATTGTCTGAATATTTGCAATATGCTTCGGTGTGGTTTCTGAAGTTAATTACATTGACGAAGCAATACATCAACTTCAATTTGCAATTTCACATACATCAAGGGCTAGAGTAACCATTAATTAAACTTTAATTTAGAGATGAAACATAATAATTATTTAAGTTGTGATACACAATACCGTACGCGTACCTAATACCCAAAAAAACTTAATCTTTTTTTAATTCAACTTTATCTTTACTAATGTACAACAGTTTTGGTCTATACACATGATATAATCATATTCAATATTAAAATTTATGTAACTTATATTTTTCATTTATACTGGAGAGTTTGTATTATTCGAAAATAGAGAAAGTGGTTACCCTATTCAAGTCGTTTATTTTTTATGCCCGTTGAACAATGTTTATATTGACATCGATGGAAAAAGTCCGCGAAAAACACCGTTCGTTGTGTGAACGTTAACCTTAAGTAAGAAATGAAAGGAAAATGAATAAGTGATTTGTTCGCATCTTTCGAAAGAATACAGCGTACAATTTAAATGCTGTTAGCGAAAGTATTTGGATGTAGATATAATGGCCTCTTGGCCGATTTCGACCACAGCAACAACTTTAGAACACTTTTGGCAGTTTTCAACTGCACAGGTATTATAGTACCGCAAGTGTACATGCAGCGTAATGCCGTTGGCGAATGTATCTGTGTATAGATATAATGGCCTCCTGACCGATTTGGACCACAGCAGCAACTTTAGAACACTTTTGGGAGTTTTCAACTGCACGGGATTTATTATAGTGCTTAAATAAATTAAAGACGGCAAATTAGCAAGCGGTTAACCTGAAGGTAAGTGATTACCGTCGTCCACGTACATCTGCAACACCAGAGGTGCTGCATGTGCGTTGCTGGCCTTTAACGGTATTTGGGAGATGGGAGGGAGAATGAGGATGGGGAGAGGGAGTGGGTCACCGGTTAGCTCACTCACCGAACGTAACGTTGAAGCACAAGATGGCTCTACTTCACGCCGGTATTCTGCGAGGCCGCGGCACCAACCCGATCGAGCCGGCCCATCGAGCATCAGCAAAAAACACCGCTTGGCTCTACCACGACCATATAACGAACAATTTATCCTAAGAACTTATTAGAAACATTTTGGAACACTTTAATATAACATAACATGTGTTAGGAGTTTCATTTGGGAATACTAGGCCTATATAATGTATATATGTGCAGGGCATGTGCGCCCATTAGTGTGAGTTTATTTTTGTGTGTAGTGTGTGTGTTTGTGTTTGTGTGTACGTGTGTGTGCGGTATGTTTGAGTATTGTCTTGTTACCCATTAGTCGAAATTAATATTATTAAGAGAGGGTGTCAAGCCATTTTTTAAGAACTTTTCTACACCTATAGAGTGTAAGTTCAGCAATTCAACAGTTTTTATTTACTTCTTAGAAAATTTTTGGGTATAGGTAAGACGTTGCTCGGTGTCCCTTTTGTGGTCTTAACCCTAACCACAAAAGGATACCTCACTGACGGAAAAGGATAAAAAACAGACCTGACTATAAGTAGTCAGGTCTGTTTTTTATGATTTTTTGTATTCTTGGGATAGATTTGTACATGAACACCTGTCTCACACGAAGGATCGAGTTAGATCTATTTTAAACACATTGTGATGAGGGTCTCGTTGTGGAGCTGGCACGTGCGTATTACTATACGCATCTCTTTTGCTAGTAGGCATTCCGACAGTGGCTCGTTTGATATTTTTATTAATACAATTCAATACAACGCACGTATTAAAAGAATATTCTTTTTGGTATATAATTCATTTATATTAATTACTTTTCGCATTTAAATATTATTAAACCCGGCAGAATTTTTTAACGATGAGAGAATTTACGTATCATCGTCATAATAGGCAGATGGATAAGCTACAGCGATACAGCAATTTGAAATTTTAATTTCTGAAACTGAGAAGTGCAAAAAGTAACTTATTGGTGAATATTTGTTCGTCCTCTGAGAAATAACTATCAGGAATGGTCGTGAAATAGCAAATGTGACGAATGATCATCTTTGTATGAGTGTCTACCGATGATTAGGTTTGTAATAAGTGATCCAAGTGTTAAAATAAATTTCTACTGGAGTGCAAAATGCTAAATATTATCGTGTAATAGCATATTAAAACAGGGCGCCACAGTGCCATATCTACAGGACCCCACGAAATCTTCTTAGAGTTTTCGTACATAACTTTTACGACACTCACGGGATTAAATGAGACACTTACTATACAGTATTTCTTGACTTGTAGTATTGCTTAAACGTTTAATCTCACTGTCCATATGTTGTAAATAAAGGTTGCAATTATTTTATATATCTATTTCCAGTATGTCATTCGATCAGTATTCGTTTTATTATATAGTCAAATACTCAAACCACTTATTTTATTTCTCTTTTATGTTTTGATTTACAATTACTTAGGTATTGAAACCCCAAACACTAAAATGTTTTAGATAATTTAATGCACACCTACTTTATTAAGCCGTTATTTTCTCCGGTCTAATTTTGACCACGGTGACATCTTCCTGTAACAAGAAGTTGTCATCTGCCGAAATAATAGATTAAGGTACCGTAAGAAAAAACGATTTCACAGAGGTGTTGTACTTTAATACTTTTGCGTTTCCTACATAACACCAATGATATTAGATCGAAAGAAGGCAAGGGAACAGTAGAGATATGTCCAGAACCGAAAATAAAATTGTTTGTGCGTGAAACAATTATTGGCTCAGACTGGAAACCTAAATTCCGGGCTCACCATCGCTTAAAAGTAAGGCGATCGTCGTCACACTTAACAGTTTAACTTGCGGGCCTCCTGCTCGCGAGTCTTACCGATATAGCTGTAAAGGCCACTGGGCCAACAGCAGATCTACCGTGGGGGTTTTAGTCGGTCCGGCATCTTCAATGCTGATCCCGACATAACCAGTCATCGGAAACGGTGACGGGTAGGTGCGAGCACCTTTCCCCCACGTTAAAGTAATAAAAAAAAACACACACTTAACAGTTAGTAAATTAGACAGGACACGCACTTTACTACACAATTTGTTCAAATAATTAAAGTAATATACTGAACAGGGACCACAGCTAAATAAAGTTCTTTCAACTCCACGTTGCACTCGATCTTTTTGTTCACAAGTTTCGCAATAACTTCGGTATGCCAGTGGCCTGGATAACTGTTTTTGTGACGGCGATGTGTAAATGTAAGATTTCGTTTAAGATATATCAATAAAGGTGATGGAAATCAAGTAAATATTATATTTATTGAAAATACGCCTCTTCTTGCATTTGTTGCAATGTATCAATAATTCGTCGTTTTGTGTTGTGACATCGAATCGATTTTAGTTACGACTTTTTATGTAGAAAATGGAATGGAATACGTGGATACGTAGGAGAATAGAATGCGTAGATACGTATTCTATTAGTGTAAAAGGTGTATTTTCATTTTATTATTTCTCTGTTGCCTAATCCTAAGAATAAAAAGATCAGAGTAAACTGAATAATTTAGTGGAAGTTAGTTCTGATAGAAAAGTCTGACTTTAATTCCGATGCTCAAGTGATCTTAAAGCCATAAGCGACCTAATATACTCGTAGTACAACTCTTCAATGATAAAGAGAAACTTTCACCCGTACTAAATTTATCGATGCATGGTACAAATGAGGAGATTTAGCGGAAAGGTGAAATAATTTTTCTTTGCTAAAACATTCCAATCCTAATGCTTATTTTGTTATTATAGATTTTGAGCATTGTTTCAATTATATAAAACTGCTGTCATGTTGGTTGTTGTCAACCTAATAAATGGCATTTCTTGAAATATTTAATCCTTCACCTGACGGGTGTTTGTGATGTCTAAGTCCTCTCTCTCAATACCCACAGAAAGGCCAACAACCGCCCATATGATGGCGGACACAATTTACACGTGGAATCATGACGTAAATGCTTATCATCTCGAAGGCGAAGACGCTTTATTTAGCCACAATTTATAAAAAAAATCAAATACACAGAAAAATTATGAGACACATACTCGTACATGTTTTGGTTCAATTTCTAATGTTTGATTTTTTGTTTCAGATTTGCATCAACGAAAAGGTTGAAAACGACTCAGCATTAAGCTAAAGCGGTGTTGTCCTTTATTACTACAGCTTTGTTGGGACTCAGCTGCGAGATCTGTTGTTTTTTTTCTGTTCTCCTCACTGAAAACATTACAGAGGCACACGTTTCTTTACGGTGGTATTCTGTGAGAGCAATATCTTTTTCCGGCCAATGCGTCAATATGTATAATATAATATAATTACAAATCGAACTTGTGTACTTTGTTCATAAATAAAATAAGATAATATTTTACGGTAAGTAAAGATAAATCGCTACATTCATTACTTTACACCACATTATATTTACAAATTATTCCCTGCATTGTTATTTGCTATGGTATGGCGACTTTCAGTTTGTACAAGAGGTTCAGAAATGGTCGTAGATTTTATTTATGATTCCCTCCACAGGACACCTATTGACATAGGTCATCATGGCACAGCTCATAGGTGGATTGTTTTTTTAATTCTAATAAGTCCTGCATTATATCGCAAATTCCAAAGTCGGTTAAAGTTTCACTCTAAAGGATTAAGAGTCCAATGTTTGGTGTTGACAGTGGTTCTGCTTGTAACTGAAGTAATAGCCATCTACGCGGCAAGGGGAACATGCTTCTATAATATTCTAGTTGGATGGGCATAATTAGAATGCTTAGGTCGTTAAATCATCAATCGTCTAAGGTCTTAAATAAGCAAACGTAAGACGTGAAATACCTATCGAAAAGCATTAATTGATGTTATGCAAGGATTTTCGTCAATTTAACTTGGATAGTAAACAGCGACAACAAAAGTGCATGATGGTCTGAAGAAATATCTCGACCGGGTATTATTGTTTTACTACATTTCTCTAACGACATTTTTAATGACAACTTCTAAGGCTAAAAAACGTCGCTCATTAGCCTATTTTTTGAGTAAGTTATTTTTCGACACGCGCGTCTGACACGGTTGTTAATTTTTTTTGGAAAATTTAAACATGGCCTCTGTGTGATAGCAGCGATAGAAAATCTGCTATCCTCTTTCTTCTCGTGGGTATCATAAGAAACGACAAAAGGGAAAAGCCTTGAAAATCTCATGGCAATAGCAAACCCCATGTCGCTCACGTTCTACCAGTTCCAGCACAGGCGAAAATTAGGTTTGAATGTTACAAAACACGTTTTCACGGTCTGCTAACTACAATATATAGACCAGATATCTAGGATGCCAAATCCAAGCAACTTTATATTATTCGAAGGAAATTTGCAAGTTATAAAAATAAAAAAAATTCTAGAACATATAATGTCAGCAAACCGGGACTTTATAGGTTCTCAAAAATTAGAGTAGCACTGTGCACAGGAGTATGACGGTTTAATCTGTAAATTTCTTCTTCTTTTTTAGCAGGCAATAATATACGTCCACGATATCGCCAACAAAATCTGGCATGCCATGAAGGGAAGATTTATCCAAGCTCACCACGCTGAGGTCGTGGGTTACTGATCGTAGTGCCGGCAGTCTCCTAAACCTAGCGATACTGCTCTTCATCACTAGTCTCAGGAATTTGGGATTGATTAGTTCCGACGAATTTTTCGACACCAGTCAGCCATGATAGCCTCGTTCGTTAGTCAGTGGAGCACCCTGCACCTTGGTTACCTTAGTTAGAACGTTTGTCAGTTGGTGAAGTTGACTTTTGGAGAAAAACCATTCATGTGTGTTAACTTTGTAACAATTGAAATTATTTTGTTATAAGTTTTATATTTATAGTTATATACACTAGTGACTAGGCCTTTTCGTCCATTAAAACATAAATACCTGTACAACCGTCACGGTATTTAATGAAACCAGACTCTTTAGCTTTTTAATTAATCTTGTTACAAAATTTTGAAACTTAATTTTGTCAAATTCGTGCAAAATCATTTTTTATAGAGACGGCATAACAATACTTTTTACCTGTTCTTGATTTAAAAAAAAGTCAATGTTCATTCACGTGCGACCCCAAAAACATCTTCAGATTTTGGGTTACCCCGTGCTGTGATCAGGTGCAGTAAGTGTTCTTTTTTCTACGTTGACGGTGGGCGGTAATCACGTTATTTTTCTTTAAGAAGTCAACTATAAATTACGGTCTGCGGAATACAGTTATTAGAAATTGATTAAAGTTTTGCTAAAACAGTTAATTTTAATTTGAAAGCCGGTAAAATAAATCACAAATTATACTTACTTGAAGATCAAACCTGTATATGGTGGTTACCTATGCTATAAATACCTTTCCTAAGAATACGTAAGGCTGGAGCCTCAATTTTAACCACTTTTTTTTTCAGAAAAGAGTGGCAGTGATAATGTAGCGGATAGACAAGATTGCCGGTATTACGATAAGCAACTCTACCTAGCTTCCGTGTAGGAAATCTGGTCGGAGACCAGCTCCGCCGCTTAGGGCCGGGTCACATGCTTTCGAGTTCCTGCTCTTTTGACCCTCCTGGACTCCGATATCCCAAGGATCAGTATGCGTTAGGCATTACCTCACGTCCAAAGTTGAGTTTAGTTCTTCTAAGCCAAAGTATATCGAAACCAGACCGGCCAGAGGCCTTATTTTTATGAATAAATGTTTCCAGGCCCAATACTTTTATCTTATTAATTATCAGTCTTTTATTATTAAATTAGGGTGAAAAAAGAGCTATCAGTCCTCCTAATGGTACTAACCCAGATGACTCTTAGGCAGAGAAGGAATCTACCACCTGTGAAAAAGTAGTCAGTTTTCACTAGAGCTTATTTGGGATATCGTGACAGGTGGTGAACCAGTCGCCGTTTTACTGTCTAGGCAAAGGACACGAATCATACATAAGTATCGAAAAACTCATCGGTACTATTAAACTATAGAGGATCGAACCCGAGTCTACTTGAGGCAGAAAGAGAGTGATTTAGAAGTAGATCCTCTAACGACTCGGTAAACGTGGCTTGCACTAACTTAGTTAACCTTTACGAACAAAGGATATTTACATAAAGTTTACATCACGAATCAAAAAGTATACAATTAAAAAAAACATTCTTAATGACTTAGAAATTTTGTTAAAATTATTGGTGCATTGAAAATGTGATCATATATTTTATCATATTATAATAAAAACCTAATATTAAGCTACATCCTACGAATTTCCATTGTTGTGCAAAGCCACGTAAGTGTCATACAATATTATCATAGCAACCAACGGATGTTAAGTTTGTTTTTAAGCGTGGTAAAGCCAAGCGGCGGCTTTAGCTGCTGCTCGAATGGGCCGGCTCGGCCGGATTGATACCACGGCCTCGCAGAATACCGGCGTGAAGTAGAGGCATCTTGTGGTTCTGCGTTTCGTTCGGTGAGTGAGGTAACCGGCCCACATCCCCTCCCTATTCCTCTCCTCTTCCCTCCCATCTGCCAAATATCCTTAAAGACCGGCAACGCACATGCAGCATCTATGGTGTTGCAGATGTATGTGGGCGACGGTAGTCACTTACCATCAGGTGAACCACTTGCTCGTTTGCCGTCTTTTCCATAATAAAAAAATGTGACCATTTATGGAAACTAACCTTGCATCCAGCTGTTATATATTTATACTATGTGTTACCCGCGACTTCGTCCGCGTTGAATTGAGAATTCATTATTTTATTTATTTATTTTTATTTATTTTTTATTTACGGCTAAGGAGTGGAACTCTCTGCCGAGGTCGGTTTTTCCGGAGGCCTATAACCTGGATATCTTCAAGGCCAAATTGAACAGACATCTAGGCAAGCGTGTACCATCCTAGGCCTCATCTTCGCTTTCCATCGGGGAAGATTGAGGTCAAACGCAGACCTATTTTTTCATAAAAAAAAAAAAATTCTCAAGTATTCAAAAACAAATTATCATTTAAATAATGTCAAATAAAACTCTCCTGTTCCTTATGACCTACGGGTTGTGTACATGGGACCGACCTGGGACTGGAGGCCGACTGTAGACAGGCTCCCCGGGTCGCCAAGAAGGAAAGCAAGATGAGGATTTCTTTTCCGCAAAGTGACCTGCAGATAGTCAAAAATGAAAAATAAATTGGTTTTTGAGTTTTGGTATCGTGCAAATAATCACATCAGCTAGAAAAATCTAACAAAAATTGTTTATGCTTAAGATGTAAAGATTGCTTGGTTCTCTAGTCCATATGCAATTTTAAAATAAGTTAAATAATTTAACTTTCCAGAAGAAGTAATCCATAATGCCACCTAGCCTCTGAATTGAAGACTGCCATAATAAGTACTTCACTAATTTGTGCCCCTTGGAGAAACAATATACCGTGTCTAAGTTTAAACATAATAAAATGTTTAAATACGCACATTTCCCAACATTTGATTACATACATACTTTTTAACATACAAAACGACTCTGCTAAAGTTGACTGATACTGATCCTAATTTCTTGCAAACAAAAACGAAGTATACAAGTAATAATGATTTATTAAGTTTTATATTCTTTCCAGATCTAAAAATTAAGTAAGTTATGTAAGGTTAAGACCGCCACTGTGTTCACGTCATACGGTCCCGACGTTCCTTGAAGCTAAGTGTCTTGTGAGCTTAAGATCTGGTAGGTATGTAATTATAAAACATATATTTTTATCCAGAAATGTCAAACTAATTCAGGCAACAATTATTTAATCTGTTAAATATAATTTATTTTGTGCGTAAGGCTATGTTTCGTTTGTAGGCTAATGGGAGTGGGCACGCTTTAGTTGTGTTTATGGAAGAAGTATGTACTATTGCAGTCCTCACTGGTCTGCTTCCCGAGTCTGCTTCGTCTGTGTTACATTTAGCAGTACTTACATATTTTCTTGTGGCGTGCCGTGTGCCGCTGTTTTGATCCTCTAGAAAAACGAAAGAAGCTGTAAAACATCCAGAATTGTCATTTCATATTTAAATCTTTAACGACTGTTATCATTAAACACTGAGATTGTTATTTCAAATTTCGCTAATAATTTTTAATAATTTTACTATTATTTTCAACCAACCAAGGTTATACTTATCGATGTTACAAAACATTGTAATCGTATCAATCATAATCATTGTATAGTATCAATCATAAAAATCATATCAATGTTAACATCGATGTCCGATTCTTGTCGTACACAAGACATCGATGTGGACGAACACCGATGTTTTTACACATATTATTAGAATTACCTCAACTAAACAGAATAATTGTATGGCTTCGTAACAAATTAAAGAATGCAGTTGTGTGATACAGAGAGATTTTTTATGTTATGCATGCGTTAAGAACTCAGAACTTGATAAACCTTTGCTTATGAATACGGTGAACGAATAGACGACGGATTGAGTTTCTCTCTTAGTAAATTGATATTGGAGTCGCGACTTCGATTAGTATTGTATAGAAGTCGCGATTACATCGATGTTTTGATTTTGACTTATAATAACATCGATGTTTTTACCTTCAACATAGATAATCATCGACATCCCTAAACCAAGGTGTCTAGCTGTCTATATTGTGATTAGAAATAAAAAAAATAAATACACAGTATAACTGTAAATATTTTCAATCCATGTTAAAAAAGTGTTTAATGTTACTTACATTGTTCTAAATAATTAATAATTTATATCGAACGGTCAACGATTCTGTTCTTTTATTTTCGTAACTTTTGTTTTTCGTACGCAAAAACGCAAAGAGAATGTGTATGTAGAAAGTAAAAAAGTTAATTAATTGCGATTAAATCGCATTGTAAAACTAACTTTCTAGCAGTAATGTAAAATTGCCACGGTAAGTTTCACAACCGAATATCTATGAACAATTTAATGTACATGTTTCAAACATTAGTCGGTGTTGATGGTTGTAGATGTGGTTGGTGGTTTTATTTCTAGTAGTTTACCATTAACTTAATTTTTCTGCGGTGCGTTGGGGTGAGTCTGTGTAATATAATTTCTGTATATTAAACATGTACCTACATAATTTTTTTTGCGATGCGTTTAGGTATCATTTTTATTAGCCTATTCATGTCCACTGTTGAACATAGACCTCTCCTTAAAATCGCTAGCAATAGCCGGTATGTATTTCTTGAAACGTTTGCCCATACTCATCACTGCATTTCCTGCTTAATCTGCAACTGTTCTCTACCATCCATTAGACACCATGAGATTTTAAAGGCATAGGAAGCATGGCTTATTATGATTATTTGATCTCTACTTGTGTCTATAATGACCAAGTTTGAATGATATTACTTGTTAATACTAAAAAATAATTTATCTGATAAAAAAATTCTTATGATATTTTTTAGTTTTACAATGGAAAAAGCTAGTAACACTGCGACCTTGCGTGGCATTGCACCACAATGGAGCCTTGCTGGAGATAAACAGCTTCTCAATGTCTTGCAGGATATTCACCAGGTATCACTTTATTATTATTTACCTACTTATATTAAAGACAATTTGTTTAGTAGAAATAATGTTATCCTCATCATTGGAGAAAAAAGGAGAGGCCTATATTCAGCAGTGGTGATGAATAGGCCGATGATGAAAAAGAAGAAGAAATGTTGATTAATATAAGCCTCCTCAGGATATGAAAGACTATTAAAGAAATAGAAAGTAATCAATTGCATTTTTTTTTCATTGCAATAATGGTGTGTCAGAAAAAGTATGGAAATTATATAATGTCTATTTGCATTATTCAAACTTGCTTAAATTCAACTTTTTTATAGGCTTGTAACAACTGAAAACAATTCATAATTGAATTTTTGTATTAACTCATTTATGTTACATAGATATTCAACCCATAAGGAACGGGACACTATATTTTTCTATTACTATACTTTCCTATTACTATACTTCCTATCGATTTTTAAAAAAAGTCTAAAATTCCTCCACTATACATTTAATCCAATGTGCATTTGTGAGAAAGCAACCTTCGTCTTAGAACAATAGTGTTAATATTGTCCACATGTTGACATTTTCCCAATAAATGTAGACAAATCCAAACTCACCTGCATGTGGTGCTTTCTATACAAGGTTTTGGCGAGTCCATGTTTGGCTGAATTAAATAAATGTGCCACCTCTACTGGACCAAGGGTCTTGTGGATGGTGACTATGCAAAACTGTTCAACAACACAACCAAATTTTGCCTATATTCCTGACAGTCTGCTTATAGCAGTTGTTGTGTTATGTTTATGTAAATCATGTTGCAACAACAGATATTCCTTGGTTAACATGTAGAGGATTATCATTTTTTTTTTATTGATATGATTGGCCAATGTTAGTCGACATATTTTTCAGGTGAAAATAAACTGATAAAGGAATTTAAATTGTTTTACTTCCACTTAACCCCTTGTAGTTTTAATTGTTTGAATAAATTGTAAAGTTTGAAATGATTACTTATTTATAAATTTATATTTATACGAGTAGTACTCGTGATAGTTTCACAAAGTAAAAATAAGTTTAGACAAGTAGGACTCGTGATTGATTTACAAAGTCAAAATAAGTTTACACGAGTCAGACTCGTGATTAATGCATAAGAGGTTAATACTAACTTGGTTTCAATCCTAACATTGACTTGATTTAGACTGTTTGTGAGACACATATTTTAAGAGAATTTGTTAATGAAATTTGAGTGTTTATTTGTTAGATTTTTTGTTTTCCGATTTCATATAATTTTATTGATACTTGCAGAAAATAATGACCCGGTGCCAAGAAACATATACAAAATTGGAGGAAATGGCAAGCGCACTTGATAGTGCAAACATTGACTTGCAGAATGTGAATAACAAGTAGGCAAATTCAAATTTATACCACTTATTCGAAAATTAAGAATTATGTTTTGAAGTAGTAATTATCAGACGGAACTGCATATCTATACATAAATGGGCAAGGTACTAAGAAGTCAAACTGGTGTCTGTTCAATTTTTGGGACTATTGCTGGTGTCTACATCACCTCTAGGGTACAGATTGTAAATTCTCTGCTCCCTCTGGAGTACAGAGGTGCTACACTGTGACAAATGTAAATCCGTAAACTATGGATGAAAGTCGTGGAATTCTTATTTGCACTTGCCTGGTTGCATATTAAATTCAATTGAATATGCAACATTGAAAACAAAAATGCAGATTTTGTATTATTATTATACACACAGATGTAACCAACCATTATTGGACATCGTAGCGAAAGTTCGGACTGCGTCCTAGTTCTCGCTCGAGTGGCGGCACTTCAAACAGTTTTAGCGCGCTAAATATTGTACTCAGTGGTCGGACTAGCGTCATTCATTTTGACTGTTATTCTCGAACATACACTGTTAAGACGTTTGTCCTCATATATAATGGAGTGGAGCGACAAAATGGTGCTGGAGATCTGACCTAAAATTTATTGGATCCAAAGAATATCCATAATTTAAACTTATAAAAGTAATTATAAAGTAATGTAGCAGTTTATAAGTGCCCAATGCTGGGCGAAGGCGTCCTTCTCAAATACGGGTATCAGAGAGGGTTTAGGAGCCGGGTAGTGCCCGCCACGCTGCTCCAGTGCGGGTTGGCGGGTTTCACATATCCTCGAAATTATTTCTCAGACATGCAGGTTTCCTCTCGATGTTTTCCTCCACCGCCGAGCACATGGTAAATACAGGACTTAAAATTGCTAGTAACAATTTTTAGTTTAGTGCCGGCGGCGGGGATCGAACCCAGGTCACTCGCGCTCTATGAAACGAAAGTGAGCGCCTTGGCCTCAAGCCGTGGAAAAGTAATTATAGTTTTGTAAAATCATAGCTCTAATAAGAAAGTTGTTGCCAGCCATTTATGTGACAAATAGTGTGATCACTTGGTCAGTTTAAAAGTCCGGAAATTGATTTCCGGCCATCTTGAATTATTGCACGATAATATGTTATCAACAACGAAGCCGCTAATGTGGCCACCGCATTAGCATGATAACCAAAGAGTATAATATTTATACGGGAGACGATAACTTTTAGCGAGTAAAACATCCCATGCGTACCCAAGTATGGCATGGCACATCATTTCGTAATGATTCCGTAATTTTACTTGTAACATAATCATACATTTTTTTGGATATTTATCTGTAGGTTCATGGCTCTGAGCAATAGTCAGTTCGTTGAAAGCCGTGTGTACGATGACGACCTGGATATAACAGCTGAAAATACAACAGTAAAGGTATGCATCTATATAGTTTGATTGTAGTATGTTAATTAATGTGTAAATTAAAAAAAACAATGACAGACAAATATGTGATAATATTATCGTGTGTAAGGAAAAAACTTACGTTTCTACAAATATCAATAACCCCTGCGTGTGGTGCATATTACAAACAACCGGTCTAGCGACCCACAGATAACGAAAACTCCATCCGAATGTGGCAAATGAAACTACATAGTGGGGAGTTCAGCATCGCTCGTAACCCCCGTACTATGGATATCGCCGCTCACTAAACAAGCCTTCTTAGCTTGGTGACTATCTGATAACTTTCATGCCGGACTGATATGCGGCACACCCTACCTACTCTAATCGTTATTATAAACTTAATTATTCATGTGTATTACAGAATATACAAAAAGGAAGGTTACTTAATAATTACTCTAATAAATAAGTTTGGATACTTAAATTGGTCCCAGTGGACAGGGCGTTCGCTTTAGTTTCATAGAGCGAGAGTGACCGGGCTTGGATTCCTAGTACCGGCACCACTAAAATGGTGGTAATAGAAAACATCGTGAGGAAACCTGCATATCTGAGCAATAATAAAAAATATAATTTCGATGATATGTTAAGTCCGCCAACCGATATTTGAGAAGGAGGCCTTTGTCCAGTAATGGAAACTTACAGGCTGCTACTTCACTCTACTAAATATTTATTTTATTCATACAGCAAGAACCAACTACAAAGTCGCCACAAACTTGCCAGCCACAATCAGAGTCAGAGCTTGCTAAACTAAAGCACAGCCTAAAAGTTCTGGAGTCCATGCACGAAAGCGTCCGTATCCTAGACAGTAGCAGTGATTCTGGCACAGATGAAGATGATGGCAGGCATGTTTATTGTTGATAGATATTCTGATGTTCCTGGATAAGGTTTTTTAAAAAAATATCTGCCCCTTACACCTTACTGGTCTGAATATACAATCTAAAACTTACTACTTTAGTTTCTCGGTTTTTCTTTGCCTGATATTTTTATTCCTATTTTGATCATATTTTATTTATTTACATATTACAATTTCTCTAGAGACACCTTAAACCATTGAGTTAGTAAGAATGACAACACACATTCGTCTATTTGAAACGTTTATTATTTTTGGATATTTATCTGTAGGTTCATGGCTCTGAGCAATAGTCAGTTCGTTGAAAGCCGTGTGTACGATGACGACCTGGATATAACAGCTGAAAATACAACAGTAAAGGTATGCATCTATATAGTTTGATTGTAGTATGTTAATTAATGTGTAAATTAAAAAAAAAACAATGACAGACAAATATGTGATAATATTATCGTGTGTAAGGAAAAAACTTACGTTTCTACAAATATCAATAACCCCTGCGTGTGGTGCATATTACAAACAACCGGTCTAGCGACCCACAGATAACGAAAACTCCATCCGAATGTGGCAAATGAAACTACATAGTGGGGAGTTCAGCATCGCTCGTAACCCCCGTACTATGGATATCGCCGCTCACTAAACAAGCCTTCTTAGCTTGGTGACTATCTGATAACTTTCATGCCGGACTGATATGCGGCACACCCTACCTACTCTAATCGTTATTATAAACTTAATTATTCATGTGTATTACAGAATATACAAAAAGGAAGGTTACTTAATAATTACTCTAATAAATAAGTTTGGATACTTAAATTGGTCCCAGTGGACAGGGCGTTCGCTTTAGTTTCATAGAGCGAGAGTGACCGGGCTTGGATTCCTAGTACCGGCACCACTAAAATGGTGGTAATAGAAAACATCGTGAGGAAACCTGCATATCTGAGCAATAATAAAAAAATATAATTTCGATGATATGTTAAGTCCGCCAACCGATATTTGAGAAGGAGGCCTTTGTCCAGTAATGGAAACTTACAGGCTGCTACTTCACTCTACTAAATATTTATTTTATTCATACAGCAAGAACCAACTACAAAGTCGCCACAAACTTGCCAGCCACAATCAGAGTCAGAGCTTGCTAAACTAAAGCACAGCCTAAAAGTTCTGGAGTCCATGCACGAAAGCGTCCGTATCCTAGACAGTAGCAGTGATTCTGGCACAGATGAAGATGATGGCAGGCATGTTTATTGTTGATAGATATTCTGATGTTCCTGGATAAGGTTTTTTAAAAAAATATCTGCCCCTTACACCTTACTGGTCTGAATATACAATCTAAAACTTACTACTTTAGTTTCTCGGTTTTTTTCTTTGCCTGATATTTTTATTCCTATTTTGATCATATTTTATTTATTTACATATTACAATTTCTCTAGAGACACCTTAAACCATTGAGTTAGTAAGAATGACAACACACATTCGTCTATTTGAAACGTTTATTATTTTTGGATAAATATAAATATTAATAATACCAGAAAAACATTGTGGAACTTCAGGTTGTTGGCCATAATTCTATTATTTCTATTACAAGAAGGTGACGTCATAAGCCAAAAAGATTGAACGAAAACTTTTCCTCAAAGCTGGCTACGTAAAAAAAGCCATCTCATCTCCATCCCTTGGTTGTCTTTAAAGTCGACTTAAGGAGATGCAGGAAAGTCCTCCGATAGATAGCACATGAGCCAAATCAAAATACACCAGAGTAATGACGGACAGTTTTTTTTATGGGAAAGTCGGCAAACGAAGAAGCGGCTTACCTGGTAAGTGATTGCCGTCGCTCATGTACATCTGCAACACCATGGGTTTGGCAGGTGCGTTGCCGGCCTTTAAGGTTATTTGAGAGATGGGAGGGAGCAGTAGCAGACATGGTTATTGCGCCATCTGTCGGTACTCATAAAAGTTTTGATAATTTTTTTACAGGATGTAGGCCATAACCTAGAAAAAATAACACCTAAACCTTAAAATTAGCTTTTAAGTATACCAATGTCTATACATTTCTTTACAGGATGGTTTACAAACCTATAGATTTATACGCTCAGCGACCCCTACCGCATATCATAGGATCCCAAGCATGGAAAAGTAAATGGCATGCCGGTAAGTCCACCTGTAGAATTTCATAATTTTGTTTCTAGTGGTCTAAGAAATTGCTTTGGCTATGTTAATCGCGTCCTGTCTCACAGAGAGGTATTTTCATAGCCACTGCAAATAATCCATCTCCCAGTCTCACTTAATAGTATCTGGTAATAATCTTTTTACTTTGTACACACCATATCGTCTTACTGCGTGATTGAATCAGCAACGATACTGTCCGCAGCAGAACTATGGTAAATGACATAGCTATAAGAATCAGCAACCGAAGTGGCAGTGGACCGGCCGGCCACATAGCTCGCAGAACTGACAACCATTGAGAAAGAAAGCTTGTCTAGTCTTAACCTCGTACAGCCAAACACAGTAGTATTCCGGGAAGTCGATGGATGCTGGTGGCTCAATTTGCTCAAAGACCGTACTGTGTGGTAATGTTTGGGAGAACAAAGGCCATATTCAGTAGTGGACTTGCGACCGGTTGAAATGATGATCTTCTTGTTGCATTTAGTTAGAAATTTGATTTTTTACTGGAATAATGCGGACTTGAGTAAATGTAAAGGTGTAAATGTCCCACTGCTGGGCAAAGGCCACCTTTCAATACTAGAGAGGGTTTTGGCTGCTGGGTAGAGTCCGCCACGCTGTTCCTTTGCGGGGGTTGGCGGACTTTGATGCCCTCGGAAGGTGCGTATTCCGAGGACATCAAATCTAAGAAATATTTCTAAGACATGCAGGTTTCCTAACGATGTTTTCCTACCCCATTTAGCATGTCTAAAATTCAGCATCTAAAACTGCTAATTAAAATTTTAGCGTTGTCAGTAATACTTAACAGCATACACTTGCTGGCGTACTGTATTATCAGTATAATATTCTGCCTACCCTTACGTCGGAATAGACATGTCGTAAGATCATGTGATGAATCACAATGGCTACCGACAGGCGACGGGCAGCCGCGTCAAAAGTGCGAGGTGTCTTCCTTTAGGGTAGTATGGGTATTTATAGGTTGTGAAGTATACACTTGGAGATCTTTTATATTCAACATTTTAATTACTATTATTTAGGCAATTCATCATTAATATTAATTTATACCTGGCAGGTATTATCCCGGAGGACAGTGACTCCGACAGTTCGACTTCAAAGCGAGGAGACGCAATCGCGGAGCAATATTCCGACTCAGAATCAGAACCAACGGAAACACGGACTGACCGGTTGCACCCGCCACCGAGAACCGTATGTTACTGAAATATATTCAATTAAAATTTCATAGTCCGCGATAGCCGAGTGGCTAGGGGATCTGCCTCCAAATCAGGAAACCGAAGTTCAATCCTCTTATGTGAAGGGCACATAGGAATGAGTGTTACAGGACTGGCCTGAACACTAAGATGACTACAGTCATCACTTATCACGTCGTTCCAAATAAGGTCTGTCTAACATTTTTGAACCAACGTGTATAGAGTAGGGTCACCAGTGCGAGGTTGCCGGCACTGTACACACTGATCCGATTGCCCGGAGTGGTGAGCTTGCATCCAAGATGCATGCAGGCTATAGATGGCGCTTTAGTAATGTTAAACAGCTTTATTAATTTTTTTCCGCGACAGATTTCGTCGAGCAGTTCTGTGGTGGATTCGGAACCGAGTGCACCCGCGGCTCCGGTCAGTCAGGCGCATATTGCTGCGGAATTGGCGCGAAAATTAGGCGGGAAGTTGTCTGAGGTAAGATTTTTTAAGATGCTAAGAATATCAAATATTAATATTTTTTTTATGGATAAGGTGGTAATCGAGCAAGCGGCTCACCTGATGGTATGTGATTACCGTCGCCTACAAACTGCAACAAAGAGGCAATGCAAAGGCGCTGCAGGTGCGTTGCCAGCCTTTAAGGTTGTTTGGGAGATGGTAAAGAGGAGGGAGAGAGGATCTCCGGATACCTTACTCACCGAACGAAACGCAAAAGCACAAAACGCACCTACAACCCCGGTCGAGCCGCCTTTTTCGCCTAGTAGCAAAGCTTGGCTCTTGCTGCCACACACTTGTTAAGCTTGTTACCTCCGGGACCTTATCCGCTATAGCACAAATGATTTCACAAAATTTCCGTGTGACCTCATTCTCCTATAAAAACATACCGTGATATTTTTTTAACAGTATAAGGTAACCAATGATCAAAACCATGTCATGGATATGAATACGTTTCACACGGCATTGAAGTGAAATTGTGCAGCGGATAACTCCCCTGGACAAAGGATTACTGATTAATTAGTGGCATTGGCTCTAAGCTTACAATGCAATTAGGTTACTGCACATCGGATCATAATCGATTTTTCGATTTAGCGCATAATTGTGCAGATTATCTCGTGTCTTCTTAAGGAGACCTGTTTGCCCCCTTGTTCCTAAAAAAAAAATCTGTCTACCATTTGCGTCTATGACAAATCCTCCCTATACACGCTGTTATACAAGAAATATTAAATAAGTCAATTTGCAGTTACCGCCTAGATCACCCGAACCAGAATTCACAAAACCAGAGGCGGCTCCGAAAATCTACAAACCATCAAAACCTGCAACGTGTAAGTAAAATATTTTACATAATTTTCAGTACTTTATTCCGTCTGCCGTTTGTTGATTTCCAGCGCGACAACATTTTTTGTTCAAAATCTCTATTCTATTGTGAGAGGCCTATCAGTAATAATAAATGCCATCTATGAACATGTTAAAGAAGAAGAAGAAGTACTACACATTTGAAATGAAATTATTATGTACGGATTTTATCGCGTTTAATTTTGTTGTTATATTCAGTTCATACAAGTTGCAGGAGTATACAATCTTGATTGTGAATGTGGTCTCTCTTACATAGAGCAAACTAAAAAATCTGTAAGGACCCGCGTAAAAGAACACAGCTGTCGCGAAACACCGACGCTCTAGAAGGTCCACACTACAAAACCAATTGTAGATACACAAATGACCACTTACCGCCGCCTAAGGTTTATTACCACAATGATTTTACGCTACTCGGTTTAGTTGAGAGATATAGTGTGACAAGGTCATTGAAGCCTTTGAATTAAAATAATTATTATCTCTTTTATGGCATTAATTAACATAAATTTTATGACTTTCAAAAACACCAACTTGAAATTATGGATATATTATAACATCTACTTTACTGAGCAAAAAGGTAAATACTGAAGCGGCATTCTTGTGAATAACTGACGCTCTACCATATTTATAAATAGTTGGAAATTTAAAGAAATTAGTTCTATAACTAGAGTATAGGCAACTTAGTATAGTTTAATTTATTTCATGTTTAAAAGAAACTGACCAATGATGTTGATTGTAAAAAAAAATTACAGATAACTTATTTATTTTTACCAGCTACAATTTTCTTCGACGAGCCGCCACCTCTAGATCAGACGTACCAATCAGATAAAGATGACCTTAACGAAGATGAAGACGACGATATATTTGCAGAGCTACGTAGAAACAAGCCTTCTTTCGTTCCCAACAAAGATCAAAAGCGTTTAAACGATGATTTATTTGGTGGTTTAAAAACTTCTCAAGATGTTGTTGATGATGTATTCGGTAGAGAAAACAGAAACTCAAATTTACCTACTAACAATGGAAAAAACGAAGCTAGGGAAACTGAAAAGGTATTCTAAAAATTGGTTTTTAATAAAAAGAAAAGGTAGGAGGAGTCCTACCCCCTCTCTTTCTGTTTTGTATTTAAAAATATTGTAAACAAAAGACTTTCACTGCGATTTTTTTTGTTTGCAGAAACCCGTTGGTGGTATATCGTTGTTTGGGTCTAGTAAAGGAACAGAGAGTATTGGAGAGGCGATTTTAAAGCGAAATCAACACAAACCCTACAGTTCAGATGCAGAAAGTGATAAGGAACTTTTCGAAAATAAACTCAGAACCGGAAGTGAAATGAAAAAGGAAAGTTTTAAAGGAGAAATTTCCAAATCATCAAAATCTAATTTGAATAAATCGGAAGAGAGCAAAGAAAATTTTATTCGTCAACCAAACGAAAGGATGATCAATCAAAAAAAAACTACTAATATCCCCGACAAAGAAATATTGCAAAACATATTTGATAAAAATATACCATCTAAGAGCAAAATCAAAAATACGTCAATTAACCAAGATTCAAATTCTAATGATAAAAAGATAGATCTGTTCAGTGATGACCTTTTTGATGATATTGATAATATTTTTGCTGATAACATAGTTAAAGTACCTGTCAAAGAAACTAACAAAAATTCAAAGTCAATCTTTGATAATGATGATGAAGATTTGTTTGCTGATATTGCAGTAACAAATCGCACAGAAGCCAATTCCACAAAATCCGATAATAAACCAAAAGGCTTATTTGATAGTGATAATGATGATGATTTGTTTTCTAATACGCCCCATGAAGCATCTGATAAAATTCAACAACCATTTGATATTGAGCCAGAAAATAGAAATAGCGCGAATAATGTTATTTTAGTAAACAATCTAGAAACCAAAAGTATATTTGATGATGACATCTTCTCTGAACACAAAGATCATACGGCAAGGGACAAGAATAAAGTCGATTTAGATGAAGGAAAAGAAGTTGAAGAAGTGAAAGAAGAACAAACTGTTAATATATGCGTTACTGAAAATATTGTAGTAAATAAAGACGACGATAATAATAACTTATTTGTTGATAATAGTATATTAGTAAAGAAAACAGGTTCTGCACAAGAAGAAAGTACAGTTACTTCAAAAACAAGACAAATAAATGATAAAGAAAGTAGTGAAAATTTTATTAATTCTAGTCAAATTATTCAAAATGTCTCATTAAGTCCACATTATAAATGTTCTAACCAAACTAGTGAACTAAGTCCTGCATTGTTTGGTGAAGAAGATAACGATGATTTTTTCAGTAAAAATGAAAATACGATTAATAAAGAAGATTCTAATTACACAGATTTGAGACATAAAAAAGAAATTGTGCCATACGACACTAATGAAAACCTAAAATCTTTGGATATTCCTAAGGAATCTGGAAGTACAAATAATGTTACTGTAAGCAGTAATGATACTAAAATCTTAGAATCAAATAATATTAATTCAGGGGAAATGGAATCAGCTATTAAGGAATTATGCGATTCTTGTAAACCAGAATCAGAGAATGAAGTTGCTACTTCTTCGTTTAATAGAAGTAATTTAGAAAATCGCGATGAACAGAAATCTCAAACTCATAACAGATTATTGAATAGTAATGACACATTTGTTAATAACATGGAAAGTTCACCTTTACCTCCACGGCCAAGCCCAGTACTTACACAAGAACCCGATATTTTTGGTGACATATTTACCGATGTACCCCCAGCTTTTGAAAAACCCAAGGAGCCAAAACGGAGTAAAAATATCAATGCACTTTTTGATGATGATTCCGATGACGAATCCCTATTTTTCAAAAAAGACAATGCTATTTCGGATGAAAAACCCGATCTGAACTCTGATGCGAAAGTAGATAGCTTGTTTAGTATATTTAGCGATGAACCACCAGCTATTGACGAAGTTTTCCCTCAAAATACTGACAAAAAAATAAAATCAGGAATGGAAAAGTATAAAGAGAATGATTTAATAAATTCAGGCCAATCATTTTCACAATCTATTACTAATATAATCAAAGATGATATAATGCAGACGAGTTTACCACATAAAGATCAAGTAATAGATAACGATGCTATAAATAATCTAAACAACTATGAAAATAAAACTTCTGTTGGAAAGTTAAAAGCAATGGATTTTAATATCGATGTCAATACACTATTGCCTGGTGCATCGCCCAAAAAATCAAATCTGCCTAAAGAAACTGATGATCAAATTGTTACGCTTAATATTGATACGCCTAATCTAAAAAACATAGAATCTAAACTTGTAAAATCAGCTAGTTTAGAAGGTGAAGCAGATTCAGAATTACTTGATAATAAGTTTTCGAAAGAAAGAGCTAAAATACAGGTTAAAAGACGTCCATCAACCAGGCGAGCTAGACAAGAGGCTGTTAAGAAATCTGATATTGATTTCAGAAGTAACGTTTTAGGAGATTTAGATGATAATTCAAGTTTTTTAGAAAGTACTAAATCAAAAACAGTTAGCAGACTAAAAGAAGATACAATTAAAGGAACTGTCGTAGCAACAGGGATAGAAAAAGATGTGAAATCTAAAATTGTGTACATTCTTAATGATGAAGATATATTTTCAAATGTAGGCACTGATAAACTAGCGGGACAAAATTCGAAAATGTCAACTACAAATATAATAGAAAATTTTCAGCATTCTGAAAAGAATGATACTTCAGAAAATGAAAATGACAATATTTCAGTTTCCAAAGTTGCTGTCATAGAAAAAGTCAATATTTCTGATGCAATTAGTAGTAAAAACGAAGTTAGTAATATATCTCAGCAACAACGAAAAGTAGACAAAGAAAACAGAAATTCTTCTATTAAAGCAGGAACTAATAATGAAAAATCTAATAAAACTAAAGTGTCTATTTTTGATGACATGAGTGATGAAGAAGCTGAACTGTTCCATGGTAAAAAACAACTCTCTTTAAAACCCAAAGGTATTTTTGGGTCAGATAGTGATGAAGAGCTTTTCGCCCGCAATAACAAAAAAACAGCTGAAAAAATAGACGAAAAACCGAAACCAACAAGTTTTAAAGTTGAAGCGAAGAAATCTCTTTTCGACGACGACAGCGATGATGGTCTTTTTGACGCTAAACCGAATAGTTCCGGTAAAGGTAAATTTTATTTCGTATGTATTAGGTGAAAGGGCCTGCAAGCAGAATAGTATCATCTTTGTCTCCAAATGCCAACTGTGCCCTGGGGTGTACCCTGCTGACTAGCAGAAAATCTATTCGAATATGGCTAAACAACGTTAATGGATAAAGCCGACAATGTTAAAGTCAATACTTGTGACAGGCTGAAATAGCCATGATAACGTAACAGACATACAGGGTTACTTTCGCATTTACAATATTATTTTAGTACGGAATAAGAATTAAATATTTCTAATGTTGTAAATAATCTTTGATAGTGTTGTCTGGTTCCCTGACAGTCATTGATTTTTGGACTCTTTGGCTATGCATGATATGTCCTTTAATCAGTCTGGTACTTGCTGCTGGTTTTGAGATTTTTTTTTAAATTTTGTTAATGTTTAAATAGTATTTAACTCTCAGAATGTCATATTCTTCCCTCCTAGTTACACTCATTAATTATATTATTAACAATTGAAAGATCTTTTATTTTTTAGGTATAATTGCAAGAAGCTTCCCTAATTTTTTTTTTTTGAAATAAATATATGACTTTTTCAGGTAAAAACCAGGTTTTTTCGAAACCCAAAGAAATGAAACTCTCACAGACACAAACGGTCGTTGAAGATCCATTGTCGTTATTTACTGATGAAGACTAAGGATCTAGAAATAATTAAGCTGTTGTAGGAAGTACATGCTAAAGGTGTATGTATGAAGTTATAGTTTCCTATTTATATTATTATTAACTACTTAAGTAAACCTCAAATGCTGGCCCTTAAGTGCCAACGTTTTTCAATTACTCAGGAACTGAGTCATGGGCCTGTATTTTTTTATTTTAATATTTAACTATTTCTAAGGCTTAATCTTTTGTTGTAAATTTATACATATTCACCATAAACGTAATTGGTGATGTTTCAAAATAATTGTATCGTTACGTATTCTGGTATATAGCTTGTTACACATATACCTAGCTAATGTAAAAAATACTTAAACAGCCACATAATAATAAATCTACCAACCTAAAAAAATTCAAGTCGTATTGTCCTGTAAATTAGTAACCAATGCGGTTTTCAAGGCACATCTTACGACACCCACGGGAAACAAGGGGATGGAAAGGGGATCTACACCGATACCACATGGCAATCACAGATGAATAAGGTATTTACTAAAGTAACGGCAATGAAGGACAATATTTCAAAGTAATTAAACATGATCATTTTATCAACGAAAAATCAAGTTCAAGGACAACATTTTTGATGTATGCAAAAAGTAGGTACAATACTTTTGAAACTCAACCAACTGTGATAACTCTTAAGTGCAATTGATGTAAATTAATCATTCCATTTATAAATGATATTTTCATATATTTTATATGACATTTTATTGTAAGTGAGGCGCTTATATATTCTAGGATTCATAATAAACGCAATTTGATTCATTTTATCCTCTAATAATGTTATTTTTTTTATTTTGCGAAAGAAGTTTCATATTTTTGAAACATGATGCTATTACAAATAGTGCAAATTTTATCTCAATCTTCAAAATCTTCCATAACTTTTGAGCTAAAGATGTTTACACAAACATAACGTTTTAATTCTAGATCTGGTACCGTAAGCAAATGAGCTACTAAAAGCCTCAACGTCACGTTCTGAGTTTGTCCACATACATTTTCTATAATATAATTTATTTGATCAATACAATAAACTATTCTCAACCATAAAATTGCTTCCTCTTGTTAAGCTAAGAGGTAAGTAAACATTCAGTCTATTTATTTCCAAAGAATTTACGTATCTGAACACAACAATTTTGTTTAACATGAACAGTGCCATTTTCTAATATTCGCCGAAATCTTCGCGACCACAACGTCTCCTGTGGGCGAAATGTGAAACTTGTCGAGACGCCTCTTGCACATACACATACATTTTCCATGTATGATATACATTAATTGATATATATTAATATTTTAGAACAGTATGCACTATTACACATTTCCAAAACAGAGTGGGGATTATAAAACTAAAGATAAAACAGATTCCTAGCTACTGTAAAAAGGAAAAGTAAAGGACCTAAAAGTAGCTTAGTGCTCACTGCATACCTAATAACATAATTTTACCAATGTGTTATACATATCCAATATATAAATTATATATCTGTATACAAGCTGTGCTAAATGAGAGCCAAAGAATTATTCGGCTACATTGTCGCACAGTAAATCTATGTAAAGTATTAAAGTACAACAAAGACAATAAAAACATTATGTTTAAACTTCTTGAAATTTCGCTGTGATCAGTGTCAAAAAGGAGGGCATTTTGATTTACCAACTCCACCGAACAAAAACTAAAATTTTACATTTTAACATTCAACATTTTGAAATATCTTAGTTTCCTGGATACTTATACTTTAATTTGGCTAGGGAATTGCACACTAAATAGTAACTGCGATATTTATATAAGTAGTGATTTTGTTATTGTGAATTTTCCTACATACTATGTTGAAGTGCCTCTATTTGTATAAATAGCTGTAATATATTATAATGTTGAATTTAAAATAAATGTTGTTTTATGCTATATTTTTTATTTACTTATATCATCTTTTAAGTGCATAGTATACACTGCACTTGCCTGTACGGAATTGCCACGTGAGAACCCAACAGTTATAAGTTATAAGTTCTGTGAGCTATCTTATCGGACTATTGCCACCACAGCAGCAGCACCTTACGACTTTATCGGTCATCCAAGGTCTGCTGGGGATATTGTTGTGCAGATTCTATCACAGAAAAACACCGAGCATAGCCCTTTTTCCGACGCTGTCCTGTCGCGGGTTTCGTCGAATGACCTCGGGGTCAAAGTTAGACTTACCTAATCGGACAATTTGTCACAGGTATGTGTACTCTTAGACAACTTTGAGCGCAGCGGTCCCGTACAACTATCGGTAAATTATATAACTAAGATCTAAAAATAAGATTTATGTCCATATTAATTTTCTTATTCTGCTAGTGACTAGTTCTATTTAAGAATATCAAGTTAATCGCTGATCAATCATAATACCTAAATATTTAATATTATTTACTTTATTTAAAGTTGGGCATGAACAGTTCTCAGACCGCATGCTACACCTATGTATTTTTATATTGAAGTTCTTGTTTGGTTGTTTACGATTATGAATGCTAGAACACATATTACTTGTTTTTGTAAAGTTAAGCGTTAAGGAATTAGTCTCCTGCCAACCAACAATCTTAGCCAATCCTGTCTCAGATTCACTACGAACAGAATTCCAAGAACTTCGGTGAAATACAACCGCGGTATTATCGCTTTTTTTTTACGTCTCCTGTTATCACTACTTTTTGATATTTACTTTTTTGATATTTTATACTATTTAAAAGAACATTAAGAGAATCTATAAACAATTCGGCATTAGAGAGAGGGCGAGCGATATATGCCTAGGATATTATAATTTGATTCTTCTATTTTAATTTCTTTAACTACCGCATTAATTCCACACTTGATGTATGCTACTATCCCGTTATTTTGGTTAAGGTGATAAGTAGTAGCGTAATAGATATAATTATCTAAGCACGGGATCGATTTTAAAGTAATTATATCCACATTACATTTTAGACCAGTTATTGTTATTTGTAGATCCTCGAGATTACTATAAATACTTCTTATATTTTCAGATATAATATTAAGATCACCCTCTTTAGCATGTATAAAATTTGATGCCTCTAATCTCACAGTTCATAACGCGTGCAATATCTCCTGTAATTTTTTAATGAGCTATTCATAAGGGAGAAATGGTAATTGGCAACTTGTGTGTGTAATTTAGGAAAGAACTATACATACGTGACGTTTTAGTTTGGAAGTGATGTTAGCTTTTCAGAAAACACTATACTTCTAATCTATCTCATTGTGTCGCAGGCTAAATTCTATTTATGAATATGTTTGTCTCTTTTTATCGTCGCTTTTTCATTTCATCGAATTTTCAAATCAGAACGGTATTAAAGAAGTTTCACTTCAAGAATTTGTTTCACGAAGACAATGCGCCGTCTCATACCTCAGCGGTTGCCATCATTACGGTTTGAACTGCTTGCTCATACTCCTTACCAGATCTAGCCCCAAACGACTTTTTTGTTTCCTAATCAAAAAATTGCGGTTGGAGGACAGAGATTTTCGACAAATGAGGAGGCCATCATAACTATTATAGTAAATAACTATTTTGCAGAGAACGACGCCGAGTACTATTTGGACGGGTTAAAGACATGGGAGCATCGCTGGAAGAAATGTGTAGACTTACAAGGAGACTATGTAGAAAAATAAAAATAAATTTAAAGAAAAATAATATTAGGTCGAAAACTTTTCAGACCACCTTCGTATACTAATCGCCTACAATTTGCTATTTTTCCAGTTTTAATTAAAATGCGATATTATGGTGTTTTAAACATGAATTTTCGAAAACAAGAGCTTTTCTATACCATTTTTAGTAAGTTCAACGAGCTTTAATTCATTTCTCTCTAAGGTAATCGTCATTTTTTTTTATTTAATTTGTTATTTTGTTTTGATGAGTTTTTTTATTTTAATTAATTACTATTTTGTGCGTCTCCATTTCTTAGCAAATAAATGTATTTTTTTTCTTCTTCTTCCTATGACGATCAAGCTTAACTTATCTATGGACCATGCTTTAGTGAAATAAATTTAGTCATTGTCAAATTGACATAACGTCACAAAGGTGACAGACGTGTGTAACGTGCGTTTTAACTAAAAATATTTAATTCGTGTTTACTATACTATTTAACTTTTAAGATGAAACCAAATAACATACAAAAGAAACAAAAATTTAAAAAGAAACCTATAGAGAAGTCTAAGAAAAAACATGTACTCGTCATTGCTCAAGAATTTAAATTCGCTAGGTTACTTTCTGGAAATGAGAAGAAAACGCGAGATCGTGTATTAAAAGCATTGAAAAAATGGCTTACGAATTGCTTTGAGAAAGGATACGGTATGTTTTATTTCTTTAACTAAACTAAAAAGCTTACAAGCATGTGCGTTTATTATACATAACCTCAAAAATGTTTTTATGAAGATAAACATTCTACATTTAAATTAGGATCCTGATTCATTTTTTGAAATAGGTCATTATTATAGATAAAAATTTAGCTAAGCCTTACTTACCTTAATACTTTTCGTATTTATTTTGAATAGGTATTATGTATCTTTTTGTTAAATTAGATGTAAGATTATTATTATGCATGTACTAGAGTTCATAAGTATGCACATTTGTACCTAAATCATAGATGTTTATTAAATGATATGATGATCTATGATGTCTTGCAATAGTGCAAATTCTAATATTATGACATATTAAGGTTAATCATACCACTAACCTGTGCCTAATATTCATGGAATCTGTTTGGGACTGTATGATAGTTCTGCGCTACGTATGTCCAATGTAATGGTGTCTCCATTACAATCATGACATCAAACATTGCTTAATTTTAAAAAGTTTGCAAAAGGTAATTGACACTTTATTTTTCAGAATTTAAAGAGGATGACTTTATCCGTGTCTGGAAGGGCTTGTTTTATGCAATGTGGATGTCTGACAAGCCATTGATACAGGTACAATGCTTTCATCTACTTAGTCAGAATAAATAGTATTTACTTAATTTCCTGATAAAGTGCAGGTTAGCAGGTTTCATGCAGTTTTCCTTACTATATTTTACCTTGCCACTGAGCAAGTGGTATATTCACAGCATAAAAGTGTAATCTGGTAAAATTGATTTGAAGCTAGATCACTTGAATACTATGAAATTAATTAAGCTCTCTGAGCTACTATATTTCTTTGTTTTCCTTCCTTCCTAATATGGAGAAGTTATTAAGGAAGTAAAGGAAAGTTAAGTAACTATAAACAAAAAAATTGACAATAACAATACATAATTTATAGAGATAGTTATATACTAAGGCAAATGCAGGCAGTATGAGTTTGGAAACATCGTATTCTACCCATTTGTCTAGGTGACTTGATCTCCTAATAGAGTACAGGAAGGTAATGAATGTGTAGTTATTAAAAGTACTTTGAACCTTTTTCAAAAACGAATGCGAAATTTTAAATTTTAGCTCTTATGGACTTAAAACTAAAATAAGTTGTGGTTTTATGTAAAAATTTATTAAATGTAATTTGTTTTAACTATATTGATTTTGAATTTACTGCATTAGAAAATTTGCTTTGCAGGAAGAATTGTCCGAGAATATAGCTGGGATTTTGGACCTATTTCCCAAGGAACAGTTCAAAAATGCAGTGCTAATGACCAAGGCTGGGCTCAAAGTTTTGGCCACAGAATGGTATGGAATTGATCAACACAGAATGGACAAGTTCATGATGGTGAGATTCTCCAATCCTTTGTAGGATTTTATGCTTACTATAAATAACTAGTTATTACACAAATCTTTGATATACGATTTTCTCAATCTAGATAACAGAGTTTTAATATCTTAAGTTAGGCTATCTAGTACATTACTTGAACATCTACCAAGTTCATGTAACTCATTGATTGCAAGTTATGACTTCAAAAATGACACATATGTCGCCATGACATTTTAAAGTGCAAAATTCCATATGTAAACATTTGGTTTTGGAAGACATTTTTTTATATGTAACTATTAACTAGTTTTGAATAAACTGTTAACCACCCTATTCAGTATTCACACATCTGCTGCTGTTTTCAGTTGGTGCGTCGCTATTTGCGTGGTAGCTTGCGATGTCTGTTACGCTGCAGCTGGAGCTTGAAGAGTTGCAACACTTACACCAAGATGTTAACTGCAAGTGATGGTATGATCATGATACATCTTCTGTATCTTTTATTGACTTGTGTTGAAAGCAAAAAATATCTGGTTTAAAAAAATTCTGCTCTGGTTTACTCTAGGAAAAACTATAATCAGCCGGACTCGTCCCAATAATAGTAAACACATTCAAGTGTGCAGTTTTGTGCATGCTTCTAATTATTAATGAAAACAATACAATTCTATTACTTATACTTTAGATGGTATATGTCATTTTGTTTATTTCCAGGCATTTTAGCTCTTACAACTCCATCATATGCTCGCAATGCAATGTCAATGATACTTCATTTCATAGACTGCTTCCTTGAAGAGTTAGCAAAGGTGAGTTAGCAATACATGAAAACTAAACTTCACAGGTCTGTGACTATGCAATAGATTTACATTGTTCACTTACTGTTGATATGAGTTAAAATAATTGTAGTGAAAGCATTTTACATTTCCTGACCAGGAATACTCATATGAAGATTTCTTGAATTGGAAATATTGTACTCCGCAGGTAACGGAAGGGAAAATCCCCGATGAGAGTCTAGTCTGTCTCTTACGTCCGTTCACCACGCTGGTGTGCGGGGGCGAAGCCCTGGCGCTGTGTGTCGCTGCGCGAAGGTTGCTCACCGCGCTGCTGCGTCAAAGTGAACTGGGGTTGCAGTATTCTGATGCAGAACGTGCTTGGCAGAAGGTGGGTAAAATAATAAACTCCTATTCTCAGATCAGTCAGTTACATATCTTTTATTGTTAAGTCAAGGTCGAAGCAAAAGGAAGTCTGACGACAGAGTTTAGGGCAGTGTGGCTGTCTCTTCTCGGCTCCGAAATCTCCCAAAAAGGCATACAGTGGGACATTTATAGGCTGTTACTTTGATTCTTTATATAAAGCGCAAAGACAAGTTAAGTTTCTTGTCTCAACTATAATGTTAAATGTAATAAATTAAAAAAGGTATGTGATTGTTTAAGATGGGTTGCCCACCAGGAGGGCCGGAGGCGTTAGAACTGGAGACTGAGGGAGCCGAGATAGATGATGAACAAAATGATACTGAGGACACTGAAATGTAAGTATATTGCTTGAGACTGCTATTTAAGTCAATTTATCAGAAAAGATAAAAAGTGATGAAAATCGTTAATTTTTACTGGATGTCATTGTATGTTGGAATTGCAGTGAAATGATTGTTTAAGTCAGCAATATCTTAACTAAATACAATGGTTTTGTGGGATTTAATTTACTAATGGATTTCAAACGATGAATTCTGATGGATGTCCGTCCTTGTCTTATCGTTGTTATTGTAAATATACACCTACTTGTCAATTTAGAGCTATTAAATATCGTCCCGCCCATTGCGAGAGGCCTCTGTGTTCGGATTATGTAAACATAACATATACGTCGGCATTATAGGTTCCCCTTCGAATACCTTGATATGACTTTATTTTTTTCTCTAATCAAGTTTTGTCAACTTTCAAGTAATACAAGTAAGGGATTGAAGTATGTCCAGCAGTGTGCTATTGACAGTCTTTAGGTGTCGTAACTTTGAAACAATTGAGATTCATTAATTATATGACACATCAAAAATTAAGAAAAAAACCCCAGCAGGTTGTATTCTAATGTGCTTGGCACAAATATCCGTCGATTAAGGTCAATGTCGGAATTAGTCAATAGACATGTCTACGCTCATGAATGGGTTTTAGTTTAGGAATTAATAATTTATACTGATAGCGTACATCGTTATAACTCTAGATATTTTTAGTGTTTCAGCATTGGACCCGCGTGCAGGTCGAGTAGACGTGGTTCTACCATTACTGCCGGTGCCGGCCGCTTTGCTCGCCGACGATATGCGCCGCGTTATGGAAGCCACTGCCTGCGCCTCAAGGGCGTACAAACGAGCCAAGATTTGTTTACAACGGTATATCTCATTGTATTTTAAATTGTTTTGGTCAGCTAAAAAAATAGGCCAAATACTTAGTAGTGTAGCGGTTAAGTATTTGTCCACTGGGGGTCGGAGGTTCGAGTACAAGACATTGGTCTGTGTATTTTCGGTTTTGCATTTTATTATCACTCCAATATCTGTTTGTCGCCATGACATTTTCAAGGTCCTCAGAACGCCTCCTCCACTCAGCACTAGGGAAAGTTTCTAATCTAAGTTGTATGTGCATAATGGTTACAAAAATTTATTAAAAACAAGAACGTTTTGCCGATGCAAAAAGTAAAAATATGCATCTTTTTAACCAATTAACAGTTTTCAGCCCGACATACTCTAATCTAATCTAAAACTGCAGTTTCGAGGAACTCGGCAAAGACGTCTATCCCTTGCGTGTAAAGGATACGGATTTCCTCGCGGAGTCCGAGCCGCTGCCGAAACCCGAGCAGGTCGCGCAGCGCCTTAGAGCTTTGGAGAAACGACTGGTTACCTCTGCCGACGAACTGGCCTTAAGAGGTAAGGAAGGAGAAGAAGGAATTAAAATATTGTTTAAGAAAACGAAGCTGTGGGTTGAGTTAAAATTCATGTCAAGAGTATAGACCGTAATAATTTTAGTTAAAAGAGTCTAGAGAATAGTGTTTCCATAATTTTTTTGACTAAATATAATAGTAACTGCATTATTGGTACAATAGTATTTATTATACTTTATTTGATGAATGTGGTATTGTAAAGGGTTACATATGTAAGAATACACATTAAAAAAAATAGCAGTATGTCCTTAATCCGAGTATCCTTAACAGCCTGTAAATAGTCCACTGCAGAACATACGGAGGATTGGCTATATTCGCAACGCACGCTGTCGATCGTAGTACCAGACACTTCGCACCATAGAGGCTGCTGCCCATCATCGGTTTGGTTTTTTTCGAGATGATTATCACACCATCTGCCGGTACCTATTGATTTTTAAAACTTTTCCCTTAGTTGCCCTTACGACACCCACGGGAACTTCGACGGTAAATGATAATAAAAAACACTTCTTTAAGCTATTTATGTTTTACAATGTAACAGATTTCTAATCTCTTATGTTATAAAAAATATTCTGAATCTAACAAAATATATGAATTCACAAAACAACTATTGATTTGAAAATAATAATGTGCAATGAAACTGAAATGTTTCCTTATGCCGTAATATTCTATTCTGTTTATCTATTTCTAGGTTTAAGTCGTAAACACCGTAAACGTCTTTTAGCAAAAAGTCGTGCAGGACTGAGTATTGTTCAGGATGTAACCTTACCAGCAGCGGAAGTTCCAGCTGAGTCTACTGTAAGTCAATATTATGTTTAGTTTTATGATTTTTTTAATCTCGACAGTTTCTGTTGTACATGTTGTATTATGTTTTGAAGTTATTACCTTTTGAACTACTAAATTTTCATTCTTGTGTTGTGTTTGATTGTGAAAATAGCTTAAACAAGTGAAAATGTTTTTTTTTAAATACAGAATGGAGATTGGCAGATAGAGGAAGCAGTAACTGATAATAAACAAAAGAAATCAAAACAAGACACATCCAACAAAGAAAACCAAACTTCAAATAAAAAGAAGTCAAACAAAAAACGGAAACTAGAAGAGCGTGCAAATGTGGTACAGAAATCGAAGAAGGCAAAAATTTTGAAACATGAACTTCAACAAGACACTCAGAAGCATACAACAGTGCAAATTGTCAACAAGTTGAAACTTAACAATACTGAAACTAATCATGGAAATGTAAACAAAGTTCGTCATGAGAAGAATGTAGATAAGAAAGAAAAAAGTAAAGATAGCAACAAGAAAACGGCAGCCGCTGAAGAGAAAGATGCATTAGTAAATAAAGGCAACAATGAAAACCTGACAAATGGCATAGAAAGTGAAAATCTAAAATCTGATGCTAACAAAGTAAAGTCGGCGGGCAAACCTACTAAAGCGTTAACCGTTGTTGTAAATAAAATTAAAAACAACAATAGTATTGGTTCACCTAAACATTCTAAGAAAGTTGCTAGTCCAAGATTGTCACTGGATACTCCTAAAAAGGTAAAATTTGTCCTAAAGAATAATGGCGCCCAAGGACCAATAGATTATTATAAGAGTGTAAGACAGAGCCCTAATATACCTTTTGACAGCAGCAAATTACCCTCTAAAACAAATCTTAAACCTTCAATGCCATCTCCGATAAATCCTTTCTTCAAAAAGAAATTAAAACTTAAAAATAATAAGCCAGGTAACAAAAAGCGCCCTCAAATATAACAGGGTTGTATAATGAAGGTAGACAAACTTTGTAAAAACTAGTAAATGCTGTATTCATTGTATTGTTACTTTATCAGCCTATAAATAGACCACAGCAAGACAAATGCCTCTTCCATAAGGAGGATTTGCAACAATCGCCACGCTCGGTTAGAGGATTGGCGATCGCAGTACCAGACACCTCGAACCTTAGATGCTGCCGCCTCACATCTATATTTCGAGATGATTAACCCGCCGTCTGTCGGTAGTCCTTGCGATTTTCAAGGCTTGACAAAATCTTGACCTTAATCAACACCGACGGGAAGGGGTGGCCGACTGTTACCACAAGCCGCTACCACACGGTCAATCCATACCAATCAACAAATTTTATCCAGATTACAAATAATTCTTTTTTCATTCTACCCCGCGTAACGAAGTCATCCGTCATATCTTGTACGCAACGTTAGCTAATTAAGAGTAGTGGAACCCACTATATTAAAATGTCAAAATCGTACCAGACTCGACTTCGCCACACGCTCTAGTTAGCATTCTATGCCACCTGACTAATGGTGAAATTTATTTCTTAGAAATGTTATTTTTATTTTCATTATTGTTTAATAAATAAAGTCTGTGATCTGGTACCAAAATCTTTATAATTCTTTGTTACTGTTAACTTCACGATTATGGCAATTACTGTGTAAAAGTACATTCACTAAGTCTAAAAAAAAAATTTCTTAACAATTATAAATTAGTAAACAGTTGTAGCGTAAGAAGTGGTGCCGTGAAAAACAGTTTTCTAAATTATCTAGGTAATAAAATTCATATAATGTTTTAAACTAAGATTTTAGTTGTAAAAGAAAAATTTAAATTGTTACGTCATCTACAGGGATTCTGTATTTACTTCAATTGTAAGGTAGTAGTTGCTCCATTGAGAGTTGGTTGACCTGCTTGTGTTAGGAGCACAGTATTTGCGAAAGGATTTAAACCTTTGTATGTTTCCAATGGATGATAATTTTTACTGGTTAAGTTGACTACTATTCAGTTAGTGTAGAGTTATATTTTAATGTTATTTAGCTAAATTGAATGGCTTTACATATGTATGTATTAAACAATAATACGAATTAAATATTGTATCAATGTTGTATTTTTTTATGAGTCTATGTCTGATTATTTGATGTCACCAATCGACATTAAAAAACCTACCGGTACGTTTCCACGTCATCCCGTCACGTGTCATTCAACAAAAGAATTTCTATTGTTGAATGACACGTGTTGTTATACGTCGATATAATATAGTTTACAGCGACTTTAACCCGATACTTACGGAAATTTAATAATTTTGATAATTGCTAAAACAAAGAGTTCTTTCATCGTTTTTATTTACAGAATTTATAATACAATTGTATTTACAACTTACTTTTCCCCGCAGCCTCACTTGCGTCGTTTCTTTTTCGAGAAACTCAAAAGAAACTTTCGGCGGCATAAGAGAATCTGCCATTCCGTCAGTCATAAAATTTCTAGATCGAGTACCAGCGGTTCGTGCCTGGTAATACGATCGCCAATCAGTCTGCCAAGCGTTGCGATCACGTAAATTGTTCTATAGGGGAAAAAATCGCTCGACAGAACTGACAACCCCATTATCGGGTATAGATACTATAAATCTCCCCATTAGAGATATAAATAATGGCCAGAGTTAAAGATATTTATTTTAGTCGTTTCAACCAAAATCGAATGTTCAGGAGAAAAAAAAATTATATTTCGCTCTTTTTTTCCGAAGAAAATAGAACAATATTCTAAGAATTAAAATTAAACAAAAAACGAAGATTTGAACTGTCATACAGAGATCATCCCTCCAAGGCCGTGTATTTAAAGAATTGCATTAAATGGTGAATATGAGTCACAGAATTAGCATAATGGCAATATTTTTAACAAATGCCCTATTATAGAAAACTATCCCAAGTGTAATCGCAAAGAAAGTGGCCCTCACTCGTCTACCTTCCCGTATACAATGTTATAGTTATGCGAAGTGATCGGAAGAACGTACATTGTTGAGACATGGGACGCAACACAACCATAGCCAAAAGTTGTACCATTCACGCAATAATTAGTACCATTTATAATACATTGGGTAATTCCCGACGTATACCAGCTCTTGCAGGGGTAAGAACGGATTATTTCGGCCAAAAAATAAAATAAAACTGCTCCACCTTCGCCGCATAGGTCCTAGCCAAAAAGTCCTTTTTAAATCAGCGTAGACAGATATAAAGCCAATATATTTATTTAAGGACTACCAACAGATGAAACACGTTATAAAACAAATAAATAAATTCTAACACTAAATAAGCATTTTTGGTGTTGTACCCAATTATAGGCAGCCACAACAATTTTTCTGCTTGCTATAATATCTTTATTGTATTGAACAAAATTAATGATTAATAAAATTATATTAGGTCGGTTATCTAACGAAAAAATTTGATACATTTGAAATTTGTGACGTTTATAGACAACGCAGTCAGTAAGAGTTGCACAAAATTGGTTCAAGCGTTTTCACTCCGGGAATTATTTTGGTATCAAAGATGAAAATCGCTTTGGTCGACCAGTTACGGATAAAGTCGATGGTATTTTTGAAAAAGTGGAGCGTGATCGGCATATTGAAGTTACGACATAGCTAAAAAGCTAGGGGTTAATCAAAAAACAGTTTTGTCTGTATATACAAATTAGCTCGATATTTGGGTACCAGCTTACCGGATGATTCGTTTACTCATTTGAAACGTAATGAAACCGTTTTAGGAAAGATTGATCACTGGTGACGAAAAGTGGATTATCTGAGACAAGAACGTGCGAAAAAGATCATTGTCAAAGAGCAGTCAAGCTCCATAGTAGCGAAACCCGGATTAACACGCAATAAGGTGAAGCTTCCGTATCCACGTATACCACCATACACAGGTATGGTGGTATACGGTTCTCTGCTGCCAACAGATAAAAATCCGGCCGGAATTAATCAACAGTGGTTGTGGTTTTTCATCATGATAATGCGTACAATTTTTTTTAACCACTCCGCAAATATTGAGAGAGCTTGGTCGGGAAGTGTTAACGCATCCACCATACAGCTTTTCATCATTCAGATTTTCACCTGTTTCGGTCTCTTCAGAATTCTTTAGGTAGTGTGTGTAGTGATAGTCAAAACAACTTGTCGCAGTTTTTTGACCAGAAGTCCCAAAATTTCTACAGGAATGGGATTACGTTACTACCTATAAAATGGCAAACCGATAGTTATCGAACAAAATGGCACCTGTATTATAATAAAATGTAAATAAACTATGATAAAATATATCGAATTTGTATATAAAATACGAAAACATTTTTTCGCCGACCTATTATGTAGCCAGTATAAATTTGTGACATGATATTATAACAAATTATACTTACAAAATAGTACCACACAATATATTATTAATCGTTTTCCCCCTTTCCGAAATAAAAAAAATATAAAGCTTACCACTAAAAATTAAGTAATCCCCCGGTTCCCTTACTTTCTACTTCCTTTACTTTTTACCGAACGAAACGCAGAAGCACAACGTCCGGTATTTTCGAGATAAACATCTTGCAGCCATTACGATTTTCTAGGCTTTAGCCTAAGTCGCCTCGTCTTCGCCACACGGCCAGCTGAGTTAGTTAAAAGATTATGTATTACTCACTTATTCCATGCCACAAGTCTCGCCTCGAGCGCGTCCCGCGCATGATATATGCTTTGTCCCATTAAGTACCTACTGCTTAAGTGTCGTCTTCCTAGCCGATTTAGACCACGCTGACAATATCAAAATACTCTCGACATTAGTTCACTGAGGCACACACTCGTCTTTGCTTTTCTGTATCCAATGTAACGCTTATGCAATTATTATGAATTTATCCTATTACTCTTTGATTCTCATTTGATGGAGAGCAACACCTCAAGCGAGCATACTACGCTAGCCAACCCCTATGCCAAGCGCGGCAAGTATGGGTAAGCTTTCTGTGGCTTTCTTGGAAAGTCCTATGTTCCAGGAGTGGTGATACGCCGATGAAGAAAAAAATATGGTAGCCGTGAAGCACACAGACCATAGACACGCAGCCGAGAGGTACTCGCCTCCTCCAGTTTTCCATGACTTCAGATGGCCGCGCGTTCTTCCGCTTTCCTTCATTATCTATTGCTAAAATGCCGACTTCCTAGCCGATTAAGAGCACGGCGATAATGTCAGATACCCTCGGCTTTAGCTGTTTTAATTATTCTAGCGCTAGTTAGACTTCAATAATGTAAGCTATTACGAATTCTTGATAAACTTGTCGAATGACTTGAATGAATCTATTTTGTTCACTTTATTTTATAGAAATAAAGTCGAAAATCAAATGAAGGTATATTAACGCGTTTCGACCCACTGTCAACCTTTGCTAAAGTAGATCACATTAGAAAGCCCGATTCTCGAGCGGCAAAAGTAGTAAGCTTTTTAAGCTGTGACATCATGGCAAACACGAAGCGGTTTGAGTAGTCAGTAATATAAACATTGAAGTTTTTGGATAGGTTGTCATAAATAAAACTACTGCTTATAACTGTGTATATAATATACGTTCTATGCCATCGTTTGCATAAGCGCTATATTTACAACTACTAATATTTATACAGGTGGTCTTTTCTTACTCTTAAGTCGCAGGAACAAATGTGACCATAGAGACTTAACTGTAGTATGTTCATCTTTAAATATTTTAACTACATTGCCTATATTATAATTAATGCAGGGTTAAAATATTCTGATTATTAAATGTAAATATATTTATTGAATTGTCAAATTGTTTCCAAATAATATTTGATTTTGACAACTAATGTAGAATCTATGGTCATTTTAGTTCTAATGTGGTAACACTACTTTTATTATAAATGTAGAATGACCACATACATTATTATGTAATTTACACTTTGTCACGAGCTCTCGTCGCGGTTAAACTATCACATGTCATTATTTACAACGTCGAACAGGCATTAGTAGCGAATATAATGGCAACACTGATCACCAATGTTCATTATTATATTTACCACCTAGCGAGATCAACGAATAATTAAATTTCTATGAGCGGTTATTTTTCTTTATTCAGTTAGGCCAGTATAGTAAAATTTTCAATATGTATTCTACAGCAACATGCTCGAAAAACCTCGTTCAGTCGTGGCCAAAAACTTAGTCTAACTTCTAAGAATCAACTTCCATACAAATTCATTTTTCCTTATGCATATTATAAATTTGAATGTATTACAAAATGTTTTTGTATGAAACATTGATGGTACAATTTGCTTTATTCGGGGAAACATGTTTTAATTTACTGGGCAACCACACCCGCACAAATATAACCGTATATTTTCTGCGCGTAGCGGACAGTACAGGATCACGCGCGGCACAAATGCATTGCGAGAATTTGCTACGAAGTACACTGACCACCTTGACAGTAGTCAAAAGGAAGCATTACTTAAATCGTACTAAATGTTATACTGAACTGAACTCAGTTGTTTAATAGAATTCGGATAGTTAACTAAATTAGTACCCAGTATTATTTTAATTTTCTAAATTGTATCCGTTTAGTGAGATGTGGCCGCCTGAGAAAACTCTGCTATAGTATAACGCAGATCGTTCTATCTTGTACTACTAACATAGGTTATATTCACTATTTGCATACATTGCATCCTAAATAATGAAGCGACTGCGAGAGTATGAAAAAATTAACATAGTTGTTTTCAAAAGTAATATAGCCGTCACTGTCAAATTTGACAACAGGTGCCCCATTCGATTTTATTTATTTAGGTACTGCATCACTTTATTATTCAGCTTGCGATATAATCACAAATATTATGGCAACATATCAGGAATAATCTGTTTGCAACATTCTTATTACATTTTTAATTTTTATTTATACAACTTATGTACACGGGAGTCTATTCCAACTGCAGACAAGAACTATTTGCATAGCGTAACAAAGATCTTAATAATTTTAATCCTGTATATAAAATTAGGAAGAAGTGGTTTAGGAAATGTTCACTTGAAAGTTTTGTCTGCTGTTGAAAATGACGGAAAATACTATGAAGGGTTCTAATGTATTATTTTATTATTGCAAAATCTATACGAACATTAAATATACTTACTAAATAGTTTATTTGCTTTTTATGCTTCATTAACGTGTTAGGTACCTCTTACAATAGTTACACAATGAATTTTTGAACGCTTACAATTTCTCTATTAAAGTCTACGTTCGTGTGTGCTTATTTATATATACTTATTGAAAGAGGTGCTCCACACAAGTCTAGGCCGTCACTCATGGTCACAAGCTTTTAAAATAATTATAAATTAATTCTTGGAAGAAAATTTGTACGTTTCGCATTTCTACTAAAATCAATTACAACATTTATAAAAATTACAATGAGTATTATTTATGGAATTTGAGGCGATAACATAACAAGACATTAAAGTAACTTGGCAATTTTTATGTATGTATATATTAATTAAATATGAATTCTTATGGATTTTTAATAGAGTTCCGGGCACTATAGCTATGGTTGCTGTCTAATTAATAACTATTTTAACTAAAAAAAATTAATTTACGACATGATTGTAAAATTTATATGTTAGTTTGATGAATTTATCTGTAAATTACCGAGTTACTTAGAAGTAACATTATTTAAAGTATAGTATGCCTATAACAAAATAGAAAAAATTTTATATTTCAAATTTTGTTTATCAGGACTAACATTAAAATATAAAATAAAATATAATACTCTCCAGAGAGGTTCAACGTTAGTTGCAAGTGATTATTATAACAAGGAACAATATTTTAATCTGTAAATATTTAACCTCTATATAACGCTTTATACTGTTATTATGGCACCTGGGAAACGAACATAATATTAAATGTATCAATGCAAAAATATATTTATGTAAAATTATATATTATCTTCGTCATGGTGTTAGTGTCTCCCGAGTTATCATATCAAAACATTACACAATACACATACATGCTCAACACAGGGTGGCATATTGTAATATACATATTATATGTGTATTTACAATAAATGCATAATTAAATTTTCGCAATAGCTTAATTGTTTTAATTCAATTCATTAGCTTAATTATTTATTCAACTTTATCAACATTTATATGTCTATCTATGCCACAAATATATATTTGAACTATTATTGGCACTGCACAGGTAGGTTTTCTATGAGAAGTTTTTATATTGTATTTCCTTGGTTCAACTCATTGATTTTATTTAAAAAAAAAAACTTTTCTTATTTTCTAATGGACAAATGTTATTATATTGTGTTGAGATATGATTAGTAGAGTGATATACAAGAGCTTCAAAAGCAAGTCCGCTACTAAAAAAATACTTGAATCTAGATTAGGAATATTTTTAGTTCATAGAATATGTCAACTTGTACAGTTATAATAGTTAAAAGCTGACTTCAGTTCTGCACAATAACCAACGACAATTAAGTAAATGAAATGAAAATAGATTAAAAATCGTGAAATTACACTGGAGCTTGCCAGATAATGAACCAACTGTATCAGAGTCAAAACTCAGTTGGTTCAAGTAGTAGTAATTAATCCATATAATAGTAAAGATAACCATGGAATGTCTGAACACCATCCAACTTAATAACTATACAAAATTCTCGCCGTGTCGCTTCGATATATACTTTTCTTTAAATTCTGATTATTATAAAATTTATTTAAGATGTTTATAGTTAAATTCATAGTTAATACAAAAAAAACCAAGTAACAACGGGAAGACAAAAACGAACGCAAAAAAATACTAGTAGCTTTAAACTGGTTTCACCAGGATTATAAAGTAAAATAACTTTTATATTCATTTAACGCTTCATTGCAGACTACATTCACAAGGCTTAAATACAAAATAAGTGACGATTTAAAATTATTTCTGTTGTAATAGTATTTAAGTTAGTGATACTTAAGGTTCATATTAGTTTGTATAGAATCTGTATATACAGGGACTTATCCCGGATGCTTTGTACAAGTATTTAACCGGTTATTATATTTATTGTGTTAAGGCTACGAAATTGTTTCTTACTTTATTTTAACCACTTCTCATTACAGTATTGAAGTTTGAGACTGGGGGCGATACAATTTCCAATCAAGGTCAAAGGACAGTATCGGAATATGATTACGGTACCGATAGTAGTGATATCATGAAAATATGGTATGACACATACCACAATTTAAAATTACATAAAATTAGGGGTTATTCAGTCCCTGATACATACTGATACATTTAGAAAGAAATATTACCGCGACATTTATTGTTTTTTCGTCAACCTTTAGTAGAGGATATCCCATTACGACCAAAAGCATCAATCTTCAAATAATTATAATATATTTTTCCACTACACATACAATACAATATTTATGAAAACACAAAGACATATATTTGAATATGAAGAACCAACATACTTTTTAAATTAGGTTACACCCGTTTTGTCACGTCAAATATCAATTTACGTACTATGTGAATTATAATTTAGAAAGCAAAGTACTAAACTAGCAGTTATTGCAAATATCTGAAACATGAACAACACATCTAGAGGAACTAATAAAATATCTCCATGTACAATGTTATTTTGATCGTCAACTTATCTTCTCGGATTACTTAAGAGAATTAATTAAAAATCGAAATTTGCTATGTTTCACAAGATTTCTCTAGACGTGTTAATGCTATGTAGACTGTAGCAAGGAACAGTCGCATGTAAGGTTGCCTATAACAATACATTAAAAGTTTTGTACTAGCAAAAGCCACGAAAGTAGAGAACTTGGCTTAAAATAGTTTAAAAGTCATAGCGTGGAAGGTAAGTCGCGGGCTGCAGCTTTCGGACGAACCTGATCAGGTCGGCGCTAAGTGCGCGGCGCCACTGCGGCCGGTGGTGGCTTGGGCGGCAAGCGGGGAGCCAATCTGTAATCATTTTATTTGGTTTTCAAGGTTAAAGAAAGAAATGGACCAACAAGGTCAAAGTGGCGGGACTTCCGTGTCTGCCCGCTGTAAGTCATCGTGTTATCTTCCAGCATCTGTTTCCGGGGAGCATGAGTTATATAACAGTTGAGTTTCCGCAACTTACTTTATCTACATAGAGTCTCGCTACAGTCGCCGGGTTTGAATCCGGTTTTCAATTATGTTCCGTTACCCGCCTCTTACGATACACAAGTGAAGAAACTGTGTGTGTGTCTGTGCGTGTGTACTCACGCGGCGGTGTGGTGGCGGCGCTGCAGCAGCGCGGAGTGCGCGGGCCGCAGCAGCTCGGGCGCGGGCGCGGGGCGAGGTGGCAGCGGGGGCGGCGCGCCCGCAGCGCTTGCCGCTCCCGCCACTGCGCCGCCCGACGGTGACCCCCCGCTGCTTATGTTGCCAGATTCGCTCCATGATGTCTGTTCCGAAAATGGTGTCTTACTAATTATTAGATTTCTTCATAATGTGTATGCGGGTAGTAGTGTAGCTTAATATTGTAGTATGGTGTAACTTCCCCAAAGAACCTTGAAGTTTATATGGTCAGATCAATAACGTTCAGGAAGAACAGCGCAAATATCAATGGTGATGGTGCACACCCGCAACAGTGTCCATCAATAATTAGTTCGGCGTAAGAATATGCCGCCCCCATTCTTCCCGCTTGCCTTGTTGGCCTTACGGGAGAGACCTATGGCGGGCAGTGGACTTTTTACAGGCAGATTAAATAAATGAGAAGCTTTACAGAATGTGTTTGCATCCAAAGGGCTGGCAATTTCCCTCTCTATAAATGGAAAACGCTGGTTTACAACTGGTAGCCTTAAACTAACTGTAGTACCAAAGTATAAGTAAGGTATAGGCGGCTAAACATATAAATGAATTTATTTCTTTCTGGCATATATTACTCAGGTGTGACGGAAAGACTATTAGTTCGTTCGGGTTAAGAAAAAAAACTAGTCATCAGTGCCTTCTAACTGCAGGGCAAAGATGTAAGGTCAAACAATTTATAATTTGAAAGACTAAGTTTCATTGATAAGAATTAATTATCCTATCCATAATTCCAGTTTTTATTCCTATTCCTTTGCAGTCCATGCAGTTAGGTTGTGGAACTCACTACCACCTACCATAAGAGATTCCGGAACTATACTTTTATTTAAGAAACGTGTAAAGGACCACTACTTAGCTTCGTGTTAATGGAATATATATTGTATATTTACGAATGTTAATGCATGTATGTATATATATATATATATATATTTAAATATATCTATGTATAATTGAATAATTAAGATAACATATAACTTAATTATTCAATTGTATAGATATAATTTATTATAAATGTACGCACTAAGTTTGCCATTTCAATAAAATTTCCTGTCAGGGTCTGCTGGAAGAAATTTCTATGTATGGAATAAGTAGTACCCTTGTACTAATATTATGTTTTAATGTTTTCATGCCTTTTTGTGTGTACATAAATAAATAAAAAAAAAATTAACTTAAAACTATATCCTTTATTACCTAAAATAAAAATTAAATAATTGTTAATACATCTTAAAAGTAGCATCAGAATCTTCGTTCGTATTTATTATAAAAAAAATCTCTTCTGCTTGTTCCATGACGTTAATCGTGTTTATTAACGTTTTTGCGACTTTAAGTAACTCATTTTTACATCATTATCATTAAGAGCTTGAACGTTTGACTGGGCCAGCAACAATTTCAACGCCCTTACTTTTAATAGTTTCTTCTATAACTATTATATTATCGCCTATACATATCGTAAATATTTATTACATTTCGGGGCAATTTCGGTCTGACTTGAACTGGTCAATGTGAACACGTCTTTCTAATATTCCACCTGATCGGTCGGGGAGCGTGACAAGGCCGGAGGACGGCGATGTCTTATTTTCTTAACGCGAACAAACTATTAATAATATTTATATAATTAACTTCGAATATCACTACGCTATTTTTGTTTGCTAAAGACTTTCAAGTATATCGGTTGTTTGAAGCAGACGGATAAAGTCAGTCATGGCATACCTTTAGGTATATATCTATGTAGCCGAATAGGTATTGAGGGGGGGTTACCTGGTGCAAGGGCGTGGGGGGCGCGGCTGAGTCCCGCCGCCGGCGCGGGGGCAGGGGCGGCGGCAGCGGAGGCGAGCCACCGCACCCCTCCGTCGCTATGGACAGTCGTCTCTTGTTGTATTATATATAAGTATTCTATTGTAGTATATTATTTAAGTACATATATAATATTTAGTTTAAGGTTATCTCCTCTGCACTGTGCACCCTTTTCCATTTTCTCTGCTCAACCTAACGGTGGACTGATAGAGAATGCCTCTTGGCATTTAGTCCGCCTTTTTGCTCATTTAAGTGCATATAAATTTAAAATAAATAATTATTATTCGTCATGTTTTGTGACAGTCTTTAATTAAATGGCAAACGCCTCGTGGGTATTTTTATAATTCTTTCCCATATTCTGCGCAGATGACAAACTTCTCTGTTTTTGCCGATCAAGTATACATCATCATAAATGTTTACAACGTTTATTCGTATTATTACTAAACCATGGTAGCCCATTAGGTAAGGCGCTTGCTTTAGTTCCATAGAGCGCGAGTGATCTGGGTTAGATCCCCGGTGCCGGCACCACTAAAATTGCAAGTAGGACTTTACCACGTGCTCGGCGGCAATGGAAAACGTCGGGAGGAAACCTGCATATCAGAGAAATAATAAAAATTATAATTTCGAAGGCATGTGAAGCCCGCCAAACCGCCAGCAGCAACCGCAATCGGAGCAGCATGGCGGGCTCTTACTGGCTCCAAAACCCTCTCAGATATTTGTGAAGGAGGTCTTTGCTCAGCAGTGGGAACTGAAAGGCTGCTCTTTACTGTCCCGTCTAAAATGAGAGGTCAGTTTCTATTAGGTACATTTAATACTTACAATGGTGCGACGTAGACGGGGACACGGCCGATGGAAAGCTGAACGCCGCAGCCCTGGAGATGTATGTAATACTTTATTACCATGCACTGGTGGTATTTACAAATTAAATGCACCATTTTAGGTCTACATTTGTGATAGCTCTGGTCTCATTACGCATTACTCCGCGTTAGCAAAACTCGGGCAATCGATCGTCGTAATATGAATGTTTTTTTTACAGCATTACAACCTAATGTTTGTTTTTAATTTTTTTTTACCTTTATAATTATTATGTATCGCCATAATATGTATGTGTGCAGATTTAAGTGTTGAATCACCAGAAATGTCTTTATCGTTATCTATTACAACGATTGATAGTCCAATATTTCTTTGATTCACTGAGTAAAATTAAACTCGAAAATATTTATTACTGTACTAAAAAGAATTGTGTAATTTTATAATTCGTGGACAAGCAGTTGTTAAATAACCCTGTATGAAAAGCGGACATTATAAATGTATCTAACAGTTTTAAGAAATTTTAAAGCTAAATCAAAAACAAGTGATTTGAAAGAAAGAATGATTACTGTATCAAAGAGTGTGTACCTCTGTTCAGGATTGTTGCATTGCGTTAGAGGGCTCACGGGCGGCGCAGGGGCCGGCGAACGCTTCGGCGACATCGCTGGCGTCCTGCCGATCGTATCACATGCCTTAGTTTCATTTATAAAAGTTGTATAAAAAAACGTGGGAAACAATATTTTCATACTGATTCGATTGTAATTAGCTCACCGATCAGATATATCTTTGAATACCAAGCTGCTCATAGCGCATTCGAGAAAGCTCCTCGGTACCCTTTCAGCACCTAAACTTTGTCACGCTATCGTCGGCGAGAGCGCACCTTTTCGCCGCATTATGAAATCGCGTAACGATTGTTTTGTGGATGTTGGTATATTTAATTTATCCTACATACCTTTTAAAAATCAAATGATTCAGAAACGTTCTCTCTTGTAGTAGCAAATGGTGGGAATCCTAATTTGGTTAAGCTGAATCGTACCAAATGGAAATCCGGAATTTATGTTTACCGAAATTCTAACTGAATTATTATAATGAGACAATAATATTAACAGTTCCGTGTCAAAGTTTTTAACACTTTTAAAGTAATGATCAAAGAAACCAATGGCTTCCAATCTATCTGCAATAAACATTTAGCACAGTATACACAAAACTTATATATCATGTACATAATCCATGTCGCTAAATAAACAATACAGTAATAAAGTTTCTACATTAATTGCACTATTTCAGGTAAAAAACATAATTATAAATATTAAAATTACACAGTTACTCACTTGAGCATTATATTAAAATTAACAGACCAGACTTGGTTAAACTAAAATCGTTTATCAACAATTTTATATTTTACAGCCGGTTCTAATTACCATACGGGGTCATGTGTGTAATTATATGTGTGCTGGTCATTTGTGTTATTTAAGCATTTCATAAAACGTCTAAGTACAAGAAAATCTGGTATCAAGAAGATTATTCCTGCTAGAAGTTGTATGTCGATATGGAGTTGCTGAGAAGTATATAATATTTGTTACATAAAGGAAAGTAGCAGCCTGTAAATGTCCCATTCTAGGACATAGCTCTATTCCCGATATTAGAAGTTATGCTTCTTTTGGCGAATTATGAAAAAATAATGCGAGTGAATTTTTAAGATCCGCGCGCGCAGGTGACACTAACGTCTTCACGGTGAAGTTTCCCTCTAGACCCACGGAACGCAATTACTCCTTGTCGGAACAGAACAAACACCTAATTGAAATTCACGAATGAATGAAATGAAAAAAAATCACGAGTTAGGAGTCAAATTGCAATAACAATCAAATCTAGACCATTGAGGTTGGGTAAATTCAACTAAATACCTGAATTTCTAAAATCTGGTAGGAATCTTTGTAGGAGGAAATATGCGTTAAGGACCAAAATGTTGAGCAATAAACATAAAGTTTAACGCTTTTTCATTTTATTCTCACACAGTCTGAATATTTGTGTGCTGTGGTTTTAAACTTACAATGTGAAAACATATCCAATACAAAATGCAAAAATATCGGAGAGAATATAAATATTACATATTGCTTCATAGTATTAATATTTAAAACAAATTGTCATTTGTTTAAAAATCCAGTTTCAAATATTACCAGTTACATACAGATAATATCCTATTACGAACACGTACATACATCTGCTCAATGAAGCAGAACAGAAAAGATTATTGTAGATAGTACTATTACATATCTATGCATAATAAAAACAAATTATGGTTAAAAAAAGATTTTTACTAAACTTAAACCTATAGTTGCCTATACAGTAAAAGTACACAACTTGCACAATCCAAAATAATAAATATACTAAAAATTATTCGTAATTTGCTTATGTTTGTATATTAAGTCTCATTATATTTTAGCCGTGCAGCATGCCACGTTTTTAAAAAACCTCACGGGTTTTACGGCCGGGCCGGCCTTTGTTACGGCCTCACAGGTTTTTGTATTATTAGTAGAGTGTAGTTATTGGAAAAAAAATGTCAATATCTTTTACCTGTTTCTTCTTCCATTAAAACAATCTCATTACAATAAATAACTTGGTGACTTTGTCGGGTATATGAAATTATTAATATGAAAAGTTACCTGAACAGGTCATGGTGTTTGGGGCTGGGGAGCGGTCTGTCGGGCGGCTCAGGCGGAGGTTCGCAGGTTGCTGTTGAAAAGTTCAAATAAGGCTAAGAGATGTTAGTAGTATTTTGTGGTGAGGCTTAAAAGGTCATATTATGACAGCATTTAAATGACAATCGTAGTATAAACAACATAATAACAATAGAAATATATCTATTCCGGCAACACATCAAGTAATAACTTATTTACCTATTGCTAGTGTTGACAGGCGAAACAGGTTGTTTAATGTCCCGTAGTTGTCGATGAAAAGAGTATCGAGAGTATTGTGAATGGCTGAATAAATTTATTGCATTGAACCATTCATTAATAGTGAAAGAAAATTGTCAGTTTGTCATTAATTTATTGTTTGTATAAAGTTGTTGTTGTTGTTGCTTGTTGCATAAAGATTAGCTAAAAGAGGACGTACCGTTGTGCGCAGGCGGCGAAGCAGCGCGACGCGGCAGCAGCGGCGGCTTGTCGAGGTCTGCGCTGCCACCGGCCCCTCGTGGTAGCAGAGGCGGCACGCGTTCCTGACATAGAGAATATTGACTGTGAAAGTACTTCTGTCTGACTGAGAACTTCCTAATACGGTTGGTCAACTGCGCATAGAGATATTAACTGATATGTTTACTCTATAATATATTATTTATTTTATATGTGTCCGAAAGCAGAGACACTTACTCGTCTTCACTTTTCCGTGTCGGAAAAACGCTTATCAAAGGAGACACAAGACACAATAATGTAAAACTCAAAAAACTAATAATGGTTCAAATATTGACCTCGGCTAGGCTACAAATCCAGAACTCATGAGTTAGCTGGTAGCCCCACTTGGTTGTCATGATCAATTAGTTTAAGCTTCACACAAATATGTCAGATCTACACGTCGGATAATTGTCGACGAAGAACTTGAGAAGGCTAGTTCGCAAAGGTATATAGAAGGTGTCTTGGAACCGATTTAGCCAATAGATTTTACATTAATTTATAATACAGCAAGATCATATGGACAAAACTTTAATACTAATTACACTCGGGTAATAGGCAGACATTGACCGAAATGTCATCCAGTTCCAAACTCGGTATATAGATAAATAAATATTCATGACTCGGGTGCAAACGTTATTATTGATCATACAAATGTTAGTTCCTAGCGGGATTCGACCAACTAGGCTATCTGGCCGTGTTATTTAATTACAAAGAACGAATATTATAAACAAAATGATTCATTATACACTTAGGTTTGCCACGTCACACATAACTTCATTATATGCACTTTAATAATAACTAGCAGCTGCCCGTAGTTTCTCCGCCACTTTGTCACAAGAGAACTCTTAAATGAGATATAAAGTATAATACATCCTGTATTCCATGGCATAATCTACATCTCTGTCAAAATTCGGTTCATATCCGTTCAGTTCTATAAGCATTTATGGTTGAACATACAACATTTCACGTTTGTATTATTAAGTAATATAAAACATAGCCTATAGTATTTCAAGAACCATAAGAAACATTTCGAAAAAGATCCACCAAAGCCAGTGTGATTGCCTTCAAATTAAATCAGTACCTGTTCCTGTCGCCGGCAGCCGAGGTGGTCGGCGCTTCTGGAGTAGAACACCTCGGCGTCCACGATGGCGCTGCGCGGCGACAGCGCCGGTGCCCGTCGGCCGAGTGTTGCCGAGTTGCTGCTGCAACCGTACCGACGTTAGTTAAATTTTAACATAAAGTAGTTGTCAATGAGTACCTACCTACCTTTCAATTTATCAATTATTCTTTTGACTATTTTAGGTTACCAATTGTTGCGTTGTCATGAAAATCTACATTTTTTCGTATATGATTTATTTTAGTTAACTTTGTTAGAAAATCCAATAATTCGTGCATATTATTAATATTTAAATCAACCTTTTATCATCATACAATTTTCAGTTGGTGACTTTACATTTATACATCGAACGGTCCATGTATTTTTTGTATGGCGTTTTATGCGACGGTCGGGAAAGGTCTAACCTTTCGTGAAGAATTTGGATGACCGAAGTCAGTACAAATAGTTGATTTCCGTTATGTTTTAATATCAATGGCAATACATTTTTTCCAGTCGTAATTAACTTACCGGTCGTGTCTTGGTGAATGATTGTCGCGAGGAGAAGGGGGTTCATCGCGGCCACTGCTCCTAATGGAACAGAACGACATTAAAAAAAACTCATAAAATAATCTAAATCCAGATAAATGAGAGGACACTACTGGACATAGAATTGTTCCAACAGGCGAATTTGGCATAATCGTCACGCTTGGCAGGTGTGTTAGCGATGACGGTACATCATACCTTAGACGCTGCTGCGTCTGATCGGTCTGTGTGATTTAGGTTTGGCATGTGTTGGAATGGTAAATCTGCCATTTGGCGAACGCTATAAGATTCTAAACGTTTTTCTACTTTTACGTCACCCCCGAAAGATGACAGATTTTCTTATGCTGCCACCACATGGGGAATCAATAAATAATATCGATACAAATGAATAAAAATGATTTGCTATCTGTCTATTACTCACTCGATATTACACGAACAACCACGTACTTGCATTGAAGAACACTAATAATTATAAAAGCAATAATGAAGACTATAGAAAGTCAACAGTAATTACACCAGTATTTGTTACTAGTTCGAATTATCTTCGAATGTGTAGTGAGTACTTGCCTGGCGTTTAGTACAACTGTCGATTTGCTCTTATCGAATAGCGCAAGACCTTTGTCGAATAGACTGAGTTGTCCAAGTTGCCCCAATGAGCTGCTCGAACATCTTTCCAGGCGAGGGCTTGTCAAGGAACCTCTTTCTTCACTACGAGATCCTGAACGAAAAAAAATAACATAGTTGATATTTATTCGCGTTAAAATAAGACAAAAACCGTAAGCAACAATATAAAAATGTTCTACGCTATCAAACCAACTCATACTTTATTTAGTGATCAGGCAACCAATACCTTACAATATACAGCCTATCTTACAGAACTTCACCGCTGCCTTGATCTTACAAAGAAAGAAAGCACAAAGTAGACGACTGACCTCTACTCAGATTCGATATAATCGTAGAAAGGCGTACGCAGCACGAAATGATTCACATTAATTTCTAGATTTATTGATTTGATTTGTAAAGTTTTTAAATCATATAAATGGGACATCGTACTATAAGGGAGAATATACGATCTCTACCTCCAAAGCTCTCCAAGGCTCTGGCGAACGAATGATGGCGCAATATCCATACGAGTTAGCCGAGTTCAAATCCCTTAGGCTAGTGAATTGGACTAGCATCACTAGTTCCAGGATAACGGCATGGCGCTCACCCACCCGCTAGTCCTGGACGAGTATGGGAAAATCTTCCAAGAAATATATACCAGCTACCTATGTTCAACATTGGACGTAAATAGACTACGCCCATCGCGTCCCCTTCCTCTAAAATACCAATATATGTAAAATCAAAAAGCTTGGAAGAGAGGTATTGTCATAGCTCTCTTCCAAGCTTTATAATAGGTAGATAGATAGGGAAAAATCAATATTTTGCGCTATCATGGTATTCACTGGTGCTTGCACGCACATTTATAGACGGTACCAGAAGGGTGTCTGCCATCTGCGCCCGCGTCGCTGCACGTATAAGTTTTAATTTTTATTCCGCTACCATTACGCCTGTCCGAGGAGACTCTTAACCTTGTGCGTAGTGTAGGACGTACCTTTGTCGTCGTGGTGCAGTTGCAGCGACGCTACCGACGTGCCGTCCCATGTGCCGCCGCTCGTCGGAGACAGTTGCGACACGCCTGCACAAGGAAAACATGAAAATAAAATCCAGGACGTCACACCATAATATCATAAAATAAATGACGTTATTTGATGAGAGAATATTCGATTTTTTTAATAATTTAAATAGTATTTCCAAAATAGATGCAGTTAAATGACTTTTATAATTGTGGTAAATACATAACCATAGCAGTTAGTATGAAATACAGGCACAGACCGAAGTTTAACTAAATGTCTTCTATGGATCTTGTAAGTCCCCTACCCACCATCGGACATCAAAATGCATCAGGGGTTTTCATTATTTTAATATTAAAATACCCTGAATTCAAACGAGGCATTATGCTTCGCCTTTTGTAATGCGTACTGCAAAATACGGGAGCAACTTACCTGAATCAGTGTTTCCGCACGAAGTCAACGTATTTTCAATAGAACAGAGAATTGGATTTTACTGAGCTAGTGCCCTATCACAAGGATTCATATCCATTTAGCATCAGGTCGTCAGAGCCCTCTGGGTGCTGTCTACCTTCTTATTTATTTCTGACGCTAATCAGCAGTGCTCTATTATGTTCGAATTTGAAAGGTTAGGCAGCCAATATAATTACAGACTAGCTTGAAGTTGTCCCTGGGCTTCAGTACCCCACAAATGCGTACGCTAAAAAAAGGATCGTAAGTAGGGAGTCTCAAAACTCACTGAGGTTGTCGTCGTTGCTGGAGGCGCTGGAAGCGGAGTGGTGAGCGGCGTCGTGCGAGCGCCGCGACACCTTCACCGGCTTCAGAGACAGCTCCGGGTACCGCCGCGGCTGCGCCAACATAACCACTGACAAACTCTTCCGACAACACCGAATATACTTGTGGCAACATTTAATATAAATAAATGTGTAAGATTGCTTTTGAAAATTAATGTTTGTTTTCTTTGGTCATAAACCTTACATTACCTTAACACCCTGTAAATATTCCACTGCAGGACATAGGCCTCTTCCATAAGGGAGATTTGCCATAATCACCACGTTCAGCAAGCGTATTGACGATCGCAGTACGAGACGCCACGCATCTTAAGACGCTGTACGGTAAGTTTTGTTGTGGTCATTTCGCCATTTCCCGGTAGCCATTACGATTTTCAAGGCTTTTCTGGTCTGGTCTTACGACACCCACGGTCAGAATGGGGTTGGTAGATTCTTTCGCCGATACCGCACCCCATCACTAGTCTGTAGTATTTGGGTTCGTTATGTTTTGTATACATTTTTTAACATCGGTCAGATGCCAGAGTCTCGTCCGTTAAACAGACGAGTGCAGCGCGTGTAGATAAGGTTGAAAATAGGAGTTTGGTATGTTCCCCCTTATAATCAATGTTTACTTGTGTCTTTTTATTTCCGAGCGAATAACGATATATTTCTTCACCATGCTTATTTAAGCATGATAATCTATTATAAACATAATACGCACCTTTCCGACTAGGTGTAAAGCTTTAGGTTAGCTAGGTGATTATTTTTAGAGGGCTATAGTCCTCTCAAATAATGACAGATCTTTACCCAACAGTAGGGCGTTTACAGGCTGCTACTGAATAAACTTAAGTTGTGATTATTTTAGATATTTTTTCTACATTTGGTAACTGAGCTATAGCATAGTTATGCTGTAAATTGTTGAGTCAAGTAGTTCGAGTGCACCATGCAATTATATCATAATCCTGATCCTAAGTACACAATAACCAGATATTGTTTTTTTTTATCTTTAAAAAATAAAAAAAAATGCTAATTCAAATTTTATAAATGACAGAACATTCTAGGGCTATCAACTAAGGAAAGATGTTATTGTTACTATTTCACTGTTTTATAGAACTTTTATCATTGACACCAAACAATTTCTGGAACTTGAGTTTTCAAGTTATAAATATAAATTATACTTACAAATTTAGGCATTTGCTTCACAGGCGGTCGCGGTTCAATCTCCAAACTCTTTGCATAGAGGTAGTTAGTTACTTCATTGTCATCCATAGCTGGGAATGGCTCTAACGATTCTAAAAATGCCTGCAAGATCACATTGTAAACTTAGACGAATTTCTTGAAGTGTATTTTATAATAAAAATATAATTAAAATTTTATTCATAGACACATTAAATACACATCTACAAACTTCAATGAAATTAACAATTATCATGAGGAACGACGAAAGGGCTTTAGCTAAGCATAATTGTAGCAGAAAATCTGGACTGTTATTCAGTCATGCTGTTTTCTCATGTTTAATTCTTCTTCTTATTCATCAGCCTGTATAGGTCCATTGCTAGACATAGACCTTTCCATGAGAGCTGAATTCCTGAGAATAAAAGCTGGCATGTCATAATCACCTTGAAAGGTGTTCAGGTCAGTTCTCGTACCCTCGCATTAGACACGCTCCTCCCTGTCACTAGTCTGTAGTATTCGAGTTAGGTATATTTGGAAGGATTTTCCGCCATCAGTCAGATGCCAGAACCTCGTTTGTTAATCTTCCAAGTGCATCGCGTGGGGGTGAGATTGACATTTGGAGAAAAGGTTTGTATTTTCCTAGTATTCTACTAATACGTTGTATGTTCGTAAAATTAAATAAGTATTAAGCTCCTACCCTCGTCCTAGGCTCCACTGTAAGGCAGTAAGGTTGATTTTGGTACTGCTGAATCTCGCCCGTTATCTCCGCTACTTTCCGACGCTTTGAGAAATTTATTAATTCCGAATTCGGAAGGAAGTCTGTAAAATGTACAACAAATTGGATTACATTATATATATATATATATATATATATATATATGTAGCAAACACGGGGATTTACCTTTGATGTTGAGTTATTGTTAGAAACCAAAAACGAAAAAAATGGTGTTTTGTTGTGCTTGTTAGTCAATGACTTAAACTTTACATTTTTTATAACGTCTCGTTAACCGAACTTTAGTACATTAAGTAACATTTCTCTCTTCATTTAAAAAGCATGATAATATTAATGATTTTCCATTATTGGGCAACTGTACTCACCAAGATTGCCTTCTTCGATGTGCAATATGTTTGTGAGGTACATGCCGAAAAAGGGGACGCAGGGCGGATTTATGCTTCGCAACCTCTCCTGATAACGTCGAAAGTGGTCTGAGTTGAGTTCACGAAACTCATCCAAAGCACGGATTAGCCTTAGAGGAACCATCTAGAAAGAAAAAGAAGGAAATGGCAGTATGAATGTCAATGTAGAGCATTAAAAACACCATGTATTATATTATTGTATTGATGCATCAAAACGCGAAAAAGTATATTTGAGAAGTATACTTTTTCGCGTTTTGATGAGTGAGTATTTTTCCTCTCACAATCAGTAAAGAGGAGAAAAGGAAACTTCAAGGAATCTCTTATAATTATCACCAGAAATTGAAATCATAACAAGACAGGCCTTACGCATCAAAATCCTGTCCATAATTTCCGGAAGTAACTAATAAATACTATTGCTTGTGTAATAAATTCTTTAATCCATTGTGTACTTATTATCACAACTAATTAACTTACCCAGAGTCGCAGCAGTTTACGTTATATTAATGATATCTCCTATGTGCTATACATTTAATGGCTTATAGAAAAAGCAACGGCACGAAGCCGTTCCTTTTCTGTACCATTCATGCGTAAATCATACATTGGGGACTCTGATCATATAAAACGTTGCGATGTAAGTCTTCGTCACCTTGTCTACAACCACACGTGCCGCTGTCATTCAATTTCGTAACATACATTACGGAATCAATGGACAAGGGTCCAGTCAGAAGCTGTGAAATGTCGTAAACGGGCACAACCCAAGTTGTTCTGAGCCGGTCTCCAGCGTCCGGGAAACAAACGACGCGAATCACTTTCAAACTTTCGACGGGACCTTCCATCTCTCCTGCCATTCTGTGACTATGACTCGATCATTCCTCTCTTTACATCCAATTTCCTTTTCGAAATGTTCAAGGAGGTGGCTCAATCCAGCCAGACTGACTGATGACTGTCCCGTCAAAACTTTCGCCAGAACAGGAAGAACAAAACTGAGCGGTAAACCTTCGTCTGTACTATTAGGGACGCTCTCTGTGGTCTAAGCAGAATAGTTCTAATCACGTACTTCCGCACTTACTCCCACGAACTATCTACTACTATACAGCTGTCGCTTAGGTTATCAGCGCCATGAGTGTCCCATCCATATTGATACTAAAGATAATACAAGATATATCTAACAATCATCTTTAGGACCTATCTATCTTTAATAGTACGCGAGTGACCCGAGTTCGATCACCGATATCGGCATCAATAAAATTGTTAATACCAATTTAAGTGCTGAATTTACCACGTGCTCGGTGGGAAGGAAAGGAAAACGCGAGGAAACATGCGTGTTTGAGAAATAGTAAAAATGTGATTACAAAGACCTGTGAAGTCCCCCAACCCGCACAGGAGCCGCACAGAACCGTTTCCGACTCCAAAACCCTGTTGAAATATTTGTGAGGCCCCTGCCTATTGTGGCCTTGACTATATATAAAGCCCAACATAGTGGCCATTTACAGGCTGTTACTTTGCTTTAAACGAAACAGGTCTTAGATAGGATGACGAAACCGTCCATTAATGATGTTCCACTAATTCCTGCGAGAAAGTGTTTTCATTCTCTGTATTACCAACAGAGATCAGATTGCAAACTTATGAAAGATGTTCTCTCTCCCTTTTTATTGTATGCGTATTTCGTGCGCCCCAATGTGTTTAATGAACTCATCTGGCATTTAAATATCTGATTATTAATACAGTACAATGTAGGTAATTACTAGCGTATACCTGAAAAGTAGCTCTTAACCGATGTACAGAAGCGCTCCCACAGGCCGCTGCCACTGCCAATACGCCGTTAAAATTATTCAGGTCCCGCAACGCTATGGCCAACTCCAGAAATCTACATACAACCGCAGCCCGCTCTTCCAAGTTTTCACTCTCTACTATCCACTTCTCCATCCATCTGGTGAACTGTTAAAAGAAAGGATGGATTTAATTCTCGATACCCGAAACACGAATTCATGTTTAACGTGAAATTCTAAAAATCCGGGCGCGATGGTCGCAAACTGGGGACCTTTATCATAATCTCTATAATCTTCAGTCTGTCAATTATTTAGAAATAGCTAGTAAATTCATTATTAAAACATATTTCCTTTGGTTGGGTGAAACTTCAATTTGGATTTAATCATTATGAGTCGTTTTTTTCCGGGGATAGCACAGTTTTTCTGGGCTATCCCCAGAAAATGGGCTTATGGGAGAAAGTGCAATTCTCCCATATGCCCATGCCAATAGTGAATGGTTACTATTGATTGACATAAGTATTACGAACATCAAAGTCAAAACATATTCGTTCCATTGCTTGTTTATGAACATCTATCTAAATATATGAACATTCTCGAGAGTTTAATTTTAAATAATGATACAGAGTTAATGTTTACACTTAAAATTTGCTTAGATTATTGAAAGTTAAAAAGGAACTTAAAAAAAACTTACATTTGTTGAGTGTTTTATTATCCTTAGCAGGTTTGGACTAGTTTTATCCTTATCCTTTTTGGTCCAAACTGCACCCACAAGCTCTGATGGTTTCACCTAAGGTTAAAAAAAATTACAATGTTTTTAGACATGAACTGCTGATTTGTAAATTGTGTGTGGAAATAATGATATAAATCATCATGTTTTTATATTATAACAATACAAATTACTTTAGACAACTTTACTAGCATAGTGTAGTTTAGTAGCATAGAATAACGCCAAACTGTCTAACCATGGGTGTCGTAAAAGGCGACTAATGGTAAAAAATTATATTAGGAGTTGGGCAGCAGCATCTTCCTGCATTAGAACAAAAAAAAAACTGCGGTTGCCAACCCGCTCGCCAGGCGTGGCAACTACGGCAAACTTTGGGGGAGGACTATGTTCAGCAGTGGACTTGTGATAGGCTGAAATGATGATGATGATGACTAGCATAGTGTATCCGAACCGAACCGAGTCCGAACCTTTAACTCGAACGTATTTTCGGGAGAAATATAATATAGAAGAAATTAAAAACATTGGAAAATTTGCTTAGGAATTACTGCATTTAAACCATAGGCAACACTCGCACTCTGCGCTGCAGCCGAGGCACGCACCTGTCTGTACAGCTGGAACTCGAGCAACGTCAGCTGGCGCGCCAGCTCGAGTGGGTGGAGCGCGAGTGGGTGCCAGGCATGGCGTTCGGGCTCCGCCACGTGGCGCAGCACGGCGGGAGGCGCGCGGTCGAACACGTGCGACACGCCCACCCCGCCGCTGCCCATCTCCAATTCCGTGTTTTGTCCGCTCTGTGAGGTAAATTATTATCATCGTCAGACTTTGACTCTTGCTGGCCCTCCCAGCTTCATACTGCATCTAATAAATCAATATATAAATAAGCTCTCACAACTGTGTACCCAAATACTGGGGTGTTCAGCAATAGAAAGTAAAAAAACAAATTTGAAATGAATATTTTGTTATAACACAAATCATGTTTTTAACCACACAACTCTAGAATATTTACCTTTCTCTGAACAGTTTTGAGGACACTCTGTACCCACTTCCTCATTGGTTTACCGTCGACTGACTCCAAAAACTCCCGCAACCGTTCCAACAGTGCCGGCTCGCGTTCAAAGTCGTAGAAGTGCTGGTCCACCCAATGTCGCAACACGTTGATCACTCTGTGAATTGTTCGTTACCCGTAAATAATACGTAGGGACCGACCGGACTACATCAAATAAATTATTTATTCTTCGACAAAGGAGCATAAATTTTCTTAACAGAACCCATACTTTTTTAATTTACCACCGTTTTTTCTGAATGGAGGTTATTCTGCCTGCCGAGCTTGACATTAATGATTGAATGAAGAATCAATTTGTTAACAATCTGTGATGTTGTACAGTAATACTGTGATATAGTCGTAACTTTTGGATCGGAGTACAAAAGCTTCTCCTTCTATTTTTGTTATGGCTTCGCCATTTGATCACCATTGACAACTACGCGAAGAAAAGGGCGTGTATGGACTATCAACAAGACGGAAAAGAATATAAAAATACATACCTAAACTTTACCGGCTGCTGAAACTCCTTCCTGTATCTCTTCCAATCTTCTCGAGCTGTGTTCTTGCTTAGTTTCTCGGCGTCGCTGCTCGCCGTACTCTCCACACAATCTGCCGAAAAAATTTGCTTAATAACTCTGAAGCGATTTAAAGCTTTATATTATAATTTATATGATACTTTACCAATTTCAATGTCCAATAAAGATGAGTTAGGACTAACATCTTTCTTCAGAGGCTTGGTCCTTGAGACTTGCGTGCACAAATATTAGAAAAATTAAAAAACTATAATTCTATATTAACCTTGTTATCTATATTCTACACTCAGTTATTTCTTATAGTATTCATTGTTATTGACAAAAAATAGAGTGGTATATAGAAGTGAAGACTAATTTAATTATGTACCTGTTCTCGGTGCATCATATACATCGCTCGGCTCTGGAATGCGAAACCGCTCAATCAACAAGTCTAACAATTCGCTCGGTGAACAGAATGAACGGTATGTGGTGAGAAATGTTCGAACCAGATTCAAATCCGCATATATGTGATATGTTAGCCTTTCCACTAGTTTTAGGAGTGTCGCACCCTGTAAAACATTTGGATAAATGATAATATGCTTATAAAGTAGCTATTTATATATATAAAATAGCACTATTAAATAGAAAAATAATGCCAATTGATGCTAAAATACTGGCTGTACGACAAGGAAAAGAGTATGAGTACCAGTATAAAGTATAATACATTCCAAAAATAAAATCTATGGGTCAATAAACAACTGTTATAACACATTTTAGAAACCGGGCGAAACCGCGGACAAACTCTTGTATAGATAATGAAAAGCAGAACATTATCTTCAATGCATTTGTTACCTTAATGAGTGGCACTGGTGAAGTGTTAGGTGACGCTCGCTCCTCCAGCACGATGTTGTCAGGCGAATCGGGGACCGCAAATCTATACAGATGGGCCGGCGGCAGCTTCAACGGATGCCGTCGTTCCAGATCGAGCAAAATGCTGAAATTAAATGTGTATTAAAAAATTATAAAAACAAATGCACCATGCATTCGCCCAGAGTTCACTTATTTGTAATTATTATTGATAATTTCGTTATTTAAATACTTATAAATCCTCACAAAAGAAGACCAATACCTGCCAAGGATGATTCGCAAGGCTATTGAAATCAAAAACATCCTAATTTCAATAGAGAAGATGACTGGGTACTATTACCGGCTTGGAATCCAGTAATAAACAAAATTAAAATTAAAATCTAAAACCTAGCATACCATGCACAACCTCAAAATTCTGAGAGCACGTTCTGCATAGATCGGCCCAAAAAAATAATAAATAAATGCTAAAGCTAGGTAAAGATGCTAGACGTCCAGATGTCATAGTTAACTCAGTAACTATGACATCTGGACGTTTAACACCTCCGTCCCCCCGTGACCACGGCTCCTGTAAAGCAATCGAAACGTCGGGAATATAAAAACAAAATTAAACGCAACTAAAGCCGTAAATAATAGTTTCATTTCAAATGTGTAGTGTTCCCGTAAATACAAGAAATCATTCAAGAAATTTGAAAACTTGATTCAAAGCCAAGCCAGTGGTTAGCTGCAGCCAATATTGAATGTTATTCTATGTTAATCTCAATGATCCATCCCAACCTGTCCAAGCTACGGTCCAGCATCGGCTTCGTGTTGAGCATGACGAGGTCGCACATCCAGTTACGTTTTTCCGCGCACGATGCGGCTGCCAGCACTACGGGCGGACCCACGCGTGGACACAGCTCCACCATGTGTCGACCCTCTGTGAAATACGTTTTTCTTACTAAAATAACTACTTGCAGTTTCATGTTATTTTGATATTTAAAAAAATTCGTATTTCTATGAATAAAACTGAATTATAATCTACATACAGGCTATTCTATAGTCTAGTTAGGAGAGATATGTATAATATTTGTAACCATTTTTATTACTTTGTTTTGTAAGAGCTTACTGCACTATAAAGTTTTAATTGAATAAATATTATGAAAAAAAATAATAATAAATGAAGCTGAATTTTTTCTTTCTTTATTCAAAGGCTCAGGCAGGCAGGTTGGTGAACGCAGTGTCTGTTATCCTCGCTCCGGAGATGCTGCACTCTATCAGGTATATTCACGGGAATTTTGCGCCATCAGTCTGTCGCCAGAGCCTCGTTTGTTAACTAGCAGGGTTCATCACGTGCAGGAAAGTCCCTTACACTCCTAAAAACTTAATTAAATGTCTTAAATCATTCACCGTCTGTATCAGGCCTGTCAACCAACTCCAATTTTCGGACGTGTAACTTTTCTTTAAGCTTCAGTTGCTGCCCGCCGCTACTGCCTGCCGTTAAACCGCTGCTGTTTACAGCCACCTTTGTGACAAAAAAAGATAAATTTGTAAAATGAACTAAAATAAAGACATTTAAAAAAAAGTATGATTATGTCATTACTCACCAAACTAGTTATGGGTTTACAAAGTAGTAGCAAGCCATCAAAGAGATACGCCCTACGTTCTGCTATCCTTTTTCCGGGTCCCATCTTCGAAAGTGTGTCCTCTAAAATTATAAAAAAAATATAGGTTTCGTTGAACAGGTTCATTTTTACATCTAATAATATACGAGTATTTAAATTAAGAAAGAATTGAGATTGGATCAATGTCAATAAACGCCAGATTAGAAGCAAATACAAGCAATACAAGTCGTACAATAAAACATAATCCACCGATTGCATAGCTCAGTGTTCTGCATTTTGAATCGGGGATTGAAATCTCAACCAAAGTAAATATTTGACAACAGACAATGATTGGTTTTCGTAATCAGATGTATTGTGTCCCGTGAGTGAATTTTATTTGCATAAGCGTGTGAATATTTTTCGCATAGCAACAGCTAAGTGCTTGGATCTGCCTCCAAATCAATAAACCCGCAAAGAGTATGTAACCACTAGGTGAGATCAGTTCAGCAAATCAGATTTTCACTTATGTACAGTTTACCGACGCTGAGACGGCGACAGGTCACTATCAGGCACATTGATTTAAAAAAGCTATAATGAAAATTGGAATGAAATAAGATAAACATCAAAACCTCCCTGTGAGAGCTTTTGTTATTTTTATTTAAATCTAATATGATGAAATAAATGCTAGCCTAAAATTGTATTTTTACTTCTCACAAAGTAATACATAGAAGCTCGCTCACCGCGTATGAACTCGTTGCACCACTGTCCTACGTCGCGGTTGTCCCAATTATCGACGAGACGCGCCAGCTCGTTGCACTTCTCTATCGCGAGTTGCCGTCTCGCTCTCGCAGCCGTGCGCAACGTCGCCTCCCTGCAATATGACTCCATAATCAGTGTATTTAGGCAGAGGAATTCCGTCTAAGTCCTCTAGGGCGAGAACGCATTTGTGTGCTTTTTTTTATGAGAAAGGGGGCAAACGAACACGAGGCAAGTGATTACCGTCGCCCACATACATCTGTAATACTAGAGGAGCTGCAGGTACGTTGCCGGCCTTAAGGAATATTTGGCGTCTTCTAAGGTTGTCGTCTACTTCACGCCGGTAATCTGCGAGATCGTGGTACTACCACGGTCGAGTCAGCTCATTCAAGCAGCGGCTAAAGATGATGCTTCTTCAAATGAAGTTGTTTTCAGGTGCCCATGGGCTGCAGTAGCCACCATCAGGTGACTGTTAGCTTGTTTATCACCACAATCAAATAAAAAAAATACCTACATACCTAGCTGCTGCTTATTAATAAAAATCAATTGTTAGTTTTCTCATATTCATATATGTAACCTATAGCGCATTTTCTTTTTATTGTGTTACCATCTGATATGCAAAGGCCAGGACTGGCGATTGTGTTGGCTAGTACATTATGGTACTATAAAATATGTTATAGATAATAATATATAATAATATAAAATAGGTAATATGGAATTAAGTATGCTGTCCTGCCTGTCGTCAAAAAGGACATTGATGTGACCAATAATTTAATCTATTTGACAAAAAACTAATTTAGATTCGTTTTTATTTTATTTACTTTGTGATAAGTTTGATAAACTCGTTAGTAGCAATATGTAGATTGATGAGCTTCAGATAAAATGTACATAACAATATACATTAGAAACATGCAAATTTGTAAACTTACATCTTTGGTCCATTTCCTAATGCTTTCATTAATAATTTCTTTATAGGATGTAGATTGCATTCAACCTGAAAAGAGGGCGTACCATCAACAAAAATAATTTCTAGTCCTATAGAATGGTTCTCTATGTCTATACATTGAGTTGTACCACAAGAATAACCAATAATTATAGAAGCGAGGCTTCAAGGTTACGATAATAATCTTCCGTCTCGACTATAGTGTTTGTTTAACAAAGAAGTCAGTCATCTCGCACCAACACTAACATATTTATAGATAATATTTTTTCGTTCAGTGGCATTTGAGTCAGGTAGGCACCAAGGAGTTTCCTTTTTCTACTTGTATTATTGCTTATTCTTATGTTTATACTATGAATTCCATTTCACTTTAAATTAAAAGACGAGTAAAAGAGCACTATCTTCCCCCCATCAAGAAAAACACCAGACCAAAATCAGACGAAAAAGCACCTAAGGTGTGAGGTGTGAGGTGTCCGATACTGTGTTAGCCTATCAGCTTGCCGAATGTGGCGATTATTGCAAATCCTCCATATGGGAGAGACATGGATTGGATAATTTACAGACTGGTTTCAATATAAGAATCCTTATGTAACAATATTCATTAAAATTATACCAGCGTCTTTTGAGACACAAATCAATAAAATCTTCAGGCTCAAAAGTTTTTTAAATTATTTTTCCATAGTGTCTAAACAACTTTACAAAACCGGATGTCTGCAAGCTTGAATGCATGTGCATGAAGGTTAATATCATCAGTATTTATATTATTTAAATATAATAACAGCATAGTACTGACTTTGACTCTTAAAAGTAAATGCCACATAACCCTCTTACCTGTTTAAAACTCTCTCGATCCTCAGAGGCCGGAGCAATTTGTAACAACGCCAACACATAATTATGGTAGAGGAACACATGGGCCACAGGCGCTAGAAGTAACTTCGGCAGGTAATACTTGACGGCCAGGCGGAAACCGTGTCCAGCGGTGTCTAGCCGCTCAGACAACTGAAATGCAAGTAAAATCGTGAATTACAAAAGTTCAACAATTGTCACTCATTGAATGCAAGTGTTGGATTTGCTGTTACTTGTCATTATATGCATTAAGTGCCTTCATTAGAGAATCTGTCAATTCATCTCATCTGGTGGATGTTGTACAAGTTGACTGAGAGTAGTTGCGGAATAAGTATCACAAATATGCCTTAATATCCTGAATGGTGAGAGATACCATTTAAGGAGTTTAGCTCTGCAATTACCAACTCATCTGCCAAAAGTGACGATTACAAAAATCCTCAACAGAGAGCTGAATAGAAGTTCTTACAGGCTGTTAAAGATGAAAAGAAAAATAAACTCACCACGGGGTCGTCTACTATATTCTGTAAAGCCTCCCGCGACTCTTTACGTGTAACTATGTTCGCATAGCGGACGTATGCGCGAAACTCCTCAACTTCGGCTAGTTCTGTAAATAATTTTTATGATTTTGTTTTTTAATAATAAATGCACATTTAGGATAGGTATTGTTAAACTATCCCAAACATAAAGTTGTTTATTTATTGATTAAAGGAACCCAGTAATTATAGCTACGATTCTAAATGTATCTTTGGGAATGCTTCAGTTTCTAGGAGCTGAAATCTCGTAGATGCGAAAAAAGAGCTAGAGTAAAGGCTGCTGGAAGAGAGCTGGAAATCACTGCAAAAAAGCTGGAGTAATTCACACTATGACAGTTCTAACCCTATACAAAGTGCTAAGAGCTTATGGGTAACCCAGATCTGTTTGCCAGTCTTCATAGCCTCGAGTACAGGGCGCATGGTGGGTTTTTTTAAAGCTAGCTAGCCCCTCCCCTCATCTTGGAAGTTTTCTGTCGATTTCCGGGAATGCAGCGCTTCACAGCAGTAGCCATCGTCGCACCCTTTCTTTCCAACTTACGAGCCTCCGCTCTCGCAAGTCTCTTTAGATGAAGCTGTAGAGGCCTCCAGGCCAACAGCAACGTGGATAATTTTTAGTCGGTATATTTCTCCCTACGAGATCCGAGTCCGACATAACCCGTTTGGTGGCCTCCTGGCCAGCAACGGGGAATGAAAATAATCATTTTCGATCCAAGTAAAAAAAAAAATCAAACTATACCATGTTTCCATCCTTTTATTGTAAAAGTACCTTGCATACATTTACATATAAACATTTGAGAGAATCCATACTTAACTAAAAATTGTCGACAGCTTCAATATGTGCCAAGTTTTCAGCCCATTACCACTATTCTGATACAAATTTACATTAGTACATTACACATGTACAAATTAGTACTTACAACAGTGGAGGGAAGAGGTAGTGCAGTAGTTTAGTATTACTAGAAGCTCATTTGTCAGCCAGCACAATGCGTCACATGCAGGTGAGTTTGGTATTTGGTATTTAGAATGATTAGAAGAAAAAAATTACCTTCGAAACAGCTACCGATATACGGCGTGGGCGAATCTTGGGACATTTCCATTGCATCTTCGAGGTTACCAAGTAGAGTCACCGTTAGTTCGTAAATGTCTACTATATTCCCGAATATTAATGATATTGCCTGTAACGAAAACATTCCAGTGGTTAATAAGTTTAAATATATATAAATCCAGGTTGGCATAGTGCTCTAGAAACTTCTAGTAAACCTGTGAGCTTAAACCCTATTTTATCATGCCTGTGGGTATGTTTTACATGGCAATAATATTGGTCACTAACATCCATTTTAAAACACTATTACTTTATTGTCATCATCTTCTAAACAATCCCCTGCTTGACAGTGTGTGGATGTATTTTCCCTATTTGTTGTATCTCGTCACATTTAGCTGGTGGATTTGGCGTTCACAGTTCTGGGCACCTACTATCTTAAATGATGCTGCTCTGCTCTGCAGATTACAGGGTTGGATAATTTATGACTGGCATATTATTATGATCATTCCACCACCTGTTAAAAGTTATGAAAATTCTTGACATTTCCTTGTGTTTTGTTATGTGAGTTGATAGCCATGACGAGTCACCGACCACAATTAGTGGTTAGAATATCAGACTCTAGCTGCAGGTCCTGGGCTCGAATCGCTAAGTCAATAACTTTGCAAAACACAAGTCAAGTGGTTGTGGTGTGTACCATGCTGTATCATCTGAATTTTCTACCGATGTTATAGCTTTAATAGAAGTCAAACAGGATAATATATCAACAGCCAGTGCCACGGTCGGTTGGGCAGATGTATGCGGCACTCACGCGGCTGTCCCGCTCGAGGATCTTCTCGAGCTCGTCCTTGAAGACGCGGATGATGAGGTGTAGGTCGCGCAGGAAGTGACGCTCGTCGGCCAGCAGGTCGCGCACCAGCTCGCCGTACGTTAACGAGCCGCGCCGCCCGCGACGCTCACCTGCCGCACCCGCCGCCAGCAGCTCCGGCTCCTGATAGAACATGTCCATCAGCACCTGTGGAACAAGGGCAGAGATCAGATCTGTTATATATAAACTAAATGTGTCATTCAAACTTACACAGACAAACGCGTAGTGCGGCTTTGTTTCATAGTATTTAAAGATATTAGAAAGATAACTTCAGACAACTCTGAAATGATATAGCCCATCCATTTTGTACAAGGCAGATTGTGTAAGCATTCATGAGGAGCGCGTAGGATTGTAGTTGACTGTATAGAAATTTTTGGAAAATTCCACAAGCCCCATCCTATTTTGACTGTTTGTATATGTTAAAAAGCTGCAATCACCAACAGTGTACAAATTACATGTAAAGCGAATTAATGCATATGTATATAGTATTCAAATTAAATTACATTTCTATGCGAACTGAGTTTGGAGGAGCGTTTTATATTAAAAAAGTATGTATATTTATACATACGACAGATAAATACTAAATTACTATTGATTTCTATAATTTGCTTGTGTCTCTAAAATGAATTTAACATCTTACAATTAAACTCAAAGAAATATTCAACTTACTTTATCTGCACACATAGCTGTTTTGATATCACTGCATGTTATTGTCTGATAACCAGACTTTTGAGAAATTTTCTTCACAAATGTACCAGCCAATTTCAGTATGTCTCCGCTCACATATTCCAAGACTGCTGTCATAAACACAGATACTGAAGTGTCGATCTTGTACAAGAGGACCTCCTGTGACAAAAACATACATTTTAGTATTATGTGAAGAATACATATTATATAGATCATTAAGCTTAAGTGAAAATAAGCATTTAACTTTGAACATTGAAATCAATACACATTGGGGAAGTATTACTTGCATTATGCAACTAACCCAATATAATAAGAACACCTATCCCTCTAGATAAAGTAAGGAGCAAGGGCCTGTACAACGGCTATAATAATTACAAAGAAAAATCAACTTGAATTTTTTAATAGATTATTTCTTCAAAATTCGACGGAAAAGCAGTTGTTTATCTGCCTACGTAATTTGGCAGCAAAACTTGCCCAATTGGAGAAGCTCTATGTTCAGTGGTGGTTGAAAAGGTAATGATGAAAGTTTTACTTTTTGCAGTAGTTGGTGTAACTTGTCAAGGGGTAACAGCAGACGACGACGACGGATCGTTGCGGCCTCGCGTGCATCCGCCAACGCCCATTTGTCCAAAGGCGTAGGGAAAGTTCTCGCCACTCGTTCCTCAACATCCTTAAATATATTAAGACACATATAGTAACAATTTTCACACAAAAACTTTAAACCAAAGTAATAACAGCAGTAAGATGAACAAAATTGAGGTTTTTGTTTGATTATTAAACAAATTGCAATTCACCAAAGTAATTTATTTTATTCTTAGTGTCCAAGATAATGATACAAAGCATACATAAGATGCGAAAAACGCATTTACATTGGTACAAGCCATCAACATACGGGATCAAACACTAGTTCCCTGATACAGAGGCAGATCTTAACCACTCGGCTATGGAGGCTATTCAAACTAGAAAACAAGACCAATCCAGAGAAATCCTTAGAGATTAGATTAGAGAGGTGAACAGAAGATTATTATGTACCTGGACGGTGAGTGGTGAAGGAACAGCACAAAGCATTGCCAATAGCCGAAGGCAGAGTGACTCCACATATTCAAGTGCACTTTCCTCTGCTGTTAGTGTTGGATGCACCTGCTCCAAGACCTGAAAATAAAACAAAGATGATAGAATTCCATACATTTCTATTATTATGCATTCTTTATTTTATACACCATAATATTTTATACACCACCACATACAATGGGCGGACTTAATACTTTGTAGGATTGTCTACCAGTCAATCCTGGGAGATCTGGCCAAGTGCAAATATTAAAGAATATAAATAAAAATTGAAATAGAAATATGTTGAATTATTTATTATTAGACTAACTACTGTATACATAAACAGAAAAATAAATATATCGGGTACAGTGGATATTTTATTAAATCTACTGGAACATTTGGTGGTATCCTTTCTAAAATTATATGTAACTGTCATTTCAGATTTTGCCTTCTTAATATACTCAAGCTTAGGACCATTGAAAATACTTTATTTTATATTACACTTGATATGTAGCAAAAAAAATTATAAACATAGCTATTGACATTGAGCATACTTTAAACATAAAAATTGCTTTCAATGACAATACCCATTCAACTTAAATTTCTTACTAGTTTATTTCAAAAACATCATACACTTTTCTGTATTAGTAAAACTGCTTGAAGTGGGGGGGAAGTGCAACTCTTCTAGCTCAATCCACTAATATATACCAGTTTTATTAAACTCATCAATTCTGACTATTGTAAGTCCACTGCTGAATATAGGCCCCAAAGATTGCGACATAGCATGGTCCAGAGCAACCTGCGTTCACCGACTTCCTGCAACACTCCTTCTTCGTAAACTGTTCTCAATTCTGAGAGCTACCTTCCAATGGTTAATAATTGCAATACCAAGATTCTACTACGCCTGAATAAGCCCCAAATTCGGATAGTAACTAGCACCATAACTGGACATGGATATTTTAACAAACATCAGTTTACTATAGGTGTTACAGACACTCCTCTGGGCCGAGCGTGTGTGGAGGAGGAAGAAAGGAAGGCTTGTTGCAGTGTCCGACAGTCGTGGAATACAGGGCTGAGTACCTCAGCTCGCTGAGGTCACTCCCCGAGTTCACCGGTAACTTTAAAGGATTACTGAGTTTCCTTGAGGAGCATAATTGGCTCCAATAGTTCATATTCTTGCCCACGCCCAAAATACGCGCATAGTCGTGGAGTTGTGGATACCAACCCGTCAGAACATAACATACTGACACTATACAGTATTAAGTACAGATATTAGACTTTTGGACCATTAGTCATCTTCTTAAAGAGCCATTCTGGATGGCGGTTAGTATTCACTAGGGAATGCAATTTCTCATAAGATCTCGGAGATTACGAGATAATTAAATATCACATAGATTTAGTTTCCCTTTAAGTTTTTCATGAGTAGTTAGCTGATCATGTTGTTGGTGGGAACTAGCAGAAAGTGTCTATGTGAACATGTGGAAGGGTGACTGTGACAGCAGTGGTTAGTTAACTAAATATGTAAAAAACAAAATACATATCTTGTGAAAGGTCTTGTGGCAGTCTGCCTTACTACATCAGACATTAACTGTGCAGGACTGTAGCTTATCCTTGGCTTAAATTGAGATGAGATAGGATAGGAAAAAAGATTCTATACACATTTCTATTGACCGACCAATAAAACTAACTAACCGTCAAAACACAGGTCAAAAAATGCTGCTTATTTAAGAGCTAAAAGTTATAAGTGAAATCACTAAGCTAAGTCATAACTTAGTTAAATGAGCCAGTCTTTAAAGCCTAATAAATGGTGAAAAATCCATCAGAATTTGCTAAACCCCAATGCCACAGATTAGTGATGGGAACCAGTGCAAGGGTACCAGCACTGCACACACCAACCTGCATGCCCAGCATGGTAAGTATACTGGCATTTTCCTGGAGAGGCCTAGGTTCAGCAAGGGACTTCATTCAGTATGTTGATGAAGAAACTAATTTCTAATTGAAATGCTGGAGCATGATTCAGTATTTTCTACATATGTTTCCTTGAGTATTCATCTATTTACATTTACTGCTAATAAATTAACATCATTTGATGTTATCTGAAAATGCCAATTACCATTCCATCCATTCCTGGCATATTTTTAATATTCATATTTTCGGCAATTTGCCCTTGGAAGGAAATGAATGAATCTGTATAGTTAAGGTTAGATAATCCTCAGTTTGTCTCTTCTGAAGATCTACTAGTGCAGACTGGGGGATGTACACACTAATTGTGATGTAAATCGCCGATTGTATATGATGGTTTTATAACTTTTATATAGCTTGTACAAAGGGAGAAGATTAATCCCGATGGGGTGATTTATAGAAAAAATTTAAACAGGTAAAATAAAAAAATAAATAAAGTACAATGACACAATATATTCCTTGTAATATACTAGCGGTTACTAGGCCAAGACTAGAATCCAAATAACAGATTTTCGTTAGCTTATGTAAAAAATGTCTTAAAACAAACTGTTTATTATGAGATAAAGGAACAAAATCTTTAATCTATAATCTTGATCAGGATCTTGAATGTTTTATACGAGACAACTTTGGTGCTGACATATTGTATACAAACCTTGCGTAGTGAGTTGACGAACAATCCGCGCCATTTCTCTGCATTCTCCGGGTCCTGGAAGTCATAGCCTCGACTCTCCTCCACTGTCGGTAGCATTTTGACCCCCAGCCCTGCCCCCGAATCATGTAAACATTTGATATCACACCAACTTTACAGAAATCACCATTGCGCCTTTTGCGGAAACTTAACAGCTTCCCTGTATCGCACAGTTATATATAAAACAAATTAATGTTTTTGATAACATTAAATAAAAATAATTGATAAATTTAATTAAAACACTATGCAGAATAAATTATACTCAATTTCATTTGATCGGCAAAACGACGCCATTTTCAATTTATTTACTACCAAAGACACGGAATATACCAAAGAGTATATTATTTCCACAAGGCTTTAGAGTATATTAAAATTACTATGACATTTCCTCTCAGGAGCAGCATAATATAAATATACCTGCTCTGTTTTTATAACAGCCATTTAAGAAAATGGTAGAGTAGCGAGGCATAGTACATAAGGACAGGACAGTAAACGATAAATTTCGGATAGAGAAAAGACGCAGCGTCGACAAAAATAACGTTTTATAGGCCACCTAATAAAAATAGCTGACCAAATAGTTTTGGAAGAACTAATTATAGATGTTAATGAAATCAATAACTAATAAAATTGATAGCTCGGAAGCTCGGTCGCCTCAGTTAACGGCTCCACGTTTGGCTGCGGCGATGCAGGTCGAAGTAAGAATTTGTAAGTAAGTATTTGTATGTATTATAAATAAATATTCCGGATCTGAGTGTTTGTCGATGTGCAAATTGTCCATGTAAACAAAAATTTCTATAGTAAGAGAAAACGTATTTTAAAAAAATTGAAAATAATAATAGAAATAAATAATTAGATGGCGTAAAGACCAAATATTGGCTGCAAGATGTTCAAGAAAGAAATAAAAATAAAGATCCTAGAACATTGTGATTCTTTAATATTATGCCGCACATAGTACCGTCCTTCTATTTAGATTGAGCCATTTTATAATGATGTCGTAGTTAAAACAACTGTCCATTACAAAATAAAATAATGTAAACTAAATAAAAATACCAAAGTAAGAATTGCAAATCAAATTTAAATCTTTATTCTTCGACATTGCCTTTAAATTCACTTGTCAAAAGTTATAATTTTTTAATCTCGTGACCTGATGATAAGTGACCCACTGAGTTGCTGGTGCGTTGCCGGCCCTTTGGGATATTTGGGTCTAGGTAGGGGATTTGGGGAGGGGGGAGTGCGCCTCCCTCACCGTACAAAACGCAGAACCACAAGATGCCTGACTTCACGCCGGTATTCTGCTAGGCCGTGGTACTAACTCGGTCGAGTCGGCCCATTCGAGCAGCAGCAAAATTACAATACAAGTTTTAGGAACATGTACTCGTATGGCTTAATATTTTAATAGCCCTATTTATAAAGTCCTTGTTTATTTCATTTTAAACTTATTGATAGGACGACTTTGCTAAACAATGACTGGTCTAATATACTGCCGTTTTTTACTGCTCTCGCGTTCACATACGACCACGGATCGCCAGTTTCGCGACAGAAGAGAACAAAAGATGGTGGTGAAAGCCAACAACCACGAATAAATTGGCCGGTTGGCTATTAACTGTTTTTTTTTTTTTTATAGAAGAAGGGGGCAAACGAGCGTGCGGCTCACCTGATGGTAAGTGATCACCGACGCCCACGAACATCCACAACACTAGAGGAGCTACCGATGCGCTGCCGGCCTTTAAGGAAGGAATAAGCTCTTTTCTTGAAGGTCCCTAAGTCGTAACTATTCGGAAATACTGCTGGCGACAGCTGATTCCACAAAGTCGAAGTGCGTGGCAGAAAACTTCGATTAAAACGCACTGTGGTGGAATGCCAACCATCTAGGTGGTATCGATGGAACTTCGAATTCAGTCGCGATGTACGATGGTGAAACTCAGCAGCTGGGATCAATCCGAACAGTTCCTCAGAACATTCCCCGTGGAAAATTTTGTAAAAATGCAAAGAGAAGCAACATCTCTTCGCAAGGCCAAAGGATCAAGCCGATCAGAGAGCTTGGTCGCCGACAATTCGAGCCGCTCGACGTTGGATGCGGTCAAATGGAAGGAGTTGGTACTGGGGTGCCCCTGCCCATTCCTGCGACAGCAAAAGCCGCCGCTTGGCTCTACCACGAAAAGAGAGCTGGCAACTGTTCTGACAGTCCTGTACTATTGGGGCACGCTCGCTTCGTTTGCTCATTTCGCTTGTGTTGCTGTTCTTATGTAACTTGACCAACAATTATAAAATTTCTCTTATTTACTGAAATAATTAATTGTTTTAGTTGCTATGTTACAACGTAATTCTTCAAAGAAATTAAAGATTTATTAAAGTTGAAAAGCTTTAAGAAATCTTATAGACAAGAAGACATATTTGTCCTCGAATAAATATATGGACCTGGCTTGAAAAGGACATGCAGAGTGGTATGCCGACTAAAATTATTCCGATAGTCGTCTTTGCTAAAGGTTTAATTCCAGTCAGCTGCACAGAACATCTTAAGCGAGTAGCCTCCAAACTCAAATAAAGAAGGGGCTGCCCGTCGTTACCCGCAGCTTCCGTCGGTTTCTTTCCCTTTCTTTCTAACCCTCCGCCATATGGTCTTCCATGCCGAAGATAAGTTCCTTGCTGGCTGCTTGTGGTAGGGTTTATTTATTTATGTTATTGTATTTAAAACATTTTGTAAAACGTGTAATTGTTTCGTATCTTAATTATTTTATGTTGCTTAAGGTAACATTGTGTATTCATATGTATTTATATAACATATAATCCATCCAGACGAGAATTCTCTATAAATATCCTATAACAATAATAATACATGCGCATGTGCGTATACGCATAGAGCATATCATAATATAGAAGTTTTCTGTTCTGTCAGTGCTTTTAACAGTTTTTGGCTTTTACAGTTTCATTGGTGTACGATCTCGCGTCTTTGACACAGCTAGTAAAAATTATTACCCATAGAAGGTTCGGACCTCAACTCGGATGGTCAAGTTGTGTTGGTGGGTGGGCGTATTTCGTATACGCAACATGAGTTGTCATTTGCGCAACGAGTTTAATGCTGAGTCTTCAGTGTTAGCTTAAGATGGATTGAAATTTTTTGGCTTGGAGGTATGATCCTATGGTGTGACATCATCCGTGTCGACGTTTACTTGTGCGGGAGATGGGAACATGTTGTTGCGTTTCTGATCGGACTATACCTATTACCTACCACTAGCTGATTAGTATGTTTAATAACTCTTTCGAAGTAGCGCCGAGAGGTATTTTAAAGAACTCTGTGATTGGCGGTGTATATATATGTTTCACAGAAACCTCTATGCACCGTGGGCCAATTATTCTGTACATTTTGTAGCATAGCGATATAAGAATGTGCCGCCAAGGAATCTGGCGATCAAATAGGGTGATCGTGTCTAGTTTGTTGTTGGCAGGGCAGTGTTATTTTAAGTGACTTTCGTTATGTTATATTCCTTCGTAAAGTGTACTTCTATACTTTTCTCAAGGTTGTCTTCGATTTTTCATTTTCGGTACCATAGGCCTCGCTCATTGCTATAATAATGGGAATATACTATAAAAGAATAATATAGATTAACTTCGTAAATTGCGTTTTGAACGTAGGCAGTACATTTAAATATTTTGTTTCAATATTGATAATTATTTTTAAGCCACTATCAAAAATGAAATACGACTTGAATAAAATAGGGCACCATTTATAAATTGTCAGAGTGTAGTTAAAGTTGGTGTACATGTACCAGACATGACACATGAAAAAGAATAGCATTGTGTAAAAAGTCTTATCGCTTAAGATTGAATCGCTAATCACATTGAAAAGATATAATGTAAAAGATAAAATAAAATTAAGTAGGTTGAGTCTGCTACTGTATTATGGATATTAAATCTATGGGTACCTCAAACAGTAGTTGTCATAAATATTTATCGGTCTGGCAACACTGTTGTCGTTTGTTGACATTTGACGCGGAAAGTGACATTTATATTGTATGAGTTAAGATTAAGAATTTTAAACAAAATACAAATCAATCGAATTATACTGACGTTATTTAATTTGTTTGGTATAAATCTAATCATTTATTTGATATAGCCAACACATATCTGGTCTAAACTCTGGTCTAAAATACTAATTTAATGGACAGAACAGAATATAATTAATTTATAAATGAGATGCAATGATTTGGTTTATTATAATAAGCTGTTCAATTACAGATATAGTTTTTAGTAACGGGCAAAATAATGCCGTATTTCATAATGTGACTCATAGAAACTTTGTTTATAATACGTAAGTTTGAATAATTTTTATTCTAGGTGTTGTTATTACGTTAAATTTTCTGTGCAAACTTATCATTTGTATGTATATATAGGTATTTAATTTTGCAATGTTTAAATAATGAGTCACTTTGAAGGGTAATCCCCGAAATGCTATGCCAAATTACATCATGATGTGTAAATGTAAAATAGATATTTCTAGCATGCTCTCTTGATAATTTCCCAAAAATAGTTTTATATTTGATATAGATAGATGCCTATGACATTAATAAAGCTGTGCTGTAGCTTGATTTAGGTTGCAGCACATACATGGGACAACCTCACCAGTGAAGTACCACACTCAAAGAATACTAGTGTTCAGTAGTACCATAAGAATAAGTTTGTATAAGAGTGGAAACTAGCACCACTTCATGGTTTGATAATAGCCCACTGTTACATATGTGTTTAGCAAACAAGTATGTAATGGCTTGAGTCAGCTTACGTAATATATATACAAGACAATACAGTGGTTGGTGTATACATACAATTCTCATACCATTGTTAACTATAATAATACAGGTACACCTTGCTTTTTAATTTTATAAAACTAGAATGAAGTGTGATTTTATAGTAAATTTAACTTTTTTAAATACAAGTTTTACAAACTTCTGTATATAAATGTGGTAATGTAAAAAATATAATATTGAATACAACAGCACTGGTGGGTTAGATGGGGGGACAGCAGGGCATTGCGGTTGTGGTGATGTGGCATTTGGGGCATACATAAATGAGTTTCCTTTTTATACTTGTATTGTTTCTGATTCTTATTGTAATACTTGTGGTTGAAGGCCTGCCTACTATCAAGATGCTGTTGGTAGAAGTGGTCAAACTAAGTAGCAGGGATCATTCTGAATATTCTCCATGGTAAAAACCTTAAAAAATGTATGGAGATGCATCAACTCTTCACAATGCCAGTGAATCATGTTGATTAGAGATAACTTGGTCTTCAACTTCTCGTTGAATGTGGTGACATGAAAGGAGCCAAAATTGAACCTAAGGTTATATAAAATAGTGTGCATGCATCTGACAAGCTGTTTATTGTTTTAGGTACCCATATGACGCAATAGTAAGTGTGACAGTGAATAATACAACTTCTCAGATTCTTGACTTTTACGAGGTAAGTAACTGAAGGTCACCAATTGTTAAAAAAATACTCTAAATAGAATGTTTTTATTTTTTCTTTTCACAAAGAACTTGTCTAAGAATTTTTAATTTTTAGGAATCGGACCAATGGCGTGGTTATCCTACCCTCGTTCATGTCGCTTTAAATGACAGTCTTGATAAAGAATATCCTGTATTTATTACTGCAACGCAGCAGAAAGGTATATTTTTTCTATTTGTCAGTTTCTCTTTTTCCACTATGGGCATTCCCGAGAAAAATTCCCTGACAATAAAGGCTCAAATGCATCTTGCAAAAATTGCTTATACACATCATGCTTGGTAGGCAGGTCGGTAATTGCAGTACTCTTATTCTGACTTTAGTACGCATTTGGGTTCGACATAATGTGAATGTTTTGCCGACATCAGACATGAGAATGCTCTTAGGAGAAGAAGGATCCATACACCCAGTTTAGTTGTGGTTACGTACAGACAAAAAAAATAATTTGGGTCCTCGAAATCTTCCACTGGACAACATTGCCTGGTTGGAGGTGGTTGAGTTGATGACTAATGAAACGGGCCTCGTTTAAACGGACCCGGTTTAACATCTGCACACTGCCACACTGTTCCAAAATTAGAAAAGAATTCAAAGTCGAAAGCGAAAGTGTCGATCATCACATTCTTACAATTATGAACACATAAGTGTATTATGAAATATGCATAAAGAGGGCATGAAAAAACTAACAAATGCTTTTGTTAGTTAATAACCAGGGTTCGATCATTGGTGTCAGAATCATTAAAATTTTCAACAAATGACATGGCAGTTTTATATTTTGATTTAGTAGCTCGGGAAGATCTGTCTGTTATCGGTATACCATAATATCAATTATAAATTGGAAACATATTCAGAACTTTTCTTTTCTTTTGTCTTAAGCTTTATTTTACTTTATGGTTGTTGGATTCTAGTCGTAGCATAAAATGTAATATGTTGAATGTTAACGAAGCGTTTACTGGAATTATACGTGGTTGAGCTAAGCGGCATCTTTTGCTGCTGTTCGAAAGGGCCGGCTCGACCGGGGTAGTACCACAGCCTCGCAAAATACCGGCATGAAGTAGAGGTATCGTGTGCTTCGTTCGGTGAGTAAGGTAACCGGAGACCTTCACCCATCCCCAAATAAGGCTGACAACGCACCTGCAACTGGTGTTGTAGATGCACGTGGGCACATACTATCAGGTAAGTGATTACCGATGAAACAATTCGGCTTTCACAAGGTCTTAAATATGCCTGATCTAAATTGTTAAAATCAGTGACAAAGCGTCTAAATTACAAGCTGTCGACATATACTACTATGGAAGAGGCTTTATCCAATAGTGAACTGTAGTGTCCAATATTGTCTAGATACCATATAGATGATACTTCTGTTGTGTATATTAATCACAAAGTTAAACTCAATCTAAGTATGACCATGGTGTCAATAGGTGTCTCATCCTGGGAACTGCCGTTAGTGGTAGCGACGCAAAATGTGATGTTACAGTTTGATGACATGGCTAGAACTCTGTGTCCTCACGACGCTGGACCTAGTAAGTACCATACTACTATTAATATCGTTGTTAATGTTCATGAAACCGATATCTTTCTCATTTTAATTATTTAAAAATATTAATATCATTCAGCTTTGCTGATTTTACGCACATATCTCGTTATAATCAATTGTTGAGTGTTATTTAAGCTTTAAATACTCTCAAGCAACCACAAATGATTCGGTAAATTAAGAGAAAAATAAATATAGATGAATCACACAGTCGCGAATTACATTTTTGAGTAAACATCCCACACGTCATCATCAAGAGCTTGAAAACTTGAAATTGCTGGAGGCAAGCGTCTCCCGCACCGGGAGGGTTTGCTTATTTAATCATCAACACAGAAACTCGTAAGTTCACGCCTTAACAAAACATGGTTCTTAGTCATCTGCGTTTAACGAATATTTTATGAAAAAAAAATTATGAAAATTATATTAAAAAAATATTTTATGCGTCTGTTCGTGATCATGTAACTTCTAAACGACTTGACCGATTGAGGTCATATTCACACAGTATATTTTAATTGTCAAGACGATGGTTCATAGCTAGGATATGTTAGGACCCAATAGGTGGTGTTATGGTCGAGTTATGAACAAATTCTGTTGGATCAAAATTACTCATCGCCACAATAAAGGTTTGAGGGTCAAATAATAAAATTACAAAATCTAAACCCGATTCAATACTCTTCGCGCTACCTACCGCAAACGACAGAAAAACGTCTGCCGCGTCAGCGAGTATTATAAAGAGAAAATGTTTGTGTGTTTGTTTGTAGAATCTCAGGTACTACTAAACAAACCGCAAATATTATTTTACTGTTATAAAGCTACATAAATTAAGATGCCTTAAACCGGCGCTTTGTCGCACGATATATATAATTTGTTAATGTTTCAACAGACATAACGACTGAGAATCGCCCGATGATCCAGATAACAACTTCCAACCCGCGCAACACGTCCGTAAATATTAATCTATGGCGCGTCACGGATTTCTATGTCGAACTTAATAAGGTAATTTATAATGATTTCTTGTATTCACGCGAACACTACACGTTTGAAATGATGGTTTAATTTTAAACCATTTACGTATTACAGTATTTAATTTTTGTATACGTAGATCGGACCAAAATTAATAAATAACAGATGAAAGTAGCCCGAGTTATCTATGACATCTGGACGTCTAACACCTCAGTACTCCCGTGACCACGGCTGTTGTAAATCCATCGAAGCGTCGGGAATATAAAAAAAATAATAAAACGCGATAAAATCCGTAAATAATAGTTTCATTTCAAAAATTAAACGCGATAATCCGTAAAAGGTGGTTTAATTTCAAGGTTACTTATGTAATACAAAATATATACGGTAGTCATTCACCATCAGGTGAGCCACTTGCTAGTTTGCCCCCTTCCCGATAAAAAAATCATTTCCAAAAAAAAATATTCAACGTAAACGGCTTATTTTAAACTGAATTTATTAACTTACTGAATTTCAACTTGTTTCCTTTGCCATTGAAAAGATTTTTCACGGGCGCTTATTCAAGTTATACTTCTTTTGGCGCTTTTTGGAACAAATTATTAAAGTGAATTTTTACGATACGCGCGCACTCCGACATCTAAAATTAACAGGATGAAGTTGGTTTCTAAATGTCCCTTAAATTATTACGATGCGCGCGCACACCGACATCTAAAAACAAATAACAGGATGAAGTTGGTTTCTAAATGTCTCTTAAATTATCTTAGTAACTATTATGGAGACTATACACTATTATGGAATGTATAATCTCAATAGTAACTATATTCAAAGTGCTTATTCAAATATTTATGAATCTTTGAAACACGTGTTTTACATGTTAGTGGAGATAAAAAATATATTCATACATAAATATACAGGTCTATTTGTGTGATTTTAAATCATATATGGTGGTGAATGATAATTTATTTTTTTCAACAGGAAGTGCGATTGAATGCAACACCGAGTACTCCAAAGTACTACTATTTTTCATTTGACAAGGATCCACTAAATGTCTCCCACGGTATAGACAAAGGCATCTTGCCTAGGTATTATGGTCATTGTATTGTATATTCATAATATTTAGAGTGAGATTTGAAGAGTGTGAATAAGACGTAAAATACATCTAAAACATAACTTCTAATTTGTAGTTTACAATGAGAATATCTCTTACTATTATTGTTGACCGGGTTGTCACCTTCTCCGGTGACTAGTTATGTCGGGATCGGCATTGAAGATGCCGGACCGTCTAAACCCCCAAGGTAGATATGCTATTGGCCTAGTGGCCTTTACAGCTTCAGCGGTAGAGACTCGCGAGCAGGAGGCCCGCAAGTTAATTGTAGGACTGGGATGGAATATCTCACAGCTTGTAATTATACTGGCTCTCCTATACCTTTCAAACCAGAATACAACAGTTGTTATACTGTTGTTTAGCAGCGGGAATGGGTATGAGGGTGGTATCCTGACGACCCGTAAGCAGAGAAGGAGCCCACCACCTTGTAAAGTAATTCTTTTGTTGTGTATATGTATTGTTGTGTGTGTGCATGCATGTGTGTGTGCATGCATCTTATCTTTCTTTACAAATAAACATCTTATCTCTTTTTAATACTTTCTACTATAATCCTTATAGGTTTAACTACACAATACCCAAGAGTGTGATGTTAATGATAGAGTCGGATGACAACTTGTGTGCCATCGTCTCCATACAAAATAATTCGGTAATTTTTTTTCACTGAACTGTCCTTACTGAGCTTCTTAAGCAGTCAAAATAAAATGTCTTTAGCACAAATATTTACGCTATATATCGCTTTAATTGCATAGTACGCGTCTGACCTGGGTTCGAGCCCCGGTGCTGGCACCACAGTAATTGTTGATAGCGATTTTTAGTGCTGAATTTACCACGTGAACGCCTTTGTAGGAAATCGGCATTTCTGAGAAATAATAAAAAATATTTCGAGATCGTGTGAAGCCTGGAGCAGCGTGGCGAACCCTTTCCGGCTTCTAATCTCTATGAAATATTACTTGAGAGAAGTGAATGCCCCAGGGGGCATTTACAGACTGTAAAAATATGCTACACTTTTTTTACAGTAATTTAAAGGGCAGACTTTCTTGAGATTGATGAAGCTTTTGTAATATTTTTTCTAGTGTCCCGTGTTCGACAATGAAAAAGACATGTTGTATCAAGGTTACCACCTCACCATGATGACTAAAGGCGGAATTATCATAACTGTAAGTTTGTGCATTAGTTTCGGCTTACTCTTTTCTAAAACCTAAGAAAGCATTTTTTTTTAATTGTAGTTTTTAACAGATAACAGTGGAAAATCCATGACCCATCCTCCGATTTTAAGGCATATGTGTTACATCGAACAGGGGAAGGTAAAGATGAGTGAATACCCCTGTGTTACATACGAGTATATGTAGCATCTGAAATTTTTGATTTAAATCTTATTTTAAATCTGCGGAACCTTATAAAAGATGCATCTTTCAAATATTATCATCACCATTTGCCCGCTGAGTAACTTTGGACTTCCTCATACGGCCTGCAGTAAAATACCATTTCAAATATATATGTATCTATACAGACAGAAACAAACAAGCTAATTGCTCTCTAGACTCCACATATGATATATTATTGTAAGAACAATTTGTGTACTTCAACAAGCTCTAAAAAACAAATCTATTATATATAACTACAAAAAGATTTATTGTAGAAACCTTTTTGTTATTAAATAATATTAATTTGACTGAATACTTTACAGCTCTATATCCCAGAATAAATATAGAATAATTAAAAAAATTAAAGTTTAACTTTAACAACTAGTTATCTTTTATTTCCCAGCAATCTATGTTTCCAGTGGGATTCTACATAGTGTTTATTGTAAAAGAAAGCAATGCGGATTGCACGGGGGGGAGCGCCGCGGACATTGCTCTCAGCTTAGAGGAATGGATAGATGATGGACGTGTTAAGAATTTCAGGTAAATTCGGATCAAAGTTTTAATCAGAACAGAATATATACATTTTTTGTAAAGGTATTAGGTGTCTGAAGTGCGCCGTATGGTGCCGTACCAATACAATAATGTTGCCATGTTCAGGCAGGAGTGACATTAAAAGGTGTATCAACCTTTTACCTGCTATAAATACATCAAATATTGTCTCTATATATTAATAAAAGTGCGATGATTAAGAGGATCTTGTTGAGTCCTATACAATAAAGACCGAAAATTTTGCCACTTTAATATGAGTGGTTTATGGAATCATGAATAGGACACACGCGCATAAATCAGCTTCTACGGTCGAACATAGACTCCATTGATAGTTCAATGATTTTGAGCGAAGGTCAACCTCACATGTACGCGGCGCATCCTCCGGACTGACGAACGAGGCTCTGACGCCCGGCTGATGACGTACATGCCGAATCTGAATCTCAGGGGCTGTATCGGCACTTAGATCACCAACCCGTCTTCTCAGCGTGGCGAGTTTATACTCGGGAGATATGTTTATACAAATCTCCTATGCCATGCATGCCAGCTCTTGTTGCCACTTTTATGGAAACACTTTGTCCAGATGTGGACGTATACAGGCTGAGAAAGAAGATGTTCAAATTAATTGTTACTTTAATAGAGCTCATTGGGTATTAGGGTTATAATTCAAGGGCACTTTCTCTCATTTTTATTGGATAAAAGGCCTTATTTTATGATTTGAAAAAATATGTATCGATTCGTAAGCTTCCTCTTAAATTGACTAACTTGCCATTTGATGGTTTTCCCGGACTGTCTTACTGACATCGTACAAATACGGGATCCTGTGAAAAAATACGTTCATAAATAAATCTATATAAGCACAGTGGACTAAAACAGTGCGGCAACGACAACTGAACCATAACACGCAAGGGGATACCGAGTCTTTGACTTTTGTTACAGGTTTCGTGTCGTGCCAACATTAACCTACACAGAGTATATTACAGGTGTATTGGCGGCTTTTGCCCTGGTGGTGGTAGTTGCAGTGTTCGCGCCTCTATTGACATTGATACGATGCACGTTTTCTGGTAAATATAAAACAAGACCGGCCAAGCGCGACCGCGAGGGTTCGGGGGTTGCGTATTATTTTATTCGGCTACTTTGAACTCGTTAACACATTATGTGTTTTAACGGTCTTCTCTTTCATAGTATATGACCGCCTTTAAAACAATTTTTCCATTGTCAAGACAGAAAGAGCTTTATTTTTAGTTTCGGCTTCACCTAGGACTATTTTGACACCTATGGTAAATATATACGGTAATATATGGTAAAAAAAAGTCAAGACTCAAAATAGATCTGGTTTATACCTAGACTGAATTTACCATTATTATTAGATGATTGGCCACGTCTTATAAAAAAAAAGAAATGATTGTAAATAAAAATACGTAAAATTTATAATTATTATAATTTTTTAATTACGATATCCACAAGAAATCGTCACAGCCTCGTTTGCAGTGGGTAACACCATATGCAGGTGAGGTTGGTAATGTTGAAATTAGTACCTTTTAAAGGCAAAAATAAATATGGCAATTATATTATTTGTTTTATTTTAACCTTATTTCTTATTTACAGAAGAAATCACTATTATCGAAGAGGGACCGTGCGCGTCTTCATCCGTTAACGCGGATCCGATCGAGGGCAAGCCGATCGTGCATGACGACTCTGTATCGGGTTAGTTTTATTTATTCCATCTTTTATTACATTATATTATGTCCTCTTATAACCGTGGTAGTCTAGTGGGCAGAGCGCTTGCTTTCATTTCATACGATGGTTCGATTTCCGGTGCCGGAAGCTCTAAAATTGTTTATAGGAATTTTAAGTGCTGAGTTGCAGAACTAATAGTGAAGGAAAACGTTTTGATTCAGACATACTGTCTGAGAAATAGTGAAAAATATTGCGAGGACATGTGAAGTCCGCCAACTAACACTGGAGCGGCATGGTGGACCGACCTGCAGCTCCAATTTCTCTTAAAAAGAGGTGGTTTGAGAGGTGGGATTATCCCAAAAAATGGACATTTACAGGATACCTGCTACTTTACTTTTATTTCCTCACACTCAACGAACATTCTGTATGACTGATTTCTGTTATCTTTCTTTATTTTCTATATTTGCTTACTAAAAATATTTTTGTTTTACTCCTTTCTCAGTCAGGAATTGGTGTTTTGGTATTGATATCCCCTCCCCCCCCCTCTTCACTCGGCCCCAATTATCCATAAAGGCCGGCAACGCTCCTGCAGCTCCTCTGGTGTTGCAGATGTGCCAGGGCGTCGGTAATCACTTACCATCAGGTGAGCCGCTTGCTCGTTTTCCAAAAAAATCCCAGGCCTAATGAACCATTAGCACAAATAACTGAAACAAAAACAATACTCTGTGATAAATCCACTGTACCTATTTAATTCATATTTGGTATATGACCTAGAAATAGAAATAGAATTTGAGATGCTATTAAACGCCATACCGTCGCATTCGTCCCGTATATATTCAACGTTAAAATTTTCATTATATACGTTAAAAAAAAACATCAAAGTTTAAGCAGAATGTTAGAACATCAAATTGTTACAGACTCCGAACCAGAGCCAGAATTGGAGGAGGAATCCGTTTTGCCGAAAGTAAAAGTAGAGCTTCATCTCCCATTAACCCTGGCGGGGCTAAGCAGAGCGAGACCAGCCACACACAGCCGGTGGTCTGACAGGTAAGAAACATTTTTTGTTTTCTCTTTTTAATCGTAGTAGGTTGTTTTAATGTCGCTTTTCGAACATTACGAATCTTGGGACTCTTACTATTCGAAAAGTAATTTAATGAATATTTCATCAAAATTTACATTATCAAATGTTAGATAGATGCTTGTAACGTGCAAACTAACCAGTGTTGAAACTAAAATTCTGTTCTTTGATGCTAATCATTGCTTTAATAAAGATTCCTGCATGAATGAATGAAATACATTTTATTGCACACCAATTAACCAAAATAGTAAAATAACGAGACATAAAATATACACTTGGCGGCGTTATCACTTAGTAGCTATCTCTAACACTCCACCACTTTCCGAGGATATATGACCATTGAACAAGGGTTAGTTTACGCAAGTTATTAAGAATTTAATATATAATATAAATATATATATATGTATACACTCAAATATATACAGATGTATATAAATACATACATAATACCCATACATATACAAGAACATAAAGGAGTAAACAATAAGTAAAATAAAAGCTATCGGACGCAAGGAAAAGTAAGTGTTGAAGGAGAGATAAATAGATAATGAGAGATTCGTGTAATCCTACAAATACTTCACACATTAATAAATAAAAATGACCCAGCTCCAGCGAGTTTTGTATCCTTTATTCTCCTATGTGGTAATGATCTGTGCAAGTAATAGTTTTATGTAGTAGAGAATGTTTGAAAAACTTGTCAACTTCACGCACTTTGGTAATTAAATCTTTGTTATTAACTTCGGGATATCTGTATTTGACCAATGACAAACATTTCATTATCTTCGTTAGTTTCATTACTTTCGATATCATCAGTGGCATTCGTATCATTGTCATTATGTTATCGTCAATGGTCACCTGTAACACACTCATCGTCATTTACAACATGTCACAAGTCAACTGCTGAACATAGACCTCCCACTGAGATTGCCTCAACGTACGGTTCTTGGTCTCCTGAGTTCAACGACTGTAAGACTTTGTTTGCTTGTACGATGTGCCACTGGAGAACCTTGCTTCTCACAACTATAGCCCGTTCGGGCCTGACCCATTGCCAAGAAGCTATAGCTTGTTATACTAGTTCTGCTGCGGATATCATTCTATCTCACAGATAATTAGCTAACATAGCTCTTTCCATAGCCAGCTGAGCGTCGCTGAGCTTCCTTATACGGCTTGCAATGAATATTACGTCTCCAGTCCTTAGGGCAACACGCACTGGTTGTATACTTTCGTCTTGAAGTTTTAAGGTATACTTGATGAGAATATGTAACGTAGTTTCTCGAACGCTGTCCGGAATAATTTGATTCGTCGGTTGACCTTTTGGCCGAAGTTGAACTTACATCGACGGTCAATTTGTCCCAGGTATCAGGGACAACTTGAAGCATAGTGTTTCCCACGACAACCGCTATTAGTGTGACACAGACGTTAGAAATGATCTTCGTCTTATCCATGGGCTCTGAAAGCGTTTATGCAATTCGAGCTGAAAACTCTCGGGTTAATTGATATAGGTCCGTGATGGACGGAGCGTCGGCTTCATTAGATGAGACCACCCGAGCGTTAGGCTCAGCGTGTCTCGTACCATCCGGTGATCACTGACATTTTTCACTTCAGCAACCAAAGAGACAACGTTCATCACTGAACGTATGCTTCTGCAACAGTACACAGTAAAATGTGAAAAAATTTAACTTTTTCATGACACAAATAAGTTTAATTATGTACATTTTTATAAGGTACTTCTGGAGTGCGCTCACCGTTGCAGTAGTCTACGCATTGCCAGTCGTTCAACTGCTGTCTACATATCAACGGGTAAGTAAAAATTACTTGATTTTTTCTGATCGATTTTAAAACAAGATTAAATTAGGATTTTCATATCTAAGTTAACTACAGTAATACAATTGAACCTTGCTTTTTTATTTTATCGAAAGAAGTATAATTTTACAGTAAATTTAAGTCTTATAAATAAGTGCTTTTACATACTTCTGAAGTAATAGACAGCAGGGCGTTTCGGGCTGGGTGGAGAAGTACATGTTAGAGCCGCGACGTTTGGGGCGCCTTAGATTTTACTTTCTCTACCTTAGTATTATTCATTATTCTTTTGCTTTGAACTCATTTAAAAGATTAGTTTGAACGTTGTATTAACATTGTATTTTATTTATTCCTTAGTATAATTTCAGGATTATTTCTGTAATTATGTATAACCTCCGTGAATGTTTCTTCACGACTAAGATTTGACTTGTAAAAAACGCCAAAAGGCATAAAAAACCTGTCCATTCTAAACCTTACTATAACCTTTTATTCAACAATGAAGAATAAATTAAATTTAATATGAACAGACAAAATTAAACCTTGGAGGAAACAGACTGATAATTATGATACTGATTTTTATTACAGATGGTGTTCCAAACAGGCAACCAAGATTTATGCTACTACAACTTTTTGTGTGCACATCCATTGGGAATCTTATCTGACTTTAACCACGTATATTCAAACGTGGGCTACGTGGTGCTGGGTCTGGTATTTATGGCGCAGACATGGTGGCGACAGATAAAGGCGAATAATCACACCAAGGTAACTTCTATATAAATCATCGTTTACTTTTTAATAATTAAATGAATACATACAAATAAGGTATATAACATACATATATTAAATAACTATATATATATTATTTGAAATATTTTTTGTGCTTAATATCTTATGGTTGTTCTTCATGGCAGGAGTTGGGCATCCCTCAACACCATGGACTATTCTACTCCATGGGTTTGGCGTTGATGATGGAAGGTCTACTTTCAGCCTGTTACCATTTGTGTCCGAACAAAATGAATTTCCAGTTCGGTACGTTTTTTTCTGTAATTTAATCCTTACAATCATATTTCTTGACTATCTCGTTTTTTTAATTTTTTTGCCGAAAGTCTTAATATTTTTTAAGTAAATATTAGCGTCAAATCACCCCCTGTCTACAGTCTTATCCGCTACATTCCCGTGAAAGTGCCTTCAAATTAGGTTCTCTGGGAGACAGATAAAATGTCGAGTCAAATGCGTCTGTTTTTACTTTGCAGTTTAGTAGTAAATTGCTCAGTTTGATGAAACCTTGCATTGCCGAGTGAATATTTGAGCCTTGATAAGTGATTAATATCGACCTATAACCAGAAACCACTTTCTTTCCTTTTTTGAGAGAGTACATGTTAATGGATATATATGGACTTATTTACATATTCTGTGGTATTGGCGTCATCTCCACGTTTGCAGATTCGTCGTTCATGTACGTGATAGCGGTGCTGGTGATGGTGAAGCTGTACCAGAACAGGCACCCCGATGTTAACGCGAGCGCCCACTCGACCTTTATGCTCATTGCTGTGGCGATGTTCATCGGTGAGACTTATTATTTGATTTAAGTGGTTCAAATGGTTAAAAAATCAGAATGGAAAGATTGACATCCCAGTGACGGCAAGCATAGTTCACAAGCCGTTAAGGAAGAATCACATGATGACATGATCCTAATTTTCGTGGATTTTTTTATTGGGTTAGAGCGACCAATGAATTAACACCTGATGGTGTGACTTCTGAAGCTAATTTACCGATGCAAACTACTTTAATAGAATTTACAGTTGCTTTGTCACCCTTGAGGAGTAATATGGAATGGCTCACAGCCTATAATTATAGGCAGAAGTAGGTAAGACGGTAGTACCCTGACGACTTACATACTGTGAGAGAGGGAATATATAACCTTTTTATTCAAACGCCCAATCTCATCTGTACAAGGTGCAACCCTGCGAGCAAACAAACGTGGCTCTGGCACCCGAAAAATGTTGGAAAATCCATCCAAATTTTCCCAATCCAAGTTCCACAAACTTGTGATGGCAGAGCATCGCTAGTGTGAGAGTTATGGCGCTGCGCCCACCTTCTGCTGCGCTCGATTGCCCAGCGTGGTGAATATGGACAAACTCCTCTAAGACGAATATGCTAGCTCGCTGGCGTTTTCTGACAACCTGTCATGAGTTGTGGTCTTAAATAGGCATATAATGAAGTTTATAATTTTTTTTTTGTTTTAGGTTACTTCGGCATAACATACCCAAGTCTTTACTTTTGGGTTCTATTCACCATTTTGCATCTCACGGTGTGTTTCGTGCTGACTTTGAAGATTTATTATGTCGGCCGCTTTAAAATGGGTATGATTTTTTATAACCTATTCACTATAAACATTTCAATATTGAATTTTTTGTAATGAAATCTGTTTATTGCGATGGTTTGTTGCAGCAACATTTAAATGTAGATCACAAAATTAGGTAATTTTATACCTACAAGAGTTGTGTAAAATTTGTAAAATCTGCTCATATATGAATGAAAATTCTTTATTCAACCTACGACATTAAAGTTTCGTTTGTCAATTGTCATTCCTTTACAATTTACCACAGTTTACTAACGTGGTTCCACTGGCCGAGAAAAAACTGGTGAAACAAAATCGGAAGATATCCTCTTCTTTTTAAATAAATTATACCAACCAAATTATAAAATTCTAAAGAAAAGAATAGTCTCGTAATCAATTGAAGGTTATTCTAAGACAAAGTTACATTATAAATTGAAAAACGCAGCCCATGTCAGTATATCGCACCACCGCTTAGATTATTACATTTACTAAATAATTGTTAAAACATTATATATTTCTTCTAACAATGTAACAGACTGTGCGCTCCCGAAACGCGCGTGGACCGCACTGAGAGCGCACGGCCGGCACGTGTTCGTACCGCGCTACACCGCCCGGGCCATTCTGCTCACCGTTGCCAATCTCTCCAACTGGGCTCTGGCGGCTTACGGGTAAGAGAACGGAGATGTTTTTTCTTTACTGCGGTTCAACTTGCCGGATATCTTAATATATAGTAAATATGTTTAAAATAGAATTTAAACAGATTAATACGTTCTAATTCATCAGTCTATTTTAGCCTCTCCTAGAATGCGAAAGCAAAAGCCGCCATGCATTTCTAGGAAGGTTATGGGCAAACATTTACAATCAATACAATCATTTACACTTGGTAAATTGATATTCGGAAATATTATTTTGAAAGTGTTATTTGTAACAAATACATGTGTACTATTTTTTTTTATTTATTGTGTTCCAAATACGAATAAAGCATACAGAAAAGCAGAGTATAGGTACTTCGGGTAATAATATGCGGTTTCTGTTGAAATAAAATGTAAGTTTTTTATATTTGTCGTAAGAAAATTAAAATAAAATTGTGTAAGTTCATTCATATTTTATTCTTATACCACCGTTTCAAAATACTTAACTTTGACGGAGAAGGAAACTGACTTAAGAAACTTTACTTAAGTTAGTTTAAGGATTTGAAAAAACTTCTAAGAAGAGGTCTTCTTTGATAATTTTCCTAATCCAATAAAAAAATAATTTTTTAATGTTATAAATGCGATTTTACCTCTGTTTGTTACAATTACACGACTTCACTGCTGAACCTATTTTAATTAAGTTAAATTTGAAAAAATAGCATGTACGAGCACAACAAGGACTTCGCTCGGCACCTGCTGGCGATCCTCATGGGCAACGCGATCCTGTACATACTGAGCTACGTGCTGATGAAGCTGGTGCACCGCGAGCGCGTGCCCGCGTACGTTTGGCTGCAGCTCGCGCTCGCGCATGCGGCGTGGATCCTCGCGCTGATGCTCTTCCTCGACTCGCGCACCAAGTGGTCGGTGAGTGTCACGTGCGTCCAGGTTTACGCATAGATGCGTTAGTACATGGAATAAAAAAGTGTTAAGGTATTATAACGAATGTTAGTAAGATGAGGGGAGTAAGATTATATCATAACTTTCTCGAAATGCCGATCTCACCTGAACGTGGTGTTGTGTATCGAATGAGTGGAACCCGTATAAAATAGACTAGAGATTGGGAACTGCATCACTAGTGTTTACTAAAATAAACTTACTACTAAGGTTAACAATTCCAAAAATTTTATTTTTAATATTGGTTTCGATATAGTATTATTATTTCTTTAAAAGGGTGTATTTTTTTATGAGAGAAAGGTGTATTACATAACACAGACATTTTTTAATCTTTTCTCACCCTTACTTAAATGAAACATATAAACAATAATAATAATACTCACAGGAAACTCCAGCTCAGTCTCGACAGCATAACGCAGCGTGCTCAGCGCTCCATCTCCTAGACACTCATGATTTGTGGCACCTGGCCTCGGCTGCCGCCATGTTCCTGACGTTTAACGCACTTTTGGGTATCGATGACCCATTGGTCAACACACCGAGGCAACTCATACCAGTTTTTTAAATCCATTGTTTTGTTAGACCAATAATTTATACAGTTATTGACTGTTCTAAAAATAATTTAAGAACAACTTTAATAAGATGAAATCGCTAGTTTTAATGCCAGCATTGTCAAGTTGGTTTTAATGTATTGTTTTTTTTTATGACAGACTGAAAATTAGTTTTTGTTTATATAAAATGGGGCGTAATGTTGAGACATTTATACTGATTAGTCGAGTATATTATGATATAGTACGGGAGTTGCAAAACGGTGGCAGCCTTACCTAAAGTGCAAGAAGTGCACAGCTCGTGGCCGTGTCTCGGAGGGATGCGGCGAAGATGAAGAACCTTAGATTTAGAAATGTAATTTTTGCATGTGTACTTGAAAGAAATTATAATTGGACGCAATGTATAGTTTGTAATTAATAAAACAAAAAATTATATCTCAGTCACCAGGGTTGTCCAATTGAGTTTCAGCAGCCCACCTTTCCTAGAGATGGGATGGGGTAGGGCCGCCACTGTTGTAAAATAGTCCATTTCATAATTTAGTTTTTTTTAGCTTATAAGGCACAAGTTCAACAATAAGTTAACAAAACGTTACATATAATCAAAAGTTTTACCATAGGACAAAAGAGATGGCTGTTTTGACATTACACATCCGTGGACTGTTGGTAACTCGCTATACTAGTTAACATTAAACCTAAGTGTTATTTGACTAAACAATGTGTGTATTCAAACGAATTATTACGAAATTAATATCTTCTAATTTTGTATCAGAACAATGATTGTAATTTCGTAAATGTACTGTGATATAAAGTTTGACCTTGAATGAGATTTAAAAAAATATATTTTCTATTTCTTTTTTTTGTTGTATAATGATTTAAGAAGTCATTATTTATATATTTATTTAAATTTGACAGTAGTCGACGTAAAAAATGAATGAAGTGTACTTCTTCGTTGCTGGGTTAAGCGAATGACGTCACAGAAAGCATAGAACTAGGGCAAGCCAAGTTTCTGGGGCACGGTAGTATCATGAATGACATTTAACAACGGAACTCTAAATTGTGTTATACCAACAGGTGCGAATGTTAAACAATGAATGGTTTAGTTTCTTGGTTGTTGCGTAGTTGAAGTTTACTGTGAATTCACCACAGTCCCACCACAAATATTTAACAGGATTATTTAAAAAATACCCTCTCAGATTCTAATTAAAGCTAACAATTTTTACGTAGATTTTAAAAATTATTTTATTTCATATAATTATATAAAATATTTTACATTAAATTCTACCTAAAGAAACAGTTGCCAAGTCCAAAACGAACGACAGTGCTCAACGGTCCTAGACGGGGTCTGAACCTCCCTTGGACGATCCCATAGATTACTTATTGACGGTAGATAAGGTTCTACTACTCGTGTATTGCGTTTATTTGAATTTTGCTTGCGGCCTCGCGCGGACGCGAGATCAAAGACCGATGAAGCCGTAAAAGCCTAAAACAGCATTGACATCACCGAATATATAGATTGCCAAGCACAAATTACGAAAATGTATAGATAATTTTCTTTATATTTTAATTCCTTTTTCGAGCGAGTGGAGTAAGGAATATTTAGAAAATACCGTGGGTCGAAAAGAGTCTTTAAATACGGATTTAGATTAAAAGAGAAGCCTTTTTTGAATAACCCTGTATATCTATTAGATATTTTCGCATGTGCTCTATATTGGTAGCCCGTATTGGTATTGGTATTCATTATTTATTATTCATTATTTATTATTTTTTTATAAATTGTTATATCATGAGTATATGCATAACAATATCATCAATATTCAAACATAGCTTTAGACATTGATATATTGTTTAAATCGGTATAATATATTATTTTCATAGGATTGTGTGGAAGTTTATTATTAATTTGTGTATCTAAATAACCTTGCTTGACCATGACCATCAAAAATAAAATCTATAACAGAAAACAATTACAGGTCAGCTTTAGCTGGTTTGAAAAAATAAATGCTGGCTACTGTCAGGGTGTAGGTATCTAAATGTGGGTTGACTCTTCGACCGTAGAAGCATCACGGCTTCACAATACCAGAGAGGCAGCACGTGAGTAGATATCCATACAGAGTTCAAGCCCTATACGAGCGGCCCGCTGTAGATACACTCACACATAGTGCAGCGTTGCGCGCGGGTCCTCTCACCGACGGTTTCACGCACCGTGTTAAGAACCCGTTTGCGCCGACTCAGCTGCGGGATGATTGCCAACAGAACACCCGCGTACACACCGTACACCCGAGATTCAGGGCGGTTCTTACCGCCCAATCCTATCAAAACACCTCGCCCGTCCGAGACGAGGTCTGAACCTCCTTGGACGATCCCATAGATTACTTATTGACGGTAGATAAGGTTCTACTACTCGTGTATTGCGTTTATTTGAATTTTGCTTGCGGCCTCGCGCGGACGCGAGATCAAAGACCGATGAAGCCGTAAAAGCCTAAAACAGCATTGACATCACCGAATATATAGATTGCCAAGCACAAATTACGAAAATGTATAGATAATTTTCTTTATATTTTAATTCCTTTTTCGAGCGAGTGGAGTAAGGAATATTTAGAAAATACCGTGGGTCGAAAAGAGTCTTTAAATACGGATTTAGATTAAAAGAGAAGCCTTTTTTGAATAACCCTGTATATCTATTAGATATTTTCGCATGTGCTCTATATTGGTAGCCCGTATTGGTATTGGTATTCATTATTTATTATTCATTATTTATTATTTTTTTATAAATTGTTATATCATGAGTATATGCATAACAATATCATCAATATTCAAACATAGCTTTAGACATTGATATATTGTTTAAATCGGTATAATATATTATTTTCATAGGATTGTGTGGAAGTTTATTATTAATTTGTGTATCTAAATAACCTTGCTTGACCATGACCATCAAAAATAAAATCTATAACAGAAAACAATTACAGGTCAGCTTTAGCTGGTTTGAAAAAATAAATGCTGGCTACTGTCAGGGTGTAGGTATCTAAATGTGGGTTGACTCTTCGACCGTAGAAGCATCACGGCTTCACAATACCAGAGAGGCAGCACGTGAGTAGATATCCATACAGAGTTCAAGCCCTATACGAGCGGCCCGCTGTAGATACACTCACACATAGTGCAGCGTTGCGCGCGGGTCCTCTCACCGACGGTTTCACGCACCGTGTTAAGAACCCGTTTGCGCCGACTCAGCTGCGGGATGATTGCCAACAGAACACCCGCGTACACACCGTACACCCGAGATTCAGGGCGGTTCTTACCGCCCAATCCTATCAAAACACCTCGCCCGTCCGAGACGAGGTCCGAACCTCCCTTGGACGGTCCATAGATGGCTTACTATAATAGAGGTAAGCAGTAGAATTACACTTGTACATCTACTTGAAGCATAACGTCCTTGAGGCCGCAGGCGCAAACCTATGAAGCTGCTAACAGCAATAACTTCATCGAATACATATATGCGGGATGATTGACAAGGCTGCATACCGCACGCATTCGTCTAGATTGGGGATAATTAAGATTGTTAATAATAAGTGATTTTATTGATTGATTAAAATTATAGACCGTTTTTTTTAATTATTATAATCCGGAAATTCAATAATTACGAAAAACAATTCCGATCGATTTTTTAAATAAACTATATTAGACTGTACCACACAATATAAAGAAATAATTAAAATATAAGACACGAAAAATTATATAGGGTTAGTCATTTATAATTAATTATTATTCACTTCAGTGTGTGTTAAATAAAGCCAAACATTATTATATTGCAAATACACATTGTAACATGTGCCTTATTTTTATTTTTTTCCTAGTTTTTTTTACGTGCAACAGGTGACAACTCTATGGGAATAGTTAACAATTTTGCACGTTCTTTGCACGTTCGGTAGAAATATTTACTCATGTGGAAGCAGTTTATCTCGGCCGAGTTCGTATGTTGTTTTATGGAAATTCATTTTCAGTTAAGGTAGATTTCAAGAAACTGCACAAAGTTGAGATAAACAACGACAATGTGAAAATATGGAAATGGGTAAATTTGTTCCCTGTGAACTGTAGATGATTTGCATTAAACTATTATATTTTTGTACAGCGAGATATTCTATTGCAGATAATCTATTGGCAGGGGTAATCTTGTTTTCAATATTTTTTTCTCTCATTGGAATTATTAGGTTTATCTTGAATTCCATGACCTAATTTCACTTATTCTTGAAAAATACAATAATCCGCATTCTTGTTAAGGCATTATTACATTTATATATTAATTTTTAAATAATTTTTTTTTTAAATATGCGCTACCAATTTTAAACATTTAATGTCTCTTCAAATTCATTACCTAAGAGGTAGAGGAGATCGATTTTTTTATTTAATTAAGTATTAATTAAGAAAATATAAAGGTTAAAATGCTATGAAATTACTTATCATATATTGATTATTGATAGTTTTAATAGAAATATGTAATCAGATTTTAAAATATAAATAATTTTGTATTACTTCTCTTGTTTTATTCTTCTGTGATGTAATAAAAGTAAAGTAGCAGCCGGGAAGGGGCGGTCAGTTCAGTTAGTTCAAGTTAATGGACCGCTCATGCCTCGATATATTTTTATTATTTATCAGTTTATCACAGATTTAGTTTACTCTAGTTCTTACTTTAGTTTTATACCACACACATGGTAAAATTAGCACTTAAACTTTATCTGAAATGACAACGAGTGTCGTGACCCCTGCGCTACTAAGTGCTATTTAAGTCTATACTAATATACAGAGTGGATGAGACGTTACGACATTAAATTTGACCTCATTGTCTAATTTCTATAAGTACACCAAATATCAATTACACAAGTACAGTAGTTACAGGATAATTGTGGGAAATTTCCCTCGAGATATATTTGCGCTAATAGTTAACTAGGCTAACGACACCCTGGTCAGTAACTTGGACCTTATCAACCGTCGGCGCTCTTATGAATGTCCTTAAACTATCAGTTATTAAGTATTGTGCTTGCGTTTTAATTGGATTATAGGTCTAATTCGTTTGTTGGAAAAAGATTTTTAAGTGTTTAAACGATAATGTATATTTAAACGGATTTAAATTAAAAGTTTTTCGACGTATTTCGAAGGTTTTTGTTAAAACGTTCATGATTCTAGAGTTTCTATATCATAAGTTGGTAGACAATCAATACAAATTGAGGACTGCACGGATTATATATACGGAACGGAAAAAAATATGCGATTGAAGAGCAAGATGACAAAATGTATGCTCATAGCTCTAAAGCAGCTTTGAAGCACAACTTGGAAAAGTTCAACACCACGTTGAATCATCATCACCCTGCATCAACCATTGTTTGGTTAATTTTTGTGAAAAAGGCGTAAAGGCTTAGATCAAAGTTTATCAAGAGACTGTCTTGGATCGTGTACCGAATACACCTCAATCATGCACTTCAAAAATGTACTGTGGACTTACCTGCATTTTTAGCCCAGTTCTAGCAGCGGATGATTTATTTTAAATGTTAGGTGAAACCAACTCTACTCCAAGGAGAAAGTTGGTAAATAAATCATGGGTGTAATACGTTAATTATTGTCATATCAGAACTAGTGACAACCAAGGGTTTAGCGGTTTACACCAAGATAAGATCTTTTGATAATCAATAACAGATGGTTAAATGTACGCTAGAAACGCCAACTGAAGTTACCTCAAGAGGTTCCGAACAAAGATATACATTAAATAAAAAATTTAGAAACAATATACATATTTAAAAATAGGGCCCCATTTGCGCAACGCGTTCTAATTACTTTGTAGTTTTGCCTTATCTGTTCGACCTACATAGAAACGTAGTTGTTTTGAATATCGAAAATTGTTATAAGTATAGGGATTTACAACCTACCATCTCTAGAATAACTGGAAGTTCATCATTGCGCAGGACGTAATGCTGAAAGCATACCTGTAGTTTGAATTGGGTAATGATGGTAAATATAAATAAATTACACCCCATAAGGGGAATAATATACCATATATAATTCCAAGTGCCAAACTCACCCGCACGTGGTATACCCTCTTAGTAACCAAACGTGCTCTGGCGACTAAACGATGCCAGAATATCCTTCCGAATTTATCAAAACCCAAATAACACCAACTAGTGATGGCGAGCAGCATCCTTAGTGCAAGGGTACTGGCACTGAGCTTACCGACGCGATTACCCGACGTGGTTAGATAGGCAAATCTGCCAAGAAATATTCTTCTTTATTCTTTAATTGTTGGCCTTAAGCTGAAGGTTACAATGGGCGGACTTAATCCCAAATGGCATTCTCCGCCAGTCAACCCTTGTCATGGTGAAAGGTAGTTGGTAGATACAAAACAAAGAACAAAGAATTTATAGTTAGACTCCAAAAAATATAAGTCAATATAAACATAAAAACAAACTATGTAATTAAATTAATATTTATAACATAAAATACACAAATATGTATACACTTATATAAAAAGACACATAAATAAATTTATAATAAAAAATGGAAAATAGATAAGCAGATAATTGTCAATGATCTATTAGGTAATCACGAACTAGACTCTTAAATTACTTTCTGTTATTGGGCAGGGCGTTCCACAGGAGTGTATAAATATATGCCGACTTTTGTAGGCCATTTCTTGGAGAGGTCTGTGTTCAGCAGAGGACTAAAATAGGCTAATGTGATGATGATGTTAAGTCAGGGGACGCCCTAGTCGGTCGTATATCGACCAAATAGGCGATATAATGAAGAAGAGCCAAATGAGAGTACCCATAACCGAAATGGATTTTATGTGTAGATGTATGGGTGTAGTGAGAGATGCGAGAGAGATGTGTTAGAATTGTGCCAAATGTCGTAAAAATCCAATATCTATGTAATATATATATCCACCACATGTAAAGGGAATTTGTCTCGTTGGCTTGGAAAATAAGAAGGCGATTGGTATATAGTTGATAAATTCTTACACTAACACCATAGGGCTAAGCCTTGCTTAAAATTTTATCACGTATGCTTACTTACTTATACGCGAAGTGTTAAATTAGTTATTGTACAAATTTCAAAAAGAGAAAATTATTTTTTATTAATGAAACTTTCAATAAAATATTAAAACCTTAACTAGATTTTCAGAGCCTTTCAGATTAGTAAGTGTTATAAAGGAAATGAATCAACATTGTACAATAACATCTTCGTTAATGGTAGCAGCTGCCACGTGCTAACAAATCAAGCCCGGTTCGATACACAGCGACCTAGATCATAACAATTATACCTACATAGTTGTATGGAGTGACCTAGGAGTAGCTAGCAGGGACAGTCGATGCCCCAGTGGCCCAGTTCATTGAGGCGCGTAGTGCGCATGTGCTTTTCCAAAACTGAATGGTTCATTTTACTTTGCTGGCCAAATGTTCTCCCAGGCAATCGGCTGGAATGTAAGTGTTAATACAACAAAACTTAACACTTTTTTTTAAATAGTTTATAAAGTTGTCAAGTGATACAAAGTACATTTTAAAGTTTTTTAAATATTAACTTTTTTCACTTTAAAATCAATGAAAGAAGTACTTACTGCACAGAGGCAACGTTTAAGTTTCAACTCAAAATTGATATTCGATGCGCGGTAAATAATAATATGGAATGGAATCATTCGTGTGTGTGCTAGCAACACCACATTATTGTCCTGACTAAAAGAAAAATGGCCGACTCAAGTAACGTCAAAACTACTGCAGCGAATATTTACTCCAAAATCTAAAATTTATATCTATAAACGACTTGAAAAACTCTTGTTTAGTAATGTCAGTGTAGTGTCAAAGTGTGTGTTCTTAAGTGGATTATTAGTGCTACCCCAGAAATTCGTGACAGTGAAGTATTGGATGACTGTATTGAACTGTTGATTTCCATGCACAGTACGTATTTTCTTGCTATTTCCTGCATACGCACTAATCAAAATGAAGATAATTTTGTATTTACTAAAGAAAATTTTAGGATGACTCGACTCCATTGTGCTGATGAACTCATTTATTCCTTAATTTGTATTACTAAGGTCCATAATTTAAATTAACTTGCTAGTAATTTCTTTCCAAGACAAAAGTTTACATTTACTTATCTCTGATGTAATGTAGACAACGAGTTATAGTACAATTTAACATATATGTAGGTTCTATTTTTATCGTCAAATTAAATATCTTCAATAGTAAATTCTTGTTGTCATTTGCAAACTAAAAACATTGAATTGTTTATAATAGATAGCAATTTATTTTTGTAACATTTTTAAACCATTGAATAAAAATAATCTGGCATTGTTTTAGTAATATATGGTTAAAGGTTTATTTTTTGAATCATTGACATCTCTGTGTGAGGAATAATATGTGGTGGTTACTCATGCATATGAAGGCCTCTGACACAGAATATTAAAGTTACTCTTAGATGATGATTAAGCTTTTAAAATGATAAAGATTTTAATTAACAAGTTTGTTACACTGTATAAGGAAGGTAACAACTAATAAAAAAAAGTGAATGTTACATGTATTAGTACCATTAATAAAAAAGCACTTCTTACATTTTTTTGTAGTCTTTTGCTGCATTTATTATCGCTATTCATATTCTATTTAGTAATAAAATAAAACTTAATAACTGCATCATTTACAGAGTATATACTTTTTGTTACTTAGTTTGAATAATAATTTAATACTACAAAAAAAAAAATTATACATTGTCATATTTCAATGTTGGTGTTTTAATATTCTTAGATAAAACATAGGTTTTAACTACTTATAGTTGAATTTAGTACTCGTTTTTGTCAAGATAATCAAACCTTAAAACAAATAAGTAAAACCCCAGTAATTAATTAAAATACTGCCAGCTACTAGCCAAGATTGAGTTTCATCCATTAATTGCTTGAATCAAACCTATATATTTGGTTTGATTCAAGCAATTAATGGATGTGTGTGATGAAACTAAAGGGAGTCTGTTAGACAAAGAGTATAGTTTATTCCTATTTGATGCATTGGAACAAAAAGCATTAGCATTTATTGTTAATACTTTCACATATTAGCACATGCATAAAACAGCAATTCAGTCTTATTCATTGTCTCTATACATTGATTATTTACAATACACAGATGTATCTCTGTCCATTTGTTATTTTGAGGACAGCTTACAAGGTAAAAGGTTTAATTGTAATAATAATGTTGATATTTTTATTTAATTAAAAAAGGGTATAAGATGAAGATATCATGCATAAGGGTGATTAGGCAGAGATTATGGATTACCATTTGGCATGATTCAGCATAGAGAAACTAGTAAGCAAAGCAAATACAACAGTAATATTATATCCATGTTGACACCTTAAGAACACTTTTGAAACTGGTAACAATGAATTGTATAAGTTGTGTACATGGTTGCGTGTGTATATGCTACTTGATGAATACTACATTGGCCTATTTTAGTCCACTGCTGCACATAGGTCTCTTCAAGAATGCACTAGCAAAAGTCAGGATAAATTTCTTGGAAGGTTTGCCAATTCTCACCAAGCAGGTCTGGTGAGTCTAGAACAGGTACTTTATTGCTTTTGAATTAGGTTACAGTAGAGATGGTATATATAAGCTTGGCCTAGGTTACAGTTGAAATCTTTTTGAAAAATGTTCTGCTTTATATTTAAATTTCGTGGATCAGGAAAGTGTTTTATCACTCTGTTGTGTGTTTTATATTTCCATGATGGAAGCTCTCTTGGCCGGTTATTATGTAGTTTTCACTTGCCATAAAAAACATTACAGCAATATAGTGTTTGCTTTAAACTGTTTATATGTTTGTGAACTGCCAAGACAGTTAGCTTCACCTTCACTGACCATATTAGTTATAAGTAATTGAAAACCGCATCTAAAACGAGATGGCAGATTATTACTTAGTGTTTTCCCAATATGAGAGATGTTTGTGACTTATGTTGAGTTTGCTGATGTTGATTGCATTCCTTTAACTGGCACTTTTGTTAGATGTAAGGCGCGGAGCGGCGGGAGCAGGCGGAGCACTTGGGGCATGTGGGGCGTCGCAGCGGGCTGGTGGTGGGGCGCGCTGGCGGCCGCGCTGCTGCTGCTACTCGCGCTGCGCTGCCGCCGTACGCGACAGAAACAAGTACATGACGCCACCTGGGCTCCACGGCCATTGCTCGTTCATCAGGTGGGGCCAAGTTTAATTATTCAATTTCCCTTTATAGTCGAAACTATTACAGACCCTTTTCCCCGACGATATAAGTTCCCCGCTGCCGCGCCTAATTGTTCAAAGTTTTTATTTCGTCGTAACAATTAACAATTAAGGCTATGGCCTCTTTCCTATGACTTCCAGGTGGCCCGAGCTTGTGTTATGGATGATCAGGATTGGTGTGCGCGCGAGGGACATCACGGGATGGGGGCTATGAATTATTGCGGAATATTAAAGATAGCTCTTACCCTCGGTAGAGGCTAGTTCAATAATATTTAGTTTTTTTACAAAGCAATAGCGGGAATGCGTAAATAGTAGATCTATTATGACCTGATAGCTTCACCTATCGAACAAAAGGTGTTCTTCACTGCAACAGTTGCGCTGCGGTCGTTTGCGGCTTTCCGGCGATATCAACAGCGTTGATTAAAGTTCGCACACATTGTCCAGCAGTTCGTGGGTTCAGGAGTATATTTTCACACGGATACAAAAAGAGCAGTGCGTCCAGCAGAAAAGGCGAGGGGTCCGCCGCGCGCCGTCTTTTTAATTATTATTTTAGAGTATTTATATATATTCTCATTTGGTTGTGTTGAATATTTAAATATATAGATACATATAATGCGATGAAATGAATAAGATACAATGAAATATATAATTGATAAAATACGTATAAACTAACATAAAATAAATAAATTAAACCCAACAAAAGCCCTCGGCAGGGGAGACTAGACGTCCGTGGGTTAGGGAGAAAGAGAAAGAAACTCTCGGACGATACGAGCTAACGTATCTAAGAGCACCGCCGTCTGCATTTGAGCTCGGAGCGATCCATCACGGATTTCCTGCCGCCTCAGATGTCCCGAGAGGCTGACTGGGATTAACCCATTTGCAGAGACGACTGTCGGAATAATTTCGGTCGGCATACCGAACGATATTTTGTCTTCTTGTTTTGGCTCTCACGAGGTTCTCGTTATATGGAATGGTGATGTCAACCAAAAATAACCTCGACTGTGTCCGGTCCATCAACACTATATCAGGCTTGTTCGCAAGAATCGTCCTGTCCTTGATGATGGGCTGGTCCCAATAGAGCCTGGCGCGGTCATTTTTGAGCACAGCGTTCGGCGTGTACTTATAGTAAGGTAGTCTCCGATCCAAGAGACGGTATTTCAGAGCGAGCTCCTGTTGTAGAATCCTGTCTACTAGGTTGTGTCTGTTCATATACTCAGAGTTAGAAAGCGCCGAACAACCTTAGATGACATGCCGATGCCTATAATAATGATTAGTATTATTACTATAGTATATTAATAAAAAATAGGGAAACGAGCAAGCGGCAACTAACGTGAACAAAAATAAAATATCTTAAATCCTCTATTTTAAGGTTTAAAAGGTGCTATGAGCGTGGGGTTTTATCCACCACTTACTCTAAATTTGCGGAGCCTAAAGCGGGTGGCTGGCTTCAAACAAAATAATTGATTCAAATAGCTAACAGCTAAAGCATGTTTGTTACGGTATTTTTGAGATAAGAGTATCCCATACAGTATTATAATTCTCAGCTGCGACGGATTTGTGATTTAATAAATAATGAATGCGTTCCTAATCAGTAGGCAACGGATTATCACGGATAACTCTTAAATGTTTAATAAAAAAAGTGTAAACTCTTGAAGGTCGGAAGATTAGTGCCAGCCACCTTAACAGGGTTTTTGTGTTATACGCTGTCAGGATCAGAACACCTCGAAGAAGCCGGCTTTAGCGTGCCTAAAGTATGTTTAATTATCTAGTACAAATTGACGAACGCAGTGGGAGGTTTCTAGTTGACTTCATAATCTTCGTTGCGCTCTAAATGCATAAAATATTAATATCGTCGATTAAAGCATGATAGTCATGTCGCTGCTCCTCGATAGTAAGCCTTCGAACCAAGAAAGCATTCCGAACAGTTGCTTTGTCAATATTTGCTATCAACTCAAACAGCGGATTGTACGTGTGAAAATATTTCAGTATGTTTGCATGGGTTTAATTTAATTTTACCTTCTGTTTATCAATTTTCGATATTATTGGTATAAATGATTTAGACATCGCTATGTTAAGAAAAAATCGTGCGAAATTTAAGCAAGTTAAAACAAAGTATGAAACGAAAGAATTGACATTGACTTCAGGTAATTATAACCGTTGAATAACCTACGATACATATTTAATAAATTTATAATCGGTGTCCACTCTTAATTGGAACAGTACTAATTTAAAAGTACTTAAACTAAATAGCTAGTTACTGGTTTCGACAATGGAAAACAGTCTGATTTGCGATAAAAATATTGCGTACTTAAAGGGGTATGCTTTAAGGTAGGGCGTGATGAATACAAAGAGTCCAAGAATACAGTTTTAATAAAGTTTTAAACAGCAAATCTAATTATAATAAGCAAATTTAATGCTAAAATTGAGTTTTCTAAATATCTACGTGACGCAAGAATAGACACACATTAGGGATTTTTATGTTTGAAAGCCCTAAACATATGACTTTGACAGGGCCAAGAGATTAGGAAATAACCTCATAGGGCTCTAAGTGACCAGAAAAGTGATGGAAATGGTCACTTGATTATTGCGAAAAACGTCTCGAAGTTACAAAAAATATTGATGTGTGCGCGAGAACCGTTCCTAGCGTACCTCTCTACATCAGTTGCGTTGGGGTTGTCCGCGGCACCCCGGTGATGTTTGAGCGGTGTCGTCGTTCGTTCACAACCACGCGCGAAATCGTTACTGTGCGAAGTGTGGCGGAGTGGTGGCGCCTGACGCTCTGCGATTGGCAAGGTGAAGCGGAGATACATTACACACAATTCCTTTTTGTAATAAAATTTCAAAATATATCGATATTCTCCGATAGATTCATTATGGTGGACAGAAAAATAATAGTTAAATGGCGGGAAACCGTTTTTAGTTTTCATTGTCCTCTTTTTAAAATGTCATCTATTTAATGGTATCAAAACCAGCCAGTACAAATAGTACAACGAAAATGATTTTACTGCAATTTTTTACTTTTAAAATACGAGAAATTTTTTTAGCCGACCTAATATTTGTCCATACTCACTATTCTGGTGTTGGACAAACAGGTTGGAGACTTGCAGTGCCGGTATCTTCGCAGTAGTGACGCATCTCATCACTTGTTTGTGGAATTCGAGTTCAGCAAATTCGAATGGCTATTCCGCCATCATTCGGTCGCCAGAGCTTAGTTTGTTTGGTAGCAGGATGTACAACGTACAAAAGAGGTTGGCATCTGGAGAAACAGATTTACAACTTAAAAATGTCAACTACCCTTCTAGATTTTACATACACACTACGATACTCCTACGAAACAACATGTATAAATTTTATTAAAATAGTATGTTTGTCTATCTACAGGTGCACATAGTGAGCGACTACAAGACTCGCGTGTCTCAAGCAGCAGTGCCGGTGCCTCGCTGTACACACACGGAACTAGCTGGCGCTCCCCCTGACCGTGTAGTCAACGCACCGATTGTAGATCCTACGCCTACTTTACCACACCCTGATCCCCCGCAAATTGTGATCATCCAGAACTTTACTCAAAACACTGTCGCGCAAGAAGCTTCCAGCTCAGAGACTCGACCGCCTCCTCCCGTACCTCGTCTCCCACCCCCGGAACACTGGTTGCACAAAAGACCCTTTGACTACAAGTATCCTTGCATCCCACGCCCACTTACACAATTAGTTAATACTGACCTTGGTGCAGACCTATCTCGAGAATCCCGTGCGAAAAAGTACAGCGCTACGAGATCTCCTTCCTTAGAAAAAGACGATAAATCTCCTTTTGTAAGCGCAGAGTCTGATGCTGAGGTGTTTGGATTTGACGATTCGTTAGTTACTAAAATGAGTGATTCGGGAGATGCGCCTTCAGATATGTCGCCGGGTAATCTGAAAAGATTTCGGTCTGTCAGCACACGTCTAAACATGTGCAGTGTGAATGAAACTACCCACGTAGATGGGATCGAAAAAGTTGAAATGCAGAATTCGCCTAGGTTATTTGAATGCAGTTCAACGAAAGATAAATCTTCGACTTCGAAATTCGATTTTTCCCCAAAATTATTGGCTGACTCCATGAGTTCTCCTCGATTCTTCACGCCACCGGAGATGGTGTCACCGGCTTTTTTTGCGGAACCTTCTCCAAAATCAGTATACTACGACAGTGTCAAATCTCCGAAATTCTTTCCTGAAACTCCTCGTGATGCGGAGGTACCGCAGTCGCCTAGAGCGTTAAGCGACCATTTAAATAGAGCTAATGGTTTGTTTGAAAAACCTAGCTCACCTAAAGTTCTAAGTGCTCGTCCTAGTCCTAAAGTTCATAGTTATAATAAGGAGAATTACTTTACGTTTGAACAAGTAGCCTTGGACGAAGGCATAGCTAGGTCGTCGCCACGACCAAAAAGGTATGGAGGGAGATATTCCATTGAAAGAGAAAGATTCACTCCTCCAGCAGATAAAGAAGTGAAAAAGTATAGACGACATAATAGCTGCGATACGAATATAAAGAATAATGAAGAAAGTATATCAAAATATGAAGACAACAAGGAATCTGACGCTAAAGTAGAAATTATAGAAAAAGATGTAGTTGACTGTTGTGCCAAAATTGACTCAATACATATTGAGAATAAAATGGAAATCGAAAAAATTCACGAATTGAAACCGATTGAATCAAGTTCAGCACAGGCGAGGAGACAAAGATTGAAATCGATATCCTTAGATTCAGACAATGCAAAAATTATAGAACAAAACTTAGGTTTACCTATAGCTAAACAAATGAAAGATCAAATGAACGAAGCGTATAAGAACCAAGAAACCAGCACATCTTGTGAAAACGTGGAAAGGCATACTAAAACCAGTACCAGTGAAAGACCAGCTTTTCAGTTTGACGTGGAACAAAAAATTAAACCAATTGAAGTAGAAGAGACTAAATCGCCTGATCTTGTTCAGAGAAAAGGGTTGCGACAAAGTTCTGATACTCAGTCATTTTTGGATATGCCGAGGTTTTCGCCAAAAGAATTTGAAATTACTATAACGTCTGAAGAAGGGTCAACTATGCCTGCTGAATCTCAAACGAAAAGAAAAGGTAAGAATCTACGGAACCTAACAATTGATTTGTCAAAACGCGATAGTGATTTGGAAAAAGAGTTGTTAGAATTTGCGAAATTGTACACTAATGCAGAAGAGAAAAAAGTGAAAACGCCAACTTTGAAAGTAAAAGCGACTTCTTTAGATTCGTCGGAAACAGTTAATCTGTCACTGCCTCAGACCAAGGCGCTAGAGGTACCACAAAATTCTATATCTGTACCTAACACACCAAAGAGACAGTTGAAACGTATACTTCCCCAAAGGAGTTTTAAACACGACATGTCAGGGTCAAAAATGGGATATAATTCTTTGCAGTCTAATGCCGAACAAAGACGGCTCTATATGAAAGGTCAAGATAGTGGCATTTTCCTTAGAGATAACCATGCTAGCCTTATGTTATATCAGGCAGGACCTTCTCGTATGGGTTCTCGTACGATGGGTTCATTTGAGGAAAACATAACGGATTTTACTGAAACTACTCCAGAGATCAATATTTCTGGCACCGACAACAGGCTTGGATTTAATGTTGAACCTGGACAGACGCTCGGCTCTAATCTTCTTACTTACAAACAAAATTTAAGCGTTTCAAACACTAATTTAAAGACATTACCAGAGGGTGTGCCTTCAGATGATTTTGAACCGAGTGCTGGAGATGAGAAGGTAATCAAGAAACTTCATAGGAGAAACTCTAATCAAAGCTTAATGCTGAGCACCCACAGCTTGCAAAGTTCAAATTGTTCTTTAAGCAGCGCAGGCGCATCCTGTCACAATTTGGCAACTGTTCGAACGAGTACTTCGAATTTCAGTTTAAATTCTGACAGTAGACAAAAGAAGCTCTCAATAGATCGAAGAGATTCCAATGCATCTCTCATTAACACTGAACATTTGACACCAACAACACGAGTTATATGTTCTTCTAATACGAACCTTGCTGGGGAGGTATCTAAAAGTTGTCTTTTGCAAAGACGGGGTTCAAACAATAGCTTAACACTGAACATTCTTCCAACTAATAACCTCAGCAGGCACTCCAGTAATAGTTCACTAAATAAGGAATTAAAGCTTGGCCAGAAGAAAGGGTTGTTAGAACGCAGAAGTTCGAACACCTCTTTAACCCTCAATATCAATACATCTAATCCTCAACTATCAAGTAATCGTGGTCTTAGCGTTTCTAATTATAATCTCAATGGATCGACCTGTAACCTTAGCAGGTATAACAGCAATCACAGTATAGACAACCCCACTGCTGAACCACGTAAAGGCATCTTAGAAAGACGAAGTTCAAATACATCCCTCACTCTTAACATCCAACCGCAGGAACCAAGAGATCTAGAAATTGACGAGACTCTAATCGATAGTAATTTGAAAGAGTTGCCCCATAGAGATAGACATAGAAAATCTTTGAGTACAGAGAATTTGATTCCTAAATCATACAGGAATCGAACGAAGTTACGCAACACAGACAAAGGCATGGGCTTCGGTTCACATGACAACTTGTGGTCGTCTTCTTATGCAACGGAACAAGATTACTCACAGAATTTAACATTCGTTTGTGGTGACCAAGAAAATGAAATCATATATGCTTTCGGACGTCAAGAAGAACCTAATTTTCAGCAGGGATTCGTTAAAAATATAACTACGAAACCTTTAAGTCCACAAAGTACCTCGGAAGATTTTAGGTTGTATTTAGCGAATATGCAGCATCTTCAAAATGCTTCTAGTGTATTGTCTCGGCAGCAGCTAAAAGATTTGAATGACGTATTTCAAAATGGATACTCTAAAGTTAAATGCCATAGTACAAATGAGGGACAGCATTGCTGTACAGGGCGTATTGATTTCGACATTGCAAAAGAAAACCCCCAACTGGTTATGCCTGAACCAGACGTAATACAACCCTGCTCAGAGTATCAGAAGATGTTGTTGAGGAACCTACACCAAGAGTTCTGGGACATGCCGACAAATTTTCAGGAGAAACCTATAGTTTCTGGCTCCCATACTAAGAATAGATACAAAACAATTCTACCAAATGAACATTCTAGATTTATTTTACGCCCTGATCCGGGTACCATAGGCGAGGGATACATTAATGCCAATTTTATAAAGGTATGTGTATTAAATAAAGCAATAAATTGTGTCATGAATAGAATCATTATATTCCTATAAATAGAATAAAAATGATTATATTTTGTCGTATGGTAGCGTAAGAATCTTTTCTTCCCGTGGTTTCATAAAAGGCGATTAGAGAAAAATCCTTGAAAAAGTCATGGTAATCTCTGGGCATCTTCCCGGCGACTAGACGCGCAACCTGTCACGTTCTCTCTTATAGGATAGGTGAAAAGTGGGTTGTGGAAGCGGTTACACCGGGTCGTGCCAAATAGAGATCTAAAGTCTCTGTCCGATGATGATGACACACAGAATTTTCGTGGCATAGCAGGTGTTAGTAGTAGTATTAGGCCCTCTGATAACCATCATAATATGTATGCCAGACCATAACACAACGACGACTAATGTGTGAGATACTGCGTTCGTCGATCCCTCTACTGAGCGTTGTGGCCAACTGGGGAGAGTACGTACATTCAGAAGCATATTGTTAACATACTGATGATGATGTTTGGCAAAAATGTCTATGTCGTACTCTATTCTCTCTTTTTTTTGTCTTTTAGTAATAGTTTGTAATTTACTAATGTCTAGGATAGCTGATATGTAGAGATAATGCTGCTTACCAGCACTGGTATGAAGGATGTGTTTGCATTACTGATGGTTTAATTTTTAACGAAAAGTCAATCGCTAGAGCTTCGTTTGTCACCTAACAAGGTGCACTGCGACCAGGTGAAGTTGAAATTTGAATAATACTGGTATTTACAATTTTTTTAGACTACATTAACAAGCTTAACGATGATGTATTTGTAAAGAATTATTATTATAATTGTCACCAAAGAGTTTCATCATTGGCATAGCGATTTTTCCTTTTCTTTTATTCAGATAATAATTTGAAATGAGGTAAGAATCAAGAAAGAACACATTTCATCTCAATTCCATCTTATGTAAGCCATGAGATATTTAGTCTTTTATGTCCTCTTTATATTAACTGAATGTATGAGTTGATGAATGATACTCACAAATTTTATTCATTATCATTGCTTTTACTTATTTCAGGGGCATGAGTATAGCAAAAACAGCTACATAGCGACGCAGGGGCCGCTACAGAATACAATGTACGATTTTTGGATGATGGTTCAACAGAACACTGTGAACTTCCTGAGTCAAACAGCTGAGCCTTCGTCTACGGATGACGCAATACAGAAGATCGTCATGCTCACTAATTTTGTTGAGAACAATCGACAGAAATGCGAGAAGTATTTTCCATTGGAATTGAATGAGGAACTAACGATTACCAGTCCGGAATTAACGGAAAATAGTTTCTTCTGTGAAACAGAGACTGTAAAGAACAGTTTTGTTATTAAAAACACTGGTCTGATTAAAAAGGCCGGCTACACTATACGAAAATTGAATGTTAGGCATTTAAAACAGAAAAGTGATGAAAACAGTGAAAGTGCAGTAACGGTGTATCATTACTGGTTCCATAATTGGGCGGACCATAAGTGCCCAAAAGATGTGAATGCGTTGTTAAATTTAAGTTTGGATGTGTTAAAAGACCAAAGTTATAATTTTAGTGAAAGTGATGAAGAGAAAGATGAACAATGCAACTGTAATGATAGTCCAAAGCTCGATTCTAAGTTTGTGTTTCCTCCATTAGACTCTGGGGGGAGTGTTCCTTGTTCCATAACAGTGAAGGTATCTTCTCCACTGGATTTGTCAGTGGAGAATAAATCTCCACCAACTATAGTGCATTGTTCAGCTGGTATTGGGCGTACTGGATGCCTCATAGCTATATTAAACGGTATAAAGCAACTGACTAATGAACAAAAAGTTGATGTGCTGGGCATTGTTTGCAACATGAGGTTAAATAGAGGTGGCATGGTACAGAATTCTGAACAGTATGAACTTATTCATAAGGTTTTATGTCTGTTTGAACAGGCATGTCTACCAAGTTTATAGCTAGGCTAGATAGATTCGCTAATTGGAGCTAATATATAAATGCAAAACTGTGTAGCTACGGTTGATTACTATTTTATTTATAATGTTATCATTAATTTATTCACGAATTAACATGTATATTTGTTAGATAAATTTTTGGGTATTTTCCTATATTATAGAACTTTAAATACAATTAATTTTTCTATTTTGAAGAAATGATAGGCTAAGGATAAATTTAAAATCAAGTTCAAAAACATTTTTTTGATATTTGGTTAGTGTTTTTAAGATTGATAGAATATATTTACAAATAGAGGTTTAGTTTTGACTGAAATTCCCGTTTAGTTCCTAGTCTGTCATCAGTCTCAATTAAAGCGATATTTAAAAGGTTTTTGAGAAATTTGGAAAACTTTTAATGTACAATATCAAAAGTTGTATAGGAGGTAAAATTTTATATTTCGTCATTACCAAAATAAGACCACTATTAATATCAGAGCGCTTTAACAGTAACTAAAAACAGTTTTAGTAGGTAAAATGCTGTGATAAATACTTACAAGCGATAATTCTAAATTTGCTATATATTCTCATAAAAGAATAAAATTTAAGATTCATAAATAAGTTTTCATCCATCAGTTATAACAGGAAAATTTTTTGTAAATATTTTCTATTGATTTTTTCAACTGTACCTAGAAAATTTATTAACTTATCTGTTTAGAAAAATGTTGAGGAAAATAAATTTTCCTTGATAGTGCTTACATTAGCAGTCACATTTTACCTATTAGCCACAGGAATTGTTTTCACAAACATTTAAATTATTATAGGATGTAATTGTTTTGGCTAACTGTCATTTGGATCTTTTTAAACAATCGAAGAGAAAAAAATAAAACAGCTAAGGAAAAAAGGTTTTTGAAATACTGTGTAAATTGGTTTTAAGCATCTGGGGCCGCCATATTGGGCTCATGATGACGTCCTGTGTCCTGCGCTACTCTGCAAGTGTCTGCGAATCTATAAAAATCTTATTTGTCGAAATTGCTGCTTCAAATTAAGTCCGAAGGTTGTTACACACGTACTTAGTTGTAAAAATACAACTTACATCTGTGTTAGAACAACACCTTTTAGCTTCGCCGTATTCAATGTGTAGTCATTATGAAAGTGGGATTTCAAAGTAGCTGTTTAAATTATCACTTTTTAAAAAGTTTTGAAAAGCGGAACATTAAAGCGCAAAGAAAAGCATAAAATTGTGAGCGTTTTTTGCCTGTAAGAAATATTTTGTTTAATTGTCACAAAGCTAACATTAACTAAGGTATTTTGGAAAATGTTTGAATTGGCAGCTTACCAATACCAATTAATATTTTACTGCCAGAGCCAGTGGCGTGCAATCCATATAGGCAAAAAGGCCCTGCTGGCCGAAGTTAACTATTATATATATAAATAATTTACTAATGAAACTAAAATACCTAATTAAAAAACATCTTAAATAATCAAAAACATATTTCGAGGACATGAAGTCTGGCGGACATATTTTTACCCGTGGTGAACCTTCCCTGGCTTCTAAAACTTGGTACTTCGTAATACTTCCCGCTACTTCCCGCCATATTCAAGAATTTGTATCGTTGGGTATTTTAATTTTTGTCTAGTAATAAGCTTTGAAATTGAAATTTTCGTAAAAATGGGCGTCGCCATTCATAGCAAATGTCAAAAAAATTTATATGATTATTATGACTGTTATTTTCGACATTATTGTTATTTAAAAAAAATTGTCTTAATTTTAAATAATACTTAAAAGTTTTATTTGAAAAATTGAGAAATACGTAAACAGTTTTTCGATTCTCAGGCATCAAAAATAGACGATGTTTAGTGAGTCAATTTAAAATTAAATATAAAATTTATTCACTTTTGTAAAGAACAGGCTCTATCACTCAAAATATGCTAAAGGTGTCTACACACCGGTGTAGCAGGCATAGCGGCTGCATTACAGAGTTGCAGGACCAATAAAGGTGTTATTGGTTAGTATAAACGTTTACGGTATCAAATAAGTGTTTGTCTGTGTATTCGCTTAGTGGTAAGTTATCTATACTAAATTTTTAAGTGGATTTCACAAACATTTAGAACATTCCGCGAGGACGGTTTATATGTAAAAAATTCATACGATTTACGAAACGATAATTCAAAATGTAAGGTGCTCGTTATTTTTCTTCTCTAAGTTATAGAGCGTTTTAGAACTTGTTGTACTGCCATTACATGTTTATTTTCTTAAAACACCTTAAATTTCTGGACAACAAGATCATTCAAAAATTAATTTCTTGAATTACAAAATAAACATAATACTTTAAATAATAGAGAGCCGTTTTTGACAAAACAATTGCAGTTAAATAAAATACAAGCTCTCATCCCAGTGTTGGGTCTAAGTATATGGGAACAATGGGGTGGTCAGAGGTTTAGACTTTTATTTAGGTCTATTTTTTGCCAGATTACTTTGACTATTTTGGAGCAGCGTGTCAGGCGCTGAGCCTATCGCTGTTTTAATGTCCAGGCCAGCAAGAAAAATCGTACATTTGTAAAAATTCATTGGTACGAGCTGAGTTATTATACAAACAAATTTCTTCGATTCTTCAGGGATGATTTAAAAGGTAACTATTTTTTAACATTTACACATTTCGATGTTGGGTAATTTTTTTAAGATTTGAATAATTTCTTGTTTTTTTTTATAGGTACTAAGTTCGATTATGTCATAACTATATAATCTCAATTATTTCAAAGTAATACCACGAGAAAGGTTAATGCGAATCTCATTCGTGATATTTCAAGGTATCAGGTGACGGTTACTTGGCAAAATAAACATGCACACACTGATACCTAACACACTTTAATGAAAATAGTGTTACTGGATTTGTTTCAAACTGTAGTTTTTTTAAGATATTATTTCATTCAAATAGATTAACATTAAAAAGGTAAAAGAAAATTTTTGTTAAGGTGTTTAGAAATCCAATTGTATAAAAAAAACAGTCATTACAGGACATACAATTACGAATATTGAGATTCGAACTCACGAACACAGTTATTCTCTTTTTTCGACATTTTTTTCCTCATATAGGCATCGTTACACTTTGAAGTGTTTGAACACAGTGAAGACGTAAGGAACAGTCACATCACTACAACATTAGTCTCATAGCCCACTGCTGAACATAGGCCTTTTCAAGAAAGCACCAGCAATCGCCATATATTTCTTGGAACATTTGTCCATGCTCACCACGCTGGACAAGCGGTGCAGTGCCGGTATCCTCGCACTAGTGATGCTACTCCCATTGACTAGTCTATGGGTATGGGTTCGGCATATTCTGCCATCGGTCGACCGCCAGAGCCTAGTTTGTTAGCTAAAAGGGTGCAACCCGTGCAGGTGAGGTTGGCATTTGTAGAAAAATATGGTATTACCCCACACACATCTTATAGTTTATTGAGTTATATTTTAGAAAAGATTATTTATTTTGATTATAAAGTTTACCTACATCCTTCCTATATGAATATATTGAAAGTGTGTGATATAGTAATATGTTAATAATTTACTTAATTGGTTTAGTTAAGTATAGCGTATAGAAGCGTTGGAAAGGATTCTAAATTAAAATTTATACTTTATTGGATAGTTTAGTGTGTTGCCGTAACGGACTGAAATATTTTTGTTGGATATTGTGCATTCGTTTACTGGCAACTCTCACTATAGTCAGTGTTGCCAAATACATAGCAAATATGTTTATCATTTTAAATCTGTTTTTATTTTAATTTTGTTAGTAGTTATTGTTTGCTAATTATTACTGTCTGTAATATACTCTACATTTTTTTTTAACTTTTTTGTTTTTATTTGCTTCTGTCACACTCAGTACAGTGCTTAAAACTTTTATGGGCAGTTTACCAAAGGCGAAAAGTGGAACAAGCGACTTTTTGAAAATTTTCAACTATCACTCGTTAGTCACTTTGGTTTGTTTCGTTTTTATTGACCTTGATTATATATAGCTGCAGACTGTCTAAAGTGATACGATGTTAAATTGTCGTTTCTATTTAGAAATTAAAGTTTTAAATGAACACATTCAGTGCCGTGTTCTCCTCTCCGGGGAAAATTTTTAGTAGTACTACTACTATTCTTCTATTATTATTAAGATAATGCACTCTTAATGTCTTGTAAATTACAAAACGTTTTTTGGCATTTTCGCACAATATTTTAAGTTATGGTTTTTATTATACAACACCAGAAAGATATTTGTGAGGTTTATAAATTATTGATTTTAGGTAATCTAATAAAGTTATTATTTATTCATATGTTAGTAGGGATAACTTACTATTTAAATCAAAAGCCATAAGGAAACTGTGTAATTTTTGTTAACATTTTTATATCTTGACAGTTGTATGAGATGCTAATTAGAAAGAAATTTTAACGAAGTTACACTGCTTTACCTGGTTATGCCTTTGATTTGAGTAAAGATATTAAAATTTGTGTATTTTTGTAAATATTTGTGTGTCTAAATAATGTTTTTTTATTCTACTTGATGAAATATAAATTTATACGGTACAATTTCTTTATGTTTTTTTTCTTTGTTTTACAAATCAATTACAATATATTTTATTATTGTTTTTGTTTATATATCTAAATGGTTTTTAATTGTCCGGACGAACACATATTATGTGGTTTTACAGGTTTTAGTCGAGGGAGTTGAGTTATTACGTACGTAGAAGGCCAGAGGTTGTTATGCAAATAATAATAATATAAAAATGCAAAAGGCAAGACAGGTAGTGCTCCCTGGTTGCATGCAGATTATTTTAACCGGTTTGGTCAAGTTTGGTTACAAGTTTAGTTTTCATAACCTTAACTTACAAATCCGTATTCAAAGAATACACTTTGATTTTTGTCAGTGCTATTTTATATTCAGTAATATTAATAGCTATCTAGACGCTAATAGTGCCTGATAGTTTTTTTTTTATAGAAGTAGGGGGCAAACAAGTGTGCGGCTCACCTGATGGTAAGTGATCACCGACGCCCACGAACATCCACAACACCAGAGGAGCTACAGATGCGCTGCCGGTCTTTAAGGAAGGAATAAGCTCTTTTCTTGAAGGTCCCTAAGTCGTAACTGTTCGGAAATACTGCTGGCGACAGCTGATTCCACAAAGTCGAAGTGCGTGGCAGAAAACTTTGATTGAAACGCACTGTGGTGGAATGCCAACCATCTAGGTGGTATCGATGGAACTTAGAATTCTGTCGCGATGTACGTTGGTGAAACTCAGCAGCTGGGATCAATCCGAACAATTCCTCAGAACATTCCCCGTGGAAAATTTTGTAAAAAATGCAAAGAGAAGCAACATCTCTTCGCAAGGCCAAAGGATCAAGCCGATCAGAGAGAGCTTGGTCGCCGGCAATTCGAGCCGCTCGACGTTGGATGCGGTCAAATGGAAGGAGTTGGTACTGGGGTGCCCCTGCCCAGAGATGAGAACAGTATTCCACGTGGGGCCGAACTTGCGCCTTATAAAGTCGCAAACGGAGGACCGGCATGAAATACGGTCCCACTCAGCAGAGCACATCAAGCTTTTTGGAGGCCAATTTGGCCTTTCCCTTCAAGTGACCACGGAACTGAACGTCGCTCGATATGTCAACGCCAAGGATTCTCATACTGGCTGAGGCAATAAGGGGAATGTTCTCAAAAAGAGGAGAAACGACAAAGGGATTCTTTTTAGCGGTGAACGCGCAAACCTGTCTTTTTGGGGTTGAATACGACCAAATTACGTCGACCCCAATCCGAGACTTTGATTAACAAGGTCTCGACTTCAGACACAAGTTTGTTCCGGCACTCGTCGACGTGTTCCCGAGAAATATTCGCACGGTCTGTATATAGGGCATCATCAGAAGGAACAGAGTGGGAGCTAGCACACAGTCTTGTGGAACACCAGCAGTCACGGGTTTGGGGTCCGAGCATGCACCGTCGACAACAACCTTGATGCTCCGATCCGTGAGGAAGCTGGTGACCCAGTTGCACAATCTCTCGGGAACCCCGTAAGCGCTTTATGCCAAACCCTATCAAATGCTATCGCTACGTCCAGACTAACCGCCAAAGCCTCCCCCTTAGACTCAACTGCGTCTGCCCATCGGTGAGTCAGGTAAACTAGAAGATCACCAGCTGATCGTCCGCGACGGAAACCCTACTGTCGGTCACTGATCAGCTGATCTAACTCCAGGTACCTCAGGAGCTGGGTGTTGATGAGTGACTCCATTATTTTAGATAACAAGGGGGTGATGGCAATAGGCCTGTAGTTGGACGGATCAGAGCGGTCGCCTTTTTTGGGTATTGGATGCACAAATGCTGTCTTCCAAGATTCCGGGACGACGCCTGAAGAGTAGGAGAGCCGGAAAAGACGCGTGAGAACCGGTGCCAACTCAGGGGCACACATCCTCAGCACTATTGGAGGGATTCCGTCCGGCCCACTCTACTTATGAATGTCCAGGTAGCGGAGTGCCTTTCGCACTGAGCTCTGCATAAACTGAATTTCCGGCATGGAGCACACCTTACACCACAGGATGGTAGGTGACAGAATCTGCAACGGTGTTGGGATCATCCAGCGAGAAGCAAACCTGCCCCCATGGGTAGGAAGCAAAGAAAGACCGCATTCCATCCCAATCTGCCGACCTATAGTGCCACACACAGCGGAAGCCTGCAGATCGCGTTCGGGATCGGCGCGCGATAGGCACTACAGTCCGGATCAGACAGTGGTCCGACGAGCCAAGAGGGGCATCGACTGAGACCAAATATCTGTCCGGGTGTGAGGTCAGCAAAAGGTCCAACAGGGAAGGTGTATGGCCTTCCACGTCTGGGATCCGCGTCGGGGAGGTTACCAGTTGTGTCAGGCCATATGCTAATGCAAAGTCGTGAACAGATCTCCCCGGATGATCAGTTATGCGAGAACCGAGCCAATCGGCGTGGTGGGCATTGAAATCGCCGAGAATCACGATCTCTGCGGATGGGATCTGTTGTAGCACGGAATCTGTAGCCATTTTGACGTGGTCGATGACTCGGTTAGTTACGGTATGGGACCTGTAAAGGCACGCATTGACGCGCGGATGGTCGTCGCTGTCGATGCGCAGCCAAAGGGTAGATAGGTCCAAACCTTCAAGACTACCGAGGCGTCGAGAACAGATATCATCTCTGACGTATACGCAAACTCCGGCACGGGGCTCAAAGGAGTGTTCCAGTTTGTACCCCGGGTAATGGAGATAAGAGGTATCAGCCGGAGACGATATCTGAGTCTCGGTATGAAAAAGCAAGGCCGGCGTCGCCGTTTCAAGATGGCAATGAACGGCGCTAAGGTTCGAATGGAGTCCCCTGATATTGCAGAAATCCACGACGAGCGAGGTAGGGGAAGCCATAGTTTCCTTGCTGCGTTTGCCTCGAGTAGGAAAGATAGAGAGCGGAATATTTCCCTTCCCCCAGAAAACGCGGGGCAGACTGAGCATCCACGATTAGGGTGGCGTAGGAAAGCCTGAACGTGGATGCTCAGTGAGAGATTCTCTAGAACCGTCGGTATCGGTACCCTCCTGGGGTAGCTCAAAATTTTATACCGCTACCATATTTGGGGAGGGGAGAGGGCCTCCGGTTACCTCACTCACAGCACGAAACGCAGAAGCACAAGATGCCTCTACTTCACGCCGGTATTCTGCGAGGCCGTGGTACTTATCTGGACGAGCCGGCCCATTCGAGCGGCAGCAAAAGCCCCCGCTTAGCTCTACCACGTTTAAAAATGTGTAGTGCATTGTGTCCCGACTCCCTGATATTGCAACTGACCGTGTCGTTGTTCGTTCCTTCTTTGATATGCTGAGATAAGTGAGTGCCTCTGTTTTTGCGGACACTGGCGGCATTAAGTAACTGTAGCGGTAGACGGTTGCCTTAGAAGGGTCTATATCCATAAATGCCATTTGACGACAATCAAACGATTCGTCTGGTTTAAGGCACGTAGCCTTAAACCAGACGAATCGTTAAAAATCGTCGCGCGAAAATTCTCCCAAAACAGATCCAGTTTTTAGACGATATGTCAATTTAGTTTATAAAAAAAATATGGAGGGAAATTTGAAAATGGAACATTGGTATTTTACTTGTAAATAATCGTATTTTCAAAATAAATTATAACTGGCTGAATAAATTATAACTGAATTTAGTGTCTCATACAAAAAACTTTTTTTATGAACTTTCAGTGTGGTCTGGTAATAATTATACCAAAGTAGGGACTTGGGTAGGTAGGAAGGAATTATAGGAATCGTGTTTGTGTGGAAAATAAACATTACTATTTATTTTTAAAGTAATCATGAGCTTGAAATAAAACTAAACTATTTTTTCTTATCTAATACAGGTACAATATTCAAAAGTACACTTATTTTTTAAGCATTTTTATTTTGTGATTTTCATCAAGATGTGTAAATACTTATAAAATGAAAGAAAATCTGTGCATCGTATAGCCATTTATTAAATGTAGGTATCTAGGTATAGTCAAATTATGAACACCAAATTTACCTAAGTACATAATTAGTTATAACTTACAACCTGTAATATTTAAAAGTAATTTGGTGTAATATCCGTTATTTGCATAGACAATGATTTTAGATAAGTGAAATATTTATACAAATTATTTAAACTTACTTATGAATATCACATCAAAATTATAGGCCGGTCATTTTAATAAAATCAAAATATGGGTCGGGCAACGAACATCTTCGAATAATTGATTTTTGCCAGACGATGCTTGTATGAATAATATACCGCGATAATATGCGCTTTCGTTTAACTTTATAACCTTATCAATGACACTACATTATAATGACACTGGTCATGACATGACATGACACTAGTCATTATGATAAGCTCACTTAGCTTGAAAAGTTTATACGTATACATGTTAGTTTCCGTGACAGTATGGAAACAACTATATTTATATAATTGTTTTTTCTTCTTTATTACCTTGTATAAGTCAATTGCTGAACATAGGGTTTTTGCATGAAAATGAAAACAAAATCTGGAACGCCGTGCATGGGAGATATCTCATCACGCTGTGCAGGCAGTGCAGGATTGGTAAGCGCAATGCTGGTACCTTCGCACCTACCTACAGACTTGCATATTTACACATTAAATTGAACCTCTTACATATACATATTCTACAGGCTATTTCCAAGTCATGTATCACATAACAATTATAAGATTACATAAGTTTAGTCACATGATCATTTTTTAATTTCTTTTTTATGCCTTAGTATTTATTATTAATCCATTATGGATACTCAGGCCTTTGGGAGACAGCCGGTTTATGTCGGATTCCCACCAAAAAAAAACCCGCCCGCGCCGGGGTGTCCTTTGCGTTAGATGTTGCCGACGCATCAACAGTGAAGCCCTGCGAGGTTATCACTCTGACCGGGGTAAGATATATAGGACGTATAGGTAGATATGAAGAATATGCCTGGGGTTTTATTTGCGTTATTAGGCTATTTAATTTATTTGATTAAAATATTTTTTACTTTTTTCGTAAGAAAAATCTCTCCTTTTTCAAATAATCTATACTAATACTAGTTTCACTATCAATAACGTCTCATCTAATCTGTATATACTGAAACGATGATTTTTACGTCTTCTGCCGATCGCCAGAGCCTTGTCCGTTAGTCAGAATTGTGTACTGCTTGCATGCGAGGTTGACATTTAGAGAAAAAGTTGGTGTATCTCCCTTATACACATTCATAATTTATGTATATGCAGCATCAACTAAAAGACTACTACAAACATTTGACTACTTTACTACAGTAATATAAATAACTCTATATAGGTATAACATTGGTTGAATCGTAGACTGCCGGCAAAAGAAAATCCCAGGTGTCGTAGGTGATTCAAGAAAAAATATTTACATCTCCGTCACTATGTCCTGAAGAGATAAAAAGTGGATTGCAGAACCCTGTTTGGCTACGTACGAAAGCTTAAGCTCTACCCCTGGCTAGCCATCGACTGCCTTGAGGCTTAGTTGTGACTTCATCCTGCTAGTGTTATAATTGTTTTGTATCTATGATTGGAAGTTTGTCACTCAAACACGCCGAAAGGACTCAATTAATTTACATGTTATTTGGCAGAGAGGTAATTTAAGTCATAGGATCTGTTTACGGTCACGGTCCCTTGAGACAAAATTTATGATTTGAAGCGCGAAGCCGCGGTCAGTCGCTAGTACGTAATATCAGCGGGTTGTAAAAATACTCCGAACTCCGAAACCTGTTAATATAGTAAGAATATTGTCACCCTGTCTACATTCTAGAGACATGAATAGGTTATTTAAATCAACGTATAACTAATTGTAATGTGCTAAATGGATCTTATATAATGTGAGTTTCTATTCCTTTGTATATCTGTATGTTCTATTAAAAATATTATTAAATAATGATGCGGTGAGGTGGATTATATCTTGTGTTTTATTATTACCTAAAAAAAAGGGCCAACCCTTCATTTCTTATGATTTTAAGGTTCTGGAGCATCAAATTTAAACGGTACGCAGACTATGAGAGTATTATTGTTGCGATAGTTTAATAATACCCTAATGTGATTGCTATCGTGGACCTCATCGACACTTAATACGGGAAAATTAACTCTAACAGGTGTATTCGCACATTACTTCTAAAGTTCTAAGTGGATATCCCTCCGGTTGTCACAATCATGCAGAATATTTCATAAGCAATGTTTTTATGTGCATATGACACATTTCCATCTAGTTAATATATTACAGGTCCGTCCGTGCGAAGCAGGCGCCGTTCGCTTGTTTTATATAATAAGAAAAAAAAATGGTCACCTAAATCGACACTTAATACAGACTTGGGTGGGCACCACTCTCTTAACCATTTCTGCCGCCAAACAGCAGTGCTATTACTGTTGGGTTCCGGTTGTCAAGTAATAGGGAGCCAAAATAATTATTCCGGGCTGTGAGGCATTCCATTTTAGTCATCAGGGGAACAACCCGTCTGTAACCAGTTTTGTGACGTATTTGAAATACATATATTAGTTACTTTGTTGTTACTTTGCTTTTATTTCGTATATCAAAATCAAAATACAATTCATAAAACGTGCCGTTTTTTTCGTTGTTAGCTTAGTAATTGAATTGCGAAATTGTAAAATTATAAATGAAATGGATAAAGCGTCTACATGTTTGAAAACACGACATACGAAAACATAGCTGGAATATCCTTTTATTGGTAATTTGTCCTACGGTACATGTGTGAATGGTTTGTTAGTACTTATGCGTTTTTGTTCACATTGTATTAACTATTATGTTCCTTCTGCTACTATATTACATGTCTATAACATATATTGAGAATTTACTAAGTTCTAGAGTTTATAATTATTTTTTTTATATTTAAAAATAAAAGAAAAAGCTTCCAAAAATTTGAATAGCATATCTCTTTGACGCCGTGTTATTTCCTTGTAGACGTGTCGGCGACTTAAAACGCGGGTAGCGAATGACAAGGACTTTGACCTGGATGTTGGCCTAGTTAACTATTAGCGCAAATATATCTTGTGTCAAGGGAACATAAACTAAAACAATATACAGTGATTATACTATATTACTACTGTGACTGCAACTATAGTAAACTACTGTGCCTGAATGGGTAAAATTTAATGTTGTAACATCGGATCCAACCTGTACTGTACCTGATAATGACGTAATCCTGTTCTACTTCGACCACGGCGACAACTTCCCGTTATTAATCAAAAGTTGTCAAATGTGCTGGAGATATTATTGAGCCGCAAGGTACAACGCAAACAGAGGCACTCACTCGTCTTTAACTTCCACTATTCGACGTACCGCATAATATACGATAAAATCAGACGAAGGGACTGATGCAGTGTCAGCGAAACGGACACAACATAACACGACCAGACCCAAAAACAAATAATTCGTATTATTGCATTAATATTGGCTTCGTACGAGAGAAATAGGTACGCTAACTACTAAGCCAGTCGGCTATTATTACTACGTTAATATGCATTGTCTAATTTCAATTGATAGAAGACCTTAAATTCGAAAATCCCAGAGTTTCTTCACTAATAATGCCTCTTCTTCGAACCGGTGCAGATTTAGAGGTTGATAAGATCTTTATTGCTTTTTAATATTACGCTTTTGTTTATGTTTTCTTTTTTTAAGGGAATGATGCAAGCAAGCAAGCGGCTCACCTGATGGTGAGTAATAACGCCGCCAGTACCTCTCTCACCGAACAAAACTCAAAAGCACAAGATGCGTCTACTTCACTCCGGTACTACCCCGGTCGAGCCGGTCTTTTCGAGCAGCAACAAAAGTCTAACTAAATTGTTTGAAATGTTAAACTGGTGACTTGAGCTGTACATAATATTTGTTTTGAACACCTATTATCTTTTCGTATAATATAATGTACAATCAATAAATGCCATACCATATCATAGAAGCGAATAATAAATACCTGTATAAGTAAATGCAAACTTAACGAAAGAATACTAACAAGATTAAACTTTGTAATTTTGTAATATACACTATGTAGTTTTGTACTCCTACATATAAAGTACCTACCTCATAGATAATTTAAATTTAGTATTTATTTAGTTCAAGATATCTGAGTTATTACTTTTTATAGTTACAATTAGTCAACTTGATTAATAATTTCAATAGTTTCATCAAGTCTATATGTGTCTCTGCTTGTTTAATGTTCATTATGAACATGTACATTTCACTGTAGACGATCATTAAAATTGATGATAAAGAGCCATTTTTCATAAACGGAAGCCATGGTTGCTTTCTTTCGTATCCAAGGCCGGTTTTGCCTGCTAAAGATAATGTTTAAATTTAGGAAGCGAAACCGGCTGTACAAGATGGGATATTGAAATCTACTGCGAACCTGTTGCCGCGTGACACGTGAATGCCACCACGTCAGCGGAATGTAGATTTGGAAACAAATTATTAATTTATTACATTAATAGACACGATGTCATAACGTGATGCATCGTCTAAATAATATCATCGTAATTTCCCAAATATTCTCTACATGATTCATACATCTACTCATGTACCTACCTCATCTCCACTTGTACTTTACGTAGAGTACAAATGGAGAGTATACGTAAAGTACACGTGGAGATTGAGACAATAAATGTTTACATTGAGACCATAAATTAACAAATTCACGATCGAGGATTGCTTTAAATAGTATGCATTCAAGTGGAAAATGTTTTAAATGGATCTTTTTGTTTGTTGGATGAAAACCGAGCTAACGATCCATCTGTTGATAAGTGGCAACTGCCGCCCACAGACGCCTGCAAAAAATTGGAAGAGTGTCACAGAGGACTAAGATAAATGCCTCACAGACCATAATTATACTCGCTCTCTATACCTTTCAAACCGGAACACAACACTAATTGCACTGCTGATTGGCTGCAGACAAAGGTAAGAGCCTATCCGACGACGACTCCTAAGCAGAGAAGTAGTCTACCACCAATAGATTTTTTTTTTTTTATGGGAAACGCGTCAAACGAGCAAGCGGTTCCCCTGATGGTAAGTGATTACCGTCGCCCGTGCGTTGCCGGCGTTTAAGGGTATTTGGGAGATGGAAGGGAGATGAGTGGGCCTCCGGTTACCTCACTCACCGATCGAAACGCAGAAGCACAAGATGCCTCTACTTCACACCGGTTTTCTGCTAGGCTGTGGTACCAATCTCGGTCGAGCCGGCCCATTCGAGCAGCAGCAAAAGCCGCCGCTTGGCTCTACCACGTTTAAAATTTTGAATATAAGGCTATTTGTGTCGCCAAAGTCAAAAAAGGTGTTAGATACACCTATCTTTTTTAAGCTTTACTCATTTTTGATTGGTAAATTTATAATTTTATAATTATATTGCACAACGGCGCAAATTTGATACTCACCATAAATACCCTTTTCCATAAGTATGAAGTAAGTCTACTATAAAATCTGAGTAAATGACCCTGCAGAGACTATAGGGCTCCTACTCTTCAGTCAAAGGCTGATGAATCGACGATCGGCTGGTAACAAAATATTATTAAAGTTGGATCATAGAAATTACTTTAAAGGGAGTGTCCATAAACTACATGGTTAAATGTTGGGGTCTTTTGACCCCCTCCCTCCCAGCATGTAGCCTAATGAGGCTTTCGCTTTGGTCTAACGACGCGCCTTCAGCGGAATCCGGCAAGGTCGTCGCTCTTACCGAGGTCAGTAAACTATTACACATGAAGAACTGTGCTTGCTTTTATTTGGATTATTATGCGGTTTAATTTGTTAGAAAAAAAATATTTATTTATTTCTCTTGTAAATTTTTTTTTCAATATTTCCAAATAATTATGGCCTAAAAAATCCTATGTATCTGTATATGTATATGATAACTGCGCTATATTTAAGACGATATACTCATATATACAGATTATATTGTAATAAAAATAATAAATGGGTATATTGAGATACCCATACATGTACCAGAACATAAAGGAGTAAACAATATGTAAAATAAAAGCCATACATATAAGATACAAGGAAAAGTAAGTAGTTTTTTTTTAATAAGCGACAAGTGTTTAAGGAGAAAAAGGAACAACTTAACAGTTGTGGGAGCAAAGAAGTGCGCTTTGACGAGCCATTTAATATTTACTAGGGATTGTGCACTTAAATTGCGCGCATTGTAGTGGTAAGGAGTTCCAAAGCCGAACAGCTTCAATAGTAAAGGATTTAGAATAGAAGGAAGTATTACCATATTTAGTAGTTTAGTCACAGGATACTATTAAGCTTTTGTTACTTTGACTTAAGACATACATATTTGCGGTAATATGTAGTTCACTAGGCCCCACGAGACCCAGTTCAAAGACCTGCCTGGCACCTTCGTAAGTTGCCCGCGTTTCAAGTTGCCGACTCGTCGACATAAATATCTTACTAACGCCCTAGCTGGAAAATTATCTAACAGGCCACCGGATGGTGAGTGGCCACTCCCGCCCATTGACGCCTGCAAAAAACCTCGCTCTCTATACCATTCAAACCGGAACACAACAGTAGGTATGTAAAATAATTCACTGGCCGAGGATTCGTTACAAATGTATGTTGTGTAATCTGTTTTATTTAGATTGTTAAGCGATTTAATTTGTTACGAGGTTAATAATTAGTACCTAACCAAGTTTTCATTAGATACACGCTGTATAATAAAGAATCAATTCAAAAACTTGTGCATGTGTGTACCATTTTCACATAAAGAGTCCGCGGCCGCTTTTTGTTTTGCAAACGGCAAACGAACCAGCGGTTTACTTGATGTGATCACGTAAGTGATTACGGTCTACACGTACGTCTGCAATACCAGAGGAGCTGCAGGTGCTTTGCCAGCCTTTTAAGGATATTTTGGGGGATGGGAGGGAGGATAAGGAGCGGGATGCTCACTCACCGAAAGAAACGGAGAAACACTTCTTCGAGCCACGCTGTGGCTGGTATATAGTCTAAGAAAAGCAAAACTGACCTTCAGGTAAAATAAAATGTTCATTGATGCATAAGTGCCTGACAGATATATTGGACCGATGCTGTGTTAATAACTTGTTTACCTTGGAAACAACCAAAAGCAATTAACATTTGAAGTTACGCAATATTTAGGTCAACCAGAACCAGACTATCAAGGAACTCAGTGTGTCACTAACAGATTCCATTACCCCGAGCCTGCGTATTTGGACTAAGTAAATTTTGGCAACAGAACAGTAACATTTAAAGCACTCTTGCAATCGCCTATCCGACTATTGTGCGTAGCGATTTTGGAAATTTATTTAAAATTACAATTACACACTCATGCTACTAAACATTTGCTATCACTATTTAACTATTGCGTGGTAGAACCATGCGGCGGCTTTTGCTGCTGCTCGATTGAAATTCGACTCGAATTTTTATAAAAACTCAGTAATCTGGTCATAGAAGCACCGCGTTTCTTTCCCTGGGTGTAGTAAGGGAAATTTCATAAATCTTATAATCGCAATGGCTATCCCCAGATAGTGTGATACACGGTAGAGCCAAGCGGTAGCTTTTGTTACTGCGAGCATGCTGCCCATACGTGGGGCGGCTTGACCGGATTAGTACCGCGGCCTCTCAGAATACCGCCGTGAAGTAGAGCCATCTTGTGCTTCTGCGTTTCGTTCGATGAGTGAGGTAAGCGGAGGCCCATTTCCCCTCCCTATACCCCTCCTCATCCTCCCTCTCTTTTGCAGCACTGTCCAGCAACTCATGAAGTCCCTTTCCGTATTTTCTATCCTGGTCCTGGGCAACTAAAATTGCAGACAAAGACTAGTTAGTAATTCGTTTATAACTTTAAATAATGTTTGACTTCTTCGTCGCAAAAAGTTTATATTGGTACAAAAGTTAAATTAGCGGAAATGCAAAACCCAAGGTAATTTTTTTCATGTTCATTTGGTATTTATTAACTTTTGCTAAATACCTCATCAAATTTTTAAATGGCAGACCGTATGCCATTGTTATTTATTCAATAACATCATAAACTAGTTAGACATAAACTAGTTAGCACGTTGTTTTCGATTACTGAGTATCAATGCATATTTTACACCGTGAATCCAAAGCGATTAGGTGCTCTTTTTCACACAGTTTGAATTATTTCCACCTACTTTAATTTGCACCTGTTAAGAGCCACACTAGGCTTTGAACTGTTTGTGTACACTCGAAGGGTTGATAAATAAAACCACAACTGTATACTGGTCTAAGCTGGTATATTTGAACATATTAACTCAACATTCTTATTACCTTTATAAAAGGCAAACCATATCGCGTACTAAATATGTCCAGCGCCATCTAGTTTGTTGTAGAAATTTACATAAAATTATAAAAGCAGTTTGAAGTATACATTACTAATATGCGTCTTTAACATACCGCCCACCAAGGACATTACTGACGGAATGTCCTTCTGGAGTTGTACAAACCTTAATGTTAGCATATGCCCTTAGCGATCAACACAGGATCTGGTCTTAACAAAACAACTACTTCCTATAAATCTATAATTAAATTATAATTACACCAAATTACTGGTAGAGATAAATATAATTTTAAAATTAATACTAAAATGTAAACAAACTTCAGGCTTCAAAAACTTAAATATTTCTATTGGTAACATCAAATTAAATAAAATTTCCTCGTGAAACAAAATGAATAATTCAATGCTCTGCCACTGGTAAAATACACAACTTTGATGTTGGTCTTTTAAGAATAGATGACTTGGTGCGCAATGTGACCACACGGGTGATATTATCGTTTCCAGGGTGTTTTCTACTACGCGACCTAGCATCCAACGACTTGGCGGCAAATCGTCTTCCTTAATTAGGACAATGTCTCCCACCTTCGGTTCTGGAACGCGGGAGGACCATTTGTATCTGTTCATAAGATTCGACAAATATTCTTGGGACCAGCGTCTCCAAAACGATTGCAACATCCGTTGAACAAATTGCCACCTTGTCAAGCAATTTACATTTGAACTCTCGTAGTTGTAGGCGGAAACATTTACTAACGGTTCTCCGATAAGAAAATGTCCCGGTGTTAAAGGTAATGGTTCACCAGGATCAGTAACATTAAGAACACTCATTGGGCGCGAGTTCAAACAAGCTTCCACTTGATTAAGAAGCGTGGTCATTTCCTCGTACGTGAGCGTAGCTTCGCCAATGACTCGCTTTAGGTGAAACTTCGTGGATTTCACCCCAGCTTCCCAAAGTCCTCCAAAATTGGGACTGTGAGGGGGAATAAAATGCCACTCGGTACCGTTTGCTTCCAAGTGTTCAGCTAGGGAAGACTGAATGGATGTCAGTTGTTGCAGCTCTCGCGAAGCACCTACGAACGTCGTACTGTTGTCACTCCACAATTTTGCACAGTGACCACGCCTAGATACAAAACGTCTAAAAGCGGCTAAAAACGCCTGAGTGCTCATGTCAGAGACAACCTCCAAGTGTAGAGCTCGTGTGGACATACATACGAATAAACATATGTAGCCCTTGTAGGAACTGTGTCCACGACCTTTCGTTGTCCTAATATTAATAGGTCCAGCATAGTCAACTCCGCTATGTAAAAACGGTCTAGCCGGAGTACAACGAACAGCTGGTAGAGAACCCATCAACTGAGACTTAGTACTGGCTCTTTGTCTGGCACATGATAAGCATTGGCGAACATGGTGTTTGACTTGATTCCTGACTCCCAATAATCCAATACGCTGTCCTCAAGTAATTTGACATCGACTGTAAACCTCCATGTAGAGTTTGTAGATGTGCATCGGCTATAATGAGACGAGTTAGGTAACTGGAGCTAGGTAGAACTATAGGGTGCTTTGTCAGATCATCTAACTGTGCCTTCTCGATTCTACCTCGGACTCTTATTATACCTTTGTCGTCAAGATAGGGACTGAGTGACTTTAATTTGCTTGATTTTGATTGCAAATAACCTTTGTCCTGTAATTGTAAATATTCTGTAGTAAATTGCTCTCTTTGTGTTTTCCTTATACAACACTCTAATGCTTCCCTCAGTTCTATACTTTGTAAATATTTCTTACGTTCCTGTTTTCTAGCGTCCTTTCTTAAAATCGTCTACAATATGCGATAACTCTCACTAGTCTTTGTAAAGATGAAAAACGTTCGAATATTGAACATTCTGGAATTACTCTTACAGAATGCACTTTAACTGATTCCTCTAAATCTGTACTCAATACCTTTGGTTTTGGATAATCTATTGTTTTTCCAGGAGAAATGATGGTCCCGAAAACCACGAAGTGTTATTGATGAATAAACTAGGTAACATTCCCTTGAGGCGCAGTCTGCTGGGTTATACTTCGTTGAAATGTGAAACCATTGAGACGTCTTCATAGTCGTCAATATTTCAGCGGTTCGATTACCCACAAACGTCTTCCATCTACTTGGATGGCTGCTTAACCAAGCCAATACCACAGTAGAATCTGTCCAACCTCTTATGTTGTCCTGGGATATATTCAAGACCTCTGCTGTTTCAGTCAGAAGTTTCGACAACAGTACTGCTCCGCACAACTCTAAACGAGGGACACTAATTTGTTTAACGGGAGCTACTCTGGTTTTGCAACCAGCAACGAGACACAAACTTCACCATTTGCATCAATCATCCTCATGTAAACTACGGCTGAGTATGCTGTTTTGGAAGCGTCACTAAAACCATGCAGCTCCTGCTTATCATGTAATCTTGTACCAAGCCATCGAGGGATTCGAATCTTGGTAAGTAGTATAAGTTCTGCACGGTAAGTACTCCACTCCTTTACTAATTCTTTTGATATTTGAACATCCCAACCCACACCTGCAAGCCATAATTTTTGGATGAAGACCTTAGCCAAGACCACACTAGGTGCTAACCAACCTAAAGGGTCGAACAATCGAGCTATATCTGATATTATTGACCTTTTAGTTACAGGTGCAGTCATAGGCGGCGGCAGATTCACCGAATACTGGAAGGTGTCTTCGGTTCGATTCCAGGTAAGTCCTAGAATTTTTATAGTACTATCTAGTTTGATTTCTGTTTCTTCCTCTTCGTCTAATTTTTGCTTGATTGTATGCTTTGTTTTTCCCATTTGTTCTGAAAATTCTTTCCTTTCAGTTAACCCTATCCTCTCCAATATTTCCTTATTATTACTATTCCATTTATGTAATGTAAATCCACCTTTTGCCAAAAGTTCTTTCATTTGTTTGTACGTTTCTATTCCTTCCTCCACACTATCACATCCCGTCATTAAGTCGTCCATATAGAAACAACTTAAGACCTTATCCGCAGCAAGAGGAAAATTCTCACCTTCATCATATGCGACTTGATGTAGTGTTCTGACCGCTTGATATGGTGCAGAAGCTGTTCCAAACGTTACTGTTGTGAGCTCGTAATCCTTGATTTCTTTATCAGGTCGGTCGCGCCAAAGAATTCGTTGAAACATTGCAATTTTAATTTGACGATACATTTTAATTATATCAGCCGTCAGTCCTATAGAATATACTCTCCATCTTAACACCGTATGCCTAAGATCAGCCTGCAAGGTTGGTCCGATCATCAGCGTCTCATTCAATGACACTCCTTTGCTGTTCTTCTCAGACGCATTGAACACAACACGCACCTTTGTTGTAGATTTATCGCTCCTTATAACGGCGTGATGTGGTAGATAGACGGCTTCTTCCTTCATACTATCATTTTCCATAACCTGACACATATGTCCTAACTGTAGATATTCGTTTATTACTTCAGTATATTTTTCCTTTAACTCTTTTTTCTTTTGTAACCTTCTTTCCAATGCTTTAAATCTTATTTCAGCTATAGTACGTGAGTTTCCTGCCTTACAAGGAGGATCTATTTCTCGAAATGGTAACTTGACTATGTACTTACCACTGCTATCTCTTTTAGTAGTCGTACTATAGAACTCTTCACATCTTTTCTCTTCTGGTGTTAGTAACTTCCTTGAACTAGTTTGCTCTTCTATTTCCCAAAATTTCTTTAAAATATCATCATCGTTCATCTGTACATACATTGTTGTTATATTATTTGATCTCTCCCCACTTCTAGGATCAACAGCTCCCGAAAGGATCCAACCAAAGCAACTGTTCTGTGCAATCAAAGTCCCAGAAGGACTCCTTACTATTCCTTCCTGAATTATGATACTGTAAGCGTCGGCGCCCAATAGAACATCTATCTTATTGTGTAAGTTGAATTCTGGATCAGCTAGACATTTTCCGTGAATACCTATCCAATCGAAGTAATCTGTACTTATGCTCCGCTCCGGTGAGTATGAAGTTATGTTACCTAGCACGTAGGCATTAACTTTCAATTTAAACTCAGGATTGAACCGTGACTGAACTGTCAGGTGTACCATGTATTTCACAATGGTTGAACTATTATTTCCTAGCCCCGATACGAGTCCTTGAATTGGAATTTTCTTTAGACTGAGAAATTGAACTGTGGCCTCCGTTATAAAACAGGCCTGTGAACCTTGGTCAAGCAAGGCTCTGACGGACTGATATTGTCCTGTATTCGACTCAGCTTTTATTAGTGCCGTAGCTAATAAAACCTGCCTAGGTTTAGATACCTTCCCTGTAGATAAGCATGAAAATATCGGATTAGTACTCATTGAAGCACCAGTACTATCCCCAGCAGGCTTTGCTGAAATGTCTTGTCCCCTATTTCCAGACTCTCCTGTAGGATGCAGCAGGGAATGGTGGCGTCTTTGACAAAGTCTACAACTGGAAATCTTCTTGCAGTTATATACTAAATGATTACTACCCAAACAATTAAAACACAGTTTGTTTTTTGCCACAAACTCACGTCGGTCTTCGCAAGATTGTTTCGCAAATATCTTGCAGAAGCAGAGTTTGTGCGTTTCTGGGCAGTATTCGCATCGTATATTGGATGAACTCGTAGTCAACATTGCTCGTGGTTTAAAACAGGTGAACTATTATTTCCTAGCCCCGATACGAGTCCTTGAATTGGAATTTTCTTTAGACTGAGAAATTGAACTGTGGCCTCCGTTATAAAACAGGCCTGTGAACCTTGGTCAAGCAAGGCTCTGACGGACTGATATTGTCCTGTATTCGACTCAGCTTTTATTAGTGCCGTAGCTAATAAAACCTGCCTAGGTTTAGATACCTTCCCTGTAGATAAGCATGAAAATATCGGATTAGTACTCATTGAAGCACCAGTACTATCCCCAGCAGGCTTTGCTGAAATGTCTTGTCCCCTATTTCCAGACTCTCCTGTAGGATGCAGCAGGGAATGGTGGCGTCTTTGACAAAGTCTACAACTGGAAATCTTCTTGCAGTTATATACTAAATGATTACTACCCAAACAATTAAAACACAGTTTGTTTTTTGCCACAAACTCACGTCGGTCTTCGCAAGATTGTTTCGCAAATATCTTGCAGAAGCAGAGTTTGTGCGTTTCTGGGCAGTATTCGCATCGTATATTGGATGAACTCGTAGTCAACATTGCTCGTGGTTTAAAAACAGGTGAACTATTATTACGATTATTGATGTGATGAACTATAACCTTTTTGGGCTCTACACACTCTAACGCTCGGAATCGGTTTTCGATAAATACCTTGAATTGTGTAAAGGTTGGCAAATCGTTGATTGAATCGTTATTACAGACGCTCAACTCCCATTGTTTTCGAGTTTCGTTATCTAATTTGAACGTCGCGATATGAATAATAATAACGTCCCATGTACTCACATCAATATTTAAATTTTTAAGCGCATGTAAGCAATCGCAAGTCGTATCAATAAGTTCTTTTAATGCCGCAGCTGATTCTACATGGATACGTTTTTGACCGAACAACTTCTGAAAAATACAATTACTAAGATACTTTTTGTTGCTGTATCGTTTTTCTAACAGTGTCCAGCATTGACTATAGTTAGCGTCAGTTATAGGTGTGTGCCTTATTAATAGTTCGGCTTCACCAGTTAGATGGCTTTTCAGGTAATGCAACTTTTGGACATTATCTAATGCCTCATTTTTGTGAACTAAGGATGTAAAGAGATCATGGAAGGTCGTCCATTCGGAATATTTTCCAGAGAACGTAGGAATGGATATCTTAGGCAATTTGACAAGAGAACTGGATGGTTTCGATTGACCACTAAATGTGTCACTACTATGTTCCACTAACTCTTTTACTACACTAAACTTATTGAGTGTTGATTTCATTAAACTTTTATATGCAATATACGTATCTTCTGTACTATCATAAATATCAACTACATTTTGATCGATATCTTCTAAAGCGAAACGCTCATAAAGCTTACAATTGGTATCGGAAAATAATGCCCAATCCTTTTCTAATAACTCCTGTTTAGTTTCTATGTATTCTCTGGTTAATCTATCTTTAGGACTCTTTTTGAAATTAATTAATCCCTTGTTTATTACATTTTGTAGGTTTTTTAAAACATTAATTAATCCCTCCATATTTTGCAGTCCAATAGACAAAGTATAAAAATAGAAAATTAACAAAAACCTTCAAAATCAAAATTGATCTTAACCTCTCTAAAACTTCATAAAAACATTAGTTAGTATCTAAGAATTACAAGTACAAGTAATGATCGCAAATTTTCTAAGTTAAAATCTAGATGTTGACAATGTTATTTTTCTTGATATTGATACACATAATAGCATAAATGTACTCACGTCTCCACTTCACTCACACATAAGATACAAGTGGCGCACTCTGTAGGATCTCTGTTGAACTGGCACCGTTGTTGCTGCAGGCACGTCCGTCTGTAGCCGTCACGGTCGCGGGGCGTGCTCTTACTGCAGCGATCCACTGCGAGTACCAGGTGAGCGGTCCAAATGAATGTTGACACCGCTGATCTCCAATGTCCTTAATCCGGCGCGATTTGGACCAATGTTAAAACCACACTAGGCTTTGAACTGTTTGTGTACACTCGAAGGGTTGATAAATAAAACCACAACTGTATACTGGTCTAAGCTGGTATATTTGAACATATTAACTCAACATTCTTATTACCTTTATAAAGGCAAACCATATCGCGTACTAAATATGTCCAGCGCCATCTAGTTTGTTGTAGAAATTTCTTGTCCCCTATTTCCAGACTCTCCTGTAGGATGCAGCAGGGAATGGTGGCGTCTTTGACAAAGTCTACAACTGGAAATCTTCTTGCAGTTATATACTAAATGATTACTACCCAAACAATTAAAACACAGTTTGTTTTTTGCCACAAACTCACGTCGGTCTTCGCAAGATTGTTTCGCAAATATCTTGCAGAAGCAGAGTTTGTGCGTTTCTGGGCAGTATTCGCATCGTATATTGGATGAACTCGTAGTCAACATTGCTCGTGGTTTAAAAACAGGTGAACTATTATTACGATTATTGATGTGATGAACTATAACCTTTTTGGGCTCTACACACTCTAACGCTCGGTATCGGTTTTCGATAAATACCTTGAATTGTGTAAAGGTTGGCAAATCGTTGATTGAATCGTTATTACAGACGCTCAACTCCCATTGTTTTCGAGTTTCGTTATCTAATTTGAACGTCGCGATATGAATAATAATAACGTCCCATGTACTCACATCAATATTTAAATTTTTAAGCGCATGTAAGCAATCGCAAGTCGTATCAATAAGTTCTTTTAATGCCGCAGCTGATTCTACATGGATACGTTTTTGACCGAACAACTTCTGAAAAATACAATTACTAAGATACTTTTTGTTGCTGTATCGTTTTTCTAACAGTGTCCAGCATTGACTATAGTTAGCGTCAGTTATAGGTGTGTGCCTTATTAATAGTTCGGCTTCACCAGTTAGATGGCTTTTCAGGTAATGCAACTTTTGGACATTATCTAATGCCTCATTTTTGTGAACTAAGGATGTAAAGAGATCATGGAAGGTCGTCCATTCGGAATATTTTCCAGAGAACGTAGGAATGGATATCTTAGGCAATTTGACAAGAGAACTGGATGGTTTCGATTGACCACTAAATGTGTCACTACTATGTTCCACTAACTCTTTTACTACACTAAACTTATTGAGTGTTGATTTCATTAAACTTTTATATGCAATATACGTATCTTCTGTACTATCATAAATATCAACTACATTTTGATCGATATCTTCTAAAGCGAAACGCTCATAAAGCTTACAATTGGTATCGGAAAATAATGCCCAATCCTTTTCTAATAACTCCTGTTTAGTTTCTATGTATTCTCTGGTTAATCTATCTTTAGGACTCTTTTTGAAATTAATTAATCCCTTGTTTATTACATTTTGTAGGTTTTTTAAAACATTAATTAATCCCTCCATATTTTGCAGTCCAATAGACAAAGTATAAAAATAGAAAATTAACAAAAACCTTCAAAATCAAAATTGATCTTAACCTCTCTAAAACTTCATAAAAACATTAGTTAGTATCTAAGAATTACAAGTACAAGTAATGATCGCAAATTTTCTAAGTCATAGGAAAATCTATAAAATTTTACAAGTGTTTATACATATAAAATCTGGTGGAAATCGGGCGTAGGTTCCCCGTTCCGTCGTTTTATTTGAAATTATTCTAAGTCCCTAATTTATAATAAGCACAATAATTGACTAAAATTTTCTAAGTTAAAATCTAGATGTTGACAATGTTATTTTTCTTGATATTGATACACATAATAGCATAAATGTACTCACGTCTCCACTTCACTCACACATAAGATACAAGTGGCGCACTCTGTAGGATCTCTGTTGAACTGGCACCGTTGTTGCTGCAGGCACGTCCGTCTGTAGCCGTCACGGTCGCGGGGCCCGTGTACTCTTACTGCAGCGATCCACTGCGAGTACCAGGTGAGCGGTCCAAATGAATGTTGACACCGCTGATCTCCAATGTCCTTAATCCGGCGCGATTTGGACCAATGTTAAGAGCCACACTAGGCTTTGAACTGTTTGTGTACACTCGAAGGGTTGATAAATAAAACCACAACTGTATACTGGTCTAAGCTGGTATATTTGAACATATTAACTCAACATTCTTATTACCTTTATAAAAGGCAAACCATATCGCGTACTAAATATGTCCAGCGCCATCTAGTTTGTTGTAGAAATTTACATAAAATTATAAAAGCAGTTTGAAGTATACATTACTAATATGCGTCTTTAACAGCACCTATATGGATAAAAGTGCACTAATGACAAGGGGACATCCAATGAATAACAAATTCTGACTAAGTAATAATTTAATTTGTTTAGAATTTCTTTTTTATTAGATTGTGGTGAAAAGATAGCTAGCAGTCCACCTAATGGTCAGTGGCTGCTGCAGCAAATGGATACCTGGAAATAACTTCAATCAACGAAGATGCGTTGTTCCCCCTGAGGAGAAGACTGGAATATCTTACAGCCCGTAATTATACCGGCTCTATACTATATAGTTTATGTATAGTGTTTTATGTATTTTGTAAGTATTATGTATTTAATGTTAGTATTTAATATATATTTATTATTTATTTTGAACTTGTCAACTTGTTTTCTTTCTCATCCAGGGTTGACTGGTAGAGAATGTCAAAAGGCATTAAGTCCGCCCAAAAAAGTAAATAAATAACACATATCTTGAAAAACTTAATGAATCACTTTGATTTTTTTAATTCCCTTCGTGTTTTAATTCTGTGGAACCCTTACGAATATCACTATTGTAATTCGTCAAATTCATAAATAAGTAAATAAAAGTGTAATGAACTAAACATCCATAATTATTTTCCACTAATTTTAAGGTTTATTCTCATATCGTTTGCAGGCTTCGTAAGTGCTTTATTGTTTTTTTTTACAATGAGGTATAAAATTAGATATACACTAACGATGAAATGGACTAATGCGTACGTCTTGGTAGGCAAAGGCCCCCCCCCCCCCCGCGCGGAACGGGTTTTTGCCTTGTTTTAGTGGGGCTCAGTATCCGAGGCTTGTTTACCTACGCCGTGGCGAAGAAGAACCTATAAAGCCGTCTTGACTTAGCAAGCCCCTCCTGCGTAGGAGTCTAAGTGGCGAGTCCATTTCGAATGCGAGTTGTTGGACTGTGAGGGGAACTTGGCCCTCCGCGGCCGAGATGGGGTCGCGGGGAAAGTGTTGATAATGCGTTAGCCCTCTCTTCCTATCCTCTGCGACTTGGTCGGAGGTGGAGCCATATACCAGATCCGTCGCGAAATATCTTGATGGTTGGTGCTTTTAAGCACGCACCATCCTGATTTATACGGTTTCCTGGTGGCCTGCTCGGTAGGGTCCATTGGGTAATGAAGACCAAGTAGGAAGGCCGTGTTCTGGTGCGTCTGGATGCTCCAGAACGGAAAGCATGAGGATGCGTTCTCTTCCCTGGTTTCCGTGGCCGTGCCGGATGACCGTGGATTTTTTTTATTTATTTATTTATATACACACAAAAAGGCATGAATACTTTCAAACATAGTATTTGTACAAGGGCATTACTTATTCCATACATTAATTTCTTCCAGCAGACCCTAACAGGAAATTTTATTGAAATGGCAAACTTTGTCGGTTTTTGTCGTTACAAGCCCGACATAACCTATCTTTGCCCCCGCGAGAGCAGGTATACGCTAGGTGTTTCCCCACGTATAAAACAAACAAAAAAAAAAACAGCCTGGTAATTAAATTCCCCATAACATGCAAGTCTTCGGACGGTTTCCACTTTCTTTATTTAATATGTATATATATATTATGTATGTTATATTAATATATATATATAATATGTATGTTATATTAATATATATATACATATATATTAATTACATTTTTATTTATTCAAATATTAAATTTTATTTTTAATTTATCATATAATTAATTCATTTTATTATGAATACCGCTCATCTGTACACATCAGGTTTATAAATTCTTTTAATAAGTTAACACTTTTTTCCGATGTAATTCTGAAAAAACAATTTGCTCTACAATCGTCTCAAGCGTAGCAACTCTAAATTTTCTTCATTACATCTCGCAATGTTCGTGTCTTTTTTACCCTTTTTTTTCAAAGAGTTATGATATTGACTTATTCGTCACTCCCTTTAATTTTCAACGCTAATAAACAGAAAAACTGTCTGAAGCAGTCATTCCTTGTTATAAAAACAAACATTTCTTGTTACGTTCCATTACACTATGGACCTTTCCAGTTTTGTAACATTTGAAAAAGAACGGATTATGATTGTTTTGTTTCTACGTTTTAGGTGCGATGCAAAATTCAAAGACGTGGGAAAATCTAAACGTTGTCATAGTTAACTAATTTTTAGATTTTATTCTTTGTTTTGTCCCTGTACCATTCAGTTTAGGATTTTCATAATTTTTATGGCTCGTCCATCATCCATTTGTATTTTTGTTTCTGCGAAGCGAATCGGTAAACGAAACATGGCATAAAAACATTAAATAATTTGCAACAGAAAATTCAGCGATTGCGGTTGGAATCATCACAGTTCATGTATGAAATTATAAACAGACCGGGCCAACGAAATAACGCAGCGGGCGCTTCGTCTCGATTTTGTAGCTCGACAGAATAACTTGTCATGAAATTGATACCATTACAATAAAAAATTGTGTCATCCTAGGGTAAATAAAATCACATATTTAAGCTAACTATTCCATTATATTGTTGCAGTATCGATTTTAAGGGTCCTCTCACTACAACGAATTACTGCTGTTATTGATGATTCTTCTCGTTTCCGAGAATTTGCGTTTCCCCCCGTGCGACACCAGTACCAAGACGGTCATTAAATATTGAAATAATCTTGTGTGGAATCACTGTGGAAAGCTGTACAATTGACTTAAAGGACGAAAAATCTTCCTTTTGAAAGTTGATTCTTTTTAAAATCAAGTTTATACGATTACTATTTTGTACGACAACAAAATGTAATAATAAAAAAAATGTGTGTGTGTACTTATGTACGCACGTAAGAAGTTTCGTAACAACTTCTTTTGCGTAACTAAACCATAAATAAAAAAAAAATCCTTGTGTGCCAGTACTCTTTGTTTGTGAAAAAAGACGTTAAATGCAATTGTTAACGGTTTATTTAAATAAATTATCATTCACCACCATATATAATTTAAAATTACACACAAATACACATGTATATTTATATTTTTTTTAATCTCATCTGATACACGTGTTGTAGATTATTTTGTTGTATTAGACAAAAAATAAAAAAATATGCACCTGGCTCACGAGGTGACCAAGATGTGGGGTGGTCTGCCGACAAAATAATTCGGTTAGTAGTCTCTGCGAATGCCGTCGGTTTCTCTGATGCTGCTGGGACTCCGGCAGATGGACCGCTCCGAGCCCCAGCCCGCATGGTACGGCAATCCCTTTCCCTTTCTCCCTAATCTTACGTTTGGCCTCCCCTTTCTAAGGCTTTTTGTCTTAGCTGTCAAGGTAGTCAGGATCTCCAATTTCAGCCATTCATAACAGCATGGAAATATATTTACTAATTACATCATCATCGATCACCATAATTATTCTAGTCGATTATACAAAATATTTAAAATGTCAAGGAATTATACAAACTAAAATGATATATTACTTTTCTTAATGTCAACACCAATATATAAATTACAGTTTACACTATGGTTTTTCTGTATATGACTAATAAGCATCTAAACGTTTTCCTCTGTAATTTACTCATCTACAGAGTCAAAAGCAGTTTGAAGAAGCTACTGATATATATTTTTTTATAATTTAACTGTTGGCATGTCTTTTATTGACTTTTGGTATTTTGTTGTATAGTTCTCACAATTAAAATATCAAGGCTGGCAACGCACCAGCCTCCTTTGTGTGTCTTTCAAATTCTCTTGTGTTTCTCGAACATGCAAGTTTCCTTACGATATTTCTTCACAATTGAGTTCGTGATAAAATCAGGACTTAATATTGCAATTAACTATTTTAGTGTTTGTCGATTTTTTACCCTATCACAGTAAGGAACTTACAATACTAGCTTTTTTTCCGCCGAGTACGTCGTAAATGCAATACAAGAAAGTTACTGATTTTAGTACAGTTATTTATTTTAGTGCCGTTACTTGGCATATGTATATATATCGAACCTAAGTCCAGACTCGGATTTATTCGAGGAAGGGGAAAACTTAAAGCAGTCGTCACTCCCAATCCAGCATTCCCCTCCCAATTGGAAGGCCATGAATTATATACCAGATTTCTTATTAATGTCCAATACAATACAAGGTTGCCAGAGATGCGATTCCAATTATATCCCTTACTGGCCATTTTAGACCTTATCGTTCGACCAATATCCAAAACACCATTTCAAGGAAACATTTTTTTAAAGTTTCAAATTACCTACTTCTTGCTACTTTGGTTTGCTGTTGCAAATTTTGTGTTATTATTACTTACGAATGTAATGCTCCAGAATTACGAGTCTTCATCGAGACGTGGCTTAGTCACCAAAGGTGGTCAAAATAAAACTGGTTTCAGCATACTCTAACTTGAACCGGACCAAATGTCAGTAGGATGAATAATAACACAATTAAATCGTTACATCCAGTTTGGCCGAAAGTTCTGTTATAAATTAAAATGCATATTCTTTATAACTATTTATCTAAACCTGACCGATTATTTATTAACAATTTCATTAAAAATGGCCGCCTTTGACATTGATACAGGCCTTTAATCTCACTGGTCGTGGATCTATGGATTTACGCACTTATTCCATGAGTAATTTAGCAACTGCTGGTTGTAAAGATTTCTTGTGATTTAATGTCGGTGTAACGTTTTGAGTAGGCGATCTCATCTATTATTGACCACAATTTGTAGTCCAAGGGAACATTTTTCTCGAGTCAGGTTTGATTTGTTCCTGCCTTGTGTCTAACAGCAGTCTTACTGGAAAGTCCATGGTACATTTTTGAAAAGTGTATCACAGATATGTTTCACTACACGATAGAGCCTGAAAGCTCTTGACAAAGTTCCGCCGAGGTCTTTACACCTTTTATAAACAATAATATCCAAACCATGATTGATATAGGTTGATGACCACTTTCAACTTTTCCCAACAAATTGCGAGACTTTTGTAATTTTTTACTCGTTAAGTGCTCCTCGATCGAAATTTTTTTTTATCGCTAAATAACCAAGACAGGTCAATTGCCCTAGCCCACTGCTGCTTCATGAGAACGCTAGACCCCAATACTTCGCGACAGACGGTCGCTAAATTAGAGTAGCTAAACTAGAGAATCCAATCCCGATTGTCTCCGACGCCCACTATGCTCCCCGGATATATTGCTTCAACAGATTACCACTTTTTTCGGATTTTGAACAATTTCTTGCAAGAAAAAAAATTCATTTTTCATGAATCAAGCGGTTTGTTATCAAAGATTTTGTTGATTCTCGCTCTCAAATTTTTTTCAGCATTGGAATTAATGAACTACCTATAAAATGGCGAAGTGCATACATAATAATGGTATATACTTCGATTTTTTAAATATATAATTTATTTAAAAAAAACCTGTTTTTACTTTTTCCTTATAATACGCTAATTTCATATGTAAGGACCTAATATTGAATGTTCTTCGGATTTTCTGTATCGGTGACCGGACACATAAAGGTTAAATTATTAAGTATACTAATTTTATGGAATATAATTTGTTAAATTATTCATTCCATTTCTACTTCATTCCTGTATACTGATTCTTATCTTCCGTTAAAAAAAATTACAAGTTGATATACTAACGGAAGCGGTTGTCTTAGACAGTAGAGACGCGAATTTTGCAACCTACGGACGTGCCCTTTGTCATTTGTTATTAATATACATAACACGATCGTCAAAACTATTTACGTTTTAATTATCACGAAGGAAGTGAACGATTTTTTTTTATTTATTTTGGTTTTAGGTAAGTTGATTTTGTTTATTAGCATAGTTTTTGATAAAAAATTGTTTACAATTTTTGTTAAAATCTATGTAATTATCTGAATTTATTTATTTAACAAATATAAATTTAAGGTTGTTAATTACTAATTATATTAATTAAACTAGAGTATGTAATAAATCATTATATAAATAAAAAATAACGTATTCATTAATGTGAGAAAAAAAAAATTGTATCATAAAGTAAGTCCTAATATTCATCAAATATAATCAGTACAGCAGATTCATTTGTTAACTACATGATAATATTTTCGAAATGATTTCCGCTGATGACCTTTCTTATAATTTCTTTTTCTCGCAATAAAGTAGACATTTGCCGCATAAGTGACCGCCGGCGTACCGTCGGAATAGGCACCTGGAGATGGAAACTTAATTTTTATAATAAAACAAACGAGCGCAAAGTCCATCCAATGGTTAGTGGTTACTCCAGCCCATGGACTCCTGCAACCTACTTCGAACAAAAAAGGTTGCAGTTGCGTTGTCACCTCTGTGAACTAAGATACAAGGCCTCACAGCCTGTAATTGAACCTCTCTCCAAGACCCTCAAACCGCAACTTACGTGTAACTATTGTTTAATCTGTGCCGAAACATAACAGTGGTTGCAGGTTGTTACTTTACATTTATTTAATAACTATCTAGATTATATATATATGTATATATGTAGTTTATTCGAATAATAAATTTGTAATAAGACTAAGTGTGACTTGGTGTAAGAGTGTATTTGTTATTTGATCGTATATTTAAATATTCTTATTAATCTTATAGAAATAGTATTTATTTATCTAATCTCTCTGTCTCTTCATTATTAATTTAAGTTTAGCTATTCAATAAAAGAAATGTTTGCAATCTCGATAGGTTTTTGTAGATATCTTTAGTTCTTTGTGTGGGAACTACTGCAACATACTAATGGTATCTTCTACTGCATCTCTTGCGATCATAGCCCGGCTCTAACGGTACGGTCTTGTTTTCATAATATTGTTTGCAAGATATATGATTTCCTGATGGATAATAATTCACAAGTATAGTATATATATATATATATACTTCAGTTGGAAAATCTCCTCCTTTTAAAGTACATATCTTTTAATAGTGCTCTTTTGAGTTCTTTCTGCCGCCAGGAAACGTTTTGAAAGCTCCTCCTCAAATAGGGATGCTGAATTCTATTACGAGCTGTATTAGTGCGATGTATATATTATTTTATAAATTGATATAGGTAAATTAAACTAGAATGTCATATTAGAACATTCGATTTAATTTTTTAACGTGGTAGAGCCAAGCGGCGGCTTTAGCTGTTGCTCGAATGGGCATCTCGGCTCGACCGGATTAATACCACGATCTCGCAGAATACCGGCGTGAAGCATCTTGTGCTTCTGCGTTTCGCCGTCTGATTGATGATGTTGGGGACACACTATTCTATGAAATTCGAGTTCAGCTTCAGATTAAAATTAATTATAATTAACATACAACAATTAAGAAATAAATAATATTTATTTAATGCTTGAAATAAATATATTTATTTTTATATTTTTTTTAAATATATTATATATTTATATTTTTTTAAAATATATTTATATTTTTTTAAATGAGTACCTAGTCTTTAGTTTATTTTTTGTCTTTTCTTAGTACTTTGTTGTGTCACCATAAAATTACGCCATAGGTTGACTGGTAGAGAATGTCTATAGGCATTCTGAGTCCTTCTGTATAAAGGAATGGCAATTAGAATTAAAAAAAATATGATTAAACAACCTTAACTGAACAGCCTAGAAACAGTCCACTTCAGGCGTCTTCCGAGTGTCACACTCCTGCTTCATTTTGATCTATTATTTTTCGATACGTTTATCTCGCCATCTATCGGAAGTCATTGCTATTTTCAAGGCTTTTCCCTTAGTCGCCTCTTACGACACCCATGGGAAGAAAGGGGGTGGCAGATTCTTGCGCCGATACCACCCGGCATGAACAAACTCAATCCACCTCAATCCTTAATTAGCGGTATCAAATATATTCACTCTTATTGTTGAATCAAATAACATAGTGAGTTACTACCCAGCCTAAATTAATTTCAATGAAGAACATTAACCTCGAAGAGCACTAAAATCGTTTGGCTACTTCGGCCAGACCCAACTCGATCGATTTTCCTCTTGGACTAATTTATAAAAGCCCGGCGGCACTCACCTCGAGGACCGTTCAATTTCTTTTTTAAGTTTATGATATGGTTAAGAGGATGAAGCAGGATGATTCATGAAGAATGATTTTTAGCATCTACTAACTAAATGTAAATAAATCTTGGAACGTGTAAGTCGATTTTTACCTTCTCCTGTCTGTTGCATCGATTTGAAACTATATGTAATTCTGATGATATTAGAATCATATGACACAATCTAACTGATCTCATATAGAGCCACAGTTTGCTATCTATTTAAGACCTCACGCTTGTCACCCATAGGCGTAGACAGAGATAAGAGCATTCGCGACGCATTTTTCTCCATTCCGGGAGATGAAGTACGTACAATTTAAAAAAATACCAGACCAAAAATAAGCAAAGCGCCTACGTGCGGGTAGTCTGATACTGCGATCCTTCTATCTTCTCTTCTACTGATCTGCAAATCCTTCGAATGTGAGAGGCCTATGTTCTGAAGTTGATTATTTGCAAGATGTTAAGATTAATGTAAGACCTAAATCTGAGATACATATTTGTTTGTGTTTTAGTATTAAAATTCATGATTCTATGTGCATATGCTATATTTGTATATATTATGTATATATGTATGTATGTATGTATGTAGATATATACCTTATATACCTAATTTGTGTAAGTAGATATTTTGATATTTATGTCTTTTTACTTGTTTTATTCTATTATCGCCTCTGTTATGTGTTTATCTCTGCTTAGCCTAATGGTTGACTGGGAGAGAATGCCTCTAGGCATTAAGCCCGCCATGTGTACCATTTTGTGCATAAGTTTAAATAAATAAATAGATAAATAAATCTAGTCTCAATAGTTATCTATCACATAATATCAAAGGGCGCCTTGTAGCTGCAATAAAAAATACATGAGCCTTGTTGTACCCTTGTCGAGACCTCGCCACGGTCTGAAAGTTACTATCTGGATCAATGTAATTCAAATCTAATATTATTATTGTTCTCTGTGCTTCGTGTGTGGCTGAGGATTCTCAGGGTTTGAGGATAAAGATGCGTCCTTTGTTATCGATTACCATTTTTGTCAAAGGGAAGCAGACACAATTGCATTTAAAATTGTATCATTGTCAGTTATTATGAGCCGTGGTAGCCTAGTGGTGAGACCGCTCGCTTTGTTTTCACAGAGTGCGAGTGACCCGGGTTCGATCCCCGGTGCACCACTAAAATTGTTAACAGCAATTTTAAGTGCTGTATTTACCACGTGCTCGGCGATGAAGGAAAACATCGTGAAAGGAAGCCTGCATGTCTGAGAAATAATAAAAAAAAAATCATTATTTCGAGGATATGTCAAGCCAGCCAATCGGCACTGAAGCAGCGCGACGGGCCCTTCCCGGCTCCAAAACTCTCTCAGATATTTGAGAAGGAGACCTTCGCTCAGCTCAGGACTTACAGGCTGCTACTTTACTTTACTTTAAAGTTATTATGATAATGACTGACGTATTTTACCTTCATTGAGTGGTTAGGATGTAAAAGTTCCTGTTCATTATCCCTGTTATTATATCGTTTGATTGCAATTGGTTAATAGCAGTTGATAAACGTACCACGGGTAGGTACAGGTAATGGTGATTTGGGGAAGACTTTAGATGTTTAATTTCTCAAGATTAAAGAGCACTTGGTTGTAGTTGTAAAGTTATAAAATTTCAATATCCATTTTAGTTTTTGTTCTTTGAGCTTGTTCCCGTGCCCTGGAATTCTCAAGGTTTTGCAAAATTTTAAACCAAAAATTAACAATCGATTTACGATATTACAACAGTAACATTAATCACACAAGTCAAATATAATCTAATCTAATTTTTGATACAAGAAACTACACCGAATAAAAAAGTGATGTTCGAAATGTAAACACAAGTAAAGAAACTGAAGTTAAGCTAGTAATATCAGTTTATACACTCCTTGGAGTCGGTTAATAGTATTATATCCTTTTGCTAAAATTCTAGGAAAGTGTAGAGTTTATTGATTATCGTGGTGTCATAAGTCCTAATATGACTAATAACAATAGAATTTCAACAGTTCCAAAGATATGACATGTTAAGGGTTAAGATGTTTTATTAATTTTTATTAAGCATACACGTGACGTATTATTACTTCGGTGAAAATAATGGCCAGGTGTAGTTATTGCCATCAAGAATATTCTGGAACAGGTGTAAACTGCAAATAGTGCATTATTACTGTAAACTATAAAACCTTTTGAAAAAGGCTGTATTTTTTACAATAGCTGACGCATTTTTATACAAATTAAAATTAATTTAAAAAAAGTATTTTTAATAAAAACATGATAATAATAGACATTGAACAATAATGTTATTTAATTAAATAATATATGACATGTATGCATTAACATCTAATATAATTAATTAATTATTTATTTATACTAGTCGTATACAAGTTGTTAACACTATTATGTCTTACAGGTGTGACGGTCGGTTGCCATGCAAATATTATTGTTAAACGTATTGGCATACGTCGGTGTGAACATATTTACCGATTAAATTATAACGACCTGTTCTGGGAAGATGAAGTTAAAAGATTTCGCTCTGTCATCTAGCTTAGTTTTATGACCTCCCAGTTTAGCGGCAGGAACTGAATAACTTTTATATTGCAATACGGCGTCATATAGTTTTTTTTTTCATGATATCACACTTTTGCGATATTGTAATCAAATTTCGATATCAAAGTATGAACTTGACTGGGCGTTGTCGTTTAATGCAAGCTGCCACTGCAATCGCTGCATTGACTGGTCCATATACTCATAGTTACCTTCCTCACCCCGCACTTAGATTTCGGAACGGATATAAGAATTGGCTTAAATAAAGGAATTAAGGATTTTAGTACGGTACCCTTATACAATATCAGTTAAATACCGGTACAAATCATACCGGAATAAGGCCCTACTCATCATATCGATATATATTTCAAGACACTTCACAGTTTATGGCGAGTATCAAATTTGCGCCGTTGTATAATATAATATATTTATAAATTTACTAAACAAAAATGAGTAAGGCGTAAAAATTGTATCTTTTTTGACATCGGGAATACAAATACGCTTATATTCAAAATTTTAAACGTGAAGCACAGAAGAACAATATGCCTCTACTTCACGCCGGTATTCTGTGAGGCCGTGGTACCAGTCCGGTCGAAACAGCCCATTCCAGCAGCAGAATAAGCCGCCGCTTGTCTCTACCCCATTTACAGCATAAGGTAGTAACTAAGGTAGTAAAGTAGGACATATTATTTAATCTTTGTCTTTAGACTAACCACTTAGATTACCACGGCTCTATCCACATCTTTGTACACATGTGGCCTTTGGAATGAGTATTGGCAAAAATCGCTAAACGCTCCGCGCATACATTATAATAATGCATCCAGGATGCTCGGCAGTGTCCGGCATGTTTGCGGCTGGGCTGCACACATTGATTCCACGCTGTGCCGCCGCGCTGCACAGACTCTGAGCCAGTCCCAATGGTATCCTGATTATGTAAGCATGTTGACCGGACCGCCGCTTTCTCAAGCACTGGACTGGGATGCATGCATAATAATATAGTATAAACTATAGTTTATACTTTATTTGAACTACTTGATACTTTAAATATAGTAGTCCTCTGGGTAGGTACCAGCCTCTTACCTATTGGTGCTTCCAATTGTCCATCAGAAACGGACACTCGGTAATTTTATTTGTTGCCCTATCCCTCCGTCCGTGTCGTGGTACGTTGGTGCTTACTTAGCGATATTTGTTATTCACTTAGGGGCAATCGCACAAAAGTATGTATACCTGGTCAGTGTTTGCATTCACTAAGTACGCATTTAAAGTACCGTTACATTCGCCTAGTGTCAGGTTCGAAATGTTTATTTGTTATTATATTAGGATTATTAGAGATTTTCTTAAATATATTAACGAAAAGTTAATATTCTTTAGTTCGTTTTTGTTAGTTACTTATTTATTTATTTATTTAAACAAAGTCACTTAGTTTCATTTACTTGACAGACAGCCGTAGCAGCCTAGTGGTCATGGAGCTCGCTTTAATTTCATATTACGCGAGTGGGCAGGGTCCGATCCCCGGCGCTAAAATTTTAGAAAAAGTTAATAGAAATTTTTAGTGGTGACTTTAGCGAAATCTACATGTCTAAGCACGAAATAAAAAAAAAATATTTTGAGGACGTGTAAAGTTCGCCAACCTTTGCTGTACTCGAGAGGAGGCCTTTGTTCAGAAGTGGGCATTCACAGGATACTTTACTTGACAGACAGACAATACAGAAATACAATTTAGTTTCATATTTAATACTACGTTTTCTTTATCTTTAGATGCGGTACAAACAATTATTATCTCTTCACTTCTTGACATTCATCATAGAGACCATTAAAATATTCATACTCACTAAAATATGCAGTGAAAGTGATCAATATTTGTAATTCTTACCAATGCCATGACTGACAGCCATGACCACGACCAATCTCTAACCACTAAGCCAAGTCGAACATCATAATTCATCAATGTTTTCGTCGATGGTGCATGGTCCAACTCCAAACCCGTGAATGCTGGTGCTCTACAAGGTTGTGTGCTGTCTCTTATCCTGTTTCTTCTGCATATCAATGACATCGAAAATTAGTAACAGACATTGTTATGCAGATGACAGCACTTATGATTCCCCATACACAGGCCTCGCATAAAAGTAAAGTAGCAGCCTGTAAGTGCCCACTGTTGGGCAAAGACCTCCTTCTCAAATAATTGACAGGGGATTTTGGAACCGGGAAAGGCGCTGCTTCAGTGCGGGTTGGCGAGCTTTTTTCTCGGAAATACGTCTAAGATTGTCTTATCATGTGTCTGAAATCGAGATTTTGTTCAAGTTTGAAGACTTAAAAGCATGTTAAGTGTTACGTAGAAGATGTTTTCCAACAAATTAGACACGACTTAGAAGTAACGAATCTTTAATCAGAGGATGATGAAGCTCAACGTACAGTATTGTGTAAAGAATTATCGTAGAATCCATACACTTACAAAGAGCAATTCAAACATCAAGATTGAAAAGTAAACATTATTCAAGGTGGGTTGTCAGTCCGGACTGTCGCGACAATCGCTGCGGTCACGTCCGTGACGTGATTCATAAACGCAGATGTTACGAAAGCAAATCGACGAGGAAAACTGACATAAATAACTTACTTAACATCTGCAAATTGATTTGTATAAATAAAATTATTTGTCGTGTGGTAGGAGTACAAATCTGCTACCGGGAATCTAAAAACGGGAGCAATCTCTCCTCTCTATGGTTATGCTAAGTCGTGCCAAATGCCACGTATGGTTGACAGGCGTGAGTGCTTGTGTATATGTAACACTAGTGTCACTCTAGAATGCCACCTAGGTGGCACGAGCAATGAAGCGTAAAATGGATAGACGAGAAACACGAAATCTGCCCTAAAATAATGGCAGTATGATATGGTGAGCTGGCAAGGCTAGACTAAAGAAAAAATATTTAATTCCATTTATTTCTTCCGATATTTTTAACGTAGAAAGTAAAATATTTTACTATATAAAAACATTAAGTATTTTTACGTTAAAGTTTTTTAGTAGTTATTTGCCTCTAACTCTATTATGAATGAAATTTTGGCATTTATGGAGACAAGATGATTTTCTCAAGTTCTTTTGAACGACTAGAACGGCCGTGAGCGAAATTCGGGCTTCCCCAGAAAAAAACCGACCGAACAAGAGTCTAGTCGGCTTCCATTTTTCGTTAATTATTTTCAGGTTACATTAGGTAAAAAATTCACATACAACCTGTAAAAAATTCATATATAACTTGTTACATTGCAAATATTGCAGTAAACTGCAATTCATTAATTGTTAATTAAATGTGCAATAAATTAAAAATCCTTATGCGAATTATAAACATCCTAATCTATTATTTAATAAACAATTAAATAACAAAAGAAAAGTAAGTTTTCACCAAAGTTACTACGGAACCCTACACTGTACCGAATTCTTTAGCTCTTTGGTTGTTTGACATTCTGTTTAAATTATCGAAGGACAATTTTGCTATTTGTAACTCTTCCGACACCTTGCGGTTTCTTCCGTTATAATTATTCAAATATAATAAAGTGGGACCAATCAACCTTGTTTATTTGTCAAAATTTTTAGCCCAAACATTATTATCATAAATTTGAAAACTTGGTTAATAGGTGTTTTAAAGCTCGTTAGACGTGTTTGTATTAATTTGAATTTCAGCCATTTTTAAGACATTGGGTATAATAAATGGTTCTAGACAACGCGGAAGGTCGTTCTCTTTTTAAAAAATGTTTAAGCTTTAGTTCAAATAAATAAAATTCATATTATTGCGTTTGTTTGTTATGTTTTATTTTATAGCATTTTTTAGATCAAACAAACAATTCAGATCAAACTTTGTAATCGATTTTGAGTAACTTCCGATGAGCCATAGATTTAAAACTTTAAACATAGCTTAGAATTGGATGACAATGCAATATTACCTAGTTTTCTAATATGACTGTTTGTTTGTTTAGTCCGGTTTGAAAACGTAGTATTTCAATATTTTAGGGATCATTTTATATATAAAGCTTTTATACAAGGATTTGACTATGGTATAAACAACATCGTTAGAGCTGATATCAATCTCTTCCGAAAGGCATTCGAAACTAGAAACCAAGTTATCTACAGGCTGCACGGGCCTTTTATATAAGAGGCGGAGGATGATTTAGATAGAAAAAAGTGATTTATTTCTCCTTCTTTATCATCCTGTACCACTCACTTGCACATAGGCCGAAGCTATCACCACTAAAAGCAGGCATGCCACGCATGGAATATTTACCCATATTTATTACGCTCGACAGACTGGTTAGTGAGTGTAGTTCTGGCACCATCATACTAGAGTGGCTACTCCCCATTACTAGTCCATTGCATTTGGGTTCGGCATATTTTATATGGATTTTCCGCCATCAGACGATCATCAGAGCCTAGAAACAGTCCACTGAAAGACATAGACCTCTCCCATATATAATACTCCTTGTATTTGCCATAAACGTGGTAGAGCCAAGCGGCGGCTTTAGCTGCTGCTCGAATGGGCCGGCTCGACCGGATTGATACCACGGCCTCGCAGAATACCGGCGTGAAGTAGAGGCATCTTGTGCTTCTGCGTTTCGTCCGGTGAGTAAGGTAAACAGAGGCCTACACCCCCCTCCCTATTCCCCTCCTCTTTTCTCCCATCTCCCAAATATCGGCAACAAAAAAGACCGGCAACGCACCTGCAGCATCTATGGTGTTGCAGATGTATATGGGCGACGGTAATCACTCACCATCAGGTGAACCGCTTGCTCATTTGCCGTCTCTTCCATTAAAAAAAAAAGCGGCAAGCGGATTGCCGATCGGAGTACCAGCCACCTCGCACCTTTGATGCTGCTGCCCGTCATCAGTTTCATTTTAGTTTTGTATTTTTCTCATCATCTATCGATCGCCATTGCTATTTTCAAGGTTTTCCCTTAGTCACCTCTTATGACACCCACGGGAATAAAGGAGGCGGCAGATTCTTACACCGTCGGCATTACGGTACGGTCTTACGACGCTCACGGCAAGAAAGGGTGTGGCAAATTCTTATACCACACGGCGTTTATCTAAGCGAATGAAACTGTTGATATTTCTATCGATTTATTTCCCAACCAACGATAACCAACGCCATAAATAACTGTAAGTTTCTTGGTAATAATAGAACGGACAGAGCTCTACGGTCTCTGTCCTAGAACTCGCACATACTTATCGAATCAAGCACTTCAGAATTCTTCCTTCACCGTTAAAACCATCTACTAATGGAAGGAACTACCTCCGCAAATTCAATGTGCGTAAACGTGTGATAAGTTTAAGACTGGTGTCAAAATTTAATATATTTAGGTATTAGGTATTTTTCTTTTTGTGGTGTACATTAAAACATTTACTTACATACATACGTAACCATTTAGAATAATAATTGACCAGAGAGGACAGAGGGATGGTGATGGTGATGTAATGGGAAAAAGGGTGAAGTTTATGCTTACATGGAGATGTTTTGTCCAGTAGTGATTATTTACTATTACAACTGGTGATGATACTGAACACCGATTGTAGTTGGACGATCTATAAAAAAAAATATTAAAATTTAAGTGATCGTAAACTTTTTATTTGCTAATTAATGTTTGTAATTAATTGAAATGGCATTAACGTGAATCACAACAACTGATTATTTTATTATCATGCTATGCTATACCATCTATTCTAATAGTTTTCGAATGGATTTTAATATATTTCACATGCTAACTTTTGATGCCGATTCTTTGTTTTATAATCTGTTCTATCTATGTATACATAAAAATATTTGTTTGTTTGTCCCTTGTAGACTCGCAAACCATTCGATTGATTGAGCTCAAATTTTTGGCTTTCCTATGTTCAACGAAGTAGTGGCTAGAATGAGAAGAAAATTTAACTCGCTAAAATAGTCATTGGGAAGCGTGGCAGGGTGCAGCTGGTTATCTAGATAAAGACATTATATATCATAAAGTATTTCGTTATGCAGGCTAATCTTAAAGCTCACTAGACCGGTTTTGATCGGATTTTTTTTTGATATAAATAAGATTAAACTTTTTATTTTTACCTCGGGGAAAGCCCGGTAAAACAGTTAGTGTTATAATAAATTAGTAAAATAAAAAACGACCCGCTAAAGATGGAGCGTCGTGTAACAGTGTTACGACGGTAGGTAGGTACTATAAATAAATATTCGGTTGCAGGGTGCCGATATTCGTTGCAGGTGGCTGGCCATTTTGCCCTTTTCAATCATAAACTAATACTCATCACAACAGCTCAGGTTAAAAGGACGGCATTATACCACGAGACTTTAGCCAGTGGCTAAATTCATAAATAGACTTTGGCACATTTATAATTATCTTTCAATATATTCACCTTCAATCGTATAGAATATTTTTCTTCGAATATTCGCAGAGGCGAATCTTTTGTTTCTTTGTGTTCATTTCCATATAGCTTAACGTTATACGTAATTCTTTGATCATAGATGTATAGTTCACAATTAATAAAGTTGTTAGTTATTTTGATCGGCCTTGATGGGTCAAAAGAGAATCGTATAAATACGGTTGCTTGTAATAATTCAAAGCAGCATATTTACAATTCTTGACTATAATAGTGATAAAACATATAATAAATTTTCGTTTAATTGTGCAAACTATAACCGTGAGTACCCTTGAATTGATTTACGCAAAAATAGCACATAAATAGTAGGTTGGTTTTTAACATCCATTCTTCAAAATTTCTCATTTTAGAAGCACAAGGCGAGGACCTAGAGTCTGCTAAATTAACTACTACTACTTAACGAATTTTGCTTTTCCAATAAGTTTTAATTAATAGTTAATTGAATAATTCCTTTTAAAAAAACTTGAAATTAGGTTACATTCGAAATTTTTAATCATGGTATTACAATATAACATACTTTTTAAATGAAAATATAATTTATATTGCAGTGTTTACGACATGTTTTCATATTTGCGAAGAACTTATCTATATTTTATATAACGCTCGTGACTTCGTTCGCGTGATGTTTGTATTTTTATACGTAAGTATAAAAAAATTAAAACAGAGCCATTCTAGTGAAGGAAAGGAAGATAATGGCACAGTAACTTCTCAGACAGAGTACATTTAACAGTATGTCAAAGTATGATAATTTAACAGTTTTAACAACAAACAAAGGTTTAACAGTTTCAAGAGTTAAACTTGTTTTACATATAACTAAATTGACTCAAGTTACATATATATTTACCTAAATTCTTATATAGATGTCATCTTTGTCCGGAATATGGTTTGGCAGAGAATTAGGTATTTAGGACAACATGGATGACCAAATTATTTTATATAAAATCATTATGGTGACCAGATACTAAAATAAGTTTAATTAATAAATATATAAATAAACTCTAACGACCGTATACTGTGGTGGTCAGAGGTAGCTAGATATTCGAGCCCTTTCCACCCACTTTTTAACAGAGCTTATTTGGGATTACAGAGCAGGTAGGGAGCCTGTAGCCGTCTTAGTGCCAAAGCAACATTGTTAATCTTATATAAGTTTCGAAACGCCTACTATTTTGATACGACCCCTCCACGCCCTATATGCGACTCGACCTTAGTTACGAAAGTCAGGGAGAACAGTACAAAGCAACGATACTATTCCTCCCCCTTCAGTTCACCATCACGGATAGGAGCGGCCACCTTGGCCCGGCCCACCACGCTGTCTCAACTCAGCTATATCGGTGTCCTGGTGTCACGTGGATAACCAAACCGAGGGTCTGGGGAAATACATGACATACCTAAATTATCCAGAGATCATCACAACTACTGTGAACGTCTAGTCGTCTGCCAATCCTTTATTATATATTTGTTACCATGACCAGGAATCATGTCAGCGTTCTATGTATTGGAAGTCAGACGATAAGATTTGATAGGCATTTTCGTAATTGTCGAACGCTACGTCATTTCACATTGACCTTGATCGCGAGAACGAATACACGGGCACCGATAGTAAATTAATAAGCTTCTTTGTAACGAACTCAAATTCTGACCATTTAATTTGGGTATACGGCTGTAGACCTTATTCTTAATATAATGATATCTCAATCTAGAACTTGAGGCAGCCCATAGCACGCTCGCGTAAGTATCGTTGAACTATCGTCGAGGTAAACAGACATGCATGTTTTTTTTTTTATGGGAAAGGCGACTAACTACCAATAGGTTCAACTGATGGCAAGTGACTACCGTCGCCCACATACATCTGCAACACCAGAGGAGCTACAGGTGCGTTGCCGGCCTTTAAGGGTATTTGCGAGATGGGAGCGAGGATAAGGAGTGGAATGGGGAGGGGGAGTGGGCCTCCGGTTACCGCATTCACCGAACGAAACGCAGAAGCACAAGATGCCTCTACTTCACGCCGGTATTCTGCGAGGTCGTGGTATTAATCCGGTCGAGCCGGCCCATTCGAGCAGCAGCTAAAGCCGCCGCTTGGCTCTACCACGTTCAATAATAATAATGATTCCTGCTTTATATGGTAGCATAGAAGGGAGAGCTCAAGCTGTAACTTCGAATCTACTTAACCGTTAAAATAATACTTTGCTATGTTTTTAAGTCAGACTATAACCTATACCGTGATTATATTTTTTTTTAAATCGACTCCGCCGTTTTTTTTTTAAATTAATATTGACAACGCTATTAGCATTTCCAATATTCTTGCTACTAAGCATTAGAACTTGTATCACGACTGTAGTCGAATGAAACGAGTCGGCTCGACCCTGCTACGACGAGTTTCACAGCCCGCAGCCTAACCCATTAGGGTATATCAAAATCCAAACTTTTTTGAAACGCTTGTTTAAAGCTCTTGTGAACGACAAAATCTACATCGGTTCGCGAAACAACACATTCTCAGAGAAATTTCCGACAAGAAACTGTGGAGTCTTTTCTTACCCTGATTGATTTGCTTGCACTTGCACGTGAAGCGGGCGCAAGCAGACAGACAGGAATAGTAAAAAAAAAATTGGTTAATTGCCTTCCCTCTCATCCCTCTTTAAAGTTTAGATTTCATGTACCAATAATTTATGAATTGGCTTCTTCATCCCAAAAATCCCCAAAACACAAACTTTCCAAAATAATATTCATTCTACTAATTCATCCTACTTAAAAGTTTTATTATTATTGTATTTGATGTATAGATATAAATTATTTGTAGGTCAAGTTGTAAAAAAAGTTTTTCTCTACGAACGCGTGAGGCGTGTATAAATATATTGTAATTTGATAGTGATGATGATGATGTCACATAGATTAAGTGTATTAAGTGTATAGAGTTGCGCCAGAAAGGATGTCTCCATAGAGAAAAAGAAAGAAAGATACACTTTTTTTGATATTTACCACCGACGTACAAAATATGTTTATAGACACAACTAAATATAAACAAAACGTATATAACTACTGCTAATATATAAAATAACATTCGTAAGGCTTTTGCATATCGTAGGTACCGAAAAGGTCATAACTCATCGTGATGTTGCGGTGGCAGGTGGCAGGACCACAACGCGAATTTACACCCACACCACAACGCCTTATAAGATATTACGAGGCAAGGCTGGCGGTATGCCTGTATGTCTATTAACCCATCAAGAGGTTTTTTCACAGGAAGGCCTAACGTTTCGACTTTAAAATAATAAAAGACACACAGGACAAAACTATTTTTTTTTAGTTAGCTTTCTACTTTTCATACTAACTAATTCACTTATGAGAACCTTGCGTGAGATTGTTTTGTTATGTCGGTGACCTAGAATCTCTAAATTTGGTATGTAGTAAGGCTCACAGCATAATTATAGAAAAAACCTATAATTTTTTATTGTTTATGGGAAAGGCAAACGAGCAAGCGATTCACCTGACGATAAGTGATTACCGTCGCCCACATACATCTGCAACAGCAGAGATGCTTCAGGTGCGGCCGGGCTTTAAGGGTATTTGGTAGGATGAGGAGAGAGATGGGGAGGGGGACTGGGCCTCCGATTATCTCGCTCACGGTACGTAAAGCAGAAACACTAGATGGATTTTCAAGTTTCCTGATTGAGAATTACAAAATTTCTAGTTATACAATTTTATTGTTATGCATACATTATGTAGTTTTTATCAGCCAGTACGTCTACGGCTGGACAAAGAGCCTACCCAATAATGCGCTAGCAAACTCTAGAATGCATTTAAAAGCTTCGCCCATACTCATCACGCTGGGCCAGCGGGACGGAGAGCCCTGCAGTTGGGGCATTAAAACTTATGAACGTTTCCTTTAAATTCCTTATTTCCGAGGGTTCCTTGTCCAATACATCGTAATTTGGATTTACAAACTTTACCATAACCTTAACAGCCTGTAAATACTTCACTGCAGGACATGCCCATCGGCCTCTCCCGTAAGGAGGATTTGGGATAATTGTCAGGCTCGGCAAGCGGATGGGTTATCGCAGTACCGGACACCTGCCACCCCAGACGCTGCTGCCCGTCATCGGTCTTCTTAATATTGTTTTGGTACTTTTCGCCATGCTTATTCCGCCATATGTCGGCAACCATTGCGATTTTCATGGCTTTTCCCATAGTTGCCTCTTCTGTTGCCCGGAAAGAAAGTGGGTGGCAGATTCTTACTCCGATACAAACAACATAAAATACAAACAAAACCAAAGCACGAGGCGTAAACGCTAAACCATGTCATTTTACCACGATTTAATTTCTGTTGTAGAAGTAGACGAATGTTTAATATGTATCAATTAGCTAAATATTAAGCTTGCAACAGATGGTGGAATAATTAACTCAAATATTCGTTAATAAAAGTCTAAGGTAAATATTTAGGTTTCAAAATTTGCACGAAGTCACGGGTATAATATATTCTCAAATATGCGACTACACGTGAAAATTTAAGGTAATAATGTCTGTATTCTTCTAATTTAATTTCTTTTGTAGATAGCGAGCCATCTTTAAAGATATGGTGGCACGGCCGCGTTCCCCTGTGGGCGCTTTGATCCCACGCTTCTACGCTGGGCGCGATGTTCTTATCACTGGTGCTACAGGCTTTATGGGCAAGGTAAGAATAAAGAAGAAGATATATATTTATAAGTATATATATATATTTAGTCTATCGTCCGTATTCTATCCCATCTCGCAATAACGTGTGTGTTTATCATACCAAACGTAGATAATTTAGGCGGTAATAATATGACGTAAGATTTTCTCAACGTGGTAGAGCCAAACGGCGGCTTTTGCTGCTGTTCGAATGGGCCGATTCGACCGGTATGGTACCACGGCCTCGCAGAATACCGGCGTGAACTAGAGGTATATTATGCTTCTGGGTTTCGGTCGGTGAGTGAGGTATCCGGAGGCCCACTCCCCCTTACAATCCCCCTCCCCATCCCTCTCCTCATCCTCCCTTCCATCTCTCAAATACCTTTAAAGGCCGGCAACGCACCTGCAGCACCTCTGGTGTTGCAGATGTACGTGGGCGACGGTAATCGTAGACGGTAATATATTCTCTTCTGATGTTCAAATCTACGGCTGGGTTACGAATCTGGGACTTACGACTTAGCTTAAGTACGTTCACCTCCAAAACTCAAAGCTGTTGTCACGCAGTAAGACCAGACTATTGGATTAGTAAGCACAATGGGTTGAATTGAGAGAGCTTGGTCGGGAAGTGTTAATGGATCCACCGTATAGGCCTGACCTTGTACCCTCAGATTTTCACCTGTTTTGCTCTCTTCAGAATTCTTTAAGTAGTGTTTAGTTAACATCGAGAGGTGACAAAACTACTTGTCGCAGTTTATTGATCACTAGTCCCAAAATTTCTACAGCAATGGGATTAAGTTACTACATACAAAATAGCAACAAATTATCAAACAAAATGGCACCTATATTATAAATTATAATCAAATGTAACTATAAAAAATATCTTGAATTTGTATATAAAATACGAAAACAAATTTTTTCCGACGCTGTATAAAGCAAATCCCATCATCATCATCATCATCATCATTTCAGCCTATCAGAAGTCCACTGCTGAACATAGGCCTCCCCCAAAGATTGCCACGAAGCTCGGTCCTGAGCCACCTGCATCCATCGACTTCCCGCAACACTGCGCAGGTCGTCACTCCATCTTGTGGGGGGTCGTCCTACACTGCGTTTGCCTGTACGTGGCTGCCACTCGAGAACCTTTTTTCCCTAACGGTTGTCAGTTCTGCGAGCTATGTGGCCGGCCCATTGCCACTTCAGCTTGCTGATCTTTACGGCTATATCGGTTACCTTAGTTGTGCTGCGGATATCATCGTTGCAGACTCTATCACGCAGAGAAACACCGAGCATAGCCGTCTCGGATCCGTATGTCATCACTGGCAACACGCACTGGTTGTATACTTTCGTCTTGAGGCTTTGCGGTTCCCATGAATATGTGAATATATCTCTATCGTTTGTCCATGTGTATGTCCTTACCTTATAACGTCTGAGGTTTTTATTTTTAACATTGATTTTTGAAGCTTTGTGTGGGATCTTCACATTGAAAATTTAAATAACTTTTAAGAATTTAAAATTTTCTCGAATTCGACATTGACATAAATTATTAGTCAAACATACAAAAACGGATTAATAAGCACGTGGGAAGCCGAGTTTAATTGACCACAAGTCAGCTCCAGGAATTTACTATTACGTACATAAATAGTATTTGATACGGAGGTGTGTATTCGTTGGTCGGCGAATCAACTGTGATCTTTCTATATACATTTTTATTTAAAATTAGTATCAATTAGCAGCTATTTATATGTCTATTACAAGTTGCAAGTACATTGCATTATATGTGATTTGACACATTTATTTGCGCCACATACCTCTATTCCCATTATTGAGAGTTTTTTGGAGCTGGAAAAGACCAAAGAGTATTTAACCATTACCAGGAGCGTCGGGGATTAGAATACCCCGTGGGAGCTCATTGTCATTTGATGACTCGTTATAAAAGCTGGTAAAGTGTAAGAAGAGAAATAAACACAGACCATCAAATATTCTATATAATCGTGAGAATCAGGTAGTAAACCGTCCAGTAGAAACCAATTTAATAATATGCGAACAGACAGACTGGGGAACAAAGATGTTACATTTTATAAATATCAGAATGTAACATTTTTTTTAGATAATATGAAAAGGGAAGAGATATCGCATTCAGATCCGTATTCACAGCACGGAATTTAAACCTACACATGCGATTAATTTATGCCAAAATAGCAATATTAGGTATTCTAAAGAATATTTAAAGTACTAATTGTTGAATATGGTCTCCATTTTTAGGTGCTGGTGGAGAGATTACTGGCGACATGTCCGGACATAGGTCGCCTGCATCTCCTGATGCGTCACAAGAAGGGCGTAGCGCCGGAGAAACGCTTACAACAGCTAAAACAATCTCAGGTTAGTGGACGCTTTAGGGTTCCGGATTTCCAAAGGAAAAACGTCTGTCAAAGTCGATTTTCTCGTAAGACGTTACAACTTGTAATGTATGTTATTTACTGCTTAAGCTAGATGGTTTACGATTACTTAACCTACTAACAGACGACGCCCTAGAAACCGACTGAATATAGCAAACCAAAATTCCACAGACTATGGCATTGTAAATCTTCCATGCATGCTAGCTTTTTTTGGCGCTTTAATGAATAGACATGCCGACGATGAAGTAACTCTTTACATTCACATTGCTTATGGAACCATCAGAATTAAGCTAGTTTTGCATAGAGGTAACGCTAATAATTTCCGCTTATATTGTGCAGGTGTTTGGCGTCATCCGTCAGAGTAAACCTGAGCAGTTGGACAAGCTGTGCATGTTGGCAGGTGATGTTGCAGAGCCGGGTCTAGGGCTGGAACCTTCTGCTTTGCAGCAACTTCAAGAGGTATTATGATTGTATCATTTCTTCTACTTCTAAGTAAACCGACTTCTTCTTTGGGGGTGGCCTATGTTAAGCAGTGGACTTGTGATAGGCTGAAATGATGAAATGATGATGATGATGACTTCTACTGAACATGGGCCTCTCTCATTTTTGGATATGCTCATTGTTTAATCAGTCGTCGTATCTGTGATTTTTCAAGTATTTCCGTTACTTCGACTTTTATGACACCCGGATACGAATGAAGGGTGATTCAGTACACACACTCTTACACTAGCACACGTGAATTTTTTGATCATCAAGATGTCATAATCAAGACCTGGTGACTGCTTAAGAGAGCCCGCCATTTGACAATTGTTGTGAATCACTTGGGATTTACTTCTTCGGCTTAGTTGGAGTGATTAACAGGAACATTAGAAATGTTAATAGGATTGTTGGTATTCTATGGAAAAAAAAACATTCTGTGTCCAGGTATCGGTAGTGTTTCACTCAGCAGCTACACTCAAGTTTGACGAGCCTCTACCCACAGCTGTTCAGCAGAACGTGCTATCAGCGATGCGTTTAATGGAGCTCTGCGATCAGCTGCCGCACTTGGAGGTCTGTAATTTACATAGGTCTATTGAACGATAAAAACGTTGTACATAGAGGTTCAACCAAGTAAGGCTAATCCAGTATTTTCCGTAATTATCACGCTGAAACCGATAATTTATGGACAAATATTGACCTTGGCCTATCAATAAAGTCACGTGGAGTAGTTAAATATGTTAATGTTTTATTTGCCGCGGCAATATTTGTGGGGAAGTGTAAAAATGACGAAGCTTTACAATCTGAAATAATTAATTCTTTATCCTCTATATATGTATGAATGATAATAATAAAATTTTAAATTTTGATCAAACAACTATTATGACAGCAATGAATAGATATGACAAATTTATAAACCTTGTCATTCATTATGGTGATAAAAAAAATTTACATGACAAAGAGTAAAAGACTTCTTGATAATCATTTGGATTGTGACATGAAGTGGACTTAAGTAAATTTTCGTACTCATTAAATATACTTGCGTATCCAATATTATCTAGACGGAATCAGAGAGTACTTTATTAGGTAAATAAAACAATTACCTCCCTATGTATCAAGATGTGGCGTGAAAGACGATGTAGTGACACGAATTGAGAAAGGGATGCTGAGGTGGTTTGGACATGTGGAGAGGATGAATGAAAGTAGGTTGACGAAACAAATATATGAGGCGAGTGTAAATGGTAGAGTCGGGAGAGGAAGACCTAGGCGAACATTTCACGATGAAATCGGAGAAGTTCTGAAAAAAGGCCAGGTCAAGAGTACTCTAAACCAACGAGTATGCATGCGAAGATTGATGAAAGTGGGAGAAGCGAAAGACGTATGTCAGGACCGTAGCAAGTGGAAGAAGATTGTCCTTGCCTATGCCGTTGGGAACATGGTGTGAATATATACATACATACATACCTCTCGATGGTTAGAGTAAGATAAATAATATTATATATTTGATGTCTCTAGAAAAGACGGCAACTAGGCAACACTTTCTGTAAAAAAAAAACATGTATTTCTTTCAGGTGCTTATGCACGTATCTACAGCGTACAGCAACTCAGAGCGCGCTGAAATTGATGAGGTGGTGTACGACCCCCCGACGGAGCTTCATCATCTACTTGCGTTGCTGGATGTAGTACCACCTTCCCTGTTGCCTTGTATTACACCGCAGTAAGTTCACTCCCTTTAGTTATCAGAAGTTAATTTTATAGGTTGCTATTTATGCAATGACGATTATGACGATAATTACGGCGAGAACTTCGGATTACTATCGCCAGTTGTCAACAGCGCAATCGATATTATAGTGTCGCAAACATGCGCGCAAACACAGAGGAACTGACTAGTCATTACAATCACCTATACCATAAGACCGGAGGATGATTCGGAGAGACGGTTTACAACACCACCACCTGTCTCAAAAACCAATAATTTGACCTCAAGACACTTGTTACAGCGGTCAGCTACGCTAACCACTAAGCCACGAAGTCATCTTTAAAACTCACTAAAAAATTTGAATTGACCTGAATTTGAAATAGAATTCCTAACATAATTCCGAATGTTTCTTAAAGGTTTCGTTATATATTAAAAGAAAACAAACTTAATTTCTTCCATTCATTGTAGGTACATATCACCAAAAACGAATACGTATACGTTTACGAAGGCTATGGCGGAGGAAGCAGTACGAGTGCATGGCAATCAACAGTATCCAATCGCTATCTTCCGTCCCACAATCGGTAATTAAAACATAGTATTCAAATATCGATCTTTATGTTCTCCCTTTATGTCTCCTTTCACCCCCATTCATTTTATTATTATCACGACCTGATGATGATTACGTGTGCATGGCAGCCCACGGTATCCCATCGCCATCTTCCGTCCCACAATCGGTAATTAAAACATAGTATTCAAATATCGATCTTTATGTTCTCCCTTTCTGTCTCCTCCGTGTTATTCTCCCCCCGTAATCCTGATGACGATCACACAAATGTCATTAAAATGGTGGAGTAATTTGTTTTTGTTGTTTTTTATTTAGACTTTTGTATTTGTTTACTCTACCCAATCTTTCTTCATGCTGTATTTCATGGGTTGTTTGCAAATTGCTGTGTAGTAGAAAGGTCGCGCCTTTTGTTACACTTATATATTTGTATGTTTTGTTGTGTAATTTTTTTTGTGTATAATGAAGTGTATTGTACTTCATCAACCTAATATAGTTCCAGGCCATGAGCCGCTCCAAGAAAGGACCAGCAAAGGCTAGCAAGTATTTCTTCAAAGGTTTGCCAATACGGGAAGTAGTATAGTGTAGTATCTATAATGTTGATAAATTCGCCTAATGATTCTAATAGATTTGATATGTATTGGGTTATTTTATGTCTTTCGTTTTTAACTTAATAATTGGTACGTTTTGACACTGAAAGGTATCTATTATTAAGATCGTAATCGACAGCCTTGTTTATTCTGTGGCCTTTGTAATTGTAGATTTCAAAAGGCTCGGTTGCTTCCGTGGTTGTTCCCCTAGATAAATAACTTATAATAATATGTTGTAAAATGTATATTCCATTGTTAAGATACGCTAGGGGTTTATGTAAATAATAACTATTCATTCTTAAGAACAAAAGCAACTGTAATTACGTTTTAAATATACCTAGAAATGTATTTTATTAATTTGTTTTCAGGTTTAGTTGGTTTTATAGTGTTGACCCTACATTGGATCTGATTCAAGTCTTCGCGTATCGTTACAATATAATTTCCATTGTTGGTACACGTTGTTAATTATTATTATCGTATATCTTATCGTATAATATTATATTATATTTAATAACGATATATTAATTTATTTAACGTTACATACCGGAAGATAAGTGAGTTCTTTCGATAGTATTCGGAAGTTATCGCCTCTGATTGGATTGTGCAAGCCTTTCATCACATATGTAAGAGTACACTTGCGGCAATACGAAATATTCCGTGCACTCCCGATAGTCTTCATAAGTTGTCTCCGTAAAAGAAATCGGAAAGGCGGACATTTTGAGCATTGAAGGGTTGTCAGGCAGTAATAAAGTATCATACTTGATTTCACGTCGATACATACACGAAATGAAGATTGTATGTAGATGTTGAAATTTATATGAGATCCTTACATACGAAATAAGCGTATTATATGGAAAAAGTAAAAAAACGAGACAGCTTTTAAATGAAATTATATATTTAATCAGTCGAAGTATGTACCATTACTATCTATGCATTTCCGTCATTTTATAGGTAGTTAATTCCTTTGCTGAAAAAATTTTGGGAAATCAATAAAATCTTTAAAAGCGGCTTTGACCGCCTCATTGGAATTGATTTTTTTTCCTTGCAAGAAATTGTCCAAATTCCGAAAAAAGTGGTAATCTGTTGGAGCATGGTCCGGAGAGTATGGTGGGTATCGGAGACTTCCTATCATCCTATCGCAGCTCCTCTAATTAAGCGACCGTCTGTCGTGAAGTATGGGGTCTAGCGTTGTCATGAAGCAGCAGTGGGCTAGGGCAATTGACCGGTCTCGGTTGATTAACGGCTGGCTTTTCCATCATGGTTTGCAATTATTGACAATACCGATCTGCCGTAATCGTCTGGCCCCATCTTAGGAAGCTGTAGTGTATGACACCAGCACTGGTCCACCAAACACTCATCAATTCATTTTTCTGAGTCAACTTTCACTCGGGATAGGATTTGGCGCAGGTTCTCCTGGGTACAGCCACTGTAATGAGCATTAACGATACGATGCGATCCATATTCCCTCGTTATTGTGACTGTTGAGTAATGTAACGCTGCTCTCAATGCGAGTCGGTGTGCTTCAGTCAATTCATTACAGAAACGGCCTCGAACTTTTTCGCTTCTCTAATTTGTTTAAAGTGAATTAAAATTGTTTTGCCACTCATAATGAAGCCTGCCGCTAACTATGACGCGGTTTGCGATGGATCCGCTCACATAACTAAACATAACGTCTTAAGACTGTCACCCAAAGGGGTAGGTTGAGATTACGGATTTTCATTTGGCACAATTCAGTGTAGTTTTTCGTCTCTCCGGGGGACGGGGAGCCTCGTCGCTAGGTTTACTCATCCAGAATTCCGTGAAATTTTCAAGTCTTTTTCCTTAGTCGCCCCATTTCCCAGACATAATATAACAAGTAGTTATGCTTCATAAATTCAAATTATAGCCCTACGTTAGTATTCTCTATACACTACTAATAGTTATGCTTGTGTTGTAAATAATTAGGAACTTCATAACCTTCTATTTATTCACCAGTCGTCTCCGCGCTGCAGCACCCCTTCCCGGGCTGGATAGAGAATCTGAATGGTCCAAGTGGTATCATAGCAGCTGCAGGGAAGGGTTTACTGCACGTTTTTTGCGGGAAGGACACGGCGAAAGGCGATATGTTGCCAGTGGATATCGCCATTGACACCCTCATTGCTGCTGCTTGGGAGACCGCTATAGATAAGTGAGTTCATGCATAGATTTTTGCCAACGAGTTGCCTTAGAATTTAACTTTCAAAATTTTTTTTAAAATTGTAAATTAAAATTATGCAATGGAGTAATGTGAACACGCATTTTTTTTTGTGAGCTCGGATCCCTATTTGGAAACAGTGTTTAACTATCTGCCAGTATCAAAGTGATATTAAAACAGTATTCGGACATAAATTCAATTCTTCACAAAACGGTAAAATGATAGTCATCTTTTATTGAAGACCTGTTGGACTGATGGCACCAAACCGATCACAGAACCGCCTTCAGTTGAATTTCCCAATTACTGTACACATTCACAAGCACTTGCGACATAATACACTTACAATACATAAGAATATCATATATCATTATAGGCAGGTTTCACCCACTTTGCAACTACAAGGTACCTACTTTGTTTTTCGCATGCTAGATGCGATGTGTGAATAATAAAGCGTTAAATGAAATAATGGTTTTCTTTATTTTTTTCTTATGATACGTCATTCCATTGGTTTTAATATAACTTCAAACTCATAAGTTCTTAGACTATGCTCAACAACCAAGTTGCTTAATTAACATTTGCATTTACGTCAACCGTAGAACTTTATCGAAAACTACTAAAATAGTAATAATTTCTCTAACAGGCCGAAGGATGTGCGCGTGTACAATTGCAGTACCAACGAAAATCCTACAACATGGGGACAATTTGAAAAGGAGTTGCGGCTTAATGTACGCGAACATCCGTTAAATGGCGCTATGTGGTACCCATCGGGCACCGTGGTGGCGAACAGGTGAGAACCAATAATTTTAAAAACGTGCTCCAGGATTTTTGTTTAGTAGTATGTTACGTACCTGAAAATAAAAAATTAAGTACGCAGTCTCAGGCGTTTAGGAAATTTTATTATATAGACTAAATGTTTTCGAACATGTTAGAAAATTTTGATTTTTCTCTTAAAGGAACACTATATCAAAATTCTAAATATAATACGTGTTATATTAAGTTCTGTTACATATTAAAATGCATATCTTTTTTAAATATGTCTTCGACAGAATACCTGTTGATAGTGCGATACACAAACATATAGCTGATGTCCAGCATTTGAAGCAATCACAGAAATTCTGTTTTTTTAACGTAACGTGAAAGTTGTGTAATGTCAGCAAATAAAAGGAGGTTTCATTCATAGTAAACGTATTCCAAATTTGAACTGAAAAAAATACTTTTTAAATTTTTTCATTATTTATGGTCAGACTAGTTATATTGATAACTTTATAATAGTATTTTTAGTTACGAAGAAACAGAGCACCAAAATTCCTGTTAACGTTCAAGGTTTTACCTTCACTAAAAAAATTACGTAAATAATAATACAACCGGAATTCAGAAGATCTTTATCGTCATCATACTAACATTATTAACTTATTTGAAATATCGACCGGCATTACAGCGGACTTATAATTATATCATAAATCAAATGATGCCTCTGACTTCCATATAAAACGAATCTATCAAATATTCCTTTTTAACTTTTACACATATTTTTCACAATTACAGATACGCGCGGAAGTTCTTGGAGTTCGCTTTGCACACGGTACCTCTTCACGCCGCAGAGTACATTTTGCGCATTTTTGGAATCAAGACACAGTAAGTTACTTATAAATGTCGCACTGTTGGGCAGAAGCCATCTCTAATTTTTGAGGTTTTGGAGTTGGGAAGCGTCGGTAATGTCAAAACAAAAATTCTTGTACATGTCACATGTACAAGAATTTGTTTTCTCAGCCATCAAATTTCCTAACGACATTTTCTTCACCCGTAGCGAACACCTTACAAAACGATTACCAGTCACACACTCGCCAGCATTTAAAGACCTAAATGAAATTTGGTACATACACATAGGTTGATCTTACGTGTATATCATAGACCACTAGACTAAATGGCGGCGCGTTACGGAAAAATACGAGAAAAAAAAATATAAGCTACGTATCATCACCTGGAAACAGATTGCACGGTTTGTTTAATTACTCACTACCGACCGGCTTCGATCGTTCTCAAACTCTGTCCTGGTCGCCACTACACCATCCTGGATTAGTTTCAATAAAGTTAATCGATCTTCGTCAATCGCTTGCTATCTGCTCGTAGTTGTACCAGGGAAGTTTTTATAAAAATTCAGCAATCTGGTCATAGAAACACCGCGTTTCATCCCCTGGGTGTAGTAAGAGGCGGCTAAGGGAAGTTTCATGATCTAATAATCGCAATGGCTACCGATAGATAGTGGGATACGCGGTAGAGCCAAGCGGTAGCTTTTGTTACTGCTCGTATGGGACGGCTCGATCGGGGTTTTACCACTACCTCGCAGAATACCGGCGGTAAGTAGAGGCATCTTGTGCTTCTGGGTTTAGTTCGGTGAGTGAGGTAACCGGAGGCCCAGTCCCTCTCCCAATCCCCCTTCCTCATCTCCCAAATGTCCTTGAGGCCGGCAACGCTGCTGCAGCTTCTCTGTTGTTATAGATACGTACGTGGGCGACGGTAATTACGTACCGGGTGAGACGCTTGCCCTTTGCCCCCTTTCCCACAAAGAAACATGGATACAGTTCAGTAGGTAACATGTCAACAATGTTTGAAATGTTTGAACAAAACATACAACAGCGGAGTGTTTGTTTGCCGATTTTTTTTTTATAAAGTTTATGGTTTACACCTTATAGTACGAGGTCACCAAAGGCGGACTTAATTACGATTTTCTAATTATGTATTAGATTTAAAAAAAAAAACCGTTAGTGTTTTTGTATTCGGTACCTGGTAATTTTGTTTGTACCTTTCCGAAGGACTAAACCTTTAAAACTTTTAATTACTTACACATGAAATTTGAAACAATTTAAAATGAGGTTGACTTTTTTTTTTCATCATCGTAGTATCAATTTTTTTTAATTAAATTCTTTAGTTTTTGAAATTAAATCACCTGCTCGGCAAAATTTTATTTATAACCCTTTATCGACTTTTATGACATTCACTGGATAAGATGCATTGGTTAATTCACTTAAGCCATCACAAAGTGGATTATCTTACCCATTTTACCGACTACGGAAAAATTAAGAGTTACTACCATTTGATTATAATTTTTTTATGTAGTATTATCTAATATCTCTACAATTTATTCATTTATTTTGATGAGTCTTTTTTATTCAATTATCTTAACTAGTAAGCAAACATGACCTTCTCAGAGAAGAACCGATGAGTGTTTTTTTTAATTCCATGTTACAATATCATTTACATTTTAGAATAAAATGTATATGATAGTACCATTACAGATAAAATGAAGGTAGCAGAGGACGAATTTTTTTTAAAATAATTATTACAATCTACCTACCTCCCCAGATTAAGCCTTAAAACAGCCTGTCAGAAGATCCGAGCAATGAACGAGGTGTTAGGTTTCTTCGCCCTTAACGAGTGGCGCTTCAGTACTGAAAACGTCAAGAAGCTCCACAACCGCTTGACGTCCGAGGACCGTGCCATCTACAACTTAGATCCGAAGTCTATCGAGTAAGTATACGTCGTACAATAGCCGAGCGGTTATTACTCTATATGAGGAGAAAACTAACCAGTGAGTTATTTGAAAATTACGTAAAAAAATCGTTCTCCTGGTCTGCTTGTATTGTTGTGCCCCGTGTCTCCCCGCTCTTAATTAACCCTTCCTCCGACCTTATTGCATAAGCGTAACATCGGATATGGGAACGTGAAGACGAGAGGAGCAAGTGCCTCTGTGTTTGGGTATAGATTTGCGGCATTATAATATCTCCTGCGCAGTTGCCAACTGCCTATGGTATTCAGTAGTTCGCACCACGGCCGGCGCGGAGGACTTCTTCACCATCGTATAAAATATATCTTAAATAAATTTATGAAAGCATTATTTTTATATTTTTATATTCTAAATTATTTTGCAGTTGGCCACAACTCTATGAAAACTTTGTAAAAGGCACAAGAAAGTATATTTTGAAAGAAAAGGATCAAGATCAAGAGGAAGCCAAGCGACATTTACGAAGGTAAATGTTAAATGTTACTTTATTCTAATCAGCCAATCCCAGTAGATTCTAATCACCCAAACCCAGTAGATTGGGTGATTAGAATAAACGATATCGACTACGGTATCGTAAAAAGTAAAAAATTATATTGCCACTGAGCTTATCAGAATTCGCCTGAGTATATACTTATACCATATTATTCTGCATCAAATGCCAACCTTGCACGTGGTGCACCCTCTCTGGCGGCTGTGAGTGATGAAACCCGTCCGAATTTATCGAACACAAAGTACCACGGGCTAGTGATGTGGAGCAGCATCACTAGTTGGGTACCGGCACTGGGCTCACAAACCCGCTTGCCCAGCGCAGTGACTATGGGCAAACCTTTCCTAGAAACGTATGCCGGCTTTTGCTAGGGCTTCCTTGGAAAAGTCTGCGTTCAGCGGTGCATTTAAATAGACTGATGACTATGAGGATAAATGAAAAACCTAGAAAACATTCGCATGCAGACAGCTTTCTGGTAATCCATGTGATTATTTTTTTTGGGTTCCATTCACTGATTTGTGATTTGACAATTTCAAATATATATCTGTTGCTTTGTATGAATGCAGTGCGAAAAAAAGGCACAGCGTCTGTTTCTGCTGTTGAAACTACCGAAGAACCGTAAATTATTAATAAAAAAAAAATTACAAATGATTATAGACTATTTTGTATAAATTAAGAAATCGACAAACAATACGAACGTTATATCTTATCCCCTATTAAAGTACTCTTCATAACTACACTCGACGGTACTTGAATCAGAATTTGATAACGAGGAATTCAATTTGGGTAAAGTCTTTATATAAATATCGGCGTGTGGTATCGGCGAACGAATCTGCCACCGCGTTTCTTCCCGTGGGTGTCGTAAGAAGCGACTAAGGGAAAAGTCTTGATGTAATAATCGGAATGGCTACCGACATATAGTGGGATACGCGGTAGAGCCAAGCGGTAGCTTTTGTTACAACTCGAATGGGCCTACTCGACCGGGGTAGTACCACAACCTCGTAGAATATCGGCGTCAAGTAGAGGCATCTTGTGCTTCTGCGTTCGGTAAGTGAGCTAAACGGAGGCCCTCTTCCCTCTTCTTCATCCCCCTCCTCATCCTCCCTCCCATCCTTCAAATATCTTTAAAGGCCGCCAACGCACCTGCATCTCCTAGTGTTACGGAGGTACGTGGGCGACGGTAATCACTTACCATCAGGAGAATCGCTTGCTCGTTGGCCTACTTTCGAAATAAAAAAATACTATCTCGAATAATACAAAAAACGAATAAAATAAGCAGACCGATTTGGGACAGCAGCGTCTAAAATGCGATGTGTCTATGCGCTTACCGAGCGTGGCGTTTATGGCAAATCCGGCTTATGAGAGAGGCCTAAGTCCTTCAGTGGATTATTTATAGGCTGTTAAGAATATATTTCTGCTCCCGCGTCCATGATAAATCCTCCTTGTTATTTCATTTAGCATCTGGGCATGATGCATGCAGGCCGTGCTGCTATCAGTAGAACTCGGGCACGGCCCCGAAGCGCTTTTGTCTTATGCTGACGTGAAACTATCTTAAAAGGGATTAGGAACTAATATCGTAGATAGCTATATTTTATGTTGTTAGTAACCTTATGTTATTATTTTTTTCTTTTTTCAGGATGTACTTCCTGCATAAAGGAGCCATTATATTCACAATGCTCCTTGTCTTCCGAATAATACTACAGAACAGATATATGCGCGATTTTGTGTACGGAATTCTACGACTCCTGATGTATATTGTTAGGACAACTTACTCACGTGTAACAGGGCCTGTATGAAAATTTATTAAATTATTAGTTGTTACTATATCTATCTATAAGGGAATGCTGGTAGTGCCTTTTTTGTATTGTACATAAGTGATATATAGTTATGGTGATTCTATATTCAATCAAATTTGCTACTAATGCAACCAATTTGTATTCTTAATTTAATTTCTTAACTAACTTAAACCTTAATTTATCTAATAATAGTTAATGTCCAAATTGAATGTACTAAATTGTCAACACACAAACTCACGGCTGTAATATCTGATGGAATAAACAGATGTGCCACTTTAACTTAATCCCACTTTCAATGTATTAATTTACACGAACACTACACATTTGAAATAAAACTATAACTTACGGATTTTATCACGTTTAATTTTGTTCATATATTCCCCCGTGACCACGGCTGTTGTAAAGGAATCCGAGACGTCAAGAATATAAAAACAAAATTAAACGCGATAAAATCCGTAAATAATAGTTTAATTTCAAATATCAATTTACACTTGGATCACCCAATAACAAAAATAAAAAAGGTAAGAAAAATGTTACTAATAGTGGATTCTGAAATCGATCGATCGATCCTTAAATGTTTTTTTAATCGATGCCATGTTATAAACCTAAATGGCAACACTCAATTGTCAATTATGTTTTCCGAATAATAAAGGTTAGCTACAATGAACAGTGTATTTATCAGTGTTCTATTGCGAATACAATTTAATTCAAAAAATTCACTAATTTTGCTCAAAAATACCTAGTTATTAAATTGTAATTTAATAACTAGGTATTTAACTAGGTTAGATAATAGGTTTAATTTTGTAATTCAAGGGAAATACGTTAACTTTTGGTTAAAAATTTAAAAACTATAATTATTTTTTTAATTTTTAATTAAAATTATAGTGACAATGAGGAAAAGGTATTATAAATTCGACACAAGTTTTTATTATGGCAGATACTCTCCTATTTATTGTAAAGGCGACAGTATCGGTGCAGCCATATTTTATGTACGTCAGGTAACTGTCATTAATTTATACTATTTATATATATCAGATTGTTTATATTTTTGCCGGTAAGGCAAGATTTCAATTATATTTTATTATATGAAACATATCAAAAGAAATGTTAAATGTGCAATATGTTGGCGTTCTCGTAATCATTGAACCGGTCTACATTTTCATTACTCATACAATAGAGTAATGAAGCCTTCTTAAGTTGGAGTAGCCTGAATTTTATATAATATCAGGCTTAGAAAAAGTTGTAGATTTGTTATTTTTAATGTTTTAGACTGAAAGTGTGTTATTATTTTTAATTAAAACGTTGTATAAACAGTCTGAAAAAGTCTTACTTTATTGAGTTTATTATTATTTGATTTGAATTCTTAGATCAACCTATATTTTATGCAATTAATAAAGAAGTACATACTTATTTAAAATAATATTTTCTTGTTTTTCGCCAACATTTAATACCTATCTCTTTCTCTTCTCTTCCTTATACGTTATGGGAGCCCGTTTATTGTGGAAAATGGAAATTTAGGTAAAAATATTATAATTAAAAAAATATCTTATGTATTAATTAAAAAAAACTACCTACATAATTAAATCTTATGAAGACTATATCGTGGCATATCTTAATTATACGAAAGGGCTAATTTCTTAATCACCCATTCACTCGTTTATGACATTGGCTGGCGTACCATATTTGTCTTTGCTGGAGGACGTACAAGTATTTGCGCCACCACTTCCAGAACGACTGAACCAAATTGTTCAAAAGCTCATAGCGTGAAAGCAAATTAACATTTTCAGATATTTCTAGGGCAGGTAGCCGTTGAACTCATGGCGTGTTGCAACGTCGAGTACGAAATTTATGCGATTGAGTAAAATTGTGCAATTATTATACCACTAGTAAATTTACGATATCACAGCATTGACAATAACCTTCCGACAGATTTAATGCATTCGCTGGCGGTTTCTAAATCGGAAACCGCTAGGGATAACTAGTGACCGATTTATGGAATCTTTAGATGTGAAAAAACAATCCTGAGGTAAGCTCATGTATTTAAGTTTCTGGGTATTTCTTTTTTATGGAAAAGGCGGCAAACGAACTGGCGGTTCACCTGATGGTGAGTGATTACCGTCGCCCACGTACATCTCAAACGCCAGGGGTGTTGCAGATGCGTTGCCGGCCTTTAAGGGTAGCGAGAAGGAGGGGGGGGGGGGGAGAGAGGGCCTCCGGTTACCTCACTCACCGAACGCAGAAAGGCAGAAGCAAAAGATGCTTCTACTTCACGCAGGTACTCTGCGAGGCCGTGGTACCGTTCCGGTCGAGCCGGCCCATTCCAGCAGTAGCAAAAGCCGCTGCTTGGCTCTACCACGTTTATTTACAGTGATTCTTCATTCTTTCATTTCTTTCGTCTTTATTCTCTCGAAATAATTTGTAGAAGTTTCCATGAATAGCGCTACCGTGGATGGCACGTTCATGTCGCGGTCTAGAAGCAGCTCCAGTCGTTCAGTGAGGTAAACGATTTTGTATCACCTGGAGTAATCTAAATGCGCGAATACTACACATATATACGATATGCTAAGCAATTTCCTCAATAACATTTTACTGCGGCTATTTATAAAAGAGCACTGTTTGTGCGACTATTTGCACAGAGGCGGCCTGATATGTATGCTCCCTTATTCCTTACGCTTTTATATTTTACTTGAAATCTAATTTACAGTTACAGTTTAGGGTGACTCCAAGGTAACTTCCGACATCTATTGTAGACACGTCGTCTATTGAAAAGCGTGATTTAAGAGAATTTATTCGTAGTGATACGTTTAAGAACTCTTCTTCTCGTGAAGACCACCTTCACATTTCAGCATTAGCATCGATTCTCCATGTACTAAACCAATCGCTTTATGTTAGTATCGGTAGTGTAAGTGCTGGTGTCGTCAGCGAATAGTGACAGTTCGGTTTTATTATTATTAAGTAAAGTAGCAGCCTGTTAGTGCACACTGCTGGGAAAAGACCTTCTTCTCAAATATCTGAAAGGGTTTTATTATTATTTATTGTTATTCCTGTTGGCAATATCGCTCGTTAAAAGCTTGCATAAGTATGGCGAGAAGACCGAGCCTTGCGGCATGCACGCCCTTATGGGTTTGCTACCAGACAGCGTCCCCAAGACTTTGTAGCGAAAGATGTGATTCGATAGATAGGCTAGTATGAAGTGCACAAGCCTGTCTGCACCCCTAGAGAAAAAAAGACTTTACGTCAAAAAATTGGATACAAATTGAGAATCAGAGAGAAAATGACCTGGTTCCTATCTATTTTCAATATTCACACACCACTTAAACAAAGAATAGTAAAATTTCAGCAATTCTCATTAATATTAAAGAGCGTGATGAAGTACATGTTAAAATTCGTTAAAAAGTCCAAAAGATATAATAGATATAAAGCATACGTATAAAATTCTACAAAGATCTTAAAACCATCGCCGATGCCGAAGGTCTCCTCCATGAATATGAGTTATAATAAAAAATATAAATAAAATTAGGCAAGTTGTATATGAATGAAATATATAAACTAGTTTAGCTGTTCTTTTTTTTTTATTGGAAAGGCGGCAAACGTGCAAGCGGTTCACCTGATGGTAAGTGATTACCGTCGCCCACATACATGTGCAACATCATGGGTGCTGCGTTGCCGGCCTATAAGGATATTTGGGAGATGGGAGAGAGGAAGTGGGGGGGGGGGGCTCCGGTTACCTCACTCACCGAACGAAACACAGAAGCACAATATGTCTCTACTTCACGCCGATAGTCTGCGAGGCCGTGGTACCAACCCAGTCGAGCCGGCCCATTCGAGCAGCAGCAAAAGCCGCCGCTCGGCTCTACCACTTTGAGGAAATCTTACGTCATATTATTATCGCATAAATTATAGGTACCACGCTTAAAAAGTTGTAAATGGCCCAGTGCAATGTATTTGTTTTAGATGCTTAGATGAGATTGTTACATTCTTATCTATTATCATCTCATCTCATCCGATAAACAATTTCTCGTTTATTATTGGCCTGGTAATCCAGATCCGGAAGCAAATTTTTATACAGCTTCCAAGTGGATTTGAACTCTGATAATATAAGTATGTAGGTACGCATTGAGAAATACTTTAGTTACTTATGATTTCAGCCTTTAAAAGTTCACTGCTTACGGCCACCCCCTTTCCATGAAAGCGCCCACAAAAGCCATTATGCAATGCATAGAAAATTTACTATTTACCACACTGAGCGGGTGAGAGTGGTAAATAAAAAAATTTCACTGGTGCCCTCGCACTAGTGCTGGACTGCTGCTCCCCATCACTAGGCTGTGGTGTTATGGTTTGGTGTATTCGGATGGATTTTCTGCCATTAGTCGATCGTCAGAGTCGCGTTAGTTAATCTGCAGGATGCACCGCGTGCAACTTAGGTTGACATATGGAGAAATTTTTTATTAAAAAATATTTCGAAATTTGTATATTCTCAAAAAGACTGCACGCTGTGCTTCGCTTGAACTGAGAGAAGGTTGACCTTCAGGTAACGTAAAATGTTTATTAATGCGTTAAGTGTCTTGTTTATTGACGCGTGTACTTGACAATTACCATTGGGCTTGTACTGTCGTAATAATTGCGAAGTTAAACAACCTCCGCGTATTCATTTTCAATAACAGCTTGTTCGTCAATTAACATGTATAGTTTCGGAAAAAATACACATTGCTTAGGTTTAGGACAACTGTGTAAAGCGAACTATAAAGGAACTGCGTATCACTGATTTCATTATTCCGTGCCTGAGTTTATGGACGCACAATTTTTTTTAACGCATGATGAGGTGTAAGAAGACAGAAAATGTCTAAAAAACACCGTTACCATGAGCCAATGTCATTGACATACGCCAATCTCGGTTAACGGGTTGGAACTCGTACGGTATGGGGTTCTCTGGTGGAGTATCGGAAGATTGAAGCATCGCTCTCCCTCTTTGCACATCACTTATTAGCAGAACGCGATTCCGGCATTCCCCCATTAAGAACCATGGACCGCACCACTCCCATGTAAAGGCACCGGCAATCTTGGCGTTAGAAAGTAAAATGAAATTAAAGGGCGCTTCTTTAAAATTAAATTTGGGCCGAACTGAAATATATGTATAGGTACAATAGATGTTTGAATTGATTTAAAACATTGAAAAAGCAACAGTTTGGAATACTTTCTTGGTTCGAACGCACTATAGAGGAGCTGCTACAATTTTATTTGCTTTAATGGATCGACTAAGATTATAAGGACAACTACCAACCTGTCACTGAGTTCGAAGATTTTTACTGGATAATTAAGCACACTTTACAGACTGCGTAAAACACACGGCTATTAGTATACATTATATACAATACAAGTCAACATACTATATACATATTAAGGTACAGCCCATTAATCTTCTCACCTCTAACGGAGATTTCAGAGACATTTAAGAGTACAGGTCGCATCACTTAGCAGTGTAGATGAAGACTACTGTGAGCAATTGTATGCCTCTACAGTCAGCAGAAACTCATCCGGCAGGTACGTGTTGGCTTTCTTTGCAAAATGGAGGCCTGTGCTCTTCGAGACTTCTTCCTTATTGCAAGAAGTCGTTTCTTAGACTTGAACGCAATTTCGCTTCTAAACCTTGGGGTTTTAGTATTAAGTTAGTCTTATGTTAATATTAGTGTTAAGGATTTACATGATAAGGTCACTTTGTAGGCTCAGATTCTCTGCTGGAAATCCTGCCGATTGTTTATCCAAGGATTTAACCCCTAAACCGTTAGTTCACCATATGGAAGGAGGGACCGTATTAGCTACAGTCACACTGTAGTGATTGGCCTATGACCATACCTTTATTTATGTTTACTTTAAGAAATAACCTAAGTTTAAGTAATATGATGTATACTAAGTTTAGATTAACTAGTTACTTAACTACTAAACATTTTTTTTATGCAAGTTATTTTAATCGCTACGCGTTATTTCCCAGATCTTAGTTAAGAATTAATTGAAGCTAACGTTAAAGAACGTTTACGCCTCCCGACCTATCATACAAACTTTCAGGTCTAAAATCTTCTATGTGAATAATCCGATTTTATAATGAAACTCTTTCATCTTTCTAGACCCTTAGTATACCTCCCGAAACATATTTGGAAATAGGAGAGTCTGCCACTCCGTCCTATTGTGCGTGTTGTCTTATTTATTTGAACTTCATTTGCACATCACAGAACAAAAAGGTGGACTTAATGTCAAGAGGCATTCTCTACCAGTCTACCATTAGATTGGACAGAAAAAATTTAAAAGGGTGCACAAAAATCGGTCATTGTAATTAATAATATTTTGTATGCTGTATGTATGTGTATATAAGTATATGTACATATATATATATATATATATATGTATATGTATATTTATTTATATGTATTCATATTTGTTTATAAGTATTTATTCCGTCTGTATGTGTCAAATTGTAAGTGTATTTTATATATTTATTCATGTATTTTTTTTTAACAAATTTAATGTTTGGCACCCTTACTATATCTCTCCACGCGCCGGGTTGACTGGCAGAGAATGCTAAGAGGCATTAAGTCCGCCCTTTGTAATACTTTTGTTTAAAGGTATTTAAATAAAGTTTAAATGAATAAATAAATAAAAATATTATGAACTATAAAGGAACTGCGTATCTTGGCTACTCTAGCAGACGGAATGATCATCGCAAATATATTGTCTAGACCGGTAATGGGCAGCGTTTAACCTGTGACGTGTCTGCAATGCGATCAGTGGACTAATAAAACAATCCGAAAGAAGAAAAATTTTCTATGTTAATTAAACAAAAATTATTGTTCATCACTTACTGTGCTTAACGTATTTATATGATATCCTTTTGGCCCATTTCCACCTCAGTTGTCTGAGAAAATCACTCGTAATTACCTTCACGTATCCAATGTAATAGGCGATGATATTGGAGGAAGGAATAGACACTACTTTAGAGACATGGAACGCAACAACGAGAGGGTAATCGACTTTGCTTTGTTCCGCCCTTGCTATCCGCAGCCGTGGTGAAGTCGCTGAGGAATGCCTATTTTGGTATAATTGCCGTGGGCGGCCAAAAGAAGGGTCGCGGATGTGTGCGAAAACGTTCTCATAGCCTTGGCGACATGTAATGAGGGGCTTTGGTCGGTACTAGCACGACATTACCCGGCCTGGCGGATATGAGTTTGATATTTCCTTATGTATAAAAAAAGCGTGTTAGATGCGATGTTTTCAATCGGATTCTGCTCATATACTCATGAAAGCTCTCGTCTTGGACAGTAGAGACGCGAATTTGCCAACCCACTGACGTGCTCGTTGTTAATTGGTTTTACTCCCCATAACACGATAGTGTTTACGCATCATTTACGTTTTAATTATCAAATCAAATAAAGTGAAAAAATATTTTTTTTTGTTCTCGGTAAGTTTATTTTATGTTTTTTAAGACCAACTTAAAAAAAAATAGGAATCTACTGTGCATTTTAATTCTATGTCCCATTTTTTGCATATTTAAACATTTATTTTATGTTTCTAAAAATTATGGCTATGGTTAATTGCAATATTAATTTTGATTTCTTTCGACAAAACTTAATATTTTAGTTTTATATCTTCCAATAATTCTTACAATAAAGAGATATATTAACAAAGTTAAATATTAACAGTTTGTTAGGTTGTGTAGGTAAGACACAGGTTCATGATATTTTTTATATTCAAAATTCGTAACGATTTTCGTTTGTGGCAGTTATCGATTACAATTTTGTTGCCAGCGATCTACGGTATGTACTATGTACTTTTGTACTTTAAGTACTCACCGCTTGTCATCCGTTCTGGAACCACAACCGAGTTAGTCCTTCGCCTGACATAACTTGGAACAACCGAAATTTTATTGTTATACGTCATATCAAGATTAGTGAAACTAGAAGCGATAGTTCTCTTCGTACCAATCACTGCTCAAAGCAATTTTAATTTAAGCTCACTATTATTCACAAACAGTTTGCTTAAAATTCATTCGCCACCACACTATTCTTAGTATATGATATGCTTAGTAATTTAAAAACACAATATCGAAAGTCGATATTGAATTTTTTAGGTATACATTGACACCGGATTTAACTCTAGTCAAAGTCTATTTAAAAGATTATTCGACACAACAGCGGGCACAAATTAATTACTTCATTTTATGGCACTTCATACGAGTAAATATTATGTTTTCGTAAACATTAAATTGTTATAAATATTTTCATTTTTTTCGCGAGTGCAGAGCTTTATATTATGACAATAGTGTTCCTTTTGTCACAACTACTTTTTGCCAGTGTCAAAGTGATATTTATATAATTTTCAGATCTAAGTCGTCACATAATTACGTTTATAGAAAACATCGAAACTTTATGGTTATAAATAAATTGGCGTATATGTGCGCCTTCATTTCATGTGTTTAGTAGCGAATTCGAACTAAAAGTCTTTTATTTTTTAATCCACATACAATATAATAATATGGTTTTTAATTCCTGTTTATTTTTAAGCGTTTGCTTGCAGATATAACAGAGAGATATAGTTAAATTCGTCTACACCACGAAGCATATTTTAAACTTCAAATAGGTTTTATACCAAACACCAGAAATAAACAAAATTGATTTTGTTTTACGGAATGAAAGTACGTTACAATATTGTTTTTATTCTTCAAATATTTGATTAAATATAAAACATTCTAATAGTTAAAACATATTATAGTTTTGTTTAATCACATTAATTACAAAAAAAATTAAAATTAGTCTCATTTCTATTTCTAACTAATTTAAACTATCGCATGTGTTACATGGTGTTAGTGTAGCGGTGTAAGTTTGGAACATATTATTTCTAATAACATCCAATTCGTCTAAGTAGCAAAACGTACAAACTACCTAAAACGTCTGTGTTTAGCATAACGTCCAACGTGCAAATTGTCGTATTCACGTAATGTGTGGTACGAAAATGTATTTTTTTGAGATCAGAGGCTACGACGGAAAAGACTTAATATTACTTATTTATTACAGAACATAATAATGTAATTAGTTATTGTAGTTAATTTAAATTCCCAAAATTGGAATATTTTGCTCTGGTGATGGTATCTGGTGGGGCCACGTGGGGAAAGGAGCGACGGTATTACGATGCGCCGCTCTTTCTACACTCCGAGGCCTAAGAGTAGTCAGCGACGCAGCCATAGATTAGATCTGATCCTTTGTCTATGCTAATGCCAGGAAGGGTGCTGCTTCCGGATACTAAGTCGGAGGTAGGCGCGCTCTATGTTCTGTAACGTATTGAAGGTGATGCCCTCCTGACCGATTTGGACAACGACAACTTCCAAATACTGTCGGTCAACTATGCAAAAGATATGACTTTTTAATTTGTAACATTATTTATGGACAAACTAGTTTTTTTTTAACAATGATCAATGAACGAACCGTCTGGTGAGTCGGAGTCAAATGTTATAGACTTATTATATTTGTTTACATTAATTAACATTGTAATGCTAGCTATGAGCCTTTCAAAGACTACAAAATTAAATAGGAAACTAGGAATAAGACATAGGAAAGTTTTATCTCGATCGAGAGACATATAGTGTTGAAAGCCATGATCTCGCGGACGAAGCTGCGGGAATTGGCTAGTGGTTCATAAATATGAATATCAACGTCGATACTCTTTGATAAATGCTCTTTTGCATTACATACATTTATTTACGATTTTGACTAAAATGCCAAATGTAGTGTTTATTCAAACGTTTAATATAGTGTTACTAATAATCTTCTGATTCCATATCCGGATACGATAACCAAGATAATGTTTTATTTGGGATATTTGTAAGAATTTTTACAATTTTCAAAATTGTAATGTTTTCATTCTTTCATAAACATATACCTCGCACTAAAAGAATAACTTCATTTTATCTTTTATAGAATTCGATGTTAAAATGCCAAAAATAAAAATAAATAAACTTTGTCTTTGGTAATTGGCGGAATAACTGTCTCGAATATGCCAGACCTCAACTCTGACGATCGCATGGGTTAGTGGGGAGGTTTATGTAAAACAGAATTAATTGACTGTAGGATGTATTTGTTCTGTGTTGCGTTATGTCTGACATTGAAACTGACCCTTTTTCCGAACATATACCATAAGTGTTACATCGAAGGTAAAGACAAAGAAAAATTACCCCTTATGGGTACTGGTTACTTGATAAGCCAGTTGGTTATAGCGATACTGGAATCCTTTCAATAAACATCCCAGGAAAATATGTGTTTAACATCATACTTATCCAGCCAATGTCAGCCAAAAGGATGTGCGCGTGCAGGTAGGTTAGGTCGGTTGGGCAAATAAAAAATATTTATTTAATCCTTGTACTTAAATATATTTTTTCTACTACATGGCCTTTTAATATTCTTGAGAATTTTATTTTTTAAAAGAAAATTTAAAACTATTTATTCAATTAAGGCTTATTTAAAGCTCTTAGAGCGTTAAAATCTACAAAGGTTCGCAAAACTAGTCGTTCTCAGATAAACCGGTAAGAAACTAAAGAATTTTTTTAACGTTCGTTGCATTACATTTTTGGGGATTATATTGTAAAGTTTTCTAGTTTTAGCCAATTTAAATTTATTTCGCTGTTGCTTCATCAGTCAACTATCAAATCCTTCTGATGGCGAAAATTGCAGAACTTAATTTAAAAGCTATTTGATCAATATGCTTTCTCCTTTGACAGATGGATCAATAGAAAATCTGAGAAAAACTTTCAAAATCGAGATTTGTGTTCGGTAAGTTAATTGTAGCATATTGTGATGAATTTGATAATGTAAATTATAAATATTTTTGTTTTTCTACGCTTAGAAGTAAATTATATATCCAAGCCGAACAGCTAAATCGTTTACAAGTCTAGAACTGCCTAGTCTTAGGAGATTTGCTACGATGCCGTCGGTTACTTTTGATAACAACGTAATTCCTTTCTGTTCCCATGTCAGAAACCTGGGTTGATATGGTTGAGGTGAGTCGCAAAATTTGTGCAACATTGCGATCACTTTAGCGTCTCAAAAATTTCCTTCGAACCACTACTAAGATTTTACTTGTCCAATCGCTCATTTATCCAATTATTGACTATGCTGATGTGTGTTGCACAGACCTATCTCAACAACATCTTAACACACTGGATCGTCTTCTTAACAATTGCATCAGATACATTTATGGACTTCGCAAATACGACGATGTGTCTTCCTTTCGTGCACAGCTCAATTGGCTGCCAATTCGTCAGCGCAGAAATGTTAGAACACTTTGCATCCTTTTTTTGGTCACGGCTAGTGATATAATAAGATAAGACATCAAGTGCGGCATCAGCTTTTTCGTAATATATAGTTCAAAAGTAAAAAGCTTAGGGACAACACAATCAAAGCCCTTTGAAAGATCATAAAAGACACGTGTCATGGGACTCTTCCTAGGCTTGTAGAACATACGACACTAGATTCACACCTGCGTTTGTCGTGAATCTTCCGTTTGTAAAGTTGAATTGTTTGTCACATGAATAAGCATCTATTCTAAAATTATTAAAGAATTAAAAATATATATTCTGTATATTTTTATTTCTGTAACTGTTAAGAAGTCTAAGTTATACACAAGTTCACGCGAGCGCAGTCCCGGGAATTCGTTAGTTTAAACACAATTATGTTATAACTTGGTTGTAAGTTATGTTTATCGCATAAATAATAATGTTCTGACGCTGGTGACACAAATAATTGCTCTTAGAGATGTCATGGTCGGTTTATTCGCGGTCGCCATGCAAATATTATTGACAAACATGGCCGCCATTCGTCGTTATTAGCATGTTTACTTAAATCTTAAATAATAATGACCTGCTCTGGCACAGAGAAGACCGGGGCAACACCACGACTTCGCAGAATACCGGCGTGAAGTCAGGCATCTTGTGTTTCTGCGTTTCGTTCAGTGAGTGAGGTAACCGGAAGCCTACTCCGCCTCCCCATCCCCCATCATTGTCCTCCCTCTAAACTTTTAAATATCCTTAAAGGCCGGCAAAGCACCTGCAGCCCCTCTTGTGTTGCAGATTTACGTAGGCGTAATCACTTACCATCAGGTGAAACGCTTGCTCGTTTGCCCCCTTTCCTATAAAAAGATCCATACCTTACCTTAACGGCATAAAAACAGTCCACTGCAGGACATAGGCCCCTACCATAAGGACGACTTGCCATAATCACCACGCTCGGTAAGCGGATCGGCGATGGCATTACTAGACACCTCCCACCTTAGACGCTGATGCTCGTCATCGGTTTGCTTTATTAGCCGGTTAGCCTGGCATTTTTCGAGATGATTATCTCACCATCTATAGTAATAATAATAATCTTTATTGCCATAAGAATTTTGAACACATAGTATGAATTATCTGACATCCGTGCTAGGTTAAGAACCTGTATTACAGAGGTCGGTGTCTTCTCCCAAATTGATTAACAATAATAATTTCTTATAACAACAGCTAAATCTATCGGTACCAATTGCTATTTTCATGGTTTTTCCCTTAGTCACCTCTTATGACACCCACGGGAATAAAGGAGGCGGCAGATTCTTACACCGTCGGCATTACGGTACGGTCATCATACCGATATTATTGCGAGTACCGTATTCGTATCTCTATATTAAAGACTATGTTATATATTTGACGACCGCTTGGCTTAGTGATTAGTGTAAGTGACCTATGAGAAATGGGCCCTGGCTTCGAGCCCGGCCGAAGCCAATATTTAAGCCAAACACTTGTGTCGCACCCCGTTTCCTTGACACTGCATCTGATCCTTCCTCCGATCTTGCAAGCGATACATCGTATATAAGAAGGTAAAGACTAGTGTATGCTTCTGTGCTTGTGGCAACTGAAATTAATGAAATTTCTTCATTCTTTAACGGAATAAAGATAATTTTCAAGTGTCAAATCTTATTATTGCTTTTTTTACAATCTACCACCGTTTCGTAATGAGGTTCCCCTCAGAGGAAGAAACTCCGTAAATATCCTCTTTTTTTAATTTTTTTTTTTTCAATAATACAATCATAGGCAACTGAAAGCATGCTACAAGAATATAGTGATCCACAAAATTGAAGCACAAGTGTACTGCAAACTCGAGCAGCACGTGTTCACAAGTATGACGCATATGGCAGCCATCACCCTCCTCAATCATATAAAAGTGAAGTGAACGACACGCCAAACGACGCCGGCAAAAGCATAGACCATAGAAGCATAGATAAAATTTTTAAATGATATATAGCTGTAATTTTATATTATAATATAGCCCAATTAGTTGGCAACCCACAACTGGGTTGGTGAGTATATTGGACTGATGACGAAGGATAAGATAAGACATCGCCGATGCGTCCGTGCATGGCGTTTACGTCAATTACCCACTTCTTCATCAGCTTATTGACACTTGCAGGTGAGGTTGTAATTTGGAGAAAGTCACTATTTTTCTATACTCCCCCATTCATTATTTGGGAGAGGTTAATATACGTATATATAATATATCACATTTAACAGTATCTTAATATTATAAAAGCATATATAGCTGTATCCTCCCGGCGTTAAGAAAAAGAAAGTTAAAATTAAGTTTAAACAAAGAACTGTAAAAATATTTATTCGCATTTTGGTGGTGGTGGTGGTGGACAAATCAAATTTCAAGTCTCTATATTATTTCATTGTCGAAATAATTGTACTTACTTGTGTATTATTTCAAAGACCATCATCATCTTATCCGTTCATCATCTTACCATCGTAGAATCTTGTCCGTTCATTGTTTCATAAAAATATTTGATCGCACACGTGTCGCAATGACTGTTTACGTATGTCACTTCAAAGAGATTTTGTGACACAATCGACAATGTCAATGTTATTCATGCAGAATAAAACCTTATATATCTACTATCTGGCTCAGTAGAAGTTGTTCTGCTCTTTTCGATAGGTGGCGCGATAAGAAATGGAATGTATCAAAAACTCGACCAAAGACCACCTATCGTGTCTAAATTTTGTAATAATCTTTTGTGGCCCTCAACCAACAACAATATATTGAGAATATGTGTCTTTTTGGCCCATAAACATAAAATTTGATAATAATTCGACCACAGAGCCACCTATAGGGTCCCAGAACACCTATCGTCTCGATAGTACAAATATATTATAGGTATATGACCTCAACCGGTCAAGTCGTTCAAGAGTTTCACGATCACTAACAGACGCAAATACAATATTTTTACCCGCACGATGATGTTGACTTTGCAATATTTGTTATTCGCTTGGCGGTCATCCATTACTTACTTAACAAAACGAAAAATTAAACGATAGTTTTATTAAGAGTATACCTTGTAAGTTAAGTAATTATATATTTAATATAAGAGTCAAGCATTCGAACACGGTCTTTATCTTTATTGAAACTTCTCAGTCAATTAGTGAACGCATGTCCTGTTTTACTTACTTACTTACTACTTACTTTACTTAGAGGATTTGCCATAATCGCCTAGCTTAATATGTAGATGGTTGATATCAGACACTTCACACCTTAGACGTTGGTGTCTATCATCGGATAGCTTAGTTTTGATATATATATGTGGTAGATGTAGTTATCCCACCATCTGTCGGTAGCCATTGCAATTATCTAGGCTTTTTTTCCTTAGTCGCCTTACAACATCCATAGGAAGAAAGGGGGTGGCAAATTCTTACGCTGATACCTAACGGCAATGTACAAAGGCACAATAGTCCTACGTTGTTTGTTATTTATACGTCAGAGCTCAGAATATTCAGTCTCTTCGTGTTAATATTTATGTACATGATACTCAATTTGAGCTTCCTCATACGGCCTGCAGTGAAGGACCAAGTCTCAGTTCCGTATGTCAACACTAGCAACACGCACTGGTTGTACACTTTGCTCTTGAGTTTTTGCGGTACACTTGATGAGAAGATATGACGTAGTTTCCCGAACGCAGCCCAACCGAGTTGGATTCGTCGATTGACCTCTGGTTCGAAATTGGACTTACCTAATCGGAAGGATCAGCAAGCAGAAGTGGCAATGGCTCGGCCACATAGCCCGCAGAACTGACAACCGTTGGGGAAAAAAGGTTCTCGAGTGGCAGCCACGTACAGGCAAACGCAGTGTAGTACGACCCCCCACAAGATGGAGTGACGACCTGCGCAGTGTTGCGGGTAGTCGATGGATGCAGGTGGCTCAGGACCGAGTTTCGTGGCAATCTTTGGGAGAGGCCTATGGTCAGCTGTGGACTTGTGATAGGCTGAAATGATGATGATGATACTCAATTATATGCCCATATGCTGATTTCACCGGAAGTAAATTTCAATGACGATTATTAACTATTGTTGTTTAGACCGAACTACACAGTTTGAAACTGAATCCAAATAAGAGAACGTCTATTATTTGCGTCGTCAATCATCAAACGAACTAGAATAGAATAACCAATGTCCTAAGAAAACATTGGTGATTAAATATCTTTGATGTCTGAGAGTAAACAGTTGTATGCTTTGACGCATAGTTGTGTACCTAGATAATATACAAGATAGTTGTAAGAATTATTGCTCATAAACTGATAACTTTTAGTTGATAAAAAATAAAAACGCCAATAGTAGTAGCGTTCCCCGGGGATTTATTTGCAAGTGGCTCAGGGCCGCAGTTTGTTCTAATCTTTGGGGGAGGCCTATGTTGAGTCAATTTCATTTTGGGGGTTGCCAATGAAATAGACTCAATTTCCTTATTAATTTCTTACACTTATTTTATTTTTAACCCGTACTGCAGTTGGTGTTTAAGTATATAGCTAAAACCCAGTGTCAGTCGTTAGACCGTTAAAAGTAAGGCTATCGAACAGCTGTTATACAACTTTCAAGCTGCACAAAGCCTACGTAAGCAGCTTATATGGTAGTTGTCCGATCGATGTGTCTCGCTGGTATTGCGTTCGCTGACCCACCTGATATCCCTCGCCAAATTTTCCCGTCAGTGGTGGCCCTTCTCCAGCAGTGGACTATTAACAGCCAGATAAAGAAGTTATATAGTTAGCTGCTATTTATCTACGATTTAGATGAAAGCGCCTTTTGATAAGTTGACATGCTTATTAGCACGATACATATATCAAAAACCATTTTTTTTAATATCTCGGAAACGGCTGTATAGATTTTGACGGAACTTGCATGGGAAAAGAAAGGACCTATTAACCTGTACATATTTAGGGTTCCTTTGTTAAAAAAATTAAGCCCTTTAAATATATCGCGAATTAAATTGTTTTTTTTAAATAATTAAAGGTAAAAGTATCATTATTCGACTAATTTAATATTCCGCAGATAGCGGGCATTCCTTAGAGACATGGTGGCGCGACCGCGCTCTCCGGTGGGCGCTGTGATCCCACACTTCTACGCTGGGCGTGATGTCCTCATCACCGGTGGTACAGGCTTCATGGGCAAGGTAAGAATAAAAAATGTTATAACAAAAATAGTTTTAAGTACGCTAAGGTAGTGGTGACGACATAAATAAGGGAAAATCTCGAATACAGACCTGAAAAGCCGTAGATTTTGTCGAATGTTTCATTCGTGTATGATATACTACTGGTATATGTCCACGGGACTTACGACTCAGCAGCTAGGTACGTGGTGGTCATAACTCGGTAAACAAAATATTATTGACTCGGTGTTGCCAGAGGGTTCTGGTCAGCCCGAGTCTGAATATTCAGCATAAGTTTATCCTTTTATCTATGTTTGTTATTTTCCTTTGTCCTAGAATCAATTTCTTGTGAGACTATTCGTTTCACTTTAATTATATAATTTGGTTTGTATAAAACATGTAAAAAAAAGGGGGATACCTAGGGAGTTTCCTTCGCCGGTATCTTTTCCGGCAGAGGAAATTGACAAATGATATTGAAATTTCACTGGTCAATTAGAGAATTTCCATTTCACAAGGCGAACATGAATGACCTAATATCCTCCTGTACCGAAATGACGGCAATAGCTTTTATTTTTAACATTGTTTTTTTAACTTTGAAAAACTTTTTCCGGGCACGCGCATTGAAACGCTTGAAACAAATGTAAATAAATTTGCATTTAATCGAATTTGTACCTAAATATCACAGAATATGTATAGGATATAGTATCCATACGATATCTATAATAGCCTGTATTATGTGTAAGCTCGCTGTTGAACTTAGGCTATGTAACAAAATCGTCAATAAAACCATGTATGAAAGATTTTCGCATAGTCACCTCAGGGGAGGTTGGGTTGGTGTGCACAGTGCCGGTAACCCCACACTAGAGATGATACTTACCGTCTTCAGTCTGTGGGATTGCTGCGGCATATCCGGTTGAATTATTCTCCATCAGGTGGCAGCGAGGCTGTCTCGTAGGTTAGTCATTGCACTGAGTGCACCGCTTACAGATAAATTTGACTTTTGGAGAGAAAGTTGACAGTGCCAGTCCCGGAGCCACTCTCCCTTTTCCGATTAACATTCAAAGTTGCCATTATGTAACCTGTTATTAATTGGGGTATTTATATATATCAGATGTTAATTTTGTTGGTTAGTCTCGTATTTATAAATAGGTACAGATAAAATAATATAAAATAAATAATATTCAATGAAACGCGATTATTTCCTTCACTACCGACCAAGGGGCTTACCACGAAATTATTCAGCATTCCAATTGACACGATTCCGTGGAGCTAATACAGATAGAAAGTGTGACAAACTTTTTTGCCAAGTTTGCTCCCAGAGATCGCCATGAGATTTTAAAGACTTTCCCTTAGTCATATCTTACGACAGCCACGGGAAGCAAGAGGTAGCTGTATTGGGGTGGTCAGAAGTCTAGACATGTTAATCCTTTTAACCCAAACTTTTCATTAGAGCTTATTTTCATAAACGTGATAGTGATCCCGTCGCCATTTCAGTATTCAGGCCAACGGTACAAATCGTGAATAAGTTTCGACAAACTCCCTCAAAGCCTTCCACATGGAAGATCGAACTTGGGTCTTCTTATTCCCTAACCACTCGGCTATCCTGGCAGTTTTACTAATATTCGCGTAGATGGCACTCCACTTTTGTCTCGTGGATGCAATATTGGGATACAAAGTCTCTGATGAATAGACAGTATTCGAAGGTCAGATTGTTGAAGAATGTCTCCATTTTTAGGTGCTGGTGGAGAGATTACTGGCGACATGTCCGGACATAGGCCGCCTGCATCTCCTGATGCGTCACAAGAAGGGCGTAGCGCCGGAGAAACGATTACAACAGCTAAAACAATCTCAGGTTAGTTGGACGTTTTTAATATTAATCCCATTCTTCTTCTTGGTAAAACGTGACTTACTGCCAAAGATACACTGTTTTAACTTTAATCGAAGTAATTTAATAACCGAAAATAACAATAAAAATATGACATTGATTTTTTATATCTTTTATTTTTTTTCAATCATTTCAGTAAAAAATTCAACTAAAACGTAAAGTAGTGTGTTGTGTTTATAGGTATAAATGTACCAATGCTGGACAGAGGTCTCTTCTCAATATATTTGAAGACGGGTAGAGTACGCCACGGTGCTACAATGCAGATTAGCGGACCTCGCATGTTGATGAAATAATATTTATTTTATTATTTTTCAGATGTGCCGAAGGTCGCACGATGTTTTCCTTAACCGTCAAGATTCAACGCTTAAAAGTGCAATTAACAATTTCAGTGGTGCCGTCATCGGGACTTGAACCCAGGTCACTCGCGTACATATAAATAAAACCGCCCCGTCCATTTTTCTAACACGGCAACATTCATTGTGCTTCCTAATAAATAAAGGAACTTTTTGTGCGCGATGTAAATTTTGTTGGTTCAACGCTTATAATTTTCGCTAAAATTATGCAGGTGTTTGACGTCATCCGTCAGAGTAAACCTGAGCAGTTGGACAAGCTGTGCATGTTGGCAGGTGATGTCGCACAGCCGGGTCTAGGGCTGACACCTTCTTCTTTGGAACACCTTCAAGAGGTATACAACTTACATGTATCTTCATGTTTCGTTTTATATTAGAACTAACCGTTGTATCCATATATAAAATATAAAAAAAATTGCTACATCATCAGCAACAATAACATCTAAAAAGAACCCCAAACAAAATTGGTCCAGTGGATTAGAAGATTAGCCTGGACAACGAAATATAGCAACCATACCTTAACTTACCGTACCTTAACAGCCTGTAAATAGTTCACATCAGCTCACAGGGCTCTGATAAGGAGGATTTGCCTAGCGAATTGGCGAACGCAGTACCAGATACTCACCACAGACGCTACAACCCATCATCGGTCTGTATATTTTTCGTCCGGTATTTTCGAGATGGTTATCGCCCATCTGTCGGTAATTATTGTGATTTTATAGACCTTCTCGCCTAGCCGCCACTTTACGACACTCACGGGAAGAAAGATGGTGGCAGATTCTTCCGCTGATAGTACATAGCTAGAAATATAGTTACGTTTTTATCTATTTAAGTTAGTTTATATAGTTCAGTATATATAACGCCGAAAACATTGTTTGATAACAACCAACAAGCAGTGAAGATAAAGAAAGGAAAGGAATCATGGAAACAAACAAGAAAAATAAAAATATTTGAATTGACTTCGTTACCCTTCCATCACGACTGATTCCGACCACGGCAGTTATCAACTGCACCGAAGTTATCATAGTGCCGTGTTATTGAAGCGTATGTGCAAACACAGAAGCACTCATCTGCCTCCCAGTAGCCGATATAGCTCTTATGCGATAATTTCGGAGGAAGGGTTAAACGCAGTGTTAAACACGGGACGCAATATAACACAACGTGACCCGTAAAACCAATAGTTTGTATATTACTTAAATATTGGCTTCCGGTGATTTCCACACCCAGGAGCGTTTGCTCTGTCAGTCAAAGTCAGTCAGTCAAACCACGCAGGTGTCATTCATATTTTTATACTCATAGCTCTTACTTAGTTGTTGAAACCGCATAGAAATAGTTCCATTCGTTTTAGAATAACTTATGTAACATCAGGTGATAGCAGTGCAGCGTCGGCCTTTTGGCAGACATTCATTTACGAATGCAGCACTGAGTATTAGAGAAGAAATTAAAAATAAACATTCAGCGTGTCAAAATAATAATGTTAAAATAAACTTATAATTTACGAATCTGAAAACTGCCTCGCTAGTAGAATATATTCACGCCGTGTAGGTGGAATAAGTGAGCGCAGTGCCGTGCCCAGCGTGGTGAGTACCAAAGGCAAATCTTCCATACGTGTCATGCCTGCTTATGTTGACGCTTTCATGGAAAATGCACAGCAACGCGGTTAGATAAAGGAGAAAAGTCATCAAGACCTATCGACTCGATAACTCCATATTCTCTGTCCAGGTATCGGTGGTGTTTCATTCAGCAGCTACGCTGAAGTTTGACGAGCCCCTACCGACAGCTGTTCAGCAGAACGTCCTCTCGACGATTCGTATGATGGAACTCTGCGACCGGCTGCCGCACGTCGAGGTCTGTATTTAGTATTTTTTTATTGGATATATGTGATAAGCTAAGAACCCACCTGAGGGTAAGTGGATAATTGCTTGTGTAGATATGTATACTTATACATTTAAATGTGTTTTAATTATAATTTCTCGATTAGTCTTTTTGCTATTCATATTATTTTAAATTAGATGCACCTATCACAACATTTCTTCTGGGTTGACTGGTAGAGAATGCCAAATGGCATTAAATCCGCCTTTTGTGATCCTTTTGGTGTACACAATAAAGTATAAATAATGCAGCCCATGGACATCTGCATATAACTTCATTTGAAGAAGGTTAGAGATGCGTTTCATCTCTGTGGCCTAAGAGGAAATGCCTTACAGCTCTCAATATCAGTCTGTAACGATACTGGCTCACGCTTCAAACCGGAACACAACAATGTGTACGCTGCTGATTGGAGGCAGAGGTAGGAGGGTGGTACCTACCCAGGCTTCTAGGCAGAAAAATAATACCACCTCCTTGTAATCTTATTAATAATTACAGAGGCCCTTCAATCGATTGGTTGTAGTTGTGTTTCGTGAATGTTCCCAGAACTTCTCCTACTCTTTACAATAATGTATACCATCCTATAAAGACTATCCTATAAGGAGGAGGATGTAATGTTTCATTATTGTAAATATAATTTAACAATCTATTCGATACGTTACGTAAATAGGCAAGCTGTGTTTAGCTTTAATTAGTTAGCCAATAAGTGTTAAATTGTCGGTGATATGATGTAAATGTCATGTCGATAAACCAATTAAAAAAAATGTCATCAACATCGTCATCAATTCATTGGCAGTCTACTGTTAGATATCGGTTCGTCCATGTACGAAAAATCCAGGATTTTCCGCAATTATCACGCATGAACCGATAATTTGTGGACAAATATTGACATCGATCGGTCAATACAGTTACGTCACGCGCATTTGTCCAAATATTTTTTTATACACAGTCTGCTGGATTCTGAATTAATTAAACTTAGCACTTAGAACTTCACACTTCGGAGATATAATCACAATATTTACTACGCCTTTATATAACTTGTGTATATGTAGGATTATCAATCATACTAATAAAGTCAAACCTGGAATCCCTAACTGGATAAAACTGACAATTGTCAGTACTACTAACTAAGAGTGTTACCTATTATTTGTTGCCAACAATAATGTCAAATACAGGAATTTAAAGTCACACTCCTCTCCAAGAAAGTGCCAGCATAAGATAAGGTACAAATTAATGTTATGCTGTATTGGTGACCGCGTATCCTCGTGCCGGTACCCACGCATTAGTGATGCTGCTCCCTGTCAATTGTTTATTGGATTTTAATTCGGCAAATTTGGAGAGATATTTGGCCAACATTCGATCGCCAGAGCCTCGTATCTTAGCTAGCAGGGGTGCACTACCCCTAAGATACGAGGCAGGTGAGGTTGGCACTGATTTGGAGATAGATATGACATCTTCTCCCTTACTCCTTTGGGATATACCTCAATGGTAGAGTATCCGACTGTAATGAATTTTTATTTAAAAATAAGTTTACCCCTTAATGGCATGTTGGGTGAGGATGAGAGAAATAGATAAGATATCTCAGAATCTGAAACATGTTCAATGTAAAAAGACTACCATCGAAAACCTGACTAAAAAAAATCTTTTCTTTCAGGCATTCATGCAAGTGTCTACAGCTTACAGCAACTCAGAACGACCTGTAGTTGACGAGGTCGTGTACGACCCACCGACAGAGCTTCATCGTCTACTTGCGTTGCTGGATGTAGTACCACCTGCCCTATTGTCTAATATTACTCCTCAGTAAGTTATTTTCCTTCGGTTACAATAACTTAATTTTATAGAACATGTTTATTTACACATAATCTAAACGAAATGTATATTTTACCTGTTTATTTACACATAATATACATCTGTAATTCTTCTCTACTTGTCCTTCTACATAGACATAGACAATTTAAAAAAAAACTACAGCCACGTATGAATTTTACCTCATTATTACATCACAAATCCACTGATGTTCAATTATGAGTAACATTTTAAATATTATATTATAACGTTACATGCCATTAAAGACGAAATATGTCACACTAACTCACTAAATTTGTCTCGCATAATTTTAATACCATATATCATGTAAATGTTAGTAATAAATAAATAAATAGGTGAACACAGCCCTGCCCCAATGCTTGCAAGGCACAGCCCTGAGGCAGTATTTATCGACATAAAACGTATACAGTTCGTTGATTATACTGTTACTAACGATTAATGTCTAGAGAAAAGATTATTATTTCTTTTATTTTAGTACTGACACAAATTCTGAAATACAAGTAGTTTAGGCTATCAAAATTATTGGTATTATTCCACCCTTTGTTCCTATTTAAGATAAACGCAATAAAGTATAAATCATTAAAAAAAAGTATATCATTTTTAATATATTAGAATAAACTTCGCGAGAGAGATATTGGCAACTCCTTTACTGTTCAGGCTGCACTACTCTGGAATTCCTTGCCTGAAGACATTAAGAAAGTGTCCAGTAAGTTATCGTTCAAGAGACTGGTACGTGAACACCTCTTCAAGACATCAATCAGTTCCTTAGTGGAATTGATATCATCGGTCATTGTAATTATAATAATATTTTGTATGCTGTATGTATGTGTATATATGTGTATTTATAGATATATATAAATATTTATTTATATGTGTTCATATTTGTTTATATGCATTAATTTCGTCTGTATGTATCTAATTGTAAATGTATTTTATATATTTATTCATGTATTTTAGATTTTTTTTTTAACAAATTTAATGTTTGGCACCCTTACTATATCTCTTTTTTGTGGGTTGACTGGCAGAGAATGCCAAGAGGCATTAAGTCCACCCTTTGTAATACTTTTGTTTAAAGGTATTTAAATAAAGTTTAAATAAATAAATAAAAAAATATATCTATGTTTCTTTAATTTTTCATCATGAAAGGAGTATAATAAAGAAAACAAACTTAATTTCTTCTTTTCATTGTAGGTACATATCACCAAAAACGAATACGTATACGTTTACGAAAGCTATGGCGGAGGAAGCAGTACGAGCGCATGGCAACCAAGGGTATCCCATCGCCATCTTCCGTCCCACAATCGGTAATTAAAACATAGGATTCAAATATCGATCTTTATGGTCGCCCTTTATGTCTCCTCTCACCCCCCTTCCTTTTATTATTATCACGACGTGATGATGATTACGAGTGCATGGCAACCAACGGTGTCCCATCGCTATATTCCGTCTCCCTCTAGATTATTAAATATATATTTCTATTTGCATTGTATGCTAATAATATTGGTAGCAACAAATACCATCACCTTTACCGTTAATCTGCAAGACATCGGTGGTTAAACCTGGTTTGTATTAATTCAAGGCAAACATCCAGAGTTTGTGAATCTTTATGTAACTTTTGAAACCCACGCGAAGAAAGTCGTATCACTGAAGTTTCTGAAAGAAATATTAACTCTGAATGTTAATAACCTAATAAAAATTAAAAAAAATAATATTAGTAACAATAATTACATATGATCATCTTAACTAATTAATTACTACTATAGTTTAAATACAGTGAGTAGTGTGTATATGTCTTCGTACTCGTTGAAAAAGCGTACGAAAGGTCAGTAGAATTGCGCCTGAATTTGCTCTTAAAGGATTTTAAAAACACACACCCCTTCGCACATAGGTGTAGGCAGGGACTACGACTTCCATTTAACACGATTGAGCGTAGCTAAACAAGCGTCAACTACCTACTTTTCGCCTTTCCGGGCGATAGAACGTGACGGATTGCGAATCAGGTCGCCGCGTTTGCTCTCAGTGATTGCCATGAGGTTTTGAAGGCTTACATGGAAGAATGAGGTGACAGATTCTCAACACACTAAATCCCCGTGCATACTGCACGACGGTATTTTACCTGTGCATTAGATGAAAAGACATTAATGTTGCCAGGCAGTTTTACATCAGCGTATATAAGTCTATCGTTAAACATAAGCTTCTCCAAGAAAGCATCGGCCAAAGCCGGCATACGTTTATTGGAAGGGTTGCCACGCTGGGCAAGGGGATTGGTGAGTGCTGTGCCGGTACTAGTCTGTGGGATTTGACCCACCAGAGCCTCGTTTCTTAGAAAGAGTTAGTATATTCCCATATACACTCAAGACTGTTGCCTCTGTTGATATTGGGATTTCAGACCATATCCAACATAGGATTAATAACACCATCATTCCTCCTGAAAAATGTATCATTATAAATGACAAGTGTTTTTACTCAACTTTTTTTGTATATCTATAACAAAAAGTAAAGTAAAGTAACAGCCTGTAAGTGGCCATGGCTAGGCAAAGGCCTCTCAAATATCTGGAGCCAGAAAATTTAAAACAAAGTTTAAGAGAACCGACTCCGAAAACTATTTTCCCACCCTTACTGGTGAAATATTTTCTTCAAATATCATCATCCATTTTCAATAAATAAAGAAAGTAAATCATCAAAATAGGTTCACAATCGGCGAAGAAATCGTGTAACGTACATACAAAAAACAAGATGAATCGATAACCTAAACCTTTTGAAGTCGGTTAAAAATATGGTTTTGACCTTCTGCTTCCTCCCCAGTCGTCTCCGCTCTGCAGCACCCCTTCCCCGGCTGGATAGAGAATCTAAACGGGCCATGCGGTGTCATAGCAGCTGTGGGGAAGGGCTTACTGCACGTGTTCTGCTCCAAGGAGACCGCCAAGGCCGATTTGTTACCAGTGGACATCGCCATCGACACCCTCATTGCTGCTGCCTGGGAGACCGCTATCGATAAGTAAATTCATGAGTAGACTTGCTACCTTAGAATTTATTATTCAAATTATTCATAAAAAATCCATTCTTAGGTATGTCTCTCTAATTCTGATTTTTTTACGTCGCCAGTTAAAATTATAGAGTGGAGTATTGTGAACTCTTTATTTATTTAAAAATATATATATTTTTTTATTTAATTAATTACCCGTTTATGTTCTTTTTTAAATTTACCTAAGGACCATTAACAGAGAACACATAGTTCAGCATCTCTTATAACAGCTAGCCACAGACTGATAATTATAAAAACATTAAAATCGCAAAGACAATAAAAATGTATTATAAGTATTTAACCAACTTCATAGACATTTACTGTATATTTTTCAATTATTCAAAAATAATTTATGAGGACTATTAGGTAATAAATCGAATTATTTCTAAAACGTTAAAAAAAGAACTTAAATTAAAAAAGGAGGCGATGGTGGTCTATTTTTAGTCTTTTCATCATTTTCCTCCAGTGTTTAATTGGTATATGGTGAGCCTTTCGCCGTTTTAGTATACAAGACTACGATACAAATCGCACGTATCGTACGTAACAATACAAAAAACTCATTGGTAACCTCCGCATGGGGGATCGAACTGGAGTCCCCTGATTCGGAGGCAGCATTCGTTACCCACGTGGAATTGGAGGCGGAGTAGGAAGGCGCGTATGGACGAACATGGGTTCCAATGCTCCTTGCCAGGAGGGAGGTACGGAGAGGAAGTGTCCTTTGCCTAGATTGGGCTGACTAGGGCGGCCGGTGATGGTGCGAAAGCGTCATCGTGGACCTGCCACGACAAGGTAAGCGACATGCGGCAGGCTAAACATGGGTTATTGCACGGTTCGGTATAAACCAGCTATAACCCAAGGATAATGATAATTATGAACAACATATATGTATATACGGTGTTCATATATATGTATATATGACATACGGAACTGAGACTTGGTCCTTCACTGCAGGCCGTATGAGGAAGTTCATAGTCGCTCGGCACGCTATGGAAAGGGCTATGCTCGGTGTTTCTCTGCGTGATAGAGTCTGTAACGATGATATCCGCAGCAGAACTAAGGTAACCGACATAGCCGTAAGGATCAGCAAGTTGTAGTGGCAACGGGCCGGCCACATAGCTCGCAGAACTAACAACCATTGGGGAAAAAAGGTTCTCGAGTGGCAGCCACGTATAGACAGACCTGCGCAGTGTTGCGGGGAAGTCGATGGATGCAGGTGGCTCAGGACCGAGCTTCGTGGAAATCTTTGGGGGAGGCCTATGTTCAGCATACATATGTGGACTTGTGTTGTGCTGAAATTATGATGATGATGATGATATGTATATATATAGAGCCAAAATCCTTTACCTCTGCGTTTACTTCGACTATCGAGTCTTATCGGAATTGACCACAAACTACATAGTAACTGTTTCTCTGACAGATCAAAGGATGTACGCGTGTACAATTGCAGTACCATTGAAAATCCTACAACATGGGGGCAATTTGAAAAGGAGGTCCTGCAAAACATACGAGAATATCCATTAGATGGCGTTGTTTGGTACCCCACATGCACCGGGGTGGAGAACAGGTGGGATTATTTAACTTAAGACGATTTAATATTATTATTGACAACTTAATCTACAGGTCATTTGACAGCCCTTCTGTAGTTTACTTAGTTCATAGCTTTGAATCCCACTACAACTCATAGCTCGGCGGCGCATTTGGTTGTGGCGCTGCAAGATGCGATAAAAATAATTGTTCAGGGCCTGTCTCATTGTCCGTATACATAACCGCAGAGATGCCTTCGTTGGTGAGCGGTTGACAAAAAATTGGAAAATACTACGTACCAAATTATTTACACACATACACTAGCGTAGCCATAGTATTTTTCTAGGTGGATTCTTTTTTATGAATCTTCCGTCTGCAATAGTTTATTAGAGATTTAAAACAGTAACAGCATATTTCCATTGCTGGGGTGAATCTTAAATGTAATTAGTTTACCATAAGTAGAATTTGCCTTGACTGACACGCTCGGCAAGCGGATTGACGAACGCAATACCAGACACCTTACACTTTAGACACTGCTGCCCCTCATCGATCCGTTTCATTTTAGTCAGTAGCCATAGTGACTTTCAGGCAGTTAAGCATAAGTTAACCTGAAATATAATCGAATGTCTTACTTATTCATAGAATACTGACTATTTAAGCTCTCACGACCATAGAGATAGGCAGTGATTATAAATTTCCATTTGGCTAATTTAAATTTGGCTTTCATAACTCAAGTTTCACCTCACCGGGAGGCTCAGTCACCTGTTACGACACCTACGAAATACGAATGTATCAAATATATCTTAATCCCTTTTAAGGTACCGATTCTCCAATAAATTAATATTTTACAATTACAGATATGCGCAGAAGTTCTTGGAGTTCGTTTTGCACACACTAGTGCTCAACACCGCGGAGTATGTAAAGCGCATTTTTGGAATCAAGACACAGTAAGTCACATTACACACCAACCACAAAAAAAACGTAAATTTGCAGTCGCCTATAAATGTCCATTGCTGGACAAAATTCAACTCTCTCCTTTCGACATGTTTTGGAAAAGTGTCGGTCAAGCTGATCTAGTGCGGGATGGTGCACTTTTACATTTCTTCGAAATATTTTTATTGTTATTTTTCCTTCTGCAAAGACTTGTGCATCGGCCCAAGGTAGCAAATCTGCCTGTGTTTTTATAGCCAACATGCTACATCTTCGATCGCATCACCGCTTAACACCAGGAGATAATTAAAAATCTTTTTTTTATTTCTTAAAAAAACTCACTTATTTTAAGAAAAACATATTATTGACGACATCGGTTCAGCAAGATGATTCACAAGGTCCCAGTAAGCATTTGGAAATTCAACCCATTATTTTAAACTTGAAATCCAGACTTATTGTATACTAATTGCATGACAGAACTTAAGTATGTATGTAAAATAAATGTCGTTCAGAATGACGCCTGAGAGATGATGTCAAAATTTGACAATATTTCTCCGATCCGATTCTCTTTACCTCCTTATTGCCTCCTTCATTTATTGAGATTTCCAACTCAACTCAACCAACAATAACCTCTTGTCGACTTTTACAACATTCGAATGCGGATGGGATAAAATGGTAGATTCTGTTACGCCAGCACGGCAAGGAACATCCTATTTTATCTGACTCCGGAAAAATTGAGGGTCTCCATTCGGTATAACCGAATTTTTGTGTATATTATTTGTCTACGCCAGTCAACCTGCGGCTCTTTGGATGTGAAGCTGTGGGTCTTTAATTCCATACTCAGTTAGTTTTTTTTTTATCAAAAATCTTTATTTATGCAAGTTGGCAAGAAACATTTTTGTGGCTCTTTAAATTTTGTAAATTGTAATTTTTAACTCTTCCGACTCAAAACGTTGCCGGCCTCTGGTCTACGCCGTTTCTTCAGTGATTTCGATGATGTTTTATTTACTAGAAAGGTTATACTTAGAGTCTAGAATCACACGCAGTTGATAAGTACTACGAGGAAGTCTTTTTTTTTAATTATCGTTAAAACTTATTTACCTTTCCAGATTAAGCTTTAAAAAAGCCTGTCAGAAGATAAAAGCCATGAGCGATGTGTTAGGTTTCTTCGCTCTCAATGAGTGGCGCTTCAGTACCGAAAATGTCAAAAAGCTACGCAACCGCTTGACATCCGAGGACCGCGCCATCTACAACTTGGATCCAAAGACTATCGAGTAAGTTTAGTTTGAAATATTATAATTTGACATATTGTATTTTTTACTTTTTCTAAGAAGTACGAAGTATTGTAGTTATTGTACCTCAGACTTAGAATAGATATCAGATATAAAGAATTACACACTTCCGATCAAAATTCAAACTAAAGCGATATCATTCGCCAACTCGCGATAACTTTTTAAATATTTTTAATAAAATTTTGCAGTTGGGTGCAACTCTACAAAGACTTTGTAATAGGCACTAGAAAGTACATTTTGAAAGAAAATGATCAAGATCGAGATGAAGCTAAGCGACATGTACGCAGGTAAATTTTAAATGTTATTATACTTATATTTTTTGGCGAATTCGCTACATACTGTTATGTAGCGAATTCACTGAAGCGAGACGAACACACTGAAAAAAACGATATTTTTTATTTCATTTATTTTTTATTACTTATATTATCACTAGTTATAAATCGAAAACAACATTGCCACTGGCCTAGCGGAACACGCTTAAGTTAAAGGATTTTTTTAAAAAAGAATTAGAACTCGCAATGCTAAGTAGTAACATTACTAATATTCCTGTCACTGCAACTAAGAATTAGAGCATCTGAAGTGAGTCACGACAATAGCCTAATGGTGGGCTCGAACATGCCATGCCCTAAGCCATTAGGCTATTGGCACGCGAAAGAAGTAAATAATGTTTATGAACCTAATAATATAAACTTTCGTGTACTAAACCTTGTTACCCTTTTTAAATATCTAATTCTTTATCAGTCTAATAATATTAAGGTTTATTACTAAAATTTACTACTAGTATTTACTTATCACTGGCCGAGATCGACCAGTTGACATTATTTAGTTTATTTTTTTCTTTATTTGTGTTGTGCCACTGCTATAACACACTGCTTCCACAGAACAATAGTATGTTTCAAAGAGTAGCACTAGCACTTGTCTATTTTTTTTTAAATACTAGCTATTCTCTGAACATTACTAATATTCCAGTTAACCACTCCAACTAACGCTAGGAGCCTGCACTGCTGTCTACCTTTAATAATGGGAAATGTTTTTTCAGTAGGATTGTAGATACTTGTATTATAAATGTTGACATTTTGTTATCTTTATATTGTTGCAATTTAAATTTAAATTTTGTTTTGTCTGTTTTAGGTTGTACTACCTACACAATGGAGCCATTGTTTTCACAATACTTTTGGTCTTCCGAATAATATTACAGAACAGACATATGCGCGATTTTGTGTACGGAACTCTTCGACTACTGATGTACATTGTTAGTAAAACTTACTCAAATTGTACATCTTATTTTTTAACGTCATCTTGATCTTATTTTTCATTATTATTCATTTACCTTTGAGAATGCGGGTACTTTTTTATATAACACTGTATAAATCTTGGACCAATTATTTCCTCGGAAGTGCTACAGCTTGTAGCCGTTCTTGTACAAAACTGTCAAACGAGGTATTGTTATATATTAATTGACATGTTATACGTAAGTCTTTAACAACTATTTTATCGTTAACTGATGTGATTTTAATTCAGAAAACCAACATACATTAAAAATGTATATGTTACCAATATCAAGCATACTGATAAGCATCTTATGTTCTGTAAATTAAAAAACAAAAACACGAAGATACGAAGCCTTCACTCCGTCGAGTGTAATAATTGGTCCGAGGTATAAATAGCCTGTGAAACGATGTTAATTAATATAATCTGTGAGATTTTCACATCACTTCTAGCATTTTAAGTACTAAGTGCGCGGGATGACACTACGCACAAGAAATCATTATTTTAATGTAACGTTATATTATAATTTGTAATTAGATAGTACATAGTTTTTATGCGGTAGTGTAGTGCAATAAGCGCGGGTCTGAATTACACATGCATTTCCTCATATTATCCATTATATATAGATATCGGCGTAAGAATTTGCCATACCCGTTCTTTCCATGGGTGTCGTAAAGACAGGACTAAGGGAAAAGACTTGAAAATCGCAATGGCTGACAACAGGAGGCGGTATAACCGTCTCCGACCGATAGTGGGTAGCAGCGTCTAAAATGCGAGGTATCGAGGTATGCCGTACTACCCCGGTCGCGCCCACCCATTCAGCAGCAGCATGCTGCACGCCGATTACATTGGAATTAATTAACTTCGAGTTTAAACTGGATTCAAAAAAGAAAAGGCTAGATGTTTACCATACCATAATTATGTGAAGAAGGTCCTCAAACTTAGGAAAACCACTGTTAAATATTTATAAGAAAAAGTTGTTCCAATTATAAAAAGACAAAATAAGATCGTTAATTACACCAGGTGACAAACATTAAGGCGTTTGGTAGTTTCCTAGTAGTAGTTCTAGGCATTGTAATGAAAATGTCAAACCTGTTTGAAAACCTGTCAACTAACAGACGCTTGGTCACTAGGTGTTCACACAGCTGCTGATGGTGTCATAATTATTTAATAATAATGTGATATTTAGTGTCTTAGTTTTAACTTATCTTTAGAATTGTTTTTTTAGTAAAACATGTATTTAATGCTATTTACCAATAAAATGCTAAAAAGTTTCCTATCTTATTATTTTCTTGATTTCGATTTTTTGGGTGAAAAAGAAAAAACCAGCTTGTAAATACTCACGGCTTAGTAAAAAGCCTTCTCTCAAATATTTGAATGATTTTGAGCTGGAAAAGATTAGCCGTGCTACTCTAGTGCGGGATGGCGGACTTAACACGTCAACGAAATAACTTTATTTAATTATTTCTCAGACAAGCATGTGGTAAACCAGCACTTAAAATTGCCATTAATAATTTTAGTGGCGGTCGAACCAGGATCAATCGCATACTTAGAAATTAAAGCGAGCGCTCTGACCTACCACGGTAGCTAATTAAACAAACAAAAATTTCTTCTCACAGACTACTAACTTGTGTGACCAAAATAAAAAAAAAGATACTATGAGAATAAACTTTATTAAGTAATCTACAAACATATTGCACAAACTATACAAGGAACGATTCTAAATGTCAAGGAATCACATATCATTAGTAAGTATTATTTCCAAGAATAATTTAATGTTTTTCACAAATAGAACATGACTTCCATAAGATATTGCGACACAAATTGTCAGATACAACAAAAATACCCTCTTGATCAAGTGAGATAGAGATAGATATCATTACCATACAACAAAATATGCTTATCTCTTTTTTGCTCCTGATAATTAAGACATGCCGTTCTGCTACTACATGTAATCTAACACAATGTGACATTACAATATTACGTTATTTACGTGTGCGAAAGTGTGCCATTTGTGAAGGTCCAATGCTTTTTTTTACTTATAATATCACCCAATGTGAAATAACACTCCTGGCATATTTTCGTTTTTAAGGCATACAAATTGACACCACAAATCATTTCATTGTCATGGAGATATTATACCCTAAGAAATATTTTTTTTATGGGATAGGCGCTAAACGAGCCAGCGGTTCCACTTGATAGTAATTGATTACCGTCGCTCACATACATCTGCTGAAGTTGCGTTGCCCGCCTATAAGGATATTTGGGAGATGGGCGAGACTTCCTCAGGGCGGATGGGGAGGGAGAATGGGCCTCCGGATGCCTCACTCACCGAACTTCACGCTGGTATTCTGCGAGGCCGCGGTACCAAGCAGGTCGACCCAGCCCATACACGCAGCAACTAAAGCCGTCGCTAGTTTCTACCACGCTTAAAATTTTGTATAAATTAAACATTTTCTGTAAAATTGGAAGGTATACAGCGGTAGTTTAATTTTAATATAGCACTATTGCAACATAATTTAAGCATTATTATAAAATTTCAAACTCCTTTTAAATAGCGGCTTCTGAGCTGAACAAGTTAACTGTATGTCTGTTCCTTTCTAATACTATAAAAATGCCATAAGTATAAACTCGCGAAATGTTATATTATATGAAGTAATCGATCTATGTAAATAAATATTCTATGACTAAGGCAAAAAGACTCTAAGCTAAGCATTAAAGGAAAAGATTAGGGTACGTTAATGTCATGAGAATGTTTTCTTCATAAAATGTCAAGTGTCAAAATCGACATTCCTCACAAGAGGATGTGAATTGTGCCCGGTAATAAAAAAAATTAAAAATGTTCGATAAAGTTTTCCAGCGAGCGTTGAAATTTCGCCTGAAGAAAACTTATCCTACGAATATTTATGATCTAACGCGCGGCGCCGCCATCGCTGTCCGGCGTCCGTATAGTGACGAAGTACGTCGCGCTCAAGCTCAAAGTGTCGCGGCGCCGGGACCTACGATCTTCGACAAAATAATATCAAAGGAAATCAAAGCGGATATAATATATGAGGATGAACTATGCCTTGCCTTCAACGACATAAGTCCACAAGCGCCGGTACATTTTCTAGTTATACCGAAGAGGCGAATTCCTAGACTCCAAGACACGGTGGAAAACGATAAAGAGGTTTTTATTTAGTTATTTTATTTAAAATTATCGGACAATTTACGAGAAACCTGCAGGATAGCCTACTGATAATAATTTTAGATGATATAACTTCATTACAATGTCGTAATTAGCAATTTGCAAATTAAATTCAAAAATTTGCGAAATAACTACTAGAACTAAAATAACAACTATGATTCGTTTCATAGGTTCCCATGAGAATATGTGTGAAGTGGTACTGTTTCTAAATGCTCTTAGGATAGTCCTATCCTTTTGGAACTGTGTTAAGCAGTGATTATGAGTAGTGTCAGAAAAACAACATATTGTAAAAATAGTTCCAAAAAAACTGTTTTTGTTTCTTTGGAAATACAAAGGAAAAATAAACGTAAACAACATGTGATGACATATTAGATTATTAGAAATAGTTTTCTGAAAAATATTTCAAGTCATTTTAAACAAAACTAAATTGGGTAATGTTAATCTAACTAAAACATTTCAAAATATAAATTCTGCTATTTTGTATTTCACCAAAAAGGAATTGAACACCACATTGAGAATAATTAAAAAAATTCCTCTTCTCTCTTCCAATTCTTCTTCTACACTCATATAATACAAAGATAAATTTAATTTATTTATTTAACAATGTTAGGGAAACTAATAAACAAAAAACTATTATTAATGGCTCTTGCTGATGTTACTGACAACCGTCAGATTCATGCTAAAAGGTCCTCTTCTAACAGTATTTGAAATAGATAATACATACCCAGTGTCAGTGTATTACTATATATATACATATATATGTACATTACTTATACAATTCATAAATACATATTTTAGAGAAGCAGCATGTTTAATCAGTTTAAATTAGAACAAATTAAGTTATCATTATCTCTTTATCTCAAAAGAATGTTGCATAAACAACAATGTTATCTGTGTGATGAAGCTTTATTTTATCATTTAGTTATCTCCTGAGGTAAATTGTGTAGCTTGACAAATTGCAGAAATCCATACTTCAAAACTAAATATTGTCTGTTAAGTATACACAGCAATTGAACCTAGTTTCATGAAAGTTGATATAGAGATTCTTTGATCCGTAGGTAACAATGTATGTTAATTTTTGTGTAGAGAAACCTGCAGGAAAATTTTTATGCAGATTAAGATAAGGGCTGAAACTAGTTTCTATAATGCTTATGCAAAAACCTTAGCAGTCAACATTTAAATAACATAGACCCTGTCTGAAAGTATTCTTTCTTAATACACAACAAACTTATATCAAGCATATGAATAATTTAATTTTATGTTAAAATATGGTAGAACTATAGTTACCCATGTTATAAAAAAATTGAAGTCTTTAAAAAGGGGTAATTAGGAGATGGTTCTACAACATGCCTCTTTTCAATTTGTTGCTTGGACTGTATGCTGTAGCTGTTGTATTATTCCTATATACTAAAAAATAACAGCCTATAACAGAGTACATAAGTTGCAATTCCTGGAGGTGCTTTATTGGCTTGAATAGATGATATTCCAGCCCATTGGTGAACTATGAGCATTGTTGTAGACTTTAGGAAAACAGCCCGACATAATTAATCCTTGGACTTCAATCTACTATTTGAAAATAATATAATTATGATTGATGAAACTCAATCATCTTGGTGCGATATTACCACTGATGTTTTGTAACCATTACTCTTTTGCTATTTTCATTAATTCAATGACTCATATAATATCTTCTCCCTACCACATGTATGTGGATGATGCCCTGATTTATACCCAATGAACTCCACCAATATAAATGAAAGATTTAAATAATATTCTTGGGTGGAATAAATCATATGGCCTTAATGTCAATCCTAATAATTCACCGGATCCCCTTACTGCCTATTGAATTTGATGGAGTTTTAATCCCATACTGCTATAATGTTAGAAAATTCTGGGCATTTTAATGAAGTTAAAAGGAAAACTTTTATCGCTCTTAGTTCTTTGTGTTGCCTTCAAACTATTCTTCCCATTCCAACCACACTCTCCTCCGCTCCCCTCGCACCGCGATCATATGTCGCAATATACAATATTCCACAGATAATAACCCCGTTAGCAACTTAAACTTTATCCCATCATCATCTCTACAAAGTCGCGGGCTCAGCTATTTAAACATTATATTTTTGTGATCACACAAAATGGCAGTGTTGTGGTGAAATTGTTGACTGTAGACCCCAAGACTCGGCTTCAGATAATATTTAATAATGGCCGAGTGACTCAACCGTTAAGAATTCAATTCGCCGCATTGATAACTGGATTGATTATAACGTACACACGCTCGCATACTTCTGCAACAATATTACAGTTTCCTTTCGCCATTCTAGACCCTGTATTTAAGAATAGAAGGTTGTTTTTGCAATACAGTCATGTCTAGGATTCATAAAAACTGGGCGGGCGTGCGACAAATCAACACGATGTATTATTTTTTAATTATCTAAGACGATGATATGGCGTGATTTGACGTGGTATGTTATTGCGTCGTGTTAACTATGCAACTGCTGGGGGACGTACGATTGACATTTTTTAAACAAAATAACTAGTATCAGACACGTATTCCGTAACACGGCCGTTGTTTTATTTAAATATAACGAATTTGGTTATTTGTTTGTACTATTAATCAATTTGTTTATTTTCTGAATCTCGAGTTCGATCCCTAGGTGGAGCGCTCGGAGTAATGATTGTATCGAAACGACAAGGTCGAATTGAACATTCAGGCGTCTGTCGCTTTGCTCCAAATAAGCATAGATGAAAAGTGGATTGAAACTATTAAAATAAATGCCATAATGACCACCCCATATTTTTTTTATAATTTATTGTTTTTTGAGTTTCCTCGTATAGTTTTATAATTCTTTGTTTTGTCTGCCAACTACCTTGACCTAAGGGTTGACTGGTAGAGAATGCCACTTGGCATTAAGTCCGCCCATTGTAACCTTAAGCTCTAGCTTAATAAAGAATAAATAAATAAATAAATTATTGGGTATACAGTTGTGAGAGTTTAGTTGTAAGGTTCAGTTCAGATTCGAACTCGAAATCCATGAGTAGTCACGCAGTACGAGAGGGCGTTCAATGTAAACGAAAGATATATTGATATATTGTCTTCTTCGATACTCTCTCTACCCCTTTTTTTTTAGACTTTTTCCTTGTTTTGTAAGGAATTTAATCACAGCGTGGTGTTCGATTTTCTTTAATATTATTACGTCAGCCATTCCAATCGTCTTTGACCAAGAATAACTAGTGAACTACCATTAGTATAGATATATAAATGATAAATATATAGTATAAATGATAGGGAAAAAAAAAGCCGTGGTAGCCTAGTGGATAGTTATTTTTTTGACGCTTTAATATCATAGAGTGCAAGTGACCTGGATTCGATCGCCAGTGCCGGAACCACTAAAATTGTGACATGTGAAATCCGCCAACCCGCACAGGAGCAGCAGTGGCGGAGACCCCTATCGGCTCTAAAACCTTACAAGTTACTTAACTACAAATAGAACTTAATTTTTTTTAATTCAACACCTAATTAGAAAATCACCCCGATACCAAGAATTCATTGAACGCTCCTCAAAAGAATTACATAATAGCCTAAGGAGCTTGAACCTATATGATTGATACCAATTTTACGTTTATGGCAGTTGTGTTTAACAATTTAAAAAGTTGGTCCTTAGCACGTTATCACTCGTTTATTACTATATATATATATCGCATGTAAACCTAAAATATGAATCCAAGGTCTTCTGTACGTTCTGTAGTTCTGTCTTTGCTAGGCACACTGTTAATTATTGAAAAGTTGTCGATTCAATGTGAATTTTTGTATGGATTATGATGATGGTTGTAAATAACGTGGGAAATTTTGTTTTTAGACACTGATTTCTGAGGGTCGAATATTTTTAAGGTATATACCAAAATAAAGACAAAGTTTTAATATGGTCTTTCGCTAAATATTTACAAACCTGTTACTGCGGTATAACCTACTTTTTAATACCTTTTCGATATTTATATTCGCGCGTTCCAGTATTACGTATAAGATTGTTGCAAGATTCCCCGTATCTTTGTTAGACAATCCCATTTTTTCGTATTTCTATTAAGCTCCTGCATACTTCATACTCCTTGACGTCATGAGATTATGCTTACCCTTCTCCTCGTCCACTTTTACACGTACACATACATTCACGTACATACACGAACATACACTAAAGGGATTAGTTACGCTGGACACTCGATTACATAATTAAGTAACCATTAAGCTATAAATTATTTCTACTAGGACATCAGCCCTTTTTAGTCTACTGCTGAACATAGTCCTCTCACAACGCTGAACAAACGTGTTTGTCAGCACAGTGCCGACACTGGTGATGCTGCTCCCCATCATTAGTCTGTGGATTAGGCTTCAGTGAATTCGGATGGATATATGCCCCCTGCGTTTGATTTCCAGATCAGTTTAATTTCTAGGTACATTTAACTTTTATTACTGGTAAAGTCCATCATAACGAGTTTCAACTGTTTATTACGATCATAGAACACATGTACCCCAGACGGGTAGAATGAATACATAGAGAAAAAAATCGAACATCTTGCCATACTAGCGCTCCCGCCGATGGATCAACCATGAATCTATTTTGCGCGCGAGATTTTAAACTGATGTTATAAATACGATGAATAATTAATTCAAGAATCATGAAAACTAAACGAAATTGTGGATATCAATTGATTATTACCCGAATTTCGCTTTGTTTTAATGATACATTCATATTAATGAAAGGGTATTTCAAACATAACCCAAGTTTTAAGCCACTTTTTTTAAACATTTAACTTTCGTTTCATAACATTTTGTCAGTTTGGATTTGAACTCAATTAATTTTAACGCATGAAACTTATTTATCTGTGGACAACTTCTTTGGGTTAAATAATAACATTAAACATACGGATATTTCCATTTACCTGTGTTTATTAAGTTTATTGTATCTTGTGTTACATTTATTGATTGAAATATACAAACTACTTACTTTTGGTCTCATAGATACTTTAAATTTTAGGTTAACTTAAATAAAATCCAATTTATTTGTACATACAACATATAAATACGTAACATTCACCTTCTCTTCCTCAGCTCCTCGGCCACCTGATGCTGGTGGCGCGCTCGTTAGGCGCTGCACGTGCGCCAGCTGGTTGGAGACTTATCATTAACAACGGCCGGCATGGAGCCCAATCTGTATACCACCTGCATTTGCACGTGATGGGCGGCAGACAGATGGGCTGGCCGCCGGGCTAATATGTACCTCTATCGATGTCCTAGAAATGAGAGGGCGACTTGTTGTACAATTCGATCCCTTTTTTACCTTTAAGTGCCTTGATAATTCTGTTACGGTAGAGGAAAGTTACGAACGGTAGATTTCAAAGAAGCGCCAATGAATTATACCTAAAATTTGCCACAGGATTATTTCTTTAATTGGATATCAATAACTGTTACCTACCTCTTTTAGTTATAGATGTTAAAAATGTATTGTAGAAATGTCAATTTATTTTTCCAGTGACCAGTGATAAAAGTGACATTGGTTTTCAGTGCCTTCTCATTTCTAATAAAGAAGACGCGAAGCAAGGTTTGGTTTTCTATCTCATCATTCTCGCATTCATTTTTATATGATTTATCCTAATGTTTCTCTCCTTCAAATCTCCTAATGTTTTAAAAGCTCTTTTATATTGCAGTTAGCTGGCAATATTTTTAAGAGATCGCTGGTATCAGAAAAACATCTATCTTGTCTATAGCTGCCCGTATAATAGACGAGCCATAGATTAAAATAACTATGAGTATAAACTCATTAGAGATGCACCAAATGCGGATTGAATTTGAGCAAACGTTAGTTGCAAAATTACAGCCGAACCTCGGATTGGTTTACTTTAATTATATTGCATTTAATTTTATAAATAAAAATCATCATCCAATACCTACTGAGTGGAGCTCTATCCATCTCATTATTGGGTAAACGGTCGTGAGAGGTTATATTATATTAACTGTGGGTACTTTGCAGGGGCGTGTTAAACATTTTGTTATATGTGACATTTTGTTATGTGCACTGTTTGCATCCCAAATACTAAATAAATAAATATAATCTCAGTTAACCTAGCTGTTAATTTTAATAAGCAACATATTTTGATAAATGATGTAGCGGCTTTGTGGAAAATATATTTGTCATATATTTTAAATACCTTTCTTTCTTTTCAATATTGACCACAATTAGTCTTATGTTACAAGGTTACAAATTTAGAATTTACCAAGTAATCTTGCAAATTATAGACCTATTGATCTAGTCAAACCTGTGGATTAAAGCGACTGAAGTTCGAACCAATAACAAATTACGGTGAAAGCAACTGTATTTCGGTGCATCCCTAATACTTTCTTATACAAGTTAATACCTCAAAGAAAAAAAATACTAAAGAAAAGGTGAAATTGTGTCATAAATCATGCCATTAATTAGATTAGTTAGATGTTAGTGCAATAAATTAGCCAAATTAATTAAAGTGTTAGTTAAGTTTAAGTGTTTGTGAAAATTAAAACTGTCCCTAAATTTAGTACTATACTGTAAATGCAATGCCACAGTTTGAAGGCAAACTATGATCGGATAAATGTTACACTGCATAATTTGATCGCTGTCCTGGAATATATGAAAAAGTACCTCGATGTCTTAATAATAATATTTTTAATACAAAACAGTCAAGTCAGTCATATTTAAACATTTGAATCTCAGAATAATATGTATCTCAATAGTCCATACTCCATTTTAAAATTATAAAAAATCTAATAATCTAGTCACTGAGAATAATAGTATTAATATACCTTTTCTGTTGATTTCACACAATATTGTAGTTATAATTCTGTAGTTTACATTAAAGTTAATAAAATATTTTTGCCCAAATCAATCTGAGATCACTAAATTATCTTTGCCCATATGTCTGCTTCTCAAACTGTGGTATTAAAAATCATGTATGAAGTTTAGGTTTACAATTGGCCATTAAATGTATTATTTGTTAATACAAAAACATTTCTATTATTTCATAACTTTCAACTTTTTTTTTATGTTTAGTGAAATATATTAATAAATAATAAAATTCAAGTAATTTGCGGTTTTAGGTGCAAAAGTTGAAGCACAAATGTGAAAGTTAAATGCAACACATAGAAACTAGTTGAAGGTACCGTAAATAATTCTTGAATATTTTTGTTTTCACCGTGTAATGGATAATAGACTATTATAGTTTGAAATATTACTAAGGTCGGGTGCGGGCAGGATTTGCGGCCATCCTCTTGTTTTGTGAAAAATACAGCGGAGCGATCACAATTCCGATAATAAAATGTTAAGAATTTATTGGATTATTAAATTCTGTAACCAAAAGAATAAAATATTTTGTTACTAGCAATCATTGTATTTTTATTTTCGTACCTCGTATATTCAGTAATATTACTCAACAAGGTACGGCTACATTACGCGGTGCTGGGGAACCTACGTTCTAACAATATCATTTTACTATACTGTTCGAACAGTCAATAGGTTGAAATTTGAAACTTTAAAAAATTATGGTTTCGATCAAGTTCATATGAAAATTAGTTAAAATATAAGAAAATAATTTAACTATGAAATAGGAAGACAAATAAAATTAAATAACAAATTTGACTGTCTCTCGTGTCAACCGACCGGTACATGATTGATTGTTAATGCGTAATATCACCAGGTCAAGTGATGTGGTACCATAACTTTTTAATTCACTTCTACTTTTACATCAGATTATTAAAACGTAATACTCATTTTACAATATTCTTTTCTCCAAATGACAACTTCACGTGCACGTGAAATAGCATTCGACAACGCTGAATCAACATTTGAATTTGGGTTCAGCTGTGGGCAGACTCCTAAGGATAAGTTAAATCAACAGTGCGACGGCAGCGGCAATGCCACTCACCAATCCCCAGTGATGCAGGTAGGAATGGGTAAAACTACATAACGCACCAGCTTTATACAGCAGTTCACTTAGGCAGAAAATTAGCGTTTTTTTTTTAATTCATTATCTGTTTTTGCCTGGGACTCACCCAAGACAAAGGTCCTTTATTGCTTATATTCTAAAGTGGATGGCCTGCTAATTTACTCAACATGTTCTATGTAGACGTCTTGTAATCGATGTAATTGTAAAATTTCAACAGTAACAATGACCTGAAGCATGTGACATAAAAACTTCATAATTTCCTGATGCAATCTTATTTTTTTGAAAAAATCTCCACGTAGGATTTTTGCTTCGATACAATTTTATTAGTAGTAAAAATAGATTAGCTAGTGTCTGTATAATTATGACATATGACTACACGCAACGATAATCTAGGTCGAGACTGCGATAGGGACATTTACCTATCGCAAGTTTCTTCAATTATGAGAATAAGTATTTACAAATTCAAATATGTAAAAAAAAAAAACAATAGCAATTTATTTGAAATATCAATTTTAAACGAAATAACATATTTTCTGTTAATGCAATATTTTCTCAAATTTTATTTATTACGTGACTAGCTTTTGCCATGGCTTCACTCGCAAGTATATGCGGCTTATGTATGCAACGCATAATTCTGGGGAAAGCAGTGGACTTTCGTTAGACTGAAATTACGATGATGAATCCCACAGAGTAGTGATGTGGATGGGAGCGGCAACACTAGAGCGAGGGTACCGGCGCTACGCTTTACCTTTGCAGGTGCTTTCTTGGAGAGGCATATGTTTAACTATGGAATTGAATAGTGACAAAGATGAGCAAGAATAGTAACTCTTATGCCAATACAGGGCATTTGTCTGAGTAGCTAAATGCGGGTTCGATTCCCTCGCGAATAAATAATTTGTATGACTTTCATTAAATAATCGTACTGAGTCTGGTTGTTTGTGTATGTGCGATTAATGTCTATACGCAGCTTCGATACAGGAGAAACCATAGTGTCGGCAACTTATATTTGCTTGAAAGTTATTTTGAATATTTTTTTTAACATGTATATCAGACCCTCACGGCATCCAATCCCAAACTAGAATTCCCAGTGTCTTCCTAACCGGATGTTTATAAGATACTTAGATAAATTATCGCCACCCTCGATTTTGAAGTTAGAGTTCTAATTTACTGAGATTCGAAATTTAGAAAAGAATAAACTTAACATCATAAAACATAAATTTATTGTTCATTATCCTGCAACAAAAGTAAAATAAGTTTTTATTAGTATTCCTAAGAAGTTATAAATTTATAATTAAAAAAAAAACAAAAAATTTCCACTAGTAATATTCAAGGCTTTACCTGTACCTCTTACGACACCCACGGGAAAAATGGGGGTGGCACTTTTGTAAAATAAACACATAATTAATCTTATTGGCTTCTATATATTTTCCATTTGTAATGTTTTATAAAAAAAATTCAAATTAACTTCATCTGTTTATATATTAGACAGACTGGCGGTAAAATAAGGATGCACCCATTGAAAAATTCAGTTAGAAAATGTTTTATTTCAACAAAAAACATTTGTTAGCTAGTAGAGATACACTACCGGCGGCGCTGGTAATGCGCAGGGTGCAGCGGGTAAGGCAGCATTGAGAAGTGGGGCTGCAGCTGCCAGCGCTGACGTCAACACCGTTGGCAGAGCCGCCTCTAGCAGCGGTGGCAGAGTAGCCGCTAATGAAGCCGACAGTGTGGAAGCGAGTACTGGAACAAGTGCCGCTAAAGCTGGTGACGGTGCACATGGAGCGGGAGCTGCTGGTAAGCAGACTGGGGCAGGTGCTGGTAAGCAGATTGGAGCTGGTGCTGGTAAGCAGATAGGGGCAGGTGCTGGTGCTGGCAGGCAGGACACAGTTGGCAAGCACTGGGAGGAGGCGTGCTGAAACAATTAAAAATAATGTTTATGTATAAGCACCTATGCGTGTCACCGATAGGGGTAGGCAGAGCTTATGGATTTCTGTAAAGTAGGCGTAACTTTGCCAACCCTCTTTTTAACACTAAGAAGGTGTGTCCAATTAAACTGATGAAAAGTGGGTTGAACGTAAAACTACTAAAATAATTTTAAGCTTATAATTTTTTTTATATATACCTAGTACTTACCAATAATAAGTACAGGCAGGGCTTAAACAAGGCTTTAACCTATTTTAATTTAAAAATTTAAAGTAACTAACCTGCAGCAGAGCTAGCACGGAACAAAAGACGACCAGACTCTGCATTGTTAGCGTTGAAGGTTTGAAGATGCCTCCAACCACTGCCATATAACCTGACGTTTATCTGTACTCCGTGATACAATTACATCACAAACCGAGGGCAAAACAACACGCACGTCGTCAGACGTGCACAACAGTCATGTTGTGTAATTAGTTCATACATTACCATGGATTTAATTATGTAATCAATTGACATGAATATTGAAGTAATAATTAATTACGAAATATGTAAAACAACATGTCAGTTCGAAGTTTAGGTGATTATATGTATTTTTATAGTCTTACAGTCAATTGGGTATTTTATTTTAACATATTGTTTGCATTTTTGGCTAAGATCAGGTGATCGCTTATACACTCCTTTCGCACTTAAAAGTAAAAGGAAAGCCGGCTTCTGCCGATCACGTCAGATCTTTGTACGTGATAGATTGAAGCTGCGGCTTTTGCTGCTGCTCGAATGGGCCGGCACAGCCGGGGTTCCACCACGGCCTCGCGACATACCGGCCTGAAGTAGAGGCATCCTGTGCTTCTGCTTTTCGTTAGTGAGTTAACCGGAGGCCCCTTACCCTTCTCATTTACAATCAGGTGAGCCGCATGCTCGTTTGCCGCCTTTTGTATAAAAAAACCATTCAAACAAAAGTCATCCGGGGACAAAGCGTTTAGCTGCGGCGCTGTGGGTCGCGGGTTCAATTCCCGCACGGGACTAGTATTTGTATGGCCTACAAATAATAGTTCCCTGTCTGGGTGTTTGTCCATGTGCAATTTATGTATGTAAACTGCCTCCGCAACACAGGAGAAGTTCCTACAGTGGAAGGTAACGTTTTTTTAAAAAAAATATTTACATTTTTTTCAACATTGCGGTCACGACATACTTGTGCTGTCGAAATCGTAACAGTATCGATAATAAGTCGCGCCGTCTGTCCGATAACAGTCTGACCGATCATTTGTGACTGACCGCAGATGCATCGAAAACTACACGCAGTTTTGTGGTGGTGCTTGATTCCATCAAAACGTCATGATGGGGAAGAAAATATATTAATATATTTTTAATACTGTTTGTTTTCGAGTCACGTGACCAAGAGAAATGTACTCAGAAAAGATGTCTACATACATTTGTTTCTGTTTTGGATTTCTCTGAAGGCGTTGTTGTAATGATAAAGATCTGCACGTGGCCATGCAATATGAGCCGCCTAGAATATCTGGAGACTACTTCAGAGGAATGTATGTATGTATATATTCACGCCTCGTTGGCCAACGGGGTAGGCGGAGACAATCTTCGCATGCATGCTCGTTGGTTTAGAGTACTCTTGACATGGCCTTTTTCCAGAACGTCTCCGATTTGATCGTGAAACGTTAGCCTAGGTCTTCTTCTCCAGACTCTTACCTGCCAGAGGAATGGTAACAATAAAAGCGGCCTTCGCTATCGCGTTTTGTTCACAGGCACGCTCTTCTAATGATAAAGTATGTTGTGGTGATAGTGTAAAGTACCCAAAAACGTGTAAGGTCGGGATTGGCATCTGTAGTGTGTAAGAGATTACAAAAAGGAATTGATGATAAATGTTGAAGGCGAACTATTGACGTCAAAAAATAGTTTCTCTAGCATCCTTTTTGGACGCAGACGATCCCATCCGCATGGGCGGCAGCATTGGTAACTCACCATATGAATTCAACATGGAGCGTCCTGTTTTACTGTGTAGTAAGAATCATTTTACTACTGTGGAACTGCACGTAGAAAACTCTTCATGCAGTTCCACAGCTTCTATTGGTTGAAATACAACAAAACTGCTGGCCAGTAGGTCGTAACTTGTCTGGATCAGTGGTAAAAAGGTGCGTGATGTGTTTTCGATACAAGGCTCGAGCCCTTAATGGGACAGCTCTCTTCCTCAAAGACCTCACTTGAATTCCCTTTTCTGAACTGCAATATCGACTACGGCAGCCCAATAAAGATTTCAGATCGAAAGGGTAGGGTACTAACGGCACCAACTTTGTAGGCGCTTGCAATGAGTTACAGCTCTTCCTACACCATGAGAATTCAAACTTTACCTCGAAGGACCATTATGTAAGATTCTAGCTCGCAAGAAACGCAGAAAAGGCGTGAAGTAGAAGAATCTTGTGCTTCGTTCGGTTAGTGTGGTAACCGGAGGGCCACTCCCCTTCCTCATCCACCCTCCCGTCTCGCAAATACCCTTAGAGGCCGGCAACGCACCTGCAGCATCTCTGGTGTTGCAGATGTACGCGGGCGACGGTAATCACTTACCATCAGGTGAACCGCACGCTTGTTTGCTCCCTTCTCATAAAAAAAACCTAACTAACATGGTCTTCTACCAAACCCCGATGCAGAGTGGTTAGGAGTGGACTCGAGATTGATGTGGAGGGCTCGTATCCAGGACTTCTTATCTCACCGCCAGACACGTCTTCCAAAATAAGCTCTTGTGATAAATGTGGGTTGAGAGGACTGAAAACATCTAGATCTCTGACCATCCCTGTGATGGTACGATGGAGTTTTTTTTTGGGTATTTTAACGCCTGATTCTATAAACCACCATCATCATCATTTCAGCGTACTACAAGTCCACTGCTGAACATAGGCCTCCCCCAAAGATTGCCATAAAGCTCGGTCCTGAGCCGAATGTTATAAACCATAAGAACATTGAAATAAAATACCAATAAACGGCATCCGTACAATATTTATTAAACAATATTTTATAGATAAATTATAATTGGAGATGTAGTGCGGAGACGCCACATCCCGCACGTCCTCGTTCGTACTCTACGTTACATCTACGATATCCTGTAATGTACAACAATCCCCTCACGACTACTGCTTGCCCAATAAAATTAACAAGTCGTAACATAACTTTAGAAATAAAACTTTAATGACGGCTGACTCACGAATCCACAGACCTTATAATGCTTAAGTATCTAGACTGGTGACAGGCAGCGGCGTCTGATGATGCGATCGTCCTTTTTTAATGCGAAATATTTTATCAGATTGCTTGCTCAGTGGATGGAGTGGATCATATAAACATTTATATTAAGTCGTTAATTATGCAAAGGATTAAAAATTTTGTAGAAATAAATATAAGCATTGATCACTTTAGTTATAAGTATCCCGAAAGTAAAACCACAGTGAGGGAGCTACATCATTACAACCATGACAAAATTGCTCCAAAATTGATTATTCACGATAATCCGTCTCTTTAGTGGCGATTCAGTGTGGCAAAGTAGATACGGATCTGTAAAGTAACAGAGCTTTAATAGTCTACGAGATGATCATAAAAGTAAATGTGCAAATTTTAGATTTCGTCTATCAACCACTACGGTAATGTGCGGCTGAAATGAGACGGTATGTCGGAACGTGCGTAAGCGGCACTCATACAAGTGATTTCTAGAAAATTACAATTCAGGATAGCACATGGTATGTATAACGATGGTGTGTGGGAGTATTTCATACAAGGTTTTTTCTGGATTACAACATTTAAGATTTCCATTTCACATATAAGTACTTCACATGACTTATTATTGCATAATATTAGCTGTATTTGTAACGAACATTTCGAGTCATTCAATATTTCATTCATACGATTCAGCAAGGTCATTACATGAGGACGTTGGATCTTAAAAAAACCGACTAGCTATAAAATTTCAATAATTTAACACGCGTGGTTAATATGCTGTCAGTACAAAGTATAGTTAGCAAAACAATCTTTAAGGTTACTAATTTGTGGTGCATGATTTGTAGCGCTCTTTTTCCTTGTTTAGATTCATATAGCATTTACGCTTTGCTAGGATAGATGTGAGACGTTCAGCAAAGAACAAGTTAGTCCTACGCAAGATATGAATAGGTGTCCAGTGTTCCGGGTGCGCGCTCGAGGTACTGTTTGTCGATGAGGGCTTCTATACACTTCTTGATCATGGCAACGGAGGGTGCAAATGAACCTCTCGCTTGAGCCACTACCTCCTGAATCAGTTCTGTGTGGCGCAACACCTGGGGAATAAACAAGTACACAATTTAGAAATAAATGCGATGAAATGATGCATTTATTTCTAAATCCTCGTATGTGACATAAGATACAAGAGGATTTAAGGAGGAATATACCATTATTTTTCTATTTCGCACGGTGCACTGCTAATTATCAAACTGGGTTCTGGCGACGGACTGTTAGCGGAAAATCCATCCGAAAATACTAAACCCAACCATAGACTAGTGATGGGGATAAGCATATCTAATACGGTGTATCGGCACTGCCCATCCGCGAGTCCAGTGTATTGAGTATGGGCATATCTTCCACATACGGTATGTTAGCTTTTGTTGATGCTTTCATGGTAAACCCTGCTCATCATTATACTAAGACAGGCTGACTAGAATAGATAGAAATAACAAAATTAAAAATCCGGCTCGAAGGACCAAACTTTACAAATATTTACTAATATTAGTAAGGGTAAAAAATACTTATAGCTTTAAATTCTGAATACAGTCATCAAATGAAATCACTATCCGATGTTATTCCTGAAATAAACTAACTAGAAGATGTGTGGAAAATTAAATTATCTTCCGATTAGTAATAGTAGACCATGTTTTGTTTTAGGTCACGATATTAACATTTCGGTCATACTGTATAAAGTATCTATAAAATAAACCTGACCAAATTTTACCACTCCCCATTCCGATCATGATTTACTAATGCGCGCGGTAACATACGCCATACCTACACATCTACAGATCTCCACTTTAGTTTTGACTACAGCGACATCTATCCGTTACAACCACGACCAGAACCGAAAAAAACTGAGAAAACCGCGGATTTGATGCGCGTAGTTATAATACAATTATGCCTCAAATTAATTAATATGTTTGCATTAGTACTAGTTTGACGTCCACAAGGCTTAGAGGTCCTAACTCTTAAGCCACAGGTCCTAGGTTCGAATATAAATATTGGTTTTCGGGTATGGTTTAGAGTTGTGTTGCGTCCCGTTTCATTGACACCAAACTTCTCATATCTCTCTATATGTAATATCATAAGTGTCGGATTGGGATACGAGAATGTAAAGACGAGTGAACGACGGTTTTTGCACGTACACGTGCGGCACTATAACATATCCTGCGCAGTTGACAATTGCCGCTGTGTCGAAATCGGCCAAGAGAAAATCATTATTAATAGTTTACAGGTAGACTACGAGCGGTAAACACTCGCATAGTTGCGCACACGCACGCGCACAGGACGCAACGCGGGGTGAAACCAGACAGGCCAGATGAGATCAGACGGGGCCAGGAGTCCGCACCTTCCGCTGCTTCATGATGCGCACGAGCGCGGCCTGCAGGTACATCTTGCGGTCGTCGTCGCAGTGCGCCGCCTCGCTGCCGCCGCCCGCACCCGCGCCCGCCGCGCCGCCTGCGACACAACACACATACACATTTGAAGACTTTCGACGCGAAATCGTAAAGTGACGGTTGTGTCTTCTATTAAATTTTGTTATTTCTGTGTACATGGAGTAATACATGTATCATAATAACCCAAGTTGGTTCTGAAAATTGAATTGTTATAAGTTGTATTGTAATACTGTATTTAAAAAAAAATGCAATACAGATTTTGTTTTTGATTAATATTGATCCTGAATTATGCAGCAAGTGCTCGACAATGTGTACAGCTCAGACTAAGAATAACATAAGACTTGACAGATAAATAATACATTATAATAATAAAAATAAATGGGAGGTTCATGCAACTCAACAACCCTTATTGAAATAAATATAAAACTAACCAGGATGCGTAGGCGCCGCCGCACACGTGAGACGCAGCCTCGTCCGTTTGCAGCTGAAGCTGAGGTTGAGAGCGAGCTCGGCGTCGGTGCCGGTCTCCGTCTCAGTTTCGTTCTCGTTCTCGGTCTCGGTCTCGGCGTCCACGTCGCCGCGCGCCAGCAGCAGGCCGGCGTCGAGCAGTGGACGCACGTGCCGCGTCCACGCCTCGCCGCCCAGCTGCAGCGCCTCGCGGGCCTCCCGCGCGTTCACTGTGTCCGTCGTCTCGAACATCAGGAGGAGAGCGCACTAGAAATGATAAATAATAATAAAAAAAATTTGTTGTTTGCAAAACTTGGGATGTAAAAGGGAATAAATCATCACTTTCTCCAAATATCAACCTCACCTGCATGCGGGTGTGACTCACGCAGCTATCAAACAAACAAGGCTCCGGCGACCGAATGATGGCAGAATATCCCTCCGAACTCGCCGAACCCAAATCCCTAAGGCTGGTAAAGTGATTATGGGTAAACCTACCAAGAAATGTACCCCGGTTTTTACTTGAGCTTTCTTTTTTTTATTGATTTGGTGACAAATAAGCTAATAGTGCTGCTACTGTAATGGCTACTGCAGCTCATGGGCATCAGCTGACGGTAAATAGCTACTGCAGCCCATGGACACCAGCAAACAACTTCAATCGAAGAAGGTTACAGATGCGTTCTCACCCCTGAGGACTAATATGGAATGTCTCAGGACCCATACTTATATTGGCTCTCTATACCTTTCAAAAGGAAACATAAGTAAGAGGATAGAACCTACCAAGACGACTCCAAGGCAGAGTAGGAGTTTACCTCTTAGTTCTTAGAGATGCCTACATTACTGCACATGCATACCTGCGGCGTGGTGGCGCTGATGTGGTATACTCGTTGCGTGTAGCGCGTGCGCAGTTCGCCGGTGCACAGGTGGTGAAGCCACGCGAGCCTCCTTCCGCTGAAAGAGGCCCGGTAAAACGCCTCGAACAGTCGAGCCGGCCTTTCTAGTTGTGCAGGTGGCGCTAGTGGTGCCATGGCGCCACCTAGAGGCCACGCGCCCGCTTGTAATACCTGTAATAATAATATGTTCCGTGTTCAGTTATTTATCTTTTTTATATTGAATTAACGTGAGGTTATTCAATATAAAAAAGAACATTAGGAAATTATCCCTTGTAGTTAACATACATAGATTATACATGGACTGAACACCCAGACCAGGAACTATTATTTGTAGTACATACTTGTAGCGCCCCGGCTAAAAGATAAGCCACTGTGTCTCCAGCAATTTATCGCAGTAGAGTATTTTCAATATAGATATCAGTTTGTGACAATGTTACAAGCCCGTAAATAGCCAGCTGCGGATCATAGGCCTCTTCCAAGAAGTAGGACTTTCCATAATCGCCACGCTCGGCAAGCGGATTGGCGGTCGCAGTACCAGACAACTCGCACCTTACACGCTGCAGCCCGTCATCGGTCTGCTTAACTTTGGTCTGATATTATTCGAGACGGTTGTCCCGCCATTTGTCGGTGGTCATTGTGATTTTCAAGACTTTTCTCTTAGTCGTCCTCTTACGATACCCACGAGAAGGTGGCAGATTCTTACGCCAATACCACATTAACTCTACTAGCATGTGAAATGTACTGGCAAGAACGTCAAAAACTAAACAATTTATTATTAAACAAACATAAACCAACCTGTATAAAGAAGCCAGTGTTCGTAGACAAGTTATTATCCCGTAGATGCTGTTGGAACTTGGCGTTGAGATCGGCGGATACCGCCACGTCGGTGAACATACGATGCAGTTTATTCGTGAACTCGTAGCCGCATGCCGCCTTGAGCCTATTGATCATCGCCTCCTCCTGTTCCATGGACGCGGAGAGCTGGTGTATGAGGCGCCTGGCCAGGGCCCGAGCGTAGTGCTTCTGGAATACGTCCTTGTCGTCCACGTATTTGAAGACGACGATGGCGGCGGCGAGCTTGTCGTCGGCATCGGCGTCGGTACCGCGGCGTCGCAGCAGCGCATCGCAATAACGCGCCAGCAACTCAGGCGCACGCGCAGAGCTCTCGCCCGGCTGCCGCGCATTCACTACGGCGCTGCACGCCTGCAAATTTAACTTTAGGTAATAACTGGTTGTGTCATACGATGGTATAAAAGGCGGCTCAGGTGGGTCAACAGTCTCTTAAAACTCGACCGTCCGAGACAACGTCCGAATCTCTCGTCGACGGTCCATAGATAGCTTATCGAACAAAGGTAAGCAGTAGAGGTACACTAAATGGTAAAGCGCCAATAGCCTAATGGGTTAGGGTGCGGACTGCGAAACATGACGTCGCAGGTTCGAGCCCACCATTCGACTATTGTCGTGAACCACTCCAAATACAAGCTCTAATGCTTAGTTGGAGAGTAAACAGTAATGTTAGTTAAATAGCATTGCTAGTATACTTTTTAAAAAAAAAGGTACACTAGACACCTAGGTCGCCTGGAGCCGACCCAAGACTGACCAATAAGATTGGTAGGTAATTTAAGGTTACTTAATTTACTAACAACCACTTAAAATACAAACAAGCTGAGAATTTAAAATATCTATAAATATTATTTTTAACTACGTAGTAAAAAAAAAATTTTCTTTATAATCATATGTCTTAATGTATGTGCGTGTACGAGTGTGTGTTTATTATTTTGTATTGTATTGTATTTTTTTTTTCAATGTATATAAATTTAAAAAAACGGGGCACAATGGCATCAAACTAACAAGTTTTGAATAGAATTTCCGCAAATTATCCTAAACAATTTTTTTAACCTCTTTAAAATCGTCCTTACTGTGTGACATAGGAATTGAGCTTGAGTGACTTGGAAATTAAGCATACTGTGAGTCTGGCAAATTGAGCTTACTGAGTAGCCTATAAACCGAATTTACTGTGATGTTTCAAATTCAGCTTATACTGTTTCCTCTTAGTTGAACTTACTGTGAGAACTGCAAACCGAGCTCCACCCACTTAGGACATGATTTACTACGATATAATTTGCGTCAAAGATTGGCGTTTTTTATGCCCTCTTGTAATTCTAAATATTATGTTATAAAAAGTAAGCAAAATAACAAAGTGCACCGCGTGTAATCTACACCTCCAGAGGTGTCCAAACAATTTCACTTACTTTATCAAGAGCACCGACGAATGCTTGCGCTCCTCCAAATACCTCCGTGAACAATGTGCTGTACTTTCCGTGCAGCGAGAGCATTGCGTTCACGAAGTGTGTATGTGCCTGTAATAAACAAAAAACATACAGGTTGCTTGCGACGTTACAGCATTAAGTTTAAACACATATCCTACATGTCATTTATAAGTTATAGTACACCAAATATCAATTATATAAACTACTATACTTTATATAATTGATATTTGGTTTAGATACAATATCATTATTTACTTTTTGTTATTTTTGGCTCGACATATATTTACGCTACTAGTTAACTAATCAATCATATCGATCGTCCGCGTCGGTGTCCGCTGCCCGCGTTTGAAGTCTCCGTCACGCCGATTAAGCAATCCTGCGATGTTGCCGCTCTTATCGAGGTCAGTAAACTATTAGTCATGAGACAATTCACCAAATGCCAATAAGGTCGCACACACACTGTATATAAGCGCTCACACCCGTCACCTCTATCTCTAGGTAGAGATTACGGATCACCATTTTGAACTACTCAGTGTAGCCACACAAAGATGTATACATAAATCTTGTTCCGTTGCGACTTCAAACATGAGATAGAAGTCATTAGTATACTTTTGTTGTATCATACAGCCTTATTGTTATTGTACCTTTTGCTATTTAATATCGAACTTTTTAATACTGTAATTATCAAGAAGAATACTCAAATCGAACTATTTACATGGATTCATAGCGTGGTACGTTCAAAATTAATGTCTTCGGAAGGTATTATATGCCAAAGACAAAAAAAAAAAGGAAAACTTTTAATCGTTTTAAAATATACTTTTGTTTGTTTTTAAAATTACCTCGTCTTTGCTATGTTCCGCTGCCAAAAGTGCGAGTCCGTCCCGCGCAGCCTGCGCATGCGCAGCATCCACTAGCGGCCGCAGCGCTCCTTGTCCGCTAAGAGGCTTCAGCAGCGTGTACATTCGCTTTAAGTCCTCACGGCGCTGGGAGCAGAAATTATTTGTTATACATATGCAAATATTCTATCTGTATTCTCTTCTTTTCCGCATCGTCTAAATAGTTCGCGGGCAAGTCTCTTCCTATAGGAGGATTGGGCTAAGCTTGGCAGGTGGATCAATGATGAAAAGAACCAAACACTTTGTATTAAACGTTGGTTCCCTTCGCCGCTTTGATTAATTTAGGTCTAGCATATACAGGATGGAGGTGATGTAAACCATTAAATTTAACCTCTTTTTTTAAAGGTTATTGCTAGATCTCACACACTAAATATCAACTCTAAGATTACGGTAGTTCAGTTACAGGATACGTTTTCAGTTTTGGTTACTTCTAATTATTTAATATTTGCGCAAATAATTATATAACGAAACCCAGGTTAAAGACCTTACAGACCGTCCGCGTCGGTCTTCGTAGCTCGCGTTTCAGTGACTCCTTAGTGCGATATCTAAGAGGTTTTTGGAGTCGTGAATGGTCCATCCCGCCGCTCCACTCCGGTGTGACGGACTTTACATGTCCTCAAGATAGTTTTTTTTTGCTTTCCTCACGATGTTTTCTTTCATCATAAAATTGCTAAAACTGGCTTTCAGACCTGACCATTAGGCTACCTCGGCTCATGCAGAATGGTTGCGTGTTATGTATGTGAGTGCGTGCAATTGGCGGTCGCGATCGCTGCGGGCACTGCGCGCAGTGCGCATACCTGCACTGCGCCTGGCTCGTCTGCGCAGGCCTCGCGCAACAGGCGCTCGATGTGCGCGTGCAGCGCGGGCAGGTGCGCAGCCACCGCGGCGCGCTCGTAGCACCCGCGCACCGCCTCAGACGACGACGCGTGCAGAAACCGTGCGCCAAGTGCTGTTTCACGCTCCAGTCCTACGGCAAAATAAACATTAGATCTCACTAGTGTAAACACTAAGGTTGTCTGAGGTTCAAGCCAATTTAGAGATAGAAAGGTTTGCTCACCATGCTAGACAAGCAGGTTGCTGAGCACAGTGCGGGTACCATCGCATTAATATTTTTTTTTCAATTGGATATCCTTCCTCCTCTTTTGTCGGTTAATTTTTTTTTCTACTTGTGCCTCTAATATGTCGTTAAAAACATCAAAATGAGTGAATAATAGTCATCGTTGATTTTTCATAAAAGGAGACCTAATTGATCTGATCTTCTTCTTTGAGTTTTATCTCAATCACATTTAATTGATATGCCAGCACTTGGCAAAAGAGGCTGATGATTTTTACTTAAAATTTTCTTTGATTTTACTTCCTTTAATTTACCTTCTAGAATATGCTTCATATAATGAGAGACATCGCCGTCCTGCAACAAATCGGCGGCCCGTCGTGCATGGTGCGTAGCCGCCGCGTCTAAATACGGCTCCAGGACCAGCTGTTGGTACAGCTGAAGCGGTGCTCGTACTCGGTGAGCCTATAAAAATTGTGGAGACAATGATGGACGATATTGCGTATCAATTTCACCTTCTAGTCGAGTATACCTCAAAATATCAAGAGCAAAATGTACAACCAGTGCCTGTTCTCAGTGATGACCGAGTCTTACACTGCAGGCCGTATGAGGAAGCTAAAAGTAGCTCTGTGGGCTATGGAAAGGGTTGTGCTCGGTGTTTCTCTGCGTGATACGAGGTTGCAAAGATAATATCCGCAGCAGAACTTATGTAACCGATATAGACGTAAGGATCATCAAGCTGAAGTGGCAATGGGCCGGCTAAATAGCTCGCAGAACTGACAACCGTCGGGGAAAGGTTCTCGAGCGGTAACCACGGCCCTTGGCACCCCCACAAGATGGAGTGACTATCTGCACAGTGTTGCAGGAAGTCGACGTATGCAGGTGGTTCAGGACCGTGCTTTGAGGGAGGCCTATGTTAAGCAATGGACTTATGACATGCTGCTGTAATAATGAAAAATTATGATTGACAATGACATCTTCCTGACCGATTTCTATTACAGCGACCACTTCCCAATACTGTCCGCAATTGTTAACTACGCAGAAGACTTTAGAGTGCCGAGTGCGTACAAACACAGAGGCACCAACAAGTCTAACCTTCCCATATCTAATGTAACGCTATCCAAGTTATTGTTAACAAACTGTCTATGAGTTGTACTCGGGACTGCTGACAGAAAAATGGAACGCAACAGAACACAACCAGACCCGAAAACCAATAATTTGTGATTTGCACAAATATCGGCTATTGCTGGGAAAATTTGTGATTTGCACAAATATCGGCTCTGGCTGGGATTTGAATACATAACCCAAGAAAGTTCAGAAATTAGGCACGACAATCATAACACCAAGTGAAAATTTGTTGAAAAGAAACCAGACTGTTTTATATATAAAACAATATAGAGGCAATATAACATTACATGATAATTAAGAGTTTCTGCTTGGCGTGTGATATCGCCGTAAGAATTTTCCAACCCTTTCTTCTCGTGGGTGACAGAAGAGGCGACTAAGGGAAAAAGACTAAGGCCTTAAAAATTACAATGGCTACCGATAGATGGCGGGGTATTTGAGAGATACAAGTGAGGATGAGGAGGGGGATGGGAAGTGGGCCTCCGGATACCTCACTCGCCGAACGAAACGCAGAAGCATAAGATGCCTTTTTACGCCGGTATTCTGCGAAGTAGTGATGTCCTGCTATGTGAATAGTCCTGCAGTGGACTATTCACAGGCTATTAATGTAAAGAGTTTCTGCTTAGCTGATAGCTACGTAGTTTGATATAATATTAAGTAGGTTGACCGTTGAGCCTATTGGCTAAATTAACGAAACGTGGGTAGTTTTTCGAAAACAATTCTCCCTCGAAAAAATTTCCACATACCTGAGCATGTACCGCACTATGAATAGCTGCATGCAATACGTCAGCCAAAGCGGTCTCCAGGGGAGAGTCCCGCGCTGCTGAAAGTGCTGCCACAGTCCGAGAAGTCAGAGCGCCGGACAATGGTTTGACTAGGACACGCTCCCAAGTGACAAGACCAAGTTCACCAACCTGAAAAACAATGTGAAATTAGCCACCTATAGCGTAACTGGTGGTGATCGGCTTCATTTCGACGTTTCGTCAAATGACTAGAAATTTAACTTGCTTTAAAGTGATTTATTCTATCCAAAAACAAAGTTGCTGTCATATATATTATTACCTCTAACTGTCTAGAGTCGTGCTCAGGACAGCTGACCGTTGCTGAAGAACCATATATAATTTCTGCATCTGATACCTGAAGTTAAGAAAAAAAACTACAAGTTAGAAGGTATATAGCGAAAGAACTTATTCTCAAAATATTTTTTTCTTTTTTTTTTAAGTCCATAGTTGAAAATAGGCATTTTCTTAAAAGCGCCAACCGAAGCTGACATGTCATACAGAAGATTTACCTATACTGGCACGCCTATCTAGAAAACGTAATAGTTTGAATATTGTCCCTTTCACTCAATTTTTTTTTGAATAGGCACAAATCCATATTTACTTGGGAGTTTGTGTTTAATAGTGAACTTTTAATTATAACGAAATAAACTAAAATATTATCGCTTTGGTTGGTCAGTTTGTATTGTGTAGCACATCACACAGTCCTGTATCTCTGGCTGGGCTTCAGATAAAATATCAAGGATAAAAGGTCAAGACGGGCGAGTGTATTTTTTTTATACATCTTGGGCAGTTGACAACTGCCGATAGAACAAGAAAGTTGTTGCAATGATAGAAACAGACAAGTAAGACAATATCAGAGTCTAAATTTAAATGGAAGAATAGATCTTTCAAATAACAAATATGTATTATATTCTATTCTACACCAATAAGCATAACAAAAATAATTGTTTACCTTCTGTCTTTTCACATGTTGCAGATTGAGGTAAGAATAGAGGCTGTTGAGATATGCTACGCCCTGACTGTACTCCCGCCACGCTGCCACATACCTTATGAAGACATTTATTAAATTTTAGATTAAATGAGTAGAAGCAGTGGTGTGAGCCGTGGCAGCCTAGTGGTCAGGGCGCTCGCTTTAGATTCAAGAAGCACAAGTGACTGGGGTTCGATACCCGGTGCAGACACCACTAAAATTTTCCATAGCAATTTTAACAGCTGAATTTATCACATGGTCGGCGGTGAAGCAAAACATCGTGAAGAAACCGGCATATGTGAGAAGTAATATTATATTAAATGTGATATAAAAAAATATTATTTCAAAGACAAAGTCCGACAACCCGCACATTAGCAGCGTGGCGGACTCATCCTGTCGCCAAAACCCTCTCAACTATTTGAGTAAGAGGCCTTTGTCCTGTCGCGAGCATTTATAGGCTGCTACTTTACTTTTTTTTTTAAATGTAGTGGCTGGTGGCAGCCTATTATATGTATTAGTAATGTATATTGCTGCGCCGTGGCAGCATAAGAACAACTACCATGCCAACCATAAGTCATATTATATATAGGGTCATAGTAAAAATTAAATATGGTACCTGAAAAATCTTTTTGAGCACAATGATTTTGATATTCACGTGACTTAGTAAGTTTTGACACTAAAAGCAACGAAACACTATACATATTATATGCCTAGGGATTATTTCTATATGGTTAATATGGATCATTATGACTCCTTGATAATTCTGGTGATGGTGGTGATATTTCTTTACCCTTCACATGCCATAACTTTGAAACAATTGAAATTCTATTGTTATACATGATATCAGGACTTTGTCACTAGAAGTCTACCTAAACCAAAGGTAATATTGACCCATAATGAATAACACTTTTGACCAATAAAAACCAGTTCTAGTCGATCATGAGAGATATGAATTAAAGTTAATTTTCAAAAGTCCATTAATAATGTAAAAAATATTATTTCAAAGACAAAGTCCGACAACCCGCACATTAGCAGCGTGGCGGACTCATCCTGTCGCCAAAACCCTCTCAACTATTTGAGTAAGAGGCCTTTGTCCTGTCGCGAGCATTTATAGGCTGCTACTTTACTTTTTTTTTTAAATGTAGTGGCTGGTGGCAGCCTATTATATGTATTAGTAATGTATATTGCTGCGCCGTGGCAGCATAAGAACAACTACCATGCCAACCATAAGTCATATTATATATAGGGTCATAGTAAAAATTAAATATGGTACCTGAAAAATCTTTTTGAGCACAATGATTTTGATATTCACGTGACTTAGTAAGTTTTGACACTAAAAGCAACGAAACACTATACATATTATATGCCTAGGGATTATTTCTATATGGTTAATATGGATCATTATGACTCCTTGATAATTCTGGTGATGGTGGTGATATTTCTTTACCCTTCACATGCCATAACTTTGAAACAATTGAAATTCTATTGTTATACATGATATCAGGACTTTGTCACTAGAAGTCTACCTAAACCAAAGGTAATATTGACCCATAATGAATAACACTTTTGACCAATAAAAAAACCAGTTCTAGTCGATCATGAGAGATATGAATTAAAGTTAATTTTCAAAAGTCCATTAATAATGTAAAAAATATTATTTCAAAGACAAAGTCCGACAACCCGCACATTAGCAGCGTGGCGGACTCATCCTGTCGCCAAAACCCTCTCAACTATTTGAGTAAGAGGCCTTTGTCCTGTCGCGAGCATTTATAGGCTGCTACTTTACTTTTTTTTTTAAATGTAGTGGCTGGTGGCAGCCTATTATATGTATTAGTAATGTATATTGCTGCGCCGTGGCAGCATAAGAACAACTACCATGCCAACCATAAGTCATATTATATATAGGGTCATAGTAAAAATTAAATATGGTACCTGAAAAATCTTTTTGAGCACAATGATTTTGATATTCACGTGACTTAGTAAGTTTTGACACTAAAAGCAACGAAACACTATACATATTATATGCCTAGGGATTATTTCTATATGGTTAATATGGATCATTATGACTCCTTGATAATTCTGGTGATGGTGGTGATATTTCTTTACCCTTCACATGCCATAACTTTGAAACAATTGAAATTCTATTGTTATACATGATATCAGGACTTTGTCACTAGAAGTCTACCTAAACCAAAGGTAATATTGACCCATAATGAATAACACTTTTGACCAATAAAAAAACCAGTTCTAGTCGATCATGAGAGATATGAATTAAAGTTAATTTTCAAAAGTCCATTAATAATGTAAAAAAATATTTATTAATTTTTACTATCATATTATAATAATTTTCACCTGGTAAGCAGTCCATCATTATAATCACTGCTCTCTAGCAGCGAATTGCCTCTCACTCGTTGTAGAAGTCCTTCTACATGCTCCTCTAAGAAGTTCCTAAGAAACAAAATAACAATATTTGATTTTGTCCCACAAGTTTTGTACTTGTAAGTATTTAAGTGGGATTTGAAAGGCACTGAATCTATTGAAATAACAGGGCATATGACATTTTATACCTGTTGTAAGGTGATGAAAGCAGTACAGTGCAAAAAAATCGATTTACAATTACAGGTACAAATGTCACTGCAACTGTAATAGGTTGTGTTATAGGACCTAAAGCAACCAAAGACAGTTCGTTAAGTGAATCTGGTCTGGATAAGGGTTAGTTTTTTAAACTAGGAAAAGCTAGCCTACTCAGGAATGCCAATTCCTTAATTTCATAAGTAAAATATAAGTCCTCTGCTGAATATAGACATTACTGTGGAAGGGCCATCAAAAGCTGAAGTACCTATCTGTATTTCATCATGCTGGCAGGTACAGGACAGTGGAGTATCAGTACCCACACATCAGAGCTGCTGCTCCCCACTACTAGTATGTGGGATCAGGATATGTTTGGATGAAATTTTCACTCTCAATTGGTCACTAGAACCTTATTTGTTAAATTATGAACAGGGTGCATCACATGCAGGTGAGATGACATTTGAAAAAAAATATTGTTTCTGTCTTGTTTTTACTTTCTAGTTTCATACACACACATATATATATATATGTTTAACTGAAAATCCTTACCTGGTCTCATCATAGAGGCGGTCAGCTAAAGGTTCAGGGTGTGCCACACATAGTGCATATACATCGGAGAAGCGCATATTCCAAACAGCGCGTTCTACTGCCCGTAAGGCCACCACACCTGCTACCTGTTCCAAAATATAAAATAAATTAATGTTTCCTGCTTCTAACATAGTAGCCGTGGTAGCTTAGTGGTTAACTCACTTTAATTTCAGTATTTGTTGATTTTAATTTTAAGTGCTGAATTTAAGTTGAAGAAGGAAACATATTAAAGAAACCTATATATATGTTAAGTCAGCAACATGGCCCACCTGTTCATTTAAAAACCCTCCAAGTATTGAGAAAAAGCCTTTGCACAGATGTGATACATTTATAAGAACTAACTTCTAACTTTATAGATTGCAGCTAGGTGACTTCTTATACTCTATTTAACTGCACCTGTATAGATGAACATTCTTTCTAAGCCACAGAAACCGGTGCATGTCTGTTTTCTTTCTGTTATAAAAACAGCCTGCCTTTTAAAACAATTAGAAACTGCATTTCCCAAGTTGCAGAGATTTGCCTATAATTGCCAGGCATCAGATATAGTACGATTTTTTTTAATATACCCTCTACAAAGTCTGCAACTAATGGCGATGCGAGTTGTAATTTTTATGTTAGAGAGTCGAGCATAAAACAATGTTTCTGTCGCACATTTATGGTTCTTCTCTATCATAGATGCTTACATCTCCCACAGTTCGTGTAGTAAACAGTCTATTCAAAAATGTTTTGACTATTTCTGTAACTATAATCATTATTTGTTACTGTAATTATGTTAAGTATAAAATTTTTGCTATGTTCTTTTTATCTTACACTATCACTTTCTTAGCCTGGTTTCAGAGCAGCAACATTATATTTGTACTGTACCTCACACTTTAGATGCTTGCATATTTTGGGTTTGCACCTGAATATTTCTAATTATGAATACATTCTACCAACTATGAATAAACGGACAATAGTAGTGGAAAGGTGGAATTTAAACATGTCATCATACATCTCTTGCTACAAATGCAACCTCTCCTGCAGACCCTGCTAACAAACAAACAAGAAAAGATGGTGGAATATCCATCAGTATTTGCCAAACCCTAATCCCACAGAATAGTGATGAGCATCATTAATAGCAAGAGGGTACTGGCACTGCACCTTCTATAAGCCATTTGCATAGCATGTGTATAAAATTAATGGATGTTAGTTTTTAAGAGAGAGCTTTGTTCAGAAGTAGACTAAAATAAGCTGCTGTAGGGGCTGCTGGCATGTCATAAATGATAAATAGGATGTTTGAACCATCCAAATTTATTTAAAAGTTCAATTGAGATAATTACAAAAATTCATTGTCATTCCTGTGGATTAATATGCAATAGCTTGCAGCCTGTAATTATACTGGCTCTATACACCCTTAAAACCTGAACACAATAGCGGCTACACTGCTGATCAAAGGCAGAAATAAGGTGGCATCTACCCAGATGGATCCTAGGCATGAAAAAGAAATCGAGTCTTGCCATCTATTAAAATGGAAAGTAAGGCTACAAACTGCCAATTATTAAAAACAGTACTTTATCATAATTATAGACATAAAATCTAGAAAATGTATATATAATGAAAAAAAAACAAACCGTCTCCTTAAGGCTAGCCCATGTTTCCTGGAAATCCACATTTCTTGGTTTTAGTGACATCATTGGGACCTCACCTCATGTACCTGCAATATCCTTTCAACTTTAGTCAATAATTTATTTACAATGTATATATGGCAATAAAGTAAATGGAACATTTTCGCTTTCCATCGGGCAAGATTGAGGTCAAACGCAGGCCTATTTTTTCATAAAAAAAAAAACAATAATTGTATAGTTTAGTTCTGTTTTACTATGACATAAAAATTCAATATCAATTTTAATGAGATAATTTATATAAGTAGAATTAGCAGAAAATTACATACAAGATAATTTTGATTTTAAGTACTTGAGGGATTAAAACAATAACAGAAATTATGCTAAGGAAAACCAAAATAATCACCACTTTATTTCACATGATGATAATAAAATTCTTGATTGAGGGTACAAAAAACCAGTTGTCTGTTGAGTTTTTAAACAGAGTTTTTAATATAATAGCTTAGTAAATAAGTTATTTGTTTACCTAATTCAGTCTATTTTATGTAAATTTGTCAATTATATAGTAAACAAAAATTTCCTTTTTCGTGGGTTAAACCTAAATACACAAAAGATATTTTCTAAGAAGGGAGGCGGTGAGGGGAGCGTGATTACTAAGAAGATCAGATATTTTGGTCGAAGACAGCACCGACCGCAGAGGCAGACGATGATAAGTCGTAATATTGCAAAGGGTTGAACGTCAGTCAGGGCCTCATTGCGGCATCCAGCACGAAATGGACTTGGCAGTGTGACAACAGCGGGATGTCTTTATGCGTCTTTAAGATAGTTCACAAAATTACTCAGCAGTATCGACATCCTACAACAAAAATAATACAAGTTCATAACCATAACGAAGTAATAAACTCACTTTTATATCACCTTATATCACTAAAGTAATGTCTTTGGAATTGTAAAATGGTTTTGAATGAGACGTAATTAATTAAGAGATAGTCACTAAAACAAACGAAAATATTTCGTGAAATCCACAAGCAAAATCTAATTCCACAGAATAGTGATGAGCATCATTAATAGCAAGAGGGTACTGGCACTGCACCTTCTATAAGCCATTTGCATAGCATGTGTATAAAATTAATGGATGTTAGTTTTTAAGAGAGAGCTTTGTTCAGAAGTAGACTAAAATAAGCTGCTGTAGGGGCTGCTGGCATGTCATAAATGATAAATAGGATGTTTGAACCATCCAAATTTATTTAAAAGTTCAATTGAGATAATTACAAAAATTCATTGTCATTCCTGTGGATTAATATGCAATAGCTTGCAGCCTGTAATTATACTGGCTCTATACACCCTTAAAACCTGAACACAATAGCGGCTACACTGCTGATCAAAGGCAGAAATAAGGTGGCATCTACCCAGATGGATCCTAGGCATGAAAAAGAAATCGAGTCTTGCCATCTATTAAAATGGAAAGTAAGGCTACAAACTGCCAATTATTAAAAACAGTACTTTATCATAATTATAGACATAAAATCTAGAAAATGTATATATAATGAAAAAAAAACAAACCGTCTCCTTAAGGCTAGCCCATGTTTCCTGGAAATCCACATTTCTTGGTTTTAGTGACATCATTGGGACCTCACCTCATGTACCTGCAATATCCTTTCAACTTTAGTCAATAATTTATTTACAATGTATATATGGCAATAAAGTAAATGGAACATTTTCGCTTTCCATCGGGCAAGATTGAGGTCAAACGCAGGCCTATTTTTTCATAAAAAAAAAAACAATAATTGTATAGTTTAGTTCTGTTTTACTATGACATAAAAATTCAATATCAATTTTAATGAGATAATTTATATAAGTAGAATTAGCAGAAAATTACATACAAGATAATTTTGATTTTAAGTACTTGAGGGATTAAAACAATAACAGAAATTATGCTAAGGAAAACCAAAATAATCACCACTTTATTTCACATGATGATAATAAAATTCTTGATTGAGGGTACAAAAACCAGTTGTCTGTTGAGTTTTTAAACAGAGTTTTTAATATAATAGCTTAGTAAATAAGTTATTTGTTTACCTAATTCAGTCTATTTTATGTAAATTTGTCAATTATATAGTAAACAAAAATTTCCTTTTTCGTGGGTTAAACCTAAATACACAAAAGATATTTTCTAAGAAGGGAGGCGGTGAGGGGAGCGTGATTACTAAGAAGATCAGATATTTTGGTCGAAGACAGCACCGACCGCAGAGGCAGACGATGATAAGTCGTAATATTGCAAAGGGTTGAACGTCAGTCAGGGCCTCATTGCGGCATCCAGCACGAAATGGACTTGGCAGTGTGACAACAGCGGGATGTCTTTATGCGTCTTTAAGATAGTTCACAAAATTACTCAGCAGTATCGACATCCTACAACAAAAATAATACAAGTTCATAACCATAACGAAGTAATAAACTCACTTTTATATCACCTTATATCACTAAAGTAATGTCTTTGGAATTGTAAAATGGTTTTGAATGAGACGTAATTAATTAAGAGATAGTCACTAAAACAAACGAAAATATTTCGTGAAATCCACAAGCAAAATCTAATTCTTCAATTTTGATTTTGACATTTCTTTTTCTTCGAACGTGCGACGATATCATGCATTCTTGACTTGCATTCATGTCTTTTAGCCAGCTTTTTAGTCCATTACTCCATTGTATTTGTTTAGTAACTAGATTCTTCTTAGTGTTTCCTGTAAGGTTTATTTAATTATTTATTCAACTTCATATACATGAAAATGTATATAGGCGGACTTAATGCCAGAAGCATTCTCTACCAGTCAACCTTTGGACGATGCAGAGATGAAATGAAGTAGGTGTAGGTGATAGAATAAATTATAATGCAAATCTATATGTAGATGCAATATTTAACTACGCATGCAATGATAAATATATATATATATAATAATAAACACACACACGGACGTACATACATTCATAATTTTTATATACATTAATAAATTAAATGTTTATTACTACTATTACTGAGATGATTCTGCCATTTTTTTAAGGATATGTTCCTTAGCTTTCATTTTAAATATGTACCGACTGTTAGACGCTCTGATTTCGAGTGGGAGCGCATTCCAAAGAAGTACGGATTGAACAGGAAAGGATGAACGGACAAAGCATGAGTTATGCGAGGGACACTGGAGTAGGAGATTATTAGACGAACGTAGGGTTCTGTCGTGGTTTGAGCAAAGGTAACAAAAGTAGGAAGACAAGTAGGAAGGAGCAGTAGGAGACATCAGGATAGAATAGAGGGTAGTGAGAGCGCGCAGACTTCGACGCTGACGAATAGGTAACGAATATAACTGTGGACGATAAGTAGATACATGATCATACTTACGAAGGTTAAAAATGAATCGAATGCAGTTGTTGAGAAGACGATCGTATTTGTTAAGGAGATCTGCATTCAGGTCAAAATAGCACACATCACCATAGTTAATAAGAGGAAAAATTATGGTCATTTTAGTCTTGGATGGGAGAAAAATTTTCAGGCGATAGAGAGTTCTTAGGGTACCTGTGACTTTCTGGCTGACATTCTTGACTTGAGTTTGCCAGCTAAGAGTGGAATCGATGTGTAGGCCAAGGTCTTTAACAGAAGGACACAATTCACACTACAGTGCCATTAAAAATTATCGCAGGTAATGCTGCTGTATTCAATCTCCTCAGAATCCGATAACTACCTAATATTATAGATTGACACTTAGATGGGTTAACAGTTAAACCAAACTTATCAGACCAGCTCTTAATATATTCTAGGTCCCTGTTAACCTTATCCACCGCACTAGCCACACAATCGACAGTTGCCTGTGAGTACAACTGCAGGTCATCGGCATACAGATGATATGCACACTGGGTGATGAGATTAATAAATAATGAAAATAATAAAGGAGATAGAATTCCGCCTTGTGGAACGCCAGCATATATGTCGCACCAACTAGAGAATGCCTCATCGATACGGACTGACTGCTGACGCCCTCGAAGATAGGTTGAGAACCATTCCAGTGCCTCGGGAGAGATCATAGAGTGGGAAAGGACAGATAGTAGGATTTCGTGACTGATGTTATTAAAAGCATTCGAAAAGTCAACCAAGGCCAGCACAGTGATCTTCGTATCCTCCATGCCAGCTCTAATATCACCAGTAACTTTGAGGAGCGCAGAAATAGTACTGTGACCTGGTCTGAAACCAGACTGCATCGAACTAAGTAAATTGTTTAGAAAGTACGACTCGACCAGTGATGTTGGAAGCCATAGACACAGAATTCCAATTTATTAACTAATCCCTTTCCTCTTGAAAAGAGTTCAGAGGATATTTAATACATTTCCACTTTCCTCTTGTAATGGGTTCACAGTATGCATAAAATGCCCCTTTTCGCTTGACTAGGGTTCACAATATTTATAAAATACCCGATAGGTTACCCCAGATTTTCGGTTTCACATTTTAATAACGCACCCCCCTGGGATGGGAATGATGGATATCATTGCCATCAGCTGGCTTGGTGTCGGCAAGGCCCTCTAGGACCCAGCAATCATGTTAACATCTATCCAAGTATCAACAAATAAATACAAATAAAATAAAATAAATAAATAAAATAAAATCGGCATCTGCCTCTGATGGAGTAGGCCGCATGCGCTGTATGATTGATATGAATCAGAACGCATTGCGGGCGTATTTTAGGGAAAATGAGAGTTGAAAGATACTGGAGGATTTGCGTACCGGGCTAGCATGCATCCCTTTTTTGCTGAGCTGGAGCCATCCATTTAATGCAATGGATGGCTCCAGCTCACAAAACCTGGTAGATCGACCTCGGTACATCATGTTTCGCAAATATTTGATGATGCCTAACTCGAACGACTACGACGTGAGTTCATTCCCGCGACGTGTGAAAATACTGTGGCTGGAGATGTAGCCCCACAAGCCGCAGATACTGCGGATCAACATGCAGATGTGGTTACTGCCGAAATCTCCCTGTTTCAGTAAGTTCATACGATGATCGAATGGTCGCCCAGGAAACGGAGCAGATGAGAAGTTTGTTGGAGGAGGCGATTCTGAAAATCCGCGAAACCGCGCGCGAGCGTCGATCATGACTCCCCCGCTTAAGCAAGCGGAATCGGGGTGTCGTAAGGGCTCTTAACCCCATTTGGAAGCTAGCCGGGACCTTTGCAATGCGGACTCAATTCTCTTTCTCTCTTTGGCGCTGCATTGACAGAATGCCGTATTGCTGTGTGCAATAATAGGCCGAAAATTATGCACACTGTCAGAATGGCGTTTTCTGGGACCAATGTCAGCTTGTACCAGCCGGATATTTTACAAAAGCTGACGGAGAGCATAGACGACCTGAAGCGGCGATATACCGAGAGATCAGTGCGGTTCAACCAGAATCACCACTTTCAGAGTGACCAAAAGAGGCTCTATAAGTCGCTGGAGCAACCACGAACTTGCGGAACGGCCCAAGGACCGAATCAGCCTGACACTGCCGCCTTTTGGCGTACTCTTTGGTCAGAGCCCGTAAACCACAGCGAGGGCCCTTGAAATGTGGCAATGCGGCGAATCATTGTGCAGGTATTACAACGACGGGAGGCATCACTACTGGCTATAGGTGCTCACAGTGAGCACAGTACTCACTGTACTGTGCTCACCCGGTAGTTCCAAGAGGCTCTCCACCAGAAGTCGCTTCCGAGCCTCTTCACTACTGGGGTCACTCATTTAGTTCATAATGACCAGGACATCCATACATAGCGCGAGAATCACTCGATTTCTTAACTTGAATCGACTCATGTCGCATACTCAGAATGGGTCTCGGTGCGGTGGTCGTGGAATCAAGGAAGCACTACTCATCGACGTGGTCATTGGCAAAATGGTTAAACGCAATCGTCGGAACTTCTCTGTCTCGGTGCCGCATATATAGCTGAAGAGAGGATCCTCGAGCTGTACAAGGTTCTATGTGCAGTAAGAGACTTCCTCGGGCAGTGTATGGGGGAATGGAATACGATCCTTTGTCGTCTAGGCGAGGGGATGACAGCTGCGGAAAATCGAATAGAATTGCTGTAAATCACCTATGATTATAGCAATTTAATCAGAATGGAGCTCGGGACGGAAAATTGTATGGTCCTTTGTGTCGAAAGGGGAGAGGTCACTAACTCTGGGGGCATAGACTTATGTATGCCCGGTGACATAAGGACCCTTTCCGAAGTTGATACATTCCGATACCTGGGTATGTCCCAAAACATAAATATCGATGGGGCTGGCATGAAACAATCGATTCGCGATTTGCTTTTTGCACGCGTGACAAAAGTGTTTAATAGTCTTTTGTCAAGCGTGAACAAATCACGCATATGCGAGTGCTTTGTACGTACGGCAGTTTTCATGCACGATTGTGCAAACCATGAAAACCAATAATTTTATATGTTGAACAAATGCAACTGGGATTCGAGCCCAGGACTGAATTATTACACGGCAAGTTTCTAATATTATTAAATTAACTACATTTCCGTCCCATTTTTTTTTTTTTTTTGTTTATTTTCTCCCCACAAAAACAGACCATACATTATTATCTAATGAAAATTTTATATACATTTAGATATCGGTGTGTCTAGTCTAGGATGTGTGAGGAGCTGGTGTCTGAGATAGGCATAAAAAGCCTGTATTACAGATCACCACGACCCCACCCCACGGAAAAAACAAGAGCATTATTTAGCATTAGTGGTACTGGTGTTTAAACTTAATGTATAAAGAGCCAACTAATTTAAATATTATTGGCTATATTGTGTTAGGAGAAACAAAGATCATTACAGTGGTTCAAATTATATCAAGATGGGAGAGAAAAGATTAATACTATAAAAATAAAAGATATAAGGACGCCTCAGTAAGAATGTATATATGTTGTGTATGTTGATGTTGTGCAGTGTAATGTCATGTGAAGTGTGAATGTGCCTACCCACACACGTGTCTGTGTTGTGTTTGTGTTTGTTTTGTAAATATAACTTGTGATGTGATATGAGTGTTTACCTAGTTTAGTTATGAAGTAGATTTTCTGTAAAGTTATAGTCTAATTTTTGCAACCATTCCTTAACTATTGATTTGCATTTTCATTTTGGAAGGGAATATATTGATAGTATCTTATTTACCTTATTATATAAATTAGTACTTTGGTAACAGAAAAATCGATGTGTAAGACTGGATCTGTACAATGTTGTTGTGCAAACTCTGTCCCTGCGGCGCTGATTCCTGCATTTATTTGGTTGATATTTTAACAAGGAATGCTGTTTAAGTACCGTGTATAAAATGTAAAGCTGTCGAACGGTCAATACTTCCCATTTTTGAAAAAGATCGAAAGTTGGGTGATAAAATGGCAGGAATAAGCTTACTTTTAAAAGTGCTCTTTGCGCTCTTTCTAGTTTGAGTAAGTGTGTTTTATAGGCACCTCCCCAAGAGGTGATGCAGTACATAAGTTGAGATTGACAAAGACCGAAATAAACAGTATTTAAGGTTTTTGTTTGGGCCACATGTCGTAAAGCCTTAAATATCACCATCAATTTTCGTATTCTCGCAGCAAGAAGGTTAATATGATGAAAGTTCAATTTGCTGTCGATCATTACCCCTAGATATTTAATTGCACCTATGTTGACGAGTTTGGGGCATGGACACTTTGGGTCAGTGTTATTGGCACACGAGTGTGAAATAATACAGTACGAAGGGGCAAGTCTTTCAGTGGATTTATTAGAAAAGGTGATATAATTTGTCTTTGCAACGTTAAGGGTAAGGATGTTTTTGCACAACCAATTATTTACAATGTTCATTCCTGTCTGTGCTTTGATAAAAACTTCATCCCAAGAGTTACCACTGAAAATCAGGACTGTATCGTCAGCAAAGGTTATAATCTTTCCATTGGAAATATCCATCTGACAGAGATCATTGATGTACGCCAGAAAGAGCGTTGGACCCAGGATGCTTCCTTGAGGAACTCCAAAAGTCACGGGTACCTCCTCGCTGATAATATTATCAATTTGTACACATTGTGTTCTGTCTGTTAAAAAATCTTGTAAAAGTTTCAATTGAATGTCTCTGATACCAAGGCACTCAAGCTTTTTTTACTAAAATTGGCACAGAGACTGTGTCAAAGGCCTTTGCTAGATCCAAAAATATCCCAATAGTTTTTTTCTTATTATCAAAATCGTTAACTATGTAATTTGTCAGCTCAAATACCGCGTCTGATGTTGATCTATTCGCCCTAAAGCCATACTGTGCTTGTGATAGAAGATTTTTATTTTCCAAATATTTTACTAATCTATTATTAATAATGCGTTCTAAAATTTTTGATAGAGTGGGAAGAATAGAAATTGGTCTATAATTATTGACACAAGCTCTGTCTCCACTCTTATAAATCGGATAGATTCGCGATTTCTTGCATAACCTTGGGAACACTCCAGTCGAAAATGAAAGGTTACAGATGTACGATATTGGAGATGCTAGAATATCCTTATTTGCCTTTAAAATTTCACTGGATATCATGTCTAGGCCAACCGAGCAGTCACCTTTCAGTACTGTTATTATTGATTTAACCTCATCATCATCCGTAGGCAGAAGAGTAAAAGAATAACTGCATGAATTTAAGGGAGGCAGTGGACACGGGGGATTATTTTTACATAAATTTTCAGCCAGAGTTCTGCCTACATTTGCAAAATAAAGGTTAACACTATTTACTCCTGCTCGCGGTTTATTTGATATTAATTCTAATGGGGACACTTTAGATTTCTCTGTATAAGTAATCTCTTTAACAACTTTCCAAAGTTTTTTATGGTTTTTTTCTGCACCCTCTAGTTGAACTTTCTCAAAACTTCTTTTAATTTTTTTTATTAATGATGAGCAAAAGTTTCTGTACCTCTTATAGATAGTCTTTAGTGTCTCATTATCTGGGTCCTTTTTCTGTTTTTTATACAGTTTATCACGGTTCTGAATACATTTTAAGATACCTGGGGTTATCCATGGTTTTAAGATTTTCTTCCGCCTGGAAATTTTCACTTCTCTAGAATTTGCCTTTATAGCCGTATAAAGTATGTTGTGGAAATAGAAAGCAGCTTCATTAGCATCCTTAATCATGAATAAGAAACTGAAATACATAAAAGAATACATTCTTTAGTTCTTTGTTTAAAAGATCATAATTTATATTTTTAATAACTTGTGCTGGTTTATGTCTAGATGAAGCAGTAATGTACAGAGCAATACTATTATGATCAGTCAGAGATGTTTGGAGGATAAGACAAGTAGTTTTCATTTTTGTCTTCATTATCACATGATCTAAGCATGTTTTATTATGGGTCGGGGATACGTACGCAGGTAGCATTCCATGGAATGCTAGTAGATCTAAGTATGCAGAAAGGTTTGAGTCAGTGCTATGCTCAGCTATGTTAATATTAATATCACCCAACATTTTCTTTATTTAAATATTCTAGTAATATATTGTTAAGGGATTGCAGGAAATTATTAATATTTTTGTAACCAGGGGGTCTCCATTAATTTACAATAATGTCAAACTAAATTGTTTTGCATGTATTTGCATTCTTGGTTAAAGAAACGAAACTATGTATCGAATATTAAGTAGCGTAACTATTTTAATAGCATCCATTAGTATAAATAAGATATAGCAATGAAAAGTGTCTCATAAGTTTTTCTATGAGACAGTACAATATGTTATATGTAAGTATATGCTACACTAATCTAAATAAAACTTTACTAATACTGTAATTATGCACTTTATTTAAGAACAAAACTAATCTGTATTATTTTATACGCAATAGAGCCAAGTGGCGGCTTTTTCTGGTGCTCGAATGGGCTGGCTCGACCGGATTGGTACTACGGCCTCGCAGAATACCGGCGTGAAGTAGAGGCATTCTGTGGTTGGTGAGTGAGGTAATCGGAGGCCCCATCATCGTCCTCATCCTCATCGTCCGTCCCATCTCTCAAATACTCTTTAAGGCCGGCAACGCACCTGCAGCTCCTCTGGTATCGGAGATGTAAGTGGACGACGGTAATCACTTGATCACCATCAGGTGAACCGCTTGCTCGTATGCCGCCTTTCCCATAAAGAAAATATATTATACGATTCGCTAAATACATGATTTTAAAATGACTTATGGCCATAGAATCTGGTATCATCGATCATTTATACACCTGCTCTCACATTTTTAACTAGCACCAAATAGTCTTACAAAAAAACGCATCTCATTTATTTGTGGATTATCTACATACATACTATTGTAAAAAGGTCTCGTAGAAAATTGTAGGTGTACTACAATTACACTTACAGTATGCTAGGGAACGTGATGGCGAATGCCGTATTATCATATCTATGTGTATATCGACTTGAGTATGCCGTGCTCTCTTTAAGGCACTCTGCTTGTGACAGTATCGTTAGACGGTATTTGACAAAATGCAGTTTCTACTCTACAGAAGATGAAACAACCCTGCACTTATATGCTCGTCTTATGCGCAAACGTAACACGTCATCTGGGCAAACTTTCAACCCTGATGAAGCAAAGAACTTTTAGCACTTACAATGGATCTCTCTGGTCGTAGTAATACTGGTCTTGCTATAGCGGGACAGCCGAACGCATAAATAAAAAAAGACATTTACAAAAAAACACTAACTTGATGTAAAATCGTTTCTACTCTAATGTAAATTACAACCTTTAGTAAATATTGATACGTAAACACTTGTAAACGTATTATTTACATCAAACTGATTTAATTAGGTTTAAATAATCCATTAAAGATATATATTATATTTAATGGATTATTTATACATATTATACATATTTCTTTCATAGTGTCATAATTTATTACCTATAGGTGCTTTAAAACTTAGCTTAGTCTTACTTACTACTACTTATATAGGCACGAGTACACCAACGATTTGAAGGCCGTTAATATTTTTTTTACTGGATTGGGAACAATAGACTCGAAGTTGTAGACGAGTACGTATACCTGGGACAAATTGTCCGATTAGGTAAGTCCAACTTCGACTCAGAGGTCAATCGACGAATCCAACTCGGCCGGGCTGCGTTCGGGAAACTACGTCATATCTTCTCGTCGAGTATACCGCAAAGCCTCAAGAAAGTATACAACCAGTGTGAGTTGCCAGTGATGACATACGGATCCGAGACTTGGTCCTTCACTGCAGCCCGTATGAGGAAGCTCAAAGTTGCTCAGCTCGCTATGGAAAGGGCTATGCTCGGTGATTCTCTGCGTGATAGAGTCTGCAACGATGATATCCGCAGCAGAACTAATTAATAAATAAATAAAACCGACATAGCCGTAACGATCAGAAAGCTGAAGTGGCAATGGGCTGGCCACATAGCTCGCAGAACTGACAACCGTTGGAGAAAAAAGGTTCTCGAGTGGCAGCCACGTACAGGCAAACGCAGTGTAGGACGACCCCCCACAAGATGGAGTGACGACCTGCGCAGTGTTGCGAGTCAGGACCGAGCTTCGTGGCAATCTTTGGGGGAGGCCTATGTTCAGCAGTGAACTTCTGATAGGCTGAAATGGTGATGATGATGATGATGATTGGGATGACAAATGGGCTGACAGTCAACCTGATGGTAAGTGGCTACTTCTGCCTGCACCTGAAAACAACTTGAAAAAGTTACAGATGCGTGGTCACCCATGGGAATTAGGATTGAATGCTTCCCAGCCTATTTTTGGCTCAACATACCTTTCAAACCATTATTGCACTGCTGCTTAGCGTCAGAAATTGATAAGAGGGTGGTAATTGCCCACGAGCCTTACGAAAACAACTGTTGAACCGATGTTTTGTCATTTAAACGCGTCTAGTATATCTCGTTGTGTTAAATTTTGTACACTCTTTAAAATGTATGTACATATTGACATTTCAAAGAGTGTCATTTCCGGTAGTTAGACGTATTGACTATTAAGTTAACCTTACACGGTTAAGCCACAAGTGTGCCGCCGGCGCTAGTGGAACTGCGGACATGTGCATGAGTCATGAGGTCCCTTTTGTCCTGCCGCGGCTTATTGCATGCCACGTAACACTTCATTAAAACCCGCGAAGCCGGAAATTTAGACAAGAAAAAAGAAATGGTTAATACCTAATCAAATGACATGGTCGAACCTGCCAATTAACGTTATATTGTCTGCACCATAATGCCATTAATCTATTATCGCCCAAGGTCAGGTTTTTGATAATAAAATACCATGTTTTATGGTCACGACAGTCGACGTGCATTTATAAAATATTTTATGGACATTTTAAACAGACTACGAGGCTCAGTTGTCAACAGTTTGTCAACGTTCGCTGAGTGTGTCCTGGACTCTTTTTAAAATCAAATCATTTATTCAACGTAAGGAACATACATTTCACTTGTAGAACGTAATTTTTTTAAATCTCGGTCGCAGAATAAACAGGCGAAAGAAACTCCGTAGGTATCTTTTTTTGTATTTTTTTCAAAACAAAACGTTTTAATCGTCTGTTATATTGCAATTTACTGGAAACGGCTTGGAAGCGAAAAGCCCTCGAGTTGATAATAATATCATCCAAGCAGCTGAACTGGAAAGGATACGGTATCAACATCAATGGCGAATACATCACTCACCTTCGATTTGCCGACGACATAGTTCTTATGGCAGGATCGCTGGAGGAGCTTAGTACAATGCTCAGTGACCTCAATAACGTCTCCCAACAGGTTGGTCTTAAGATGAACATGGACAAGACGAAGTTCATGTCAAACGTCCATGTCACATCAATACCGGTTGTTGTTGGAAACAATAGGCTCGAAGTTGTACACGAGTACGTATACCTGGGACAAATTGTCCGATTAGGTAAGTCCAACTTCGACTCAGAGGTCAATCGACGAATCCAACTCGGCTGGGCTGCGTTCGGGAAACTACGTCATATCTTCTCGTCGAGTATACCGCAAAGCCTCAAGACGAAAGTATACAACCAGTGCGTGTTGCCAGTGATGACAAACGGATCCGAGACTTGGTCCTTCACTGCAGCCCGTATGAGGAAGCTCAAAGTTGCTCAGCGCGCTATGGAAAGGGCTACGCTCGGTGTTTCTCTGCGTGATAGAGTCTGCAACGATGATATCCGCAGCAGAACTAAGGTAACCGACATAGCCGTAAAGATCAGCAAGCTGAAGTGGCAATGGGCCGGCCACATAGCTCGCAGAACTGACAACCGCTGGGGAAAAAAGGTTCTCGAGTGGCAGCCACGTACAGGCAAACGCAGTGTAGGACGACCCCCCACAAGATGGAGTGACGACCTGCGCAGTGTTGCGGGAAGTCGATGGATGCAGGTGGCTCAGGACCGAGCTTCGTGGCAATCTTTGGGGGAGGCCTATGTTCAGCAGTGGACTTCTGATAGGCTGAAATGATGATGATGATGATGATTCCTTTATATGATAATAACCCTTTTTATAACATCTTTGTTTAATATTTTTTTAAACTTATTCATGGAAGACTTTGCGCACTTGTACGTAGATTACTCTAATTTCAGCTGAAGCCAACACTTATTTGTACAACACACTAATAGCGCCCCTAGTCTCTGACCCTTCCCCGATATTATCGGTATGCGTTGCATCGGATTTTTACATCATACACATTTCCTACATTTGAGGCACTATACGATATTCTGCAAAATTATAAACAACACAACAAATTGCCCGAGCACCGCGAACAATTCTTTGTAGTTCACAATTATTTCGTGCGGGGAAAGAATTCGCAAACCGAAGTGTGGAAACCAGGAAATACCTAACGTATACCCCGGGCGGGTACCCTCGGAAGCTAGGACTGGTTATGTTGGGCTTGCACCCAACAAAACCCGATGAAGTTCCGCGTTTGCCGTACACCAGCAGGGCCACGGGATTTCGCTTTCGCAAGCATCCAAATCGAGAAAGAACTGTTCCTCTACCTCTCCTTTCTGGAAAGGTTCCTCACCGTCCTACACGGCCTATGATAAGGTTTTGTGGAGAAGGGTTAGCGAGCGCAATCTCTGTTAGATTGCGCTCTGTAGGCCGATGGTGTGTTACGTGTAAGATTTAAACTGAACACTGTTTACGAATTTACACAAATATCTTGTAAATTTACAATGGTATGTAGAAATTGTTCTATTTATAACAATAAACGTTTTTTTGCATTTATTGACTCTGAGCCAACTGAGGCGTCTAAAATACCTTGCCTTGTTCAAAACTACATTTCATTCTATTTATTGGTTATAGCTATTATTATATATCTTTTTACACATAATTCCGATAGAATTGCTTAGCATACCAATCGAAACTATTGTATGTTAAACAAACATGAACTTCTGCCCCTTAAAAGCTGCATCTAATGATAATTGCATGTCACTGAGCTATCTAATATCTTTTTAATCCTTTTAAACTCGATCCGTTTTAGTTTTGTCATTGCCTTTCGATTATAAAGTACGACGCAATTAAGTAAGTCTAAGAATCCACGTAAATAATAATTTTATTGGATCTTTAATCTCGTGTACTTTGTAACCATAACATTGTATGAAACATTTTTTTACAGAATTAAATCTCTAAATAGCGTCTGATAGTCTGCTTTTTTCCGTCAATTGAATATTCAAGTGAATATCTCATGAATCAATTTATCCTAATTCATTATTGCATTTTATTCTTTTAATTAATTATTAAGTAAGAATGATTTAATTTTATTAATGCAAAATGATTTGATGACATCCAGTATGCAATAGTTAGTTAGTAAAAGCTCCAAATAACCGCCCATTGCCCTCAATGACAGGTTATATTTTATATTTATTTCCCCACCAGATAAAAAAATAGGTATCATACCATTTTTTATTTAATTTGCTCATTAAATAAAGGTTATTTCTCCAATGTACCTAACGCTAAAATATAGGTATTTTATGGATTATTTATACAGAGATGCATCCTGCTTCCGTAATGGAGCAGTCTATGCTGTCCCACCAGCATGCAATGAAGAAGGCTATAGCTCACGGAGACTCGCCTGTACAAAAATTCTATGAAGGCAGTGTGGTGTTCGTGACTGGAGGTACCGGTTTCTTAGGGAAACTCCTTATTGAGAAATTGTTAAGGTGAGTATAGGTATAAGGGAGCTGGCAAATTGGAGTGTTGTGCATACATATATATGTATGTACATACATATATATATATACATATATATGTGTTGTTTTTATTTAGGTTACGTAAAAAGCATTGTAGCACATTTAAATTGTTAATTGCGATTTTATGTGCTGACTTACTCCGCGAAGAAGGAAATCTTCGTGTATATACAAATAATAATTGAATATGTTAACCTCCCATCAATAAGCATTCAAAATCACGACTCTTATGTATCCAGTACTAGTATAGAAACCTACGATACAAGTTTACTGTCGCTATATTTACCAATCCGTTGCCCCAGGCCAAGGGTAATAAAAAAGCCGGTAACAGATGGAAGAGTCAGTTTCGAAAGAGCGCGTTTCAGAAGGGTTGAGCCAGTCGAACAATAAGAAAGGGAGGTGGCCAGAGTGCCATATGTTCTCTCCTACAATCTTGGAGACGACCGCTGAAACACCGTCTCCCTATTTGTTCTCGTGGGCCTCTTCCTACGAGAAACCAACTGGTTCTAGTGGGTTTCTCGTGGGATGTTTCTCATTGTTTTGGAGTATACATTTCCTGTAGGTAAGCTACGTTTCGTGACAACACAGGGGAACAAACTCGAGTCTATCGGCTATCGTGGCTGCTAATCTTCGTGAGTATGTCAGAGATGTTATAAAAAAAATATTTCGACGTATGTGTTATCTGCCAACAGGCATTGGAATAGCATGGCGGTACCTTCCTTTCTCCAAAACGCTCTTAACAAATTGAGACGAGCATTGGCATCTTTTAAAAAGTAAAACAGCATGGTATTAGGTGCGCGGACGGTATACACGGCATTCACCCAATCTGTGTTCGCGGTTTCAGAACTTGTTCACCCAGTAAAATTTATGTACTAGTACGGAATAAAAAGAATAAAACACCGAAAGAAAGGCTCTTCGAAAATTTAAAAGATCCGGTAAGTGCAAGTTAATACAACGTAATTCTTGCCATGTACGTAGCGTATTGCCGTGTGGCATCGGTGTAAGAATCTGCTACGCCCTCCCGTGGCTGTCGCACGAGGCGACTGAGTGAAAAGCCTTGAAAATCACAATGGCTACCGTAAGATGGCGAAATATCGATCTCGATACTGTGATCGCCAATCCGCTTGTCAAGCTTGGCGATTATGCTAAATTATCCTCCTTATGGGAGAGGTCTATGTCCTGCAGTGGACGTAGATATTAAGTTATTTTTAGAATATATAGAACAAAAGCTATAGGTATTTTCATTGGAATAGCTAAACTTTTACACAATCACGTCATAAAGTGACGGGTTATATCTACATGCCCATGCCACTTCACCTTGTGATACTTCTATTCTTCATCAGCCTGAGTAAGTCCACTGCTGAACATAGTCCTTTCCGTGAAAGCACCAACGAATCTCGCGCTTTCCCTCTTTTCCAATACTCACCGGGCTGGGAGGTGTGTTGGTGAACGCAATGCCAGCATCCTCTCTCTGAAGATGTTACTCCCAATCACTAGTGAATTTTCCATCAGTCGGTCGCCACAGCATCGTCCGATACCAGCGAGTGAGGTTTTTTTTTTTAATGCGGTGTAACACGATGGTAAGTGACTTCTGCAGCCCGTGAATACAGCAAACAACCTCAATCGAAGAACGTCACCGTTGTGTTGTCACCCCTGAAGACCAAGGCATCATGCCTCAAAGTCGGTAATTCTACTGGCTCTCTATACCTTTCTAGCCGGAACACAACAGTAATTGCATTGCTGTTAGGCGGTATTAATAAGTAAGAGTTTGGCACCTACCCAGACGACACGCAAGCAGAGAAAGAGACTCGCACCAGTATTTATGATATTTGGAATTTTCCCCTTTACGCCCTTATAACTACTGGTGATACTTAGGATAAAACAATCATTTGAAGTATTAATAGGTGTAATTTCATTGCAGTTATATGATATACTGCACAATGAGAGGGCTAATTTTGCGGACAAGATTTCTGTAGTACAAGGAGACATCAGTGAAATCAAATTGGGCTTGAGTGATGAAGACTGGACGACAATCGCCAAGGAGGTTTTAAATTATATTTACATCATTCATATAAAATAAAAAGCCATTTTAGCTCGGGGCGTGCGCTTTATTTCATAGTTACACGAGTCACTTTCGATTTCATATTCCCGTTGCCGAGAGCACTTAAATTATTAATTGTTATTTTGAGTATATTTACCGACTCATCAGCGATGGAATACACCGTGAGGAAGTTACAAAGTTAGTTAAACTTAGTTGATTATTCATCTTCTTTTTTCTTTTTTTTTATGAGAAAGGCGGCAAACGAACAATAGGTTCACCTGATGGTAAGTGATTACCGTCGCCCACATACATCTGCAACACCATAGATGCTGCAGGTGCGTTGCCGGTCTTAAAGGATCTTTGGGAGATGGGAGGGAAGAGGAGGGGAATAGGGAGGGGGTGTGGGCCTCCGGTTACCTCACTCACTGAACGAAACGCAGAAGCACAAGATGCCTCTACTTCACGCCGGTATTCTGCGAGGCCGTGGTACCAATCCGGTCGAGCCGGCCCATTCGAGCAGCATCTAAAGCCGCCGCTTGGCTCTACCACGCTTATAATATTAGTTATAATTATGTATCATATTAGCTTAAAATATAATTTATTCTTGATAGTTTTTAATTGAAGTTACTAAATATTGTTTCTTTTACAAGTAATTTCTTGCATATTTCAAGTCAACAGCATTCAAAGTCGAACTTTACTTATTCTTTTTGTTACTCAAGCTCAGACCAAGACTTGCATAAATTCAACTTTGTTTAGTATTAGCTTCTAGAATATCGTAAGAGCAGTCATGGTCATTTAACTTCTTACACAGGTGCACGTGATATTCCATATGGCAGCGAACGTAAAATTCGACGTAGAGTTAAAAGCGGCATTGCTCAGCAATTCACGCGGGACAAGAGAAGCATTGCGTCTGGCCGGTGACTGTAAGCAGCTACGAGCCCTCGTCCACGTGTCCACGGCGTACACTCACGCCACTCGGGACCGCATAGGCCAGTCCGTGCCTGAAGAGTTCTATGAAAGTCCGGCGCCGCCTGAAGCGATGATAAATCTGGCCGAGTCGTTACCTAATGAGAAGTTAAATGATATGACATCCACGTAAGTCACTTGTGCTTAGAACGCCACCGCTTCCACCGACTTGCATCAACGCCACATGTGTTTACGCCAAATCGTTTCGATGATATTTCGGAAATCGGAAGAGACGAAATACAATAATTCGCGATTAAAATTGCATCTCCAGAATTCGGCATAGAGTTCCAGACTTCTGCACTAGTCGTTGACATAGTATAGACAATAATCCAAAAGTTCCCTCGCAATCCAGTCGTCCACAAACGCATTACAAGGTATTGTAATGTAGGCAGATACTAAAAATACATCGGTGACTGCGTGCCGCGCATTGGGGGCCCAAAAATTCTGCTCACCCCACTCCCCTTTCTTTACCGTGGGTGTCGTAAGACTCGGCCTAATGAAGAAAACCTTAAAATCTTTTGGTAGAATACTCATCCCAAAAATGGCAGACCAAGGATACCTATATATGCCAACGACGACAACGGGCGTCGGGTGCAGAGATCAAAGCCAGGCGAATATAAGCTAATAGTCTGTGCATGATCTTTCTGTCTATTATCAAATCAGCACCCGTCAAGTTTATATTGTTTTACTTTTAGATGTAAGGTTTTTTATGCTATGGCGCCGGTGTTTGAGAACTTGACCATGGTTAATGGATTTATCTGTATAATTCAAACACAATCTACATCAAATTATTTCAGGTTAATCGACAACTGGCCCAACACATACTCGTTCTCTAAGGCCATTTCCGAGGATATCGTTCGCAGAATGGCCGCGAAGCTGCCCGTTTGCGTAGTAAGACCAGCTATTGGTAAGTAATGATGCTATCTAAGACAGACGAGATAAAATGTACGAGTGAAGGGAAGTGGTTCTACCTTAGATTTATGACACGATAGATAAAAAAAAATTGTGTCAAAAACTGAAAAAAATACCTATAACAATTATCTGTTGACAATACAAGTATTTCTTGCATGCCAGAATCAAACCTGTGCGTGACCTGTAGCGTTGAAGCCAATCGCTCAGGCACTGAAACGCACGGGTCGTTTTTATATAGGCAAGGAAATTTGGAATTAATTTAAAAGCTTCCGCCCTCGTCAAAATCTTTCCGCAGCTTTCTTGGAAAAAAATTATCTCATTTTCGGTTTGTTTCGATGTTTGTATTTAAATCACGCGGCTGAACCGATTTTGATGAAATTTTATCAAAACCAATAACTCCTAAGGTTACTTTTCCTTGAGGCCTAGAATAGGACTTTTCGTCACAAGAAAACCGTGAGAAGATTAACCACGTGTCTGAAAGCGCGGTCGAAGGCTAGTATGGAATTGTCTGAAATAAAGTTTATTATAATTACCAAACTTCTGATTTCCTAACCTCTCCTTTGTCTTTTATACTAATTATTATATTCAATTATCGTGCCATGACATTATCGACTTCTGTTAAATTTTATTTAAATTTGTTCAGTCTTTTATTCGCATTTGAGCGTCATAAATCCAAACATTCAGGTTAATGACATAAGTGGGAGTAATTAACATCACAGCAAACATTTTTATTCATTTCCAGTGACGTGTACGTACCGCGACCCCGTTCCCGGCTGGCTAGATACGAGCTGTGCGTACGGACCGAGCGGTGTACGTATACTATTTAATTATTTCCGTTGTTCATTTTTGATGACATTATATACGTTCGGAAATATATGAACTTATTTAACAAAAACATTTAGATTCGCCAAAAATTAAAAAAAAAATATTTGTGTGCATTTGACATTATTATAATTGACGCTGTATTGATTTTATTCTAATTTTAAATGACTTTGTAACAGGACATTTAAAAAAACCCTGGGTTTCTTGCCAGTTCTTCTTTTGCGAACCAGTGTTGACCAGTGAGCCTATAACAAGACTAAATTTGATAAAAAAAATAAAAAATATATTTTTTTTAAATAAAATTATGAAAACCATAACTTCTTGTTTTCAGCTTTTCTCTCAACTTTTGAAATAAAATAAACTTTTATAAAAATGTTGAAGGAATTTTCGTGCATAATTACTGTAGCCCCACATTAATTTATTGCTCGAGCCACGTCCGTTAGTCAGCTGACAATATGACTTTTATAGAATTAAGCAAAGACGTAAATTAAAATGTATTTCAACAGCCAGACAATTGCCTTTTAATAATTGTAATATCTTAGCTAATAATTGGAGCGGGCCTTGGCATCATACACGTAAATTACGTAGACAGAGATATCAAGCTGGATATTGTTCCTGCCGACATTGTTAACAACGCGACTATAGTAGCCGCGTGGGAGACGGCACGGAGGCAAGAGAATGGGCACCAGGTGCCAAAGATTTACACCATCAGCAGTTCTAGGAACCCTATTTTGTATGGTAAATTGTATAATGTGACCTCATTTTTTTTTCGACATAAAATCGCACTATATCATAATTAAGTCAAACTTTACAGCACAAAGTTATCGTTGGTCCTGCATATTATCTTTTTTAAAAGTCTAATGCTGGACATAGGACCTCTAAGCTCGAGGCTGATTTCCGATCGTCTCGTACAATAAACGCAGCTGCCAAAATGGTAACTTGACGACCGCGAGGCTGAACCGTTGGGTGGAATCCCATCATCATCATCATTTCATCTCAGTTTTCTATAATCCTATTAGCTTGCTCCCGGGTGGAGAATCTTCCCGTGGTTAATATAAAGAATTTACAAAAATAACAAGTAACCCATGACCCTTTGTAAGTTTCTAGGTTGATAGCAGTTTATGCGATTGAATGACAAACATCCAAAGGAAGACATTCACATTTACAATATTAGTAAAGCTCCTTATAAGGTTGCTTTTAAAAATAATATCCGCAAACACTACAAAGATGTTGCAAGTCTGTACTAGTGTTGCTGTTAGTCATTGTGTCGTTTTAGTTGTTTGTCCTGACATGCATATTTGTTTATAATTTGTATTAAAATTCATGATTCTATGTGTATATTTGCATATATTGCATGTTTGTATGTATATATGTATCTACCTATGTATGTAAGTATATATTTTGATATTTATATCTTTTTACTTGTTTTATTCTGTTAGCTGTCTCGCCTCTATTATGTGTTTATCTCTGCTTTGCCTAATGGTTGACTGGAAGAGAATGCTTCTGGGCATTAAGTCCGCCATGTGTTGCACTTTGTGAATGAAGCTTAAATAAATAAATAAAATAAATTTTAGTAGGATTAACTAATTGATATAAATACAAGTTATTTTAACGGTCTGTCAATGTACTGGACTTTTGTAGTCAGTTAGAATCCGCCAGGATACACACATTCGGCGGAGTTCACAATTTTTAGAAATATTTTCCACCACCTTCCACCTGACTTCGACCGCATGAAAAAAAAACCATGGCTCTCCCAGGATAAAATCTGTGGAGCCTTGAATCCTAGGAGACGATCCTGGGATTCAAGGTATCTCCATGCCAAATTTTATTAAAATTAGGTTTAGCGGTTTAGCCGTGAAAACGTAACCGACAGACAGTGTTACTTCCCCATTTTGGAATATTAGTATGGATTTCTTAGTAGTGCAAGTTTCTTCACGATGTTTACATTCTTTAAATTAGTACTAATAGTAAAAAATAATTGCGATGATCGAACCCCGGTTACTCGTGTACTAAAAGTTGAGTAATTTTTTTTTTAATTTTTAATTGTGTAAACCTTCCTTTATTTATAAGTATTAAACTTTTAGGTACCCTATCGCAATCCTTAATTGATGAAAAGCAGACGATTGCCACTATGAAGGCAGTGTGGTATTGTTTCACAAATGAGACTAAATACAAATTTTTGTATGTCCTGCTGTCTTGGTTCCTGCACTACATTCCAGGATACATAGTCGATGGCGTTTGTTTTGTGATTAGGAAACCGCGAATGTAACTATATAATAATAAATATTTTTTTTAATTACGTTTATAAAATATTACGAGCAAATAGAATATACCTAATAATTTTAATGTAAAAATAAGTTTTTAATTTATCTATGGGTCGAGTCGCCTTGCAATTTGTTAAGAGTACAACAAGGATAAAACATGGCCTCCTGGTCAAAATAGCAATCTTTGAACCTAAATCATAACACCTACACAGTACATTTATGTACATTCAACGAATTTTACATAAAAGTAAAGGCTACTTTACTTTGCCTGTACGTGCCCACTGCTGGTCAAATGACTCCTTCTCAAATATCTGAGAGGGATTTGGAGTCGGGTAGGGCCGGCCACACTGCTCCAGTGCGGGTTGGGGTGCTTTACATATCCTCAAAAATTTTTTTTCCATTATTTCTCAGACATACAGGTTTCCTCACGATGTTTTCCTTCACCCCCGAGCACGTGGTAAATACAGCACTTAAAATTGCTATTAACATAGTGGTGGCAGCACCGGGAATCGAACCCAGATCACTCGCGCTCTATGAATCAAAAGAGAGCGCCCTGACCACAAGGCTAGCACTTCTTTGAATTTTACATATTAGTATAGGAATTCATTGTCTTTAGTACATAGCGGCTATTTAAAACAATGTTAGTTTTATGATTCTGTAAATACATATCAAGTATTAATTTAAAAATAACATCTCTTGCAGGATGATGAAGCTTTACAACAAAGTGGATAAATTGAGTTTCGCGTTGAGTTACTTCACAACAAACGAATGGACGTTCAAGGACGACAATCTGTACAGTTTATATAAAACTTTATCACCTAAAGATAAAGAGATATTTAATTTTGATATAACAACCGTAGATTGGAAAGAAAAATCCCTCTTTTGGATGTTAGGCATACAGAAGTACTTATTAAAGGACTCACCCAAGGCAACAAAGTACGCTACAAGAAAACAATCGGTACTGAGAGTTGTCCATTATCTTACGTCATTTTTATATCTATACCTTTTGTGGAAATTACTTAAATTTTGTTTCGATATAATTTTATTATTATTTTAATGATGTCACTCGGCGAAAATTATTTCAAAAAAAAAAAATATTAAGAGTCACGTTCATAAATCTCGGTAATCGAGTTAAATATATGCTCATCTCATCTGTTATACTGAATATGTTATATGAATAAAAGATTTGCTTAGATTTGTAACGGAATTTAGGAATAAAGGTAATAATTTAGAAAAAGGGGAGAATTTAGGCTCTCCGTTACATTCTAAAGTTACTATGATCCAGGTGTACGTTTAGGTATCTACAAATTCGCAGTATACAGGCGCTTGCCGGCGTTTGGGGTGAATGAACTCTCGAGAGTTGTGTCGTGGACAAATTGGAAAGAGCGAATTAAATCTACAATTACGTTTTAACTAACACTGCAAAATAAATGTTCAATGGTAATCTACTATTACATGTCTTTGGTTCTAGAACCGTAAATCAAATCGCAATAAATAAAAGAACATATAAAATAAATGTATACGACGTTTAAATAATTTTATTCACATTTACCTTAATATTAATTTAAGTAATTTTTTTTTTAATTAGTTACCTTACCTTGATAGCGTGTTAATAGACCGGTGCGAGATACAGATCCTCCCGCTTTAGGCGCCTCGCACTTTAGACGCTCCCGCCCGTCATCGGCCTGCGTAAGATTGGTATGGTATTTTCGAGATCGATATTTCGCCATCTGTCAGTAGCCAATGGGATTTTCCCTTGTCCTCTTACGATAACCACGGGACCAAAAGGGGTGGCAGATTCTTATGCCAATACCACACTGTGAATTTTTTACCTAGTATTTATTAAAAAGCAAGCTTCCGAGATATCAACACAACTCATCTTCACCTTGGCGCATCTGATGCAACGCTTATTCGATGAGACCAGAGGAAGGGTTCAGATGCAGTGTTAAGACTTGGAGACATGTGACGTGACACAACACCACCAGACCCGAAGACAATTGGTATTCTAATTTAGGCTTCTGCTGGGATTGGAAACATGGATCAGCACTCTGGTGCGCTAAACGCTAAGCCACGCAGCCGTTAATGATTTACAAGCGTTATGTATATTCACGCCTTGGTCCCAACGGGGTAGGCAGAGACAATCTTCTTCCATTTGCTACGGTCCTGACATACGTCTTTCGCTTCTTCCACTTTCATCAATCTTCGCATGCATGCTCGTTGGTTTAGAGTACAAGCGTTATGTAGCTGTATAATGCTACGCGTTTAGTGTAGTAGAGAATATCAACAAGAGGACTAAATTACTGGAAAATAGTAAATCCACCATAGTACTTAAGGGTCACAACACAGACTCGGCTATATTTAATGACTTGTCCGGCAAAGATCCAGAATTTAATGCCGCTGGATTTCAATTTGTAGCCCGAAATAAAGACTCGATTATTCTCATGAATGTTTAAACCGTGAATAGCTATTGAGTTAGCGCGAGTGAATGTACTCTATAAAGATGCCCCTAACGTATACGTCAATAAAACGTGTAATTGATAAAACGATCATGTTTGTGTCTAGATAGATATATTTGATTTATGTAATAATTATATATGTTGAGGATTAATTTAAGTTTGTTTTATTCTTCCAATTAAGTAATTTTTATCGCGTCTTAGTTGCTAGAGAATGTCTATAGGCATTAATTCCGTCCTTTATTTGTTTAAGGCTGTACAATGAAGATTAAATAACTAAATAACACCGTTTCAAACAGATAGCCTTATGTAGATGTAAATAAAGTTGTAAACTATAACAACTGCCACAAATAAAGTATTTTCAAAATGTCTTTAGCCCAATTTTTTCTTTCAAAAATTTTCAAAAGTTGTTATACAGATATCAGCAGGCACATACAAATTATTTCCTATAGTAATCTACTACAACATATACTTAAGTCAGTACATTTCCATTCCAGATCCGTAAAACAAGTCGCACGAAGCGGTTTGCCTCTTCTTTCTTTATGCTATTCTATTATGTTTTTCCGGAAAACTATAATCTGGATATCTTTAAGGCCAAAGTGAACAGACATCTAGGCAAGTGTGTACCATCCTAGGCCTCATCTTCGCCTTCCATCGGGATTGATGTCAAACGTAAGCCTATTTTTCATAAAAAAAAAAGGATATAAGCAATTTCATGATAAAAAAAAGTTACGTATAAATAATTTTATTCACATTTAACATTATTTTACAAAATGAATTTGCAACAAAAGGGGGTCTGCATTAATATCATCAATTGTTTTTTTTTATTACAATGAATAAGGAACACCCAGTTCACCTGATGGTAAGTGTTCACCCAGATACAAACTGGACAATATGATATAGTACAGGCTACCCATGTAGGCGTCTCACCTCTGAGAACTAACTTGTAAGTACCAGTAATTTGGTGTTCGGTTCTTATCGTTCACCATCGCTGCTACTTTTACGTTTGCATTTATTGAGAGCCTAGTCCTTCCTCTGTCGAGACTACACATTTCTATGGCAAAGACAACATAGGTGTAAGGGCAACCCTTTTTTTTTCCCTATTCCCGGACTCAACCATACACGTTGCTAGCTAACAAACAAGGCTCTGGCAATTCCTGGTCGCTTTCGGAATCAAAGAACTAGTTTTTCAATTCTTCGTACTAAACATATAACAAAAGTGCTTAACATCTTTCCACATTGTGTAAGTATCGGATAAGATTTTTATGTCACATTTTATACGTGGTAGAGCCGAGCGGCGGCTTTTGCTGTTGCTCGAATGGGCCGGTACGACCGCGGTGGTGCCACGACCTCGCGGTATACCGGCGTTAAGTAGTCGTTTCGTGCTTCTGCTTTACGTTCGCTGAGTGAGATAACGGAGGCCCACTTAAAATTACACCGTGACGTCATAGTTGTAAGTAATTGTACTATTGATATTTTTTTATCCTTATGCGACTATTCTATGTCAATTCTCATATCACAGCCTTTATTTATACTTTTAAGTGCCTTTTTGCGACATGGCTTGTAGCGCTGCCCGCAGCATCGTCGCCTCCTCTCTCATTTCTTGCAAAGTCCTCGCCGGCTTTGTCGGGTGTGCTGATGTTACTCTGTAAGTTAATAAGAAATATTAATGTATTAAAATAAAACTCGACCATTCTTACCTTAACGCTATGAGGAAAGAGTTGGAAAGGGCGAAGGGGAAGTTACCGCGTAGCACGGATCGTGTGAAAAATCATGTGGGTATGTTTTTCTACCTGCCTTTACGGCAACATACACTCATGATTTTACATTGATGACATTGACATATTGATTCAAATAAGTATTATATAAATATTTGAAATTAAACTATTATTTACGGATTTTATCCCGCCTTATTACATTTTTTAAATCCTGACGTTTCCGGTGGGATTGTGGTGTTTGACGTACTGACGTCATAGTTAACCCAGCTACCTTCAGCCTTATAAGCATTCATTTTTAATGTTTGATCCTATGTACGCAGAATGAGCTCACGGTACCTTGAAGTTGTGCTGTGCTATCAGTGATATGCTCGATGTTGGATTTAATTTTATTGATTACCGGATCCCAAGCAGTTGGTAGCACACAGCCGTCTTAATTTATTGAAATTAGGATGTGTTTTTTTTTATTTCAATAACCACGCAAATGGCAGTATTCGCTATTCTTTTTTCGAGGGTATGTGGTCAGTCAAATCTAATGCAATGGTTGGGGCAATCCAAAATATGATCTCAAACTGTGGACATCCCAGAGCACCTATGTGATCCTTGGCGCGGGTTCTAATTGATATTTTTGTTTGCCCTATGTAAGAGAGGCCACATTCATAATCAAGCTTGTGTTATGTGGAGGGAAAACACTTGAGAGATGTTAAAAAATTACAATGATTAGAAAATTTCGGAGGCTTGTAAAAGTTTTGATCGAAGCTCGCTTTAAAATATAGTCAATCTTCTCCATGGCTTCTTCGGTGAGTGGTAATACAGAAAACCCTCGCTCGACTGTGGCTACACAAAGATAACAAATAGGCTAGCTTACTTGTCATGTTTTGCCAGCTCTAAATAAATCAGGTCATTGTCGATGAAATCGCCTTTCTTCCTCGGTAGTATGTGGCAATGTAGATGCTGGAACATACATAAATATGTAAATTTACTAAACTGAAACCCATATTTCGATGATCCGCAGGTAGGACCACCCGGTGGCGGTTTACGCACCGAAACTTGTTTATTACGATCTAGTACGGGATCGATGCTTCGAGATGTATCTCGAAGTGTATTGCGAAGAAACGGTGGAAGATTTAAAAAATAAAAATGATATTTGAGATCGCCAATCCACCAGCCTATCGTTGCGATTACTGCAATATCTTTAATGGAATAAGTTTACGAATATGTATGCTTTTAAAGAGTAGTGTTCTGTTGAAGGAATATATTCTACCTCACCTTTATCGTTTGACCGGCGTCGGGACCATCTTGTATGGTCACTGTGCAAGAGTTAGCATTATGGACTCGCTCCATTAACTGCAAAGAAAAATTATTGAACGTTTACTAGACACTTACAAACATAATAAAACAAAATTTACAAACTAGTTAAAAATCTCAGCCTAAGCCGATTAGCGGAGTTTCGTACACAGATCTAGATCTGTATGCTCAGTACGCTTACATTTCGTAATGACGCATTATACATCATCATCTTTACCAGTGACATGTCCACTTCTGAGCAGAGACCTCCCCTAAAGATTGCCAGACACCTCGGTCCTGACTCACATCAACATATTTATATGCGGTCTTGTCTGTTAAAACTACTAAAGCAATTACATTTACACAGAATTTGGACTATAAAATAAGACTTTAAGCAACATAATCCTCTTGTCATCGGTATATGAAAGCAAACGCCAGATCGCGTTTACGACTAGACCATTAACACGCGATGTGTAGAGTAATTATAACGATATATATTATAACTGTAATTGAAATTGTCCTTTTAGAAAAAAAATCATGTCATTGACTTTGAAGAATACTTATTTTTGAAGATTTTAATTCAACCCTTTATGGATTTAAATAATATTTTTAAATAACCCTGTTTATATAAAGGTACTGTCGGTAAAGTTCAGGACCCAAGATTCGAATCCCAGTCGGAGCCAATCTGTAGACGTGCAGATCTGGAGGTATTGTGGTAGCACCAAGTATCTGCTCAAACCTTCCTACTTATCGCATAGCATTACAGCGAGAACGAGAAGACAAAGGAACTTACTTTTTTTTTTACTTACAACCTTATTTTAACAAATCCCGCATAGTTGGCAATTTCGGTCTGTTTGAAACCTCCCTTTTGTAATTACAACTATGACTACTGCGACAGCTTTTTTAAGTCCACAGCAGAACATAAGCTTCGCCAAAAAATGCATTTCTTGGAGGGTTTTCCCGTACTCTGCTGGGCAAGTGGGCTGGTGATCATTAGTCCATGATAATTCAAAGCTCTGGGGGGGATTTGGGTTCGGTTGTGAGAATGCTTGTCGAGCCTGCTTCCGATGCGGGTAGTTGGACTGAGGAGTATAGGCGAGGTTGCTTTGCACCACTCTCGTTGCTCTCCACCGCTGCAGTATTGCGATACGACGTTCTCCCTATCCTCCGCGACTCTGGCGGGGTCGCACCGCCGGTGTGACAGAGATGGGGCCGCGAAGGTATACTTTAATAATTCTCTATGAAAAAAACCATTACAGAGAACTCTGTATTACCTACCCTCTGAATTAAACGGGCCGTTTTAAAGAAATCCTCCGCCTCCTCATCGGTGAGATCCTCGTTTCTTTCAATCGACCGCAACGGTGCAATAAGAACATGGCCTGGTATAACACATCTGCAATTTAGTGGAAGGTCAAGTCAACGAAATTCCAAATATGGAGGATCAGTCGTAATACTTTCAAAATCGCAGCATCTGACTCTACAACCGTCGCTCGACGCGGATGTTTTATTTTTGGCGCCTTTGAGACGTTAATCTCGCCAGTTTTTATAGGTCACTAGCTGCACCCAGCCACGCTTCGCAGTAGCTAAATAAAAATAATTTTATTCAATACAATTTTTTATTATCTATCTCTCCACTAATGTGTCGAACATAACCCATAAATTGGAGCACAATCGAATGAACGATGTGCGAACGCACAGAAGACGAACACACAAATATTAATTTTTATACCTAATACTAGCTGTAGCCACACGTTGCTGTGGCTCAGTCCAGTTAAATAGATAAGATTTTGAATACGTCCAACAGATGGCGTTGTTTTAAATAAATATGCGTGTTCCGCGTATTCCAGTGCTGACTGTGACAAAATGTTTAAGCAATCGTTGAAGAACTTTCGGAGATGTGAGATTTTGAACAAATGCACATATACCTTATTTATTATATATATATATATATATATATATATATATATATATATATATTACAAGATGATGTAATAAAGCAGCTACATTATATACAATGTAGCTGCTTTATAACATCTTTTTTTACGTTCGGTAATGCGGCTGGCGGGTATGATTCCCGCACGGGAGTTCAAATCATTGTTCCCGGTTTGTCCATGTGCAATTTAAGTACACAAGGGTAAAAAGAGAAGGAAAATATCGATTTTGTTTAATATACACTATATATCTGTATAACCAACACATGGATACCATACACCAGACATTACAATTATGTTTATCGACTTGCCTTAAGTTGACGAAAGCGTATGTTAGGTCGGACTTATAAAAGACGCATGACTCTGGAACCCTGACTTGACCAAAAGTGTACATTGCTTCGTCGTTCGATTCAAACTGGGTTAGAGTATTGGTTGAAGTAGAAGGTGGGGTAGAGTTGCCAGTATGTTCCAATAGAAGTTTATTTCGAAGGCTCAACGTGTACAGCGAGTATATATCCGACCTGCAAGATATAACTAATTATACTTTTAAGCAATACACAACACTTTCGAGCTGTATCTACTCCTTCTCATGCTGTGAAGCCGTCTGGGAGGTGGCTGGTTGACAGCAAAAGGGTAGACACCCTTTTGCTGTCTCTGCCACCAACACCGCAGCCACTGTTGTTTTCCGGTTTCAAGGGTATGGAGATACTTACACATCATATATTACTTAATATTTTTTCAAGACTACTGTCCTGGTTATAGTGATAAATGAAAACGTGAAAATTAAAGAAAAACCTCACAGTATAAATAATTAAAATATTACAGTATAAAATTGTAATTAAGAATAAATTTATCTCGAGGGTATTGTGATGTGTGACGGTATCGGCGTAAGAATCTGCCAACCACTTTTTTACCGTCGCAAGACGAGACTAAGGGAAAGCCTTGAAAATCGCAATGGCTACCGACAGATGGCAGGATAATCATCCGGAAAATACCAGGCCAAAAATGAGCGGACAGATGACCGGTGGCGATGTCTTAGATGCGAGGTGTCTGGTACAGCGATCGCCAATCAGTGATTGTGATCATTACAAATACCATACCAATGCTAACGGTTGTGGTGTACTTACACACATACACATATATATATACAAGCAAGATAACGGTTCGGCACTCAACAACGGCTGTGCCTGCGCCAGTCGGTCTCCAGACACGATATATGCTAACGCCCGTCGCTTGTTGCAACTCCGCCGCGCTTACGCTTTGTTAAATCGCTTAAACATATATCATTGTGCTATTTCTACCACTATAAACTATCTGTTGCTTGTGTAAATCTGTGTTATCTTTTCCACTCCTTTTGATTTTCTTCCGTGTGCTATATTGTGTTTGTGTGAACAATAAATTTTATATTTCGTGTATATGGACTTATTAACCAACAACCTCCCGTACACGCTCCCGACCACACGGTTATCTATGTATTTGTATAGAATGTTCAAAAAGTGCAGACGCCGTCCAATAACTTTCGATTCGATCTGCATTGCGACTTTTACTCTCAATGAGCTTTTAGCTAATGCTGAAACAGTTTGCAGTGCTCCGGGTTTGGCATTTATACAAAAAGCGGCGTGAACTTGACAAGCCATAATGCATGTCGAGCGTGGCGATAATGGAAAATAAGTAGGATTTAGGATAAGAGAGGACTATGTCCTGCGGCTGAATACTTACAGGATGATAACAATGTGATGTGACCACAGGTGTGCTTTTCATTACTTGGGGTTCAAAGAAGCTTTGACTTATGTTGCGGAAAAAAATGTGATGTAAGAAGTGTTGATGATTATAGGGCAGTAAATAAGCATATTTAAACAAAATAAACGATAGCTCAATTGAAATAAATCGTTCTTGTGTAAATTTTAATTTAATCATCATTGTATGAATTAGTGAATGAAAATATTTGACCTAAGAATTTCAAAGTTCGTTTGACAAATGTCATATTTTTAACAACTTATCTCCGTGCGAAGATTGATGAAAGTGGAAGAAGCGAAAGACGTATATCAGGACCGTAGCAAGTGGAAGAAGATTGTCTCTGCCTACCCCGTTGGGAACAAGGAGTGAATATATATACATACCTCCGTTTCGTAGAGGTTTAGAGTTCCGTTTCGAAAGTATGCAGCTTTAAGTTTTTTTTGCATATTATATAATTTAAAAAAAACGAATCAAGAAATTGAAGTATATTCTAAGATAAAGTAAAATAATAATCATAGCACAAAGACAAAACTCTTGCACGATATGCAGATACAATTTGATCAGCCCCGCATGACGAAAGTGGCTTACTTAGTTGTTTATAAGTGCAAATGTGCTTGTTTATAACCTTTATACAAAAATTGTCCCATAGACAAACAGAGTGTGATCATCGACAAAACCCTTGCATTAAAAGTTCTCGCTACATTGGCTTTAGGTCTTGTACACAATAAAAGTAAAATTTAATATATCTCACCTTCTATGATGAAACACGGGCATATTTCGCCTAACATCTGTCAACCTCTCAGAGGAGATTTCAGCAACTTTATAAGACGGGGTCAATTCTTCGCAGTCAGCTAAAACTTCACCCCAGGGGTCCACGCATAGCGCGTGTCCGTATGAACGCCGCTTGTTATTGTGCTGACCCGTTTGAGCCGCTGCTATCACGTAGCATTGATTCTCTATCGCTCTAGTTCTAAAAAATTACGATTTTTTAAATTATTATTTCATTAAATTGATTATAGGGCTGAGGTATCGTAGGGTAGTCACTTGCGGACATAACATAGTGCTGCAAGTAGCAAGCAAGTAGTGCACAAAAAGTGCTAACTACTGATTCACCAAGACGATGAAAGAAAATATCGTAAAAAACCGGCATGTCTCAGAAATAAAAAAAAAATACTTCAAGCACATGTTTAGTTTGCCAATCCGCAATCCAGCAACGTGGCGGTGGTGGTGTGTTTTAAATGTTTATTCAGAGACGTTTCGAAATGCAATTACCTGAGCAACAGGTGCCAATGTACGACACCTGTAGCATATGTGAATGCTGATGGATAAGTCAAGATATCAGCACGCATCGTACTGAGAGCGGTACTTAATTCTGGAAACCGCATGTCATAGCAGATCGCCATACCTGAAAAATTTTACAGTAAAATTTTGTTTTAAACTAATATATCATGATATTAAATTGGAAAGGTTTTGTTTGTTTTATTCTTCCGGTTGTATCAGTTAAGCGTTCTGTTTGAAACAGTAAGGGAAGTGAGTATTTACGCGAATACTACACATTTCAAATTAAACTATTATTAACGGATAATGTCGCTTTTAATTTTGCCATGGTTGCTGAAAAGCACTCGAAATGTCGAGAATATGTAAAAACAAAATTAAACGCAATAAAATCTGTAAATACTAGTTTCATTACATATCTATCACTTCTACTTATTCTTCATTTAGCATCCTCTAAAGCCGCCTAGAGAGTCCACTCAGACACTAACAAACATACCTTGTACCATACTGGAATGTTTATCACAGTACCAAACGTACCTTGGATGCATCTTATTAATATTATAAGGCTAGTCAATAACATCAAAGATAAATAGTGATGGCCAAAGTAAAACCTTGAGGAAGACCAACTTTGATAGTAGTTATTGTAAGTTCAACTTGATCAGTTTCGGTTAATCACTAAGCTACGGGTCACAATCTATTCATGCTATAAATATGATTAGAAGCTAGTTGATACAATAGAAAATATTTTTTCCATACCTACCAATTCTTCCTACAGGAGTGTCAACAGGAGTAACAACATGGCTGCCAGGACTTGTGAAATCACTTTCCTTCAAGCGGACATTCTTTTCTGGTATCTCTACATCAAATAAATGCAGCTTTCTGTATGTCTGCACTATGTTACCCTCGTTGTCTATAATAATGTGCGTATTAAACATTTTTGTGGGATTCTTTTCATCCTTAAAATTAAATTTAAGAATAAATAAAAATTAAATTTTATTACATTGAAATACTCATGATGAATATTTCTTTAGGTTCGAATCACAATCTAAACCAATATTTGTGCCACCCACAAGATATCTTAATAATTTTTAGATCTGGATCTTCATCATCGCCATCAGCATATTTAAACATCCTATAGAAGATTGGTCTTTTTAAGAAAGCAACAGCTAAAGCCAGCATGCATTTCTTGTAGCCTAACACAATATCAACACTCCATTCCAGCTGCAATGGGCAGTGATGTTGGTGCCTTGCAACACTGCCACTCTTGAAAGGTTTGCACATAATCATCATGCAGGCCCAAGCAGGTTGGTGAGCGCACTAGTGGTACTGCTCTCTATTACTAGTCAGTGGGATTTGGGTATGGCAAATTCTGAAGGATTTTCTGCCAACAAGGGGGAATGAACAATCTTTTCCTCTAAAGGCAAGGTGCAATCAGTAATGCCAGCTGAATGGACGAGCTTTACTTTAGTCAGTCATTACTCTGCAGATATAAGTTTTAGGCAAGATGGGATTTTAGGAAAATCATGTTGAGTTTTCCAATTAATTTCCATGAGTTTGTTTAGGGAGAGAATTAGAGTATGCACTAGTTGGATGGACAGTGGTGCTTTTCTCTTCAAGCTAGCTATATTCATATACAGACAATTCTATGTTTGCATTCAGATCCTAGTGAAAAAAACACTTTTTCTAACCTTTTGAGAGCAGATATTACCTTACTAGGATAGAGAGGTAATAATAGGCACAGAAATAACATTTGGTAACTTTTCTTTTATCACAAGAGTAGTAAAGGATGAATTAATGCTTCTACATTTATAAGAGACTCATTTTAAAGGTTTCAGAATATTGTAAAGTTTGGCTTGGATGAGGCCTCCATTTTCGAAACTTAATGCTATGTAAAAATATAATTATGGTGCAGCCCAAAAAGTTATTTTTGTGTTATATGAAATTTAAATAAAAATTACCTTTTCATGAACACCGCCCATTGACAACCACACATTATGTTTAGAAGCTAATTCTCGATATTTACCGACTGTTTCACCAGTCAGTAGAGGCTCTGCTGAAAAGAGTGTGTCTTTTTTGTTGTCACATAAATAGTCGCATGCTTCGGGAAAGAATATCATCTGAAATAAATGGAAGTACAACTCATTACAGTCCATTTAATATCATAAAATTGAAGACACAAAATCAGTCAAGACTTATTTATTTTGTTATTCTATGTTGTATATGGTAAGATCTATCTGAATTTTTTTAGCTTAAAAGCTGATTTTTGCAATATCCTTTTTTATAACAAATCTACAGTGAAATCTACAGAAAATTATGATAAAACTAGTTTTTACTTTAGTTAGTCTTTCCTTGAAGCTATTTTGACATTTCTGTATGACTAATGTTTAAATGCATTTCTACTAATATATTAACAAAGTTTCAAGACAAAATTTTAATTATGTAATTCAAATAATTTACCTCAACTTCTTTACTTGCATCACACACGAGTTTGCTAACAACTTGCATATTAGTAACCTTGTCTGCAACAGAAGTCATCTGACAAACTGCTATTCTTTTAGAACTCATATTAGAATGGCAATAGCGTCTCACAAACTTTACATTGAGTATCTTATACAATATTGACGCAGACCTATTCTGAAAAAAAATATACACATTAAATAGACAAAAAGATATAAAGGTAGTGAAAGTAATGAAACCCATTATGTATAAATCGCGAAGACATTTTATGTATCTTGTACTGATAGCGCTATCGTGTTCTTATTTAATCTAAGCTAATTGGAAAATTATGCCCTGGTAGTAAAAGTTTACCTAACCGTCCAAAATCTGAAGTGCAGTTCAATTTGAAATATAGAAAACAAACTTACCTGCATGTTATATGATGCTTTTACTTAGTTAGTAAGTTAGTCGGTTAGTACACAGAAAAACAGAATTCATGTATGCGATGTGCATTAATTTTTAAAAATCGGTGACTTCTGTTTATTTCTTTGACATGACCTGACTGTCTTTGACAATAACAACAGATGACATTGGAATTTGACAAACATCTAACGCGATGTCAACATCGAGTCATTTACTAATCGGCAAATCCTTCTCAAAAGCGTTACACATGTCGAAAACTCTATACTACATATGTTATCTTATCTTTACACATGTACAATTCATGAGAGTACACATAGAGAATGTTGCTACACATGAAAAAATGGATCATCATCATCCTCATTTCAGCCTATCACAAGTCCACTTCTGAACATAGGCCTCCCCCAAATATTGCCACGAACCTCGGTCCTGAGCCACCTGCATCCATCGACTTCCCGCAACACTGCGCAGGTCGTCACTCCATCTTGTGGGGGGTCGTCCTACATTGCGTTTGCCTGTACGTGGCTGCCACTCGAGAACCTTTTTTTCCCAACGGTTGTCAGTTCTGCGAGCTATGTGGCCGGCCCATTGCCACTTCAGCTTGCTGATCTTTTCGGCTATGTCGGTTACCTTAGTTCTAGAAAAAATAGATAGCATTACATAATGTGTAGGTACTAATAGACGTAGCAGTCTTGTAACTACTATAATGCCTCTTACTCTTACCAATGACAGTAGCCGTGTTCCTATATTTTAGGGATATTAAATTGTGTTATAAAAACAGAGATAATCAAATCCTTATTTAATTTACATTTCTTTGTTTTGTATTTAATGACAATATGAAAAAATCAAAATAAAGTCTTAAAGCAAATTGTTCGATTTGAAGTTTCACTGAAAGTTTAAGTTAAGTCGGCTTGAAATTAGTTTTTTTCAGCTTTCGCAAGATTAACGAGCTTTTTCTTTTACGCACAAATGTTTAGATAATTTATTATTTACGCTAACTGTTGTAGTAAACAAACGTTTGTGTGATCTGTACTGAGATTTGAGGCTATTGCTTTACAAAATCTCAAAACTAGAGGGAATTTGCTTGCAAAATCACTTACTTGAATTTGCGTGCATAATATCTTCGCTGTTTACCTGTCACTCGTTGAATGCCTCGGTTCTTCCCTGATATCACCAGGAAGCTTTGATAATTTTTCAGCGCGCAAGCAGACACGTGAACAGTGTCCTGTAGCTCTTAAGTTCACTGGTTTGTTTTTTTTTACATGAGAATTAAACATTGCTTGGAAAATATTTTTTGGCGCTTTACCAGATACAAGGATGGATATGTCGGGCTGGCGCAGAATAAAACTCCTCGGTGTTCCATCTTCAACCCATATCCGCAGGGCCACGGGAACCATGAATAACATGGAGGGCAGAGAGAACAGCGCATCGTAATACCAACACTCTTCTCCCCTAACGGCCCCACCATGGTCACATCATGGCCTCTTCGAGCCTTCATTTCTACGGCGGCAAGGGCAGGTTATGTCGGACTTGCATCGATCAAAACACAAACGGTATTCTACCTTCGCCGTATATCGGCAGAGCTACGGGAACGCTTTCGCACACAATCGTGACCCCATCAGTGCCAGCCACCCTCGGTGGCCCTTCTCGGGAGAGAATAACTCCTCTCCCTATCGGTCCTGGCTAGACGCGGTGGAACGTAGACGGGGCCTCTCCTCGGGGAGAATAATTATTCTCCCTTTCTATCCTGGTTGGATACGGCGGAACATAGATACGGTAGGTAGGTACGGTGGTCACTGGGTCTTCAACCACACTTGGGCAACGGACCCTCCCGAGTCCACCATCCGGAAGGAATTAGGAAGACTGGTGATCTTAAACATCAGCCTTCCCCACGGCTGATCCGGCTCCGCCGCTAATCAAATTTAGATCGCGGAGGATAGGGAGAAAGGCTCATCGTAATACCGACACTTCTCTCCCCCGCGAACACTTACAAACTTTCAACACACACACATTCCACCAATCAGCATCCAAAATGGGCTCGGCAAAACATAGATAGGCCTCTTGGTTCATCCTGGGGAGACCAAGACCTAGGTTATTACTTACATAAAATGTAAAGTTACTCTGTCCCATCCCCATCATAACTGCAGCCTTATGCGAACTGTCGCAAGACTCACTGAAACGTAATGGTTATATATCTACTCTTTGATTACTGCTACAGAGCAGAGACAAAGAGTACATTCATTATATCTGTGGTTGTGCTTCTGTTCTGTGTGTTTCTGTGGTTTGGTTTCTGTTCTTTAAGTTCTGTTGTTTATTGGATGCCTGTCTGTTTTCACTAGTGTTCACTTCACACAATTTAACATTTTTGTTCAGTTCATTCTTTCAGTTTCAGACCATAATGTGTTATTTTCGGTATGACTATGAGTGAATCAAGGAGCCTCAAATTATTTTTGTTTTATAATGGACATTTTTGAAAAAACTTTTTGTGAAATAGAAAGAAAGGATTTCTAAACATGTGATTATGAATGTAAATAATTAAAATAATGTATTTCAAACAAAATGGACGTGAAAGTTTTTAGTAGCTGGTAGATGTGATGTGATGTGACTCTTCTTTCGGTTGTTTACCGTTTACTTCGTTTTTTGTGAAGACACTAAGATTGTCATTCAAGCTGTTCAAGTATTTACCGCTGCACTTGCTCGGACTTGACTTAAAAGTAAGTTTAATTTAATTTTTTTTAAATAAGTTTGTGTTTTGATCACAAAGTTATATAAATTACACTTTATTTTATATTATTCGCTACAAATGTCGCTAATATGCAGCCCCATATAAGTGAATGAGTCATGTCAATTAGATGCACCATATTTACTGAATTTTTTCTATTTGTGTATAACAACAATTAAATTAAACATGATCGTCACTAAATTTATTTTTTAACATAGGACTTGGTGATTTGTAAGTTTTGGTTTACTTTATGTAGACCTAACAGGCTTTGATTAATACTACAATATAACTTCTAGTTTGTGTACTTACTTAAATTTTTCTGTCTGCATATCTATTTCGAAATCTATTGATGAAAATTTTGTACACTATTGTACATTATAACTACAGAAATTAGTCTTTGTTCCATTTTAGAATGAAACTATTAGTAGTTGAAAATATTTAAGAGAGATCAATTCCCTAGGACAAATATTGAAGCTAGTGGTCCTCTTTTACAGTCTGCTTTCAGTCTACTAATGGACTTAGGACTCTCCCATGGGGAGTATTTGCTTCAATGGCTATGCTTGGCAGGCGGGTTGGCAAACGATATCTTTCTAAGAAAGTTTAATTTCATGTTCAGTTGAAATGTTGATTGAAACAACTAAAATAAATGTTTAGACCTCTGACCAATCAATGGTGATAGTACACCTGTAGCCTTCTTTGTTGGAAGTGGGTTGCACCTGCAACCTTAGACACCTGTCTATGTTAATCATTTAAAGAGCTTTGTGGATCAGACTTTCTATGGGATAAGTAACAGTGGCTCAATGGTGCAATTTTTATTCTTTCTCTGCCAGTATAAATCCACTACCTGGTCTAAACATAGGCCTTTCCATGAAAGCATCAACAAAATGTGGCATGCATAATGTTTTAACCCTGCACAAGTGGGTACAGTGGCATGCATTTCATATTGGAAAATGGCAGTGCCAGCCCTAGCTAATTTTTAAAAATAATGGTAGCAATGTTTCATATCTATTGCCTACTGAGTGCTTACATCACAAGTTACCCTTTCTGGCTAGGGTAAGCACTGCATTTTTGCCTAATGCACACCCTAGCTAACTATCTGGGATGCTATGCATGGAAGACTTTACCATGCACACCATGGTGAGCCCAGTTCCACTACCCTTGCAGCAGAGATGCCGCTCTCCATCACTAATCTATGGGATTTGGGTGTAACATATTCAGATACATTATTACAGATATTTTAATTACACTGATTCATACAAACGGTTATTTTGAAACACTTGACAATATCTGTAACTGCAGTTTCTATTATGACCATAGCAACATCGTCCACTTATAAACCAGAAGTTTCTACCTGCATATGACGTATTTCACTTGAATATTAATATGCCACTCCCTTTCTTCCAATGGGTGATGTATGAAACAACTAAGGAAAAAACCTTGAAGGTGTCAATCTCTGCAAGCAAAACCGGCGACGATGCTCGCCATCCGTTACGTTCTCTCCCGGAGAGGGGATAAATGAGTTGCGAAAGACCTTTTGACTGCGTTTTATCATGCTAGGTGAAAATCCGTAACCTCTATCTACCCTTAGAGTTGATAGACGTGTGCGCTTACATATTATCTTACCGCGAGATTTAATGTACACTACTATGCTGTGAGCCGTGGTAGCCTAGTGGTCAGGCCGCCCACTTTAGTTTCATAGAGCGCGAGTGACCTGGCTTCGATCCCCGGTACCGGCACCACTATAATTGTTAGGAGCAGTTTTAAGTGCTTATCGTAAAGCCATTCCTCGAGTCGGAAGAGGTCTCATACCTCTGTGATTAGCAAAATTCCAAGAGCGTCGCAACACTCCCCTCGACACTGCACAGCATAAAATCATAATCATTTATTGCACAAGAATTGGCAGATACAGTGATAGCCAATCCGCTTGCCAAGCGTAAAGCCATTCCTCGAGTCGGAAGAGGTCTCATACCTCTATGATTAGCAAAATTCCAAGAGCCTAGCAACACTTCCTTCGACACAGCATGGCATAAAATCATAATCATTTATTGCACAAGAATTGTTGAACATGGAGGAAGTTGAGTCAACGTAGAAGCAATACAGACACCTCCGCAACTGCACAAGTAGGAAAGGCGTGCTACGCGATACCCGGAAACACGATCTCGAGGGAGCCGATAAATACTAGATCTCAATAAAAAGGCATCGTTATTGCTCTAACCTCGTTTGCTTCCTATTTACATAAATCGCGCAGAATGCATTTCTTACGATAAGAGGACATTCCCTCCGACGGTCCATGGACAAGGTTTTCGCACGTCGTTGACACAGCTTAATCCATCTTGTGTGACATTCCCATGACAACCGAAAGATTTGGAAACTTGACGCTTGCGGGAATCGAACCCGCGATCAGCAGGGCCGCGGCCAATCGCTTTGCCACTTCACCACCGAGTCGACGAATCTACCTACCCCTAAGAGGGACAAACGTAATTATGTACAATTTTTTTCATAATAGACATTAACCAGAGAAATCTATAAAACTGATAATAGTATGGTGTCCAGTAGAGTCCATTTGAACTAGAACCTTTTTTTATGACATATGTGCGAAAAAATATCATTCCGTTATCATTAGTTTCCTTTCGTCATATATCCCAGGCATAATGAAACCTGTCATAAATGTATGGACATTCACTGTTTTTTTTACTTTATCCGACTGTAGAACGCCACTGCTGAAAACAGACCTTTCCATGAAAGCGTCAACAATAGTCGGCGTGCCATGCATGTAAGATTTACCCATACTCACCTCGCTGGGCGGGTGGGTTGATAAGCGCAGTACCGGTGCACTCACACTTGTGATGCTGCTCCCATCACTATTCTTGGCATTCAAATTCGGCAGGTTATACATATTTGGTACGAAAAATCAATGGATAAACGATCAAAAAAAGGAGTTGTGATCATTACAAATACCATACCATTGCAACGGTTATCTATGTATTGTATGGAATGTTCTAAAAAGTGCAGACGCCGTCCAATAACTTTCGATTAAAAGCTCATTGAGAGTAAAAGTCGCAATGCAGAAACAGTTTGCAGTGCTCCGGGTTTGGCATTTATACAAAAAGCGGCGTGAACTTGGCAAGCCAAACTATTTACTATTACCGTGTACATACCATGATTCGCCAGAAGTTTCGATCGATAAAATGTAATAAAGCTGGAATTATTATAATATTCAATAAACGTTCTTCCAATCCTTTAAAGTCCTTTTTGGACAATGGTCACTGGCAAATCACCTCAGGTTTACGGTAAACTAACACTCATGACAGTATTCTATATGGTATTACCATAGCCACGCTGAAGTTAGTAACTGGCTGTGGTATGAATTGGTCTTCTCGATCAGGTAAGGATCAGGATCTCACAGAAGACCAGTGTAAAATATTTTCGCAACGCTTCTACTACTACTGTAGTACTGTATGTGGTAGAGCCAAGCGGCGGTTTCCGCTGCTTCGCGAATAAGCCGGCTAGACCGGGGCCGTACCACGGCGCTTGTGCTTCTCCGTTTCGTTCGGCAAGTGAGGTAACCGACTTTTTTCTAAGTCGACTTGTATCATCATTTCATTTTAGCCTATCTCAAGTCAACTGCTGAACATAAGCCTCCCCCAAAGATTGCCATAAAGCTCGGTCCTGAGTAACCTGCATGCATCGATTTCCCGCAACACTGCGCAGGTCGTCACCTCAACCTGTTGGGGGGTCGTCCCACACTGCGTTTGCCTGTACGTGGCTGGCACACGAAAAGCTTTTTTGCCCATTAATAATATAATGTATAATAAATCTGTGTACAATACTCTTGGAGAATATTTTACGTTGTGACAGTTTCGATTACTGCTTAATTCTAGACTCGACAAAGATGGATGGTAGACAATTTTTTTTTAAATACTCTTACTGTATTTTTCACAAGGATAAGACAGGCGTTCAAAACAACGAACATGCAGGACGGCGGCCCCACACGCAGGTGAACTAGGCGCGGGACAGAGGTGGAAAACTTTGCAAGTGTTAAAGCGAGGGATCGATTTTCGTGCGTGGTATATTTGAACATATATATATATATATATTACGATAACCTCTTGTGAAACACACATCATCGAAATATACCATATCTTTGAACAAAAATTAAATGTTTTATCAGTACTTAGTATCAGTTTTAGCTACTTTTAATTTTTTATAATGTAATAAAGCAATGTAAATTCTATTGTTGCAACACGCCAAGAAAGAATGAAAGTATTAAATGATAGTTGTTTTAAATTTTGTATCAACGTTTTTGATTATGTATGTACTAGGTATTAATGTATTAAAACGTATAATTATCAGCAATGTCAGTGGTATCTCGCCCCCCTCACATTCGCTCTCCCGGCGAGGTGAGAAGTACATTGCGGGCGCCCGTTTGACTACGTTCGACAAATGGGAATTTGTTTTCTCTGACGAACCTGATGAGTGGCAAGCGTCAGTGCTTATGTTATTATCATCATCAATCTGTGAACACGAAGCAGTCCCTTGTGATTTATCTTTAGCTGATTGAATTCACAGAGAGACATAAATATCGAAGAAGTCTGAAGTCTGTCAGCCCGCACTATGGCAGGGAACACTTCGTGGCTGTGGGATTTTAATAGATTTACTTGATATAATCACCAGCTAAATAGCAATGCAAAATTAGAGGCTCAACACAGGATAACAGCGCTGCGGATAGATTGCGGAAGTATAGTGCCGTGTCGGATACCTTTTAGTTGCTGCAATCTATTAGAATAAAAATGATTCGTATGTATCTGAGCAGACGACAGTGCGGCAGGCCAAGTCCCAGCAAGCATGCCGGTGTGTGTGTCTTTACTTGAATCAATTAGCGCGGTTTCCCTCACCCTCGTATCTCTGCTTCCTTCTAATAAGAATCTTTGAAATCTGCAACATAGATTAAGCTCGTAGTGAGTAAGTAGCTATGAACACTAAAACACTGTAAGATAAAACATAACTACCTAAGATACTATAAGGTAGGACCTATCATACAGATTATTTTACGTTTTTTTTCTGTGTTCACTTTTCTATCAAATTAAATGGCAGTGTTGCTTTTGAGACAGTAGAAGTGAAGTTAGGTTATGATCTCCGGACACGGAGGCAAATCTGCTAACGAGTTTTTTTTAATAAATTTTTCAACAAATAAATTTTCATTCAAATTATTTTTTTCAAACAAACTTTTTTAACTATTTGTTCAGCATATTACTATGAAACTAGAATTCTGTCTTTGTAAAACACCGACATCTTTTAGTATTGATTATTAATACTAAAAATAACTTCTGGATTAAAAGACATTTACCTAACTTTTCGCCCAACCCCTTGCAGACTAATTAGTCAAACATTATATTAGGTTCAGTGACTTCGAACTTTTAAGCATATTGATAACGAATGTCACACATGTGCGCTCGCTCATCAAAGAATTCATAAGTGGTGCGATCTCTTTTAATCACATGGTATCGTTAATTTTTTGTGTGTATATTTGATACAGATGGTAGATGAACCTCTAAGCAATTTTTAACGAAGAAGCACAAGATGCTTCTACTTCACACCCGTACTCTGCGAAGCCGTGGTACTACTCCGTTAGAGCAGGCCCATTCGAGCACCAGCAAAAGCAGTCGCTTAGCTCTAACACCTACAAATTAAATTCATGTGTCATTTAGAAACAATTTAACAACTATTGTCACCGGACTTATGACACTAGAGGGGTTTATTTTTTTTTGAGAGTAGGTAGAGAATTAAAAAATCGGTCGCCAGTGGACCACATAATATGAACAAAAGAAAAGTGTATGAAAAGTGTTCTTGTAATGTTAGGTTGCATGCCCAGCGACGATTCACATTAATAAGTAATGAACAATTGTCGGCGTACAATGGAAGCACGTGACGTTTAGGTTAATTCGCTAAGATACTCAAACATAGATAAATATGGTATATATTACGTAGCTTGAACAGCAGAAGAGTACCACTTGTGCCTGGGCTAGTAGCGAGCCCCAAGTGACACTAATCGCACACACCTAACGTTTCGCCTCGCAAATACAGATGAATGTGATGGAGCGATGGATGGAAAAAGCTTATTAATTTCTCAAAGACCAACAACGCTCCTGCAACTATGGTGTTGTGGATGTTGTGAGACGCTGATCACTTTCCATAAGCCGCTCGCTCGTTTGTCTTTTATAAAATATATGTATATTGTTCCTATTATGCATTCTTCCTGTTGCCTTTCAAACTGTTCATTTAATAATAGAATTTACATCAAACGCGAATAATCGATTGTCCGTTACTTGTGCAGGTGGTCATGATTTTCTAGTTAATGCTGTCAATTAGTACCGGTTTTTAATATTACATTAACTATATCGCACTTAGTTCATACTAAATTGTGTACTTTGTTAAGCATTTTGTGACGATACATAATTCATGTAAAAAAAAAGTTCAAAATGAAATTGCTAATAATTAAATTTATACTAATATTAATAGATTGAATCGAGCTAAAAAATTCTACGTTTAATAACAAAACAATATTGGATTAAAAATTACGTTGTTCTGCTTGACCTATAAGACTAGAAAATATCTTTGTAGATTTGTATTTTTTTTATGAAACCGTTTCGCCACGTTATTTTACGTTTCGTTATAATGAACTATATGCCGAATATGCTGAACATAAAAGCATATATGCATGCTGTTTAAAAATGTGATTTGTTCTAGTTTTCTGTATGTCCTTCAAACCTAGAACACTTTGCATTACGATTATCGCAAGTACAACTTGCTTAGTGATATTTCTATGCTAATGCTCTATTAGCATAATCTTTTTTCACATTTAGCTTGTTAGTTCAAGAGCGCGACGCTTAGTTTTATAAATATACGTTTGCATTTACGTGGGTTAAGGCTGGGACAAAGTCTTAATTAAGTTTTCAAATTGAAGGGCGCGAGCAGCGCGCTTGGCGGTTGCGGTATTTTCATAACGTCATTAGTTAGTTCGTTAGTTACATTGTTGGCTATATTTTTTTTTTCAACAGAATGGCATCTGACGATGCAATTTTGTCATGTTTGTGTAAAGCAACTTTTGTGTCGGACGCCTATACTCTGCTGTTGTCTTATTGCTCACGAGATAAATGTGATTTTTAAGTGCCAAGTGTGTAGTTTTGTTATGTATAAATATACGTTAAATAAATTAAGAATGTTATTTTAAAAAAATGCTCGCTGAATTTACATGTTCTTTCTATAAAATATGTACTAGAAAAATACGTAAATTTATATCGTCTCGCAAAATAAAATCAACAATATCTGTTAAAAAATCTATCAATGTCAAAATGGGTTACATTTTGAGATTGTGTTGAGTTTATAAATTAAAAAACCTGATTATCCATTATGCAAAATAAAAAAAAGTTATTTGACAGCGGTGGGATTCGAACCCACGCCCTTTCGGACTGGTGCCTAAAACCAGCGCCTTAGACCGCTCGGCCACGCTGCCGTATGCATGTTGCGATGAAATAAAGAGTGACGTTGACGGACGTTCCCACCGTACTGCGTTATCGGTAAATTTTGAACCTTATTTGTTAAGAGTTAATAAATGCATTAGATAAAGTAGGTATTCTTGACATGTGCGATGAGTTGTTTATTGCGTCATTACTAAAATAATGTAGTGATGTTATTTTTAGCATCGTGTGTAGTGCTGTCTTACAACACGCGGCTCAATCTTTACCTAAAATATTTAGTCTGCTTAATTAAAGAAATACAGAAATGATGTCTATTCTGTTTGTAGACACCGCGTCTATGTACTGGTGATATAGGAATGACGTTATTTACGAGCCATTTCACTTATTACGATGGAAACACGTTTATGGTGCGCGGCGTCTGGTACTGCGATCGCCATTGTATTGTGGGCGGCCTATGTCCAGCTGTGGACTGTGAACAGATTTATAAAAGAAAATGGGTAAAAGTTACTAATAATAAATTGATGGTATACCTAACTTCTTCTTCGGCTGGGATTCGAAACTGCATCCCAATCGGAATACATGTACGCCGACTACAGATCCGACAAAATTTAAGTGGTTAAGATAGGCCTTAATTGACATCTTCCGTGCGCACAAGTCATGTGTGGCGCGTCACAAGCATTTTGATTGTCATAAATTTGATTCCGGGAAAGTGAAGCTGTGAGAAATATTTTTATGAATTGTTTCTCAGACATGAAAGGACAGAAAAGCAACTTACGGAATTTGAATGCGTGCTACATGCCTTATTTAGTGTAGGTATGTTTATTGAACATCATTAAGTATGGACCGACACATCAAGGAAGTGGACCGTAAAAAGGATTTAAGGATTTTAGAAAATGTTCTGCACTAACGGATATCTAGTTGAAATTTTAGTAAATTAAAACGCAAAGTAACTGGGACAGTTGGAAAAAAGAACTAATGGAAAAAGGGCTCCCCATTTTGAGAAGTTTTTAGAGTAGATTGGGATCCGCTACGCGCGGCTCCGGTGCGGGTTGGCGGTCTTCATAAGTCCGCGCATTAAAGTTTTAAAGCCATCATTTATATATATTCGAATAATGAGAGAGAACTGCACCAAAATCGGAATCGGTTCACTGGTTTTTACGTTTAAAAAAAAAATAAGTTTGCTTCGAAGTTGTCCCTACCCTGTTATACCCAATCCCCTATGTGTTTTAGAATACTTTTAATCTCTATGAGCGACCTTATACAGTTTAATGGTTTATAAGACAACTATACCCTATTAGTAAAATGTTTGATGCTGTTTATCATATAACATTACATCAGCCTTTGTGAAATAAAGAAAAATACTTTATCCATTGCCACAACTCAAGGCCTTACGTGAACACAAAATGAAATTAATAAAAAATGTGGATTTATTAGGTTGCAACAACAAATGGCATCCGACTCAGCATAGTTTTAAATATAACGTAACAAAATGCTGGAACAATGTACCTCCCCCAATTCGCACTCTGACATCGATTAATAACTTCAGACTTTAATACAAATCCTTGCTTTTGAGTCTACATAAACATTTTATATATGTAGCTATTTATTTATGTATGTATGCGAATGAATGTATATTGAATGTAAGTTTAGGATATGTTTTTAAGTATGTTGTGTGCATATATTATAAATCTGATACATTTAAAAAAGAAACGTCCTGGCATTTTGTGCCAATTTAAAACATGTGTGTCTGTATGTATATATATATATATATATATATATATGTATGTGTGTATGTATATATTTAAAAAGGAACTTCCTGTACCTTGTATAAAGTCATACCCGACTACCCTTATGTACTGCACTTTATTATTATAAGCCCATGATTTTGTTTCAGGTGGTTTAAGATGTGTTTTTTTTTTTTATTAATATATAGATGAGCTGCATCTATTGCAGACACTACCGGCTCAATAGTGGTATAAGGCTGTGCTGAAAATCAGTGTTGCGGGAATCCGTAACGTAAACTGAGAGTAGAGCTTTTACCACGGCTTCGTAGAATATCGAACGTCAAGTAGAGGCATCTTGTGCTTCTGCGTTTCGTTCGGTGAGTGTGGTAACCAGAGCCACCTTTCCCTCTTCCCAAATATCCTTAAAGGTCGGCTACGCAACTGCAGCTCCTCTGGTGTTGTAGATGTGCATGGGCGCCGGTAATCACTTATCATCGGGAGGGCCAATTGCTCGTTGGCCCCTTTTCGCACAAAAATTTTTACACTCTTAATTCCTTACAAGCCTGATAGTTCACAGCAGAACATAGGCTTTTCCCTCAGGAGGATTTGCTATAATTAGTACAAGCGGATTAGTTCGTTCGCAGTACCAGACACCCCGCATCTTCGAAAATTTATTGTATGACTAACCCTAACTATACATAGCGTACATACATTTCACCTTATAGTAAAAAGGTCCACACTATTTATACTGGCGATTGATGTGGGGCGCGTCTTAAACACTTGTGTCTCTTTATCCTTTATTTGTTACTAGGATAACATGACTGGTTACTATTCTCGGCCATAATAATTTTAGCGTGGTTTAAGTTTAAACATATTGGATTACGTAAACACGGCTAGATTATGCGGCGAACATAAATATTTTCTTTACCCAATTCTCATAGCGCATACGATAGATCATGTTTATTGTTTATCCAATATTGAAGGGATAAAGTAAATATTTGCTTTAGAGTTATAACGTCGCGTACTAATTAGGGTAGTATCAAAATTTGACATTATTTGAATAACATATAATAGTGTCCGGTTTCTGAACGGTGCGTTAAAGTCTCAATTTGTAACTAGATGTTATAACCCACTAAGCTATCACATAATCAAGATACTCCTTAAAAATTTATAAACCCGTGAGAATCTCGGTCACCCAGGTTCTGTTCTATAAACACTTACGATATAGGGCAGCCGCTCGCAATTTCCCTTAGGGCATCAATTTAGGCCCGCTTTATACAGTCCCGCTTGGCCCCTTACACTGTCACTTAACACAACGTTTATATGCGGTAAAGTTACGTCTCATGTATCTACTAATGCACATTCATCTGTGTGAACTATGTGGACAAGGTGTTCCTGTCCATAGGTTATAAAAATATATAAACTATGATTTTGATTTTGAATATTTCGTAAATATATATTATATCTATATACTAAACCTTTAACTACAAATATTAAATACCACTACATTTAATAATAATTGTATTCACCACGTGCTTAGCGGTAAAGGAAAACATCGTGAGGAAACCTGCATGTCTAAGAAATAATAAAAATATTATTTCGAGGATATGTAAAGCCCGCCAACCCGTACTGGAGCAGCGTGGCGGGCCCTTCCCGGTTCCTAAACCCTCTCTGATACTCGTATTTGAGAAGGGAGGCCTTTGCCCAGCTGTGGGCACTTACAGGCTGCTACTTTGACCTTTGACATTTAACAAGAAAATTATTTCCTTAAAAATGCATAAGATGTTATATTTACATAAATCATAATTATTACTTAATATATAAAAGTTTATTAAATTCAAATAGCTAATATCATCGCATCAATTCACTGTTTCGTGGACTCACTTTTTACCGGTCCTCAACATATAGGATTGCCTAGTGTGGGGATCACTGTTTTACTTCTACCGACGTAATATTGATAATCGTTCTTTGTAACTATCATTGGATTTTTTAACTGTTTGCTACTATTATACTCGGACATCAGACGCTTTTCTGATAGATGGTCTTCTTTTCCTGTCTATTAACCGGTAGGTACCACTTTATAGGTACACATTTACCTTGGCTATTCCTTCCGCTCAGCAGCAGTGCAACCACGGTGTTGGGTTTCAGTTTGAAGAGTATGGAGAGACAGTATAGTTGTAGGTTGTGCAGCATTTAATCTTTCCTCAGGGGCCTTTTCCGCTATGACAGAAAAATATTCACACAAATTTCGTGTGAAGTAATTCCTCGACAAAATCATACCGGGTATCCAAAACATGGTTCCGCTTATAGGTTATCATGACATGGTTAAACGAAAACTTGTTAAAAAATTAAACTGTTTGATTAACGGGGAATGACCACGTATGGAATAATGGTAAAATTTGTTATGGCATAGCGGATGTGATAACGGACCTGTATATGCTGTACCCTGACCCGCCATAGAAGCTACAGACGCGTTGCCGGCCTTCGAGGATATTTGGGGAGGGGTGGAGAGAGAAATCACCGGTTACCTTACTCACCATACGAAACGCCTAAGCTCATGATGTCTCTAATTCGAGCGGCAGCAAGTCTCCGCTTGTCTCTACCACGTATAAAATACGTAAAGAAATGACGCAAATTTGATCTATTTGCATATTGTATTGGTACTTACTAAGTTATTTAATTTGAACTATTCAAATTGGAATATAATAAATACCAGCGTATTTATTTTATTTGGTATTTTCTCTTCTAGCTTATCTACATCTCTGTTAGGGTGAAAGAGCGAAGGGGCCAGACGGTTCCTACTAGCGTTTAATTTTAAGGCTTCCATTGAATGATTGAGGGTTCATTGACTTGGCGTCGTCTGGCCCGATCCTGTGTTATGCCAATCAATAAATGCGCGCCGCAGGAAAATTTAACTAGCCGTCGGCATATGGTTTTACCCGTTAATTGTTATCAAGCGATTTCATATTGTTACCAGCGTCTCATTAGGAATTACAGATTTGACCGTTGTGTAACAAGTTAAACGTCTTATCGGTACCCTAAGCGTATGTTATTACCACATAGCATTGGAAGCTGATATTTGCGAACGCACATGATTGATTTTCGGATTTGTTTTTCTATATCTTATTCAATGTAAATAATAACAGAGTTGTCTTAAATGTTGTCCCAAGTCATTTCACAACTGAGATAAAAAGTAACGCGACTGCTTTCATTAAATCTACTATTGCTTTTTTCTTTTATTATTGGATTGAGGTGAAAACCGAGCTCAGAGTCCACCTGATGGTAAGTGACTACTACACCAACTACTACTACAGCCCTGGAAACAACTTCAATCGAAGAAGCTTACCGAAGCCTTGTCACCTCTGTCCACTAAGTTGGAATATCTCACAGTCCCTAATTGTACTGGAACCCTTAGAACTCTTTGTACCCTTTCGAACCGGAACACAACAGTAATAGCACTGCTATTTGGCGGCAGAAATAAGAGTGTGGTGAATTCCCGGACGAGTCATAAGCAGAAGAGGAATATCTACCAAATTTTAAACAATTTATTTCAGTGTAATTGATAATTATCATTTGCACCGTACCCTTGTGTCCACAGAATACTAGAGATGTGGACTCACATCATAACTTAAACTTAAAATTATCTACTTATCATAGGTGAGTGGATCGTTTTTAAGTTAGTTCAGAAGTAATATTTTTCTATTCTATTCTGTATAATATCGGATAAGACGTTATTTTGCACTTAATATCTTAAACCAGTGGTTCCCAATTGGTGGCACACGTGAAGGGACGCATGATAAACCACGGTAAATAAAATAACTTTGTTCATTTAAGGCGTACATACTTTTATATTTCATTAATACAATTTATTAACGCATGGTATTTTTTTTATCCACATCAGGTGTATTGTATGTACGTTGAATGCATTGGCTACCGTTCCAGTAGCAAGGTGGCTATGAGGCGGTTCCGGTATTCAAGTTAATAAGTTTATTGTAATTTAAAAGGACATACTAGCGACGTCACTTCAAGTCGCATTAAGCTCGTTGTTGCTGCGTTGTATCTTCTCAAAATATACAAAGTGTTTTTCAATAGTAAATACTATTTTACTCCACGAGGAGAAAACCAAAGGAGGGTTAAGGGTTTCATATCTTTGCATGTTCATGTTTCTGCATAATTTTGTTTTCATTTGACTGACTATCAAATGACCAGTGGCTGCGCGCGGCTTCGTGTGGTCTCAAATTAGGTCCTAACAGAACTCATAATTGAGATAAAAACCATAATCTACATCTCTATAGAGAAATTTTTTTCGTTTCCATTCAGTCCTTAAAACGCTATTGAACGATAAATATAGAACATTTCACATTTGTAAAACATACAAATACATATAATTACGGTTCATAAGATACAAGTACCCTTTAGAGGAAGGACAGACGGCGTACACATAATTAGGGCTCCGTACGGAACCCTAAAAACTAACTACCCGTTTCTATAGTAGTCATAAATGATAAGTAACCTTGAGAAGGCGAAATTAACTAGAAATGGACTATGATGAAGCCGGAATTATTTGCGTAGGCAAGCATTTGAGACCGTATTTATGAACCCTATGCATATTCAATGAGGAAGTCCGTCTGCCCGAGCCCTTAGAGTTGCCACAGATTTACATACTGGATATATTTTTTCGTCCGTATTGTGTTGCCAAAACTCTATTCAAATAGCATTGTGGGCGGAATTCAAATATAATTACGTGAGCCTTGTTGTTAATAACACGACTCAGTTATGATACCGTTTTGTTGAATAACTTAAATACATTTTGTACGAACACATTAAGCAAGAAAAACAATAGAGAGACGAGTTGTCTTTATTACTGTTATTTTTTTAATAATCTTAACCTTAACTAAACACCGTGTACATAGTCCGCTGGAGGACATAGGCCTCTCTCATAAGGAGGATTAGCTATAATGGTCACGCTCGGCAAGCGGACTGGCGATCGCAGTACCAGATATATCTCACACATTAGACGCCGCTGCCCATCATCGAGATGGTTCTATCTTTCAGTACTCATTGCGATTTTCAAAGCTTTGCCCCTTACAACACCCGCGGGAAACACGGCAATGAATACCTACCAATAAACAGAATCCCTTTATCGCCTATAAATATAACAATATACTTTTGTCGAACATTAAATATATTTTATCCTTTTTTTTTCAATTTCGAATTATTTATTTTTCACCGAGAAGCCTTCGGTCTTCTTATTTTTAGTCTGGAATTTTTCGAAATGATTATCCCGCCATCTATCGGTAGCCATTGTGATATACATTTCGTGAGGTTTCCCTTAGTCGCCTTTTACGACGCCCACGGAAAGAAAAGGGGTGGCGAAATCCTACCGCACCTTTATACTATCGGTTGTGGAAAACGCAAGTTGAGCAATATTGAGGGACGAAGAGGATCAAAACGGATAAAATGGAACCACGTAGTTCATGTGGACGCTCCAACTGATTAAAGAATATAATATTATTGTCATCTACAGAGACGTTTATCTTTCATCGGAAAACGCAGTATCAGACATGTAGGGACAGCAACAAAACAGCAATTTCCACAGCAAAATTCAAACCCCCGAGTTTTCATCTCTGGACTGGCAGGTAACCTCATTATTAGATCCAACCTGTGATGGTGGTCATACACTGCGTTTCCTTAAGGTTCTGCGAGATATGTCTGTCCCCTTGCCACTACAGTCTGCCGATCCTCATGTTCATGTTAACCTATTTCTGGTGCGAATGTGTCAATCGTATAGAAGATAGAATTCCGTGTATGGCCCCTTGCTACTTCAGTTTGCTGATCCTTAAAGTCACGTTCACCTATATCTGGTGCGAATATTTTAATCGTAACCAAGGTAGAACACCGTAGCGAACTACGGGTACTAGTGTATCTTCTTCATCGGACTACTTAAGTCCGCTAAACATACATCTCGTTAAAGAAGCGCCGGTTGAGCGGGTTTTTGTGCGTAGTGCTGGTACTCCCGCACAAGTGATACTGCTTCCATCTGTGGGATTTGGGTTCGACAAATTCACATAGATTTACCGCGATCGTTTCATCGCCAGAGCCTCTTATGTTAGCTAGTGCACGTGCAGGATCACCAGTGAATCCACTAATTATTGATATGACTAGAGAACAAAATCAGTAAATCCACGGATTAATGCGCTGTATTTGCTTTATTAATTAAAATAAAATGTGTTTATATTTTATACGAATCATCTGACGTTGTTGCGATGTTTTTGAATAGACGATGCAATTTAAAATCCATTTCATGCCAGTGCTTCGGAAACTTTTGCAGCGGTCTATAGATAGTTAAGAACTTAGTTTCCATCAAACTTAGATCGCTCCAGTTTAGCAGATGTTTGTTAGATATTACGTTTAATGTTAATATCCATAGTATAGTTCTATGTAAAATTATTTGTCTCCAATTTTAATTCTGTTTACACTTATTTTTAATTTAAGTGTTAGCCTGTGAAAATCGCATACCCCATTTCTTCCCTGGTGGTAAAAGTTTATACAGCCCTTGAGACGCTACTCGAAGTAGTTTCAATCTACAGCAAACAACGTAAACTAGAATCATAACACTATTGCTTTTAGTATGGTAAGTGACGATAATCTAAGACACAATTACAAACAGGGGTGGCAGCGCAATTTCTTCTTTATTCTTTGTCGAAAATGGTTTCTGGTGATTGAGCTACCGTAATGTCAGTGGTCACTGTAAGGTAAGTATGCCTATTTTTTTCAAATGTTAACTCCGCCGGCACCATGTGCTTACTGCCGCAATACAGAAATGTCTCTGGCTGAAAATTCTCCCGAATTTGTCAATTCAAAAAAAAAATATTTATAATGTTTCACGTCTGCTGCACGTTCTGTGTGATCTATATGCGTCACCAGATTTTTTTTTGTGCGAAGTGGAATTTTGAAAGCTTTTTATTGAAAGAGCGGGTTTCATACTATAAAAGCGGGACAAAAAATTTAAATGATATGTACTTTATTGAAGTAACAACTGTTGCAAAGAATTCAAAATAAGTAGATATAATCAACATTTTGTATAAGTAAAAATCTTCTTAACAAGAAGTATTGCGACAATACGCCGCTACCTCGACAAGAAATTCCCAAATAGTGGGACTCTGCCTGTCCCGCACGTGATATTTAACTTCAGTCCTTGGTAACTCTGGTAAGGACTAGGTGGTTGAAAGTCTTGCTTGCTTCCTTGAAATCACAAGAACTAGGTATGCAAAATCAAAAAAATACTTAAAATAAACATGTCTGTTGTTTGACTCTAGATTTGGAGTTGGATGTTTCGATTTGATCAAGAACTGGGGTTTCCTTATATCCAGTAAATGACCGCCGCAATGGAATAAACTTATTTTGTGGTGTCTGGATCTTTACGAGTGTCTAAATGTCTTTTATCTGATTTTAGATTTACATACTGTTAATAAAAAGTGTGAAAATTATTTTGCAATGCAATCACGACGACTTCCTAATAGAGCGCAAATTTAAATGTGGATTCGAGAATCGTGTCCACCTTTTAAAATATAATGATGTAACAAATACTAAGCAGATAATGAAACGAATACGAATTTCTTAAAAGATTTTAAGTATTTTTTTTAATAATTTAAATTAAAATCTATGGAGAAAACGTCTCTATTTTATTTTAACGTATATAAACAGACTGTTTGAAACCGGATTACTTCTGTAATCCCTGAAGAGCATTAAAATAAACTTCCGCCAACAACATACGGGAAGCTGGCGTCGTGTTCTGATCTCTGTTGTTAATTAGCTAAAAGTGAAATTTTTATACGGTATAAGGCAAGTCGGTGATTAATTTACGAAAGCTGTTATGCCGATGCGGGTCAATTTGTGACGTGCCTTTGTTAGAAGATTTATTACATTGATTGATAACTTTTGGTAAGTTACTGTTGCTAATGAATTGTAATAAGCGTGACCTGTGTGCTTTCGGTTGCTGATGTAATATGAGCTAAATATTGAAGGTCCTCTCGATATACTCATAGCTTGAGAATCTTTAATTGGGATTATTCGAGAATTCACTACTGCCTGCAGGATGGCGACCACACACAAGACAACCGCCACGTGTTGGTGGGGTGAGGATTAGCTTTTCACCGTACTTCCTTCCCTCCGCCGCCGAGATAGAGTCGCAAAAGAGAATTTGGATATTATAATGCGCCATTTTTCCTATCCTCTGCGAGTCAGTCAGGGCCGATTTAACACAAATTAGTTTTACTGGTCTTGCAAAGTGTACAGTTTAGTAAAGTAGTTCGTAGTTCTGTATATTTTATATGTATCATTAAAATATAGTTCAAATTAATGTTATTCTTGTAGTAAAATTTTTCCAACTTTCTGCTAAAGCTTTTAATAGCAACTGCATTAACATCCAGTTATTCAACACCGGTTTCGGTCCATTTGCTAAAAACGCACTCGTCAGTCCGTGTGTAGAGATCTGTCTGCGGGCCCATTGTTCGCAGAATCGATACCGCCGATATGTAGTCTTTATTTTTAGTTGTAGCCTCTTGGGATCGCTACTGGCCTAGCGCTGTCCGTTATTGTTGGGATGTGTATATGTTCTTTGCTAGGGCTTTGTTTGCGTTAAATTATTGGTTCGATCAATCGATCGAATGCTCTTTCGATTCAACTAGGGCAAGTCTCTATGCCGTGATCTGTTAAAATGACAAATTAAACAGATCACGATCACCATTACCAGCAGAATCAGACCTTTCCTCGTATCGCATGAGCATTACATCAGATACGGGTAGGTAAAGACCAGTGAATGCTTGAGATTGCACGGTACACTTGCAGCACTATAATACATTCTGAACAGTTGACTACTGCCGAGCTGATATTCGAAAGTAGTCGCCAGGGGATCGATTTCAACCATGACGACAACTTCTATATCATGGTGTCGTTTATCCAAGACATGGCTATCAATAAACGAATGGAATAACGTCACACGGAATTTTTGTAATATGTATTTGTGGCATAGCGGATAAGGCCAGGAAAAAAACTTTATCATCAATTCCGGTTCATTTACAGTCACGTGCTGGCATTGTCGAATTAACGTATTAAGTCGAATTGAGATTTTATTTTCTGACGTATATCTTCATGGATGCTGGAAAGCACTCGTAACGGCGGGAATTAAAAGTAAAAATGAAATACTAGGACATCCTTAAGTAATATTTTCATTTCAAATGTGAAAAATACGCGTAAATACAAGAAATCATAATTAGGTAATCGTTCCAGATGCTTAATGGTTGGTTCTAGGCTTTATTTTACTTCCAATATTCTAGGCGTATTGTACGGAATAAATCGCAAAAGTGTCAAGACACTTTTCCGTCTATATGTACGAATAAGTAGTCTGATCGCCCTCCCCATACCCAAGCAGCAGTCAAGCGGAAGACGGCGAACGTACTCTCCCCTCTAATTTTATCGATGTCCTAATTAACTTATTGCTTAGCTTTATTGCGTTTGTAAAATATTGAGGAAATAATTAGTCCCAAGGAAAAGTAGCTCGGAAGTTATAAGATTATTGTGATTACCCAGATTTTCAAATACAGGTCTAAGTATAAATATTTTATACGAGTCAAAAATAATTAACTATCATTTGACGAACAACGTTGACGTTTTATGAGTAAGTTTAAAATATTATTATTTAAATTCAAATGCATGCCAAACTCTGTCTTTGACAAATTTAGGATTGGATTAGAACAAAGAATCTAAGAGGAGGTAAAGCTATGATCAATGGACGTATACAAAAGCAAAACAAAGGTTGCCGTGAATTAATACAAAGAGAACCTTCAAGAAAAAAGCCTATTCCTTCCTTAAAGGCCGCAGCGCATCTGTAGCTCCTCTGGTGTTGCGGATGTTCGTGGGCGTCGGTGATCACTTGCCATCGGGTGAGACGCATAATCATTTGCCCCCTACTTCGATAAAAAATATAATAATTAATTATAAACTATAAATCAAGTTAAAATACGATACGATAATTGTAACCAGAAAGAAAAAGTTCACATAACTACACAAAGTATGAATTTTTTACTATTGTAATCAAGGAATCTCATTTCTGTCAGGTGTATAATGTTATTTTTCCTATCCTCTGCGAGTCAGTCAGGGCCGATTTAACACAAATTAGTTTTACTGGTCTTGCAAAGTGTACAGTTTAGTAAAGTAGTTCGTAGTTCTGTATATTTTATATGTATCATTAAAATATAGTTCAAATTAATGTTATTCTTGTAGTAAAATTTTTCCAACTTTCTGCTAAAGCTTTTAATAGCAACTGCATTAACATCCAGTTATTCAACACCGGTTTCGGTCCATTTGCTAAAAACGCACTCGTCAGTCCGTGTGTAGAGATCTGTCTGCGGGCCCATTGTTCGCAGAATCGATACCGCCGATATGTAGTCTTTATTTTTAGTTGTAGCCTCTTGGGATCGCTACTGGCCTAGCGCTGTCCGTTATTGTTGGGATGTGTATATGTTCTTTGCTAGGGCTTTGTTTGCGTTAAATTATTGGTTCGATCAATCGATCGAATGCTCTTTCGATTCAACTAGGGCAAGTCTCTATGCCGTGATCTGTTAAAATGACAAATTAAACAGATCACGATCACCATTACCAGCAGAATCAGACCTTTCCTCGTATCGCATGAGCATTACATCAGATACGGGTAGGTAAAGACCAGTGAATGCTTGAGATTGCACGGTACACTTGCAGCACTATAATACATTCTGAACAGTTGACTACTGCCGAGCTGATATTCGAAAGTAGTCGCCAGGGGATCGATTTCAACCATGACGACAACTTCTATATCATGGTGTCGTTTATCCAAGACATGGCTATCAATAAACGAATGGAATAACGTCACACGGAATTTTTGTAATATGTATTTGTGGCATAGCGGATAAGGCCAGGAAAAAAACTTTATCATCAATTCCGGTTCATTTACAGTCACGTGCTGGCATTGTCGAATTAACGTATTAAGTCGAATTGAGATTTTATTTTCTGACGTATATCTTCATGGATGCTGGAAAGCACTCGTAACGGCGGGAATTAAAAGTAAAAATGAAATACTAGGACATCCTTAAGTAATATTTTCATTTCAAATGTGAAAAATACGCGTAAATACAAGAAATCATAATTAGGTAATCGTTCCAGATGCTTAATGGTTGGTTCTAGGCTTTATTTTACTTCCAATATTCTAGGCGTATTGTACGGAATAAATCGCAAAAGTGTCAAGACACTTTTCCGTCTATATGTACGAATAAGTAGTCTGATCGCCCTCCCCATACCCAAGCAGCAGTCAAGCGGAAGACGGCGAACGTACTCTCCCCTCTAATTTTATCGATGTCCTAATTAACTTATTGCTTAGCTTTATTGCGTTTGTAAAATATTGAGGAAATAATTAGTCCCAAGGAAAAGTAGCTCGGAAGTTATAAGATTATTGTGATTACCCAGATTTTCAAATACAGGTCTAAGTATAAATATTTTATACGAGTCAAAAATAATTAACTATCATTTGACGAACAACGTTGACGTTTTATGAGTAAGTTTAAAATATTATTATTTAAATTCAAATGCATGCCAAACTCTGTCTTTGACAAATTTAGGATTGGATTAGAACAAAGAATCTAAGAGGAGGTAAAGCTATGATCAATGGACGTATACAAAAGCAAAACAAAGGTTGCCGTGAATTAATACAAAGAGAACCTTCAAGAAAAAAAGCCTATTCCTTCCTTAAAGGCCGCAGCGCATCTGTAGCTCCTCTGGTGTTGCGGATGTTCGTGGGCGTCGGTGATCACTTGCCATCGGGTGAGACGCATAATCATTTGCCCCCTACTTCGATAAAAAATATAATAATTAATTATAAACTATAAATCAAGTTAAAATACGATACGATAATTGTAACCAGAAAGAAAAAGTTCACATAACTACACAAAGTATGAATTTTTTTTTTACTATTGTAATCAAGGAATCTCATTTCTGTCAGGTGTATAACGTTATTTAGGAGTGAAATGAAAGTCTTATGGTGTTATTAATTTTTATTTAAGATAAATGTAACGTCTTATTTTCTGCTATAAGTAATAATATAATGTTTAGATACGCAAAATCAAGGAACGGTGCCAAAATCAGCCGTATTTAGTTTTTGTTCAATAGCATATATATCAATAGGATCTACATTTACTTATTTGAGTGAGTAACTCTCCTAATTTATAGCATAGCTTATGTCCAGTATTGAACTGTTTAGATACCGATAATGATCGTACTGTATTCAAAGTTAAAAATTGTTTAGAAATATCGAGAACAATTGGTACAAAAGAAAAAGCTTAAGTGCATCCGAAAATCCAGGCATAGTGTTTAATAAATCGTATTGCTAATGACGAAGTAACAGTCCGTGAAACGTAAATTTAAAATATTTAAACGGTTGAAATGAAATGAAATGAAAATGAAATGAAAATACACTTTATTGTACACCAATAGCAAAAATAGGAAAAAATAAATAAATAAAAAGAAACACAGAGGTACAATTGGCGGCCTTATCGCTTAGAAGCGATCTCTACCAGGCAACCATTTTGCAGAGGAAATAATGACCAGTGAGCAAGGGTCAAGGGTGTACGCAAGTTACACAGAAGTGAAAATATAATGTAATAAATATATATTGATATATACACAAACATATATATATATATAGACTAACATATACTGATATATCTAAATAAATACACAACATATACCCATACATATACAGGAACATAAAGAGTAAAAAATAAATAATATAATATAAGAGCCATACGACGCAAGGAAAAGTAAGTGTTAAAGGATAAACAGATAACGAGAGATGAAGGAATAATTATTTAGGGAGGAAGGAAGTGCGCTTTGACCAGCCTTTTAAAAGTATCTAGGGATTGCGCACGCTTTATTTGAAGTGGTAGGGAGTTCCAAAGCCTAACAGCTTCAATGGAAAAGGATTTAGAATAGAAGGAAGTGTTATGGGATGGAATTTTAAAGTAAGGTTATTGTCAGAGCGAAGAGATCGACAGTGAGTATCCCCAAGAAACTCAAACCGCTCTTTAAGGTAAGGAGGGTAGTGGGATTGAATAGAACACAGTATAAAAGAGAAAGAATGTGAGTATTTCTGCGAAGGCGGATCGGAAGCCACTTGAGTTTTCGCGAAATTCTGATACATGGTCATATTTTCGGAGTCCAAACACGAACCGTATACAAAGATTCTGAATGCGCTCAAGCTTATTAAGTAACTCTTCGCTTAGATTGAGATAACACGTATCAGCATAATCGAGAATGGGTAACAGGAGAGACTGTGCAAGCGTAATTTTAGTTGGTATGGGTAGGAAATTGCTTAATCTTCGGAGAGACCCGACCGATGCAAACACCCTCCTGCTCACCTCGCTTACTTGTGGGGCCCAAGATAAAAATTTGTCAAGTGTAACTCCTAGATTTTTAACGGTGTCACTGTACGGCACAGATGTCCCGTCAAATATAATACTAGGTAAAGTAGGTATATTAATACGGGTAACCAATTTTGACTGCCTATTATAATTGATTTGGTTTTGATGGGTTCACTTTAAGACCATATGACTTACTCCATTCCACAATTGAGTCTAGATCTTTATTTAATAGGTCTATAGTTTTAGGTAAGTCCACCAATTTAGCCTGAGCATATACTTGGAGATCATCAGCATACAGGTGGTAGCGAGAAGTTAAACGGAGCGTAATAGAGCTTATGAAAATTGAAAAAAGGAGAGGAGACAACACGCCACCTTGCGGTACTCCGGCCTTGATCGTGCACCAGTTAGAGAACGAATTGTCCACACGTGTCCGTTGCCGGCGACCAAACAAGTAACTATGAAACCAGTCAATCACTTCAGGAGATATGTTAAGAGAAGCTAAGATAGCTAATAAGATATCAAAATCGACATTGTCGAATGCACTGGCAAAATCTAGTAAGGTCAACACCGTAACACATTGGTTATCCATACCAAGACGAATATCCTCAGTAATATTAACTAAGGCGGTAGTCGTACTATGACCAGAGCGGAAACCAGATTGGAATGGATTGAATAGATTCCACCTGGTTAGAAACAGGCTCAATTGACGATGAACTATACGCTCGAAAACTTTCGAGAGGAATGGAAGTATGGAAATGGGGCGATAGTCAGAAAGACTAGAGGATTTGCTTTTTAGGTATAGGAGTAATTTGGGCTTCTTTCCAGGAAGAGGAAAATTTCCAGAACAAATAGAGTAATTAAAGATATTTTTAATTAAAGGAGTCAAGATATCGATAATAGGAATGATCATTTTACGACTAATGCAGTCTGTACCAATGGCATCAGAGTTGACCTCACCAATGCTTTTCTTAACATCAGTATCAGTAATTTGACTAAAAATAAAAGCAGGATCATCGGAATTGGGTAAAGCTGAAATTTGATTTTTAGTTCGTAATTTTGTGGCATCATCAATGGCACAAGAAGAAGAGAAATGCTGATTAAGCTGGTTTAAGTCAATATTTATAGAGCTACTATTCTCACGCGCTTTCCCAACTCCAAGAGATTTAAGAAATTTCCATACTCTGCCTGAATCATCTTCTTCAAGTATGGACTTATGAATATGGCGTCGTTGTTTATCCCTACACAACCTGTTGCAATGATTCCGAATGTATTTATATTTGTCTCTATTAGCATCAAATTGTCAAATTTATATTTAGCTTTTGCAATATTTTTCTTATGTTGCAATTTTTTGATCTCCTGAGTAAGCCAGGGAGCAGGTAGATGCTTAAGTCGAACTGGTCTAATCGGGGCATGAACGTCGTAGAGTTTTGTTAGGAGATAATTAAATCTTTCTACCCTTTTGTCTAAGTTAGGTTCAGTAAGAACAAAATCCCAGTCGATCATCGCCGCATCATGTCTCAGATGATCTAAATCAATACCACCAAAATTACGTAGCAGAAGAATTCTCGATTTAGCTTTTGGTGGGCGTAATTTATATGATAAGTAAATCAAGTCGTGATATGAAAATGCATCAGCAGGACATTGACCATGCTTAGCAACATAATCAATGGAAGAAACAAGAATGAGATCCAGAAGAGATGGAGAACAATTTGGAAACGGTTCCGAGCGGGTTCGCCGCGGGCACTTCAATTTGCTTCGAATTACAAAAGTATGGAGCTGAAGCTTTTCTCGTTTTTAATTCATTACCAACAGCGTTCTCTATAGCTCCTACATAGGATATTCTGTATAGAATGAAATGGATTAAAATTCAGTTTTGTGGGATTCCGAATGGTTTGTAACACAAAAACTAATATAACACATACTCTTGGATTTGATTGAATAATATCTCGCATTAAGTGTCTAAAGAACCTCGATAAACTTATGTGAACAGCAAATAGTATTGAGACGTAGAATATACTTGTAGACATTACGTATATATCAAATTTTTATTTTAAATAATTATGTCTGGTATATATTTATAGTTATTTGCTTGTTGCTTTTACATCTACATCAGTCTCGGAGGCTGATGGAGGGATTAATGGGTGGGTACACTACACACACTGACGTTAAAATTCGTCCTCTAAAATTATGAAGATGTATGCGCTTTGTGACTCATCGCAAGAAACTCGGCATTTTATGATTTCTTCATAAAAAGAAACATACTAGTACTCGGTAGAAATTATCGTTTCTGGTAATGCACCTGAATCATTAGAGATTGTTAAATAAGATACGAGATCAGAATTTCTTATCTTATTTATCTTTTAGATAGCGGAGGTATCGCGTTCACTTGCCGGGTATGCGTATAAATGTAGGGTTCGCATTTCGTTTGTGGCGCTAAAATTACCTTCCGTGTCTTGGTAACTAGATAAAACTTTTTAAACTTGTAACTTTGGAACTTGGAAAGATAGATATACATATACCTACATAGATTAATAATCAAATATGTTTTTATATATATAAACATCCGTGATACGGTTACAGACAATTATATTCATAATGTCTCCTGCAAGGTGTGCTGCAACACCTGCATGCGGTGCACCATGATGACTAATGTACAAGTTTCTGGTGACTGACTTATGGCGGAAAATCCATCAGACTGACGAATCCAAAATTATGACAAAGATAAAAAAAATGGAAATTGATGATTGTGCGTCAGAATTTTTTGAAAACTTTGAACACTTCACTTGTTTGTTAAATATATTAAAATGACTAAGTTATTTGGCAGTTCACCGTACTATTGATTAGAAATCAAAATTTTTAAAGCGTATAAAGCTTGGTGCGCGCATTGTAGGTTGATGGACTTTAACGTTATTATTCTCAGACTTGTGTTTACGTTTTCTATGCGTATTGTACGGAATAAATCGCAAAAGTGTCAAGACACTTTTCCGTCTATATGTTGTACGAATAAGTAGTCTGATCGCCCTCCCCATACCCAAGCAGCAGTCAAGCGGAAGACGGCGAACGTACTCTCCCCTCTAATTTTATCGATGTCCTAATTAACTTATTGCTTAGCTTTATTGCGTTTGTAAAATATTGAGGAAATAATTAGTCCCAAGGAAAAGTAGCTCGGAAGTTATAAGATTATTGTGATTACCCAGATTTTCAAATACAGGTCTAAGTATAAATATTTTATACGAGTCAAAATAATTAACTATAATTTGACGAACAACGTTGACGTTTTATGAGTAAGTTTAAAATATTATTATTTAAATTCAAATGCATGCCAAACTCTGTCTTTGACAAATTTAGGATTGGATTAGAACAAAGAATCTAAGAGGAGGTAAAGCTATGATCAATGGACGTATACAAAAGCAAAACAAAGGTTGCCGTGAATTAATACAAAGAGAACCTTCAAGAAAAAAGCCTATTCCTTCCTTAAAGGCCGCAGCGCATCTGTAGCTCCTCTGGTGTTGCGGATGTTCGTGGGCGTCGGTGATCACTTGCCATCGGGTGAGACGCATAATCATTTGCCCCTACTTCGATAAAAATATAATAATTAATTATAAACTATAAATCAAGTTAAAATACGATACGATAATTGTAACCAGAAAGAAAAAGTTCACATAACTACACAAAGTATGAATTTTTTTTACTATTGTAATCAAGGAATCTCATTTCTGTCAGGTGTATAACGTTATTTAGGAGTGAAATGAAAGTCTTATGGTGTTATTAATTTTTATTTAAGATAAATGTAACGTCTTATTTTCTGCTATAAGTAATAATATAATGTTTAGATACGCAAAATCAAGGAACGGTGCCAAAATCAGCCGTATTTAGTTTTTGTTCAATAGCATATATATCAATAGGATCTACATTTACTTATTTGAGTGAGTAACTCTCCTAATTTATAGCATAGCTTATGTCCAGTATTGAACTGTTTAGATACCGATAATGATCGTACTGTATTCAAAGTTAAAAATTGTTTAGAAATATCGAGAACAATTGGTACAAAAGAAAAAGCTTAAGTGCATCCGAAAATCCAGGCATAGTGTTTAATAAATCGTATTGCTAATGACGAAGTAACAGTCCGTGAAACGTAAATTTAAAATATTTAAACGGTTCCGAGCGGGGTCGCCGCGGGCACTTCAATTTGCTTCGAATTACAAAAGTATGGAGCTGAAGCTTTTCTCGTTTTTAATTCATTACCAACAGCGTTCTCTATAGCTCCTACATAGGATATTCTGTATAGAATGAAATGGATTAAAATTCAGTTTTGTGGGATTCCGAATGGTTTGTAACACAAAAACTAATATAACACATACTCTTGGATTTGATTGAATAATATCTCGCATTAAGTGTCTAAAGAACCTCGATAAACTTATGTGAACAGCAAATAGTATTGAGACGTAGAATATACTTGTAGACATTACGTATATATCAAATTTTTATTTTAAATAATTATGTCTGGTATATATTTATAGTTATTTGCTTGTTGCTTTTACATCTACATCAGTCTCGGAGGCTGATGGAGGGATTAATGGGTGGGTACACTACACACTGACGTTAAAATTCGTCCTCTAAGAATTATGAAGATGTATGCGCTTTGTGACTCATCGCAAGAAACTCGGCATTTTATGATTTCTTCATAAAAAGAAACATACTAGTACTCGGTAGAAATTATCGTTTCTGGTAATGCACCTGAATCATTAGAGATTGTTAAATAAGATACGAGATCAGAATTTCTTATCTTATTTATCTTTTAGATAGCGGAGGTATCGCGTTCACTTGCCGGGTATGCGTATAAATGTAGGGTTCGCATTTCGTTTGTGGCGCTAAAATTACCTTCCGTGTCTTGGTAACTAGATAAAACTTTTAAACTTGTAACTTTGGAACTTGGAAAGATAGATATACATATACCTACATAGATTAATAATCAAATATGTTTTATATATATAAACATCCGTGATACGGTTACAGACAATTATATTCATAATGTCTCCTGCAAGGTGTGCTGCAACACCTGCATGCGGTGCACCATGATGACTAATGTACAAGTTTCTGGTGACTGACTTATGGCGGAAAATCCATCAGACTGACGAATCCAAAATTATGACAAAGATAAAAAAAATGGAAATTGATGATTGTGCGTCAGAATTTTTTGAAAACTTTGAACACTTCACTTGTTTGTTAAATATATTAAAATGACTAAGTTATTTGGCAGTTCACCGTACTATTGATTAGAAATCAAAATTTTAAAGCGTATAAAGCTTGGTGCGCGCATTGTAGGTTGATGGACTTTAACGTTATTATTCTCAGACTTGTGTTTACGTTTTCTATGCGTATTGTACGGAATAAATCGCAAAAGTGTCAAGACACTTTTCCGTCTATATGTTGTACGAATAAGTAGTCTGATCGCCCTCCCCATACCCAAGCAGCAGTCAAGCGGAAGACGGCGAACGTACTCTCCCCTCTAATTTTATCGATGTCCTAATTAACTTATTGCTTAGCTTTATTGCGTTTGTAAAATATTGAGGAAATAATTAGTCCCAAGGAAAAGTAGCTCGGAAGTTATAAGATTATTGTGATTACCCAGATTTTCAAATACAGGTCTAAGTATAAATATTTTATACGAGTCAAAAATAATTAACTATAATTTGACGAACAACGTTGACGTTTTATGAGTAAGTTTAAAATATTATTATTTAAATTCAAATGCATGCCAAACTCTGTCTTTGACAAATTTAGGATTGGATTAGAACAAAGAATCTAAGAGGAGGTAAAGCTATGATCAATGGACGTATACAAAAGCAAAACAAAGGTTGCCGTGAATTAATACAAAGAGAACCTTCAAGAAAAAAGCCTATTCCTTCCTTAAAGGCCGCAGCGCATCTGTAGCTCCTCTGGTGTTGCGGATGTTCGTGGGCGTCGGTGATCACTTGCCATCGGGTGAGACGCATAATCATTTGCCCCTACTTCGATAAAAATATAATAATTAATTATAAACTATAAATCAAGTTAAAATACGATACGATAATTGTAACCAGAAAGAAAAAGTTCACATAACTACACAAAGTATGAATTTTTTACTATTGTAATCAAGGAATCTCATTTCTGTCAGGTGTATAACGTTATTTAGGAGTGAAATGAAAGTCTTATGGTGTTATTAATTTTTATTTAAGATAAATGTAACGTCTTATTTTCTGCTATAAGTAATAATATAATGTTTAGATACGCAAAATCAAGGAACGGTGCCAAAATCAGCCGTATTTAGTTTTTGTTCAATAGCATATATATCAATAGGATCTACATTTACTTATTTGAGTGAGTAACTCTCCTAATTTATAGCATAGCTTATGTCCAGTATTGAACTGTTTAGATACCGATAATGATCGTACTGTATTCAAAGTTAAAATTGTTTAGAAATATCGAGAACAATTGGTACAAAAGAAAAAGCTTAAGTGCATCCGAAAATCCAGGCATAGTGTTTAATAAATCGTATTGCTAATGACGAAGTAACAGTCCGTGAAACGTAAATTTAAAATATTTAAACGGTTCCGAGCGGGGTCGCCGCGGGCACTTCAATTTGCTTCGAATTACAAAAGTATGGAGCTGAAGCTTTTCTCGTTTTTAATTCATTACCAACAGCGTTCTCTATAGCTCCTACATAGGATATTCTGTATAGAATGAAATGGATTAAAATTCAGTTTTGTGGGATTCCGAATGGTTTGTAACACAAAACTAATATAACACATACTCTTGGATTTGATTGAATAATATCTCGCATTAAGTGTCTAAAGAACCTCGATAAACTTATGTGAACAGCAAATAGTATTGAGACGTAGAATATACTTGTAGACATTACGTATATATCAAATTTTTATTTTAAATAATTATGTCTGGTATATATTTATAGTTATTTGCTTGTTGCTTTTACATCTACATCAGTCTCGGAGGCTGATGGAGGGATTAATGGGTGGGTACACTACACACACTGACGTTAAAATTCGTCCTCTAAGAATTATGAAGATGTATGCGCTTTGTGACTCATCGCAAGAAACTCGGCATTTTATGATTTCTTCATAAAAAGAAACATACTAGTACTCGGTAGAAATTATCGTTTCTGGTAATGCACCTGAATCATTAGAGATTGTTAAATAAGATACGAGATCAGAATTTCTTATCTTATTTATCTTTTAGATAGCGGAGGTATCGCGTTCACTTGCCGGGTATGCGTATAAATGTAGGGTTCGCATTTCGTTTGTGGCGCTAAAATTACCTTCCGTGTCTTGGTAACTAGATAAAACTTTTTAAACTTGTAACTTTGGAACTTGGAAAGATAGATATACATATACCTACATAGATTAATAATCAAATATGTTTTATATATATAAACATCCGTGATACGGTTACAGACAATTATATTCATAATGTCTCCTGCAAGGTGTGCTGCAACACCTGCATGCGGTGCACCATGATGACTAATGTACAAGTTTCTGGTGACTGACTTATGGCGGAAAATCCATCAGACTGACGAATCCAAAATTATGACAAAGATAAAAAAAATGGAAATTGATGATTGTGCGTCAGAATTTTTTGAAAACTTTGAACACTTCACTTGTTTGTTAAATATATTAAAATGACTAAGTTATTTGGCAGTTCACCGTACTATTGATTAGAAATCAAAATTTTTAAAGCGTATAAAGCTTGGTGCGCGCATTGTAGGTTGATGGACTTTAACGTTATTATTCTCAGACTTGTGTTTACGTTTTCTATGCGTATTGTACGGAATAAATCGCAAAAGTGTCAAGACACTTTTCCGTCTATATGTTGTACGAATAAGTAGTCTGATCGCCCTCCCATACCCAAGCAGCAGTCAAGCGGAAGACGGCGAACGTACTCTCCCCTCTAATTTTATCGATGTCCTAATTAACTTATTGCTTAGCTTTATTGCGTTTGTAAAATATTGAAATAATTAGTCCCAAGGAAAAGTAGCTCGGAAGTTATAAGATTATTGTGATTACCCAGATTTTCAAATACAGGTCTAAGTATAAATATTTTATACGAGTCAAAAATAATTAACTATAATTTGACGAACAACGTTGACGTTTTATGAGTAAGTTTAAAATATTATTATTTAAATTCAAATGCATGCCAAACTCTGTCTTTGACAAATTTAGGATTGGATTAGAACAAAGAATCTAAGAGGAGGTAAAGCTATGATCAATGGACGTATACAAAAGCAAAACAAAGGTTGCCGTGAATTAATACAAAGAGAACCTTCAAGAAAAAAGCCTATTCCTTCCTTAAAGGCCGCAGCGCATCTGTAGCTCCTCTGGTGTTGCGGATGTTCGTGGGCGTCGGTGATCACTTGCCATCGGGTGAGACGCATAATCATTTGCCCCCTACTTCGATAAAAAATATAATAATTAATTATAAACTATAAATCAAGTTAAAATACGATACGATAATTGTAACCAGAAAGAAAAAGTTCACATAACTACACAAAGTATGAATTTTTTTTACTATTGTAATCAAGGAATCTCATTTCTGTCAGGTGTATAACGTTATTTAGGAGTGAAATGAAAGTCTTATGGTGTTATTAATTTTTATTTAAGATAAATGTAACGTCTTATTTTCTGCTATAAGTAATAATATAATGTTTAGATACGCAAAATCAAGGAACGGTGCCAAAATCAGCCGTATTTAGTTTTTGTTCAATAGCATATATATCAATAGGATCTACATTTACTTATTTGAGTGAGTAACTCTCCTAATTTATAGCATAGCTTATGTCCAGTATTGAACTGTTTAGATACCGATAATGATCGTACTGTATTCAAAGTTAAAAATTGTTTAGAAATATCGAGAACAATTGGTACAAAAGAAAAAGCTTAAGTGCATCCGAAAATCCAGGCATAGTGTTTAATAAATCGTATTGCTAATGACGAAGTAACAGTCCGTGAAACGTAAATTTAAAATATTTAAACGGTTCCGAGCGGGGTCGCCGCGGGCACTTCAATTTGCTTCGAATTACAAAAGTATGGAGCTGAAGCTTTTCTCGTTTTTAATTCATTACCAACAGCGTTCTCTATAGCTCCTACATAGGATATTCTGTATAGAATGAAATGGATTAAAATTCAGTTTTGTGGGATTCCGAATGGTTTGTAACACAAAAACTAATATAACACATACTCTTGGATTTGATTGAATAATATCTCGCATTAAGTGTCTAAAGAACCTCGATAAACTTATGTGAACAGCAAATAGTATTGAGACGTAGAATATACTTGTAGACATTACGTATATATCAAATTTTTATTTTAAATAATTATGTCTGGTATATATTTATAGTTATTTGCTTGTTGCTTTTACATCTACATCAGTCTCGGAGGCTGATGGAGGGATTAATGGGTGGGTACACTACACACTGACGTTAAAATTCGTCCTCTAAGAATTATGAAGATGTATGCGCTTTGTGACTCATCGCAAGAAACTCGGCATTTATGATTTCTTCATAAAAGAAACATACTAGTACTCGGTAGAAATTATCGTTTCTGGTAATGCACCTGAATCATTAGAGATTGTTAAATAAGATACGAGATCAAATTTCTTATCTTATTTATCTTTTAGATAGCGGAGGTATCGCGTTCACTTGCCGGGTATGCGTATAAATGTAGGGTTCGCATTTCGTTTGTGGCGCTAAAATTACCTTCCGTGTCTTGGTAACTAGATAAAACTTTTAAACTTGTAACTTTGGAACTTGGAAAGATAGATATACATATACCTACATAGATTAATAATCAAATATGTTTTTATATATATAAACATCCGTGATACGGTTACAGACAATTATATTCATAATGTCTCCTGCAAGGTGTGCTGCAACACCTGCATGCGGTGCACCATGATGACTAATGTACAAGTTTCTGGTGACTGACTTATGGCGGAAAATCCATCAGACTGACGAATCCAAAATTATGACAAAGATAAAAAAAATGGAAATTGATGATTGTGCGTCAGAATTTTTTGAAAACTTTGAACACTTCACTTGTTTGTTAAATATATTAAAATGACTAAGTTATTTGGCAGTTCACCGTACTATTGATTAGAAATCAAAATTTTAAAGCGTATAAAGCTTGGTGCGCGCATTGTAGGTTGATGGACTTTAACGTTATTATTCTCAGACTTGTGTTTACGTTTTCTATGCGTATTGTACGGAATAAATCGCAAAAGTGTCAAGACACTTTTCCGTCTATATGTTGTACGAATAAGTAGTCTGATCGCCCTCCCATACCCAAGCAGCAGTCAAGCGGAAGACGGCGAACGTACTCTCCCCTCTAATTTTATCGATGTCCTAATTAACTTATTGCTTAGCTTTATTGCGTTTGTAAAATATTGAGGAAATAATTAGTCCCAAGGAAAAGTAGCTCGGAAGTTATAAGATTATTGTGATTACCCAGATTTTCAAATACAGGTCTAAGTATAAATATTTTATACGAGTCAAAAATAATTAACTATAATTTGACGAACAACGTTGACGTTTTATGAGTAAGTTTAAAATATTATTATTTAAATTCAAATGCATGCCAAACTCTGTCTTTGACAAATTTAGGATTGGATTAGAACAAAGAATCTAAGAGGAGGTAAAGCTATGATCAATGGACGTATACAAAAGCAAAACAAAGGTTGCCGTGAATTAATACAAAGAGAACCTTCAAGAAAAAAGCCTATTCCTTCCTTAAAGGCCGCAGCGCATCTGTAGCTCCTCTGGTGTTGCGGATGTTCGTGGGCGTCGGTGATCACTTGCCATCGGGTGAGACGCATAATCATTTGCCCCTACTTCGATAAAAATATAATAATTAATTATAAACTATAAATCAAGTTAAAATACGATACGATAATTGTAACCAGAAAGAAAAAGTTCACATAACTACACAAAGTATGAATTTTTTACTATTGTAATCAAGGAATCTCATTTCTGTCAGGTGTATAACGTTATTTAGGAGTGAAATGAAAGTCTTATGGTGTTATTAATTTTTATTTAAGATAAATGTAACGTCTTATTTTCTGCTATAAGTAATAATATAATGTTTAGATACGCAAAATCAAGGAACGGTGCCAAAATCAGCCGTATTTAGTTTTGTTCAATAGCATATATATCAATAGGATCTACATTTACTTATTTGAGTGAGTAACTCTCCTAATTTATAGCATAGCTTATGTCCAGTATTGAACTGTTTAGATACCGATAATGATCGTACTGTATTCAAAGTTAAAATTGTTTAGAAATATCGAGAACAATTGGTACAAAAGAAAAGCTTAAGTGCATCCGAAAATCCAGGCATAGTGTTTAATAAATCGTATTGCTAATGACGAAGTAACAGTCCGTGAAACGTAAATTTAAAATATTTAAACGGTTCCGAGCGGGGTCGCCGCGGGCACTTCAATTTGCTTCGAATTACAAAAGTATGGAGCTGAAGCTTTTCTCGTTTTTTAATTCATTACCAACAGCGTTCTCTATAGCTCCTACATAGGATATTCTGTATAGAATGAAATGGATTAAAATTCAGTTTTGTGGGATTCCGAATGGTTTGTAACACAAAAACTAATATAACACATACTCTTGGATTTGATTGAATAATATCTCGCATTAAGTGTCTAAAGAACCTCGATAAACTTATGTGAACAGCAAATAGTATTGAGACGTAGAATATACTTGTAGACATTACGTATATATCAAATTTTTATTTTAAATAATTATGTCTGGTATATATTTATAGTTATTTGCTTGTTGCTTTTACATCTACATCAGTCTCGGAGGCTGATGGAGGGATTAATGGGTGGGTACACTACACACACTGACGTTAAAATTCGTCCTCTAAGAATTATGAAGATGTATGCGCTTTGTGACTCATCGCAAGAAACTCGGCATTTTATGATTTCTTCATAAAAAGAAACATACTAGTACTCGGTAGAAATTATCGTTTCTGGTAATGCACCTGAATCATTAGAGATTGTTAAATAAGATACGAGATCAGAATTTCTTATCTTATTTATCTTTTAGATAGCGGAGGTATCGCGTTCACTTGCCGGGTATGCGTATAAATGTAGGGTTCGCATTTCGTTTGTGGCGCTAAAATTACCTTCCGTGTCTTGGTAACTAGATAAAACTTTTTAAACTTGTAACTTTGGAACTTGGAAAGATAGATATACATATACCTACATAGATTAATAATCAAATATGTTTTTATATATATATAAACATCCGTGATACGGTTACAGACAATTATATTCATAATGTCTCCTGCAAGGTGTGCTGCAACACCTGCATGCGGTGCACCATGATGACTAATGGACAAGTTTCTGGTGACTGACTTATGGCGGAAAATCCATCAGACTGACGAATCCAAAATTATGACAAAGATAAAAAAAATGGAAATTGATGATTGTGTGTCTGAATTTTTTGAAAACTTTGAACACTTCACTTGTTTGTTAAATATATTAAAATGACTAAGTTATTTGGCACTTCACCGTACTATTGATTAGAAATCAAAAATTTTAAAGCGTATAAAGCTTGGTGCGCGCATTGTAGGTTGATGGACTTTAACGTTATTATTCTCAGACTTGTGTTTACGTTTTCCTTCTTCACAGCTGAGCACATGGTTAATTTCCGAATAAAATTACATTAGTACCAGAGGTACACGAACTTTGTCCACATTTGGACAATATGATATATGTTAAGTATAATGCACCTTTTCTTAACATGTTGAAACAATGGAAATTCTGTTATTGCTATGGCACGTGAACGGTTAAAGTAAATGATTAGTGAATATACGACGTGTGATGAAGCGGAGTCTAAAGAGTGACGTAGACATTGTCCTAAGGTCAGGATATTTTGTGGACGAAGATGATATGATGATATGGTCGATTTCTATCGGTAGCTCAAAACTTAAAAATGACCTTTGTTAATTACATTGTTGCGAACAAAGTTTTTGGATTTACAATAAGCACCAGTTCAAATTTAACTAACATAAAATCTATCAAATTTCTTGCATGTTCGTAATATTAAGTTAACAAAAAAAATCGGAAATTTTTATTTAGAATAAATGTAATTCTTACGACTAAAGCTACGAAAATAGACGTATAAGAGACGCCACTTACTTCCGCTAGTACGAGTAGCAAGACGAAATGTAACTGACATTGGATTTTTGTTAAGCGCAGCTCAAAGTAGGTTAGATTTTCCCCATTTTTAAAATAATGTACGTCTCTTATTATCCAAGAAAACTGTTACACGGCGGTAATTGCCGTTATTTGACGCCTTCATATTCGTCAAATTATAACCAAAACTATTTCGTATTAAATAAAGTTATTTCCGGGATCAGTGGAGTGGAGTTCGACAAGTCAATATTTGAGAGAAGGCTGTGGGCATTTGCAGGATGCTACTTTATAAACCAAACTCTTTTTCCGTCGCGTTCCTTCCCTAGCTCGTTGGCCGATATGGCATTGATTTATTTCACATTAAAACAACTACATAAGAATCTGGGAAATATAGATATATAGTTCTAGAAGCAAATAATACTAAAAATATTCATAGCTTAATGTTTTTATTATACTTTAGAGGTTTATTAATGTTAAAACATGTAAATACACTTAATTCGAGTGTATTTCTCTTTAACTTTTTAATGTTTTCCAAATAAAAAACATCGATAAGTAATAATGGAAAGAATAATATTAGTTAGTCAGCTGCACACAATACATGTATTGTTGACGGGAGGTCGAGGGAAAAGTTCGAGGAATGCAGAGAAAGGGGTGAGTATAGGGAGTATAAGTCTCAGTACCGTACTAATTGTGAACTCATTTTTATTAATATTTAATTACTCTTCATTTTTAACCTCATACCCTCAATCGTTTGCGAGTATTTGCCCAACAAATAAATCAATCCGGAAGATAATTGCAACTATTGAGCAAATTTAACATCGCGCGCTGTCATAAAGTTTCTAAACAAGCAAGGAAAATCCGCTCGAACCATAATGATTGAAATGGTAGCTGTTTATGGAGATCATTGCCCGGATAAAACAATTATTTACAAGTTGCATGGTCCATTTTAACAAGGCCGACAATCGACTGAAGACAACTCCTGCCCTGGACGGCCGATTGAGGCCACCACGTCAGGAAACATCGAAAATATGGAAAAAATTGTACTAGAAGGTGCTTGTAAAAAAAGGGCACCTGGTATCTGCATTAGTTGGAGTATCAGATACCACTATTTTGAGGATTGTGCACGCACTCGATATCTTGGCATGACTAACGTCAGCGCAAGATATCGAGAATACTCACGGCATCACAAAAGCAACAACGAATCGATGCATCTAGGCACCTTTTGGAGCTGTTTGGCGATGAACCTACTCCTATTTTGAGGGGATTGTGATTGCAAATGAAACATGGGTCCATCACGTAATTTCAAATATGTCGGACCTGCAATACATACGATGGCTGTATTACGTTGCGCCGCTCTACCTATCTAACCCACCTCTACCTGTGCTCAAGCCTGAGCCATGAACCAGATCCGCAGCAGGGAACACCGAGGGCTCGTGCTTCCAAGTGCTCGCTTTTCTAAGCCTTATTTGGAATAATATGTAACTTCATAACTTACATTTGTGGAAAACTCGAGTACATATTAAACTTTTCGTACAGTCTGTACAAATGAAATGGAAACCTTACTTATCTACGCTTAAACTAGCCGTGAGTTAGTTGTTGTGAAACTACGCGACACATAAAACGTAACGTGAAAAGTTCTGGTGAGCTCGAATAAATGCACCTACAGTGTGAGAAGTCATTTATGCGAAGAAGTCGTTGTGGAACATGTAGCGCTGAAAGTTTTGTTAGTGGTAACAAGCACACAAGGATACCGAACAGGGCTGACAATTTTTTTTAACACTAAAAAGAAATGTTTAATTGTATTGCATAACGGACTAGACTCTTAGAGCGTGCCAAACGGGATTCTGCAGACCATTTTCGTCTCTTTGGTAAAATGTGCCGGGTGGCAAACCGCTCCGCCGGGTTTGTCCTTGGAGCTTGCCTAGATATTTTTAAAGAATTTTCCCTTAGTTGCTTCTTTCGACTCTCATGGGAAAAGGAGGAGCAGACATTCGGTATTATTTTAACTGTCAAACAAACATGTGTAATTAACGTGGAAATATGACATTTTCTCATTTTCCCCGTGCCTGTAACTGGTATGCATAGTGTGAGACAGCCCTAGTATTCAGATTAGACTAGACAAGTTATACAGCTGCTAAGCGCCATTGTTCCGGCTTTGCTTTAGTCGCAACTTGAAAACAAAACAATATGTATTTCAACTGGGCCCCTGAATGTAACAGGAGTGTAAGGTGAAGTAACGACAGTTCTAATAAAGCATTGAAACTATTATTGTGTATTGAGTAAAGAAACTCGAAGCCATAGACAAAGAAAGTTATGGCACTGCTTATCTGCATGGGTTCGACCAGGGTAGTGGTGTAGTAAGTGACAAAAACTGGCAACCCAATGCCAATTGCTGGCAACCATGTTAACTTACAAACAATATTTATTCAATTAAAAAGTAAAGTAAGGCATTTCTTGATGCGTTCGTAATGGTTTTTGGATAACTGTGCGTTTGTGCTGACTGTGAAACTTTAAAATTTGATGCCTCGTTGAGTATGTAGTTGTCTTTAAATTATGCAGAGTAACTACTTGTGTTGTAATTAGATAATCAAAAATTACCGTGTACTGGCGGTCTAAGAATTCCTTTCTTCCCGCGGACGTCGTAATAGTGGACTGTGAAAAAAGCTTTGAAAATCTAACATCAGACCATACATGGATCTTTTTTTACAACCGCTGTTGACTGAGCAATCTAGATGAGGCCTATGCAACACTAACGCCAATAAGAAACCACATCCCTCTTCAACGCGGTTTACATATAAACTTTAAACGTCTACGGGAAATAACCCATAGCTAGAACGTACAGAGATCTTAGACTTTTCCTAGCACAAACTGAAGTATTTGTCAACGGACATGCTCGCACGTCACAAGCGTCTGCTCTCAGACACTCTTGTCCCGTCAGGTTCCGTGCTCTGTGCGGTCTAATGGCATTGGCTCTTCTTAGAGAAAGTCATCTTTTTCGTTTTGGCGATATTCCAGCCCCTGATTTCTGCCCTTAAAATCTCGCACTTCTTTTTTATCTGTAACTTTATTAATCTTTAGAAATACTGTAAGAATTTTAACTTGGACGTTTAAAATATTTTGAGAAAACATTGATTGCTTAGGCGTGAATTGGCTTCAAGTTCAAAGCTGCTAAAGTATCATGAACAATAATATAACTGAAAAGATGACCGGGACAAGAAGTTGTCTACCCGAGACTTTGTAATTGAAAAGTGATACAAAGAAGCAAGTCTGTCACTTTACAATTATCTCTCTCAAATAAATCTTAAATAAAAAACAGAATTTACCTGTAGCTCATGTAGCGTTTTCAATTGTCGTTGATCATTTCATAATAAATAACAACATTCTAGTAATGAAAATCGTGAGATACTATCCGATGAAATGCTTGTATGGAAATACGCATGTGGATGTTTGTGTGTTTTCCAGGCGTGTGCTAACGGCGTAAGAATCTGCCACCGCCTTTCTTCCCGCGGTTGTAGTAAAACGCGGCTAAGGGAGAAGCCTTGAAAGTGACAATGTCTACCGATAGGTGGCGTGGATAACCATCTATAAAAATACCAATCTAAAACGAAGCGGTCGCATGACGGGCAGTAGATTCTGTGGTGCGAGGTGTAGTACCAGACACGATCGCCTATCCGCCTGCCGAACGTGGCTCCTTCTGGGAGTGGGCTATGTCCTACGGTGGACTGTTTCTAGTCTGATAAGGTGAGGTTAGTTGTTTTCCAGAATAAGTCAACGATCCTATCTGAAATAAATATGTCTGTGGCATAACATTTTGATTTACTTGACAAATTTCATAGGGTGTTAAACAGAAATTTATGGACAGGATGTCTCTATTGGGACGTTTGCCTGTTTACGAATCCCGGGCCACCCGATCTGTCGGGTTGTCGGATTCCGTTCACGTATCTAATTTAGGATTACGCAATCTAGCTTGTGTAAGTTTCAGTTTGAAGGTCGTCGATAAACATTGGGCAGAAAATGTAATACTGCTGTCTGCGTAATAATATAAAGCCTGTTTAGTTTTTTTAACTTACCGAGACATCGGCGTAGTTTTTACCACTCTTACGTATTACGTCTTATAATGATTTATAGAATGACCCGCGGCTTCGGCTGCGTTATCACATTTTGGCTCATAGCATAATCGACATCTTTGACAAATTTAAATCAAATCCGTACAGTTCTTTAAGGGATATTGAACGACAAACACATTCATATTTGTAATGTTACGGTACTTCCAGAATTGTAAGGAAAATTCAATGAAATTTGCTGTGAAGTTAAATCCGTTCAAACCTGCATGCATTTTGTATATTCGCTATTAACATTTTTAAACTTTTTAAGAGTATTTCAATGCGGTTTTCACTATTATTTAGAATATTTTATGGGAATCTATATGTAGCATGACAAATTCACATTCCTTACGGAAATACGTAAGGATCGACTAACGTACCTAACGTTAGTCGATCCTTACTCGGCTTATGTGTCGGAGTCACTGAAATAGTTTATTACGAATTTAAGTACTGAATTTATCACGAGCCCAGCGGTGAAGGAAAACATCGCGAGGAAACCTTCACGTCTGAGAATAAGTCCATCATCTGTCGGAGACATGAGATTGGCGTCTTCCGTTGTCGCGTCTTACGGCTACACGTAATATGATTGGTTGGTGGAAGTACTTGCGCCGCCACTTTCCGGTTTCTTCACGTAATGTGTTCTAAATACCTGTAACATAAATTCAATTATTTACAATCCATTAAATGTAATTTATTTGTTTGATTTATGAATACCAATCTGTGCCTATGCACCAATGCCGTGTGCCCGCTTGTCTTTCTCCATTATTAATTATACTTGTTATGTAATCATTTTGTTTTCCTTAACATAATAGTGATAAGAACAGAACGTATAAATGTGGTTAATTCGTTACTGCGCTCCTGGAATCTAGATATCTTGTCTGTGTTTATATACTTGTAAGTTAGAATTTCCTCCGGCGCCGCCAATTGGTCTACGTATATCATAGAGTAACACTATTTTGGATTACGATAAATATTATGATGCATTGTAACTCGACAAAACTAAAATGATACACTCAATATGTTATAATTGAGCATAAAAAGTAGTGTCTTCCACAGAACGCGTTATCTATTTTACTAACTGCATTAAAGTTATTAACGAACGAATCCATGATCCAACGAATCATTGATATCAAACATTCATCATATAAAAGTTACCGCTATCGAGATTCGAACCCGCAACCCCTCGCTGGGAGGGCTGTACGAACTAGGCCGTCAACATTTAACTGAATGGTGAAAACATGGTGAGTACAATTTGTTATAAGCCAGACAGAATTAATTGACGACTCTAGAGGTGAAAAGACTTGAACAGGAGTTGCATGTACACAAGTATTTCGCGCTGGTATACTCGACATCGGATCAATTTGATCAAAATCGTACAATTATAGGTTTTATCTCATCTGCGCAAGGCATATGGATGATGCGCCGAGTCTGTAGATGCATGTGCACATGTCTGTAGATTTTTGTCGTACATCGGTAGTTCAGTACTTTGATTTGTTGCAAGGACTGCCTAGTGATAAAGTTATACGTATTTTATATTTAAGTGTACATCATGCGGAATTTAAAACTTGACACTTTTTATATTGTAAGGAAAATTCGGTTGAAATTTTGTGTTTAGCTCATTTGGAACAACGTGACAGGTGCTTGTCGCCGTCTTGGTGTTCAGGTCAACCAATAATAGGATTCAGGACAACCAATAATCGCACATACGTTACGAAAATATGATTGTTACGAGCCCGCCACATACGGGCTCGGAGGTTGAACCCTCTCACCGCTCGGCTACTGTCGCTATCTGCACTGTAATATATAATGGACGTAACAGTCTTTGTGCAAGCTAATCTTCAAATCCACTGGACCGCTTTTGATGCGATTTTTTAAGATTTGTTTCTTCTGATATCGCGAAGGACATACATAATTTTTTTTTTATTCTAAAACCGAGCGACCCCGTGTACAGCTAGATTCTGTCTGTGTGTGAAGGATTCTGTCTCGAAAATGTAATCAAATAGTGTTTATTAGCTTTTCAAGTGGGGGCTACATAGGCCGTTTGTTGAGTGATATCGCGCCACACAGATGCCGCTAGGTGTCGGCGACTGACACTGATACGGCGATTTCCTAGAGAATGCAGCGCTCAAACGTGACACCCAGGACATAAATCAGACAGATAACTATTTGAACTTGCTTCCGCCAACGTTTGCGTCAATGTTGAATGGGCTATATCTCCGCTGACGCGTAGACGTTAATTATGGGCAGTAGGCTGTAGTATGACTAGAATGCTCACCTACATTTCTTTGTTATATCTTAATCGGTTATGTAAAAAAAATATTTATTTGCTACATTATAAACAAATATAAGTCTCTGATATTAGGAGAAGTGATAAACTTTATTCCGATGCCTTTTCAAAATGAGAGCTGTGCCTTGCTTTTTATGCTATGCTATTTATGGGACATGTTCGACTCATTACTGAAAAGGTAAAATCAGAAGAAAAAACCCAAAACATAGTCACTGTCAAGCGTGACAGGGTTCAGCTATTAGGGTTATATTATTATATGGGTTATACCATATACCCAATTACCCAATAATGGGTGTGATCAGAGTTCCTGAGATTTTAGTCTTTACAATCCAGTTTTCACCAGACGTTATTTGGAACAACGTGACAGTTCGCGTGCCTATCACCTGCAAGACAATGGACACAAATCGTACGTACGTTTCATAGGGATCGAACTCGAGTCTCCTGATTCGGAGGCTTTTGCTACCTTTCGAATGGGCCAGCTCGAACGGTATTCTGAGAGGCCGTGGCTCTCAGAATACCGGCGTGAAGTAAAGGCATATTGTGCTTCTGCATTTCGTTCGGTGAGTGAGGTAACCGGAGGCCAACTGCCCCTTCCCAACCCCCTTATCATCCTCCCTTCCATCTCTCAAATACCCTTAAAGGCCGGCAACGTATTGTGGGCGATCACTTACCACCACGTGAACTGCATGCTCGATTGCCGCCTTCCCCATATTTTTTTTTTTTTTTAACATTTTACATAGAAGCCTTTTGGTATTTTAGCTAATGGCCTAACGGTTTTCTGATGATTATAAGTTTGTGTTGATCGGTAACATAGCAGTTCGCGGAGGGCATTGCACCACTGACCTCGAATCGCACTGACTGTGCGATGTACCTTTCAAAATGACAATAAAATTGTCTGCCGATTTGAAGCGCTGTCATTAAGTGATGTTTCCACGACTCACGGCAGCCATACGGCCTTTGTCGTTTCTTCACTTTCTCCACTTTTGCATGACCTAATGATAGGGCACATCATCACTAACACGAGGGTAACTACGCTCTCCAATCTGCTAAGCCCAGAGTGTGGGTGTTAGGGTACCTTTCAAGAGATCCATGCCGGTTTTGCTGGCGCTTTCTTGGAGACGCATATGTTCAGTAGTGAACTTAAATAGGCTGATGAAGAAGACAATCGTAGTTACTATCAGTGGTCAAAGTGCCAAAATGGCATATGGGGAAATCATATTAGTACAACGTCAGATTTGAAGCCCCCTTGACCAGTGGTAATAAAGGATCAGTATATGTATCCATTCCTGTTCCATATACTACTAATCTTAATATACTGTTATAAATATGAAGGCATGATTTTGTGATGTTTTTCTTAAAATCACGTATAAACTGCTAAATCGATTTAGATAAAATTATGTATGGATATATTTTAAATCCTGGCAAAGAACAGGCTACTCTTTTTTCCAAGGAAAGCCGCGGGAAGATTCTCCACGCGGGCGAAACCGTGGGCGGAAGCTAGTTTGATAATAATATCTATTTGTCCCTCAAGGAGCATCAAGGATCTAAAATCTTGTTATTTTAATACGTTTTCGTTCTCAATTTTCTTCCACATCACATCCAAGTATGTAATTGGTTTTCTACGCATGCACTCGTTTGTCATGAAGAATGCATTGCAAAAGTTTCTAGGCTACCGAAAATGTACATAACATAATTAATGTAAACACTTCAATGCTGAGTCTTAATTAGTCTTGCAGGACTTGCAACGTTATAACACTTAACGCAAAACATCGGCATGTTCTCATATTCATTAGTTTAACCCAGACATTATACAGCATGACATGAATAGAGGGCTTGTTTCATACGAGCGCATACACACCCGGACTTTTTTTTTAATTCGGCTGGACTGTATTAAGTTATGCGTGTGTATTATACGGCTTTGAAAAAAAAAAGCGTTGAAAAAGCGCGGGAAATGAGTGAGCGCTCGTGCCTCGCCATAATGGAACGGAGAGAGGCTTCATTCAAATTTCGAATAAATTCAGAGTAGCCGCTTTTTATCGTTAGCCAGTGGGGCTTTGTATTAGCATGTCTATTTGTCGATGTTTTCTTTTGTTTGTGTCGCCTTCTGCGAAATATGAAATTTATGTTTGCTGCGGAATCTAGTAATGGTCTGCTCTAGATAATTTTCGACTTTCTACAAGATGTAAATTCATCCATGTGTTACTTTTTTGTTTATACTTATCATAACTTATATAATTTATATAACTTTCGTTCTTCGACTATTACAGCACCGAATTCGCACTATAACTGTATGTATCATTCAAATTTGTGAAAAAATATACATTTTGCATTAATTTTAGTTATAAAGTTGTCACGAGTTCTGCGATGAAGATAATGTGAAGAAAGCTTCATACTGGATATTGCTTACTTCGTGCATAAATAATATAAAAGTTTATTATTGGTTTAGACTAAAGTAGAAACAAAATTGGTTATTTTATGGATTTATCTACACCCTATCTATGAGTATCTTCTTCTTTAACACTCTATAATCAAAACACTGCTGGGCAAAGGCCTATCTCATTGGAACCAATTTCCATAATCCACGCTTGTCATGCGTGTTGGCAATCGCAGTACATGACGCTTCGCACCTTCGACGCTACCGCTCATCATCCGTCTTTGCATATTTGGTCGAGCAATTTTTAAAGATCTCTAGCATCTTTAAAAATTGCTTGACCGACTGTTTCGCTTTGCGACACCCACGGGATTGAATTGGATTGCATATACCAAATTGGGTTGGATTTTATTACATCGCCACCACTCGTCGCCTCGTCGGGAATATAATATGTTATCGATACTTTGATGTAAAATAATACTACAACTCTAGCCTTTCTCGCATTGATTCTGTTAGATGTTTAATTAATGTTAGTAGTCACGTGCCTACCGTCTTAATTTTTGTTGAAAGGTCGGATGAATCCATGAAAATATTCATATTACGCAAAACAGAAAAATCATCTACTATTATGTGCTAGTATCGTAAAAGCAGATCATATCAGCATTATTCCGACCATATCTAACAAGATCCATTATTAAGGAATAAGGTTAATTTTAAAACAGCACTTATCAGCGGCAGCAAATACATTGATATAGTTGTGGTGTTAGGTCTTGTGACCTGCATCAGAACCTGCCTTCAATATTTTACTATTACACCCGCCAGGAGTGTTTGTCTCTGAATTTGATTAACACATTCCGAACTGTAATCCTATGCAGATGTGGGTAGTTCTGGTTTCACGAACGAACGGTCGGTCGGTCGGTCGGCGTGAACGATATCGGTCAACATTAGTTTAGCTCGGTATACACTGATTGCTTGAAAGATAAAAAAGCAATGTAGTGAGAAACAAACATACGAATATATGTCGGCTCGGTTGGCGCGGTCGCTGCGGGTCGCGGGTTTTATTGCCCCGCGAAACAAATTGATATATCCTACAAATAGTTAATGCGGATTGGGGATATTTATCTATGTGAATTTATCTTAGTCATACCTCCACGATACAAGAGAAAATTGTACAGTGGAGAAGGTAACGTTTTTTTTTTAAGGAGTATGTATTACGGCGCTTACTTCGCCGCTGCTGGTAACAAATAATAATCGATACCGCCCGAATCGTCCGCCGGTTTCTTTCCCTTTCTCCCTAACCCACGGTCGTCTGGTCTCCCCTGTCGAGGGCTTCCGTCTGGTTGGGGTTTTATTTACTTATTTTATTTTAAGCATGTTTTATGTGCCCTTTTTATTTTTATCTATTTGTATTATGTACTTATTTTTTAAATGTCCCGAGCAGACTGATACTCAAAGTAATACTAAAACCAAATTTAAATTAATTATGTTGACAGTGCAGTGAGATCCAAAACAGTAACTGGGAAGAATCAGAACTGGTGCCGCCTACCAGCTCCGATGATATAAGAGCAATCATAATTATTATACTCCGCCTGAGTGTTGCATCTCTTTTTCTAATGACAGCGCAGCCGTCCGTACGTAAATATTTGTGTAGCCTACTCATTATTGTTCCGCGTCCGTGTGTTTGTGCATGTTCGATTTAAATTTATAAACGCACCCACGATACAAGATAAGGCGCGATAGGGCGTGAATTTTGAAATGTAAAGAATAAAACATTTACTTGTTTGCCGAGGAAGACGGAAGAGAATTTTTTTTTTTTATCCTAGTTAAAGGAGACCAAAAGTCCTCTTTGTTGATGATAATTAAAGAAATCTTTGCGCTCATCTTTATATTGCTATAATTACAGCCTATTTTATTCCACTGCTAAATATAACCGTCTCAAAGAAAGCGCCATCAAAGGGGTATACATTTCATTTAATGTTTGCCCATTGCTGGGTAAAAGCGGGTTGGAGAGCGCAGCATCAGTACTCTCCCGCTAGTGCTGTTGCTCCTTGTCAATACTCTGTGGGATTTGGATTCGTCGTATTTTAATAGATATTCCGCCATCATTCGGTCTCCAGAGCCTCGTTTGTTTGGCAGCAGGGTGGGTGAGCACTACGCCCAGTTGGGGTTACATTGAGAGAAAGTCATGGTGTACTTCCCCTTACTTTTAAATACGATTCTGCAATGAACAAAGAAGCAATGCTACTCAGCTTTAGTGCCTGTTTGCTGGCTTCGCATATCCTCGAAATAATATTGTTTTAATATTTCTCAGATATACAAATTTCCACACGATGTTTTACTCCACCGCCGAGCACGTGGTAAATACAGAACTTTCCTATTAACAATTTTAGTGGCGCCGGCACCGTGGATCGAACCCCAATTACTCGAAACTCTATGAAACTAAAGCGAGCGCCCCGACCACTAGGCAACCACGGCTCCGCAATAAACTTACGACTAATTCAATTACCTACCGTTTTTTTACTACTGCAACACGCGCACAAGGCTAACCGAAGACCGTGTAGTGAGGCGTTACACGGAAGACCTCCACAAATAGATTGATGCGAGTTCATAATAACGGATCATGATTCTATAATCACGTGCGTGTATACGTTTAATTGAAATAACGTACTTAATACTTAACTAAGCATGTGATTAAATGGAACATCAATTTTTTATTAAATTTTTTCACGAAATTCTTACTGTAGCGATATACTTAATAGTAAGGCTATTAAAAATTACACAGCTTATTAAAACTACTAATTGATACTACAACACGTCGACAACGCGCGCTCATTAGTGTATATGTGTTTGTGTATGAGTAGGTGTGTTTATGTGCGTGTGGGGGGGGGTATGTGTAATTGCGTGTAGTATGTTTTATGCCCTGTGCATAACTTCGTATTTAAAGTGGTTCTCAGACAGGTTGAATATTTTTTTTTTTAAATATATTCAATTCTGCATAGTATTCGTGTTAGTTTTGACCAATGCGGCATAATGTCGAATTTTCACGTCGAATACGGATGTGTCTTCTGCGTTATACGGGGAGCAGTGGTGATATATTAGATCACCACTGGGATGGATGACTAAAGTTATGTAACTGTAAAGGTATATGAATTTAACAACCTTTTCGCCATATGACAACCTCATCTGCACGCAGTGCACGTGATTAAGCGGACGGAAAATCCATTTGAATATGCCGACCCCGTGGTGTGGGGAGCAACGCTATTAGTGTGAGGGTACCACTAACGCACTAACAGCGTGGTAATTAACAAATCTTGTATGTCAGGGCATGCCAGTCGAGGTTAGAGCAGTTGGCTCAGACAGGCAGGAGAAAAAGATTCTTTTTATTCTTTATTAATGTTATAATTCTTAAATGCAGCATCCCTACCGTTTTTTATCTGCTAATGGGTTTCACAGAGAGTTACGTTTGTGCAAGGTGATTATCTAGATGTATTATTATGTCAGTGTCGAAGTCAGTTCACATTTAGTATCAGCAGTGTCTCATTAATTATTATACATTTATTTACTCATAATAATCATTAAATAAAATATGTATTTTTTATACAAAAACGTTTTGTCACAAATAACTATAAGTATTTTATATTTTAATATTTATTATGCCTATTAGCACAGATGACGTGAGATTGGAGTGTTTTATGATTGTAAAGTAACTATAAAATTAAAGGGGCTTATCTGCAGGTAGTAAGAATATTTTTTATGTACCAAAGCGGGTAATGAGCTGTTACAAAAAACCGGCCAAGTGCGAGTCGGACTCACGCACGGAGGGTTCTGTACCGTACAACACCACATTTTGGATCCATAGCGTGAACCCCACTTACACTTGGCCGGTTTTTATTATTTGGTGTTTTACTTTAGAGTTTGCACTAAAATAACATTAAGTTTTTACGATTGTGCCAAAGTAAAAAAAACGTTAAACAAAAAACATGTTTCTTGTATGGTAGGTCAGACGGACGGAAACAAAGACAGATGGCATAGGCTTAGTTATAGGGCTCCTTACGGAACCATAAAGATATATCGAAATGGGCCAAGTGTTGGAAACCGAGTAGACCCCCGTAACGACACTGGATTAGTGTTAGGAAGCAGAATGAGTAATATTATAATGTATTCAAAAAATTATATATAAATAATAATTCATACGTATATAATATGCATATTTTTAATGTTTAAACCATCGCTCATTTCACACTATTGAGAAGAGGCCAAAGGTCCTATTTTAAAGAAATTCTTAAAAAAAAAACTAAAATACGACTATACGTTAAGTGGTGATAAGGTCAAAGATGGAAATTACGTTAACACAGAAGATAATACTCGTGCTATTATGTACCGTTCAGCCGAACGCTGCACCGCCATTTTTATTATGGTAGATCCATTACGTAGCCAAAACGTTATAGCAGCTGCGCCGTTGTTTATAAAGCATGACAATGTTTTTATATATTGGTTGCGTATATTTTAAGGTACGAATAATATCACTATCCACCTCAGGACTTTAATCCCACGTGGGGTAGGTAGAGGTGCTAATACTAAATTCTTAGCGAATAATGACTGTCCGTTGACAGTTAAAGTCATCACAACCATCTGGCCCCGCTCTTACTGATCACATTATACAAAGATTTTAAGAGCGTTTACACCTCACGGCTTTTCATACAAACTTTCAAGTTCAAAATCTCCGAAGTGAATAATACAGGTCGTGGTACAAAAGCCGTGAGATGTTAATCGCTCTTTGACGTATACAGTTCTACGGCATCCGTATTTAGTCATGATTGTTGTAATCTCTAACTCACTTATATCTGACAACCATTAGGATGATTTGTCATAATCGTCACGCTCGGCAAGCGATATATCTCACACATTAGACGCTGCTGCCCATCATCGAGATGGTTATATCTTTCAGTAGGCATTGCGATTTTTAAAGCTTTACCCTTACAACACCCGCGGGAAACACGGCAATGAATACCTACCAATAAACCGAATCCCTTTATCACCTATAAATATAACAATATACTTTTGTCGAACAATAAATATATTTTATCCTTTTTTTTTCAATTCCGAATTATTTTATTTTTTACCGAGAAGAAAAGGTGTTGTTATATTCCCTATTACAAGCCAATTATATTTGTACGTGTCATTATAAAAACTAGACTGCCTCGTCGCTGACGTTGTTACGTTAAATGAAGAAATAAGGAAAGAGACGCGGGGGGTTAGTAAATACTTAGTGTTTGCTTGCTACTAATAGGTACAAATATTTAATTTAAGCTAATAACTAATATATAAAGTAAATGACAATAAATATTCCATCGTTGGGCACAAAACCCTAAATTAGAGGACTCTCAACGCGTCTTTGAGAGGTTCAGTTTTGTCAGCTTGATATGTATATTATGATAAAGATATATGATCATAGAGCGAGGCTAAGTTGTTTTTTTTTTCTATTTATAGATTACGTAATTACGTTACACTTGGATTCTAATTAATCAATGTCATTCCCAGATGGGCATATAGTCAAGCGTTATTTGTAACGTGTACAGATGTTACGAATCGGAATAAATGGTTTGTTAACAGTATAAATATTTACTATATTTTATGTGTATATTATATAAATAAGTGTTGATAGCCGATAGCGCCTAGCTTTTATATTCCGTGCATAAAACATATTTTTCATTTTATGCACTACGTATACCGTAAAGCACTAGTAATTATAAGGTTTTTCTCTTTTTAAAAATCACCATGCTCATATTTTTGCACGATTTTTTCATTACTTAGCGACGGATCCATATTTAAAATTGAGAATTCTAAATTTAGAAGCGCACGGCCGGAGTCAAATATCCATTAACATTATGAGTGGCGGTCTAGTTTCCAAGTGACCTGTTATTGATATTACTGCGATATTTAAAGGTACCCCGTTATATCTGTATGGCTTTACGTTGTCTTAATCATAACCTTATCAATGCAAAATATTTTAAACACCTTCAATTGTCTCAAAAAAGTTCTTTAGGGACCTGACTTGATTATGGCTGTATGATCGATTTCGACCATTTTAACATTTAAAACGTGATTTACTGTTACCCGGATATCATCATCAGTTGCCGAAGTACCTCTTCATGCTCTAGCATATCAACACTTGCCTCGTGTTCACCAAATTCATCTCTTACACCCTATGTACATTTATTATACTGTTCCGTCGCCGTTTCACTCTGTACTAGACTTGATTTTACGACCCAGCCTGGCAAGTTTTCCAATTACCTAGGGGTTATGGAACACATTTGTACATTTGTGCTCGATTCCTCTGGGGGATCGTTGTATACCTTCTCGTTGTTTAACTTTGAATCCTAAAGGAATACACTACTAATATACGGTTTAAAACATTGAAATTATTCTACCCTGGAGGGTAGAACATGCTCTCATATCAAATCGAAACTACGTAATATTTATCGGGCAAATGCATGGAGTACTGCTGCGATCTTTTAAATATGTTTGTCGAATAAAAACTGACTTGGACTTAGTACTAAGAGATTTAACAACGAGATTACAATCGTGTGGCTTACTAATTATCGTACCGTGCAAAACGAAAATTATTGGTCCATAACGCCTGGGTGGTATTGTGTTGCGTCCCGAGTCTATAGCACTCAATCGGATCCTTCTTCAGATGTTATCGATTAAGCTGTATATCGGATATGGGAATTTAACTGGTGAAGACTAAAGAAGAGTGAGTACACTATTTCTCTTCAGAAGACTCTAAGAGATTACTTTAATATTTTTTTAATGCAAAGTTTTCAACAAATATTGTCAGGCCATCTGTAGCTTACATTTCGGGGACTGCGCCTAAGGAGTCCAGGGGTAGGTACCTCTGTTTCGTTTGTCCGTATTCAACCATCGAATAATAAGATACACAATTCTAAAAGCCACACGGATACAATTCTCCCTACACACTTTACAGTAAAACATTCCGACGCTTCGTCACTTTTGCCTCTCAAATGGATGTCACTAAGATCCATGCATATATCCTTACACGTCTCAAACGCTCCTAATAATTATTAATTACAATCATAATAAACAAACTAGAACGATTAGAGAACAGGCATTCGAAAGGCTTCTAATTTACATTAATCTAAATTTAATCGAAAAAAAGGGGGTCGATACGTTAAGTATTTCGGCCTTGCAGAATACCGGCGTGTATTACAACTTTCTGCTTCTGGGTTTCGTTCGGTGACTAATCGGAGGCCCACTAATCCTTCTACTGGGAAAGTAGCTATGTCCAGCACTGGACTTCTGAAGGGCTGATGATGATGATGATAATCTGACTTAGTTAAATTTCGTGTCCATGTAGTTATTTTGTGATATAGTGTATGCAAAACTTTGATGCTCGCTGGTTTACAAATAAGTTTCAAAGCGAAGTGTGTAGTATGTAAAAATGCAACGAAGCAGTATAGAGGACTGCTCCATATACACTTACATGATGAGAGGACTTCTATGGCCTGAATAAAAAGGCTACACTCTTTCCTCGTATGTGAAGAAGTGTGTTATAAAAGAATTTCTTACGTATCCTCAGTGTGAAGTATTTCGTAAGAAATTCTTATTAAAATACTTAGGAGTATCGATCACATTCAAATACTCTCGACAAAACGAAGTGGATTGCATTATCAAGGCCCTAGTTCACCGACAAATTACCAGCCGTTGACTGCCAAAATAGAGTTTCATATGTCTAATAATTTGTTGGTGAGCTTGAACCTTGGGCGATGTTGATAAATACGCAGCGTTTGTTTGTACACCGTCTTGAATAGCTAATGCCAATTAGAATCATCTTATTGTTCATACGTCAATAACATAGTAGGAACTGTTGTTGTGGACAAGCATCCTTTTCTTGTGGCGTCATTTTCTGGTTGAGGCAGGTTAAAAGTTTCTGTTTTTTTTTTATACGACAGTTTGTCAGGATCCGCATGCGATGTGGAAGCGATGTGATTATAGAATGTCAGTTTTGGCGTAGGGATTTGGCAACCCTATCGTCTACTAAATGATGCAATCAGCCAGTTTGATGATCATAGATTGTCGAGTAATTTAAGATGTTCTACAATCATAGACATAAAGGATTGGGTAACCATATTATGAAATGAAGTATGTATTATTGTTGCAAATAAAATGTTTGTCTTCTTTCTGTAAGCTAGACACAACAACACAAGCCCGGGCTCAAAATTACTAATTATTACTAATTACTAATTACAAAACCATGCGGGTTCCAGAATGGCGTTTCTCTAAGGCTGTGATAAGCGTTTCGGGTAAACTTCAGAGAGCATCATGTTTAAATGGTATTGCTAGTTCACCTGTAAATAGAAAACTGTTTTTGCACTTATAAGAAATTTCGATAATATAACAAACGAATTCTTTTTTTTTTTTGGGAACGAGGCAAATATGCTACGACTCACCTGAAGGTAAATTATTGCCGTCGCCCACGTAGATCTGCAACACCAGAGTAGCTACAGGTGCGTTGCCGTGGACTCCGATTACCCCATTAACCGAACGAAACTAAAAAGCACAATATGTACTTCATCCCGGTCGTGCAGCCCCATTCGGGTAGCAGCAAAAGCCGCCGCTTGACTCTGCCACGTACAATAAGCGTAATGGGATATATATATATATATATATATATATATATATATATATATATATATATATATATATAAATGAATTATACATAAATATACATATAAATATTACATATTTACTCGTAATTTATGTCTGCTTGTCTGTTTCTTTCACCGATCTACTTAATTTACTTTTCAGACGCTTAAAAGAAAAATTCATGAGTACCTAAATTATTTTCTTTTTTGAATACGTCTTTTATGTATCTATGTAAGCTCGAAAACTATGAAATCGATCTATGAAAAGTTACTAGTTAAAATATTTACGATTATAGATGATAAAATAACGTCTTCTTAACAACTTCTACAAATTTTGGGAAAATGCAGATAAGATTTGGGGCTGGGTTTACGGGAGTGGGAATAATAACGTGGGTATGGTAAATGAAACTGTAAGGCAAATAGTTCACATTTCGAAAAACAAAAACGAAACTTTTTCAATTGATCCTTCACCGTAGGGCTTCCGCCAATTGAGAATTAAAGAGAAATTCACTTACCTATATCCACAAATTTGTTGTAGCAACAATATAAGACTTTATACCTATTGTGATATAGTTCTTTTCTGAACCGTACTTTCAAAACTGGATACATCACCCGCAATGAATTTGTTAGCGTATCAAGAACGTGTGTTAGAAGTAGGGTTACCAAGCGTTCTGCAAATATTTAGTATTGTACTGTATTTCGGTTGTACGTACTAAATACTGTTAAAGACAATATGGTACGCAAGAATTCTATCTTTTAGTTGGATGGATCGATTTATTTTTATAAATAACAAAACAAAAAATAACAAATATTTTACTCTTGTCTTTTTACACTTTCTAAAAAACAATATATTAAAAAAGTATAGTATCCTTAAATGTATCTAGTTCTAAAAAATACTATAATCAGCTGAAGATAAAAATGGCGGCAACCCTAGTTAACCGGCTTGTTTTGGAAGCATTTTGTCGAATTAACTTTTGACAGGAAAGTTTATTTAACTTTCAAAGCGGCGGAATGTCAATAAGTTTAAACGTTTTTAAAGTAGTTTTGTTCATATGGTATAAGCTTCCTGTCGTTGAGAAGGAAATATTTACTCGTAAAATATATTTATTGAGATAAATATGTCGTTTGGTTTGGTGCAGGTGGGTCGGGATCATGCTTGAACTGTCTTTGAACATAGGCCTTCCCATCTTCGGCAGTGCATATGAATAAAATTTAAGCACGAACTATCATCAAGACGTTCTAAGAATTAGAAATTCGTGTGCGTGTGGTATAGGGGTAATAATCTGGCACACCTTTTCCCGTGAGCGTCGACCGAGCAGACTAAGGAAAAAGCTTCGAATATCACCATGGCGGAATGGCGGATGGCGGAATATCAATCTCGAAATTTACTAGACCAAAAGTTCACCAATGATCTAAGGTGCGTGATGTATCTGGTACTGCGATTATGGCAATTCCTCCTTATGGGAGAGGCCTCACAGTGATCTATTTAAAGGCTGTTAAGGTAGAGCCTTAATGGAACAGTACACTTTACTCGCTATCTCGCTATCATCATATAAACTTTATAATCATATGTGCTTTTCGGACCATGATTAAGAAAAAACAAATATTCAATGGAAGTTACAAACTTTTGACTATTATTGTAGGTAACACTGCAAATTTTAACGAATAGGCATATATCTCATATACCTATTCGTTACTTTTTAAGTCTTAACTGTGAACTGTGAAAATTGTTTAGGGCGTTTTTAAGGAGTTAACTTTTTTGCTTTCGCTCCCAAGGAGTATTCAAAACGTGTCAAAGACTCGAGTTTATCTGAATATTCAAGCAAAAGTCCTTGATAGCGTGAGCACGTATAACATGTGACGATGTCTTTTTCCTGCTTACACGGTAGCATAAATTTAGGTCACATTTTCCAAAAGCTGTTTTCATAGCGATGTTTAATAATAAAAGAGACTCGGACTCGGAGGTATTTATAGTATTGCGTCTGCTTTTACATAGGGTTTTTTTTTGGTGAGGTATTTAATAAGTCGCTGCCGTGTGTTAGTGGTGAAAGATCATCCACCACCCCATCACTTCCAAAGGGGGTTGTAAAAGTTGTCTATTGGAAATTCCAAAAAAATCTTCATGGCATCCGATAGATGGCGGTATAACCAGACCTAAATTTCCTAGACCAGTAGCAGTAGGTCGTAGGGCAATAACGGCTATGTGGGAGGTGTCTAGTTTGGGTGATCGTGAACCACCTTGCCTAGCATGGAGATTACGGCAAATCCTCCCTATAACTGAGGCCTGTGTCCAACAATGGACCACTTGCTGGCTGCTAAAGAAATAGGTAGAAGATTTGACATTTTAGGGAAAGGAAGATTGTATCATGGATGTTTACATACGTATGTATGTATGATGATTTACATATGTAGGTAGATGTACATACAGTGGTCGTATAATTAGAAACACTACCAACGGTCCTTGACATTATGTAAGATACTTCACCGCAATCGTTTTTATTTTGAAATTAAACAATAAATAGGACAACAAATAGGAAAGGTAGGATGATAAATCTTTCTGTAGAAAAACAAAATAAATCCCATTACACAAGTGCAGTTTCAATATTACATTACGGACAAACATTTAAATCAGTTTTAACCAAGTCAACTAATTAGAAACAACAAAAAAAAAGTATCAAAAACAATATGTTTTTAAGTATTAGTAATTAGAATTGTTATTTACGAAATAGCTACTATCCACAGCCTACCAATAGTTAAAATTAATATTTAGTGGCGTATCCCTTATTTTCAATTACAGCACTGCAACGACGTGGCATTGATTCAATCAATTTCATACATTTTTCTAGGGGGATTGAATTCTATGCTTGAACAAATGCTTCATATAGTTCGTTTTGACTGGTGTTACGTTTGTTTCAGACTTTCTTTTTAACAATATACCAGAGATTTTCTATCGGGTTTAAATCCGGACTATTTATTTGCTGGCCAGTCTAAAACGGATATACGCTGTTCGCTAAGGAAACATTTCACGCTATTGGCCGTGTGTTTAGGGCCATTGTCATGCTGAAAGATCCAGCTTACAGGCCAATGATCGTCCGATTAGAGTAGAATCAGACAGTTACCAAGACACCGGGAATCCTAGTTTTGTACTGCGTGCCGCGTGTGAGTGGTTATTATAATTATTAACTTAAGAAAAAGAACGGAAGGATACTGCCTAGTATGAGTACTTAAATATTTTGTCTTTGTTTCAGATCGCGTCTTCACTAACTACACGATGTGCCAAGAAAAAACTACGTCAGTTCTGGCACCGCTGTACCTTATAAAGGAAATACGCTGTATCAGACTACCATAGTATAACTCGAATCTCCACAGAACCTCTCCGAATGTGATACACCACTACATAAATAGGGCTATATTTAATAAATTAGTTTCGATCTGTTTCCTAAGACGAGCCCCGCGTTCCTCTAGTTTTAGCGTAAATTAGCAAACCAAAGCCATTATAAAATTAAAAAAAAAAATAGGGTCTCGATAGAAACGAAATAGAAATTATATATTTTTCTTAACCAAAGCTAGTCTAAGATGTCGAATCAAATGCCGATTTATAGTCAAGTAGTGCCGAAGTCGCAGTACCGCGGAAAGAATTCTAAAGGTATGGCCACACGTGAGACACGGGGCCAGAACTTAACGCGGGCCGATTTCGATCCTTTGAATTTCAATCACGGAGGAAATATCCCATTGATGAATGCACCTTTAGAGAGCAGAATGGAAAAGTTAGATAAGAGGGAATCGAGAAGAAAGGAGGAGACTAGTCGATCGAGAAGAAAGAATGAGTCAAGTGAGGGGAAGGTAGAAGCTTATTTAAGGCAGAATCAAGTGAACATGAGGCAACAGCAACAAAGGCATTCGGCTGTAAGACAGGCTGAGCACAGAGTAAATCTTAGGTAAGCAATAATTTTTAAACTCGAACCCAGTCGTTTTTTTATTTAACAATGATCATCATCAGCCTGTCAATTGTCTATTACCGGACATGGATCTGTGCCTTGGTGGGTTTGCTATAGACGCTCCGCCACGCTTGGTGTCCGGGCGGGCAATCGCAGAACCAGTCGTTATCACATAAGACGTCGCTGCCCAAGTTTAGGGGTCAGTAAATCTGGCATTTTAAGAACCACGTACCACATTGACTGCTATATTTTCTTGCAGTTTTCCTGTTTCTCGTTGCGGTTTGGGTCTCTCGGCTCTGAGGATTACATTAATTAAATAGATCGATTTAGCAAGAGTTGCCATACGCATCGCGGGATTTTACACATTTTTGCGTACTGATGCGTGGCGCTGTCGTCGATATCTTCATTCGAATAAAAGTTGCGTTCCCCTCTTCTTGAAGCGAAGATGGGAATTAGAGAATTTAATATAGTTTTTTCAAAACGTGGTGCAGCTTAGCGGCTCTTGCTGCTGCTCGGATGAGCCGGCTCGAAAGGGGTTGGTAACACGGACTCGCCGAATACTGGCGTGAAGTAGAGGCATTTTGTGCTTCTGCGTTTCGATCGGTGTGTGAGGTAACCGGAGGCTTTCAAGGCTTTTCTCTTAGACGACACAGTTGCCTTATGCCGCCTCTAGACGACGACCATTATAATCGATTGATTGTTATAATAGAAAAGTTAAGGTTTTGGTCTCTTGTACGAGATTTTAAACCATTGTAATGAAACACTGACAACATATTATTAATTCGTCTTCGTGATAATGACGTCTGAATGTCAAAGATTTACATTTATATACGATACTACGAGTAAATTCTAATTGCAGGTCTCTACCACTAAATGAAGTTTCAACAACTCGCGGTCACGACCGAACACCAACAGAGAGACACCGGGGCTTTCCGGAGAGAGAACGCGACGGTTGTAGGGAGTATCGACGTGAGAGGGAGAGGGACAAGGATCGGGAGCGTGACAATTTTGAGTTCGACGGTAAGATAAAATGTATGATATATGAAATTAACTTACTCTAAACAATTTTGGAACATCAGAGCAGCACAAATTTTTTTTAATCTGTCGAACCCCGCAGGCTTCGCGTGGCTGTAATATATAGTGTGTAATGTGTGTATAAATGTGATTTTTTTTTAATTTTATACCCTAATTGAGAAATGTTTTTAGTGATGGAGAAAGCCGCATTGAAATTTAGAAGTTTTCAGCGATTGTAAAGGCAAACGCGGATTACGACTTTGTTTTAGACTATTTAATAAAGATATTGTATACTATTTAATTATAAATAAGGTACACTGTTCTTTGCACACCAAAAAGTAATACATGGATGTGCTGTAATTTTATTAAAAACAAATGTCGCCTGTAGTTTGCAAAGAAATTAAATGAAATTAGAACAAAACGTACACATTGTAATGCATGTTTAAGGTCAATGTTCGTTGTGGTCATACTAATATGAAACTTAAATCGTAACGAGCTTACATCTTGTTTATTTTTATATAAAAGTCATGGAAATTCTAAAATATCATAATAACAGTAATTTATTTCCATTGACGATGCCTGTTGGCCGTCGGGGGCTGCGCCGCATATCCCACTATCAAAGTGTTAGTCAGTTGCAGCGGTAGCTCGAGGCGGAAACTTTAAGGTTTGCCACTTTTTCCCAGAACAAAGCGAGCACGGACAATAGAACGGTTTCATTGTCGCGTTGCACTGTACCGTTGTCAACTTAAGTGAATTGTGTGCTTTTATGTACAATGCTTGGCTGTTATTTTAATCGCTGTGCAATCACTTTTTGCTATGTTTTATACGTGTATAGTAATGTGATATACGACATTTTTGGAGATTTGGATGGCGCTGTGGCAGAGAAATTTAGATTTTATACCACGGGTTGCGGGTCCGATTGCCGCATAGTAAACATTTTTGTATGATAAGTTATGTTTGTAAAGGTTTTGATAAATTTTAATGTGGATTTCAGAAACGTAGACAAGAAATCAAGAAATCTTTGTAATGTATGTCATGCGAATGTAGTTACGAATTATTGTATTACATTTTTCTGTGTTTATTGAATAGATTTTTAAGTAAAATTAAATAATATAACGATTTCTTTGACATATTTGTATTAATAAGGAATACAGATGTGAACTAATATTATATGGACATTTTCTTACGGTTCTATTTACTATTTATCTCCCCAGGCACACCCCTAAGCCCTATAGCATCCCGGGCACACGAAAAGGACTCGAATAGACCAGTTCGAAAATCGTCTTCAGCGCACAGAGTTACGGAGGCGACCATAACGACGGACAAACGACGGTTCTTTTGCAGAGAGTGGGCCTTTCAGAAGATCGCACACTGCCTCGAGCAGAGGCCAGTCAGCAAAACCTGCGGTGCATTAATATTGGGTGAGTTATTTTTAGACCAGTTGGGAGAGTTACTAGGAATTGAAAATGTTGAAAGTTGTGGTTCTTGCTAAAAAAAAATCAATAATATTCAAGCAATAACTGATTGCTAATCAAAGTAAACAATTATGTTAAAAAAAAGTTACTACGCTATCCTACGTAAGCTTCATTTTAAGAAGATACAGGAAAGGTTCTAATAGTTTTTCGCCCAGTCAATGTTTTTAAGTCAATTTAACTAATTAAACTTTTTACTGGATTTGATAGTTAAATACCCCCTAACAGTGGGACTGTTGGGGGTTATAAGGAGCGTTGTGCAATCCTATGGTTAAGTTTATGAGTTTTATCAGACCGGAGCTACTGAGATTCAGTAGTGAAAATTATATTGCAAATATCAGCATTTCTCTGTCTATTAGTCACTAGATTGTATTAGGGGCTAACCCCGTACCTTCCCGTACCTTTCAAATCGGATCACAACAGTAATTGCATTGCTGTTTGGGGACAGAAACATGGGTAAGAGTGCGGTACCAACCCAAACGACTCCTAGAAAGAGATGAAATCCACCACCTGTTAGTGTCTCGTTGGTTTCTCCGCTTTTTGTCACTGTCAGCTTGCAGCAACGAAGGATGCTGTGCGGTGCTACCGTTCACGTAGATCCTGAAATAAGTTTACCTAAATGGGTTTCACCTTAACCATTCTATGCGACTGTTATATAATATTATTTTATAATGACTCCTTTTTGTATATTTTACGGAATGGAAAACGTAATAATTTTTTCACATAGGTTTTTAAATATGTGAGTGAATGCACTATGTATTTTCACAGACACGGCACACGTACGTGAGACAACACTTTTTGTCGACACGAGAAAAAATATTAGGCCGACGTCAAGCATCACGTGATTCAAATAAATGAAGAGTTAAATATAGATATCTCCAGCACATCGGTGCATCACTAGACATGTCCATTCATTTATTTTTCAGGCGATGCGGGCAGCGGGAAAACGGCTCTATGTCAAGAGCTGAGCCAGCCGGGACAGGGCCCCCAGGCACGTCAGCAGAGGGCTTTAAACAGAAGATTACTTGCTCGCTACTTTTTACAGGTAACGTTTTCTAAAACTAAAAAAAAAAACATTACTATAAATTTCGTTACAGTTAATGTTTGTTTGTTACTTTCTAAATGTACCATTTCTAAATATTAAAAATATGTACATTACAATAACTTATTATTAATGAATATGTAGTTTTAATTGTGTCTGTCCGGCAACCCGCATTACAACAGCGTGCCGAACCCTTCTTGGTCCCAAATCCACTTCAAAAGAATGAGAGGTGCTTTTTACCCAGTAGGGGAAATTTTACCGGCTGCCACTTTACTTTTATATTAAATTTATAAAAAAAACAGACTTATGTTCTCTTTATGAGTTGTTTACGGTTGTCACCCCCATGGAACCTTAAGTTTCATAATAATTTCATAATTAGATAAATTACTAGTATTTGGCCTAAAACATGTAAAATGCATGCGTGCATCTATGTGTCTCAGATGGTCGAGCTACGTGAGGGATACCAGTGTGGATGATGTCTGCAAGTTAATTTTTTTTAACATGCAACCATTCTTAACCTTTTCTTTAATATATAATATATAAAAGGCTCAGCACATCTAAAAAAATATTTTAGGGCGACAAGGAAACCAGCCTTCGGCCCGGCGAATTTGTCCGGTCCCTGGCGATGCAGATCCTGAGTCACTCCTCGCGCCGGCCCCGGGCCGACACCGACCGCGACCACTCGCCCAGGGACGACTCCACTCCACCGACTAACAGGTAACGATAATTTCCAGCATTATTAGGTGGTATGATTTTTTTTCTTGTCTATGAGCTGAGCATACGGAACACCCCAGAACCGGTAAAGCGCGTGCGATAACTGTCACTGCAAAAACCTTTCTACTGTAGAATGAGTCTGTCGTTGCCCCGGCCACCTGTCCAAGCCTCTGGCCCAGGGTTGACGCCGTACACCAGTCAGTGTCTGATCCTATTTCATCGTAAGAACAATTCCGCTGTAAACTGCTTTTATATTGTCCTATTCACAGGGCTGTCACTTCTAAATAATAAATCTGTCGAATGTCTTATCCAGGCGGAATTTATGTCGCTGTGGTAATTGTCAGTTACTAGACTCTAGTAGGAGGAAGAGTCACCACCCATGTTTAGCGTTGATCGGTCACTATAACATTATTTTATGGAAGCAAGTTACCCACGTATCCTGTAGGTCCACTGTTGCACATAGACCTCTTTTCCATCATCGTTATGCTTGGCGATCGCAGTGCCGGCCACCTCACAACGGTGTCGCTGCTGCTCGCCACGGGTGTGAATAATTTGGATGACTCTTCCGCCATTTGTCGGTAGTCGTGAGGTTTTTAAGGCATTTCCTTAGACACCTTCGGGATGTCATGGGGTCGTGGTCGATGGTCACTGTGTACACTTGTGTTCATGAGACAATTACTCGTAATCAGACGTAACTCCGAAGAGGACCGGTTGATACAACGCTTCCGCGACCTGGGCGACGACGGAGAGGAGAGCTCTAAGCCGCTGCTTGCCGATAGTGAAAGTAAGTCTTTTATCATTATTAAACAGCAAAGCCACGTCGCCCTTGCACAATTTGTTATCTTAAATGTGTCGTCGAGAAACACTTTCTTTGAACAGCAGAATGAAGCAGTAGATTAAGTCAGCAATATTAATAATAATATTAAACCGTAAATAAGTCGTGTTATAATAATTCATGATATGGCTCATAACGATTTCATTATAATTGTTTCAAAGTTATGACGCGTGAAAGGTGTTAGTTAGCAATGCGTTAGCATAGTCCATATTGATGACAAGTGTCGTAAAAGATAGGTTCGTGCGCGTCTATTATAGGACTCAATTGGTCGAAAATACTTGCGATGCAATCTATAATAGTCCTTAAGTGTGATAACGCAACTACATTATTTCCTTTTGTCTAGGATTTTTAAGTTTTTTTAAGCGCGGTAAGCGGCGGCTTTTGCTGCTGCTCGAATTGGCCGGCTCGACCGGGTTGGTACAACGACCTCGCAGAATACCGGCGTGAAGTAGAGGCATCCTGTGGTTGGTGAGTGAGGTAATCGGAGGCCCCATCCCCCTCTTCATCGTCCGTCCCATCTCTCAAATACTCTTAAAGGCCGGCAACGCAAATGTGGGCGACGGTAATCACTTACCATCAGGTGAACCGCATGCTCGTTTGCCGTTTTTTTCTATAAAAAAAAAATACTTTTCGTCTAGGATGGATGTTTATGAGCGCCCGTGCTAAAACTTGCTAATATGGAATAGATAACATATTTGTTTATTTTTCAAATAACACTTGTATTATAACCCGCGCCAATAACGAAGCGATTTATAAACGTTCTGTCTCGCTCACCTCACACTGTTACTCTGTCTGTATACACGCACTCCAACTCGGCAGTTTTTTTTGTTACCGCAACACTCAGTGTTATTGTTAATGCGTTAAACTGTGAGTACAGGAAAACGCGGGAAATTACGACATAGCCAGGCATATGAAAAATACTTTGATTAAATTACATTTTCTTTTATTTTCAGTTATTTTAAAAAAAAATCCGGATATAATCACTGAATATATTTATACTAGACATAACCGTAAAATTTTTTTTATTAGTATTATGGGTATTATATTATATATTATTATATATAGGTATTATATTATATCCTTTAATTAGAGCATAGTGTCACCTTTTATGCTTACTTATTTTTTAATAAGTACTAATTTCTTTAGTGGAGCGGTTAATAATTTTCTTTAGTATTAATATATCTCGTCCATTCATGGCTTGACAGCTTATGTTAGCGACTTTATAGTAAGGCCTATATCCAGTGGTGGACTTATGCTATCAGCCTGCAAGAAAATAAGAACAAAAATGTATCTCGTGTGCAGTATGTATTGACAGTGCGCATGCGTGTTCGCAGCAGAGCAGCGCACGGACGAGGAGGAGTCCGGCAGCGGGCGGCGCTCGCGCACCATCGACCGCATCCACGAGCGGGACGCCTACACGGACTCCATGCCGGGCTGCACGGATGATCACGTGAGCTACGTTCTTATTGTCCTCATTATAACAGCCACGATGAATGCCTACTCCATCCTACTCCATCAACAATTACAATTTTCATAAATCATTTCTTGTGCGTGAACACGAGCTATATTGTAGTGCAGGTAACTTATTACTGAATTCGCACCGCACCGGTGATCGAACCTAAATAACTCGCGTACTATGAATTTTTCTTAGTAGTTACCGCTAGGTTACCACGGCTCCCTCGGCCGCCGTCAATTTTTTCTGAATTAAAATATATAAATAGAGATAAGAGGGAATAAGTTATCTCTTTCTTCAAACGTCAACATCAACTGCACGCGGTACACCGGGCTAACTAACAAAGGAGGCTTTGACAACCGACTGATGGTGGATAATCCATCGGAATATACCGAAACCCAAATACCATAGACTAGTAATTGGGAGAAGCATCTCTGATGCGAGGGTACAGGCACTGCTCTAGCCAATACGCCTGCCCAGCGTGGTAAAGGCCAATCTTCCATACATGGCATAATAACTATTGTTGGCGCTTTCATGCAGACGCCTATGTCCAGCAGTGAACTTTAATAGGCTGATTTAGATATCTATCAAACAGAACAAATGGCAGAGTAGATTCAAGTTCCAATAAATTTACATATATAGATAAATATATAGGGTCAATTCTTTAACGCCAAGCCGTAACTTTAGCTGCGGCTCGAATTGGCCGGCTGGACCGGGGTAGTGCCACAGCCTCTCAGAATACCGGTTTAAAGTAGAGGCATCTTGCACTTAGGTAACCGTGGGCCCTCGCCCTTTCCTTCGCTTCTTACCATAAGATGAGCCGCTTAGTCGTTTACTATCTTTCCCATAAAAAAAAATCTTAATTTGAACTTTATTAGGACTGCTTAAATATTTTCAAGAAACTGTGATATCGTAAGTAAAATTGTTTCTAATATTACACGATGTACAATTGCTTTATTTTTTTAGTTGCCAGAAATCTTGCCTAGGTCAAGCGTAAAAGCGACGAACCCGTTCATAAACGAAGAAAGTAACTCAGACTTCCGGCTGTACGAGAATCATGAGAACGTGTTTCTGAGGAATATTTCGCAGCGACAGTCCAAAGAGCTGAGAAACTCGAGGCTCCTCCGCCAAAGCTCCGAACCTTTGACGGAAAAGAAGCCAACGCTGTTGCAGAAGAGTCTCTCGACTGAACAGAAGAACGAGAGCTCCAGCGAGAACGAAAGGACAAAAATCGAAAACAGCCCCCCGAAATCCCGAATACCGGTCGCAAACTTCCGCTACCCGAACAAGAGCGAACTACGATCTAGCTCGAATGAAAATTCGCCGCACAAGCAGCGTCTCGACGAGAGGAAGGACCGACCGTCCACTCCGAGAGAGAACGACGAAGAGAACAATGACACTCCCGAATACCAGAATGTGTTAAAGCCAGACACGATCGCGGCTGAAGTAGTAAAAAATGACGTACAAACTGATATAGATAAGTTGCTAGAGAAGAAACGATCGGAGAGCGAAGACATGCCTCCACCAATACCAAGTCTGCCGATTAGTCCGAGGACGCTAATCGCCAACGCGTATTACGATAAACTGCTATCCGAGCCTGAGATACAGCAGGCTTTGCTGCCGCAGAATCTCGAGAAGAACCCCGACGAATGCTTCAAAAAGGCTTTGCTATTTCCGTTGCTGGAAATCGATCCACCGAAGCAATGTCTATTCCTGTTGGTTGATGCTATCGATGAGGGATCTTTAGCCGGTGAGTATTTGTTTTATTATTCATAAATTTTATTGAGATAAAGTAATTAACAGTATCCGGCGTTAAAGACTACTTGATCGGATTTTAGCATGAGACTGTCGTCTATAATCGGCTACCTTCGAGAGAGCATTATCTCTGTCATTCATGGCTGTGTGATGTGTTGTTACTGATAGCGGTTTGTTAATATTTCGTGCGATAGAGATGACGCTCTACAAAGCGAAGTAATCTTCATGGTACTTACGCTACCTTCTTGTTAATATACTCTCTCTCTCTCTCTCTATCTACAGAATTCCCTGTACAAACTATTGCCAACCTTCCAATCCTATTCAGCAAGCGTAGCATTTTCTGAAAACGATATAGTTGATAAAAACTTAGTGCTCATAGTAAATATTTTAGATATATACAGAGTTGCTTAATTTAAATACATGCATTGAATAGCGCATACATCTTATATAACGACTTAAATAGACTAAAAACTTTATTCCGAATCTTAAATGATACTTGGTATTAAAATATAAACGCTAGTTAAAGGAAAATAAAAGTTATTTACTGCCAACAAATACTGTGCATGAAAGATTTGCTCACCCCCTTGGCCAGGTGGATTGGTGAAGGCAGTGCTGGTATCCTAGCACTAGGAACACTGTCTTATACTGTGTGATTTGGGTTCAGCTTAGTCGGATATGTCTTCCGCCGTCGCCAGAGCCTCGTTCGAGTCGTAGCCAGCGTCGAGTGCAGGTGATGTTGAAATTTGGAGAAAGTTGAACGAAAAAAGAGAAAACGCTAGTACATTCACCCTGACACCACCGATGCAAGTGACACCCCTAATTCTGGTTTTAGATATTTTTTTTTTATGAAAAAATAGGCATGCGTTTGACCTCAATCTTGCCCGATGGAAAGCGAAGATGAGGCCTAGGATGGTACACGCTTGCCTAGATGTCTGTTCACTTTGGCCTTGAAGATATCCAGGTTATAGGCCTCCGGAAAAACCGACCTCGGCAGAGAGTTCCACTCCTTAGCCGTCCGCACAAAGAAAGAAGAGGCAAACCGCCTCGTGCGTAATGGAGGAATGTCTACAACATAAGGGTGGAACTTCTCGCCGCGTCTAGTCGTTCGGTGATGGAAAGGGGAAGAGGGTATTAGGTTATGCAAAACCTCCGCACACTCTCCGAAATGAATTCGATAAAAAACCGAGAGGCAGGCCACTCGTCTACGGTGTTCGAGGCTTTGAAGTTTTGCCTCTACTAGTGAGTCACTGCCTATGATCCTCTTCGCTCGGCGCTCCAACGAGTCCAAAGCATCAAGCTGATTTATTCTCATTAAAGAATTACAGGACAATTCACTTAACATGAGAACATAATTTATACTACTACATAATCACTACTTGAGAGCATACTTAAGAGCGGTAGTACAATAATAATTGGTAACACGTTGCTAACTACTACCCGCACTATCACAATCTCGAGCATAGATGGACATCACGCTCCACAGATATAAAGCATTAGTCTGCTCGAATAGATGTGACTTTTTAGTATGACGTTCCTAATATTTGTTATGTTATTTTTAATTTTTATTTGTGTGTGTATTAACTTTATAAAACTGATGTTATTATTTTTAATAGTTTCTAATTAAGTACCTACATTTACGCACAGACATACATATATGCAGATAAAAACATACCTAAAACCCAATATTTAAAGATACTATATCCATATAAAAATAAACATACAGCATAAGTATATACATACATACATGTACATACATTCATCGAACAACAGTTATTTATTGTTATTTATTAAGTGATTTTTGAGTAATTTTTTAAAAGTAAATATCGATTGCGATTCTTTAATATCTTTAGGAAGCTTGTTATAAAACTGGACCCCTACATACATAAGGTTCTTTTTACCATAATTAGTTCGTGGTGCTCTTAGAACTAGGTTGTTAGCGTTTCTTAGTTAAATTTTTTGTATTTCTTTCTTTTTGGTTAGACTAATTTGTGTGTGTATATTTTTTGTTAATATTTTACGTGTACCAATAAACAGGTGTAGTAAACATACGTCTGGGTCACGTTAAGTAGTTTAGTTATTTTATACACTTTGTCTGTAGGGGTGAGATAATCAAAGTGGAAAAGGACTTTTAGTAACTTATTTTGTGCTCTTTGTACCAGATTTAAGTTGTTTTTACCGGCTGCGCCCCAGATTTCTATTAAATAGTCTATATGGGGTTTCACAAGAGAGTTATAAATATAATATCGTACTTTACGTGGTAGATAACTAGAGATGCCTCTTATGGTTCCTGTGAGAGATGATAATTTAGTTTTAATTATTTCTATATGTGTTTTCCATGTAAGCTTAATGTCAACATTTAGGCCTAGAAATTTTTCGTTATCGGTTCGGTTTATAATTTGGTTATTTATTTTAAGGGGTTCGTAATATGCAATTTTCTTGTTTTTAGCCTTAAAGAGTATATAGTTCGTTTTTGAAATATTAATAGTTAGAAGATTATATTGAAACCACTTGTTGAGCAAATTTAAATCCTCTTGTGCTTTAGGTATTATTGTTTCTATTGAGTGACCAAAGTAGAATAGACAGGTATCGTCAGCATATAGAGTGACCTCACCTTTGAGGCTAAGTTCGTGCTTGTTGTTGATATAAATTAGAAATAATAGAGGCCCTAGAATAGATCCTTGCGGAACGCCGTACGTGATGGATTTTGGTTGGCTTTGGTGATTACCGATTTTTACTATCTGTTTACGATTGGATAGGTAGGACTTTAACATGTTGTGCGCGGAGCCAGATATACCTATGTCGTTCAATTTCTTCAATAGAATTTTATGACTTACGGTGTCAAAGGCTTTTTTCAAATCTATAAATACACCTAGTGCTATATGTTTTTGGTCTATGTTGAGTTTAATTTTGGTTATAAGATCTATTGTTGCAGATAATGTGTTAGATTTTGATCTAAATCCATATTGATTGTTTGAGAGGATTTGATTAGCATTTAAGAAATTTTCGAGACGATTGTAAATAATTTTTTCAAAATTTTTTGATATCACTGGGAGAACCGATATAGGTCGATAGTTACCCGCATATCATTTATTTCCTGACTTATATATTGGAGTGACTTTGGCACATTTTAGGCTATTAGGAAACATACCTAGTTCAAAACATTTGTTTATACACTTTGTTAAGCTTTCGGCGAGGAGATTTTTTACACATACAATGGTTTTCGTGCTGATTCCATCTATACCCGTGGCCGTGTTACAATTAAGATCGTCAATAATTTTGTTAACTTCCTTAATGGTGGTTGGTGTGAGTTTCGATAATTTCATTGCATTCGATTTAGTCGCGGATTTTCCATCAGTTAATACAATGTTCGTATGATATTTAGGAGGTATCTCTTTAGCCAAGGTTTCACCGATGGTTGAGAAGAAGTCGTTGAAATACTCACAGATTGCTTGTGGGTCAGAAATTGTTTCCGTGTTTGTCTGTAATTTAGCTATCGTTATGTCATCCTTTTTCTTATTGTGACAAAGGTTATTTATTAGTAACCATAGTTTCTTTGGCTTGTGATGGCAATCATTAAAAGCTTTCCAGTAGTATTGAGATTTTGTTCGTTGGATGGTTTGAGCTACGGTTTTTCTTTCCTTCAGATAGTTTTCTTCAACAACTTTATCAGTAGGTTTTAATTTGTACTGGTGCCACAAAGTATTCCTTTTGTCTATTGCTTCTATAATATCTCGTTTAATCCAGTCTTGTTTCGGTGGGTTAGCTTTTTTAGTTTTTTTAATTTTACTTAGGTTAATACTTAATGACAGATTTCGTTCTAGTATGGTGTATTCATCAGATAAATTAGTTTGATTGAGGTTACTAAACGTTTTACTTAAGTTCTGATAATTTACAGCTTCGTAATTGTTTTTATCTGTTGTGGCTTATAGTTTTTTATTTCAAGATAAATTTGCTTGTGGTCTGACATATCTGATTCCACTATTGTTAAGTTAAATTGTTGTTGTTTTGCATTTGTGCATACATGGTCCAATATAGTATCCGTTGTATTTGTTTTACGTGTAGAATGTAGTTTGTCGATTTTGTTTATTATGCCATTCTCTTTTACAGTTTCTTTGTAATTTTTGACGGATCTATCTGAACTAAGGAGATCATAATTAAAATCACCAAACACTAGAGCCCTTTTTCTTTTTTCTAGCTCTATTGAGTAGAAATCCAGAAAGTCCCTATCGTTTGTGCGTCCTGGTTTATATATTGCTCCTATATCTAGGGAGAACTTATGAATGTGAATCCATAGGTAATGATTATCGTCAACCGATTGCTCCTCTATTAAGTTATGTTTGAGACTATTGTGAGCCAATATGGAGACTCCACCCCCTTTGGTATTTTTTCTTAGGTTGAAATAGTGCGTATAATCCGGTAATTGAAATTTGCTCGCTTGGTCTTCTGAAGTTAACCATGTCTCACATAGAACTATTATATGGATTGTAACTGAAAGAGATTGGACAACACATCGGAGCTCATCGAACTTGCCAGGTTTTACAATGCTTCGAGCATTCGCATATAAACACTTTAGAGAGTTCTTACTTGTTATTAAGACGGCGTAGCTACTAGTGACTTGGTATAAAGTTTGTGAATTATCTATCGGTTTGAGTTTTTTGGAGGCGCTTGAATTATCTTGGGTATACATTTTACGTACTTTATTATAAGATCTTTTTCACCGCAGTCTTCACGACGTGCTAGCTCCTCTTTGAGTATTTTTAAATATGCTTGTTGCTGTGGGGTCTGGTCAGAAAAAAATCTAACGTTGACTTCTTTGCAGTTTTGTTTGTTTTTTAAGAGGCGTTTAGCTATCTCTTCAGTTGCAAAGCAAACCTTTAGGGGTCGGTTTTTATCCAAGTTATATTTACCCAAGCGTAGCGTTTTTACTGGTGTTGGGCAGTCGGATAGTATGGTCTTTAGAATATTAAGAACCGCAGATTTGTCATGTTCTTGTCTTCCTTCTGGGTTTTTAGATATTGATTCAGTGATTCCACATATAATAATGTTTCTGGATCTCATATTGCGCTCGTTGATTTCAGATAGTACTTCTTCTTGTAAATATACCGCAGAAGAGGATGACCTTGGTGAGGTTGACATTATTTGCTGCAAGTGGGTTTCTAATAGTGCGATTTTATTTTCTGTAGTACTATTCGAATTTTTGATACTGATTATTTCCAATTTCAGTTTATTCTGTTCTTCAGTTACACGATCGGCGGTATATTTCATATTATTAACTTGATCTTTGATTACTGAAATATCATCGCATAATTTGGTAAAGTTTTCAACTTGTTTATTGTTATTAGATAATAGACATGTCATCATTTCACTCATTGTATTCTGCAGATCTGTCATTTGTTTTCTCATTTCAACAAATTCAGTCTTTATATCAGTAAATTCAAGCTTAATTTCATCATTTTCGTGTATAAACTTCCGTTTACTGCGAAAGGTACTATGCGTTATCTCAGTCGTTTCAGCCATTCGTTCCTTTTTTGTTAATTCTGGATATGAGCCACTACGCCCAATGCCACTTTCAGTTGGCGATCGCTGTGTCATATTGATCTGTGTTTTACTTACTAGATGAAACTGGAGAGGGTCACGCGTTGCGTGAGCAGGCCGAAAAATAGCACCCGTCCTTTTTACCCAGGTAGGCGGAGACACCGGTTGCGCAGGATTATAACGACAAGATGCCCAATATCACTTAAACTGTATACACTATTAACTGATTTATCGTTATGGAAATAAGGAGGATTATTGATAATGCAGAAATTAAAATAGTTTTAAGATAATTGGAAACACGTCCGCTTCGTATGCTCGTGTAGTGTCGTTTCCATTAATAACTTAGGCGGTCTTTAAAGTAGCGTGTGTTTTAGGGCAAGCTGTGGGTGAGACGTCAGAGGGCGTGGCGTCGTTGTTGGCGCGGCACCAGCACCTGCTGCCGCACTGGCTTCTGCTGGTCTGCACGGCACGGAGACACTGCAAAGGCCTAACTAAGATGTTTACAGGTAAACTAACACATTCTGTTGAATTTTGTGCAATAGATACTCGAGCACCCATTTTGTACCGTCAACCATCAGTCTCTATACAGTCCCCAGCATAATTTAGTTATTGCGTATTTGAGATCACGTATTATTCTGCAACTTTCCGATACTTATTTAGCTATTATTTTACATTTTATTATTGTTACAGGCTTCAGAAAAATAACGTTAGACGAACTGCAGAGGGCGCACGTGTCGGCCGACGTTCAGAGATACGTTCTGGCGCGACTGGATACCGAGCCTAAGTTGCGGTAATATTGAGTTGCATAATAGTAGTAAAGTTGTCTACCTAAACCCCTCAAAAACCATTTCAAAGCATCCGCCCAATTTTTTGGCGGTTTTTTTAAATGCAAAGGAAAAGAGGGAAATTGCAAGACCATATGGTCCTAAATCATTTGTTGAACGTTGCAGGGCGCGCGTATCGAGCGACTCCACTGCCGCAGCTGCCGCGGCAGCAGCACTCGACAACCTGCGGATCAAGAGCGACGGCTGTCTGCTGTACTTGGAGAAGGTGATCAGCGGCATTTTCATCATCATCATTGTTATCTCATCATTTTGTTTCATTGTTTTCATTTTGATCAGGGTTGTGGTAAGGTGGTTGGTGTGCTAGCACAGCCCGACTGATGGTAATTGGTCGCTGTTATATATAGACACCTTCCACACACTTTCCACAGTGAAGAAACAAGAATGGACGTCGTGAAGAAATCATGAAGATGGAATATTTTTAAATACTTTTATAGCAATTGTGAAATTAAATAGGATTCGGAATCACAACTATGCGATTCCGTCAGGCGTGATGGAGTAATATGAGTGTTATAAATCAAATATTACATACATCCGAAATAGATAGACAAGATATACATCCAAGTCTTCCAACTATCTTTATCTATGATTAAAATTGAGATATTTCAAGTGTAAAACTTTGAAAAAATAGTACAGATAATTTTTAAACGATTTTAAATTAAATTAATGAAACAAGCATTGTTATATTAATTGAGAAGAATATTATTATATACTTAACACCGTGCGTCCATTGTTTAGGTTCTAGACGGCGTGGCCGATGGGTTCATAGCGCTGCGAGAAATACGAGAGATACCCGGCACGCTCAACGGACTGTATCTGTGGCTGGCGCAGAGATTATTCCATGGACGGCGATTCACAAAGGTATACATTATCCCCGTTTCAATATCGCAGATAATCGGCGTTGATTACACATTTTTGCATGAATTGCCAACGCTGCCAGAGTCATAGCTAATGTTAATTTAAATAAATAACATACATTACTAGATACTATTGGTATCAGAGTGGTATCTTTAATTTCATAGTACACGTGTGACTTGGGTTCGATTCCCAATGGCCGATCCACTAAAATTGTAATTTAAATAACGATTACACCACGTTTTCCGCGGTGAAGGAAAACTTCGTGAGTATTTTTTCCTTGATATCTGAGGAATAATCTTGTCGAAGATATGTGACACCTGCTCCTGGCTTAAAAACCCTCCCCAATATCGAGAAGGTCTTTTTTTACCCCTCTGTGCGACATACACAGACTATTTTCAGGGTTATTTAGAGTTGCTACTTTAATTGTATTCTATAAGAAGAATTTAATAATGATAACACGTCGTCATAGGTCCGTGTGTTACTGGACGTTCTGCTAGCAGCCCGCTGCGGCGTGACCGAGGAGATGCTGTATAAATGTCTCCTCACCAAAGAATACAGTGTCACGAGAGAAGATTTCAATCGTCGGCTGCATTTGTTACGAAGGTATGAGTTAATACTAACTATATAGTTACATAGTTTGTTTTCAATTACTTTTCTCACATGGACTTAATTTTGAACATTCTGAGGTGTAACTATGAAATGGGTCGAAGAATTTAAGCAGTTCATGTATTGTTCTGAAATTAAATAAAACAACATCGGGTGCACAAATCTATTTTTTTTTAAATAAATTCTCCATATAAATCTATTGCCTCCCTCAGTACACCCGGGGAGGGAGCAGAGGGAATTGAGTGCAGAGTTGTTAATGATAATATCTAATTATCAAAGTTACTTTTATTTTTTGAAATAACGTCATATTCAAATGAACACATTATCTGCGTAATATATATAAAGCGTATATATTTATTAGTATCTGCGTAAATTACGATCTTCTTTAAAAAAAATAACATTCCTCATTCGTAGAATTTTTTTTGGCATCGTGGATGCGTAATGCGAAAAAATGTAAATCGCACATGCACAATCAAACTATCTGTAAGCACAGGAATATTTACATAGTTGCGCCATGGTAGTGTGCTCCCTGCGCTCGCTCGGGGCACTCGCTTTAAGTTCACACTACGACAGTGACCTGGGTCGAATCTCGGTGCCGGAACAACAACTTACCACTTGCTCGGCGTTATCAAGTAGTGGGCCATGTACAGGCTGCTACTGTCCTCTTTTTTTGCAAATAATTGTTCCGTGGAACATTGAACAGTCTGAGACTAGCGCCAGTTACACCAAGCCTACGTGACTCGCAGGATCCTGGTGATGGAGCGGTCGACGGGATTCCTGTCGATATTCCACCATTCGTTCGCCGCGTGGCTGCTGGACGTGAAGCACTGCACGCGGCGCTACCTGTGCTGCCCGCCCGACGGCCATGCCGCGCTCGCCATGTACTACACTCTCGACGCCAAGAGGTACGCCTCCTCTCCATCCCGCTACTCTGCCCCCTCTGTTTCACAAACACACAAGCAAGCCGCCGCTTGCCTCTACCACGTATAAAATATATGTAAACAATGTTTAATTTTTACAGGCTTAGCGCATTGGAGATTCACAACTATGTGTATCATATGACACATTTAGAGCAGCATATGATTTCACTAAAGAAGAACAAACATGGGTAAGAAAATAAAAATAAACTGCAAATATAAATATTACCCTTAAGAAAAGTAATATAAGATATATTATTTTTTAACTGAGTAGCTATTTAGTTTTATGAACATTACCCCCTTCATAATTTCTCTATGCAAATAATGTCTGTAAGAAATCGCTTTCAGAGTTATAAGACCTTCAGTTGTACCAAATTTGCATTGTTCTTTTGGTCTATTGTAATATTGGAGTACCACAAAGAATATTAAATATTTAAATAACCATTATCTTAGAGATAGACAGACTGACTGACTGATACCTGAGTACAGAACACCTTTAATGGCAGTATGTACTCACTGCCCTCCACAAAGATTGTCAAAAAATCAAAATTCGTAAGATTGTCCGATCCTTGTGTGAGTCCGTCGTCTGGTCTGTTCCTAAAAAATGAGGATACAAGTAGTTAGTAATCTACAAATTCATTCAACTATTATTTTTTAGGAATTATTTGTATTTTATTCTTAATTGTATTTTTCTATTATTCCCTATACAAAATACACTTGCAGAGATCAAGAGGAAGTTCTGGATCTCCATACTCTCATCCTGCTATGGGTTTTGGATTCCGGCTGTGATGTGGAGTCTGCTCTGAAGAGAGAGACTGAAACTGTAAGACAGATCGAGCGCACAGATTCGCAGGTAAACATTCCCAAGTCTCATTCCCTACCCTTCGGTCTATACCCTAATCCTAGTATGCCAGTGGCTTCCAAAGTTACATTAAATCTTATCAACTCATCTTGAAAATAACACAAACTTCGCCATATATGGAAAAAAAAATTGTACTGCACTAGTACCTTACTCTGGTACTCTCCATATGTGCAGGAGCCTTGACATAACAGCCAAATGCACCTTTCTCGCAAGACGTAGATAAATTCGTTATATTACTTAAAATAGGTACTTTGATTAATTTCATTTTTTCGGAACCCAGCCAACATAGTTTTTAAGTGTTATTATAATTTTTCAAGAAAGTTGTGTATGGTTATTACAGAGTTTCAGATAGCTAAAAGCACTTGATTTAGCTATGTTTCATTATGTATAGTTTTTAATATTTAATCTGTTACTCTGCCTAATTAAATAAATAAAAATAATATTCGTTTTCGACACCAGTGGGTCGCAAGGCATTTTTTTTGAAAACGTTAAACATGTGTTTAAACACCTTTAAACATTATATAGTCACATTCTACCATCTGCCGGTTAAATTAGCAGTTTTTTTTCCCAATGAAATACTTTAATAGAATTGCAGAAATTCGCTCATTGTGCATTATTATTTCAGAATAATGAAATTAAAACGGAAGAAAGGGAAGTTGATCCGGAATCGGAAAGTAAAGAATCAACATCGGGTATGTAGATAACTCATCGCTAACCTTATCTTTTGCAATTAGTGCATCGACTACTTTTTTTATGGTATTGATGGCAAATGGGCAAGCGGCTCGCCTGATGAGAAGTGGTTACCGTCACCCACGTACATCTGCAATCCCAGAGGAGGCGCAGGTGCGTTGCCGGCGTTGGGTATTTGGGTGATGGGAAGGAGGATTGGGGAGGCATGATGAGGGATTGGGTCTCCGGTATCGAACTCACCGATCGAAATGCAAAGCATAAAATGCTTCTATTTCACGCCGGTATTCTGCGAGGCCGTGGTACTACCTCGGTCGAGCTGACCCGTTCGAGCAGCATAAAACCCGCCGCTTGGATCTATCACCAACGAAAGTGCAACTTATTCTAAGCAGCGCCGATACTAGACCATTTCGTTAAATATCTTGGGCTCTCAAACATCATACAATTGGGTTGGGGTGACAAACGAATTAAGAGTTCACCTGTTGGTAAGTGGCTACTGCAGCCCTTGGACTTCGGCAAACATGTTCCATCGAAGAAGCTCACCGAAGCGTTATCATCCCTGAGGACTAAGATTGAATGCCTCGCAACCCGTAATTATACTGTAGGTTTCAATCGAAGTTTTCTGCCACGCACTTCGACTTTGTGGAATCAGCTGTCGCCAGCAGTATTTCCGAGCAGTTACGACTTAGGGACCTTCAAGAAAAGAGCTTATTCCTTCCTTAAAGGTCGGCAGCGCATCTGCTCCTCTGGTGTTGTGGATGTTCGTGGGCGTCGATGATCACTTACCATCAGGTGAGCCGCACGCTCGTTTGCCCCCTCGTTCTATAAAAAAAAAACTGGCCCTCCTGTACCTTCGTAAGTCGGTACTATTCTTATTGTGGTACCAACTCCAGACGACTCAAGCAGAGACGGTGACTACTACCTAGTAAATGTCGCTATGTATCTGGTTCTGCGATTAAATCTTAAGATAGCAGAGGTCTGTCCAGCTCTGGACTACTAAAAGGATAACCGTAATGTATGTATATGTAAGGATGTATTTAACAACTTTATCTTCACGTGGTGCACCCTGTTAGCTAATAAACAAGACTGGCGTCCGAGTTTTGGTGAAAAATCACTCCGGATTTGCCGAACTCATAGCCCACAGAGTAGTAATGGAAAGCAGCATCACTAGTGCGAGGGTACCAATCCGCCTTGCCCAGAGTTGAGAGTAAATCTTTAAAAGAATGTGCCAATGGACATGAATAGGCTGATGAAGAAGTATGGAGTATGACCTTTGTACTCTGTGACTGTGTGCATAGCGTTAATGCTTTTATAGACTGTTCATGTGTTGTTCGAGGTAGGTATATGTATGTCAAACAAAATATGCACAAGCGAAAAATGTACTTGTAGTACGTGAGCAAGAGAAACACCTTGAAATCAGATATCGACCGACAGAGGCCAGATTTTCCATCTAAGTAAATGTCAGATCGATAATACAAGGTGCGCGGCGCCTGGTACTGAGACCGGCTGTAGCAAATCATCGCATTGGGAATCTCCCAAGGCTGCCTTTTTTATTTTTTTCTTTTTTATTCTTACGTGGAGTAAATGTGCGCACGTCCCCTACCTGTCACTAAAGGCTATGTTATGTCGAGATCCGCAATTAGTGCCGGACCGAATAAAATCCCCGCGGAACTAGATATACGCCGTTGGTCCCGGTGGCCATGACAGCTTCGGCGGAACTCGCGTGTTGCCCGCAAGTGGGTTTGCCTCTGCCTAACTTTTTATAGGCTGTTGACGATGAATATAGAAGACGATAATCTTCTATTAATTGAAAAGTGGGACATCCTGTGATCGGAACAGGGCGTTCGTTTTTATCGTTCCAATAATTTGTTTCTAGATTTTTATTTCGATCGTGTTGCTGGTTCTTATTTAGTATTTAATGTTTATATATTCGTGGTGGAATGTCTTAGCAATTTTAGTACTACAACAAACAAATATGTATATGTGTTTATACTAAATGTCACGCATATTCTACTTAATTAAATTTTAACTTCCTGCTGTACTGTTCATTGTATTATCCATAATTGCAAATTAGTTCGTGGTTTGTCATTATGTTATGACAGAATTGTATATTTATTTCCTTATAGTTGATGCGTTACAATCTGCGACCCACTTTCGTCCCGTGGGTATCGCTAGAGGTGACTAAGAGAAAAGCCTTGAAATTTTCGTGGCAATCTCCGGCGTCGAATTTGGCGACAAGGCTCGGCACCCGAGGCACGGTGGGATGCGGCAGCCCGTTGGCTACGCTGAGTCGTGCCAAATGAAAACCTGGTATCACTGCCTACCCCTTATGGGTGGCAAGAGTGAGTGCTTATACATATTGTATGAAAGGACAAGTGAATCTCACCAAAACCGCATTAGAGCACCGTGGCACGTCTCGCTAATTTGGTCATATTCGAGTACAGACTCCGACTTTTTCTGATCTTATGGCATAACCGTTCAATTTGATTACGGGAAGATGAAAACGAGGGCCTTCGAACAAAATGCGGAAGCACTAATGCCTCTACTTCACGCCGGTATTCTGTGAGGCCGTGGCACTATCCCGGTTGTGCTGGCCAATTGAAGCAGCAGCAAAGGTCGCCGCGTGACTCAACCACGTACTAAAAAAATGTTTGCGTTCGATTCAGTCATATCGTATATTTAAACGGAAAAATTATTTAATGTTTCAAAAATTTCATTTAAATGTGGAGACAACTATGTGTATTTATAATTATTAATTTTAGGAATCCTCATTGATATAATTAATTATTTTCAATTATTAATTGTAATTACGAGAGCATTACTGCAGTATTTGCTCATTCAGTAATGAGCAAATACTGCTCAATTTTATCGCTGAAATGTTATTGCCCTAATGTATTTTCTTTAATTTTGATTATGTATGTACGTTAGCCGTAATTACCTTATCGCATCCTGTCGTATGAATATCAGGTCAAATAATATATTTGCAATCCTATGTCATTATTACTAAGGTTCAAATTGATGTGATGCTATTTATTCAGGAAAAATGCAAAATTATTGCCTTAATATTAGTATGACAGGCCATTTCGGAATGAGACGTGATCCAGAACAGGGCGTTCGTTTTATCGTTCCAATAATTTGTTTCTAGATTTTTATTTCGATCGTGTTGCTGGTTCTTATTTAGTATTTAATGTTTATATATTCGTGGTGGAATGTCTTAGCAATTTTAGTACTACAACAAACAAATATGTATATGTGTTTATACTAAATGTCACGCATATTCTACTTAATTAAATTTTAACTTCCTGCTGTACTGTTCATTGTATTATCCATAATTGCAAATTAGTTCGTGGTTTGTCATTATGTTATGACAGAATTGTATATTTATTTCCTTATAGTTGATGCGTTACAATCTGCGACCCACTTTCGTCCCGTGGGTATCGCTAGAGGTGACTAAGAGAAAAGCCTTGAAATTTTCGTGGCAATCTCCGGCGTCGAATTTGGCGACAAGGCTCGGCACCCGAGGCACGGTGGGATGCGGCAGCCCGTTGGCTACGCTGAGTCGTGCCAAATGAAAACCTGGTATCACTGCCTACCCCTTATGGGTGGCAAGAGTGAGTGCTTATACATATTGTATGAAAGGACAAGTGAATCTCACCAAAACCGCATTAGAGCACCGTGGCACGTCTCGCTAATTTGGTCATATTCGAGTACAGACTCCGACTTTTTCTGATCTTATGGCATAACCGTTCAATTTGATTACGGGAAGATGAAAACGAGGGCCTTCGAACAAAATGCGGAAGCACTAATGCCTCTACTTCACGCCGGTATTCTGTGAGGCCGTGGCACTATCCCGGTTGTGCTGGCCAATTGAAGCAGCAGCAAAGGTCGCCGCGTGACTCAACCACGTACTAAAAAAATGTTTGCGTTCGATTCAGTCATATCGTATATTTAAACGGAAAAATTATTTAATGTTTATATATTCGTGGTGGAATGTCTTAGCAATTTTAGTACTACAACAAACAAATATGTATATGTGTTTATACTAAATGTCACGCATATTCTACTTAATTAAATTTTAACTTCCTGCTGTACTGTTCATTGTATTATCCATAATTGCAAATTAGTTCGTGGTTTGTCATTATGTTATGACAGAATTGTATATTTATTTCCTTATAGTTGATGCGTTACAATCTGCGACCCACTTTCGTCCCGTGGGTATCGCTAGAGGTGACTAAGAGAAAAGCCTTGAAATTTTCGTGGCAATCTCCGGCGTCGAATTTGGCGACAAGGCTCGGCACCCGAGGCACGGTGGGATGCGGCAGCCCGTTGGCTACGCTGAGTCGTGCCAAATGAAAACCTGGTATCACTGCCTACCCCTTATGGGTGGCAAGAGTGAGTGCTTATACATATTGTATGAAAGGACAAGTGAATCTCACCAAAACCGCATTAGAGCACCGTGGCACGTCTCGCTAATTTGGTCATATTCGAGTACAGACTCCGACTTTTTCTGATCTTATGGCATAACCGTTCAATTTGATTACGGGAAGATGAAAACGAGGGCCTTCGAACAAAATGCGGAAGCACTAATGCCTCTACTTCACGCCGGTATTCTGTGAGGCCGTGGCACTATCCCGGTTGTGCTGGCCAATTGAAGCAGCAGCAAAGGTCGCCGCGTGACTCAACCACGTACTAAAAAAATGTTTGCGTTCGATTCAGTCATATCGTATATTTAAACGGAAAAATTATTTAATGTTTCAAAAATTTCATTTAAATGTGGAGACAACTATGTGTATTTATAATTATTAATTTTAGGAATCCTCATTGATATAATTAATTATTTTCAATTATTAATTGTAATTACGAGAGCATTACTGCAGTATTTGCTCATTCAGTAATGAGCAAATACTGCTCAATTTTATCGCTGAAATGTTATTGCCCTAATGTATTTTCTTTAATTTTGATTATGTATGTACGTTAGCCGTAATTACCTTATCGCATCCTGTCGTATGAATATCAGGTCAAATAATATATTTGCAATCCTATGTCATTATTACTAAGGTTCAAATTGATGTGATGCTATTTATTCAGGAAAAAATGCAAAATTATTGCCTTAATATTAGTACTTAACGAGCCATTTCCGGAATGAGACGTGATCGAATTTTCAAGTTAATAAATAATAGTCCGGAATAATTAATATGTAAAGTGATATTTTAAAGTGCCCTTTTAAAGAGACCTATCAGAAACACAAAGTTCATTGGTTCATATTTTGACTTAGGCAATATTGCGAGCGCGTTTTGGACATGTGTGACAATTTTGTGTATGTGTGTGTGTGTATTTTGACGCTTTGATTTACAGACTAGTGAATAGTGGTTTCTTTTTGGTAAAAGCTAAAGGGCCTTATGCGCTATAACTTGACACGATTGATAGTAGATTTCTTCTCTGCTTAGAAGACACTGGACAATTTTTGACGCCGAACTATTACCGTGTTCCTGTTTGAAAGGTATAGAGCTAGTATAATTACGGACTGAGGCATTCCATATTAGTCCTCAGGGAAAACGCATATGTATCCTTCTTAGACTGAGACCACTTACTATCAGATGGGCTGTTAGCTCGTTTTTCAACCCAATCCAATAGAAAAATAACTATAGTTCTTGTTTAAAGTTGTATCCTGGCTTTGTATATTTCCCTGGTATTTTTCGATTTATTTGGTTAATTTTATCAATATTTTATTTTTATTAATTTATTAATACTTTAGATGACATATGTAAGGTAGCTAGTGATGTAGCCCTTATACTGAAAATCTGACAAAGAAGAAGCAGAGAACAGTCCATAAATAATACTTCCCAAATTGCAGCACCAACTTTTGATATTTTTTTTTTGAGGGTCCTCGATTGGCGTAGTATAATATTGTTTTCACAAGATAATTCGTTTACGATGACTTAACAATCGTGGCATAATATGAATGTTTGCATTGTCAGCTGAGCCAACGGCCTTAGAAACGTTAATGCCGGAGCTAGTGAGTGGCGGCGCTAGTGTGCGCTGGCCTCGAGACCGTCGCGTGATGCGAGCACTACTCGAACTTAGTCGCGCTGAGCCCGCGCCGACGGAACCCGACATCGAAAATATCGATGATATACAAGACCTGCATGACTTGGTAAGTTTAATTCAATAGATGGATGTTGTCATAATCTGGCGTTAGTGTGTTGTGATAAATAAAGCTTTAATAAAAATAATTCCCGTCAATTTTGACTCATATGGTAACCGGCAACTAATTTAGCTATAATACATGATTTGTGCTACTTAGAGTATAATATTATAGTAATAGAATCAAGGGATTCCCCCTTGCTTCCATTTTTTGTCCCAATGGAACCACCATCTGCTTGTAGCCTATAGCGACCGACTGTAGGCGGAAAATCCATTCGAATTTTCGAATCCAAATTTCACAGTCCAGTCATATAGAGCATCGTCCCTAGTACGAGGTTTCTGGCACAGCGCTCACCAATCCATCTACCCAGTGTGATGACTGTGGGCATACCCTCCAAGACAGTTGTATGCCGGCTTGCTGGCGTAGACGTTGCTTTTTGTAGACGCCTATGTTCAGTAGGATTACGAAGACGTATGTGGATAGAGTTCCGTACGTTAAGCATTCTGACAGAATCAAAATAAAAAGTATCCTTTCATGTGTCCTAGCTTATAAACAATTGAAATTCTATTGTTATGAGTCATATCAGGACTAATGACACTTTAAACGACTTTATTTATTCTTTCTAGGATGTGGACTTACTGTAGCATTTGTCTTTTGCATTTACAGACATAAATCGCTCATGCACCAACATCCAGACGCGAATAGTTATCTGTAGGCCATACAAATGTTTGTTCCATGCGGGATATAGAACCCGCGAGATTTAGCGTTGGAGCGAATCGCTCAAACACTGTACCTAATCGAGCCGTACAGCGTTCTTTTTAATTTTTTTTCAGCTAGCCACAGAACAGCCAGTAGAGAGCGTAGATGTGCACGAGGGCAGTACAGAGGAGCAGGAAGAGACGATACTAGTAGATCCCAGCACAGTCCACGAGCTGGCCACGCGGGGCGACGAGGATACCCTCGCTGTTTTGTTGAAGGTATTCATTTTGCTAATTGAAAAGAAAATTGTGGGCTTTTCACTCAAATCTCAATCATACTTTACCTTATTACTTCTGTACGAAATAATTGTATTTAGAATAAGAAAAAAGACTAAAATAATATCTGCAGTGTTTTGTTATACATTTATATTTTCTTCCATGTAAACATTTGAAACTCTACTTAACTCATTAATATAATTTAAATGGTGTTAAACTGTAATATTATAATATTTTTCTTTGCAGACATATTAAAAACAGTATTTATTAAATAAGAAATTGTAGCATACTAAATAAATGTTTATAAAATGAAAATACATCATGTAAAGGTTTATAAAAGCTTATGTGCTAACAGTCCACCTGATGGTAAATGGCTACTGTAGGCTCTGGACATCGGCAAATAACTTCCATCAAAGAAGGTTGCAGATGTGTTATCACGGAGGTGGACTTAGAATGACTGTCTCACAGCCTGTGATTATATTGGCATCTCTACACTTGTCGAATCAGAATGTAAGAGTGATTGTACTGCTGCTCAGCGCCAGAAATAGGTAAAAAGGTGTTATCTATCTAGACGGCTCCTAGGCAGAGTATGTAATCGATCCTGCGGTATAGTAATAATATTTTTTCAAAATATTTCTACTACCCTACTGTTTGTTATTTGCGTACAGCGTTACCCGCAACTAGCCCAAGCGACGGACGCGGGGGGCAGTACGGCACTGCACGCAGCGGCACGCGGAGGGCGCGCGGGCTGTGCGGCGCTGCTGCTGCGTGCGGGCGCAGACGCCTCCGCAGCCGACGCGGACGGCTGGAGCCCGCTGCGCGCCGCCGCCTGGGCCGGGCACAGCGAGGTGAGCTCGCCGCCGGTAGCACCAGCACGGGTTTGTGGTTCGCGTTCTTATGGTTGTGGCATGCTCAGTCGATCAACGATCGTTGGCTTGACGCAATCGTTGCCAACGTTGTCGCAATCAATCATTTAAGTCGAACCCGGCCGCCAATAAATTGTGTAAGAGTAAGTGTAATAATAGTTATTACAAATGTAAATTGTACGAAACATATCGGACTTCTTGCTAGTACGTTTGATCGAACAGATAATAGAACTAAATGTATTTTTTCATCATTTCTTTTATAGTCTATCCTGTAAAATTCAATACACTTTCTTTTTGCTGCAGGTTGTAGAAGTGTTGCTTGAATACGGTTGTGACGTAGATTGCGTAGATGCTGACAACAGGACTGCATTACGGTAAGAAAACTTATCACTATATAATACTTTATGTTCTAAGTGAAATAAATATATTCAGCTGTTGACCTTTGGAGGTATATGCAATGAATAATCGACATAGAGATTTATTTCATTCTTTCGAAATTACGACACTATCTTGCGCCTAAAGCTTGCGGGCTTTAATGTGTGCGTGCGTCGTAATCATTAAAGGCCTATGTATCACGACAGCGTAAAAGAATTCATCACAAGGTTCCGAAAAGTTGACTAAGGGAAATGACTGAAACGAACGTGCTGACGCCAGTGTTAATGCTAGTGATTTGACTTTAAAATAAAGTATAATTATCTACGTATAAAAATAATATAAATTCTATTGTTATGTATACATGAAGTGTGGCAACCCTATGGCTAACTGTCAGGGAACGTGAACGTGTATGTGTGTGTGCGCAGGGCTGCCGCGTGGTCTGGGCACGAGGCGGTGGTGGCGCGGCTGCTGGCGGGCGGCGCGAGGGCCGACCGCGCGGACGCGGAGGGCCGCACGCCGCTGATCGCGGCCGCCTACATGGGCCACGCCGACATCGTGCGCGCGCTGCTCGACGCCGGCGCCGACGTCGACCACGCCGACGCGGACGGTCAGTGCCCAAAAATATTACTATTACTTTTTACCCAGAGAATTAACGAGGCGATATATTTAACAACGCCTCGTTAAGTCTCTGGGCATCGTAAGAGATAGTTACAAAATGAAAATAAATATGTTCTGTGCCATCTAATCATCATATAGATAGTGGTTTTCCTTGTGCTGCATACATGATCATTGTCATTATATGAAATAATTTAGGGGAGCAGAAGAGGAGAAGGAGGTTCAATGCCCGAAAGGCAAATTAGTCTGACCCTACTAGTGACACATAACAACAAAATTTCAATTGTTTCAAAGTTATATCCTGTGAAGGGTTAAGAAAGTATACGATTGTATACTTTCTTAACCCTTCATTATCATTAATTTGACCTTTTAAGACAATATTTTAAATTCAATATATTGGTAATATCTCTCTCTCTCAGTCTTTTTCTTCTTAATGTCTCTCTCTCAGTCAGTTCTTTTTTTCCAGTGGTCAATCTGAAGCTAAGACGATGAGAAATGTAAATTCCTTAGTAATTTTGTTACTTAAAAAAGATACTGCTATCCGTATATTGTTTATTTCATTTTACGTCACTTACGGAAAGTATGAATGAATGGATTAATAATACCATAACTTAGCTAGACTTAATTGAATGAACTGTATTTTCTTGATCTCTGGGAATACGTAAGTTCAATGTGGATATTTATACAGGTCGTACGGCACTGGCCGTAGCAGCGCTCTGCGCGGCGGGCGGGCCGTGTGCGGCGCTGCTCATTGAGCGCGGGGCCGACGTGCACAAAGCTGATAGAGACAAGGCAACACCGCTACTTGTCGCAGCTTTCGAGGGACACACGTATGTACTCCATTATGTTTACATACTTATCTGTTCCTTATCTATCATTATTCGACAAGTCGCGTTCGAGGAGCGTTTGTTTTGGATAATTAATTAGTTAATTATATTCTTATTGTAGCGAGATTTGCGAACTACTTCTGGAAGCGGAGGCAGATATAGAGGCGAGCGACTTAGCGGGTCGCACGGCGCTGTGGGCGGCCGCGTCGGCCGGACATGCCCGTACCGTGCGGCTGTTGCTATTCTGGGGCGCTTGCGTTGACAACATGGACGCCGAGGGTCGCACCGTCCTCAGCACCGCCGCGGCGCAAGGTGTGTGCGTCTGTAGCCAGTGTGCGTCTGCCCGTTGTGGCGACAATAACGGCTCGTCTTTTAGTTAGCAGACATTATTGAAAGTTTTCAAATGATGTTGAAAATTTGCTCGATCATTTCCTCAGTGACAATATCAGTGATTGTTGATTATTGATCCAACAGGCAACGTGGAAGTGGTCCGTCAGTTATTAGATCGAGGACTGGACGAACACCACCGAGACAATTCCGGCTGGACACCGTTACACTACGCTGCTTTTGAGGGTAGGTTAATGATTTGTAAAATATATTATTTTCAGTATGAAAATGTATTAAGTGCATTTAATATCTCTCCTTCCTTCCTTCCTTCCTTATGTGCCTGTATAAGTCCACCGCTGAATACGTACCTTTCCATGAAAGCGCCATCAAACTTTCCATGAATTGATGACATGCAAGTTTGCCCAAACTCATTACGCTGGGCTATTGGATCGAAGAGCTCGGTGCCGTCACCCTTGCACTAGAGATGCTGTTCCCTATCATTGGTTTGTGCAAGTTGAGTTCGGTATATTCTATATATTATGTAGATTTCCCGCGATCAGTCGGTTGCCGGAGCCGCTTCCGTTAGTCAGGATGCAGCACATGTAGCAGAAGTTAATATTTGGAAAAAACATGTGGTACCAAAACCAAAAACTCTTACCTCGTGATATTTATTACTTACTATAAGTAAGGTAATACAAATTTTACTGCCATTGCTACGGTAGGTCACATAGAAGTATGCGAAGCGTTGCTCGAAGCGGGCGCGAAAGTGGACGAAGCGGACAACGACGGCAAGGGGGCGCTGATGCTGGCAGCGCAGGAAGGACACAACCGCCTCGTGGAGCTGCTGCTGGATGACTGGGTCGCCCCCGTCGACCAGCACGCGCACGATGGAAAGACCGCGCTAAGGTACATTGAAAATAGAATCATTGCGTCATCTGATGATTTGCCCTTGTTTTTTTCGAAATGGGAAACACCTGTATGTTAGAACTATACTTCTGCACTCAGTTTCCGATCTTTTACTTCTTCCTTCTTCTGATTCTTCGTTTATATTTTACTATAAAAAAGGTTCGAGTATCTCACGCTCCCGAAATACGGCAGAATAAGCATCTCGGCTAGGGGCCGCAGTGGATACTAATCAAATGAACATCCAATGAAGAGTGCTGTTTAGTATTATCACCTTCATAGTCGATATCAGACAAGTTGATTATATTCCATTTTTAAATTCATCATAACTTCTTTCGTTAGACTGGCAGCGCTGGAGGGTCACTTCGAGACGGTGGCGGCGTTGCACGCTCGCGGGGCCGACGTGGACGCGCTGGATGCGGACCGGCGCAGCACGCTGTACGTGCTCGCGCTCGACAACCGCCTCGCCATGGCGCGCCAGCTGCTGGCCTGCGGCGCCAGCGTGCACTGCAGCGACAGCGAGGTGACTACTAATGCTGACCTGTGTCAGTAAGACTGTATCCGTCCGTTAACACTAATTGCAATCTACGAGAGCAAACCCGACGACGAGACTCCTTTCGTCACATTCTGTCTCCCTGAGTAAAAAGTGTGCTTCGGACGCCCGTTTGGTTAAGGCAAATAGAAATCTGTAATCTCTGTAATTTATTTTTCTGCTGAACCCTATGGACCTCTTGATGAAAGCAACTGGCTTTGTATTTATTGTCATAATGTATTTCAGGGGCGCACACCACTCCATGTGTCAGCATGGCAAGGACACACTGAGATGGTCAACTTACTCATAACCGTCGGTGAGTTAATTTTTATATCAGTCTTTCATTTCCTTATTGTTGTTTTAGTTATTCACAAATTGGTCAAATGACTGTAGAAACAAAATAGAGAGTTATGAAGATCATAGTATATTTTAGACTTTATAACAGCCACATTTTATACAGATAAAATAATTATGTAGCCTGTAATGAACTAAACTTGCGAATTTAAAGTTCCTCCAGTTAGATATGATTGTCATAGCTATTTCCGTTTGACTAAGAATTTTTTTGTATAAAAAAGAGACAAAATGTCAGAGAAACAACATCTGTTGTTACCTCTAGAGGATTTTGATGTATATGACCCATGTTTATATATCACGTAGAAATTTTGTCTTTGGGGGTCTTGTCACTAGTATTGTTGATGTTTAGTTGACGTTAGAATTATGCCCAAAAAGGAGCCGATAATTTACATAAAAGCACGCCTGCAGGAGGAGCCCGTGTAGACGGACGAGACCGCTGCGCTCGCACGGCGCTGCACGCTGCGGCATGGCGAGGGCGCAACGCGGTGCTTAAGTCTCTGCTGCGACATGGAGCTTCGCCCGCCGCCGTGTGCACGCAGGGTGCCACGCCGCTCGGTGAGTACGTTGCTCGTGTACTGTGGTATAGCGAGCGCAGCGCGGTGCTCCAGTCGCTACTGCGGCACGGAGCCTCGACCACCGCCGTGTGCACAAGCAAGGTGCCACGTAACTCTTGTGTCAGGAATAGAGACGTGTATGTCTCATGTCTGTTAAAGGTGAAGTCGACTAAAGATCTCTCGAATTTTTGATAATACTTACGACACTATATATCATTCGCAATTGGGAATTGACCATAGATGTCATTATGACTTTTAATAATTCATGTTTTCCTTAAATAAACAGGCAGTTTTAAATATAGACGAGAATGAAGTTTAACCTCGTTATGGAAGAAAGGTGTCTATTTATTGGTTATATTGACGATTGATTGTGTGGTCAACTGAGACTGAACTGAAGTAAATAATTGTGGAAACACATTAATTATTGGTTTTCCGGTCTGAACATGTGTTGTTGCGTCACGGATCTCTGACACTGATTCTGACCCTTCCTTTCTTATTGTATAAGCATGGAATACTGGAAGGTAAAGACAAACGTGTGCCTCTATATAGCGACGCGTGCACTTGCGGCGCTATAAGATCTCCTGCACATTTGTTAACTGCCGATAGTATTTCGAAGCTGTCGCAGTGGTTGAAGTCGTTCAATGGATATTATGATTGAGTATATACGTTACGACGCGTTGCCTTGGAAGAAATCTGTTATGCGAGTGAAGGAAATATCTGAATGTAAAAAAATAACATTTGTATATCCTTTTATATTTTTAATTTTATTTTAACTACAGGCATAGCAGCACAGGAAGGGCATGAAGAGTGCGTGCTGTGGCTGTTACAACATGGTGCCGATCCATTGCAAGCCGATCATTGTGGTAAGATATTATCAAGTTTTGCGCTAAATAGATTTGGATGTGTGGTGTGGTTTGATGTTATCAAAATATCTGTTTTTATTTTTATCCATTTTATTGATTAGGATACACAAACTGACAAATGTTTGCTAATAGTAGGAGTAATCATTTTACACCAACAACGTTAACCATCATTAATAAACGGAAATGTATTTAACATAGAGAGGTAGTGTTATTCTAATTAAACATGTAACACTAAAAAGTAGTGAGTGCTAAGGTAGTTTGTAAGCTTCTCTGTAAAGATTTTTTTTTTTTAAATGGGGTGCTCGCTTTCAAGTACTCGATAGTGTTCAAGTGACTGTTATACGAATAGACAATCCAAAGATCGTTTTCCTGTCTTAGCTTAATTTTAGTTATATTCCTTAATTCTTAATTCCTTGATGATCATATTATTATCATCTTGATTGACATGTGTGTTTACAAGGTCGTTTATTCAATTCATCAAAACGAAAAAGAATGACGCTTGTCGCTGCCAGTGCCTTAAAACCAGGCAAAAAATAAACTCACTAGATCAATTCCCAGAAGTTACCAGATCAAACTAAATACCTCATCACCTAAATTCATTCTCCAGTTTAATTGAGAAATAAAAAATAGAATCGCAAAATTATGAAGCAATTGAAAAAAAAAAGGAGAACGCTCGAGATTTGATAGACAGTTCCACAGATTTAATTCTAAGTGAATTAAAAAAGTGAGAGAAGTGTCCTGTCCATCCACTTTTCATTAGAGCTTATTTGCAACAACGTAAGCGATTGGTGCTAAGTCTCTATAAAACTTTGTTTTACTTCACAACTAAAACAAAAGCTGACTAAGTAAAGTAAAAAGATTGCTTAACTTATTCTTTATTATATTTCTTTTTCATTTAAATGTTGTAAAATCTTCTGCAATGGCGAGAATTGATTAAACGTTTAAGCCTAAACGCATTGGTATTTGTTTGTGTGTGCAGGGCGCACTCCAGCTAAGGTTGCGTGGCGAGCGGGGCACGCGAACATCTGCCGCCTGCTGGAGCGCTGGGCTGCTCCCTCCGCCCCGGCCGCCCCCCTCGCGTCCGTCACCGCCGCCGCTGCGCCCGCGGCACCCGCGGCGGATGAGGCGCCGCGCTTGCGTCCAGGTTAGGCCCCTTATTTTGCCCGATGTTTTAAGGTTTTGCCTTACTTTGTGACGCTGCCGCCGAGTATACTTTTATTGTTAATCACAAAACAAAAGAATGCAGAAAACATAAATTAAAATAGTAACCAATTCCACAGGGTCGCCCGACTACAAAAGGCGGAGTGTTCACAGTTCTAATTCCACAAAGTCCTCATCGAACTTAACGGGTGGATCGGCGCGGTCGCACGAACAACCGGAGCAAGATTTGCCCCAGCACGATAAGGTAATATTCGTCATTATAACTGACTATAGGTAATCCACTGTTAAAAATAGTATTGCACACCACACTGCCACCACATTTTCACCACAGATGATATAAAGCCGCCCCGACTCACCTGCATCTATATTCTAATCTTTATTTTGGATAAAATTATTAATTTAATTTTCTGAACATTGTTCGCAGGCAAATCGAACTAATCTGTCCCTGTCATTCGCCCAACAAGTAGCGCGATGTGGACGTGGTCGACGTGAGCGAGAGCGAGACGAACCTATACCGGAACACCATGCTGTGGAGAAGGATGCTAAACTCAGGTACGGCGCTTTAATTATTCTAAAAGAGTAAAAAAGATAAGAGCATTTTTGAAATATTAACAAATCACGGTAACTAATGTAGGTGTTGCTGTAATGAATGTTAGTGGTTCTTCATTAAAATGTTTTCATATTCTCTTTGCTAAATTAATATTAAAGACTTTCATTGTAAACAAGGATTTAAAAATGACCAAAGATAATTTCACGAATTTTCTAGAAGCTACATAGCAAACGAACGTGATGCGGAACTACACGGGTACGCTCGCGAGCGAGATAGGCGGCGTGAGGAGAGACACGGTTACAGCGGGTGTGAGCGAGATAACACTAGTCCCCTGTACGCGTCGCCGCCTCGCAGTCCTGTCAGCGATATTTGTAGCCCTACCGTGCAACCTTTGGCAGCATTCGGTAAGAACATTAGTTTACATTAACGTCCTAATTTTTCTATTGTAATTTTATTTGGTATTTGCCTTCTTCTACTTTTATGATAACTTCCGGATTAGCTGGACATAGGCATAGGGAGGATTTTCCGTAATCACCACGTTTGAGAAGCAGGTAATCATGCATGCATGGTGATCGTAGTACCAGACACCTCGCACTTCGCTACTGTTCATCATTGGTCTCTTCTATATAGATCATATACAGTAACTTTTCCTCTCCTTCAAATGTAACACCTGCTGATAGATTAACGAGGCTCTACTTATGCCAAAAAATCTATCCGAATAAACCAAAGCGAAGTACCACAGACTAATGATGGGGAGAAACATCACTCTTGCAAGAGCACCGGAATTGCGCTCACAAACCTATCCGCCCAATGTGGTGAGTTTGGGTAAATTGTCCATGCATGGAGAGGCCTTTTTACAGCAGTGGAATTTTACAGGCTGATAAAGTCAAAGCCGGTACACAAAGAAATGTAATTATTCTCCATTAATAGGCTCCCAACCGCCGAGCCTGAGTGCGGTGCAGCCCGCGTTGACGGACACGCACTTCAACCGCGACACACACATGCGCATCATACTCGGCCGGGACAGTAAGCCGTCCAACGACAGATCTGACAGGTGCGTATTATCAATATACGAAAAATGTTGTATGAAAGAAATGCGAACTTGATATTGTATCATATATATTATGATACAAGATTACGTTAGGGTTCATTTTTCAATGTGCATAATCCTATGCACGCTGCTTACGTTCGTTGGTTAATACATTTATTATAAATGAAGTCTTTGTTTAATAGATTAACTAATTAGTAAAAATAAGAAATTATTCGCTTTCCCGGTAATGTATACCCCTGCTTCTGTAATCCTGTGTACCTAACAGTTTAATAAATTTTCGTTTTACTTTCATCAGTAAAGCCAAGAACGCCAAGGTTGTCTGGAATAAATTGCTTTTTAGTTACAAGACCGTACATCTACCAACTTTTTAACCTGTACTTTTTTACATAAAAATCGGTGAATACTGCGCGCGTATAAACCGGGCATGCTCGTTTAGGCATGATTATGTTGTAATTAAATTATGTTTATTGTTGATGTTGCTACTGCTTTTTGTATGTTTATAGCTTGTGTAGAAATATTTTGTGTGAACTCTGTACTATTTCTTTTTCATGGTATAATGGGTCATCATGACTACGTCAATGACGAAGCTGACGATTGACAGCTGCCATTCATATTTAACTCTTCGAAGATTAAAATTAACACAGAAAACGAAACTTGGTTATATCTTTTTTTTTTACTCTGAATAGTACGAACTTGTTCACGCAAAATATTCTGCGTTGAGATATATGTTTGTCATTAAGCTAAGTAGTACAATGTACACCATACATAGCGAGGTGTGGACGACGCGGGGTCGGCACGCGTACAACAAGCTAGTGGGCAGTCTCGGCAGAGCCAGGGGGCGCATATTTAAGAAAACGTGAGTTAATATCAACTACCCTTGCGGAGTGGGTCACTGTGATTTTGTGTGGTTTGGATTAAGTGTTCTTATTTACTTTCAATTACGTTCACTGAAATTATTGTCTGTTCTATACAAATAGGAATGTTTTTAAATCCGGTGTAGGTCCGAAGCACAATATTTTTGAGTTTTATTTTATTTTTCGTTTTTAAAAGGTATGTCTAGCCAAAGTAAAGTGTAAAGATTGATTTTAATGATAATGAAAAACGGAATATTGTTGTATGTGTTGTATCTATGTAGAGACTTGATTAATAGTGTAGAAAATTTAATGTCGGCGACGAAGCTCTCTAACCGTTGCGTTCTATCTCACAGAGGTTCAGAGTGAGTTGTCACCCGTTGGTATATGTGCGTAAGTCGTGCTTAATGGAAATCCGCAACCTGTGCCATTCACTGAGGTATTGGTGAGTAGGTGTTGAGTGCTTTAATATACATCGTCAATGTAAAGTTTCGTTTAACAAAAACGTTTTAAATTTGCTTATGCTATTTAAAATATAAAAAAGGTTTAAATCAATAATTTATCTCGACAGTATGATATGACCCAACACTAGGGCGGGTCAGAAATTGAGTCGTTATTAGACATTCCATCCTATGTTTCACCAGAGCTTATTTAGGACAACGTGATAGGTGGTGAGCCTGTCGCCATCTTAATGGTCAAGCTAAGGATACTAATAGTAGGTACATAAGTTTCAAAACTCATTAGTACGAGCCCTTCACATAGGCGAACTCCAATCTCCTGATACGGAGGTACATCCCCCGACTACCGAGCATAATATGACAACTTAATTGTGTTGTGTACATAGCATGATGTATATCCATACCAATGTCACAGTGAACTGCATACGCAGTGGGATTTGGCAGCACATGCTTCAAGAAGAACACGGCTTATTTCATCATTTATTTCATATTCGATATCATGGGCCGGACTAGGCTCTGTACCATGTTTACTCTGTACATAATTTAACAGTTGTGTATAGATGTAATTAATTTCATAATACATTAATAATTCATATCTGCTTCTTGCTTATTTCCATCATGTTAATTCTGTTGCATCATATCATGTCCTATCTTTCGGAGGGGTGTAAAGTGGGTTACGGAAGGTCTTTTTGCTTCGCCGAGTTGTGCCAAACGATATACCAAAGAATATTTATAATATCTGCATACCTTTATATGAGGCGGGCGTTTAAAACATTGATATCTTTTTGGTAAAACAATCATGAGGAAGTTTGGTGTTTACTAAAAAAGAAAGTCTATAAATACGGGATAAATATTTTCAGTTTTTATTGCATGTTTTAAATATTTATTGTGTCATATAAATTGATATAATGTGTCAGTATTTAGTTTTGATAATATATATATGTAAAATAACAGATCTAAAAAATGATCATGTTTAATATTACATATTGTTGTTTCCTAATAAATAACAATCGTGTTATTCTATTGCCTATAATGTCATTACTAACACTACGGTTTCTCTAGCAACGCACTAATAACTTGCTTGTTTTTGTATTGAGTAGAATAAAGTATAGACATTGAAGATTTTGCTTCACTAGTGGTGAGTACCATAGCTAAGTGAAGAATTATTATACTTTTTAAACCTGGTAACAAATAAGAGATGCAAGACAGAATTATGCTTTTTATATCTAATGCCAAGCTTAGGGATGACTGGTTTGATGCTTAGACCAGGGATTCCCAAAGTGGTCGATATCGATGGATAGATTATTTTGGTAAGTATTTTGTATCAATAGGATTGGTAAGTGTTTCGTAACAATAGGATTGGTAAGTATTACGTATCAATAGAAAAAAAACGGGAGATAGGATTTTTAAAGTAATTTGACTATGGGGGTCTGAGGTATTAGTTAAATTTGGAAAAGGGGTTTCTTGCCCAAAATAGTTTGAGAATCCCCGCATTTAGACTGTCACATATTAATAAGTTTTGTATGACAATAAGAAAACGAACTTTTTTCAAACACTATATAAACCAGTAATATACTTGAATATACTAGGAGCACAGTTTCTATTTTTTATTCGAAATTCTTCTTCTTCAAAAAGTTTGTCAAGATTTATGCGCGGTTCAAGGATTTTGGAAGTAAAACAAAGACGAGATACTTGTTAAATTTCATCAGTGATTGTTTTATCTGTACGTAATTTTAAAGGTGACATATTTACGTATAATTCTAGTCTTGGTCAGTGCCTACCGTAGACTATAGAATCTAATAATAGGGGGCGAGTTGTTACTTCTGGGGTACTTTGAAATCAGCCGATATGCCTCAAAAATATTTAACATTAATTCTGTAAGTCATTATTCGATAAAATCATACTGCATTATTTTTTACACCGAACTCACGGTTTCGTCTTGTATCTTAAATAATAACACGGTATGATTTTAACGGTGATTGACGTCATACGAAATTATTGGGTAATTTTTTGTGATAAGGCCTAGTTATGGGTTTTCGGTTCTTGCATGCTTCTTTTTAACTGCTACTTTATACAGGTTCCTTTTCGGTTGGGTCGCTCGTGTAATTGCATCGGCTCAAGCCACATGCATATATCCACGGTACAATTATCGGCCGCCTAACAGACCCACAGATCGACATCATAACAAACAGAGGTTTTACGAGGCATCGCACAAAAAATATCTGGCGGTTTGATTTTATAGTGACTGGTCTACAGCTAAAGATAAAAAACATACACTGATTATATTCTTCTAGGAGATGAAAATTGCTATTATACAGAATATGATTGGTCAGAAGCAAATGATTTGAGAAACTTCCCTGATTTCGTGCGTGTCATAAGAAACGTCTAAAAGAAATTCCTGGAAAACTTATTGTTTTCAACAGATTTCCAATGGCGGGGTCTTACTTATATGACTTAGTCATCGTAAGTTTAAGAGAAGAGCCATATTACACATTAGAGTTATGGACTAGTTTCATTACTAATCACTATTATTACATGTAATGGAACTGACTGGTACTGAAGTACAGGTTTTACATTTCCGAAATCTGTTCCGTAGATCTCTCTCTCTCTCATCCGAAACTCGAGATCATTTTTAAGTTCAGTATGTAATAACGTATTTTGTTTGTTACAGCAAAAACAAAAGGAACGGCATAGTAACAAACCCAGCGATGAGACTAGTCGCCAATGTCAAGAACGGACTGGGTAAGGATTTGAATGTTCTTTATCCTATCTACCTAGAACTTTCAATTGCAATATTCCCCGTAGAAACCTTCTTTCTTCTTTTTCACACCTCTCGGTACGCTTGTGTAATCTCTCGGTAACTCGCGCCTTCGACTTTGCTGCCCGTCCTTGATCAGAGGCCATATCCGCTGCTATGCCACAAATAAATATTCCGTGTGACATCTTTCTCCTATAAAATCATAGCGTGTTTTTTTAACATGGTTTAGTGTTTATTCAAGACATAGTTACCAATAAACGAAACTGTGTGTTACTACTTACTACGAGAAATAACTTAAACGGAAATTGTTGTGAAATACTTCTATGGTATAGAGGATAAGGTCGCAGAAAGATTACTCCGCTTTCTGCCGGAAGTCTCATGATTTTACTGGCGTTTACCGGAGTCGACTATTTACACAGTTAATTTATTTGTTTATTTACGCAGCAGAGCGGTTATTCTTACGTCGCCACCACAATCTAACAAGTGGTAGATACCTTCCTTGCTTTGGAATCGACTGGGCTGTTACCATAGTCTCAAACATCTTTACCGCTCAAGCGCAGTGCATTCACTGTTGTGTTCCGGTTTAAAAGGCATAGGGAGCCAGTTTAATTACGGACTGTGAGGCATTCCTTCCATATTAGTCCTTGGGGGTGACAACGCATCTGTAAACTTCTTCTAATGAAGTTGTTCGCAGGTGTTCACATGCAGTAGCCACTTACCAATAGGTGGACTGTTAGTTCGTTTTTCACCTCAATCCAATGCGATCCGAAAGAAAAATACTTGTTATTAAGTCATTAGTTTCTTATCACTTGAAGCAAGCAATTCTTGTATAGGTTAACCTTACGTTAAGAGTCTAAAATCAGCCCACCGCAGGACATAGGTCTCTCCCTTACGGAGGTATTGCCTTAATCGCCACGCACAGCAAGCGAATTGGCGATCACATTTCCAGATACGTCGCACCTTAGACGTTGCTGCCCATCATCGATCTATTTCATTGTAGTCTGGTATGTTTAGAGATGGTGATCAAGCCATTGCTGTTTTGCGCCTCATACTACACTCACGAGAAGAAGGGCAGTGGAGTAGAAAGATAACAGACAGCAAACTTCTGTTTAACGGTAGAATTACTAGCAGTGCGGTGGTACTTACATCTAGACAGACTCCTGCACAGAGGTCCTACCTAGCCAGCTGGTCGATCGATTAGTAAAAATTAGTCTTTGTTTTAAACATTCTTTTCTTTTTGGAATAGATAATGCAGCTGCGAACATTCGTCGAACGGGCGTGGCTTTAGCTGCTAGCGCCAGTTCAGCCAACCCAGCCGTCAAAACCAACGCATTCCAATGGAGGAAAGAAACGCCGCTATAAGCTGAAGAGAGATGGCGCTATTGGAGGTCATTAATAAGGACATAATTTTCTTGATATTGTTAGGAACGTTTACGTTACTGAAGGTATTGAAGGTTACGGTGAGAATATATATTGAAAAGGTAACAATCGAGATGAAATGAGACAGTTATGTATAGGTTTTGAAAACTGTATTTTTTCATAAAAACGTAATTTGTGTGTGTAATGAAGATATATTTTTATGAGGCGAGTTTTTGTTGCTTTAAAAGATTCGAGTTAATCTAAGTCAATAAGGCGCTACCAGCGGACTGGAAACCTAATTTAAAATCCTGTTTTTCCTAAATCTTCCTCATTACAGAAAGTCTTAATACTTATCCCGTTTCAAATCGGGATTTAGTCCCAATATGCAGTAGCGTCTATTACTATAAAAATATATAAAATGTCGCAATAAAGAAGAGAACAAACGTAGTAGTTATATTAGATTACCGCAAATAATATGTGTTGTCAATGTGTAATAAATATGGCGCTATGGAAAATGTGGCTAATTATATGTTAGTTATAAAAATGAACGAGAACACTAATGATCTGTGCTAAATATGTAATAATATTAGTCGAGTCGTGAGCATTGAGTACTAATCTACCGTCATACTTAGGGAAGCTGTAACTTCAAACAAAACTTCAAGTTAGAAGAAATTATAAATGTAGTGAAATATAACATCCTGAAACTTTTCAATTCTCTTTGCTGAACGCAATTAAAAAGTGTCAGATAGCTCAGCTTCAGATTTTATTTCAATGTGTACTATTCGTGTAACTATAATTACAGCTATTAGTTTCTTAAGTGTTCATAAGAATATGAACCAGTTTACTTTTTTTATTTTTTGATAGATTGCATTCTTTGGAAATATTGGGTGTTACGACGTTTCATAGTTTGACGGTATTTAAAATCTTGTTCGTGTCGTTAGTCACTAGTTAGTATGATAACAATTCATGCACAGCTCCTATCATTTGCGGCTAGGCTGATTGAGACAAGTATATGGTGTATTTTGGTGAAGGAGCAATCAGTGATTGTCTTGATCGATTATTCTTAGACCCATAAGTTATTTTCGTCGATCTCCTGAAATAATTAATCGGCTCGCTTACTGTCAGGTGAGCTGTCTGTTAACTCTAATTTGTATAATAATAATTGGCTATAATACCACGCGCATTTAAAAGAATGCATACAGAAATAAACAGAAGATAAAGTACTGCTTCTTTCTTTTATTAGATCTTGAATAACTGACTGCACATATTGTAAAAGAATACTCTTAAATATATAATTGATATGTAACCTTTATCTAACAATATTTTACCATTTACAAATATCATCAAATCAATGTAATCAGTCTGTATAGAATGAACGAATTGATCGTAATCAAAAATTAATGAAATTAACTATAGACCGAATGAATGATTACTTAAATTTGTCATAAAAGACAGAGAGATGGATGATGTGATAACGAATTAGCATCACTGCATTATTTAAATTATTCGAAAATTTACCTTTTAAGGTCATTATAATTATATCATTACTTACTATCGTGCCTACTGCCCGGTAGTGATTTTCGGTCTCACAACAATATTTCAAAATTTTAGCCTCCTGTACGGCTTACTGAACTCAATTAGTATAGTTTTAAAATGGGTTTACGACACATATTTCCCTTTAAAGGTCAAAAAGGAATCTTAAAATAATAAACTAACCACCGTCTTTGTCCCAGCATTGGCAAGCTTTAGCTTAAGCTAAGACATCGGATATAACAACGCTTTTACTGTGTATAAAACTGCAATCGAGTAATGATTGGTACTAAAATATTGAATTTTGTACTACCAATATCAGTATTAGAAAATGTACTAAATATTTCCAAATTACATTTTAACTAAAATAGTACAACTCTTTAAAAGGCCTGATCTCAAATCGAACAAAGTTAACTAATTTAGTTTTTTTTTTTTTTTTTTAGAAAATTTATAGATCGACAATCGGGTGCATTTAAGCGCGTAATATTTTGCTATGTATTAATAAAGAAACTAGTCCATAAGTATTTGTGTATGATTTTTTGTCTGAAAGTAAATATGCGTGTACACAATATAGCAAGAGTATAATCGTAAATTCGTAATTAAATTTAGTAGGATATTTTGAAATTATATAACGTCAACACCAATATGTTAGTGTGAGTGCTAAGTGCATAACGATACTATTTATGCCAAACCTCTTAAATATTTTAATATGTATTTTCGCCCTCTCTAAAAATAAGAAGAGGACTTTGCCCAACAATGGGACATTTACCGCTCCTGTTTTACTTTTTCACTTCTACGAGTATGTATTTTTTACTTCGATTTGTTTATTTGCCTAAAAAATTCTGAAAATCAACCTAGCAAAAGTCCGTCAGTACATTTAATTTTGATTAGTTACGACGCTAGCGTTGTTAATGATAACAAACGTTCCTCCATTTACGCGGATTATGATTTATATGTGGACGGATTTTACGCAAACGAAAATCACGTATCTTTCCAAAGAACACCAAGTGTATTTAATATGGCATTTAATATGGTGTTTGTAAAAACACCATATTAAATGCCTGAGTTAATGTTTAATACGTAACAAGTGCCACTTAATTAGAGGTGTTATCATATATTTCTGTACTGTAGCCTTATTTGGGAAATGCGTAGATCTTCTTTTAGATTTTCCTAGTGTTTTTAAGATGATTTGTCAAACTTGAAGATATTTTTTCTTTTATCTGCTTTGATTTGACTAAACAGTTCTTTTTTTCTACATAATGAATTAATCAAATAATTATTTTAACAGCGAAAATTTGTGATAGTCTTGCATGTATAGAATAGTCAACTCAAGTATGTAATTTTTTTTACTGCAAATTGATGTTAAATAAATATAGTTAAACATAAAAACCGTTGCACTTTGAATTTTTTCGCAACACTTAAACAGAATCACAATATTTAATTTGAATGTTTCCATTTAACATAATGAATTATAAAATACCAATATGATGTAGTTACCGTTACAAATATTGCGGGTGAAAATTACACCACCCTTAAATTAAAGCGTCAACCAACAGGCATTGGTTATGTTTATACTTTTGAATAATTTTGAAACTGGCGCTCTGTTTAAAACTTTTTATCGCATAGACGCGACTGTACGAAATAAACTTTGTAGCGATGAAAAAAATATTTACTTCCAGTATAATATCTCTATGGTTAACAGTACGAAACGTTAAATTATAAAATTACAGTAGAAATAAAATTATGTGTCATATAATGAGGCTATTTGTTTTAAGTCATTGACGTTACTAAATATTTTTGGATTTCAGTGTAACGTACGGTCGATAGACAAATAAACCAGTATATTCTACATCTGTTCTGTTAATTTGTTCTGTTGGCGACTGTACATAATAGCAATTGAAGATTTGACAAATGTGTTATATTTTTTAATTGATCCATTTAGTGTACCTTAGTAATCGTAAAAATCAGTTCTTGATCTTTCGAGTCAATGTCTCTAGATAATTTCGGGGCAATGGGTGCATTTTGAATTTAGATTTTCAAACTTTCGCGGCTGTATCTGGCCCAGCTGTTTTAAAATTTCTTGTGTAATATTCCAATTTGCACCTCCAACGAGTAGTCGTACTTTTATTTACTTCTTCTTTTCTTTATTATTATCGGTGTTGACTTGCTAACTTTTTTTATTTCTTATTTTAACTTTTCATTCACTTCAAATATTAATATTCATTGGCTTGTATTTCTTTTTGATTATGTTATCATTTTGACTATAAGTATATATGAATTCTTTCTTCATAATGCATAGTAAACAAAAGGTATTTTTAAACCATGGGTGGGCAGATAGTATGGCTTTTCATTTGGTACAGCTTCAGCGTAGTCAAACGGACTTCCGCCTCTGCCGACTGCTTGATACAATCGATTTCTACCAAATAATTTACGTATTATTTAAATGGTTTTTCATTCAAAATGCACCGCATACGCCCTCGATAGTTTTACGTGTACGCTTATTTTGTATAAAAGATATAGCAATATTTATTTATTTATAGACACTCATTTTCTTGTATTTTCGTGTGAGTTTGATAACAATTGTGATTTAGGAGTTTATGACTACAAATAACATGAATTTGTATGAAATGTAACGTAGTTGGTGCCGTGCGATAAATACGCCGTGAAGAAATATATTGAAATATATATAATTTCTCTTATATGTGTGTTTTATTAATTTTGTTATGTCCCCATTAAAGCAGTAATTTGAATATCTCATTCTGAAGCGGTTATACATCACCATCACCGTTATATAATCATATAGAAGAACAGAAACTAACCACTTCCTTCAAGCGCCGACCTGGTGCACTCTGCCAGCTACATGACAGGTAGAATGAATGACCGATGGATAGCGAAAAATTGGAAATTATTGCCACCAACTCAAATCCCACATAGTAGTTATAAGGAGCAGCATCACTGGCGCTCAGCCCGCTTGCCAAGCGTCCTGAGTATAGACAATCGTTCGTTAGGAATGCATAATAGAAATCTATTTTCCTACCCATACATTTGTCTGGGTAGGAAAATACTAGAGGGCTTCTAGAGAAATTCTACTGCGTATTGCGAAAGATATTTTGCGAGAAATGAACGCACATTCTATTTCCGATGTTTATAAATTATTGACAATTGTCAAGAATATCAGATGTAGCGATCCAATATAAGTGAATTGCTAGGAATGTTTACCCAGAATTCTTTATGAAGTATAATGAAGTCTGGGTAAACATTCCTTGGTTTCTGGGGAAACCGTTTACGACAGCGATTCAAGTTAGATTTACATTTTTGAGTGGACGAGTTCTACGCAGAAGATCATAATGACTTAAGTGTAACTTTACCCATCTTACGTTAAGATCAGAGGAAGGATCGGATGCGGGGACAGAGACACCAACCCACAATTGTGTTTTTAATAAAACTACGGCTGACGTTCGTATACAGGACCCATAGCTCAGCAGTCAGGTACGCTATGACTAACACGATAAGTGGAAAGCCTTATTCGTTTCGGGAGATTTCTATGAGATCTTTCCTTAGTCCCCTACGATGCGGAAAGAATTCATAATATTATTTAATTTACAAGAAGACATAATTTAACAAATTAAACCTATATTAAAATATTATAAAGTCACCACATTTATAATCATAATTTTGCCTTCTTTACATGTGTGCATGCAAAGAGATGGAAATATCTCGTAAACAGCAGCAGTAGCAGGAAGGATGAAAGAATAGAGATCTGTAATTACAAGCAACTATGGCAAATATTTTTACGCAAACGTTTCAATGTTCGCAAATATGCAGACAAATATGGTGTATTTTATATTTATACATTTTATATTTTATAAATACATTAAAATTATTTGAGATAAAATAAATTAATTTGAAAAAATGGATAAACGTCTGAAAAGGCGGCCTGCCTTATACACCTCGCAGGGTTTTTAATTTTTAGCAGTCTTCAGAACACCTTAAAACATTTATCTGACAACCAGGATGCCAATAGAGGTACATGCTATATAATCAACCTAATCCATAAAATTATTTAAATTAGTTATTATTTAAGAGGTCAAACAGTGATCACTGGCCATAATTTGAAGTAAAAGTGAAGTAGCTGTCTGTAAATGCCCCACTACTGGGCATAAGCCTTCTCTTAATACTTAAGAAGATTTGGAGCCGGGAAGGTTCTGTCACGCTGCGGATCCAATGCTGGTCGGCGGACTCCACATGTCCTCTAAATAAGATATATGTACCTACAAAGATAAATAATCATATATACATATATAAAAATTCAAGACTCGGTTACAAACATTTATATTCATCGTACAACAAATGTTTGCCCATAGCGGGATACGAACCCGCAACCCTCAGCTTCAAAGGCTATCGGCCCGTCAATGCTGAAATTATCCCGTGTTTGGTGAAGGAAAACATCCTGAAAGGAATCCTCTAGACAGAACCAACGTTTTCTGTCTTTGGTTAAGCTCATCCAATATGTGTTGAGTATAATCGAAGACTTGTACTATTTCATCCACCCAATGTATAGGTTTTCCTTTGGCTTGATGCAATGAAATATTCGGACAGTCGAGTAGTCGCAGAGTTCTGTGTAGGATACATCGCCATTTTAAGTTAGGTTTTAAAATTTACTTTTAATTAGGTTTTAAAGCTACATACTACATTTATAATGGAGTAAATAGACTCAATAATAAGTATGTTAAATTTAAAGTACCTAACTTATTAAAATAATTTAAGGTCTAATCTCAAGTTGAGACGTCGTCGTTGTACTCGAGGGGTTAGTTCCGCTAACCGTCGCGTGGCGCGCGCGTGTTGCGTCTCAGATTCCCCCGATGGTCGTTCAACGTTGATTTTTCCTTTGTTTTCGTTTCCTGCGTATAGAGAATGGGGTCTTTTGACACGTCGTTAAGAAGTAACAAGATACTCACAGTTTTGTGTGCGGATCATCGTATAATGAATATCACGTAAAAATAAACTTCCTCTAGTATCTAAGTACTATTAAGCTAAATCCCCATTGTGGGTGTATGAGAGCCTAGCTACTCATATTAACTCTCACTCGTACAACTTTAACACACGTGAATACTACAGAAATATTTTGCAAGTGTCTCGATCCTGTTTCAAATATAAGCATTAGAACATTACACCTAGTTTTCATTTATCCGCGTGTATTAGCAATCTTAAAATATTTACTGTTAATATGAACTCCTTAAATCACTCCCTACAATGTCCTTTCCTGTTAAGGTTCAGTTTCCATCATTGACCTGGACAACGAATAGATACTACCGATAAACATAATAAAGTGTTATTGAATTTTTGTATCATGTAAAGTAGCGTATGTGCTTAGAAATGTGCTTAGAAAAAAACAGTTATTTCAAAACCGGAGACAGACACTTAAATCTTTTTTTGAATAAAAGTTATTTTGTATGCTTGTTTTTTTTTCTAATTATCGGTTATAATGAGGCGTCCCCTAGAATTTTTTTACGTAATATTAACGTAATATAGAAACATTATTATTTAAGGCAAGGTTATATTACTACGTCATCGGAATAATTGTTAGAACGTTAAAGCTGTGTCACACAAACGAAATTTAATAAATCACAATTATTTCGCAGCTATATTTCCCTCCAGCGCACTAAATTAGAGTACTTTAAGGTTCAATTACGGCTGTCAAAACATATTAGCGGGAGCAAATTGCTACATTTTCGCTCGATTGAAGCCACGTGGCGGTGGCGGGATTGAATGAAACGTCAGTTTATTCGATACAATCAACTTCATTATTGTTTTTATTACGAAAAGATATTAGCATAATGTTTTGTTTAAGAACTGTGATGGAACAATGTGTGTGATTTTGCAACAAATCTGATATTTCTGTAAGAGGAATATAAATTTGAAACGTGAATTATTTTTCCATGAGAACATTGTTACAACACTTGTAACAGGTTATAAGTTGTTTGCCTTATTGATAAATATCACGCCTGTCCGTAGAACATACCGATATTATCCTCGTCACCCTGGAACATCAGTTTAAGGGTAAGGATTTAAAACAGGGTAATACTTGCCCACTTCTCGAAGGATACTGAGTAACTAGCTCCACGTATTAGAATCTTGTAGTAAGCATCATTAGTTTGTAAGAGGGTTTACAGCGTTTATTTGAGAATCGAAAAGATCCTCTGTACATTATGAAATGCATAGTGAAAAATATAAAAAAAAATGATTACTGAATATTGAAATAATAAGAGACGTGGTAGCCTAGAGGTGAGAGCGTTCGCTTTAAAATCATAGTAGATTGTATATCGGTATCGTATATACATAGTAGATGGGTACGACCCCCGTTATTAGCCCGTTGCCGGCACCACTAAGATAGTTAATAGTAAATTTAAGTGCCGAATTTACCACGATCGGCGGTGAAGGAAAACATCGAGAGGAAACCTGCATGTCTCGGAAATAATCCAAAATATTATTAGGAGGACATATGTTGTCCGCCAACCTTCTATCATTCCGAGTGGCTGACTGGGATTAACACATTTGCAGAGATCCATCTGTTTCGGCTTTCACGAGTTTCTCGTCATATGGAATGGTGATGTCGACCAAAAACATCCTCGACTGTGCTCGGTCCATCAACACGACATAAGGTTTGTTTGCAAAAAACAAAAGTTTCTTCCTTTTCTTCGTTTTTCTCTTGTTTTTCTTCACAATCGTGATTCTTCTTCCACTTACTTTGGATTTCTCTGAGCTGTCCTAAGCACGGTCCATTGCTCCTTATATAGTCCCGAATTTCGACCGTCATTTTATTTTCGATATTTCCAGAATATTCCCGAAGCGGTATTTATTTTTCGTTGATGAAAATAGTCTAATATTTCAACCAGTGTACTGCCACCCTCATTTATCTATAAAAGAGTTTTGTTAACATCGACTGGTAAATTATAAAACATTATTTCTTTTGACTTGTCATTCGAAGACGTAAGAGTTGACAAGACTTTATGAGGCATACGTTACAGTACAAAAAAACGTTTTTTCAGTTAAAAATATTGATATAACGTAGAATCGAAATAATTATTATTCTTACTTAAATTTTGCCGCCAATAGAATATGCACTATGGGTATGTCTTTATCAGCACCGTGTGCCGTTTGGTGCATTTAAAGTCACTCCAATCATCCTGCCATCCGCATACATCCGGTGGTAAAAGTCGAATATTTCGCGGCTTCAAAGAGACAGTGGAACAACCATCTCGAATATTAAGACCTTCATTACTTAGCTCGGTGACGGGCAGAAGTACTGATGTAAGTATGCGAGTGTGGTTCTGTCCACCACCACTAACCCACTAGTCCACCAGAAGGATATCCACAAGATAACACAACACGACCTGAAAATCAATCATTTGTATTTTTGGACAAATATTGGCTTTGGCTGGGATTCCAACCCAGGACCTATGTCTCAGTAGACAGATATGCTAACCACTTAGCTAGCCAGCTAGTCGTTATTGTCCAATATACGGGATGGGACCGGATGACACGCGAACGGAATGAAGGAAGAGAGGAGTCAGTCCCTTAGTCTATTTACGCGTTACACTCAAAGTAAAGTAACTTAAAAGTAAGCTAGTAAGTGCCTAAGTGGCTAAGGCCTCCTTCTCAAATATGTAACAGGGTTTTGGAGCCGGGAAGGGCCCATCAGGCTGTGAGCAGCGTGTGGATTGGCAGATGGCACATGTCCTATAAATAATATATTTTAATAATTTGTCGGATATGCAGGTTTCCTCACGACGTTTTCTTTCACCGCTGAGCACGTAGTATATACAGCACTTAAAATGGCTATTGACAATTTTAGTTGTGCTGGCACCTTCAACCCAGGATTCAACCCAGGTCTCGGAACCAGGTCAGGAACTCGCGCTCTATGAAACTAAAGTGAGCGCCCTGACAACTGGGCTACCACGGCTCGCGCTAGGCATCGCCTTACAGTTCCGGCACTATGATATCTCCTGCACAGTTGACAACTGCCGATAGTAAAAGAAAGTTATCGCCGTGGTCAAAATCGTCCATCATCATCATACACCATACACTAGATATTACAGATTTTGCTTGACACGACTCAGCTTGCTAAACGGCCCTCCACAATCCACAATACACTTTTCTCACCCCTCAGGGGATAAAACGTGACTGGTGGTAAGCCTCGTAACCTAAAAGAAGAATATTTTTTTACATCAAACGATTTTAAAGCCGTTTTTATTTAGATGCGCGCTCTTGAAAAGTCGCGTCAGTTATCTATATCTGTTAAATTGAAGTGCTACAAGCATTGTAACAAAGTTTCCCATCCGTTCCGCCTCGCACCGTGTCGCTCCATAATGACGGTCGGTGCGAACTTGCCGCACCTACTCCGTCTGTGTACGTGGAATTAGTGTGGGAAGGAAGAGGCAATTTTTAATAGTCATTTAATTAAATTAGCAGTGGCTGATCATAGACCTATCCAACCCAGGTTCAATACGAGATTTACTCGTGCACAAGGTCGTTTCTAAAATTCGACTCATTCCACCCTAATCGATGGTGTTACCACGAGCTCCTTCTAGCTGTCGGAAGTCTTTTTCGTTAACAGGGGGTCAGAGCACAGAAGCCGCCTGCGTCGCGACGTCGAGCGTCATATCAGCACTGCAGCGTCGTAGCTCTTTATTAATTTTAGCTGAAGCTGTAAAAGCCACCGGGCCAACAGCGTATCCCTAAACCGTGGGGGTTTTAGCCTGTTAGTATACTGGAAATGTACACTACAGAGCAAAGGCCTGCCTATTGGACCCGAGAAAGGTTCGCCACACTGCTCCAATTCGGGTTGGCGGACTGCACATGTACTAAAAATATACTTTTTATTATTTCTCAGACATGCAGATTTACTCACGATCTTTTCCTTAAACGTTCCTCATTCACGTGGTAAATTCGGCACTAATAATTACTGTGAACAATATGTTAATAAATGCTGTTAATAATAATTCTTCCTATTTAATACATTATAATATTTAGTCACTTCCAGCGATTGTACTAACATCCTACATCCGTGTAGCTGGACCCTTCGAGCCGAGCTCTGTGTTGACACAACAGTAAATCGTACGTGTTATATCGATAATCAGCCGAATGCTGCTTCAGGTTAACCGTGCGAACACACGCCTAATTAGTACCACTCGTGGTGAAGTGTCGCTGGTGTGGTGTGGTGCTTGTATGGTTTCACGTTATGCGCTAAGTGGCTGTGTCTGTGACCGCGCGGCTTAGTGGTTAGCGTACCTGACCAGACTATTGAGTCATGGGTCCTGTGTTCAATCTCAGCCGGAGTCAGTATTTGTACATTGCTCTACGGATCTGGTTGTGTTGTGTTGCCTCCCGTATATCAGGTTCAATTTTATTTAAGGCGGCATCGTCCCTAGCTCCGGTATTTAAACTCAAGTCGCTTACTAATATACTAACAAATTAATACCCGTGCCCTGACACGGTGTTGATACGGAAGATCCAAGCGGAGGCTCTTGCTGCTGCTCGAATGGTCCGGCTCGACCGGAGAAATGTGACAAGTTCTGTGAGTGAGGTATTAGGAGGCTTATTTCTCTCTTCGCCCTCCGAAATATCCTTAAAAGCTACGCACCTGCAGCTCCTCTGGATTTGCACAACCAAATATCTGTCTATTTTTTTTACTCGAAATAATATGTTATGTCTGAATTTTTCCGATTACCCATCATATAAAGTTCGACAATATACCTTTGAGTAACGTGGTGGTATACTTACTCTACCAAAAATGAGAGGTGGTCTATTCGAAGTGGGACGATAATAGGCTGCTTCTTAAGATAATTTATTGCATTACTTAATTATTTTTTCTTGGTTTAACTTCTACAATAAACTTTATTATTATAAAGAAACTTTGCTACATATTCTAACGGCGCGGTATAACACGGCTACTTGTCTGCCGTCCTCCTCCTGAGCGTTGTATAAGGCTAATGGTATTCTCCGTGAGAAAACCCGAAGACAAGGCTCGCTACCCGCCACGTTCTGTCCTCCAGAAAGGCGAAAAACAGTAGCACAGCCGACCGTTTGGCTTATTAAGGCCAAATCCATAATCTCTGCCTAACCCTATGGGTGAAAAGTGTCTGCGCTTAAATATAAACATAGACTTTTCAGCTTGTTTGAATTTCAAAGTGCCAAATTGTTTTCATAGCGTGAGTATAAATATTTATAACATATATTTTACATACACGACATTTACAATTAAATGCTGCGACTTTAACGTAAGAGTGTGTCGGGATTCTTTATTCCCCCCATACCTGTGCTCGAAGAGTGGCGGAGTGGCGGAGCGGCGGAGTGGGGCTCGTCGAGTCTGCGTCTCTCAACGCTAATGAGTTTGTGACTTATCTCAGTGACACCTGTCATCTCTTGCAAGTCGCCAGTTGACGGCGCGCTCACATTTTGTACGAGTAACTGCTGAATAGTGTTGCTCGTTTATTATGATTGCACATCGTGACACCAGTCAACTTTAATTAAATACGATAAACAAATATCATATTAAGTTGATGATTGTTTTTTTTTTATTTTTGTTATGAAATAGATAATTTTTAATTATATTTCACTCGTACATTCTGTAATTATCATTTAGCACGTGCTCGGCGGTGGAGGAAAACATCGTATTATTTCGAGGACGTGGGAAGTCCGCCATTGGAGCTTCCCGGCTCCTAAACCCTCTTACATATTTGAGAAGGCCTTTGCCCAGCTGTGGGCACTTACAGGCTAGTTCCTCACTTTACATTGGAATTGACTGCTATTTAAACGTTGCTAAAACTTACATAGCAGCTTAAAGTACGATTCATACTTGGTGGAGCGAGTCGATGTGTGTGTGAAAGTTATATTTTTATTCAATTATAAAAATTATCTAATGTTTTACGTCTAACATCTAAAATTCCTTGCGTCCATTTAACATTATCATTAAATTTTATGTTTTATTCTTTTAAATTTGCACCTTTAATTAGTTTTTATTTAAGTTAATTCATTCAATTATCTAATAATAATTATTTCAATGAATTTATTCAGGATTTTAAATACTAGATCTAAGTTTTACGCAACGTAATCAAATTACGCGGTTTTATACCGTAATTAACGTAAAAGTTACTCTTTTAAGTGTCGACTCATTCCTCCTACAGATGGCGGACCATCTCGGAGAACATCGGACCGATGAAGAAAAACTAACGCCGGTCGCTGCTCGCTACCGGTCGCGGAACTGCTTGACAATCCGCATCTAAGCATGACGATTACAACAAATCTTCTTTATGTGAGAGGCCTTGTGTTCAGATGTGGACTATTTACAGGTGACTATAGTTGCAGAAGGGTTGAAAGGTGTATACCATCTTTTTCTCCAACTGTCAACCTCACCAGAACGTGGGTACACCTTGCTAGCTAACGAATGTGACTACGGCGACGGCATGATGGGGAAAATCGATTTGTATTTATCGAACCCAAATCTCACTGACTGGTGAAAGAAAGCAGCATCACTAGTGCGATGGTATCCGCACTACGCACACCAACTCCGCTTGCCCAGGCCTTGCATGCGGCCTTTGACTGGTGCTTTGGCTCGGAGAGATTTATGATCAGCGGGGTGAGTCGGCCGATGAAGAAGAAAGTAGAAGAAATATCGATAAGTCATTTCTTTAATGTTAACATCGAGAGTAATTATTAATTATCGATTCACAAAATTCATTACTTTAATATTGCCTTTATTGGCTACTCGTTGAGGCTACAGAAAGTTAATCGATTCGACGAGACGTATTTCAATAACAGGCAAGCGCGACATAGCGTTAGTCTAAAATAAACGCCGCTAACAAAACGGCAAACGGTAGAAAGTGACCCCAAATCTGTGAGCTTTTGATCCCTAATTGGCGAAGCTTCATTGGTCGAGAGGCGTAAGGGGCGCGCGCTCGGCCCTGCCATTGGACGCCGTTAGGACTCCACGCCCCCACCAACGGATTAGGGTGAGATATCGGGGGTTGGATCGTTGAGAGATAAGGGAGCAAAGTATCTTGATACTTTAGGTTCAGGGTTTATCAGCTCATATTGATAAACTCATTTATTGCCCTACTCATTTTAAATTAAGTATGCTTGAGAGTGGTCAAAACAAATATATCACATGACTGGGTCGAATTTAATTAAAATACTTTATAGTTATTTGACATATGTTTTGAAAGAAAACACTTCGCTAACGTGTCTAGACGTTTCTTAAAGATTTCTAAAATTACATTAAAATGCTTGCGAAAGTACATGTAATTTTAAACAGCATGACTCAGCGTTTCTTGACGCTTACTTTTAACCTACTTTTTAAGTTTAAACACCTGTGTGTAAATAATAATGCACACACATTGTTGCCTGATTTGGATACATTCGTCTATTACTGTGTCTCGAACATTCTCCAAATATGTCTCCAATCGTATAGCAAATTGCTTGCCTTATGCAATAGAACGTTGCTCGGTGGTTTAATCGTGCCAGCAGATAACAACTTCTTGCCAAAAACCTATAAACATTTAAAATCACACACACACACATCTGTCCATCAACGCTCACCAAGTCGGTTGGCGATCGGAGTACGTACTAGTCTATTTGTCGGTCGCCATGAGATGTTCAAGGTTTTTCCTTTAAGTCACCCTTTTAATATACCGACGTTATTTTTTTTAACGTACGTATATAAAAATTAATGTTCCTTTGTCAGTCCATTATAGACTCGAAAACTACTCGATCGATTGCGCTAAAATTAATGGATTATATACGACTCATTGCTGGAAAGGTAAAGAGTATAAAAAAAATCACAAGCAAAGCCTCTGTGAAGCGTGGTGGGACTCGGGTAATTAATGAATAATTACGACTCGCATTTAAGTCCATATCGCAAGAAAGTTGCTTTTATAGTCTCATAAGCTAAAATGAAAAAATAATAATAAAAAAAAATAAAAGAAATGGTACGCTGGTAGAAAATGGCTCTTGGCATTAAGTACGCCTTTTAGTTCTGTTATGTGTCAATAAAATTTAAATAATTAAATATATAATAAACAAAGTATCCTTGATAGTAAAAAAGCTTAAGAAACAGTCTGTAAATGTTTCACTGCCTTCTTAAGTCCTTGGAATATATTGTCCGTTATATGCGGAGGAAATCCTCTGGATATTTTCCTTCACTACCAGTCACGGGATAAATTCAGAATTGACAGCCCGTTAGGCTTCGAAGCTGAGTGTTGCCGGGTTCGTATCACGCTAGGGTCAAACTTTTTTAGGGAAAGCTATTTAGGGACTGGATGAGGTATGTGACTATTATGACAGAAAAAAATTAAAATTACAATTAAAATTGCGAATTCGAATTCAGGTCACTCGCTGACTATGAAATTGAAACGTGCGCCATGATGCCCTGTGTTACCATGGCCCACGGCTCAAGTAGCACTTAAATCATAAATAAGCCAAATATCAAGATGAGTTCAGCTGGCGAGACGCCGCTCTGCATGGGATGATCCACCGCGGCGAGCGGGTTACGTCGCCTTACAGACATTTAAACTTCCGTCTCCTGCGCGATATGTGAAGATACGTGCTCGTACGTTCAGTTAGACCGCAGCCACATGGTTGGAAAAACAAATTCAATTCTTAGTCATGCCTACTGGATAACATAGGTCGGGCGTAGTCGACAAGAAGAGTAAACTTTAATTTAAATAAACATTTATGTTTATTTCAAATATTTTTAAAAATGTATAAAATACGGCTAACAGCGCACTTCACGAATATTGTGCTTATTAGTAGTTCACCTATTAAAGTAATTAAGTTATTCTGATACTTTAAAAAAATTAAATACCTCTAATACCCATAATATCCCAAATAAAATTGTTTTGTATTTTGAGCTAAGTATAATTGCATACACAATAAATAAAAATTAAACCTTTTCTCACAGTCTCATATTCTAATAAAATTATGTGCATTGAGCAAATAAACTAGATAGATCTATGTGAAAAAAACCTCTTAACAAATTGACTATAAGACTTAGTGAGCCCGTCTTTACAATGTTAAAGCGCCGATCGATATATGTACGTGATACATGTGCACTCGTTTGTTTTCGAACACGTAATAAATATATTGAAGAGGGAGGTCCCTCACTGGGATAGATTTTAAAACGTTTGGCATTTGTTTATTTATTTATTTTTATTAATTTATTTAACTTCATATACATGAAAATGTATATAGGCGGACTTAATGCCAGAAGCATTCTCTACCAGTCAACCTTTGGACGACGCAGAGATGAAATGAAGTAGGTGTAGGTGATAGAATAGAGAGGGAAAAAAAATATAATAAATGTAAATCTATATGTACATGCAATATTTAAATACGCATACAATAATAAATACATACACACGTACGTACATACATTTGTAATTTTTAAATATATTAATAAATTAAATATTAAATGTATATAAAATAGACTATTACTGAGATTTTTCTCCCATTTTTTTAAGGATATGTTCCTTAGCTTTCTTTTTAAATATGTACCGACTGTTTGCCGCTCTGATTTCGAGTGGGAGCGCATTCCAAAGAAGTACGGATCGAACAGGAAAGGATGAACGGACAAAGCATGAGGTATGTGAGGGACACTGGAGTAGGAGATTATTAGACGAACGTAGTGTTCTGTCGTGGTTTGAGCGACGAAAGTAGGAAAACAAGTAGGAAGGAGCAGTAGGAGACCTCAGGATAGAATGGAGGGGAGTGAGAGCGACCAGACTTCGGCGCTGACGAATAGGTAACCAATTTAACTGTGAACGATAAGTAGATACATGATCATACTTACGAAGGTTAAAAATGAATCGAATGCAGTTATTGAGAAGACGATCGTATTTGTTAAGGAGATCTGCATTCAGTTCAAAATAGCACACATCACCCTAGTCAATAAGAGGAAAAATTAAGGTTTGAATTATGGTCATTTTAGTCTTGGATGGGAGAAAATTTTTCAGGCGATAGAGAGGTCTTTGGGTACCTGTGACTTTCTGGCTGACATTCCTGACTTGAGTTTGCCAGCTAAGAGTGGAGTCGATGTGTAGGCCAAGGTCTTTAACAGAAGGACACAATTCTACTACAGTGCCATTAAAAATTATCGCAGGTAATGCTGCTGTATTCAATCTCCTCAGAATCCGATAACTACCTAATATTATAGATTGACACATAGATGGGTTAACAGTTAAACCAAACTTATCAGACCAGCTCTTAATATATTCTAGGTCCCTGTTAACCTTATCCACCGCACTAGCCACACAATCGACAGTTGCCTGTGAGTACAACTGCAGGTCATCGGCATACAGATGATATGCACACTGGGTGATGAGATTAATAAATAATGAAAATAATAAAGGAGATAGAATTCCGCCTTGTGGAACGCCAGCATATATGTCGCACCAACTAGAGAATGCCTCATCGATACGGACTGACTGCTGACGCCCTCGAAGATAGGTTGAGAACCATTCCAGTGCCTCGGGAGAGATCATAGAGTGGGAAAGGACAGATAGTAGGATGTCGTGACTGATGTTATTAAAAGCATTCGAAGCTCTAATATCACCAGTAACTTTGAGGAGCGCAGAAATAGTACTGTGACCTGGTCTGAAACCAGACTGCATCGAACTAAGTAAACTGTTTTGATAGACATGTTGAGACAGCTGCTGACAGAAGGGAAGAATGGATATAGGACGGAAGTGATTGGTTAGAGAAGGATTCGGGTTCTTAGGCAGGGGGATAACGTGGGCTTTGCGCCACAGTGAAGGAAAAGTAGCAGAATCTAGGGAGCAGAAGTTGATGATGTTAGAAATAGGAAGCAGGAGATGGTCCAGGATATTAACTATCATTTGACGACCGATGTTATCGTAGCCCACAGAATTAGATTTGAATGAATTAGATTTATATGCAACTTCAGAGTACAAGTATGATGAAATGAAAGATGAGTGTAAGGGCCAATATAATATATTGTCTTTAAATTAAGCCCCTTACGGTCCACAATCTGCCCTCCTCTTCATCCCGTGGGTGTTGCGTAAGTATTAAGAGAAAACCCTGCATATCTCATGACAAATCGGCGGGGCGCAATTCTGGCGACGAGGCTTACCATGCATTATATTCTATCTCCAGGAGAAGTGAAAAGTGCGCTGGCAGAAATCGCCGTGTCGACCCAAATGCTAACCCGTAATCTCTTCCTAACCCCTGGGTGAGAGATGTGTGTGTTGATGATTATGATATAGGAACTTCTATTCTCCAAATGACTACCTCACCTGCACGTCGTTCACCCTGCTAGCCAACAAACGAAGTTCTGACGACTGAATGATGGTGGAATATCACTCCTAATCTGCCAAACCAAAATCCCACAGACTTGTGATGGGGAGCAGCATTATTTGTGCCAGGTTACCGGCATTGCGCTCACCAACCCACTTGCCCAGCGTGGTGAGTATGGGCAAACCTTCCAAGATATGTATGAGTTTGGCTGGCGCTGTCTTGGATAGGCCTATGTTCAGCAGTAGACTAAAATAAGCAGGTGTATAACCTAAATAACCCTTCAGTTATACTACTTTGTTAAAAAGTACTAATGGACTGTTCCGATAACTCCGTGTGTCTATCTTAAAGAACTTTGTCAAATTAAGAAATTAAGGTAAGTTCATAGGTCGAAGATTATATTTTATTTTTATATCATTTCATGTGAAATAGTCATGAGTGGGTTCTCCAACTGTTAACTAATAATACACTCTGTCCTTTGACAGAAGAAAGTAATCGCATCTCTGCCTATCTATTGAAGGAAAATGACACACACGAGGAGACGTGACGCTCTGTAGTGTCAGAAGAAAAATCACCGGCCAGCGAGCAATACTGAACCTATTATTGTTTTAAGTTTTTCATCTAAATCTAATGCTGTTTATTAGATACTAAACAGTGTTAAAAACTCTGTGACATCGATAAATGCAGGCGTAAAAAAGACTTTGGCCTGCTTGACTTTGAGGAACAGGTACAGGCCCTTGGAACAATAACTTTGGAGACCCTTGGTCGAGATAATTATAAAGAATTTTTTTATACTTGGTAGAGACAAGCGGCGGCTTTTGCTGCTGTAAGAATAGGCCGGCTCGACCTGATCGGTGCCACGGCCTCGCAGAGTATCGGTTTGAAATAGAGGCATCTTTCGTTCGGTGAGTGAGGTAACCGGAGGTCCAGTGCCCCTCCCTCGCCCTAAATATCTTTAAAGACCGGCAACGCACCTGCAGCGCCTCTGGTGGTGCAGATGTAAGTGGGCGAAGGTGATCACTTACCATCAGGTGAGCTGCATAGTAAGGTTCACCACATATATTCACTCTACGCGGCTCACCTATATTCCCATAAAAAAAAATGATGATGCTTGGTGGATTATTCTGCATTTTCCTTCATCGAAATATACTCATGGAATGAGATGATATGACTTAATCAGAGTTTCACTATGTAATGTTTAAAATGATAAAATAATTAAATCATAGAACATTTACAATAACTGGTTTAATCTAATGACTGACTAATCCACTGTAAATCATACCGCGGACGTAAGAGTAATAATAAGTTTTCACTTCGTCTAAATATCACTCGACAGAATCATAAACACCTCTAAGGACTCTGAAGCCACCCCATCCCTCTTTCGCTGGCGCCTCCCTCCGTCACTCCCATTCCAATCCAAGCGCGACAGTTTACCTCGACCCGCGGACCAAATCGCCTCGTTTCCTCAAAACAACGAGCAAACTGACAATTATATGTAATTATTATCGATCCGGTATTATACCGACGGAATTACAGTGTATTTTTTTTTAGTAATTCCCGCGCTTTTTATTAGTTTTTATTTAACACTTCGTGAATTGTTTCAGAATTTTTACCAATTTTTTTAAAAAAGAATATAAACAAATCTAAGTCTTTATTCGAACAACAAATTTTTTCAAAGTTCTATGCAATAAAGTAACGTTTGTTTAGTTTCTTTAATAAAAATATGCGTCGCAAGTTACATTAAAATGGTTAATAAATTTAGTCCAAAATAGAATGAAACACGTAGAAATGTAAAACGAGAAACCGAACCACAAAAATGGAGCAAGAAACTAGAAGCGACTCCCCCCTGGAGTCAAATCGTCAAGAACAAAATTCTAAAACATCTTTTTTAATCGAAGATATCCTGTACAGAGGACAAAGTCGTGGCTTCAAACAACCGGCCCCGGATCCGAGGAGATACGACTACGAGAGACCTGAGCCGAAGTCTTTTTTTCCTGTGCCAGGGGAGGTTCGTCCGCACGTGCCAGGAAGGGAAGGATCGTATTTGCATGTGGCTATGGGGGCTTTAGGCGCATATCTTCACACGCCAAATACATATAAATCTGTGGAAACTCCGTACTTTTTATCTCAAGGTAATATATTTAACTTTCACTTCACTGTGAATCCAAAAAAAATTATTTATAGTGAAACTTACGCCTCATCTGAAATTTTCTTTGTTCGAACACGGGAAGAACCACTAAAATATGTAAAATAATCTCTTTGACTAACTGTTATGTCTTAATAATATCTATCGAACTAACACAGAATAGATAAAGTGCTTGGCACATTTCTTCTAATGACACGATACCTTTCAACTTCGTTAAATGAAGGAATGAATGAAATGAATGAAAATTCTTTATTCTTTGACGTATGAAAGATAATTTCGTTGGTCAAATGTTAATTCTTATTATTTTTTATACTCTTGTACAATGTGCCACCGATGCGCAATGAGGTCCCTCTGACGGAGAAGAAACCGGGGGAACGGAGTGAGAGGTGGACATAGTTCTTAGTGTTCAGACCAACAATACAAATCGTATACACATTTAGTGAAACACATTGGTACGTGGCCTTTACATAGACGATGGGTCTCCTGATGCACTCCTTGTACAGCGGCCCCCTAACCGCTATCTTATGGTGACAACTAGAGAAATCAATCAACGAGACTTCGATCTTTACGAGATTGGTAAAATAGCGACGACCTCGTACGTAAATCTTATGAGATCTTGCAAGATTACGAGCCTAAGAAGATTTAAAAAAGTTTGCGCATGACGAAATCTTCAAATTATCTTCTTAGCGTGTCATGAGTCATCCAACTTGAAATTAAATCACTAATAGAACGATTGTATTTCAGTTAAGTAGAATACAATTCTCAGACAGTCAAGTTATCTCCGTCTGGGTTGATTCCATAGACATCAGCTGCTGCTTGTGAAGTTATTCACATGGAAGCGGTGATGAAATTTTCCTTTCCTCCCTCTCTCTCTCTTTTGTGTGTAGAAACATTTACATCAAAATAATAATAGATATTCCTCGATAAAGCATAGACGTGCGAAATCAAAAAAAATAAAAGTCTCATAACACATGTTAAAACAGAACACGGTATGATTTTATAGCAAACCAATGACAATGAATTTTTGTGAAATTGTATCTTAGCGGATAAGGATCCGGAGGAACTTCACGAAACATTAACACCTTTTAAATATATGGACCGAACAGTGACATCGGCTATCGCTCTGGTGTCTCTGGAGATTAAGAAGAAGATAAATTTGCACGAGGCCAGAGGGTCTAACTCCTTCAATTCACCAACAATATAGTATGTTCTGTGTATTGTTGAGGCTGAAAGGGCTAATCAGGAGCAGGCTGAAAACGCTTAGCTAGTAAAATTTAAAGCTGTTTGTCTCACGAATCATTAGATCAAATATTTTGTTGTAACTAAGAAGCAATTTTTGAAAACAGTGGAATGTCTAATTTTTCTTTGTTTTTATTGTTTTTTCCTTGTAAGAAAAAATAATCTTACCACAACGCACGAGATCTCGCGGGAGCGAATTTCCTGATCTCGCATTGTATTCCCCAGTGGCAAAGACATAGAGGTGCGAAAATGTTTCTTCTTCATCAGTCTTTAAAAAAGGAGACCGTTCCCGATGGGAATAATCCGTGATCGCCACAGCTGGCATGCAGGTTGTCAAAAGAACCAGAGTATTAATGAGATGGTTATACCGCTGAAAAACATTTTCGCATATTTTTCATCAAACGTACGGGTTTACAATTAAACAACATAACGAATTTCAACTCTCAGAGACTTTATTTATATGTGGAATAAATTGATAATCATAGATTATTATACTTATGCGTGTTTTGTACTGACATACATAGATCCAACTGAAACTCAGCGCTGCTGCAGCGTGTGTTGGTGGCCTCCTCACCGACTTATTATTATTTTCTATTAAGTGTTGTAATAAAAATAGATTATTGAGTTTTGAAAATCGTTCCTTGTTTAATTCGCTTAGCAGCAGTGAATACGTTTATATTTATACACACAAATCTTACATATACATCATTGGCATCAAGTGAATACCCCAATCCTCATGTCCCCTGCTCTTCCATAAATTACATACTCTATTATGTAAAATTTTCCAGGAGTTCCGTATCATGCGTTGTTCACGCCGTCGGAGCTTTCTCTTTCCGCCCTGAAGCACTGCCGCCGGAGGAAGGCTCGGACGGTATTCTCCGACCCACAGCTTACGGGTTAGTCTTAGAATTTAAGCGTCATTTCAATGTTAGTGCCAATGATAGGATTTGTGTTTCGCGCCTTTTTTAGTCCATAGAGCGTTTTGTTAAAGGAGTAAGCAGTCCTCCAGCTCACCATGCTCACCTCGCTGGGCAAGCGGGTTGGTGAGCGCAGTGCCCGTACTAGCGCACTAGTGATGCTCTCTGTCTTTAAGGATATGTTGAATATAGCCAATTCGAATTTTCCACCATACTTTGATCACCGTAGCATGGTTTATTGTCTGGCAGGTAGCACAGGAGAGAAATATGGAATATTCCCCCTTGCGTCCTAAAATGTAACAATACAAGTTATAATAATTTATTTTGTATAGTAGTCTAAAGACATTTTCTTAAAAAAAATGACAAAATTTTTAAAATAAATTTCTGAAAAAATTGTATTCATTGAACGTGCAAACCGTACCGTTTGGCATGGGTGTAAGAATTTTCCAACCCATTCATTTCTGTAAGTTTTGTAAGAAGCGATTAAGGGAAAAGCCTTGATATAATCACAATGATCCGACAGATGGCGGGATAGACGTCTCGAAATATACCAGACCAAAACGAAGCAGGCCGATGAGGGGCAGCAGCGCCCGTCTAAGGTGCGAGGTGTGGTGCTCTGATCGCCAATCTGCCCACCAAGCGTGGCGATTATAGCAAATCCTCCCGATGGGAGAGGCCTGTATCCATTAGTGGGCTATTTACAGGCCGTTAAGGAACGTTCAAACTGTTTTAAAGTTTATACAATGTGAGCTCCCTCGACTGTCGGGCCAATTGCAGTAAGCAGAGATTACGGACTTACATTTGGCATCACTCTGCGTAGTCTATCTTCTTCAACCAACTTTTTCAACTTACAACTTCGCTGGAGTTGTATCCGATGATTGATGTGAGATTTTCAACGCGTGAGATATAACGTGTCTTCGCTGAAGTTGTATCCGAAGAATGTCGTGAGATTTTCAACACTCTTTCTTCCTTAGAATCTTACGTCATTACGACACGAAGATATAATTTGTATTATTGATATTTCTGACGATGTCTTTCATAACCCTGTACACTTGTAGTAAGTCAACACACAAATTGTTTTTGGAGCACCAGCTTAACCTTTTATGTAATTTCAAAATAAAACACTTCTAATCGCTGTACTCAAATTGAAAATCGTCAATAGGTTCGTGTGTTATCAAGAGAATATTTTTTGTTATGTGAACACTGGTTTCTCGTAAGTAATTATTGTAACACATGCTTATTTGATCTAATAGGCTTGGAGAAACGCTTCGAGTCCCAACGCTACCTTTCGACTCCTGAGCGTGTGGAACTGGCGGGGGCGCTGAACCTCTCCGAGACACAAGTGAAGACCTGGTTCCAGAACCGGCGCATGAAGCATAAGAAACAAATGAGGAAACAGCAACAACAGAGAGGTGAGTGCATAATTTAACTTTATAACCGCCATGACAGCAGAGTTGTTAGGAACAAATGAGTTTATACAATACGGCGACAGTAGCACCACCTTTCACGTTGTCACAAATAAGCTGATGGAGAAACGCAAATAATATAATCCAACCTGGATTAGAGCGACTTAAGGCCATATCTGTACGCCCAGTACTCTGACTGTACAGTCGTTAGTGCTTACATTTTCCTAAACTAATATGCTTGTTTGCACAATACTAAAAATTTAAAACCCATTTTAGAAATTTTGTCTGTCTGTTTTTAATAGAACATTAATGATACCTGATTGGTTTCGATTACGGTGACTACATCCGAATACGGTTGGAGGCGGTCAGCAGCGTAGGATATGATATTGTGACAGTGAATGCAAAAAAGGCCGTCGCTCATCTGCATCTTCCTGTATCCGAACCCTTCCATATGTTGCGTCAGAGACACGGGACTCAACATAACAAAGTAACAAGCAGCCTGTAAATGCCCCACAGCTGGGTAAAAGCTTCTCAATATTTGAGAGGGCTTTGACCGTGACAGGAAGATGTCGTACATAGCAGCAAGCCACCCCTGCAACCACTGCCGTCATTGGGACGTACAGCCTTTTCCTCGCCCCCACTTAGATACGGTCCAGAAATAAGAAATGAGTTAGATAAAAGTAGAAAGGTTTTTTTTATCAATTACGATACCCCATAGCAATATCGTAATAAGACCCTGCTCTGAGACATCAAGGGTTCTCCGTGACGTTCTTCTCTCTATCTTTCACCGCCGAGCACGTTTAACACGTTCATCACTTAAAATTGATATTATTAACCCTAGGATTCAAACCTTGGACCCATGGGTCAGCAGTCAGGTTCGCTAAGCTCCAAGCCACTAGAACTTCGATGCTAATAAATATAATTGCTTTTAAACATCTTAGATCAAAACAAAGTTGACGCAAATTTACTTGCGTGAACTATAACGCATAGTTGAACAGCTCTCAAGAAGTAAAGTTTCGATCAATATAGTTACAGGATTCTGCAAGTTGCCAATTTAGAAGCAATTATCGGAGTTGTGTAACATTGTTGTCGAGTCTTACTAACACTGAGTAAATAATTACTGAAGAATTTTATTACTTGTAGAATAATTTACACAGATCTTGAAAAACTTATTAATATCTTAGCATTTACATTTTTTCTTCTACTATATTAGCCAGTGCAAGTCCACTACTGCCTTCGATGAAATCGCCTAAAAAACTGAGATGGTTTGGTTTTTGAACATCGATACCAATTTAACACAGTAAACAAAAGAACTGATACTAAGAGTTAGGCAGAGATTACGGGTTTTCATTTAGCACGACCCAGTGTAGACAAACATGCTTCCGCAACTCACTTTTCACTTCTCCGGGAGATAGTGACAGGTGGCGAACCTCGTCGCAGCGTTTGCAGTGACAGATTCTTATTTCACGGTATTCCACCTTCGCCCCCTCGTCCTCCACGACAAGGCCCACCAAAAAAATTTTAAAGACCGCTTCTTTGTAATTATTTAATCACCAATAATGAAAACAGTATAGTTAATACTTGCGATCGTTGTCTCATAGCCATGGTACGTGACTTACACGACTTGTATTTGATTTTGCGAATTTCAATATTTTGTGCTAGTTTTTAATTAATATTTTTATTATCATCTGCTATTATTAGTTTAAAAGTAAAACTATAATATATTTAGCGGTGTTATGACGTCACCATGACATTACCGTGCATGAAGCCGCAATAAGTCGTAGACACAAAACACGATTAAGTAAGAATTATATGTATAAATATAAGAGTTTTTAATTTTAATCTTGGTCTTATCGTTTATGAAGTTTTTCTTTCACTTTTTTTTCTTCTGAAATATTTAATTGCAAAAGTGGTTTGATATAAAAAAAAATACCAGTCGCCAACGCGCTGAAAAGAGTGGTGATAAAGAACAAGTCCGCTAAATAAAAAAGATCCTCAATAGACTGACGCAACTTAAACAAGATAAAGAACTGTCCTGAAGACACTCATTATTGTTAATCACTTATTTTTATAGTGCAATAAAATGGCCAGGTTCAAAACCCAGGTCACGCGCGCTCTATGAAACTATAGCCAGTGCCCTGTCCACTGGGCTATCATGGCACTTAGTCACGCCTAAGTTCAAATTATTAAAATCCTGTATGGCACTGTACTGTACTCGTCATCTGTAAGATCAGGGGCCATAATCCGCTATTCCGCAAAAACATTTCACAAAAATTCAGTGCGACGTCGTTCCCCGATAAAAACATAAGGTGTTATTTTTCACATTCATGACGTAACATACAATATCCATCTACAGATAAGGACCCAGGTATTAAATCTCTTTCGAATGAATTTCACAAGACACAATAGCTTTACCGTTGCTTAATCTCGCATCTTAATCATACTTTACCTTGTTTCGTCATCACCCTATGGAATAGAATGATTTTTATCTCGATCAAGAGTTCCCTACTATAAAATACACTAACAACGTTTTGTGCTACGATGGCTACGAGGTAGTTTGAAAGCTTATTTACATTGATTACCATTTTAGTCTTAAAATAAAAACACGTCGAAGCCATAAACAAGTAAACTACGTTATGTGCTACAATGGCTGCGAATTAGTTTTAAAGCTTATTTACATTAATTACTATTTAAGTCTTAATATGAAAACACGTCGAAGTCATATAGGAGTAAACCACGTTTTATGCTACGCGGCTACGAGATAGTTTGAAAGCTTATTTACATTGATTACCATTTTAGTCTTAGTATGAAAAGACATAGAACCCATAAAGAAGTAATCTACGTTTTGTGCTACGATGGTTGCACGGTAGTTTGAGAGCTTATTTCGTTTTACTATAAAGATACAAACACATCAGCGAAATGCTTTTGGACTATGATTACTGGCTAAGAGGTTAGATAGCTTTTATTTTAGTTATAAGATGTAAACACATCGATCTCATAAACTGGCAATCAACGCATTGTGCTACGACGATTACGCCACAGTTTTAATCTGTATTTATACTGATAAGTATTAAATACAGTATAATATGCGATATTAGAAATTTACATAATATTCCGCTGAGAGGTTTTTATTATTATTTTTAATTACCAATCTATTTATTGTATTAAGAGATGAGTGTATAATTTTCTTGTCCAATTCCAAATCCATTAATTACAATTCAATCACAAATAAATTTCTTACCCGATGGATATGAGCATCAGGTAGATATTACCATGGTCAGCTTCTCCACCGACCAGTGTATAGAAGCATTATAGTGCTTCGGTTTAAAGGGCATTAAAGCTAGTAAAATTACTGGGCATAAATGGAGACAGCGTTCGAAAATATGCCTTCTATTTTTCCGGCGGGTGTCATAAGAATCGCCTTAGGAAGTGATTGCCATGAAAATCTCGTAGCATTCAACAGATTATTTTTGTCATGTTCTTATTCTTCTTCTGTTCAAGTCCGCTGATGAACCTTCTGTCCCCAGTAAGCCGGCCTGTGTCTCTAGGAGGTTTTCATATTCTCATTACGCCGGTCAGGCTTTTTGGTGAGCGCAGTACAACTATTTTATATATTTTGACGTGGTAGAGCCAAGCAGCGGCTTTACCAGGTGCTAGAATGGGCCGACTCGAGCGGGGTAGTACCACGACCTCGCAGAATACCGGCGTGAAGTAGAGACATCTTGTTCTTCTGCGTTTCGTTCGGTGTATGAGATAACCGGAGGCCCACTCCCTCTCCCCATCCCCCTCCCCATTCTCTCTCACATCTCCCATATCTCTAAAGGATAGCAGCAGCTCCTCTGGTGTTTCAGATGTTCGTGGGCGACGGTAGTCACTTACCATCAGATGAGCCGTATGCTCGTTAGAAACCTTTCGCATAAAAAATGTTTGGATTTTGACCGTACGTTTCTCCTAATGCCAACCTCGTCTACACGTGGTGCACCTTACTAACAAATAAAACGAGGCTCCGGCGAACGTATGATGGTGAAAAATCCATCCGAACTTGCCAAACCCAAATTCCACAGAATAGTAATTGCCGAGTACCGCGCGGCTCTTCGGTCACTAATCCGCCCAGCGTGGTGATTATGGGCAAACCTTTCAAAAAATGTATGCCGGCTTTTTTGGCGCTTTCTTAGAGATACGTATTCCGTAATGGACTTCAAAAGGTAGTAGTTACCGATATTACTGTTGATGATTCATATTTTTACATTGACAACATTAACAGCCTGTGACACAATGTAGGAGTTATATTTTTAAGAATAATTGTTAGATTTTTTTCAATATTTCGAACTAAGTTCGTAAATGCCAAAAGACTCTGTTGAACTTAATTATATATTACATCTAAATCTAAAAGGTTAAAAGATGTTTCGCGAAACGTTGGCGAACAAATTGGAAGACAATCTTTGTCAGTCTCATAAGCGGTTTCCATCTACAGACAATTATGTTTCACGACTCAAGCACGGTTCGTAATTTGAGTTCTTGCTAATAGATATAATGCGACACTGTGCTAAGCGCCCTGAAGTCTGTCTCTAGCTGAAAAACAATGTCTCCAGGGTTGTCAATGATGTTTTTTGGTTAAATACTATAAAGTTATTTAAAAAACGGCAAACTAAAGGTTTTTTATGCGATGCGATTACAAACTTAGAATAAATACGTTTGTAACTCACAGGCGGATATTGCAGTTTTCTATTTGGAATGACTCAGTATGCACCCGTGCATGCGAAACCCACATTTCGCCTCTCCGGGAGATAGACATGTAACCGACTCTCATCGTCGAAATTGCTTCCGGAGATTGCATTGAGATTTTCAAGGCTCTTAGCCGCCTCTTACTATACCCACGGGTGCAGCAGACTAGTATAAGTATATGGCTTATAATTAAATATTTATAAAAGCATTACTACGTTGTCTATGTACCAGATATTAGCATGGTCTTCTTCTCTTGTCTTAAGAAATGCTTATTTGTTAATTATGGGCTCATTATTTAAAAGGTCAATTGTGTCGTGATTTGTAGTATTTTGAAGTAAATAATAACTTTGTACAAGTCATTATTTATAATAGGATAGAAATGCAAAAGTTATAAAGGTAAAATAATTAAAAAAATATTTTACCTTCAGGGATAACCAACTTGACGCTTTAATTATAGGTCGAAGCTATTTAGACTAACTTTTTATTGTGATTAAGGTTATCACAACAAAAATGTTATTTAATTATTTTATTAATAATTTGGGTTATTCTTTTACGTCAACTATAAGGGTTTCGTTCTCGCTTATGTAATACTAAAGTAAAGTTCAGAGGAGTATTCCAATTCAAGAAGCCTTTACTGAACAGTCCGGATCAAAACTTCATAGAAATAGAGTGTGACCAGAAGAATACCAAATATCCGGCAACCCTATTTCCGCTTAATTGACAGAAGCAAACCTCAAAGACGGAGAAAATTGAATTGCGAATCGCCGCTTTCGCGCCACAACTCAAGACGTTGCGCGTAATTTGATTTTGTCGACAAGATGGCTGACGTCTTCGTTCCTATGGCAACGAAAGTCTTAAACTTCAACTCGAGCAATATTCAGCTTTAATTACTTTCCTTATGACTTTCTTTTGAAAACACGTTCGATCGCCTTTGAGTAATAAAGATGGGGTGTTGGTACTGATATCGTACCTACAAGGGGAAAATTTTACTTTCAAGAGACGAGTATATATATACTGTAGTATATATTTTGAAGCATATATCCATATAGAAACTATTTACTTCAAAAGAATAATTTCATTTGTGGTATAAGTACATGTAATAGATTGTTTAACATGACATTTCCATATTTACTGTAATTAAAAGTCTGTAATAATTTTAAAACAAAATCAGTGCCATTTCTGCTTCGAATCCAATAAGAAAGTACATTATAATGAAGTGACGATGTCAATTGAGATGAGCAGAGATAATGAGAGCACTAGGAACGTTAAAAACTGGCTGCCAGTTACATTTCGTGGCCATCGCTTTTGGCATCGCGCATTACAATTATTTTACAATTACAAAGCATTACAACATCTATTTGAGCTGTTGGCAATAGTGTAGCCATTACACAAAGAGATTTTGATAAACTAATATTGATCATATGATTACGTATATTGGGGTGTAAGAGGGAATAAACAATCTCTTTCCTGATGCCGACGTCACCTACACGTGGTACAAACCCTAGCAAACGAATGAGACTACGGCGAACGAATTATGGCAAAACATTCATTCGAATTTGTCAAATCCAAATCTTACAGGCTGGTGATGGGGAGCAGCATGACACTGCGCCAACAACCCGCTTGCTCAACGTGTTGAATATGGACATACCGAGAAAAGATAAAATAGGATTTTGATCATGACGAATTGGCTTAACTGTTTAACCTTACCTGTAAATAAGCGTGGTAGAGCTAAGCGGCAGCTTTAGCTGCTGCTCGAATGGGCCGGCTCGACCGGATTGATACCACGGGCTCGCTGAATACCGGCGTGAAGTAGAGGCATCAAGTGCTTCTGGGTTTCGTTCGGTGAGTGAGGTAACCGGAGGCCCATATCCCCTCCCTATTCCTCTACTCTTCCCTCCCATCTCCCAAATATCCTTAAAGACCGGCAACGCACCTGCAGCATCTATGGTGTTGCAGATGTATGTGGGCGACGGTAAGCACTTACCGTCAGGTGAACTGCTTGCTAAAAAAAAATGTCCACTGCAGGACAAAAGCCTATCCCATCGCGGATTGGCGATTGCAGAACCAGATACCTCGCACCCCACATTCTGTTGTCCGTCATTGGTCTGCTCAACTTTGGTCTGGTGTTATTTCAGATGGATATTCCGCCATCTGTTCTAGCCATTGCGATTTCCACGGTTAGTCGCCTCTTATGACTTGATCACGGGCAGATAGGGGGAGGTAGACTCTTACGTCGATACTACATGGAAAATACTACACTGCAACACATCATCTGTCATAAATTGCTACAACAATAAGATATCAACAATCGACGTATGTTATCCAGATCTGAACCAAGATCTTCTCAACAAGCTAGAGCGCCTTCTTAATAACTGTATTCGTTTTATCTTTGGTCTTCGTAAGTATGACCACATCTCTGAATTCCGTATTCGCCTTAAATGGCTTACTATCCAACAAAGGCGTCACTCTAGGATTCTAGTTACTCTCTATTCCATCCTTAATGATGTAAATTCCCCGGCGTATCTTCAAGAAAAATTTTGTTATCTTTTCTTGACGCACGACAGAAAGCTGCGATCTTCATCTAATCTTAAGATTAGTATTCCACAACACTTCACCGGTTTTGTCGGCAACTCTTTTAAGGTTCAGGCTATACTGCTCTGGAACTCCCTGCCCGACGAAGTTAAGAAATCGGCAAGCAGGAACTCTTTTAAAAAATTTGTTAAAGAACATTATTTAAATTTAAATGGACTTATTTAGTTATTATTGTGTTTCTTATTTATGTTTATTTATCTATCTACATATGTAATAGTATATTATTATGTATATTATTTATATTGTATCATATTTTTATTCATTAATTTTATTATATCTATTTATATTTGTTTATAGTTATTTTAAAATCATTTTATTACTTAATTAATTTAACAAATGAATACACCTGCTACGGCTATCTCACCAACCCATGGGTTGACTGGGAGAGAATGCCAATAGGCATTAAGTCCGCCCTTTGTAACCTCCAATTGGGGTGTATGCAATAAAGTATTTTTAAATAAAAAAAAAAATAAGATATGATTATTGCAAAAACTTAGGAAAAAGCTAAATAATAGACTTGCATATACATTTTTGTTATATTTTAACGGTAACATCGTTTCAATGTTTTAAACGACTATGACTTTTTGTATATTTATATCAGCATCGGCTCCTCCCGAGAACCGCGCACGTTCTTTCTCCCGGAGAGGCCAAAATTGAGGGGTATTTTGGCGTAGAAAACGTTGTCGTGCCAAATGGAAATCCATAATATCTGCTGATATTCTTCCACTTTAAGGGAAAGGTGTGTGTGCTTAAATTATATTTTGATTGCAGGTCCAGCAGCTGTAGACTTCACTACAAAGCATCATTCACAATCTGGAGAAAGTCGAAAGGTAACTTGTTCAATATATTTTTTTTTTTAAATATTTTTAACATAAATAATTGAATTATATTATATTTCTTTTTCCATGGCTCTACAACGCAAAAATCTATGTTATTACCACACTGACAATGAGAATTGTTTTTTTAAATAATTGAATTCTCTGACAGGCAGAGGATTCCAGAATATCGACAACACAGACATCGGACTCGGAAACCGAACACAGTGACAGCGATATCGATATCGTCGGCGAGGCTAACTACGCGCAACACTACGGCGCCAGCGGGACGTAAATTAAAAAAATTAAGAATAATTCGTTTTTCTTCACGAAAATATTATTTTGACTTAGGTAGTTGTAAATAAGTTAGGGATAGAGATATATTAAAATACGGAGTATCCCGAATAGTTGAAATATTTCATAGATATGTATTTATTAAGTAATTTGTGCTTGATGTATACGTGAACGACATTAAACCAATAATTATTTACATCACATTATACAAACAGAAATATAGCTAGCAATCATGAATAACTGGTAAAATCCGAGATCGATCGCTTAGGATTTCGTAGCATATTAGCAGCAAGTGAAATTATTTTCTTGTTATTTACCAGACCTGTATCTTACGGTATATTTTAAACCTCAACTATTGTGTCATATTTTCGGTTTTTTTTTTATTTACCTAATTTTGCATATATTTAAGGAATCTTCAGCGCGAACCTAAGTCTCGTCTGGCCGTTTATAAATAGAAATGGCAAATAAAAACGCAGTATATTTTATTTGGGCAAATCTTTGAATATTACCAAATATTAGAATGCCTTATCTTTAAATAGTATAAAACAAAGTCGCAATCCGCGTTTCCGTCTGCATTCGCTAATAACTAACCTTTTTTGACCATCGTTTAGAAAATTTCATGCGGTTTGTATGTATAACCCATTCACATATTATTTAATTTATATATTACAGATCTGTCCGTGCGAAACCGGCGCGGTTTTCTAGATATATAATAATTAAACTTCACATTCATAATGCCCATTGCTATGTTGACTTACTTCACGATCTGATATATGAACCGCCGTATACCCTAACCGAGGTCCTTAATGATCATCCTACAGTCTATAGCCTTACTATTTGATAGTTTTAGGATTATAGTTTTTTCTAAGGCAGGAGACGTCTATATAAAAAAAAATTAAAATTTTACCACCTTTTAGTATAGCTTATCGGGTTAAATAAAACTGTCTTAAGTGCAATAATAGATTATCTGTCTTGTATATATTAATTATTTTAAATAGTGCGTTCTAGTCTTAGTGTAATGAAATCTAGTCAGGTAACTAATCAGTCTAAATGGGTTGGGTTCTTTCAATGCTAGTTTGTCAAAATTATAGATCGCGTGTTTCAGTGGTCAGTGTTACCAATTTGTCATTGTTACTCGGTTCGAAACCAAATGGCTAATATTAATATTGGCGTAAACGAGGAGACCCGCTCCACTTCCAGAATCCAATGTAACGCACATGCGATAAAATTGGGGACGGGAGTGTGAGATGATTATAATGATGACACTGAGCCTATTGCCGATAACGTGGGTCAGATGTAGTGTCTTAGCCATGAGATAATCGAGGAACCAATAATTCTTTGTTGCACAAACATCTACCTACGATAGACGCAGTTTCCGAAGATCACTTACCTACGCGGTCTTCAAATTAGTGTTGTACTGTACTCTATATTTATATTCTAGTAATGGCTACAACAAACAATATCGGTAAGAATTTCATGACACAAATCTGAAAGAATTGTAACATGATTAAAAAAAACCATGTAAATTACATATAATTATGGGTGCAGAAAGATGATAAAATAATGATGTATTCCAACTAAATCGTATTTAAACTTAATGTTTTTGAAGTGTAGGACAGAATTTGTAAATATTAGTATTGTAAATGTACTATCGATGAATTTAATAATATTGTCAACAGTTTTAACTTATTGTTAGTTAATCATAGTGACAATTAGCAATGAAAATTGTTTCTGTTAACTTACGATTAAACCTTTACAAGTTAACAAATCACAACTGCGCTGCCTAAAGATGACTACGGAACCCAATCTGCTAGATCCCTAAATATATAACAACAGATGCGTAACCCTGTTCTATACATAAGTACTTACGCCAGGCACACACTGTTCGTAGACAAAGATTAGGAAATAAAAAAGGAAGAAGCAAAGAGCCAAGCAGTGGCTTTTGCAGCTCGACCGGGGTGGTACCACGACCTCGCAGAATACCGTCGTGAAGTAGAGGCGTCTTGTACTTCGAAGTTTCGTTCGGTAAGCGAGGAACAGAGGCCCACTGCCCCTCCACACCCCTCCTTCTCATCCTCCCTCTCATCTCCCAAATATCCTGAAAAGCCGGCAATGCACCTGCAGCCACTCTGTTGTTGCAGATATACGTGGTCGACAGTAATCACTTACCATCAGGTGAGCCGCTTACTTGTTTGCCCCCTTATGCATTATCCATTATGTATTATCAATGATGTGTAGAGTTACCTCTTTGGATAGTACATGGTTTCTGATTTGTAACATATCTTCGATGGTAAATTAACGAATTATTTGAATAAATAATGGAAAATTTAATTTTTTTTATTACAAATATACTCATGTATTCCTATTACCCGCCTTCTGGTTATTTCGGCTGACAAGGTTTTGACATAAATTTATGACAGCAGAAACTACTATATATATGGTTATATGTAGGTAGTTATACATTTTCATCTTCTGCGAGTGAAGGCGCATCTGTAAACTCCTTCCATTGCCGAAGGTTTCTATGGGCTTCTGTGGCTACTTTACTTCAGATGGACAGAAACCACGTTTGCTACGCTCAGGCTTATGCTGAGATGGTCCTTTCTGTCGCTTCATCTCAACACACAAATTCCTTGTGATATATATTCATTTATTTTTCGATAAAAAAATAATGCTTTTTTAATTCTTGTAAATTTCTTTTGTTTATTTTTAATTTGATTTTTTTTTTCTTTTGTAATTATTGTAATTATTATGTATCACCAGATCATGTACTATGTGTGTGGATTTAAGTGTCGGAATAAATGTCTTAATGTCTTTATGTCTTCCTATATAAATGACAAAAATGATTTCTCACATGTTTTTTATATACATATATATATATATACATATATATATATGAGGATGTACATTACCATTATTGAAAAAAATATATCAAAAAAGAGGATCTCTACGGAGTTTTTTTCGCCTATTTCTTCCTCGTTATAGGAGTTCCATTACGAAACGGTGGTAGATTGTCATTTTTGTCTTTTTTACTTTTTAGTAATAATTAGGTTTGACATTTGACAAATGAAATTATCTTTCTTACGTCAAAGAACAAGGAATTTTCTCGTGCGTAAACTGTCGCCACTATAATTTCTCCTGTGTAATTAACAGTATTGCCGGTGGTATTCGGTTAATTGTCGCCGTGTTCTAAATCGGCCAGGAGGACATCATCACTATGGTTATTACAACCTATCACAATTCCAATGCTAAACCAAGAAGACTCCCATACCTTACCTTACCAGCCTGTACATAGCCCACTGCAGGACATAGGCTTCTCCCATAAAAAGGATTTGCCACAATTGTCACGCTCGGCAAGTGGATGGGCGATCAGAGTACCAGACACCTCGCACTCTGGACGCTCCTGCCCGTCAACGGTCTGCTTAATTTTTCTGGTAATTTTCGATATGGTTATCTCGCCATTGTGATTTTTAAGGCTTTTCCCATAGTCGCCTTTTACTACACCCACGGGAAGAAATGGGATGCGCAGATTCGTACGCCTATACCACATGGTTTGAGGCTCCCTTAGTTGACCACAAAGCCGGGTATTTGTGCCATATATTTCAGCCCGAAATATTGTATAGGTCACAGAAAATATATAATAGGCTTATATGTGTGTAGGTCGACCTGTACTGTTTTTACCTGTAAGAGGTTGTCCCTCGAGGTCCCTTCGTCCTTAGTGTTGTCAGAAACGGTGGCACCGTTTCTTAGTAAATTTTATATAAAACGGCCGTGAATCAGTTTTACGATAATGAGCTATTTTCAAAGAGGCAATGTTTCGCCCGGTCTAATATTGGTTTTAGTATCTTTGGCATCGGATATCAAATCAAATTCAATCTTTATTCATCGACGTAGGAACATAAATTTCACTTGTCAAAAGTCATTCATATTTTTTTAACTTCGTAATGAGGTTCCTCTGACGGTGAAGAAAAAGGCGAAAGCATCATCGGAGTGATCCTTCGCGGACAAAAAATCTTATGATGAAACGTAGTAAATTGTAAAAAAATTTGCTAGACCAACGAAACTGATATCATTTAATTTCGTACCTAACATCACTATTATGAAATACAAACATAAAACAGAGAGCGAATGAAATCACCCATCACAATTTATTTCATTAGATTCACAAAAACACTCAATTTGGTCAATAACTTGCGACGTGTGCCTATTATAGAAGGGCCTAACAAAGTTCGCGCGCCGACGTCCCGTCGGACGAAGTAACCTTGTTACCGCTTTCCGAATCTCACGCACAATTTGCGTCTAATTCACGTATTGTTAAATGCTACCCCGCCTACCAGCGAGAGGGTTGCTAAACCAATGTTTACCAAATTATTTTTTTTTGTTAACCATTGCTTCAAACAAGCTAACAGTCCATCTGAGGATAAGCGGCTACTGTGGGCCCTAGACATCTTCCAACAAATTATAATAAAGAAATTACGCATTCGTAACAAGCATTGTGCCCCCTGAGGACTAAGATGGAATGCCTATTAACCTGTTATGGCTCACCATATATTTCAAACTGGAACACAGCAATGGTTGCAAAGCTGATTATTAAAAGATTAACGTTTAGAAACATTAATTTTCATTGTTTTGTATAAAATTGTGTCGGGTTATAATAATTCGGGTGATTTTATTCAATTAAGTCCACCGGCAGATGGCGTAACTGCACTTCATTTTACAGGTTAGAGTTGTAACAAGATTAGAAACCCATTATTAAGCCAGACTGGGGCCGTACCTGTCCGGGCAAAAGCGCCCAAAAAATGACATCAAAGGAGACAAGTAAGAGCTCTGACGGTGTCATGCAATAAGTCTTATATTAAAAGGAAAAATAAACAAAATATACATTTCATTTTCCTTTTACTTTTTCAGGTTTTAAATTAAGAGTAAGCAACTTAATTGACGAAAATCATATAATATTGAATACACTCAAAAATATTTAATAGATAGCCTTTATTTATTTATTATATAATCTTAAAACAGAATGATAATTTAAAAGTGTAGATAAATCTTATTGCATAAAACATATTGTCTGTTGTTTGCTGTAATATTTTCTAATTTTGTCCCTTATTTTGACATAAATATAATTAACAACAGTATGTTTGTGTGCCCAACGGTGGGCATTTACAGGCTGCTTCTGTACCATACTATACTTTAACTTTGAAAATGAAAAATGACTACGCAGGACCTTTTCCCTTTGCAGTGTCACTAATGCGTGGGTACCGGCCCTGCGCTAACAAATCCGCTTGCCCGGTGTGGTGGATGTGGAAGAAGCATGCAGAGTTTTGCTAGCATTTTCTGCAAGATGCCTATGTTTAGCAGCGGACTTGAATAAAATAAAACATAATAACTCCACAATTCATTACTTACGTGAAAATAATGATGATAATAAATATTGCATAACATCTATCTTAAATGTAAACCGAATCATGCCGATATGAAAGCTTTATTTCGTAAAATTAAAAGAGTTGTATTAAATCACCCCCGCCTACCCTTCAGAATTGCGACAATTCAATATGGCACCCGCTGTTTAACCTACAAACTTTATTTCGCTGTGACATAAAGCAATTTTGAACCTTATTCACTTCATGTAGAGTCGTTTCTTATTTGTGTAATGTAAACAGTAAATTGGCGGGACCATAATTTGCAGTTATTACAAGCCGGAATGCGCGGGCTTTGATCCAGTTACAGGCGGATTGAACCGGTATTAAAACCGACACGCTATGATTTTTGAAAGGTGACAAAGTAATCAAAAGACTAAAGTAGTCCTCTTTGAGTGCTTTTAGATTATATTATGTACTGTACAGACAAATTTGAAGAATTTCTTAGTATTTCTAAGCGTATTATATTACTTTAAGAATAGTGATTCCAGGTAAACAGTTATATGTGATATTTACTACGTTGTAATATTTTTCAGTTAGCCAAAGAATATAAAAACAAACAATAATCTTTCTTTAAAATTTTCGTTTTTATCATTTTTTAACACTTTAAGCACGTAAGGTACTTGAATTTGGTTTAAATTACATGCGCGATAATAAATTCAATAGTTCATTAAAAATATACTTATATATATATATATATCTTAGCTTTTTTATAATAATAATAAGCTTTTTCTAATTAAATTTAAGTACATGTGCCGAGATGTTATAAAAAATACCTGGTAACCCTGTTAAAGAATGAAGAAATTAAACATAAATTAATAAAGTGAGCTAAAAATTATAGGGTATTACAGGTCATAGTTTTTTTCTTTACAAAATACTTTTTTCGTTCAGTCTTTAATCCCGATCAGGCCGGGGAAACTGAGAGCGTAGACCGCGAATATACAAATAATAAATAATGTCGTGAGTTAGTTAAATTAAGATTATTTTCGCTTATATCTCTTCGTTCAGAGACCGTAACGAATAAAAACTACCTATTAACCCGAGCCATGGATTCTTCGATTACAGACTTTCATTAAAGATTAACCTTAATAAATGAAAAAAAAATGTCCATTTTTCATTTCTTAAGGCACATGAAACAGGTTTGCAATCCTTATAAAAGTAGACAGAAAAGTAATCAAATAAACTGTACGGTAACACGATTTTTTTATTGATTTTGTTTATTAAACTTTATACAGGACAATGTATATGCCAGAAGCATTCTCTACCAGTCAATCTTTGGGCGATGCAGAGATGAAATGAAACAGGTGTTGGTGATAAAATAGAGAGTACGATAGAGTACGATGAAATAGAGTATGCAATATACAAATGCCATGTTGGGGATAGTAATTAAATCGTAATCGAATTAAATTATCTTAATTTATTAATACAAAAGTGTTAAGAGAGAATCCATGAAACGTAAACCTAAAGGAAAGCAATATGTAATGATATACAGATAACTTGAGGTAATATGATGTACTTAAATAAACAAAACAAAATACAACTGAGTGAAGCAATGAATAATAAAGAAATTTCAGTATCTTTGTTAATTTATTTGAGTAATGCTGACGCCAGCAGCACTAAGTTTGTTCATTGCAATTTAAATTAGTGAATAAATATTTCGAAAATTTGAAGTTCGCTTACCTGCCCTGGAATAGAACTGCGTACACTTGCCGAGATATGGACGCGATGTATAAATACAAATCGCAAATGGATAAGCACACAGATTCGGGCCAAGTAATTTTGGAGGCCATACAAAAACTTATTTTATTCAAAATACCCGACAAAATTGTGGAGTTACCGAGCATTAGGAAAAATGCCAACTCTTTTTATCCAAATACCAACCTCACATGCACGTGGCGCACCCTGTGAGCAAACAAACTGGCGCTTTATTGCTATGCTCAGTAAGGACATTTATAGGCTTTTACTTTAATTTACTTCACTTTAGTCTTGGTAAATTCAATAACTAAAGATTCTGTATGTACATTAATAATTTTTTTATTGTATTACAAGTGACAAGCGAGCTTTCAGTCCACCTTATGGCAAGTGGCTAATTTAGCCCATGGACATAGTAAAAACAGAATATAAGGTCATCTTTATAGAATCGCGGCTATGTGTGCATGTCACGCACAAAAACTTTTTTAAACTAGTATCAATCCATACGTACCTAATGATAAACATGACCTTATAATATGCTCTGTTTTAATGTGGACCTTACGATGTTTGTATGACGATTTACTGTTACGTGGTCGTGATTAGGAATTCGAAGTAAACCTTGTTATTAAAAATCAAACATATGAATTTTAATTACATATAAAACTAAAAGCGACTTATTTAGCTATAAAACTAAGTGATAGGGGTTCCGGGGCTGCCCCGGAACAGCTGACATTTTAATCTCACACTGGGTAGGAGTCTAAATTACTATTCTGGTTCTAATATACAATTGACATCTGCAAATAATTACTAATGCCTTATCACTTTTGAGGACTAAGACGCAACGTCTCATATCCTGAATAGGTACTGAACCGATATACTGGCTCTCTATATAATTCAAACCGAAACACAACAATGGTTACATCATTGATTGCCGGCAGAACACTAATAAACGTACACACCAAATGTTCAAGCGAACAAAATGGCGGTCAAACAATGTTATACTTAAATATAAAACTTAATTTTAGTCATATTAGATGTTACAGCTCCCTCATTCTTGTGAGGGGAGCGAACAATTGTTATTGTCAAGGGCAAATTGTTTGATTACGTGCAATATTAGATTAAGCGAGACACGAGCCATGTTTGAACAAGTCAGTGATTAAAGCCGCTCTACCTTTGCCGTCTCTATTTAATAAACTTTTAATTAATAGATAATAAAGCTTGCAAATCAGGAGATATTAAACGTAGTGATCACGGTAAATTCTATATTATTTATTTCCAAGTAGTGGTTTTAGCTTCGGCTCCACCGGAGTAGTTCCACGGCTTCGCTGAATACCGCCGTGAAGTAGGCATCTTGTGCTTCTGCGTTTCGTTCGGTGATTGAGGTAACCGGAGGCCTTCGCCCTCTCCCCATCCACCCTCCTCATCCTTCCTCCCATCTCCCAAATATCCTTAATGGCCTGCAACGCACCTGCAGCTCCTCCGGTGTTGCAGGTTTGCCCCCTTTCCTAGTGAAAAAAAAAATTATCAATTTTAAGGTTGAACTACGGATATCGACATGCGGTAGCGGAAAAAGAAAATTGATAAATAATCTTTTCCCATGGGTATCCTAAAAGTCGTATCTTCACACTTAAGTACCAGTCTGGTGACTTCAGCAGCAAATCACTGCCCCACCCGGACCACTGTCCCTGCCAAGAGTTCCGTTCGCGATAGAGCAGATTTAGTGTTACTCGGGTTTATTTGTAAAATGCAGATATATTTCATCATTAAAGAAAATCTTGTGAGCTGAAACATTCCAAATGCTGTCAGCAGTTAACAACTGCGATGGATACATGACCGAGCCGCGGCTTTACTTTCCCCGACGTTACGACTAAGGAAGGGTAAGATGCAATAATGGACACGGGACGGGACAAACAACGACACAACCATACCTGAAAACTTAGTAGAACTGCAGAGTCTGTGGCCTTGCAACCGTTTCAATACGCTTCGCATAGTAGAAATAAATTGCTAGTTATAAAGTACAATTTTCTATCATTTTAAATCCGTTTTTAAGTAGATAAAATCAGGTTTATTTACGACAAAGAGCTCACGGGTATGAAAAGGTAGACAATGGCTTAAAAGATAGTTTTATTACCTCATTTTTTATTCCAAAAACCGATAAGATATTTGCTGTATGTATTGTCAACTCATCTCGGACCTTCTTAAATAGTTCCACCGAATGCAAAAGAAAGCATACTTTGAGCGTGACTGTTTTTTTTTTACTATATTCACGCAGACGACTTCGATAAAAATGTTACAGGGGCGAGGAAATAATCGCTCGCACTTAGCGCCAAATGTCACCCAGTCCCTAGGTAGTGTTTAACCTTTCTTCCCGCCAATTCACTCGTCACAGATTGTAGATAAGATCGTGAACTTTATAATTTCCGCTATTATGTCATTATAAGGTCTATCCATTAGCTGAATTTAAATCATAGTAATGTTTACTATTTCGTGATCTGACCGTCTAACGGGATAACCACTGGATTATGTTCTTTGTATTTAGCTACGTTGTATTATTTATTATTGGGTTTAGCGCAGTGTAGTTTCACAGTGCATTTGATAGAAAATGGTCACTGCAGTCCATAAACCCGCATCTGTCCTCGATTCTGAATCAACGTTGTCACCCCTGAATACAATGATGGAAAGCTTCGTCACTTGTAGATGGGCCTCCGATTCCGCTGTCACTAGATAAGCCTGTTTTAGTCCACTGCTGGGCATAGGCACAACCAATTAAAGCTTATTCAAAACTACAAAAATCTACACCGGTTTGCAAAATCGGACTTTCTCATAGAAGAACCGGCAAGACACTATGGGGTCTTTTTTAAAGACTATGTTACAATTATAATGCAATTAAGCTATTATTACACTATATACTTCTTTCTATTATACTTCTCTTGCTTAGTTCTTTTCTAAAACCTAGTCTCCATCTAAAATTTTCTATTAAAGTGTAGAAACTAAACCGAAGTTGATGCTTAATAACCAATGCACTCGGGGAGCTAAGAGACAGTGGAACAATGGCCACCACTCGAACGGTTCAATGTAATCCGATAGTTAATGTGAACAGCCCTTATTTGCTAGGGGTGCGAAAGAAAGTTTTATTATATTAAAAAATCCACTAAAACTAACGTTATTTTTGTTACGTTTTTATTCAACCTTACCAGCCTGTAAATAGTCCACTACAACACATAGAGCTCTCGCATAAGGAGGAATTGTCATAATCGCCACGCTCGGTAAGCTCGATCTCTTTATCTTTGGTCTAGTATTTTTCGATATAGTTATACCACCATCTATCGGAAGCCATTGCTATTTTCAAGCTTTTTCTCTTAGTCGCCTCTTACAACACCCTCAGGAAGAAAGAAAGTGGTAGTTTCTTACGCGGCAAATTATTTTTCATTAAATCATACTGTTAATCTTATCTTGCTATACTTCTCTTTCCGTGTACATAAACAAATTGAGAAATAAAAGGTTCTATCTAAATAATATTTATTATGTAATTAAAAATGACAACCCTGTGCTTAGCCTTATCGTGGCGACCCTTTACCGCTTATTGTGAAAAATACAAACACATCCCTATATCCCCTCTGTGCCAATACGTTTAAAGTCAATTTTAAAATAGTGTTGAATAATCTGTAATTACTATAATGTAAAATTGTCTAATAACTGCATATTTTTGGTTAGATGGTAGATGGTAGAGTCGGGAGAGGAAGACCTAGGCGAACATTTCACGATCAAATCGGAGTCGTTCTGGAAAAAGGCCAGGTCAAGAGTACTCTAAACCAACGAACATGCATGCGAAGATTCATGAAAGTGGAAGAAACGAAAGACGTATGTCAGGACCGTAGCAAGTGGAAGGAGATTGTCTCTGCCAACCCCGTTGGGATCAAGGCGTGAATATATACATACATTTTTGGTTAATATGAACTTTTGGCGTATAGTTTACGTTTAATTGGTTTTAGTGGACTATAAACAAACCTTAAATAAATTCACTAGGTGGACGTCTTATGACTATGACTTAGGAATATGAATTAGCACCGGTGTTTTTATCACTACTACTAAGTGAAGATTTTTGACACAATATTCATAGAAGTTTTGTCAACAATGTGTTACTTGCGTCATTAGAAGATAAACTTAAATTACGTTGATGGGTACTAGTTTATTAATAAAAACGTTCCACAATATTTTAATAAACTTTTTATCAATCTCTTCATAATTTCTAAACCCACAAAATTTAAGCAATCGACGACATCAGAATGCATTTTAATTTGTTTGTTGTTTCCCCTAATTAAGAACCCTGCGTCGCATTAGCCGCCTATTTGAAATAGAAATCTTCACCCCACCTAATCCTTAGTCAGTTTAAAATAACCAGACTTGTAACAGATTGCAGTATCTATGGTTCAAGGCATCTGGTATCGTGCAAATAATAATATGAGCAAAGTAAAAAACAGTTATTTCTAAATCACAGATATACACATAAATTTTACTTATATGTATTAATTAATTAACTTATTTTCCATCTTAATTATATTTAGTCGAAATGAACAGAAATTGTATCACTTAGAGCAATTTCCCGCGTTTTGTCGTCAAAGTGCGATTTACGTCAATTAGCAAGTGATTATCCTGCTTGCCGCTAGATGGCGCGCATCGGATTACTGTCCATAGGGACTTGTTAGCTCCTACTTAAGCTCCAACATAAATTGACCTGCCACTTTATAATACATTTTCCACTGCTTAAGCTATAGTTGGTTGAGGAAATAAGATTTCCTCCCATCATCACTTGTTCTATAATAAAGTCTAATAATCAACAAATTAATTTTTTAACGGTAAGAATATGAAAAGTAGTAAGTTTTGGCATTTTAATGTTTTTTAATAATTGGCATTTAATATTTGACAAGCGTTTAATAATCGACATCCACCTTCGTACTAAGGTAAAATAAGAAAAAAAAACTGAACAAATAAAAAGAATACATACCGACAGTTAACCTCAAATCTATAAACCCACTTAAAAAAGTGTATTACATAAAAAACCACTTTCATCACGAATACTCACAATAAGTTATCATTCACCACCATATATAATTTAAAATCACGCACAAATACACATGTATATTTATGTGTGTGTTAAAGATTCATAAATATTTGAATAATCACTTTGAATATAGTTACTATGGAGACTATACACTCCATAATAGTGTATAGGCTCCATAATATATAACGAGCCACAAGAAGTATAACTTCAACAAAACACGTTCATTCGCAGCAAACATAAAATTAAGCAAAATAACTAAAGAGAATACAACAAAAAATAACATTTACCTTAATATCTTTATTGAAAGAATGAAACATCTGTGCTGCAGCATGAGACTGCGAAGTAGAACGGACTTGGTTACAGCCGCGATAATCCCGGCACTAGTTTTCAGTCCGGCCCGCGCTTCATAACGAAACAAGTAATTTCTCTTTATTGGGGATCTATTACAGGCCATTCACATATATTATACTCTCAAGCTTCGGTTTGACAGAAACAATTAGTACCCTTCTAAACTTCACATTTCATTCCACTGTGCAGTTTAGATAGGTGAAAAGGGGCCTTATTCGCTATGCCATAAATATATTTCACTATACACAAAATTCCATACTTTCTTCATTCATTTAATATCACACGATATAATAATAAATACATACTGTGTTATTTTTAAACATCCAAGATATGTTTACCAGATAACGGAGCTAAATTGAAAAAACACAGTAGTATCTAACTATTGTAATATTACCGGCTTATCGGTGAATTTTTTTTCTTTTTTATTATTTTGTAATCATGTTTTAAATATTGTTACTAAATAAATCGTTCTTACTTAAAGTGCGACAGTGGCGCCTGGAAATCCGGAAGCCAATCCACCTCCCAGGCTTCGGCAAGTCTTTTTCCAGAGGACTTCAGACCTTCGTCGAGAGGTAGACGTATGTCCAGTTATGTGCAATTTTCAGGCTGCTAAATACTTATTGTACTTACCATTTTTTAGTTTCCTTGGTTACTAGAAAAAGTTTAGTATATTACTAATACGAGAAGTCGAGATATTTATTACTTTTTTTTCTAATAATTTATATATTTAGTAATTTTATATTCTAGTAATTACTCACCAGAATATAGTACCTAACATAGTCGACCGACATCCTTTGCCAAGGAAGAACCACCTCTTTAAATACTCAAACATCTCCGATTTTTTTTTGTTTCTGACAAGCAGATTTGTTCACGGTGGTCTTTTCACCACTAAACACGTACTTTAATTCTTTAATTAGTACGTAATTTCGAACCCAGTTCACGAGTGTATTCTGAAACTTAAGACGGGCGACTACCTCTTGAGCTACCACGGCTCTTGCCAGTTCCTGGAATATATACTTTCACGAACTTTTAACTATACTGTATATTCGGAGTATACTATCTGTATCCCCTAAGGCCAACCCCGTCTGTTGCACCCTGCTGGCAAATAAATGAGGCTCTGGCGACCGTATGATGGCGGATTATCTATCCTAATTCGGTAATCATAAATCCCACAGGCTGGTGATGGCACCACTAGTGCGAAGGAAACGCCACTACCGCCCACCAGCCCGCTTCCACAGCGTGGTGAGTATAAAACCTTCCAAGGAATGTGAGCCAGCTTGTGCCGGCGCTGTCTTGGAGACGCCTATGTTCAGCAGAGGAATAGGAAAAAAATAGGATGATGTAATATAGAACATAGGTATTCTCTAATGATAAAAAAAGATTAAAGAAAATCAGAGTCACAGAATGTTTTGCTCATTGAAAAACATAAATTCTGCTGTAGAACACATAAATATTAAAAATGCGTTATTCTTAGAAAAGTGTAAGTGCGAACCTCAATCTGTTCATAGATATATTGATAATGGATAAGGTTGCGGCTCGAGTGTGGGAGTTAGCGTATTTATTTTAAATTACAAGTAAGCATGGAAATTAATAAATACAATTAATATATTTTTTTTCATTTATTAAAGTCAATTGACTAAAATATCACACCATATAGATTATAAAAACTTTTTTCAAAATTAATTTCTTAAAAACCCATTAGCTATTCGATCTTTTGCATCAATCTGTATAAGTCCAGAACTGGACAAATACCTTATCATAAAAACGCCAACAAAAGATGGCATCCCACTTTCACCACCCTGGGCAAGTAGGATAGTGTGTGCTGCGCTAAAGCCCACACTAAAAAATCTAAATCAAAATCGTTATTCCCCGACATAGAAACATAAATGTCACTTGTCAAAAGTCATGAGTTTCTGACTGCGAAGGACAAAAGGAGCTGTGTATGTAGTGAAACTCATATTTATTTTATTATGATATGTTATGTTTAGAAAGATCTTCGGAGCGATCAACTCATTCCCTGGAGTTACTATCATCCACGTATCCCTTTATGTTATGATAACTCTTTTTATAAGCTCTTTGTTAAAAAAAATTAAAAACTTTTTGATAGGAACAGCTTGCTATATACTGGGATTTTGTTGTACAAACGTATACAACGTATAAAAACGTAGCGCTCAATAGTCTCTGACATTTGTGTTCGGCAAACTCGGATTTTCTCTTATCAGTCGTCAGAGCCGCGTCCGATAGTCAGCATCACGAGCAGGTAAGGTTGTCATTTTAACCAACTTTAGACTATTTTTAATCTGAGTTTCCTTACCTTAGACCACTACAGGACATGGGGCTCTCCCATAAGAAGGATTTGTCATAATCGCCACGCTCTGCCAGATTCCTATGCTGCCGATTCTAAAAGACCGCCAAGAAACACCACTATTATTTAGTAACAAAAAAATTGCTGCGTTATGGATAACGAATATCTTTAAATCGCTTTCGCTCGCACTGTATCCGCACCTTTACTGATAATCCCTTTAACTGAGCGATAAAATGAAATACAGATAAGATACAAAACATTCGTGGCAACCATTTTGTGTTCTGGTATAATTAGTGCACCACTAATATCTTCCCGTCCTGATTCTGTGTTAACATTTATAAAGTGTGTTATGTTAATTGTAATAAGAAAGTGAAGGTAAAGGTCCAAAGATATTATAACTATTACAATACTTTCCTAACTTTATCATAAGAGTTATGTATTATCGCAATTCATTAATTAGGGAGTTGTTGGTGAACATCTTCAGCAGGAACAAACAGTCCACTGCTGAATATAAACCTCTTCCATTTAGAGGATTTACTATTAATTTAGGTGTAGTCTTCAATGTTTCACCGCAGGTAAGGTTGACTGGTAGATAATGCTTTTCGCATTAAGGCCGCCTTTTGTTCCTTTGCTGTTTTTTATAAGGTTCAATTAAGATTAAATAAAAATATATATTAAAATTAAGTTTCTAATTTTAAAATCAGCATAAACTGAAATTTGACTTTTTAGGCTGGCAGGTTGATGATTATGGTAGATCCCATTACCATAGTAATGATGAACACAACCATTATTGGTTTGTGAGACTTTTTCAGCAAATTCAAAGAGAGATCCCATAGAATTTGATGAAACCAAATTTAGGTATCAGACGTTCGCCAGAGCCTCGTTTGTTCACTTTCCGGTTTCTGTATAGGATTTTTATGGACGCACACGCCATCTAGTCCCGAACTAGAAACATCTTAGATACCTACCGAATAGCAAAATGATAAATATACTCAACAAACATAAATTTAAAACATATGTAAAAGCTCAATAAATTAAATCATAAAATTGATATCGTTTTCGTTAACGTTTACGGTTAATAATAATAAAATTATTAAATCTTTTTATATACGATTCTTTAAATTCAACTTTATCGTTTTTACTTATCAACATAAATTAAAAAAACTTCGTTTTATTCATTAATTTTATGTTCAACTGTTTAAACCAGAATTAATTATTCCCCCGTTCTCCTAATTGCCGTCCCAGACGGACAGGGTCCGAAATGATCTCAAATTATTTTGCACCTTTTATATTAAATCTTGTACATACATTATGGAATGCAATCAATTATTTTGTATTTGATAAACAACCGTAGATACATTGAATAATCTGAACATGACTTAGATGCAGTCATAACGAAAATCCTCCAGCGGGAGTCAAACCCGCAATCCTCATCTTTGAAGAAGGCCTGCAGTGAGTTCTCGAAAATAAATAGCCTAGATTACCAACTAGGTTATCTGTTTATCATTGCTATCGATATAGGTAGGGCTTGTTAAAGCTAACATTTTTATAATAATTAGTTAGAGTCGGAGACGTTCTTACAATAATTAGTTGAAATGAAAGGAATTATATTACAATCATTACAACTTGTCTCAAATCTACTGCTGAACATAGGCCACTCCCATAGACTGTCACTAAGCTTTGTTCTGTGCCACCTGCATCCAAAGAATTCCCGCAACACTATGCAGGTCTACTACGAGTACTATGGAGGTAGTTTATAAAAAAATCTTTAATAGCTACTTTGATCACTAATCTTTTCCAAGCGATAAAACAACGCTTTTTCCAATTGGACTTGGGTATTTATGCTCCTTACCTTCATGCCCTTATTTTAATGTAAGCCTTTCGATTTCAAAGCGAGGAATTTATTAAAAATGTTAGTGCTAAATTATTTTTATGTCTTGTATCGATTATAAAATATCGTGTTTCGTCTGTGCCTTTTCCGTTTTACTATCTTATGACGAAAGATAAAATACATTGTTTATAGGTAAATCAAGATGAATCAATCAGAATTTAGATCCAAGAAAGATATCGTATCGAGTGGCGTTAGTCATTGATAATTTTATGATTTACAGACGAAATGGCCGGGCGACTCATATCCTGCTTGGCCTTCGCGGTACTGTTTATTGATGTCTGTTTGACAGCTGGTGAGTAGTGCGCTAACAATGTACCTTTAGTTTAAAAACAGAACCAAACGAAAATCTAATTAGATTAAATATTCTTACTGAAACACTTAGGATAATAAAAGTGATATTTTGCATCACAGATGCTGAACTGTTGATGTACTATTGAATATTTCTAAAGTGAAGTGAAAGTGATCTGTTTACAGACTGATGATGATGAAGAAAAAGTACTGCATTCCATGCTTCACTATAAAATTCTGCTAATGTACTAATGCCTGAGACCAGTTTTATATCAAACAAAGTTGAATTTTGTAAAAATCTTTTTTTGTGCATTTTAAAGCAAGTGGTACCTGTGCCAAATTGCACTAAACTGGAATTCCTAAATTTTATAAAAAGTTTACATCTCTCAGTGGATTTATTTACTTTACTGCTAACGACATCTACTGTTTAATAGCATCACTAATTTATTTTAGACACCAACCTGACAACATCGGCTCCATCTATCGAGACTGTAAAACAGACTGGAATCTGCAGGAAATGTATTTGCAAAGAAAACAAAGTGGATTGCTTTGATCAAAGCCTGACTGAGTTTTTCCCTTTGGAAGAGTGGAACAGTAAGTATTTTTTAAACAAAATCACCAATAGGTTATAAAGTTTTGAAAATACTTATAAGTGAGAGACAATACAATACATTAATAACAACTAAGAGCTGGCTTCAAGTTTCATAGTCCGCCAGTGACCTGGGTTCTATACCCGGTCCTAGCATCACTTACTTAGTTAATTGTAATTTTGCTATATTTAAAATAAAAAGATATGTCAATTCTCCGAACGCACTCTATAAGAGTGGCGGACCCTTTAATCAGAGGTGACCTTTAATCAACACTTTAATTAACCTTAACAGTCCTCTGGAGGACATAGGCATCTCCATAAGGAGGATTTGTCATAATCGCCACGCTCAATTAGTGGATTGGCGATCGGAATACCAGACACCTCGCACCTTTGTCGCTGCTGCCCGTCATGGGTCTGCTTCATTTGAGTCTGGTATTTTATCCCGCCATCTGCCGGTAGCCATTGCAATTTTAAAGGCAGAAGAAATGAGAGTGGTTGTTATGTACATGCTGCTATTTTACTTTACATATGTAAAATATAAATATGCCATACGTTAGTATATGGCACAATATAAGAGTTCAGTTTTATTTATTTTTAGTCCTCTTTAATTTAATAAAAGTTAAAGTAAAATCAAGTCTAATAATCAAAAGCCTGAATTTAACATAACAGAGTCATCTAGCGGACACCGCAACAGTTATTGTAAGCACAAGATACATGTAAGTGTAGTAAATTCCAATCGCAGCCACAAAAGCTCTGATAGTTTGAGCGCAGACAAAATATTGTCGCTTCCATGCATGGTATGCTAGTGTACATTTGGCGTTTTAATGGTGAGGCTCTTGCCCAGCTTTGGACATACACAGCACAAATACACAAGAAGAAGAATGTTCTCTTTCAGTTCAGCCGTGATTAAAAGTTTCCTTAGTATCAGATTCGATAAGTTGGTACCATACGGCTAATCTATCTGTTAGGCTTTTGACCTAATTATTATTGATACGTTACGAGTTTCCCCTCGCCAACCTTATCAATCACAACAAATTCTCCAATGTGGGATAGATGCACGCCCAGAAGTCGCTGGTGTCCGTATTGCGAAGATGATAAGGTAGCTGGAACCGTGGTTGGTTTGCGGCGAGGGCGGTCGCTTTAATTTCATAGTATGGCCTGGATTCGAATCCCGGTGCCAGCACCACTAAAATTGTTAATTGCAATTTTAAATGAATAATAATATTATATGTCTGAGCAATATTATTATTTCGAGAACATTTGTGAAGATCGCCAAATCGCACCCTTCCTGAGAGTACATTGAGAGGAGATCTTTTCACAGCTGCGGGACGTTTAGAGGCTGCTACTTTACTTTACTTCACGCATAGTAGTCTAACTAGTCTATAATAGAGAAAATATTTACTTTATTCTGTTCTTTTTCCAGACCTGAAAGACTTAAAGCCAATTACAGTGGACCTGAGCGAGAATCTTATAGTTAACGTGACAGCGATAGGCGACTTGCCCATACAATTGCTCAATTTGTCACGATGCTCCATCGAGTACATAGAGAACGCAAGCTTCAGAGACCTCCAGGAAATGACCGTCTTAGACCTCAGTCACAACAAACTTACAACCGACAGACTGAGTCCGCATGCCTTTGAGGTAATTTATAATAAATATTACTTTCCCCATTCTTCCCGTGGTACACCCACAAAGGTAAAAACATTTAAAAAATCTCTGTTTCACTGTGTTTTGAAAACTTGTACGGCCGAAACTACACAGAACGTTGACGATCACCAGCGTCTCATCATCATCATCAATTCAGCCTCTCCTAAGGACGCAGCTGGACATAGGCCTTCCCTAAAGAGTGCCACAAAGCACGGTCCATCCACTTCGCAACATTGCGCAGGTCATCACTCTATATTGTGTATAGGGTTATCCAGCTCTGGGTTTGCCTTTCTTCTTCGTCGGTTGTCACTTCTGCGAGTTATGTGGCCGGCCCATTGCCATTTCAGCTTGTTGATCCACCAGGGTTTCTAAATATATAAGGGTTTTTTATTAATTCTGTTCAAATAACATACTAAAATAGTTGGGAGAGGCCTATGTCCAGCTGTGGACTTTTAACTGGCTTATGAAGCAGAAGAAAAATATCTATATTTCTTATTTGTTTAATTTCAGTTTAGTATTTGGCTAAAATTTTTATTTTTATTTAGGTTTTTTAGGAGTTTTATTTAGTTAACAGATATTAATCGCAAATGCACAAAAATCCGGAACAATATATCTATAGACCATTCAAATGAGCCCCGTACTGAAATCGAATCGTACACCTCTGTGGCAAATTTCTAAATTTAAAAAAATAGATGTTGTTTATGGGGTTAACATGTCGTCATTGAGGCTTAAGGCGTTTAGAGGCTTTTGAGAGTATTTTCCTATTGAATGTTCCACCCAATGTTATACTAGGTGTCGTAAAGAGGTTAATGAAAAAATGTGTAGATATATTACAATAACAATATATAACTCAATGTCACCTTGCACCCTTTGGGCAACTAAAGCAATAAATTTCATTTCCACAGTTTTTAAACATAAAATGTTTAATCTAAGGCAACCCCGCCAGAAACAATGTCGCCATAATGATTTAACTCATAGTACAAAAAATAATAATAATAATAAAACTCCTTACAGGGTCGCTTCTCTCCCGAAGAGTACGAGCCCCTGGCCGCCATGAGGAAACTGAACCTGGCTCACAACGACCTGCATTCCCTTAACCAGGATCTGTTCGAGCACTTACCCGAACTCACCGAACTGGACCTCAGCGGGAACCCACTCACCACTATAGACCATGTTACTCTCATAGCTATATCCAGTTTAACGATGTTGAAGGTAATTTCAGTTGTCTTGTTAAACTAAGGTTCTTATAATCTTTTCTTGTATTTACGCGAATACTACATATTGAAATGGAATTAACATAGATTGATTTTATCGCGTTTAATTTTACTTTTTATTTCCCGATGTTTCAAGTGATTTACAGCTCCCATAGTCACGGGGTGACTAAAGTGTTTAGACGTCCTGATGACTGAGGTACTTAGTCCAAGACTGGTCTCACTGAAAATCAGCGCCAAGGCTGTTGTAACAGCCGCGGCCATAGCTGAGTGAGGGCAACGTTGCAGCATAGACAAATCGTGGCATAGACAGCAAACAATTTTGTTTTTCTTCTCTTTGCTTGTTTTTTTTTATTGTTGTTATATTTATTTTATTTTAAGTTAGTAAATATTTAATCTTAGTTATTTTTGTTGATAGACATTTATACCTTTTTATCTTTCTTTAAGCATAGTGCTGTACTTGTGCCGTGAATAAATTGTTTTTTTTTCTTTTTATATTAAAATGAGCTCTCACGACCATGGGTGTACACCCAATATTGCGGTAGTTTTTAGACCATTCAAGCCGCTCTTCACCAGAGCTCACTAGGGGCAACCTGGTGTCGCCGTCTTCGTGTCCAGGCTAACGAAACAAATCGTACATAAGTTCGATAGTATATATCGAGCCTAACCACACGATTATCGTGGCATATACAGCAGTGGACTAAAATGGGTTTATTGAAGAAGAGAAACTTGTTCCTAGAAGATATGTCATACTCGTATGTGTTTAGACCGGTGAGGAGGAGCAGCGTTTAAGGTCCGAATTACCTGCCAATGCGATCGTTATGAATGGCTATTACGATTAATTCCCCAGTTGTGGACTACTAAATACAGCTAAAGAAGAAGAAGGTACTTAATAGCTTATTTACTGTTCATTCACTTTTTTAAAATATCGACGTTTCGTCAGGGGGGGACGAAGGTATTTGACCACGGTTTGCCTCGATATTGACCCGCGTAGAAGGACGTACGTCGAAGCGTCCAGTAGTCATAATGTCGGTGAATAGATGCCAACAGGATGCTTCCAAATGTGGTGTTTCACCCACAACGGATTCATCCCGGCTTTAAGCCCTCTCAAAATCAGAGGAGTGCTTCTTTCAAGCTGTGGGATATTTGTAGGAAAAATATACATAATAATTCTAAATAACACACCAGGTACTCCGCATGCGCTCCTGTCAACTAACAGAGATACCAGATAAGTTCCTCCACACACCACGTTATCTGGAGCGGCTCGACTTCAGCGACAACAAACTGACCGCCGTGCCCCAGGAGCTGGAGGAGACTAAGAACCTCTTGTTTCTGAACCTCAACCAGAACCCTATCGTTGAGTTGGACATGTCGTCTGAGGATTATCCGTAAGTACATGACATAACGAGTAGTTGCCCGCGGCTTCGCCTGCATGGTCACAAACACTGTCCCCCAGAGAACTCCTATATCCTATTCTAAGACATATTTGTCAGAATGTAACTGGTCATAGACACTTACCAAATACCTACCTAGTAGAGTAGGTAGATAGAGACCTAATTTAGAACCGTGGTAGCAAGTGAAGAGGGCACTCGCAGGTCATGAACCTTACAAATATTGAGAGGAGACCTTTGTCGCACTCGTGGGACATCTACAGGATGTTACTTTACTTTTCGTCACTAACTTTTTAGACAGATATCATTACTATAGGATATCATTATGTGAATGGCGGCAATCCACCAAACGACTCATTTTGGTAAGTTTTAAACGTAGTAGAGCCGACCAGCGACTTTTGCTGCTGCTCGAATCGGCCGGCTCGACCGGGTTGGTACTACTACCTCGCAGAATATCGGCGTGAAGTAGAGGCATCTTATGCTTCTGCGTTTCGTTCTGTGAGTGAGGTATCCATTCCATTGATGATAGTAATACCCGACATCTCCCACCGGACGCTGCTGCTCTGGTATTTTCGAGATGGTCACCGTACATACCTTTTACGATACGACACGATACGATGCTTTAGCCCCCGCCCATCATCGGTGTATGTGATTTAAGTTTGACATTTTTGTGGAAGTAAATTCGGCATTTTGTTAAACGCCATGGGAGTCGACTCTTACCACACTTTCTTCCTTCTTACGATAAATCTAAAGAATTTTCAATATAATGATGTTAGATAGATAATGATGGAAATTAACACATGACACATCTTTACATGTCGTTGCATGGAAAAATATTTAATTTCCAGCGGTTTCCCTCGTCTCCGCAAGCTGCAGGAGTTGCATATGTGCAATATGAAGTCACTGCGTAGCGTCGGGTCTGGTACACTCGCCGGGCTGGAGAATCTGGAGCGTCTGCACATGAGCTTCAACCCTAAGCTTTCGCACATTGATCCTAAGGCCATGGCCAGACCAGACGACATCGGAGAGACGTATGACTGGCCTGCATTGAAAGAGGTAGCTTATAGCTTTGAATATACTTGTTTTGGTTTACTTTTTAAATTATGCACTTTTGAGTAAGTCAAGAAGCAGTCTGTAAACGTCTTACTGAGAGAATTTGTAGCCTTGAAGGTCCCGCCTCACAGTTCCAGTATGCGTTAGCGGACTTCACATGTATTCTTCACTATTTACTCACACACAGATATTGTTTCCTCACGCTGGTTCACTTCACCGCTAAGTCTGTGGTAATTCTGCGACAATTGCAATAAACAATTTTGGCGGTATCACAAGCGGTATTTGAAACAAGGATACCTCTGTACTATGAAGATAAAGCAAGCGCGATGACGTCTGAGCTAACATATTTATGCATTTAGATATTAAAAGCGTCATAGCCACCTTTAAACATCGTCTTCTTTAGCTGTCCAAATAGTTCACTGCTGAACACTGTTATCGCCAATTTACAAAGCGGACTCGCCGTAATTGCTATAAAAATATATATTAGAGTGTATGGTGTAATACGCCATCTTAATCTTCAAATTTCAAACACACGCACCGCACTTAGTGCACCTTGCTAATTTACGAGGCTCTGGCGACCGACTGAAAATCCATTCGAATATACCGAACCCAAATACCACATACTAGTGATGGGGAACAGAATCTCTAGAGCGTAAGTACCGGCGCTGCGCTCTACAACTCGCTAGCCCAGCGCTCTGAGTATAGGAAAATATACCACGCATGGTATACTAGCTTTTGATGTTGCTTTCAAGTTCTTATGTACAGTTGTGGACGGACATATACAGGACCGATATTCAATGCTATCAACATTATTAATATACCAGTTAACCACTCCAACTAAACATTACAGCTAGTTTCACGATAATAGTCTAATGGTGGACTCGACCCTGCAACGTCTGATTTAATAGTATGCACCCTAATACATTAGACTATTGGCTTTTATATATAAATGTATATATAAATACAAGATAAAATGTTTTAATTTTTAGCTCTACTTGCAATCAAACAACCTGTCAGAACTTGATAGCCGCTTCCTGCCCCGCTGGGACCTTCTGCAAGCGATCGACGTGTCCAACAATCCGTTCCTCTGCGACTGCTCCACGCAGTGGATGGTGGACATATTGGTGCCGGTCGTTGAAGCTAAGAATACAAACTCCACGGCTAACATGGTGTGAGTATATTTCTAATGTGGCAATAACAACAAATAAAACTTTTGTTCCATGCGGGAATCGCATTATTTACTACCGAGCTGGTGTAATTCCAAGCATTCTTAGTCGTCAGGCGTGACACCGCATCTGTTACCTCCTCCGATTGATGTTGTTTGCACATGTATATAGGTTGCAATAGCCGTGGACTGTTAACCAGTTTGTCAACCCCATCACATGAAAAAAAAAACAATTAACTACTTTGAAAAGTTTCTAAAAATATCTCATTTGTCTTAGACATTTACAATTAGACACTTAGACTTCTCAAGGACACCAAGGAACGCTGCCATTAATTTCTTTGAGAGTGTTTGAATTAACCACTGGCCCATGAGCACGACGCTGGACAAGCAGGTGCTGCTGCTGAAATGCCGGCTCGAGGTATTACCACGGCTTTCCAGGATACCGGCCATCTTGTGCTTCTGCGTTTCGTTCGGCGAGTGAGGTAACCGGAGGCCCACTTCCTCTCTACCTCTCCCCCTCACTCTCCCAAATATTCTCAAACGCCCTCAAAGCAGCTGCAGCTCCTCTGGTGTTGCAGATGTACGTAGGCGTCGGTGATAACATACCATTAGGTGAGCCGCTTGTTCGGTTGCCCCATTTTTCGAAACAAAAACCGTCCCTCCCGGTGAGGGGAAAAATGAGATTTGGGACAACCGATTTACCTGATTCATATTTTAATTCAATATTTAATCTTAAGTATAAAATTTTGTATTAACACTAGTGTAATAGAACCCGTTACTTATGTAGAATACCTCGATAATGATCCGAATAGAAGGACGTACGTCGAAGCGTCCAGTAGTCACAATGTCGGTGGATTGCTGACAACAGGAAGCTACCATATTTCGTGTATCACTTTTGAGTTCTTTTTCCAGCTGTGGTATATTTGTATGTTGTTATATGACTGTATTAGTTTACATTAAAACTGGCGAGAGCGAAACTAATAAATTAATTTGAATATTTCTTCTAAATGTTCACAAATATTCTTGACGGATCGGAACCACGACCCGGATCCGCGGACCACGCGGTCACCGAAGATCCCGCGCAGTCGAATTGCGAATCATGTATTTGAATTAAATTTAAAACAACAAGTACTCTATAAGTAATAATAATGTTTTGTTGCTTCCGAACTTTCCTGTTGTCACATATTTATCTATTATCATATTTATTGAAGTTAAATTGTGAATTAATGGGAAATATGCACCTAAAGTTAAATTATTATATATACCAGCATTGGACAATAGCGAAAAAATGTTTTATTGGTAGTAATCATTGCGTTCTAAAGAGAACGAAGTAGTTAAGATTATACTTCAAATATTTATCTACATTAATTTCTATATAAAGATTGGAGGGCGAATTAACAAAGGCTCAAAGATTGGTAGCAATATAGTAGAATTATCATAAATTGACAGTTCTTAATCCAGAACGGATATGGCATAGTTATTGCATGCAAGTGTACCAATTGAAAACACATAAACAGTTATAGGTGTTACATTCGTTACTTCGTCTAGCAAGATTATTAGCAACTTAATTACACTGCTGCCTGTAAGAAAGAGATAGAAAGAGAAAGAGGGAGAGAGAAAATCCATCCCCCGCAATCAATCTGTGAGATTTAATTTAGTGAACTCGGAAGAAATTCGGATTTTCTGCGACCGGTCATTTGCAAAAGCTTTCCATTGTTAGCAAGCAGGGAATCACGTGCATACTGGACTGTCATTTCAAGGAAAAGGTATATTCTCCCAAATGCCTACGACACAGCAATTTTGATGCTTAATGAGCTTCTCTAATGCTAATATAAACATGTGTTCGCAAAAGTAATTTATCTTGTATCTTACTTAATCTTTAATTTTTAACATTTTGGTTTTTTTTTATTTACACGGTTACAGATGCAACGAACCGATCGAAATGAAGGGGTACACGATGAAGCACTTGCATGAAATCCATCGTACAATGCGCTGTGTCGACAAATACGGCCACAGACCCGAAAAAGATGGCGCTATGCTACTTGGCACTCTTATCGGTAAGTTGTAATGTTATTAGTTGTGAATAGTAAAGTATGCAAAAACATTTCTAATTAAAATTCTTGTTTGCTAACTTTACTAGAATTTCCAAACACACCAACTGGACTTGTGAAAGGCGATTGCCGAATATAATGGAATATGGCAACTACTATTGGTTAATTTAATTAATTTCTTACTCTCTTAAACTGTAGAGTCTCTCGGCAGTCTCTTGCGGGACATAAGATGGCTTAAGAAAACATCATTACACTATATACTGGCTGCTGCAGATCAACCGTAAAAATGACCCTAAAAATAAAAATAAAATAAAGGAAGAAGCAGTTTGGCGGACCCTTACTTGCTCCAAACTCTCTTGATCGATGATTTGAGAATAGGCCTTTGCCGCTGCTTTAGTCTTTGCTTTACTTCATAATGAGTGACGTGCAAAGGGTTTTGATCCTGGTTAGATATAAAACCCAAATATTTGTATCACCAAGAACGTACTTACTCTTTCTTAAGACATTAGCTAAGCTCGGCTCTGCCTTCTTGCCTGTATGGAATACACGGAACTGTTTATAATATATCACAACTCTGCATGTCTCTGTATATGTCCACGAAGAAGCTTTGGTTCACGCAATTCAATCCTTAATAGACGATCTCTTAAACTACAGCCGCGTTTCTTTATAGAATGTATACGGTAAGGTATATTTTAAAACCAAGCGAATGTTTTTTTTTCCAGGAGTATTATTAGCAGTGCCAATAATGCTGACCCTGATGCTGCTGTGGCGGCATGGCTACTTCGCGTGGCTCGGCCTGCGGGGTCCAGTCGATGTTTCCCGCGCTTTCTACAAGCGCGCGCCCGCCGACGACAATTATAATATCTAGTCGTAGAACTCGGTCATGCATGACCATGATTCAATGATGGTCATGTTTGTATTTTGTAGTGTTAGTCTTTGGTGACTTTTGTGAATTGATATCATAACAATCAAGTTTTTATATGGAAATGACCCGGTCATTCCGGTGGTGATTTTTACAAAAGATATATTTTGTTTTCCGATTATAATGAATTCTTTGTTTGATATAATTGATTTTAGAATTTGGCAAAAAAATTATAGCAAATCTAAAGTTTCATAATAATCACCCTTTTCAAACCTCAAAACTGGGTCCTTAACGGTTTGCCTGCGTGCAAGCTTTCAGGAAACTGTCTTACAGGAAACGGTATAGGTAACTACATAGTGTTTGAGAAAGCTCAGGTAGGCAAGTATACTAATGTAAAATTCATATTGTTACCATGAGTGATTTTTACCATTTTTACTTTCTAAATAAAATTATTTCTTTTTCGATTTTATATTAACTATTTTAATATTTCTTATTTCGTAAGAGGTATAATAAAATTAAAGATAAAATAAATTGCACTTTTATTCTTTAACCTTACACACTCACTCTTACACGAATTCCTGTTAACCCATAGAGTAGAGATTACGCACTTCTATTTACCCACTTTTCACCTCACCGGGAGAGATGGTTTTATTACGAAAAAGGGGTCCAACGAGTTAGCGGCTCACCTGACGGTAAACCGCTATCGCTAATCTCTTAAGATTACCGACGGCCTCGTACATCTGCAACACCAGAAGAGCTGCAGGTGCGTTGGCGGTCTTTCCTCCTTTGGAAACGAGAAACAAGGCGGGAGAGGGAAAAGTAGGCCTCGGATTATCTCACTCACCGAACACAACAAACGAGCGAAAGGCAGAAGCACAAGATGTCTCTACTTCACGCCGGTATTCTGCGAGGTCGCGGCACAAATCAGGTCGGCCCATTCGAACAGCAGTAAAAGCTACCACGTACAAACAACAATACTATTATTCGATTCCGGTCAACAAAGACTCCCTTCGACGTCTCATTTCTGTGACTGGCTTTTTCTATCATTCTTATTACGCTACATATGGAGTTCCTCGAGGATCCCAACTCGGGCCTATATTATTTTTCATATATTTCCATCGACGATGGTTTGAGGCGTCCCATGCTAAAAAAAAGATTACTTTTTTTTTTATTTATTTTTTTAGTAATTCATCTGGAATTCCACACACAACGCTTTGGAAGTATCAAACGTGCGTTTACAATGAACTTAGCATTTGTCACACCAGGTCACTCATCAGTGCACCTATCATCACCGCTTGGCTTTTTTAAAGTACATTCTCTTAACAATCGCCGTAAATATGTATTATAGTATAAGGAGTATATGTATTCCTTCTTTCTCGAATGGAGTAAGTTCGAGAATATGAATTTAAATATGCAAATCGAGCTTCGGGATAGCAAGCAAGCCTGCTTTATTCTTTTCGGATTGACTGAACACCAAGGGACATAGAGCAATAGAAGATAAATTTCACAAAATCGTTGTCTGAATTTGATTCAAACAGTACTGAATAAATTAATATGTATCATAAGATGTGTTGATTGACTTTCAGAACTACAATGATGCGATATTTAAAAAATTCCGCTAATGGTCATATCCACGAAGTGAACCGTATTAGTGCCCAGACCACACTCCTTTATTGCTTTTCCCCTTCGGTTAAGCGTAATAATTTACATAATGTAGACAGTCCTTTTAACGAAAGATTTTTAAATTTTGAATAAATTGGTCCAGCTGTATAGGCGTTAAGCACATTTGATATCTGTCAAATGTCAAACAGCCAAAAACTTAAAAAGAATACTATTTTCGCATCAGTACTTTTTCTAGTACACGTAGAAATCATTTTTTTTCTCGTCAAATAGTAATGCAGGCACACTTTTTGCTTTAATACATAGAGTAAACCAGTTTAGTAGACTAAGCCACATTGTGGTTGACTACGATCCATGGTGCAGGGAATTAGTAACATCCTTACCATAGCTTAACAATCTGTTAATAGACCACTGAAGGACATGGGCCTCTCCCATATGGCGACTTTTCCTCAATCTCCACGCACTACCATGCCTATATAGACACTTCACACTTTAAACGCTGCTACTCCTCATCGGCCCTCTTATTTTAAGTCTGGTATTTTTCGATTATCCGGCCGCTTGACGGTAGCCATTGCACTTTTCAACGCTTTTCCCTTAGTCGCTAGTTAAAGTTTTCCGGATTTATAATCCTGGAATAAAAATAACAAAGACCGTCGTAAACTAAGTGTACCAGGATTACATGTAATATCGGTATTATTTTTTTCCTGTGATCGCCGCAGCCGCTATGTAGCCCAATCTTTATTGGTTAATTTTTGCTAAGCTTTATGATAACGTAATTAGGTTTTATGGTTTTATGGTTATTGTTTATTGATATGGAACCCTCACGGTGTGATTCTTACTCACGCTTGACTGTAATTTTTAATGATACTTTATTTATCGTCGGAACCGTAATACATAATTATATTTCTATTTATTTTTTTAACTCTTACAACGGGTTCAGACTTTCTTCTTGATTCGATGTCGCTCGCACGTGTTTTTCCAAGGGTCTTCTGATAGTAACCAATCCTTAGTCGTTTCATCCTTTTCTCCTCTTTCTTTCTTTTCTCACTTCCTTTTCTTCGTGATCTTCCTCTTCCACTTACTTCAGAATTCGCCACTCAACTGTCCTTAGCGCTCTACAGTGCTCCTTACTTAGTCCCGAATTTAGATGGTCTTTTCTTTACAATATATTATGTATATTAAAAAATGTACCTACGCAGCATCTCTAATGCGAGGTTACCGACACTGCACTCACCAATTCACATGAAAGCGTGAATAGTATGGGCAAATCTTTCGGGCATGGCATGCCAGCTTGTGTTGGCGCTTTCAGGGAAAGAAATACGCTCAGTTGTGGCTTTACACAGACTGGTAAAGAGTGCCCACTAACTAGTTCCAGAAATAGAGAAGGTTGTGTTTAAAACTGATTCGTGTATAATTTATACAGGTTATGCCCTTTTGGAAGAGATCTATATATCTGTATATAGTCTATATATAGATTCAAATGTGTACATACTTTATAATGAAAATACACCATCTCTGTTATACGAATGTTTTTGTTTTCTTTTTCGATCGCTATTGTATTTTCTGCATGTTGCAGTATATCAAATACGGTACTAGAAACATTTCTGTTCATCGACAGTTCCTAGGCAGACGAGTCCTACTACTAATGACAATTTGTAGCTACTTTATCGCTCGCGTCCATTACTTGGACCACGCAAATACTTCAGAATATTGACCGACCATTGTACATCAAATGCTTTCCTGCATTGAAACTAATGTGTTGTGTGATACTATGTGTAAAGCAAAAGTTTTCCTGTTGAACATATTCATCGTTTTATGTGAGTAATGATTTATTTGTATTAATCGCAAAAAAGTTTCGATTGAATTCATTCTTAACTTTAATAGTTAGAATGAATTCCATCGAAACTCGTTCCATCTTTGTTCGTTTGTTGGATTAGATCTAAACATAGATATTTGACATAAATCATCTTTAGTGAGCAATTAAGCGATAGGTAAATAAAATTTGCCGATGATATTAATTAATATATGACAAGTGAGTTATCTCGAGTATGTTTATTTACCTATTTATTTATATAGGACACCAGCAGCACATACATTATTACATTTTCATATAAAGAGATTCGTACAGTAAGGGTTTTGATGTATGCGTCAATTAAAATACAATAGCTTTGTAAATTAGAAAAAAGTTGCCTTTAAATGATAATATATACATAAAATTAATTAATGAGAATAAGCAAAAACTAACTTAGAATATTATAATTACAATACGGGAGGACAATATTTAGTGGTTGAATGATAATGAAGCTATTTGTGGGATACGTTGCATCACCATTTTCCTGACATTTTATTGACTAACGACTAACCAGCACAGACATCAACAAATTGACAAACCAGGTTTCTAGTAAAGCTTCTGTTTTTCGAGATGGTTATTTCGCCATCTTTCGATTGTCATTGCGATATTCAAGGCTTATTCCTTAGTCGCTTCCTACTAGTATAATGGGAAGAAAGTTGGTTGCAGATTCTTACGCCGACGCGTTTTCTTTCACATTCACGTTTACTATACTTACACTCACGGCCACATCCGATCCTTATGACACAATAATACATCCTGCTCAGATGACAATTCATGGATGATAATCGAATCGATCCATCATCAATGCAAATTCATCAATCGATGAAATCGACAGAATACCATCATTTAAGATGAACCTTTGATTGTACATTGTACTTATACCAGTGAAGACAACATCAACTACGTTTAATCACAAGTTTTATTTTTCAGATGCGGCAGACGCAATACAGAATGGTAAGCGCTTTAATAGATAAACAAGTTGAACGGGGACAATCGGCTGTAGACACACAAAGTAAGAGAGAGGGCTGTGTCAATATTTAAATAAAGCATCGTATGGAGGCGTGTGGTAGTAGTGGAAAAAATCTTGTCACCACCCCATCACGTCTCTTCAAATGCTAGAATCTAAATTAAACCGTTACAAATGTGGAAAACCTAAATAATACAGACAATTAGCTAATTAAATAGCTAAAATTAAATAGCTTAGCACTATGCTCAATAACCACCATCTTGTCTCGCAACCTTAGAACTTCAGAGGAACATGGACAAGATGAAGATCGTATCTAACATCCGTGTTACAGCAATACCCATTGTTATTGATATCACCACCCTCGAGGTTATCGCCCAGTACGTATATCAGCGACTAAATGTCCGGCTAAGTCTAACTTCGACCAAGAGGTCAATCAACGTATCTAACTCGGCTCGGCATAGTTATGATCGTAATCAGAAATCTCATGACTAAACTCTATAACCAGTACAAGTTTTGTCAGTGATGACTTACGGCCACGAAAATACCCATAAGCTATGGTTACAATTAAAATATTTTCTAATGCAGGTGGAAAAAGTTGCTACTTACTAATACCGTGTGTCTGTTGGTCTTAAAATTACTTACAATAGAGATTAATCAACTAAGTGAGAATATAGGCGAATTTGAAAGGTACATTCACGTACTCGGGGCAAGCCCTGATTGCCGTGAAAGAAACATTTCTTAACTTTAAGGAGCAATTACAACTATTTAGTTAATAGCCAGCGGTGAATGTGTTAATACTGTTTCAATAATTACCATTACCATCCATCGTCTTACAGTTCTCGTCATTGCACTCCACTTCAAACACCAGCAATTTTTTAATTGGATTTTAGCAACGGAACGTGTTTGTAAAATAGCTTCAAAATGGCGGTTTGACTAAACGTACTGTTTTACCATATTTTTTAGGTACAGTGATGGCACCTATTATTTTTATGAAACAAAATGAGATGGTCAGTAATCTAGAGATAGCTCTATATTAAAACACAGTACAATATCGGCAATTACATAATTTAGTTACAACAACCCAGTAGTTGCAATAGTCCCGGGGAAAATTACGATACGATAGGTATCTACATGTACATAGATATTGTATCCGCAGCCGGACTACGATAACAAAAATAGCCATAGCTGAAGCAGCAAAGGGTCGGCTACATAGCTTGCTAAACTAACAACTTGTGGGGAAGAAAGGTTCTCGAATGGCAACTTTCCAAAATATGTACAGACGCCCTGCACAATGTTGCTGGAGGTCGATCGATGCAGGAACTCGTAGCTCATGACTGCGCTATGTTGAACAGTGGACATGTAACAGTACAGACTGTAATAATAATGATAAGTTACTATTGGAATTCCAACTCTATCCTTATCACTTAGAAAATCTTCGCAGTCGTCAAAATAATATCTTGTGCCATTCTATAAAAAAATCAGTTTTACTAATAATAATATAAACTGGTTTTTACGTATAACTTATGATAATGAGTGGTATTTGGCTTTTGTATATGGATTTTATATGTGTAATTTTTTTTTCAGTCATTTCTATTTTTGGACCAAACGAGAGAAATTTAACAAATTCTGTATACGAATACATGAAAGAGGAATACAGTGTTGACCTGTTTTGTAAATTCCAATACGTTCGGTCAGAGTATAAACTACTTTGGTATGAAGGTATTGCTAATATATCGTACTGTATTATTTTTAATTATCATTTAACAAAGAATAAGAATAAAAGTACAAACGAATGACACATCATCAACTTCTTCATCTCTATCGTAAAATCTCTACATACGAACGTACAAATAGACAGTAGAAAATCATACAATATCACTCTAAAAAGTTAGAAATCATAATGAGAAAAAAGACATTACAAATGTATTAAACTAAAAAGTTACTTGTAACATACTCATTCTCACTTTTAATTGAATTATAATATAAGTTTATGTGAAATTAACATACTCGAAAATTCATCGTCCGGTTCACAGATGGAAAAGAAATTGAAAATTACATTAATATGAATAAAAGCACTATGAAATATATAACCAGCAACTACACAGTTCAGCTAAATACCGGTCAAAATATTACAAAAGTATATTGCATGGCAAAGGAAAATAGACAGGGTAAACCAGCAGACGTCGGTGCATACGTTGATTTTTTAAAACACCTTGAAGTTTCAAATACCGATGAGTATTATACAATAAGAGAAAAAACACAGAAAAGCATGAAAGACGAAAATAGAAAACATGAATGGAGTTACAGAGGTAAGTAAATTGATTTTATTATAATTTTTCGTTCACTCATGTTATCTAGTCTAAATATGTCATCCGAGGAAATCGCGGTGGCTTCACGCGGACAGGAATCTGTATACGACGCCAGGAGAAATGCTCCGTTCAAACATCAAAGAATATTATTAAAAAAAAATTATCCTATGAGAACTCTAAATTGAGATACAAATAAATCCTAGCCAAGTTACATTAATGTCCGTACAGTTCAGTATTTTTTGGTCAGCCCTTTTTTTTATAATTACAACTTGTCCTTCCGGATCCCGAAATCGTAAACGTAATGCTTTATGATCCGTTCTCACTCTGAATTCGCAATCTAACAGATAATTTCTAAAATCTTGTAAATTGAACAATTGCTAATAGTTTTTGTCACGCAAAAAGTTCTTTACGGTATGTATGTATGTATGTATATATTCACGCCTTGTTACCAACGGGGCTGCCAGAGACAATCTTCTTCCGCGTGTCGTCTTCCACGGCCCTGATATATGTCTTTCGCTTCTCCGAGGTTTCTAATCTTTTCGGACAGTTGCATTGCAGGTGTCCTTCTATATACCAGAAACATCTCGACTTTGGCAATCTAATTCTCTACTACACAATGACTTAAAAGCTACATATTATACTGCTTCCATTCACAGGTCTGAGTGTTGCCAGACATAGTTTTTTGAGAATTTATCTTAGAAATATTTCTTGCGTAGTTTGCCACACAGTTCTCTTGTTCGGGGGATAAGATGAATGTTAAGGCACTAAATCAACGTTTTTTTTTTATGCGAAAGGCGACAAACGAGCAAGAGGTTCACCTGATGGTAAGTGATTAACGTCGCCCACGTACATCCCCTACACCAGAGGTCCTGCAGGTGCGTTGCCGACTTTTAAGGGTGTTAGGGAGATGGGGGGGAGGATATGGAGGGATGGGAAGGGGATATGAGCCTCCGGTTACCTCACTCACCGAACGAAACGCAGAAGCACAAGATGCCTTTGCTTCACGCCGGTATCCTGAGAGGCCGTGGTACCAATCCGGTCAAGCCGGCCCATTCCAGCAGCAGCAAATGCCGCCGCTTGGCTCTACCACGTGTGATACCAGCCTAAGAGACAATGGCGTTTTATTTTTGTTTACTTTTTTCTTATAGGTTTTGTAATTATTTGTGCCGCTGTATCTGTAGCTGTACTAACAACATTAATAATAATAATTATAATTATAATAACTTGTTGCGGCAAGATGAAGACGGAGGACAGACCTATTAAGGTAGGTGACATAATTTTCTATTACAATTTTGTGACCCCAGACACGATATTAATAATAAGACGTAGTAGCCTAGTTGTCAGGTCACACACTTTAATTTCATGGTAAGCGAGTAACCTAGGTTCGTTCTCCAGTGCAGACACAACTGAAATAGTTACTATCAATTATTATAAGTGTTTATTAAGCACTGTGAGATCTTGCGTTATCATAGAGCAATAATGAAGAAGATCTATTGACTAGTCGCAGTTGTTTCTCTTAGAGTTTCGCCATTGTTGTTCCAAGTTCTTCCCAATAGATATGTCCCCATTGATACACTGGATCACATAGTTCAAGTTGTAGTGAATTACTATAGTACAGCTACTTTAAGCTTTAAGGTATTGTTCCATATTGGACCTAGGTATGGACCATTGTTATTCGCTTGCGATTGTCGTAGAGAATTCACTTTTCATCACACGACACAATGCTGTCCAAAATCCCTTTATTTTCGTACCACACTCTTCAAAGCAAAGCAAGCTTCAACGACTGCTCTTCTATTTTATTTTATTCTTTTTCTTCCTGCCAAAAGTCTTATGTGCTCTTTTATGCACATCAGTTTTTAGGTTATTTGGATTTATTTTGTTATACCCATTTTGGTGCAACTGATTCAACATTGTGGACAGTTTGCTAACGTCAATTGGTTTGTTTAATAAGGATTGACTTCCACCATTACTTTTAGTTCATCGTTATTTACCTTAGTGGCTGGTCTTCCTCACAGTTCACTCTTCATGTTGAAGTTACCACTACGAAAGGGATTAAATCAAAAACGGACAGTGCGTTCGTTAGTCGTTTCCTCTCCTAACTCCCTAAAGTCTCCATGTGTAACTCAAATACTGAATGTAAAAATAAAAAATGTCATAATTTGAGTAAAAAAAAATTTAAACTAGAATCTTGGATGAAGCGGCTTTCATTTTAATTAAAAGTGGTCACTCCATTAGCAACTTCATAGTCTAACTCCTTGTATACGAAAGGAGGCCTTTAAACATCATTACGTATTTATAGACCGTTACTCCTGTTTTTGTTCTACTCCATGGCTTCTCACGTTTTTCAAATCATATGAATTTTCCATCACGAGTCTGTCGCCATAGCGCCGTTTCTCACCCAGCAGCGATTGGTAGTCAAGTGCTATATCACAAGCTCGCCATAGTAACCATTAATGTAAGGTAGATAGTTAGTAAAGTAATAGTTAAGTTAGCTTCCCAGGCAGCCTGCAATTTCCCGCATTTCCCTTTCCTGCCTGGGAAGTGTCCGCGACGCTGACCCGGAGCGGGACATCACGTGTCCGTGAAATAATACCGTTTTTTATTTCTCAGACATGCAGGTTTCCTCGTTATGTTTTCCATAGACGCTGAGCACGAGGTAATTTAATCCCTTACAAGTGCAATGAACAATTTTAGTGGTGCTGCTAGCAGGATTCGAATCCAGATCTCTCGGTTACTATGACATTACAGAGTACTGGAGTACTTCGCTTACTTGACCACTAAACCACCACGACTCTTAACTCCAAGGATGTAACAGATTTTTGTTGGTAAGATACTTCTCCGCTTTTATACCGTCTCAGTTCGCAGGCTATCTATTACATATGTATTTCTGCCGCGTATCAAGAGTGCAACCTCTGTATTATTTTTCGGTCTGAAGGGGTTTAGAGTGCCGGTATGATTGCAGGTTGTGAGGAAGTCTTCAGTGGTGAGAATGCACCTATAACCTTCTTAAATTGAAGTTCCTTGCTGATGTCCATGGGCTTTAAATTCGCATTTACTACCCGAATCCAATAAAAAAAAGAATATGTGCCCTTATGTTTCAGCCGGACACTAACGCCACCTACGTAAACTTTAATTCGCTTACTCCAGGCGCCGTAGAAGTACCTGCAATTTACGCCACTCCTGTGGACGGGGGAATGAAGGCGCAAGGACTCGTAGAGCGCTCGGAGACTTATGCCGACCCGTTCGTTGAGACCAACATTGAGATGTTGTATAGTGTGGCCATGCCGAAATCTAAACGAAACATGAAAACCACTGTAGAGGAGACCATATATGACAGTCTTTCATACGATTACATAGTCCATTCAAAGGCGGGCAGCTACAGTAATGTGCGGTCCGGTAAGGGTAATTCGTATGTCAATGATTATTCGGAATGTTCTGGGAAAGATTATTGTAATGCCACTAACATTGCCAATATTTGATAATACTTAAGGAATAAATTATGAATGAAATGAAATACACTTTATTGTACACCAATAGCAAAAATAGGAAAAAAAAATTACGAAACAAAATACACAAAGGTACAATTGGCGGCCTTATCGCTTAAAAGCGATCTCTACCAGGCAACCATTTTGGAGAGGAAATAATGACCAGTGAGCAAGGGTTAAGGGTGTACGCAAGTTACAAAGAAGTGAAAATATAATAATATATGATAAATTACTAAGAAAGCAAAATATGACTTTATTATTTGTAACATTGGCATAATAATAAATTGGCTTTTAAAAGGCGCAAAATTAGAGTCAGCCTCAGTACGTATTATTCACAAAATAATTACTGTGACTGGTCTGTATGTACTGCGGCAATTTCTCACCCAGTCCAAGGATGGTTAACCCGGGAGAGATACGACTACTAACTTAGCCAAACACGCACAAAAAGCCTATTTCAATCTACCACTGAACATAGTCATAGTAATATTTCCCATCATTTGTCTGAGACTCTTCTTATTCTTCGTCAGTCTATCCAAGTCCACTGCTGAACTTAAGCCTCTCCAAAAAAGGACCAGCAAAAGCCACCATGCGTTTCTTGAAAGGTTTGCCTATTCTGACCACGCTGGGTAAGCGGGTTGGTTAGCGCAGCGTCGGTACCCACGCATTAGTTACGCTCCACGTGACTGGTCTTTGAGATTCGGGTTCGGTTTTCAGTTGAATTCAGATGGATCTTCCGCCATCATTCCGTCGCCAGAGCCTCGCTCGGTAGGAAGCAGCGTGCACCACCTGGAAGTGAGGTTAGATTAGTGTTTTTTAATGGGTGAGTGGGTGAGTTGGCACTCGTATAAAAACATGATACGGGGGGCCTTCAATGAATTCTCGGTAACGGGGTAATTTAACTGATCGATTAGGTAATGACATTATCTGAGGGTATAATAATAAATTGGCTTTTAAAAGGCGCAAAATTAGAGTCAGCCTCAGTACGTATTATTCACAAAATAATTACTGTGACTGGTCTGTATGTACTGCGGCAATTTCTCACCCAGTCCAAGGATGGTTAACCCGGGAGAGATACGACTACTAACTTAGCCAAACACGCACAAAAAGCCTATTTCAATCTACCACTGAACATAGTCATAGTAATATTTCCCATCATTTGTCTGAGACTCTTCTTATTCTTCGTCAGTCTATCCAAGTCCACTGCTGAACTTAAGCCTCTCCAAAAAAGGACCAGCAAAAGCCACCATGCGTTTCTTGAAAGGTTTGCCTATTCTGACCACGCTGGGTAAGCGGGTTGGTTAGCGCAGCGTCGGTACCCACGCATTAGTTACGCTCCACGTGACTGGTCTTTGAGATTCGGGTTCGGTTTTCAGTTGAATTCAGATGGATCTTCCGCCATCATTCCGTCGCCAGAGCCTCGCTCGGTAGGAAGCAGCGTGCACCACCTGGAAGTGAGGTTAGATTAGTGTTTTTTAATGGGTGAGTGGGTGAGTTGGCACTCGTATAAAAACATGATACGGGGGGCCTTCAATGAATTCTCGGTAACGGGGTAATTTAACTGATCGATTAGGTAATGACATTATCTGAGGGTATAATAATAAAATTTCAAATAGTTGTGACCATTAGTTCGTTAGTTTTTCTTAGTCAAAGTACATTCCATAGCTGATGTAACAATATTGAAGAGCACTAGTTACCGCGGGACGACACTAGTAATACTATGGCGCCGTGCAGACGTCGCATCAGCTTTCCGCTGAAACATCATTTTTATAACCATTGTTCTTTTCATTGTATTAGTTATTCACATATTTTGTAATCAGTCTTGACTTAGCTTCTTAAGTAAACATACCATATTTTGGTTTGTTTTTATTTCATTAATAAATATATCTTTGTAAAAACATAATTTTCGTTCGCCTAAACATACACACTGCGCTGTAATTAAACTCCTAACAAGACAAGGAAATAGTCAAACAATATTTACCAGATGGTGACTGCTAATATACATTACATACAATTTGTATATTATTTCTCATTATAATTCATTCAGGCATCATCCTTCGTAACAGGGATGAGTAACCTATCCCTAATTATCATACACACCATTCTTGATGACCTTCTTAACTTCAAAAAGTCAGTGAACGAAGGGTACCGCGAATGCTAACGGCCTCACAGAAAATTGAATCGAGTTGAAACTTGAGAGAACTTTTAGAGCCTCGTAGTGAAGATCCATCTAATATCTTCGATAGTATTGTTCCTGGAGATGAGACGTAGGTTCATCGCTATGATCTTGAAAGTAAGCAACAGTCCATGCAGGGGCACATGAAGGAAGGTACAGATCTCAAGGAACTTAAAGTCAATCCTCCTGCCGGTAAAGTCATGGCGATGGTGTATTGAGACTCGAACGAAATTTTACTGACCTAATATAAAAAAACTAGTCGAAAGCATAAACGCAGCATCCTATAATTCGCTTTGATTAATTAACGGGAACCATTAACGGAAAAAATCTTGGTATACTGTCCATCGGTGTGTTGCTTGTTCACGACCACGCCCCGGTTCACACATCGTGTATTTTCAAGACTGCTGTGTGAGATTGTACTTACGAAGACATGAACCACTCATCTTACATAATCCAGACTTACACTCTAGCCATTACCATAAGTTCCCAAATTTTAATTTTAAAAAGACATTTGTGGAAAATATTTTCCGATGCTCATGTCGGCAATAATAATACATTATTTAGACAAGGAGGATTGTTATTTTTTGAGGGTTATAGTAAAGTTAATTTGAAATGTAAGAAATCCATTGCGGTTATGGGTAAAAGTGGTAGTTATATAACACAGCCGATAAATAAAGCAGTAAAAGAATATAGCGTAAGCAGTTGCTCTTGATATTTTATTCTTGCACTAACTCGTTTATAATCACGCAACGCCATCTAGTATAAACTCTAGAAATTCTGTCGAGTGTAACCTGTGTATTGCATCTATTTTGTTCCTTAGCTTGTCAAGAGATGACGTTATTTTACCATAACACATAGACATTATTCTACTGATGAATTGGTCGAAAATCAAATTTACATATTTACCGAAATTATTTTACTTTGTTTCAACCCGCAGTCTACTTCTTACTTATGCTTAAGCCGTTGTGAACACGACTAGTAATTGAGGACATAATTATAATAGAATTTTATTTTTTTTCATGCCGATAACGAAAATTAATTTAAACGATCCTTCGTATATTCTGGGCAAACCGCTCGGAAAATTCACTGTTTTTTTTAGATATTTATAAGAGCTTCCTCTTTCTTGCTAACTTTATTACCCAATGACTATTTAATATGTTAGTCCATAGAATACCACATATTGAAAATTGTATTGATTTTATTTTCCAGTGTCCCAAAAATATTTTTATATCATATTTAATCCCTGCCCTCTAGCGGATCTGGCTAACAATGATATAACTTACGCAAAGTATTTAGCGCTACTGCGCACATTAAGTTAGGTCTATAGAGCTGCTTCTATACCACAACCATTCATCACATTCATAATTATTTTCAGTGACATTACCACTAGATGACTTTGTTTGTGGTGGTTAAAGACTGTTCAAAATTTCTTTTACGACTTTGTTTTTTTTCGCGATATCTTCGCCGGTTGTAAAATGATTTTTATTATTCTTTTTTTATTGAATAGACTATACTTCTAGGGAAGTGTTTGCAGAAATTATTCCACTCCTGAGGGTGGGAAAATGAGTCTAACGATAACTATGTTAAATAATTATATATTATTAAAATCATCATCCTTATATATTATTAAAGATTATCGTTAACTGATTTATATATTCTTCTGCGTCAGCCATTAACATATTATCGCATTACTCGCACTTTATTTTATATTTAGAAGGTACTTTCTCCTTGTAAGATCCAATGTCTAGGACCTTAGTTTCCTGTATACGGTATATTTTTGTGTCGATGCAGCTTAATTCGTCTTTTAATTTTCCACTACGTGCACTGACAAGCACTGCACTGTCTGTTCCTGCGATCGCCAATCCGCTCGCCGGACGTGGCGATTATGGCAATTCCTTGTCATGGGAGAGCCCAGTGTCCTGCAGTGGACTGTTTCTAGGGTGTTAAGGTATGGTCAGATGTGATCGGTCGACTTTTATAGGTTTTTATAAGAGTCGACCGATCACACTAATAACGTTTAAATTCATAAATGAGACATTATACTTTTATATTATCAAGAATAGTTTTTTTTTAAATAGAAATGGCGGCAATCGAGCAATCGGTTCACCTGATGGTAAGCGATTACCGTCGCCCACATACATCTGCAACACCAGAGGATCTGCATGTAGGTGGATGGAGAATAAGGAGGGGGATGGTGAGGGGCAGTGGTGCTCCGGTTACCTCACTTACCGAACGAAACGCAGCACATGATGCCTCTACTTCACGCCGGTATTCTGCGAGGTCGTGGTATTAACTCGGTCGAGACGGCCCATTCAAGCAGCAGCTAAAGCCGCCGCTCGGCTCTGCCACCTTGAAAATCAGTTACGTATCAGAGGGAACTTACACGATCATGGCAAAGGTAATTTTCGACCAGTTGATCAAAAACTGAATCTTCTATCATATTTCGTCCCTTACTAATAACTCTACGAGAATTGCATAAAACATAACTAAGGCACTACGGCAATTACACACAAGGCATTGTATATAAACAATTACAATAAATCAACTAAAAAATCACGACACGTCACTATTTTTTGGATAGTATTTTATGCATCTTTACGTATTCGTTGCATTTCACAAACTGCTTTGTTTTGTTACCTATTTCAAACGAACGCAAGGGACGATTTGTATGTGTTGAGTGCAGCTAATACATTCATGTTGCTACTGGTACCATAAAATAAATAGCTTCACTGTTTTATTTTTACCCTGTGGCAGTAATTCTACTTTTACTTTAGACATTTTCGAAGGGCACTCCATCAAATGATCGAAAATGAGATGTGGACGGCAAAGAGGCGCAAACATTTTATCAAAATAGAGCTTGAAAATTTATTAATGTATTTTATTTTTCTAATAATTGTAATTGATGTAAAATGTAAACTTATTTTTCAGTTCATTCGAGTTTATTGGGATTTATGGTAAGCTGCAACATTAAAACAAAGAACTTTATTAGGTATTAAGATTATGATAAATTCAAAAAATGCGTTACGTGCCAGTGCACGCACAACGTTGTTGTGCGAAAACAACACGCCGTTGCTCAATTTTCCTCCCCTTTTTTCCCTCAAAGCGTCTTTTACCTTTTATTATTCCAGCGTAGTATTCTCCCATTGTGGAAATACCTTGTTTTGTAGTCAATCAAAATGATTTGTTCTGAAACCCAAATATACCATGACTATGAGTTTAGCGGCCCTTTTTTGTATCATTGTATCGCGTCTTATTTAGACTCGAGCACATACTGAGGAACTCGAGTTTCTTTTAGAACAGTCCGTCCCAAAACTTCTTCCTTTTTCTTGCTACAAAGGTCCAAAAACTCGTCACAACACGCTTTGCGTTGCTGCTGGAGGCGTAGTGGCTTGCCGGTTAGGAACAAGTATTTCTATGGAGTACAAACAATTGTACCGGCTTTCGGTGATTGTATATCAGCAATTATTGTATGTTAACTGCCTCCGCAGCTAAGGAGAAATTACAGTTAATGTTTTTATCAAGAAAAAACAGGAATTTAAAAAAAATCCTCCTTGTTCTCCAAAATTCAATCTCTTCTACACGAAACCGCCAGGGTTTGCGAAGAGATGGAATTGCCGTCTGCTGACGGTAAATTCATCCGGACTCAATATGATAAGTCATTAACACCATTAGGGCAAAAGTACATACGATTGATTACTTTTTTTTGTTTTTTTTTTTACTTTTTTCGATTGTTGGCGCTTTCATGGAAAGGATCTCCAGTAGTAAGTTTTGAGTTACTTTGTCTCAGGTATTTGAGTATTTGCTCTAATATTTCGCTAGTTCTCTATGACTTTTTCTATATTTTTTAACGTCATATATATTTATTAAAATAAGTATGAGTTTGTACTCATACTTATTTTAATAAATAAAAAATCGCTTTGTTATTTATAATCATACCGCCACATTCACCCAGAATATTATATGACATGTTACATCGTACTCGCTTGTTACAATAACCAAGGGACAAGAATGCTGGGTATAAAAGATCTTCTTACGTCACAAGGGTCGTTATTCCTTGGTTGGAATCTTAGTCAAAGTCAAATGTGTGGGCAAAATACAAATTATTGAATTTGGTTGTATTGTATTGTATGTACTCCCTTGTCACGAATACTACGTCTGATACTATCGCTTAAGCATATCGGACAGGGGTGAGGATGAATCAGTGTCTTTGTGTTTGGGAGATTTACACCAGTATAATACATCCTGAGCAGTTGTTAACGTTCGACAGTTAAGTAGTTGAAATAAGTCAATAGAACACTAGCAATTGCCCGCGGCTACGTCCCGTTATCGATCCCCTACGTGGAGGACTCGTATCAATGTGTTTTTCGATACTTATGTGCGATTTGAATCGTTGTCCTGAACACTAAGACCGGCGATTGGCTCACCAGCGGTCACGTTGTTCCAAGTAAATTCTTTTGAAAAGTAGGTTGATACGACTCAAATGTCTAGACATATTTTTATATATATAATTTTGATTGATTGATTAGCGATAAACGTCGTTGCTCATAATCATATTTTAACGTTTATAATATTAGTAGAATTTAAAAAATACAATTAAATCAATTAAATAAGAATAATCAATAACAACACAATAGAAGCGTCATAAAATTTGTAATATTTCGTTTCTTATTTAAGGTACAAAAGCGTTGCGTTCGTATATTATTATAGTACAGAAACTGACGCCGCTGAATGAACAAAAACAATTAAGCGAAATCATTACTTTCTAGACAAAGATACGTTCGCCAAAAAAATTTTTATCGTACAGTGCTGACTAGTACTATAGAGGGAGTCAATTATTTAATATATTTAATATTACAAATCGTCTTTATCTAATTCTTCTTAACAGTTTATTGATATATATACAGTAGGTTTTCCAATAGTAAATATTGTTACTAGTCGACTTTGCAACAATGCCACCATCGTTCATGTTATGCTCACGGTCAGATGTACATTGCCAGAAAGGCTCCTAAAAAATTATATTGGACAAAAATGTTTCATCCTCCATGTTTTTTTTGTTCAGTTCATCTGTAGTTTAAAATTAATTTTTACAATGCAAACAGATAGCGCCTACGGCTTTATCCGTGTTCCCTTTGTAGCTTGTTCCGAACATTTTTCCAATTTCCCGATTACAGAGAACCTTGGAGGCCTTTTCGTTCCACTTTGTTGAATAATTATTCCTACAGATGTTAACTTCAGTGCCAATTTTACAAAGTATTTCCATAGGTAAGTACCCATAACCGATGAACGAGGCTCTTGCGAACAATTGGTAACTGACTTACACGTGAGCTTGCAGGCATGTTTGAAAATGTTCCCCCAGTTAATTATTTTAGATAAAAGACAGTTGAATTCATAGAATGGAAACGATGTTGATCTCGGTAGGTACCCAAATTCCAAGACACATATCTAATTAATCCCAATTGAACAAAAAATTTTGTTCATAACGTATTGTTAAAAAAATATTATTATATCTGCTATAAGATAATAAAGCTCGTTTTCGACTAAACCAGTAAACCACACGCATAAATTGGATAACATTCGCGCAAGCGTACAATAAAATTTATTATTTGTTCGAAATCACATTGAAGAAAAAGAGACAAAAATATGTAGTTGCTAATGCTAGCCGACGAACAGAGAATTTCATCTCAGCGAATCAAACTCGCTTCTACTTCAGACTATTTGAATTGGTCGCGTTATACGATCGAATAGTCGTACCAATAAATATAGAAAGCAAAAAGAATTCAAACTTATGACATACCCACATAAAGTTGAATTTCATTTAAATAACTTTGACGGCTCATGTTGGTCGCCATTTTCCATAATGGCTCCGAGTAACGCGCGACATCTATCCAGAGTTTAGTGTCATCGCGCGCGTGCTGAGCGTTGGGTCGTATGTTAACCAAGCTCTTTATTGTTTGCATCAATTGTATTTCAAAAAATATAAGAAAAATTGGTTTAAATATTCCAACGTTTCATTTATGTTCCGTGCTGTCAAACAATTAACGCGCTAAACAACTACTATCACGTATCACCGCATGCTTTTAGGTAGTAAAATAATGAATTTAACACCGCCGCAGTCTTTCTCTATGAATTGTCGGTGAACCTTGTTGTAGGATCGATTTTTAGGTGTTTATTAATGAAATTACTAAGGTGCCTGTGAGTGATATTACTGTACAAAAGAACCTGAACCTCGTCTACTATCGGACGAGTTCGAGCGGTTGCAATCGATCGTGATAATAAAAAATGCATATTTTCCCTGTGGATTCATAAAGGCTCGATTGGCACTGCCGGCACGAATTACGTATTCTGCCTTACATGTTTTGATCTGATGATGACTGCAGTGTGACCATAATTTTTTTAGTGATGTGATGGAACCTTATCCAAAAGTTTTGTTTTTCTACGAAGCTCTAAAATCCTTGGAAGGTTAGTAAACAATTACTTAATTTCATCTGTTTGTGTGCGCCTACAAACAAGCTGTATTTTTGTCTACAACATTGTAAACAACATTATGTATTGGCGCAAGAACGATACTTTGTTTCTAATTTTTTTTTTAATATTTGCTAGTTTTTTATCAATTAACATCAAAGCATTAAAGAGTTTCGTGACGAATAATAAAAAAGCTGTAGCCTGCATTTTATTGCTGTAATAATAAAACAGACAAGAGTGCACGATCGCGTGAACACTATTATCATTACCTATTATCTGCGATAGAAATCTAGCGATATTGTTCTGTGACATTTATCAATTTTAAAAACAAAGTGGAGCTTCGACGGTTCACGTGGACGTGAACCGAAATGAAATTACAAAACAAAAAAAAATGTTAGTACAAAGATTATGATTGTCTTAGTTTATATATTTATATTTATTGCTGTGTTATATATCTTTAGAAGATAATCTTCTATGTATGTTACTTTATTGATAGGAACACAAATTTGAATTTACATTATTTTAATTATGTATAGAATATTTTATTTGTTAATTTATTTATTCTAAGAAGTAAGTTATGAAATATGTAATAATGTACATCTGTGTAAACATAAGTACATATAACATTTATTGTAGTCTCTACATATTTCTAAGGTCCAGTGTCATCCTTTTGATGAATATAATAGAAGCGAGGAGATACTTAGCTATTGAAAAAAAAACTAAAATATGAAGGAAATTTATGTCTTGTTATTGATAATTGATGTTCGTATACACAAGAGGATATTGTCATATTAATTGAATTTATGAATGTGCAGTAATCACTAAAAACAGAATAACATACCTTTTTTAGTTTAATACTCATATAAATTAACTTGTTATTTATGACATATTGTATACATAGTATATGCAGGTTTAAGATAATAACTATAGAATTATATTCCCAATCTTGATCTTGATATGTGTTAAGTATCTTGTACATCAACGTTATAAGTTAGTGATCCAGTGTTCACTTTTTTTATCCTACCTGGTTTGCAACAACCCAAAAGTTATTTGATTGCACCTTATGAAAACAGTAAAAGTAAAATAGCAGCATGAGCCTGAATAAAGGTCTCTTATTTTGAGAGGGTTTTATTAATGGAAAGTATAGTAATTTCTGCCTCAGTGCGGTTTGGCCTATCATTTATGCTTTATCAGATTAAGGACTGCATGACCATAGTGTTCAGTCAGAGCACTTGGCTGCTGCTTATGGGTTCTAATCCTGGCTAAAGTCAACACTAATTATTGATTTAGGCTGAATGTGGTTGGAGCTGTCTTCTGTACTGAGACCAGTAACAGATCAATCTAAATTTGATCTAAAATTTAACTATCAATCACATCTTATACCTACCTCTTAAGGCTGAGAGTAATGAGATCCAAGCTGCCTTGATGCTATAATAATCGGATATTGATGACATCCATGTGATTTCATGTCAAGCGCCAATAACCTGATGGGAAAATGGGAAAAGGCGCGGACTGCAAAACATAACGTCGCGGATCCGAGCCTGCCATTCGACTATTGTCGTAAACCACTCTTATTATCGTAGAGTCCATCGGCGGGTTTTGCTAATGCTCGGATGGTGCTGCCGGCTGGACCGGGTTAATGCCACGACCTCGCAGAGTATTCTGACGGTAGCACCGTGAAGTAGAGGCGTCTTGGGCTTCTGCTTTTCGTTCAGTGAGTGAGGTAACCGGAGTCCCTTCTCCCCCAACTGCCGCCTATCCCTCCCATCCCCCGAATATAAGGTCGGCAACACACCAGCAGGTCCTCATACATACGCGGGCGACGGTAATCACATACATCAGGTAAGCCGCTTGCCCGTTTAAAAAATAAACATACAAGCTCTAATGTTTAAGTGGACAGGGTAACAGGAATATTAGTAATGCTAATATAGTCTAATAGTAATATATCACTAAGTAGTTTAATTACATAGTCTAATTTAATATGAATTGAGATGAGGTTATATCACTATGCGAGTAATCAGATTTCGATTCTCGGTGCCGGCGCTACTACAATTGTTATTAAAAAATCAGTCAACAAAAACGTCACTAGAAAATTTTGTATACATTTGGCTCAAGAAAAATAAATTAGCTACAATCGTAGCTAATTTATTTTCAGATATATCAGTATCAGTTAGGAGGACTGGCTCCGAATCACGACATTCGAGTTCGATCTCGTGTGACTTCGACATGCCCACCACCTGTCACGTTCTCCTAAATAATCTCTGGTAAAAAGCGAGCTGGAAGGACTAAAATGTATTTTTAGTAAAATTATGAAATTCGTTAACAAAGGCGACATGGCAGACTTTTCTCGTCTGCATATATCTCTATGAAATATTTCGTACACACCTAAAGTGCGCCAACAAAAGTGTGACGGATAATTGCTCCGAAATCACCAAAATTAAAATTGAGGAAGTTTGCCCAGTAGGTTAATAGCTGCTACTTCAATCATTAAATTTACCAAGTATTGGCTGATGTACGCTTTGTAATTTCAATATAATTACTAGGGATCGAACTAGGAACTAGAAGCTCTGACCCCTTGTTTTTTTATACGTGTGGAAATACCTAACTCATACGAGTAAGAACGGGTTATGTCGGGCTTGCACCGACTAAAACCCCCACGGAGTTTCACCTTCGCCCCATGTCGACAGGACCAGGGAAACTCGTTCCTGAACAGTCGGAATACGGAGGCATCGTCTTACTCGACCTCTAATCCCACATGAGCAACGGACACGCAATCTAAGTCGTCGCCCGGAGGTCATGTGATCTGACCCAGGGGAGAGCCTGGATTTACCAACCCATTAGACACACCGCGGTTGATCTGTGTCTTCACCCCCGACCATATTTCGGCCACGGAGGGTAGAGGGAATGGCGCATCGAAATACTGAGACTCCTATTCCCCGAGGCTCCACCTCGGCTGCGGAGGGCAAAGAGGGCGGTACCACGCAACACCGCCAATATTCTCCAACAATCCACCAACCCTCACCCGGAGCGGCCATTTTGGTCCAGCCCTTTGTTATTAAGCCTTCACCCTTCCCCCAGCCACGATAAGGTGGGAACCCGTTCGGGGTGGACCTCCGTCTCAACTTACCGTAGTCTAGCAGTAAAGCATAAGCAGTTCTTTCATTGGTTTGATGATGTCTGCCTGGCGGATGTCGACCACAGTGATAACTTTCCAATTACTATCGGCAGTTGTCAACTGCGCAGGAGATATAGCAGTGTCGTAAGTGTATGCACAAACACAAAGGCACTCTATCGTATTATGCGATAAGATCAGAGGAAGGAGGCGGAGGAACACGGGACGCAAATCAACCAGACCCGTTTCTGTAAAGCACAAACATTGGCCTCGGTGGATTCAGTAATCTCTGAGCCACGCGGTCGTCTTTATTGGATTATTCGATCAACGGCGCCGCGTCGCAGTTGCATTCGCCCTTGACAATGTGATAATGCTGCATTGTTCTTTAGCCGTAGTAATTCACTCCCACGAACGAGACCAAATTTGTTGTTTGTTGCCGCGCGGCCGCGGTAATGTTGAGTGAGATATTAGGACGGTATTCTTCTATTCGAGTCTAAAATATATTACCTATTTTGCCGATGTCAAGTTTTGTTGGATACATTTTTACTTTAATTTGTGAGAAGGCCAGACGTCATCACTAACTATGTATCTGATTTGAGAGCGAATTAGTCATCACTATTCGGAAACTGTATTAGTCCAATGCTAGACAAGCAGGAGATTTGTAATTCGCTGGACCAGACCTTTTGCTTTTTTAAAAATGTTATTGGTTGAGATATTTTTTTGCCTTATTTGGCGGTCGGTCAAAATAGAGTCGCAAAGTTAGTTTGTTACTAGTCGTCTCGCCGAAAGATTACCACAAAGCATGGCAATACAAATTTCGAGTACATCTTTAGATTAGTGATAGTGTGTAATTACTTTATTATTAAAAAAAATTGTTGCCTTTTTGCAGCTTTGTTAAATTTGGATATTTTATATCGTTTAAACACTGAGAAACGGGAAAACAAATGAATTTTATAACGCTACGTATTAAGTTTTACGTACTTTATACTCTTTATCAGTATGAACTACAAAGTTGAAAAACCAAGTATTGTAATCACTTTTGTTTAATTCCCTAGTACGTTGAACGTTGCCTACGTAAACTAACAGAACGACGCGTCGCTCAATTCAATCCGTCACTGTTTTTTTTCTATCCAGAAAAAAATGAATATCAACAGTCTTTCGTTAATTTTTGTACGTGGTAGAGCCCAGCAGCGGCTTTAGATGCTGCTCGAATGGGCCGATTCGGCAGGGGTAGTACCACGGCCTCGCAGAATATCGGCGTGAAGTACAGGCAGCTTGTGCTTCTGTTTCGTTCGGTGAGTTTACCCCACTCACTGAACGAAATAGCCTTAAAGGCCGGCGACGCATCTGCAGCTCCTCTGGTGTTGCAGATATATTAACTCATCCTCCCTCCCATCACCAAAATATCTTTAAAGGCCGGCAACGCACCTGCAGCACCTCTGGTGTTGCAGATGTACGTAGGCGACGGTAATCACTTACCATCAGGTGAGCCACTTGCTCGTTTGCCCCCATCTTTTCATAAAAAATAATTATGAAATAATTACCTTGAATAGTTAAAGCGAAACATTATGTATATACATCGATAGTGTTTACCGAATCTGTAGTGAAAATGTCAGTTCGTTGCCAATTGGGCCATTGTATTTATATTTATAATGCTGCTCTCATAAATAACACAAGCAAATACCGACGGACGAATAATATAATATTATACTGTTCCGAAAAGTAAGTCTTAAGTAGCGACCCTACTAATTTTACCACAATGAAACAAATGGTACTATCCATAACAAAACTTTTACTTTTTGGACACAGAGTATTTATATTTTAAATAAGACGATGAGACTCGCCCACCGTCCCCGTGTCTGTGAGGGGAAAAGTGGTTAGCGAAAGGCACGCTGAGTCGCGCCTAGTATGGCCTACCAATATCAGTGACGGGTGTGAGTGTAAGAACACGTTAGGGAATAGTTACATCTTTTCCTCCAAACTCACCTGACCATAGAAACCAACAAAACCAACCAACGGAAAAGGCTCTAACGATCAACAGATCGGGGACAACTCGCCTGCTGAACCTAGCAAGTGAAGTCCCAAACTTCCAAGTAATAGAAAAGTTCCAGATCAGTAAAAAAAAAGAAATAAGTGTAGCTTCAATAATACCCTGGCAGCAAATAAATGCCTGCGTAAATTAGACCAACAAAACCTAAATCTAATTTGGAGCTTATACGAAACCTGGAATTATTATCGTACGGTCCGGATTCCCGAAATAAATATATATTAAGAAGAAAAACGTTCCATAATCCCACCTGTCGGGCACCATTAGATGCAGATTGCGTTCCGTAACCCGAAATCTCTTAGTACTCGGAACGCATTAGTGGAGAACTCGTGTCGGGTTGCACGATGCGCTGCAGTGTCACGATTCGAATTCGAAATTCAATTTTAGTTTCGTGTTCGCACCGAAATTAAATTGTCTCTTTTTTTGTAGTTTGTACAAGAGATATGTCAGGTTTATGGTGCACATAAACTTTCGAAGAGTTATCGTGTTTCATAGGAAAGTAAATATTTGACAATTGAATGCTTCTGCCGCATGGTGTCGGTGTAAGAATATGCCACCTCCTTTCTAGCCGTGTGTGACGTAAGAGGCGACTAACGGAAAAGCCTTATGAAACATCGCAATGACTAACGATAGATGGCGGAATAACCATCTCTAAATATGCCAGATTAAAATTAAGCAGACCGATGACGGACAGCAGCTTCTAAGGTGCTGCGATCCGCTTGCCGAGCGACGCGATTATAGAAAATGCCTGTCCTACAGTGGACCTTTTAAAGGTTTGACCAGTGGATGATTTTGGTGTAGGCAGAAATTTTATAAATGATTTTTTATTGAATAATATCTAATGATTTCTTGTATTTACTCGAAAACTAGACATTTGAAATGAAAGCATTATTTACGGATTTTATCGCGTTTAATTTTTCTCGGTCTGGAGGTCTCGGAGGTATTTGACATCCTGTTGTCCTAGTATTGACCGGTGACGACTGCTTATCAGCAACCGAAACGTCACGATTATTAAGTGAAATTAAACGCGATTTAATACGTAAGTAATAGTTTGCTTTCATATGTGGCTGATATCTGCTCAATTAATGAAACAATAGAAATAGAACACGTCTTGAGGACGTCGCAAATGCATTGCACCATGATAATTATTCATAAGAACTAGGGAAGAGCCAAATAGTCCGCTACAAAGGCTAAGTTCTTAATAACGTTCTTCTCCGGTATTTGGCAAAAGTCTGTTTTAATTTTTGAGAGGGTTATACTAACCTAAATGCGGATTGAAAACTAACAGGGCGAAAGGGCTAATTACGTAAAAAAATATATCTCATGACATATTTAGGCAGGATAAAATTAAGTAAAGAAAGAGAGAGAGAGAGAGAGTGAAGGCATCGTTGTTGACCTGTTTCCCTAATTTTTTTTTTAAAACACGAGTGACAAACGGTTTAATAGTGGTTAATGATAGACCTGCTACCTGACGGGTAGTGGTTACTACAGCTCACGGACACCTGCAAACAACGAAGATGCTATATTACCCCTTAGGATATAGATGAAATGATTTGTGCTGAAACACAACAGTGTTTACAGATTGCACTGCTGTTTGGCGGCAGAAATAGGTAAGAGAGTGGCACCCTATCCCGATCGGCAGAAATAGGTAAGAGAGTGGCACCCTGTCCCGATCGGCAGAATTAGGTAAGAGAGTGATACCCTGTCCCGATCGGCAGAAATAGGTAAGAGAGTGGTACCCTGTCCCGAGCGGCAGAATTAGGTAAGAGAGTGGTACCCTGTCCCGAGCGGCAGAATTAGGTAAGAGAGTGATACCCTGTCCCGATCGGCAGAATTAGGTAAGAGAGTGGTACCCTGTCCCGATCGGCAGAATTAGGTAAGAGAGTGGTACCCTGTCCCGAGCGGCAGAATTAGGTAAGAGAGTGGTACCCTGTCCCGAGCGGCAGAATTAGGTAAGAGAGTGGTACCCTGTCGCGATCGGGAGAATTAGGTAAGAGAGTGGTACCCTGTCCCGATCGGGAGAAATAGGTAAGAGTGGTACCTTGTCCCGAGCGGCAGCAATAGGTAAGAGAGTACATTGTCCCGAGCCGCAGAATTAGGTAAGAGAGTGGTACCCTGTCCCGAGCGGCGAAATAGGTAAGAGAGTGGTACCCTGTCCCGAGCGGCAGCAATAGGTAAGAGAGTAGTACATTGTCCCGAGCCGCAGAATTAGGTAAGAGAGTGGTACCCTGTCCCGAGCGGCAGAAATAGGTAAGAGAGTAGTACATTGTCCCGAGCCGCAGAATTAGGTAAGAGAGTAGTACATTGTCCTGAGCCGCAGAATTAGGTAAGAGTGGTACCCTGTCGAGCGGCAGAATTAGGTAGAGGTGGTACCCTGTCCCGAGCCGCAGAATTAGGTAAGAGAGTGGTACCCTGTCCCGAGCGGCAGAATTAGGTAAGAGAGTGGTACCCTGTCCCGAGCCGCAGAATTAGGTAAGAGAGTGGTACCCTGTCCCGAGCGGCAGAATTAGGTAAGAGAGTGGTACCCTGTCCCGATCGGCAGAAATAGGTAAGAGAGTGGTACCCTGTCCCGAGCGGCAGCAATAGGTAAGAGAGTAGTACATTGTCCCGAGCGGCAGAAATAGGTAAGAGAGTGGTACCCTGTCCCGATCGGCAGAAATAGGTAAGAGAGTGGTACCCTGTCCCGAGCGGCAGAATTAGGTAATAGAGTGGTACACTGTCCCGAGCGGCAGAAATAGGTAAGAGAGTGGTACCCTATCCCGACGGCTCTCAGCCTGAAAAAGGTTTCTACCACCTGGTGACACATCCTATTAACACGCATTTCATTAGCCTGACCTGTGTAGTATATGCGTAAATCAGCTGTTAATCTGACACTGCTGGGTAAAGGTCTCTCACTTTTTTAAGATGGTTTAGTGCAAGAAATGGTCTGCCGCGCTGCTTCAATGCTAGCGGGCGGACTTTACAAAGCGCATTGTAGGTTACATCGCTTTGTTTTCCTTCACCGCCGGACAAGTGGCAAATTCAGCACTTCAAATTGCAATTAACAATATCAGCGTTGTCAGCGCGGAGATCGAATCTACGTCTCTCGCGTCACCCAGTGAGCTACTACGGCTCTAATATAATATTGATTAGAAAGCTACACCAAAATAGGTATTAAAAAATATTTGGAATTTTCCTTAAGAATTTCTCAATTTTCGTCCGCAACGATGTTTATTAATAAGGCTATAATATCTCACTATCGTATTTAACTGTGGGGTAAAAGTCAGTGCGTAAGTGTAATTAACCCGTTAACCCAATTAATTGATAACAGCATTTACACTCCCACGTTCTACATTTACTCGACTCGAGACATTATATCCTTAAGGAAAAGTTCTAAGTTTTTAAGTTATCTAATAGTGGTGCAATTGCTTCTACTTTTTAATATTATATATTCACATGATTAATTAAACTGACACTATATAGTTTAGCAGCGATTGTAACCAAAAATAACCGTTGGTGTGTAATTAATCAGCACCCTAAAGTTGTTGAGAAACTTACACAATTTGTTTTGCCTACACCTGTGACATATTTTAATGTAATAGTACACTGTAGGGCGTGTGGTACATTTAATATTTGTAATATTTAATGAAAAATTCGCAAAGTTGGATTAGCCTTATTAGTAAAATTCTTTTGGATTGTGGAAGGATTTTTAGTTTATCGTAGGGGAAAGGTGCTCGCACCTACCCGTCTCCGTCTCCGGTGACTGGTTATGTCGGGATCAGCATTGAAGATGCCGGACCGACTAAAACTCCCACGGTAGATCTGCTGTTGGCCCAGTGGCCTTTACAGCTACACCAGTAGATACTCGCGATCAGGAGGCCCGCAAGTTAACGGTCCCGTTGAATTATCGTGTAACCCTAATTTTATTCTGTTTTCTGCGTAATCCAAAAACGGTGTTCATAATAATTTGTCCGTACAATACACAAGGTTATATATATATATTAAATATCGACATCTACACGTAAAAGTATGCGTTTCATCGTTACCGAGACTTGTGTGCGTTCTGGTAATGTTCATTGGCTCTTTATTAATATGGTGTATTAAAATTTAATTAACAACTTTCATATAGTTTATACTAGGCCATAATTTATGCTTGTAAACGCCGCAGAAGAAAAACAATAGTTAAAAAAAAAGTTAAAAGTATGCTTTATACTAAAGAAATATTTACGTATATGAAATATCTAGACTATTGTTGCATAAGCACGACGACTCCGAGGATTTTTGTTATACTCGCGAACAGTTGTTTGAACTTTTTTATTAAAATAAAAAGAAAATTGTCTTACTTAGATATTGCGTAACTCTTCGCTGGAACTACCAGTTGCTACTAAGTGGCTTGAGCAGCGCTGTCCTCAAAGCAAACCCTCTTCACTGCGATTTCCTTAAAAATTTTAAAGCGTAGTTTTGAAGTAGTACAAAAACTTACTTATTACGTGCTTGCATAAAAACGATTCCTCGTAAAAAAGGCAGGATCTGAAAATACCGAGTGCATTAGTGCTATGCGATCTTAAAGCTTCTAATCCTGTAAAGGGTAGTCATTATATCAACTAACAGAGCATTTCGGAATTCGTCCCAAGACACATAAATAAGTTTGAGTCATGACAGTTTTAAAAACGTAACCCATACGAAAACGTTTATTTTTGGTTCCATTTTTACGGACATTTTAATAAAACAGTACCGCACACACTGTTACTGGAAAAAAACCTTTGAAAAAACACGACAATTTCTATGAAAATTAAGTACAAAGTCTAAGCTAGCTAATTGTCATAATATATTTCTTCTATTTGATAAGACGATTGGTCTAGACCGAATTCATTATTCTTATTTAGTTAAAAAAAAGTACCACTGTTATGTATTGATGGTATTACGGAAAATAATCTTCTTAGTTTTTAGCGAAATTCTGGTTTTTTTTTTAGCTTTAAGGCATTAGAAGTGTGCTGCTCTAGTACAAACAGTGCAAAAACCGCCTTTGTTCATAGAGTTATAACTTTATATGAAATGAATATTTTCTTAGATGTTGACGGCAAAATCTTTAATCGTTTTAGAAATCTTAACTTCACAGTGGGGAGGATAACGCTAAACCAACTATGCTTTTTTATTTCCGACGTTCATTTAGTTCCCAGCGTTGGGAAGACAGCCGTGACTTTATGCACCGCTGCTCGCGATATTTTACGGTTAAAGGAAGAAATGCAAAAGCAAAGTCAAAACTCTCGGTCCACTCGGAACGAACAATAGGTAATAAATCAAGTCAGGCGGCGTAAAAAAAACATAATGAAAACGACCGACCAACTGGAAGGAGCCCGCAGAGGAGTTGGCGAAATTCAATAACCATGCCAAATTATGGCGTTGCGTGAGCTAAACATACGAAAGATAATTTTTTATGTTACTATGTTTATGGTGTGTCCTCCATGTCGTGGAATAAAATTTCTTGGTTATGCTTACAAGTTGGCCACCGCGTGGCTTAGTATTTGGTGTACCTGACTGCTAAGCTATGGGTTCTGGGTTCAAATATTTGTACAAAAAACTAACAGCCAGTGGTTAGGGTGCATGCTTTAGTTTCATAGAGCGCGTGTGACCTATGTTTGATCTTTTCGATTAATAGCAATGCTATGTGCAGAATTTACCTGTTCGCTTGTGAAGGAAAACATCGTGAAGAAACCCGTGTTAATAATAAAAAAAAAACATTCTTTCGAGGACATGTGAAGTCCGCTCACTAGAGCAGTGTAGCGGACCCTTTCCGGCTCCAAAATTCTGTCAGGTATTTGAGAAGGAGGCCTTTTCTCAGCTGTGAGCATTTACAGGCTGATACTTCACTAATAGTAGATATATATATATATATCCCTTATTGTTGTATCTCTTGTTATGTTGTTTTGGGTCCTGTGTATCTGGCACAACATGCGCCCCTTTCTCCGATCTTAAGCTTAACATCGGATACGGGAAGAAAATACGAGTGTGTGCCTGTACATATTCGGCACCATAACATCTTCTGCGTCTTTAGCATCCGCCTATATAAAAGATAGTATTCGGAAGTTGGAGTAGATCGAGTACGGCCAGGAGGACATCGTTATCAGCTCTGTTAAATATCTTCGCATTTGTACTCAATGACCGATTTCTATGTCCTATCGACGGCCTGACTTTTTGTGTACTAAAGATAGATATTTCACAGAAATTTCAGACAAATTACGTCAAATGATTGATGATACTCCTGGCCGACAACTTCCGATCACTATCGGAATTATTACGTTGAATGTTTTATCTATAGCAAGCAAAATTCTCGTAGATAGGTTTTCAGAACAGGTCATTAATATCTCAATCATTAGCTGTTTTTTTAAGGATTATTTGATTTCACTTATTTGCCTTGATATCGATTAAAATTAAAATAGACGTAGTTTATTTATCTGTCTGTACATGTACCTACATCTACCTACTAAAGTATTGCACAAATTTGCAAACATAAAATGTAAAAACCCTATGATTGACCAAGTCTTTATTTTATTGTTATCTTTATCATATACATGAATTGTAAAGTTTATATCTAGTTATTTCTTACAATTATCAACAAATACATTGGATAATCGACATCACTTTGGTAAAATCGTGAATGATTGTCGGGTAGGTATTTCCTTCGTACCGTCAAACAATGGCCACGGATCGAGTTTGTTCTCCCGATGACTTGGCAGTCCAGTGATTCAGTTCAGCCAGCAACAAAAACAGCTAATTGTAGCTCCCTATCGGTTGCCAGCGGAGCCCTAATTAGTGGTCCGGAACGTGTAATTTGGTGTTATGCGTTCAGTTTGGTTCACCCGCTATTTTTTATATGACGAAATTATAAATGTTCTATGAAGTAAAGTAAAGAAGGCAGACTGTTAATGGGGCATTGATAAGGCTGTAAATGGACTGCAAGGCCTCAATATATCTGAGAGGGTTTTGTAGTCGCTGCTCCGGTGACGGACTTATCTCCTCGAAATAATATTTTTTTCATTATTTCTCAGGCATGCCGGTATCCTCACGAGAGTTTCTTTCACCGCCGAGGATGTGGTAAATTCAGCGCACACAACGGTTTTAACACCTAAACCTTACCTTGCTACCTTGACAGGCCTTTCCTATATGGCGGATTCGCCATAATAGGCTTCGCTCGGCGGCTTGGCGGTCGCAGCACCAGACATAATCGCTCATCGGTCTGCTGAATTTTGATCTGGTATTTGTAGAAGTACTGCCATCTGTCGGTAGCCATTGCGATTTTCACTGCTTTTCCCTTAGTCGCCTCGTATAAGTCTTGTCACCTCTGTGACGCTTAAAAGATGTTAATAGATTAGGAGAGCTATAATTTTTTTTATTTATGTATAAGTAAATATATTTAATATAAATTACTTAAATTCGCATAGAGGAATGTAAGTAATAAATTTGTTATTAATGTTAAAATAATAAAATAGTAAACTAGGAATTATGAAGCCTGCCATTACAAGAAATTACGACAAAGATGGTCAATTAAATAAACATTAAACTAAGTTTTAAGTACTACAGAATATTTGAAATTTTGGTCAATTATGTGTCTCTCTTTCGGAAGATGCCAAATGATTTGTTTAGCACATAGAAACCCGAAGCTCTAACAAAATGATGTGTTCCAGGTAATCTTTCGACGAGGTATAGTTGTACTTCAAAGTCACAACATTAACCTTAAACAATGCATGTTGCCACTTGCCAGTGCCGACATGTGGAACCGAGACGTGACGCTGAGAAAGCTATGGAAAGGGCTATGCTTGGGGTTTGTATGCGTGGTGGAATTTTAGGAATTCGAGTCTGGTTGTGCGTGTGATGGCCGCATGAATAGGAGATCTGCCACGGTTACCCCAGTTCGATGCCCGTATGTGTGGCCGTACTAATGAGGTTTTCGAAACTTATGTATGTGTACTATCGTTGAGACAGTACACATAACACTAACAACACCCGTCACTTTCCTTCAAAATAAGCTATGGTGAAAAGTGGGTTGAAAGGCCTAAAATAAAATGACAAGACCCCTGTCCACCTTGTTATTGGATAATCGGTCATGGGAGTTTGGTTTTGCTTATTATGTTTGTTGCGTCGCGTGTCTCTGTACCTGCAATTGATTTTGACCTTTGCTCTAATCTTATCGCATAAGCGATCGATCGTTTGACGGAAGGTATAGGCGAGCGAGTGTTCATGTGACAAGTGTACGCGTACACTTGCGGCACTGTAAAATATTCTGCAAAGTTGGCGCTTGTCGTAATCCAACGTTACGCTATGGTCATGGTTACGAAGCGGTGGTAGATTGTAAAAACAATTGACAAGCGAAGTTTTAACTTCGTACGTAAAATGAAGAATTTTCATTCATTCATTAATGGCGGAAGTCGGCGGAGGATATCTGATTTGTATCGTGACTTTTATCTCATATTAAAAGACCGGTAAGTGACAAAGCGTTAGTACTTAGTTTTCTTACTTACTGACAAAATACAATAAGTTCTGATTAACCAACTATCCAGCGCTCAAGAAAAGCTTTGTGAGCAACCTTGAAAACCTTTCTGTTCCTGAAACAGGATAATATTCAAGAATATGTAACGGCCGCTAGCTCGCATTGTGCTATAAGTTCAAAAATGTTCTCAAAAGTCGAAGGAAACCTGTTTTCCCAGCGGTGGGACGTTTATAGGTAACAGGCTTGAGTAATTGCTTAACAATATACACGTTTGAAACCGTGTTTATGTGCCCGAACGAAACTTGTCGGCAATTATATTGGGGAAAATCGAAACTATCTCAAACTGTGGTTAGTTTAATGGCCGGTTAGGGCTGCGGTGGTTAAACACTAATAAGGGTGCGATTGTACTAAATTGCTGCAATTATGCACTCGGTTGCTCCTTGGTGCGGCGCGGTTTCGCAGCTGGCCACAGGAGGGTGCATCCGATCTAGTCTACAATGGACCTTATGGTGGACGGTAAAGGTTGTTTGATGTAACGATGGGTGTCTACTTAATCTTATGTTTGAACGTCGTTGTTAACCATTATTGCTTCTCTCCTGTTACTTAAATTTTCTATTATCTATAACGCATTAAGTTGAAGTTAGTGCTTGAATTGAATTATCTGTTGTAAACTTTTACCTATTAACATTATTATGGTTTTGTTGTAATATGAAATTTTTTGTGTTTTTTTTAATCATTAAATATTATTGCAACTTTGATCCATCATGTTACTAATCGTTTCTAGTATATGGATGTCCGTAATTTGTTATTTAAGGATAATTTGTAGGTTAAGTTGAGCCACCCACGGTGAAGACAATAGAAACCTTTTTGGTTGGGCTCACTTAGCTGATCTCAGATACCACGAGTTGGCGATAACAGTACCAAACGCCACGCACAATAGACGCTACATGTTGACTAGCCTTTTTAATATGCTTTTATCAGCTGTACCTGTGTATGTACGTATGTTCGTATTTTTTTTTAAGAGAACGGGGGGCAAATGAGCTGGCAGCTAACCTGATGGGAAGTGATTACCGTACTACGCCTACCGCCTACGTACATCTGCAACACAAGAGGAGATGCTGTTGCGTTGCCGACCTTTAAGGGTACTTGGAAGATAGGAGGGATGACGGGGATGGAGGTTGGGAGAGAGGGGAGTGGGGAGGCCTCCGGATACCTCAACGATTGAAACGCAGGAGCACAAGATGCCACTAATACACGCCGGTATTCTGCGAGGCCCGTGGTATTAGCCCGTTCGAGCAACTGCAGAAACCGTCGCTTGGCTCTACCACAAATAAGAATTGTATCGATTTAGGTACATAGTAAATTTTCTACCACTTCCAGACATCCGAATAATTTGGAATTTTGCACGTGTATCAAAAACGGACGACAGTACAATAATATGGTATTATCGAGCTGCTCTTGTAATGGAGTCGAATGGCGAGTAACCCTTAAATAGCTACTAGTAAAGATATTGAGCTTGGGCTCATTATATTTATCTTAACGAATTCTATTCTTTTGACTTAATGAAAAAGCTTGTTTATAGTTTTTTATTGATTCACTGACACAAGTGCATATTTTAATTTCAATAAGAACTGATTAGGAACCTCGACGATACTACGCAAAAGTTGATTGTTACAATATACAATAATAATTTTTTTTACACAATCTCTTACATTTGTCCCGCATATAATATTTCGTAATCAGATAAGAATGTAGTTAGCAAGAAACATAATAAATGTATTTTTCATACTAACATCGCCATTGTTTTGATTGATGAGAGAGATTGAGATGATTGTTTTATCAGATAACCTTACTGTCGCTACTATTGAGCCCGTCAGTACCGCTCAAATATCTACATAGATAAGCACATACGCTCCCGTATTTCGGTAATTATATTCCTTATTCCATTACCGATATACATAGCATACTGTAAGATATACGGATAGTGATAGAACAGAAATATGTAATCACCGGATTCGCAATAAGAATATTATAAAGTTATAATAAAGTGAACCAATGTCTAATGCCTTTCATACGACAACTAGTTACAGTCAGCTACGGTGCTATTTCGGGACGAGAATCCAAAGTTCTGATAGCCTAGGCTTTGTCATAATGTAGAGATGTAATGAGTAAGAAAATTTATTGCAGCATTGCGACAGATCACGCCATTCCCTCGTTAATTCCAACCATATAATGCTAAATGATACTTTGGAGTTAGTATCGAGTTTCGCAATTACCGATATAGCAAATGAAATCGGGGTTAATCTGTTAGTTATTTTGTCGAATAAATGTGTAGGCACTACTCTAATTCGTTGGTCGGACTGTCCTCGCCACTACGTCTAGGATTGCTTTCGATTCGTTCGGGCCAACTGATGTTAATTAATTATGCAACGCCTATTATGTTGGTAATCATTATTTTTTTCAAAATTATTTTCACGTCGAAACGTTATTAAAAAAATCATCGTATAAAAAAATTATTATTAACTGATATCGCGGTCATAATTATCACGAAAAGAAACACAAGTTTTAGTTAATTATAAATATGTTGCAACAATAGAAAATGTAATGTCATTGCCAAATCAATGTCCCACAGATGATCAAAGATCTTCATTTTCAAGAGGTGATTTTGGAGCCGTAAAGTGCCTACGCTTCATCAATGCGGTATAGCAGACTTTACACTTCCTTGAAATGTTTTTTAAAGGAATCGGTCAAGCATTTTTGAAAATCACAATTGCTTGACTGATTTTTACGAGTATAATGACATGAGTATTTTTTTAATGTAAATTGATATTGTGAAAAAATTACTTAATTTAAGTGTAAGTAAATCATGATTTAAATCACTGAACTCTGCAACTAACTATTATTCATCGGATGTCCTCGTTTTTGTCACGATTTCCTCACAGAGTCTAGATCTCCTTCTTACCGTCGCAATACCGTCTTATCCAAGAGCGAAAAATAATTTTATTGTAACATTACTACTATTTGTCTGAGAACACCTGACCCACAACTCAACAAACTGTACCACTAATAGCCTGTTAGTGTAGTGAATTCTATTCTTCGCGTAATCAAAACGACCAGTATCTACCTAAATATGTATAATGCACAGAGTGTAAGTAATATGTTACCAACCATAGATCTTTTAATATGAAACCTCTTTCTCAAACCGACTTAAATGCTTGATTTAATTTATATATGATATTACAATTCTGATTTATACGATGCTGGTAACGTTTAAATCATCGGTATCCCGTTTTTGTAATCGCTTCGCATTCAGCTGAAAAGCAAAATCGTTTTTCATGCTTTATTAAAGCGAACGTGACAGAAAACGTTACCGAAAAAGATTAATACCGTCTGTACTTACAACTTAATGCCGCTTTTAACTTTAAACACGTTGGTGCCAGGCGACGTTTGTTGACAAAACTCCTGACACGGGTCAGTTTAGCTTGCAGTCCAAGCAATAGACGCACACGTTGAGCTTATCATTGTATATAAATACATGATATCTGAATTTCTTTATTTTGTTGGTGTTAAGCTATCGTAAGTATATCAAGAAATAGTTCAATTTGTGAAATAGACGAGACTAAGATACCGAGGGCATTTTATTTCTGTTTATAATAGTAATAAACTGGTGACTTCCTTAATAACTTTTTAGATAATTGAATATTATTGCACGATTTTGAACTTTACAGTATTTTATAGTGTATAAAGTTCAAAAATCGTGCATTGTAAATAGTTCCTAGAGTCCTATTCTTCATTCTTAAATCAGACTACTTTCACTGAATTGAGGATATGTAAGATAAATATGGTAAAATGTTGTATTTTTACCATTTATAACACAAGTCACACGCAGTCTATCGAATAACAACAATATTAATTATACATTGCAAAAGAGACACGTACGGCCGTCATACATTATTACAATATTATTTATAATAAATACGCATCTTCCGAAACAATGTGTTGTATTAATATTTGCAAATCTTAAATGTCAGATAAAGAATATTATCCAACTCGAAAAAATATTTCAAAGTTACTTAAATCAAATTTATTTTTAAGTTAATTTCATATCGCTACCTCTTATAAATTGTGCCCGTATCTCAGGCTTAAATGTCAACAGATCTCCACCTTCGTACTTTTGTTCAGCCTCACCTCCCAACTCTTTGAATACACGAAACACCCGAGGGCTATGTTCAGTTCACCTATTATAGGGGTACGCCGCGCCCCCCGCGTCAGCGCTGTGTCGGTGTATCGCACAAACGTCGGCACTTACGTGGACCAGGCCTGGAGGTTCAACAAATTCGATCCCATATTTATCTTTACTTATTAAGGGCCTTTGTTTAAGCCGAGTGCTTTGTTATTTTAGATGATCTAACAAAGGTAGCTTGTAGTTTTCTCGACAAAGATTGGAACACTGAACTTACTGCATAACCTAAGTACAGCAATAGGTAAGATATTTCTTAAAACAGTATTTTAATTTATACTTTTAAGTTCACTATGTTGTACTTTTTTTATACTGTCTATGTTTATATTTTATACCTTTTGAACTGGAACACAACAGTAATTGCACTGCTGATTGGCGAAACGCAACAGAAATGGGTAAGACGACTCCAAGGCAGAGAAGAGATCTACCATCTGTAGAATTAGCTGTAGGAGTATGACCAGGAGCGCAGATCTCTCCGATGTCCTTGTGTTCGTCGAGGACGGAGACGTCCACGGGTTATTTGCCAAAAAAGTGGCGGCAGACTGTCTCGTCACTGCTCATTAAAGGACGTCATCCGAAAGGCTCTTGTCTCCATAAATATTCCATCGCTTTTAGAGCCTTTCGGAATTTAATTATTGGACTGTAGTTGTGTAGACATAATTCGTGGTGTTTATATAGCAAAAATATAGAACCTTCACCAGTATTATTTCGTTTTCTTTATACTTTTGATGTCGGATTCGTTTCGAAATATAACGATTAAAAATGAATACCACATAGCGATAGTATGTTTAACTATTTGATTAAGTAGCTATAACAAACAATCATTGTGTGTTTCTATATTGCCCAAACGAAATTATGTAGAGTATAGAGCAGGTTCTTTTCTTTTCTGTTATGGTGTAAATTTTTTTACGCAGACTGCCTTAATTGCCACATATATTTACTGGAATATATTTTGTTTTAAATATTTTTGTTCATTGCAACCATTACAGTTTTATTTAATAAACGCGTTGTTCAGTCAAGTATTGGAAAGTAAATACTTAAAAAATAAACTTCAAGATATAGTAAGGTTAAGAAAATTGGGGTTTTAGAAAATTTGATCTTGCAAAAATATTATTAATGTAAGGTTTTTTGTCCAGCTTAATCTTCTTCAATACCTTCGTTTGTAGAGTTAAGGTCCCATAGACTTTGAAGCACTTTCAAAGAATTTTGATTCAACAGCTTTTTGGGATCAAGGTTATGTTTTTACTAGGTTAAGAGGTACGAAAGTTTAACCCTATGCCGAAAACCCTTAAACTTTTTGTAGCTTTGGGACAGTTACAGCCCACCAAAGTAACAAAGGGAACATCCGTCGTTAAAGTTTACCTTACCCTCGAAGCGCATCAAAGTAGATCGAGAGCAGGGCTCAATCCTGCTTTTACTGCGGTTACTGCTGGTTGATTGTAGGATAGTCCAACTCTTGTGGTAACTTGCCCGTTTCCAATTGGCTGCGAAGAGCAGGCCACTGTGTGCTTCGGATAACACTCGGAGCGCAGTTCAATAGACCGTGGTTTTGATGTTACAGCGTAACATACAACACTACACTACATTACTATTCACAATACAAGCCCAATACATAATGTGGAGAGAATTCCCCCCGTCTTGTTGGGATCGTCAGGTATGGACTCTTTGCGTTGGCACTGGGCAGGCCGGGGTTTACCTGATACAGTTTTAAAAAAATACCCAACTTCGCAGTCATTGTTGAATTATAAACATCAACCTGTATTGCTGTTGGAAAAATCTCTCACAGATTCTCCATTTGCAAATAGACCTACTGGGATCCTGCGGTATACCAGGAACACAACTTAAGGTAAGTCGTCAATTCTCCAACGCGAATATTATTTAAAATGTCCACGAAGGCCTCCTGTCTGTCTCAAGTTTTTCAAAAACATAATTTTTTTTTTAACTATTGCCCCTGTTTGATTTCGCCGGTTAAGCTTGACGGTTGTCGAAAGCATTAAGCACCACCTGTGATTTTGAATACTCTTTTGAATACATAATTTCCGTAAAACAAACGTCTATCCCACCAAATGCAGATATGCAGCGATAAGAACTCCAAATTGCCTCCTAATTTAGTTCCTTTCCTTATTTTGGATGTTTTCTGTACTTTTGTTTTGTCAGGTACAAAAAATTATATTCATAACCTTTGATCTTGTTATAGCTGCTGCAGTCGAAGATAAATAGTTCTTTAGGTCAAATAGGACATCATAGATATTTCATCAATAATTAACCCATTTATCTACCTCCCCTTTAATCGCCCCCTTTGTCAATTTCGTCTGTGAGAGAACGTAATGTTTCAGCTCTTCCCTTTACAATGTGAAGTCTTCCACCAATGAGCATATTTGTATAAATTAAACTTTGTTTGTATTATTTTTTTTAATCCCTTTAATAATATGTTGCACACGAATAGAAAAATATTCGTACTTAAATAAAAAAATCGTAATACTTATATGCACAATGAAGATGAATCTAACGACTATTCATACGGTGAAATCCACTAAGCCATTGAGGCTAAAAAGAAATAAACGTACATACATACACTCGAAAAACATTACCCTGGGGAAGTCAGGTATAAATGGCTTAATTCGTTATGTATTGTATACATAAATAAATTCGTGTGGACGCGGATCTATAAAATAATAAAATTACGCTAAGTAACGCTTGACTATATACATTTTATGTGTAAATTGGTTTTATTTTTATTATTTTTCATTCCGTATTATCAACAGATATCTTTATCTGTATAAATATTTCTGAGTTCGTGACCAAATATGCTTATATATTTTTTTTAAATACAGTCATTCAATTATTTTTTGATTTGTGATCACATATTGTCGTTGCAATTTTATTCCATTCGTTGATATTTTTTTTGAGTTTTCTTCCATCTCTGATATGATATCGTTGTTGTGGATATAATATATATTCTATTCTTTATAAAGAGTACTAACTCATTGTACTAATAAATAAAAAAGTGGTTTATTAAAACTAAGCTTATTCTATCTCTATTAAAATGAAAACAAATAGTTTAGATTGTATTAACTGTGGAATAATGTTTTATCGAGTAACACAGAACCGGAACAAGTGACTTATTCACGGGAGCCATGAGTTTTATGTTTTCATATCGTGTTTACAGTAAATTTTATTACTTGAAGCTCACGCACAACACGCAAAGCTTATTTACTTTGTGTGCTTACATGAGCTGAATGTAGTCGTGGATGATTCGTTGGAAATATGTTCAAAAGTACAATTTTGTTATATTGCGTAATTTAAAAATGTAGCAAATGACATTAAAGAGTAGCAGTACAATATAATAGAGAGAATTAGGTAACTGAACACCAAGAATTGAACTATTAGTTAGTACTAGTTGGGATGAGGTCGTGAGTCGTTCCTAGACAAGTCGATCAATATAACATCTGTCTCTATAACGTGGCGCCCCTCGGCATGCTCCTTTCGTTCACCCCTTTGAGGAATTTTGAAGAACTTCAAATATATACAACTAATAATTTGGCATAACTATAGACAATGTTTCCTCATTACCCTCCCCTCGTTTACATTAATACAAGTTTCTTTATCTCACCGACACAAATTTTAGTAACCTACATTATTTTATACAGCTATGTTTAATTCGGGTACTTTTGCATAGTGATACAATAAATACTGAGGGAACCTTGACCTCTATGCTAGGTAAAAACCTGTGTTGCAGGGTCCAGTGCCTTCCGTAAAATAAAAAGACATGTTACTGGAATACGTAACGAACATCATAATTTGTTTAAGTATTTCTTTTACATGTCGAAAATAAAAAAGTCTCATTTTAGATCCGCTAAATGAACCGAAGAAAAGTAACGGGTGACAACAGTTGGACCTGTTTGTATGTTTGATGACAGTGAATAGAAAAAAGGCCAATCATAATGAAATGCCTTTATATATTGTTTTAAGGTTCCGTATCCAAAAGGCAAAACGGAGCCCTATTAATGTCATTCCGTCCGTATTAATGTCACGGATCTCTAGCTCGGGCGGAATGAGTTTTAAATTCGAAGCTCATTCAGGCACAGGCACTATAATATTTTTATTCTTTTTATAAATCAATATAAAAAATATGTTAAGAAATGAGGGGCTGTCAAAGTGATAAATTTTAGACCGTTTTTATATCTGGCAAAAACTAAACTAAAACACAGAGTCGCAATAAGTAGTTGAAATGTAAGCTGTAGATGAAAACAAATTAACATTTTTAAATTTTTTTTGTTTCACGGTATGTTGCGATCCGAAAATTTGGATATCCTTCGTAATCTGTTGACCTAAAACCGAACGACGTGTTATATAATTTAATAATTTTTGAATGTTTTCTAATGTGGGAACTTGTGACTAATGAATTAGGTAATGACATCTGAGGGTATAATTATAAAACTTCATATAGTTGCGACCATCATTAGTTCGCTAGTTATTCTTCATGAAAGACAATTGGAATGAAATGTTAAAGAAAATCGAGCACCGCGCTGCTATAAATTCCTTACAAAGCAAGATAAAAATTATATGTAATAAATTAGATATATAAAATATTTCCGAGGTGATGGTGCTTGATGCTGTTTACCAAGATTCTGCGCCTTCGTTATGGAATGTTCAAAAGTGGACCAGTAAATTAAAAGGGGTAAGGAGTAGACTAGAAGACCACCCTTGCTCGGTAGTTTAGGTAAACGTGATAAAAGTCGAGAAACCTACTTTTTTTTTATGGGAAAGGCGGCAAACGTGCAATCGGTTCAACTGATGGTAAGTGATTACCATCGCCCACGTACATCTGCAACACCAGAGGAGCTGCATGTAGGTGCGTTGCCGTCCTTTGAGGATATTTCGGAGATGGGATGGAGGATAAGGAGGGGGATGGAGAGGGGCAGTGGGTCTCGGGTTACCTCACTCACCGAACGAAACGCAGAAGCACATGATGCCTCACCTTCACGCCGGTATTCCGGTAATTATCCGGTCGAGCCGGCCCATTCGAGCAGCACCTAAAGCCGCCGCTTGGCTTTACCACGTTATAAAACTGCTACTCGTATACCTGAACGAAGGTTAAAATTATAGCAGCGATGACCATCCTATCCGTTAGCCACCGTTCTTCATGATCTTGATCCTTGATCTTACAAAAGTCAGTGCAAGATGGGTAGCGCGAATGCTTACGGCGCCTCGGAAGATGTGCTGTAGACAACTTTGTTACGAAATTTACTAACCAGGTGCCATGAGCACTAGAAAACAACTGCAGCCAGTTAAGATTTCTACCCTTCACCGTAAATCTGGACACAAGTATCCGTGTCGCATCTGTTTTGCAGTCATTAACATTTATCAAAGAGCGTACCTATCTCCCTTTATTCCTCTTTCCCATTCTACACTCATCATTAATTCATTCTATGCAAATTCTTGCAAAGTTGGGATTAGCGCGCGCGACCGCCAATTGACCTGGTGACGGTCGAGCATCGTGACTTATGTTTCTGTACCGGAACGAAACCTTTTTAATGTAAATAAGGGAAATTTTATTTGATAATTCATTCTAGCAATCTCCCACAGGGTAGGCAGTTTTCCCGGAGAAATATTATAATTGTAAGACTTTGAATCAACTTTTATTATATACATGAATGATTTCTAAAACGATCTTTTGTATAACACGAATAACTTTTTGTGGTGTAATAATGTAATACAATAATATTTTAATCTACACAATATTTTATTATTTTTTACGCAAATAATGGAAATAAGGCGAACATAATGCCATTGTAACAATGATTAAAAATATTTTAAGATGCTTTATATATACATTTATATTACTATATATTTATAAAAAACATACATACATACAAGCATTAAGGCACTTTAAACGACACCCATGATCAGGGGAATTGTCCGCTATGCCATAAAAATGCTTAAAGCGGAATAAAGTCAATTTAAAAATAAACATGATATGGCATGATTAATTTATAGGGGAATGATGTCACACGAAATTTTTATAATTTTTTTGTGGAATACCCCTATTACTTACACGGAATCTTAGATCTAAGTAGGTAAATATGAGTCAAACATATCAACGGTCGAAGGGTTCAATGGTTTACCTGCCTACTGATTTGGCGGTTCTTGATTTCGAATCCCAGTAGAAGCCCATTATGGTGCAGCGCATAAATTATTAGTCTTCGTGTATCTCTGGCATTATTGCATCGAAACATTGTCGAACAAACAAGAGTCTAATGTTCAGGGCGCTCACTTTAGTTGGCGTGCGACCAGGGTACGATCCCCGGTGCCGGCATTAACTGTAACTCGCTTCATCTTCGTGAATCACAAATTCTCTATATCATTTAAAAAAAATGAATTATATACAAATTTGGCCTCGATCATGATTATACGAACATAACACGAAACGCATACATTAAGGAGCGCCGCGTAATATCGGCGTCGTGAAGATTTATGCTACGGTGGAAAGTGTCATTGGAAAAAAACAACTTTGGAAGAGTAACTTCCATAACAAGTTAAGTGTGGAAGACGTTTAAAAATTGCCAGCAATCTCGGCTATCACATACGCACTTAGTTTGGTAATAAATGGGGGACGCATGTGCGTGGTTCAAATGGCTTATAAAATGTTTATGGGACATATTCTTTATGGTACGATTTATGGGTGAAGCCGCCTTATTGTCGTCGTAGATTCTTAGTTATTTGCCATAACGCAACTCTAACCTATTTTTGGTCTTTGGTAAGTTTGCGGAATTGTTCACCGTTGACCTGTTTGGCAAATTATACCGGGGATTATTAGAAAAGTAACCTATATGTATATGTACGTGTAGAATATATGTATATTTTTTTATTGGATTGGTAAGTGGTTATTCCAGCCCATGAGCACCATCAAACGACTACAATAGAAGAAGGTTATAGATGGGTTGTCACCCCTGAGGACTGAGATGGAATGCCTCACAGCATTACACTGCCTCTCTATACCTCCTGTCAAACCGGAACACACTTGTTAAACTGCCGATTGGCGGCAGAAATAGGTAAGATGGCCGCGTAATATTATTTTAATTAATCATACAAACTTCAACCATTGCTTAATTTTTACAATCTTAATCTAAAGTTTAATTTTAAGTTATCAAAAAGGACGTCAGGTCTGAGTTCCCGCCTTTTTTCCCGAAATTTTATATTTCAGTCCAAATGTCGCATATCCAAAATACGTTTTATCTTAGGCCAAAAAACAAATTACAAAATCTAAACCCTATAGGTGGCAATTTGTTTGAGTTATTGTTATTGTGTAAAATGTATTATTTTATTTCTCATTCGCATAATGCCACCTACCGGAAAGGGCTGGACAGGGTCTGCGGGTAGTCTTATGAATTCTATAATCTTAGCTGCATCGTAAATACGATGAGCTTGCTGTAAACTGGCGACGAGTGGCGGCCACGTGGTTTATGAGTAATTTGCATCTTAAGTTTCTTACGATTTTTAAACAAATAGCTAGCTATAGAGATAGCTCTGTCTGATCGGCTCGATCCTTTGGGCTTGCGAAGAGATGTAGCTTTGCATATTTTACAAAATTTACCACATAACACTTCCTCAGAACATTCCCCATGTTCTGAGGAACTGTTCGGGTTGTTCCCAGCCGCTGAGTTTCACCATAGTACATCGCGACAGAATTCCATCATTACCACCTAGATGGTTGGCATTCCACCACAGTGCGTTTTACTCGAAGGTTTCTGCCACCCACTTTCACTTTGTGGAATCAGCTATCGCCAGCGGTATTTTCGAACAGTTACGAATTAGGGACCTTCAAGAAAAGAGCCTATTCCTTCCTTAAAGGCCGGCAACGCATCTGTAGCTCCGCTGGCTCTGCAGATTCGTGGGTGTCGGTAATCACTTACCACCAGGTGAGCCGCGAGCTCGTTTGCCCCCTTCTTCTATAAAAAAAATGTTTTGTGGCAAGAGTTCGTAACAGATGAAACTCGCAGCGCTAGTTCGGTTGTTTATACCGGTTTTTTCAGCTTCTTCTCCATCAGCTTATTTAAGTGCATTGCTGAACACAGGCTTCTTTAATAAAGCGCCAGCTAAAGCCTTCATGCATTATTTGAAAGGTTTTCTCATACTCACTCACTATGGTTACCACATGCAGGTGAGGTGATAAAATAATGGTATATTATTCCTAAACTATAGGTCGTATTATATTTATTAATTCTTATTTTAATCGTGACACTAAAATGAACTTTAAGTAATAAAGAAACCTTTTCGTCTCTTAACTTCCATTATTCATAATGAAATGAAATGTACACATCGATAACAGTTTTTGTAGTTAACAATGCTCTGTAACTGTAGCAATTAATTTGACCGGTCCAGTCTGGTGGTCGCCTTGGGGAGATAAAAGGAAATAGGGAAAGAGATAGTTCTAATTGGGTAGATTGTTGTATGAGAATGTGTTCGCTAATTAGATCAACACTAAACGTAGAACAAATAAGACGTGATTTAAAAACCTTCATAGATTGATTTGCCATTTATTGTTCTCGAACTGCTTAGCTCGCTGCACACTCCAAGGAGGAAATCCGTGAAAACGATGCAGTTATTGGCATATGGGCGAGCGTTACGATCCTTTTATGGACTTAATACGTTTTTACGGGATTCGATATGACGCGAGCAGAGTTAATAAACGCCGGATTTCGAATTCGGACCCTAGAGACGATCTGTAGTGTGGAAATCTGATAAAAGATGGCGTCCGCGTCTTGTAACTATCACACGACATATCCTATGTTAGTGTTGGAGTAACATTTTAAAACGAGGACTCGTCCATATGGTTAAGTTTTAAAGGTTGTATGGTGGAAGGTGATTTTCCCAGCGCATAGTCAGCAGAAACATTGTGTACAAAATCAGATTGAGATGTTTCTGCTATCTGTTACTGTAACGAATACGCGTGCAACACACGCTACGCAGGGATATAAGTTGAATTTGGGAAGATTATTAAAAAAAAATCAATTATATCGTTTATTCAATTACAATGGATTGTCATTTACTTAAAAAAGCGAATCAAAAAAAAATTTTTTTTAATCTTCTGTACTTTTTGTACTTTTTTATGCTTCTGTAATGAGACCTTGACGGAGAAGAAACAGGCTGAGACTAAATTGTGATGAATTCTTTCATTCCCTTTTAATTTAAAAACTTTGGTTATAATATGAGTCTTAATAAATCGGAGATATTAGAGATTATGTAATGTTATTTATAAAATATGCCAAATATTTTGCAAAGAATGGATGAATTAAAAAAATATATATTTATACAGGCTTCTGCCAGAGAGGAGACCGATCAGAGACACCGCTCTCAAGTTACATTCAAACCTCTTATTCTCATTAATTTGGGATTTTGTAATTACAGAATTATTTTATCAGAAAACTTTTTTATACATAAAAATAGGTTTTAACCTTAACCAGCAAAGTTAAGGTGTCACTGTACATTTGTATTGTACTCGTAAGACAGTCCCATACGACCCGAACGTACGATAATAAATTGTCTCTTTTAAACGACCGCCGAATTCTCGGCCGCTACGTCAGTCCGAATTAAATCGCATCCCGATTCGCACTTTTGAAACCCAGCAAATTGACAGACCATTAACCTTATAAAGGGCGTATAAATTAAAGTTAATCAATGTGATCTTTCTGGCTTACGGTCGCGAAACGAAAGTAGAAATCTGTTAAATGTCACGCGAAATGAGGACCAGTTCCGAGACGGTGAAACTTACGTCGGGTTGTTTAAGTGTCAGGATTTTACTAGTCTTGTGTGGGTGGGTCTTTATTAGGTTTTCAGGTGACGTATCAGCTAAAGTTGTTCTTTGTTATTAAGGATTAAAGTTTGATAGACGTTAGATAATTTGATCAAAAGAATAAAATTGTCATGGTAGTATAGCAAAATCCAAAAGTATTAGAAAAAAATCGCGATATAATTTACCTCCCAATTTTTTTGTTTTTAGGAATTCGGAAAGACGTGTAAAATATATCTTTTACTGCGAATTACTAGTATATTACGAGTAATTCAAGGTTCAAAATTTAAGAAAGGCTTTAACTTTTACCAGCAAAGTTAAGGTTTAACTGGTTACATTTGTACTGCAAGACAGTCTCATACGACTCGAACGTACGAATGGCAAAATCCGAAGGTACTAGAAGTCTAGAAATAAAGATAATTAACGAGTATACTAGTTACTATTTGACTAGATACTACTACTCTTTTGATTGTAGTATTTGTCCCATTTATATACATATTATTTGAAGAAAATTTTCCACCTCAAGCGTGAGAAAAGTTTTAGAGATATAACCGTAAAACTTTGTTTTAAATTTACTTGCATTTTATTAGCTCGTGTTTGTCCACCGTAAAAGATGACAAGATTTATAGCTTGGAAGATTTATCCAAACTCCACGCTGGCAGGTGGGAACCAACTCACTGACCAGTGTAGAGGACATTCTGTGCGATTTGGGTTATATGCAATTCCCATAAGCAATATCTTTTCGTATTTCGAGAATGCTTAATGTGCACATAGCAGTCACAAACTGAGAAAGATGTTCTAATTCTCAGATAAAGATTGTTCGAAATGTATCACAAACATCTAACAAGTCTTATTTATTTATGAGAGACCGTGTACAGTCAACACAATTGTGACTGCTCTATAAACTTTATAAAGAAACATCTACTAACTATTGTGAAGTCAACTGAAATGATTCAAAGATTAATCTTGTAAAATGTTACTAAAGTGTAAACTCTTTATAACGAAACTCAATGGACCGAGTATTTTCTTTTCGTTATAAAAAGTTTGCGTTATATACATATAAGGAGCAGAAAAAAAACAGCTAAAGTTCATAAGACTTATTTCCAAAGCTTATATTGTAACCAGTATAGCGTAACTCGAAGAATTAAAATAACATACGGCTCGGTTGCGCAGCGGATACCTAAGCGTTTAATTGCGGCGCTGCGGGTCGCGGGTTTGATTACTGCACGAAACAAATAATTATTCTGGGTGTTCCTTACCTTCTACAATCTATGCATGCAGGTCGGCTCCATGACTCAGGAGAAAATCCTTCAGCGGGGGAAAGGTTGAAAACCGGGTTGTAATTACTTGCATGTGAATGACTATATAGGGCCCGTAAACCTTTTTGGCGGTTGAGCGAACATATGTACCTATGTTCATCAGATTCATTCGTACATCACTTACAGTTTTTGAAATCTTTGTGTGAGTAATATATAAAGTGCGACGCCGAGAGATGTCCCATGTCTAATGTGTTGCTGCTCTTTAAGGAGTGCAATAACTGTTGTTTGGATTTGAAAGGTACAGAGAGCCAGTTTAATTAAGGGGCCTGGTCTCACGCATTCAGTTTTAGTCCTCGGGGGTGACAACGCATCTATAACAACGATCGAAGTTGGTTACTCTGTGGACTGTTAGCTCTAGTTAACGCTTTTTAATCCCAAACCTACAAAAACGTTGGGCGATCCCGGCATGTTACAATAACAGATTCTGACAGATGCTTTGTTGAGATGCTATATATAGAGTGCTAAATATTTATTTCGACATATTTAAAATCTTGAACATGTATGAATTTTACACGATCTATCTTCGCTTCCGAATATACTGTAAATCAACAGGTTGTTTTATTTACTTACTTATTTTAGAGATGCCGGCACCGAGATTGAACCTGTATATCCCTTAAAGTTTAAGAGACGATACTTAAAGCAAGCGGGGCCCCTAAACCGTGCCTTTTATTTTATAAAAAAATAATTATACGAATAAAATCTGTCTCATCTTAAATTAAATGATATCACCAGATATTTGCAACAAGTTCCATTCGAACAATTATATTAACCATTACGACCGAGTACAAATGGAAAGACGAATCCAAGTCGAGTTCAAACATTTTCAAATAAGTTAAATTATCATTGAGCGACCGTATCTGACTCGTATCCACCGACTCCAAGAAAAAGCAAACGTGAACCGTCGAGATGTTAGAACAATCGAAACAATCGACCGCGCTGACTAAGTGGTCTGTCTGCAGTGAACCGTCGCGCCCAACCCTTTGACACCTAAATTTTGTTATAGCGGAGGAATTGGCGAACTTCAATCAACCACTAAAAAGATTTAAATTAGAAACGAGACCTTACAACATTGTCCATAGAGACTACAATTCATCCCATACATTGTTTTTTCATGTATAGGATGAAAGTAGATGGTCTGAAAATTAAGACGGCGATAGGGGATCTGTGACGCTGTTTCAATTAAGCTCTGATGAAAAAAGGGTTATAACAATAAAATATTGTCTTAACCTCTTACTACCCCAGTATTGGGTAAGAGGTCTTAAGCTTATCATTTAATGGAAATAATAAACCTATACAATATGTGGATCTTTATCAGACGTAATTATGATAACAAATATTTTAACTATGTTTTGATGTCTTACTGGGTCTGGCTACAGTTTCAGGCTAAAGATCTTAATCAATTAATGTAATTCTATTAAGGTTTTGCAATGTTCCAAGATGCTTTTTAAAGAAGTAAATGCCTCTTTTAAAACAATAACCATTAAACATTTTATTTAAGTTGCTGTGATAAGATTCAAAACTTAGTGTACGTGGCTGTACAATTAAACAGAAATTCTAGGATTGCAAAAATTTAAAGAAGCTCCAAAATTTACAGCAGGGGTACAGCAGGGGTTCCCTACAATCACCATAGAAGAACGATAGTTACGAAGAACAGTGCGAAGAAATGCTTTAAGCCGAAAGTATAATTATGTCCTCGCACCATCTTTGAGCCTTGCATTACGTTGTCGAAAGATTTTAATTACAGCGCATTGTTCGGATTTTCTTTCCCTTTGGCCCGCGTACAGAGCATGCTTTCTTTGCGTTTCGTCAAAGTGCACGCTTCTCTCAGAAGCGCGCATACTGCGCCTCGGGGCTATTTCACTACAGAAACTAAACGCCGTATGAGTTGCGCGCAAAAAGAAGAAAAGAGACACGGGGTAAAGGGGTCGGGGCTCGAGTGCGCTGCACTGAAGGGCCCTACAAATTATACAGGTGGATGCCTAGAGTTGGGAGCTTTTTTCTGTCGATATCGATAGCTAATACGTATTCGTAATGGTGTTTTAGCTTTGTTATATTTTAATTATCCTTTGTTGGATTTTATCTTAGGGAATTTTTAAAGAATTGTTGTCAATGTTTTATTTTGCTACGTTCAATTGGTATTTCTATAATATACTATTCTTCGATTGCTAAATACCTGCGATACATAGGCGTAAAAATGTGGCTTATTGATAAGTTTATGTTAATAAATGTTATCGATAATTTTCAAAAACCATTAATGCTAATATACAACATCCCTTGGCCACTCATGTCAAGCTGGGGACAAGATTTTTTCTGCTTACCACGCTTTAAAAAAAAACGAATAAGGTTACGGGGTCACGCGACGGTTTTCGGTAACGGTTGTGGAGGATTTTATAATTTCGTGCTGGATGATCTTGTTTTCACCCGAAAATATAAAATGTTATCGCTGAGCTTTTAGTGCCGGCTGTGTCAAATCCGCATTAAAATGTTTATTTGCTCTCGCGACAGACTTCGTCCACCACGTTTGTGTTAGTGATATTCGCGTGCAGCTATAGCTTCGTGTATTGTCATGTCCTTTATTTTCTGATAGCCACCAGCTGTTACTTTCTCGTCTCAGTTAAAGGTATTATAAATGTTAAACAATTCATTCTATGCGTACTCTTGTTCTATTGCGCTTAATTTAGGTAATGAAATGTAGAGTTTGAGATTAAAACTTAATCATATTTGAACTATTAATCTTAAAGATAAATCTTTTTAATTTTAATCTATGCAAATATCTATATTATTTGAACGGATTTAAGTAAATTCGGTAGAGAGGCAGAACATTAATATATTTATTAAAACTTTATGTACAGTGTTATGTATATACAGACTTAGTGCCTGCGAAATTCTCTAACTGTCTACCTAAGTGTGATATAATATTGAATAGGAGTGTTAATATATAAGTTGATGAGAGAGTAAAGTAAAGTAAAGTAGCAACATGTAAGTAATGCCCACAGCGCAGGGCAAAGGCCTCCTTCTCAAATATCTGAGAGGGTTTTGGAGTCGGGAAAGGCCCGCCATGCTGCTCCAACAATGCGGGTTCACATATCCTCGAGATAATATTTTGTTAACTAAAGCGCGCTCTGTGAAATTTAAAAGTACGCCCTGACCACTAGGCTACCACGGCGCACACTAGGCTCCTACGGGAGTACAAAATTATAATATTATTAGATTTGAAAGATTCATTGAACATAAAACAATTTTAACAGATTCGTAAACAACCGCAATAGTCACAAAACTGTGTCGCAGTTCTTTACGCCCACCTAGACACAAGTAGAAAGTATGTTCATAAGTAACTTAAATTTGGTAATTTATATTTTTTTTTTTGGGAATATGTTGGAAATCCGGAAATAATGTGTATTCGGAGTACATGCATATGTGTGCGTGTGCACGTGTGTGGCATGCATGTGCGTGAGGTGTAAGTGTAGTGGGCGAGTGTGAGAGTATCACAAATGTCCAGTAATAAGGGATTCGGTCTCATTATATGTAAGACGGTGTAAGAAAACAGTGATTTTTGTCTGTACGTAAGTGGATGAATATTTAATATTTTATTTACTTTATTGTGAATTGCAGCCTCTAGGTAGTCATAGTGCCGCCGTGCAAGTGCAGCACGACGGTTTCTGATTTCGCTAACCCGGCCTGCCCGTCGCTAGTCACTAGTTCTATTTAGGAAAAACAAATTCATGTATTTACGCCCTATAATTTGCTGAACCATCTGTACTGTACTGTCTGACAGTTAAGACATTGGCAATTGTATATACGTCAATGGAAGGAAATCGAATTGGCTTTGATAACATCACTTTGAGCATCGCTCTTTGAGCTCTTTCCAATCGAAGGAAGCTGACTTTGCCAGAGCCACCCCATGCTGTTAACCAGTAAGAAAGAATCGATTGCACCAGGAAGATAATATACTAATCTTAACCTATGGATGATCAAGAACTGCTCTCAACGTTTTTAATTTTAAATTCCTGATCCCGATGACAGTTGCCTCTATTTGCTTCTTGAAGGTCATTGAACAATCTATGAATACACCAAGATAACGAGTTCGGCGTTGAGTAATATTAGTTATATATAACAATAATAGAAATGAACTATACATAAATAACTATAATTATAATAATTGCATACATAAAATTCACACAAATGATAAAAATATATATAAACTCATTATACTAAATAAATGACATAAACTACTATTGAAATTTTGTCAAAGAATAAGACATACACATTATATTTTATCTTGATTAAAGGCATTGTTTCAGATAATATGACAGAAGCCAGTTGCTAGTACATGACATCAGAAACTTCAACCTTTTCAAAAACACAAGTTGTAAGTACAGAAATATGCCACAGCTAAAACTCATCAAATTACATATTAAATTCAAATATATTCGAATGCCATTTATTAGACTTTGAGCAGGGTGCACTGAAGTCATCGATCTCAGTTGTTATTAAGTAGCTATTGTGTTTCGATCAGGTCTCGTTCTATCTATTAAGCAGATAAAATAAATTTCAGCTTCAATCCCGTATCCCGGGGAACTTCTGTTGACATTAATATTTAACGCTTTATGCTATGAAGTATGTTATTTAAATGTTCACAAGCTATTGAAATTTAATAGGAAATGATGATTGATTTTAGAGGTTTTGTTAGCGTGAATTAGGAGCAATGGTAGATAAAATGCTGCGTTTAAAGGTCTGAATAGAATAATAGGCGTAGAAGCGCAATACGTATAGTAAGTCGTTACTGACTTTCTTAAATTTTTTTAATCATAAACATGAAAGATTAGCCCATGCTTACCACGCTGGGCTAGCGGTTCGGTCAGCACAGTGGCACCACTCTCGCACTAGAAATGTTGCACCCCATCACCGCCATCATCCTTTCTCCAAAGGTAAACCCGGCGTTTACCTTTGGAGCAAGGATGGCGTATTTTATCTTACCCAACGGCAACTAGGAAATAATAAAGTATAGAAAGTTTAGTTGCTCTAAATTTATAGTGGCATAAATAGTAATGGGATATAATTACAACTGGTATCATGCTGGTCATTTCGTCCATCGTAAAGTTTATTGATTAAAATCAGAAGTTCCTTGAGAAAAACATGAAATATGGTGTTTTTTTTATGAAGACTATTAACCGCCATTTTGCAATAGCGTGCACATGCCTATTATAGCAAACACTGCATTGTGTGTATGCAGTGTTGGCTGACCAGTCGTTAACACGCCACGTGTGACGCTTCTCTACGCCCAGACTTCAACTGTTCGCTATTCAAAACACTGTGGAATCCTTATCGTAAGATTTCGGTGTTTGTCTGTCTCTGATTTCTTAAGTAACTACAAAACTGCTTTCGATTTGATATTCGGCACAGTTACAGGTGTTACCATTACCATGCATTTTACAAATAACCCACTCCTTCAGTGTGGTGAGAAAGGACAAGTCTTCGGCGCATGTCGATTTTCTTGGCGCATTCGTGCAGTGAACTTTTGTAGGCTGATAAAGTAAAAGATGCAAAATAATCATTGACAACACCTAGATTCGACCCCAGTACCTCTGATTACCCAGTACTGTTATTCTGATTGCTGAGTCACGCATTCGTTAAATACCAACTTTTCTAAATGGTGCTGTAGTTCCACGCTGCCACTGCACTAACCTTAATGATGATTTATGAGAATTCTTTGTGTCATCCACATCCCATACTTTTAGTAACTCGAAACAATTCCTATCGACAAAAACGGACACAAACTAATTAAACCAAAAACCAAAAGTATACTCATATTAACGTTATAATATGTCACAGCACCGGATATTTACTAAACGTGTCATAAAAGCCTAATGCAGTCACGAAATTATTTCTAATGCAGCAACACCGTAACTCTGAGTGAACATTAAGAGACCACAACCTTTCGCTCTCTGATCATCTTCCCAGAACGCCGCCGTAAATATAAATTACTTACATAGGCGTGGACACATCAAAGAACTCCGTGAAGACTGGATGAAACAAATAAACGCTACGTTCGGATCTACGAATGTTACGAGGCGGCGAGTGAGATCGTAAAGGGAAAATGCAACGTTCGGCTATTACAATTTCTTCGCAGTGTTTTTAATCGACTTTTCTTTGCCATATCATCATTACCAGTTTATCCTGGGTTTCGTACAGCTATTTTGATTATTATTATATTAAAATTACATTTCCTCATACATTTTTATATTATTTGTCGTCAGTTTCTTAACCACCCATCGTCACAGGTTCTCTCAGTTAATAGGTATCTCTCAATTATAAATTGTATATGAATTAACTTTTATTTGACATGCCATCATTGTTATCAGTTTCTCAACAACCCACCCGCAACGGTCTCTCTCTTGGGTTGGGTTGCTAGGGTTGCCGTTACTAACGGCGTTACTAACACGCAAGACCGACTGTCCGTTCCCCGCTAGATAGCTTACCTTCTGGAATAATTGAGGCGGCATGATTTCCTAAATATTATGTTTTAAAAACAAAAGACTTGTTTTTAGATTAATAAATATTATTATAATGTTTATGCTTATTATAACGATTTTTCTTGAAACTTAATCTAGTTATTTAATACATTTTTGTTTACACATTCACATCGGTGGACATTTTCCTCCATTTTATGAGAAACGTCTGACCGTAAAAAATTCCGTGTTCAAATACATTAAAAGACATAACAAACAAAACACCTTTACATTTTTCGTAGCTCGAGCGATGAAAGGCGCCGCTAACTCGAAAGGGCGGGAAGAGAAAAAGAAACAAAAATGGCGTCAAAGATAAATCATTCTGTTGACAGTCTCGGACGGGACAGTGTGTCTGTGATAGTTTAATGATCGCGAGGACCAATGGCTCTTCATTCAGCTCTCAACATAGGTTTGATGCTATAAATGGCGTTAATTAGTTTTTAAAAACTAAACTCTGTTACAATTTGATAACGTTTGAGACCATAAAAGTTTATATGAATCGCTCAACTAAGAAACTTAATTTTGATAATTTTATGGTAACGAGCCACTGAAGTGCAATTTTATGAACAGAATTTTCACAGTATTTTCTTTTATATTTCTCTATTCAAAAATATCTTGAAACATAAATACCAGCTATTTCATATCATTTTAGTATCGCAATTTACATTTCTTATATTAACTACATTCCCTCAGATTCACAAAGCGCTTCTAAAAACATGTATCCTCTAAAAAAACATCGAACTTATTGCGTAAAGATACAAAGTAGTTACTCGTATCAATTTAAATAAAAAGATGTTTTAATGTACATTTTTTTATCTTATATTTATCTATAACAATAATTTGCGAAAATTTTTAAATATTCAGTAGAGACAGATAGATGATCATTAAATATTTTTTTAAGTATCATTCAGATGTCAGTGTATCAATGCAGAAAACTAACATTGCAATAAATATATTGTTAGTTAGGTGTTGTAATATATAATTTAGTGTATATGGCCTAATCTGCTTAGTTGTTACAGAACATACGGGTAGGAGTTAGTGCCTTACTGACCTGTAAACAGTCCATTGCAGGACATAGACCTGGATTTGCCATAATCGCCTCGCTCGGAAAGCGGATTTGCGATCCCAGTACTGAATACCGCGCACCTTAGACTCTGTTGCCCGCCATCGGTCAGCTTAATTTTAATCTAGTAATTTTCAAGATAGTTATGCCGTCATCTGTCGGTAGCATTTCCGATTTTCAGGACTTTTCTCCGAGTCGCCTCCTACGTCACCCACGGGAGGAAAGGGGGGTGACCGACTACGCCGATACAACACGGCGAGGTGTTAGTACAGCTTCATAAAATCTATGAATCGTGATTATGGTTTAATGAGTTAGTATTTTCGAGAGTTGATTTATGGGCCTTTACAGGACGTAAAATTTCGCTGTTTTACTGTTAGTATAAACAGTAGGTATAAGTCCCGCGTTAAAAATTATGTGATAAAAATAAATTATCTATCTATAAATAGTAGGTATAATATAAAACAGACGCAACTCGCGCTTGTCTATATATCGCACTATAGGGTTTCGACATCAGGTTATGAAGAATAAGATAGAATAACAAAGCTAAAGATAGATAGACGCATGAGTCCACCTGGGTCTGCGTAGCTTTCAATTGAAGGGTCTAGTTTGGGTCGGCCTAACATTTGCCATCAACAGGTGAACGCACGGCTCGTTCCGACACAAATAGCAATAAAAAATTACCGGAGACTTTACATTACCTTTAGAAGAACAAATTTCATTTATGATTTTTATTTCAACCTGTTTCGCTTCGACAATAAGAAAACATTTTTCCTTTGCCGCTCGAACAACTAAACGCGTTCGTAGAAAATGTTTCATACATTTATTCAGCCCTCGCTAATGTCCTTGCGAAAAGTTGTATTTTGTTTCGGTTTTAGTTTATCCCACGTCTATCCGTCGAGTCCTAGAGGCTCGCTTAACAAGCCCATTCCTCTGTTATAAACAAAATATGAAACTGGTAACAAGGGCTGTTTCTTAAAACTCCAATGTCAACTGTTGTTGTTAAGAAACTTGTTATTTTTATTATTTGCTCGTGAAACGACTTTCAGCCACCGTTAATTTCATTTTTTCTAGAAAAAAGTAATTTATATTTTCATGTAATGTATACTGAACAAGATTTTTAATCATGTATAAGGGCAGAAATGTTTACGCTTTAAGAATTTCAACATTAAATGTGCCAATTTTTTTTATTTTGTTAAAGAAACTGTTCTCATTATATCATAAATGCAAATAATGAGTGAAATAAATTTTCTTCATTTTGAGTTAAAAAGCCGGAAAAAAATCGTCGGGAGCAATTCTCCCCGGAGACTCGACTCTACACGTTTTATTCAACGTAACAGGGGAAAAGACAAAACAAATAGTTAATTATTAATTTTCATTCCTTTTGGCTCCCTCTAGCCGAGCCCGCACCGCCGCGGGGCAGCGGTGATGGAACAAAAATACCGGCGGAATGGAGTGCAGTCATTACTGCATTAGCCGGCCCTTGCTCTGGAATAGTCTGAGAGACTGGCATTTTTTCTGTGCGTTGTTTTACTCTGGCGTAATAGGACCACCTTTGCAGTACTGTTTTTGTTATGCTACAGTATGTAGCGTAACTAAGAAATGTAGATTTCATTTAACTTTTCTTTTTAAAGATTTTTGAAGACTATTATTAACAATCGGGGTTTCGTGTCTGTCCATCGCATGGTAATGCATAAAGAGTGTTAAATGGCATTATATACAAGGTGCAGGAAGTGAGAACAACTCACCTCACGACGACAAAATGCTTGTTTGTGCGTCATATCATGAAGTACTCTACTCTTCGAGGAGCTCTCTCTTCGAGGAATGAATCGTGTCAGGTGGTGAACCAGGAACCGGGGCGTGACGTCGCCGGGATAGCGCCAGGATCCCGGAGAATTGCGTTAAATTTCTTTTCTAAGTTAAAATAAATAATATACTTTTTTGATTATGCCTACTGTTGGCATCATAATAAAAAATCAGAATAAGCTTGATTTAATTTAATAAAAGTTACTAGTCGCCACTGTACACTAATGTATAGCAGGGATTGTGTAAAATTTTCCAACGATGCATTATATTATCATAGAAATCTACAGTGACAGCTCTTTGTCTGCACGTCATCCGCAGAGCTTTTTCATTGTTCAGTGAGGGCATAAAGTAATTCGATACAGTGAAGATACGCGTTATCCTTTATGAACTAATGGCTTGTGTCTTGTGATACATTAACTGTATTAGAGGGACAAGCGGACGTAACCGACTGTTTTGCGATTCGTTTATTCCTTCGACCAGCGTCTGTGCCACGCGCACGTACTGATTACGAAAGAGAAGGAAAGCTACATTTTTTTTCCTCAATTATAATATTATAGCGTATACTAGTAAAAGTATCGTAAATCTATTTGTTTTTGCTTGTTCATATTGCTAAGGTATTTGTCTCTTTAAGCTGATCTGGTTTCATATATGGTACTAGGCTGCCTAGGAGTAATTTTGGGTAGTTCTTGCCTATGTCTGCCACTGATCAGCAATTTTAATTTTAATTACACTGCTGTGTTTCGGTTTTGTTCTCAGTGGCGACAACGTACCTGTAACCTTATGCGATCGAAGTTGTTTGCAGATGCTCATGTGCACTCATCAAGTTCCGTAACGATATGCAGTTCTCCGCTCAGTCTGGTGTAGTGTCACCCTACTGTATACGTTGCATCTCCACGGTTAATTGTATATTAGAAAAACCTAACCCCTGTCGAATATAAACTTTTAACGGCAAGACTTGAACAATATTTATGTTATGGGTTATACACTAGATTCACGTACATGGCTAGTTGAATCTCACTCAATAATCCGCATAAACAGAACACTCGAGATCGAAAAATCCATAAATACAATTTACAATCTCCCCTAACGGTATGACCTACAAAGTTGAACTTTTAAGACCCGAACGCAGCGTGTTGTTAAAAATTCAACGGGGAAGGTCGATCCTTTAGCTAGCCATATGTAGCCGTCCAAGTAAACCGGTGTATGGAATAAATCTCAAGGCGCAAAGCGATCCGTCTCTATCCTTTACGAGGTAGACGTTTGAAACAAAGAACGATTGAGTTTGCGATGAGATAGCCAGCGGAGGTGTTTCTCGAGATTAACTGTATTGTTATAGACGGATCTAATATTATATCGAACGGGTTGCTGTTTCAATAACGCTTGCCTTTTTCCAACAAGTAATGGTAACAAAACAGCACACAGTCTACCCGATGGTGTGTGGTCGCTGTATAGGAAACAGGACCACACTCATTGACAAGATTACTGAATCTATCCTGAATTAAGTGCCTAAATTTGTTGTCACTCCCGCGGAAACAGTAGCTGTCTAGCTATGCTGCTATTTAACGTTGGTACTCTGTGAATGTAAGGCAGTTCCTGGTGGGAATCCTGGGTGGGTGCAGCCCTTTCAATGCAGCCCGGCTCTAACAAATATAAAGCTCTTTCATATATACATTTCTCTGAAATCGTATACTGTAATCGTGTATTCATTATTGCATTATATTGTTTAAAGTGTGCAACTTTTTTAATGTTTTTTACGTACGTCATTCTTGACTATTAATTCAGCTGTTATTTTGTTAGCACTTGCTATTATTCATCATATACGTATTATTACTATTTAATTTATGTTAAATACTCTTCATCCAATACCCGCGTAGTATTGTAGTTCGCGGTTGACATAATTCAAGGGTCGTCGTGGACTCAAATATCTGTCGAAATCAATATTTGTGAAACAAAGTTACGGGTTTTCGACACTGGACTGTCTTGTGACTACCTGTTCAGAACCTGGCTTTGCGCCATTAACAGTAACATTAAAAACTGTGGTTCTTCTTCTTTACCAGCTTTTTACCAATCTGTTGCTGCTTTCGGCTAGCGGTTTGTTGATCGCAGTACCAGACACCTCGCAGCTTACTTATTTCTGCCCGTCACCGGTCTGGCATATTTTAGATGATTATTCCGCCATTTGTCAGAGGCCACGAGATTCCTTTGACATTTTGCTTCATCGACTTTTACGACAGGTTGAGACAGGATGGCAACTATTGTGGATAGGCTTTGAAGTTATATTAATATGCATTTATGTGTAAAAGTACGTGGTAATAACATTTCTCCTCTCTTTTTTTCGCAGACTCCGAGGCCACAACCTGCGAATGAATTCAAAGCATACATCGCCATCAAAATCGTTGAGGACTCCATTCCAACCTAAACTAAGCTATAAAAATCCAATAGCATGTGATAAAGAGTGTACAGCAGTGTAGTGTTGTAGTTGTTTACTTCGGTCAATTTGTTTTGCGAAATGGGCGCCATTTTGAATATGTTTCGAGTGAGATCCGGCGGTGTCCTCGCACACCTGCTGCTGCTGCTTACCGTGGCTGTTTATTCATCATATGGTAAGCATCTAACAACATTTACTCAGTGGATGTAGCAACAATGTATTGTAAAACGATAACATATCGTACACGACGCTGCGTGCCTTGCATAGGTACCTTGTTAAAATTCCATATTTAGTGAGCGATTTTAATTATTTAATTAGAAGTCTCATTATTATTGTATGTATATAATAATAATTAAAGCAACTCTTTGACTAGCTTGGCAATATTTTTTCAACTTTTCTTAATAATGAAATAAAAATGTAAGTAACTTTCTTCACACACGTAATTCAAAAGCAAAACAAAGTCCGTCCAAGAGTCCAATTGCTTAATTTAAAAAAAAAAGAAATTAGATTCCCCGTATCTTAAGTACAGTATGGTAATATTATGTCATCATCTAATATAGAAACAAAAACATACATTATTATACTAATATTATAAAGAGTGCGTGTTAGTTTGTGTACGTGGAGGTAATCTCCGAAACTACTTGATCGAACTGCAAAAAACTAGAAAAATTATTTCGCTATTGGAAGCCTCAATACTACAGTTGTTGATATCCAAAAATGTTAATGTCGTAAATTAGCTTTTATATTATATCTTACTTTCACAATTTAAGATATAATACAGTCAGTAAAGATTTCATAATAAAGTCTTAGAAGTGAGTAAGGCACAATAAATCGATCTTAATTGCTTGCCTCGGTGCAACCAACATTTGAAGACATAAATATCAGATCTATCCGAATGACATCACTCCCCGCGAGCAGCACGTCTCGTGTTGAAATGTGAACAATCATCTATAAAATTTGGGACAAAAAATCCGACCACACAGAACGTAATAAATTCTTCCAGAGCTTGTAAATGCGTTGTAGGACAGTAAAATAAATTGGACGTCTTACCACGAATCACCTGCCTCGGCCGTTTTTACCACGATTTCATGGACAATTACATATTATTTGATATAATTTCTGTGTTGTCGGTTGGCTCGTTTTGTTTCACCGATGTAGAGTTATTAACTGACAGAACTGACTAGCATGATTTGGGTATCCAGTAACTATTAATAAACGAGAACGGAACTCTTTATTTTGTAATTGCTTCGCACTTAATAAATATTCAAAAAGTATTCATAAGTAATAGTTTTATTTCTATTATTTTTTTTTATGGAAAAGACGGCAAACGAGCAAGCGGTTCACCTGATGGTAAGGTGATTACCGTCGCCCACATACATCTGCAACACCATAGATGCTGCAGGTGCGTAATTTTAACGCAGTACGTTTAAATTAGTTTAGTTAACAGTACGTTTTTAATTAGTTTATCGATTCTGTAACACATGAAGAAAATATTTCACATCTAATTAGCCTAATAAATAAAAAGAGATTGTCTAAATCAAGAAATGGCTTTTAAAGTTTTTGGTTCCAGTTTAAATAATTTAATTAGTCAAAGATGATTTTAAAAAGGCATTAGAGATAGAAAGAATTAAGAAAAAGCCCTACCTAGTAGATTGCGAACGCTTTTAACACATTCGATTAAAGATAATATTGATAAAAAAAAGGTTAACATACATTTATACACGTTAACATCGTAAATAAGCTATATACTTCTAATCGATTCATCACTCTACAGCAGATAATGCGTTTCAGATGAGGCATCGGGCGCCGCACAAGAACACTAATGTATCGCGCATATACTTACGCGTTCCGGACACCGTGTCGAGTGCTTTATCATCTGGCCGAGATTTGTTATATTATCCTGGATCTGACCAGGCAGGCACATTTTTAACCTGTTTGTCTTTAACACTAGCCATGGGGTGTTAACGAACCACATAAAATAATAGACATCTTATTCCTAACGTTTTCGACATCTTAAGCTTTATTCAACTATAAAGGGTTTCTTATCATCTATTAGTCAGTATTATATACTACGTGGTAAAGCCAAGCGGCGGCTTTTGCTGCTGCTCGAATGGGCAGGCTCGACCGGGGTAGTACCACGACCTCGTAAAATACCGACGTGATGTAGAGTCATCAAGTGCTTCTGTGTTTTGCTCGGTAAATATGTAACTAGAGGCCCAGTCCCCTCTCCCCAACTCCCCTCCCTATGATCCCTTCCATCACCCCAATACCCTTAAAGGCCGGCGACAGGCACCTGCATCTCCTCTGGTGTAACGTATTTTAGTGACTGTAATTAGTGCTCGCTTAACCTTTACCATAATTTTTTTTTAAATATGTTACTTAACTTTGATATTTTATGTACTGCTATCACGATTCTGCAATCTACTATCCGATGTCAAGCTGTAGTTTCTTGCAATAGTAGTTCCTTTGCGTTAATGTGAATGTAATGAAATTAAGAGTTGTAAGTCGTAACGCCTCGTTTACACTTAATGAGATGAGTTTCAAATTTTTCGGTTAAATGCCTTTTAATGTTATCACACATTGAATTAGAAGATTCAATAACTTTTCGAGCTGTTGTTGTAAAAAAAAAATACCGAACTATTTACGTTTGCAAGGCACTTTTTTTTCGATCGTACCATCGAACCAATTTCCCACAGACAGAAAATCCATTTGCGGCGGTTGTTACGGATACAACGTAACATTCTTTTTTCGCGGTGCTCGCCACACGTTCGCACGAAAATATGAAATATTGGTATACAGTGAAAGCTTTTTATAATAAATGCAGTATAATACTAACATAGTAAAATATAACTTTTATCCAGCAGTAAAATATGTACTTCATTGCCGAATATTTAATTTTACACTGCAGCGCAAGTGATCTGTATCCATGCGACGAAGTGGCTCACCGGTCTGCGTTCCTGTTTAAGTACTTCCAATGTAAATATAACGCTTGCAGAACATCAATTATTGGTGATGATGCAAGTATTATATAAGCACTCACACCCGCCACACATATGGGTAAAGTAAAGTAAAGTAATCGCCTGTAAGTGCTCACGGCTGGGCAAAGGCCTCCTTCTCAAATATCTGAGAGGGTTGTAGAGTCGGGAAGGGTGCCGGCACCGGGGATCTAACCCGGGTCACTCGCGCTCTATGAAACTAAAACTAGCATCCTGTTCACTAGATTACCATGGCTCTCATATGGGTGGGCAGAGATTATAGACCGCAACCCACACTTCGGTTTCGGCACATACAATGTCAGCTTCGTCACCTCTTCGATTGTTAGGCTATGACACTCACGAAAACAAAAGAGGCGGTTGATTCTCACGCTTGTACCTCTGTACTGATTGATTTGCCTTGTCACCTTCTTCCTACCGTATTCTTTACATTCAAACGAAACGAAGCACGCATCAAAACGACTCCCCACTACAAGACAATAGTGATGGTCCCGCAAACGCGTAATCCCATTTAAACATACATAATTAGAATTTGCACAATCTTAACCCTCCACTCGACCACAATCATCCGCGTAATTAACCCCACGCTCGACCGTTCGACCGCCTAAACCGACACATCGCAGCACCGACGACCACCTATATTAGATAGTGTGCAAGCAAAACCCCTGTTCAGTTATAGTTATGAATACGATATCGAATTGTCTGTCTGATAATATATCATATCCCGATTAATATCTTGTCTACACAATACACATAAATAAAACATATATAGAGAGAGGACAATCTGTGATTTACGACTGTGTGCATTGTAAAAACTCTTTTGTACAGTTGTAGTCGTTTTCGACACAAGTTGATTTTTTTTTCTCTTTGCTGTTTGCGTATTTTCACTCCATTCTGGTATTCTTCGAAATTCTTCTGCCATCGGTCGGTCACCCTTCAAGATTTTCCTGGCATTTACCCTATGTACTTTTAAGGCATTTGCGTGAAGAAATATGGTGGCAGGTTTCTTTCGCCGCCGCCACATGCCGTGGTTAAGGGGTGACATACCACATACCAAGGGTTGTTAAATGAGACTCAGGCGACCGATTGTTGGCCGAAAGTTGTTGTGAGGTAAACAATTTTTTTTTGTCAAGATTGGATGCTCTAAATATCAACGAAAAATTACTCTGTCCGTTGACAGACAGGCTTATTGGCACCTCTGTTTACTCCAAGAATTAAACTTTAGTTTCTTATTGTCTTAACGATATGTTGATTTTATATATAGCTTACAGTTTGTAGTGCCTATATTTATATCTAAATTCTAGTAGGTCCCTTTTTACTTGTACCTTTACGAACGTGTATAACGTAAAGGCTACTATAGGTGAGATGGACATAGATAGTACACAGTACGCCTCGCCTGGGAAATGTCCAAGCTCTCCGTTTCAATGCAGCAGAATAAGGGCGCTGCGTTTCGCGCAGACAGTGTCATACTACATTTCTATTAGCCGTAATAGATGTTAAATCCGCAATCTCTGCCTACCTCTCTGGGTGACAGGCCGTGAGTGCTTGTTGCATATATTTCCTCTCAGAAAGATAAGTAGAAAAACTTTATCAATGAAAAGGAAAGGAAAGGGGAAAGCTGTTGTATTTATTAATCGTTTCGTTTTTTTCTTGAGCTCATCACGTCTGTCCCTGCGGCGAAAGTACAACTTTTCTTCCTATTACACTATATTATATCTATGTGTTTCACCTGGGGATTCTTTCATAGATAAGAGGGTAGTTACTCTCCATGTAAAGGAGGGGTGTAACCCCGATGCACATGCATTAAGGGAATGGTAACGATGGCTGAATTGTTTGTTTACTAGAAAATAGTACGAAGTACCAGGATAACAAAGAGCCGTGGTAGTTCAAAGAGTCTCATTCACTGTGCTTGAGTGTATAGGATGCCTCTAAAATCTTAGTAATGAAGCTGAAGTTTGTGCAATACAGCATTATATTTGTTCTATTTAATTGATGGTAGTGCTTATGATGTGAGGCTAAGGAATTGACCACATTTTTAATAATAAACAAGAGAATTTTAAATAATGTTTTCAGACCAGGAATATAGGCAATGTCAGTATATGTCTTTTCCATAGCTACAATATTTAAAGTCTAACTCTATTTATATTCGAATACTTGGAAAGATTCGTAACTGTTAAGGAAGTTTGTTTTAGAGTATTAAAATACGTAAGTTTCTTAAAGTAAGTAAGTACTGATCAAAGTTGTAAATGCCGTTCAGATTGTTTGTTTAGTAGTTTGTGTACGAATTTTATCTTATTTATAAGCATTAATGTAGAACATGACATAAATATGCTATGTCAGGTTCTTGGAAGTATTTTGTTTTCTCGTTTTCTCGGTGAAACTTATTTAAATAACCCGCTGCCGATCGATGGCCAGTATTCCGTGTTGATACGGAGAAAGCTTCCGGGCATTTGTATTAAAATGCATTTACGTTGTAGCTGCGTCGAGCATGCATACAACGTCGGGAATCAGAATGCTATAAATTTAAAATAGATTAGTGTTCTTCGCGTAAATTAAAACTCTCTTTCAAAATCGAAGCCTGTAGCTTATTTTTTGTAAGTTATATTTAAGAGTACTAATATCTTATATGAGAGATTGAAGGCATTGCATAACTGACTTTACCAAGATTATAACTTACTACTTTATTTATTTTTTTAGTCTTTACACCGGGTGCCATTCTGTGTGTATGAATAATATGCGATTTATTAAAGTAAAGTCGTAAACGTTTTATTTTCATATCGAAAGGATAAACCGCAAAAGGTGCTTGAAAATATACTTTAAATTAAGTCTTAATTTAATATTATGCTTGGCACACTTCGCGCATAAACTATCGAAAAAAAAAAGTCTAAACAACCCATTTGAAATTTAAAATGGTAACGCTCCCCCGTCTCTAATGACCGGAACGTGCCTCCTTGCTTAATTTCAAATATAGATCGCTCCGAAATGGCGGCGTTTTTCACAAATCCTCGCCTTATCCAGCGGCTTGCAGCGCCCGCCATCTGTCATCGAGTTTGACAGCTGACGGTGAAAAGTTTTTTAAAAATACACCCATTCAGAAACATCGCCCGCGACAATAGATTTATTGAAATACTATTTTATAAGAGTTGAATGTACGTCTGATAGGGATGTACCCTTTTTTGATTTTTTACTGGCGGACAGAGATAATATTGTCACTTTTATATAGTTGCGATTATAGGTGTAGGGAATGAAATCCGTTTGGTTAAGGTCGCGATAGTATATAGGCATCTCCTATCTATGTATTTCCTATCTGGCTATAAGATTTAATAGAATGTGTCAGTATTTGAAAGTGTTTTATGGTAATTCGCATCGAGTCAGTTATTCCAATGAATCAAATATTGGAAGTCTCGCCAGTCTGTGGTGCAAAGTAACTCATAATTTTGAATTTCAAAGTCCTGTTCTCTTTCCTATAACCTACTACATTCGTGGTCAGGGCAGAGAGACAGTGAAGTGGGTGAAACAGTGAGTTCTGTCGGAACACTCTTTCGCACTTTAAATCGCAAACATTTTAGGCTTATACTTACATTAGGAGACGCCAATGTTTACCAGTGGATGACTATTAAGCTGAAGAAGTATATGATATACTTCCTTCTGTCGAACGAGTGATGACGTAAAATCAGCATCACTAGTGTGAGGGTGCATTCACCGTACTCACCATGCCGTCTGCCCTGTGATGTGAATATCTGCTATCCTTCCAGGGACAGGGACAGAGACACGGGGGCTTTTATAAAAAAATAACTTGCCCGTATTTTTTTTTATTATTGCTTCCAACGCAGTGGTCCAAAAGAGTTGGCGTATGACACCAACTCTTTTTGTCGAAGAGTTGAAACTTTTGTGTATAGTCAAAAAGAGCACAGATTAATCCCGCGAACGTGACGCTAACTGGCTCCAGAGGCATCTATCATCGCATACGACAGTTGGAAATACGAACATTTGAAAATAGAACGGGTTGGACGAGACAGCGTGAACACTCCTTAAGTGTTTGAGGACTTAATTTATCGTGGAACGTTACTAGTGATGTTACGAGTATATTTTATTGCTCGAGTGACTCGAGTTAGACGTATTGCCGACTCGAGTAATAACTCGACTGCAATTCGACTTGATATATGTACGCTAAACTAATAAAGTAAGTGTATTTCATAGAGGCAAAGTAGAGTTTGATGTACTTTTTTATTGTTGAGAAAATGGAAACGTTTCAATTACTTCACGCTTAATGGAAAACGCTCTTGTGGTTTGGGAAGGCTTCGCATTAACGGCGGTTTAGTTAACCAAACTTTAGGTAACCGAAAATGGTGACAAGAGTTAGCAAATGAATTATGCCAGTCACTAAGTATCAGGTTGCATGAAGTATGACCATGTTGATAATCAATTTGAACCAAGCTTTTCCCTTTTGTGTTTTACCAAGTATCCGTGGTTATAGTACCATGACTGTTAGCGCAAAACCGGAGCCTCTGACTTGTTATTTCCTGCGCATCTTACGATATATGCGGTACGATCAGCGAGACACATGTGGCGTCATATTACAGATACTGGACAATTACAATACTCGAAAACCAATAATCTGTTTGTTCCACAGATATTGCCCGCGACTACGACTCGAACTTAAGACTCACTTTGCGGCCATGCACTCTGACACGCGCCAAAATGGTGTTTGGAATTGCATTACGAAACGTAATGCTTCCAACTCCAACTATTGAGTGTTTAAATAAAAATAAAAAAACGTAAGTTTTGAGCAATTAAACCAATTAAAGATGACGTTTGGTTAAAGTTTTAAAGAATCCAATAAGGGATGTTGGGTCTCGACTCGTCTCGACAGACTGCGTAATAATCATCACAAATATGCGAGACATAAATTACCCTGACCGGTAATCATCAGCAGTGTTCAAGGCGCGTGATTTCGGGCATTGTTTTTTTTTTTATAGAAGAAGGGGGCAAACGAGCGTGCGGCTCACCTGATGGTAAGTGATCACCGACGCCCGCGAACATCCACAACACCAGAGGAGCTACAGATGCGCTGCCGGCCTTTTATTATCACTGTTATCACCAATCCATCTCAAGCAAGTTAGGAGATTCACCTAGACATAGGGATGCCAGCCAACTTCTATTTAAAATCAATTTAAATAAACTTAGGCAGACAAATGGAGAATAAAGATGCCCTACATGTGAAGCTACAGTCGAATCTTGACATCACTAGTAGTTACTTCTATTACTAAGTCTTGTCTATTACTATTGTAAGCATTGTCTGTGCTGTTGCTTAATAATTGCCGTGCATTTATAGCTCATAGTTGCCGAATTGTCAGATACCTTACCATACGTTGAGGAGAAATCTTCGAATAAACTGTATCGGCAGGTTGAGTCAAATTAGTGCAATTTTATGTGATACGTGTATACTGTTCATGCTACTGTGAGTGAACCTTTGTAAACGTATCCACGTTTACAAAGGTTCAAGTATCGACGAAAATGATCAAAAACACTTTTTCAATCAACATCCCTTTAGTTCATATTATGAAGACATAGTTCATATTATGCCCTGACTAAGTAAAACCATATCGTAACTAAACACGTAAATAAAATTTTGATCCAACATAAATTTTCAGTTTTACGTCTACGTCAGAGTATATAAAGCGATAATGTTTTACGTATTCGTAAAATATTTTGACTCGTTGCAACGGGCCGTTTGCTTTATGTGATTTGGGTTGGTTGACTGCTAGAGTATGCTCACAGAATAGCAGTCGGTGAGTCTTTCTTTGATTCCGGTTATAGAATAAGAAATATTTACAAATTCTTACTCTTTGATTCCGTTCCGTTCCGTGTGAGAAAGATAAGTAATTATATTTTTGTTATATTATATACACTAGTAATATATATATATATAAATATTACACAATTTGGCGTATATATGATTTTTATCGGTCGTAAATATTCTAGAACTTCATGGCGAAACATTGCCCTACTTCAATCTCTACTATAGAAAATGAAAGCTTCTTTGATTTGTCATTTAATTTGAATATTAAATTCACCGAAAAAAAAATTCACCGTTTAACTTATGAGTAGGCGTCATCCAAGACTTTACGACTAAAATACTACCTAGTTGAGGTAAATTTTGGCCGTAGCTGCTTGTTCAAGTTTTAAATGCCTGCTGAAAATTTTATGAATATCTTATTTCATAGCAATAAGTTTTAATTCTCTCTGTAGCGAGTGCAAAGGCGAGCACCGACTGGGACAACGTTTATGGAAATAACTTCAAAATAAATCCGGGAGTTTAAAATGCAGTTAGAAGGACACAGGAGACGAGGAGTCGCGTGAAAAAAAAATTTCGGCTCTTTTTTTCATGCTATGTAATCTTGTGTTCGTCTTATGAAATGCGATTTTCTATTCTTAATTCTAAACAGAACGCCTTTCATCTACTATCATCTTTGACTTTATATACTATAGCAATGTAGGACTACAAAATTGCATTACAAAAGATCACGTGAGCTTTAACTTTCTTTAAACCTGCTACGAAGAATGCTGTTAGCATACATTATAACCATGTCAGCTATTGAATATAGTTTTAATCTTTAAAAAGAAACAGTTATAGCAGACTTCTAAGGCATTTTTGTCATATTATTTCTAGGTTATTTGAAGACAAAAATTATGAAAAAATAATAATAACACCTACTCTACAGTTTTCACTCTATTGATTCATTACTTAAGGCGGGGCTCTGCTGAATTTATGACAATCGGGAGTCTCCGCCTTAAAGGTTTCCGCTAAGCGAGACAGTTTAAAGGTAAATATCTCCAGTTATTAAGAGAGGTTTTACGTCGTGATTTATATAGCAAGTTAATGCATTAACTTGGGGTAAGATTTTTTTTGGATAACCCTCTTCTACACTATGGAAAGTATGTCGGGTAGCTGTAGCTACTTTAACTTTTTAACTTTAACGTTTAACAATAACGTTGCGTGCATGTTTTAGTCTCACGTAATATTTTGCATTTTTACTCCAGACGACACTTGATTGATTTTGATTCCAGTCATTCATGGTTTAGAAAAACGTAGACTTTATCAAGTGATTTGCGATAATTAATGGTTTTTGACTTATACGCGGTGCAGATACAGTGACGTTCAATAAATTGTATAAAATTACGAACCCTGATTCGTTCTCATAATTTTAAAAGGCTTTCGAAACCATATAAATGTTAGTGCACGCGATTGTACTGATTATAAATATAGGATTGATCTATATGTTCCAGATTCCGATATAGTAAATTCCAAAACTAGCGCGTTTGTTGTCATTGGTGTGTAGTTCGTAAGGGTGAATACTTTTTAATGTTAAAAATTAATTAAAAAGTTACAGATTAGGTATATTATCGAACAAGTTAAAATACCTTTTCTAGAATTCTGCCGCTCATTGTTTCGGTATGACGTGATCAAAGAAGTAGTTGGTTGTGGTAAGTCAACGAAGCTGGAGAAGCTATAGATGGCGTTACAGGTGTCTCTACAAATATTATATTCGAAGAATTATGTAAATGGATTTATTCTTTTTTGTACCTTTTCGTATGCAGTAGAGCCAAGCGGTAGCTTTTGCTACTGCTATAATGGAAATTTTTATTCTATGTGACGCATTACGGTTTACTGGTATGTATTTATTTCATATTGCATTCAAAGCTTCCTGTTATTACCACAGCCTCGTTTCCCGTGGTTGTCGTAAAAGGCGATATAAGCCTTGAAAATCCCTAGTTGATCACCGATTGATAAAAAATCCGGCGACTAGGCTCGTCCCGTCACGTCACCCGTAAATAGATCGCCGATTCATTCACCGTACACCTAAATTATGCCGCTGTTTTACACTGTCCGTGTGATTGTGGTGGTATTCCCCGGTCGTTGGGACCCAGTCTATACAAATGCAAATGGGTATTCTCTGTGTAATACATGTATACTTGCATCAGCCTATTCTAGTCCACTGCTGAACTTACTCGTAGGTGTCTCCAAGGAATCGTCATCAGAAGTATGTAGTATATTCCCCCTTGCATCCATATATTATGTCTAGTACACGCTCGCACATACACGTCCGCACGCACACAGACACCTAGACAATTGCGCTGTTGCCAAACTTCATCGCCAGTTGCCAGTCTTCTAATTTGAACGTAATTTGTTACATTCTGGAAAAGAAGACCATGCATGTTGATTAGCAGTTATTAGACGCATACACATTTATTTCCTGTATATATATATATAATCTGGGGATATTTTAAAAGAAACTGAATGAATTCTTTATGCAGAAATGACATTCGAGATCAATCAAGAACCTTGATTTGTTCTGATTGTCGAGTATTTTGTTTCAGGGGCAACTATCACAAGTGCCTCGCGATTGTAAACCTTTAGCCACGTTCCTTTTTTATGTAGAGCAAGATGACAAAAGAGCTCAGATGGTCACTGTGGTGTAAGTTCATCCATAATCGATTACCAATCAAAATGCTAAACTAAGTGCAATAAGACTTTGGCTTGGTCTTAGATGGGATGCCGTCATTGGGTCACTGTGAAAAGATATTTAAATAATACGCACGTATAATTTTCGAATATTTAATTTTCTGTGTTTTATGAAGTGTTCCATCCATTTTAATAATTGACATGATTTTCGTGAAATTAAAACTGAATCGATAATAATTACAGGTACGTCAAAGGAAAATTGTCCATGGCCGTGTGACGAACCGGACGCGCTGGTATTAATTTTTAAATTGCTACGTGTCGCCGCAAATTGTCGCCTGCGATGGACAGTCTTGTTTATGACGGACTGTATGTTTGTTAGTGTTCTATTTATATATGGCGCACAGGTATATAAGCTTACGCCATGCGGAATCTTGGTGAGTATATAGGTACTAGGTTAGAATCGAAGTCAATATTTGCGCACAATAAAAGTTACTGGTACGTGGTTCTTGAATGAGTTGTGACGTCTCCGTGTCTATGACATGATCCGATTCAAGAAATCTTATCGATAAAGAAGCAATATTCCGAAACTGAAAAATTAAAGAGAATTATTAACACTTTAGATAATCTATACACATTACATATTTTTTTATTCTATGGGGGTGACACAAGAACTAACCGAACGAAACCCACGGATACCTGCTTCAATCGAGGGAGGGTTACAGATGCGTTGTCATCCTTTAGTACCAAGATTATTTTTTTTATCAAAACGGTATGATTTTATTTAGGAATAGAATTTACACGGAAGTTTTGTGTTTTTCGTGGCATAGAGAATACGGCGCACCTACCATAAAGTGGACTTTATGCACTTTTGTTACCCTTATTTATATAAAAGTGGTGGAAAGTATGTTAAAAAAAAATGTCTTCCACCATAAGTGAAGCTTGCTTTACTACAGACAATGACGTTTCGTAGGTACGTACGGAAACATTGACGGTATTTGCAATTGATAAGGGTTCTGAATTTTCTTTTGCGTCTTCTGAATATTCTATTTGACAAGATCGTTTCACATTTATAACATCGGAATAATAATGTTGAAGCATGACAAGGGAATATACCTTTGCGCACCTTTTTCGTAATACATTCATTTATCTTTTACAGCGGTTATTCAGATCTTGCGTATATATGCAGGAGAATGTTAATACGTGTCGAGATTTTCAACGTACGTTGCTAGTTGTAGCACTGTTTGTTGCGTGTCGATGCGCTTCCTGCTCGTCACAAGATGAATGTAATCCTGCCCGTGGCGATACCAATGTTAATACCTGTAATGGTCCTCACCCGAGACAAAGTAAGAATAACATGCAAGCAGCGAATACTCTGCTGGCGATTTGCGTGAAAATCATGACTTTAAGCCGAGTCACTTGTGTCTCAATTAAAATAATAAACCGGCACACATCATCATCATCATTTCAGCCTATCACAAGTCCACTGCTGAACATAGGCCTACCCCAAAGATTGCCACGAAGCTCGGTTCTGAGCCACCTGCATCCATCGACTTCCCGGAACACTGCGCAGGTCGCCACTCTATCTTGTGGGAGGTCGTCCTACACTGCGTTTGCCTGTACGTGGCTGCTGGCACACAACCGTACAATATTGTGTGTTAAGTATTTACAAAAAAAAAATTGCCCCGAGCTGATGCTAGTGTACAGATAGTTCTAATGTAAGTCACATATTTAGGAGTAGTACATCAGGAAAAAGTGGGAGTTTCCAAATAAGTGTAGGTAAAAGAAGTATAGCCAAAACACTAATTAAAGGAATTCTTGAAGGAGGCTTAAAATATTGACGCTGTCAGTAACTCTCGCCAACGGAGGGCCGCATTTTAATGGCACCGAAACAAATGTACGTGAACGTTAAAAAAATAAATAAAAATTAAAAGTCCCAAGCGGCCAAGAACGTCTACGCCAATGAACGTAGCATAAATAATCAGGCGGAGTACGTCTCGGCAAATTACCCAGAACGGGCGGGTTGGAAATTGATGGCAACACTGAAATAAGTGCCGTCGCCATGTCAACTATGCTGGCTGTCGGCGCGCGTTCCTTGCCTCATTCTTTTTTTGTAACGTTTGAATGGCGCGAACGAAATTAGAACTATTTATTGATGAGGCAAACTCCATTGTTTATGGTGAAGGATTAAACGGTTGGTATAATTTGTCAAATTTTTTTTATGTACTCCTTATTCTTACTAATGGAAAGACGTTATTCTTTTTCATTCGAATTATGTGGCACGGACCGTAGCAAGTTTCTCTCCAGTTCATAACTTCACCTATATGCGATGTAAGCTATTAGGGCCTAGTGCCTATCTCTGACGACCAACTCATAGTGGAATTTCCATCCTAATAGACGAAACACAAATTTCAACGGGGAGTAGTAACATTTATGCGGAGGAAGCAGCAATGCAAATAAAAATGTGATGCTGGCCGACTACGACACGGCGGCGAAGGGTCAAATGCAGTGTCGCTGTACATGGGAAGCAACACAACCAGACCCGAGAACTTATAATTTGTGTGTTGCTCTGATATTGGTTGCGACTGGGATTCGAAACCATTAAACGTGGTAGAGCCAAGCGGTGGTGCTTGCTGGACCGGTCCGGGTTGGTACAGCAATCTTGGTAGAGGCATCTTGTGCTTCTGTGTTTCTTTCGGTGAGTAACCGGAGGTCCATCCTCCTACCATATCCCAAATACCCTTAAAGGCCGGCAACGCACCTGCGGCACCTCTGGTGGTGCAGATGTATTGTGGGCGTCGGTAATCATTTACAATGAGGTGAACCGCTAGCTCGTTTGCCGCCTTTCTCATAAAAAAAAAAGAAAAAAATATGCACGGCAACTCAGCAAAGTAAAATTAGACCACAATCTTGCGCGGAAATACGACTTTTTATGGATCGACACATCACAATGCAACAATACATACTGAAGAACTTGGATGTGTTACATTTAATTTTGTCTGGATTGATAGATCGTACCATAGACATGTTTATGGATAACATACCTAAACTATTAATATGAATAGTACCAATGTCTATTTACAAAATTATTCTTCAATGGCGTTCACAAATTTCGAATCGTTCACCGACCATCCACAAACGTGAAACTAGCCTGAACGCATTCGGCATTGATTCTCTTTTATTGTTCTAATAGACATAAGCACCTCCCTAGATAGTGACGTACACGGTAAGAGCATTAGCACTGATAGGGAAATGTTATCGGCAATTGAATAAACGTGGACGTATTCGATGTACGAAGCACCGAACCCCTTTAAATATGGTGTGGCTTAAACTTACGGCGATGTTGGTAGATAAAGGAATTGAAACACTTTCAATGTCCACTTTATCTTAGTACTTGCTTTATAATGGCTGACAGCTGTTAACAATGTTTAAATCAAAGTTTCTAATAAATACTTAGCGGGCGATGATGCCTTTTTTGATCGGAAAGTCAAACTTTTCTGAAATCATGCGCGTAATGTTTATAGTTTGAGAAAGATAACATTAACATTTTAGAAAATAGTTAAGTAGCAGCCTCTAAATGCCCCACTGCTGGGACTTTCTTTCAAATTTGAGACGGGAAAATGCCGAATAGGTTACGCCACGCTGCTCCAGGAACGGTTAGCGATCATCACACGTCCACGAAATATGATTTTTTGTTATTTTACAGACGTGCAGGATTCCTTACAATATTTTCTTTCACCGCCGAACACGTGTTAAAATCAGGTGTTAAAATTGCAATTAACAAACACAATTAATTGTTATTTGGGATTCGAACGCGAGTGACATTGTATATGCCATAAAATTAAAGAGCGCACTGAACATTTACTATCAAACAATATCTTAGCTCTGTGCTCAGCATACTTGCACATTGTGAATATATTGAGTCTTGGGTACTGCCTGCATCGTAAAAACCTTAATACATACAAGCATTAAACCGGATGTAATTATAGTGCATACTCTGAAGTAAAAAAAAAAAACAAATAACAAAAATCGGCCCTGTGTGTCTTGAGCTCGCGCTAAGGATTCCCATCTGAATGAAAGAAAACCAAGTTTTTTGCTTGATAGATAACACTGATATACGAGTATTGCGTGTTTGTACGGAACCCTCAGTGCGCGAGTCTGACTCGCATTTTAACGTATTTTTTTCATTTTAACAACGAAAGATCATTAGATGATTACACAAGTCTTTGAAATAGAGCATAGGTTAAATATGCTTGAACACAATTGCCTTCCATCCGTTTTGTTGCTCCCGGTCCGAACCGGTGGTGACGTCGTTAAATAAGTCAGAATCAGTTTTAATTGTATATGAATGGGATCTATTAATATTTCAGTGGCGTTTCCTTGTATCAGCTCCTTATTGAGACACGTGCGGTACATATGCTCTGAATATAGGATTTAATGGAGTAGCGATGAGTTTTTTTTTTAATATACTTTGAAAAACTCTTGATGTGAAGGATACCTTGCTGAACATGTCTATCATATTTTTAATTAAATATCGTATAACTCATTAGGGTATTTTCTAAATTAACTCAACTATCTTTGGTGCAGTGTAATCTAGTACCAATAAGTACTCTACTTAATCAAAATATAAATTACTCTAAATACCTCAACTTCTACCACTACCACGACAATGCGTAAGAGGTTTTATGAACTTCTAGATAATATGTTATAGATTCATGCGAGAGCTTATTTTGTATTCATATTTTTTTTATTTTAGTCGTGCTAAATATTTTTATGAAATAGAACTAGAGAGAATCAAAAGCGAAAGAAATGAAGTTTATAACAAAAGCTAATTAAAGAGCACAACAAATAGCTTGAGAAGCTGATAGCTTAAATATACTCACTCACACACACATAAACTCAAAGTAATTATACGTATTAATAGCAGACAAAGGAACATTGCACAGAACAAAATGCACAAAAACTATAAATTACGCATGCCACCCAGTTTCACAACAAAAGCACTTAAATAAGTCCTTACCACTGTAGGAATGAATGAATCTCGGACCGTCTTTAAACATTTTCTATTGTTCATATTTTTTTCACTGTCTTTGTAGGCTGATTTTTTTATTCATGAGCTACTTTTTATATTTTCGCTGCAACAATGAATCTGTCATTTACTCTAATAACATTGTCTGTTTCGCTTCGAATAATATTCTAGTTTGGGAAAAATAAGGCTGAGCATCAACAGCAAGGTGTCTCTTTAGTAATAAGAAAATTTCTTAACTTGGTCTTACATTAAAATACAGTCGACGACATAGTCTCCGCTAGCTTAACGCAACGGAACTAAGAAAATACGGGAAATGTTTACCACGGCGGGATTGCTTTGGTAAGAGACAACGGAAAATATGTAATTTTGTTTTACTACAAACCGTAAACCTGTTTTTACTCTGTTTTAACATTCTGTCTTTTGAGATTCACCTAGCATATTAAAATTATCTTTATTTTTTGCTACAAATAGATAACCTCAACTTCGATACGTATTAAAGATAGATTTTCAATACTTAAAATGTACAAAAATTTTACGTTTCCTCCGAATATTTTCATACGTGAAAATTTTAAAAATAAAATAAAATTTTCGTATCCATGCAGTTTAATGCAGAACTCATGTGCATAATTCTCACATTAATATCCCCGAGTACATGATTATGAAAATGTGAAAATATGAAGTATCACCACTAAAGAATATTTTTGAGTTATATAGAATAATTTAAGAAATTCAGTTTAGATTCTTCTCTACAGCTTCTGTGCCAACGCAACCTTGTTGACACTTTTATAGATTTAAATAAAGAATGGGTTAAGGATACATATTACATGTCGTCGGCTTTCTAAGAAAAAAAAAAAATTTAGTTGCCAGCTTTATAATTTAAGGGACGAACGCGTGACGACTATCTCACGAGATTTCGGTACACATGTGCGGTGAATGCTCTTTGAAATTCAAAGACACTATCCATTCAACATGCTATTTGTAATTCCGACTTATGTTTGGCTTAGAATGTAACGTTTCCCGTTCATGTTACATAACGTATAATATTACCTACTAACTTCACAAGCATCATTTAAAATTCAATATAATTCGAGTGTGTTGTCTAACATTTTCAGTGGAATAAGCGTTGTTTGTAGTAAGTAGGCTTTCCATTTATTTATTCCAGGCTATTTTAATTTTTAAAGTAAATTTTTATTCCCAATTTATAATTAGTTCATACTATCTTTATCTCCAGAATACTGAAACGATGTACTTACACTTCTAATATCTTAGTAATGTGTGTACAATTTTTTTGACAAAGCCGTATAACGCATACCCGACCTCTTTCCGCGCACACTCCGTTGCATTGTAAATGTCCTCCGCGTTGTCCGACAAACCAATTTGAACTTTGATACAATGTGTCTAAATTCAATATTACTTTCATGGCTTTGCACTTCGGTTTTCAAGTGAACACATTTGATTTCCCTTTAATTTGTTTCCTTTTTGTATTAGAGCGGTTACTTTTATGGCGCTTTGGCGTGTGATCAAAGTATTTCGTACGACATCGTATTGGGCTGAATTGGTCAATAAATCGTCATGTTTCCTCATTTACTTTTGTAGTTTCTATGATCATTTTGACATCGTTTCTACAGATTCAGGGTCATTTGTCACGTTTTAATGTACTTAAGTGCATGTGATTTATAAAAATACGATGTGCTTTATATATCCTTGAATGATGTACGTACTATGGTTACAAATAATTGCAGTTCTTTTTTCATATATAAGTACTCACGCCTGTCACTTAAATAGGGAGGGCAGAGATTATAGATTTCAATTTGTCATGACTTAGCGTAGTAATATGCGCTTCCGCAAATTTTTCGTCTCTCGTCTAGAAAGTTGTGAGTGATCTGTAGAAATATCTGTTATAAAAAAATATAACTCGCGTCCAGCCACCGCGCCCTTAATGGATCGTACATAATAATATTTTTCACCGTTTTTGTAAGACTCAGTTTTACATAATCACAATAGTCTAACCTTTATATACCATCACCAAGTGTTGTCTGCACTTCATTATGCATGGCTTTGATGTCGGCCAGGAAAGCGCAGCCACCCAATAGGCGCTTCCCTTTTTAAATATAATTGCCAGTACCTGTCGTTTAAATTTGATGACGTTTCCGGATTTTTAATGTGTAAGAAGTCGGGGGCGGAAGTTTGTATTTAACTACAAACTTCCGCCCCCGACTTATTTCCGCGTCTTTCCCGGGACGAAAAGTAGCCATGTACTTTCCTAGGTTTTTAGGTATTCTCTCTAACAAATATCGAAATCAGTTGAGCCGTCAATACGTAACAGACAGATAGACAGAGTTACATTTAATTCGATTTTGCTCTTGTCCGAATGTGTAGAAGTACAAACCCGTGGCTAAAGGTATGCATTCCCTTTAAAATATAATTGACTTGAAGATGTATGATATAAATTTGTACATCTATTCATTATCTATTTATATTAAATATAAATTAATTTGCATAATGATGCAAAGTGTAATCGAGTTTATATTCTACAACAACGTCTTCTTCAATTTTTCACCATCTTTAGTATTAACATTCAGGAAATTCGTCGAGCGACTAGACTTAAATTGCGTTACTTCAGAGGAATTGTCTTTGTCTATTGTGCATAGCTCCCTTTCACATTCCAAAGAGTTGCAATATAACCCTGAATGCATTTATTATTTATAAATATACAACTGGACACATACGTTGGTCTGGCATCCCGTACAGTATAGTTGGAGAATAAATATATATTATTTTCAATAAAAATAAATTAAAGGAAAATAACGCAAATGCTCCCATTTGGGATTTCAAGGCCCAAGGTATTATCGGAACCTAAATAAAAATCGACACTGGATGTACTTGCGGCCAGCTTGGCCGGTCGCCCGACGGAGGCGTGGTACTGTGATGTAGAGGCGTTTTGTTCCCCTACGTACTTGCCCGTCGATATTTCAAACAGAGGCGGAGTGTACCTTTATCTACCGCCGACTGTGTAATTTGGAAGATAGGTAAATCTTATCGAATCTATGTGTAACTTTATCGGGTTGCTTAATGATGTCTTTGTTTAAGGCTTCCCCCTCTTCATCTATCGACTTCATTTCATACATTTGATACGTCGTTAATATAGTTGACTATATCCTTATTGACATAACTGTTATACGATCTTAATAATAACACAAGAAATTCCTCTTTGGAGACGTTGTATGAATATTTGTGTATGTCGAACTGGCGTATTAGAGATAGTTATTTCTACCAAATTAAAAAACTTCTATTACTTTAATAGATTTTTTTTAATTTGGCAGTCCATTTTAAAATCTTGATAAAGGTTTAACGTAAGAAAGCACCTGGTTAATATTTATTTATATATCTATCTTAATACCAATATTTAACTTTATTAATTTATCAAATGTTTGTCAGATAGCATCTTGAACATTATTGATAACATAAACACAACGTAACCGCAAACATATCCATACTACAGTACATTATCTTTAACTATTCGACCGTTTGATTAAGGAGTCATTATTTAATCAAACTTTATTACTCGGTGACTTCAGTACTCATCATAGACTATCATTAACAACGGAATCGATCCCGCAGCGGCTATCGGGACAATTTAAACTATTCGGGGACACAATCAATGTAATGTACAAATTGGGACAAATCGCTCTGGCAACCCCTCTATTCCGTCCCTCCACTTTAATCGCTAGCAGACATAAATTCAGCGGGATCCAATTCCTAAGGCTATCATTTACCCGGGGGTAAGCGTGGACACGTAAGATTTTTGCTCACGCTGTTACTTGATTTGTACTGTTGCAATTGAAAGTGAATCAACATCAAACCACGGGCACAAGGTTTAAAAATATACTTAAATACGTTGTCACTTTCGTTCCATTGTTGCATAAACAGATCACGTCATTATCGACGTGTATAAAGTCTACAGTTTGACAAAGGCCTCTTTTAAGTTGTGAGTATTTAACGCAGCAGTACCAGTAGCCTTTGGTCTCTGAGACTAGAAATGAGTAATTCTGAAGGTGCCATAGGTTTTCTGTTGGCATTTATGTAGGGTTTCTGTAGTGAAGGTATTAATAAATTTTGGACAATATATTTCCATTACTCCTATTCACAATAAATGTTGTTTTAGTGCCAAAAAAGGAAATAACATAATCTGAACCCGATAGATGGTTCTGATTTATTAAGTAATTACGAAATCGTAATTACACCGTAGACGAGTGGCCTGCCTCTCGGTTTTTTATCGAATTCATTTCGGAGAGTGTGCGGAGGTTTTGCATAACCTAATACCCTCTTCCCCTTTCCATCACCGAACGACTAGACGCGGCGAGAAGTTCCACCCTTATGTTGTAGACATTCCTCCATTACGCACGAGGCGGTTTGCCTCTTCTTTCTTTGTGCGGATGGCTAAGGAGTGGAACTCTCTGCCGAGGTCGGTTTTTCCGGAGGCCTATAACCTGGATATCTTCAAGGCCAAAGTGAACAGACATCTAGGCAAGCGTGTACCATCCTAGGCCTCATCTTCGCTTTCCATCGGGCAAGATTGAGGTCAAACGCAGGCCTATTTTTTTCATAAAAAAAAAAAAAAAACTCACCGGGCCACCTACTTCCTTCTTGCCCTTCATATCTTCAGCAACGTTTTGAATTCCTTCATGATTCTCATTCACGGCTCTTAAGGTCATCAGAGAATTTGAAATTAAGAATACCAGTTCACAGCACTAATTTTTTGGACAGATCGTTCCCTGTATAAGCTGGAGTATGGTCTATGGAATGCCCTACCGCTATCAGTGAGACGCGCCCAATCCTTACCAGTTTTTAAAAATATTGTGGAGGCCCGCTATCTATCTTTGTAACTTTGTTTGTTTAGACTGTTCTACTATATATATGTATTGATGTAGTCTATTTATGTATATGTATTATTAACACGTTTTAAGAATTATTAACATATATGTCATAATTTTTTAAAATGTGCATGTATTTCTAAAATATGTGTATATTATTATTTATGTACTTTTTCATTGTATATAAATTGCTTTTATGCTACTTCCACATTACTTTTTAGCAACCCAGGCCATCCAAAGGTTGTATGGAACGCATGTTTCATTACGTTTTCGTATTATTAATTTTTTGCTGTTTTCGGCGTGCAATAAAGCGTATTATTACATCTATCTAAGAATGCCTTTTCTCGCTACGAAATAAGAAAAACAGTAAGCGATTACTCGTTGATGTCTCCAGTGATCAGGGACGATTCATCTATGACGATATTGAACAAATATAAACTTATTAAATAGTTTTAATGAGCTGTACAACTTCAAAGATCTCCTTCGTTTTTGAGAAAGAATATGTATTATTACATACTTTTATACTAATTCCGTATCGATTCTTTTCAATCGTTCGTAGAATCGTTTTGAATGTTTCGATCGTTCGAATCGAATCTATTGTTCTGTCACTGTAGGCCATATTCCATGTCGATCCTCACGATACAGATCAGAAATCGTTTTTATCGTGCGCATAAATTTATCGATGGTGAAGGTTTAATTTAGTTAATAATTCTATTTAAATACGCATAATTTACGACGAAGTTGCTAGTATATAAGTATATGGTACAAATTAACAGGCGTAGATGATGTACTTACATGAGGGTACTTACGTGTCGACGCGAAAATCTGCTAAACTATATATTCATGTGATTAGAAAAAGTGTTGAGAAGCTGATGACAATCTTCGAAAGCAAATCCTGTGAGGCCTGTGACTGATCAGTTTTCACCTCGGAGAGGTGAGAATTGTGTTGCGGAAGATCATTTGGTACAAAATGTAGTAATATATTGGGTATACAGTGAAAAATCGATTGCAGTTTTATGGTCAGTGACAAAAACCGGAAACACTTCCTAGCGATGGTGCATATTTTCATGGTTTTCTGTCCGATTTCGACGGGTTCGCGGCCAGATCCGATCCGTTGTCAGATCCTTCCTCTGAACTACTAAAATTGCACATGGGAAGGAGAAGATAAGTGAGTGCTTCACTGAAATTAATAACGTTCTCGCTATTAGCTACGACACTATCATGTATCCTACGCAAATGGTTTCTTCAAATTGTTACTACCGAACGCGTCAATGATACGTATACGTAAATGAAAGAGCGAGATTCGTCGCAGGCTGTTTATTAAACTTTTTGCTTATTAAACTATCTACAACACTACATACTTACTATCTACATACCTTACATAACGACAAAGATATCGCTGTGAGCCCACAGTCGGGCAGTAGGAAATCATCATCGACATGCACGTAGTACTTAAATCATCCGTCCACTGCGGCTTGCGTTGATTTTGTCATAAAATATTATATTTACACTTATTCCGGCCGGCTTCGCACGGACAGATCTGTCATATATAAACTAAATGTGAATTTGTTATGCGTACAAATGTTCATCATGTAATTGTTCCCCATGATATGTTGGTGAAAACCGCATCGTAATTCACTTAGATGTTTAGAAGGTATAGGCTAATACATAGAAAAACGCGGATTGTGATTAAATTTTATACGATTTATCCTTTCATTTCCTTAATGTTATTTAGAAATAATTACATGTGACCTAAATCGTTGTATGTGAAGCATCATTATCCATCTTGTTAAGCTCCAGTTTTAAGGGACAGACAGGCAGAAGATTCGTTTCTTAACATGAAATTTAATTAGACAGATACGGCATCAAGTCTGTGAAACCGAGCGGTTTTTTTTACAGCTCAAAATTTCAATGTTCTCGCTAGGCTAAAATCTTCTCCGTCTTTAGAAGTTCTGAATGTAGGTGAATGTTCGCTACCTACGGATACTTTGTTAGAGTTATACAATTTGACAAAGTTGCGTCTTTTGTAGTAAATACCGTAAACTATTTCGAAAATGGTGTTAGACACAGTGTTTTGCATTCCTATCAAGACCATTACACCCTACCACAGGTTCGCTGCTGAACATAGACATCCTCCAAAGATTTCCACAAAACACTGTGTGCCATCTGCAGCCATAGTCATCCCATAACACTGCAGGATGTCACTGCATCATGAGGGAGTCATCCTACTGTTATTTATTCGGTTTGCCTGTACGAGATTGCCACACGAAACCTTTTTGTACGTTTGTATGGCCGAGTCATTGCACGCTTGGTCGTTCTCAAGACATGTCGGTTACCCTAAATTAGTTCCATAATATATCATCGTTGCAGATCCCATCACGCACATAAACACCGAGGTTGGTAAATAGTTTTTTTTTAAACATAAATAATTAAAATTTACTTATTCTTTGTAATACCAAAATCTATGTTTGATTTCCCTTTGTTATCATATTTAACTTACTTTTTAATATACTTTGATTTTTTTGTATTTTGATGTTAGTCGACTAAAAAAGAGAACACAGATTATTTCACAATCAGGCTCCAAACAGGAAAACAAAAACAGCTCCGCGCACGCCTTGTCCGTCTATTCTTAGCGCGGCAAGAAGTCACCGTCACCGATGTCGTCACGACTAATCGATACTGCGCGCAGGGTTGTTAAATGTAATGTACTAATTGTCTTTGTCTGCCAAATAACGTTTAGTTTATTTTTAACAAGACGAGTTTAGTATATTGCCCTCTGATCTAAGAAATTGTGCTAACTAATGTGTCATATGTGTAATCAGATTTAGTTTGTATGATTTTTTATGCTTTAATCGTATAGGACTTTCCTTCAATATTTTATGGAAAACATTACCTTGGAGTTTATTAACAATTAATCTTAATAGGGTTTTCGGAATATGCTGCTTATTTAATAGTACCTGGATAACCAAACTTTGATCGACGTCTTTTAGTGCAATCGAGCATAATGGCGTGACTTACGGAGCGCAAGCAACACCCTGAACACATTTGTACCTCAATAATCGATGAGATTAGATTAAGGAATAAGGATCAGCAAGCTGAAGTGCCAATGGACCGGCCACATAGCTCGCAGAACTGACAACCGTTGGGGAAAAAAGGTTCTCGAGTGGGCAGCCACGTACAGGCAAACACAGTGTAGGACGACCCCCCACAAGATGGAGTGACGACCTTCGCAGTGTTATGGAAAGTCGATGGATGCAGGTGGCTCAGGACCGAGCTTCATGGCAATCTTTGAGGGAGGCCTATGTTCAGCAGTGAACTTGTGATAGGCTGAAATGATGATGATGATCAATCAATGAGAAGGCGTTTTAATCAATTTTAGTTATTTGTACGAGAACGTCTTTTCTCGGGGATAACAAATACTAGATATGGGTTATTAACTTAAAAAGTAAAACATTACCTAAATATATAAATTCATCCAAATCGTTAGAGCCGTTTCCGATATATACAAAAAATGCTCGCATAAAAGGTCCTGGCTGGTCAGAGGTCTAGAGATTTAGTCCTTTTAACCGACTTTTCATCAGAACTATTTCGCACAACGTGGCAAAAGGCGACCCTGTGGCTGCCTTAGAGCCCAAGTCAATGAAAGAAATCTTACGTAAGTTTTGATTAATTTAATGATATGAGCCCTCCACATAGGGGATTGAACTCTTGAGTCTTTCGATTCGAAAGTGGAACCCCCCTAATCGTACGGTCATCGAGACTGTTTAAAATATTTCTTCATAGACGTACACCGATTGCGAAATGAGTAACCCGAGATGTAGGAGATAATTAAAAGCCGCGGGTAGCTGCCGGATATTATCGAAGATTTATCTCAGTTATGTAGGGACGAGACTCATTGTGACTGTTAAGCAAACGCCAGGTTGTGACTAAACAGGTATGAGAATAAATCAGAACTTAACATTTTTCATTTTAGTTGGTCCCATTTTATAAAAGTCTGACTAACGCTTTGAGGGTTCCAGAAATGTTACAATATGCAGTCATTTTATGAATTTTCGTCGTAAGCCTGCGTAATCGCAAAAGCTGGTAGGTGGATTGACGATTGCAGTATCAGATTAGCCCTGCACCTTAGACGCTCCTGCCCGTCGTTAATCCGCTCATCCCTTTGTCTGTATTGGATACATATGGGAAGATAGGGAGTTGTGGATTTTCTTACGCCGCTGTCACACGGCCTTTTTATGAATCTCTTTACCATCAGCCAATTTAAGTCAACTGCCGAGCATACACCTCTTCAAGAAAGTGGCAACAAGCCGGCTCGCATTTCTTCTCGGGTTAGTGCCTAAAATCACCACGCTGAGCAGAAGGGCCCCGGTGAGTGCAGCTCCGGCTCCCACGCCCTGGTGATGCTGCTCCCTGTCACTTTTGAATTTTCCACCATCAGTCAGCCGCCAGAACCTGTGACCTCCGTGTGCTATGCCATACATAACTTACAGTTATACACTGTCTTGTCTCTTCACATACTTTCAAAAAAGTATCTTAGTCGTATCAGTTTAATTATATTTCCTTCTTGTGTAGTTTGTTTTTCTGTTTATATTGCGTTATGCGCATTGACATTATCTTGTCAACTTCTTGAATTCTGCCATCTGTAACAGCTTTTTCATGTCTTATCTGCCTTTGAATTTAAATATATCAATAATGTGTAGTTAAGAAAAGTCAAAATATTTTTGTCCACGGAGCAATGATAATATTGCTACGACGTAACAAGTATGTTACATTGGAATGTTTTTACTTTGGAATCTAACATTGAAGGTTTCGTCCGGGGATTTAAATAAAAATTATATGTACTTGTTTATGTGCAAATGTTTCGTATTTGTTAGATAGCTTTTTGTGATTGGTATTTCTCAACTATTTTCTTCATTTAATTTGAAGTTATGATCTATTGCCATCTTCATAGATACGTGCGATTGCAGCTTGGGAATGTTACACAAATCATTATGTTGGCATTTTTAGCAAAAGCCACTGCTTGGCTCCACGTGTGCAGTTACATGTATACGCTATCGTACACTTTAAACACTTTCCTAATGAAAGTCTTTCGTATTTTATATTAGCGCAAGTGACTTTATGCCGTCTGATAGCGATATTAGAATCTGCCACCCGCTTTCTTCCCGTGGGTGTTAAGAGTATGTAAGAGGTGACTAAGAGAAACAAGGTTTGAAAGTCGCAATGGCTACCGACCGGCGGGATGGTCGTCTCGAAAAATGATCGAGAATTGAACTATTACCAAAGCTACCGATAACGGGCAGCAGCGTCTGGAGTGCGAGTTGTCTGGTACAACGATCTCCAATCTACTTGTCGAGCGGGGCGATAATGGTAAAACTTCCATATGGGAGAGGCCTATGTCCTGCAGTGGACTATTTACAGGCTGTTCAGGTCCGCACAGGCAAGTGAATTGTGGTTATGTGTAACGTAACTGAGAAATAGTTTTCCTGAAGAAGACATTTGTAAAATTGTTTTAAGTAAACAATGCCTCACTGTAAAGATATCTTTGCGCAAATGTGTGTGGGTGGCGTCAATAGGCATACACAGCACATTCAGGTGTACGCTGATCAAGAAGGGCTATATAGGGATCTATAGGCCGTATAAATATTTGTTCTGGGCGAAAAACGAACACACGACCCATAGTGCTGCAGTAATTGCTCAGCCAATGCGCCTAGCGAATTGTTAATATTACTGGCAGTATTCTTCAACAAGTTCAATAATCAGTTGAGATATCACATTCATGAGGTATTTCATGAATTATCGATTTGAGGTCTATTAGATTAACCTCTCTGACGACGGATTTGCTTACTAAAGGTAGATCTTTCAGGAAACTAAATCAGTCGTCAGTATTTGTGATAACGCCTGGTTCAATTCGTAAGTAAACAACCTTATTAAATTCGTAAAGAACTTTTCTTTATGGTAAAGGAGACAAACGAGCAAGCGGCCCACCTGATGGTAAGTGATTACTGTCGCCCACATATATCTGCAACACCAGAGGATTAAGTATATTTGGGGGATGGGATGGATGATGGGGTTGGGGGAGGGGAAAGAGGGCCTCCGGTTACCTCACTCATCGAACGCTACGCACAAGCACAAGGTGCCTCTACTTCACGCTAGTATTCTGCAAGGCCGTGGTACTACCCCGGTCGAGCCGGCCTATTCGAGCAGCAACAAAAGCCGCCGCTTGGCTCTACCACACGTAATACCTTAACAATTCCAATATTATACGTCAATTTACCAAAGCGTAGTCCGAGTTAATATAATAAAATACAATTAAAGCTGCGATGAAATTACATTTGTGTACGGCATTCGATTATCTTTTAATTATTGCTGATTTCAATTCTTCTGCTGGAAATGCAATGGACTGAATATCGTAACTTTAACTATTATTGAATGTTAGCGGTTGACAATAATTATCTAGTGGGTTTAATTATATTTAAGGAGAAACTTGTAACCTACAAAATCGATTAATGATTCACATAATTATTGCACCGTTATATAGCGGCGGCTTTTGCTGCTGCTCGAACGGGCCGGCTGGACCGGATTGGTACCACGACCTCGCAGAATACCGGCGTGAAATAGAGGAATCTTGTGCTTTTGCGTTTAGTTCGCCGAGGGAGGTAATCGGAGACCCACACCCCCTCCTCATCATCCCTTGCATCTTCCTAACACCCCTAAAGGCCGGCAAGGCACCTGCGGCACCTCTCGTGTTGGAGATGTACGTGGGCGACGGTAATCACTTACCATCAGGTGAACCGCTTGCTTGTACGCCGCCTTTCCCATAAAAAAAACACTGTTCTTATATACACAAACATAGGCATTGTTTTTTCCATAAAAAATGTGAAATCTTTAAAACTGAAACGCAGCGAGTAGGTACAGATAATCCAGCGTCCGAATGCTTCCCCGAGACCGTTCGGGCTATCGGACGTTATTACGTATCCTTGTACGTAATTACGATCATGTACAAGGATATCCTAGACCGCCGCGGTACGGCACCACATGGACACGGCCTCGTTCCATTTGAATAACATATTATTAGTATTATTGAACCAGACTGTGGCTTGGCTTCGATGCCTGTTACGGCCCAACTAAGGTTGTTAAATTGTTCTATTAGGTACTGACTGATCACGCGATCGGTGGTGTAATTGGACTTCGCTCGGAAACCAGCATGTCTATAAATTATAATTTTCTATTTCTTTAAGAAGATTTAACCACAGAGTCGCCTTAGTCGCAATCGCCCAAAAGAACATTACAAAAATTCCGTTTAACATCCTTCTCCGAAAGAATCGTACCTTGTTTTTTTTAACATGGTTTCGCTTTTCTAGACATATCCATGTCCAATAATGAAACTATGTTTGTGATGTACTGATGGCAACTGAAGTGGTATATGTAACAGTATGTTGTCATTTCGTTTATCCAGGATATGGTTTTCGACAAATTAAAGCATGTCTTTGATGTGAAAAATAACACAGTATGGATTTCTCGAGTAATGACTTCACATGGAATTTAAATAAAATATTTTTGGAGCATAGCGGATAAGGCCCCAGGAAGACGCCTTCATATTTGATGAATAAACTAATGAAAAGGGTACTTTCTTTTTATTTCATACTATTTCACCTGCTATCCGACAATAATTAAATTCTTATACACAAACAAACCAAAACCAGCGGTCCGGAGTGCGCAACACATTTTATACAAATACACCCTGTGGGAGGGGCAGGGGGGCGTTTCATTAGCGGGTGTTTGGTCAGCGGGACTTAATGTCACGGCGCGTTTGCGGCCGATTGCAGAGTTTGTTCTTAGATTACAATTTGTCTCACCCTTTTGCACGGCTATGCTTTCGCAAATTGCTATCGGAGCGTATTGGTGTCACGTTGGTAGCTGTTCAATTAATTAGGAGTCTTAAAAACGTAACAGAGGTTGCCACAAACGATGAGCAGCAAGAGTCGTATTGTGTTATAGTATCTAGATAGATTGGGCTAATTTTGCGCATTACAGAGTCCTAATTCTTTTTCTTTTTTATCATCAGCCTGTTCATGATCTATTGCTGGACTTAGGTCTATGAGAAAATTTGCCATAATATCCACCCATGGAACCTATTTGGCGATCGCAATATTTAACATTACCACCAGAGCTACGCAACATGGGAGCGGAAACTAGTCGGCATTTCAAATTGGAAGCATGTTAATTTTGGAGATGAGTTACAGAAAGGAAGAGGGTTAGGATAAACTGTACCGCTAACATAGGAATGTACCTTGAATGGATATGCCAAGGCCATTGCCGCAATCTATAAGCATCAGTTATTTTAATATATGGTTCTTTACTTCACCAGCTTTTAAAAATGTATTAGGACTTTCATAGAGAACCAGCTAAACCGTTTCATAAAGATTTTGCACTGTACAGGTGGGTCGGTGAACGCTATAACAGTTCCTTCTCTCTGACGATGCAGCTCCACATTGCTGTTATTTGAATGGAATTTGGGATAGATGATACAATGTGAGGGCGAGGTTGGCAATTGTGATAGTAAGTGGTGTACGCTGCACTCCTACCACAAAAGACGACTGTTAATCAAAAACCCGGAGAGCGGTACCATTTTCTGGCAGGCTGTCTTGAGGCTAAAAATAAATATGGCATTCGGTTCTTTATTTCAAGATAAATCATAAATAATTAAAACTTAAAAAAAAACTTTAAAAAGTCAATACAACATCGAGTACTCTTAGACGATATAAATATGTTCGGCTCCAATTGTATATACAAAATTTTAGCATTTATTGAAGCATAATTTTTGCATAAAGTCGATCGAACGCTCCTACGGGAGCTTGACCTAGATAATGGTGTGTATGTAGGGTTGTCAACGCCTGCTAAGCATAGACGCCTGTACTTTTTTGGTCAGGTTATTTTTCAGACATGCCGGTTTCCTCACGATGTTTTCCTTCGCCGCCGAGCATGTAGAAAATACAGCACTTAAAATTGCTATTAACAATTTTAGTGGTGCATTTGGGCATATCGGCATATATTTTAATGAAATGGCCGTGTTCAGCTATGGATTTTTTTACAAACAGATGTAAAATGTACTGTCCACATACTGGTGCGTATAAACTTAATGCCAATACTTTGATCACTGCCCCGTTTTTACACTTCCATGTGGAATTTAAGAGAATGTACAGCACCGTTTTCTTCACCAAAAAAAAAAAATCAAAACCTGAAAATTAGTAAGTTCGTAAGATAAAGAAAAAATGTTTCGCTAGTAAAAGTGTTTACCTATTTTTATATATTTTTATTTTATTTTTATTACGTTTTATATAGAGTTCAACATGCGAATGATGCCAAACCACGCAGAAGTAGTCTAGTAAATTTTTTTTTAACAATTTGAATACAGTGTTTGTGTAAGTAATGTTCAGACATCCGAACATTGTATTCTGTAAGCGAAAAAGGTGAAAACCTACGGAAAAATATATAGCACAGTCCGCGACAACCCTGTACATAGCTGAAGAGATGTTGTTTTTCGAAACGTTTTCAATAAAAATTGTGAAAAATGAAAACCGAATTAGAGCTGAATTCGGATAAATTGAGGCTTTACTATATCGACAAAAGCGAATATTTTGCGCACGTACCTGTGTGAAACAAAATGTGTAACCTTTTTAGCTGTTTTAAATTTTAACGTAACAATATATTGTTTCAATTCTATTCGCTTAGTTATTTGTGTTGCTGGTGATTTAGTTTAAAATTGTAAATATAACTTGAGCTTTTGAAAAAACAATGGACGATTGTTAATTTCTGTTTAGTATGATTTCAGCACAACCAAACGGACGTCCGCTTTTCGCCATTTTTTCTATTCTCCATGACACGTTTTGGTGTTTACTCACTTTGGCTTGCCTCGGAAGACCTCTGAGAAGAGGAACACTGGTATTGTGCCCAGATTTTTGAGTACCTCGTGTTGGGTTAATCGGACCGGCAGATTTTGGGTCGGTTACTGCCTGATTGCACCATTTGGTGGAATAAAACCTCTATTGATATACTTTACAAAAAGGTTTTCGATACTTACGTATGTGCAGGTAAGCACATTATCAAATCCACAGACAAAACACGAGTTGAAAATAAAGATATAAGGTTATAATATTAATTTTTAACCAAGGTCCCTGTTTGTAACCCCGGCCGTTCTAGGCAGACGGTCGTGTAAAAAGTACGTGGATACAATTGTATGTAAGATACTTAATTATGTATGTACTCTACTTGTTTTATACGCGTCATTGAGTATAACACCGAATTCGGGACCTGTATGCGAGAAATGAGGCTTGTTGTTTATTTATACTCAGTCTAAGAGAAGACATACTTTGTTTATTTGATATCGATGGTGTATGTATGTAGTGGTTTATAAACCAAAATTTTTCAACGTAACACATTATACAAGAACACACGAACAACATTTTGTTTAATTTTAATAACAATTCAGAAATAATAATTCAAAAATGTTAATATTTGGAAAAGCAATGGACGATTTAGGTACAAATAAAACAAATTAGATGCCTGTATGTGATGTCACGCATACCTTTATGATGATGTCTTCCTGGCCGATTTCGAACACGGCAGTTTTCAACTGCGTGTTCGAAATCGGCCGTGTTCGTTTTCAACTGCAACAGGGGATATTGTAGTGCAGTAAATGTACTCGCAAACACAGAGTCACTCTCTCGTCTTTACCTTCCCCCATCAGATGTAAAGCTGTTGCAAAAATATCGGCGGAAGGGTCAGAAGTAGTTTCAGAGAGGACGACCACTACACAACTAGACCCGAACCACCCATAATTTGTTATTTTTGCTCAAATGTTGACTTCGGCTGGGTTTAGAACCCAGAACCCATAGTTAAGCAGTTAGGTACGCTAACCACTAAGCCAAGCAGTTGTCACCCTTAAAATCACTTATAACCTAGTGACATAGTAGTTGAATGGTTCTGTGTTAACATGATATATTATAAGTTATAACTCATGCTTGTCCACCAATAGGGATAAGCAAAGATTACAGATTTTCCATTTGATACGATTAACCTTGGTCAAAAGACAAGCCACTTTTCGCCTCACCGAGAGATAGAGCGTGATGGGCACCGATGTCAGGTTTTTTTGAGGTTGAGAGGTTGAGATTTGCAAAGCATTTCCCTTAGGCGCCTCTTACGAATCTCACTTTAAGAAATTTAGTGGTAGATTCTTGACTAATGTATTAGACTAAGAATTGTCTTAATGTTAAGTGGTTACTGTCGCGCATAGACACCTTGCATCTATCCGCTATTAAGAACCAAAATGCAGATGCGTTGTTACCCCTGGGGACTGAATTAACCGCAGTTGAATAAATAATATTCGTTTTCACTGTTTCACTTTACTGCTGAGTTTTCATGACGCAAAGCATACATGCCAGCTCGTATAGCGAATAAAAAATATTATTAGTTATCAAACTAACGGGTTGCGCCGCTGCACGAAAACTAATACAACTTTCCGAAAGTAACACATTAACAAAAGGTGCCCCGAACTCGACTAACAAACACCGGCGAAAACCGGAGTTAGTTACCAGTTTTAATTGCCTTTGGTTAGTTTTAACCGGATCAAACCGGCTGCCTGCGTTGCCGCAGCTAAGATAGAGGAGTTATCAATGCTGTAAAACTTTACGTTAAAAGTTAACTGACTTCGCGCTCCGCTTATTATGCATTAGTTTGTATTATGCCGCGATTGTTGACGAATCTAATGAACGCAACCTACGAGTTGGGATCTTGAATCAACTCAATATACCCACTTGTTGGATACTTTAATGAGGCGTTAAATGTACATTCTTCAATTTTCTCCACTTTTTTTCTAATTGCACATATTATAAAAAACTAGTCGAGAGGGAGTTCGAATAGCGCGCGAAGCGGTTCGTAATTTGTATAGCTTCGTAATACATGCAGTATTGCTACACTAAGGATTGCTTTTTCCCACGTCTGCGGTCGCAAGAAAATGGAGTTACCAAATTTTACTTGTAGGGGCTTAATAGAATATGTGATAAATATTAAGTGTACAAACAATTAAATCTATTTTATTTTTTACACCCTTCCGCAATAACTAGTGTAGACCTACGATTTGTGTACACTGTTCAAGGCTTAGAGGTTAACCGTGAATGCCTTTTTTAATCAATCTTTAGTAAGACAATACGTGTGATTTCCAAACAAGCACACGAACAGACGAAAACGCCTGGTACTGCGATCGTCAATCCGCTTTATCACCAATGGCCGAGCGTGACCATTATGTCCCTATGGCCTAGTGACCTATGTTCAACAGTGAACTTAAATAGGCTAAATGGTAAAGGTGAAGAAGACTTCTTATAATTTTACTTATAAACCTGGTAACTGATGACTAAGATCATTGGTGCTCTTGAGAAATTTCTTTTCCGAGCTTTTCATACAAATATTCGCCCTTATTGGGATACGAACCCGCGTCCCTCAGCTTCGATAGAAGGATCACTGCCAACTAGACTATCGGTTCGTCTATCTTAGGTAGCGTGAGGTGATGATGGACAGATGCGGAGATCTCCATTTTCACTGCATAATTTATCCGCTACTCGTTCGGCACCCACAACTAATGCTTTAGGACTTTACTGCTGTACTTATGAATAGTACCGGTACCTATACCGTAGTTGAGATCTGGCCTTAAATACTATAGATACCTTTATTGTGACTTGCATTTTGTCGAAAGCCCGACATAAACACATGCATAAACTGAAACTTTTCATGACTCAGATGGAATTTTAAATATGAACATTGAATGGCAGATATTTTTTTGCGACGCGCACAACGCTCAGTTATTTAATTATTCACTGCACTGTCACGTCTATCAGTTTAGGTCTGAGCACGTTACGATGATGCCTCTTAGAGAATTTTTAATGTCTGAATAACAGGGCTGTCGCGCTTCTAACTTTCAATCGAAATGGAATAAAAATGTTTTGCAATTTGGATATATCCGTCTATCAAGTTATCGATACCTTATTCTGTTTTAAAGTCTTATACTCTACGCTTCTTTATGTGATTGAAAATATTTTAAATTTTACTTCGAAGAATTATTCACACCTTTGCTACATTGTGAGGTTCGCCGACGTTAGTTTCTTTTTTGTATTGTAATTTTTTTTAATGTTATATCCAAAAAACACATTATTATTACAGGAAACAATTGGCTTGCCAATATTCATTCAGATTCAGCAAACATACTACTGCTGAATGTTCTTAAAAAGGGTCTATAGCTTATCTGTAGTTTTTGTCACTAGGTGCCACAGAGCTCCATGCTAGTTTAAAGAAAAACTTTAATTTCTGTAAGTAATGACATAAAATAGGATTATATCGATTTTAAAGCTATTTTATCAGTATTCATGACAAGGTTATAAAATTTAGTTTTAAAAATGGTTATCAACCCTAGTACATTTCGTTTTGATATAGGGGTGCGTTTATGCCGCGAGCGGGTAGATGTTAGCGAAGCTCCCCGCTTTGTTCGGGGGCCAATCTGAACCCCATCCCTTTATGCTCCGCTACCCACCACGCCGCAGCGGCGGCGTGAGGGTTATTAAACTGTTACGTTTATTTTACTGATTTTATTTCAAGTGCATTTAAATGCTACGCATTTTAAAAACAGGACGTATGCTTATTTCATCTTTTCTCCTAAATTATTATTATGGAGCGTGCAATTTCTACAAGACGTAACTAAATATAATACTTACAATTTTTTTCTTAATATTTGTTAGTACTTAACTACTTTATTATATTATACTTAATTATGTCTTATATTATACTTACGCGAATACAGCACATTGAAATGAAACTAGTGTATTATAAAAGTAATGAAAACAGGATGAAATCCGTAAATAATAGTTTGTTTTCAATATTATACTTTTTGTATATTTGGCCGGTCCTAGACTTCATTTGCCTGTCATTTGGAAACAGAAAGGGGATAAGGTTGTTGATTTGACAGAACAGAAATTATGTGAACCGATGTCTTACTGGATCGGTCGAGCCACGTGCTCGTAGAACTATCTGTTAAAACGTTGTAGAAGGTTCTCGAGTGGTTAGCTCGTCTTGGCAAACGCCTCGACTTGCACAATGTTGCGGAAATTCTATAGATTACAAAGTGATTTTACCTCCAATATATAGTTTCGGGCATAGGAAACCCTTTTTTGTTGTTGATTATATCGTGGAATAATATCACTCGGAATTGTTGTGAAATACCTTTATGGCATAGCTGATAAGGCACATGTACCGTGCCACAATGATCATAATGAAGTATGGTCTTGAACGACTTGTTCCATAAAGTTGCTGGCACATCGTACGAGATGAGTTATGAGCATGCAACAATAGAACACACAACAAACTCTGTAACAAGATCAGCATTCATGTAATATGCATAGTAAGAGAATAGGCTATTACGCAATGCCTAGCTCGTATATAAATCGGGAGCTCACACATAGACAGAGGCGAACACAAATACGCACACTTGAACACGTACTCATCTCATATAAAATTACAGTGCGGTTGCAGCGTAAGAATCTGTCACCGCTTCCTACCCTGGGTGTCGTAAGTGGCGACTAAGGGAAAAGCTTTGAAAATATCATGACCTTCTCCTGGAGAAAACCTTGTGAGACGAGACTCGTTACTCATCAACCTCTATCTGCTTAGAGAATCATTCTCCGAGAGGCGAAACCTTGACGCATGCCCGTGGGTCTGCGCAGCGTCGTGGAATGGAAATCTATAATCAATGCTTACCCTTATGGAACGTGTATCAAGCGTTAGGGTATATATATATTTATTAAACTGACAAAATAAAGTAATTGAGAGGATCTATGGTAGCCAAGTGGTCAAGGGGCTCGCTTTCGCTTTCATAGTACGCGAGTGACCTAGATCCGTTCCCTGGTGCCGGAGGCAAACAATTTTAAGTGGTGAATTTACTATGTTCTCGACGGGGAAGGAAAGCATCATGAGGAAACCTGCATTTCTGAGAAATAATAAAAATATTATTTCGAAGACGTTTGAAGTCCGCCAACCCGCACTGGAGCAGCGTGGCGGACGCTTCCCCGCTCCAAAGCTCTCTCGAATATTTGAAAGAAGGCCTTTGCCAGGATTTACAGCCTTTAATTACTTTACTTTGTTTTACACGGTTGCCACTCATCAACATTTCGTCAACGCTCAACAACGTACTCCTTTTGAATGTGGATGGTACATTACTGTTTTCTTAGGATTGTAGGATACTGCAGTTCCACTGTAAGTGTCCTCGTTCTGGATAGACCACACGTGGCAATAGGGGAACATGATTCGAAGTCGTTTCAGCCATCGCCAGTAACCACTAGTTAAAGATTTAAGTACCAACAATATCCTACATTGGACATTGTACGATGTACGTACATTTTGCAATCAAAATCTGAATTTACTTCAATATTTACGAAACAAATTACTTTCTAATTCCCTATTCCTCTGTATTTTGAACATTGTTGTTTAATTTATTACGATATCAAACGCGAGTTATGTCAGTTTTGTTTAGGAATCGCAAAGGTTGCGGGACTTAAGGGTATGCGATTGCGTCTTTCACAATGATATTTTGGTTTGCGGTCTTTCTACTGGCGGTATAGGATTTTTTTTTGACAATAATGAAAAAAAATAAAGGCAAGCCGAAAGATGAAAGAAACTTTTATGAAATACAAGCCTGCTGACAATTAATGACATTAGAGATTTTATACTCGAGGGTGACGTATTATTATATGATTATTCATCCCGGATGGATGGAAGGTATCTATGGCCCTCAGTGACCCCGCAGCCTTACCGTGTTCTCATTTATCACTTTGACACATAAAAAAACATTTTCATTATAAAATGTAATAAACATATACGCGTGAGCCAAAAACCACTCACTGGAATTGATAACGAAATCGCCAGATGTACACTACACAATACCTACTCACTAGCCAATTTACCCGATTATAATCAGTCTATGTGATGGCACTAGATGCTCACAAGTTTGAAATGAAAAGGGACTACTACTATAGCAGCCTTTTTAGTCCACTGTTTAACATAGGCCTCTCCAATAAAGTGCCAGCAAAAGCCGGCATGCATTTCTTGAAATGTTTGTCTTTTCTCAACACGCAGGTCAATTGGATTGAAGAGCATAATGGCGGTACCCTCATACACACTGGTGATGCTGCTCCCCATCACCTGTTTGCGGGATTGCAGTTCCGCAAATTTGGTTGAATATTCCGCCATCACATGATCATCCGTCCGTCAGTGTTCCTTAGCTGCACCACGTGCACGTGAGGTTAATATTTGGAAAAATCCAAGCGATCTCTTTTAAAAAAAGAATAAGATTCTTCCTTTAGACCCTTACTAACAAAAGTTAAATTACAAGTAAAATTAAAATATTTTACAATTTAAAATCTAACTTATGTGCCATCTCAATTGGTTGAGATAAAGAAAGATTTATGGTAAAGATCATTCCCTACTTTAGCTTACCTAGTACATGGTGGCTCTATTCAAATCAAATTCTTTGGCATCCTAATATGGTGTGCAAACAATGCCACGTACGACGCGTCCATTGCTGACTTAATTTTGTGGCGTATGAGACTATGACCACCCCATGTAATTTCGTAGGTGACGTAACAGTCAAGAGAGAGAAATGCATCTCTAATATGCGAGACTTTAAAAATGCAAATCGATGATGGCATAGTGGTGGCCAATTCACATGCAAAGCGTGGCGATTACATTAAATTACCATTAGGGAGGAGGCCTATATCCAAAAGGGGATTTTTTACACGCTTTTGCGAAGAACTTCATGATCTTTAGTCGTATAAAACATCCGCTACGCTCACACTGACACCACATCTTTATCGAGCCTAATAAAGTAGGTAATTAATTGCTTGGAAATAGAAATGTTTACTTTGATGGTCGAATGCTTAAATAAACAAATGTTATACCGATATTCCGTTTAATTGAGTTCGTTTGTCTGTATGTTTTAGGTATATTTATTTACATTTAACCGAGTCCAGTGGTTTTACATGAAGTAGTTAATACATGTAAATATCTTTTTAGGAAGAATACTTTGTTTTGTATTTTCGATTTTGTCTGGAGAAACCAAGTTTTAGTGTTTTATTTTATTCTATGTATACTAGATACTTTTTTATTTCGTTTCTTTTTTATATTATTAGATTGTAGTCCCATAAGTAATTGCGCAAACACACAGGCACTCTCCCGACTTTACCTTCCCAGACCAGAGACACGGGACGCATATTCTTCCATACACACGTAAGTGCTGTCTTGATAGTTTACAGAGGTCTATTTAAGGCTGATGAAGAATTCTGGGTATATCTGAAAACAGAGCCCCGATAGTTCAGATGGCGCCACAACTTGATTTCGCACTACCTTCACGTGGCGAGCAACCTGAATTCAAATCAAGACGCCGGCACCACTCTAAATGTTAATTACACAATTTTCAAGTAATGATTTATTACGTTCTCGGCGGGGAAAGACATTGCCGTGAGGAAACTTAGACATACACGTCATATTAACATATTTAGCTTATTGATGTCCATTCGCTCCGAAAATGTCGTAATATTATGTAGTGCTGTCGAACCCAGCTCATAAAGACCTACATTCACGTACAGCTTTTTCTCCAAATGCCAAGCTAACCGAGTAGTTAGGGGATGTGCCTTCAAATCAGGAGACTCGTACCATTGAGTTTATGTATATTATTAACTATTACGTATATTATTCTTCGTATTTGTTTTTACTTTAAATGGCAATCTCACTTTTATGCACACTCCTCGTTAACGAACGATACCCTGGCGGAAAATGGATCCGACCGTCGGACTATGTCGTACCCAAAAACCCCCATCAGACTAGGGACGGGGAGCATAATCACTGGTGTGACCATGGGTAAATCTTACATGCACGGAATATCCAGCACTGAGCTTTTCCAAGCGGATAATGAACTTTTTGGGCGGACACCTGCACTGAAACCTCGTAATATTAAGTAGCTCTTTCGAACCCAGATAATATAGAGAAACATTCACTTTGATGCACCTCTATGATTGATTTTTTTTTTCAATACTGAAACAAAACCGACGATAGCGTGTATTGTTATTTCCGCGAAGCGATGCCGGCTGTGTCAGCGACTTATTGGGAACGCAATTGGAAACTCGTCGTTGCGAGCGTTTGATGGCCTCCGGTTTACATTGATAAATATTGAAATGTATTTCTGTTTACTGTTATGATGGTTACACACTCGTGTTACAGTATTTTGTTCTATGAAATAGTTAGAACATCGATGTGTGTATTTCTTATTCGTTTCGGCGAATAAATTTATTTACTTTACGTAGGTGTGCAAGTCGGCAAGAATAAACAATAATTCTTGCCGACTTCCTCGATATAAAGGCATAAAGGTATGTAAAGGGTCTTACTTCTCTAGGTAAATCTTTATGGCAATCTTTGGGGGAGGCACAGCAAGGTCGGCGTAAAAATTTACCATGCCCTTTCTCTCCGTGGTCGGCCACCGATAGATAGTGGGATAACCATTTCGAAATGAACCTGACCTGATTAAAATTAATCAATCCGCTTACCGAGCCTGGCGAAATCCTGATGGGAGAAGCCTATGTCCTGTAGTGGACTATTAACAAGCTGGTTAAGGTTAAGGGTGCTCAGCCGGTAGACTTGTGACAGGATATGATTATGCCGAGCTACATTTTGTCATAATCCACACTCTTTGTATTGATTCAGTCTGGGGTTCGGCCCACCCCAACCGATTTGAATCCAGGGGCCTTATCCCCTAAAAATATTTCACACATTCCGTGTGAAGTCATTCCTCGATAAAATCATGCCGAGTTATTTTTCTTATCCAACAAATGGTTTCTTATATTAGTTACCTCACGTCTCGGGTAAACGAAACCATGTTAAAAGATTATACGTATGATTATATTGGTAAAATTATTTACACTCGTGGAGTTTTTGTAAATTTATTGTGGCTCGGCGGATAAGGTTGAGGCCTGAGCCTTGCAATTATTATTAACGCGTAAAAAACATTTTTAGCCATGTTTAGAAGAATATCAAGTGTTTTGTTTGTTTTCTAAGTGAAAATAATAAACGAGCATTGTGTCAAATCGATTTACAATCGGAATGCTCAGTCGTCGGTATTCTTCTTGCTGAGGCAAAGAAACGAGGAGGGGGAGGGGGGTTGGTCAGGACAAAAGGGCAAATATTTGTGGGCTAATTATAATTTCTGAACGCCCGCCTCCGCGAGTTAGCATTTCATTAGTCCATGTCAACAGAGGCGATGACTTGGAAGTGAAAAACAATCGTGGAGTGGCACGGACCGACGTTTTTTTCTGTATTTAATGCCCTCGTTGTAATTTTTAACTTCTCGGCTCTCAGTTCAAATAAGTTTGTTTTGTTTCAGTTGCCAATTATTTAAATAGATATTTTTTGCCTAAACCAAAAAAAAAATTTTTTGCTAAAGGTAACGTAAATATTTTTCTGATGTTTGTTACCTTACAGTTACCTAAGACACAACTATCTTCATCTCGGCATCTCAGTCATAAATCAGTTTATTAGCATAATGCGTGTATATAATAGTATATATAAGATACTTTAGACCTCCGCCACCACCCCTTTGTGGCCTTGAAACTCGCATGACAATCTCCGGGAGCAAACCCCGCGAGGAGACTTACCCACACGTCAACATCTTCCGGAGAAGGCGAAAGCATGGTGGCGGAACAATCGTATTTTGATATTACTTCTACTCTGTGACCTTGCACGAAACTTATAATGGTCCTAGATTTTATAGGCTCTGATTTGTAAGTCATAGGAAAATATGCCTAAAAACACCCTATATTTTTATTGCATTATCCTAAAATCATACTACTTTTATATATTACACGTACTAATAATATTAGGAGAACATACTGTTAAGGTGTTACCTGCACCGTGTAGTGGTAAGTCGATATGGCACCATCCTACCAAACAATTGCCACCATCGTCTGCTGGATGCTTAGGACCGCGATACATTGCAAACGTTCGCGGAGGCTTATGTCTAGTAGTGGGCTAGTCAGTTGATGATATTACTAAGGACTTGATACGTCAAGCCGTTACGGAGAAAAAGTGATCTAAAAGGGAAGGGGGGGGGGGGTCTATTTTCCTAAGTGAATATCGTGATAGCATGCGCATGTGTAACAGTTAAGCATTCTCATATTACGCTGAAACGCTTGACATGTTATTGTAGCGAGCCAAAGCGCAATAGTTATTTGTTAAAGTCTCTAATATCACTGATGAAAGCAAGCTCTTCGTGTGTCATTGTGGTAACTTATACTTGTATAATATTTATTATTTTGGATTAGGGTGAAAAACTATCTAACATTCCATCTGATGGTAAGTGGCTACTGCCCGCGGGCACCGGCAAACAACTTGAGAAGGTTACGGACGCGTAGTCACCCCTGAGAACTAAGATGGAATACCGCACAGCCCAATCTATACAGCCAACTGTCTTATGAGTCCTCTCGTAAATCTCACCCAATGAGAGAAATAGCCGAAGTCGATAGGCATTACCAGGCACGCAGCTAATGAGCAGAAGGGGAAGCTGCTGTTCGTATATAGGTCTGTGTCGTGTCTATGCGCCCTGGGTTTTTTTTTTCAAGGCTTTTCTCTTATTACGACACCTTTTGTGTAGGTCGTCGAGAACCTTTCTTCTCCTGGTTTGTTAGCCATGCGAGCTATGTGGCCGGCCTATTGCCACTCTAGCTTAGCTGTTGGATTTGGGTTCGGCAAATTAGGAAAGATATTCCGCCATCATTCGGTCGCTAGAAATTATTTTTTTGGCTACCATATATATAACAAATATTCGCCATTACGCCCCATGTTTATTTGTATTGTATCTGAAATTCAGAGCTACATCGAAAATATTTCATAAGCTAATCATTACGTGAGTTTTATTATATTTTATGAAATCTCGTCTCTTTAAATGAAATAGGGTACGCTTTAACACTGCCAGCCACTTACTAAAATGTTCGAAAGAATTTAAATAATTTTTCTGCTCATTTCCCCACTTCGTATTCCAATAGCCTATAAAATGTTTTATGGCCACTTCCCCGTAATATCTACCGGACCAATTATATTGAAAACAAGGATTCCTTCGCTGCAGGATTCGGGATTGACATTTCACCCGCACCTCCTCATCGATCCTGTTGAGCTGGCTCATTTAAATTCCTCCCGGATGACGCCGGGAAAAATAGCTTATTACTCTCGACTGTTTTAAAATGTTAATTCCATTTCTCGATTCAATTTCGGCGAAGTTCCGTGACGGCGTCGCTGTCAAAACACGAATCTGTTAAAAAATATATTTGGAGCACGGCGGCCGCCTGGGCCTCCGCCTCCGGAATGCATGATTGTGAAATTAGATATAGGAGTAGCCGATAACGAGTGTATTTGTCAGATATCATTCGCTTCTTGTCTACCTCATTCATCCGCATAATGTATATTTTTTTTTTTTGGGAATGGCGTCAAAGGGCAAACGGCTCACCTGATGGTAAGTGATTACCGTCGCCCAAGTACATCTGCGACGACAGAGGTGCTGCAGGTGCGTTGCCGGCCTTTAAGGGTATTTGGGAGATGGAAGGGAGGATGTGGAGGGGAATGGGGAGGGGGAGTGGGCCTCCGGCTACCTCACTCACCGAACGAAACGCAGAAGCACAAGAAGCCTCTACTTCACGCCGGTATTCTGCGAGTCCGTGGTACCAACCCGGCCGAGCCTCCCCATTCGAGCAGCAGCAAAAGTCACCGTTTGACTCTACCACGTTTAAAATATGTTGAAGCATTTGGTTGTATTTTACTCTTACAACTCTCAGGACCTTGCTTTGTGTACTTATGACAGACTGAAATAATGATAAACGCCGTGTGGTTACGTTAGCTAACTACATCACATTTTTACTGGAACATCTTGTTCCAGGTCCAAAAAAAAACCTCTCACTGTCTTAAGTTGCAAGACGTCTAGAACAGCTGTTTTTACAGTCATCCATTACCTACACAGACGTCCCAAGAAGTTGATATTCATGTATTCAGTCACTTCCATATTTTATATATGTTCATGTTGACTTTGGCTTACTACATCGGGATGTGTATAACAATGTACGTACGTAACATGTTTTGCAATACGTATTCTCGGCAGGAACTATGCTGACGCAAATCAAAATAAGCTTGCCTGAAGGAAATTCTATCGGTTCACATCGCGTAAAATATCGCACCTAACCTATATTCTGCAATAGTTTATCATGTTTTTAAATGTCCGTATGTATACGTTTGTATGTATGTTTCATCATATTAACGTAGAGCATTAACGTCGTCTTTATATATTATACAACTAATATATACGCATACTTATCACCTTGCTTGTTGACGTCTAATAAAATATTCGCTTCATTAACTGAGATAAAGATCGCATAAACATAACATAATAAAGTTAATAAGTGTTGTATTACTTGCTTGTGTTTATGCAAGCCTAGTACTTCGGAAGACGAATATCATATGCCTGAACTAAGTGTTTGTTATTTTGCTGTATTACCATGCCCAGTACCCGACTTCTGCTAACAAGTCGGATTTTGAAATGACACACTCTATAGCTATTTAAAAAGGGTATCAATTTCGGGACCATTAGTACTTCATAAACTCACGCAATGATACGCACGCATCACAAGGCACATGAAGAATTTCATAGTAGGTAAAGTAAAGATTCCACTAAACTAAAGTAAAGTAGCAGCCTATAAGTGCCCACTGCTGAGCAAAGGCTCGTAACATATACTCGAAATAATATATATATATTTTTATTATTTCTCAGATATGTAGGTTTTTCTCACGATGTTTTCCCTCACCGCTGAGCATGTGGTAAATACAGCACTTAAAATTGCTATTAACAATTTTAGTGCAGAATTTTAGTGTTAGATTGCACTAATGATGGGTCAACCTCCGAGAGGAGACCGCATTGTAAGAAAAAGCAAAAGTGAAAATAAAGAGAGTTTTTGGTTCAGCAAGTGGACCAGTAGAATATTTTTCATCCTTATTGGCGTTCGTAATCATTTTCTGCACTATTTTGTACCTGTAGCAAACTAAGGGAAGCCACGCGAAACATTTCTAATGGTTTTCCTGGAAGCAGTAAACATTTTTTTTGTAAATATGTTTTTATTACCATCTTGTGAACGTTATATTATTGATTGATATTCGATGGTGCGCGATATAACATTTATTATTACATCCGGCACATATAAAAATACCTTAAAACACAACCTCAATATGAAGTCGCAATTAGAATAACAGTGCTCTTTGGAATTACGCTCGCTTTAAAGTGATTGTATAGGAAGGTGTCTAGTAAGCGACAAGCTCAGCGTTTTCTTGGTGTTTTCTCTGCAAGAATCTGCAAGATTGTGGTCGACATACCCTGAAGGATCCGCAATCAGAAGTGGCAATGGCCTGGCAAGATAGTTAATTCATGGCAAGTACATATATCTAGACATTTATATAGGTCAATTATGCGCCTAAGACGATTTAACTACTTATCCTATCTAACCTTAACTGTAAAAACTAAATATAACAAATCGTTGCTTATTACAGCAAATCCTCCCTATTTAGTGAAAGCCTATGTACAGCAGTACTTTTTACAGACTAATGAAAAAAAAATTTTCGGAATACAGAATTTGTCTTTCAAGAACGTTACGAAGTTTTATCTGTTTGTTTTACTCGTAACTGTGTAGCGTTTGTTATTCTCAACAGTACTAAACCCTCTACAATTAGTTGACGGTTGAAATAAACCCAATTTCAAATTATACCCATGCAATGCGTCGCCTTGGGCGAACCAAGCGATATATATTAGCGTGTGCCTTTGTGATTTCCACGGTGTGGTTTGTTGACTCGCGGACAAACAATGTATCAAATCGTATTGTATATATACTCATAAGGCTATATACAAGTATACAAACCCGACAAGCGATACTACAATTATGATTTAAATTCCAGGACGGTTAATGAATTAATAATATTAAGAAATTTTCTTTCATCTTTTCTTCTTGCAGCTTTTTATCAGTTCACCGAACGACATAGCATCTCCCATGTAGACAGACCGTAGTATCACAATACCCGACACCTCGCTACTCAGACACGCTACTGGCATACACCGGTCTGTACAGCTCATTGTTGGCATATTTGAGAGGCTTATTCCGACATGTGTGCAAACCACGAAATATTTCCAGCATTTGCCCTTAGGTGACTTTCAAAACACTCGGGATAAGACCCCGAAGATACTCTTATGCCGCTAGCACATAGGAAATCTTACGGTTTTATTGTAGTATTCATTTTAAATGTTTTGGTATTAAATGTTAGCTGAAACTGTCAAGACCAGAATATTGTATTATATTAACTGAACCAGAGTTACGCGTTACGTTACGGGTCTTAAGATCAATAGGCATTCGTGTAATTTGAAGATAATAAAGCCCTATTGTGTTAACGTGACCTCGTTGTTTAAATTAAGGGTGGGTATCGTTGCTCCTAAGCCTATGTATTACGACAAAGTGACTTCAAGGGAACTTTGTAGGCTTCTGCTGAGATGGATTTTTTTTACCAAACTGGCGCCAACTTTATTTGAAACAACAAAAAAAAATTACATGGAAATTAATATCGGTTTTGTTTTCAGTCTACGAGAATCATTCGAATTTTAGAAACATTTTCCAATATTGCTAATGGGATCATTTTATGTCAAGAATACATCTCGTGATGAAGAAGTATTATTAGTACGGTTGTATTAATCTTCCCACATAATGTAACAACTGTCCAATGTCTTAAAAAAAATTCTGCCCACTCTCCGTTCCAAAAAACTCTCAAAAATGAGACCCCAGTCTGAATGCCCAGTTGTGGGACTGATGCCGCTACTTTACTTTTTTGTTCGAGTCTGCTTAACTAAAATTCAACCCTATTGTCATGATTGCGTTATAAGTACATATTCTTCTGTTTTTACTATAGGTGCTTGAAATGTTGCCTCAACACATTATCTTTAGACTTTAAAAACAATAAAAATAAATGAACTCGAATAAATCACGATTCTTTGTCTATAGAAAAATAAAACATTTCATATGCCGTGGAATCTAATCTACAGTTAACTTCACGTCATGAATTGTATGAGCGTTTAGAACTTGACAGTTTGCTAGATTTTATTTATAAGCCATATCCTATGATAAATCTTAAATCATGGTTTCCATAATAGTTCATACGTTCGAAGTTATAACACTAGCGGGGACATTGCAGCCGGTTGTTTGCCAAATCCGACTGGTGAGTCATTAATTGGATAGGTAACATGATGTGTGACATACGATCCATTGATTGGTTATGCAGTGGTATTGTTTTGATTAACTTCATACCATACTGATGTTTTCCTCTTCGATATATGCCACGGCTACAACCATCGTCATATTCCAGTACCGCCAGAGCACGCGCATACACTGAGCCACTCACTCGTCTTTACCTGGGAAGGTATGGGAATATCCAGTGTAGTGATTTTGCGACGAGATCGGAGGATGTGTCAGGCGCAATGGCACGCGATGTGATACAAATGCAACATGAAAAAACAATAATTTATTTTTTGCACAATTATTGGCTCCGGCTGGGATTCGAAACCAAGTTCCATGCGGTAGCAGTCTAGTACGCTAACTAATACACTGCTAGACATAGGTAATTTGGAAATCGGAAGGCTTTGTCCTAATCGCTACGCTTGGTAGGTATATACTCGTACAGGCTGCCGACTCTCGCCGGTCTGGGTATTTTGTGAAAAAAATTATATTCTTTAAACATTTCCCATATTCGCCCTCGGGTGGACAAGGACGGCTTGCACTTTTAAGCAACAGCCCTCCCGGCACGCGCTGGATCTGGTTTATGGCTCGCTTAGGCTAGGAAGAGCAGCGCATCGAAATAACAACGGCCCTCTCCTCTCCCCCACGGCCCCACCTCTGCCCCACGGCTCACGCAAGAGTTGTAGAGGACAGGGATATTCGCGAATATGTATATGTAGAAGTTTTGGATAGAAGTTAATCCGCTCTAAACTTGCATAGTGCATAATACATTTTTTCCAACATATTTACAATATTTGCATGTTTGTTACTAAATCACGCTTAAACAGCAGAACTAATGTTTGAATGATTTTTTGGCACACAGGTAGACCATGTAATCGATTAAAACATAAGAAAATTTTCTCAATCAGTAGTTCCCTAGGGTAGAGGTGCGGGCAGTCGCTACTATTGAAATAAAAAAAAAAAACAGCGCGGGATGTAAACAGTAAAGTTATAAAACCAATAAAAATATAAACAACGTGCATACGTCAAAGTGGGATGAGCGATGTCTACTTTTTCATTAATTAACCCAGTTGAGGCGAGTGTAGTTGCATCGGCGTCGAGTGTTAATTGGCTTAAATGACGCGTCCGTCATGCCGCGGGCAATTTGATCGCGCTGATGTCGCGCTGACGTCGCGCTGATGTCGCGCTGACACCGCGCTGACAGGCTGCAATTGAGTAGTTTCGCATGCGGTGTTATGCGGCACTTTCAGAATTAGCGATCTAGTTTTACCGTGTTCTTTGTATGAAAGTTAATATGGAAAAAATAATTAAGATGTAATTTACACATGCGTTTGTTGCAACTTCATCATATTTTGACAATTATTATTACCACAAAACATGTGTTGTGAAACTAGTACAAGAGGTAATCATATTTGTCAATAAATTAATTAAGTGTACGGATGGTGAGTGATGACGGTGATACTGAAGTGTTTGGTTAAAATTTCATAGATAGTGACAGATGAAGGATCAGCTATACACCAAGAATTAATAATTGGAGTCTGTCGCAAATATTCTATTTATGAGTATATCATCAGCACAGCACAATATGAGGCTGTAGTTGCTTAGAAGAACAGTGGTTACTGAAGCCTTCACTGACCAGGGTGGAGGCGGCACTACTAAATTAGCTAATTTTAATTTTTAAACTTGGTAGAGCCAAGCAGCGGTTTTTGCTGCTGCTCGAATGGGCCGGCTCGACCGGTTTGGCACCACCACCTCGCAGAATACCGGCGTGAAGTAGAGGCATCTTATGCTTCTGCGTTTCGTTCGGTGAGTGAGGTATCCGGAGGCCCACTTCCCCTCCCCATCCCCCTCCTCATCCTCCCGACAATCTCCCAAATATCCTTAAAGCCCGTCAACGCACCTGCAGCACTTCTGATGTTGCGCTGGTGAGCGACGGTAATCACTTACCATCAGGTGAACCTAAATAGCCCTCTAGAGAATTCGAGAGGATTATACAAAACGTTTTTATTCTTTCAATTTTTATTTTTTTTGATTGGATTGGTGTGATAAACGAGCTAAGATAAAAGTCCTCCCGATGGTGAATGACTACTGTAGATCATATACACCTGCATACGAATTCAATCGAAGAAGGTTATTGTGTTGTCACCCCTAAGCCCTAAGATGGAATGCCCCCATGTTTATTTACCTACTGATGCTGGCTTTCTATACCTTTAAGACCTGTGCACAACAGAGGCTGCAGATTTGCGGCAGAACAGCCTTTGTTGAGCAGCAGAGAATTTTAAGCGAAACCAATATTTTGAATAAATGTAATGGCCGCTGAACTAATATGCAAGACTGCAGCGTCGTAAACGGCTCTTATCTGCTCCAAAGCTCTGTAAAAAAAGGGGTGGGTCCTACGCTTTGCAATTGGACATTCTTAAGGTGTTGGCTTACTTTTTACGACGACCTGTGGGTAACCGAGTTCGATATACTCTGAGCAATGTGTGCTACATTGCTATGGTTTCATAGAACCACTCGCTAGTACGGGCTCGGACGCATTCTAGGGTGAAATATCATATCGAAGCCGGAGAAACTAGTTTACAGGAGAGAAGGACTAATAGCTATTTAGCTACTATATTTTAAATACATTTGTAGTATAAGACTTCACGTCGTCTTGTACCGTATGCAAGTTTCAGAAGACATACTGAAAAACATGTCTTGCATGTTATATTATGATTTCATAATAATAATATACCCAATCCTGCGGCGATCAGAAGTTTAGACATACATTCGTTTTAACCACATTTTCACCAGAGTTTATTTAGAAGAAAGTGATAAGCTGTGAGCCAGTCGCCGTCTGTATCGTTGGTCTGAATACTTTACAGACAAATCCTACATAAGTATCGATAAACACTGGTACTTGTCTCTCTCTAAAGGGATGAACTCGTGTCTCAATGGCTTCAATTGTTAGAATCAACAATGAATTGTTGCAATTGTTACAATAATTATGATTATCGTTACATCAGTACGTTTATTCTTTTATTATTATTATGCTATATATTTAAGCACACACACCCGTCAACTATTGGAGTAGATAGAGATTACGGATTTTTATTAGGCATGAATAGGCGTAGCGAAACGGGCAACCCACTTTCGTCTAGGCGAGACCTAGAAGGTGGCGAGTGGCGAGTGGCGAGCCTCGTCACCTAAAATTTCAATAAATACGATTTGGTGGTTAGTAAAGTTTCTACTGAATCATACATAGAATCGAAAATGAGTTAGTTAAAATAATTTATAATAATATATTAAGTTACGGATATTTTCATGTAAAGGAATTTGGCACGTGATTTAGATAGCTACTATTGTTATGTGGTACATAAACCATATTTCCAAGTAAGATCGTGGCTTTGCGGTGTAAAGGTATGGGGGATCGTAAATTTTAATGGGTTTAACGGGAATTGTTAAGATTTATGAGCTTTTTGCGAAACAATCAGATACGCTCTAAAATTTGCTACGACCTGGACTACTTTGTGTTTGCTGACGTTATATTGATAGGGAGAAAAGTTTAATTAATATCGAAATCAAATTTATCTGTTGTACGAAATTATTGGCAATCTGTTTCAATAAATCAGCTACACAATATTCCTATTTTTTCATAAGATTTTTTATAATTTTATTCTTTGTAGCTCATACATGATCAAATGTCTATGACTGTCGTCAATAAACTGAAATACTGATTATGATTCTGCCTCGATCTAGCTATAAGGGTATGGTTTCCTGGCAACTGATTATGATAATGACGATGTACTCACTTGGTGATAGACTCCTCCTTATCTGCCTAGGAGTCGTCTGGGTAGGTACGACACTCTTAACCATTTCTGCAAACCGCCTAACAGGAGTGCACACGACATACTCACTTGGTGGTAGGCTCCCTCCTTGCCTTGAAGCTGTCTGGATAGGTATCACCCTCTTTCCTATTTCTGCCGCCAAGTGTGCAGTCCAGCAGTGCAACCAATGTTGTGTTCCGGCTTCAAAGGTATACTGAGCCAGATGAATTTCCGGCTGTTTGGTATTCCATCTTAGTCCTTGAAAAAAAACGTCTGTGTACTCTGCAATGATTGTAGCTATATAGAACAGTTTGACGTTAACGATGTCGTATCGTGACAATGTAATAGAAAAAAATTCCGCTTCCACGATTTCTGTGCCCATGTATCTCGGCACCTAGAACTCGTGGTTCTATACCTAGTTTAATATAGGCATAGACATCTGCCATTAAAACTATCCATTTTATGACGCGCACATAAAAACCTGGCTTGCCTTTAAACCGCTGTAGATTTATTGTGCCGAAGAATTTACGAACGCATAAAAACGGTATTAAAACCGCATATTCGTCTTGGACTTAAACTTAATCAATAACAACTTTAAATAAATCTGCCTGCGGATACATTAATTAACATCGGGCGTTTCGGAAACGATAAAAATTCCTACTAATCTATCCAATGCCGCCATATCCGATCGTCTCACAAGAATTGAGCAATCTGTAGAATGTGAGACATTGTGACGAATGAGTTGGCGCGCTTGTGAAGTTGCGAGCGCGCGTAAATATGGCATCTGACTCAAAATAACACTATTGTTGACACAACGCTTAAATCGTTTTATGTCACCACTGGGTTGCCCGTTTTTGTTTCAAATGGATTCTTCCCCTGAAACGGGAAAATGGAATCTGTAGGGAAAATTGGAGATTTTTTTAACGACAGTAAATTATTTTTAAAGAGTAGTTATTGGTTTAATGGATAGGCCACTGTCGCGTTCTCATAGAATAATTTAATACAAACTTTAAGAAAGGGGTATAGCAGTGTGTGTGGCAGTGTGGTGGCAAAATGGCAGGGGGCACACGTACGAGGGCCTGGCGATCAATTGATGGAGGAAAATCCATCGGAATATGCCGAACCCAAAGGCCTCTGACTGGCTATGGGGCCTAAAGAAAAAGAGGAAAACGGAAGCTAGATGTCTTTCTTGCTACAAGTGTACGCGCAAATAAAGAGGCACGTATCCGATACAATCGGAAGGTTTAGTGACGGTGTGATAGAATCGGGGCACAACACGGTACAACTACACCCGAAAATCAATCATTTGTTTATTATACAAATATTGGCTTTGTTTGGGACTCAAAGTGGACAGAACCCATCCCACAAACCGTCATTGTATTTTGACAGTGTAAGAGAATCTTCCTCCACAAATGCCAGAAAATGTTGTTACCTTCGATAGATCTCGGAATAACTAACATACTTGAGATGAACAGATTTAATTTGTCCAGACTAGAGACGAGAAGCAGGCTCTGTGGTGTTCGATAATGATAATGTTAACAGACCGCAGTGCCAGTCACTGCGGTCTGTTAACATTATCATTACGTTTATTTACGATTAATGTGTCGGTGGCAAATCCTCGCATGGCAGGAGAGGTCTTTGTCAAACAGTGGAATGCTGAACAAGAAGTAATTAAACGTGGAAGTTTTTAAACGTGTTAGGGTCAAGCGGCGGCTTTTGCTGCTGTTCGAATTGTCCGGCTTGACCGGGTTGGTACCATGGCCTCGCAGAATACCGGCGTGAAGTAGAGGCATCTTGTGTTTCTGCGTTTCGTTCGGTGAGTGAGGTAACCGGAGGCCCACTTCCCCTACCTATTCCCCTCCTCTTCCCTCCCATCTCCCAAATATCCTTAAAGGCCAGCAACGTCCTGCAGAACCTCTGGTGTTGCAGATATACAAGGGCGACGGTAATTACTTACCATCAGGTGAACCGCTTGCTCCTTTGCCGCCTTTCACATAAAAAAAATTGCCGTATGCTATTTGAATATTATTATGTAATGAGAAGCTGTAATTATACTTCGAGAAAATTCTAGCCCCCTGTGTAGACTAACAAAAAATTCAAAACCAATACGCCGGTTTTAATCCAGCTTTAAGTATTCCTCGCTTAAATGCAACGGACATCAATCGTCAAACAATTGTTCACAATTCTTTGCATTCAATTGTTTTTCTCGTCGGCATTACGCCTATAATTGTATAAAGGATGGTTGTGTGGTGGTTGAATAAAGAAGTTTAACAAATTACTGGAGTTTTATTTGTAAAGTAAAGCAAAAGTAATTAAGAAACATGCAATTTAATGCAGATTAATTCAGATTCGTTTGCTCCATTTCCGCTAAGTAGTTAGGCACTTATCAGTAGAGAAGACGTTTGTCCTGAATAAAGTTAGGGCATTTAGGAATGTTGCCAGAGCGTTTCATCACTAACTTGGCCATTACTCAAGTTTGTCTTACGAAAAAATACTCGACTAATATTTTTGCACTATCGCAACTTACTTGTTCAGGTTGTGAGAGGAGATTAATATTTTTATGTTTTGGTTATATTTTGTAGTAAGTATTATTTCCCGAACTAAGAATATATTGTAATTTTTCTATAAAGCCGATTTGAGCTTATAAAATAAAAACAAATTAAATTATAAACGAGAGTAGGCAAATATTATCACGGATCTCCCGTTGGCACAACCCAACACACCCTAACGGGGCTCCACCTTTCGCCACTCCAGAACGTAGAACGTGATAGGGGCCTATCGCCAGTGTTGCCTGTAATTATTTCAGTTTATGTAATAATAAATAATATGTTTTATGTATAATGAAAGCGCGGGCGATCGTAGCACATATTTACTCTCTCCTCCGGCCAAACTTAGCGCGACTTAATGCAGATAAGTGTTGAAGAGCTTTATCTTGAGTAAGTGTATACAACTGTGGACTTGGGTGGTTAGGTCCTGTGTACACAAAGGTTTAGGGCCTAAGCCGAGGAGCTACGCGGCGGTCACGGTACGATCGTTGGCGGATGTATTCTTGTTTCCGTTGAAATAATGAATAATACTCTACAGTAAACGATATAATGAAATATATTTGTTCTTTCGTCCATTTAGAATTGAAGTTCGATCCAAGGTTACTTAATAACACAGTTTTATTCCTAAGATTAGTTTAAATAACAAACAAATATTCATTTGAAAAGACCGGGCAAGTAGCTTCCATAGTTTAACAATCTATTTGTAGGAAAGGTTAATGTCCTGCAGTAAACAGACTAATGGAGACGGAAGTAACGATGTATAATTACTTTATTTTACAATATAAATTTAAAAGGTTATTGGCCAGTACTAACCCCTTCTTGTTTTTCCCGTTTCGAACATGCCGTAAGTTTGGGGTAACGATCCTTCACGGAAGTGCCGTGCTCAATGGAAATCGGTGATCTCTAATCTGGCCCTACGGATCGAATGATACTACCTCGGTCGAGCCGGCCCATTCGAGTAGGAGGAAAAGCCGCCGCTCGACTCTACCACGTTCAAAATTGAATGATTACTCTGAATTTAGGTATACACCTTATTGGTACGAGCTCTCCACATCCACATCGGCTATCGTAGCTTTTACTCATCATCATTTCAGCCTATCACAAGTCCACTGCTGAACATAGGCCTCCCCCAAAGATTGCCACGAAGCCACCTGCATCCATCGACTTCCCGCAACACTGCGCAGGTCGTCACTCCATCTTGTGGGGGGTCGTCGTACACTGCGTTTGCCTGTACGTGGCTTTTACTACTAATAGTTTTTTATCGATATAAATTCAATCAATTAATTATTTTTCTTTTTCTACACTTCCTCCTTTTGTGAAAGAAGACAATGACCATAACATTACCAAAATTTCTGTTATCTACTCCCACATATAAATTAATAATCGAAAGTATATTATATATAATATTTAAAATAATTAACACGTCTCACCACGTTGGCGGGACTCAGATATTTTATTAACCGTAATCTGCCAAGTCAACACCGTCACTCGTTCATTTTAATAATCCAGTGTCTTTATAATAAAATTAACCGAAATTCGTACGTGTATCAAAATAATTAGGTAATATGAACTCTCATTTGCGTTGTAATTAGGCAGGTTGGTTTATTTATTGCGCAACAAGAGAGTTCAGTCTCAATGCCAACGCTGCCTCATCTACAAAAACCAGAAAGTTCCCGACGCGTGAATTTCATAGCCTTTTTAGCCGAGATTATGTTTTAATTTTCGTGTTTACGGTAGCGTCGTCATATGGTTTCTCGAGAACTTTATAAATTGATAATTTAATGTTTAAACGTTTCTCCGGACTATGTTACCGCATTTGTATAGTTCAAGGAGGAAATAAGCAAGAATCAAATGACCCCGTGATGGTAGGTGATAACCAATGTGCAGCTTCTTTAATTAGCGAATTTTGTCTCGTGAGCATGGTTTATACACATGTAATATCCAAAGGAAGGGACATTAGAATAATAAATTAAAATATTTAATAAACTGAAAGAAAAAGTCACTTGTTTAATTTTTATGAGGCGAATACGCAAATGAATCTAGCCTTAGGCTATATTTGTATGAAAATTAGATTTCCTATGTGGTATGTACGATTATACAGTAACCATGGTCGACGAATCAAACAACCTTACTGATTATTTACTCACTGCCTCTGTGAGAAGTGAGAAGTAGACACGGTATTAATTTTGATTTAATTTTGACTTTAAAAATAAATTGGTTACGTTTCTCATGTAAGGTAACCTCTGCCAGATTGTTTTGGCGCTTCCATTGAAAGGCTTTTTTCCAGTACAGCATTTTAACAGACTGACGATGGAAGAACTCTGTAGAGATAAAAACAACCCTGAGACTTGTGACTTAGTCTTTCTTTTATCGAACGCCTTTACGACGGGATCGAGGACACATGCAATGCAACACAACAAGACCCGTACACTTACAAAAATTAACCACGTGTCCTGGGGTTCAACAAGCACCACCAAGCCACGCGGTCGTAATGTACAGAAATTGAATTTATTTAAAAGTTACCGCAGGCCTGATAAGTGTATGCCCCGGGTTCAGCTTGTAAATAATAAATCAGTTTTACCGGTTTCCTGTAAAAGTTAAGGTCGTGTTATTTTATTTCGTGCTTCGTTTATTTGTCCTATAAAAGTCAAAAGTCACTGAGGGCATCCTAGTGCTGTACAACTTACAACACTCAGGGGATATTGTCATTTTTATTTAATTTACGCTAATTAAGACTATATATTGTAACTGTTCTTTTACTTTGTTTCAGGTGAGTAATGGGATGTGGTACCATAAGCGCCTCGATTTTGCTGCGTAAGTTGGATAGAGGTAAAAGACGAAAGATAAAAATAAAATTATGAGGCAAAAGTAAAAAACGTCTTCTTTGCTAAACAGGAACAAATATTGAACATGGAAATTAATTTAAAGGAAAAAGGAAAAAATTAATCAATATCTGATAATACCGAAAAGGTACACTCGTAAATGTCCCACCGCTGGGAAAAGCTCTCTTCTCCTCTTAATATGTTTCATAAGAGTTAAGAGTCGTATTGGCGAACTTTACAATGTGCAGGAAATATTTTTTTTATTCGACTCAGGGTTTGACTCAATGTTAGATAGCTTTGTGTAAAGGTGCGTTATCCCACGGTGAGTGATTTTACGGACCATAACGCACGAGCTCGCAGCGCACCTGCGCACCGTGCGCGTATCTGTGGTACTGCAGAAAGTGTCAATTTCTTTGTACCTTTATCGCCATGGCAACGGGTTTCGGCGATTGCAGTACAAGAAGCCCGTCATCTGTCTATGTATTGTCGATGTAACCTTTATTTAAGATGGTTAATCCGGAATCTTACTATGAGATATTCAAGCCCTTCTTTCTCCTTATTTGATATTTACGATACCGTCTGATAATAAGGGGATAGCAGATAATCTTACGCTGTCACTCGACGCCTCACTATGGAATCTATTTTAAACTAGAAACGATTCCAGCGTTCAACTTTATAACGCGACCACTAATGATACAGTAACGAATGAGGTGTACCTAGAACGCTCGTAGCTTAGGTCATCGGGATTATTTCTAGGAATCATGTGACTAATTGCAGATAAGAAAGCGACGGTGTCGTTTCACGTGTATTATAAATATTTAAGATTACGTGAATCACTCCACTCAACTGTTTCGTGGAAAACTGATTTCAGTTCGTCGGTTTCATTTCATTGTTCTACTTTTCGAATGAAATTATTCGTGTTTTTTTTTGTGATTGTTGATGAGTTTAAAAATTAATGTAGGTACTTGGTATTAAAACTCCTTTGAAGGAATCGGTTTTAGTAGATACAACCAATGCCAGGTGAGTAATAGAAGATGCAATAACAATACATAGCCTTTAAATATAAAACTTGTTTATTTTTTCAAGTGTTTTATGTGTACACCCGTCACCCACACGGGTAGGCAGACGTTACGATTTTTTTTGACACGGCACGCACGATCTTCGTTGCAGAATTTGCTCTTGTAGGTCCCGGGGAAGAGATTTTTAAGATTTTTCTCTTAGTACCCTCTTACTGCATACTGTAAACAAATATAATATGATTACAATAAAAAAAACAATCATTATTTAAAACACCACCATAAACTTAGGATACTTAACCATTTAGGATTTGGGTGATCAAAACTGTGAAAAAGAAAATGTAAATATTTTACATAATCTTTTTCGATTTTTCTCATGCTGACGGGATCAAAATCAGCGACTGGGGGGTTATGTTGACGGTTTCAATAAACCTTTAATGATTTCAAAACGTTGCTCGTGCATACCAACCATAAAATATCACGAAAAATTTACGAAACGAACTTGTTCTTTTGGTATCGCAAAATCCAAATCGCTTGACGGGCTGTTAAACTTTGCGAGGGTTTAAATATTTTGGAGTAAAATATCAAATATTAAAAATTCAGTGTTCGTTATTGTATTACGACATTCAGCGTCAGCGTATCTATGTTTTCGGTGATCGATTCTGCTTTTATTTGAACGTGGGTAAAACTTTGTGTGGATACTTGAACCCTTGCAGCTATCTGGTCAGTTCTGGTAGTAACCATTATTAGAAGTGCTACTTTGGATATATTTGGTAGAAGGGAAAGAAAAATTCAGAGTAACGCCAGTAGAACTAAGTCGTATCCATTGGCGATTGCATAACGAAGTAGCATTTTATTATAACAGCCACGATAGCCGTTGTTATGAGATCAGTCTCCAAATGAGGAGACCCGAGTTCGATCCCATACGTGGACGGGTCGTGCCTAGGAGGTTTCGAAACGTATGTAGAATTGGTATCGTTTGTATTAACACTAAGACGGCGATAGCTTCACCATCAGTGACGGTGTTCCAAATGCTCGTATGAAAACTGGGTCTCTGGTGGAAACGACTCGAATAAATGTCTGACCTCACCAATATTTGCTATATGACACGAGCGTGTCGTGGTCGGTAATAAATGTTTATACTACTCCTAAATATACTATGTATTTTTTATGATTTATACATTATATAATGCTCCTATACTTTTTTAATTTCACTCATCACAATCAAGATAACAACATGACAATTAGTCATAAAGACCCTGTTTACTTGAATGTAATAAGAAATGGAAAGCAATTAAGCTGAATACACACTGAAGATGTTATTTTAACATTATACATTCTTATAGCCCACTCCGCTTCAGAGGCTCGAAGTGGGTCACTGCGCCTGACACTAAAAGACTCGACTGCTCCCCGCCCTGTGCAAGCTCGAATTACCACTACTGATATATACATCTACATTTATAACGTCTATAGTTAACTCTGTCATATAGTTGTAGAAAGTAAAACTAAAGTTTCCTACACACGGGGTTACTTTTGAAAGTTAGAACGTGACACTTTTGTTCTCTTTGGTATTACTGATACCTTTGTCTTTGTTATGTAAGTCTGTGCTTGCCTGTTCAGCCATGGGTCTGGGGTTCGTATCCCAGCCGGAGATAACATTTGTGCAATGATTAGCAATCTTCCTAACCCTGGGTACCAGCGTCTTTCATATAATAGGTATATTGTATATTCTTGGTTGATTCTCGTCGTGTTAAAACAATAGTAATTATATTCTTATCACACGTGATGGGTTGAAGCCAAGTCGTCTTCGACGTTCATGCCTTATTATTCTTTTCATCGTATGATGTATCGACTGTTTTGTCATACAGTAGGAACATTAGATATAACTTGAATCCAACCTGAAACCCTCATGGGTATCCTTTAGATGTTTCTGGAGAATAAAAGATATTTCATTGCTCACTTGTACCCTTGTAATAATAACGCCTAGAAACAGAGTCCGCGCACCTTAGGTGGCGCAAGTAAAACTAAGCCATCTTGGTTCAGTTTCCCTGACGACCCGTCGGTGTTCAAGTCGACTCTATTGCTAACACCTCTTGGGATTCCGAATTAAAATAGCGATTAAATCAATGATTTCATAATACAAAAACATACGTAGATACGTAAAAAGCGCACCGAAATTTAAGCATACAAAAGACTTCAATTGTTACCTCTGGCCTCGGTGGCTTTTGAATAAGTTCCCAGTTCCCGCTAACCGTGTTTAGATCGTTTCATAGCTTCAAACGCCGTCATGTGTTATGTGTTAATGAACCAATTGCAGGTAACGTAACTAAACTGCTAAAAATAATACGTGTTAAATTTTTTTTTGTTTGTTATTTATATAGAAAAAAAAAGATTCGTTATATGCTCACAAAACATATAACGAATCTTTATTTTTATAATCATTGGATTAGATAAGATAAGGAAGATAAATTCCACTAGCCGACATAATTTTTCCAACAGTCTGTATGTAGAAGAGAGTCGATACGTCCCTTACGCTTACATGCATTGTTATATTCCCTCACTTTGAACAGAGATTTTAACATGAAACTTCGATTTTGGGCGTTATCATTCTAAGCTTGTACCAATTTTAAAATCGATTAAACCAAATGGGTACAACTGTAGCGCTGGAACATCATAGCTCGAGCGATAATGATTTTCGCAGCTGCAATCCCGATCGGCATTATCGCTGTAAATCCGATTACACGTGTTCTACGCCGGATGCCGTTACACCGAAGCGTGCAATTTGGGCTCCTTAATCATTCGGAGCGTGGCCACGATTAGTTACTTCGAATAGGTAATACAAGCACACGGAAATTATATGTTACTAGTAACCAGACCCGGCCGCGCACGGTTTGGACCTACATCGGACTTTGCTATATCGTAATGATGATTCTGCTGAATGATGTATTTAATTGGTTTATACGGTATCGGTAAAGGAACAGTGACCCGACAGCCTGTCACGGTTCGTACACAGTTTTTGTGTGAGTGATGGATACTGTATAAACGTCAATAAATATTAAGAGAACTAGTGTAATGAGCAATTACGAGCTTGGGGCTCGTGTTACTGTGGTTTAGTTTCAGTTTTGAGGAGACCCAAGTTTCTATTCCCCATGTGGACGGCATTTGTAATGTTCGTCGGAACACTAAGAAGACATCGGCCTAACCACCTGTTTCGTTGACGAAACGGCTAAAATGAATGTCTAGTAGACCTCTGACCCACCCTAGTGTTGTGTTTAGGGCCGTGAGAGCTTATACTTTATATTGTTCATTGAACATAGCATGAATGTAAGTGAACTGATCTGTCTTAGTTCTAGGACAAAACGTACGGCGATCGCTCCGATTACGCATCAGTGCGACGCGCGCCCTCTAAATACACCGCAGCGAAGATTACGTAAACTATTAAACAATTCAAAGGGACCGGTCTCCGCAGACGGGCCCGGGATTTGTGAAATATCTTTTGAAATGTTAATCTTGCGTCTGACGGTACCCGACGTCTATTGCCAACAGACTGCTTAAATATCTCGAGTAATTACTTACATATGCGAAATCTTGCAGCTCCGCCGAGACAGTTCACCGATATTCTCACTACTTTGTTGTAGCGTTTCCTTTGTTCAGCTGTAAATGAGCGCGTTTATAGAAACAAGCGAACGACGAAGAGAGCCTTGTTATGTCTCTAAAAGTGTAATGTTTTTAAGCTGATTTAGAAGCGGTGGTGCAAAATATTTCATCATTTACATTTTACAACTGCAAAAATCGGCAGCAACCAAGCAGGAATGGTTTGCATTAATCCTCTAGTAAGATCCTGAGGCATTCGTTTTTGGTGATCGCTGGACTAATACGTCTAGTAGTATCTTGGTCGGGCATTGGACCGTGCTACCAGTTTGCGTCTTCTCTGTCGTCAGCCACAAGGTTTTCTTCTGTGTTTTGTCGCTCCTACGACTCCCGCGAGATAATTAGACCATATACGCAAACTCACGGTATATGCAATATTTTTATAATTCTTCTTCTTTATCGGCCTGTGTAAGTCCACTGCTGGAGATAAGTCTTTCTAGATTTGTCTGTACTCACAGTCGTCGACCTCGCACCAGTGATGCTATTCCCATGAAATTAAAAGTTAAAATCAATAACAGCTTGTACATTTTTATACCGTCATATTTTTTTTTTAACCAGTATAAGTAGCTATCGCAGCCCATGGACACTTGCAACTTCAATCCTCGCAGAATACGGGCCTGAAGTAGAGGCATCTTGTGCTTCTGTGTTTCGTTCGGTGAGAGAGGTATCCGGAGGCCTCCTACCTCTCTTCATACCCCCTCAAATCTCCTCCCATCTCCTAAATATTCTTCAAGGTCGGCAACGATCCGGAAGCCTCTCTGGTGTCGCAGTTGCACGTAAAGTAGCATTCTGTAAGTGCCCACAGATGGGAAAAGGCCTCCTTCTCAAATATCAGAGAAGGCAGATGCACGTGGGTGACAGTAATAACTTACCACCAGTTGAGCCGCTTGGTCATTTGCCGCCTTTCCTATAAAAAATCGAAGAAGGTTAGAGATGCGTTGTCACCCCTGAGGACAAGATATTCATCATTTGTTAACTCTTGCTTCGGTATCTTTGCATAGGATCCAGGATCATCCCTGGATCCTATGCAGAAATATAAAACAAAAGACTCAAAGCCGAATAAACGTTAAGTTTAAGCAATTATAAAAAAGGAAAAATGTTCAAAGGACCTTATCCTCTTTAGTCGACCGCACTGATTAGCTAATGAGGTTCTGGGGACCGATTAATGATGATGATGATGAGTAAGCAAATTGCATGGCATTTGCCGGCGCATAAATGGAAAAGCCTATGTCCAGCCGTGGTTGTTTTGCAGGCCGATAAAGTAAAGTAAAGTAAGAGTTTTACAATCGGCGAAATGATGCGACTGACACTTTGAACTTCCTGTTTAATTCCTTAAATATAACAAGGCAAATGTGACTAGGCATGGTCAGCTGTGGCACATTTATAGACTTATAACTTTTAGTGTCACTAAAATGTCGAAACTTTCTTGGCTTTAAGTTTCTCTACGCTGTGCGCTGACTGGCGTAAGGACACAAGTTTGATTATGTTTTAACTACATGCAACTATTGAGAATATTCTGCCGCCATTTGCTCCTTCTCGCATCCTATCCCCGTTCCAGGTTATTAGCCGCAATGTGCAGTTTCCAATGCATATTGGGGTAAAGTTTTATTGATAATAGGTTCTGAGCTAGCTCGCCACACTGTAAGCTCCATTACAGTTTTTGTAACTAGTTAAAACTAGCACCGTTCGGTTTTAACTGGCCGTTGAATCGGCTTTAATGTTTTTTGCTTACAACGCGTTTTTGGTTTTTATTGCTTGCGTCACTTATCGAGTTAATTTGTTTAGCGGAGTGGGTCTCATTGCGTTTTACTTTATTTTGAGCATTTAGTAGGTAAACGTTTAGTTCGTAGTTTTATATTTTTCGACATTAGTATACGCGTCTATTTCTTGATATATTCAGCACAAGGTTTTGACGTACGACTCCCGATGTTTCCTATGTCCTATACATCCTGCACTTATCATCCCACGTTTTAACTTAAGGTTGACACCACTCTGTTTAGATACCCTGCTTTGATAATAATAATTATGATTTGTTGTATTGTTGAATACAAAATAAGAGTAGTTCTGCTTATGAATAACCTACGAAACAGCTTCAAATATTTTAAATGTCGATAAAAATTATAAAAATCTGCCCTTTTAATAATCTCAGCTTAAGTAATTAAGTCCGAAATATGTCTATAATAACGACTTGATTTATTAAGTACCGATAACCGACGAGCGCGTTTGCGTAGATGTAAGGGTGTGGAAAGCGTCTCATTTTTGACGCGAGCGATCCTGACACACGAAAGACGTGTGTCAGGATCGCTCGCGTCAAACAGAAATCCGTAGTCTCTGCCCAAGACTAAATTACATTCATATTGATTAATAAATGAATTAAGCAGCAATTACGAAGTTAGTTTATTATAAATGTATTTCGTTACCGGGGAATCTTTGTTATTTTTTTATGTCATTCTGTCTCCAGTCACCATCCCGCTAGGAGCCCTGTATAAATACTTACATTTAGAAGAAATTGTGTACTTTTTTCACGAGTCTTGCGTTTTGAATATGGAATGAGGCCCTCAGGCGTTATTCTTTCTTATGAGCTTTCGTAAAACATTTTTAGTTTTCATAATTAGATCTTATCTCTTCGGAACGTACACTGTTGCAATGTATATTTAGATAAGAATGATTGAAGTGCTTTGTGCGATAATTCTAAAAGTCGCATATTTTTCTTTAAATTAAAAAAAATATTCAAGATGCGTAATTTATTTAAATTTCGGTATACTTACACAGCACCTATAACGTACTTTGCGTGAGATTGTTATGTTGTGCGTTGTAAAAGTAAAAATAACACAAATTTTGATTACTTCTATGTTTCCAGCTCAGCCTGCGCTGAGATCATAGAAGTAATGCAGATGCAGAAGGCAAATTCTCTGATCACTGGGCTACTCGGTCGTAATTGCGGCTACTCTCTCATAATGTGTTAAAGATTAAACAAATCGAAAAGCTTTCTAAATTTCATGTGAAATCTTTCTCATTGTGAACACCTGACTGTTCTAAAAAATAATCAATAATTTTCAAGGCCAAAGTGAACAGACATCTAGCGTACCCTAGGCCTAGGCGCGTAGGCCTAGGATGGTACGCGTGTACCATCCTAGGCCTCATCTTCGCTTTCCATCGGGCAAGATTGAGGTCAAACGCAGGCCTATTTTTTCATAAAAAAAAAAAATATATTATTTATTACGACAGAAATAAATTTTGTAAGAAAAAAACTTAACCGGGCAATCATCACCTTGATAAATTTCTTTTTAATTAAACTTTGAGGGCATAAAGCCGTAATGTTATACATATCATTCTCATTATATGCAAGGTCTTCATATTAACATAAATAAAAAAAATATTAGACTCGCTTTCTAGAAGAAGTTCTTAATAAAAATACATTTATATTTCTACATAGCGTTCTTAATAGACGTCGTAAAGCTTAACCACCAATGTATGAACTGTAATAAAACGGTGTGATTTAAAATGTAATAAAATCTCAAGTAATACACTGGTAATACACTGGTAGTAATTAGAAACCTAGTCATATACAGGCGTTTGAACTCTACACTTAAACATAATAAAAAACGTGTTTAAAAACATTACTGTCAATCAATAAGTAAGACTGCTGATTTCTATTTAGGAATAAACATGATATTTTTTGAATTTTGTACTAATTAAAGAATTGTTTACGGCCATTGTATGATGATTTCTTTTTGTTTAACGTGGGGAAAGGTGCATATCACCCATCTGTCACTGAAGACAAAGTTGGATGACGAAGAAAAATGAGACACTTTTGATATAAAGTAGACTTTAGCATCTGTGGTCAACTAACATGGTCTTCACTTCCATGGTCTATAAATGGTTGCTCCTAATCTGGGTCATGTGCATTTTATGTCTGTAAAAATAATTAAATAACGAACATATTTGACACTGATAAAACGTATTAGCTTAAGGTTATAATTTCTAATTAATAGTGTGTTGCCTTAGTTCATTAATCTAACCTTTAGAAAAACCAACCCTTTCAAGAACACACAACGCGAGGCGCATGAACAAGCCGCACAAAGGAAGGTCGTAGGTTATTTACACTAAGCAGTCGCGTCCGGCGGCCGTGGAAGGGTTATTAATTAGTTGAGAGTCCACGCCGCTTAATTATGGGACCTTGTCGCCGTGGAGACAAGAATCACTGGAATTTTAAATAATTGTCGTAGCGCTGTTAGCCCGATGGAGCTGGACTACCGATTATTTCACTAATGCCATTCGTTTGTTTAATTAAGTCACCTTGTTCTGTTGGGTAACGATCGGATATGCTCGTCCTCTAGATCATTCTACTGTACCCGTTATTTACTTTACTACAGTCGATATTGAGCACCGTTATTATTTATTGATATGATTGCTGTGTAAATATTAAAACTCTCGAGTATTATAATATTTTTTTAGTCCTCGAACATTTTATTAATAGCGATATTATCACAGACAAAGACGTGGAAACCACTGAAGCGATTGTCGTTAAAACAGTTGGTATATACCATGTTATTTATACTATGACTATTTATTAGAGCGTAACGAAACTAACCTTCGAATGTATTTTTTTTTTATGTTCGCTACTAGGAAACGTTTATGATCGTACTTATAAGGTAAAGCATTAAATCTTGGGAGATATAGATAGGCTCGAATATCATGAAACCAGTCAGATTCCCATTACTGCGAGTGCGCGGGCAGTCCCGTGTCAGTGCCCTCACCAATAGCAAGTTGCTGAATTATTCTTACCGAGCTTTAATAACATTAAAGCAATAGATAGAGATAGGGCCCGAGCATCGAGCACGTTGAGTAACGCTTTCCGAGGGAACCCGGGCGCACTATCGATATTGAGGCAACACCAGTTCGCGGCCGTAATGAAATAAGTTGCGCTGCTTTATCGTCCCAGGATCTTGCGGGGCACTTTTGCAATAGGGTTGGGGAATGATGGACAATTAATGGAAAAGGAATAGAATATTGTTGTTTTTATTGATGGCCGATTCTGAGAACGAGAAGTAAATGTGTAGAGTTGTAATGTTACGATTTTAATGAAGGTGTCGATCGATCTTGATTGTTTATGATTTATGGTATTTTCCCTCCCACTAACGTGTTTTTTTTGATTCAACAGTAACTTGCGTTCAATCTGTCTACTTGATTTTGGCCAAAACTATTTCGTTGTAATTATTTGTCATGTATTCGTAAACTGTTTAGGAAACGGTTGGAACCTGCACTTCAATGTAACTGGAATATTGTATAACAATTGTAAAATTGTTTTAGTATTCGTATTCCAGAATACTTGAGTAATATTGAATTACAGACGGCTCAGCTCGTCCGGTTATTGAGATTCAAGTGAATACACAGCCTGTACTGCCTGCTTTTGTAATCGAATATGGAACCATTTATAATTTAATGCTGTATTATTGCGATACGATTTCAATTGAGGAATTGTGCACAGTACACAGTATACATGAGTACGCATTTAGTTTGTTTTGGTCGCTTCCTAGTGGACATATTTACATCCTCCAATGCAAAAGTGGGAAGAGAGCCTTGTCTTTTTTTTCTACACTGTGTAAATCCGATGATATTGCAATAATATGGTAACCTTGACCTGATGCTGCAACCAGAACAGTTGTGGACACCCACAAAGCAATATCAGTAGTTGCCGGACTAGAATAATAACCGATCAAATTTTAAGCAAAAGTAAAACCAAACTTTACAAACAGAGGTCTTTTAACCAAAACGCATTCATTTATTAAAATATATGTCATACATATTTTCTCCTGGGACTTGAAACCACGGCTGACGACGAAAAAAGACCATGTTCAAAACTGTAATCTTGAGAAATAAAATAAAATTTTAAATCACAACAATGGCAACGCGACAACCCTGAATTAGATTGAGAAAAACTGGCAATTCACCTTATTCATCCGGGTGCTTGATACGTTATCCGGCACTACATTAATGTACAGCGGGAATACGATCCGTTTACGAGCCGTTCGCTTTACTTTTCCAATACGAAATAACTTTCAACGCTCGAAGCTCGATAGTGGGTTAAGTTTTATCTAATAGCCTTTGAATGCGACGCTGTTATGGAGCTTTTGATTGCTCGTCTGCGCTTTTCTTACTGTCGGCTATGCGTAAGTTTTCATTAAAGATGTACATGATTGTGATATAGTATTAGTATTTCAGAGATTATTGGTTTCAAAGATTATTGCGCTTGCTACGTTTTGTCGTCAAAAATTCGGAAAAGTGTAATAAGAATAAAAAAAACACATTGACACCAGTATACTGGTACAGCATATATGCTGTATATAAAATTATATGCTATATTTATATTTTTATGAAAATACCTACAAAAATATTTTACTTTGTGGTTCTTTAGTGCTTAATCTAGAAACATTTTGAACACAACGTTAAATGGATTTCAGCCGCTGGCATCTGCGTATGGTGTTTTAATCTTCGTATCTCTTTTTTTTTAATCTTTTCGCCGTCGTGAAATCGTTTTACGTACAAACATGTTGTTTGTTAACTTGTCACTTTTCATCTTTTTCAGATTAATATTTTTTCTTCTATTTTTAATTTTTTTTTATGTGGGGACGGGTGGCAAACGTACAAACGGCTCCACCTGATGTTAAGTAACGTTAACAATTACTTACACCGACGAATATTTTCAACACCAGAGAAGCTGAAGGTGCGTTGCCGATCTTCAAGCTGGTATTCTGGGAGGCCGATCGAGTCGGCCCATTCGAGTGGCAAGCAGCAAAGGCCGCCGCTTGCCTCTACTTTTTCAATGTTGATACAATATAAGATTCAGTAGAACCGCAGAATAAATGCTCCCTCGGAGCCTCATGTTGCTGGCAAAGCGAAGGATGAATCTGGTTTAGTAGCATGTTGTGTGTCTATCTAAACTAACACCATTATAAACGATGAACTGTAATAATAATGATGTACACATTGTTAATCAATCATCGTTACCAAGCAATAACATGTCTTTGCATTAGGTCATTAGATTCGTTTCACCGTAGCTGCTGAAGTTATTAATTTACTCTATGTTTGGCTATTATTTTTGTTAATTTAGCTTCTTTAGGCATTTTCTAGACGATAGTAGCACTTTTAACTTTGTTTATTTTAATTAGGACACTGGTTAAACTACAAAATAAGAATACATAATCATTGTTGATTATTTATAACGTAGCCAAGATTACGTTACTTCGTTTATTAATTTTATGAAATGAATAAAATATTGGATATATTACCTAAACCCTGAAGCAATCTCTTTTTTTTTGTATAGGTTCATTATCAATTGAAACTCCCGAAGGGTTTTAGGATGTTTGTGATGTATTCTACAAGACGTCAGAATCAAGAATCATTGCGTGTTGTCTTTTATAACCAGTCGTCCACGGGTTCAATGCCCTTAATATTTCTTACCAAATACGCTAAATATATAATACCGTGTACCGACCAACGGTACCCTCTAATGCCGTAGACCGTAATTCGCTTACTATTAAAGGTGATAATGAATCTACCGCTTCGTATGAATGAAACTGCACCGGCACCGGACAGTCCTCATTAGCGAATGCATATAAACGGATTAAACTGACCCGCTAAGTAACGCCCACTGGTGGACGTTAGGTGAATCACGCAACGGCTAAGAGCCGGTGTCGGCGGACGTTTGTTTGCACTCCTCAGATGCTAATGTGTTGGGCTATACGGAAAGGTTTCGCTAGTGTTACGTAAGGCTAAATAATGAAAAGAGCTTATTAAATTAAGTTTCAAAACGTTTGTTTATAGTTCTTCAGCCACGATAGCCGAGTGGTTAGCAGATCTGCCATCGAATCCGGAGACTCTAGTTCGGTCCCCTATGGTAGGCTTGTACCAATAAGATTTTCAAAATGTATGTACGTTTTGTACCGTTAGTCTGAATACTAAAATGACACCAGGCACACCACCTGTCACGTTTTTTTGTAAATAAACTAAAGTAAGAATGGGTTTGAATAGACTTAAATAAATGTCTAGACTTCTGACCACTCCAGTACTGAGTATACAGTCGTTTGAGTTTATATTTACATAAATATATATTATAATTCTTCAGTGTTGCAGCTCTCTATAACTGGTCTGTATAATTCAAAAGAATGGATGAGCGTTGTTTAAAAACGGTATCAATGGCTAAGGGGTGTAAGTGTGTGGGTGAGAATCTTTTCATTGTTAGAGTGAGTTTGCACGGGTTGTAGTCTTGACCCATTTCATAAAGCATACATTTTGTCAGAGTTGTTCACAGGCATCTGTATGCTACATACGAGTATCTTTCTTCCGTCCAGTGATGTTCTGTTACAGTTAACGGATTTATTCGAACGGACGTATAATTCTTTTTAATTTATTATTTGCTAGCTTAATTTTAATAATTATTATAAGTCTGGTTACGAATACTCACACATAGGTATGCGTGAGCCGGACCGTGACGCCTGTGAAGCGTGACGATTATGCCAAACCCTTTCACTGCCAAACAAAAGAAATATCCCAGTGTTCCTTGCCGGTTCTTCCCTGAGAAGTACTTTGATGTTCTTAGGACCTTTAAATGATAATGATCCATAACTAGCTTCCGCCCACGGTTTTCCTCAATTGGAGACAATTTTTTTCCTAAACAATTTCTTTGTGTTACCCGAACAAAACGTAAACATACATTTGACGCTACGAAGACGTTACTCGACCCTATCCCCTGTGTTTCTTTATTAAAAATATATTTGATGTACAGACATACTTTTAAAGTTTAATATTAGTACAGAAAAATGTTTTATTCTTCTATCATCCTATTAACTTCCATAACAACTGTAAGTTTGTTTATAGTTCCAATAATAGTTGGTAAGTTCAATGACTTTGACTTCGATAATGGTGGATTAACCGTGTTGGCCAGGAGTTCCGAGTATCCGATCTCGCTCGAGATTAGTACTCGGTTAGGTAGGGCGTTATTAGTTTTAGATTATAGATATTTGTGAGCTGTTTATACACTTATCTAGTTAATTCATAATTGCTCTAGCTTTAATCGTATAGGTACCAGAGAATATATTAACTTTATCGCCATGCATTAGGCTGCGGTGTTGCCGGTCAAAGGTTCTATTCCTCACTCATTTGTGGAGTAGTGGATTTAGACTGGTTGTAGTCATTATCATTTCCTGGATATAGATTTCTCCTAAGATAAATCGCCGTAAACGCCACGCTTGGCTGGTGGATAGGAGATCGCTGTATCAGAGGCTGCGCACATTTAACGCTGCTGCCCATCACCACTCTCTACGTATTTTAGATCTGTTATAATTAATAATTGAGTTTAAAAAATAATTGAGCTCCGAGAAACAGTGTTCACTTGCCCTCATGTGCGTGGACACTAGTGTGCTAACTAAATAAATAGCATACATATCATACATATCGGGATTCAGATAATATGATGTCTTATATTATACGAACGATACGGGGTGCAAGGGCAATATACCAACTTGTCCCCAAATACTTTTTTATACTGGAACGAAACCATAACTGCTGTTACTAAGCCGCCTAATGAGTAGCGGCAATTATTCCAAGAATATTTTTAACACTTTTTTGATTCCTTAGTCTAGCATTTGTAATAGAATAGGTAAGTAATAAAAGAGTAAGTACTTGGAACTAATAAATTCTAAGGTTGTCTATTTTTAATTTTTAGTTAACAAAAGTTTGAAAACTCATTAACACTTACTTCAATTAGTCTGCGACCTTATTTATGTACTAAAACAAGTTTGAAACTCCTCACAAACAATAATTACATGAAGAGTAAACCCTTGACCGTAGATAAACAATTTCCACCCAGTCTGGTCCCGGAGGACCGATGTAAGCCAAGGCGCTCGCTCGTGCAGACATCTCTAAGTCCGAGGAGCTCGAGTATTACTTATGTATCTATCAAAATGTTATTTGCATATGTAATTCGGTAATAGGAGCTTTAGAAGTCCCCAATTTTAAGTTGAGTAATGTGCGTAAAATAGGGGAAAGTTCTGTGATCGCCAACGTGCCGGTTTTACACAGAAAGGATTTACGGTACATAATAATAGTACAATCATATTAATACAAAATTTGAGTTATGGAAGGCAGAAGTTCTTACTAGACGTCTCTGAGATGTCGGCACCGACCCTCATCTCTTAAATGTGTTAAAACAATGTCATGATTGTGTCTTAAATATTTAGTGGCATTTCTTAGTCATTTCTACTTAAAACGAATTGATGTCGGTAAATTTTTCTTAGTTCGCGGAGTATTTCTTACGTTTCTTTCAAAATATTCTTTGAAAATAGTACCCGATAATAAGAGCTTTAGATGCCACCAACTATAAGTTGAGTAATGTGCGTAAAATAGGTGAAAGTTCTGTGATCAACAACGTTTTTGCCTGCCGGGTTTACATAGAAAGGATTTACTGTTAATAATACTAAAGTATGTTTTTTTCATAATTACGAAAAGATTTTTTTGTGCAATCATGTTAAAGATGATAGGAAAATGAACTAGGAGTCCAAACTAGACGTCTCTGAGTTATGGGCACCAAACTCATCGGTCATTGTGATTATTTTTTTTTTATTATGTTCATTTGTTGTTCTCATAAACGAAGCGGCCGCCGCGAACGCAATAGTAATACCTATGTTCGCCAGTTCGTACGTCGGTTATTGAAATTATGAATAAGTTTCGAGATGTCCCAAGAGGCATAGTAATACCTAAGCCAAGGGAACGCTAAAGTTAAATCCTCTTATGTACAGGTTAAACGATTAAATATAAGTTACCGTACAATATCTCATATTTTGCACTTAGTTTCACATATTTTAAACACGGGATTTTGTAATCGCGCTGAATATTACATAATAGCTCAGTGCAATATTCGAATTGCCAACTCAGTCAGTGTTTCTGAAAAAAGCCTGATGTTTACAAAATACTGATATCAGTTTTATCACGTAGATACTTGGGGATTAATCAAGTGTTTTTTTTTGTCACTCTTCTAGTGTTACAGATGTACGTGAGCGTCGGAGAACACTTCCCATCAGGAGAGCCGCTTGCGCTATCCAATAAAAATAAATTACGAAAAAAAGAACGGTCTGTGATTTACACTTAAAAAATATCTTCTGCATATGATATTTGCGTTCACTATATGAAACTGCCGTGTATTACCCCATTGGATACAATCGTTGGAATTAAAAGGTGCACAACATCTGAGAATGCTTTGGGACCTGGCGCGGCGGTGGACATGCATGCGATTCCGTGACCGCATGCCGGGACATATTACGCGGTCGTAAGTATTCTTTCGCGAGCGCTCCGTCACGATGCCCGCCTTGTAAGGCTGCGGACGATACCGCGGTATGTAAATTAATGTAACCGTGCGCGCCGGTGCCATGAACGCGGTGCTCTATGCTCACTATCCACTTTAGAAGGGTTAAGGTTGAGACGTTCATTGCGAATGTGGCCTAATTTTAGGTGGGAAGCGGCAAAGCTGTGTGGATAGCGATCGATGGATGTTTTGATAAATCGATTTTTATGATAGTGGTGTTAGCAATGAAAATCAGGATCTTTGTGTTGCTTGTTTAAAGCTCAAATAGACGTCAAAATCTGTCATCTGTTCGTAAAAGGTGCCTGCTTTTTTTTATCTCTATTTGTGTAAAAGAGTTAAAAGCTAAAGATCTAAAGAGGCAGCGCACTGAAATTATACTATAATTCATGGATTTTTATCTAGTTTGATAATTTTTATATTACGTTCTCGAAGTTTCGGGTGCTTTCAGCAGGGGACTGAGGTGTTAGTGATACATTCAGTTTTTAAAAAAACATCCTTATTTCAATCCTTCTTTCAAAGAGAAGCTATTGAAATAAGGAAGGTTTTTTTAGTTTTCAAAAGCCTTGCGAATCATCCTTGGCAAGAATCGGGGTTTTTTTGCGAGAATATGTGGTCCGTTAAATCTAGTGTAATGGTTGGCGTGACCCAGAATGTCACGCATCACAGACTGCATTACAAATCATTACGAAATACCACTGATTATACACGATATCGCAAGAACTGTGAACCCTACAAACTTGAAACTTATACTTGGTGTGTAAGTTCCATATGATGATGATGTCCCAGCCCATACCCGCCTATGTAACGCTTAAGCTCTAAGATCGGAAAAACGTTCAGATGCAGTGTCAGAGACACTGAACGCACACCACACAACCAGACCCGAAAACCAAGAATTGACGACCGCATGGCTTAGAGGTAAACGTACTTGACTACTGAACCGTGGGTCCTGAGCGAGGTTCGTTATATCATAAAAATCCATCCCCAATAGAGTGAAATGGGGGTCGAAATGGTGAAGGTTAATCCTGTGCTTTTGAAATAAGAGATATTAAAATCTCCATTTAGGTTGATATTTTAAACGATAAAATACCCAACTGTTTATTTAAATAGCCTTTAGGGGTGTAAACAATAGAATTAATGTTCGTACTAAACTTTAAATTAGGAAAAATGACATTGTATGCAAATAAAGAACTATTCTCATAGGAAGTCACGAATAACAGTTAGTAGAGCTATATAACTGTAACTCCAAAATATAAGTACAGACATAGTTTTTTTTATGTAGTCGGTTTGTGTTTTTCCGTCGGATGACAACCATGTGAATTTCTTTTATCCAAAGTTCGCGATAATAATATAATTAATTATATAAGTAACTTACGCGGGCATTAGCCGAGTTGAGAAATAATCTACAGGCTCGCTGTAGACACTAAGGACTCATTCACGATAAGCAGAGCGTGAATCTCTTTGTTCCGGGCGCACCGCCCTCAGGTTACTGGAGTAAACCTGCTACAGTTCTTTTCATTTGCCGCTACAAAGGCAGCATTCAACGCGATCCGGTATTATAAGCCGGTTCTTTTTTTTTTTACATAAACGCATATTTAACTTTATATTATTACTTTTAAAGTTAAAGTAAAGTAGCAGCCTGTGAGTGCCCACTGCTGGGCAAAAACCTTCTCAAATATCTGAGAGGGTTTTTTGAGCTGGTAAGGGTCCGCCATGCCGCTCCAGTGCGGATTGCCTTTGAACTTCACATGCCTTCGCAATTATATTTTTTTTATTATTTCTCAGACATGCAAGTTTCTTCACGATGTTTTCCTTCACCGCCTAGCTCGTGGTAAATCATCATCGCTATTAACAATTTCTATAGTTGCCGGCACCGGGGGCTACAAAAGCATTATTACACTTGTCTACTAGGTGTGTGGTCACCCTTGAGAGGTGGAGAGGATGTTCCGTTTTCTAGTGACTGGTCTCTTCTGATCACTGAGACCATATGAAAATCGGTAGCCGCACTCTACTCCTGACGCTGGTGTTCTGGGAGGGTGTGATCCCGGTCGCCTTGTTTACGTGTCACAGCGAGTGTAAACCTTGGTATACAATACAATGCTTGAACAGTAATGCTATACGCAAAATAATAATCCAACTAAAAATAAACTTTTATCCGACAATTTTAAGTTTTTTTTATCGCGTAGTGGACGGTGACATACGTCATAAACATCATACAGAATGCTTGAAAAACAAGTTCGGGTAAAGTAAAGTTAAGTAAGGATGTATTGCAAAGAGATTTAAAGTCCGCGAACCCGCACTGGAGCTTGCTATTGGATTCTTCCGTTCACTCAAACCTAGAGGTGTTTGCTTAGAAACGGGACGTTTATGGGCTGCTAGTTTACTTTAAGCTTCTAAGTTTCTTGCTATATGATAGTAGCGTCTACGTTACGGTGCGTTGCATCTGGTACCGAGATTGACAACCAGCTTTCTAAGCTTGGCGATTTACGACAAACCTTACCATTGGGTGAGGGATATGTCCATCTGTGAGCTGTTAACAAGCTAAATAAGAAGAAACACGAGCTTAGCCCGCGATGTTTTTAACTCTTTCTTTACTTGTAACTAAAGATTTTATGTAACTTCAAATACTGCTTAAATATAACGAAGAAACAAATACTAAATTAGTTCCTGGGTGGTACTTGTTTTATTTACATGTCATCGTTAAGTTTTGCTTCAGTACATAATTTATTTATTTAAACTTTAATGGCACATTACAGAACAAAAAGGCGGTCTTAATGCCAAGAGGCATTCTCTACCAGTCTACCATTAGATTGAACAGAGAAAATGTAAAAGGGTGCACAAAAATATTATGTTCATGTATATATATACTCGAATATTATACTACAATATAATACTTATATATGACGGTACTTAGACATACAGGTAATTATAGTTGTACATTATCTAAAACACATTACATACTATACATACGTATTTATATAACTATATATATCTATAAATATACACAATGAAAAAAAAATATTCTTCAACTGCACTACTATTACATCGCTAAGTAATAATCCCAAACTAAACGCATGTAAGTGCCTTTATTGGTGGCTGTGCGTATACTATTTGGCAGCTCGTTTCAGAGTCTTACAGCATGATGGGTAAAAGAATTGTGTAAGAAGCCGGTATGGCAGAAAGGTACATTAAGAGATGCATAATTAAGTCTATAAAGAGTTTTTTTTACCGTGAGATTTGGGACCCGGGACAACGTCGACCGCTTAGCTATGCAACCGTGGAATGTTAGATGTTACACTGTTTAACATGTCCTCGAGGGCAGGTGGTGCGTGGTATTCTCAATGCTTTTTATATTAACCTAAACCATGAAGGTAAACTTAGTAACAAGGAAATAATTGAGTGCTGTTATACGATATTTTCCTTTTGATCGACCGCCTGCAATGATCATATTACATTGTCTTCTTTCGACAGATTCTGATATGTAACCGCCTCAATTCGGCCGGTAACATACGTCATACATATTTTATTAGAGAATAACAATTTTGTAGGAGCGATTGATTTAAGATAAATGTAGTAGAGAAGTAGTAGTAGTAGAGAAGTAGAGAATGCCTATTCTTATCGTAAGTAAAGATCTTATGCATTTTTCTTCTACCCCATAATAAGTAGAACAAATGTCTAGACCACTCCAATGTACCTATAGTGTTGAGAGAGCTCTGTTTTTTTACATAGTAAGAATTTGATTTTTCTCAAAAGACTCTTGATTAGTGTACATCTCTATTCTATAAATGATATCGTCCTGGCTGATTTCAATCACGGTGACATCTTCCGGTATATTAAGTTAGAAATTGTTTTGATTTGCACAAAGGAGTGCTCTACGCCCATTACATGTTCTCTGCTCAGCCCAAAGGTAGACTAGAAGAGAATGCCTCTTGGTATTAAGCCGTTTTGAATATATTCCATGAGCAAATAATGTTTAAATAATAAATAAGTTCTTCGTAGCCTAAGTAAAACAATACCATCTTACCTAGCGGATGTCTTGTTTTATATAATTAATTACAGCATTACTGCAAGCTGGCAGGTACAAGGCACAAGGCAATATGAAATATTCATAATATATGGTTCTATAATATCTTCTTCATATTCTTTTACCGCCTCTAACAGTTCACTGCTAAACGTAGGCATCTTCCAATGTATAGATTTGCTGTAATCGTCACGCTTGGTCATCGAGGTGGTGGTTGTAGTGCCAGACGCTTCGTATCACAAACGGCTACCCGTCTTATTGATCTTTATGGCCTGGCATACTTAATACAGTTATTCCGCCATCTGTCGAAGTCTGCCATGTCCCATAAACGAACTATTCACTACGAGATGAAGTGTGGAAGCACATTCTCCTTTAATTCATTGTCACTGGTTGGAAAGAAATGCTAGTGAAATACATTTAAAATTTAAACTCGAATCTGCGTTCGCGTATCGCTGTCGCTTATACCTTCTGCACGTTGTTTGTCAAAATTTGCTACGTCAGTCAACCTGATTTCAGCACAAGCCAGGCGTCACGGTAAAAGTTGAAACATAGCCCGCGGTGATTCTGCGTCTGTCTGCGTCAACGTCTCCCGCAACCTCAACGTGAGGCTTTGGGGTTAACATGTGAAAGGGGTTGCGTGCACCGGGGGCTCTACTGTGTCGCTAAGCTGTCTCGTGCGCGGGTGGAAATTACACGTTATATCATTTTGCGAGTAATTTATTTATTTTACCCCGCCATATCTGTTGCAACAATGATACGGACAAAGAAAAGGTAGTAAATAGTTTTCATGTGTTATAAAGTCTTAGTAAATTTCTTAATTAATGCTTTCACTATATGTATAACTATGTGTTATGAATTTGTATGGGGTGTGTCAGGCAAAATATGTAGTGTTTTTTTTCCGAATGTCAACTTGTACTGTAGACGGATTTATGGAGGAAAATGCATTCGAATATGTAGAACCAAAATCCCACAAACTACTGATAAGAAGCAGCAGTAGTAACAGGCGTGGGTACCAGCGTGGTGAATTTGGGCAAACATCGGCCATATTATGAAAAAAATATTTAATTCAAAATCGACTTTATCTGTAAAGTGAATAAAAATGTCCGAGTAATCGTTGAACATACATTTAAAAAAATACCGTCGAATTGTAACCTCCTTCTTTAAAGTCTGAAAAATCAAGTCCAACCTCGTTTAAAACTGATAAAGCTTTTATTATCAGCCTCTAATTAGCCTTCTCCAAAACATAGGCTAATTCAGATTCGAAGATCGGGGTACGAGTATGTGACACTTCTTGTGCGATGCCTGTGTCCAGCAGTGCACTGTCACAAGTTGCTAACAATGATATTTGCCATAGTTGTTCCGCCATCTCTCTGATACCATGAGATCTTTTCGACATATTTCTAAGTCGATAGCGATGAAGTGAGAAATTCTTTTATACATCTGCTATACGATTCATAAGATAGAATTCACACGGCATAACGGACTAAAAATTATTTCATATTATTTTTTTTATTTATAGCCCTGCATAGCATGGAAAAGTATGAAGATCGTCGATACATACTTAACACGGTATTGAGAAGAATCTCCGAGCTATTTTAATTTCGTCTCATACTTTCAAAGGGCACAGTTCGACTTAACTAAGTATTATTGAATAAGGCTTTTCATGGAAATATTATTTCAAGTATTCAGAATTCTAGTGGCTAGTTCATTATAAATAAGCTTTAATTTTGCGCTTTCTTGGAGAGTGTTCAACAGAGGACTTAAATTACTTTCTTTATTTTTTCTTTCTTTCTTATGTGGAAGAATATATTACAACCTTATTAATCTTAACAGCCTAGAAATAGTCCACTGCAGGACATAGGCCCTTAAGGAGGATTTGCTATAATCGCCACGCTCGGCAAGCTCATTCCACCCTTCCTTACATCCTGTAAGGCTTCTGCTGCCCTACATCGGTCTGGTATTTTTCGAGATGTTTATTCCCCCATTTGTGGTAGCCATTTTTAAGGTTTTTTCTCTTAGTCGGCTCTTACGACCACCACCGGAAGTAAGGGGTTAGCACATTCTTATCGGCTCGGTATCACACGGCGCCGATACCAGACGGTATTTTACAACAACAAAAATGTTATTTGTTTCTTCAGAAGGTATGCTGTTGCGTCAAAAATATTAAATGAATTCCTTCCAAACCACGGCATTAACTTTAAGTCTCTCTTAACTATTTTCAATGGAATCTCTGCCGTCTAGTAATTTAAAATTTAATCTTGTCTAGAGACGCTACAAAGAATTTATGACAAACAAAGCGTGGTACAGTGAGCAGAATTATCGTGACTCACCTTTCTCGAGAACATACTAATTGACATTGTGATATTATTGATCTTGTGGGGAGGTTTAGTGCATATTATTTAAGTAAGACTCCTTTTCTGCATAGGAGCCGTCTGGGTAGATACTAGGTAGGTGCAAACACTGTTGTGTAGGTTCCAGTTTGAAAGGTATTGAGATCAAGTATAATTATCGTCGTCGACACGTGATTAATCTGTCTGTAGTCGTTTGCAGGTGTCCATATTGTTCCTTTTGTCTACTTATTTAAGTTCCCTCCAAAACTATTAACAAGTGTTTATCAACCTACTTCACTTCACCTTTTTTGAACCTCCTTAGTTCATCAATTCGTCTGTATTTTGTTTTTGTATGTTTGTTAGTCGATATCTTCGACGACTATGAATCGATTTTGACGATTCGTTTTTATTGAATAGGCTACCTCGGTGGCGGTACCTCATAAATTTCAAGAAAATATTCCTCCTCTAAGCACGGAAAAATAGGAGATGACGTCGGTTTTTCCACTAAAACTGCTTTAAAATGACATGGTTGCGTATCCCACGGGTTAAAGTGTCATACATTATTTTAATTTAACACGATACTTTAAAATAATTGATAAATGATGAAAAAGTAGTAAAGTAAAGTAGCAGTCTGTAAGTGCCCACTCTGTAAGGGCAAAGGCTTCCTCCTCAAATATCTGAGAGAGTTTTAGAGCCTAAAAGGGCCCACCACGCTGCTCCAGTGTGGGTTGGTGGGTTTCACATATCCTCAGTTACCACTAGGAACTTTATAGTTATTTTGTAAAAAAGTACTTCATCAATTGTACATGTTAGATATTCATGTACAAGGAAAAATTGGCAAGAAATATTTCACCAAATGTGTATGTTGTATATTTACGTTTAAAGGATCGGTACGTTTGATGTATTCATTTGGGAGCTTAATTTTAATATAATACAATATCCTTGAAAAGAGGGATTTCTTATTTGCGTTTGTGAATTTATGTGACGCGTGTAAATGATAACGCAGGTACGAATATATGACAAGTAACCACGATTCAAAGGAGACTGTCAGTCAGACAGACAGTGGCGCACTAAAAGTTTGTTGAAAGTTTTAGTTTAATAATTAAGCTTGAGTAGCTCAAGCATAATTAGATTACAACTTACTAACTTCTTTATGTCCTTGTCTTCTGCGTATTCTGATTATTTTAGTCTACAACCGGCGCCAATAGCCTAATAGTTTGAGTAAGTGTGCGGACTGCGAAACATGTTGTACATTGTGGTCGTGAACCACTCAAGCTCTGCTCAAACAAGCTGTAATGCATAACTGGAGTGGTTAACAGGAATATTAGCGATGATAATAGTATTCCCAGTATTCTTTAAAGGAGAAAAATAAACTGGAAGAAGAATACGATACCCGTCATCTGACAGACCCCTTAAGGCTATCAAGAAATTTCACTTAGTTGTAACTTATGGCACCTATTGGACGAAAGCCGTTATATCAACATATTTGTGAATCATCCACTTCGAATAAAACCGACGAAAATAATAAGATTCATAAATGAGGACTGCGTAGGGCGACGAACAAAAAAAAATCAACCCTCTCGTTAGAATTTAAAACCGACAAATCGAATAATGTGTAATGTTTATTGTAAATATGATTACGCGTGATATATCGCTGCGGACCCTATCGTAATATCACATATTGAAAAGTAACAATGCCGGGTAGGGTTACGTGTCACATTGGTATTACGTAAGTTATTGTTGGGAATGGTGGCTCGGTGGGGAACGGGCTCGCCTTTTAAGGACGAGGATGCTTCTACGATAACTCAAGAACTATTCGAGTTTATGAAGTGTTTGTCACTTTCATTACTAGACATCTGTGCTCTTGGTCCAAGTGAGAAAAGTATGAAATTTAATGTGCTCAAATCGTACCACTTAAAATCGGAGTAAGAGTCTGCCAACCCCTTTCTTCCCTTTGGTATCGTAAAATGCAAAACCCTTGAAAATCTCAACGGATACCGCAAGATGGCGGGATAACGATCTCTAAAAATACCAGACCAAAATTTAAGCAGACCGATAACGGATAGCCTTACAGGCCGTTGAGGTAAGGAAGAGAGATTGTGATAGAATAACCACTAATTTCCATAATTATAAACTTTCCTTTTCTTTACGCCATTATCTATTTACAAATGAGGTTCTGGCGACCGACTGATGTCGAAAAATATGGTCAATTGAATTTTTCGCTGAATCTATAAATTGCACAGACTAGTGACTAGGAGAAAATCACTAGTATAAAGCTCTTGGTGCTATGATCACCAGAGCGCTGTCAGGTTTTTTTGGATTTCCAAGTATAATTTGTTTTTTCCAACCAAGAAGTTAGTTGTTGCATACTTTCCAACATGATTATTATATAGAGATAACACATTCCTCCAAAATTCAATCATCACCAAAATTCAAAATTGTCTTCTTGGTGAATGCATAGTTTGATAATCCTAGAAATCTCCGCCAGCAAGTAACGTTAGTTCATTAACTCTCACAGATTAAAATCCTTTGTTTATAACGTTGGCAAGGACTATTAATTAAAAATATTTAGTGTTTAATATAGGAAAAGTTTCCTTTGTCTTTTTGTATCGACATCGTCACACGATCCCCTCTCTCCCGATGTTAATACGCCATAATGTAAACACTATCAATAATGCTGAGACTGCCGAGCTCCATACTTTACTGTCTACTTTGAATATCAAATTTTAGAAGGCTCGTATCGACAACGTGTTTTATACAAAAGTCATCAAGCGCTCTTGTCTGAGGTGCGGTGGGGTTCCGTACGCTCGAAACTTATTGCATAAAGGGAGAATTGTACTGAAGTGACGAGCTATAGCTGACCAGTTCTCTTAGCCGCTTTTGCGTACTTTATACCTTTCGTAGTTGCGGAATCTGACCCTTTCTGCTCTCATCGGATAAGTGGTACATCGGGTACTAGAAGGTAAAGACGAGTCTTTACCTTCTCTGCGGTTTCTTATATGTTTTTGTGCGTCAACTTCCAGGCACTATAATATATAATGCACAATCAACCACTGCCGACATTATTCGAAAGTTCATCACCGTTCTCGGAAACGGACAGAAGGTCCTCTGCGTCTTTTATATTTGTTGAATGAAACCTAAGTATTTTAGTATTTGATCGTTTGTATTCTTTTTATTGAGTTCGTTTTTTATATGTGGAACGGTAGCCTTACTACATGTCGTCCCTCTAGTCGCATGGGTGTAGTTTTAGGTGACTAAGGTAGTGACTAAAACGGAGTGGTGTGCATCATTCCTATATTACTACATATAGTACATTACATACAATAATTAATCTCTGATTACTAACTCGCTTCGCCAAGCATGACAACTATGGCAAAAAGGCTTATGTCCTGCAGTAGACTATCGCAAACGGCACTGTTGATTTAAAAAAAAAAGAATCAATTACCGATTTCCGCAAAGTAACGCCTGATTCTAATAACTCATAATTATAAAAATTGCTACTACGCTACACTGAGAACTTCTTTTTGATGACATTCTGTATTTTTTTTTAATCTTACGGAATGTATTTTCTGTAACATATTTTAATACTGGTGTGTACTGTGTAGTACTGGTGTATGTTATAACCGGGAAAATATTATTGGTATGTAAAACTCAATCTAAACTAAAACAATGGAATATATCAAAAATATGAATAATACAATAGGTTCATTAAAACACAGCGAGGCGTAGATTGTGATGCTATTATATATTAATTCGATTCTCATCGAGACGATGATGACAAATCAATAATCGATTAGCCGTAGGCTGAAACATACTGTTCTCCGTCGGATTAGTGCCTAAAGCATTCGTAGATACTATCGCCGTGTCTTTAACGAATCAAGTTCGTTAGTTGAACTGGTTTAGCGCTCGCCTAATGAAAAAAAGCTCTATCGATTTTATGATAGGGCCCTAATTAAACCTGCATATTTACTCGTCTCGAATGTGAGACTTTCCCACGTAATAGAGCGCTTAATGGCCATGGCACGGAAACGGCCTAATCTGGGAAGGATCAGGTTCTCCAGAATACTAGTTCAGAGTTGAAACAATTATTAGCGTATAGTGAGCAACGAGTATCGTAAGCCCAGTTACAGGAATTGACTTGGAAGTCAATACTTTCTATTCCTCTTTCAGACATTATTTAGAACCTTCTAAATTGGATTTTCGATAGAGCTTTAATTTTGATAATTCATTCGCTGATATAGTTTGATAAATTTTGAATAATAGTTTTACGTTCGATTTATATGCAGAACCTTAAATTTAATATTTCCCGTCGACACGACACGCTGTAGCAATTATTGGGACAGAAGCGCGCGGCAATCAAATAATGCATTCATATATCATCGGCCCTAACCTAACGGTTCGGATTACGACAATTTCGGGATGTAGTGATGTAAAGCCATCGATATTGTATCGATAAAACGATTGGTAGTCATTTGTAAATCCTTTGTGTTCTTGTCGTTCAAGTTCAGTGAAAATTATGATGATTATTTGTCATCCTTTTGCTGGTACATTGTTACTCTACTAGGTTTTCAAATACTATTGTTTTGCTGGTGCGTTTTTCGTAAAGTTTACTGGTAAGCTCAAATTTTCAGTAGGTTACAACGAAATTGTGCTTAGTATGCCATCTTTGCCTGTTTTTACTTTGCTTATTTTTTTTCTTTTTCACATGTCATGTCATGTATAAAGAACTAGTAAAAGATGAATTACTGGATATGGTGCCAGAAGACGCTAAAGAACAACACACGCTAAAAACAGAGTAAATATGCAAAAAGATATTCATACGATATTTTTCCTGGTTTCGTGGGTTTCAATGTGAAAAAGAAATTCCGATTAACTCGAAAAGCACCGCCCGTTACGTTCGCGTTGCAAGTGGTTTTTTATCGAGTCATTATCATTTCTTAAAGTTGAGAGGGGCAGAGTTAGTTAGTGGACTCAAGTTACTGATTAAAATGCAGGCGATGTTGTGCGCCGCTCTTCAGGACTTGATCGCTTTTAGCTCAAAGAGAAATGTGCTCCGTGCAACATTTTTGTCTTTTTTTTTTGTTTGAACAAAGTATCAACATACCCCTTCTTTTACGTAAAAATAGATAAAGTTTGGAGTCGGCGCGGAACATGTTACAACCTAAGGTCGTGCATCGATTAAAGCTTTCAGTCGAACACGTCATCTTTTGTTTCATGAGCACAGGCATTGGGAAAGTAAACTTACATGCTTGAACACTCATAGAGGAAGACCGTGATTACAGATTTACCTTCGGCACGATTCATCGTAGTCAAACAGACTTCCTAAGATAGACCGTACGGGTGGCGAGTTTAAGTTTGTTTTGTGAGAGAGTTTGCTCTTGATGAGATTTTATAGCCCTTAGTCGACTCTTACTACATGACAGACGATGACAGATTCTTGTCGCTACCTCACAAAGCCTCAGTTCAATTGTAACATAAAATAAAAGTGATCTATCATCCACAGCAAGGCGATCTGTGACGATTGTACTTAAATATTAATAAAATTTAAGTATAATCGTCATTACAATAAATACAGTTGGTCCGCCTAGGTCAGCATGTATCACGATGTATGTTGTTCAGGGATAATATGATAAAATGTAATCTCGGTGATTATTCTTATGATTGTTTTCGTTCCAAAAAGTATGTTCTATTTATACTTCCACATTAATCCATTACAAAGTATGTTCTTTCCGGCCTTTATTCACGTCTTCCAAAGTTTCACTTCGGAAACGTCCATAATACGGAGCATATTTTTCCTCATCAATCTTATAATTATAACTTTGTTGTGCTTAACTAATTTTGATTTCATAAGTACGTCGAAGCGGCCAAGTTTCATTCCCATAGATTTATTGTCCCTGCATTTCGGTGTAAATATGAAATTACTTTTGTTCGTCGTCTGGGAACTTGGCACACTCCACGGAGTGCCAGCCCTCGACGCACAACACTGAGCAGATTTGTTTTGACAAGCTACATGAATAACCATTAGAGGTCTTTAACTTTTCGTATAACAATGAGCGTCTAAGTAGCGTAGTACGGAGTCAACCTTTTGTTTGTCATCTTTAACAGAATATTTATTTCAATTATCACGTTGTAACCTGCACGCATGCAATGATTTTAAGGTGCTTTGATGAAAACTATATCGGAATCCCATTTAAGAATAATTTTTAAGTTTAAAATGAAGGATATAATGTTTGTCGTACCAACCAACTACACCGACAATATAGAGAAATACTCCAATGGGAAGAGGCCTATGGCCAGCTGTTGACCATCAACTGGCTGATTAATAAAAGACTGTGATTTTTAATGCGAGGTTTTGTGTAATTATTCCTTTATTACTATCGACATCCAAACTTTTATTCCTTTGGGTACAACTCTATCATAGTCTCGACGTATTATAATAGGCGTTTTGTTTACAATGCCAACTGAAGGGGAAACGCATAGCCATACATATTCAAACGACTCATCTACTTGACCGTAACATTCGAATACGGCCCAGAACGATATAAAAATAAAGGGTAGATTTACTTGAAACTGACCGAGATTGCTCTTGAGTACTGCACCAAACGGAAACGTCGTAATAGCTGATGGAATGACAAAGTGAAATGGACCGTAACGTTTGGTTTTAGATCAGGATTCTGATTGTAATGAGGGATATTCTGGTAGGAATATTGTATGGAGCAGTGGCTATGGGAACAAAAGATCGATAAAGCAAATTGAGTTCCTGTCACCTATCTTCGTTTTATGGGGAGTTAAACATTTATAAGATTATTTTCGTGCGGGAGTTTTTTTGTTCCTTTTTCTTATATTAAGAATTGCCAGATATTGTTTGAAAATTGTAATAAAATTATTGTAATCTGTTTAAAAATTCAAAAAAAGTGTTAATTTTTCTGTAACCTTTAAGTAGCACTGATTAAAATTGCTAAATTACTTTTTATTTTTATTTTATATACTACTTCATAAATTGTTTTACCAATTAAATCTCGGTCTCTGTTTTTTTTCTTCATTAATTGGTGTTTATTTTGAAAACTATGTTATTTCACCGTAATAATATGTATTTCGACAAAATAGAGTAATGGGCTACTACTGTAGAAAGCATGTATTAGCTGTCTCCTTTCGCCTCTTCCAAAATGTAAAACAAATAAAACTCAGCTGTCGGTTGGTTGAACAAACGCGGTTGATTCGGAAAACTTTAACACGGCTACATAATTTGCAATATCTACGTAGTTAAATGATCATGTGGGGGTTACACCGTAAGGGAATTCATCGCTACGTCTCGTTCCCCTGGTGGTATTAAAGTCGGAAATATTTCATGGCCTCTGACATAATGTTTATGAAGTGAACATCTCAAATATGCCCCACCTAAAAATAGGCGAGGCATAATAAAAAATTAAACGGAAAGAAAGGGATGATATGGGCACCTTCCCTTCCGTCTTCCGTGGTGATATACTAAGTGATATATACGGGTGGTAATATATACTAAGTTAAATTTCTGTCTTATAACTGTTGGCTGTTTAGGGGCTGGATGCAATGCTCTTTTTGCATTCCACGCGTGGTTGCGCGCACGTGTCAATGAATACTCAAAGATCTCTGATGATATGTCCGGGAAGCCGCAGACGACGGCAGCGCAATTTCGTTTTACGAGTGACGGATGAAACGCGCAGGTAAGTACGACAGATTCCCGGTGGTCCTTCATCATAAAAACCCTTAATCTACATATAATTAAAACAGCCTCTACGCGCAATAATTAATTATAAAATAATACTTGGTACACAATTAATGTTTAAATGAGTATATTTTTTTTCATTTATACGTTACTCAATTGAGGAACAACTTAAATTGACAATTAGTAAAGCAACCTGTAATTGCTGGACAAGGTTCGAGAGTTTTTTTTTGGAGCTGGAAAAGCTTCGTCGCACTTATCAGATATGCAGGTTTCATCACAGTGTTCTCTTCACCGCCGAGCGTGCTCGACAAATGCTGCATATAAAATGTATCAACAAATGTAATAGTGCCGCGACCCCAGGTCGCTCTCGTACATTGAAATTAAACCGATCGCCCTTTTCATTAAGCTAACCACGGTTCTAACTTCGGTTCTAAAAGTCATTAGGTTTTAAAATGTTTTTCTTCCTTTCAAGATTAAAACGACTCTCGCGACATGCACGGTATGAAAATTATTTTATATTATTTAGTTTCTATGCATTACCATGCATATGTACCTACTTTTAAAGTGGAACACAGCTCAAAACTAACTAAAACTCCAAAGTTAAATTGCGATACATCACTAGCAAATGATTAATCGCGTCGATAATAAATAAATAACACACTCGGCACACCACGTAACTCCTCTTTCACTAACCGCATACAACTTAACCGTCAATAAGTAGGTACGTACGTGTTTGTACGCTTTCGACAGTCTGCCAGCCGTCTGCCGGACGAGTGGTTTGCCCGGGAACAAAGGGTCATTAACCGCGACGCGATTTTTTTTTTTAATAAAAATTTAAACCGGAATCTTTACACGCCGACCGACAAGAGCGCGGTGCTTCAGAAACCCGCGAATTCATTTGAATGTATATTATTAACGTTTCATTTCCTTTGTATTCAAATGCTCTTGTATATAAACATGCCGTCAATGGTTTTACGAGATTTGGAATGTTTATTAATCAATGATTGAATATGTATACTTGTTTCTGTTTTCGAAGTTTGCTGTGGTACGCGGATCTACCCTAAAGAAATTAAATTTAAATCTTTGATTCGACGTTTCGTAACCATAGATTAATGCTATGTATGTTATGTAATTCTCTAACTGAGCAAAAAATAACATAATAAAACTTTTAATCATATTACCATTGTGATCGTAAACCGAAACGCTAGCTCGGTTTATGATGGCTTGCTGAAAGATTTTGACCACAACGACATCTTTCAGTTAGATAGATGTCATCAGCGTGACATATATTATTAAAGAGTCAAAAGCTGTGTTAAAGACACGAGCACGACACCACCTAATATAGATTTATAAATTCTAGGTTTTAAGGGATTTTTTTGTCATAAATTCAACAAAAATTACGAAACTTTTGACTACCGACCGATGACGGAATGTCCATCTGACAATGAAAGCCTTGTTCCCAATCTCCAACTATGAACTGCCGCATACCAACGATGACTTGTTCTCAATCGTTCCACTCTCGCATCCCATTGAACACCTGATCAGTATCGAAGGCTAACCAACACAACAAACAAACATGTAAATATTAATTACCAACATCAGAATACCTATGCTCAATTCTAATCCGAGGTTTTTAGCTGTCGCCAAAAAACTGCGCTCCCGAAGCGAATTCGCCACAGCCGCGTCAATTTGCAACTCCATTTAACTGCGGCGTGGCTGCCGAGCGGCCCCGTCCGACGCCGCGCTTGTTTTGCTCCCCGTCCATTGTTTTTCGGAACGAAACTTTGTAATTAATCCATTTGCACGGGGTTGACTTTCGTTTTTATGTTACTTACTTTGCTTTTCGGGTAAACGATAACTTATATTTTTGTGGTGACGAACGATTTTTATTATGCACACGTTTCGAACTCCTGAGGTCAGTTAAATTATTCTACCTAAAATGCACCAGGTGTCCGACAATTTTAACCTTGAGCTCATAGACTTGGGAAATCATCATCCACCATGGCAATCTATAGAAAAAAAATAAGCATAAAAAACACGCGGTGTGTCAGGAACTTCCTTTTTATAAAAATAAGAGGGGAAATCTGCACCCAGATGTGTTTACCTTTCTAAGCACTTAGGTCAGTGGACCTACTATTTATTCGACAGTTTTTCAGCTCTAACATGTACACCTCGGGTGTATATGTACAATTATTTATTTCCAACCGAATACAAAATTCTATCCCACTAATTATACGTACTTATTGTTATTAAACAAAATTAAATCCGTGACCGGAAAGACAACGTTTGTATTAAAAATTTACAAAGCGCATAAAAATATCTCAAAAACTTGTATAAGCATCAACAAATTGGCTTGCCGAATAAAAAAACTTTGAAAGATCTGATCCCTTTTTAATAATGACGAATATAATTAAGAAACTTTGCAACTCTTAATCTTCAAACGAATCTTCCCTTACAAAATAACCAGTTTTTTAACTGGGCGTATTGTATGTTTTTAAATATAAGCTTCTATACAATTTGTTATAAATTAACTTATTCAATTCCTCAAGTATAACATTGTAAAATGTTTTCATCATAGATATCTTTTTTTTTATATTTAATTAATATAAATATAATGAAACTACTTTTCATTCATGCGAAGTTTTTAGTGAAGTATGTATTATAGTAAAAATTAACCCTATCTTGTTAAATAATTCATGTAACATTATTAAAACATGTTTGTACTCTACGAGAATATGTAACATCATCCCCTTAACTAATTAAAATATTTAAATAATGTTTAAGTGAAGCTCCTTTTTTCCCTCTTTCGTTTTTTTTTACAAAAAACCAAGCTTAAAACTGCGTAATTTTTTTAATTTGAATATAAATATTTATAAGTTACTATAATTTTGTGCTAAACGTACATGAATTGCGCATAGGAGACAGGAGAAATTCCTACTGAGGGAGGTAACATTTCTTTAAAAAAACAAAAATAAAATTGTCTGTGGTATTGCGCCAACCCGCAGTCAGAGACTACTAAGCCAACGCGAGACTACGAGCACCACTGCGGGCAACCTAAAAATATTTTATATTTATTATATTTAGGTAAAATGTGAACGATAAAAATACAACATCGTTACATTACATTCATTTTAACTCAACTTTCTTTATTAAAAAAACATCAAGGAGCGGTTTCAGCTATTGTTACACAAAACCTACATAAATGAGATTAGGAACATAATACTTTCATTAAATATTGTATACAAAGAAATTTATAAAGTTTTGTCTTAGTATAAAACATAATTTTAAAAATTATAATATCAAATCACCATAGTCGTAGTGATGCGTATTTACTCTCTTCAAAGTAGGTACGTTATAACGAGTGGACGGACAAACAATCTAACTTCACATTATTGCGTTGCGTTGACATATTCATGGCTTTCCCAAACTTTATTCATTATTTCCCTACTCGAGTTCACATCTACACCTGGTGGACTTTTCATATTAACTGGTTGATATGATATTTATTTATTTCCAAAGTTGTCTATATTGTACAATTTTTGCAAAGTTAGTTTATTCTATTAAAAGCTGTTGGTTCATAAGAAAAACAAAGACCATAGATAAAAAACATGTAGTTAATGTTTAAGCCAACTGGCTTTTGCGAATAAAGGATCGAGAAAATAATACCAACAATAACTTAATGACTTTTTACATTCGATTTTCAATTTCTTCATTTATATAGGTTACACGAACAAAAATTTATTTAGAAAGCCTAAAGCTTTAATCACAGCTCATTTGAACCACTTTCTTTAGTTTCTGAGCCAAGATGTTCTACGTTCGTTAGACTTTTAACTTGCCTTGGATAAAAAGTTCATGGAGGCAATGTTATTATTTTATTGCTGTTCGCTAAAATCCCGACCCCGAGTATGTGAAATGTCCGTAGCTTGTTTATAAAATCGAGACGCGACGCCATGTTGGGCTCACGTTCCGTTTTTCTACGGCGTTCGTGTTCTTAAAAAAGTTTGACAGCAGTTACGTGATGTCACCTTGTAAAGAAACGCTTATTCAATTGAAGATATATTTATAATTTGCGCGAAGATATCGTTGGGCGATATTACTTTCGGACTCATTTGGGAAATTGGTATGAAAATTTATTTGTTAATAAACTGATGCTGAGTGTCCTGTTGTCGTACGTACTTTAGAGTACTACGGAGCTTTAGAGAGCTTAATTAGCTTAATGAGCTAAATTTTCTTACCTAGCACTAAGATATAATTGCAAGCCTCATAACGTGAAATGGAGTATTAGGAGAAAGCATTATGATCGACTTCCCAATGTCCACGCGATTTATCTAAGTTAATTCCTGCTTCTACGAATTTTGTACTGCATTTATGTAATAAAGTATGTATAACTATTAAGTTATACATACTTTATTACACACACCTGTTGTTTATTGCAAACATTTAATTTATATCAATATGAAAAAAATCCAATTCCGAAAAATTTTGGTGGTCGATTTTTCTGTCTGTGTAAAAACTTATTGGCCATATTTTCAATTAGCTTTAGATTCATATAGAACAGAAGCCTTGGATATCACTACTCTTCATATTTGTATAACTATTAATTATTTAAATGTTTATTTACATTGAAAACAAATAGCCCTTAAAACGAATAAGATAACATTCAATAAAGTTATTACATTAGCCAACATTGCGGAGTAAAACGTTTTGTTGCGTAAGACAGCCTATAAACAAAAAAAGTACGATAAGTATATTTGATAATATGACTTGATATATAAAATGAAATGACATTTATATATAAACTAAATCTCATATATACAGTTATTAACGAAGTACAATAATTAACACAAACTAAATCACACTATTTATTTTTATCACTCAGAAAAAAAACCAGATAAATACTATAGTTATCATGCTTTTACCTTTTTAACTGCAGTAGCTAATCTAGAAAAGGTTTCGACAAATATAACCAAAAGTTGATATTTAGCTTTATGAGTTGAGCAAGGTCTAAGCAGGTATTGATTTTTTGAATAATTGATCCTACTCGTACGTGTTGGTACGAAAAAAAATGTCCTTCAATAAGATTACACATGATTTTATGAAGAAATAATTGATCTCTTTGTTCCCTGCGCTGCCTCAAATAATCTTAGTATAACGGTATATAGGAAATGAAACCGCGCATGGCAGATGGCATAAACTTAAAAAAAATGCTGCACATTTCTGTTAAATTTCTCCTTTGCCCTCACTTGCATAGTTAATTTAATGACGTCTCTTACTACACTCAAAGTTAGAGACAGAGTGAAGGATTTCCTTCCCTAAGCTTTCCATTACATAAAAACGCCTCACCTCACGTTTAAATAAAAAACTAGTATGAGGCATTAACATATGTCTAAATCAATTAATTTTAACACATCACCATTCAATTTCCCTCCATTTTATTTATCGATAAATTGAATTATAAATGAGTGTAATTCATACGCACGCAAAAACAAAAAAAAAAGCTGTTTATTAGCAAAAATGGAACAAAGACTAAACTAAATTACTACAACTAAATTAAAACAGAAATTGGAAGTCAATACTTAAGAATACCAGATTGTTGCTTACTAAAAATATAAGAAGTTATCAGATTAACAGTCTTGATTTCATATCGACTAAATAGATGTAAGAATCTGCATTCTTCAAATCTTGGTATATTTTCCTCAACAAATACCTCATACACGGTTTTAACTCACGCAAACGTTCCGCAGTCTGCGAACTGCGTCGTCATTCTTGCGGAGCATAGTTAATAAAAGGCTAAAGTAAATTAAACTACATTGAAAACATTTTATGAGAATGGAAATTATTTATTATATCATATATAGGATATGCATCGGACGTCTTGTACTTGTGCCTACAGATAGATTGGAATTCTTTGCTTAATCATACTGTTTATGACAATGGAACTCTATAAGACATGAGGTAGTATATTAATAAGCTTGCTTAACCATCCAATAACAAAAAATATCTTTGTCTTCGAACGGATGTATCTTTAAAACTTATGTGTAAATGACTAGCGCGGCATCTTTTCGATTAAAATAACAGCACGTGCGTCATTTAACTTATCAATATTTAAATGCTTGCTAAAATTAGAAGCAACCTTGTCTTTTATCGAATATTTAACGTTATCAAGTCAACAGAGCGTTAAATAAACGGGACACAACGGGTCGTCGGGCGCATAAACAAGCATATGCCCCTCGAAAGCATAATTATACAGCAGCCAGTCAAGCGTGATGAATAAATGGCAAAATAATACTGCCAAATGTCAGAGAAGATTTTTTTTTTTTTTTAAGTACACAAATAAAACGTGATTACAAAAGAATTTAGTGGTGTACTGCTTTGAAGATCGGACACCAATGCGGTCTTGAGATTGTAATAAAATAAATACTATTAATTAATGTAATATTGTAAATGCGAAAGTAACTCTGTTCGTCTCTCTGGGCTATGTCTAGCTGTCGCTGAACAGATTTGATGAAATTTGGTGTTGCCTGGAGTCTTTTGAAAAAACAATGGCTTTTTTACCAGGAATGCCGCGCATACATGTTTTTTTTTATACAGTTGGCACACAGAGCTTAGAGAATGTGTTTGACGTTTTAGTTTCCTCTCTTCTATATTAATTCGTTTGTCAACTAAATTTTAACGACGATTCTTTTGTCCAGATCGAGCGAGTATTCCCAGAAATGGTGTTCGCAGCTCATGCAAAGTGTATTGGATGTTCCGCGATAATCCCGTGCCCCTGATCACGCTGGCGACCCATTTCTCTAATCTTATCCCATAAACGTTACATCGCATAGGGAAGGTGTGGAAGCGTGAGTGCGAGTGCCTTCGTGTTGTACTGTAAACTCACGGCACTGTAATGGCACAGATGACAACTTAATTGGTAAGTTTTACGACCAGATCCTGAGTGAAGTAGACCGAAAGTCCGATTATTGTAAAAGAGTAATAGTAAAAGGAAGTTTTCTAATGATAGGTGTTATCTTTTTTTCATTACATCTTTTCCCAAGAAGAATTCAAAGGGTTTTATTAATAGAGATACGGTCTCATTTAAGTTAATCTTGAAGAGTGAATGATCAGCACTACTTCCACGTAATAAGGGGCGCAATAGGCGTCAGACGAACATACATAAAATTTGACTTTCATTATAATAACAAATGCTATGGAAATGGGATCAGAGTAAAAATATTGAGGAGAGTACGTTATGCCTACTTCTTTTAACGAAAATATTGATTCTGCGTAAATAAAATGGATATGTTCCCTTTATATTATTTTAATGCTCACTGAATTTCTTTTAAACGTAAATTAAATTCGGAGAATTCGTCAGGCAAGTAATACATCTGAAAAACTTATAACATTTAAATGAAATATATTCGCTCATTTAATATTCGTCGTAATATCGATATTTAGGATGTTTTGTATATAGTAATGTCTGTTACTTTACCGGTCTGTAGATGGTCCACTGCGTCTACCATAAGGAGGAACTGCCACAATAGCCATTTTCGGCAAGCGGATAGGCGACCGCAGTACCAGACACCACGCACCTTAGACGCTACTGCCCGTCATCGAGCTGCTTAATTTTGGCCTGGTAATGTTTAGTCCGCTATTGATATATGTTTTACTTTTTTTAAATGATAGGGCACTTTTGTAAGAGTCATTCCCCGCTAGATAGATACCACTGCAGAGTCAGCGATTCCGCCACCAAGCGGTAGTGTGTAAGTTGCAAGCACTATATATTTAAGTCAAGTACACCGACACTAGGGTAGTAGTAGGTAGCTTTAAAACGCTGCTTCTCTTCTTATGATAATGAGAGGAAAGTGTCACTGACCATTCGAAGAACGACATTATCGTCTATTTACAAAAACTGAACGTAACAAAAATCATCTTAAACGCGCTTTGTTTCAAGTGTTGTTGGCATTTTTCAAGATACTTATTTTACCGTCTATTGGAAGACACGACATTTTTCAGGTTTTTCAATGAATCGATTCTCACGACAATGCTGACTACGAGGTCGTACAATGTCACATCCACCAATATTTGTAAAATAATGATATCTTTAATAATAAATCATTGGTCACAGTCTTCAGATTTTTAATATCGATTCCGTCGAATTTCAAGATAGCTAATAAATCTTCTTGGTTCTGGATTTCTAATTATTTCAAGTAATTGAAAGTTCTGTTCAATGTTTCAACATGATGAATGCGTTTTCTTTTTGTATTTATTTTACATTAACCATTTAAAAAAAACGATTACAAGACTTTAATACAAATATTGCTTATATAACACGTAATCATAAAATGAATCAAGTCCAATTATTACATTTTGTCGCGAGTACATAAAATGTCTGTAACAACATCTTAAATCTAGCACAAGCATGTCGTAAGATCGCCTGATAGGGATGCAAATTACTTATCCGAAACGTGGACAGCCTTATCAGTGCGTCGATCATGAGTTTATCATGAAAATATTAGACTACAAGGATCTCCAGATACACGTATCAACATACGAGTATATTATCATAAAGATGTTTAACTATGGTTAGTACTTCATATATTTCACAAATGATACTAGTCATTGTTGTCACTCGGTTATATTTTCGGCATTCCACCACAGTGCATTTTAATCGAAGTTTTCTGCCACGCACTTCGATTTTGTGGAATCAGCTGTCGCCAGCTGTATTTCCGAACAGTTACGACTTAGGGACCTTCAAGAAAAGAGCTTATTCCTTCCTTAAAGGCCGGCAGCGCATCTGTAGCTCCTCTGGTGTTGTGGCTGTTCGTGGGCGTCGGTGATCACTTACCATCAGGTGAGCCGCACGCTCGTTTGCCCCCTTCTTCTATAAAAAAAAAAATACATAATTTTTTTTTTTAATACATTATTTTAATATATAGATAAAGGGGTTTAGTCACCCCCTAAGGGATCAAACATACTGTCTGTAAATAAAGTTAAATCAACATTTTGCCTTACACTGATCATACAAATATCGAATTTCTTGTCGCTGCTCATAGTTACGTACACATTCCGTTAAAACATATTGAATATATCTTAATCTTCTACTGTTTCACACTCCGAGCTATTAGGGGATTCCGCAAATTCCCATCAGAAATTTGAACTCACTTGACGGAATGTGGCCCGACGACCGTAGTCTTATTTTTCCTATTAATTTCCTCGTTTTCAAACCATGGGTACCGAGGAAGTTTCCACTGAATGATCTTTTACCAAATCCCGTTACTTAATGAATGCTCATCAAAATACTCTTACCATAATTGTCTACAGTTTAAGCTCACGTAATAATTATCTGTAGTGATAAACTACCAACATGGTACAGTACAGTAATATAGCATACCATCGTTTATCGCTTGTCTCTCCACTCGTCCTCCCTATTAGCGATAATTTCTATATGCAAGGATATCCATTGGATAACTACCTCTTTGTTTAACGCACTAAGCTTACAGGTGAAATATCGAGTAGAATACCATAGGCTAAAGGAAGTCCCTTTCCTTTTAGAATCGGATAAGATAACAAATTGATTGTAATTTAATAATGCGACTACCATTCGAATATCGTGATCAGTTCACAGTGCATTATAGAAACATTGGCATTAATATTAAGTATTTCACAAATATCCATCTGTGGGACGTCAAAAGCAGCTCCACATCCAAATTCACCCTTTGATCTAAGTAAAGCTTATAGTGTATACTATATTTACTATTTCATTTCATAGAAATATTCTTTTCAGTTACTTTATTTATAGTATTGTGCCATGAACAAATTATTTTCTTCTTCTTCTTAAATGCCACTTTATGAAAATCATACTCTCAATTGTTCTTCTAATAATAAATTATTTATAATATTTATTACGAGTTTGGAACTTTAGTTAAAGTTATATTGCTATAATTTGAGTTCCTAATGTTACCTCTTGGAAATACGCATTATTTACTTTTTCTCTGAGAAATGCTTAAAGCGATTTCTGTTATTATATAATGAGGAGTAAACAAGGCATCTTGAGTATCAGAAACGGCATCAGTTGTATTCTTACGACAGGTACAATAGTACAAAACCATCGGCTTATTGAGAAATTAACACTTGATTCAGGTTTTTACAAATATTAATGATAGCTGCGTTAAATAGAAATTTAGTTATGGGGTCACATTGCGCTATACCGGTTCCTGCATTTCTGCGTAGAGACTCTTTTATTGTTTTACTCGCTAAGGAAGCGTCGTAAATGCAAAAACACCCAGAGGCAATTGCATAGTACGGCACCCTCTCCAAAATTATCCAACGTATGTAAAAGACTTATTACATTGAAGTTATTGTAAGAGATATAAATGCCCACAAAACAGCCTACGTTAGCGTATCCGTCACTAAACCCTGATCCCTGAAACCAAGGTACTATTAGTATCTAGTTTAGGTATAGATACTATTTTAATCTCTTTCCATTGTCTCAGTACAAAGCTTGTTAGTAAAAATCTATTGTATACTGATATTAGAATACGTTTGGCAACATCTGCTAGTGACCGTAGAATACCATATGTCATCTGCACCTAGTGCTGTATCGGACTGTTCGATCGTATTTGTGAGTTCCTGTACTGAAATTGGTGTAGACATCGAAACGTTTTCGCTTATCAGGATACTGAAACAGGTGGATCTGCTTAATCTGGTGCTAAATTACATAATAAAGTTTCAGCTGTCTCAGGAGTAATACTATTTTTGGCTGTCTTGCACCCTTCGAGCTACCTCATTTCACACCATATTTCACTTGGAGATGTCACACTATTTATGCTATCAAAAAAACTTTCCTATGACCTATATTTACCACTACGAATTACTCTTTGCCCAGCACTGATTTAATGTTGTAATGCTATTAAGTTATCAGGTGTAAGATAGCTCCTAAAGACAGCGAGTGCTCGACGTCGATCCGCTTCAAATTTTGACATATACAAATTTTACTAAGGTCTAAAAGTAAACTTTTCTAGATTATGGAGGGGGATAATGCATCATTAGCAGACTGATAATCATCTGATAGTGTTAGGTCCATAAGTTCTCTCTCTCTCCCTCTGAATATGTTTCTTTTTAAATTACGTTCACTTTTATAAGTGTTGGACCAGCCAATATTAATATTCATCTTGATCATTAAATGAGCACTTCACCGGTTTTCATTTAAGACCCTTCAATTATACATCAAAGCTATGACCAGGGAGATAAGTCAGGAGCAGATTTTCGTACTATGCCGTTTACTAGTTTGACTCTCGTATGCGAGCTATCATTCGACGAAATAACATGACTGTCTAAAATAGATTTAAAAATTTAATCACCTCTTGAATTCATCTCATGTCATCATCAGACCAAGCGAACGAGAGCGACCGAAGGCTAACGAAAGAAAACAAAGGAACCAGAGTGGACATCACGGCGAAAGCATGCGAACTTAAAAGATGTCCTCCCATAAATAACTTAAACCTCTTAAATTAATCAGTGCCTTTAATGTATTTATACATACATTTAGTGACGTTCTTTATATTCTCATTATTTTTCAAATATTTGCCAATTCAAACAATAACGGGTGGTGACACAAGTCGAACACATTTCAATTTTATTCTCCCGAAACTCGTCTCCCCATTTCTGTACGTAGATATCGTTTTGGGGGTCTTTCCAACTCCATGTCTTACCATTATTCTGTATTCGCTATTCTCCAAATCAACCTCACCCCTGCATAGAGCTAAGGCTCGCGTAGCTATTCATATTTAACTACGTACTATTTTAACAACGTTAATAGAGCCGCGCGTAACGTGCGCAGCGCGTAGCTTGTCATGTAAAGGATGGATTATAGATCGACACGTCTTGCGTCTACGCGCGACTTCCCATTCCCAACATACGGAAAGTGATACTAATTACTATTTGCTAACAAATAAACAGTACACCTTAGTATTCTTTAGGTTATTTCAGTCCAAAAATCCAATCTTTGAGGTTTGCATCTTCATTGTAAGATTTAACGATTAGACTATTGATTGGAATAATATTCTATGTAATGTATATTATAACGCAAAATGCGATATTATGTTCTATTGGAATATTCATACCAAAAGTGAATATAGACACATCTTCTAAATTAATTTTATTCTTTATTTGTTTTAGAAATTCGTAGCGAAATATTTGACAGTTCAATTCAATTCTTGATTCGAAAAAAATGTTTTAAAATTTTAATTGGGCAGAATGTCGAAACGACCTCGTTATGAGAACTGGGGTACGGGCTCAATCGCGAGCCTACGGCGCTGCAGCCCTGATGCTTCGCTTCGTCTGCCATCTTTTTTCCCTTGTTATAGTTTTTAGCCTCAATTCTCATGTTTGCTAATGGCCGTTCTTTCTAAATTACTCGAAATAGTACTGACCTTGTATTTTTAAATATTTACTTTTGTGTTTCTTTGTAAAAGATCTTCGTCTGTAAATTACACTGTTCATTACATAAATGTATATACATTTTATAGATACAGATAGAGGTTCAGCTCTTTATAACTACATACACTAAGAGGTAATGACAGTTCTCACTTAATGGAGCCGGCATAAACGTAACACCATAAAAGCTAAACAAAACAAATGTAGGTAGGTAAAAGTATATATCTTATACATTTAAATATCATTGTTTCTTTGTTTGTCCCAAGCTATAGGTATACTCGATCAATTGAGCGCTAATTTGTGTCTTATATTCGACTCATCACTGGTAAAGTTTGTAACAATAAATAAATTTAGTATTTACAAAACTAGTCAGTGTAAAGCTAGTATTTACAGTGACGTATAGTATGTTTATATTTATAGTGTAGTAGTATTTACAGTAAGCTACAAGTTGCAGCTAGTATTTTAAACTTTTACAACTTCACTAATATTTAAAATTAATGTTTAGTGTTCGCGTAAATATAAGAAATCATTAGCTTCACCAATATATTATAACTCTATCTATCCGTTTACGGATTTAACTTCACGACGACGAACCAATTTCACGAACAAAAAAAAATTTTTTTTTGTTCCTTAGTATTCCGGAAGTCCGGAAGAATTTCAGTCCTTTAAGTGTAAACATGGCCTATAACCCATGTTTACACTTAAAGGACTGAAATTTTTTAACGATATTTGTCATTTAGAAATATGAATACTTTTTATAGGTTATTTTTTTTTTTCAATATTGGTAAATAAAAACAATAGATTAATTGAACTTCAATTTATTTAAATACAAACGATTATTTATTTTGTAACTACTTATACCATAATAGCAATTACAATTTTTCGGTTGCTTTTTAGTTTTTTTGACAACAATGAATAGTACTTGCATAAATAGAGTATTTTGATAGAAACAAACTGCGAATGGAACTGAAGAGCAGCAGCTTCACATCCATAGAGCCGCAGGTTGCCGACCCAGCTATGGGTGAAACCAATATCCAGCAGTGGATTATTTAGAAGCTGCTAAGAAGTAAAAAGGGTAACAAACGAGCGCATAATATCCTTTGCGGTTGCGTTATAAAAAAAATCACAATTGTAATTTTTTATAATCAAATGATTTTTATTGTTTTCTTATGTTAAAACATTGTTTTTAGAAAGGGCACAGATTAAGAAATACTTACTAAGTAAGAGCGAAATTATCCAGTATTATTATATACAGAACGAACAAATATGCACGGATATCAGTTTTACGCAAATTCAAGTAAAAAGAAGTAAACTAAATGTTAAACGTAAAGTAGCAGTCTTTAGGTGTTACACTGCTGGTTAAAGACCTCCTCGCAATATTTAAAAAGATTTTGAAGCCGGGAAATATCCGTCAAGCTGCTTCAGTGCGAGTGTACTTCACATGCACTCGAAATATTTTCTTTATTATATCACAGTCATTCAGGTTTTCATATGTTTTTCTTTACCGCCAGAAAGATTTATAGTTAAGTTTTTAATATATCAGGTATAGACGAAATTCTAGTAAAAGTGAAGTGAAGTAGCAGCTTGTAAATGCTGCTGTAGAAAACAATCTATGCAGATGATTATTATTATTTATTCTTGTGATTATGTGATGTTTTTATAATAATTATTATTTTTATTTGAGATCAAAACGTGATTAAATTAATTCATTGATTATCCAATCAAAATTATTTGATAGTTAAACAAAGCTGATTAAGATGTGGTTTGGTTAATGTCATCCATGAAAACTTGAAGCAAGCCTCGTGATCAATAGGAGTGTTATGCTGCTTTTTTTTTTACTTCGGAAGTCTGACAGGGCTTGTTCGTTATCTGGTGGAGCCATTTACGCTACATTCACTATAGAACTAGTCGCAAAAACATTGCATTACTTAAGCAATTGATGAGATTGACGCCGCTAAAAAGACAGTCTATTCTGTAAAAAAAAAATCACTCGCTAAAAGCTCACGAGATATCTCTGCTACAGCGCGGCTCCCAGAGGAGCCATCGCTTGAGGTACATAGCGGTTTAATATACTTCTTACGAACGCCTCGCTCCGTTCCATTTCTGCCAACGTGAACGCGTAAAATTATTAAAACAACTCTCTGTGTTTATATCGCGGGGCGCGTAATTCGCCTGATCTTTCTAGAAACAAAACCATTGTACAGGATATTATGTTGTTATAATTCAGTCGTCCTTTATCCATTGTCTATATTTTTCTTCTGCTTCTGATACACCTTGCCGGTCGGCAGTTGCGGTAACTTTTGTTTCATTCTGAGCCTATTTTATTCCACTGCTCCTCTCCTAGAAAGCGCCTGTAAAAGGCACTATACATTTCTTGGAAGGTTTTTCCGTATTCACAACACTAGGCCAGCGGGTTGGTGAGCGCAGCACCGGTACCGGTACCCGTCACAAGTGTAGCACTGACACTCCCCGTCACTAGTCTGTGAGAATTAGGTTCGGCGAATTCGAATGGATATTCCGCTGTTCATTCGGCCGTTAATTTACTTGCTGTGTGAGGAGATGATATATTCCCTTTATAGATAGTAGTCCGAAGCTAGAAAGGGGATGAGAGAAATAAAATGTAACCCATTCATCTGAGCTCGCAGCTAGGAATATTGGCAATCAGATTTGTGTTACCTATTTGTCCTTTTGTCACACCTCTCCCTTGAGTCCAGCGGTTACCAGTTGATATTTTGCAGCCCCTGCCTAAATAACACAGCAGTATTCTACACACAATTGGACCTGAGCTTTAAACTGACGGGAGACCTGAGGGTTAGAAACTGTCTCGGTATGAAATAGCAACCTTCGACTTATACTCCGTGAAGCGCCTAAACTTAAGTTTTCCTCGATATTTTGTAGAACATTTTATAAATCTACAACTGAAGATAAATGAAGATGCCTTATTTAATTCTGTTTAAAATTTGTGTAATATATAATATTCTCCGCCCTATTAACATTCTAGGCCCCAGATATCTCACGTTAAGGCAAATAAAGTTAATTTGATTTCTTAAAAAAGAGTGATTTAAAGCAAAAGAGGCGCTCCATTTCGTGAAGCGAATAATTTATTATAATATTATAATTAAATGTAAATAATGAGCCGCCTTCAAACAGCCTTCTGCCTGTTGTCTTAAATATATTTATTTTTGATATAACCTAGACGAGATGAGGTAGTGGGCGTATGGTGGAGGGAGTAGAGGAGGGTGAAATATGAATTTGTGAATAATTCACGCAAGGCATCAAAATACTAATGCTAAGAGAGGGAGCGGATTAAGCCAGTGGCATAATGAGTGTTCTAGAGTGTTGTGCTCGTTGGCTTTCAGCTTGCTTCTATTTTTTTTCATTTATATGTAGATATGGTATAATCTTTGTATGAATATATTTATGTTAACTTTTAAAATATTAGAAGGTTTTCATGGCTGACGATTGTTACAAATTTGAAAATAATTATCTACCTCCATTCATTCTACTGTTTGAAATAAACGTATCTCAAGTTGTCATTTGCCTTAATCACAAAACATGGAAGCTCGTAGATAGGCAACCGCTGCATCAGGAGCGCACTGTTGACGTCACCGTATGCCATTTTACGTCTGTCATACTCATTTTTGCTTGGCATGTATTTAGTACATAATTACCATGAAAAAAAAATTAAAAGTGGGAAAATCATAATAATTATAATGCATTTATTTCTAAGAATATGGTAATAAGTTGTTACATTTGGTAAAAGACATTTCGACATAAAACGAATGAAGATTTTTTTTTAAAAGCATGGAAGTCATGAACTACTTGAATATTAATATTATGATTTATTACATTTCGATTTTTAAAGTAAGTTTTTAAAGATAAATTAAAAGAGATAAAATGGCTAAATCAATTTTTAAAATAATAAATGAATTAACTTTCATATAAATTCATCCTTCTTATTGTATTAAAAGGAATTAAGAAGATGAATTAAAAGGAATTTTATTTATTTGTAATGTTTATTATATTGTTATAATTCTATATAAGTTAGAAGTTTCTTCCCTTGCATTTTTATAATTATACATTTTCGCGTCAATCTTTTAGACATTTTCATTGTTCGATGACAAATAAGGTAAAACAGCAATGGTACAGCTAGATAAAACAACAATGATAACTGTGTATAAATGTTTCTCTCATGACTGAATTGATATTGGCGGAATACGTAACCACTCAAGTGCCATTAAAATAAAAGAAGAAGAACTGTTTTTTATTGGCGTGTAAAAATTCTCCCCTTCGTGTGCCCTCCGCTTGACACTCTGGAAATGAGTACTAATCGTCTCGACTTCATTAAAGTCATCAGATTAATTTATGATTGTTTTGGCGCCACCTAACGGCAGACGGACGCAAACAGCGCATTACCATTGTCAATGAGTAATTACAGTAATTTACCTTCATTAATATTTATTGAAACAAATTTAACTTTGGTTTTAGTTCGTAGGCCACTTAATTTGCTACATAATAAAGCTCAAAGTAGGGGTCATGGTTTGTAATGTCGTAAGTCCAGCTTTGACCAAAAGGGCGAACAACGAATTCAATTCGGTTGAGCAGCGTTGGAGAAATTAGGTCACACCTCATCGAACAAATCATTACGAAAGTCATTGATGAAGTTCAAGCTATGAAGAGAGATGGTCAGTGTTTCTCTACGAGACAGATATGCAATGATTATGTCCTCAACAAAACTAGGGTAATGGACATAGCCTTAAGCATCACATAACTAAACGCGGCAAGCAACTCTCATTATTAGAAAGTATTATAAGTATTATTGATAAGATGCAAAATATAAACTCCATAATTGCCCCTCCTAAGGAGTCTTTGCTTTCACAAGAGCTTTAAAAAAAGCTTAATTGACTTAAGAGAATACATACATTTTCTAAAAACTTGATTAACACATCACGTCTTAATCGTACCTTAATTAGCAGTGTTTGTCGAAAGCCCAAGCGAGAACAAAGAGATAAGTCTCGTGAACACTGCCTAGGTAACTACGGCGACTGAGTGCTTCCCGATAGTTCTAAGTGTTTTATTTCAGCCTGTAATCTCGTAATGCTCTAACTTATCTGCTAGAGTACTCAACGCTGACCTACAAACTTCGTGGAGAGGGTGAGATTTAACGATTTCAGTTCGACATATTGCTTCTTCCTATTTGAAGCGCGGTTTTAAAATGTTAACTTTATCATTTATATCATAAACTCTATGCGATGATGATGCTGAGAAAGCGACATCTTTTTATCTCACAAGGAGACGACAGGGCTGTGGGTTATTCAAATCGATTAAAGTTGTTTACATGTGTCCATGTTGTGCTGTAACAGCCACTTAGAATCAGGTGAACTGTTAGCACGTTTTTCACCCCGCCAATAAAAACAAATATGAACGCTCGTTAGTCTGCTATCCTTGACTCATGTAGCTATATTTCAAGAGAACCACTTAAATTAATTACTATAGAAGAGATTTCTAATAAATGTACAGAATAGGAACAATCTCTTCTAGGTTAATAATTAATATCAATAATTTTGCACTTCGTTTTTTAACAACATGATAATAAGTTAATTAGTCTAGAAGGGACTTTAGTAAAGAAGAAGCCATCGAAATTGAATATAAAAACGAATTTCTTGTACAATTAATATCTATCTAAGTGTATTTTATGTTTAGGTGTTTTTCTAAACGACGATTTACTTTTTTTGCTATCTATCTGCGTTATATCTAATGCCAGTCAAGCCAACCGCTGAGCCTCCTGACAGCTCCATGATTAAAACAAAGATGTCTGCTGTTTATTCATGGCGCCATTTTTTTTCTCGAACGCTCTTCGTATAATTGAATCGAGGTACAAATGACGTCATTAAGAACGGGGCCGGGAATTGCCTGATGCATTTGCCTTTGCGATGTTCCAATTTATAATGAAATTATATGCGACTGCGTCAATATAATCATTTTGATCACTAAGTATTATACGAGTACATATTGTCTGTTCTATTACCTACTTTCCAGATTTCGTGTTGTACAAAGGAACATTTTGTTGCTGGACTGTCTCTGTAAACACTTCCAATAAGGATTGGATCAGGGGGCATGTAGGTTTGTGGGTGACAAATGAGTCTCGGCCGATGGCGGATATACCGATCCAAATCTCGCGGTGTAATGTGAAGTATTACAAATGCGAGGGGTATCCACACTGCGCCTACCAACCTGCCTGCACAGCGTTGGTCAATTATTCGAGAAACTCCTTCTACAGCCGCTCGTAAAACAAATTATACCGACTGGTAGGACTTCGTAGAACACGAGTTCTACAGAGTTCCACGACCAGGAGTCGTCTAGGTAGGTTCTGCCGCCGTGTGCAAGCTTTACACTGGTAACATAATAAGAAACTTTATGATTTGTCATGAGCCATTTGTCAAGCTGACTTTTAACCGACGGAAACAAGCTCAAAACAGTGCTACCTAGTACTTAACAATAAACACTGTACAGTGCCGTGTGATTGCGGCCCCAGAATCATCCACGTTATTTTTTTTTCTCTCGGGCTCGAAGCACTTCATAGCAACAGTGATCATGACAACAACTATCTGCCAGTGTCAATGAGATATTATAACAATTTTCCGATATATATCCAATCGAGCTTGAAAACTTTATTCAAGTATATAGACGGTGTAACGATAGTGGACATTTACTGAAAGACCTGTCGGACTGATTGCTCCAAAACGAAAAGCGACAATTTCCGGCCTTCAATTGTATTTTACCAGCGGCATACACATTCACAAGCATATGCGGTATAATGCATGCATATAAATGCAAAATAAAAGTAGAAGTATATAGAAACAAGAATTAATTCGAGACGACCATCAATATTCGAGTTCGCGCTAAAAGTATTCCTCGTCCTTCCCGTGCTTGTCTAAAGGAAAAGCCTTGAAAATCTAATGGCAGTCTCCGGAGAAAATTACAGCGAACCCGAAGTCTCCTCCCGTCAAGTTCTAGCTCCCGTAGTGGCGAAAAGTTAGTTGCTGAAAGTCTTTAGCTGACTACAAACAGCAACAGTGATCATGACAACAACTATCTGCCAGTGTCAATGAGATATTATAACAATTTTCCGATATATATCCAATCGAGCTTGAAAACTTTATTCAAGTATATAGACGGTGTAACGATAGTGGACATTTACTGAAAGACCTGTCGGACTGATTGCTCCAAAACGAAAAGCGACAATTTCCGGCCTTCAATTGTATTTTACCAGCGGCATACACATTCACAAGCATATGCGGTATAATGCATGCATATAAATGCAAAATAAAAGTAGAAGTATATAGAAACAAGAATTAATTCGAGACGACCATCAATATTCGAGTTCGCGCTAAAAGTATTCCTCGTCCTTCCCGTGCTTGTCTAAAGGAAAAGCCTTGAAAATCTAATGGCAGTCTCCGGAGAAAATTACAGCGAACCCGAAGTCTCCTCCCGTCAAGTTCTAGCTCCCGTAGTGGCGAAAAGTTAGTTGCTGAAAGTCTTTAGCTGACTACAAACAGCAACAGCGACTAAGGTGCCTGGTACTGCGTTCGCCAATCGGCCTGCTTTGTGTGACGTTTATGGTCAAACCTCCCATTGGGCGGGGCTTATGTCCAGCAATTGACTGTTAAGAAGGCTTACGTTCCTAATGTTGCATAATGTAAGACATTTTTAACATATGATGATATTCAAATTCAGGGGTTAACATCGCTTTAAATTTATGAATAATAATTAAAAAACCGGATGTTCATCCGTCTTGTAAATACGTTACGCTTAATTTGAGCCAACCTTTGAATGTCCGGCATAATAACTACAAACTGTGTTTGGGTTTATAGTAACCATGTTGGGGTACTCCGTGAAAATTGGTGAAATTATGGAGGTCCTTTAATAATATTGTGAATATTGCTTACTTTATCAGTTTGAAAAAAACCACCACCTGAACAAAGGCCTGTCCGTGAAGCACCAAAAATAGCCGGGCATGCAATGCATGGTGATTTGCCCATACTCACCGGTGCCGATAACCTCGCGATGGTGCTACTAACTTCCCATCGCTGTGGTATTTGGGTTTGGTTGGATTTTCCGCTATCAGTCGGTCGCCAGAGTCTCGTACGTTAATTCGCAGGGTTCACTGCGTGCAGGTGAGGTTGACATTTGGAAATTTTCACCCTTACACAACTTGTGAATATTACGTGACACGAAATAAAACATTTTTGTACTCTCTCTAGAAAAACTCCGAAGGCATTAACCAGAAAAAAAAATACATGAATGTAGTGGACGCTAACTACATCGATATAGCGTCACAAGTCGGGGACCGTTCGTTCCTATCATTAATCACTCGGTTGTGGGGGGTGGGTAAAGAGAGAAATGCCGTAGGGCAGCGACAATAATGTGGCATGGCGACATATCGGCTCTACTGCAGTCGATTTTGGACAATCATTAAGGACACACGCGTCTTAGAAAATGTTTTTCATCTTTGTTTTGGGGTGAGGTAGTCTTATTTAAAAAAAATGCTATGTTTTTGTTTCAGTAGTTATAGTCCAACTTCATGCAATTTATCAAGCTTCACTTCATTTAAAATAATATTTCGGCCAGTGTTGCAAATGTTGATTTTATGTTATAAATTGTATTTGTATTGTACTGATAAATAGAATAATAAAATTATGTATATATTTATTAATGTATAAAAAGGTCTTTTTATTGGAATGAGATGAAAAACTAACTGAATGGCAATTAGCTACACTGCAGCCCATGGACAACTGCAAATAACCTCAATCGAAGAAGGTAACACAGTGTTGTCACCATTGAGGACTAAGGATGGCATGCCTAACGGCCTGTAATTACACTGGCTCTCTATATCTTTCAAGCCGGAACACAACAGCAGTTGTACTGGTGTTTGGCGGCTGAAATGGGTAGGAGTGTGGTAGCCATCCAGTCGTCTCTTATGCAGAGAAGAAGTCTACCAGTATATTCTTTTTTTTACTTGCATTTTCATCCATTTTTGTCTTATTGAAATTTATTACGTAACTTTTTTTTTCACTATCGAGCTTATTCATGTAGGCCTAATATGGGCCAAACAAAAGTGCCTAATCATGAAATCGGAGCGCGCCACAAAAGGAGACATCGATAGCAGACCACGTATGCGATGCAACTTTAACTGCGCGGTTGTTTGTGCAGCGTAATGTTTTCTAATGCGATAAATGATAATTACGATATTTTCACGGTCGCGCTGCGGTTGTCAATGACCCCCAATAAATAGGGGTGAATATATTTTATTAATAAATTGAGAAAGCAATTAAGTGAGAAATTCGTTTCTGATTTTTTTTTGCAACCCTACACAATACACAGAGAGCAGATTGATTCTGTCCTGCAACGGATGGATGATTTTTGTCTTTCCAATCGCGTCGGAACTGCGTGGCGGCAAGCTCTTCTCTGTTTCCAAACAAAACACAGCTTCGAGATGTAACTTTGATGTGGTTTGAATGTAAATAAGTAATAAAATATTGTTGAATTTCATGCGCATTTTTGAGGGTACTTCGAAATATGCGCAAGAACCCTTAATGTTTTCATGCTAAAAGTTTCTCAAATCACTTCCTAGAAAGACCCGTCCAATTGGTTCATTCGTTTCCAAGATTGGTCCGGGCAGTTTTAGGTTTTTGAGTTTTGGTGACGCATATACGTTATGTTTATGTTAACACAAGCATAATTGTGTTCTTCGAAAGAGACAGTAACTTCATTTTTTTTTTCCACAAAAGTCTTATGAATTTGCTTTCTAGTGCTTTTTATTTACATTACTTTACATGATTATTAGTACCATTATGAAATATCATTAAACACTATAGATTCACGTACCCTATCGTGTATGGCAATGTATATGACAATGTGTATGAGAGGCATACATCTGATTATGTTATGTTTTGAAATATTTTTCAAATCAGAGAATAAAAATCCTGGAATAGTTTTACGAATTTACATATTTCAAATATGTATATGCACGTTAAAGTAATCTAAATTTTTAAAATGCGGCTTACAGCGTTATAGGTAGTTTTAAAAACATATTCAAGCTCGAGAGGTAACCACAGCTATAGCTGTTGTATAATTATTGTGCACATGGAAGCTTAATGTAGTATAAATATCCGTGATTTATCGCATCGGACTCATGATGTGTCCGTGTCGTGAATTGGCCCAAGGGGTCCAAAGTGCCCCGTCATAACAGTTAGCCGGATAAATTGATTGAGTTATTCTTTTATGTAATTGTTGGGTTGGGTACAATTCGGGGGGTAAGTGTACGATAGCCGAGTGGTTGGTTATAAGAGTAGCATATTCGAAGAGGACTATAGAATAGATTCAATTAAAAATATTGCAACATCTGCCTTACTCACTGTTCGAGTGGCTTCCGTCAATGTTGAATCCTTTCTACCTCCATTTATTTGCTATTCTAATGTAATCACTTTTTTTATTTAATTCGATAAGTAGTTTTTGAAACACGAACAGTTGACATTTCGTATTTTTTTTCAATAAAAAATTCACATTACACTTTATTATCGACCACCTCGAGCGGACACATAAAATTCATCGGACAATTTTTGTATTAGACTTGTTTAACATAGTAACGAATTCCCAATTTGTTTCTTGTTACATTATATTGTACGTAAATAATTATATCACTACTATCCGAAGAACAAAAATGTTTTAATTATATTTTACTAATCCAACATTTATCTAAGATGTTTAGTCTTTGAAAAGTCTAGTTATTTATCTACCACTCGTAGCGCGTAGGCAAATATATATTAATTACTATTTGGCACGAATCAGCGTAACCAAACGCAAAGGAATTTTAACCAACGATGTCCTTCCACGTCACCCAGCGAGCATAGTCACCGGATTTGCTCTCGGACATTGCAAGGCTAGTCGCTTCTTATGGCACCGGAGGAAAGAAAGGGGGTGGCTAATGTTCTTACGCCTCTAACACACAGCTTAAGTTAACTCGATTAAAAAATGTATATTAAATATATACCTCTTATTTATGCCGTTACAGTGTCTCAAACAAAGTTTTAATAGAAAAAAATAACGCCTCGATAAGAACTCATGGTTATGTTAACGATTGTCACATTTTTATTGCGAGATCGAATAATATTTTATTTATTTCAAAAAAAATTGTAATGTTAATAATTCTCGACGTTTAAAGCTAACCGTTCAGAAATAGACAATTATCAAAATTGAAACGAAAATTTAATAATACTTATGAATGATAATCGTATGTTTTATTCACCACAGTATTCATTTTTAATTTGTTACTTAAAATTATAATTTGACACAACAATGGTTGTTATCTCAATCAATTAAGTGACTTGCAGTTTTGAAAACCCGTATAAAGCGGAGGGGTCAAACGGTACCCCCATCTGCCATATGTCGTTAAATCGTCGAGTTGCTCATGTATCTTATACGAATTTTGAATTTTGGCATTTTTGGAGCTATTCATAATTTTTTCAAAGAAAAAGAATTATTACTTCAAAGGCACTGTGTTTGTTCAACTAATCAAATTTGCTTAAAGCTGGTACGAGTACTTAGTGTTGGCAGATAATGTATATAATTGTTCACCACATTATTCTATTCATTCATTGCTGATGGTAACTTAGGTAATCCTTTCCTTTGGCTCCCTCCCTCTTCAAAATGGTCCTAAGTCGCCTTTGCCTACTATAGTTTAGTATGCCACACGTTGTCCGATGTCCTTTACTTCTTTACCCGAGTAACAATCAGATCTTTCATCTGCGTAAAATATATTATAGTGACTGTAAACGACAAAAAATACAACGGGAGAAGTGGATTGCACAACCACACGTTGTCCTGATTCGAAATATAATAATGTATGTATGCATACACATTGCATTCATATGGTGTACGAACGTACGTAACTAAGAAAGTTAGTACAGAATCTATAATCCGTTAAGACGTTATTGTCCGTCACTGATTATGGATAATTTTGGATTTCTCACTCAAATATTTTAGAGGACGCCTTTACCCAGGTTATTCTGTCATCTGTCGATGGCCACGTGGTTTTCTAGCAATTACCTTCGTTTTTTTCCACGACATCAACGTGTTGATACGGGGATGGGAGATTCTCCAACGCCGCCACTAAACCTAAACCGTTATCGTTGCTAATTAGATACAAGGTGGGCAATAAAAAGTGACAATGGAATTCTCTCCAAACGTATCGCTGCTATATAGCGGGAAATACGAGCAGTAAATGTAAGAGCAGTGCACAATGGCTGCGAAACCACACCGCTTGTTTATAATAACTCCGGTGCTTATTCCGCGCGTCGTTTAGAGCGCAAAACAATGCAAAACGAGTGGCGTGCGACTACTGCGCGGACGTTTCGCGGAATGGCAGATTTATTAGTTTGCCCGCGGCGCGTAAACGCGGCGCTTTGATGTGGCCGTTTATGACTGACACCGTTGTGCTTTACGGCATGGATCAGTATTTTGGTATTTAGAAAAAAAAAGGTAGTTACATCGACGGAATTTAGAACGTACACCAACTAGAAGACAGGAAGAATATTAAATTTTGATTTATTATTTTTAATAGCCATCTCAGACATAGATGATTGCTTGGCGGCATTGATTCTGATGGTATTTTTTTTTTTAGGTTGTCGTCTTTAATGTGGATATATGGATACTACGGTAGAGTCTAGTGTTGATAATTTTGTATTATACAATATGGTTGTGGTGGTGGTTCCATGTTAATTATATATAAATTTAAATTTAGATTGTTTACCGCAGATGAGGCGTTGGCGGACCTCACGTGTTATCGAGATATTTGATAACACATAACACAATGGAATTTCAATTATTTTAACTTTCTCAAACCTAGCAGTTTTCTTGACTTTGTTATCCTTCACCGTTATATTTGCCTATTCAACTCGCGTATGAAGTAGTAAAGTAGCAGCCTCTTTCTAACTTTTGAGAGGGTTTGGAGCAAGTTTGGAATTTGGCTCCGAAACACTGAGGAAGGTCCAACATCACAGGTCTGGTTTTTTTATGATTTCGTACACATGCTGGTTTCCTTACGATAGCATATTTCAACGCCGAGAACGTCGTAAAGCTAACACCAAAAATCGTCCATTACATTTATAGTGATGCCGGCACCAAAAATCCAAAGCGATCTTCCGGCGACTGAGTAACAAGAATAAATCCTTGTCTTTTCACATCATTAAAAGGCAATAAAGCAACTGCTTTTTCTTCAAAGCGTTTAATACAAAGCACATTATAACATATTCCAACAAACGCTATGACAGAAAACAATAAAGGCTGCCGCGTCTCTTTGTATCAAATAGGATAGAGATCTAAATGTACGAGGAAACGTTTCATGTGATAATCTTCAATAGATATGCTCTAGATAGATCGCAACTTGCTTTACGTGAGGTCACTAAAGTATCAAGTAAAAGTCGAAGAGACAATGTTTTGAAATGGTTATAATAAATAGCAGCGAATGCAATAGCAGATGAATGAGCTGGTCAGGGCGCTCGTCTCGTTCGTCTTGTCAGTTTCATAGAGCGCGAGTGACCAGGGTTAGATTCTCGTTGCCGGCACCACTAAAATATAAATATCAATTTTCAGTGCTGATTTTAGCACGTGCCCGGAGGTGAAGGAAAACGTCGCGAAGAACCCTGTCTGAGAAATATTAAAAAATATTTCGAGGACATGTGAAGTCCGTCAACACTCGCACTAGAGGAGCGTGACGAACTTTTCCCGGCTTCAAAACCCTCTCAGATATTTGAGAAGGATGCTTTTGCCCAGCAGTGGGCATTTACAGACGGCCACTTTACTGTACTTTAAATAGCTGCGCGGTACAGTTGTTAAAACTGTATGCGTGATGTATATAATATGCGTAAGTGTTTCTTGTCATTACTGTTCCAACCATCCGACAATCCTTATGTACTCACGTGGTGGGCGAGGCGTTCACTGGTAGGCGTTTGTTAGTCCGAGTTGCGGTCCTGCCAATTAGAACACTTCGTGCCAATAGCAGAGGATGATTAATGATTGCTTGTACTATCGCGAATACTACACATTTGAAATGAAAATATTATTTACGGATTTTTCGCGTTTAATTTACTTTTTTTTAAATCCCAACATTTCGCGTGGTCGCGGCTGAGGTGTATGACGTATCGATTACATAGTTACAGTCAGCTCTATACTTATTAATTAGTGTTCCGATCTACGCAGAATGAGCTGAAGGTATCTTGTGGTCGTGCAGTGGTATGTCTGGTTTAGGATTTATAAAAATTATTTTATTATACCTACTGTATTTTAATAAAAAAAAATCGTAAAATTTGTTTCCAATGATATTATATTTTACAACTCTAACATCGCAGATTAGTGACAGTACCTTAACACATTGTATGTGTTCTTGTGTACAACGCGGGCTATCTTCTAAATGGCGTTAGTGAGCTGACAAAATTTGGAACAGTCTAGTCCCTTTGTTAGAATATATTATGCATATAAATATTATCAATATTGTGTCTCGCATGTGCGCGAGAGCGTTTCAGTAACCTCACCGATATGCGACGTAGGCGGAACGCCGAGGGGTTTTAGTAGGTGCAAGCCCGACATTAACCGTCCTTGCGCCCGCGTATAAAAAAAAAACCATACGTTGTGCGATTGGGATTCTGGAAGTGTCGTAGAATTAATATTGTATACATATACATAAAAGCAGCAGCCTGTAAATGCCCACTGCTGGACAAAAGCCTCCTTCTCAAATACGAGTATTAGAGAGGGTTTAGGAGCCGGGAAGTGTCCGCCACACTGCTCACGTGCGGGTTGGCGTGCTTCACATATCCTCGAAACAATATTTTTGTTATTTCTCAGACATGCAGTTTCCTCACGATGTTTTCCTTCACCGTTGAGCACGTCGTAGATACAGCACTTAAAATTGCTATTCACAATCTTCGTGGTGCTAACTCCGGGGATCGAACCCAGGTCTCTCGCGCTCTATGATACTGAACTATGAGCGCCATGACCACGGCTCTTACGCGAGTTACGAGAATTACTCATGTGCTTAATTATTAAATCTATATGCTATGAAAGGAACAGTGGAGATTTATATGTATGGGTAGTTAGTTGTTGTTACGAAACAAAGTACAACATGCCTAATTCAAGATTAGGACAAAACATTAGTTAGGTTGTAGGCTAAAGCAATTCGGCGATTATCGGCCGAAAGGTCAACCATTAAGGACTAGAGATAACATTGCTGAACCAGTGTTTCGTGTACGGGTAAGTACAGAAGTTAATTTGTGTTGTCCTAATGTTTAGTACTTCGGCACGCATACCTTAATTCCATACTATAAGTCTATAACCTACTGAATATTAGGCTGGATTTGTAAATAAAAAAGAACCTCTCCAGTAAGGAGTCCAACTTAGCCATAAATTTCAGCTCAAACGATTGTGTGGTATGCCAATTGGGGAAAAACACAGAAACATTCGTTTTTATATATATTTAAGCGAAAGCAACTCTGTCTGTCTCTTACGTTTTTACTGTTAAACCCCTAAACCTTTGATATGGAAATACGTCGAACTGTGGGTACGGACATAAGCTATTTTATATCCCGCGAAAGAGGTGGGAAATTTTGCACGCGGACGAAGTCGCGGGCGGTATCTAGTTTGTAATAAAGTAGCGCACGGTCACGCCTTCATACGCATTATTATCATATTCATAATTTATTTTATTTTATAATAAACTATGACATATCTATTTTGAACTTTCTTAAACAGCCAATCAACAACAGTCTACTGCTTGACAGAGGTCTCCAACCCTATGGGAGGATTTGCCCTGGTAACTACTTTTGGGTTATAGCTGGAATTAAAGACTCAACTGGAACACTTTACCTTTTCCTTTTTGTATTTTTAAGTATAAGAGAAGAGTTTGTCTATAGGTCTTCATACCATCGCACCCAAGTAGTACTTACCATTTCACTACATTTCAATATTTTGATTCATGAATTATTGTTTTTTATACCTATACTTATCAATGTTAATATTTTCCTATCGTCTCCGAATGAATTTTTCTCCTAAAATATATTGTAAAGTATCTTGCGAAGCGAGGTTAAGTTTAAGAAATAATTTTGTATTATGTGCCTAGAATTAAATAAAATGTTATAAATGGAAACATTTGAATAGTAACAAATTAAATTTAATTATTTTTCCTCTGCAGATGAAATTCTTACAAAAAATTACCTACGTACATTAGAATGTTAATGAGACTGTTGAACTGTGTTCTCAAAAGATACCCTGCTAGTAAACAAATATTTACCAACAATAAAACATTTTCTTTGTATATACGCGAAGACGACAGATTTTAAATCAAATTATTATTAACGGATTTTATCGCGTTTAATTATTACTTTCTTATTCCGCCGTTTCGGGTTCTTTACCGTGGTCACTGAGGACCACGTGTAGTGTCTGGTGTCCTGAGGGCATAGTTTACTGTGCTACCGTCAGCTCTCTGATTATAAATTTTCTAGATATCCCCTTCCATTACATTAGTTTTTACAGATGACCTGTCCAGGCAAAAGAACGGCTACTGAAATTTAAAAAAACTAATTTCATTAGAAAATATGACTGAGTGCTAACTGCTTGGGATCCTGTAATAAATCCTCTAAAAAAAAATGACTAGCAAATCCGAGACCAAGCTTAGCACTCCACGACATCAAGATGCTGTTCTACCTCAACATTCTGGTTTAATCGCACCAAAAATTATTAACGAGAAAGCTCTCGGAATCCGGTTTAACTTTGAACTAACTAATCTAATTCTCTAACTATCAAGAAAGTAATAATTAAACGCGTAAATAATAGTTACATTTCGATGTAATAATAAAAGTTAACAAGCCGTCACAAAATACAAATCAATTCATCGTCGGTCGATTTGTGACAGATGTTTGAGCCAACATTGCGTCAAGTCATCGTTGGTATTGTTGTTTAGAGGTGAGCGGTGTTGGGCGAGAGTGGGACGTGAGGAAAGAAAACACCCTAAATGTTTTTACGAGTGTATTAGTGGGAATATAGCGTACGTAGTAAGTGGTGTATCTTATACGCCATCGACATGCAAATAATAAGACAATAACTGACACCTCCATACACACTTTGTACAAGGCAGTCGCAGCAATTCGTTTCTCTTTATTGCAATTTAAAATCGGTGTTCAAAATCTCACCCTTCAGCTCCCTATCAATGTAATATTTATAGTAATTCTAAGAATATAAATCTAATAACCGATAAACTAGTGCATTTTTATATGGGAGACGGCGCAGAAAATGTGCAGAATTTGAAATCTTCCAAGTGTGCAACGAAATAGCCCAGATAGTTTCGCTGCGTAACTGCATCGTCCCCGCTCCGCCGTAGAAATTGAAAAATTGAATTATTTGATTCCTTGGAGCTTTCAACGTAAGCTCACAACCAAAAGTTAGTTGTATTGTGAATGTGCTCCTGACAGACGATACCAAGAGGTGATCATGCATGCATCATCATTACAGCCCGTCAGCAAGACTACCGCATAGGCCTCTACCAAAGATTCCCATCTGCATCCATCGACTTCCCGCATAATTGTATTACCGCTCGTTCGTCTACATTTGCCTGTGCGTGGTTGCCACTCGAAAACCTTTCTTCCCCGACGGTGTTCCGTTCTGCGTGATATGCGGCCGGCTCATTAAGCTGTGATCCTGTGTACGGTTACCCTAGTTCCGTTGCAGATTCTTTCACGCAAAGAAACATCCAACATAGGCTTTTCCGTAGCCCGCCGAACACTGAAAGAAAGAAAGAAACATTTATTGCACAAATACGCCACTCAATAACAAACAAACAAACATTGCGACACATTTAATAAAACAATTATTTAAACAAACAATGTTTAACGTTGCCTCCTCTAGACGCGTTGCGTGGCGCATGGGGCATGGGGACAGACCACACTGAGCTTACTCATACGACCTGCAGGGAAGAACCATGTTACGGTTCCGAAATAGATAGACTTTAATCTCATGTTGTTTAATCGGAACATAGTTGTTTTCAATGTGCGGTTTATGTATGGTCCCCGACACAGGCGAAAATTATATCTAACGCCCCGTGCCCACGTGTTTTCCTAGGCGAAAAAGGAAAAAAAAACTTTGTAATTACGATATACCTTCAAGTTAGAATAAATTTAAAAAGATAAAATACCACCACTTATAAGTTGACAGAACGCAGGTGGAATAGTTTTATGACTAATCGATAAATTTATCGTGTTTTAATCTACTACTGGATTTTTTGACCGTGACGAATTGCTTGCAAGTCATTGTAATAGTACTTTGAAAACAGGATACCCGATAGTTTAACCGTTTATTGCGGATATAAAAGGCAAAGTATGCGAATCCAAGATGCATACAATTTAATGATGAATCCGTGCTGGGGAAGCGATGGGCGACGCTCTTGCGTCGTCATGAAACGAGTCGTAAAGCAGCAGTAATACAAAATGTACGAACTGAAATTGTAATGCAGTTTTGTTTTCTGTGTTTTCTTTTCTACATTTTGTATTCGGCGTCACCTCTCCGAATATTTAATACGTGGGTAAATAATTTTATCAGACAATAATTTTGCATAGTAAGCGGTTCCTTTGAATTTATTCAATTTTGTTTATATGGTTTTTTTTTTCTAAATTTTAATTTGGAATACGTTGCATATCAGAAACTCAGACGGAGAAACGAAGGTTTCCGCAAGGTCTCTGTCGCCAATTATATATAACACACCCCATTATATGTAACATGCCACATACATAAACATGATCGGAATCTATGTGCTTACTTTCGATACATAGGACATGCCCTAAATGAGCCTCTGCAACGTAAGTGAATGAATCAATCAAAACGCTTGCTGTCCCAATATGCTGTTGGAAGAGTAAAATGTGGGGCTCTAAGGAAACCTCGCAAGAACCTTGTTAGAAAAGTTCAACGTCATCTGTCATAGTTTGGTAAGAGGTGTTTTACCAAGGAGTCGGTCGTGATACTTAATTTTTGTGAAAAGGAAGTAAAGACTTTGGCCAAAGTTTATCAAGAGATTGTCCTAGACAGTGTAGGGAAGTGTCTGTGAAATACACTTTTTAAATGCCCCGTGGACCTATCCATAAAGACTCCACTGTTTAGTCATAAGGTACGAACAACTCAACCCTGGCTTGAGAACAATGATCTAGACTTTATAATAGCTGAAAACTGGCTAACGTCCAGTCCACATTTCAACCCGTTGCAACACAAAATATGGTATATTCTTACACCACTACCACTCGGTGCAATTTTTACGTTATTGTGCGTTATTTATTATATAAACATACCTATGAAGGGCAGCAGCGGCTACAGTGCGAGGTGCTTGCCGATTATGGAAAATCTTCCTTATGGCAGAGGTATTGCAGTGGACTTACAGTCTGTTAACTTAAATATATCTCATACAATACATCTTATATTAACCCGATCTTTTCGCATCGGCGTCGCGCCGCGTACACCTGCGATACATTATAATATCTAATAATTATAAATCCAATTTAGTTGACACACTGCAATAGTACATCGGAAGTATCTGTGGTCGAGATCGGCCAGAAGAACATCATTATCAACTTGCTCTACAAGAGGCCACAGTGTTTAAAGTGCATCATTATATTTGAAGTACGTTAAGTTTGCTACTGAACACAGGTCAGGTCTGAGTCGCGTAGGCGCCAAGTTATACAGGCGGAAGGAGTCTAGAAGTTTGTAACGGTGTATATTTTAATCTTATAAAATGAAATCAAATGGAAAATTGGTTCATTACGCAATCTACATCCATTGGACGCCGAGGACTGATTATGATTTTTTCACCAAAAAACTGGAATACATTTCTTGGATGCTTTGTTCTTCCTAAGCTAGAGAGGGAAAAGGGTTTGGGGGGGGGGGGGATTACCGCTGATTATGTTACTCTGATTTGGGTTGGGAATGTTTAGATGGGTTATGGTACAGTCGTTAGATACTGGCTGTATTATCAGCACAGCATCGCGTGGAGATGTGGCAATTAAAAAAAAACTATTACGATGTATTCTACAAAAGTTACATGATGAACGAAGAGAATGAAGTTAAATGCTGATGATTATTTGGAACTTAACATCTTTATGATGTTGATATTACGAATGTAGCGCCAAAGGAATTTGTGGTAGGGCGAAACGACATGTCCGCGTCACGTGCCGCTGCAAGTCGTAAACTGGCCATTGCGCAGAATACCCGACTGCAAGTATCCGTCGGGCGACGGTGCGGTGTTAATAATAATGTATTCCTATTTCCTTTATTTTTTACGGCCCGCCGCAGCGCAATACCTTAAGTGACCGGGGGTGCTAGTACCGTTAGCAAATTTATTGTTTTTTTAACTGTAAAAAAATAAAAGATTAACAACTCATTAATATAGCAAATATTAACATTATTCTTCTTCATCTCCTTCGTCAGCCTATTTAATTCCACTGCTAACCTAGGTATGAATTTCTTGAAAGCTTTATCCATACTCACGTGCAGCGCCGGTACCCTCATATTAGTGATGCTGCTCCCCATCACTAGTCTGCAGGATTTGAGTTCAGCCCTTACTGTGCGGCTTGTACCATTGAGCTTTTAGAAGCTTATTTAAGCTTTGTATCATTGGCCTCGGCAAAGCGGCTATGGGATGACGACCTGTCACGCATGAAAAGGGGGTTGAACTTACTTTTTTGACCTTATTGATTCTCTTCTTCTTAGGCATTCTCTACCAGGCTAACTTTGGGTTAAGCAGAAAATTATTCAACGGTGCAGAATGCAGAGGAAATCTATTCAATTCAATAACTACATAGAATTCATTATTAATTAATTAGAAAAAAATAATAATTTTCAATCACACAGGTAAAAAAGGTAATAAAGTTAATAGTTACTTTCTTATTTTTATGATTTTTGGTACACATCAAAAAAACACGCTGAGAAAACATTGTAGTAAATAATATCTACAAGTATTCTACTTATTCCATATTGAAATGTCTTCCAGTGGACCCCCATTAAGGAAAACTAATTGAGAATGGCTAACTTCCTGCGTAATAAATAAATAAATAAATAAATAGTGTATCATCATGTAAAAATACATAAATATGTAACATAAATAAATATGTATATAAATACGTATAGTTATAATATGTATTGCCTAACAAGCATGATGTTAAATAAAGTTCTCTCACACGTTTATTAAATACTGGTAAAATAATAGTCTCTAATGTAAGACGACAGCGAGGTCCACAACCTAACCGCTTGGACTCCTCTGTCCATGTCAGAATAGGAATAAAATCCGGAATTATTGACAGCTAAGATAAGGAGTGTTCTAATGTGCCATATACAAGGCACACCGGGGGTATGAGTGAAAGGAAAATTGGATATTTAGTTACTGAGAGGAAGATGGTAGAGAAAATGGGGAGTACAGGCTTTTGTAATAATAGGCATTATATTTAATAGCGGCAGCGATTATTATATTTATCGATTATTTATAGTATTTGTACGTCAAGGAACTCATGCATCAGCATTTATTATAAACAACGTGCTAATAAATATTCATCCTGTTTATGTCTATTAGCAAAAGCCGTATTAAGTACAACAACCCTTTAACATAATCGCTCAATAGTTACGAGTGTTACACCGTGATTATTACCAGTTAGTTAATTACCCCACTGAGACCAATCTCGTAGTTCCATGAAACATGCGTACCTATTTGATGTTCCATAAACAGTTCGCGGTTGATATTGGAATTGGTATTATGAAGGCGATAAAGAAATGAATGAATGTAGGTTGACGAAACAAATATATATGAGGCGAGTGTAAATGGTAGAGTCGGGGGAGGAAGACCTAGGCGAACATTTCACGATCAAATCGGAGACTTTCTAAAAAAAGCCCAGGTCAAGAGTACTCTAAACCAACGGGAGTGCATGCGAAGCTTGATGAAAGTGGGAGAAGCGAGAGACGTATATCATGACCGTAGCAAGTGGAAGAAGATTGTCTCTGCCTACCCCATTGGAAACAAGGCGTGAATATAGACATACATACAAGGCGATAAAAGACGTGAGACCGTGTTGCTTTACTTTTGTCAATTATAAGTAGCAAGGTATTTTTGTTTCTTTACTTTATCAGCCTGGAAAAGTACACTGCTGGACATAGACCGTAGTCACCACGCTGGGCGGGCGGGTTGGTGAGCGCAGTGCCAGTGCCCTCGCACCAGTGATGCCGCTGCCCGTCACTGGTCTGTGGTTTTTGGATTCGGTATATTCCAATAGATTTTCCGCCATCAGTCGGTCGCCAGAGGCTCGTTCGTTAATCGGCAAGCCACATAGTTTGCAGATGTCCTCGCCCTTTGCTTCGAATGTCAACCTTAAAGTTACAGTATATTCCTCCTTTACACACTTATTTACCTCATTTACCTACATATGTTAACGTTGTCGTCATTCAACTAATGGCGGGCGCTGCGATATCATTTCAATATGTTTTAATAACAAAGAGTTAATATATTATTACTTTAAAATAAATGTAATATTATACAGACGCTATCTTAAAAAGTCATTTGATTACCAGATTAACTTTAATAAAAAAAAAACAGACGGCAGCGTTGTACTTCGCCCGCCGGGTCACATATTTAGGACCCAAGAGAACTCGTAATTGAAATAAACGTATCTGATATCCGGTCATACCTATTCTGTCGCTTAAGCGTAATTGAGCGGCATAACGACAATTGCTAAAGCAATATACGTGAAATTACTTTTAAGTTAAAACCGTTCAAACACATATATGTATACAAAGAATTTAATATGTTAGTTTAGATATAGTAAAAAAAACTAAAATCCCCTTACAGAAATTGTTACCCTCAGGCGTGGGCTATACGCGTGTGTGCTTATCAAGTAATAAGAATTCTTGATAGACTTATTCAATCACAATTAGTTTTAGATCACATTAATGATAAGACATTTAGAAATAGTATCTCGTGTTTTTTTTGCCAACCGTCCTTAGCGGATTCAGTATAGTGTCCTATGCTCAGTGGCGACGTCGCGGCGTGCCCGGATAGGCAGACATAACTTCGCCGCGAACGCCACTTTGTTTCAGGAAAATGCATACTTTCACGTAGACTGATTTGTCTTTTGTCGTATATACCAACTTCACTGTTACAAATGTTTGCATGTTCCAATATTAAACTTTGTTTATGCGGATTTATCTACTGGTATATAATATATAATAAGCATTCACTCCCGTCTTCGGTGTAGTGGTAGGCAGAGGTTACGGATTTTCGTTTGCCACGATTCAGTGGATTCAAACGGGCATCTACCCTACTTTTCGCCTCGCCCGGAGATACAACGTGACTGACATTTGACGAACCTTGTCGTCGGGTTAACTCCCGGAGATTGCCTTGATTTATTGAAATTATGTAAGAGTTATATAGGAAGAAAGGGGGCATTTTCTAACGATCCTACCAACAGAAGACAATAAATAATAATAAATACTGTAGTAATATTTTAATGAATAATTATTCTGTTTCAGGTAAGTCCGAGATCAAAAATCTTCGATTTAAATAAGATTTAAGGTAAATATTTTCATAAAAACCAGCATTGCTAATGGGCTGCTGTTCGTGAAATTTTAACAGGCGCCGAGTTGATTACGTTGAAGGTATTCCACATTTTATAATCAAATATATTTTTTGAATATTTTGCAAAGGCAAATATTTTCAGTGAAACCGGCATTGCTAATGGACTGATCATGAAAGTTTAACAACGTCGAGGATAGTCTAAATCGCAAGTAACATTGCTATTTGATATTTCGTATAAGAACATTTTAGTATTTTTTCAAGGGTTAGCTGGCGAACAAGCAACCGGCAAGTGATCACCGTCGCCCACTTACATCTGCAACACAAGAGAAGCTGCAAATGCATTGCCGGCCTTTAAGGATATTTGGAGGATGGGGGGGATAGGGAGGGGATTTGGGAAGAAGGGGACTGGGCCTCCGGTTACCTCACTCACCGAACGAAACGCGCAGGCATAAGAATACCGGCCTCTAATTCAGGCCGGTATTCTGCGAGGTCGTAGTATTAATTCGGTCGAGCAGCAGCTGAAGCCGCCGCTTGGTTTTACCACGCCAGTGGTCACGGCCATGCTCAATAGGCAATCAAATTATGTAACTTTAAAATAAATAATCATTCAATCGTCTTGTACCCTGCATTTGGTTATTATTAAGATAGGATAAATGTTACACGGGACAGTCGCAGTATGAACAATCATTGGAGTTGGTGCACAAATATTATCTTAAGCTAACATTTGAACCCTGAAACCCGCACTCAGCAGGTACTTACGCTGATAATTACGCTACGTTGTCATCAATGCGGCAGGCATAAATGATTCCATTCCATTAAATAAATATATTTTTTCTTACAAAAAATGTGCTTTCTATGTTTCAATATAAAACGGCGATTTAATAACTTAACCTTTTAAACCCTACATTTTATCATTACTATCTATGTATCATGAACATGTAGATAGGTTTAAACGATATTTCACAAACAGCTAAATATATGAACGTTTGAATATGTGGAACGGTTTTTTTCTGAATTCAATAGCTGCTGTTACTTTTAAACATTTTTTTTAATATGTAGCTTGCTCTTCCACTTTACATGACTAAATCTCTCTAATGCACCTGACAAAACAATCATTGTGTGTCGCAAGAGCAACGTAAACCCGGCGAAACAAGAAATCGCGGGAAGGATTGCGGGACGTAACGCGGCGGACGTCGGGCGGCCGGCGACCATCGAGCGGGGCGCCCTGCGGTCCGCGGATTACGGGATTAGAGCGGGATCGACCCGATACGAAACCCCGAAGCGGCGGGGAACGGGACTGCTACAACTATTCCCGTATACCGATAACGGCTGTATTTAATTTGTTGGTATTCAAATTGCAATAGCGTTCGGGACGACCTTCTCTTTCTTTCTCTCTCTCTCTCCTTCTTTTTCGTGTACGAAGTAAACCAGATGATGTCTACTTATAAACAAATTGTGGAGTTTTTATTTGTTATATACATGCACATCTATACCGTATATAGTATACCGCAAAACCTCAAGAGCAAAGTATACAACCAGTGCGTGTTGCCAGTGATGACATACGGAACCAAGACTTGGTCCTTCAGCCAAAAGCTCAAAGTTGCTCAGCGCGCTATGGAAAGGGCTATGCTCGGTGTTTCTCTGCGTGATAGAGTCTGCAACGATGATATCCGCAGCAGAACTAAGGTAACCGACATAGCCGTAAGGATCAGCAAGCTGATGTGGCAATGGGCTGGCCACATAGCTCGCAGAACTGACAACAGTTGGGGAAAAAAGGTTCTCGAGTGGAAGCCACGTACAGGCAAACGCAGCGTAGGACGACCCCCCCACAAGATGGATTGACGACCTGCGCAGTGTTGCGGGAAGTCGATGGGTGCAGACGGCTCAGGACCGAGCTTCGTGGCAATCTTTGGGGGAGGCCTATGTTCAGCAGTGGACTTGTGATAGGCTGAAATGATGATGGTGATGATGCACATCTGGTCTACTACCTCCAACTTCAGAACATTTTTAGATGCTACTAGCATAACACGTAATAAGTTAGTTCCAAGATTACTATCTATAACTTATGCAAATCCGATATCAATCTATCTATATCTAAAAGCTACTCATGAACTCACAAATCACTCTATACCTAGGACGTAGATTTATCTTACGACCTAGATATTTCGTAAGAATGTATTTCAGAAAATTTAATTTTTAAACTTATGAAAAAATTCAGTTAGTTTTAACTTCTGCGTTTCGTTCGTTGTGTGAGGTATCCGGAGGCCCACTCCCCCTCCACAGCCCCCTCCTTGTCCTCCCTTCCATCTCCCAAATGCCCTTAAAGGCCGGCAAAACACTTGTAGCAACCAGAGTTACGTACGTACGTCGGCACGTACCTACATGGCCGACGGTAATCACTTACCATCAGGTGAACCGCTAGCTCGTTTGCCGCCTTTCCCTTAAAAAACAAATTTGATTTACTCGGTGGTGAGAGAAGTCGAGAGGATTATACAAAATGTTTTTATTCTTTAATTTTTTATTTTTTTAATGGATTGGTGTGATAAACGAGCTAACAGTCATCCCGATGGTTAATGGATACTGTAGACCATATACACCTGCATACGAATTCAATCGAAAAAAGTTATTGTGTTGTCACCCCTAAGCCGTAAGATGGAATGCCCCCACACAGACTATATATTTACCTACTAATACAGGTCAACCGCTTGCGCGATTGCCGCCTTTCCCGTAAAAAAAAGAAGCTCCGTATTTTCACTGGACACTGCTTGCATAGCCAAATGGGCTATCCACAACCCACATTTCATCTATCTCCCGGAGAGAACGTGGCAAGCTTCGGTTTCTGCTAAACTGAGAGCGGGGTTTACTCATGGAAACTCAAAAATTTAAATTTCTTATTCTTGTATTATTATTTTTCAAAAACCAACATTAAGTTCTTTGCAACGTGAACTAGCTTCCGCCCGCGAGGAGGATCTTCTCGTGGTATTCCTGTGATAAAAATAGCCTTTGTCTTTCCCCAGGCTTCAAGGTATCTCTATACCAAATTTCATCAAAATCCATTCAGCCGTTTAAGCGTGATTGTATGGACAAACATCCTAACTGACAAACTTTCACATTTATAATATTATCCACTTAAGTCAGAGGACAAGCATACATTTCGTTATCACTACAAAATATCGTCGGCGACTGTTTACGCGACTAATTTGTTTTCGAATACCTACACTCTAATCCAGTTATTGTTGTCGCGGGTACGATTCTATAATAATCCCGGGATTAGATTGCGCTGCGTGGGATTGGTTTTAATCCCGTCATCATATAGACCTTCCCATCTAAAGTGTATATAAAAATATCATTTTTTTACCTAAATTATGACTCTGCCTATTAAGTAAGGATTTGTATAACTCAAAGTCTTGTTAAACTATGTTGGTTAAGACGCTTTTGATTGACCATAATTTAAAATGTTCATGTTTGTATATTTTTGTTATTTCTTTATACAAAAAATCTAAATCGGTTTGAACTATTGAAACTGCATTTTACGTCTATTATCTATTAAGATGTTTAGGTAATAACATAAAGTATAATTGTTATTCGATCTATTTTAAAAATTCTTACTAAATGAGGCTACAATATTGCATAATGTAAGAGGTGTCTGGATTAAACGTTAATCTTAAAAAATACATTCAGATTACAGATTGTGATCATGGCCTGTACATACTTCGCCCTTCAAAATAACGTAATGATTAACGAAATAACATTAGACTTTCCGTAAAGCCACTGATTTAATAGTTCGAATGCGACATTAACATTATAATAGCTCCAGTGAAACAGTTAAGCATCAGATTTCATGTTGAATCGTGATTATGAATTGGTGGGCGTAAACAGGGTCGAGGTAAGATCCTTACACTTGTGGCCGCGCTCGAGGTCGGAATTATTGCGTAGAGGGGCATCCCCTTCCTCCAGATCCTAGTGTATTTGTAAAATGTAAGCGTTGGGCTTGCAACTTTATACGTCCAATTACAGGGCAAAGAGCTACTTCTATTATGAGAGCCCTCTCGACGGCTCGACACGACGGACGACGACAACAGTCTGCTCCAAATACGGATTGGCGGATTGAACTTTGCTTTCAAATCTCGGGCATTAAGATCCGCACATACTCAAATATCAACGCATCTATTCCCAGCTGAAGTCAGTTTAACCCCATGGTTTGGACACTGAATCGGATAATTTTTTTTATGGGAAAGGCGGCAAACGAACAAGCGGTTCACCTGATAGTAAGTGATTAACGTCGCCCACGTACATCTGCGACACCAGAGGTGCTGCAAGTGCGTTGCCGGTCCTTAAGTGTATTTGGGAAATGGGAGGGAAGATGCGGAGGGAGATGGGAGGGGGAGTGGTTCTCCGCTTACCTCACTCACCGAATGAGGCCGAGGTATCAACACGGTCGAGCCGACCATTCGTGCAGCATCAAAAGCCGTCTTATCATTTTATCGAAATGAGATAGGGGAAGGTGAAGGAAGTGATTTAATATTTCTGTGCAAATACCGTAGTCTACCGACTGATGGCGGATAATCCATCTCAATTTGCCGATCATTAGCCGATCATTATCGACAGGGAGCAGCGTCACTAGTGCGAGGGTTCCGGGTACTGCGCTCACCAACTCATAGAAATGCATGTCAGCTGGCTTGCGTTTTCTTGGTGGGACTCAGTACAACACAGACTGAAATTAAAATTAAGATCCGTTAAAAGGCGGATCTACTTTCAGAAAATTATTATCGTGCTATTGAAAGGCAAAGTATTAAGTGTTTGCCGTAACAATGACAAAAAACTCATCTGAAACCCTTCTGACAAATCTAATAACAAAGAATGTGTTACGGGACTCGCGCCAGCTCAAATAATCTGCGGAGAGCATACTTGCCGAGATTAAGGGCTCATCTGAAGATTAGTGTCGTGATTAAAAACTAGACGCGCTGCGGCGGCTGCCATCGTCGATACCGGCGCTTTGAGATATTACGCGCGGATGCGAGGAGATGCCCGATTCATAACTCCTAATACACTTACGTTGCTATTTTTGTGTCGGGATCTATTATGTAGTTATTAATGGGATTACTCTTAGGGGTCTTGGTAAGACAGTGCTGAAGAAACCTCCGACGTCTGTGTGATGGTCTGTATTCCAAAATAAATAATTATTTTCGCTCATGCAATCTTTTAGATAGATAGATCTTGTAGATAGGTGTCATATGGTGTCGGCGTAAGTGTTCCTATATTAGAGTACAATATAAATATTCATGAATCTGTCTTAAAACTAGCGATCCGCACCGATTACACACGGACAGACCTGTAAATTCTTGCTGATTTCAATTATGTCTACGACCATAAGTAGGTAGTGTATGTAGCATTCAAACAGTACATTTTTTAAATCGGTTCAGTAGTTTTGGTAATTAACCCACACCTAATTTTAAACAAACTCAGACTATCTCACTATTTTTAACATCCGACCTATATAGATATGCGACCTTAGTGAGTTTAATTGTTTTGTTTCATAACATCGACTGTTAAATCTGATCACAAAATATTCCAACAGCGTAACTTTGCCTACTACATAAGCTTAAGACCAGGTTAAGTATTTTTCTCGTTTCCCATATCTTATAAATTGCAAATACATTAAAGACTCCACTTCCACTCAACATTCCGCCTCCTTGACTCCTAAGTGAGCCGGAGCGTAAAAAAAGCCATTTTTATATGTAACTATCTTTTCCGGTTTTACTTCGAGAATAATATGGAATCTTCCGTTTGAACTATTGACAATTAACGTATAAAAGTATATTAATTTTTCTACATAAATTTTTGTCAGTACCTGTCTATAATGGCCCGTGTGTGTGTGTGTGTGTTTATACTAAATTTGCTTATCTATTAATATATTTTTAGTAGTGCTCGCTTAAAAGAATTTTTTTTTCGTGGAGTATATATACTGTATTAAATTTTTTATTCCATATATCCGGCAGACAGGAAAGTTTTGTGCATAATTTTTTCTAGTGTTGTTGTTAATTTTATTTATTTATTTATTTGCTATGTCGCCAATATGGTCGAATACACCAGGACCACATCATATTACACATTAATTGACTCCACATCTCGATACATACGCGCTTTTATGAATTAAACAGTCATCGGTTCGTAGACCGACATATAACTGCAAATTCAATTAGAAAATTAGATGTGTAGGAACAGCATTGCAACTCGCACATTCGAATCTCGTGGTTGGACCGTTCAACGAACTAACTATTCAATTTGTTGATTACTTTATTTACTTTACCAGCTTGTAAAAGCCCACCGCTGAACACTAAACCCGGGCATGCTATGCATTGAAGAATTGTCCAAACACACCACGCTGGGCTTTTGGTGAGCGTAGTGCCTGTAGCCTCGCACCAGTGCTGCTGTCACGCTAGTGTATTGTATTGTGGGTTCGGTAAATCAGTATTGCTTCGATATGTTTTAGTTGCCAGAGTCTCGTTCTTTAATCAGCAAGATTCATCGCGTCAGTAAATATAGGATATTTATCCTTTTATAATCGTTTCCAATTTGTTGATCAGCTACATGAACAAAATTTTCAAAGGAATTTATAGAAGAAATTATTGATGATGGTATCTTTGATTACGTTTAGACCTAATCAGTTATAACGTGCATGAAGTAAATATGTTCCATACGTACGCGTGAACATAAGCCGCAAGCTTATCCATTACTACCCCTTACTGAGGGGAAATAAGCATTCACCCCAATGAAAATGTTAGAAACATTCGTGTTTTCGCACCAATAACTATAAAAGTGTCTCTGCGTCTAGACAGCCAGTAAACTGTCTTTAAAAATTCATGAATTATTTCCCAAATGTTGCGTGCCCCCGTGGCGTTAAGGTGCGTACATGCTGGGGGAGCGTCCAGGCCAATGTGTACATCTACAGACGATATTTAACATCCGCTCTTCTCGTACTCGCTCACTGCTCTCATATTTAATGTGTTTCAATTTATTAAGATGCCTATAAAATTCTGTCCACATAGTAGGTCACAATGTTTAAGTAAAAGCGGTTTTTAAAACAGTATTTACGATAGGATTATAGATGGAATGATATCTTCTATCCGAGACCTTGTCACAAGATACCCTTTTTAAAAAAAAATCGATTTCACTTGCTACCGCACACCATAATTTTTCTTTCTTATATTAGCTCTTTTTACTGGATTCCTATACTATATGTAGTTATTTATCTTTTGAACAGGGTATCTTCCCATATTATTTTAGATAGATTTTCCTTGACGTGGTTTCCTCAATGAGGTGGCTTGGCTGCAAGTTACCTTTTCACGTGAATGGGTTAGATAATACCAGCTGTTACCAGGGTGCACTAGAATTAGACCATGTAATATCACAACCTTTAAACTGTGGCGTATTGTTTACATCGTGTATTAATGTCATTTGAAATTTTCTCCCTATCAAACCAGTCGTGAAGAAATGAGGTATACGGTGCATCAAATTAAAAAGATATTAAATTTGTAATGAAACAATTATTTACGGATTTATTCGCGTTTTATTTTGTTTTTATATGGCCGACGTTTCGAGTGCTTTACAGCAGTCGCGGTCACGGGGGTACTGAGGTGATATTATGTATTATTATTAAAGATGCGCCCGCCCAGATCAGTGGGTCCGAATGCCAGCCAAAGTCACGATATTTGCTATTTGCTAATTTTTATTTTCCCCGTCCGATGATATTGTGCGTCTGTGTTTTACGTTGCAACTGGAACGGACACCTAATAAGATCGATCGAAGATCGGTTGTACATTAGGTATATCACTAGAGTCTATCCTGCGTAGGCAACCGCAACTGTATTATCCGAAACATGTTGGCCAAAATAACGTCATTAAAAAAAGGCGCCAACTGTGTTCCAAGAAATAGTTAGACGAAATTTCGTTGCGCACTCGAAAGTTCTCGAGTGACAGTCGCAATCGGAACCAACTTAAGCACTTCAATCACTAAACTCCAATTTAGGTTACTGTCTATCAGAAGTTGCAGAGATCTCTTTGACGTGAGCGCTCGGCTTGGAATCTGGAACAGGGCGGGTCCCAGCCTCGGGGAGTTGGTCGGAATCACCTGCCGCTGACAGAAGTATTTGGCAGAACGTTTTGAAAAGAATTTGCCTAAATGCTTACTTTGTTACGAGGGTTTTTCTGTTTTTTTATCTGGCAAAGGGCAATGATGTAATAACTGGCGATTAGATAGTATTGATTTCTTTTTTGTCTGTTTCGCCTTATGCGTACTAACAATACAATATACATTCAAGACGAATTCCTGTCCAGATCTAAAAAGTTAAATTGAACATCACATAATCCTTATAGATATTAATTTAATTTCAATATTTGCGTAAATAATTATACGTCAGTTTTATACAGAAGATACAAATAAAAGTAGAAGTTTTTTTCTTTTTTCAATTTCGAGCATTTATTTTAAAATTTCCGCTATGAAGCACATTAAAACTTCAAAATATCGCTTATGGGCCAATTGTTAAATAATAGCTTTCTTTTCTTTCTTCCTACTGAACAGACCATTGCTACCCATAAGTCTACGCTTCCTAGACGAATTAGCAGCCACAGAATACAATTCAGATACTCTCACTTAAGACCCCGCTGCCCGTCATCAGTCTAGTGTATTTGATATGGTTATCTCGCCAATTGTCGGAGGCGCATCTAATTTTTCTCGCATATAATGGCATTAGTTCTATTGTGCGCCGGTCACACAATGAGATGGAGTAGAAGGTTCTCTTATGCGGCCATAGCACGGCCCATTCCATTCATGCCCATTTCACCATACCAAAATTATACCATATAACATGGAGGCAGTTGCGTCCTCTTTCAATCTCACATCTTCGTGCCCTAATGCTTTAAATTGAGAACGATTTTGATTCGACCGATATCGGCGACTAGATGGCTCTTATCTGTGTGGGATTTATTATAGCACCGTTAATCTCCACGAACGCAGAGGCGTTCACTCGTCCTTTACATTTCCGTATCCGATGGAGCAGCGGATCGATATGATAGGAGTAGAGGAGTTATAATATTTTATAAGTACAAACCTATTTTGATAAGAGATATTACCACTGCCCAATATTTGATTTAGTTTTCCTTTTAGCTAACATTTATACATAATAACTCACTCCTTATAACCTATTACACATTACATACACTTGACGTTATTCAGCGTAGCCATACCTTTTCTTCTCTCCGGGAGTTAGAACGTTAGGGGAAGCGATGCTTTCAGCCGTGTTTGCTCCCGGACGTTGCCATGAGACTTTTCAGACATTCTCCCTTAGTTCGCACCTCTTACGACACCCACCTTTTAACAAATTAACAGTAAATCTAAATTAATTTTAAAACATATTCACTTTGCCCCACAGCGTCCAGAAAACTGTTTAAGGTCGTAGACGAAACGCAGTTATTACTGTCTCGTCACGTCCTACAATGGCATACGAAATATTTCAGTTACTCCGTGGAGTTATAAAACTTTAAGTACTCGTATACAGCGGAATTAGGAACACGGAACTTTACAGTTACATACAGCGATGAGAAACGAGACAGTTGCGCCAGCGTTGTATTGTAGTTAATAAATGATAAACGCTAAGAAATGAGTCCAACCAGACCGAAACAGAACCCCACTAAAATGATAAATGGATGTAGACTCTAAGTGTGGCAGGACACGAGACAAGTTTTACGACGTGTGTACACTCCTTTAGAAACGGGGGCGGTCACCCTCTCCGGCGGTGATAGTACCCGGCCCTAAGAGTTATGTGCCGATACCGTAGATGCGACATTGACATTTGCCGACGAAGCTTGACCCGGCAATGAATAGCTTAACATATAACGAACATACCCTCTTTAACTGCTGGCGTGTGGGTGTTAGGTAAGCAATACTTGTTTGTAGTAATTTAGTAATACACACACACACTCAAAAATATTAAAAAAAAACTCATAGTGTTTAGTAGAATGTCGATATTAATGGAATATGTATGTTACTGTCTGCTATTGCCATGTGGTGCCAGCGTAAGAATTTGCCGCCCCCTTTCTTCCCGTGGGTGTCGTAAGAAGGGAAAGCCTTGGCTAGCGATAGATGGCGGGATAACCGTATCGAAAAATACCAAACTAAAAAGAAGAAGACCGATGTCGGACAGCAGCGTCTGAGGTGTCTAGTACTGCTGTCACCGCTCCGCTTGCCGAGACTCGTGACTATGGCAAGTACTCCTTATGGGAGAGGCCTATGTCCTTCAGTGGTCTGTTTCTAGGCTGTTAAGGTAAGGTTAAGGTATATTATAATGCTTTATCAGCTTAGCGCTAAGTATAGAAGCGCTCACTTGTTCTCAACTTACCGTATACAATTTACCTCCATGCAATCTTAAATATGCATCAGGGAAGTTTTTTTTTTTTTATAATTGAAATCCATCTTCAATTTCTACAAACGCTTAACCGTACTCAACATCGGTACACCAGATTGGGTTCATAAAGCGCTAAACTTCTTTTTTATTTCAAGCTATGTCCATAACACATACAAATAACAAATCAGACGTCGTACCCTGAGGCGGATTCCAAAATTCCCCGGAAAAAAGATGAAAACACATATTCAAATAAAGTTTGCTGATGTGCAACCCTGTTTGACCGATCTCTACTTCGTTTTCATAATATTCCATTTTGTATCGCTCCAAGCTATTCGGGGAATGCTGAAAGGTTATGCTTCCAATACAAACTTGAACTTTTTTTTTTAACTTTCCCGTAAAATTCAGTCGGTTGGCTCATCCGTGTGAAAACCATTACATCGTTTATTCACAGTTTTAGATTAAACGGTACAAAAAGATTTCGAGACGAGAAGAAGAAATTTTCGAGGTGGGCGTGTTCCATGGACTGTCGGAAACCACGAAATTTTTCCGTCATTTATAAGCTCTTAAGAGATGGAGTGGTAGATATTAACACGCCGCCACCACACGACTGGGCAAACTCCACGACGAAGTGGCATCACCATGATTGTTAGCAACAGTATTGATAGTTTAAACAGACCACCACCACCATCACCACCTCGCGTGAAGTACTGATGAACCTAAAACCTAAGTAATACTGATCTGTAAAGGCCGACACGGGTTAATTGTACCTCTAGATACCGACGAAATAAAGCGTTTTCGTCGGGTCCTGGGTACGTCGACCGAGTATGCGTGAAATCCACACAACGTATTGTCATACGGGATACGTCGTGTTGTTTGCTGATGAGATGGGGAAGGACGAATGAGAGAAAATGTAATTCTTGTGCACTCTTGTATACACTTTTGTAGTCACAATCAACAGTCGCGAGTATGTAGTTTTGACCTTGGGTAAGGTTTTAAGCGTGGTAGAGCCAAGCGGCGGCTTTTGCTGCGGCCCGACCGGATTGGTCGGCCTAGCAGAATACCAGCTAGAAATAGAGGCATCATGTACTTCTGCGCTTCGTTCGATGAGTGAGGTTTCGAGAGTTCCTCTCCCCTCCACATCCCCCTCCTCACCCTCCCTCTCTCAAATACACTTAAAGCCTGGCAACGACGACGGTAATCATCAGGTGATCGGCTTGCTCGTTTGCCACTTTTTCCATAAAAAAAAGGTAGTAGGCATAAAAAGCAAAGTATTTGTAGCACAAAGTACGTAGTTACCCTTTCTTAAGAAATTAGCTAGGGTCGGCATTGTCTTGATGAACGCCATTCACTCTCATGTACTGTGGTACTAGTATGTATCTAATGTACTTTTCAGTTTAGGAGCCGTCTGGCTAGAGCCACAAATGTGTTCCGGTTTGAAGGGTGTATACAGGCTTCCTCCTTCCTTCCTTTTAGTTTGGATAAATATAGGATGTGAGGCATTCCATCTCAGGCCTCAGAGATGACAACATATGCTGTTATGTACTGTAGCTCATTTGTCCCTCTAATATGTGATAAAAGTAGCAAGCTCTAAGTGCCCACTACTGGTCAAAGGCCAGCTGCTCAAATATCTAGGAGGGTTTGCCTTTGCGTATCTGAGCCGGCTCCAGTGTGGGTTGGCGGGCTTCACTAATCCTCGTAATAATATTCTTTATTATTTCTCAGACATACAGATTTCCTCACGGTGTTTTCCTTAACCACCTACCACGTGGTAAATATAGCACTTAACATTGCTAATAAAAATTTTAGTGGTGCCGGTGCCAGCACCGGGGATCGAACTCAGGTCAAACGCTCTCTATGAAACTAAAGTGAGCGCCTTGACCACTAGGCTGCCACGGCTCTGTGATACGTCTTCTGGTTTAATTATATGCCGTCTCTTTCAACACCCACCGACTAGACACAAATAACGCACCCAAGTGACGTAGTGAATCGATTACACAACATATTAATTTCTCCTTCATATAGTAAATGGCACCATATTTCTTACACTATATCAGAAGTTTACAGCCATCCGTATCGATCGTTACATCGGATAGAAGAAGGGGGAAAAGTGCGTGCCTGCGTGCTCTCGGGGACATTTCCCACACTGTAGTACATCTTGCACGCATAATGGCTTGTCGTCACACTCGAAATATATCGGATTCGAAGAGGATCAACTTAAGACGTTTCTGAGCACGTTATATTCCTGTTCAGTGCCGCTTATGTTGAAATTAACATATCGTTAGAGATAGCACAAAAAGGTATTTAAAACGATTTCGCATGCAAAAATTTAAAATGAAACGATGGTAGTGTCCGATGTTGTTGTGGTGGAGGTAAGTTGTGTAGGAAGGAAGAGTAATAGAATTATTTACGTAACCTTCGAACTAGGTTACTTAAATAATTTTATTTTTCACATGCGGAATGGTGCGAAGAATTTTTAATATCTTTTAAGTTTTAAATAATAGTATTCGCATAGTAACTCCTGATTCTATTAACTATGAGTATTCGTTTCGCTGTTGAAAAGCTCATTCAAATGGCTCATGAGCTTAGAGCAAAATGGAACTTTCTGGAAAATCGGGACAGCTGCTTAATACATGCTTAAGTAATGGACCAGACGTTTGTCTAAAGCTGACATTATTTAGTATACAATATATTTCCATGCGATGTAAAAGTGCTAGAAACACTATATTACCATTTCAATGTTTATTTATGAATATTATTCGAAAATGCGTTATTAGCAGAATGAGTCAAATGTACTTTATTTTGTTTATATTGTTTACTTAAATTGTATACATTTACTACAGCCTTAAGTTTGAATTTGAAATGAAAGTATTATATTTTTATATTCCCAACGTTTCGTCCAAATTTAATAATTAAAATCTGACAGTAGCCCCAGTTAACTACAACACCCGGACGTCCAATACCTCAGTCCGCCCGCTATCGCGGGTTCTGTAACGTACTCGAAATGTCCGACATATAAAAACCAAACTTGAACGCGATCAAATCCGTAAACAACAGTTTAATTATCTTATGTGTAGTGTTCGCGTAAACACAAGAAATCATTAAGTTTGGACACTTATATCTGGAAACTTGATATTGTTATTCATGGACACATACTGTGTACTATATTTTGAAAAATAAGCTGTTATTACTCGAATTAAACGAAAATAAAATTAAAAAATATTTCGTAGTCACGCTGAAAAAAGAAACATGTTTAATTTTCGTGCCTTTATTTCCAGCTCCTGTACCTAGCTCCCCGTTGCCGATTGCAATTGCAGATGCTGACCTATCGGACGTTTCTTTTCCGCTTTGTTCTTGTTTCCACTACAACGCATGCTATCTAAGAGGCCACAGGAATGCTTATACCGGCGCATTGTGCAAGTGAACGGCGTGGAATTGAAAATATGTAGCCTTTGTAAGATGTATTTAAAAACGGTATTCTGATGAACTCTTCGACGTCTATGAAAGAACGCTGCAGATCTAACGAGCGGTATTTTTAATCTTAGAGGGTTCATTCTGAAGTAAATACTTATTTGCATGTACGATCGTGTTCAATTTGATGGGGTACATGCTACGGTTTCTTTCTTCTTCTTTTGCCTACTGGGCTAAAGAAGGCTTTATTGGCGTAGATCGATTTTTCCAATAAGGCGTCAACTGATGTTGAAACGCCTTATATATTATTTGTTCATACCAACGCAGCGGGATATCCCTCGTAGGACACCTCTAATCTGTAATTATACCAGCTCTCTATAGCCTTTAGACCGGCACACAACAGTGTTTGCACTGCTGAGAGCAGATTTAGGTAAGAGGGCAGTACCGGCCCAGACGGCTCCTAAGTAGACAAGTCCTACCACCGAGCCTCTGAGTTATTTATAACAATGTAACATTTTGTTACACTTCAATTCACAACCATAACCAAAGTTGAAATTGACTTTCCACGCAATTATAGTATTCATTATGTTGGTATGGCTGAAACGAAAATTATGACCGAATTAAGTGGCTACGTAATAAAATATTCATCTCGTCGGAGCATTAGCCTAGATTCACAGTCGTTTGTCCGAATGATGGATTATTCTGTATGACTGCGACACACAATCTAATTTGGATAATCGATATATGTCGTTATGTGATCATAAAATATGAATTCACGTCACGTCGATGTAATAGAGTGAGTGGTTTTCAATTTATTTGTAACGACTTACATTAGTGGTTTTTTTTTCACGGACACGAAGGTTAGGAGTAAAACTTTTATCGAAATTTATTTCGCTGCCTTGCCTTCACCCCGCAGCGGGTGTATTTATTGCGCAAGTACAATTTTCTTGTTTACTAGCGAACTCCACCGACAATAACAATAGCACAGACAGGACAGGTCTATAACATAAAGCACCAAAATTTTTGGAAATTAAACATTTTTATAAAAGGGTCGTGTAGTTCTGCAGATAACCACACACATACGAGCAAGTACTCGTATATACAGAAACTCGCTCTCTGTATAACATCAGTAATGAATTCTATTCGGCTTTCCAATTTCCCTTTATTCATTATCATTAAAACGCCTAATTCTATTAATTCAGCGTTTGTTTAAAATAATTGACAATATTTACGAGCAGTTATAATATTAATATTCAAGAGCTGCCTTTAACGATTATTGCTTCATTTGTCTGTAGTAGTCGAAAACGTACGGCGTAAGGTATATGCTAAAACCGACAGACCGACAAACTGAACTAGGTTCGGTTAACACTACTCAACCTGAACACACTGTACATACAGTTAGGAGTAGAGTCACATACACAATCCCCCGCCGACGCGTAAGAGCGTATCGTGCAAATCAAACACCCGCGTACACACCTTGCACCCGGGATTCAGGGCGGTCCTTACCGCCCATTACTACCGAAACACCACGACCGTCCGAGACGAGGCCCGAACCTCCCTCGGACGGTCCTTAGCTTACCATAAAGAGGTAAGCAGTAGATGTACTCCTGTACATCTATTTAAAGCATAAACGCCCGCGCCCTCAAGGCCGCAGGCGCAAACCTATGAAGCTGTAAAAGCCAAAACGGCTAACAGCAATAACTTCATCGAATACATATATATATGCTAAAAAAAAACAATTCCTGTTTCTATACAGAATATCTCTCTGCTCTAATATATACTTCAGTACATTGCACTTCTACACTACAGACTATCTGTAGAACTGCAATCGTGTCGACTAACGCTTAGTATACCTGAATATAGACCTTGGCTTCTGGATTTGAAACCTAGTCGGAGTCAATTTTTTTTAGTATTACATGAGGAAAGGTGCTAATACCTACTAATCGCCGAAGACAGTGACTGGTTACGTCGGCATCAACGTATAAGATTTTGGACCGACTAAGACCCACACGCTGGATGCGCTGCTGGCTCGGAGGCCTTGGCTGCTTCGCCGGTAGAGACTCGCGAGCAGAAGACCCGGCCCGCAAGTTAGGTGATGGAGCCAATGTTTGTGTATCAAACAATTAATTCATAATCGGGTCTGGTTGTGTTTGATCCTTCCCACGATCTTATCGCATAAGCGTTACATCGGATACGAGTACGCACAGACGAGTCAGAGCCGGACACACAGCAGACACTTGCGGCACTGTTATATCCTGCGCAGTGGACAGACGGCATTTATTGAACATATCAATGGTCGCCGCGGTCGAAATCGGCCAGGAGGACAATAATACCTCTAGTATTGTTATCTAATCTGTCATTTTACCGTCTTTTTATTAACTCGCTTTCTTGTGCCTCTGTTCGCTACAAATCGATTTTTGATCAATAATTCAAAATTCAATATCATGTTTGTTTATTTGTTATTTTGTCTGTTTTAGTCCGTTTCTAAAACGCAGTATTATTTTTATATTTAAACAATTTTTTGAATATTAATATTATCGACAGTAGTTTAATACACGGTTGCAACTAAGTTAGTTTAAAAACGCGCGAACAATTTACTGCATTTGTCTATATATCTTAGTGCATATAGTTTAGTATGTTTAATGCGCTCACTACCCGCCAGCCCAGCATGGTGAGTGTCGGCAAGTCGACCTGGCATGTCAGCTTTTGATGGCGATTTTAAGAACGTCCTTTGTCCAGCTGTGGACTCAGGCCGGTGAAGAAGAAGAAGAAGAGAGGATGTCTCTTATATGCACTTACATAACAAAATTATATCTAATGTAATTTAATTTGAAACAACTGAATCTATTGATTTGAAATCAAAAAGAGTTACACATTGCTGACGTATATTTTTATAGTACTTATAGTGTTAGTTAACTTTCTTATCCTTTAAATATAACTTACACGAAATAAATTCCCGTAAACGTCAGACAAACAATTCATTTTAATCTGTATTGATTAAAGTTCAACTCGCTTTTTACGAATTTTATTAATTTTAATACGAGAATGAGCCATCGAGCGCTGGTTTCATCGGTGACTACTTTATTTATCTGTAATAACGCCACAGATTAAAAATAATAAACCGCCGCGCTATCCCCACGCTTTCAACAATAATAAAAGCTTAATGAAAAACGCTTGAGCGAGCACAAATAATTTCAGAATTATTCCACAATACGGTGACCGACAAAGAAATTTTATGGGGACTTTCGAAAGGGGAGAGGGGCTTGAAAAAATATATATAAATAAGTGGTGAACATCAGACAAAAGATTTCGGATGCTTTGATTTCTTCTCTTTAGAATTTTTTTTATTGTATTATGTGCGCGCGAACGGACAGAGCAATCGTTCTAAATAGGAACATTGTCTAGAAGGTTTTTTTAGTTGCGATTGTTTATTACATCGATTTCTGTTACTACGTATATAGTTCCAAGGCAGATTCAACAATTTAACAGTGATGCAAACGAATTCTCCGTTTTCATTCTCTCTCTAAGAGATAGAGAGCACCTAATTTTTTATAGAAATGACATCTCCTATGCAGTTGATGACTGCGTATTCGAAAGTTGTCGCCGTGGTCGATATCGGCCAGGACGACATAGCTTAAATTTATTCAAATTCTCAGGGTTATCCATAACATTACTGGATCGAGATGTCGTAAGAGAATCTGCTACTCCGTTTCGTCTCGTTGAGGTTTTGAGAATCAACAAAGGCAAATGCCAGAATAATACCGTGGTCTTCGTCAGATGAATGAATTATCATCTCAACTATTATGTAATATTGAAATTATATTATCGTCCTAGATTACATTTGTAACGGGCAGCAGTCTGAGATGTGATTAAATTTCATTATAGAAATATAAAAAAATAACTATTAAATAAAACAGTATCTTCCAAATTGATAAGGGTCTAAGAAAAAAAAAATCATCTAGCTATTGAAAAGAAAACTTGCACGAGATATTTTAGTTTTTACACTGTACAACTTGCAAACTGATCTTTGAATTTCTAATAAATAACTGGCCCTTTTGCTTTCGGTTTTGCCAACTCGGCCGCCAGTTATCGAATTGTCCATTGATCATTCAGAGTTGCTGTCGCTATCTTTCACCGACATCTGAAACCAACGGCTTAACTTGCCATGCGAAGCGGGAATATTCCCGGGGAATAAATGACAGGAGGCTACCCTCTGGGATTTTGAGCCCACTTAAGTCGTGGTATTCGTTTTCAGTGTGATTGTCAATTGAAGCTAAATAGTTTTATACATGTGTTGTTGTCGTCTATTCATCAGCAATGTCTTTAGATTTGTTTTCTATACCTTTTCCTTCTCATTATTTTATTTTAGACTGTGACGTGGGTGCTTTTTTGACATATAAAAAAAGCTGTGAAAGAAGGTAAGGGGTCGGTGTCGGATCCCCTAACCACTGGGCTTCAGAAATAACGTACACATATGTATGCAGCCGGTGCTCAGGTTCGAATTAAAATCGAATAGTGCAGTAAGCGCAGGCATAGCTAAGTAGGTCACGGTAACTCAGTTATACGTTTGATCAGCAGTTCATTTGCTGACGGCACGAGATTCGATTTGCGAGCGCATTCGGATTATAACTCGCGTACAAGTTCGATTGCGAGCTGGTAAAGGTGCGTTTACATAGGCCGGTGCGAGATCAACGAACCGTAAACGACAGGACGTACCTTTATACGTAGTTTTAGGTTATCTCCAGGTTGTGTGTGCTAGTGATATGGGTGTATTTGGCTTATCTATGTTTGTGTACTTACATTCGACTTGTTATACTGCTTGGCACTGCTAAACCAAAATATATGCTTCCACACTACTGCTTGGCATCAAACCAACTGGCACATACATACACTATGAGAATTATTAGGTGGTACTACCAGTACATAATTTCCAACTCTACGTACTCTCCAAATTATCACAAATGGATGGCTTGAATCCTTTAATTATTCAAAGTCCAAAAATTAATAGCCCGATACGTTAATTAGATTATAAACAATTAATTAAGATCCGCTCGCTGACCGCACAGCCTTTGTACATCAAAAGATTTAGATCCCTAGATTAATTTCTGTGCAGCCTTTACACTATAATGAGTTCGTTTTAGAAATTTGCTTGGGATCAAAAGAAATAGAGCTTACGTTTAAATGAATATACTGAAATTCACGCCAGGTTGAAGCCTCAAAGGTCTCTTTCATTGTCAAGCATCGTTAACAATGAATTATTAATCACTAGCGACCTACCCTTGATTCGCTCAGGTGTTAAGTTTAATGTTTAATTTTAAAAATATAACGTACCTTTCGTCTGTAATGTCTGTTATAGCTTACCTGTGATAGAATATATAACCGATCTCGTAGGTTCATACGAGTATATTCATCTTTATCAGCCTGGAAATAGTCTACTGCAGTACTTAAAAAAAAACTTGCCTCTCCCTAGACTTGCCATAGTTGTCACACAAGGCAGGCGGGCGGTTAGACGCATTACCAGACGCCTCGCGCCTTTGATGCGACTATCCGTAATCGGTCTGGCATTGCACGAGGTTGTTTGTTAAACCGTCATCTTTCGTACGCCGGAGATATTCAAAGTTTTTCCCTTGGTTTTAGTGTATCTCACGACGTCCACGAGGAGTTAGGGGTCAATTAATTACACACCATATATATAAAGTGTATAGTGCCTTTCATTCCAATAGTTATGGTTTCCAGTGTAGTCTGATAGTATTTCGAAGAGGTCACGGTGCGAGTAAGTCATTTTTTTTATGGGCAAACGAGCAAGCGGTTTACCTGATAGTAAATTATTAGTGTCGGCCACAATACATCTGCAACACCAGAGGTGCTGCAGGTGCATCGCCGGCCATTAAGGGTATTTGGGAGATAGTAAGGAGGATGCGGAGGGGGATGGAGAGGGGGAGTGGGCCTCTGGTTACCTCACTCACCGAACAAAACGCAGAAGCATGACATGCCTCTACTTCACGCCGGAGAGGCCGTGGTATCAACGCGATCGAGCCGGCCCATTCGAGCAGCAGCTAAAGCCGCCGGTTGGGTCAACCACGTCTAAAAAATTGTGGCTCGTCGAAAACAAATGAAAATTTGGCATTTTTTCGACGAAATCGAATTTAAGAAATAGCAGGTTTTCCTTTCAGGCTTCGAAAGGCCGAAGACAACAGATTCATCTTTCATACTTAAATAAGTAGATTGAACATTTACATTTAAAACACTGAAGTTAATCGTCAGCATTGTAAAGAGAATGTTAGCCAATTCTATAGACGATAGATGATAATAACAGATTTTGTAAGTGGTTGAGCCAAGCGGCGGTTTTTGCTGCTGCTCGAATAGGCCGGCTCTTTCTCGGTTGGTACCACAGCGCTTAGAATAACGGCGTGAAGAAGAGGCATCTTGTGCTTCTGCGTTTCGTTCGTTGAGTGAGGTAACCGGAGATCGACTCCCCTCTCCCTCACTCCTTACCTCCTCCCGAAATATCCTTAAAGGTCAGCAACGCACCTGCAGCTCCTCTGGTAATGCTTATGTACATGGGCGTCGGTAATCACTTCCATCAGGTGAGTCGCTTGCTCGGTTTCCACCTATCCCATATAAAAAAAATATGAAGAATGGTCAACTACTCCCAAACGATACGATTACTCGCACCAGTATATATATATATATTATATTATAAATAGATAGATGACAGTGAGTAATAAATAGATAGGTAATGTTGCAATAATTTTATTACCCAATAAAACAGGCGTCTACATATGATATTTTGTAACACAGCTGGCATTTTTATGTCGTTGGCATTTCGTGTATTTATACAAAGCGTTTTTATACTTTCATTTTAAAAGAAATCTCGTCGACAAATGGAATTTTAGGTATAAAATACTTCGGCTGTAATGTAACGAAATAACAATCAGTTACGGAGAATAATCTTTTGAAAGGGAAATATTGAATCTTCTTAAATAATCCCAGGCTAGAAACATTACTTAATTAAAAAAAAACAAATTCATCACGCCTTCGTAATTCTTGTGAACAGATCTCGCTCGTGTATCCGGGTCGCAGACAAGAGCGCAAGTTGAAAACTTTTTAATTTTATTTATTACAGACGTTAAGTACGTCGTAGTCGTAAATACAACTTGGCGACAGCACTTACGCGCCATTGCCATTCTTTCGCTTAGACTTCCGGTGCGCTCGCCGCGTGTCTCGTTCAGTTTAGCTTTATTGCATTAACATAGAAGCAATCTAGGAAGCAGATACATCAAGGGCTAACGTTGGTGAACGTAACAAAAACTACAATATATTGTTTCGGGAACCGCGGACGCGGTTGCTACTGTGTCAGTGATTGATGCACGTATTCGTTATGAGCAATGGGACCCCTTTAATATATAAGCGCCCTCGCAACACTTGCCAAAGACTTGCACAATAAGTTGCCGCGCCCTATTCGTTCGTTTCAGTTATAGTTTTCAAAGTTATATCTATGGCTTTCGCTTATATTACAAACTTATACAGTCTAACACATTTGATAATACGCAAAACTGTTGTACGACCAAATAACGATTCAGCTTGTGATCCAGATCTCATGATGGAGAGTAGTAGTTGAAAGAGATAATCCTCGCATGCTGCAGATGCTTTAACATAATATAGTTGTTTCTCTACATCCACTACCGACCTACAGAACCCAGTGTGATGTATATATGTTCTTAGTAAACCCGGCGACGAGTCTCGTCACCCGTTACCCACAGTACCGGAGAGGCGAGAAGTGTTATGCGTAAGCCCATTTGGCTACGTTTAACAGGATCGTGCCGAATGTAAATTCTGAATCCTGGTCTACCCTACCCCTGTGGGTATAAGTGCAAGGTATATATATGTAACGTGTAGATAATAATATGGACTGTAGGCAAAAAAAACAGTATTACTATTTTAAACACAGGAGTCTTAATAAATAGTAGAAAATAATAAGTCTACGAAATGCTCTTCTCGCTGTTAGTCTTAAAATTGAAAACAAATGTAACAAGGTGCAGCGGAGCAATCGATTATTACTATTGAATTAGAAAACGTATTTCTCGATTGGCCGGATTCGGTGGCATTCGATTATCGCAGACGGGCGGTCAGAGGCCGACGGAGTGAAAAACTCTGTACTAATAAACGTGTCGAGGGTCGGGTGGGAGTTACGTGAATGTAAGCGAATTTGATGTTGCCAAATGATGCATTCGTATAATAGAAAAGTAATTTGAAATATATGTTACACTATGTTATTTTATGAATCTGTGTGAGACATTTAATGCAAATCATTATCTTTTTACGTGGGGAAATACCTACACCACCAACGTAATTCGATAGGGCCACCTACACGGCCTCCGATCACACGTGGTGACCCCATCACCCATAGGCCATAGGGGTCAGGAAAGTAAGCACTCGGTGGCATCAGTTCGCCATCGTTGGATCTGGTCTATAGCTTCGCCGTCGACCGCATTCCAGCTGCGGAGGGTGAGGAAAGCACATCGTTACGTGACACTCCTGTCCCCCGCACGGCCCCCAGCCGCATCGGTAGTGCGGCCTTGCCTGAGTCGCACAATATCAATATTCCTATTTTCTCGCGACTCCATCTCAGTTGCGGAGGGCCAGGAGAGAGGTGCCACGACGCCAATCCTCTCCCTACCGACCACCCAAATGACAAGCACACGTCGGCCATGTAGGTTCCTCATGTTTTTTTTATAGATTCCAGTATGTAGTACACCGTGGGTGATCAATCATTTTCTCCTTCCGAGGTTCGAGTCCGTTGGGTAGCCTTCCGGTCAGCAGCGGGTATGCATAAAGTATTTTCCTCCACCCAAAAAAAAGAAGGGGGTTTAAACTTTGAAAAAATCTTATCAACATTGTCTATTTCTTTTTATTGGTTCTAATTATCCAAGTTTCGCTCTCATTAATCGTAGTTTCGTTTTTGATTTGTGGATACGTTATTTCAATGAATAGATCAAAAATTTTATCACCTTTTTTTTTCTTTTACAAATCAGAGTTATTTCACGCTGCCGTAACGAGATTGTACTTTAAAATAACTCAGCAAGTTAGGGTGCGATACTTTAATTTATCCATAATCGAAACTTCCCCATTGGCTGTTATGGCCAATATTATTTTGTTATGCTCTCAACGCAGGTGAAGATTGGATTAGCGGGGCACTTCAGCGCCCCCTTGAGTTATGACGCTGGTAGACAGACCCCGGGCGTAATCTCTGATGAGCAGTGCGTGCTTTAATTATCCGCGGCGACAAACCAATTGTAAAACAATTTTTCATATAAAATATCTTGGGCAGGTCCAAGGTTATCATTGGAGTACTTTCATTAAGTCTATGAACTTAGGCACAGCACTTGCTAAAGATTGTATGCAATCGCAGTACCAGACACCTGGCATCTTGGACGCTGATTGTACTTGTCACCTTTTATAACATGAAAAAACTACTCAAGCGATCGAATTACTTTGCTAACTTTCAAATCTCATGTCGTGTACACGATCCTCGATATATATATATTTGATATCTTAATACGAAACTATCAATAAATGAAACGTAAATATATGGCTCGTTGTTAAGACTTTTTTGACAAATGGATCGCTACAATTTCTTTATCCCTGTCGATTCCGCCCGAGGTGTACACAGCATCGACAGTAATTAGACAAGTTTCAGGTTACAACAAAAACAAGTCATTAATTTCGATGCCTACGTCTAATTAGAAGATAAATAAAGATTTTATTATGAAACAGATTAAGATATTAAATATCTTTAATGGGCTAAGACCTTTGATTTTAAGGTCCTATTCGTACCTACCTATAGTTGGAAAGTTCATTATTACCTTTTGACTGTATTTAGGTGTAAAAGATTGCATTATTTAGTTATAATTAAATTGCTCACCTGGTGGTAAGCAGCGTGGAGGTGCGTTGCCAGCTTTTAAGGATGTTTGGAAGGGAAGTGTGCCTCCGGTTACCTCACTTACCGAACGAAACACAAGCTCAAGATGCCTCTTCTTCACGCCGGCATTCTGCGAGATCGTAGTACTACTCCTGTCGAGCCGGCCCATTCGAGCAGCAGCAAAAGCCACTGCTTGGCTCTGCCACCCCACATATTATTCCAATCCTTTCCCGAATGCAGGGGATGTCCAAAATAAAAGAATGTGAGCCCGTCATATAGCTCCTATCAGGATAGAAGAAATTACTCGCCTGGGTACCATAGTGGCTGAGCAAACTTTATATTTAAACTACCTCAACGATACAAGAGATATTCCGGCCGTGGGAGTAACGTATAATGCAAAAAAGAAAATACACCGGTTCCGGATAATTCTTATAAATAAAAGACCAAGAGATTTCCCTGGCATATTTCTTAGTGACTTTTTACGATAACATCCGTTGCCAATAAAAGGCTCATCTTGTCTTATTCAAAAATAATTTGAAGGCCTGGGGCGACCCTTTCAATTTGTGTCCTGGCACGACAACCACTTTCGATGATACAGCATGTCATAATTTATTGCCTCAATTAACTATATTTTACTGCTTCAATTACTAAATTAACCCGTTCATGATTCAACGCTCCGTTATTTTTCGTGAGGCCCGAAACGTTTGGGGCTAATTAAGGACCCTTATTGACACAACTGTCCGTTAAAGTAGTTAAAGTAATTAAACTCTATTACCTTACAAATGGTTCGTTTGCGAGTCAACGTAATTATCTCTATTTGTCCTTGTTTAAATAATTTGTTTTCTATCTCTTATTAAAATATGTGATTTGTTATTTTTAAATCGAGATTCCTTACAATCGCATAAACATAAAGGAAAGATCTCATTGTGAGGATAAACTTTCTAACTTTGAAATACGTTCAACACTCAAGAGAGCTAAAATCTTTTATCTCACACGCGAATATATTTGGAGCAGTTTAGGATTCGTTCGACTTTGACTTCATATTGCACACATAAGGGTTTATTCGATTTTCAAATGTCAGTAATGAAACTACTTACACAGATTTTCTTACTTGACAAACGAACCCTGATCTGTCGACACTACACCTAAGTCCAAGCTGAAGTTTCTACTTATCCTTCCTTAAGGACGGATCATATACACACTTGGAAATCAAATGCATCACGACGTCAAGAAAATATTGGCGATCGGAAACGTACATACGTTTACGAGGTACATAGTATGTGTGTGTGATTGTTAATTTACTTCGCTGTCGTAAAAGCATCCCCGCTGACCCGTGTCTTTTGTTATACTTTATAGCGGTAGACTTTGAATTTCATGACGTCACCGGCATTTCAGCAGAAACGAAACTCCTGGCGGGAACAAGTTCGTGTTTTGCGGGACTCGACACAATACTCACGTGTCCTATGGAACAATTTCCCTACAACGATTGGATAATGGCCGCCGGAAATAGCTCCGCCGATGACGTCACGGCGCATCCGCCGCCCTCAGCTATACAGCCTTTCCACTGTTCCTATATTTGTTTCGACAAAATTCCATCTCGATTTTAATATTTCTAGGCGCGGGCGAGAGCGCTCGTTGCTTCTAGTGTTCTGTAAAATTTTGAATGCTTTTCGACAAAAAAAAATAACTAAAAAGTAGTGCGCTTATTGAAACATTGTTAATTCATTGCAATTGTTCACAAGGCTTCTGTGCTAATGCTAATGTAATTTAAATACCCTTCACGCAAATACAAATAATTTATAATTCATTCAAATGTCTCCTCAATGCGGCAAAGTCAACCAACTTGAAACGATTTATTCTAACACGCACAATATACATTTAAACAACATAATACATTTATTAGACTATTCGGTGAGGATCAATGTAATTTCTTTGAAGCTTGAAATCGGTCTAGTGATTTCGTGGAATATTTAAGGAGGATACTACAAAGTCACGGCTAATGCTAAATATTCTTAAGCCATTACCTCATATTACTGAAAACAATCTAGTAGTTGGACGTTTCACTAAATTAAGTCAAGTCTGATTAGCCGTCGACACGAAGAAGATCGTTAACAAGAAGAAGTCAGATGTCAAAATAAAACTATTGTTTCGATTCCAGAATAAGACGAAATTTTAAATCTACTTTGGCCATGGGACTCTACGAAGTCTCGTAGAGTCCCGAAAAAGCCGCTCTTCCGGCATAAAAGTATGCCTTTGCCTTTCTCAAGGGTTCATGGTATCTCCATGCCAAAATTCATTAGAATATGTTTTACGTTTTAGCCGCGAAAACAGTAACACAGAGTCACTTTCACATGAACCCTTTGCTTATCAACAACAATAGAATTTCTATTGTTTTGACGTGTCAAAAATTAATAACCTTAATATGCGAGTAAGATAAGAAGATAATGTTTCTGTATTGAATTGTCAAATAAATTTCCGAATAGTTAAAATACCATTCGTTTAGGAAGAGCCGGCACTCCCGACTAAAGTATAATATGATACTTAATAGTTTGTTAACAGCCGTATATAATATAATAAATATTTATTAAATATATTTTTTTTTTTTTTTTTTTAAATATTTCACCTAAAAACTGTTTATTACCAAATCACTGTAAAGTACCCAACGAATCCTCGTCAGGGACTGGATGACCTATGTTTGACCATTGTACTACTATCATTATTAAAGTGAAATCTTTTTGTTTCAGGTAAGCGAGCAATGCAGTTTTGTTCAACGATATGCGGTCAATAAATTTTGAGTCTCTTGAAATTTGACGTAAGTTTAAGTTGGTATAGATGTTTTAAAGAAAAACGTGTATTTTAGATTTACTAGCGGTAGAAGCAAAACGACAAAATGCAGAAAATAATGTCCAAAGTTGTCACTATACCTTAAGTTGCAGAAAATAACAATTAAAAAAAAATAATCTGTGGCTACAGCACTAAACCGCGAAATGGAGACGACTCTGGGATAGCCGGTGTCCAGTCCCGGCCCGCGCCTCGCGACAACTCGGGTGGTGATATGTGCCCTCTCGAAATATCCGATTTGCGTATGGCCATAGGTACCGATTACCGAGCTTCGTGGCAATGTTTGGGCGAGGCCTTTGTTCAGCAGTGGACTTCTGATAGGCTTAAATGATGATGATGATGATGATAGGTACCGATTGACGATGTATATACAGATTTTAATTTCTTCAGCATTATAGCACTAGAAGTATACTGCAACTAATACATCAGCCTATTTTAGTCCACTGCTGAGCATATTGCAAGAAAGCGTCGGCAAATGCCGCCATGAATTTCTCGTTTAGCCAATACTCAGCACCGCAAGCGGGCTGATAAGCGCTGTAAAATTAATGAATGAAAATTCATTGTTTGATATCCTTTGTCAGTTGTCGCTTTTTCTACTAACTACCATCGTTTTATAATTCGACGGAAATGTTTTTAAGCTATCATTACACGTAGTTCAACCGTGTTTGCGGAACTATATTTTTATACTATATGAATATAGTTAGGTAATAATGTTACATAATACGTAACGTATCTGTGATGTCAACGAAAAGACAGATGAGTCTAAAAACAAGAATTTTCATGAAAGAAATAATGAAAACGACACATTGATTTGTTATTATGTGCTATGTTATTTATGGAAGAATTAACGATTAACAAATATTATTATTATGTAATAAATAATTCCAAGTAACACAAAGTTATGGACTCATCTCTGATAATAAATCAATGATAGTCTATGTGACACTTACATACTCGAATACCACTCGATTGAGTCCAATTTTCTTTTAAATCGTTTCCGAGTGTAATCCCCCGTCCGGACCTTGTTAGCATATATGCTAATAAAGTAGTAAAATATGTGAAGGGTAAAAACTTTGATCTCTCGGTGCGGTGGTTGCACGCTCGTCAACGATCACAAAACAAACTCTATACATGTACTTAACCCGGACTCAGCAGCCACGGACTCGGGTGTTATTTGCGGTTGCGGCCGGCACGGATCGGGTTCTAGGCGAAATCGGTTCAGCAGTGTGGTGCCTAATGCTTTTTGCTTCACTCGGATTATCGCCCTGCCTTCAATATTGGATTGCGCGCTCTTAATGCCTGTGTGCGTGTTTAGGAGTATGTTTTTAAGCTTGTGTTGGTCACCTGGCACTGGAATATCACATCCCGTGTTCCCTTCATGTAACTGTGTGGATTGGCAACCCAAATAGGAACAGCCTTTGTGCAGTTTAAAAGTTTTTTTTATTTATATAGGTAAAGTCTGAAGAAGACATAGATAAAAACCTACATGGGATTCCATGTAGGTTTTTATCAATGTCGGTTTTGACCGCGTTCACTGCCCGTCTGGTTCTAACCGTACGGGGTTCCACGATCTCTAATTGTCTTCGAGAGAGGAATTGTTAGGATACCTGTTAATAGTGCGACACACAAGTGTACTGTAGCTGATGTCCAGCTTGTGAGCGTTTGAAAAAACTACTAACGGCATCGTAAGCACTTTGTGCGAATCAATCGCTGCAATTCTGTTTTGTTTAACGGCCTTCTCTTTAATGCAATTTACACACAGTGAAAAGAAATATGTAATAGTATAAAAGAAATGGCGGCAAATCGATTGAAGTTCCTTACACGATGAAAACCATCCAAATTTTAATTCAGTAAAAATAACTTTTTAAATTTTAGCATTATGTATGGCCAGACTAGTTTTAATTTTTTAAATTAAGGTACAACGTCCGGTATATTGAACTCGGTGCTACCAATTCAGAAAGCAGGAAGACTAAACGTTTCTTCAAACGTTCGTCACTATAGCCCGAGCAATAAAATAGATTGACGTACGAGATATCGCCCTCATATGTCGGCTTTTAAAGTACCACATCCGATGCCACAGATGCGATGTTAATAATGCTCTCATAGATCCCGGCGACGGCGCACCTTATCCACTTTGGCTTAATTCCAAAGGCGACAGGTCCGGAGGCGTTCAGGTGCGGTGAAGATATTTTATTGAACAGATGCAATCGCTACCGCGTTTTGTCTTCCGGTGCAACGATGCCAGGATTGTGAAATGCCCGACAATTGAACCGTCACCTCGATGATGCATTTAGGTCATTATCACACAGATTGTGTTTTTTTTTTTATGGGAAAGCCGGCAAACGAGCGAGCGGATCACCTGATGGTAATTGATTACCGTCGCCCGCGTACATCTGCGAAACCAGAGGTGATGCGGTTGCGTTGCCGACCTTTAATGGTATTTAGGAGATGGAAGGGAGAATGAGGAGGGGGAGTGGGAGAGGGGGGTGAATCTCCGGATACCTCACTCACCGAATGAAACGCAGAAGCACAATATGCCTCTACTTCACGCCGGTATTTAGCGCGGCCGTGGTACCAACCCGGTCGAGCCGGCCCATTCGAGCAGCAGGCAAAAGCCGCCGCTTGGCTGTACCACGTTTACAAATTTTGTAATAAACTGTTTGATATTTTCAATTGAATAACAACTTTGTATATAGAAATATCCGGCTTTAAAGTGGGTACATAAGGAAACCTTGTAGATGATACAGTATCTGTATTAAAGTCATTGGGTTACGCATATATTGCTTACTTAGGAGAGCATGTGCAAGATGATGCTGTTGTCGTCAGGTCTATATGTCGAATCTATCCTTGTCTTATCCTATACTAATCCATACATAAAATACTTATGTTATAAATGCGAAAATAACTCTAATATACAGTACCGCTAAACCGACTTTAGGAACCCAGGCGAAGAGCATAGCATTTTACACCGGGATACGGACGATGCCGCCGGCGGATGCCAATCATCAATATGTATGGAAGATAAAGAGAATTTAATTATCAATCGTTACACTTACCACCACTTAACAATATTTCTCTTCGTTCATGCTTCTTATAGCTATAATAGCTAATAGCTCCTGCTGTTTTGGACGTTAAAAAAAATTAATAGCTGTCTTCCCTGCAGCGCCGTCTCATAATATTGTTAATAAAGCTGTGTTCATAAGCATAAGTTATGATTTATCTTGAGTTGATAGATTAATAAAACGATCATACAGAGTACATAATTAAAACAAGCGGCTGCCCGCGGCTTCGCTCGCGTGGACGCAAAGTTTGTCTCAAGACAACTCTTAATTATCCTATTACGTAGCATCATCAATCTACATCTTCGTCAAATTTCGTTAATTTCCATTGAGACCTTTAAGTTTTCAATTAGTCATAGATTTCATAGTTTGTCGTCATGAATAAATAATACATTTAAAGTTTGACATAAGATCATTCATTTACGCATAAGTTATTACTAGTATAGAATTAATAACAATAATAATAACTATATTAGTTACATGTTAATTTTAAATATAACTGCTCTTTTACTTAGTAATATTATCAGAAAAATGCTATCCTTTCAGCTAAAGTAGAGATAAATTTCCATAAGAAATGTTTCTGTAATGGTTTTGCTAATAGTACATGCATAGCATACGAGATGAAGTAGTTGTTAAACAAGGAAAAATATTCCCAACATTCTTTCTAGTTGTAGAATTGACACGATACCTTACTGGCATTAAAACTAGAAATAATGATTAGTAGTATCTTGGAATTGACCAAAAAAGATTACAATAAATAATTATTCAGTGCATCTGTAGCTCCTTTGCTGTTGCAGATGTTCGAGGGCGTCGGTGATCACTTACCATCAGGTGAGCTGCTGATCGTTTGCCCCCTTCTTCGAAATAAAAAAAAATGTGAACATTTTGTAGGGTCGATGCAAACTAACTACCTAACACAAGGTATCCACCATAAAGGTTCCATAAAACTGCTTTCAATATATTTTAAATCCATTTTTTACTTTACATGGCCAATGTTTACCGTCTAAAGCGATCATCTATTAAATAGTCGAGAGCGCGGAACGTAGCACGACTTTGATAATCGCTCAAATTGTCAACATAAAGCTACAAGCGCCTCACATTGTATAATCTGCTGTTTAACACTGGGCACTGAACTAGGGTTGTCACACGTTTAAAAGTATCGCGTTGCAGTTCCCCTTCAGTAAGAGCCAGTTAACCTGGTTTGGATAATTTTGGGATGGCAATTTCCATCTGATTCGTTGACAAGAGTTTTTTTACTTTTGCAACACTTTTTTTTCAGCTCTAAGGGTACACCCTAAGGTAAAGTAGCAGCCTGTAAACACTTACAGTGTACACCCACCCACCCAGTAGACACCCACTGCTGGGCAAAGGCCTCCTAAAATATTTGGAAGGGGTTTAGAGCCGGGAAGGGCCCGCCACGCTGCTCCAGAGCTGGTAGGCGGGCTTCACATACCCACGAAGAAATATTTATTACTTTTTCTCAGACATGCAGGTTTTCCTTCACCGCCGAGCACGTTGTAAATGCGACACTCAAAATCGAACCTAGATTTCGGTAAATTACGTACGAATTTCCTTCACGGCCGGCGAAACACGCGTTACACCACCAATTTTTTTAATTACGAAGTGTTTTGATGACGCCACCGTAACTTAGAACGGACCCTTGCGTGCTTCATTACCTATAGCGATTACGAGCCTACTGAACTACTACGACTATATAACATAATTTGAAAAGTATGAAGCGATAAGAGAGAAGATAGTTACACTTACTGACAAGAATCTTTGAATTCCGGCTGAGTAAATACAGTAACAAAATGCAGTGTAATGTACGAGTATATTTCCACGTCAGCCTACAACTAATAGTTGTCAGTTCTCTTTAGTTCCTGCTCTGTGGATGCCGCTCGCTAGGGTTGTTAATTTGTTTTCTCCGGAGCGACGATCGATAAGAGGCACGCGCGCACTATGCACCATTTCCGTTGACGCATACGGTACGGTGTTATTTAAACTAAAATCGTATGGAATTTTTTTTTTTTTAGCCTCCTTCTACAACTACTTCCATGTTTTAAGTCTTTATTCCGTGTGGACCCGGAAACAAAGATTTGCGCCGCTCGTTTAATTTCTGTTAAATGGCAAATGTGCACCGGCTTCACTCAATCAGATATGTAATAAATAAACTAAATATTAATGTGTTATACACGTGAACCGAAATATTTTAAATGAAAGTAATATAATATAATATAAATTATTCTAATGAACACCGCATTGATATGCACTAAAAAGTTTAGAAGTTATTTATTCATTTATTTACGCTTTATTTACACACCGTTATTACTATTTTATAAGGGTTGCAGACTTAATGCCTTGTTGCCGACGAACAGACAACTTCTTACGTTCTGTTATTGTTAATAATGATGGTCAAGAATAGGTGCTCCTACTGTCAACAATTAATAACACTTTTCCCTGAACTTCCGCCTAACCCGTGAAGTTTCCAGATTGTGTGTAAAGCGCTTTTGTAATTTTAACATTATTCTTAGATAAAAAAATTATTATAGGTATAGGTAAATCATATGTTATGGAAAATTATTTGCTTTGCGTTAAACTGAATTTAGATTTTACAACATAAAAGATATTACGATTTTTGAGTGAAATCAACGTGGCTTTTGTAAATGAGCTGTTTAAATAATGGATCTTCAAAAAGTTCAAAATACCTTTGAACACAGCTGTATGAAAGACGATTGAATCGATTACGAACTGACTCTACATTATTAAATACTATTAATTCCTACACTGTAATATGTTTTACTGCTCTTAACGAAAAGCAACAAAACATGTTTTGCCAATAGTCCTAAGTGAACTTTAACGTCAGTGACGTATCCTGCATGTCAATGGAGACGTTAGCGCTCGGCGTGCCTACGTGCCCTTAACCCTGCGGCACTTGTAATTCAGCACAGCGTGCTCAATTGTGTTATTCGCGGGCACTGTTTCAGCGTCCACGGGACCTTATTACGAATGCTGATGGACTACGGGTCTCGACGCTATCGGGCCCTTCGACTCTGTTACGATGCCCTATCTGTTAGTGATTGTAATTTGCTTTGATCACGTCGTCTGTGGTAATGGAGTTATCGAAGTTTGATTGTAACATAGATAACAATTATAATAAAATTGTATAATAAGATTGTAAAGGAGAATGTGACGGACTGGAGTTATAATTATGATGGAAGAACTTTTTCTTTATGCTACTACTAGCTGAATAACTTGAATTCGCCCGAGTAAAATTTCTGTAATTGTTTAAGTTATTTTTTTAAATAAATTAATGAGATGTTATACTTAGGCCACGGTAGCCGAGAGAATCTGCCAACGAATCAGGATAGTAAATACTAAGATGGCGACCGCTTCACCACCTGTCACATAGAGCTCTGGTGAAAGGGGGATTGAAAGGACCAAAAATTACCGCCCCCAGTATTGGATATACGTTCGTGAGAGCTTGTTTTATTTACATTTATTTAATAATTACTATTTACACAGCACTCGGTAATTGAGCCCCGAAAAAACCTCCGTTACAATCAACATCGCAACGAATTGACCCAATTCGTTTTCACTTAATAAGCAATTCTGTTATTTTCGGATCATCATTATATCCCTGCGCGCGTTGAGTACGTGTTCCCCGCAGGCTTATCTACCAACGAAGTGCGGTGCTGCATAGTGAGCCGTTAGAGTGAGACACGAACGGTTTGTTAGTATTGCGAATGGAATTAGCAAAACATTTCTAGTTCAAACAACACGCAAAAAATGCTTAAAATTTTGATGAGAGACAGTTGTAGAAATTACCAAAAATATCCTATAAAGTAAAAGTTTATTTGATTTGTATTCTCGTAATGGGCGACGACGTCGAGTAAATGGTAAATTCAACATATAAATTGATAATACCAATTTTAGTAGTGCCGGCACCGGGATTCGTATCCAGGTCACTCTGTCATATTATGAAATTAAAACGTAAAATGGGTTATGAGAAGTATATGTTCATTAGTGGACTACATACAGGCTTGAAGAAAAAGAACAAGGAGTCCGGAGAGGGTTAGCTACGTAACTCAGCTATAGGAAGTACTGACTTGTCCTCGAATTTTGTGTTTGAAAAGTTAAGTCAACATCTCAACCAACCACGGAACCACGAAGTTTATAAGTGTTGTTACCAACGCCATTATATTGTACAGAATTTCATCTGGTACTCTGCAGGCGCCTACTGTCGCCCCTACATTATTAAGGTACAACCGTAGTGTATCGACGTACTAAAATAATATTTATAGTTTATCGCTATGATGATGCATCCTAGCCATGTGTCTCGTATCCACACAACCGCGACGTAAGCAGGAAGAGAGATTGAGAAATGATCTCGCGTTACCTCACCACACTGTAAATACCGGACAGTTATTCAAGACTATGTAAACTAATCAGAAAAGATACGCCCACAGTTTTTATAATAATTAAATTATATTTATTACATACAATTATTTGAGGGTGTACGAACGAATTGCCTAAAAGTTTGAAATTAATTTATTATTTCTTTGTCGATCTGTGTCGATACCGTGAGCACATTCTGCTAAAATCGTACCAAAATTATTAATTTGAAGCTGAAGATAGCCAGAGTTGTAGTATGAAATCTGGACGTCTACCACCTCAGTACCCCTCGTGACCGTGGGCGCTGTAAAGCACTCGAAACATAAATCAAAATTAAACGGATAAACCCGTTTTCTAATAGTTTCATTTCAAATGTGTAGTGTTTGCGTAAAAACTAGAAATCATTACGGCTAAAAGTTATCCTACGATCACCTAACGATCACAATGACCTTACCGGCATCAGATATCAAAAAGTAAGATCTGATGTTCAATAAGTTGTGTGATTTCAGTGTGTGTTTGTGACGACCTCGTGGTTGAGCCTTTGCGTACCTGTAAACAGGTTGAGCCTAGTCTTATATTTGAAACACATATAAGTGATAAATCTTTCATGCATTCCTTGCCAGATTTTCATGGCGCTTTCGCCGAAATGCCAATGCCCAGCATTGGACTTCCATAGATTGATGAAGATAAAGAAGCAATTGCAATGGAGCATTGAAGATACAGTAGTCTAAGTTGCAAGATGCCTGTCACACTGCTAATCCACCTGCCTATCGTGGTAGTCTCATAGATCTCTACATTCTGCAGTCAACTGTTGTAAAGGCAAGGATGACTTTGTCGGCGACCTCGTAGAGGTAAACGAAATGTAGGACGATCCATCACAGGACGGAGTGACGTGAATAGTTGTTGCGGAAAGTCGACAGACGTAGGTGGCATCTTTGTGGGAGCCCTGTATTCAGCTGCGGACTTGTGACAAGCTAAAATTATGACCATGAATAATAATGTTCCATACCAGCAATCCACCAACACCAACTTGGCTATCTAATCGAAGTTTCTCGATGAAAGTAAACAATGAAGTTGCGGTATTGAACGCTAAACATATATTTACCTTTGCAGAACATTACATGAATAATAACAGGGGCATCTGGTGTCGCGAAATCACATTTTTATAAACGCCATAACCTTTGACTTCACGCCTTTTTATTCGTTTAGATTACAGTCCGAATTGCGGAAGGAGATGGCCATAACTTCTTTCTTGTAAATTAGAATGCTTTTCAGGGCTCGTAAACATTTCGAATGCAGGTACAAATGGAGCAGCGGCGGTTTTTAAAAAATGTAGAGCACGAATTTTATTCGTCGAGTGGCTTCCAGTTGGCATTTTGCCCCTATTTCCCTCTTGTCCCGCATCACCTGGGGACGGGATTCGCTGACTGCGCGTTTCGTAGCCTTTTTATTGCTTTGTGGATAAATCCGTCCATTAGTTTTATTCCTTATTGCACCTAAAAAAAAGTGGAAGACATCTGGTTAAAAATTTGCGCAAAAATTTTAAATTACACAACCCCAGTACTAAATTTATAAATTTTTAATAAATACTAATCGTACTTTGGTTATAATGGTTGTTTAACGGTTATGCGCTTAATTTGACTTTACTTCGTGATAATTTTGTTAATTTCTACCTTTGTATTACAATCTTTTATTTAACTTATTAACTTTATATGTTCGGCACATACTTAATTCCTAATTTAAATATTTCTCTACTGTGCTGATAGTTTACAAATATGTAGATCCAAAGAAATGAAGGAGAAGTTGAAGATAAGTGGGTCTTCTAGAGAATGGCCTAACAGTGGACAGTCGCAGGAAAAGTAATCACAGGATATGAACTCTGTTTTACGTGTTCATATCCTGTGATTACTTTATAGGCTTATGTGTACAAGACTTCTAATTAATGATCAGCGTCTGTGAATCCCTTTGTGTATTAACAGCATATTGAATTTACAACCCCGCGTGGCATATTGGTTACCGTACCTGACTACGGGCCATAGGCCTTGAGTTCGAATCGGATCCGAAGTCAATATATGTATAACATTCAATTTATTGGTTTTAGGGTCTGGTTTTATTGTATTGCGTCTCGTGTGTCTAACATTTCATCCGACCCTTCGAACTAGCTTATCCGATAGATACGGGCTGGTACAAACTGGTGCCAGAATGAGGTAGATATTGAGTAATATAAATAACTACAACCGTCGCCATCATCATCACCATCACCATCTTCATCGTAATAGCAGTATGCATTTTATTACTTGGCCATCGAATGTCTGGGATAAAATGAACTAAGTTCACATATTATTTCCTAATCCCTTAGGCTACTGCGCTCACCAATTCGCTTGTCTAGGATGGTGAGTACAGCCAAACCTTCCAAAAAAATGTTTAACCACTTTTAGTGGCGCTTTCTTGGCAAGGCCTATTTTCAGCAGTGGTCAATTATAGGTTATTTACTTTGTAATACAATGTAATAAAGACATGCTTCCTAGTTCAAATATTGTAATTAATCATGACTTTTTAGTAAATTTAAAAATAACTAATGATCGAAATTTTGCTGTTGCTCATCTTTTAAGTTAAGGCTTAATACACTTGTAAGTTTCGTATTATTGACTGAGTTGTCTAAACCCTATGTAGAAGCGGCCCGCTCGTTAATGCCACTGCAAACGGTGCGGTAATTTCCCAAACACTCACGGATTCAAAACCAATTAGCCTCATAAAGGGCATCGTACACGCGGCCCTGATTAGCGAGTGTGTTTCAGCTTTATTAATATTCTCGATTCGTATGTTGGCAGCGCTCCATGATTTGGATCCTTTACACGGTGTAAATGTTATTACGGTTGGTACCGCGTGATGAATGCGTTCGTTATATGTTATCTGTTATTGGAACGGGTTTTTATTTATTAATTAACATTCGACGCTTTTTAAATCTTGATTATTTAGTGACCAATTGTTTCCGTTTAAATTTGTTCCCGTAGGAAACTACAACAGCTATGTTATTCTAGATCACATTATTTGATTTAATAACATATTGGACACTCATATTACGTCATTTAGTCTCAAACAAGACTGTGCTGGGTATGGTATGAATTTTTTTAAAAGTAATTATGCAATTGTTGTAACTGATTTGTAATCTTCAACAATCGTTGTTGCATACAAACCCATTATGATTAGATCAGATTAGAAAGATAAAAAACTGATGCCTTCCAAGAAATGTATATTTTACTGGTGCTTTCATGGAAAGGCATATGTTCAGCAGTGGGTTAAAATAGGAAGTTGTATTAGTGGTAGTGTAGTAGATAAAAATGTTGGAAATTTTTATTGGACCTGTGACGGACAAAGTTTACGATCATAAGAAAACAGAAGTCTTACTTAGAATACCACAGATTAGTTATAGGGAGATGCATCAATGCGTTGAGCAAACAGTCTGTCCAGCGTTTTCAATGTATAGATTATACATCTGTTTGTAGTTATACCAGATTTCTATTTGGCTCGTTTTGCTTACTAAAGATAAATATTTGACAGAAACTCCACACAAGTTTCTACAGAGTCCAGTCAAATAATCAGCGACTGGAGAATAATTACTGAATGGTAGATTGCGCGCGTACAATACAAGACGTAAATATATGCAATACGTTCTTTATAAATCTACATATATAGAAAAATAACCAAATGTAAATAAAAATGTACACAAAAATAGTACCAGTAATTCATCATGCCAATGACATATAGTGGTCTATGACTTTTTTCTTAAATACAGAAATAGTTTTGCTGTCACGTATATTTGGTGATCTGTCATTAGAAGTGCATGAACAGAGAATGAGTAGGAGTATGAAGAGCTTTTTTGAAGAGGGAATATAAGAAGGGAGTAAAGGTGAGCGAAAGAGAATCGCCCGTGCAGATAATGAAAATCAGACATAAAATCCTTGTTTCTATGAAAACGAATAGGGAGCCATTTGAGCTCCTCGCAAAGATGAGAAACATGGCCAAACTTGCGAATTCCGAAGATAAATCTGTAGCACAATTTTTGCAAACGCTCAAGTTTATTTAGAAGCTCCTCTGTAGCATTCAAGTATGACAGGTTGTTTGGACCCGAGATTTTAGTTTTTGAAGGCAATAAACGTTGAACGCACTTCAATGAATAAAAAGAGAAGAGAACCTTACGAACGGATCGTTACATAGCTATGAACCATCGACACTACAAATATATAGTTGGAACACGACCTCAATCGGTCAAGTCGTTCAAAAAGCTTCACGATCACTAACAGAAGCACACACACAAGATATTTATATATAAAGAAGATAAAGCAGCTCCGCTTCTGTTGTGCATGGCGTGTTATTATGACGGCTAGTAGAGTGTATTGTGTAACCGTTCGGAACGAAATGCGAGCTCGGACTCCACATTTCGATTACGCTCGAAAACTAGGCGAATCGTTTCCGCACCATCCAAATATGTGTGAAATAAAAAGCGTACCGAATACGTTTTAACGTTACGTATGCAGTAGCAATAGCACTGTAGTAACATATTTATATTTTGGCGTAAAGTCAAGTAACAATTTTTCCACGAAATAAAAGTTTTTAGTGCGTGGGGTGGTGTTGTGAAACGGAGTTTATAAGGTCGTACCAAAGTGATCTTCTGCAGTAAATCTTTGAGAAAATGGCTGGATAATTACATTCATAAAAAGTTTATTTCGTAAAAGTATCAATTATACTAAGATGTCATATTTTTTACATTTTATACGTTTGCTTACTTTACATTCAAACAATGCAGAGGCTTCTGCCCAGCAGTGGAAAATTTATAGGCTGGTACTTACTTAACTAAAGATAAACTTGATCAAGTTAGGTTCAATCGACAATCTGACATCTAGCGGTTGGTTGTTGTTTCTACAAGGTATCTGCTTTGCCCACTTTAAGTAGGAATACACTTTACACTACTTTTGAACAAAAAATGAAGATGTAAACGCTTATATTCTTTGTGGCTTACGTTGTGCACCGTTTACTTGAAGCTTGTAAGGGTTAAAGATACCATTCCGGAGTATTAAGCAACATTCTTTCATGTACAATCCCCGCATATTGAGGTGCACCCGACGCTAGAACAAAACTATTTCAGATAGCAAGAGTCGTAAGGTTTTACGACGACGTAAACCATCCCTAATGTCGCTGTCCCGTTTCCAGGCACGTAATGCGGGCTTCACTCGCGCACCAAATCCTAACGGCTGATTGTGTCGTACGGGGTGAGCAGCGAACGTAAACCATTATGCCGATGCAACATTATATTTCGAACTCGTCGGTGGCAGTGATTGCTCCGGTTTACGACGTTCCGTCGAATTTTACAATGGCACGTCTTTATTGTTATGAAAGCGTAAATAAGTTAATTTCATTATATCTATAGGCACACAATCCGGAAACATTGACTGCGATATCGGCGGCAATTTACGGGAGTTTTTTTATTGTTATTTCTCGCGGAGGCAGTTTACACATACACAAACTGGCATACGTACAAACACACAGAGACCCACAATTTTTTTTTGTAGTTCATACAAATACTTGTCACGTACGGGAATCTAACCAATGACCCGCAACGCCGCAGCTATACGCTTAGCCGCTTCTCCGCCGAGCCGTTGAGCCCCGGCTAAGTAAGTACTTGGTCTAATCACTTGTGACTGGCGAGTCCCGGTAGCATTAAGTCTCAAATATATAAAAACAATCATATGTACTCCTGTTTCGCAGTGAAACTTGGCCTGCCCTGAACCGACATATCCAGCAGCTTCACGTCACCGAAATGAAGATGCTCCGTTAGATCTGTGGCGTCACTGGAAACGATAACCCGTAAGCGCCACATTCGCGGCGGCTTCGTTGTACTTTCAATTTCGTTTAAGCTGCTGCCGGCTGGGTGTCATACGAAACGACATGGCTTGCAACGATCTTGTTCCGGAAGATGATCAAAGACCGGGCAAAGAGGAAATGTTATGCGAGTAGCCAATCTGTGCTCAAGCCGGACTCAAGCTCGCACACCTGTCGCCCAAAGAGGTAAGCAAATATTTCATATGTCAGCTCACTCTTCGTCTCTCCGGGACGTAAAATCTGACGGGTGACGAACCACACCATTGGTTTTGCTACTGGTGATCGTCATGAAATTTTTTTTTTTTTTTTTTATAGAAGAAGGGGGCAAACGAGCGTGCGGCTCACCTGATGGTAAGTGATCACCGACGCCCACGAACATCCACAACACCAGAGGAGCTACAGATGCGCTGCCGGCCTTTAAGGAAGGAATAAGCTCTTTTCTTGAAGGTCCCTAAGTCGTAACTATTCGGAAATACTGCTGGCGACAGCTGATTCCACAAAGTCGAAGTGCGTGGCAGAAAACTTCGATTAAAACGCACTGTGGTGGAATGCCAACCATCTAGGTGGTATCGATGGAACTTCGAATTCAGTCGCGATGTACGATGGTGAAACTCAGCAGCTGGGATCAATCCGAACAGTTCCTCAGAACATTCCCCGTGGAAAATTTTGTAAAAAATGCAAAGAGAAGCAACATCTCTTCGCAAGGCCAAAGGATCAAGCCGATCAGAGAGAGCTTGGTCGCCGACAATTCGAGCCGCTCGACGTTGGATGCGGTCAAATGGAAGGAGTTGGTACTGGGGTGCCCCTGCCCAGAGATGAGAACAGTATTCCATGTGGGGCCGAACTTGCGCCTTATAAAGTTGCAAACGGTGGACCGGCATGAAATACTGTCCCGCTCTACAGAGCACACCAAGCTTTTTGGAGGCCAATTTGGCCTTTCCCTCCAAGTGACCACGGAACTGAACGTCGCTCGATATGTCAACGCCAAGGATTCTGATACTGGCTGAGGCAATAAGGGGAATGTTCTCAAAAAGAGGAGAAACGACAAAGGGATTCTTTTTAGCGGTGAACGCGCAAACCTGTGTCTTTTTTGGGGTTGAATAGGACCAAATTACGTCGACCCCAATCCGAGACTTTGAATAACAAGGTCTCGACTTCAGACACAAGTTTGTTCCGGCACTCGTCGACGTGTTCCCGAGAAATATTCGCACGGCCTGTATATAGGGCATCACCCGTGCTGTCGTCTGCATAGCAATGAATGCTACTGATTTGTAGCATGTCGTTGATATGCAGAAGGAACAGAGTGGGAGATAGCACACAGCCTTGTGGAACACCAGCATTCACGGGTTTGGAGTCCGAGCATGCACCGTCGACAACAACCTTGATGCTCCGATCCGTGAGGAAGCTGGTGACCCAGTTGCACAATCTCTCAGGAACCCCGTAAGATGAAAGCTTTGAAAGAAGCGCTTTATGCCAAACCCTATCAAATGCTTTCGCTACGTCCAGACTAACCGCCAAAGCCTCCCCCTTAGACTCAACTGCTTCTGCCCATCGGTGAGTCAGGTAAACTAGAAGATCACCAGCTGATCGTCCGTGACGGAAACCGTACTGTCGGTCACTGATGAGCTGGTGTTCCTCCAGATACCTCAGGAGCTGTGTGTTGATGAGTGACTCCATTATTTTAGATAACAAGGGGGTGATGGCAATAGGCCTGTAGTTGGACGGATCAGAGCGGTCGCCTTTTTTGGGAATTGGATGCACAAATGCTGTCTTCCAAGATTCCGGGACGACGCCTGAAGAGTAGGAGTGCCGGAAAAGACGCGTGAGAACCGGTGCCAACTCAGGGGCACACATCCTCAGCACAATTGGAGGGATTCCGTCCGGCCCACTCGACTTATGAATGTCCAGGGAGCGGAGTGCCTTTCGCACTGAGCTCTGCAGAAACTGAATTTCCGGCATGGAGCACTTACACCACGGGATGGTAGGTGGAGAGTTTCCCCGGTCATCAAGAGTCGAGTTGGATGGAAAAAGAGAGCCCAAGAGATCGGCTTTCTCTTTTGCAGTATGGGCCAGCGAATCATCCTCCTTGTGTAGAGATGGGAGAGATGGCTGACGGAAATTCCCTGGACAGCCTTGGCGAGAGACCAGAATGCGCGGGATCCCGATGGGAGGCGAACTAGTCTCTCGCCAATTCTGCCAATGTGCTTTAACTTTGCCGCAGCGATAACTCTTTTGAAGGACCTGGAGGCAGAGTTGTACTCGTTTTAAGAGCACTGGTTTTGCATCCCGAGACGCCGATGCATCGGCCCAGGCCTGGTAGCACTTCCGCTTTCGGCGTGACGCTATTTTGCAGGTGCGACCAAACCAAGGCTGGGATTTACCTCCGACAGGCACTGCAGAGAACGGAATAAAAGTTCCATTCCCTGAAGTACCACATCGGTGACAGAATCTGCAACGACGTTGGGATCATCCAGCGAGAAGCAAACCTGCCCCCATGGGTAGGAAGCAAAGAAAGACCGCATTCCATCCCAATCTGCCGACCTATAGTGCCACACACGGCGGAACCCCGCAGATCGCGTTCGGGATCGGCGCGCGATAGGCACTACACTCCGGATCAGACAGTGGTCCGACGAGCCAAGAGGGGCATCGACTGAGACCAAATATCCGTCCGGGTGTGAGGTCAGCAAAAGGTCCAACAGGGAAGGTGTATGACCTTCCACGTCTGGGATCCGCGTCGGCGAGGTTACCAGTTGTGTCAGGCCATATGCTAATGCAAAGTCGTGAACAGATCTCCCGCATGATCGGTTATGCGAGAACCGAGCCAATCGGTGTGGTGGGCATTAAAATCGCCGAGAATCACGATCTCTGCGGATGGGATCTGTTGTAGCACGGAATCTGTAGCCATTTGGATGTGGTCGATGAGTCGGTCAGTTACGGTATTACCGCTATGGGACCTGTAAAGGCACGCATAGACGCGCGGATGGTCGTCGCTGTCGATGCGCAGCCAAAGGGTAGAAAGGTCCAAACCTTCAAGACTACCGAGGCGTCGAGAACAGATATCATCTCTGACGTATACGCAAACTCCGGCACGGGGCACAAAGGAGTGTTCCAGTTTGTACCCCGGGTAATGGAGATAAGAGGTATCAGCCGGAGACGATATCTGAGTCTCTGTAAGAAAAAGCAAGGCCGGCTTCGCCGTTTCAAGATGGTAATGAACGGCGCTAAGGTTCGAGTGGAGTCCCTGATATTGCAGAAATCCACGGCGAGCGCGGTAGGGGATGCCATAGTTTCTTTGCTGCGTTTGCCTCGAGTAGGAAAGAAAGAGAGCGGAATATTGCCCCCAGAATACGCGGGGCAGACTGAGCATCCACGATTAGGTAGCGTAGGAAAGCCTGAACGTGGATGCTCAGTGAGGGATTCTCCAGAACCGTAGGTACTGGTACCCTCCTGGGGTAGCTCAAAATTATATACCGCTACCATATTTGGGGAGGGGGGAGGGGGGAGAGGGCCTCCGGTTACCTCACTCACCGCACGAAACGCAGAAGCACAAGATGCCTCTACTTCACGCCGGTATTCTGCGAGGCCGTGGTACTTATCCGGACGAGCCGGCCCATTCCTGCGACAGCAAAAGCCGCCGCTTGGCTCTACCACGATCAAATTAGATGTCTTATCCTTTAGATGTCTCTCGAATATTATCGGCCGTTGTCAATTGCGCAGAAGATATTACAGTGCCGTATGTGTACGTGCGATGCAACGATTAGGCGATTATATCGCCAGGGCCAGTTGCAGTGTCAGGGATACTGGACGCACGCAGCACAACCGGACCCGAAAACAAATGATTTGTGTTTAGCACAAATATCGAATCGATCACAGGAGGAAATGGGGCTGGCAAAATGTCTTACCACGCCACTGCGTGACTTTTCTTAAACGTGACGAAATAAAGTACCAAAACGTACAACTGACATGCTTCTATCAAGTAATTACCGAATGATTGTTTAGCTTGGTCACGCCTGTTTGTTGCCTCCTTCGGTACTCGGCCTTAATACCTCTCAAGTCAATTCGGTCGCTGTTTCTGGTACATTTCCGCCGCTCACGTATGTTTGCCGACGTCGCGCAATATCATTACGGGGAGCGCACACGGCTCGAGTTGACCGACATGGGGGGTGCGTTCGCCACTCCCACGTCGGCCCGCGGGGTTATGACGGTATTTGCAATTACGTCAGCGGCTGATTGGAGTTGTCCTAACTTTGTTTGTTTATAACTTTTTTTCTCATTTATGTACATGTTTCTTTGTTATTGTATTAATCCTTGGCGTAACATAATAGAATTAACATTGTTGCAACACGACATGAATGGATTCGTTGCGGATTGTACTTAATTAATATATAATAATAATAAAAAATTAATAAACTCTCTACCGTTTTATTGTAAAACATTTATATTCGTCGTTTCAAATCACTTTTCACCAGAGTTTATATATAACAACGTGACAGGTGGTGAGGCTGATTTAGTGTCCAGGCCAACAATACTTACAAAAGTTTTAGAAAAACTCATTGGTACGTGCCCTCATAGGGAATCGAACTCGAGTCTCCTGATTCGGAGGCACATCCCCTAACCACTCGGCTATCAATTATTACTTACAATGTGTATTGGAATTTTTATACTTTGTTTTAATTTGAAACTCACGGACGATCGACTGATGACGGATAATCTATCCGACTATGCCGAAACCTAATTCTACAGACTAGTGATGGGCAGCAGCATCTAATATAGTGATGCGAGCGTACCACACATGCGATTCACCGATTCACGAATATGGGCAAGTCTTCTGTGTAAGATGTGCCTGCTTTGGTTTGTGCTTTCAAGGAAGGACCTATACGCAGTGCAGGCTGATAACTCCTGAAAAGTTAAGTAATATTCACCTTCCGGATGCATAATGAATTAACCGGTTGCTTTCAGTATTTCTTAAAAGTTATTATTAATTTTAACTTACACCTATATACTTGGGGTACTGGATATAACCTCCTCTTAAGGTTAGTTATGATACACATATGATTAAGTTTGCAATATACTTAACTATTTATACTTACTGAATAATTACTAATACTTACTGAAATGACTTTATCTTGTGTTCAATTTTATCATAGAGCCAGGCTACAGTTATTTATGGAACTCTTAAATAATGTTTCATTATTAATATTTTTTTTTAATAAAGACTTAAAAATCTCGGTGAGATTTTTAAGTCTTATGCTCCCGGGAGCATACGCATACTCGGAGATGAGGGTCGTCACCCGTCACCATCTATCTCTTAGGCAGGTGACAAGTGGGTTGGGGACGTCCGTTTAGCTACAATCAGTCGTGGTAAATGGTTTTCTATAACCTACGCGTAGCCGTATATAGACAGGCGTCCGTATATACTTTTATTAACATTTATTGCAGCTGCAATATTTCTTTGGAATTCTATAAGCAACACGTATAAAGATATTATATAAAAAAAATCGACGTTTAGAGTTTTATTAAAAATAACATAATAACTTTCAACTTCAATAGCGTTACAATAATGTTTGTAATTTCGATATACAACTCTTAAACAATGCAATAAAGCAAACGGCTTGATGATTCAGCGTCGAGCCATTCGTGGAAGTACTACAACCACACATACATTGAACTTGGCATTTACTATTACGATTTTATTTATTTTTAAAAGGAATTAGGTCACTTTATGAAAAGTCTATTCTTGTAATACTTCAAAAGCGGTGTAATCTAGAATTTGATTGAATTAAAACTTTAAACGTACAAATCAGAAAATCTGCAGTCTCTATTAATTATAACCACTTATTATTTGAAACGCTTGAAAAATCTGGGTCTATCGAAAATTGTCCGAGAATGTAAGTATCAATCACAACAAATACCAGACCGTAAATACGCAAACCGTAACTTAGCAACACAACAGTCGCAGGACTGCTAATGGCAGACAGAAATGGGTAAGTGTTACCTATCCAGTCGACCCCTACAGATGACTCCAGACAGACAGACAGACTCCAGAGGACCCTACCATGTAATAAAATTTAATTTGTGACGCATGCTTTTGTGGAGACGTTTATGTTCAGCAGTGGAGCAGTTAAGTAGGCTGTTGATAATAATGATGATCACGATGACGAAAGCTATTTAATTTACCGTCGCTAGTTTTCGCAACAGCATTGACCTGTAGGCAGCCGACACGGGTTACAAAGGTATCGGGTTCTCGTTCCCGGACACGTCAAATAGTCGAGATTAATCGCTGGATGCGCGGCGCGATAGGTCGCCACGCCGACACGGGAGCTACGTGGATATGTACTCCCGGTGTCGGCAGGTTCGCGGAGGCGGCGAAAACTTTCCTTTGTTCGCCTCTCGCGTCGCAATAAGGTCGTGGGAGCGACCTCGCTTACGGTCACGTGAGATAAGCTAGTGTGATTCATATGCTCGTGCAGTGGTTTTACCTGCTTATATGCGTATCACGGTTGGCGCATAATGATGTATTATTGTGCATTATGCTTATATCTTTCTATATCGGATTTAAAAACGTGACCTTTTCATGGTGGCTTATCAATGCAAATAAATGAAATAGATGGGACGTGGGACTGTGTGCATCTTTGCTATTTTTACATTAATGAAACAGATGATAAAGTATAGTGTATAAATTTGGGCTCGGCCAATTTGAATTGAGTTTTTGCTATGATTCGGTTTCCAGAGCCACGTCTATCTCCAGAGCTACTCTTTCGTGTAGGTGAAGTTGGCCTTTGTAGAGAATTTTATTGCATTTTCCCTTAAACACAGGCTCAAAGTTAAATATAAAACAACCATATACCCAATACTGGTGGTTACTGAGTTCATAACTTTAGAAAAACTTACTGATACGTGTCCATAGGGAATCGAACTCGAGTCTGGATTAATCAAAGGCCGATCCCAGAGTTACTTATTTAATATTAAAGAAGATACCTATAGATAAACGCATTATTATCATTACTTTATTATACTTAAATCTATAGCAGTTTGATCAAAATTTCATGCGCTCTCACTGACGGTGATAAAATGTTAGTAAAATCTGCGAATCTAGTTTAACTGCCGAATGAACAGCCGGGGCTGTTTGCAGACAAACTTAAACAATAAGGCGGTACACAGCCGAGCTTTTACAGAAATACCGCCACGAGGATAATCTGCAGGCATTACCTGTAGTGAAGTCAAAGAGCACAGATTTTTTGCTTAAGAACACAATAATACGGGATTTGTTTTATAAACGGATTTAAGATCATAGTCTGATTTGCTGCGAATATCTCGCTTTTGTTTTAAATTATTAAAAATTATTTTATTAATTGCGTTATGTTTAATATACAAAAATTAAACCAATCTGGCCAAGTAGTAGTTCCATCTTTTTTTTTTTAAAAAAACATTGCTTTTTAAATGCTTATTTTCATACTTCCGACGTGGTATTTATTTTACTTCTTAGTCTAGGAATTTTGAAATTTGGCACTATGTAGGACTGCCGGAAATTAAATAAAACAATAAAAATATAAAAATGACTGTCGACGTATTTACCATAATCATTATTATATTTTTGATTTTTGAATAACAATTTTCGATATAATACATGTCTTATTCGCAGTCGTTGTTATATTCATCCCTAACCTTTTGCGTCGTGTTTCCTTTACTTTACTAAACTATAACGTTTTAATTTATAACTGGACATTTAATGTTGTATCTAGTTACTAGTCTACTGCTGCACATGAGTTTGTCTCTCCCAATGCGAGGATTTGCCATATAATTTTTTTTATTTAAAATAAGCATAATAACGATGCTATTGTATATATATATATATATATATATATATATATACAATAGCATGGCCTGCAGGCTGGATCGAACCTGCAACGTCATGATTCGCAGTGCCCATCTTAACCCATTAGGCTGTTGGCGCTTCAAGTTCAATTCATCAACAGCGACGCTTGGTGAGGGTGGGTTGGCGATCGCAGTACCAGACTGATGATGACCTTTCTCACTTTTGTTTGCTACTTCTTATTTAACATTATTTAGCACATGAAATACAACATATAGTAGTACTATGCATACTTCATTGATGACCGTAGAACAAAGAAAATATCAGCAAGATGAGAAATTGTAAAACACGCAGTATTCGATGGTGTCCTGTGAACCTGAAAATATCAGAAACATATTTTAATAATATAATTAACGTAGGCAACGACAATGGCATGGTAATCAAAATAACTGTTCACCCTAAAACCGTAAACTGCCGACATTTATTCGGACGTAATGTCTGGCATCCGAACTGAGAACAAGCAATGCGTGCGCGTTGCAGTATGTAGTAAAACTCAGGCAAAGCGATATCCACCGAGACCGGCTTGTGTGCGCTTAATGCCCGCTGCGAATACACTGCCGGCCATTGATAAGTGTACTCGTATACGAGGAAAAGAAGATATTACAGAGAATATCTTTTGGAAATTATATTTTTTGCATACGATGGTGTTATCATCGCCGAGGTTCAAATATGCACTAAATTATTTAATTATTATTGTAATTACTTAGTTGACAATTTTCTTCTTGAACCACACCTGATATTACTTAAATAATTATGATAGTAGTTAAACAATAGCTTATAGAATATGAAACAGAGTATAGCATGGTGATGTTAGCATGTAGACTAACGCACCATAAATTTGTTTGTACCGTTGCATTTTAGATTGCGGGAATGTGGTGCCCGCTCCGCACCCTTCCTGATCTTAATACGTTCAGTGGAGAAATAATGGTTACCAATAAGTAATAAAATTAATCAATTTAATTAATAAATGTACATTTGAACGAATGTTCGCATACAGCGTTATATGCATTAGCAATGTTTTGAATTCCCAAATCGCGTCATCACCATACCACCCAAATTAATTTTGTATACGGTTCGGGTCAACACGATTATCAAATTTGGCCTCAAGTGTACGCACTAATTAAGCGCACTGCTGTTTGCCCGACGCTGTCCACAACGCTCTAGGACACAAAGTTCCGGTGGGCCGGTCTCTTGATGGCGCAGTTAAGCAACTCTCCCGTGGGGAGCACAGTATGCCCCATACACGGCACTGCTCGCGTCTCCGCATGTAAACCCTTGTAGTACTGGCCGGGAGTTTTATGGAGATAATTACTAAGTTTTGTCTGTTATTGTTGATAGGTTTTAATTGTTTAAGGAGTACGAATTCATTGTTTCGAATCTAGAATAATGTAAGTAAACAAATAAAGACGCATGTGTGAGTGTGAAGTGACCGGGGGCAAACGATGGAACGGCCTGGTGGTAAAGTGATTGCGACGCCCACGTACATCTGCAACACCAGAGGTTCTGCAGGTGCGTTTTTTGCCTTTAAGGATATTTGAGGGATTGGAGAGAGGATAAGGAGGGGGGAGTGTGTCTCCGGTTACCTCACTCACCGAACGAAATAAAGTCCTGTTTCTCTGAGTTTATTTTGTACTATTATAGGCTACGTTTAAGAGCCTTAGACCCTTGGGAGAAGGAAGAATAATAATTTGCATAAACACGGCTTCGCTACATCCTTGATTACATTACAATAATTTATTCTGTTTCTGCGCAGATTTCAGTGCCGTACCTACAACTATTTTTAAACTGTGTATATTGAATGTAAATGAACTCTATACCCATGAAAACGAAACTTCCAATGCTGATTAGAACAAGTAAGCGAGAGCGTGGTACTTACCCAGACGGCTCCTTGGCACAAAAGGTGTCAACACTCAATACTTTATTCGCTTTTCCATAATGTGGTACAGGTGGTAAACTTAAATTACACGAGGCCCGGTCGGGCACTACAATGCCAGGGAGAGTTTGCAGTCTATTTTAAAATAAAATTATTAAATATCATACTTACAACTATAACTATTTACTTTTACATAAATTTTTAATATAATATTTCCTATTTACATATATTTACTTGTTATTATTTATCATTTAAGGCCTCATGTACTGTGTTATAACAAAAGTTAATCAATATTTCATTTAAATATTGTGTGAAGTATTTTTATCTGGGTTCTGCTTTATTACATCACCCACCCATAGGGACCACCGTAATTAACAAACCAAAATATATTTTATAGTTTATTACACAAATTAATATTAGAATAAACTAAAAAATATTTGAAAAATACATTTGTCAGATGCATTTCTGTTCCTTTAAATATTTTAAAAAAAAATTCAGCAAGATTAATAAATCAGGTACATATATTATTATGGTAATGCCTATGGTTGCCTCTAGGATTGGACTCTGGAATAGGGATTCGACCCTTACACTCGGATTTAAAGGCATTCTATTTGTTAAGGGTTCGAGTGCACTTCCATAGGCTATCGGTTAATCGGCAGTTACATTACTTTTGGGATATCTTAGTCAACAAGTGATTTTTTTTATGAAATATTTACATCATGTTCAATATCAATGTGCTCTATCTCAGTTCAAAGCACACACTTAAGTTGACATGCTAAGAGCGAGACGTGGCGTAAATTTGGTTAGAGTCCTTTCAGATCGGTCGCCAAGGCGCGGTCTGCTTCTAGAGGCTGTCCATTGAGGCTTTGACTAAGGCCCAGTACAGACTAGACATTTTTTGCTTACAATCTTTTGAGATTTTTTATTGAATTTCATATGACTTGGGTTCTAAAATTGTTAATTACACTTTGAAGTGCTGCATTTACGGCAAACGGTCATCAGGTATTCAGTGTCTCGCCTACACAAAATAATCATGCATAGCTCTACATTGAAGGATTTCATTATTAGTACTTTTAGCTAACACTACTGACTACAAAAAAAATTACGAACGAATAACGGGTGATGAATGATACGCATAATTGAAAATTATTAGCTTAGAACGTTAAATAAAGTGTGAACGCTGCCTTATCTATGTTGTGATATACGTAAATGGAAACGCCCTTTCATACTATTAGATGAATGCGAGTCGCCTGTCTGTAAGAGCTCTTATGTGTTTAATACTACACGCCTGGAAACTAATTTAATCCGATAGGTCTCCATTTGGAGATGTCTCCGCCTCAGGGTTGCCATGTTATTTCGCTAGTATTGACTGCCGGCAAATATCGGTATAAAAACTGCGTTATACTTTCCGAGCAGAGCGGCATAGGGTAATAATGTTTGATCATGTAGATTTACCTTAAATTTGGTTTGCTTTGGCCTATGCGAATTGAATAAAGTTAGAAGGTTGTTGGAGGTCAAATTTACAGGGATATTATTGGTATGTTTCTAAGATAAATATTAAATTTAATATGAATTTCTACCCACTCATGAGTGTCCGTACTCTGTAGAATGACCGGTAAATAAAAAGCACTATAAGTGCTTGTCTTTGGTTTTCAGATTATAATGAATATGATGTCCTCCTGGTAGATCTCAACCACGGCGACAGCTTCCAACTACTCTCGGCAGTTGTCAACTGCGGAGGATGTGTAGCGCCTATAGGGCTGCAAATGAACTCGTAAACACAGATGCACTTACTTGTCTTCGGTGTCTCTGCACCTGACGTAACGCGATATAATCGCATAAAGTAGCAGCCTGTAAGTGCCCACTGCTGGGCAAAGGCCTCCTCAAATATCTGAGAGGGTGTAGGACCCGGGAGGGGCCCCACGCTGCTCCATTGCGGGTTAACGGGCTTCACATATCCTCGAAATAATATATTTTTTTATTATTTCTCAGGTATGCAGGTTTCCTCACGATGGTTTTCTTCGTTGTAAATACAGCACTTCAAATTGCTATTTAAAATTACTAAATAACAATTTTAGTGGTGCCGGCACCGGGGATCGTGGGTGGTTTTAGTGGGCGACTAAGGAAAAAAAAAAAAGCCTTGAATATCCAACGACGAGTTTCGCCACCTGTCACTTTATATCTCCCGTAGACTTCAAAGGTCGTATCGAATGAAAATCAAAATATCTCCGATTGCTTTACACCTATACAGACGTCAGTGCTCATATCAAATTACTGAATATACGTAGATATGAAATTTTCATTCACTTTATCGTACAGCTTAACCTGATACCTTTTTGTTCATATCTAATTCGAAGCATGCGAGTAACAAGGTGGTCACGCCGACAATTCCCACATGGACTTCAATCTTGTGTTAAATAAAAACTGCTTGTCACAAATGACGCGTGTAAACATGGTGGGATTAGGCGTATGTTTGGTGTAACATGTTGATGTTAGACCATATACTGACTGCACGGTGGTCAGTAGGGTAAATATATTTACGTTTAAGCCGTGTTGATAAGACAACCAAGACTTAAAGTGACTTCGGTGCCTGTTTTCCTAGGCGCATATCTTATCCCAATGAAACATTAATTTGACGATTATTTTGTGTTTAATTTAAATGTAGTATTAGAATCATTTACTTCAGTTAATTCCGAATTTCAACTAGAACTCCATAAAATTTGACCCAAATAAACACGTTTTCATCCCGTTTTCATAAGTGTACGTTGTGATAATTTTATGACGCACGATAACACCGGCCTCGTGGATACCTCGGATGACTTTAATTATTTTATCATTTTACGAAATTTTGACGAAACATATTTCAATTAAAATATTTCAAGGAGATATTATATAAAAGCACAATATTATATTGATATTAAAATACGAAATTAAAATTGTTTTCTTTATTTTTTATGTGAAAGCGGCTCACCTGGTGGTAAGTGATTACCGACGCCCACGTACATCTGCAACACCAGAGGAGTTGCAGGTGGCGTTGCCGGCATTCAAGGATATTTGGATGAAATGTGGGAGAAAGAAAGGGGAAGGGGAACCACCGAACGAAACGCTGAAACACAAGATGCGTCTACTTCACGCCGGTATTGTGCGCGGCTGTGGTACTACCCTGGTTCCCATTCGAACAGCAGCAATCGTTACAAGGACTTAATATAGCACAATCTATTTAAAAATAATCAGTTCATGTTCGGTCTTCAATATTATGCTCATCCTTCATTAGTTTAGCAGTAAAATATTAGTTACAAAATAAAACTTTAAGAAGGTAAAGGCAAACCTTCACTGTATCATTTAAACATTATTCTAAATAATCCCGTACATGACCCCGCATGTATTGTTGATGGTTGTCCTGCCGCTAGACGGCTAAGTTCGGATTCGAAAACCGCTAGGGACAAACATTATAAGATGAATACGAATGATTGTATCCGAGTTACGAATGTATTTAGTCTATGTATGGTTATTTATTTATCAATATAACTATTTGTTTCATGATATCTCAATTAAGTGCCCAAGATACTGCAGGGAAACTTAGGAAATATTAATTTTACAAAGCGACAGTCTTTTTTATATTTTACAGAGGCTTAAATTCGGATTATTTTGAACCGATTCTGACCACCTTTTTCATTGTCTTTACTAGCCCATACTAGCGTTAGGATTTACATAATTAAAAAAAAAATTGTCACTAAACTGAAAAAGTACCAAAAGCTATGGTTTGCTATGGCTATTTTAGAGATTGTTGTCGGAGGTTGATTTTAGAGATACTAAACAAACTCTATCTGGGCCTGAAATTGCGCACACTTTAGTGCGAAGTCTTGCATTGCTCGTTCGCTTTCTTAATCGAGTGCGCAATGCCAGCCCCCTCTCGAGATGACCCTCATTCACTGGTCCATAAGGTTTTTGTTCGGTACAAACGGATGGATTTTCCGCCAATAGTTTTGTTTTCGTTACTTCATCAACCGGTCGCAACGGAAGACCAGCGCAGGTTGTTATCAACCAGCATACGCTGATTTGAGACCGAATTGTCGCGACATCATCATCATCATCATCACTTCAGCTTATCAGAAGTTCACTGCTGAACATAGGCCTCCCCCAAAGATTGCCACGAAGCTCGGTCCTGAGCCACCTGCATCCATCGACATCCCGCAACACTGCGCAGGTCGTCACTCCATCTTGTGGGGGGTCGTTCTACACTGCGTTTGCCTGTACGTGGCTGCCACTCGAGAACCTTTTTTCCCCAACGGTTGTCAGTTCTGCGAGCTATGTGGCCATGTTTTTGTCAAAATGCTGCTATGTTAATTCTAGTCTATGTAATTTATGTAGGTACTATGTATATTGCATGTCGGTATATCCGAAGTGGTCGTCACATAATGACCGTATTTTATTCCTTTCTTTGTTTCTTGAGCCTAGTCCCTCAGTTAGCGGGAAGCCTCATGTGATGTTAACATTTGTTGAATCCGCCTTTGTATATTCCGCCTTACACTAGCCTACTTAGTACCACATAAATGACGCAAACAAAAATACGTAAACAAGGAAAGAACTAGGTCAGCCATCTATAATGCAAATCGTTATTCCGAAATCACACAAGTTCGCAAGATGCTGGGAAAACGATGTTAATCTGTTTTAAAAAAAAAAATACCTAAATTTCGTTCGGCTCGGTAATCTCATTAATGAAATAAATTTCACCGGGGACACTTTGCGCAGTTTAAACTTTTTATTTTGCCTATTTCGTGACAAACGACGCGACCGGCGGACTCGGCCATGTTTTATGATCATATTCAACTGTGCACAGAGAACACTTGTTATGCGCTGTTAATGGCGGGGAATGAGGCCGGCGGGAACAGTAGCCGATTCATTTAGCTACCCTTATAAAAGAAGTTATTTGTAAGTTATAAGATAAGTTTGATTTAGCATTATCGTCCTCCTGTCTAACTTATGTCGCGTGGCAACCGAACGCACAGTAGATAATACATGATCACCGTGTACCGTAGACACAGAATGATAATGGAAAACCAAGCGTGAGTCGGACTCGCTCACCGACGGTTCTGTACAAACAATCAATATGTTATATACAGTATATAACATATTGTTATGTACTTATTTAAAAAAAATGTGTTTTTTTTCATTCCCTTCGGGATCCTTAACGCGAGCCGGACTCATACTTGGCCGGTTTTATATTTTTTTTTCATTATAGTTACTTTATACACACTTGTTACACTATAAAGGTTTCCGCTATACTAAAACATATTCTTCGAAAATTTTAACCAGCTAACTATTACGGTTCAAAAGATACCGCCTTCTAAAGGAAGGACAGACGGCGTAAGCCTCGTAATAAGGCTCCGTACCGAATCCTAAAAACCTTAAACTGCTGGGCTCGAACAGCTAATTTTTGTGCAACACTGATGTTATTGCTTTTTCAAGTGTGGTTGTGTTGGGTTACACCACGTATCTCTGATACAGGGTCAGCGACTGAGAGTCAGACGCAGAACCCTCACCGGTCTGTCTATTTGAGATAGTTTCGGACCGATCTTCGGAAGCTTCTAGATTTTTCTGGCATTACTCGACTTTTACGACACTGACGAGATGAAATGTGGTGGCAGTTTCTTTTACGCCGCCATGATACTGTCATACGTACAAAATGATTAATGTTCATGAACTGTTTGTTGAATATAACTTTTCCTGCGGTTATTACGGGCAAAGGGAAAAAATTTAATTCATAAGATCGGTGAAAACTTAACAGACGGACAGACATTACTTCTACTAGGTGGTTCTACGGAGCCCTCTGTGTAGATACCACCTTCTTAATATTATATCTGCCGCTAAACAGCAGTGCAACCACTGTTGCGTTGCACCGGTTTAAAAGTTATACTGAGCCAGTATAAATCTAGACTGCGATGCATTCCATCTTAGTCCTCAGGGATGGATCTGTTCTTACATTCTTCGATTGATGTTGTTCGCAGGTGTCCATGGGCTGCATTAGCCACTTAACATCATTTGGACTGTTAACTCGTTTGTCACCGGAATCCAATAAAAAAAAGACAGATACTTTTGGCATGTATAATATTATATGGATTTTGACTAGCCAGAATAATATATAGATATATCGTAAGTATATAAAATATGATATATAAAAAATAGATAGCCAGTAACTCTTGACCGATATTAATTATGTAATATTATAATGACACGTGTGTCACCACACAGAATGTACAAATTACTTCCCTGTAATTGAGTAGGCATTTGGGCTGATCCACTTCCTGGCGCTAGTGCCAATGATTAATATTAACCGATAAATATACCGTATAAGGCGAGGATACATTGAGCGTGTCGCGGCAAGTTGCAAAATACGTCACGCAAACGACAAGTTGTGCAAGCGATACGGTATATGCATGGCAATGTCATAAAATTCATTTCTTCATCAGCTCTCGGTCATCTGCCATTTCCAAGAAATGCATACTTTTGCTGGCAGTTTCTTGAAGAGGCAGAATGTGTGGTACGAATGTAAACTAAGACCAGACAAAAACAAAATACGCAGAACACTGTAAATATTAGCAGACAATTATTAAAAAATCCGATTTTACTCTTTAGTTAAGTTTTATACGTTTTTCAGAAAAATTCACTGTTAGTTTATGAATAATTTCGTAAAAGTTTTGAGCCAAATATGCTATATTATTTTTAGGGTCGGCATAAATTAAAACAGATTTTTATTTGGCACGACTCAGCGTGGCCAAACAGATATCGCCCACTTAGTGATTCTAGGGAGGCGGGCATTGTCACCGGAGTTTTTTTCTCAAAGGAGTTTGCTCTCGGAGATTGCCATGAAATCTTCAAGCGTGAGCGTAAGCTTTTCCTTAATCTTATCTTCTTACCTTCCGGTTCTAATTCTTCATTATACGACAATAACACAACAATAATAAAAATAGACGTAGTTTTGTTATTGTTGAAACCGGCCCATTGCAATCTATGTAACGGAACAATCGAGAACAATTCAGTCATCACAAAGCAATCGCCTATACAAAAGCTGCCCGCCTAATGTATTTCTTAACGTGAAGCGTCTACTACGCTCTCATAAAATATATGGATGTGGATGTTAAATGCAAATGCGAACCAGTAAAGCATAACAACACGCATTGTCATAATGTTAACATTGGTGAGACGTCGCACTGGCGCCAGCGGCCACCGCAAACTGTAGTCCGTGATACATAACGCACACATGAAGGCTATATATTCGAGAAGAACGTAGTAACAGATAAACCAGTTCAATGGAGGAAATTAGGTTAAAAAAAAATGCGCGAAGCTAACGCGTCCCTCGGCGCCTTTCATCCCAGTGTGTCCGCAGCCTGCACCGGATGAATAGGCCCAGAGAGCCTGAAAACATACTAATGTTACACTAATGTTGGTACTCTGTGACAGGAATAGCAATAGCCACTCTGCTAATATATTTAGACAAGACGTTACGGTCTAAGATACAAGCGGTTGGAACTAATTTGAGGATAATAATGAAAGGTTAGATTCTTGAAAATGTTCGAATAATTTTCCTCTTGAATATGTAATTAAGAATTGATGTAATTAAAATTTGAGTAATATTGTATTTTAGATGAATTTTAATTTGTTTTAAATGCTTTTTAAATACCTTAATATAAGCGAGTTGTGTAAAATATCAAAAACAAATAATTAATTTAATAACTAAACGCTTCCTTCTGGCCATATCGTATTATGCGACCAATGGCAAATAGTCCCTTTCTCTTACATTTTTGAATATTATGTCACATGTTGCGTTTTGTTTTCCAAAAGTGGTTGTTTATTATAGACAACTGACAACCCAACGGATAAGCGTGAGTTTGTATGTGATAGCTAATCTATAACTCAAGGATTATGTCATCCTGGCCGATTTCGATCACGGCGACAACTTATAATACCCGGAATTCTCAACTGCGGAGGAAATATTATAGATCCCTGTCTTCACCTTTCTATATCCGATGTAACCATAGTGCAATAAGATTAGGGGAACACGGAACGCAACACAACTCAATCAGACCCGATAACCAACATTTTGTGTTCTGCCCAGCCGTCAAGTAGCGTACTTACTACGTACTATAACTAAGCACCGCGATCCACATCAATATTAATTAACATTGAAATCCTTATCTTTATCGCAAAGAATCTCTTACGCTTCTTACAGCCCAATCGCTTAAGCCTTTGCCATGCTCAGTGGTAATGGGAGTAGGGCGGAGTTAAAAGGGAAGAGATGAAGGCATTTTGTCGACTGGAATACAAGAAGTGAGCCAGTAATTTATTGAAATAAACATAACTTTAATCACTCATTATTAAGGTTCAGTAACTTAATATTTAGCTAATTAGAAAAAAAAAACGACTTATTAGTTTTTCTTTTTCGTTTAAGATCGGAAACATTTTCAAATAATTTGAGTAAATTTCTAGAGAATACTAAAGTAAAGTAGTAAAGCAGCCTGTAAGTGCCCACTGCTGGACAAAGGCCTCCTCAAATATCTGGGAGGGTTTTGTTGCCAGAAGGGCTCGCCACGCTGCTCCAGTGCGGGTTGGCGGGCTTCACATATCCTCGAAATAATATTTTTTATTTTAACTCAGATTTGCAGGTTTCCTCACGATGTTTTCCTTAACCGTCGAGCCCGTGGTAAATACAGCAGCAACAGTGCCGGCACCGTGTGATCGAATCCAAGTCACTCGCTCTCTACGAGACTAAAGCGACCGCCCTGGCCACTAGCCTACTTGGGTTATATATAGTCTATATTTATAAAAGATTTTGAACTATTTTTATAAAAAGAATATGTACATGGTCCGTACTTAAACATTTTATCTGTTTACATAAATTGCACCCGGATAGACACACTGACCTGACCCGGATCAATTATTTGTAGATCATGAAAGTGTATATCCCGGGAGAGAATCGAACCCACTACGTAATTAAAACGCTTTGTTGTTGTTTTTTTATTAAATTGTTTACTTTACGCGTGTACTTAATAAATGATGCGCAATTAATAACTGGCCACAGCAATCGCTAAGTTTTCTTATATCGTCGCCATGTTCTAAACCGCCAGGAAACATCATGATCACGTGACTTTGAAATAGGGTTACCAATCGTACTGTAATATAAAGTATTTTACTGTATTTTGGGGCTGCGTATTCCATTCCATTGAATAAATATATAATAAGCAAAAATACTGTATTTTAGTCATATCCCACACTTTTTAAAAATATAAGAACTAAGTACCTTAGTCATTTACTACATTTACTCTTTCCGTAAAATACTATATTTTTTTAAGGTGCACTTTACTTTATACAGCTTATTCTAAACTACTTTATAAACTAAAATCCGTCGAAATATGTTGGCAACTCTACTTCGAATATCCCCATTTCCAAAGTGTAAATAAAAATAATTTGGAGTTGGGCATGGCATAACGTATATGCTCCGAATGTTCACTATATCTTATTACAACAATAGCAGAGTGGTTAGGGGAACCTACCTATGAACCACGTGACAGAGCTATCTCCAATACATAGAGCTAGTACCGATGGGGTTTTCGAAACTTTTATACGAATGTTATCGTTGGCCTGAACGCTAAGACGGCGACAGACTCACCACTTGTCACGTTATTCCAAATAATCTGGTGAAAAGTGGGTTGTGAATGCTAAAAATGTGCTAGACCCCTGTCCGCCCCAATAGTGCTTATTTAATTGTCCTTATTCATAACCGACAAACGAACTCGATGGCTTAGCACAGTATCGGAGTGTTCTCAATCGGGACGGGCAGACTTTCATACAAGCCAGCGGTCCGCCACGGCGTCGTTGCAATAACATATGGGTAATTGAGTTGGAGAGATCTGACATGCGCTCCTGTTCCGCCCCGGCTTCGTCGCGTTACCTTCCGAGCTATTTATATAACTAAACAATAAACTGTTTATTCATGAGCCGAGATGTATTACACATTGGTGCTCGTGGAGAATGACGCTTCTGTTTCGGTTACATTGTTAGCTTCAATAGGTGTGGTTGGGTGTGAACGTTTGTTTGTTTGTTTGTTTCTAATATGATTTCTGATCGTTACAATTTGCCGAACTGGCACGCATTGTAATCTCGTACTCGTATTCGAACCCACAATAGTGTTCGCTACCAACGACCGCATGACTTAGTGGTTAGCGTACCTGACTGTTAAATCATGGATACCGAGTTCGAATCCCAGCCGGAGTCAATACTTGGGCAACGGACTAATTATTGGTATCTGTAAACAATAATTTGTGTTGTATCCAGGATCTTATCGCATCACTTCTGGTGTAATTCATTAGTCCTATCAGTAATCAAAACAATAGAATTTCAATTGTTTCCAAGTGATGACACCTGTAGGGTTAAGTTTGCGCGTACATTTGAAGCTATATAATATATCTCAAGCAGTTGACAAATAACGAGTTCGGCCGGTGACGCCGTGGTTAAAGTCGGCCAAGAAGACATCATCATCATTGTGAGCCAATGCAATAATTAGGTTGAATCTAAAATTCGTTCACGGATCTTGAGAATCAACCGAAGATTCATCCGACTGAGAACTTCAGTGCCTTTCACTTTCTCCACACGGGTGACGTAAATGGTGATTAAGGGGAAATCCTTAAAAAGCTCGTGGCTTCCGAAAAAGTAGCATTTTGAACAGTTAGTTGCAAGAGTCTTTTTAAAACGTGGTAGAGCCAAGCGGCGGCTTTTGTTGCTGCTCGAATGGGCCGGCTCCACCGGGTTAGTGCCACGGCCTCGCAGAATACCGGCGTGAAGTAGAGTTTCGTTCGGTGAGTGAGGTAACCGGATGTCCACACCCCCTTTCCATACCCTTCCTCATCCTCCCTCCCATCTTCCTGATACCCTTAAAGGCCGGCATAGCACCTGCAGCACCTCTTATGTTGCGGATGTAGGTGGGCGACGGTAATCACTTACCATCAGGTGAACCGCTTGCTCGTTAGCCGCCTAACCCATAAGAAAAAAATCTAGAGATAACCTGCATCATAATAAGAATGAGGAAAACGAGTCTTAAATAATTTTAACCTACATATCAAGTATCTATCAATTAAAAATAGAATTAATAACCACTTGAAGGTATCGAAATGTTTCGTAATTTATTAAATGAAATTTATTCCCGCAAATGTGTCAAGCATCGTGCTTACGAACCGCAAGTAATCTGATAGCACTCTGTATCTGTAACTCTAGAGCTGAAGGAAAAGTCGTCGCAAATAAAAGTAAACTAATAATGTTTTGCACATCTTTATACTAAATAATATCTTTCTTCTACCGTTCGTTCCTCTTTATCAGCTTGCATAAGTCCACTGCTGGACATAGCTGGGGAGGCGGGTTGGTTGAAGAGAATAAGAAGCTTTTACAGCCGCTTAATAACGCGCGGAATTTAAGCGAGTCTGATATGTCTGAAAAATATTATACAAAAATCCGTGTGACGACTGTGTTATTTTTCACAAGCAAGACATGGTTTCCTTCATTGCCAATCATGTCGTGGATACACGAAACCATATGACAATAAAATCACGGTATGACTTTATCTCACGGAATTTTTTGAGGAGTTTTGAGGAGCTGTTAAGGCTACTGAAAAAAGCTTGAAATTCGGCGGCGACGAAAAAGTCATGAGTCATGTGTCTAAGTTAGTCTCAAAAAAGGTCTGTAACTAAATCAACTAACTTTCAAAACGTCATCTAAAATGTATTGTTTTTTTCTTGGAGTTCTATTGCGTTTCTGGAAAAACTTTAATCGACCAATAAAACATGCGACGTATTAGCTCATGGCTAAGTACTCCGCAATACTAAGTAAAGCATACTGAAATAATAGTAGTGTTTCTTCATTCGAACAATCCTTGTTAGCCACTCGACGTAAGCTTCGATGCTTACTGCCGGACCACAACAATACTCCAATAGATGGATCGATTCTACAAACTAGTGGGTACACAGATTTGCGGGCGGTAATCTCAGACCATCTATTGCTACAGCTAATAAAGCAATGTCGATAATATTTGTTTCTAATGAAATGTACATATTGTGTTTATACTGAGATTGCCAGTGTGTCCAGTCCAGTAATTTAAAAGCAGAACTAATTGCCGAAAAGGTAAGGATTGATTTGTTTAATAATAACATTTAATGTTTTGTTTAATAACATTTAGCATATAATGTTGACATTTTTATCTTTAAATATGTCACCACCACGACTACTAATGTGCCGGTTATGGAAAGGGCTATGCTAGGTGTTTCTCTTTGGAAATATTTTTAGTACTTTTTTTTTTTTTTAAATATGTCTTGTTGATAATTATTATTACCTCGTGTGTTACTTTCGAAACTTTTATAATTTTTTTTAATATTTATTTTAACTTATTAACATAAGTAACCGACCGTTTTCGCTGTACGGCATCTTCAGCGTACTAATTATACTCGTACATCGTATCGAGGAATTCCGTTATGGGCCATTTCATGAATAATTATCAAATACCCGATATATACACGTATATATTAGCGGACTTCAGTTGTTTTCAGCATAGCGCGTCGCTTTCATTCTCTGGGAGATAGTAATTTATGGAAGGTGAATCTCGTCGCCGAGCTTACGGAGATTGTTATGAGATTTTCAAGGCCCTTATGACACCCACGGGTAGAGTAGGTAGGTAGAGAGATGAGATGCTTACTCTACTATCACACGGAAAATATTTTTTTTTTATTTCTTCATCAGCTGTTTCTATGATCGCTTAGCTTAGTAGCGTATATATTTACGTATGTTGTACATATTGTATGGTAAATATTCACGCCTTGTTTCTAACGGGGTAGGCAGAGATAATATTCTTCCACTTGCTACGGTCCTGACATAGGTGTTTCGCTTCTTCCACTTTCATCAATCTTCGCATGCATGCTCGTTGTTTTAGTGTACATATACATGTTGTATATACGTTGTATACGTTATATCGTACGTGTATTGGTTTTCCGGTCTAGTTGTACTGTGTTATGTTCAGTGTTTCTAAAACAGACCTGAATATTGCACATGATATTGGAAGGTGTAGCCGAATAACGACGCAGTCTACCAAACTAGAGCAACGTGGCATATTCTTTCCGGCACCGAACCCTTTCGAAAATAACAGGAATTTGCCCTTCTCAGCCCAACGGAATGAATTTCTCAGTGGTTGAATATAATTTCCAGAAGAATGATTGTGATTAAGAAACAAGATGCGATTGGATTGATTAATAATAAAATTTCTTTTACTATACATGATTGTAAATAATCATCGTCAAACTCCACCACCTGTAACGTCCTATATTAGAAAAGTGGGTTGAAAGGACTAAATTGTCTACACCTCTGACCATCCCAGTATTGGGTACAAAGTTGTAAGAGCTTATCATTTAATTTTATTTATTTTAAGAGCTATTAATAATTATCGGTTATTATACTAACTGTCAACGAACCCAAGTTTTTAAGTCATACAACTTCACAGCTCAACTTCCCCGCTTCGTCCTAGTGGAAAGTCGGCTTAATATACTCGAGGGAGCCTTAAGAAAAGTTTTCTGTATTGAAATAAAATATTAAAGTACTCGAACAAAGTTCTATTGACGGTTTTACACCAGATGCACCATACTCTATCATAACACTCGGGAGCATTTCAAAGATTCGAATGTCTTGATCATCGACAGATTATGAAATTTCTTCATAGGCAGTTTACGCCAGTGGGAGTGATTTGACGGTGTTCGTCGATGGTGGTGATGATTGCAGTGTCGGACGTCACGCACCTATGACTACTGCCCCTCGTGGGTTCTATTCGATCTGACGATTTTACCATTTCGCCATTTACTCGAATGACACAGACACTTTTTCGTCCTTTCTTACGACACCTATGGGAAGATAGGGATGGAAAAGTAATAAAGCCAGCCAACTCTCGGCAAAGCTTTGTTACTATTAAAAAATTTGGACGTGCAAGGCCGTATTGTTTGTGCTATGTGGGTTATCAAAGAGTACCAATGAAAATTTGTAGCGTAAACTGCAACGTTTGATGAGTACCTAAAAAAGGATTTATTAAGAAAACGTTCTATAGTCAAAATAATATATGTCTACTTACCACAAGGTCACAGTTATCATAGTCCATTCATACGACTTACTTTCCTGTGATATTCGAGTATATATCATTGCCATGCCAGATAACATTTATTGTATATTTCGTTAGATTAACATCCGTAAGAGTATAAAATTACAACTAATAATTACGTGCACACTCCTGCAGTATTTTTACAAACTTTGTGTAATAAACTTTACAAAACTCAGGCAGTGTGACCGCACCGCATTCCGCTGCCGCCTATCACTAAGTTCTTCCAACAGGACTCGTGACACAAACAATGCGAAGTTAAAAATAATGTCAACTTTACATGGAAAGCCTCTTAGCACGTTCAAAGTTTGTCTGATGCGAATTTTAGTTCTGTCACAATGTAGTTTGATATTCAATGAATTTTGTTAAGAGAAATTTATTGTGCAAACTCAACGAACAAAATATTAAACGAATTGGCTCAATTGAGGTTGAAAAATTTTAGATAAAATAAATCGTTTCTTACATTGTTGTAAACTAAAGAAGACCGTGTCCTGCACTAGACTATTTAGAAGCTTTTTATTTATAATGTAAAAGTTTCTTTTTATCAGTAGGAAATATTTAATATCAGTACTGTGCGGTGCCTGTATCGAAACTTTCTACGTCAAACTACATGTCATGATGCAAACTACTTTTTTACTTTGGTATATGACATGTAACAAATTATTCTTTTGTCATAACTTCGGCAACATTTCAGCATAATGATGTCATCTATGAAGAAATCTATGAAGTGTGTCTTAAACGATTTCGAACACTGTTGCAACTTGCGAATTCTGACGGAGGCTGTATTAACTGCGCAGGATGTATTCTAGTACCACAAGTGTACACAGACGCGCTCGCTCCTCCTCACCTTGCCGTAACCGATATAATGCGTATGCGACAAGATCGAAATATGACCCATATATGCTGTTTCAGAGACAATGAACGCAACGCAACACATTCGGACACGAAAACCAATAGTTTGTTATGTGTGCTGCTTTGATATTAGCTCCCGCTTGGACGAGGTAGGCTTAGGCATATCATTGACCCTTAAGGTGTAAGTTCGGCCCCACATGGAATACTATTCTCATTTCTGGGCAGGGGCACCCCAGTACCAACTTATTCCATTTCACCGCATCCAACGTCGAGCGGCTCGAATTGTCGGCGACCAAGCTCTCTCTGATCGGCTTGATCCTTTGGCCTTGCGAAGAGATGTTGCTTCTCTTTGCATTTTTTATAAAATTTACCACGGGGAATGTTCTGAGGAACTATTCGGATTGATCTCAGCTGCTGAGTTACACCATCGTACATCGCGACAGAATTTGAAGTTCCAGCGATACCACCTAGATGGTTGGCATTCCACCACAGTGCGTTTTAATCGAAGTTTTCTGCCACGCACTTCCACTTTGTGGAATCAGCTGTCGCCAAAAGTATTTCCGAACAGTTACGACTTAGGGACCTTCAAGAAAAGAGCCTATTCCTTCCTTAAAGGCCGGCAGCGCATCCGTAGCTCCTCTGGTGTTGTGGATGTTCGTGGGCGTCGGAGATCACTTACCATCAGGCGAGCCGCAAGCTCTTTTGCCCCCTTCTGCTATAAAAAAAAACCGGCTCTTCTTCGTTGAGCAAGTCTTTACCCCTTTGCCGTATAAGGTGCAAGGGAACAACACGCGCAATCCACGGCCCTTTATTTATAGGATTCGAGTGAAACACGAACTGTCAGTCTACCTGATGGTAAGCGGCTACTGCAGCACATGGACGCATGCAAACAACTTCAATCGCTGAAGGTGTGTTGTTACCCCTGATGACTAAGATGTAATGCCTAACGGCCCACGTTATTTATCCGGCTCTCTATACCTTTGAAATACTGGCTGTAATATTGAACCTTACTACCTTTCAACACACACACTGTTGTTACGCGGCAGAAATGGGTAAGAGTGTGGCACCTTCCCAGATAAGTCATAGGCGGACAAGGATTTCTGTTACCTAGCTTCCTATTACTGGGACGATCTGTCTGACGATGTGTCAGGCGACAAACGGGGACGCGTTTCCATATCGCACGCCTCTTTTTGACGGTTATATGGCCAATAGGATCTAATGCCATGCCATTAGTGATAAGGCCGAACAGACACGCAATCTTTTTTATGTTGTGGTTTATGTTTTTATTTTCATTTGTGTCAAATACTATGCGTTAACACATCCTACGTGTTAAACGAAATTCGTTCATATCGTTTCATATCACAGAAGCTTTAGAAGCATTTTTATTAAAGTTTTGTAATAATTTTATAATTCCACGATCGTTTGTCGCCGAGGCTTATAACATTAAGATTTTAGTACATACGGGAGAGTGGCCTAAAATGTGATAAGGTAATTAGTCTCGCTGCTTGTTTTTGCTTTAATGTTCTAATGACGAAACGCAAACCAAATTACTTTTGGGTAATAACTATTACTTTAGGGCAATAATATGTTACCGCATTACGAGCCTTACATTGTACCAGGAGTTGTTTAGTGAAGTGAAATATTTCTTAAAAGGTTTCTCCTGTCGCGCGCGGCGGCGTTTATATTGGAAATATGCTATTTCATACATATTTCATACTAGCACCTCGTGACTCGTACTTTGTTGAAATAGTGGGTACTATGAACATAAATAAGTGTACGAAGAATCAGCACTCAAGTGCCTCCCGCCATTGTGGTATCGGAAAGAATAATCAATCGCAATTTGTCACAACACGTAGGTAGTGGCTGGAAGGAACTGGGTGTGTGTCTGAGTATATCTGATGGGGCGTCGTGGCGAAATCTGAGAAAGTTCTATGCAAAGTATTGAAGTAATTTAGGTTAGGTAAAGTAGATTATAGATTATTGATGAATTGTGTAGGTGATGCATTGAAACCCAGAATTATGATTTGCTACCTACGTTCTGTGGTCGTGTGGTATCGCTGTAAGAATTTGCCGCTCCCTTTCTTCCTGTGGGTGGTCGTGGGAAAAGCCGTGAAAATCACAGTGGCTGGCAACAGATGGTGGGATAGCCACCCAAAATTTTGTAGACAAACTACGGGCAGCATCCAATCCGTTTACCTAGTGTGGTGATTATGGCAAAACTTCGTTAGGGCAGGATCTATGTTCTGAAGAGGACTATTTACAGGCTGGTAAGGAGGTAAGGTATGGAGTTTTACTATGTTCAGCTTTGGAATTGATTTAGGTTATAGTAACCTAATGATGACGACCACGACCTTTCAAACCGAAACACTGTGTTGCTTGACAGCAGAATAACCGACACTGCGATGGTACGTGCCTAAACGTGGCGGAGTGGGCATCCGGTTACCTCACTGACCGAACAGAAGCACAAAATGCCTCTATTTCACGTCGGTATTCTGCGAGGTCGAGGTCGACCCCTTTCGAGTCGGCCCATTCAAGCATCAGCAAAAGCCGCTGCTTGGATCTATCCATAGGTACTATATCTCAACTTCAATATATCTGGTCAACGGCGTAGGGGATGGATGAAGCTGAGATGGATGAGCGTCATTAAAAAGATATGGTGAAAAATGTCCTTTCGAAAGAGGATGTCCACGATGTGAAAGCAGAAAATTGTGAGAGAACCCCGCCACAAGATGAGAAAACCGTTAAAAAGAAAAAGAGGCTTGTTTAAAGCTCTTATGATCGTTAAATCCACACGGTTCTCTAGAGCATACCTCAGAGAAGACCCGACAAGAAACTCTCTCTGTAAAAATGTCGCGTATTGAAAAGTGACTCGCGAGGCTTCAAATTATAGATTGCCCGTTTAGTCAAACTAATTATCATTAATGTAATAAAAAGATTATTTCTATTCAGGTCGGAATAATCTTGATCCTTGGTGCAATATGTTGTCTCTCACCCATATTGACCTATTATTTCCCTCGGGCGTACCGATCTTAATCCTCGCATTGTTTGAGGTCCATTGTTAAGCGCCGAGTCGATGGACAACGTTTAATCGAGTAATATATTAACGCCGTTGAAATTGATTGAGCTCGGGTCATCTACGCAATGTTATCCTTTCTTGTGTGCTCCAAATTATTCCTGGATGTACAAATTAGGTATTGGCTTCAAATCTTGTTTACTAAAATCATAAAATGATTAATATTTGAAGCATATGATTTCCCACTACTCGTGTCTACGAATATGTGGTCTACGATGCTATAGTTTAGTTCAACGTTCAACTTTTACTTTGTCTAAGTCAACACCTGTGTTACCATTGTTGGGTTCTAAGGGGGAATATACTAGCTTTCTTAAAATGCCTACCTTATCTGCATTTCATACGCCATGCTTATTAACTGAACGAGATACTGACCACCGTCAGATGGCGGGGAATCCATTCGAATATACTGAACCTAAATACCACAGACTAGATATGGTGTGAAGCATCACTGGTGCCGCCCGCCCAGCGTGGGGACTTTGGGCGAATATTCCGTGGATGGCAAGACAACTTTAGTTTCAGCGATTTTTTTATTTGGTAATTATTAACCGTGTTAATAAAAGATCACCGTCTTCTCAACCGATTTGGATCAGTGTATTTTCATGAACAGTATATGTTATGTAGTTATACTGTGATTCTAGTAATTAGGAAGTAAACTTTACATTAGTTCTCAATGAAAATTACAAAGTTTTACATTTAGTGAATAATTTGTGGCGCTATTCATAAAGCTGAATATTTAAATAAAGTTAACACTGGCGGGCCATGCCGGTTTCGCACGTACACATCTCCAATATAATCGTATTAAACCATTTCTTTTTATAAAATTCCTGTAACTCATTATTCGACAATTCCCATATGAATATAGAAAATTATCGAATTTTCTCATCGCATTATAAAATATTAAATTTTCTAACGGATATCAATTTTTTTTGTTTTGCGGTGATTAGATATCGAGAAATGTTACAGGTGGGGTGCCACCACTAAGTACCAAGATGGAATGTCTCAAAGTTACGACGAGTCCTAAGCAGAGAAGAAACCTTCCATTTAATATACTAGTATAGTACTAATGTGTAGTATAGTACGTAGAATAAGGTGCCTTTTAAACAGTGAAAGAATTTAGAAATCGATGCGGAAATCGGAATTATGATATTAATAATAATGTTTGATGAAACCTACCTCTCATTTAATCCAAAAATACAAGTCATGTTAAAAGTGCGAAAGTTATGGACCGTATAATGTTCAGTACATTTCGTCTCAGTAGTACTGCGTCGGACAGACCGAAGATGGACATTTATGTGTAGATGTGTAGACTTTATTACACCGACCGAAGGATGGAATAGGGATTTTGCCTACCATTGCAAAATGAAAGGATATTTTTCAGAGAAACAGCCTCCCGGTGGGCGGGAAGCTACAAGGGCATTCCATTTAGATGGGCACGAAACGCACTCCCGCGGGATCGAACCTGTTTACCTCCACTTCACGGAGTGTGAGTGGCTAAAAAGGGTAAAACTCTCTTGTTCTTGTTGTTTTATTTAGGTACGACCGTTAAAATGAAATGTTTTTCTTTGTTACGGCAATTAAGCATTTTTGCTACTTTAAATGACGTTGGACAAAAGGTTACGAGTTCCGATATTATTTTATGTCGACCCACATACATAATGTGTATGCTGGAATAAAAAGAAATATTTTAATCCATATTTAATGTAATTTATATAAGAGCCTTTCCGTGTGGCTGTCGGAAGTAAAGAATAGCGCCAACCCTGTCTAACCATGGGTGTCGTAAAAGGCGACTAATGGTAAAAAATTATATTAGGAGATGGGCAGCAGCATCTTCCTGCACTAGAACAAAAAAAAAAAAAAACTGCGGTTGCCAACCCGCTCGCCAGGCGTGGCAACCCCCCATGATGAGAGGTAGAAAAAAGCAATGGCCCCCAGTCCCCGGCGGCCTCGCTAGTCCTGGCTATGGTGGCAGCCATGGTAACGGCGAGGCAGGGGGTGCGAAGAATCACCGGCTGATTTCTAGCTGCCAACCCAAACGACTGGACCTGGCAACATATAACGCACGCACATTGAGGACCGACGAGAAGATACTAGAACTGGAAGAAGAAGTAAGCAAGTTACACTGGAGTATTATAGGGTTGTCTGAAGTCCGAAGACAGGGAGAGGACTCTATAATCCTAAAATCCGGTAACTTGTTCTACTACCGGCAGGGTGACCATCTGTCCCAAGGAGGTGTCGGGTTTATCGTTCACAGGTCTCTCATCAACAACGTGATCGTGATCGGAAGTGTGTCGAGTAGGGTCACGTACCTTATACTCAGAATAACCAAAAGGTATTCGCTGAAGGTCATACAGGTATACGCACCAACCTCGACACACCCTGATGATGAAGTGGAGGCAATGTATGAGGATATTTCAAGAGCCATGCATTGCTCTAAGACTCACTACACGGTGTTGATGGGAGACTTTAACGCAAAACTAGGTACGAAAAAAGGCGATGAGCTGATAGTGGGGAACTTTGGAGTAGGGCAACGGAACCCAAGAGGGCAACAGCTGGCTGACTTCATGGCAAAGGAGGGATTCTTTATGATGAACTCCTATTTCCAGAAGCGGCCCCACAGGAAGTGGACATGGATGAGCCCGGACGGTACCACAAAAAATGAGATCGACTTCATCATGACGACCAAGCGTCAGCTGTTCAGTGATGTCTCTGTGATCACTAGGGTAAAAACCGGCAGTGATCACCGAATGGTAAGAGGCACACTGAACCTTAACATTAGGCTCGAGCGGTCTCGTCTGGTGAAGTCTACGCTCCGCCCACCACGTGCCCTTATCCAGAACCCCGAGAGCTTTCAGCTCGAATTGCATAATCGCTTTCAGTGCCTAGACGATTGCGTTACAGTGGACGATACGAATAGCAGGCTAGTGGAAACTGTCCATGCGGTAGGAGCTAAGTTTTGCAGGAACCGCCGCACGAACAAACCCCAAAAGCTCTCCGATCACACTCTTAAACTCTTGAAAGCCAGGCGTGAGATAAAGCTTCAGTCTACAACGGATGCGTCAGCGTATCGGCAACTGAATAGACAGATCTCCAAATGTATGAGGCAAGACTTACGCAAATTTAATACCGCCTGTATTGAAAAAGCGATAGAGCGGAACCAAGGCTCCAAAGTCTTCGCCAGAGATCTGTCTATCGGAAAAAGCCAACTGACCAAGCTGAAGACCGAAAGCGGCGCAGTCATTTCCGCTGGAGCCGAGATTTTGAGTGAGATCGAGAGATTTTACGGACAGCTGTACACAACGTCGTTGAAACCACACATTGATGTGAGTAACGACCCAAGAGCCAAGCTTATCCGACATTACTCCGATAACATCCCGGACGTCAGTCTGAGCGAGATTAGGATGGCTCTCAAACAGCTTAAAACGGAAAGGCGCCGGGTGAGGACGGAATTACAGCTGAGCTTCTGAAAGCGGGTGGAAAACCGATACTTGTTGTCCTTCAGAAGCTGTTTAATTCCGTCATTCATGGCGGTGTTACGCCGAAAGCGTGGAGTAGAAGCGTGGTTGTCCTATTCTTCAAGAAAGGGGATAACTGCCTTTTGAAGAATTATAGACCGATATCGCTTCTAAGCCGCGTCTACGTGCTGTTTTCGAGAGTCATCTCAAATCGTCTAGTGAACAGACTTGACGACTTCCAGCCTCCCGAACAAGCCGGATTCCGAAAAGGCTATAGTACCATAGACCACATACATACTCTTCGCCAGATTGTACAGAAGGCCGAGGAGTACAACTTGCCATTATGTCTGGCGTATGTGGACTATGAGAAAGCCTTCGATTCAGTCGAAATTTGGGCGGTGCTACAGTCTCTCCAGCGGTGCCAGATAGACTCTCGGTATATCGAAGTGCTGAGGTGTTTGTACAATGAGGCTACGATGTCTATCCGAGTACAGAATCAGAGTACGAAACCAATCCAACTGCAGAAAGGTGTAAGACAGGGTGATGTCATATCCCCGAAACTCTTCACCGCTGCATTGGAAGATGTTTTCAAGCAGCTGAACTGGAAAGGATACGGTATCAACATCAATGGCGAATACATCACTCACCTTCGATTTGCCGACGACATAGTTCTTATGGCAGGATCGCTGGAGGAGCTCAGTACAATGCTCAATGACCTCAATAACGTCTCCCAACAGGTTGGTCTTAAGATGAACATGGACAAGACGAAGTTCATGTCAAACGTCCATGTCACACCAATACCGGTTGTTGTTGGGAACAATAGGCTCGAAGTTGTAGACGAGTACGTATACCTGGGACAAATTGTCCGATTAGGTAAGTCCAACTTCGACTCAGAGGTCAATCGACGAATACAACTCGGCTGGGCTGCGTTCGGGAAACTACGTCATATCTTCTCGTCGAGTATACCGCAAAGCCTCAAGACGAAAGTATACAATCAGTGCGTGTTGCCAGTGATGACATACGGATCCGAGACTTGGTCCTTCACTGCAGCCCGTATGAGGAAGCTCAAAGTTGCTCAGCGCGCTATGGAAAGGGCTATGCTCGGTGTTTCTCTGCGTGATAGAGTCTGCAACGATAATATCCGCAGCAGAACTAAGGTAACCGACATAGCCGTAAAGATCAGCAAGCTGAAGTGGCAATGGGCCGGCCACATAGCTCGCAGAACTGACAACCGCTGGGGAAAAAAGGTTCTCGAGTGGCAGCCACGTACGGGCAAACGCAGTGTAGGACGACCCCCCACAAGATGGAGTGACGACCTGCGCAGTGTTGCGGGAAGTCGATGGATGCAGGTGGCTCAGGACCGTGCTTCGTGGCAATCTTTGGGGGAGGCCTATGTTCAGCAGTGGACTTCTAATAGGCTGAAATGATGATGATGATGATGATATAAGAGCCATGGTAGCCAAGTGGGCAGAGCGCTAACTTTAATTTCATAGAGCGCGAATGACCAGGTTTCGATCCCCAGTGCCTGAACCACTAAAATTATTAATAGCAAGTATAAGTACTGTATTTACCACGTGCTCGGCGGTGAAGGAAAGCATCGTGAGGTAACCAAACTGCTACTTTTTTGTATTTTAATATAATACAAAGTGAGCTTGCGGCGTTAGAATTTGCGACACAGTATGTGTCGTAAGAGCTTAATCTTATGGTAATCTTTCAGAGCAAAAGGCGACAAGGCTCACCAATCGACAGTTTTTATCTCTCGCAGAGGCGAAAAGTAAGCTGCTAAAGTTGCGTTTGGCTACGCTGTGTCGCACCAAAGAGAAATCCGTAATCTCTAACTAACACCATGGGTTACAGATGTAAGAGCTTACATTATAATTAATGCTACTGTGGTGGCGGCGTTCAAAGAATCTGCTTCTCCTTTTCATCCAGTGGGTGGCATTAAATTACCAGAAACATCTCAAACACTCAAAATGTCAAGGCACTTCACGTGTCATATCACTTTGAAACAATTGAAATTATATTTTGAGACATATCAGAATATACCACTTATGTCATTAGAAGAATTAACATAAATCTTAACATCCATCTTAAACAAAGCTTGATCGAAAGCCATCGCCAATCGGCATGCCAAGAGTGTCGATTGTGGTGGCATATCAGATCAGAGAGGTCGGAGGATCGGAGAGGCTACTACACTACATCTCCGCTTGACATTCGAGATGTGCAAATGTGAGTTAATGAGATCGTACCTAGTTATTAGAAATACAAAATGACTACTAAAATCGGGTGCTTGACTACAATCTCATCTGGTTTTAAGTGGTGATAAATATCGATATGGTAGTTCTCTAGCTCTGTAAGAGTTTTCACTCTTCTCTTCAGTCAGAATACTGACTTGTGGCGGAAAAGCAGACGGCAGACAAGTTATTCTAGTTCTATGCTAGTATGCATAAGAAATGACGAAACATAACGCTACATTCGAATGCCATCATTAATTCATTCAATGGTATTATCAACATGGGGATGGAAACCCGCCATGCGTCTAGATCGTCTAATTCTTGTAACATTCAATATTACTTCTTGTCTTAGCACACGGAGAAGTTTATATTATTGTATACCGTAATATTGAAACAATTGTTATTTATAGCGTAGCCCAAGTTCTGGAAAATCGGATAATGTTTGCGATCGCTGGATTCTTACACAAACACAACAGGAAGCGGATGCGACCGAAATCGCGCGAATAGAGGCGCCCTCCGCGGCGGTAAAACGATTTGTCAATAGTTGTCGGGAGCGCCGGGACCTCTTGATACTTGTAATATCAGAAATTATGTTATCATTACAAACACACTTCGACGTGTCTGTAAGGTTATTACTTTGATGTTTCAGTAAACAAATAAACAAGTTGGTTTGCTTATAATTGATAAATAACCGTTTGGTTAATTTAATTTTGGTTGTGGTTTGAGATGTTTATTTCTCAACAAGAACATACACAGTTCACTTATACGAGAAACTTATTAACTAATTAAAACACAAAATATTTTGCAGCAATGTATATTAAGACGTAGTGTTATTTATAATACATGACAGCTATTTCATTTAACATTACAAAACAGTCTAATCTAGTAGTATAGTGAAGTGTATAGTAATATAGTCTAGTATAGTATAGAGTTATCATAATAGTTTAATGTTTGTTATACATAACATCTCTGTAAAGCAAACTTAGGTTATTTTTTCGAATATATGTTTATTCAAACTTCTTTTGAATTTATGTAACAAACCCTTATTTCCTTTAGCAAATCATTAAAACTTCATACACTATATTTATTTTACCGTAATTCGTTCTAGGTGTATGCAGATTAAGTTTATTGCGACTTCCAGTGTATATCTGTGATATCTGTGATATTTTTTAATGATTTTTTTAGTGAATGGATAATTGCTACATTCAATTCTTAAATATATGAGTAATATATTTATATTATAATAATATCCCGTGAGTGTGCCTAAAAATCTCGAAACTACTGACAAATGGTACACCCTGAATACCTTCAGTATTCTCTCAGCATCGACAGAATACTGAATAATTTTGAAGAGCGCCAAGGCGAAAATGCGATAAGTACTGCAATCGCCAATCAGCTATTCAAACGCGATGATTATGGAAAACCTAATAATAATAAATGAGTTACCCAGCAGTATACCGTTTGCAGCGTGCTTAATAAGAAACAAGACATTTATGATGTTTTACACGAGATGCCCTAATATCAGCTTGTAACGCACTAGTAAATGTCATTCCAACTAAGTTGCAGGACGGCTTGATAAATTAGTTATATACCGTAGGGGAATAAGATTAAAACTGTTATTAATCAAAGAAAGGTAAACCCCGAAAGCGTCTCATACAACTAGAACGTCAGATCAGTGAAGGGTCGCTTTGCTTACAAATTACCATTTTACAGTAGCGGAGAGTAATCAACAGAGAGTAAGCCAGGTAATGACGCATTGGACCCACCCAATAAAGGGATATGCTATTTTTTTTTCTAACATTATTATTTCCACATTCCTTCCCAAATATCAAGTATCGCAAGCCATCGTATACCCGGCCAACAACAAGTTTTGATCGTCGCAACGAATCGTTAAGTGATTGGCTCTTATAGCGGCGGACAGACAGACGTGTTGAAGTTTATACTCGTATATATACGTCAGAGCTTTATTGCGTTACAATCGGACGCCTCGCGAATGTGTATTTGCGATCAGAAATCGAGTATTGATTTGTTTAACTGTGAATCCCATTATTTTCGAGGGCATATTGGTAGTAGCTATATATGGTGGTTCGCAAGTATGTGGCGAAGAGCACTCTTTGAAGACATCTACCATCTTATTGTCATTTTAAATTATTCATTAAATCATTTTAATAAAAACTCCCTTTCGTTGTTTCAGGTAAGCGCGATACCGTTCCTACGGGAAATTATCAACTATACGCGATAAAAAAGGAGAATTAAAATTAAAAACTTTACTACTTGGGGAAAAAAGGTTCTTGAATGGCAGCCACGTACAGGCCAAACGCAGTGTGGGACGACCACAAGATGGAGTGACGACCTGCGCAGTGTTGCGGGAAGTCGATGGATGGAGGTGGTTCAGGACCGAGATTTATGACAATCTTTGGGTGAGGCCTATGCTCAGCAATGGCCTTGTGATAGGCTGAAATGATGACGAAGCATCTTAAACAAACGATTTCAAAAGGCGTAGATCGGACCAAAAATGTATTATCATATCATATTAAACTGTGACCGACCCGTTATGATGATGATAGGCGTTAATTATTATTCAAAGCTTGGTCACGAGACAGGTGATTAGCATCGGACATTGTAGAAAAGGTGACGAAGTTTTTAATGGTCCACCGAGTATTAGGAAGAAATTTTGACGGTTTATTAGGAGGGAGGGACACCATTTGAAAGGTATAGAGAGGTGGTATAAAAAAAGGCTGTGAGGCATTCCTACTTTATCTCAGGGGAAACATCTCAGGTGTTGTCTTCTTCGATTGAAGTTATTTGTAGGTGTTCATAGGCAGTACCTGCTTCCCGCCAGATATCTGATTGGTTCGTTTCCCACTTCAATGTTGTAACTGTTTGAATGTAATACCGCATTAAAGGTTAGAATGACCTGTGGTTGTAAAAAAAAAGAGGGGACCAACTATTTTAATTTATATATATATTTTTTTTAATTTCAATATTTTGTGGTCTAAAATTTTGTCTATAAAACCAAAGTACTAAAGTAAATAATTATTTGCACCGCCCTTAGCCATCTTAAAGGTGACACCTTAAAGCCTTTTGTAGTCGAATTAGCGTTCAATTTCAGCGCGACTTCGTCCTTGCCCATCTTTCAATCGACCTCAGATTAAAGCCTTGTTGAAATATAGCAATTTCGAGTTAGGTCAAGCGTGGTTAGAGCATGTTTAATGGAGCCTTTATTCTGGCGTTTGAGTGGCGCTCAGGTCAATTTTGGCAAGGGCACTCTGTTTTACTTCTGTTTTAGCACTAATCTGTAAGAACTTTACCATTGTAGTTTAGGCACTAATTGAAGTCCTTGAGAATTTCATCCAGTCTAGCGACTCTTTACGTTGAGCGACGCCACTTAATCGAGAATGAATGTATCTGTCTATGGTCACAGCTGCCAATTACCAGCATCCGGCGCGTTGTTTCTAATACTATTATGAACCGCGTTTTAATTAATTTTCAAGCAGGATTACTAAATATTTCCAGTCCATATCAGTTTTCAAGAGTAGACGAACATGCTAAAAAGGTGAACCTCTGATTACCTCACCAAATGAAACGCAGAAGCACTAAATACCTCTACTTCACGCCGGTATTCTGCGAAGCCGTGGTGCAACCCCGGTCGAGCCGGCCCATTCGAGCAGCAGCAAAAGCAGCCGCTTGTTTCTTCCATGCACAAAAATAAATAAATATATTAGATGAAAATTCGAATTATTCCAATATCAAGTAACAAATTTGCGCACAATTTTTCGTCACGCACACATATATGCTACAGGGAAAGTTAAGTCCCAAAATTCAGCAGCAACAGCATGACTTCTCTATTATTTATTTGTAATTTAGTATTATTGTATACCTTAATATCGCTATTCGTCTCTTTATGTCTCTATATATCTCCCGTCACAATCGCATCACTGACTTTTGCCACAGAAACCTGAATAGTGATCAATCGTTTATTTCTGTTTCAGTTTTGGTTTATTTTCATTGAAGGATATAACTATAAATTTATTTGTAAAGAAGCCTGACGCAACGTCAATACCCTAATGGGGCTATAAAGTGAAAATGATTTTTCTCCATTCTATTTTTTGTTTCCGATGAGGCTATTTTTATGTTACTCTGTTCTTGGCTTTTTTTTACGTTTGTTATTATGACCTCAGAGGTCTTATAGAATTTAAGTCTTGATTTTTTCTGGATAGCATCACTAAAAACTGACGCTTATGCGGCTTTGCCTATGCCGCGCTACGTTGGTAGTTTAGTGAATGCAGTGCCAGTTGAGGATACACGTGTGACTCTGCTCCTGGTCACTGTACTGTGAAATTTCGTTTTGAAGTATTGAGATAGTTAACACGCCAGAACCTGGTTTTCCTAACTCCTCGGTGCACCATGTCAGGCGAGGTTTGTTGTGATGAAGCATTACGAGTATAAGCCATCGTCGCTGCGATAAAAATATTCTTACACCTGATATAAACTTTATTTAATGTATGAGCAAAGTCGTCTTCATTATTTCTATTCTTCTAATAAAAGACTAAGTCAATGGGTGCCATTTAGAAGGCAGATCCATTCAGATGCCGTCGCTGCGACAATGAGAATTGGTTTGTTAAAAAATACGTCGGGGAGAACTTTAAATTTTTCAAAGAACAAAACAAAAGTCCCTCGGAGTATTAAACCACAAAGCTGTTTACTATATAAATATTACATTGCGTATGTATCATTGTGTCTGTACACTTTATATACATATGTATATGTATATATATGCCTAAAGAACGCACACGCCTGTCACTCATAGGGTTAGGTAGAGTTTAAGGATTTTCTTTTAGCACGACTTAGTGTAGCTAAACATGCTTTCGCAATCCACTTTTCTGGGATATAGAATAGAGTTTACGTGGCTTTTTCCTTGGTCGCTTTTTACTACGCCCACGGAACAAAAGAGGGTGGCAGATTCTACTACTAACAATTTAGTATTGTTGCTTTAAAATTTCATGATGAATAATGGTCATTTATGTACTATAAACAATTGGACTGATATTCTTTTTATATTATTATTGTATTCTTCTCAAAAGATGTGTGTTAAAGTAATTTATGTACATAAAAACATAAATACATTTAATAAGAATGGTTATATTCAAAATGTAAATGCTAGGGAGTCACAAGCTTAGTAATGTTAGTTACTAGACTCCATAGTCGGTAACATGTTCATAGGGCAATGTATACGGTTGTACAACAAATTCCCAGTGACTGGGCAAACTCTTCCTATGAATAGGTTTCTATAAATTAAACGAAGACTTTATAACAAGTGTTATTATATATATAAAATAATATACTTGCATGATAATAAACCTTAGGAAAGGGTTAATCGCTACCAAGCTGTTCCAATGTTATTATTATATTGTACTATTAAATAATTTTTAATTTGAAAAAAATTACATAACGTGGGTTCCTACGGAATATATTTCGCGTGTTTCTTTTCGTAGTTTTCGTGTGGTAGATTTAAAGTAAAATTCCATTAGACATGTGACACAAATTTCTTTCTGATACGTACAGCGCTATAAACAGTTTTGTATATTCGTTTTTTTATGTACAGTAATCTATTTAATCTATCTGCATATCTATTTATAAAAGTAACGAGATTTTATCTTGCTAATAACTTTTTTCGTCCCTGTTCACCCAATGCGTGGATTTACTATAATCGGTACGTCTAGCAGGCGGGCTGCATATCGCAATACGACTGGTACGCTAACCACTAGGCAAAACGTATTCTGTTAAGAAAACACGCCATGTTATAAATCATGTTTCTTTTGCTAAATAATTCTAAACAGCATTCGGCTTATTTATGAGCTAGTGGCTGATTTAGCTTGTCGCAGGTTACTCTCTGTGTATAATTAATCTCGATATCTTTCAAAGCCATCGTTTCGCATATAGGCTCCTGGCATTACGTCGATTGCCAAGCATGTACCGCGGTGCGCCCTAACCGACGGCCTAAGCACGAGTTGTCACGCGAATCGTGGGGCTTGTTGGTAATATTGTGATGTCAAATGATGGTCGAAACTTTTCAGATCGAAGCGCTATCGATGGAGCATTGCACTGGAGGAAATTCAACTGCATTGTGCTTTTACGTGAACCTCGCACGCGATGTAGATCCGCTTAGGCATTGAAACATGTTATACGCGGTATGCCTGCTATACCTCGTGTGTCAATACATATGATGTCGTTAGTAATGTATCGTTATGATAGGTTACCATCGGTGACATATCTTGCCATGCCAATAAATAATTCATTATCGGGTGAGACAAAAGCAATGTGACTTGCAAAGAAAGAACGTATCTTCTATTTCGCCGTCTAATGGCAGTGACGTGAGTAATGTCACTAAACAGGATTCGCCTAATGATTTTTGTATTTACTCGAATACTACACATTTGAAATGAATCTATTACTAACGGTCTTTATCGCGTAAATAATAGTTTCATTTCAAATGGACTTTATTGCGTTTAATTATTGGTCACGGTGGGACGGTCACAGTTTAATATACCATAATACATTTTTGGTCCAATCTACGCCTTTTGAAATCCTTTGTTTAAGATGCTTCATCATCATCATCATCATTTCAACCAATCACAGGTCCACTGCTGAACATAGTCCTCCCCCAAAGATTGCCACAAAGCTCGGTCCTGTGTCACCTGCATCCGTCGACTTCGCGCAACACTGCGCAGGTCGTCACTCCATCTTGTGGGGGGTCGTCCCACACTGCGCTTGCGTGAACGTGGCTGCCACTCGACAACCTTTTTTTTCCCCAACGGTTGTCAGTTCTGCGAGCTATGTGGCCGGGACCATTGCCACTTCAGCTTGCTGATCCTTGCGGCTATGTCGGTTACCCTAGTTCCACTCAAAATTCGTATAATGTAGTCATCTTAGTCCAGATCTCAGTCAGATAGGCATAGGGCTCTACCAATAAGAGAAATTGCCATAAACGCCTCACTTTGCGGGTTGGCGATCCCAGTACTGGACGTATCGCTACTGAGAAGCTCCTGCCTGTCAACTATCTGGATATTTTCTGGCTATGATTTTTAGAGATGGTTGTTATTCTGTCTCTCAGGCACCGAATTTTCCGAACCCAAATCCCACAGACTAGGGACGGGGAGCAGCTTCATTAGTGCGGGGATAGTAATACTGATAATCCGCTAGCGAAATATGGCGAGTATGGGCAAACCTTTCTGTTTTCCAGCTTCCTACCATTGTATGCTGGTTATTGCTGATGCTTTCTCGGAGAGACCTATAAACACTAACTATTCCAAGTATGCAGAGATAGCCTAACGACCATGACACTAACTTGATATTTGGTTATTTGTGTTATCGTTATGTCTTATAGAAATTAATAGTCATAGTCGAAGCGTAGATTCAACTACATCAAAAATACTACTTATTTTCAAGGTGTTTCTACTATACTTTAGGATCCAGCCTGTTACTGCTCTTAAAGTATACTAAGATGCATAGGTCAGATTATGTAATATCAAAGGTACTTTGTAATAAAGATCAAACAACACGCTTTTATGGGACCCTGGTAACTTCATTACCATATCCCCTCGGACACTATTGCAATGTTACTCCGGCTCGTAACGTATCTAGTGCAACGGCTGCCTGGAACTGGTTTTATTAAAGCCTTTGTATGGAATATATTTTTATGAATATATTTGTGTGGTGGCGGGGTACCCAAATCTGCCACCCCTTTTCATAACGTCTTAAGAGTCCTAAGGAAAATCTTATAGCAAGCAGACTGCCGACAAATGGCAGGTGAAAAAAATGTCATATCGATAACGGGCAACAGATTTGGTAGAGTTATATTCCTAGTAGTATATTATAAACTGACAGATGAGAAAGAAAAATTTTAAAAATGTAAATTCGTATTAAATCTTATAGGTATTCTGAACTAAGGATTCGATTATGTATATATGTTATATTTAACGATGAGTTGTTTCGCGATATCAGTTCTTCTCAAAACTACTGAATGGATTGATTCATATGGGGGTTTACCTACTGTGTAATACCTTGGTTCTTTGTGAAGGTTTGCGGTTATCTTAAGCAATGCAGTTAAGTCTTAACGGTTCTGCACGATAAAACAAAGGAGAATCTGATTAAATACTTTCGTAAATGAAGAGAGGCCGGAACTGGTCGTTAGGTAATTGAAGATCTACTCGTAAATGTCAATACTTCGTAGTGCAAGTGTATCTGACGCGTCGATTTTGGGTAAGTGAGGGTGACATGTCGAAATGAGTTTCAAATCACAGCCAACTCATATCTCACTCCGGCGATATGTCAAGTGCCTACATAATGTACCTAAATACACATAGTTTGTAGTTTATCTCGAAAATTGGTAGTCCTTTTTAGGGTTCCGTACGGAGCACTATAATTAAGCCTACGCCGTCCGTCTGTGCTACTTTTGAAGGGCTGTATGTTTTAAACCGTAATAGGTAGTCGAATGTAATTTTCACTGAATATGTGTGTGTTATTATGTCGGATACTGTAACAAATAAAATTAAAAGCAAAAAGTTAAAATTAAGAAGCCCCTGGGTAAACATGTTTATTTTCAACGTTTTTTTGTTTTTGCTTCATCGTAAAAGCGGCAGTAGTTACATACAATCGACGAACTTGTTGTGACAAATAATAATAATCGGCCTAGTCTGAATCTGGCTTGCGCAAATGGATGTCGAAATGAATGAAAGAAAACGATTTTTTTCTACGATTGGCTGATCAATGCAATCTATCAACATTCTTTTGATGCTGTAAATAACTTTTTGTCAAGACTGTGCGCTCCAACTATCAACGTATTAATATATCTAACCGTTGATCGTTTGAAGTATTAGCGCCACTATTTACCCCATGAGGGATAGCAGGGGTGAAGTTGTTTGTAACTAAAGCTGGTATGCTGTGTATGGAAGATTTGCGCATACTCTCCATGCCGGGGCATGTGGGTCAGTCATTTACAGTATGCTGACAGCAAATGTGTCAGTGACAGATTCGATAGATTGACAACTGTGTATTGACGTCTGTCACATTGTCAGAAATATAATGCATATCAGACAAAATCGCTCAGTATGGTGATGTCGTCGAATACTTTTGTTGTGTTACTATCATGGCAAAATGTACAAGACAATTAAATGCCGACCTCGGATTGCTTACGATGCAGTTTTTTTCGTCATCCCATTTTAATGTTTTTCATATTTTAACTGTTAGCTTATATTTTTACACAAAATACAAAGTGTTATTGTTTATTTACGTTTTGTACAAGGGGGAATATACCATATTTTTCTCCAAACGCCAAGTTCACCTGCACGTGCTACACCCTTCTAGCAAAAAATTTATTTCAGGCGACGGAATTATGGTGAAATATCTATTTGAATTTGGCGGACACAAAGCCCACAAAATGCACATAACGTAAGTGAGTGGTGCTTTCTTGAAGAGGTCTATGTTCAGTAGTGGACAAAGTAGACGTATAAATATAAAAAAGTACCCTATAAATTAAATAATAAATAAAATTTACGTCAAATATCTAGGTCATTACTAGAATTCAATGCTGAAATGCTGAAGGAATAGCTTTTAAAAAAAATTATATTTTTTTTCAAGATTCTACATACATATATTAATAAAGAGCTATACTTGAAAAGTACTAAAATTTTCCACTAAAGTCTAGACAAATTGGATCAGACTTGGTGGCGAAAATGACTACAACATCATGGCTAATGCAAAAGTCTAACCATACTTACCCGCGCAGAAAGAAATGACGAGGGGTCCCCTATGCCAGCTTAGGGACTGAACAACGGCGTAGGTTCCCAGTTTCTTTTTTTTCATCTTTAAGTGCAAATATTCCAGTACTTTTACCAACCTTTACAGTCTAAAATGACCTGACAGTCCGCATATTTTTTTAGCTTCACTTCGAATTTTGTGTTTTTGATATTGAGCTCTGTACTAGCTGAGAGTAAAAATATCTTTTAGGATTTAATTTTCTAAGCTTTAGTGTTCTTTTAATCGAAAAAGCAACGTACGAAGGAAAAGTTAGATGTAGTATGTGACTTTCAAGTCACAGGACGTGCAAACCGATCCAAAATTTGTAACGCACACACTTTAACCTGACCTCGGATTCAAAACCAGTGGCCCTCGACTCAGCGTAAGGTACCAACTGAGCCACGCGGACGCCCGCTATTATAACGCTATACTATTTATTTATTCTTAATTGTGACCCTAAAAATAAGGTATACAATGTATTATCAGTTTTTTAAGTCTACTGCATCACCTGCTAATTGACCCGCTTCATCGACGGTCTATTCCTAGGATGCCATGTCAGCCTACACTGCACTTAAATACAATACATCACGTGAGTCTTAATTAATATACGAATTGTCACCTCGGTGGCGCAATGGTGACAATGGTGTGGTGTTTTATACGGCAGTGTGGGTGACGAGTTCTTTCCCGCACGAGGTAATCAGTGTAGTGTGTAGTGTGCAAATAATTGTTCCCTTTAATGGATATGGGTCCTAACATAAACAAATGCCTATGTAACAAATTTTTAATTAAAAGAAAAAAGTTTGACAATTTTCATCAGTCTAAAATCTCTTTAAAACATTAATTTAAAACGAGACGATACCAACGAATAAATGGATCGTTACATTAAAGCGAAAGCTATCTGAAGGCCGACTAAAAGTAACCTTTGTTAAGGAAATGAAAAATAATAAAATTAGACAATAAAACAACATTGGAACGGGCCAACTGGTCGGTTAACAACGGTTACTTCATGGAATAACCGGCTTAAACGCTCTGGTGTTGAATTTATTTTTATTACTTCCCCTGGTCGCCTTTAAAGTCTTATTGAGTGACTTTATACTATCCATTTTAGCATAAGTATTACCCCAAATATCGGTATTCGATCGAAACGGGATACATATTAAAATAATGAGTTTTAGGTATCTAAACGTAAAACTCATTATTTTAATACCTCTCCATTAATATTCTATTTTATTTTAAAGTCGATTATAATTTGTGAGAAGTAGTTGTTAATTTTAAACTCTCTTTCTCGTTTCTAAGCACCGTATTATTCCCTAGTTACGTTTCGTTTAAGCTGTGTAGGGGCAATTATAAGCTTTTTTCTTTATTATTAAAATTCCGAACGTCTTAAATCTTCTACACTGTACTACAGAATAAATGATCGTAAATTATTTTTATTTTTATTTAGTCAATTACGACCACTTCTTCTTCTAATACATTCAAAAGTAATGCGAATTTTTAAAAAGTCAATATTTCCTGCTAAACGTATTGACCACTATATAGAGAATGTGCTTCTTAAATCTTACCTAGTACATTAAGAATTAGTAAATAAGGTTCAAAACCTTCAAGATAAAATATCTTATCTCAATACAACAATAATTTGTATAACAAAGAGTCCAAACGAATGTCAATGGCAGTACTGTTTTGGTTTAGGTTCTTACACATTCTTGAGACAGAAGATTTGGCGCAAAGGAGCGTTCTATGCAAAGGGACAGGAATTGGACAATGGACAGGAACCTTAAATTGAAATCTGCTCCACAGCTGAGGACACTCGATAAAGGCATTAAAGATTTAATACAAGAATTGCCGATTTAAATGCTCCCTGAGTTTTGTAACAAATGCATTTTAAAATATGATAACCTTTTTTTATATGCAATATTTCTGTTGGCTTTTTCAATACTAGCAGCCAGAAATAGAAGGAATCTTTTTTGGATATATTCAGGTATTAAAATGTGCGTTGCATAGTGAGGCCTCCAAAGCACTGATGCATATTACACGATATTTCTTACTAAATAGTTAAAAAGAAGCTGTTTCTCGTCATCATTTTTAAAAATTAGCATTTCTAATAACAAAACCAATGCATCCAAGACGCGCTTAGTAATATTTTCAATGTTTGGAATAAATTTCAAGTCCCAAGAACTCTTAAGCATACAGTCACAGAGACTTTAATACTTCTAGCAAATTTCATGTGATCAGCACACAAAAATACAAATAAATACTAGAAGCAACAGGAATGATATTGATTGAATAATATAGAAAAATGTGCGAACATTTAAATAAGAATTTAACCAATCTAGGAGATTTCCAGTTAAACCATATACCTGTAATTTGGAAACGAGAATGTCAATTTGTATGTTTATATCTATTACATTATGAAGAGTTTCAGTAAAAGTTACTAGATTTGTGCTAGCGGAACTGGAACCAATAAATCCATGATGTTTGACGGTAAGTAATACTATTTCAAATATTTTAACGATGATGGATCAGGTTTGAAATAGCCTATAGTTATGAACGAAAGTATCTTTTTCTGATCAACCATCGCTGACGTTGGAAAATGTACCAGTTGTTAACGATTTTTAAAAAATAACTCACAATGGCGTAGCTAAGGCAGAAGCAAAAGATACAATGAATAAAGGCGGAATGCTATCTGGTCCTGTGCCTTTTCCACGGGTTTAACTTTTTAGGGAATTCACCACTTTCTCGTAAGTATATAGATACCATACTTTACAGTTATTGAAAGTCCATAATGATGTATATATGTTCTAGGCATTTGGAAGTAAATGTTGACCACAGCCTCACACTATGTGAGTGCCTCACACTATTGTTTGTTGTCTACACGAGCTACTATTAAATTTAGAGTTCATACGAAATTCGTTTAATTCTTGTTGATAGCTAATCTTCCTCGCTCATTGTTATAATGGCTTACAAAATGGCGTACACAGGAAAAGAACAATTATATATTTTAACAAGATCGCAATGAAACGATTAACTTGTATTTTGCGTTCTAAGACGACAACGTATGTTGTCACCACCTGTCACGTTGTCTCAAATAAGCTGTGATAAAAAGCGAGTTGAAAGTACTAAATTATCCTTTGACCATTGAGTATTAGGTATACAGTCGTACAAGCCCATTTTATACAAATATAATAACATATATATAACTTTTTACGTGTCATGAAAATAAGCGATATTTATTCATAACATAAGCTATTCATGAAAAATCTTTGTTCTAAATATTTATTTACCCACCAGCATATGCTGAATGATTATACGAGTATATTGATCTTGAAATCTGCATAATGTACATAAACATATTTTGATGAAGTTGATAAATTAAAGCATAATAAATATTTAAAGCACTGCTCTAAGTATCTAATAAATTAAAGTGCTGGCATCTTAAGAAAACTTTAATGTAAAAAATTATTTTAATATTTCGGCCTCGAAATTAATACTTGTCCAGACCGGGCACAAATTGCGACGCTTATAAGTTTCAAATGTGCCATTTACGTAACTAAGTTATGACCCAATCGTGTCATAATTTCGTTATTTCAGTAAGTTTCATTATAAATAAGTGTATAAAGTACAGAAGATATTATTTTGCAGAAATTATTTACTGGAATATTAATTGGTATAAATGAAATGAAGCCGTTTTCAAAGATCAAGAAGGTAAGGTTAATGATTTTAAGTATATTATTTTCCTAAATTGCGTATTTAATTTTAAACATTATTTTCATTGTGTTATTTCATACATTTGAGACTATGGTAGAAGTATATTTCTCTCACGATCATCTACCTAATACTGTGGGTGGTAAAAGGTCTAGATATTTTATTCCTTTCAACCCACTTTTCACCAGACCTTATTTCGAATAACGTGACAGGTGATAAGTCTGTCGCCGTCTAAATGTCCAGGCCAACAATACAAAACATACATAAGTTTCGAAAAACCTAAATAGCTACGAGCCCTCCGCATAAGAGATCGAACTAGTCTCCTGATTCGAAGGCAGATCCTCTAACGACTCGGCTACGATTAAATAAAACCAATATATCGAGGAGAAAATATTTGTAAATAGCTCTTACTCTGCACTTGCAACTCCCCGCGCTACTGATGTTTTTAAAGTGTATATTTTAAAAGAAAATATTATATACTTTGAAATTTTTGACGATGTTGGAAAAATTTCCCATGAAAAAACCATAAAATGGCATATATTACCCAATCCGAAGAGTAGAAGAGCACCTCAATCAACACTAGGCAATATACACCACCAACTATTAATATGCGCCACGTGTTTCGCCTTGCAACAAGGCGTTATGAAGCGATTAGACTGCGACCTACAACGGGGAACTGGACCGAAAATGTATTCGGCTGGTGTACAGTACGTCGTTTTTTCAAGCGAAATGGTGTAAAGCAATTTTTTAAACCTTTTTATAATAATGGATTTCCGCAAAGTGTTTCTATTTAGTCTTGACATTATATTGATTTTATTATAAATTACAAGTGACATTGTAAGATCAAGAAAAAAATAATCCAATTTCTGGTCGGTTCGTCTCTGAGAAAGTTTACTTATGCGAACTTTGACCCAGAAAATCACTTACCATACGAAACAGCATTAAGGTACTATTTTACGCAGGTATTCTGTGAGATTACAGTCCTACCTCGGCTGAGTCGACCTATTCGTGCAGCATCTATACTACTGCAACAGAATCATGACTCTACCAATATTGTCCACTTAAGGGTATAATTTCCTATGAAAGGATTTTCCTTGATCGCCTCGCGTTGCATGCCAATTACCAACTTCTGTGCCAAACATGTCGCATCTGTAATACTGTTTTCCACTAAAAGACCATCCGATTTTTCTAACATTTGTATGATTGTTCACTGAGAGAATGTCCCCATTAGTCTGTTTTTCTTCTTCTTTTTCACCAGCCATTATAACATGTAGTGTCAAAGAAGCTTGGAGTACACCTAAAGGTAAGCAGCTACTTCAGGCCATGAACACCTGCGATCTCACCACCACCGTCACCAGACGTCAGGCACGTTAGACACTGTTGTCCGCCATCGGTTTGTGTATTTTTTGTAAGTCTTTTTTGTGGTTAATCCACCCATTTTATTATTTTCGAGGCATTACACTTAATAGACTCTCACAGCACCGGAAGAAAAGCGGTGGTAGATATTATTAGCCCACACGGCTTTGTCTGTGGGCACTTTCGCTATAATGAATTTTACGGGTCTTTACAGTCTCAGATAAGGAACCGACGGGGAATCATTGGCATACTGGTATCATAATGGTAAGCAGGTGAAATTGTTTATTTTGTCTAAGTTTATCCTAGATTTACTTGATGTATTTTAGTAAATGCATTATACACGACATATAAATATTGCAATATTATAGTTATAAAGTACTGGGCTTCGCACGTTGTCGATTACTTTTCTAAAGATTTTTATATATTAAAAATGCTCATAACGATTTTCGTTAGTAACGTTTTTTTTTAAAGTCTCACACAAAAAGGCTTCTTAAAGATGTATATATGAAAAGCATTCAATTCGCAAATTTAAGATTTAAACATTTGTCCTTGCGTTTTATGTATAGACATTGAAAAAGACTCTAGTCTAGTCAATTAGACTAAAGTCGTTTGAATTTAAATGACGACGGTGTTGATGGAATTCGTGGAATCTCAACTGTTTGTTCAGCTCCTCGCCCTGTTAGAATTGAACACTCAATCAATAAGGTTCTAATTATTTTACTTGCAAGCGTGTGCCACGGAATAAATTAGGAGGATGAGCAGTCCGTAATTATATAATTTTATAAGGCGCAAGTCCGTCTTTCAGGGAATACTCTTCTCATCTCTGGCTCGGTGCACTCCAGTCAGCCAGCTCCTTCCATTTGACCAAATCCTACGAAGAGAGGCTCGAAACACGCCCAAGTTCTCTCTCATCGGCATGATGCACTAGCCTTGCGAATGCTAATTGAAATAAAAATAAGAAATTAATAGCTATCCATTTTTATAGCATTTACCATGCGTAGTGTTCTGTGGAACTGTTCGGAACGATCCTTGCCGTTAAGTTCCATCGTCATACGTCACGTCTGTATACTAAGTCCCATCAACACCATCTAGATGGTTAGCAATCCGTTTTTCTCGAATGTTCGAAAGGTATTACAAATAATTTTCCCTACACATGAGCAATTAACGTTTTTTATAACTAGATATAATTTTGAGTCTATGAATCTTTCATTTTCGAATTAGACATCCTAACAACACGTAAATGAAAAAAAAACGCTAAAGAGTGTTCGTTTCTTTTGGTTACAGCTTACAAAGTATATAATGAATCGGAGTTTTCAGTATTTGTTGTTTAAGTACAGTATATGTTACATAATTTGCAGCAATTCCAAATTCCTAACTCATCTATATAGCTTTTCATATAGACCCCAACTTTGACGACCCTCCATTTCTTTATTTTTGAGGATAAAAAATAATAAAAACATTTTTTGTAGTCAATGAGGTCTAGACTATGCTCATATGTTAGGGTAAGAAAACAAAATTACTTAGGCTCTTTCATGTATGGGACTTCCATATTCGAGAGAAAGAAATAAGCTTATTCACGCTCAAAACGTAGCATAAAATTCATGAAAGTACGTTACGTTCGTAATGTACCTATGTTTTCAGAGATACTTTTCTAAAAAATACAGAGCACAAGGGATTTGATGAGTGGAAGGCGACGGTTGCTGAGGAGATGGATGTTGCTGCAGAACGACAACGCTATACTGCTATAGCTGAAGGAAGAGTTAAAGTTGGAATTGGTATAACAGACTTGTCCGCTGAACAATTATAAAGCACTGACAGGAGCTGCTGTAATAACTGATGGCATAAAAATAAATACTACCTTATAGGGGTACACACGGGCACAGACAAAAAGCACGACACTGAACGAACGTATATTAAAGCTACAAAATCATGAGAGATCATCCACAGCAATGGAAGCTGAAATAATCTGCGGGGCTTCAAACGTTCAACTGAGATGTGTAACATAATATACGGGAGGCTCGTTACATATGAGGACTCAGCAAATTATAACTTAAAAGCACATACTTTCTTTAGGCCCTGGCTACTTATACATGCAGTATAATTATTTATAGTGATGATTTATTATGTATATGGATTGTTCGTACCAATTTAAATTTATTTATACTCGGATAAACTAACAAAAATAATTCTTTAAATTTATATTATATATATAGTAAAATTCACATGCTGCCGAACAGCGCGTTTTATAAAATTTTCGCTTTCGAAAAAAAAAAAAAAAAAAAAGGTAGTGAGGCTCGCTGTACGCTTTGTATTGGTACAGCCGCACAGCCGCCCTGCGCTCGCTAGGCAGACGCTTGTTGTAATTTGTATGCGCGTCATTTTTGAACCAGCGATATCTTCTAAGGTTAAAAAAAATCATTGAATTAGATAAGACATTTTATGAGTTGTCAGTGTCAGAATGGTTGCGCAAGTAAACAACATTAGACATTTTTAATAAAATTTTGATAGTCAAAAACGGGTTGTTGACGACGTGATCGGAATCGGCCAGGAGGACGTCAAAATTTGGACTCGTTACAAATATAAACCTTTCTCGTGAAATTTTCTTAATTATGGTGAAAAGCACATAGAAATCCACTTAAAAGTTTGAAATTTATAAGCGAATACAAAAACAAACTCAAATTGGGACTTTGTTTTAGATCTCGTATATACATTGACCGATAAATTATGATGTTCATAAACTACCATATCAGCCTGTCTACCAGCGCTCATAGTATATGTAGATCATTGAAACAAATAATTGTTTAAATAACGAAAAGAAATATTTTTCGCATTTTAGTTATCAACTGCATAAATTCAAACTGGGATATTTGACTGACTGAACCTATCAGCAGTCTGATTTTGTTATTCAGATAAGGGTTTTATAACGTACCCATAATTGGTTATAGATTTGTTATAATAAAACGGTTTTATAATTTAAAAAAAAAAGTTATTGGTAGTGTAGGTAGTGACTTTGGTATTGTTTCCGTAGAGTCGTACGTCGTAATTAGTTTTGTGTAAACAATTGTTTAAATAATTGAAAATTAGGTTTATTGCAATTTTATCCACTACCACATGGGTCCAGAAATACACATATCAAATGTCTACTCTTTATCTCGTTTTGTTGTCGAGGTAAGGCTGGTGGGAAGAAATTTCTCAGGGATTAAATTATATGTATAAATGATAGCAGAAAATAAACACTTAGGTAATCACCGCGGTGGCTATATAATTCCGCACGGAACCAATATTTATATGACCTACAGAATCACAGTTTATGTCTGTCTGTAAACACACACAGGGGAAATCGTACAGGTTAATGTTTTACTAAAAAACGGAATAAAAATTAATTTAGGATTGGTTTATGTTAATTGCATACTAGATAAATGGTTTAACTGGGAAGAAAGTTTACGTTCATTAAAAAGGTCGTTATACGTTCACCAGTTTCATAATAAATCCGATTTATCACGGCAAGAAATCTCACTTTAATTTAACTTTGTGCAACTTGCCCGTCGCGTGCTCTGAGGCAGTGCTCCGCGAGCAGGATGTACGTACGTCTCTTCTGAATGTAAGAGCTGCTTGGTGTCACATACGCGAAGAAAGCAAAAAGTTAGGAAAGTCCAAAGGTGCACGCCTCGTGACGCTCATTTAACTCCGATGAAAATTAAATCGTATTGAGGTTCAAACAAATATTTCGAGTCATTTCCATTTCAGATGAAAACAAAAGAAAAAATAATATTTTCATTCATTATTATTCAGACACAACCTTGTAGCCAGGATTCTACATCAGGAGCGCTCTGTAATACGTTCTCGTGGATCGGTGACAGCCTTACTACAAGTACATGCCAGAAGCCGTGCTAGAAAATTACCGTGCCCTATTGGGACCGCGCTATGAGACGCCCAATATTGACTAGAGTATAAATAATAGTTTGACCCTCTCAAAAATGTGAACTTTTGTTGGCCGTATCCCATCTCATCTAGTGGGGGTCGTATGACTGCCGGTATAGCCTCGTGACGGTCCGACAAGACACCGGAATACTCATCTCGTAGCGGAAAAATGTCATACAGAAATAACACAGACCGACGTCAGGCACTAGCGTCTAAGGCGTGACATATCTTGTACTGAGATCATCAATCCGCCTGATAACTGTAAGGAATTCGGGAAATCCTCCCTTTTGGAGAGGTCAATTTTCAGCAACTGCCTATCAAAAGGCTAATAAAAAGAAAAGAAATCATAAGTTCAATAAAACCTTTTACCTACCTATATCCTTTTATTAGGCTGTCCAAATCCTTTGATCTTCGTCACGCGTCTATACGAAGCTTGTGTCAACAAAAAGCAACAAGATAAATATCTCATTCATCTTAGTTTTATTTTATAGAAATTATTTAGCTGCGTCAGCCGAGCAATTTCCCCGAGCGGCTACGTTTGAAATCCCTACGATATTCACGACGGCAAATCCCGGCCTCGCTCCGTATGCAGTAAAAACAATATTTGTCATAGTTTGATAGATGCCTCTCTTGAGTGCTGTGTATAATTTCCATTTCAGCATCGATGAAATTAATTATAAGTATGTTTAGAAGCAATAACCTGCACGTATCTGCTCGCTACTCACACATTACTTATGAAAACAAAAATTAAATATAATACGTATTTTGAAAATCAACGAAAAATTCTGACTTTTATTTACTTTCTATTAGTCTTTTCAGACCTTCGTAGCACTCCTTATTTATTTTAACTCTCACTTTTAAATTACACACAATTAAATTTTTTAATATACTCGATAGTGAAATTATAAACTTTACTATACTAACTAATACTCTAAATTATGAAAAGAGTAATTTCGATTTAGTTTTTCAACCAGTGAAGACTGTTTTGTGATCTACAATCCAGTAGTAAATCTCATCGACAGTAAGTTTTCACTTGCTTCCACATCACTACAAATGGCGTTGTGGCTTCATGGGACTTGAGACAAGAAAAACGTCTTTATAACACACCTGGGCACCGCACATCCATCGGACAGACTATTGCGGAATTTACTATCTAGATACTTTATATTTATCGGCTAAATACATCACGGTTGCATTACGCCGTTCCAGGTATTATGCGCTTTTTATTTATACGTTACAATAAATAATAGGAGCTTATTTTGTAAACCGTGTAGTAGATCCAACGATACAAATATCTAGTATAACATTATTATTAGTTTTGTTATCAATGAGAAGCTTAATGGTGGAAGATTTTTTTAATTTTATAAAATGTCATTAAACTAATAAATATTATTTAAGTAAGCAAATAAATCAGTTGTTCCACAAACGTCTCTATTCAAATTATAGCGTTATCAGTATGTTCCTTCATAACAATTTACAATAAAAAACCTGTTCTTGTCCAGGTTCACTAACCACTATATGGAACATCCAAATACTAGATTTAAAACTACACTACGCTGGCCGCCTGGAGACTTGTTTTACGCCTATTTTATCAAACTATATCACCTGATTCATGTATTCACAATAAAACATTTTATTATGAATAGATACTTAAACATTATTTCAATTTATATTATATTTAAACATACTTATAAGAACAATGCAATCAGAAAAAAGCGCTCGTGACATTTAAATTATTGTTTCAAGTTTACGCTGAAGATAATAAAATAAATAATAAAGTATCAAGACATTTACTTCCCCCAAAATCCCTAGAAGCAGGTGCGCCGAATAAAACCACCTTCGAAACAATTACCGTCCTATTAATTCCAATTTATTTATTATTATGTAGTCGTGTTCATTCTGTTCTGTTCGTAGCATGGGGTGTCTATATTATTTCTTATGCGCCTTTACCTTGCGTTCGGTGTAAATGAATGTCGCCCCAAGCTTTATTTCGATTGTCTGTAGAAAACACTGCTGCGTTATTGTCTATTGCGTTTATGTTATTGAACCATTGTCTTGTATATCATTTTTATTTCTCGTAAACGGAAGAGGAAGAAGATTTTGTGAAATAAGTATCCTTTTTCGATATTTTATCTCAGAGTGTGCAACACCATGCGGACTGTGGAGTTATATTGTCGTATATGTCGAATTGCCAATAAGTAGTGACCATAGCGTTAAATCGTCAAACGTTTGTCGATTTGTTCATCCTCATTTGGGCATATCGTTATAGACTTATTTATAATTCCTGTAAGTATAAAGTTCTTCATTTTCAGAGAGAATTATAGATAAATAGTATAAGGCAAATTAAGTATAAGATAAGTTTCTTCTACCGTTTCGCCGTCAGCTGCCACGGCACGCTCTCTTCGAACGCTCTGCTTGTGAGTTGTGTTCTAACCTAACCGACCAGTATAGCATTTCATTATATGATTATTACACGTGGTAGAGCCATGCGGCGGCTTTTGATGCTGCACGAACGGGCCGACACGTCCGGAGTAGTGCCCTCGTAGAAAACAGGCGTGAAGTAGACGTATCTTGTGCTTCTGCGTTTCGTCCGGTGAGTGAGGTAATCGGAGGCCCTTATCCCCACCTGTAGCTCCTCTAGTGTTGCAGAGGTAATCACTAACCATCAGGTGAGCTGATTGCTCGTTTGCCCCCGTTACAAAAAAAAAATCTGTTCATCGACTTTTATTGCTTGGTCACACCATACTGCACATGTTCTCCGGCATTACCAAGCCTTCTCTCTCTCTTTTCTTTCAGAACTCTTAACGGTGGATAACTTAACAATTTTCCCTTTTGTTCGGCTATTTATGACATGTTTCACCATATCACGAAATAGTCGTGCGTTTGACCATGACGAGAAACGATTTATATTCATTGATCAGCCAAGTTAGGGCCAATCTCACATCACGATGCAGACAATAGACACTTTGATATTTCATAAAATGCCACTATTTCATGAAATGAGCGACCATTTCACGACGTGGGCAGTTCCACGATGGGACCACGACTTACATATATCAGAAGTTCTATTGGAGTAAAACATAAGTATAATGATTTTAACTTCCATGTTAAGTAAAAAGAGAAGCTCCAAAAAACTTGTTTTTGCCATGTAAAATTTTTAATAAAAACATTGCAATCAATCAGTATTATTTTATGATTGTACATAAGCAATACCTAGTTGTCACAATGTTCTTAATTTTGTACTTACATGAATAAAGAAAACTTAAAAATACCTCAGAAAAATATGTAAATATCTGAGTGGTGATACACTACAGCATACGGGAAACCATATAATGAACTTTCATCATATGATTCCCGCATGCTGCAGTGCTCACGATGTCAACTTACACCCGGTCCCACTGTCTGTCTGGCGCAACTTCGAATTGGAACGGATCAATGTTACGATTACAACCAGAGTTACGCAATAGACTGACACGCGTACCAACAACAAATTCACTATCGTTGTGTTTTAATTCCCGACGTAATAATATGGTTATGTTATAAGTTTGAAGTCTTTGATACTCTGTGAATCTGTATATGACGCAGATGGCGTTCCCAAATGGATAGAGAGATTTCTATGCGGTTTATTTACTAGAAGCCTGGTTCAATCGGAGTAGTTTTCAGATATGTTTGACGAAAATCAGTGCCGATTAAAGATCTACCTACTTTATGCAGAGATTTCAGCCATACAACGAGTATTTATTGTACTTCCACTTCTGTCTGTCTACAGTCTGATCGACTTTCAATTTGGTGAATTATGTTAATCCGATGACACTGCAATTACATGACTAATTTGATCTGATGCAGCAACCAGAACAGTTGTGTTCGTGTTTTCTCTATTTTTTTCTTTATATTTTGTTACTAGTAGTGGTACCGAACAGAACACATTCTTGAATTTATCCACTGTAGATATTTGCACAGCCGGAATTATAACGTAAACAGTGCATCAACGCAATGAATAATTAGAGAGGCGAGCCCCGCTAACATCGGCGTATGTGCGCCGGTGACGCAACACCGTCTGACTATCATCCTGTCAGTGAGAACGACTGTTGTATTTGACAGTTTCAATTGCATAATGGCATGGCGCGTCGCGAGGAAAGATCCCGTAATCACTCTTCGACCGTTCCTCGGGAGTCGGCGACGGGACGGCGGTTCACACGGCCGGTGCAACGGAATAAGGGCCGGTGCAGACTGAGCGTTTAGTTAATGTATAGTTAAATAGCGTTTAGTGTGTAACCAATTTGCGTGTATACTAATTGGAACATCGTCAAGAGTTTCAGCTCCGTGATTAACTTAAGTCTCGCCACTGTAGTATCCCACTGTAGCGTAAGGTGGAATCAACGCTGTTCAAATTAACGAAAGATAAACAACTGATATACATTCCAGCATACTCCCTGACTAACGACCATCTATGTCTTCATTCCTAATTAAGGATGCTTCATTTCTATTAGGTGGATAACAAACGTGGTGACCTACGATCAGACGCCGTTTGTCACTCTTTATTTACGGTTGTAAAACTGATGTAAAAAAAACTACCGTGGTGCGTTTCTATCAAACCTATTGTAAATAAATTATAGGGGACACTATTGCGGGCCTCCTGTACTTTTTTTTTAGTAAAAAGGTTGCGTGAATTATGACTGACTGAGACTAACTGCGCATTTAATCATTGGTTTCGGTACAATTCGTCACGGGTACTCTTCATTCGGTTCTCTCTCTATCTCTCTCTAAGTTGGAATAATTTACGTTAACCGTCACATTTATGCACCACATGGCATAATTACAAGCAGATGTATATTTATATACTGCTGTTAGGTGATGGCGTATGAAAATCTGCCCTGCTATTTTTCATGTGTGGCGTCAAAAGAGTCGACGAAGGGAAATCTGTCTGTCTCTATATTTTTCAGGATTTTCTCTTAAACGACGTGATTAGACTAGGTGTTGGATTACTCTCCGTCTCCGACAACATTACTGAATTTTCATCGATAACTGTATCGATATTAATAATAATATTTTTTTTTCCAATACTCTACTTACTTCTACTTCCAATTAGCTATATAAAAAAAAAACAATAAGTACCAATAAAAAATATCGTAAGTATAAACAGTAACCTATGATTAATTTTGGAGTTTTCGTCGGGCGTTTACAGTTCTGCAATTATTCGAAAGACATACAAGGAAATCAGAGCGGCTAGATGCAGCTGCAGGTTCCGAGTAAGAGAGGCATGTTTACGGAGCAAGATTTGAAACGAGTATAGCTTATGAGTTAAATAGAGACCGAATGATGACGAATTCTTTTAAAAATATAAATATGTTGTGTTGTACCTTTTAAGAGAGTCTACTTGATTGTGTGCACATAGCAGTGCCGTCAGCATCGTTCGATGAGTTAAGTATGCGTCATTAATATAAAGGTGGAAAACGATGGGACCGACCATACTTCCTTGCGGAATTCCGTGGCTTATTGTTTCCTTTTTGCTTTTGTATTTTTAATGGGTATTACGTATATCGCGGTATACCACCTTCTTCACGAGACTTGCAATGATGAAAATTATATCAATTGATTTTGATATATCCAGAAAAATGCAATTTATCAATGTACTTCCGATTTAGTCCATTAAATAATAAAAAAGGGTATTATAGAAAACATGCATCATAAATAAACAAACAATAGTCATTATGCAAATCAATTTTAATATCATAGTAAAACACAGGATACACACCCTTTTGTTGCGCTCCGCTTGATAGGATTTTATATGAGCAGGAAAATGAGCTATACTATAGTATTTAATAGTTGAACTAATATTAATAGATTATTATGATCCGCGATATTATTTTTATTGCCTGCTTAGGATAATTAACATACTCTGTCTTTGTCAGGATTAATAACATCGCCAGGTTTACTCGAACGGCGCGGGATGATTTCCGAATTTGCCGAAAGGTATTATCTGCACATGGTAACTGTTCCTCATCACAAGTCCATTGTCAGATTCGATAAATTCGGATGGATTTTCCGACTTGGATTGGTCGCCAGAGTTAGCAGGCTATAGCCTGGCTTGGCTATAGCCAACCTTGTGGTTGGCATTTACAGAGAGTTATGGTATCTTTCCACGTATGGTCCGGAAGTAGAAGGGTTTTTGTAAAAATTCGAAAATCTAAGTTACACATTTTCATTAGGTATTTGTGTGTCACATATCTATCCGTCAATCTATATTTTACCCATACATATTTGTCAATTAGAATCGATTCTTATGACTTCTAACGTGTTTGTATTACAATATTTCCATCTGGGTGTGGTTCGTGATAAATCGTCAATTGAATTCGGGGAGATGTAATTCAGTGGTACCTCCAAACGTGATCAACATCCCGTATCATCTCACAGGCTGCTTATTATCAAAGGAATACTAATTTTCAAAGGAAAATCTAGTGAGTAATAATAAATTTAGATTTATGGGGTTGGGGGGCAAGAGAAGTAGGTACTGAATTAATTACTCCGACTGTGGTTGCCACTGTAAGATAAACAAACACCCATAGACTCGTAACAAGAAGCAGTCTGTAAGTTGATGGAGGTTCTCCACTGATATATCCGCCTGCCGTTCGTTGAGTTTGTAGCAAGTCCTATCTAGTACCCACTGCCTATCACAGCAACACGCTTTTACTTGGATTCGGCCAATTCGGATGGATATTCTGCCATTATTCGGTCGCCATGGCCACGTCTGTTAGCTAGCAGGGTGGTAGTAGCACCAAGTGCAGGTAAGATTGGAATTTGGAGATAGAGGTGGCATATTCTCCTTTACACCCCTCTCTTATAATCACATCACACTCATAATTAAACTTTCTTCACAGATAATACGTTATATTGAAGAAAATTTCTTTCTAAGAAAGGGTCTCATAGGCTTAATTCACTTTCAATTTGATTTTCACGCCGAAAACGTTGCTTACATGTTCAAGAAATAGTTCAGTATTCGCAGTAAATAACTAACCCGTGACGGGTGACTAACCATAGAAATTCTATTACTATGAACAGTGAAGTCCGCTTCGCCCATTCCTATGCATACATTTTCAATTTCCCATCACACTAGTAAATCTCATTTTATTATCATACATAAATGTCGTAAAACAACTGCTCCTGTCGACCGTCGAGCCGAGCGCACTGGCCGTTCCCAAGTTTACTCGTCGCGGACAAACAGACATAATTGCCGATGGGCCTCATAGATAAGCACCCCTCGGAACGATGTACAATCGCTTTAATGGATGGCGAATCGACCGTTGTATTTGTTTAAAAAACGATCAAACTTTAGTTTATGCTACGTCATGGTCACCACCATGAAAGAATCGACGAATTCACTTATTTCGTATTGCTTTTTATGTTGTGTTAGACTTGACGTAGTGACGTAAGATTCTGCTACCGAGTGTACAAACCTTAAAAATCTGCGGTTGCAAAATCTGGGCAGGATTTTTATTCTGAACACACCAGTATGGCTGAAATGTGTGTTACGTATCTCCGCTTCACCTGGCCCACCGGTGGGCGTCAGACTCGGCCACATCGCATCCGCCAGGGGTTGTCAGCGAACGTAAGTGCGGGGCGAACCTCTCGCCTCTTCTGTATGAATGAATACATACTAGTGAACCCACGAACTGCTGCACACTGTGTGGCACACGTCTCGTCAATCATCGCCTTATTCCCGGTGACATCGCCGGGGAATTGGAGACGACCACAGTTTCGTTCTACCAGTGACAGGCGAAACACGCAGGAGAGTTAGTTATACACATTCCCCCTGGGCCTTCGTCATGAAAACCTTTAATCTACATATAATTGAACGAATCTCTTCGGAGCTGTGTTGTCTTTCGTAGTTCGCCATAATTAATTGCCACCACTCGCGGACACGCCGCTTTCTCTCATCTCATAGGTAAATGTATGTGAAACCATAATCGAAGCTCGTTGCCTAAATAAATAACAAATTTCTGCGTCCGGAAATAACGTATAATACAAAATTCAATGATCATTTATTTTGTTATGACTTTTTTGCAAATTTTCTCCCTCAGTTCCCTAGCAACCAGATTTAGGAATTTCCTTAATTGGACGGCCGATATTTTCCTGTCCCGAAATAATCTTAAAAACGTGTTGAAACAATTATGGAGGAATAATATTATATATAGTCGTAAGTACGAGTAAACAGAACTCTGTTTGTTGCAAACAAAAGCAAAGTTCATCTAACATCATTATGTGTTTAAATTGCTTAAAAACTGGTAAATGAAGTATAAACAATATAAATGTGAACGAATCAAACATTTGCCGTGTATTAAAATATTTCAAAGAAAGAGAGAGAATTTTTATAATTCTGGATTTAGACATTAGTAAACATTTGTAGTAAAACAATAATGAATCTAAAATAATAATTCAATAAATGGTTCTCACATAAATATTGCTTTGAAGCCTCGAAAAGGCATCCGACTCAGTATAATGCTACAGCAATTTGACCGCAACTTATATATTGTCGTAACCACTGACAAAGAGATTTACGTGTAGCTGAACTATTATATATTGCTGAACATAGGCACCGACAATAAAATGCCAGCAAATGCCAGCACATATTTTTTGTAAGCATTGCCCATACCCACCACGCTGTGCAAGCAGCGGGCAAGTGAGCGCAATGTAGTGATGCCGCTCCTCATCACCGGTCTATGGGATTTGGGCAAATTCTACGGATATTCCGCCAGATTCGGTCGCCAGAGCCTCGTTTGTTGACTCGCAGGGTGTACCACGTGCAGGCAGTGAATATAACATTATATTTCATATGCACAAGCAGAAGAATGCACAGCCGTATGGTGGCGTTGTAAGACTCTGCCACCATCTTTCTGCCCGTGGTGGTCGTAAAAACCACCAAGGGACAAGAACTTCTTATCGCAATCTCCGGAAAAAGCAGTGACGTGGCTCGGCATTCCTTACGTTCTAGCACCCGTTGAGTTGAACATTGGCTAGTGGAAGGTATGCAAACTCGTGCAAGATGGAAAGCTGTATTCTGCCTACCCATATGGATGACAGACATGAGTCCTTATATGTATATGCCACCGGATTGTAGTGACCACCGTATATTTTTCCAGTAAGATTATAAACACTCCATGGATTGTAAACGGCCAATTAAATATAAAATATTATTATATTATAAATTAAATTTATTTTTTTATAATTTATTCGCAATTAAATTTGTAATATTATAATATTATAAATTTAATTGGCCGTTATAACGGATACCTAGTTTTATGAACTTTTATGGGGGATTACCTACGCCCTCGTACATCTGCAACACCTGAGAAGCCGCAGGTACGTTGCCGGTCTTTAAGCATATTTGGGGATGGGGAGTTGGGAGGTGAGGAGGTTAGTGGACTGTCTACTTCACGCCGGTATTCTGCGAGGCCGTGGTACCCCGGTCGAGCCGGCCCATTCGAACAGCAGCAAAAGCTAATGCTTGTTCTGCCACTTATGCTGATGAGAAGCCGTAAAATTGTGAACTTGCGACTGATGACACCCATAGTGCGCGCTTATTAGCCTAATGGCTGGCTCATGGGAAATAAAGTGGAATGGTTGCATAATTTTGCTAAATGTAACTTAATTATGCTAAAGCTAAATTTAAAAAAAAAAAATGATGTCCTCATCCTTATATGATAGAGTGCAATGTTTTTTTTATTTAAAAAATATCTAAAAAAAATGCCTATGCAAGAATCGAGGCTCTTTTTTCTCTTCGACGTCCGAGAATTATCTTCGGGTCGCTAAAAGCAACAAAAATATTTATTTTCATAGTTTAGTGCCTTGTTTTATGTAAAACGAAACTTGTATGTCATTTGTCATCGTAAATTACAGCGCTTTGCCGGGAATAAATAACCTACAGGTAAAACTGCCGTTGCAATGGTTTTAGGGTTCCTTTATCACGGTTGATTCGAAAATATCCTCTTGGTCTTTTATGGGTTTTTATAATATAAGAGGACCTCGAAATAAAACAATAAAATAATTTAAAACATCCACGATTGCCTCGTGGTTAGTGGATCTGGCTCCTAATCAGGAGACTCTAGTTCAAGCCCCTTAGTGCAGCGCTCGCACAATGATTTGTATCCATGGCCAGGACACTAAGACGGTGAGAGGCTCACCACCTGTCACTCTTGGGTATACGATATATCTGATGAACGACTAATCGCAGATTGGAAATTTCAAATGCATCAGGTGCCTTACGTGCCATTCCCCAAATTATTTCACTAAAATATTTCACATTAGCATCAAAATTTTGTTTGATGATAACCATGTCATGGATAAACTTCACTAATTAAAAAAATTACACTGTGTGATTGTATCTGGGAATGATGTCACACATAGAATTTTTGTGAGATATTTTGTGGCATAAAGCAGGGCCTCGGATCGAAAATATTCAGAGGGATGACGGTAGACAAATCTCGGGTCTAAGATGCGTGGTGTCTGATATCGCGCTCGCCAGTCCGCCAGCCACGTGTGGCGATAACGGTAAATCCTCCCACTGGGTGAGGCTTATGTCCATCAGTAAACTACCATGAGGCCGATGAAGAAAAACAAGATAAGATTTCACATAGTTAAATCGTTTTCAAAACTTTTAAAAATGCACGTACGCGGAGAGCGTGCGGCTAGAAGATGAAGTATGGTTCTAGTTTTATGAAGTTATACATCTGCGTGCAAAGATCAAAAAAACATCAAAACCTACTATCAAATCGCAGTATCGAAGAATCGCTCGGGTTACTTTAGTCGAGTGTATCTAATGTACTAGTACTATAACTGTCAACACGCCACATGTTGATGTTGCATACAGTTGTGTATCAGGAATAGATTCAAGAATGCACTTGCAATTGTTCGTTCGTTCTCCTCCTTTCGTCTCCTTTACCCAGTGGGCTATTTCGGGCATGAGTTATATGTGCATACTCTGTGATGATCACTCTTTGACTGACACGAAAGTCGCACTCACGGAACCACAGAGAAATATTTGCATCACGCGCTTGACAGATTTCTCAGTAAAAATAATATGTAGTTTGCATGTCGTTATTTTAATACACAGCGAAGCTGAAAAATAAAAGAGCGGAGGTGTAAGGAGCGAACGAGATTCATGGCGATCGACAAACTTTGAATAATGTTAATAATAAAAGTACTATAAAACAATGTCATATGCATAGCTACTTTTCTTCGTCATCGGCCTTTTTCAAAGTCCACTGCTGGACTCACGATAGAAGAATTAGCTACAATCGTTGGGATTGAGTGATCATATGATATATCATATCGCTCAATCCCCCGGTCGCTGATATCCACAGTGTTTATTAAAATAGTGGTAAGAAAATTAAATTTCCTTTGAGTAAGGTTTTTCAATTTACCTCCGTTATTTTTCTCTGTCGGAGAAGAAGTAGGCGCTAGAAACTCCGTATCCTCTAATCCACTCAAGTTTCTCCGCCATCATTTGGTATTCGGAATCTCATCTGTTGGTCAGCAAGTAGTGGACTCAACAGGCTGAAGAAGAAGTAGAATCCCTACAAAGTAATAAAATTACAAATACATAGACGCATAGGCAACTGATTGTAAGCTATACAAATAGAAAATCGCATACCTAATATTTTCGTAGGCCTAATAATTTTTTGTTGATATTTTACAGGTAATATGAGATAATAAGCAAGACGTCATTTGATATTCAAACTAAAATATCAAATAACTAACGAGTGAAAACAATCCCCGTTTATCTTGAACTAGGTAACAAAATCCTTTAAACAGTAATAGGTAAATGCAAACTAACAAAAGAAACTAATTAAAAGCGCTCTAATGCTTCAAAACACTCTGTTTTTCCCGCTCCCGCCATTAGCTTCCAATATGGCGGATTGTTTACGTCACCTTTTCGCAATGGCGTAGGTTTCGATGAAAAGGGTTGTTTACTTTCTCATTTTTAAATGAATTTAAGTAGAGCTTATTGTATTAGCTGGAAATTTTTCCTTTACTTTTTTTAAAACCGTCTGTTCGTAGTCAAAACAAATCTTAATTAGAATCTGTCAACGTTGTACAAATTATCTGTAAATATATATGAGCCGCCTTGGGTAATGTGGCAGAAGCAATTTTATAGTACGTTACGAACCCGGGTTCGGTCTTCGGTGCTGTACTCAATTTGTAAATTGTAATTTTAAGTGGTGATTCACCTGGTGGCAGTGGAACACTTTGCCGACTTCAGAACCCTCTTTAAAAATGATGTAAAGGCCTTCTCCCACCCATGGGACATTATAGAATGTTACTTTACTTTACAATTTTTTATTTATTTGGGGTGACAAACGAACTAACAGACCACCTATGGGGCCATTGAAACCCATGGACACCTTCAAACAACTTCAATCGATGGAGGTTGCATTGTCACTCCCGTGGACTAAGATGGAACGCTTCACAGCCTGTAATTATATCAGCCAAGTATTGATTGGTACACTGAACAGTGGGTTGGACTGCTGATTTACGGCAGAAATGGTAAGAGGGTGGTAGAAAGAAAGAAAGAAACACATTTAGTTGGCAATCACACAACAAAACACAAAATAAAAGAAAAAAAATAAAAAAAAACATGAAAAAGATTAATTTGTAGCAGCTACCCGGCTCGCTATACAAGAGCTTTTCAAAGATGAACCGTCAAGAATCTCTGGGGGTCTTTTTTTTTAATTCCATGTTACCGTTTCATTTACAATTTATAATAACATCAATACGATGTGTATATTGGTAGCCATACCTGCAAGTGCAGACTCAGAGTTATTTCCTCACATAAAAGTCCTCAATATGTTGATCTCTCTTGTAGTGAGCAATTTTTAACACTTTTTTTTTTTATTTAATGTCAGATTGTTCACTATAGTTTACTTACTACACATTAGAGGCTTTATTGTATAATTTTATACCTATACACTAAAAAAGACTTTGTAGTTTTAGCAAATCCGAATTTAGGAACCTTTAGCGTCTACTTTAGCCTTCATTGGCCAGGTTTATACAATTCGATTATTTTATTAAGAGTGATTAACACTGAGGTCCCCATTTGCGCATTTCTCGGAAACGACACCATCCTCAGTGGGTAGTTAAAATAATAAAAACTAAATATAGAAAGCGATGTACATTGCAACAGATACACCTACGTGATTTCTGTTACGAATAGCGATTCTTTTTTTTAATTTCCGCCGGCACTCCGCACTGAACCGCTTTGAAGGTATAATCCTTTAATCTTTTGTTTCGATCAAATATGAAAATAACTGCGAACGTTTTTTTTCCACGTTTGTGTTTTTGTTTAAAAATGCTCTTCTAAAACGCGCTTTGGGAGATCAGATAAAACAAGGTAACGTGGTTTATTTTAATTTCAACTTAATCCATTTTGCGTTACAGCAGCTACATTCGAATAAATATTTTCTTTTGTTTTTCGTTTGTTTACTGTATCCTTTGAAATGGATAATCTATCTTCTCGTATCTATATGCAAATCTATAAAAGCGAAATACCACGCTCTTATCACGAAACCTCAGGAACTGTAAACACTTCATACTTTAAATTTGGCAGTTTCATTCCTGGCAGGCTTCCGTTAAAAAGGGATTTTATAAAAAAAACCTCCCCTAAAGTTCACCCTTTTAGGGAGGGGTTGCGAGATCAACATCGGCATTTCGGGTAATACCTCTAAACAATAAAATACCTTTATAAGCGCTTTTTTAAATAAAAAGCCTTAGTAGTGTAGAAACGGGTATCCCCCTTTTCTACACTACTCAAAATTGTTTGAAAAATTTTTATTTACCAACATTTTTACTTAAATTAACTTGTCTTTGTAAAAATACACTTTGAAAAGTATTTGACAAAATTATCAAATTTTGATTTTAATAAAGAATTATATGAAAATAACTACGTTTTAAAGATGTTGGGCAAAATTACTTACCACAATGCCGCATCCAAAAAACAATAATAAGACATACAACGCGAGATAACTTAGATTCATATGTCATTTAATGGGTTTTTTTCATGCGGAATTGTGCAAAGTATTTTTCCAACAATAATAAGTCGCGAGTTAATTATATTTGGTGTATGTGATGGAAACATCTATGGCTGACCGCTTCCGATTGTCAAAAATCTTCGTACGTCATACCCTTTGTCTCTAAGATTAAATCCGCGTTCGATCATAATTAGTATAGACTGATGGTGAAATATCAACACGTAATTCCAGAGTTTAAAGTAAAATTTTTTTTGTATGTATTTATGAGCCCGTAATCGGTCTACTGCTGAACTTAGACGTCTCCTCCCTGAAGGACCAACAGCGTCTGGGAAGTTTAGGTTCGGCATATTTAAGATGTTTATTCCGCCATTTGTCCGAAGTGACAATAATTTTCTGGCATTTTCATTAGTCGATTTTTATGACTCCCACGGGCTCGGATAGCGTGGCAACTTACCTACCTACCGCACACTGTAGAATATATTTAATATTTTATGATTAAAATACTATTTATCTGTAAACATTTTTCAACCCGGCGACACCCTATTGAATTCCATTTTCCATCACAAAGCACTCATTAAATAGAAAATTAATTAACTTCACTTGCAATATGAGCAAATGGTACCTATAATAATACGGGAAATCCATTCCGGAGGCGTGATGTCGCCACACGTGCGGTATTTCCCGAGGTGTTCTGATCATGCAATAGCGCAATATCATTTTTGTTAACTGTTTCTTAAATATCTGTAGAGATTCATTTATGTATTTATGAATGTATCCACTGAAGAGAAATTTATTTTAGATTTCATATAAATAATCCTTCCTAATATTAACTTCGACATAACAGTTAGCTTATTTAAAATGAAGTCGCGAAATATCTCCGATAAACGTACGGTCCTAAATTGCCAACTGGTTTACTGAGTTCGTATCCCTAACGCAGTTGATATAAAATCAATAGTACAATATTAAATATAAAAACAATACCTTTGTTATGTTAAGTAAGACTTTGTTAAGTTAAGCCTGTCGGCGTCTCGAAAGCCATAAAAGATGTTATGGCTATGTTGCGATTGCGACAGTCTTAATAGAGTTGCTTCTAAATCCTTCAAAGCAGAATCTAGATATTTTCATAATTAAATATTTTAGCTAGATATAACTCCTTTTACGTATTTCTACCGATAATCAACAGTCCTACCGCTGTCGTGTTCCGGTTTGAAGGGTATAGAGAGCCAGAATAATTATACACTGTGGCGGTCCGTCTTAGTCCACCGGAGTGACAATCTGTATCATTCTTCAGTTCACCACTTAACATCAGGTGGTAACAGTCCACGCTCGTTTGTTATTCCGATGTAATGAAAAAAAATTACAAAACACTAAAGAATAAAAATTGTTCAGTAAAGATTTCAAAAGACTATATCTAGCGAGGAAGTACTAAGTATTACCCGACCCGCGGCAGGAAATAACCACCAATTCCGCGAAACTACCAAACTAATCTCTTGGTCTTGTACCCAGAAGTATTGCCAACCCTACGTTTTACTTCTTCCTCGTGAAACAGTTAAATGTACTATATCTATAATAACGCATAATCTGTTAATAGAAAGATTTACCATAATTATCACACCTACTAGGAGGGTTCGCGAATGCAGTGCCATACGTTTTGAACCTAAAATGCTGCTGTATATTGTCGATCATGTATTATTTGAGATGGTTAATTAGCCATCTGTCCGACACTAATGAGATGTTAAATTCTTTTATATAATATACTCTTAAAACCCACATGAAGAAAGAAGGGTGACAGTCTTCTTAATGATCATGTTTATTTTAATAGGTATAATTGGCAAAACGTTATCCAATGATATTAAAGTTTTTCCAAGTGGTTCTGAAAAGTGAAGTGCCGTACTGAATGCTTTTAAGTGTCGTAATATTTATAAGGAGATTATTTCAATGAGTGTAATTGGTGGGCGATGAAATATTATTAACATACCGATTCCATATCCTTAAGGAAATCTATCAACCCTTCTCCTCGTGTACGTGACGTAAAAGTAGCCTAAGGGAAATACATGGAAAACTCAGTCGACGTCTATGATGCGAAGTGCCCGCTACTGCGACCACCAATCCGCCTGCTAAGCATTTGTATTATGCCCGTCAATTGTGCATATTCTCTTTATTTTGCCTGCTTTAACGGCAAAAAGGAAAACACAATATTAATTATAATGAAATTAGTTCGGTACAGACTGTTAATAAAGAAGCCGATAATACATATTTTATAAACACCATAAAATTTCTACAGGTGTTATAAATAGGTATAAATAATTTTAAAGCTCCCTTAACTTTGTCCCAATTTATTGATATTTTAAATGGCAACATTACTCTGGACGATCATATTACCTATCCAACAGGCACAGTCGAACATAAAGTTCATCTCTATCCAACACATTTCATTACACAAGAGAGAAGGGGACGGAAATATGCGGGTAGTAAATGAGCGAAGTTCATTAGGCATTCAGAAAATGGAACTCAATCATATTATTTCTCGTCGCGTTTAGACGGTACCGCTTTATGCAGGAGAGAACAATGCGGTTACCTGAGAGGAACGTGTTTTTCAAGCTGCATCCTTCAGTCTTATTAAAATTTTAACTTTGAATTTCAACTAGGTAATTTTCGTTTCGAGTACTTGGCACTTTAGTCTAAGAAACTTGTGGGTCGTTAGCGATAATAGTTTGTCTAGAATTTTTAATTACTTTTATTGTTTAAGTTTAACGAATGTCGTGTATAAAGAATTGAATTAGGTTATTTAGTTTAAGGAAAAGTATTTATGTACTATGTAGGTATCAATGACAATAGTTGGCATCAAGTCCTGTATAACTTGATGGCGTTCGTTTTACTGTTACATAATGCACCAGGGATACGTAATTCTTGCTTTTTTACACAAAATGTCTAAAATAAGTTAACCTGTACATGTTTGAAGTGGGATAAAGAAAAAATGTATATCTTGAGAAAACAAACAAAGTAGTGCAGACAAAAAATTTAAATTTATTTACCCTAATTTCGGATAGAGTTATAAATCTTAAATTTCAGAACAGCCATAGCCATATGTATAGGCTGATATTACGGATTTCAGCGCAGCCAACCTACTTACCATAACCTTAGTTTTATCACTAATCGGCCGGCTCGACCGGGGTAGTTCCACCGACAAGCAGAATACCGGCGTAGACGAATCTTGTGCTTTTGCGTTTCGTTCGCTGAGTAGAACGAAACGCAAAAGGCTGCCGTAGAACCATTTCTCCCTCCCCCTCCCGGACTGGATGCGATTTGTTTCGTAATTATGTTGATTTTGATTTGCCTGTAATGTTTAGGATCTACATACATACATACATTGTCGCGCCTCAGTATCCAAGATCCAAGAAAATACGGTAACTTGCGTATTGCATGCACTTGCATCACTTTAATTTTGCACTGGTAACTCCCAAAGATTATTCGGCCAGCTACTTATCACTGAGACTCGCGTTATTGGCTGAAATGATGATGATGTACTTAAATAATTATTTAATTCTGATTAATCGGATGGTGCACTCTCGTGGTAACCGTCCCGCGCTTCGCCTCCAACGCGATTAAGAAAAGCTTTGACTAGCCGGGCCAATTCGATTACCGTAATAATAAAATAACATACGTGTCCTGCGTACGCGATAGCTGACAGAACGCGCTTTAGACTTGCGAGCCGAAAGCAGTTATGTTCAGCCAAATATAAATTGACTATACGAAAATTAAGTGTTACGTATACGTCCTCCTGGCCGATTCTTGGCGATATTCGAATACAATTGTCAACTGCGCAGGAGATATCATAGTGCCGCAATTATACGCGCAATTGATTCGTTTCTATTTACTCGTATCCCATGTAACGCTCATGACATGAGACATCACAACACAAACAGACACAACTCCAGTAAATTGTGCTTTTACACAAATATTACCTTCGTCTGCAATATGAACACAGGATCCATGTCTTTTTTTTATGTGAAAGGCGGCAAACGAGTAAGCGGCTCATGGTAAGTGATTACCGTCACCCACGTACATCTGCAACACCAGAGGAGCTGCAGGTGCGTTGCCGGCCTTTTAGGGTATTTGGGAGATGGGAGGGAGAAGGAGTGGGCCTCCGGTTACCTCACTCACCGAACGAAACGCAGAAGCACAAGATGCCTCTTCTTCACGCCGTTATTCTGCGAGGCCGTGGTACCAACCCGGTCGAGCCAGCCCATTCGAGCAGCAGCTAAAGCCGCTAGAGTCGACCACGTTCTGGTTGCATAGAGCGATTTCTTTGTCTTATCTCGCCTGTATTTTTTTTTCTCATTTATAAAACGTTACCTTCCGCTGTAGGAATTTCTCCTGTGTCGCGGAGGCAGTTTACATAGTCGTAGTCCATACAAATACTAGTCCCGTGCGGGAATCGAACCCGCGACCCACAGCGTCGCAGCTAAACGCTTAACCACTACGCCACCGAGCCGTCGACCCTGGTTGATACATTTTTGGTAGTCAGTTCCCTTAGCCTCTCCATTGAGATGTAATTTTGTGCTGTTTGTCGTTATATACATGTAATCACACATGCCTGTCACGCATAGGGATTGAGATTACGGATGTCAATTTGGCACCGCTCAACGTAGCCAAACGGACTTTTGCCACTCACACTTCGCCCCTCCGGGGAGATAAAAACATGACAAGCCTCCGTCAAGTCTTCGTCATATCCATTTGATGTCCAATATTAGCTATTTAAATTGAAAAGCATAAAGATACTTGTGAGTAAATACATTATTTGTGAGTATGAAAGGCGAAATAGAGAATCAAATCGTCTACTTGATTAACAATTTAACAAACTCAGCTCCATTCGGCTTTCCGCTGTCGACACATGCGCATCGGTATAGATGGACAATGTGCAAAAAATGTTTCATTCAGTTCCATCGTCAAAGCAATAGGCATTTTTATTAAAATTCTGAATTCCCGCCGTGTCCATTAGTGCGGCAACAGAATTGAGAGAATCTTTCTCTATTTTCTGTGACGCTTTACTGTTCAAGTTAAGCAGATCTTTCACCTGTCGCCCGTTAGAAGTTGTTTTCCGATACTCTTGTGTCTCTGTATTGCACAATATCAAAATGTATCTATGATGATTGATTAGAACCAGTCTTGGTACAAAAATCGGACAGATCGACATAAGTAGACGCAGACTGTATTGTTTATTTGTATGATAATGAATATAATTTTCTTTTAGTCTAACCACAAACCTATTCTCCTCCAAGGAGAGTAACGATTTGCCCTGCTTCGGTTCTTTTCAACAGAAAGCTAGAAATGAAATTTTAAAACTAGAGTGCACTGAACAGAAACTAATTTAAAGCAGAACAAAAGCAAAAAGTGCAACGCAGCGACTGCCGTCCAAACAGAGATAGTGGAGAGAGATTCGAATTGAAAAATGTATATATACCGGATCGCGTGCAATCAACTACATGTGTGTCCATTCGTTCGAGAACAAAGTAAATTCTATATTGCCGTCGTGACCCGAAACCTCTGTCCCGACTTTTGAAGCTAAATAATATAATGGTGTAATTACACGGTGGCCATAGTTCTAGACATTCGTTTTAGGTTGTTATAACCCTCTAGTTACCAGCAGAGATTACACGCGGCACAGCCAAACGGCAGCTTTTGCTGCCGTTCTAATGGCCCGGCTCGTGGATGAGCTACTCTCTTTCAAAGCTATAACTTGCAGGTTCGAATTCCACACGAAGCAAATATTTCTAAGGCCTGCACGCAATCAAAATTCAAATTCAAAATCTAATTGATAAACTATTATTATTTTCTAAATCGTTTAAAAAGATACTATGATCTGATCGGCAGATAAATGCCGCCCGGCTTAAACCCGCCCCTGAAGTTAGCGGTCGCTGTTGCATGTCTTTTGGAAACCTGGCCCGGCTCGAAATCAAGTTTCTTTTGCCTAAACAATGAAGGCGAAACAAAACCGCCCAAGGGGCCCTTCTCGAAGATTACCCAAAATTCATAACTCAATTGTGTATCCGTCCGTCTGTCAACGGCTAATTGTTTCCTGTTGCAGCCGCCGAACTAATTGTTGGCAATTTTAATAATTCAATTTGTTTTATCACCGCCAGTGGCGCTCGCTACTGACGTCACGCCAAGGGCTGTTTTAATTTAATTAAATTTATAATTAATTGTTTCGCGAAATGACACGCCAATCGTTCGCGTTCCGTTCAAGTGTGGCTCCAATAAATTCTGTACGTTTGTGCTGTAGGTATTATTCGTGTACACTGCTATTTGTAAACCTCTTTACTTTCATTTCATCTAGTGTATAATGATTGTGAATTCAACGGCCAACGTTTTTAACCAGACTTAAAGAAAGGTCTTTTACCTTTCGTCACACGTTACTTCGCAGAAATGTATAAATTTGGTATAAACGGTTTAACTCACTAAGATACCCATAAGAAAATAAATTGGTACGTATTCGAGTATTTGGAGGTTAATATAAGAAAAGGAGAAGTAGGAAAACGCCTTGTTGCGAGGCGAAACACGTGCCGGGTTTATATTAGTAATGTAGTATATGTGTAATGGCCTAGAGACAGTGTATGTGACGGTGGTGTGGAGGGAGGGGAGGTACACTTCATCGAACATTTCGAACTAGGAAATGCTTAAAATTTAATCTTATAATAAAATTTAACCATCGCTTATATTTATGCTTGCGCTCATCATCCGTCTCCGGTCTACATATCTACATTATGGCCATTAAAATCTTCATCTTATTGCACAGCTTCTCAGCGGTTATGAGTTTCTATTGGCTTACGGCTGTAAAATAAATTTGACGACAAAAACCAACTTATTTTTGCAATTAGGGGATCATGCTAAGTCTACACAGGAGATACCATTTTCAGGCGATCGTAAGAGCTTTAAATTAGTATTAATTGAAAAAAAATTGTTTTGAGTGACTTTAACTTTGATATTATCATTAATTTGTCTAAAAAGTAAAGTAACATTAAAACCGAACAATTTTTTGTCCAACAACATTGAACGAGTGTGTCTGCGCGCGAAGGCAATTTTAATCCAATAATTTTAGTGGTATTTTAGCAATCGATACAGGTCCGCTGCATGTCCGGATATCGGCCAGACTGTCCGCTATTACGCGTATGAATTGCATGAGTACTCATAAAACACAATCGGGAACGTTTGTCGTGTTAAATTAGTGATCCGCTGCAAGAGAATTCAGTCGCGAATTCTATTTCTGTTTAGAATTATGTATCACTTTATTTAAATTATTTGATGCTGTAACAATGTAATAATTATTGCGATAGTGACAGCATTTATGAAGCTCTCTAAAACAATAGTTAATAGTATTTCATACAGAACCCTCAGTGTTTGGTCACAGAGGGTGACGTAAGCGGTACCCCGCGTCGTACCGACCAACACCTGGCCGTCTCACTCGACTTTAAAACAAAGCCGCGCGCGACAATAGCCTGACTATTATAAATACATTTACGTGAGGGCTATTTATAAGCTGTAGCGTTTTTTTTAATGAATAATATATGAATGCCAGTTCTACACTGTCCTGAAATTGATTCTAAAAGTTTGTTTGATTGCATTAAAATTTTAAGCTAATGGACGAGGCAGTAAAGGAACAAATAGAATCTAATACAAAAATGAGAGCAACATTACAAGCTCAATATACTACAAACGTTTACTTTAGTAAAAGTTTACGCTTTTCCTTTTAAAAGTTTAGTATAAAATCTCAAAGTTGTTTTAAAGAATAAAGCGCTCCTCGTCCTTCCACGCATTCGACCTCGTTCGAAACACCAATTATCCATCTATACTACGAAACACGACGACACGATCTGTGCTGCGACGTCATCGCAGATTCGATTTCGCATTTAGACTAATGGCTCTGATGACCTAACACAAGCTTTAAGTCTTAGCGGAGGTGATTTACGGAGATATTAGTAATGATGATATCATTTCTAGTATAATATATTTAAAAAAAACTCCTGCTTGTTGTTATTTGACATATCAAATGTGAAGCGCAGGATGTTTTTAAAGGGGACAGTTTTAGTCACGACAGTATTACTTCACTTGGACCACAGCCAAAAACTTCCCCTTTTCAATATTAATTTTATTATAGTTGTGGTTTTAAATACTAGTCGAACAAAGCTTTCGCGTGCAATCCATGCAGTCTATTAACGAACTTAAGTTATGGTGTTTTGCTGCACACCCCTAACTTGTGCCCAGTTACCTCCCTATCGAGTCTGCTCACAGAAAAATCTAGTTGAAATCACGAGCGTAGATTAAGTTGAGCAAAATGCAGAGCGTTTTTGAATCATTAACCAGTGCATGCACTGAACAGCGTTGTCTTAAATAAATGATAAATAGATAAAAAAAAGATTAATAATGGGATTCCGTGGACGTCGTGAGAGGTGACTAAGATCTTGATAAGCCAAGAGAGTGGCAATCTCCAAGAGAAACCCAGACTTTGCGACTCGTCCATTCGTCGCATCCCGGAGAGCCGGGAAGTGTGTTACGGAGACCCGGCCAATACGTGTAGTAAAAATGTTAAATCGTAATCTCTGCCTACCCTGTACTAGGTGACAAACGTGAGTGGTTTATTAGAACCTAAAATAGTTCTTTGGTATTGAACCTTACAGTTCTAGACGCTTGATACTCTCGCGATCTTAAAGTTTTCTTTTAAATATACAGAATAGCATATAGAGATTAACTATAATATTAGGTAGTCATCGAATTTGTAGGAAGCATGTAAGCCGTTATGGTTGTGACAGCGCGAAGTTCCGGCCGGGCAGCGAAGGGGCGCAAGTGTGCCCGGTTGTGCCAGTACAGTTAGCCGCGACAACCCTAATACCCCTAATGTCTTTAGTTGTTGCCGAGCACTTTCGTCGAATGGCGTACGGCCAAACAAGTTTGTCCTTGTACCTACTCGGCCGGCAGAGAATACACGTCTTATGTGTGTGCTCGATTATTTGTGTTTGAACAACATGTGCAAATTAGATTATTAACACACGAACCGTATGGGATAGGCGAAATGCTTACAAAAAAAACTTACATAATAACTTGCCTACCTATTTTTGAGAAAACACATGTTCCTTTTTTTTTTGTTTATGGGAAAGAGGGGCCAACGAGCAAACGGCTCACCTGATGATGGTAAGTGGTTCAGACGTAGGCTGAAACACCAGAGGAGCTGCAGTTACGTTGCCGGCCTTGAGGGATATTTGGGAGGGGGGTATGAGGGGAGAAGGGGGGGGGGGGCAGGGCTATCGATTACCTTAATCACCGAACGAAACGCAGAAGCACAAGATGCATCTAGTTTACACCGGTGTTCTGCGTGGTCGCGGTACTACCCCGGTCGAACCGACTTCATTCCGTAGTAATCGCTTTTCCTACTATCCTGGGAATCAGCTGGCATAAGGCATAAGTTTTTTTTACTGGACCCTCTGCAGAGGTCGATCTTGAACGTTTTTTTGCGTTTATTTTAAATCGGTATATGGTTAGTTGGATATCTTTATATCTGTATATAGCTTAGCTTAAGCGCCAATAGCCGAATGGGTTAGGGTGCGGACTGCGAAACACGACGTCGTAAGTTCGAGCCCGCCATTCGACTACTGTCGTGAACCACTCCAGATACAAGCTGTAATGCTTAGTTGGAGGGTTTACAGGAATATTAGTAATTTTACCTAATAAATAGCATTGCACTAGCAATGCTAATATTAAAATTATTATAAAATGAATACTAATTCTTTATAAAATGAAAAAAAAAATAGCCTTGGGAGCCGTGGGATCCTAGTGGTCAAAAGTATTAAACTTAGAGAGTTGTGGGAGAAATTGTTTTTAATTATTCATTCAGACGTTAAAGGATGCAGTTAATTTTTATTTGTTTAACTTTTACCAATATCATTCCAAAGTCAATGTTCTCTTATTACGACTAATTCGCCTTCTTTTCTCTCTTGCAGGCGGCGGCTGCACGTTTCCTGCCGACTGGACGGGAAGCTGGTTCCAGTCCGGCAGCCCGGGGCTGATTGCCATCAACTCCACCCACATACAGTCCAAGGGCGAGTGCTACGAGACCGAGTCCTACGACAAGTTTCTGCTCTACGATAGGTTTGTACTGATTTTGTGTTGTTGAGTTCACGTTTGAGCTTATAATCGACGATGGTTGCAAATGTAATCTTTATCTTATATACAAAAAAGAATCAGTTTCATGGCTTTGCTAGGATCTGATAGCTGGCGCTGTAGTCGAGTTATAAATACACTTTATTTCTCATACTCAACGCGCCACCTACTGGAAGTGGCAGATCAACGTTTGCCCGGCTAGCTAGTATTAAATATACTTTAATTTATGGTTGCTGGAACTTCAGTCTTCTCCATTTAGGCCTAAAGCTATTGCTTGGCGAACGGTACTTCACTTTTTGAGACTGTACGTACCTACTATATACTTGTTTCGGCTCGGTTGGCACAGTGGCCTAAGCATTGGGCTGCGGGTCATGGGTTCGATTTTCGTATATCACAAGTATTTGATATGGCCTACAATTAAGTGCTCCAGGTCTGCATGTAAGTCCGTGTGCTATTTATGTGTAAAACTCAAAAGAAAAACCTTTTTGACAGAGACTACTCTTCAAACTGTGGAGGCAGAAGATGTACTCTGTTATTCTTAAATGTTCATTGGGTGTTTTTTTGTACTAACGCATCTTTCCCTCATGTTTTCAGGCGCGAAGACTGCTACCGGTGCATGGTCATCTTAGAGAAGCACAAATATGTTCTGCAGTATAAAGAAAGTAAGCAAATAACATAGTCCGCTAGAGTGAAAATATTGAATGGCCATGACATGTTTTTACGTTCAGTATGTTTCGGCAAGATGGTGTACACTCGTGCTCTATAATACACATTTATTTCAGTATAACGTAAACTAGAAGAACAGATTAGATAACAGTCACTAAAAGCTTCAATAGCCTGCCTAACCCTAGTCACTTGCGGGATACGAATTATAGCTCAGGGCTTTGGGTGTGGATGGTTCATTATATTGTTACGAAGGATCAGCGGTCAAATTGCATTTAAATTCTCACCTGTATCACCTGGTGCTCACTCCAACAGTTGCGTTGCGGTCGTCTGCGGCTCCTCGGCTATGTCACGAAACTACCGACTTCAACCCCTACTTTATTCCCCGCCCAAAGTCAATAGGGGCGGAATATTTTCCTGAAATAATATTTATAATAGGAAAAAAAAGAATCATCGAAATCGGTTCACAAGTGCCGGATATATCACGTAACATACATACAAAAAAGAAATACAGACTAATACAGACCTCCTCCTTCTTTTCAAACATAGAAGAAGTAATTCGCTTGAAAAATGGCAGTCCGTAAACGTTTCATTACTGCACATAGTTTTTTTTTTTAATTTTTTTTGTGCCGAAGAGAGTCTGCTACGTCGCTCCGTTGCGGGTCGGAGTATCTGCGAATACTTCTTAATAAAAAAAAAAAAAATTATTATTTAAGCGTTCCGGTTTCCTTCGACGGACTGGCACGTGGTAAATTAGTACTGGTAGAAAAATAACCCGGTTCAGTTGCGGTCATGTTATAAAACCAAACGTTAAGGCACCCGAGATACTGCAGCTTACGACACATTTAATTTCCGAAATCCGAAAACATTTGTTCGGACCCGTTTTCCACGGCCGCAGCCTGACCGCTGGTACACAAGGCGTTGATTCTTATTACACTACATTTGCTTCCGTTACATTTTGACCTACCGTTATATTTTAATCAGTAGCAGTCGTAGATGTATCTGTGTGTGTTTCTATTCCAGCGTTCTGCTCGGAGAAGGACTCGATGTCGTCGATCTGCGAGTCCATCAGCGGCGACGCACCGCTGTACTCGATGTTCCGCAAGGAGCCCCGGCCGGCGCCGCAGCCCTGCCCGTTCCATCCGGCGCCGTTCACATTCACATACAGCCGGTAAGAGACACCTTCGGCATTAGCGATAGATTAGAGTTTTGAACTTTTAGCATATGAGAGAATATACCATACTTTTCACTAGAGATCTACCTGCCCGCAGTGCACACTGCTGCCGAAGAGACCAGCCATTTGTCACCGTGTTGTGTTAGAAAATCCATTCAAATATGCCGAAACCAAATAGTCCAGTGATCGCGAACAGCGTTGTGTATGAGTGAATTAGTATACTAAGAAGGAAGCTGGATGGCGCTTTCTTTGAAGGGTCTATGTTCAGCTGTGTATTTGAATAGGATACAAGAGGAATCAGTCAATCCCCAGATTTGTACATCCGGTGCGTTTTGCAACTGATTACGGAACCGAGACGTTGAACACGTCTTCACTGCAAGTCGTATGAGAAAGTTCGAAGTTGCACAGCGGGCTCGGTGTTTCTTTGCGTTATAGAATCCGCAACGATGATATTGGCAACAGAACTAGGGTAACCGACAAAGTCGTAAGTATCAGCCAGCTGAAGTGACCCATAACATAACGCGCAGAACCGACAACCGTTGGGGAAGAAAGGTGCCCGATGGGCAACCCGTGTAGACGCAGTGTAATACGACCACTAATAAGATGCAGTGACGACCCGCCAGTGGTGCGGGATGAAGGGCATTCTTTGGGGGAGGCCCGTGTTGTTGTTGAACAGTGGACTTGTGACGGACTGAAATGACGATGATCATTATGTTATGTTATGACGTGCTGGTATCCGCAACTCCGCGACTGTGCGCGTATTTTCCGTGTGGGCAGGAATATGATTTATTCGAGCCAACCGAGCTCCTCAAGGAAACTCAGTAAACCCTTACCGGTGACCTCCGGGAGATACCTGTATTCCGCGTCCGTCGGACACTGCAACAGGACGTAGGTCGTCGTTTCTTCCTCCTCCATACACGCTCGGCACAGAGGGCTATCTGTAACACCTATAGTAAACAGATGAGTTTGTTAAAATATCCATGTCCGGTTATGGTGCTAGTTACTATCCGAATTTAGGGCTTATTCAGGCGTAGTAGCATCTTGGTTATGTGATTATTCACCGTTGGAAGGGCCTCCCTAGCCTGCCTACATTCTACTTGGTTTGTCCATAGTTGGACATACTGGTTCCTGCTGCGGTTTCGTATTTATCAGCGAACGTGCCCAAAGGGTAATGGGATGATGGGTTCCGGTCCAATAAGCCACCGACCAGACCCGCCCCGGGCAAGCTCGTCCGCCGCATCATTACCTCGTGAGCCGCTGTGACCTTTTCTCCATTGTAGGATTATATTACGATGATCTATTATTGTAAAGAAGTCGATGACGTATAACATCACTGCAGGGGCTCCGGGGACTGCGCCAACCCGCCGTCTCGCGCGGAGTCTTGCACGGACGACTCGCGACTGCTGCTCAGGTACATGGCCTGCCCCGATGTGCCCGGCACAGAGAGCAACGGTAAGTCTAGTGACAGTTTGCCTAGTAACTTACGTCCCTGTAAAGTTCAAAGAAACCCTTAACTACTCTCGTTATATATTTCTATATAAATTTCCCATATAGTTATAATGAAACTATTGTCCTGCGGCTAAGCTTGCGTAATTTAAATTTTTTTCCTTACAAATGTTGAATATAATATCGTTTGTCCTGATTTTATTCATGATGTAATATAAATTTCTTTCAAATTACAATAAATCCTTTCAGTTTTTTTAAGTGTGAGTAAAAGACTTTAGAGAAGAGTGAAGAAATATTCAAAGTGTCACATTTTTAGTACCAATAATTAAACTAAGATGGAAAAGCAATTATGGTGAAAAAAAAATTATGTAATAGCGATAATAAAAGGTATCCCATGTCCGCCATAGTCCTTTGTGTGATTCAGCGACAAACATTCAAGAATAACTTCAGATTCATAATATTAACAATATCTTAATATCACATCTGCTATCCTAACATTTTAATTTCCTTTATATTTTGTATCCACTCTTAATTTTTTCGTAAATTTTTTTAGTCCGTCTCGAAGGACCATATTTTGAATACCTTTTGTCAATTTTCAGTTGAAGAGCTAGTGTGCTTGGCGACGTGGAAGGAAGGCTCCACGAGGTATCTGGTGGGGCAGATCTCACAGGTCCACAGGAGGAACTCCATTGCCTCTGATGAAGATACGTATAGGTGGGTTGTCTTAAATTGTTGGATATACTTATTTTATGTACGTGAAATTATTTCCTTTGTTTTCTGTTAAATTGATTTATAGATTCTAAGTAAGAACTCATCACAAGATACTTTTTGTTATCAATATAAAATACATCAAGGTTTCTTAAGCTATCAAAGATCTCTGCCAACATACTTTTTGTTTTTTGTATTCACTACCTACCGATCTTAACGACTAAATCAATGAACGCAGGTGCTTCATCTACAAAGGCCAGCACAGCGACAAGAGCATGACGTACAACATCGCGCAGTCCGGGGACGCCACGTGCAACGGTCTCTCCTCGCCTACAGACGGAAGTCGGATCATGAAGCTCACCAACAGTCAGTATTACCACTATTCACATCAGTGAGATCATTAATTTTTAAGTAAGGAGTAATAAACAATAATATGCAATAGCAGAATGTCCACCTGAATTTGCCGAGTACGTTAAGTTTGTACTTATTCTCCGAAAAATATATCCATTTGCTGGAGTTACCTTTGAGACACAGATGTTAAGCTTTTAAACTTAAATACCACTACCCTTCTTTCTTTATATTGATAAAAATAAAATCAATATAGATATATTGATATCGATTGAGTTTCGAACCGAGAACCGATACTAATAAGACAGTATACAGTTTAGGTAGTAATATAGATCTTTGAGAACTACTGGTTTATTTTTGCATTAACTACACGAAACTACATAAACTAAATACTAATACTGAAACTAAATTTTATATAGCTAAATTATGACACATTTGATAATTTGTCATTTATCTTTAAGTACTTCTTTCAGGCCTTTGCCTTGAGGAGGTCTTTGCCAACCCAGCTACTTAACTTTAATTTTATGGATACTCTATCGTTGCATGAAGTACTCGGGTACTGTACTTACTTTTGCCATAGGCATTTGTCGTTAAATAATGTGAAATACTTAATAGTCGTCTACACTCGGATCCTTGATATGACAAGCAGTCCTGTAGGCAATCTATAAGCCACCGTCTATCTATCTCTATCTAGCACAGCATAGACAATGAAAGAGAACATAATCGTCCTTGTATTGTTCGCAGGCGACGACGAGCATAACCGCTGCCACTTCCCGAGTTGGATCGTGGAGCACCACAAGTGGTTCAGCCTCGACCACACGCACCAGTACCACTTTACCACGAAGAACGCCACCCTCAAGGTTCGTGGTTTTATCACTTATTCTTTATAGTATTTAGTGTTCTTAGAATCAAAGTTGCTTAGTTGGGTACTACCTTCACTGAGGAAATAAAACGAATTTCTTGACCAATTTTTTTTAAGTCTCATACAGACTTAAAAAAAAATTAAGGTTAACCCAAAAAAAATTACTTGTTTATAAATTTGCCCTTCCATATAAATATTCGAAAGGCGTACGCAGAATATGTCAACCTCCCCTGCAATCGGTGTACCCTGCTCACTGACAGAAGAGGATCTAACGACCAACCCCCAACAACTTCTTTACAAGCTAGAGCGCCTTGTTAATAACTGTATCAGGTATATTTTCAACCTTCGAAAGTATGATCATATCTCACAATACCGTTCTCGCCTTAAATGGCTCTCTCTCCAACAAAGGCGTAACTCTAGAGTCCTGCTTATTCTCTTTTCTATCTTAAATGATGCTACCTCTCCTTCTTACTTAAAGGATAAATTTCAGTTTGTGTTTTCTACTCATGACCGGGTCCTTCGCTCTTCATCTAATCATAAGATTAGCATTCCGCAACACTTCACCGATTATGTTGGCAACTCCTTTACTGTTCAGGCTGCACTACTCTGGAATTCCTTGCCTGAAGACATTAGGAAAGTGTCCAGTAAGTTATCGTTCAAGAGACTGGTACGTGAACACCTCTTCAAGACATCAGTTCCTTAGTGGAATTGATATCATCGGTCATTGTAATTATAATAATACTTTGTATGCTGTACGTATGTGTATATATGTATATATATATATATATAAATATATATATATTTATATTTGTTTATATGTATTTATTCCGTCTTTATGTATATAATTGTATGTGTATTTTATATATTTATTTATGTATCTTTTTTTTTTTTTTAACAAATTTATTGTTTGGCACCCTTACTATATCTCTCCACGCCCCGGGTTGACTGGCAGAGAATGCCAAGAGGCATTAAGTCCGCCCTTTGTAATACTATGTTTAAAGGTATTTAAATAAAGTTTAAATAAATAAATAAATAAAAATAGTAGGGAGGCGCCAACCCTCCCGCCCGGTGTAGTTAATGTATAGGAACCCGCGCTAGCGAACAATTTGCTACCGGAGACTCTTCGCAAACCAACCCCAAGAAAGGGTGCCCGGTACTATGGCCAAATCATCCATGCAAGGCACTATCCATAAGCCATCTATAAGCCAGGTGAGTGCTTTAGCACATGAATTTACCACGTGCTCTGCGGTGAAGGAAATCTTTAGAAAACCTGCACGTTTCGAGGACGTGTGAAGTCCGCCAACCGGCACTGGAGCAGCGCGGCAGACCCTTCCCGGCTCCTACCTTTCTTAATAAGCATTCGACAGGAGACCTCTGCACAGCCGAGGCAATGCACAGGCTGCTACTTTATAACAAAAATAGTTAGTTGTGATTCGAAGATGAATATCTCCTTTTCTATTTCAGATAATGGACGAGAACGGGTCTTACGAGGAGAAGCGACTGGTGTGTCACTCGATACTGGAGCAGAAGGAAAAGAAGCACATAAAGCTAGTCGCTCACGTGACCAGGGGATGGTAAGGACCGATTTTTTTTAACCTCTCCTAACCTAAACCAACGTGAACACGTGAAGGTAGATGAAGCGATAGACGTGTGTCCGGATCAAAGAAAATAGTATTTTCTGCCGCCTGGTTATGCACGGGTCTCTTACCCATTTCTGCCGCATTTAAAGCAGAAGCGCAACCGACGGAATGTATCTTGATCCTCAGGGGTGACAACGCATCATCTTTGATTGATGTTATATACCATCAGGTGGACTGTTAGCCCGTTTGACGCTCTAGTGTTATAATATCTCTGCCTACTCCTTCTAAAAATATATGTCGATATGCGGCATATATTTATGCCATAAAGCTGCAAGCAAGTCAAAGAAGCAAGTCAAAGAAGCAAGCAATCACAGCAAGTGCACTCGATTTTAGTTTTCCCGTTTTCTATCAAATCCAATCAATATATTACATTTGTTATTGCTCCACCACAAACATACCAGGACGACATAACGCGCTGAGGGGTTTGCATTTGTGTTGCAGTGAATCGGGACACGTGTGCCTGAAGTTCTTCCGACGGGAGGGCAACGTGCTGGAGCTGCAGCAGGGCGTCGGGCTGTGGGACTCGCCGCAGGACGCATGCGCAGACGACTCGCCGCAGCCATACGTCACGCTAATCAGTTAGTTCATCTTCAACGAATTATCAGTTGAATTTATTGATTTCAGAACATACGGACAGATTACACGCAGATATGAATTTTTTGGTGTTGTAGCCAACAGGCAGCCACAGCTTTATTATGAATTTTCTCCCTTTTCCAGACGTTCGTATAATTTGAAAAAGAACCGACGACAATACAAAAATATGACATCATCGAGCTGGTTTGATAATGGAAGGTGGGGAACGGAACCGTTGAACGTCTCCCAAGTAAATCCATCGAGTTTGGGCTCATTGCATTGGTCTTAACTAGTTCTATTCATTCATCACCTGATGGGGATGTAACGGGTGTTTTTTTGAATTGCCTGTACCTCGAGGGAGGTTCTATTTAAATTGAGAGAAACTATTCCACCTCTAATGGTAGGAAAATAGGGGTTGAATTGACGTTTGTTTCTCTAAACATTTGTTTTAATTCACTTGTTCATAATAATAACTATGTTGACGTTGAGTCATATGAGACAATGCTAATAAAGTATTTGTCGGGTAAACTGCGCACTAATTAATTATGTATTATTTCTCGTTAATGTTTGATTTGTATTTTTCAGCGACTTCGCTCACACCGATGCGTTGCCCCATCATCGGGCGCTACTCCGTCGTCAGCTCGCTGGCTGACAGTCGGAGAAGAAGGCAACAAGATACCATTGGTAAAAATCCATCTCAACCATTTGTTGTTCACACACAAACACACACAAATCATTTATTTACTATCGACACTTTGATGGTAAAATCTGGTTTGCAATCACAAAACTGCCGGTTGACATTTGTGTGTGCGTGTTTATATCTTATTACAACCTTATATTCATTAATACTTTTGAATGGTTTTGTAGAGTTAAGCGCTACTTTGCGAACATCCATCGCAGTAATGACAGGGAAAAGGATGTTAATTTGCTAGGATTGCAATCTCTTGTCCTCTTTTTATTTCTTCATGACTAGTTTTTGACATGACAGGAAAGCCTTCGTCATCATCATCATCATCATCATTTCAGCCTATTAGAAGTCCACTGCTGAACATAGGCCTCCCCCAAAGAAGCCTTACAAAACAAAAATTTTATTCTATACTCCATCAGTTGTATTCATTCTATTTCTGAACCGTGGCCTCCCCGCGCAAACGCCAGCGAAACGGGTAATAATAATAATAATAATTAAACGGGTCACTTTGAGAATTGAACTATTTGCACCGTTGTCATGGAAACGGCACACGTTACAATGAATAAACCATTGTCTATATTTTTTTATTTATTTATTTATTAATTCTTTATTGTGTCCCTAAAATTGCCATGCCATTTGGCATTCTCCACCAGTCAACCCTGGGTGAGAAAGGAAACATGTTGGCAGGTTCAAAATAAATAATAAATATAAATATTAAATATATACTATATGTCTGTTTGCAGGCGACATGGAGCCGGGCGCCGGCCCCGCGGAGTGCGTGCCGGGGCAGTTCGACAGCGCGAGCGTCGGCTGCGGCGCCGCGCAGGACACGCTCGAGTTCAAGTCGCCCTGCACCACCGCCGGTGAGGCATACGCGCCGCGCCACGCCACCTGACGCGACATCAAGTCACACTGCCTGTCGTGGCGCGACATGGAGTTATATAACGCAACTTTATCCGCTAGTCCACTGCTGGACATAGGCTTTTCCAAGAAAGCACCAACAAAAGCTGCTGTGCTATACATGAAAGATTACCTCAAACTCACCGCTTATGATAGGAAGCGTAATGCCGGAACAATCGGATTAGTCTATCGTTAGTCTGCAACGTTTTGGTTTACCTTGGCCGGTTAAACTGTCCACCATCAGACCGTTACCAGGTCCTAGATCGTTAGTCAGCATGTTCACCTCGTGCATGTCAAGTTGATAATTGGCGAAATGTTAATATACATCCTAATGGTAACCATTATAAAGTTCTGATTTTAATAATGAAGTAAATACATTGATTTGTGATGCGTGTCCATATGTTCGCAGCGTACACGTGCCACGGCGGCTGGTCGGAGGGCGCGCTGGGCTTCGTGATCGCTTCGCCCGTGGCGCGTTCCTCCTCGCACCCGCGCACCTTCTGCTTCATGTACACGCTGCGCCCGACCAACGGTAAGTGGTCACAGGGTCTGCTTCGCCCTTCCGTGGGGCACAGCCCGCCGCTTTGCCAATTTACAGGGTACTAGTCTCCGCTTCCCCCTTTCTCGAGGAAAAAACCTCTACTTCGCCTGTACCCAGACTACTAGTTTTCATTCGGTTTGTCTTCTTCATAAAACGACAGCTTCAAATTTTATAAAAAAAAATAATTACAATTACTCAAAATTGTAATGTCGTGGAGACGTGAGGGATATTTATCACCCATGTGAACTGTAAAACCAAACGAACAAAATGATATCAGATTGCTACAATAAAGGCTTCTGATAGTTAATATAAATGAACACTTCATTTGTGTGTTCGAGCCAAGAAAAAACTTGATCATCTAAATAGTGAGAGGTCGAGGCGCCCGCTTTAATCTCATAGTACGCGAGTGATCGGAGTTCGTCGTGGGGTAAATCCCCATGCTCCGCGGTGAAGGTAAACGTCATGAGAAAACTTGCATGAATAAGAAATAAAAAATAGTATTATTTCTATGACCTTTGTATATACTTTATCGCTAGCTGTATATTAACGTTCGCAACCCGCGGCACTCGCAGAGTCCCGCGGCGGCGCGGGCGGCGCGGGCGGCGGCGGCACGCTGGCGCTGAGCGCGGCGGCGCACTCGTGCGACCGGCGCGTGCAGCCGGGCCGCACCGGCGACAAGGCCTACAACCTCACGGCCAACGGTGAGCCGCCCCGTCCACTTTGCACCGCACACACACATACACACACACACTACAATAAATTAGTATAAAATTTTTTATAATCATTCTTCTTCTTCATCGGCCTATTTAAGTCCACTGCTGGACATAGGCCTCACCAAGAAATCACCAGCGAAAGCCAGCTTGCATTTCTTGTAAGGATTCAAGCTGGTCGGTGAGAGCAGCGCCGGTGCCCGCGCACCAGTGATGCTGCTCCACTGTGCTGGTCTGTGAGATTTGGTTTCGGCAAATTCGGATGGCTTTCTGCCATCACTCGGTCGCAATAGCTTCGCTTCATCATTATTGTGTGTTAACTTCTTTTATAGTTTCTACTATCTATAGTTTTATATGTGGAAGAGCCAAGCGGCAGCTTTTACTGCTGAAATAATCCGCCTCGAATGGGGTAGCACCACTAGCTCCCAGAATACCGGCGTGAAGTAGAGGCATCTTGTGCTTCTGCGATTTGTTCGGTGAGTGAGGTAACCGGAGGCTTTCTTCATCCTCGCCCATCCCCCTCTCCTCATCCTCTTAAACCCACAAATATCCTTAGTCAGTGACGCATCAGCAGGTCCCCTGGTGTAATACCTTTCTTTCAAGTGAGGTGCTCACACGTTCGCCCCCTTTTCCATGAAAAAAGTTAACAAACCAACATGTGCGAGGGATATTCTTTCCATTCTTTTAGGTAAATATATATGTATATATCGTAAAAGGTTGAACAGAAATATTTACGTTTAAGCTTTATACATACCGACAAATTCATGGTAATCAATTACTTTGTTGTTGGGAAACAGATGAGGTTACCTCAAAATATTTGACCTAATAGGGTACATATTTAACATAATACACAGAGTGTACTATTAGTAATATTACTAAGTCTCAGTGTGTCTTACTTAATGTTATTTTCCGTTAATGAACAAGGTACATGCGAGCAAAGCAGCAAATACAACAGCGTGGCGCAGAGACTGGCGCCGGCCACCGCGCTAGTGCTGGCTCTGGCGGCGGCCTTGCTGTCCCCACTGGGCCCGCTGGCCCCGCTGTCACTGGTGGCCGCGTGCCGCGGGCGCGGCGTCTTGACCCGCAGATGATACGTCCCCGCCCGCTAGGGGTCGCCGCGCGACTTGCCCGTGCTTCAAGCTGCCCCGCGTAGCAACCTTGCTCCTCAAATCTTTCCTTAGATACCATTTCATTTGCGTGTAAACGATCGGCCGTCACAGTTTATTAATGTCATCGGTGCGCGAATCTGCGTAAATGAAAGTTGATTAAATGATAATTTTGATTTGAAAAATATTCGAAATCTAATTTAACTTTACGCTGTTGTCTTTAGGTAATTGTTTTATTCTACATTTGTATTGTATTCGATACAATCGCTGTTACTTTACTCACGCCCATATCGAATTTTGTTTTTTTTTTATATTTCACTTCAAATATAAATATAATGTTGCTAGTGCAACTAGTTATGGACATCAATCCATAAATGCATGTAAAGGACTTCCTCAATTCTGTTATATTATCGGTAGAGGCGACGTCATAGTAAAATCACGGCTTTGTATCTACGAGCTGCTTGTGATTTTAAAATGATACATACACGTATCTACATTGCATTATTATGTCTTCACTGCAGTACTTTATTAAGGAAAAAATCTTATGCGACACTTTATTTCTCCATTAATTTGAGTTTAACTTTTAGTTGCATTACAAAGTTTCTTACGTCATTATAACAATCTGTATTACCAGGCGCCAGTCTTTCTTCAGTGATGGATTAAGATCTTTTTTACTGTAAAAACTGTAGGAAATCAAAGATTAGTCAATATTTAAAACAAATAATGTAAACCTTAGGGGTTATTCTATCTTTTGATGTTGTTGAGACATTCAAAATGAAACCAATTAAAACAAAACCCTTAACTTTCCTATTTATTATTTTATTTTCAAAATCCTGGTCCTGGCTTATTTGTAGTATATGATAGTATTGGAATCATCTTAAATTGACATTTTTTTATTCGTCTGACTTGTCACTTCACTTTGTTACAAACAGACAACATGGACTGCTGCATTGACTGAGCTGTTAAAAATATGTGCAAGTGTTGTAATTTTTTTAAATTAAGTATCGTCTCTCGTTTCGCCTCCTTGTACGTATGTTTGGTTACGTCTGCAAGGTTCTCCCACATCGCACGAAGCAAGCTGTCTACGCCTACAAAATTCCTGTATATTTAATTAATATAAAATTAGTAGCTTTCATTGTGATACGGTGTTAGCACATACATCTTCGAGCATATTTAATTCATCCAGTGATTTCTCAAAGATATATCATGTCGATCTACAAAGAAAGCTTTTGTCTTTTTGTTGTGATGTTGGCAGCTTTTAGCCATGTTTTTTCATGTTTTAGATTATGAATGTAAGTAATTTTAATATTTATTACCTAGTATGAGTTGTAGTATTGTGGTCATCATATGTGGAACAGTTACGAAATACTTTGTCAAAACGTATCTACGATACGGTACGATATCCGTGAACCACAAATGATTGGGACACATTAACATATGCGTAATATTATTTTTAGGTTAGTCGGGAACTAAACAATGTTGAAAAGAAACGAAGCAACGTGATCATATTGTAAATATAAAAAGATGGTATAAAGTTGGTGAAAAGAGAAAAAATATGCGATTTTAAATAATGTTACTTATCTCATTTAATTGTATTACGGACGTTTTTTTATAGTACGTGGCAGTATCTGGCGTAGTCCATGGCGTGAATATTAAAAATTGCATTAACAGCAAAATCGAAGCAGAAAATTACTACCTATTTTGTATAAAGAGTTACCAGGGCTACGTCTGTCCGTACTGTATATCTATAATAATATACATAATATTATTTATAGAAAAAAAAACGCTTTCAAATATATGTACATTTGTACGGTACGCTAAATATTATACAGATTAAAAATTAAGTCTAAATTAAATAGATAGACATAAATGTAGAAAAATTATTATGCTCAGCATTTTTCTTTTTTGAATACGTCCATGTTTTTTTTTCATTTTTATGACATTCAAAATGGATAGTTTTTTAAACGGGTTGAAATAAAAAAAAATGGAGTCATGGTTTTCGCTTACTACGCTGATATCTTAAAGGTATTTCTAAAGCTGAAATGTGATAAAATTCATCTTATAATATTGTGTCCGCTATCATTTTACATGTTAATTTTAATTTTGTGTATTATTTTTCCTATCTTTATCCCGCTTCCAAGCTGCTATATTTCGTAAAATCTTGACCAATAGTAGGTTTAAAAGTATAATTGCTCATATGAAAAAAAAATAGTTTGAAATTTTATTTGTGATATTATTAACGAGATACTTTGTAAGATTAAAATAAATCATGTACATACTCACTACACTCAAGTTCCTGACACAAACACTCATTGATTTTCCTAATTTGGTTTTGTGATACTCTGACAGTGTTATCATTTCATTGGGAATATAGTTTATAAGTCTTTATGAATTGAGATGTCAATGCTTGCCTACAATGAACCTATTATTTAAAAGAAAAGATTAAAATGTAGCCCAAAAAGACTATTGTAAATATATCTAGCTAATAATTTATATACAATCATATTTTATAAGTGTAACGCGTTTTTAATAAAAATACAGGACGAAAGTATTAATTTAAAATAAACAACCGGAGATAATAAATAGCGATAGATAAATTGAATGAAAAATATATTAAAACATACCATTTCTTTTTTAATTCAATATATGAAAATGTTATTTGCACACGATGTCAAGACGAGTATTTTCACAGTGTAGATGTTAAGGCAGCTAACGTTTTTTTTTTCATTGATAAATAAGCGAAGTTTCACAATGTGAATAAAGTGCACTGACAATTTATGTAAAAAAAAACTATGATACTCTATGGAAATTGTAATTTATCGGCATGTAAATAATTTCTATTTTCATTTCCGGCTATTTAAGATGAATGTTTAAATTTTGTGATATCTATTTTCTTTCGGGCTTCATATAACGCATTTGAATAGCATTTAAGAATTCTAATGGGGTTTTGGATAATTTTGCTTCTTTTTCTTTCGTGGAACAATTGATCACGCCATGAGATACGATTTGTAACTATTAATGTGTAAGCCTATTATTATATTTTGATTACTGAAATATATTTGAAAATCAAAATTTGTTTTACTTTGCCCTTGTGATGTTTGAACCTCGTAAGTGTGTTTCGACTTTCTTAATGAAAGTCGGAATTTTATTCTAAATGGAACCGAATTCGTAGGGTAGATTCCACACTCTTGCCTATTCCTGTCTAGTATTATTCAGCAAAGCAACCACTGTTTTGTTTGAACCACCATTTAGATGGATATGGAGAGCCATTATAAATACAGGTTATATGTCATTCCAACTTATTCCTCTTTGGTGACAACGCATAATATGTAGCAGTATTTGTTAGAAATTGGTTGACTTCGCGCTGCATCCATCAGGTAGGTGCAAACGTTTAGCAAAAATTAGAATGGTCTGCCGTTCCGTTGAATTGTTTTTATAAAAAGCGCCTCTAGTTTCATCTTTACATTACTACTTCTGATCTAACGCTTATGCATTAAGATCGAATTTTTCCATCTTAATGCATAAGATTAAGATGGAAAAATTCGATCTTAATGCATCGTCCCGGGAAGCGTCCCTTCCGGGTCAATTGCAGTGTAAGAGACACGGGACTCAAGATATACAACCATACCCGAAACCTTATTCTCAGCACGCCGTGAAAGCCGGTCGGTGAACGCAGCGCCTACAACCTCCCAGGAGTAACCCTGCCACCAATCGCTAGTCAAACTGCAGGGCGTTCGAATTCTGAATTAGTTTAAATATTATTCCATACTCCATTTATAGATACTTAATAAAAAATATTTCCTGTTTATTGTTTGTACATCGGCCTGGGCTCTGTTGAAATCGTTTACTTCCCCCATACACGGACAGGCTACGATTAGTGTGGGGCCTAGCATATTGCACATCTACGGAAATCCAATTTAAATGGAGAAAGGGTTGGTATAATCTCCTTTACGTCCCTATTATTTATACTTTCCAACTATTTCAGTTCAGAGTAATAATCTAATAAATTACCAGGACTAACCGTGTGATGTCGCCGTAAGAAGCGACTAAGGGTAAAGTCTCGTAAATAGCAATGCCTACTGAAAGATATTAGGCGGGATAACCACCTCGAAAAATACGACACCAAAAAGGTGAGATCGATGACAGGCTGCAGCGTTTAGACGGTGCAAGGTGTCTGGTACCACGATCGCCAACCCGCTTGCCAAGCGCGGTGATTTTGGCAATTTCTCTTTAAGGAAGAAGCCTATGTCCTGCATTGAAATATTTACATTACTTTAAGGTTAAGTTCAAAAAAAGACAAGGAATTTTTAATTTTTATTTTATCTTTTCAATGTTAACCAATAAGTTTCTTAAGCAGTTACAGTACAGGTTATAGCATAGCATAGGATTTCTTAGTATAATTTACAGCATTCACTTGTGAGATTGGTCTCGCAAACATTTTTTAAAAGCGTTTTTTTTTTTAATATATCAGTTTGACAATGGATTTTTCTCATACATTATACACATTCACAAACCGTTTAGCTCGCAGACCAATTTAAAAAAATAGAAGTAATTATATTACAGACGACTGTACGAACACACGACATTGTACATGGAAATATAAATATTTCGGTTGATGCAAGACATTTTTGAATAATTCATAACGATCGATCAAAAAGTGAATGACACAAAAAAAATAATAGAAAAATACATACATGTACCCGATAATACTACACGATGTTAGTATTTACGAAGTGTAAACGTTCTGGAAGATGTGAAAAATATTAGATTAACTAAAATGGTTTTATGTTTCATGTAAATTGATATAAAATAAAGCATTTTAAACATAAACACAAACTCAACAAACATGAATAATTTGAAATATACTCTGTACCGAGCAGAGGTGAAAATGAAATGGCACCATTTCCCGCGCAACATCTTAACAATTTGCATACGTACAAAATTACAATATTTCCTTTGTAAAATGTAAAATATACGATTATTCTTTCACTTTTATATTAATAAAGACATTTATACAAACTATGTAGGTGTGTAAGATTTTTATCAAGGTCGTATTTATTATTATACTATTATGATTAAAAAAAATTCCTTTCCGAATAGTTGAGAAATAAAATACATAAACTTGATATCCTAAAATTAATTATTGGTAAAATATAATTTTAAGAAAAGGGAAATAAAGAGGTTAAGTAGGTACATGAAATTAAAAGATGGTTTATCCTCCACAATACAAGGAACTGATTGAGTTCCTGATACAAGTGGCTAGAGCCGATGTTCAGCTTCTTATTTAAGTAACCAAGCGTATCTTGTATACGATACGATATTTTTGCGGGTGGCCGAAAATTATTATTACAAAACCACCCAGTACCTGTAGCTACACTACATTAGCATTAATATTGATAAACAGATTTCTATAGAATTATGGCAAACCCCACAGAATTAGATTTACGCTGTTGGCACGGTAGCCTTGACAGTTTCGGCGAAAGAGACTCGCGAGCAGAAGACCCGCGAGTAATGAAATTTACGGATTGAATTATGACAAAACAGGTCATTAGATAATTTTCACTCATTCAACGTCGATCAAACACATTTCTGTAACACCATAAGCGTAAGTTATAATTAGTGAATATGGAGAATAATGTAATTTTTTTTTGGCCAATCATGATTCTCTGCTTGGAAACGTTTCATATTTAATAAAGAATAAGCTGATCAGTATTGTAGATTGTGGACGGACAAACTTTAAGGTTAGATCGATTGATTCGGCTTCAAAATTATCGCACGAATAAAGTAGGTAATCAACGAAATATTTGAAATAACTGACTGCAACCTCCTTTTTATAACGTCACTGTAAAAAAAAAACAGTCCCACACTCATACACACGTCATTATTTCACACATAGGTATATATAATTTACTTAGACAGAGTATTACGGTGATATGTGATGAGTCAGGTCGACTAGTATTGCCGTATAAAATACACATTGTATTGCAAACTGATTAAAAATACTATAAAAATATATCACAAACTCAATGAATCTGGTAATAAGGTTCCATATGCAATGTAAAAATGATTGTGAAAATGATAAATAAATTATTCGAGTATGATTATATTATTAAAAGCGTTACTGAACTAAGCGAAAACACCGTTGATCATTATGACCGAGAACAGAACCATGTACATGCATCGAAAACCATACATTTCTTTTAATTAAAATAGACAGTTACACTTTGCTGATTGTTTGATTATTAATTAATTGTAATCCTAAATCGGGTTAAATCATGCCAATAACAAAATTGCTACATTGTAACGTAACGCCTAAATAGCTATAAAAATAATATAACAGAAACACGTGCACGATATCAATACCTAATTAATGAACATACAGAAACATTTTTCTAAGATTATACAATCACCTATCTAAACTTAACGGTTGTCCTAATATCAAACAAACAAAATATAGAACAGACATTTAAAATGAAGTGAAAAAGAGATTAATTCACTAAGATCAGCATTAGAAAATGGTAATTTGAATAGCCCATAGCGCTAAAGCCTAGCTGGAAGAGAAGAGAAGCACTAAAACGTTAAGACTCAAAGTTTGAACATCGCCGTCTGATCGCTCAATAATGCCCCGTTGCGAGGCGAATTGTGTGTCGCGTCTTTGGTCGGTCGGTATTTACCTAGTGTCGGGGTATTTACTTTTGGCATTGGTGGCTGGTCTCTAGCTAGAAAAGCTAGAGATACATACCATTTCAAATTTTCATGGGGTTTATAGACAGGTTGTGAGAAATGACATCTTCGCACTGTTCCGCACTCCAGGATGTCGAAACATCTGTACCACCATCTCCGATTGAAGTTGGCTGCAGGTGTCCATGGGCCGCAATAGCTACTCTTCATCTGGTGGACTTTAAGCCTGTTTTTCACCCCAGCGTTAAATAAAAAAAGTTAATTAACCTCTTTGGCCTCCGTGTTAAAATATCGAATAGGATTTCCAACGCCTGACGCTATTAGCTCTCGTTCTCGTTCTCATGTGTTTTGGTGGATTATTTACGCTCATGAGACCAGTACTATATTAAAACTTGGAAATTTTTTAAGACACATGACGTCATAAAGACTAGAATACAGTCGATAAAGGCGCTATAGGTATGATATGGAGACGAAGCTCTTCGTATCATATCAAAAGCGGACACGTGAACATTTGCTCAAATATAGTTTGATATTAGGACGTGGCATACAAAATATGTTAATATGGAAAAAAATGTAAATAGAATAGCAGAAAAGAATAGCACGGGACAAACATTTACGAAATAATTCGTTTGTTATGATCCGGTGTCACGGTCAGCGGCGTTCGGTGTGCTACAGCTCAGTTCGGACTATTGTTTTCTCTTTTCATATTTAAGTAAAAGTAAAATAAATGAATAAATAACTATGAATAAAATACACTTACAATAAATATTTTACCTACTTATCACTTCGTGTGCGCTTTACCATTCACACTATAAAGAATTCGTTCCTAAACGTACGCGGGCTTTTGGAAAGGAAGGTAGTGTGAAATGTGCCTTTAAAGTTGAAAAATCGTTCGAAGTGGGAAACGTTTAGTGTTTGAAGAAATTTATTTGTAATATCGTTAGAAATAAATAAAAGTTTCTTTTTTATTTTCAAAGACATAAAATCTCGGTTTCATTGCAATACAATATTCTGGCCTTTTCGAAATTATGGAAGATGACCAGTAAACATACGGGAAGGGAAAATTATGACACAGCACTACATTTTTTTTTTAAAATACTTAAAAAAATAATCACTGTTACTTCCGGCTAGACAACACACCAAAAAGTATTCCGCCTTAGACAACAATGAGGTTGTTTTAATTTTAAAAAAACGCATCCACCACCTTCGGTTCGGCCGCAGATTAATAATTCAGAGAATTGTACCTAAATATAAATATTTACAATTCGAAAACCATTAACAATAAACGTAACGTCGTAGCCCAACTGCTCAAACATTACAACGCGCGAAACATTCGGGTGTACGTTTCCTAGGGCGAAGTTCGCACAAGTTCAGTACGTTGTGAATCCTGTGAACGTCCGCGGATTCTGTTGCAGTTATTGTACATTTTTTGTTATATTAAATAAACAGACGAACAGCCATAGTCTACACACAGTGTACATTTAATAATCCACAAAATTTAACCAAAAAATCACCTATTTTAATGTGGCAAGACTAAGGAGATAAAATAAAACACTGGCAATACTGACATGAAATATGATCTCTATTCACTACACATTATGATTTATTTAATCTGGAATTTTTTTTTTAGAAATCAAAAATATTCGTATACCGATTGGTTCTACAGAAATTTTTGTGTTTGTATGTTTGTTTTGCGATTACAATGTCTATTTTCAAGTGCAAACTATGTAAAATCTATACACTAAGCATTGCCTAACTTAACGGCAGTAGGTAAAACGTCATCTTTCATAATATATATTTTAATCTGTCACATTTTTGCAAAAATACAGCGTTACACATTTTCTCAGGCCTTAACTAAAATTAGCAATAATTCAGTACATGTATAGCTTTTTAACATTTTAAAATACATGGCCGGTTTGTTTCAATAATTAATGTATCGTTTTTTTTTCAATTATTTTCTCATTAAATTACACACATTAAATATAAGCTTACTAAATTACAGCTATATGTATACTTATCAAAACAGATTTTCTAGATTATGGGCGCCATCTTTATTTCAATAATTAGCCAATCAATTTAAAAATTCTGTGTATTTATATGACGCATCCATTCTACGCTTAACTGTAGTACGGTATTCGATGTTGCCACATTAGCCAAATAACTATACTTTTTGTTCATTAAATTCATTTTTCAATTTTGTTCATTATGGTATAATTTTGTAGCACGTGCAGTACAGTACAGTATTTGATTTGATTGGAATTGAGTTATGGCGTTATTTTGAATTTCGTACTACAGTCCGGTTTAACAGGACCTTCGAAGCTGAATTTACGTTAAAAATAACGATCGGATGACGTCGGCGTGGCTCAGGTTTCATTCGACCCCGTTACGGCTGCATTCGGAATCGTTCGGCATCGCTCGGGTTACCTTCGCTGACGATAGGGCTACGTTCGGTCCACTCGGGAAGTTCCGTGACATGTCGCGGCGACTTTCACGCTAGCGGGGCGCTGGGCGCGTCCCGGCGGGAGTCCCGCAGCGAGTTGTTCCGGCGCAGCTCGTCGCGCACGGACCCGTCGCGAAACTCTAGGCCGCGGCGTGGGGATGATGTCGCGTCCCGGCATTCGGACGACGACCGCTTCGTGTGGGTGCCTGTGTTACGTCACAATGGATTTTGTTAATATTATACGCAGGGGTTATATTTAACTTAAAAAATGATCCAATTTATAGACGGTCTAAGCTGAGGACTACGTATGTTGCTAATGTTGTAAAAGTTAGTTGTAGGCATGTTATTGTTTAGTGTGAATATCCCGTGGCTTAATCGTAAGCGTATCGCCTGACTGCAGATCCACGGGCCCTGGGTCCGAAGTCCAACCATTTGTTAGTTATGTTGTGTTGCGTCCCGTGCCTCTGAAATTGCATCTGACCCTTTCTCCGTTAACAAGCGTTATATCGAACACGGGAAGGTAAAGAAGAGTGGACAGGAGTACGTCACGATGGCAATGGTGCTGAATTTTATCAACACGCTGTTTGATGATAAAGACAATAAAGACACAGAACATTAATAATTTTATTTTTTTATTTTTGAGTCATAATTCTACTTCTTATGTTAACCACGAGTTATATAATACAGCATTATATTAATCCAACGCAATATAATTGTTAATTGTGGCATTGTCCAGACGACTATCTTGAAACTTTTACGTATGTTAGCAGTTTGTGGAAAAAGGGGGAATGGGAGGGGGGTGCGCACCTGGCAGGTCGCGGCCGCAGCTCATGATCTCGTGGTCGAGAGATGCGGATGCTGGCTCGGCGGCGCGCCGCCCGCGGACACTCTGCTGCAATCGCACGACTGATTACATACGCATTGCGTGCCACGGAACATTTGCAATGGAAGAAAAACACCAAGTACTTTAGGCTATTTACTTGAGTATCCCCAAATTATTTCACAATTTCCAGTGAATGTAATTTATATATTTTTTTATTTGTAAAATAAGGTCTACCATCAATTGCTACAAATTTGCAACAACAAAATATTGCGGAAATGAATTACGTAGATTTGAAAATTGATAGTATGTTAACATGGAAGTTTCATGTTGATATAGTACTCGTATGTACTAAACTTAAAAGATTTTCTTATGCACTACGACTTTCCATAACTGCCAATATGACACTACACGGTTTACAACATATATCGATTACATGAATTCTACCCTAAGATATGGCGTTTTATTTTGTTTTAATTCCGTTGATAAGGAAAATGTATTTAAAGCACAAAACAGGTGCATACGAGCTATATGCAATCTAAATGCAAACTGACACATTTAAGCCACATTTTCAAAAATTAAAGGTATTAAACTCTCACTTCACTACATATTTTGGAGGTAACCATGTTTGTAAAAACTTTTGAATATAAATTTTTACAATAGTCTTTATAGACATCACATTAGCGTATGTTACACAGATAAACTCTGTGCTGTTCCAAATAAAACATCCTTATTTAACAAGAGGGTATATTGCATGGCACCAAAAATATATAACAAAATACCCAAGCAAATAAAAGATAATAATAATATGAAAATCTTTTAAAGAAAATTAGTTAGTATTCTAACTTACAAAGCCTACTATAAATAAAATATGAATTGTTTAGTGATGATTTTGTTTTGATACCTTTTGCCGCTTCAGTTGTTTGAATATATATTATTCTATATATATATGGTATATTTGTATATATGTTATTTACATATCTATGTATGTATGTATGTATCTATTGTAAGTATATATTTTGATATTTATATCCTTTTACTGGTTTTTTTCTCTTAGCAGTATCGCCTCTATTATGTATATATCTCTGCTTAGCCTAATGGTTGACTGGGAGAGAATGCCTCTAGGCATTAAGTCCGCCATATGTACGAACTAGTGCATAAAGATTAAATAAATATACACTGTTCTGCCATATGATGTACTTATGACCAAATTAATTCCGACATGCTCACCTATTGGTTCTCAAACTTTGTATTCAAATAATGTTTTGTTTGCTCTGCATCCATATTCACATATCCTGGTTACTTTGATTGATTATATGCAAAACATTGTAATTCGTATGCCCACTGGGCAGGACATAGTTGCACTTTATTATATATATAACTGACATCAATAATGATATATCTATGATCCACGACATATAAGATGAGGAAATGAAAATTAATATAATAAAATAAGAAACACCGCTAAGTCAAAATTTTAAACTTAACTGATCTGATTAAAACGAAATAATCAGGCAATAAGGTTTTTAAGTAAAATAAAGAATATAAAAATTCTGTTTAAATAGAAAATCACTCGGTTAAATGCCATATAGTATCTAACAAGTATTTGCGATAACTCTTATAAGGAGACAGTGAAGGTCGGCTTGGCCACTGAAGTTTATAACCACGATTACCGAGCGGTTAGGGGATATGCATCCGGATCAGGAGACTTGTAGAGATCGATCACGTATTAGTGTTGTGAATCTTATGTACGTTATGTAACGGTGGCTTGGACACCGAGACGGCGACAGGTTCACCACCCGTCACGTTGTCCCTAATAAGCTCCGGTGAAAAGTGGGTTGAAACGTCTATTCTGCCTATACCTCAGAACCCAGTATTGGGTATACGGCCGAGAGAGCATATTTTTTTATTTATCTACCAGGTATTGCTAGCAAGCAGGGCGACAAACAGGCGAATAAAAAAAAGTCTAGAGCCTTGACATGTTCCAATTTGAAACAATTGAAATTCTATTGAAAAGTGTCATATCAGGACTAATGACACAAGGAGTGTTAAAGGAAAGGCAGTAATAGTATTTGTGATAAACAATTTCAATTGACTTAAATCCTTTAGTATCAAGATCGCTCTTTCAGAATCTTTCGAAAAAAAAAAGATCAATTTCATTGTAACTTATATCCGTATAACTTGTTGTCTTATAAATAACTGAATAATACTCTAAAGTCAACGTCGCGACTCAAATATTCCCAAAAAAAAAACCATGTAATTGTTAAGAAGAATAAATACTTACTTTGTAACCACTCGATCCGCTGGTTACCGACGAACTCGAGCCTAGCGGATGTGTGCCATTCTGAAATATTACTCTTTGGATATATAAATTTATTGAAATATTTACAAATTCTACTGTAACCATATAACCACAATTTCTTTTAATCGTATCCAAATCTGTAATACTGCTTTTCACAATTACTACCAACAAAAAAAAAAATCTGCAAATGTCATGCAGTTGTCTGATATATGGTAGAGTCGAGCGGCGACTTTTGCTGCTTTTCGAACGGGCCGGCAACCAGTAAGCTTAGTTGGAGGGTTAACAGGAATTTTAGTAATGTTACTTAATAAACAGCAAAAAAAAAAGATCAAATTAGATTAAATATAAATCATAGATAATTTCATTAACTTTTATACGAATACGTATATCTATTTATTAATGTGTATTTGCAACAATTTTAAACGGTGTAATGAATGAATGATAAATTCTTAATTTTTCAACGAGAAAAAACAGGCGACAGAAACTCCTTAGGTACTGTTTTGATTTCCTTTCCATAATTTTAATGTATATCATAAAATAAAAAGTATGGTCCCTAAGGCAACAGAAAGCATGCTACAATAAAATTAAAGCACAAATGCACTGCAAACTCGAGCAGACCAGCCTAGCAGCACAAGTTCGTAAGCATGACATATATGGCAGACATCGCGCTCCTCAACCATATTAAAGGGAAGCCGACGACCCACCGCAAGATGGCGCCACAAGCACGGACCTCTAAGCGAGCACGACGTACTCAAGTCTAGATGTGACAGGCAGTAGCAGTCATAACATACAGAAGTTCGTTGCATTTAGCTTCACAAGAGATCTCAAAGCTTTGCTATCCGGAGTGAAAGAAGTAAGCTAAGACTTTAAAGTTTTAGACATTACTCAGGGACTCATGACTTACATGACTGTTGGAATGAGATTATAATACTTTATATCAAACCGTGTATATTCTATATTATATTATAGATTATATACTTTATTTATTAAATGTTTATTCTTTATTTTATACATGTAAGTGTAATATAGGTGCAAGGGGGAAATACGATCTCTTTCTCCACATGCCAACCTAAGTTGACCCCAAAACCCACAGATGTGTGATGGTGTGCAGCATCACTGGTGCGTGGGCAACTGCGCTCACTAACTCGCTTACCCAGCGCGGCGGGTGTGGGCAAACATACCAATGAAATGTATGCCGGCTATTACTGGCGCTATCTCGGCGAGGAATACGTTCAGCAGTGAACCAAAGTAGGCTGATGCCTATATACATATAAGCACTCACACCTGTCAGTTTCGGATTTGCCATGACATACACCGCCAAACGGTCTTTCGCAACCCACTGTTACCGTTCGCCTCTCGGGGAGATAGACCGTGAAGGGTGGCGCCTCGCCGCCGGAATCGCTCAGTAGACCAGTTACTTAAGTCTGGTGGTAATCGTAATAGGGATCGGTTTCAATTTGAAATTACGACAGATTCAACAGTTTGACGGATTACGTCGTAGGGTATGGTCTAGTTCGGTCGAATATTATTTCCGTGTAAGCTAGACAAGTCTCCACGACGCGCCCTATCGAACTATTGTCTGTTGTTATTTAAAAGTTAAATCGTTCACTAATATGATTACCATCGGAGTTAAACAATAAGGTGACAAGTCTGTCATTAAAACTCCTTTCATTGTGTTTATTAGTCTCTAGAATGTACCTGATCCAGTGGGTCGATGGAGGTGCGGCTGGGGCTTTTGATTGTGTCGAAGACGGAGGAATCGCTATCGTGGTCCGACTGCTGGTGTGGCGTGTCCGGGCTGTCGGGGATCTCCCCCACCGCTGCGGCGCAGAAACAATATATTCTAACATTTAAAAATAGAAATCGGGGTGTAAGCTGGATCAGGGAATATACCCTGCGCGCGTTGCACCCCGCTACACACGTCACAATCGTGACTCTGACAAAGAAACAAATGGTGGAAAAATCCGGATCTGTCTGTCTGTGTGGAGGTGCTCGAACTTCTGAGTTCTGAGGTATGTACTGCGTACGTCAGTACGTGTTTCGGCAAACCCACTGAGGTTTTATAAATACGATAGTGTACATGTGTGCATGGTTTTGCGTGAGATGTGTGTGTGTATGAGAAGCGTGGTGTACAGTGAGTATGTCTGTGTGTTTTGGTTCGGCATACACCGTGCAGTTGAGCCGTGAGAGTGAGTGAGCAGCGTCTAGCTAACAGTCAGTTTAGTGTATGTGTGTGCGTGTGCGTGTGGGGCGACCGACCGTGCGGGTGTATGGTGCGGCGCTGCGCGCGCGGCGAGGGCGGGTGCAGCGCGGGCGCGCGGCCGGCGCCCGGCGCGCGGCACACCGCCGCCTGCACCACTTCGCACACGCGCCGGAAGCGACGGATGTTGCCTGCGAACGATGCGTTACGTAATATCCGTACTTTCAAGTTTTGCATGGAAAGTAATATCGTAGCCGTCAGTAACAGCAGGACGACCGTTTCGAATCAGCCTAAGCCAACATTTGTACAACACACACAAATGATTGGTTATCGACTTCTGTTGGGTTCCATTCCATGTCTCTGACACAGGATCTGACGCTTCCTCCAATCTTATCTCATAAGTGTGAATTCGCATATTCGTGGTAGAGCTATGCGGCGAAGTAGAGTGAGTTCAGTGAGTGAAGTAACCGGAGACCCACTTTTATAAATATCTTTTTTAATAAGCGAAACCGAGCTGCACATAATAGTAATGATAATTCGGATAAAATGTTATCTTTTAATTATAATTTTTCAACGATGTAATTACTAAAATAGCAATTGTATAACTATTGTGAAATACATTCATTTTCTTACAAGATCTATCGACGGCAAATATACATTTTTGAATGATGTGCAAAGAAAATAGGACCTCGTAGTACTAATGCTGAAAGTTCTTAAATATACTATTTTAAAATCAACGACTAAACTGCGGTACAATATTGCTGCTTACCTGATAATAACGTGAAAGTGATGGCGTATAAGTACTCCTTCCCGTTCTCCCCCGGCGCTTTAGTTATCGTTGATATATCAACCTGAAATATATTTAATCGTTTGAATCATTTCTTATAAAAACATAAAAAATATATAAGCTCGCACGACTGTATGCCCACTACTGGGGAGACAAGAGACCAAGACATTTTTGTCCTTCAAGCCTACTTTTCACCGGAGCTAATTTCTAATGATACAAATCGTACATAAGTTTCAAAAACTCATCAGTACAAGCATAAGAGATCGAACTGATGTAACCTGATTCGGAGGCTGATCTCTTACCATTCGGCTATCGTGACTCTTCATCCCATCAGCCTATTAATAGTAAATCTAAACTCTTCGCCTAACGAGAGGATTTCGCAGTACTAGGCGCATTGCACCTTTGACGCGGGTGTAGGTTCTGAGATTGATTTTATTTATGATGATTATTCAGCCATCTATCCATAGACCATGAGATATGGTGTGGCGTCTTGTAATCTATGAGCGGGGTCTGGGGTCGTTGTTCCATAAACGATTATGAACTAATTTAAAGTTTCTAAATGCCCACCACCGTAAGAAAACCTTTCTAAAGGAAAAGTTATAAAACTTTCAAGGCTTCTGAGCAATCACTGCAAAATATATGTAGATTTACTGACTCCATCAGACTGAAAATACACAGACCAAGTTGACAGAGAGCAGCGTCACAGATGAGACGAGTCAGAAGCTGCGATAATCAACCCGCTTGCCAAGCGTGGCGAATGTGCCAGATCCTCCCATTGATTAGACTATTAATAATCTGATGAAGAAGAAATATGGCAGTGAAAATAAAAATTAAACACCAATAAACTTACCTGAAACCGAACGTGCCTCTGAAACATGGCGGGCGCGTTCGACCCCCTCTTGTATTCCACTCTGAAGGACATGGGACTGAGCACGCTATGCGACAGTTCTGCTATCTGTTGAAGAAAAAAAAACAATGTTAAGAAAACAATTTTGTTTGTTGTTCTGTGACCGTGTGTTGCAATTAAACAATTGCAGCACTCTGGGTTAAGCACTATTCGACCGTCGCTGACGTATTATTGCGTGCGAGCGTGTATTATTAATACTATTTATATCCTATGATTGGCAAACAATAACCCCCCCCCCCCCCTCCCCTCCTCTTTACTAGTCTATTTATTCAGCGTAGTGTCCGCTGCTAAATGCATCATAATTGTCTAATAACAATACTCACACTCAGGAAGGCATGTATGAGATCAGCCTTAACGGTTGCAAGGGGTTTCCCCTTGACAAGTGCAGTGAAGGTTTCCTCCTTATCCGCAGACAGCAGCAAGGAACCGAACCAGGACCGTTTCGTCAGTTCCGGCGAGGACTCCGGCGTGAGATGCACTTCTTCCGACGATGCTGAGTTAAATATGCACAAAAATATTTCTAATGATAAATTTCGATGACGTCGTAATAATAATATTGTTATCTGCAACTATCGTAATGGGTATATTACATGCCTATGTTGGTGGTCGTGGTAAAGAAAATCTGCCCCCTCCCTCTAATACTGTAAGCGTCGTAAAAATCGATTAAATTAATGCCAAATTCCAGAGATCTAGCCACAGACTTATGGCCTAAATGACCTAGAGACCTGTGCTATGTGCTACACTCTTTTTCTCCAAAGATCACCTGCACGCGGTGCCCTCGAATGGAACACCGGATGAGGCCATGCCGACTGACTGATAACAGAAAATTCATCCGAATATATCGAACAAAATCCCAAAGACTAGTGATGTGGAGCAGCATCTTTAGTGCGAGGGTACCGGCATCGGCAACAACCAACCGACAACCCAGCGTTGCCAGATTTTGTTAGAGCTTGCATAGAAAGGCTCATGCCCAGCAGTGGTACATGCTAATAACGAAACGTCTAGTTATTGGCTGCACTACGTTATGCTTATATTCAGGGCGTGGGAGTGGGTACCCTGCATCTTGCGGCGGTGGAAGCGCGGCGAGCCGAGGAAGGAGTTCTTGATAGTGGCCAGCCTCGCGCGCCACGGTGCCGCCGCCCCGCCCGCGCCCGCCGCGCCCCCCGCACCAGCCCCCGCGCCCGCTGTGGACAACACTACGTTAACATACTGGACACCTGGGATAGACAAACTGAAGATTCCGGATGAAAAATACTGGATATCTCGGATTATCGATACTGTATATCCTAGATATATGATTAGGTGACTATGTTCAAGTACTGTATCCTGGATAAACACTAATGAAGAACGTGTATGTGAACTATGTAACCTGTAAACCTCTTTGATAAACAGTGTTATACGAGTACAATTTTAATTCTAAAACATATCTTCCAATAAAGATAATTATAAATATTAAATACGACATGCCGTTCTTCTACAATCTACAATGTGTTTACTTTAAATGAGATAATGTGAAAAACCTACTACTACTCTACATTTTACTTTTCGTACATTTTTAAGAATGTTCCGTTCCGTCCATTTCCTACTGTTCGTACATTTTATAATACCTGTTAATGTGCCGAGGTTGGGGAACAACGAGGGCGGGACTGGCGACTGCGCGGAACTGGGCGGGCCCGGCAGAGACGATCTTTCCCTCACTGGAATTATAAAAAAAAAGGAAAAGTAAATATAGTGTTAATTGAAGACTTACTTTCATCCTTTGGAGTGTGAATTGATGAAGGAAACTTGTATTTTATTTTAAATTAAAAAAAGATACCCATCCGTTACCAACTTGTTCAGTGTGTGCAGTTCAAAGTTTTCTATTTTAATGCACCTGGTTGTCGGAGCGTATCTTAACACATCTCTAGCGTGGATGCATCGTTATTGACATTCAATGAAAACTTGGTTAGTGCTGGTGGTTCATGATTATTTTGAAATAGTAAAGAACAATTATGAAAGAAATTAAACAGACATACTCTTTAAACAACTTTAATAGTCCAATGATCCAATTGAAACGCAAGCGACATTCATCATGAATAATATTTTTTTTGTCGGTAAGTCGCAGGCATGAAACGCGGGCATCGTACGCCGACGCGGACGTTCCATAACGTAACTTTCTCGTAGCTATCTAACTAGTAAATATCTTGCGCCTAAGTTACAAAAATTAAAGTAGGATCCTTTGACAAAAATTTACTTATTGAATTGATATTTAAAGCATGTCCAAGAAATAGCCTGTAGAGTATGAGGTTAAATTTAATGTCTTAACGATGCATCCACCTCTGTACTTATCTTACTGATTTTTTTCAATATTAAAATTAGAAATACATTATTTATTGATACATATCCATTGAAGCCCAATTGTTTTTTAGCAGTGTACAGTATTTTTTTTATTGGCCGTACCAAAGTGACAAAAGTAAGTTATGTTGGCAGCAAGCTCGAATATGTTCTACACTAAAGTATTGTTTGCTTTCTGACTTCGTCTAGCCTAGTTTCTTACCTCGATGCGTCTGCGACGGACTGTGCGGCCTGACGGCAACTGAAGAGCCCATTAAAGGAGATTCGTTGATTATTATCACGGCCTCTCCGGGCTCACCACCTAAATATTACGAGCACACTATTATTGGCACACGCGATGCTTTCCTATTAACCCATTTCACGTTTCATTTTAAGAAAACTATTTCGCACGAATGTACAAAATAAAAAAAAAAGTAAACCTAGTTCGGAGAGAACAGCACCACACCACTCCCCACAAATACGTGCACTACTTCTTCCACACCATGCACTTCCAACACCAGCACTTATTAATCGACACTAGGTATCTATTACGCGACACGTGTTTCGCCTCGCAACAAGGCGTCATCAAGTAATTAGAGTAAGCGATGCACAACAGGTTATTGTGGGAGGCAGGGTGATGCTCTTCTTCTCATCTTCCTAGGTAATTTACGACTATACCATTTTATTATTTTTTGCATGCGGAAAATTACACTTTTTTTTAATCCTTGAAATAATGGATTTCCACTACTATTTTTTAAGAGGCAGTGTTGACCAGTGACATCTGCCGGAGAGTATCGGAAGATCTCCCCAGGCATATTGCACTACATATACATTATAGAAGCTGTTCATCACCTCTTTAGTATCGCTTAACCCTATTGTGAACTATAAGTGTAAAAATAAAAGTGGATAAATGGCTACTTACTTATGTTGAGGCTTATGGTTGGCCCAGTGGAGTTAGCACGCTGATGATGATGTTCGCGCATTGATGGAGAAGCTGGAATCAAAAACAATTATATATTTTCCTCATTTTAAAAAAAAATGCAAAAAACTTCCGACAGATGGTGAAACAACCATCTCATCTAAGTCAAATAGCTATCGGTCTATCTGCCACTAGGTAGTGAACGCCTTCTCAGCCTAGGAGTCCCCTGAGTAAGTATCACCCTCTTACTTACTTCTGCCACCAATTAACAGTGCCACCAATGTTGAGTTCTGGTTTGAGGGACTCACCCAGTATAATTACACGCAGCGAGGCATTCCATCTTATTTCTCTGGTGTGAAACGCACATGTATCCTTAGACAGACAGTTAGTTCGTTTGCCACCACTAATTTTTAAAAAAAATCAACACTTTTCAATATGACTGTTGTGCCATCATTGTTATGTCTAGTGGCCTCCGGTTACTCACGGAACGAATCGCAGAAGCACAAGATGCCTCCTACTTCACGCCGGTATTCTGCGAGGCCGTGTGTACCCCTGCCCTACCCCGCTCGAGCAGACCCAATCGCTCCATCCAACGTAATGTATGTATCACTCACCTAGAGGAGATCCGGGCGTAGCTGGAGTCCCGCCTAACGAAGAAACCCGATGCGGAGTATGAGTAGCTGAAAATTAAAATCACTTTGAAATGTAAAACTATTATTTACGGATTTTGTTTTTATGTTTGCGACGTTTAGTGTGCTTTGCAGAAACCTGCGGGTCACGAGGTAAAATCAAAATTAAGATATATTATATTTGTTTGACATCAGCCTATTTTCCAGTCCACTGCTGGACATAGGCCTCACCCAGCAAGCGCCACCGAAAGCCAGCTTGCATTTCTTGTTAGGATTCAAGCTGGTCGCCGAGAGCAGCGCCGGTTGCCTCCCACTACTAACGCTGCTCCCCGTCACTATTCTCTGCTGTTGGGGTTCGACAAAGACGGATGAATGTTCCGCCATCATCTGGGCCTTTGTTGGCCAGCAGGGTGCACCGCGTGCGGGAGAGGCTGGTATTTCAAGAAAGAAACGGAATATTCCTCCCCACTAATATTACATTTACGTGAGTAGTTGAAATGATTAAATGAAATTACATTAGATTTAGATATTTCTTTCGTGAAATGAGCTGTGGTCACATTAAAGTTAAATTCCGGCGCAGCTAACACTCAAATTGTTAATAGCGATTTCGAGATCTGAATTTACCGTGCCACAGAGCAACTAACCCGTCCTTACCAACCCGTATCCGATGTAACGCGATAAGATCGGATGAAGGGTCAGATGCAATGTCAGAAGAGACACGCGACACAACACAACAAGACCAGACCCGAAAACCAATAACTTGTGTTTTTGCACAGATATTGACTTCGACTGGGATTCCAACTGTATTCATTTTCAGTGTACGTATGCGTTTGATTGTAAGAACGCACCGTGTGTATGTGTGTGTGTGTGCGACTCACCAGGTGGGCTGGCTGCCAACTGCGGTGAACTGCGTCCTTCGCGCCGTCCTGACGACGACCTACTAAAAAACCAATGGTATTTAATTAATTTTTAAAGTAAAAACTTGTTTAGGCGCACCGCTTACTGAATTATTACCACGGATAGCAAATGAAACTAATCCATCAGGTCCCGAAGCGAACGCGGATTCGGATTCTCCGAGTTTAATCGAGCGAGAAAGAAACAGCTGTACATTCTCTGTTTCACTACTACTTACGGCTCCTTTGAGTAAACTCAGAGAAACTTTTTTAATATAACTTTCATATTTAATTAGTTTTATATCTTACAAAGCTCTTAAAAATGAAAAGATTGCTTTCTTCTTTTTAACAAGAAAACCTGTAACTCATGCCGGCATTTTATTCCTTTTTTCTACTGCGGGCAAATATTTAATAAATAATACTTTAATATACGGAATATAAGCTGAAATAAAATTATTTTTCCACAGGGCATACCTAATCTGTGATCTCCTCGGCGTAATGGGTGAACCCTCGCTTATCTGTCCGAAATGAGCAGATTGACCATTTACCTGTAGGACAAAAAATCAGGTTAAGTATAGCAAACGTTCCCGGGGTGTAAGGAGGGAATACGCCAATTATTGTCCAGAGGCACATGGTGCACCCTCTGCCGAACCCAACTCCCATACACATAGCGATGAGAGGCAGCATCGCCAGTACCACACCGTAGTTTACCGACACCGCGCTCACCTGCCCTCTTGCCCAGCGTGCCAAGTATCCAAAAACCTTCCAAGAAACGATTGGTATGTTTCTCTGGAGAGATCTATGTTCAGCAGTGGACTAAAATAGGCAGAATAAAAGTAGTGTAGTAGTAGTAGTAGAGAGCGATATAAATAAAGCAATTGTCTATAGTAATTGGCAGAAATGAACTGGACGTTAAAATGCCACGACGAAGTTTTAACAATGGATTTTGTAACTGCGGATAAAACTTTGAAATCTCAGAACAACTTCTGGAAGCAAATCCAACGGCCAGACTGGCAAACCATCACTTTCTCTCTCTCGAAAAGCTTTTGCTTCTAAAAGTGAGTTGCAAAAGCCCATTTAGCTATAAGTGACTTGCGTGAAAGCTTGTTTACTGTTTCTTCGCACAGATAGATCTGTAATACATAAACTAACTGCGAATATGTCTATTCATATCAGTCTCCCGCATGAAATGTTCTGAGTGTTTGTGAAAAACGCATTGAAATCCTATGATAAGTTTAGAAGTCATAAACGAGTACACAGACAAGCACAAATTGCGATTTTTTTATACCTACTATTTATAGATAGATAAAGATTAGATTTTTATTTAGGGACTCACCCGACAAGTATCGAGCCGTTTTCGCGGTGGGTCTGCAGGAGTGGCGGGGGCCGGGGGGCGGGGCTCGTCATCGCGCGCGGGCCGCCGCCTTTTTCTCTCCAATAGAAGAAAGTAAATGACTTTTTCCGTGTTGTGACTGAAATAATTAGAATTGAATATTCTTTAGCCTTTATCTTTGTTTAATAAGATGATATACATAAAAAAATTACAATTTTGAATCAATAAGAAATAAAGTAATGTTTAAATTCGGGCCGCGTTAGTGCCTCTTGAGTAAAATGAGTAAATATGACAATGTAACTCGCCGCTGCTTAGCTTCAGAGCTGAGTCGCTTACGAATTGTGTTCTTCCCCGATGATAGAATTAATTAAATTAAAATATTCATTTTCGCAAGACTTTCAACAGTTTCGAATCACGAATGATTAAAAATTTTAATAGATAACGTGTAAATGCTCACTGTGAACTAAGTAACTCCTGTATTAACTTGTCCCTCTGTTTGAAGCAACCCAGACTGCAGATAGCCTGCAGCACGTCGGGGTCTATTGCTTCGGCAGAGGGCAGAACACGCGTCTGAACAACCTCCATCATGGGTAGCTCCTGTTCTAACTCGCCCCGACCGCCTGCCGTCACCCATTGATGTCGAGTGATCTCTGCCAACTGGAAAACGAAATTCATAATCTATAGAAATACAAATATCACTAGTCAAATGTCATCCTTTCCTGACAACCTAACACGGTTTCGTAACGGAGAAGTAACGTACACAATATGTTATAGGTCTCATTATATTTTAAAACCTATACAATTTTTAATTATACTGATACTCGTCTTAATATTAAATTTCTATAATAAATAAACCTCTAACAATACTTGTAACATATACTTCCAACAGCTGCCTGTATCCTATATTAAGATCAATAAGTTACAGTACATCTCGAAGGCGTTTGACAGAGTCTGTCATGACAACATTATTAGTAAGCTTCCAGCATTTGGTCTACCCGCTGGTTTTAGTGCATGGATTTTGGACTTTCTGAGAGAACAATTAATCCCGAGTAGTCCTCGTGGGCTCTCTCGAGGGCATCTGTTCAGATGGCAATCAATGCAAGGGTACCTCAGGTGTCAGTTCCCTATTGACAAGATTCATAATGCTACTACGCCGGAATAAGCTCCAAGTTCAGATAGTATAACATACATTGTTTCAAAAAACTTGTTTTCCTGAAAAATGTTCAACATTGAATTCAATATTTCTATAAATTAGAATATATTATAATGTATGAAATCTATTTAATAATCGAGAGGGTGAATTTTGCAGGATATATTTTATAATTAATTTAAAGCAACCTTATATACAACGACATTAAACTGAAATAAAGAGAAAGAAACAGAGTGCCTGCACTCTGATTTGTGAACTCTTAAATTAAAACAATTCAATATTATTAGAAATAAATGTGATATAAATCTTACAGTCATCCTTTTCTCGGGATTTACTTCTATCATACCCCGAAGTAACTGCTGGCAATCAGGCGGCACAAAATGTGGTACATGGAAAACTCCTCGTTTCACCTGAAAATAAAGAAAATAACCCATATTACTTTACTATAAACTATATTTGTTTTAGGCTCTATATTAAAAATAATGATGCTAGATGTATATCAAAGAAAATGCTTCAATAACTTATAACATGATTTTATGAGATTAGATTGACCATTTAGGAGATTGCTGATTCAGACTCATAAGGCATCTCTACCAAACAAATACATCTCTTCACAAACGAATTGAAATATTTTACTCATAGAAAAAGGAGCTAGAGGTACTTTTAATAGGTTGATAAGTGATCTAAGGAGGAATATAACATCTTTCTTCAAACGCCAACCTAAGCTGCACATAGTGCACCTGGCTAGCAAACAAACAAAGCTCTGGCAACCAATTGATGGTAGAATATCTTTCCCAATTTGCTGAACCCAAATTCCACAGACTAGTATTGAGAAACAGCTTCACTTGTGTGAAGATACCGGCACTGTGGTCACCAGCCCACTTGCCCTGAATGGTGAGTAAGCAAATCTTCTGAGAAATTTATATCAGCTCTAGTTGGTGCTTTCTTTGAGAAGCCTCTGTTCAGCAGTGGACTAAAACTAGTTCATTATCAAGATATTCAATATTTTTAATTCAAATTATTACCTCATCCAGTTTAATTAACTGATGGTTACTCAACTTACTGTTGTTCCCCAATCTCAAAAAATATGACAAAGCCTTAATATGCCATTAATCTACATCCATATACCAAATAATTTCAATAAATCCAAATACAACAGATTTATTAAATAATAATGGCATATTAAAGTTGAATTGATATTATTAAATTTTTATAAAAAATCTTTCTGAAACTTCTTAAATTAGACATATTTTTATAACATGTTAAGTATCTCAATAGAAATAGTTTTTACACACACACACAAGTATGTGCTTTACAAACTAGTAAGCTTGACTAATTAAAACGTTGAAATAAAGTTAAAATAATTATACAATAAACGAAATTCAAAAACAAATAGTTACCTTTTCAAGTAATTGTCGCAAATTATCGTCATCGAAAGGCAAAGCTCCAACGAGTAGAGCATAAAGAATAACTCCACAGGACCAAACATCAGCTCTCCTTCCATCGTATTTTTCACCCTAAAATTTAAATAAACACAAACTAATTTTTTCATATCGAAGTAACATTAGTGAAACACCAATGTTTATGTTTAGTAAACAAAAGGTTTTTCTGATAATGTCGTCGATTTTTTCTTTTATTTTCACGGGCCCAGAGCTTTACATGGCAACAGTCATTGACTATCTACCAGTGACAAAGTGAAATTGTTATAATTTTCGGATATAAATTCAATAGAGCTTGAAATCAAGTCCAAGTGTATTGAACCGTCAAAAACGATTCTCAACTTTTACCGAATACCTGTTCCACTAAAGGCACCAAAACAAAAAACTACGATTCGGAAATCGCCTTCCAATTACTGTACATATGCGCAAGATCTCGTTGCATAATATTGTACATTAAAACTCAATTTTGTCCGTCTTACAATTCAATATCATTTGCTATTGTCAGTAACACCAATTCTATATCGTTTGACCAATTCTTTCGCTTTCAATTTTGTATGCTATTACACTGGAGTTTTGGATCTAGGATCATAAGGTTATCTGTTTATTTAAACTTTATTGGTATCACAATTACAAATAATTACATAACCGTTTGAAATAAAACTTTGCTATGCTATATGACGTATAAAAAAATATTTAAATCGACCCTGCTGTTTACACAAGATGCGCGCAAAGACAAACAGACAAACAAAGATACTCTATTCCAAAACAAATACACAAAAATTTCATAAAATACTTAATGTTTCAACCCATTTTTAAGTTTTATTATTTTCATAGATTATGTAATCTGTTGATGATATATGAGGTCTGTATTTATAATGTGTTTATATCTCTCGTTTGTATTCCTACTCTTCGACAATAATGTCACTCTGCTCTATGGTCTTTGGTTTACATTTTGACATAAACGTCATTGGTGACCGTTTATTTAACTTCATGAAACCGTTAAAAATAATATATTGTGGAGAACCAAGTTTAAGTTGTGTAATTACGTTAAATACTTAAAATGAAGTCCGCAAAATCAAAACAACGAATAAATGAAATGCGAACGCCTGCTAGAAGTAAACAGAACTTGGGTCCTACTGATCGAGATCCGGTTCAAGTTTACTGCCGTCTACGACCAATGCAACGAGAATCGGATATTTCTTGTATGAAAATAATATCTTCAAACATCGTTTTGTTAACTCCGCCATCGACAGCGCTTAGTTACAGAAATGAAAATATCAAAACTATGAAATACACTTTTAAGGAAGTGTTCCCGCCAGAATCATCACAGCAAGAAGTCTTTGATAAAGTAGCTTTGCCTTTAGTGGAAGGGCTAATTAAAGGGAAGAACGGATTACTCTTTACGTACGGTGTCACAGGCAGCGGTAAGACCTTTACAATGACCGGTGAACCTCATAATTGCGGTATGCTACCGCGTTGCTTGAATATAATTTTTAAGACTATAAATGATTTCCAAGCTCATAAATACGTCTTCAAACCGGACAAAATGAATATGTTTGATATTCAAAGTGAAGCTGAAGCTATGTTAGAAAGGCAGCAGGAACTGCATAAATTTAAATCTGGTAAGAAAAATAACTCTAACCCAGATTTAGCAATGTCATCAACAGACATAACAAAGGTGGATGGTGTCAATGAAGACAACCAATATGCTGTATTTGTTTCATATGTTGAAATTTATAATAACAGTGTATTTGATTTATTGGAAGATGGTCCTCCAATCACGAAAAATTTACCTGTAAAAATTATTCGTGAAGATGCAGCTCATAATATGTATGTGCATGGTGTCACCGAAATTGAAATCAAATCAGCTGAAGAGGCTTTTGATGTATTTTATCTGGGTTTGAAGAGAAAACGTATGGCTCATACAAATCTAAATGCAGAGTCTAGTAGAAGTCATTCTGTTTTCACAATAAGATTGGTGCAAGCACCAGTTGATGAAATGGGTGAGGCAGTGATACAAAACAAAAAGTTTCTATCTATAAGTCAGCTCAGTCTTGTTGATTTAGCTGGCAGTGAACGAACAAATAGAACCAAAAACACTGGCCAAAGGTTAAGAGAAGCTGGTAATATTAATAAATCATTAATGACTCTTAGAACCTGCTTAGAGGCTTTGAGAGAAAATCAGATTAATGGTACTAATAATATGGTACCATATCGTGAATCAAAAATAACTCATTTATTTAAAAACTTCTTTGAGGGTGAGGGCCAGGTGCGTATGACAGTCTGTGTCAATCCTAGAGCAGAAGATTATGATGAAACTATACAAGTAATGAGATTTGCAGAAATGGCAGCAGAAGTAGAAGTTGCCAAGCCACAGATAACAGATGTTGCAGCTGCAATAGGTTTAATGTCTGGTAGACGTAAAGCCAATCGCTTGTTCACAGCTGCCCGAGATAATATGGTAAGGCCTGAAGCTAAAGAATTAGAACTTGATCTAGGTTTAGTTTATAGTTTGGGCCCGGACTTCCCTAGTCTTGAATTGAATAGTTCTCAGGCAGCTCATATAATAAAAGAACTTATGGCTCATTTAGAAATGAGGATTAGTCGCAGAGAAACTTTAAAACGCAGCAAAGCTATAAAAGATGAAAGGCTACGATCTGCATTATTAGATTTGGAAAAAGATTCTCTTGAGATTAGGAGTGAGAATGCATCTTTAAGAGGACAGTTGGCATCTGCAGAACGTAGAGTGAGAGCTTTAGAAGAACGTCTTACAGCAACTGAAAATGCATCTCTATCATATCAAAGAAAATTGAATGAAATGACAGAATACACTTCTTCTATAAAAAGAGAGTTACAAGACAAAGAATTGCTTCTGAGTCAAAACAAGCTGGACAAAGAAAAACAGAAAAAGGTGTTAGAAAGGAAATACAACTATAAAATAGCGGCAGAGCATGAAAAAGCAAAAGAAATAAATACAGAGAAAGAGCGTCTTCGATATGCTATTGAAGATAAGGAGAATCGCTTGAGGATCATAGCAGAAGCTTTAAATGTTGATAGAGGTGACAATGTAGATGCAGTACCAAAAATGATGGGTGATATGGCTGCACAGACAAGTACCAGAGACTTCACTCCTGGTTCTACTCCCAGGGCTTTGCCAGCACATATGTTAACACCATTTAACTCGCTTCAACAGACGAAAGATACTCCAGCGTCTTCTCGCCGTGGCGTAGCGGTCGCAAATCCACGGCACAAGCGATCATTATCAGCTGATGGTCGGGGATGGATAGAACATGCACCTAACAAGATTGTGCCAATGGGTACAGTCATGAAACCATCAATTGGTCACAGCAAACAAGTCAACAAGCTTACTAGCGTTAAAGATATAGCCAATTCTAAAACATCCAAGTACTGTCTGATTTCACAAGAGCAAGATACTGATGGTGAATTGGAAACAAAACTATACAAAGGTGATGTTGTCCCCACATGCGGTGGAGGAGCTCAAGTTATATTCAATGATGTTGAAATGCTTAAACAGTTTTCGCCGACACGCGAATCTAATTCTATGCGTTTGTCAGGTACCACCTGTGCCCGTCACTCCAGCAAACGACGGGATACAGGATGCTCTCCACCACAAACCCCTTCAAATACTAGCAAAAAGCAAAGGGTAGATGACGACTAATTCCATTGAAGTTAACTTAAGTTTAAAATAAGGTATGACACACTAAACCATATCTCAAACAACATGTGTTGTCATTTTGTTTGCAAATGTTTGAAATTAATACAGTTCACACATACACTGTATATTTCTTATAGGTTTTTGAGAGTATTAAAATATTTCTGATTATTGACTTAACAGTTTTGTTTTGCATAAATTTGAGAAGAGTCCATAGTCCAGTCCATTATAAAGAGTCCAAGGGTTATCGTCAAGAATGTAGTTTCAATTCGAAACTATAAAAATGTTTGGCTCTATATCTTCGGTCATTTATCCTTAATATAATTTTACTCTTGTACTATTGATCTTCAAAATCATTCTTCATAATACCAATTTAGTTTGATGTTCTTGTCCCTCTGGAGGAAGTGCTCAATTGTTACAAATTAATAGTTCCTTTGTATTGTGAGAAAAGTTTTCAAGAAGCAAAACTTGAGTTACATGTTACTTAATTTGTTATTTCTGTTTTTATACATATACATGTTCCACCTGCTTAATAGTTAACTAAGGCATTTTCATGTATTAGAATTCTATTGTATGCCTCATGTGGCGAAAGCATTCATTGTGATGCAGAGAGAGAGATTCACAGAGAGTGCATCATTACCATCTTTTTGTTATTTTTCTTTTGAATGATTTACTTATTATAAGAAACAACAAAAAATTACAAATTACAACATTTTTTCTTTTAGTTTTTTTGACATTAAGTTGTGTAAATAATAATACACTGTGATTTTTATAAAAGAACTAACTGCATTTTAATAGTACTTAAAGCATCACTGTTGCCAATGATTTATATTTATATACACCAACATTTTTATGTATTAGTTGTGTATGCACATATTGTGTAAAATATGAAAGATGTAGATCAGAATCTCAGTAAAGTACAATTCCTTAGTAATATCTTTAGACATAACTTCAATATTTATCTTGTTTACTTTTTCAACTTCTTTAATTTAAAGTACTTAATTAGTTGATTTAATTATTATTGGAGGGTATATAGCCAGTGTTTAGTTTAGTATACAGTAAGTTGTAGATTTTTATTACAGTATTCTGTATTGTTTCTTTATGTGACATTCATAAGTTACTGTAAGTTTTTGGAAATGTATTAAATACCTTTCAGGTGTGTTATAAGATTTATTTTTACAATCCCCTTTCTATTGTAATTTTTTTTATGGGAAAGGCGGCAAACGAGCAAACGGTTCACCTGATGGTAAGTGATTACCGTCGCCCACGTACATCTGGAACACCAGCGGTCCTGTTTAATATTTTTTACCTATAATATTACTAATGGTAACGTGACTGCAGAAGGCGCTTGTCAAGTCTTCTGTAACTGGCTGTCTCTGACTAATCATCCCATTCTGAACATAGACCACCTTTCCCAACAGGTGGATTTGCCGTAATCGCTTCGTTTGGTCGAATTGGCGAATCACAGTCCCAGTCACACTTCGCACGATAGACATTAAAGTATATAACGGTAAAATTAATTTCTATCTCGCACCTAAAACGTCGTTCGTTGGTCTTGAAATTTTTTGTCTGCTTATCTGAGATGGTTATGAAATGAATGAAAATTCATTATGCTTCGACGTAAGAAGGATGATTTCGTTAGTCAAATGTCAAATCATATTTTTGTTTTCAATCTGCCACCGTTTCGTAATGAGGCTCATCTGACGGAAAAGAAGCAGGCGAAAGAAACTCTGTAGGTATCCTCTATTTGATTTTTTTTCAATCATAATGTCCATCATAAAATAAAAGGTACGGTCCCATAGGCCACTGAAAGCATGTCACAAGAATACAGTGGTTCACAAACTGAAGCTCAAACAAGCGCACTCCAAACTTGAGCAGGCCAGCCTTCACAAGCAGCGCCTGTTCACAAGTATGACACATGGCAGCCATCGACCTCCTCAACCATATTAAAGGGAAGTAGACGTGGAAGTATTCTGATTATGTCGGAGCTCAGGAGTCTTTTTCTGGCATTTTACCTTAGTCGACGCGATGTCGACGGGATATGATGGAGGCAGATTGTCTAACCTCGCTACCATACACCCAATACCCCGTCGAACAACAACAAAATGTATGTAGCGTTAATTTTAATTAATGTCATCTATACTGTGAGCGTAAATCAAAAGAAAACCCATCAGTTATCTTTATATACGATGGTGCTTTTTGATGTACCTTCGTGTAATAAAACTCAAGAGAAACTAAATTTTTATATTGTAGTATTTTCGAACCATAATTGGCCTGTATTATAATGTCGATACAGTGAAACTCATCGCGCTTTATATATTTTTATATATATATATATCTAAAAGGAACTATGTTAGGTCTTATTGAATATTGTACTTGATAATGGGTTTTCTACCCCATCGACAAATTAGGATGTAGCTATCAACACAGTATTACTTATGATTTTTTATTATGAATCTATAATAACTATACAATTTAAAAAAATACATTGGGTTTGATCATCTAGTTCGTCCATGTATTCATACATATGACTATTATTTTACAGATACTGCATACTCTGGGATTTTGTTGTAGTTTTGTTCCCATTATTAACATTACGTACATCACTATTCTTATTAAATGTAGATGCATTAGTTAACATATTTATTTCTTTAAATTTACCTCTAGGAAATTCTCTCCAATTTAGATTACAATATATCTCTTTTGCAAGACGAATATAGTTTATTTTTCACATGCATGTCCAAAATACCTAATAAAATAAACTATTCTATCTGTTTCAACATTGGTCATATTCCTTATTTTCCTTACAGCATATGCAGCAGAGCTAAGTCTTAAACAATTTTAGTGTCATTAGCTCCAACATGACTTAACAATATTATTTTAATTGTTACAAAATTATGACACATGAAGGGTTAAGACAAAATTTGTGACCAAGTGTGCGTAGTTTCAGGCAGCCACTAGTGGTTTATCTCACAGCGTGTTATCATCATAGAATTTACATTGTTGCGACACGTCATGAGTTATAATAAATATCTGCCGTGTAAATTATTGCTTCCGCGTTACGTTAGTCATCGTGTACAAAACTTTTTTAATTGGATTGAGTCTCGTATACCTACTTCAGTGCTTTTATTTTCTTTGCACTTATACCTTTTTTCGTCCTTATCGATTATTAAGCAATCATTGGACTTGGGGAAAGCGGGGACATAAGAGCCCCTTAGTTTGCTCGGCCCCCTGCTTATTTGAGGTTCAGTATTCAATAACATTTTCTGTATACATAATTAAAAGGTAAATAAGTATTAATGTCACTATTTTTATAAACAGAACTTATACAAAGCTCCGTCGCAGTGAACGCTTTTTGTTGATTTTGGAAAGTATAGAAATTGTAAGTAATGGAGTGTTCAAAAACTATGTGGTTATATTTTGGCTTTCTGGCCTCCCTTCTCCCTCCATTTAGCTCAACGTTGGTTTTGGCTTAGATCCTCGTAATCTCCAGTGGGTTTTGTTTTAGTTCTTTTTATGGTTTTTAAAAGAACTTAAAAAGTTATATAGGTATATAAAGAGAAGTTAGTTCCAAATGTTAATGATTGCTTTGTTATAATATTGCGTGTCGTTAACTTATTGTGATTGCCTGCTATTATGTGAATTATATCGAGCGTACCAATTAAATTAACTTAGGCTTAAGTTACAGAACTCGTTTTTAGCAGCTCTGCTACCGTCGTTGGTGACAATGAAGCCATGTTGTACATTGATAGTATTTTGATGTAAATATGGAGCCAAAACAACCGTGTCCGTCAAAATGGCGGGACGAACTCTGCGATTCGATGTTGGTGTCGCTGGCATGTGGATTCGCGATATAACCTAATAGAACGCTTAATAGCTACTTTCAATTATTAACCGAAACATATACGAATATTGTATCATTATCACGAATACAGTGGTGTAAACTCCTAAACTAGGAAATTTATGATATTTCAGGAGACAGACCCCACCTGCTCTGAAAAAAAAAATCATTCTACAATGAGTATGAATCTCAAAGAACTCAGTTACCCTGAAACCATTGGGGCTGCAAAGCAACATTTTGTTTCAACATCACATTAGAACTAACGCGTAGATGTTTCGTATTCTGTGACAATTGAAACCATCAAAAGTTACAAAAATATGACCCATAAAAAATTAAAATGAGGATTAATTTATTAAAGTCAACTTACTCTGATAACTTCAGGGCAAGCGTAGTGCGGGCTGCCACATGAGGTCTCCAACAACGAACCAGCTGGTTGCAGGGAAGCCATGCCGAAGTCTGCGATCTTGATGTTATTCCGCTCGTCCAACAAAAGGTTTTCGGGTTTGAGATCTCGATGACTGGAATAGAAAGTGCATTTTAGTAAAAGTAATGTAAAGTAGTAGCCTGTAAGTGCCCACTGCAGGGCAAAGGACTCCTTCTCAAATCTCTGAAAAATTTTACGATCGGACCAAGACATATCGATTGTCTAAATCGCTACTCGCATGTATCAGAGATAATATGCCGAGGAGATGTTAAGTTAACCGACCCGTATTGAAGCAGCGTGGCGCACTCTTTCCAGCTCCGAAATCCTCTCAAAAAGTGAGAGGTGGTCTTTGTTAACGTTAACAAGTGGAACATTTACTAACTAAAAGTAGCAACCTGAATGTGCCCACTGTTGGGAAAAGGCCTTCTCAAATATCTGAGAGGCTTTTGGAGCCGGGTTAGCGGGCTTCACATATCGTCGAAATAATATTTTTTATTATTTCTCAGAGATGCAGGTTTCCTCACGATGTTTTCTTTCACCGCCGAGCACGTGGTAAAGCAGCACTTAAAATTGCTATTAACAATTTTAGTGGTGTCAGCACTGGGCATCGAACATGAAACTAAAGCGAGCGCCCTGACCACTAGGCTACCACTGGACTAAGGTATTTCCTTAAAAGCTCAAGTAATAACCAGAATTGCCTGTACCATAAGAATGAGTCCATCGGCCATGGGTGCTGACTGAAAATCTGCGTTGCGGTTAACCCCGCGACACTGCTGAGTCAGCACCGTTTTATTTGACACGACACGGGTTATAAATTATAAAGTCTTTCTCTTAAATTATTTCTTTTTGTTTTTACATATCTATTGTTTTTTTCTGTCTAATAGTATTTCTTGTAACTTTTGTGTTGTGTAAATGAATAAATCCTATCGTATCGTAATGAGTAATAATACGAGTTTAACATATATTCTTATGCCTATACTTCCAACACTGCGAATGCTTGTTGAGGAGCCCCATATACTCACACTAGGAAAAAAGTATCAAAAAAATCTCTCTTAAAAAATTAATATCTCTTACCAAATAGAGTGACTGTGACAGAAGTCCAGAGCTGATATGATCTGTCTGAAGAACCTTCGCGCTTCTTTGGGCGTCAGGCGTCCTTTCTTCACGAGGTAGTCGAATAGCTCACCACCACTAACGTGCTCTAACACCAAGTACCTGAGGATACAAAAACCAAATTATTGTTTTATTCAGCGTCATCTGTCTCATCATAAAAGGTTGTCATCACCAGAGAGATTAACTATAGTGCTGTAAATAGCATTCAGTCAAATGATAGAATAATTAATTTTGCCCAAACACGGTTTACTTTTTAAATGGACTTTAAATACACCAACTTGCGCTGTATTGTGAGCATTGGCAAAACTTCGAAGAATGACAGATTATGTTGGTAATTTTTAAAGGTATTAGAAGAGGAATTCATCAGGCTGTTTCAAATAGTTCACGAATTCTTCTAGGTGGTAGGTAGGCTCCAAGGAGTTGTCTGAGTAGGTACCGTGGTGCTGCCGCCAATCACCAGTACGACCACTGTTGGGTTGCGGTTGGAAGATTATACTGAGTCAGTATAATTACAGGCTATGAGGCGTTCTATCGTAGACAATAGGGGTGTTAACGCATCTGTAACCTCCTTCGATTAAAGTTGTTTGCAGGTGCCCATGGGCTTTAGTAGCCAATTACTGTCAGGTGGATTCAAAATTCTTCTGTCACTGTAATCAAATAAAAAAAAAGAATAATAAATGGTACAAGTATAACTCTCTAAGGGAAGACTACATATTTGTGCCATATGCCGTAGAGAAGGGTTGGGGTATCCATATAATTTTTTACGAAACTATATTCGAGTTTAAGGTTAGTTCTTTTTCGCAAGTATTGCCATTTAGCGTGGAAATGCAGCCAGTATATTTGTTACCATGGCACGATGAGAGGCGTACTCTATGACAATTCAAATTTTTTATTCAATCTGTTTTGTTTTTTTATGTAAGGTTTAATTAATTATATTTTATAAAAAACTCTCGTTTGCCCTGTTTTTATTTTATTTAATTAATGTTGGTATTAGCTTGTGTAGATTGTTTGACAGATACATATGTTTTTTTTCTTTTTAATTTTTATTAACTTATGAGAAGTATTAATAGGCATACACCTATGTATGTTTGTGATGTAATTGTGCAATAATGTTTCTTTCTTTCTTTCTTACTATGATAATTTCAGTTATAAAAAAGTAAATAGCAACCTGTAAATGTCCACTTCTGGAATAACATACGTGATTATGAAATTTCTTAAAACGTTCGCGCCCTTTATGAAAGACCTAGTTATAATCTTCTGTGGCTGTGCAGTTCGAACAATTTCGTCTCATGTATATTTAACAAGTCAGAGTGTAAGGCAACAATGTAGAATATTGAAAAGCTTGGTAACAAACCGTCCCAAAGTTTAGTGCATCTTTTACGAGTATCCTTTGTATGGAGCGCACGCTCTTAATTACATTTCATAAGTGACTTTGTATTATGTAAGATAAAAGCGCCAACTTTATTATTCATTTTATTGAAGTATTGTTATTATATCTATCTATGGAGAGTGTGAGGAAATATACCATCTCTTTCTCTTAATGCCAACATCACCCGCACTTGGTGTATCTCTAGCGAGCGAATCATAGCGGAATATCCATCCGAATTCGAAGCCAAATCCCACAGACAGGTGACGCCGAGCAGCATCACTAGAGCTAGGATACTGGCAAAGGTCTCCCCAACCCGCTTGCACAGCGTTCTGAGTGTATGGACAAATCTTTCAAGAAGTATTTTTGACTTTTGCTGTGTCTTTCTCGGATAGGGCCTAAGTACAGACAGGCTCACCACTTATCGTCCACAACTTGTTTTATTAAAATATTCAGTATCCATATACTGAGTATTCTAGAGGCATAGAGTTGAATAACAATGTGCTACAACGTTAAAGGGCTTTGAACAAACCATCATACAGTTTACTACTTCTTTTATGAGATGCCTCCCCTTAGATAGGTCGCTTTCTTCTGTGTTTATTGTTACCATGCTGTGATAATTTAATACATATGTAGTTATATTACCGTACATTTTCCTTAATGAAATTTAAACTACGACATTTCAAAACGCTGCTAACATTTTCAATGCACGACAATTTTCTTTGAAAATTTCAGTACTTATTTAATTTTCCCGCCTAATTTCAATTCGGCTCAGTCGTAATTACATCGTCGTGGGTTCATGTGCTCAATGGTAGCAGGTCGTGTGCAAAGTGCAACGTAAGGTGTTACTAATGCTTCATTACTAAGTTTATTTTATAGAAATATATACTCCAATAAGCATAAGACCACAATATATAATCAGCTACTAATTTTGTGCTAATCTTGTGTATATATATATAGATACAATAAGCATAATAAACGTTAATTTATCTTGACAATCGTATGTATCGGTTTTTTTTTTCAGTGACCACAATATATAATCAGCCACTAATTTTGTGCTAGTCATAAGTTTCGAACGTGAAATGTTTATTTAAAAAAGTATTTGCGAAATGTGAATGATAGTAAATATTCATCCTCTTTTTATGAAAATCCCTCATCCCAATCGTTAAATGAAATCCCTATATTCACCATTTGCCAGCATAACGGTATTTGAATCCGTTTAGGCTAAATCACGGCATTGTCATGTGTTTTAAAATGTAATAACATAAAACGATTTTTTCCATTTATGTATAGTATAACATTTATTCATATATAAATATAAATTTTAGTAAATTTTTTCTTATACTCAGCGAAAAAGAGCTATACAATACGCATCCAGATGTGTTTGAGGGTCGTTTTCTTTACTCGATAACACAGTGAGCGTTATATAAACAGGGAGTTGAGTGAATTGAAAGCAATAGAGTGAACCAGCATAAAATTAACTAAGTTGTTTCGAGGACCTTGCGCGCTACTCCACAGCGGGCTCTTCATTTCATACCCATTGAAACTGTTGGATGATAACTAAGGGATGGCTATAAAGCCGGCTGTATTGTCGCCTTTTTTAGAGAAAGCGTTGCATTCACTGTTGAAACATGCTTTATAATAATGATCGAAGTACGAGTTAGAAAACTTCATAATCATCACCATTTCAGCCTGTCACAAATCCACTACTGAATTTAGGCCTCCCCCAAACGGTCCTGTGCCACCTGCATCCACCGACGTTCCGCAAGACTGTGCACTCCATCTTGTGGGAGGTCATCCAAGACTCCTTTTGCCTGTACTAGGTTGCCACTGGAGAATCTTTGTTCACTTGGCGGAATGACCATTCCAAATATGTAAATGTAAATTAGCCAGACGGTTGACAGCCAGCATTAATGAAAGTCAGTTTCTGGTACATTGATCGTCAACTAGTCGAACGTTGTTATTATTAAAAATCCTCCCGCCCCCCTGAGGTTATCTGTCAACAGTATTAAAGCGGATAATGACAAATTCTTACCTATTGGGATATATAATTAAAAATGTAGATTTTATTTCCGTCAATTCAACTTTCTTATCCCGGGCGTTTGGAATGTCTTAGACATCCATTGACTTAAATATGCCAAGGACAAATACACCCTTAATTCCGATATCCTACACCTAGGAGACTAATTTATTGCTTTCTTATTTTTAAATTGGACTATAAAACTTTTTAACTTTTTCTTCAATTTTATTTAACTGAAGCGTAATTCAAAGTACCAAGACACGATAATATCTTGTTATAGTAGTATAAGACTGGATAATATATCACTATCTGATAACTATCGCTAACATATATCTTTTACATAGCAGGTCTAAATCATTCTAGAAGCTTTCATTTACAAGTGAAATGTCTGGAGGTTACTAATATTGAAATATCTAATAAATGAGAAATGTGTGATGCGATCAAATTTATAATGAAATATATGAAGCTGAAGAAAACTTACACAAATAAATATGCAAGCGGGTTCGCTCATACGAGTCAACTTCATACGTGTATACACGGACAGTCACCCAAATCAATTAATTCATTTAAAGATATGAAGGCATTTCAGTGGAACAGTTTAAACAGAAGACAATAAGGAAATCTGTGACAGGATTCTACAATGCAACGAGCTGTTAGCATTGTGCAATTTACTTCGTTAGGGAAATTAGAATAATTGTAAGAATCTTTTGAGAAATGAAAGAAATCATCTGGATAGCCAAGTCTGAAAAGCGGTAGAATAGAGAAATATTTAACTTGAAGAAGTAAGAAAAACTTATTTTGCATACGGAATAGTGCTAAATAACATTTTAATTTGCATGCAAAGTATTCTGTTAAAAATTATGGCCCTTGTGGTATTGTGGTAATAAAGCACTACGGTGACGGACTAAGGTTACCCGCTTCCTCATCTCTTTTGTAAGTTATCCTCAAAAAAAATTACGAGTACACTTGAATCTTCCTCTTCACCATCAGCATTTGAGTCGTTCATATGCCTGGTGTATGGGGGAATATAGCATCTCTTTCTCCAAATACCAACCTCACCTGCACGTGGGAGCATCCTGCTAGCCAACAAACGAGGCTCTGGCGACCTAATGATGCCGAAATATCCATCCGAATTTGGCGAACCAAGATCTCACAAACCAGTGATGAGGAGCAGCATCTCGAGAGGGTAGATTAGGGTACAACCTACGTGAAAGATTTGTTAATAATTACCTGGCCGTGTGTGTGATTTCGACTTTCTACTTTTTCTTCAACTGTCTCAACAGTCCGATGTTGAGCATAGGCCTCTCTTATTAGGAAGGTTTGTCGTAATCGACAAGCTCGGCTAGCGGATTGGTGGTGGGTACCAGACAATGATCACCTTAGAATTTAATATTGGCTTAATTGAGATAGTTTATCCGATGGTAGACTCCTTCGCTGCTCAGGAGTCGTTGATGATAACACTCTTACGCTTTTCTGCCACCAACCGGCACTGCAATTACTATTATGTTCAGATTGGAAAGGTTTTCTATGCCTGTAAGGGCTGATTGATGTTGTTTGCAGGTGTCCAACGGACTGCAGAAGCCACTTACCATCAGGACTGCTAGCTCGTTTGACACCCAATCCAAAAAAAAAAGTTCTTCCGCCATCTATGAAGCCCACGAGATTTTCTGCCGTTTCCCTTAAAAGCTTAATAAAATGATTTAAGAATAATGTCGGGTAACAAACATAAAATTTACTGCATCCATTACAGTTATGAAGCCTTAGTAGCTCGCAGCAATGTATGTCCCAGCGTTATTAAGCTCGAGCGACTTTGTGGTTATGATTCAGTGTAGAGTTATGAAGTAGATAGGATTATTATTCCACTTTACGCGTATTTATTTATTAAAATTTCTTGTATATATATGTCTAAGGTATTCCTTACCAGTCTACGTAAGGATAAGAAGTAAAGGTTTTGTACTGAGATAAAATGTAATTGTAATGAATACTTATGAAAAACTAATCGGACGGGGTCTCCAAATGCCAACATCACCAGCATGCAGTGCAATCTGCTGGCTAACCAACGAGGCTGTGCCAAGTGCTGTGCTGTGGCTGTGAAAAGTGAAACTATTTTTAGAATTTTGTTTTAAATGCGTTCGGCACTGGTTCATAGTCTATACAAAAAATAAAACAAAATAATGAAAATACATAGAACATACGCAATACAAACGACTTTGGTATTTAAATTAACTCACTCATAATCTCATTTTATTCTGTGAATTTCATGTTTAGACTAAATCGTTGAGTCTTTTCATTATTTTTAAAACTCGAAAACGAAACAGTAATTGAGCCAAATTAAAAAGATTCTACTAACCTTTTGAGCAGATTCTATTGGGCTCCCTAATTTACTGTGTTTAATTAAAAACTAAGTACCTTTTAAACAAGATTAAATATCTCCTTCCTTTCCTTCCATAGGATCTGTCCTCAAACTATAAATTTAAAATGTACTCAGGTGCTCTTTCTGGGACAATAGGAATACCTACAGTTAGTAACTATTCAGAAATCTGTGTATACGGGATTAAATTATACAATTTCTACGGAATTGCTGAACCTATATAGCCAATCCGAAGTTGTTTTAACTGAGAAGTAATTAAATTAATAAAGAGAAGGTTAGTTATTATATTATATATTTTAGCGAATGTTATGCAAATGTAAAAGTAAACACATATCTTCGCTAGCGTTGCCAACTTCCTTCGGGCTATAATATATTAAGCTGTTTTTCATTTTTAAACTTTTGTCTTTTATTATTCTATTAATTTAAAAAAAAATAATATTACAATGAAACATAAACATAGAGAAACGGTTTGGAAGCGATTAGCTCATTCCCCTCAGGGAAATTCTAACCTTTGAAGCAGAGTTCAGACCGCTAATATATATTTCCCTGAAATGTACGTTTATTTTGAAGATTTGCTTCACCGCCGAGTGGTTCTCAGTGTTAAATGTTTATCTATTACGTGTTAATCCAAAACATTAAATTACAATTTTTTTTAAAACATTACTACCACTCTGAGAAATTGTCGTGTGTCCTGGTGGCAATTTACACACATAAAGCAAGTTGCACATGGATAAACACCCAGATCCGGAATAATTATTTGTAGTCCATACAAATATTTGTCCCGTTCGAGTATGGAACCCGCGACCCTCTAGCGCCGCGGTCTAATGCTTAGCCACTGCGCCACCTACAATAGAACCCTGAATAGTCGCACATATATGTATTTTAACGAGACCCCTGAGTTAAGGTTAAGACTAATTTAAATTTCAACAAATTTAGTGTCCGAATTAAAATGGCCTTTTACTTTTAACACAATAGGCTTTTAACAATTGAATGTGATGAATACAGCAAATAAATAATCAGACACTTCAAAGTTATTAAAGTGCATTGCTTCGTAACACTCATTCTTCATTACAGCATAATATTATCACGAATGCTTCAGAACGCCGATTACGCAGCGTCTACATAAATGAAACGCGCCATTTTACAATAAAAACTCTTCTTCATTTGAATGTAAATTGAGATTGTTGGACTCTATCTACCAGACGCTATGAGATGTTCAAAGTTTTAGTCGACTCTTACCACACCGCGGCAACAAAAAAGGTGATATATACTCTTACATGGCAATCCCATGGCGGTCACCACTTATAAATTTTGTATATATTACTATATTAATGTTTAAACCTTAACAGTCTGTAAATAGTCCAATGCAGGTCATAAGCCTCTCCCATAAGGAGGATTAAATTTTGGCGATCGTAGTACCAGACGCCACGCATTTTAAAAGCTGCTGCTTGTTATAGGTCTGCTTAAATTAGGTCTGTTATTTTTCGAAATGCTTATGCCGCCATCTATCGGTGGCCATTGCTATTTTTAAGTATTTTCCCCTAGTCGCCTCCCACGACACCCACGGGAAGATAGGCGATGGCAGATTCTTAGGCAGATACCACCCCGCTAGCGATACCATACTATTTAAAAGTAACGGTAAACTTGTTTGTGTATTGCATAAAGATTGAGGGTTCGAACTCAGGACTCAAGACTCAACTGTCAGATACACTAACGAGTAAGCCGCACGTTCTTCACTATTATACGGCTACCTAAATATGTATACAGTTTACTTAGTAAACTCTATGTAGAGCTTAGGCTCTTTTCCAAAAGCTTATGCTTAATATGTCTTCATTACTGCCACTCTTGCTTCCACATCAGCTTATTTAAGTCCACCGCTGAACATAAACCTCTCCAAGAAAGCGCCGACAAAACTCAGCATACATTATTTGTAAGGATTACCTATACTCATCGAACTGGGCAAGCGGATTGGTGACCAAGGACCCGGTTTCCTCTAACTAGTGATGCTACTGACCATAACCAGACGATGCAGTTAGGTTTGAGCAAATTAGGGTGGATTTCCCACCATCTTTCGTACGTCAGAGCTTCATTTGTTAGCTAGCAAGGTGATCCGCGTGCAGGTTTATTTTTTCTTAAAAAAAAAAGAATATGGCAATGATATTTTTTAAGTAACGTTAATAATAATCCCGTTTACTCTCCAACTAACCATTACAGCTAGAATCTGGAATGGTTCACGTCAATAGTCAAATGGCGGGTACGAACATACGACGTCATGTTTCGTAGTCCGCACCCTAACCCATTATGCTATTGGCGCTTAAACAGGTGGGGTTGGCATTCGGATAAAAACGAGGTATGTACTCCCTAAATATGTACCTAAGTATTATTATTCTTATACGCAAGTTCCTTAGCAGGAGTAAGCACTTACATGTGCATGTTATCAAATATGGTAAGAGGTACGAGAACATGCCTGAGCACTTACAGCGTTGCTGGGACAACGTATACTTCACGTATGCGTCTCGAATTATTAATTCGGCATAAAAACTTATTTAGTCTTAAACAGACCATTTGCCAATTATCTGCTAATCTATGCGTTTTATATATATATAAGCAATCACGCCTTTCGTCCATAGGTGTAAGCAGAGGTTACGGGTTTAAATTTGGCAGGTTTCGCCTCTCAGGGAGATAGATTGTGACTGGTGGTGAGCCTCTTCCGGGTTTTTGCCGGAGAATAGTACGGGGCAAACAGGGCTTTTCCCTTAGTCGCTTCTTACGGCACATACGAGAAGAATGGGGGTGGCAATATCTGACGCCACTACCACAGCTTACGTTGCTACTGAAATGTAGATTATATATTATGCTACCGCACCGTAAACTACTTTATTGGAAGTAAGATATTTAAAATATATCGGATAACCTAAAATATTTGTCAAGATATCTATGCCACTACATGAGAAGCTCTAATTTCATAAATTAATGGGCATACTTCTACTAAGGAATCACATCCACTTTACTCCCTCCGCATAAATCCATCATGTTCCACTTTTAAATAGTTTGATAGTACGGGAGCGATCTAGATTCGATCGTTGGTGGCAGTACCACTAAAATTGTAAAAATGCTAAATAACCACACTCGTTGATGAAGGAATACATAAAGACATATACATCATTATTTCAGCCTATCACAAGTCCACTGCTGAACATAGGCTTCCCCCAAAGATCGACACAAAGCTTGGTCCTGAGCCACCTGTATGCATCGACTTCCCGCAACACTGTGCAAGTCATCACTCCATCTTGTAGGGGGTTGACCCACATTGCTGTACGTGGCTGCCATTCGAGAAACTTTTTTCCCCAGTAGTTGTCAGTTCTGCGAGTTATGTGGCAGGCCTATTGCCACTTCAGCTTACTTATCCTTAAGACCATTTTGTACGTGGTAGAGCCAAGTGGCGGCTTTTGCTGTTGCTCGAATGGGCGGGCTCGATCGGGTTAGTACCCCGGCCTCGTAGAATACCGGCGAGAAGTAGAGGCATCTTGCTTCTGTGTTTCGTTCGGTGAGTGAGGTATTCGGACGCCCACTCCCACTCCCCCTCCTCATCCTCTCTGCCATTTCCCAAATACCCTTAAAGACCGGCTACGCACCTGCAGCACCTCTGGTGTTGCAGATATACGTGGGTGACGGTAATCACTCTGTTTATATGTATTTAGTATATTATATGTATTTCCGTCAGTATGTTGTAAGTGTAAGTTATTCATGTAGTTTAGTTATTTTTTTTACCAAATTTAATGTTTGGCACCCTTACAATATCTCTCCACGCCCCGGGTTGACTGGCAGAGAATGCCAAGAGGCATTAAGTCCGCCCTTTTTAATACTTTTATTTAAAGGTATTCAAATAAAGTTTAAATAAATAAATAGATAAAAAATACTATGTTTTAATGTTTTCATGCCTTTTTGTGTGTACATAAATAAATAAAAAAAAAATAATAATAATAATTTGGAACACAAAGTTGTCCCTGACATTCGTACTAGCTTAATAACCTGTATTACAGAAGTCAGTGTCTTCTCCCAAGTAGATTAACAATAATCATTCCTTATAAGAACAACTAGAATAGTCTAGATATTAGTACTACAGACTACAGAATTACAAGAAGAATAATTACATGCTGTGAGGCATTCCAATTTACTTAAAGTAACCTCCTTCGATTAAATAAGTTACACAATCTTTAAACTAAGTAAAGGTAAAGCTAAAGTTGTGGAAGTGTCTGGAGCTGACTAATAAGTAATTTCTTTGCTCTATGTACCGTTATCAATTAAAACTTTCTATTCAAGATTTTTTGTGTTGTTAACTTTGTAGTTTTACACCGAAGTAAGGCGCTATGATTCTCGCAACTAGTTTTTTTTTTTTTTAAATAACAATGAATTCTTCTAGTTTCTTTTTTTTAATTTCGATGCGCTTAAGTTGGCTATCTGTCTCTCCTGATATTAAGCGATGAAGCGAACGAAGATGTAGCACGCTTGCCTATGAGAAACTATATACCTATAATGTCTGAGTAATCTAGTGAAACATATATGTATGAGCAATCACGCCTGTCGCTCACAAGGTTAGATGATTACCATTGGTAGAAATTACGAATTTTCATTTGTCATTTATTGACATTCAGTGATACTAAATTAAAAAAAAGTAGGCCAAGTAGATGTAACGAGAGTTTCGCATTATTTTATCATAACTGATTAAGAATAAGGACTCCACGAGACTTCAACGATGTTTAAAACGACAGGTAATCGATATATAACGCTGTAATTTATAAGAGAGCTCACTGCGTTTGAGTTGAAATTTACGCTTGACCAATAGACAAATTATTTTTTTATGAAACCAGTGGCTCTGTTCTCTGTCACCTGTCTTTAAGATTTGGGTTCTGCAGGCGCGGCTGGATTCTATGCGATCAGTCGCCAAAGCCTTGGTTCTCAGCCAGCCAATGCAACATGAGCACACCACATTCGCAGTTTATAGATATATAATTCTACTGTCACGCAATAACGCAGTCGCAATGGTGATGGCAATGGGCCGGCTACATAGCTCGCAGAACTGACAACCGTTGGGAAAAAAGGTTCTCGAGTGGCAGCCACGTACAGGCAAACGCAGTGTACGACGACCCCCCACAAGATGGAGTGACGACCTGCGCAGTGTTGCGGGAAGTCGATGGATGCAGGTGGCTCAGGACCGAGCTTCGTGGCAATCTTTGGGGGAGGCCTATGTTCAGCAGTGGACTTGTGATAGGCTGAAATGATGATGATGATGAATGGTGATGGCCGTTCGAAAAGGGCGCTTCACCGAGAAGGTGCAGAAGAAGCTGAGGAAGAGTAAGCCAGACGAAATAAATACCAAGCGATGGGTCACTCAATATTCGCGGCCTAGTCTTAACGGATCTATTTCTTTGAAGGTAAGTATTTCGTTAAGTATAACCCAGCACAGACAGCAGCACTTTGTGGAAGTGATTGGCCGTAATGTACATAATGTTAAAGATATAATATACATACCCATAAAAGAGAAAACAGTGGATAGGTATACATAATAAAAAAAATTTAAGCATAATTACAAAATAAATTTCTGTTCGAAATTTCAAATATCCGAATATTTAAATTTCGTGCGTGGCAAGCGAACGTAGCGTGTAGCGTGACGATGGGAATCTAAATAGCGGGCATTGCATTTACAACTGAATTGTATAGTACATAGTATACAAATATGAGTAAATAAATGTTAAATACAACTACTGCGTCCACTGTAGTGCTCCGGTGTATGTGTGCTCTACTGTTTCACTATCGATAAATTGCAGAAATTGGTAGGGATTTGGGTTCGACAAATTCCGTCATCATTCGGTCGCCAGAGCCTCGTTTGTTGGCCAGAAGGTTGCACCACGTGAGGTTGTCATTTTAAAAAGAGAGATAGTATATTCCTTTACATCTACAATATTGATAGTTACACGGAATTCATCACAGCGTTCTACTCCTGGATCACTTGGAGAATTAACCACTGTAACGATCTTTGTTTCTCCTAACACAATATATGGAATAATATTTAAATTAGTTGGCTCTTTATACCTTAAGTTTAAACACCAGTACCACTAATGCTAAATAATGCTCTTGTTTTTTCCGTGAGGTGGGGATCTGGTGATCTGTAATACAGGCTTTTTATGCCTATCTCAGACACCAGCTCCTCACACATCCTAGACTATGAACACACCGATATCTAAATGTATATAAATTTTTCATTAGATAATAATGTATGGTCTGTTTTTGTGGGGAGAAAATAAACAAATATTATTAAACAAAATTAAACCAACTCCAGCAACGTACACCACCTCCAGATGCGTTGCATTTTAAGAAAAAAAGATATCAAATACTTTGGTATAGTATAAATGATAGATACAGCCACGGTCAGCTACATCTTGATGTTTATTTTTTTTAATTTTGATGGGCTTAAGACAGATAGCCAAATCTGTCTCTCCTGATATTAAGCGATGAAGCGAACGAAGATGTAGCACGCTTGCCTATGAGAAACTATATACCTATAATATCTGAGTAATCTAGAGAAATATATATATATATGAGCAATCACGCCTGTCGCTTACAAGGTTAGATGATTACTATTGGTAGAGATTAAGAATTTCCATTTGTTATTTATTGACATTCAGTGAAACATAATAAAAAAAAATTACAGTACTCAATGATCGCTTTGCTTTGCCAGCGTAATTAAAGGCAGAAGTTGAAAAGGATAGGGGAGGCAATCCGAATATTTTCTTTACTAGCTTCAGCTCGCAACTTCATCTGTGTGGAAAATATTAGATTTAGATTTTTTAACGGGACAAACAGTAGCCTATGTTTAGCCAGGATTTAAATTATCTCCGTACTGCACCGTTTCAGATTTTATCACAATTGGTTAAGCGGTTTAGGCGTAAAAACAGATAGACAACAAATTTTAACGTGGTAGAGTCAAGCGGCGGCTTTAGCTGCTGCTCGAATGGACCGGCTCTACTTGTAAATTTCTGTGAGCGTGATCCAATAAGGTGAGACCCAAGGGTAAAACAATTTAAAGACCCTTTATCCGGTCGTACTTGTAATTTTTATAACATTGATGGTAATCTATAACTATTTTTTTACTATTTTGTTATATGTACATAATTATGATAAATATTTGTATTACGTTATATGGTCCTGTTATAACAGATAGTGTATTATGAAAGATGTTTCCTTATTTCGAAACGGTGATAGATTTGAAGAATGGTATTTGACAAGTAAAGTTCATGTTTTTAAAATTTTAAAATAAATTAAAAGATTTATTTTGATATATATATATATGTATATGATATGTTGAACAATGACAGCTAGCCGTGTGGTAGCGAAGTAAGAATGTGCATCTGTCTTTCTTTCTATGGGTGCTGTAAGAGGGGCATAAGGAAAAAGCCTTGAAATTCTTATGGTAATCTCCTCAAACTTGAAATTCTCATATACATATAATAATGCCACATTATGTAAATATGCGCATCTTCACCAGTCCATTCAAGTTCATTGCTGAATATAGCCCTGACCTAGATACCGCCAGCAAAAGGCAGCATGAATTTGTTGAAGCAAAAGCCAGCAGTGCCTGTTCTCCATCGCTAGTCTGTGGTATTTGGGTCCGGTATATTAGGAAAGATTTTCAATCAGCTTTCTGTCGACAGAACCTCGTTTGTTGTAGTGCAGGTTGTGTTTATATTCCCCCTTAAATAATAATGTAAAAATAGTGTAAATACTGCAATTCTTATAATCACACAAGACATGACTGTAAATTTACGTTGAATTAATGTTTTAAGCCAAGAATTGATGTTCCTGCTAAAAATAATATCATCCAATTTGTATTACAGCGCATAATAAATTGGAGTGTCTCATTCCAGACGGTGTAAAATGTCGAAACGAATGTTGTATTCACCCTTGACATTTCAGCCAGCGGTTCTCGGCTACAGCAGTTCCTTTTACAAAAGATGTTCTAAGATTTGATGAATTCCGGGAGACTGCTTTTGTGTTATTGGAGGTGATCGTTTGAATATAAATTTGAATATTTTAAAAAGAAAAACTTTCTCCAATCTATAATATCGGTATGTGATCGTTCGAAACGTGAAATTGGTAGAAGTGACATTGGTCATTTATGCTGTAGAAATGACAGACAGAGTCGGCCTGAAATGCCCTAGACCAAATTGGCGATATACTCAAGAAGAAACAAATTAAAAGTACCCGTAACCATAGTATTCGCTTTTACGGCTATAAGACTCTGGAACGAAATCCCTCTTGACATTAAAAAAAGCTCCTAATAAGTTTGCCTTTAAAAATAAAATCCGCAAACATTACAGAAATGTTGCAAGTCTGTACTAGTGCTGCTGTTTGTCATTGTGTCGTTTTAGTTGTTTGTCCTGACATGTATATTTGTTTGTATTTTGTATTAAAATTCATTATTCTATGTGAATATGGTATATTTGTATATATTGTATTTATGAATCTATCTATGTATGTATGTATGTATCTACCTATCTGTGTAAGTATATATTTTGATATTTATATCCTTGTTTTATTCTCTTAGCAGCATCGCCTCTATTACGTGTTTATCTCTGCTTAGCCTAATGGTTGTCTGGGAGAGAATGCCTCTAGGCATTAAGTCCACCATGTGTAGCACTTTGTGCATGAAGATTAAATAAATAAAATAAATAGTACGTATATGGTTGTATACGAAAATGTACGGTCATAGAAGATATATCAGTTCTTATTTTATGTTCACAGCATATATACAATATGGACGTAAAAGAGGGGAGACTCACACCTCGTTTGCATTCATCGACTTCCCGGAATATTGACGGGGGCTTGTCCTACATTGCGAATGCTTCTACTAAGTTGCTACTATCTACGTATAACATAAAATACAATTTAACTACGTTTATTCCACCTTCATCGATGGTAACCCAAACATAGATCTCCGTCTATTTGTCGGAAGTCCCTTTCGTTAACAGGGGTCAGAACACAGCACATCAGCAGCCAGCGTTGCGACAATGAGTCAAATCAACACTGCATCGTCACTGCTCTTTATTACTTTTCGCCTCCTGCTCGCGAGTCTATTCCGCTGAAGCTGTAAACCGACCAAAATCCGTGGCGGTCTTAGTCGTTCCGCCACTTAATGATGATCCCGACGTAACCGGCCACTGCATTTAGTAACAGGTAGATGTTTTCATCTTTCACATGCGAGACTTTAAAAACACTTCTTGAAAGAATAAAATGTCGAATGCTTCAGTATTTGCGATCTTCCAAGAACTTCTCTCTTTATTATATTTGTTTATGTTTTAAGTCTATAATATCACTCTTTACCAGCTTACCTTTAAAAATTTCGCCGCTGAAATGAATCTTAATGAAGCCGATAAAACTCACAAAACAGAAATAACTCGAACTGAACAACAAAAAGGAATGTGGAAATTAATTTTCAGACGAATAACAGAAAAACCCGAGGCCCGTTTCCCATTAAAATTATATGAAAAGTCATTTCAAGGAATCAAGAATAACCACTCTCAAGATTTGGACCTAAATTAAAGTAACTCAAAATTTGTTTTAGATTGTAATTTACAATATGCTAAGAAAGATAATCTAATTTTGCATTAGCTGGTCGGATGTCGGTATGGAAACAATATGGAGCCTGTAAATATTTCCTCAGTTGTCGCTTTGACCACAGCGTTTCCGCTGTCATCAAGCTTGGAGAGTGAGTAACTGTAAAATAGACGCGATTGCTATTTCGAATGATATTCGTACGCATGTTACATGAACCGGCTCCTGTTTTCCCTCCTGGATTAGCACGAAATGTTTTTGGAATGCACGGAGGCTTTTGTGTATGGCCAATTCAATTAACATATTTTACTAGGGCATAGTAGTAGCATAAGGCATTACTCCTTTTCTTCCTAGGAGCCGATTTAGTTTGGAGCCGGTTGGGTTAGACAACCACGAGGAGCACCGCGGGGGTGCTGGGGGTAGTCAAGGGCAAGCCAGACTGCCCAAACGTTGCATTTTTTTATGTTAAAGGCGGAAAACGAGCAATAGGTTCACGTGATGGTAAGTGATTACCATCGCCCACATACATCTGGAACACCAGAGAAGCTACAGGTGCGTTGCCGGCCTTTTAGGGTATTTGGGAGATGGGAGGGAGGATAAGGAGTGGAATGGGGAGAGGGAGTGGGCCCCAGGTTACCTCACTCACCGAACGAAACGCAGAAGCACAAGATGCCTCTACTTCAGGCCGGTATTCTGCGAGGTCGAGGTATTAATCCGGTCGAGCTGGCCCATTCGAGCAGCAGCTAAAGCCGCCGCTTGGCTCTTACATGTTTAGAATTCCATTCCGAACGGAGATCCCGTGACCCCTCTTCGGTCGCGTGTGGTTTTATTCAGTGGGAATGCGTATAACCTAGGTTGAACTCGTCAAGTTTTGATGCTGAATACAAAAAATGGACGCTCCAATTGCTAACGAATAAATAAATAGCCTTTTCGTTGGCAGGGTTATAGACTCCAGTTTGTGTGAACCTTAGTCAAGCATTGTTTGTAACTGTACAATAAATTTCCAGGGCTGCCGACTACGGTGAAAGAATACCAGCACGACTTTTTATGTTTAATTGGAGTAGCTAAAAATTAGTCTATTTACACCGTCACTGTTAAGTAATTTACATTTTTTTATACAGCTATGTTCAACACAAGAGCGAGCACATTTACATAGTACTAGTGCAAAGGGGATGCAATACTAAGGTTAGCTTGACCCCTAAGCTAGGTGAAAGTTTAATAAATCAAATAAATAAAGAACAATTTAGTTCTGGATTTTGTAGATCAGGTTATATTGCTATTATAGCAGTGCCTTAGTTCGGTTTCTATCTCGCGTGTCTCTGCGATAGACGATGTACCTAACGAGGTGGAGTTGAAAGTTCGAATCGTAGTCGTAACGAAAAATTGAGACATTTAGAAAAAAGAACGAACTCGCATACTTTGAAATTAAAGCGAGTGCCCTTACCACCAAGTGACAGCGGCAAACTAGGCCAACGTAAACTCAAATATAGATTAAAAAAATAGTTTATTAAATCTCGGACGCTTGGCAACCCTGGACATAATTGAAGAAAATTACTTTCTACGAACAAAGAAGCTAAAAGCATATAAAGGTAGCTAGAACTTTTAAAAGCTATGCAATGAACGTACATAAAACTCAACCGCGCATACAACTTTGCGATGATAATTGAGCGAAGAGGAAATACCGTGACATTTTGTTTTAAACGCACAATGATGTGTTACAATGATGTGGAAAAATTATTCTTTTTAATAATGCAGCTGTGAAGAATTGTCTTCTCTCATGCATCTTCATCAGCCAAGTTCCGAGTATACTGCTGAACATAAGCCTCTCCAAAAAAACGTCTGCAAAAGCCGGCTAGCATTCTTTGAAAGGTTGGCCCATACTCATCACGCTGGGCAAGTGGGTTGGTGAGCGCAATGCCGGTACCCTCACACTAGCTGTGCTGCTCCTCATCACTAGCCTGTGGAATTTGGATGCGGTAAATTTGGATGGATTTTGATTTTACGCCATCATTCAGTAGTCAGAGCCTCGTTTGTTACACCCCACGCTCATGTATAAGGCTATAATTTTTTAACGTTAGTAAAGTCATGTTCATAGATCAATTTATACATCCACGATTAACAATCAAGAAGATCGGTTTCGTGGTACAGACCGTGGGTTCGATTTCGACATTATTATTGCCTACACATAACAGGGTGAAGGCAATAGTAATGGGAAAAACGTACAGTTTGACATCATTTTTGCGCATGAAATGGAATGCCTTAATGTTTATATTATTTATAATTCAAGTTTATATATAAGCATAGTTCAACTTCAGAAATGTAAAAAGTCTGTGCGAACTAGCGCAAGCATATACTAAACACTAACTCGTTCCCAGAGTTATTAAATTTAAACATAATATAAAAAAATATCATATTTTAATTTAATAACGTTATATTTTCAAGATTTAATGTCACAAGTTACACACACACAATTATGTTCGGTGATACGAAATTACGAATAATATTATTAAAAAATCTATATTATTTTATGTATGGATATTTCCTCTAAGCTTAGAATAAAACATGGCTATGGTCTCGTTATGTGAGCGCATTTTTGCCCTGTGGGAGTAATAACGCGGAAAAGCGTTTGTAGCTCAACTGCCGGGCAGCGATCTATTAAGATATTTATCATTAATTTTATTAGCACATGGAATTTAATTCCATAGCATGCTACGAACTATTGCTATGCTAATGGTGAATGTCAAATTTCGCGTATTAATATCACTGCACACTTAACGTTTGCTCTTCATTTGCTAATTTTTACAATCAGACTTTGCAAACACCACTCTAAATACATTAGAACTTAGACAAGTTGTTCATAATTGCATTACATCTAATGGTAATACTCTCTCGCTCACGGAGTACCCGATTCGCGGAAAATTAGCGGGATCGGGTAACCCGGCCGTCGAGTTATCGCTGCTTTGAATTTTAACATACCCTTCGTGCCTTAGCATCGCACGTCGCATGTGCTCCGTCGACCAATTAGCGCTAACCGATGCATTTTAGCATTAATTTAATTTAGAAACTATATTTCATGTGATTAATGCTATTAAAAAATTCATAATTATTAATCATTCCTTATACTAATAGCTTATTAATCTCAGCACTGAGGACTTTTTATCATGGTAACATTTACTAGTGTTACCATGATACTTGATCATTGTATGCTGCTACCACATCTACTTGTGTATTCAATGTTCTACTCCCGAAAGTTAGTGAAGATATCCCTAGCCCGATATAGACTGGGAAAGTACTTACAGATATTTCTTGTTTTCGTAGACGTCGGAGAGGCCCAAAACGTGTGGATGTTCTATAAGCTTCATAATCGCAATTTCTCTCTCCACCTGAAAAGAGTAAATCAGTTTATTTCTCCTCTTTACTTGGGTTAAACACTTTACTTAATAAGGTGTCTACCTTAAATTGATAATATCGAAGACCGCGTGCCTCCAAGCTCCTACCGATTGAGATTTGTGTGAAACACAAATATATAATTCTTCCATGTATTTAACATTTTCCCATTGAATACGTTGGTACAGGATCAGGTAGACGAAGCGAAGGTAATAAATACTGTACTAGCTTCCTACCGCAGTACAGAATATTCTTTTATGGGAAAGGGGGCAAACTAGCATGCGGCACTCCTGATGGTAAATGATTAACGACGCCCACGTACGTCTACAACACCAGAAAAGCTGCAGGTGCGTTACCGCCCTTAAGGGATATTATGGGATGATGGAGGGGGGATAGGGAGGGGGTGGGAGGATGGAGAGAAATGCTACCTCCGGTTACCTCTCTAACCCAACGAAACGCAGAAGCATTAGATGCCTCTACTTCACACCGGTATTCTGCGAGGCCGTTTCTACTACCCCGGTCGAGCCGGCCCATTCGAGCAGCAGCAAAAACCTTTCCACGGCAGTGTTCTGATAAGCACAGAACATATCTTACACAGAAAGTATTGCTAGATCTATAAGGAATTATTTATTTTTATAAAAATACTGTGTTTTTTAACACCAAACCGTCTTAAGGAAATATGGTGTATTTTTAAAACATCAGAAGATCTCTCAAGAAATGAGTGGAGACATGAGGCTCTCACTGGAATGTTCGTAGGCTATTTATTACTTAATTATTGTTATCGTTCCCTTATTTTTTTTAAATTACGGCCTCTGTCATCACAAAAAAATCGTTTCGGTAATGAACTCGTGGAACCGTTCTTCCTATTTGATCAATATTCAACGATTCTCATTTGGCATGACTTGAATGTCGACCAAAGCTCATAGGATTTGGAAGCCAAAACCGATAATGGTTCTGTAATAGTTGTCTCATAAAATTGATTCTGATGTAATTTACGTTTTTCAAGTTTATCTGTGTAGAATTAGGCAAATTGATATGTAAAATATTGTTATCTCTTAAATGGAAGCATTTAAATACTGCAACATTACTGTAGTAATACATCATTAAAATTCTCTAAATTCACCCCTTAATATTGCAATTATCAATTTTAGCGGTTCCGGGACCGGGATTCGAATCCATTAGCGTAACTTTAATTCGTATGAAATGCCCACCGAACACGGAATCTTAAATATGGCAGACCTAAATTGTCCAGACCGAGGACGGGCAGCAGCATTTAAATGACGGCCTAGTCAAATGTCAACCGTGACGAGCCCAGCACTGATAGCCTTTTAGAGACTGTTGCGGAAGAAAAGCCTCTCATAAATTACATCTTACCTTTCAGGCTTTGCTTTCAGAATGCTTTTTTTTCCATACAAAAAACCTTGAAAAATTAGCACAAAAATGTTAACATTCGTTATGAATGTGCAAAATTTATATAACGACTGAAAAAATATGTTGAAGAAAGTCTGTACTCTACACTAGCGTCTTGTCTAAAGTGAATGTAATTACACTCAACCTGCACAAAAGCCACTTTGTAGATTATTCTAGATCCCCTTATTACGTGAAACCTTGTGACGTGCAGTGCTGGATATGCACTAAGAATTAGTTTTGCTGCAAACTAAATTAAGTTTACTTTAAAGCTTGTAGCATGAAAGTTATAGTTTACTAAGGATTTATTTTGCTTTTTTCCTAATTATTATTTGTTATTCACACTTTATTTTATGCATCTGGGCTACAAGTTACAATGGGTAGATATAATGCTTTGTATTATTCTCTATCAGTCAACCCAGGGACATGCAGAACAATATTGGCAGTTGGAATCGGATAATAACAAAGAGAGAAAGTAAGCACCAACTACCATTAATTAGTAAGTTGTATTAACAAAATAAAAAAAAAATTACTTACTTTCATTAGTACAGATTCGCTGAGCTTTTCCCTGTTTATGATCTTGATAGCAACCTTCTTGCCGGTCACGCAGTGCACTCCGAGTTTCACCAAGCCTGAACCAAATGAAAGTTTTAGTTAGTTAAAATAAAACAATAATGTAATTAGAATTCATTAGATATCCTCTCGGAAGTTCAGTCCTCTGGAGAACATGGCCCTCTCCTATAAAGAGTATTTGCCATAATCAGCACACACGGCAAGCGGATTGGTGATCGCAGCACCAGACACCTCGCACCTTAGACGCTGCTACCCGTCATCGGTCTGCTTCTGGTATTTTTCGACCCGCCAACTAGAGGTAGCCATTGCTATTTCTCACGCTTTTTCCTTAGTCGCCTTTTTCATACCCCACGGAAAGAAAGGGGACGGAAGATTCTTACTTCCATACCACACGACAAACCATACCATATTCAACAATTTATTAAGATCATTTAACATCAGCCTGTTTTAGAGTAGTCGGCATATATTTCTTGGAAGCCATGCCCACCACGCTGGGTAAGCGAGCGAGAGCGCAGTGCCGGTGATGCTGCTCCCCTGTGTCCCTGGTCACTAATCTGTGACATTTGGATTCAGTAAATTTTGATGGATATTCCGTTATCATTTCGTCGCCCTTAGTCTCCTGTCCTAACATCACGGATATAATTATCATTATATAAGATATTAATGAGTTTTCATTAAGTTACTTACATAAATAATACACATAGATCTCAGAGAGATGTGACCTCACCTAAGTTAGCCACGTTCAGGCGATTTGGCGATTAGAACAAAATGGTACGCATTCTAGACGCCTCTAACGATTACCAGTCTTGTATATATGAGATGTTTATTTTACAACCTAACGAACGCTCCGAATTTTTTCTTATTTTATCCGAATTTTAAGACACTCACAGGACGAGACAAGGTGATGGATTACACGTAAAAAATAACACGGGATAGTGCCGTAAGTGTAAGCGCAAACACAAAAGGCGTTCGATAAGATCAGAGAAAGAATCAGAAGAAGTATCAAAGACACTGGACGCAATACCACACAGCCAGACCCGAGAACCAACTCAGCAGTCAGATATGAAACCCGTGGGAATAGACGACAAACTTATTCGTACATCAAAATTACAAACGTTAAGTACCTTATGCATAGTCATAAAGAAAAATAAACTTTTGTTTTCTTACTGTTAAAGCTTTGTCAAGTAGAATATTGGTTTTGATAGATACTTCAGAAAGTTTTTATCGTTGCCGAAGAGCAATAAGCATATTAATACTGTTCTCGAATCGTTGGAAGCCTCAATAAAATTTGAAAGAGTCATTATAGGCTTTGAAAATATGAGTGTTTACATGTAATAAATATATTTTAAGTATTTTGAGAATATTACATAATAATATTACATAATTTTAAAGAAGAATGATAAGATTTAGTCACGTTAGCCGAGTGATTAGAGGATCTGCCTCCGAATCTGGAGACTGGTGTTCGATCCCCTATGTGTGGTATGATTTGTATCGTTGGATTGGACACTAAGATAACGACAAAACTCACCACCGGTCACGCTGTCCCAAATAACCTCTGGTGAAAAGTGAGTTGAAAGGACTAAAATGTCTAGACCTCTGAACACTCCAGTGATGGGTATACGATCGTGGGAACTTATTCCTTTTTTTGTTGTTGTATGTTTTGTTAACTTCATGGCGTGTCATGACCATCTCAATAAATGTTAAATCGAAAATGCATAGACCGAAGACGGGCAGGACGGTCTTGTAAGGTTGGCGACTATGGAAAATAGCCCCATTGGTAGAGGCATATGTTCAGCAGTTGGTCATTATCAGGCTGATGATGACGAAGAAGGAGCAAACTCCCAGGGGAATAAATAAGACAATTAGAGTACATAAACAACTAAAATACACGAAGTACGCAGTGTTTTTCCGAAATTGATTCTAAGTATGAAACGAAAGAAGTATATACATCGTAAACTTCTTCCGTTTCATACTTTGAATAAACGATGCAAAGAGTTGTATTCGTATATTATAGAGACGTCTCTGCGAAAAAGTAATCTTTATATTTATGTGGATATAAAAAAGAGATAGCACAGGAGCTGCAAATACTCCTAATTTTTAATGACTTTTTTATTTAGGGTTGCGAGCCGATGTCTTCGAAGGAAAAGGGACCGTTGCGGTGTCTGTTGTGTCATCACTGTTTTACTCAGTAACTAATATTGCTATCGACTTGCATTGAAATTTGTGAATACATACCGTCCATCCACCCTTACCTTCTAAGTTTACATGTTAAATTCTGTCATAATTCTAAATCATTAGAAGAATGTTAATTTTGTTTTAAGTGTCATTACACAATTAGGAAAGATAGAGATCATGTGCTTAAATCAAGGTAAAGTAGCAGCCTGTATGTGCCTACAGCTAGGCAATCCCAATGCTACTGCTATTTCATAGGCTGTGAGCATATGTGTCATAGGTTGCATTAGAGTTATGTATCCTTTCAAGCACATGATCCCAAAATAATTAAATATAATAATAGCTACTGTATAATGAGATGCCAAATGACCACTAGACAATTAAGATTTCTCTGTATGAAACACTAATGCACTGAATATTTTGCATGCTATTATAACCATGGCAAAACATGCTGTTCCATATATTTGCATACGATCCATTTTATACCATGGTTTATGCAATTAAAATGTTATTATTATTATTATTTCGAGGTTATTTACATCTATTTTATAAGTACGGTTGTAGTAAGTCATGACATGTGGTAGTGACGTAGGAGAATTTGATAACCTCATTCCGGGAGTGTCGTTGAAGTCGACTAAAGAAAATTCCAGAACAATCTCGTAGCTTCTTTGAATAATGCCAAACAAAAAATATACAAACCGATGACCGGAAGCAGGTAAGGCGCGAGATTGCTGCTACTGGTACGTTACAATAGTGCAATACTACTACTGCTACTTCATTATTTTACTAGGCTATTTTACTGCTGAACAAAGACCTCTCCAAGAAAATTCGAACAAAAGCCAGGATGCATTTCTTGAAAAGTCTATTTCTTCTTTTTTTTTACTTCTGGAAATACTTAACGCATACGGTCTGTTCAGCGGTGAGCAGTAGAAAGGCTAGTGCAGAAAATTGCCAATGTATAGTAGTGGGATAGACGTCAATATATTAGTACAGTAATCGCAAAGTTTTCTTTTCGCCTATGTACGCGAATAACAGATGAGAAAACATCATTTAATCTTACCGAACATTGCTTAAAAATTAATTTATATATTTGTTGGAGGGTTCTGCGGTTGTATCAACTCCTATGATATCCTAACCTAAGAAAGAAACGTGACACGAACGGCAACGAGCCTCGGTTCCAGCTGCTAACCGCGAAACACCGGCACGGGCAGTTGTGGACAGGACTCATTCTTCAATGAAATCTGTGCCAATATGGTTTCCTTACTGACATGGTGAGCAAAGAATTTATTTAAATATCTTTTGTAATACATAATAATTAAAAAATATTTTTAAGTAGAACTTTTCAAACAGTTCTTCAAATAAAAGGAAAAACTTTTTGAAAACAATCATTTGCCGATTTCGTACAGAAGAAAAAAGCGTAATTTCAAATGACGTTTCTTCTTCCTTTGAATGTCATTTTAATATCTATGATTTAAATTAAACCTTATGTTGGGGGTATAAGAGAATCTGGTACAGTACTCGCATCTCTTTCCGTGGGTGTCTAGAACTGTGTTGTCACCTCTCTAACCGTATATTCTTTTGGTCTTATGGTTTTGTTTGCTGTAACATATATTAATATTAACTTAGCTGTTACCGCGTGTTGGTACGCGTGGACTTCGTAATTGGACAATAATAAAGGTAATCCTTTATTATTCGATTATCTAATTAAATATATTTAGACGAATATTTTTATCAAAACTTAAGTTAATATAAATTTTTAGTTTGTTGAGTTTATAGGTACTCGGATTTCTTATTTAGTCAGCGAATGGATTTTTTTAATGTATATCTTTAAGTAGCATAAAACAAAGTGGCCATTCGCATTTGTTTGTGTGTTTCATTCATTCATTAATTTCCGCCTATCCCAAGTCCACTGCTGAACATAGGCCTCCCACAAAGATTGCCATAAAGCTACGTCGCAACACTGGGGAGATCGTCAATTCGTGTCGTATTGGCCTATTCAACGAGCTATGTAGCTGTTTATTTTTATTCATAATCATATATACTCGTTAACTATAGATGTAATGAAGTATATTTAGTTCTCTGAATGACAAGGGCTGTTGTACATACATGTTCACTCAGTATGAGAGCCTTGCGAATTACAGAGAGAGGGTGGCAAAAGACCCGTCAGAATGACTTTGGTCCCTCGGGAGACAGGCGTAGCCTATGTGTGGGACGCTAAATGCGTAAACACATTGGCATACTCTTTCGAATAGTACAGACTGCTGTCAACAGCGCAAGAGATATTATTGTGCCAAAAGTATGTGCACAAACATAGAGGCTCGTCTCTCCGATGTAATGCTTATGCACAGATTTAGGCTTCTGCTGGGATTTGAACCTAACGCTAAAGACTAAGCCACTCGGATTATTAGATTGTTGCGAATATGAAAGTCATGATTGTGTATTGGTGAGATTTTCTTAAAGACGGTCGTAATGGGATTCCTCGCGTTGAAGTTTCTAGACTTCTTCTTTCTTCTTTATCAGCCTGTATAAGCCCACTACTGGATTCAGGCCTTTCCATGAAGACACCAACATAAGCTGGAACGTCATGAATGGAAGATTTGCCCATACTCACTACACCGGGCAGGCAGCTTGGTTTTTTTTACAGGATCTTTGAAACCGGAACACGACAGTAGTTGCACTGCTGTGAGAGTGTGATACCCAATACGACTCCTAGACAGAAAAGGAGGTTAAAGAAGCACAACAAGCATTTGGTGAGAGCAGTGTCAAAACGCACGCCACTAGACACGCTAGTTCTGCCACTAGTCTGTACGATTGGGTTTTTTAATAATATAACTAAACACGCAACAAACCGTTGGTTAAATGAAGTGTGGTCTTTTTACTTTTTAGTTGAGGAGTTAAAGTATAAACATAATAACCAGTGCCCGCGGTTTCGACCGCGTGACCTTATAATTTGTCCCAAGGGGCTCAAGATCAAGATAAAAATATTAAAATTATTGGAAAAGAAATCTTTGAAATGCGAATACCCACGGAGTTTTTTCGCCAGTCTCTATTCCGACTGGTGCTCATTACGAAACGGCGGTAAATAAGAGAATTGACGTTTTACAAAAGAAATAAAATTTTCCTATAGCGAAGAACAAAGAATTTTCATTCAATGTCCGCGACATACAAATTGAACGTGAGGTAACGTTTTCTATCATTTTTCTCTTACTTTACTTTCTCGTCACACAAAGAATATAAAACACGACCGCGGTGCCGTCTCTAGCTTTGAGACTTTCGGAAGCATCGTAAGCGTCTTCAAACGTTCTCTTGGAGCATACTTCATGCGGAGAGAGCTTTTAATAATACCCATATATTTTTAACGCGTAGTTTTTTTTATTATTGCTATTGCGAATGGCTGGTTAACAACCTGTTAATATTAACTTTTTTTTAACGAAATAGTGAATCGGCTCTGGAGAGATGTGATAATTTTAGATTTTTGAATGTATCGTTGTAGCAAGGTTTGAGCAATATGTAATCGTGACCTGTTATGTGTAGGGTTGCTAATATTTACGATTATTGTACTTTTACGAAGAAGTAACACAAAATATGAAAAAAATATATTTTATATCTTATGTGTTTAGAATTTGTGAGATATGTCTTTTATTAGCTAGTGTTGCAAAAAAAAATAGATTGATCCATACAACAGGCTTGCAGTGTTTGGCATACTATATATTCCTTCAACAATATATAAGTTACGCAGACCCGAAATGCACTACTATATTTTATAGTACGGTTGACAACCCTAGTCGTGCGGTCGAAATCGGATACGAGCATCATATTCAATTAGGAAGGTTTTTTTGTTATCACTACACTCTGCAGGCGAATTGGCGATCACTCTATCAGACGCCTCGAACATTAGACTCTTCTACCGTTCACAGCTCCTAGTATCGATTTTTATTTTTTATGTCTGGTGTTTATTGAGATTTTGCAGACGTTTCCCTTATCTATTTTTATGTGGGTCAAATTACCTTAATTTTTATCAGCCCATCGTAGTCAAGTGGTTAAATCTGTTAAAATTGCTACGGGGTATTCCTATAACTTTCTGCCTACAATCGCCAGAGCCTCGTCTGTCAACCAGCTGGGTATAAAGCGCGAGGGTATGGTATTTGGAGTACAAGTTGGTTTATTCACACAGAGTTATATTTATTATCCAACTTGATTCCAGCCGTGGCTTCGTTTTCGAATCAATTCTGGTACAGACATTTATGCGGGATTGAATGACAATCCAAACAATATTTTTAATTGGATTGGGATGAGGACAGTCCACCTAATGGTAAGTGGCTACTGCAGTCCATGCTAACAAATTCAATCGAAGAACACCCACACAGGTAGACAGAAATAAAGTATACCACCCAGTAATTTAACCTACACTTTTAATATTTTTTATGGTTATTGTGTTTTTGGTATGGTAAACGAGAGAACGGCTCGCCTGATGGCCATCTCGCATCTGCAACACCAGAGGAGCTGCGAATGCGTTGCCGGGCTTTTAGGATATTTGAGTGATGGGAGGGATGATTGGGAGGGGAGTGACCTTCCGGTTATCTCACTCACCAAACGAAACGGAGAAGCACAACATGCCTCTACTTCACGTCGGTATTCTGTGAGGCTGTCGTATCCAGCGGTGACCGCCACTTCTTTTGCCTTCCCGTATTCGATGTAACGTTTATGCGAGAACATCGAAAGAATTGACAGATGCAGCCCGGGACGCAATATGACATAATCAGACCGAATAATTTGTAAGTTGTACAAATGTTAGGCTTCGGCTGGATTTCAAACCCTGGACCTACAGTTCAACATACCCTCGTAACACACCTATAACAATAATATTATTATTTTACTGTTATTGTAATTTTGTGTTGCAAATACAGACAGTAAATGTACAAAGTTTTTTTTAAATAAAACAAAAAAAAAATGTTGCAAGAACTTTATTAATTAGCCAACAATTTCGTTACACTTCTATGGCTATATTCACAAAAAAAAAGTTTGTCCTCAATTAAGAATTTGGTGACCAACCAAATTAAACAAATAAATGGAATAAGACGGTCCGTTTGTAAATTTGTGTTATTATGTACTTTTCTTCGATAGTAACTAAAGTATAAAGAAGAAGTTTGAAAGTGAATTATGGTTTTGCTTTAACTCAACTCACTTTTAAATTGAAATTAGATTTAACTTAACTGTCTTTCGGTTGGTCTATAACTCAGATCACTACTAAATCCATAGACAATTTCTATACAAATACTCATCACGCAATACGAAACAGGTCTCACATAAAACATATTAACAGTAGGGAGACTATGGGAGGTAAGGGGGAAAAGGTATAAGTAAGACTCCATTCGTGTCTTTGAAACGGCTCACTGATCTCATTCACCTATCTTTGAGTATATAAAACGTTACACCGAAGGGGGTAAGCAAAGTTTTGCAAAATAAAGGTATTTAATGCATTAGTAGTTCCAACTTTAGCCGTCTGTTACGACACCCCCGGGAAGGGGATTTACAGTCTCTTGCTACCCGCCTCTGCATTTAACGGGAAGGTAATTTAACACTAATAATATCCCCTCGGCACGCACGGCCTCGCAGAATACCGGCGTGAAGTAGAGGCATCTAGTGTTTCTGCGTTTCGTTCGGTGAGTGAGGTAACCGGAGGCCCACATCCCCTCCCTATTCCTCTCCTCTTCCCTCCCTTCTCCCAAATATTCTCAAAGTTCGGCAACGCACCTGCAGCACCTCTGGTGTTGGTCACTTAGCATCAGGTGAGCCGCTTGCTCGTTTCCCGACTTTCCTATAATGGGGCATGAGGAAGGAAGAGAGCCCTCCGGTTACCTCACTCACCGACTGAAACGCAGAAACACAAGACGCCTCTACTTCACGCCGGTATTCTGTGAGGCTGTCGTATCCAGCGGTGACCGCCACTTCTTTTGCCTTCCCGTATTCGATGTAACGTTTATGCGAGAACATCGAAAGAATTGACAGATGCAGCCCGGGACGCAATATGACATAATCAGACCGAATAATTTGTAAGTTGTACAAATGTTAGGCTTCGGCTGGATTTCAAACCCTGGACCTACAGTTCAACATACCCTCGTAACACACCTATAACAATAATATTATTATTTTACTGTTATTGTAATTTTGTGTTGCAAATACAGACAGTAAATGTACAAAGTTTTTTTTAAATAAAACAAAAAAAAAATGTTGCAAGAACTTTATTAATTAGCCAACAATTTCGTTACACTTCTATGGCTATATTCACAAAAAAAAAGTTTGTCCTCAATTAAGAATTTGGTGACCAACCAAATTAAACAAATAAATGGAATAAGACGGTCCGTTTGTAAATTTGTGTTATTATGTACTTTTCTTCGATAGTAACTAAAGTATAAAGAAGAAGTTTGAAAGTGAATTATGGTTTTGCTTTAACTCAACTCACTTTTAAATTGAAATTAGATTTAACTTAACTGTCTTTCGGTTGGTCTATAACTCAGATCACTACTAAATCCATAGACAATTTCTATACAAATACTCATCACGCAATACGAAACAGGTCTCACATAAAACATATTAACAGTAGGGAGACTATGGGAGGTAAGGGGGAAAAGGTATAAGTAAGACTCCATTCGTGTCTTTGAAACGGCTCACTGATCTCATTCACCTATCTTTGAGTATATAAAACGTTACACCGAAGGGGGTAAGCAAAGTTTTGCAAAATAAAGGTATTTAATGCATTAGTAGTTCCAACTTTAGCCGTCTGTTACGACACCCCCGGGAAGGGGATTTACAGTCTCTTGCTACCCGCCTCTGCATTTAACGGGAAGGTAATTTAACACTAATAATATCCCCTCGGCACGCACGGCCTCGCAGAATACCGGCGTGAAGTAGAGGCATCTAGTGTTTCTGCGTTTCGTTCGGTGAGTGAGGTAACCGGAGGCCCACATCCCCTCCCTATTCCTCTCCTCTTCCCTCCCTTCTCCCAAATATTCTCAAAGTTCGGCAACGCACCTGCAGCACCTCTGGTGTTGGTCACTTAGCATCAGGTGAGCCGCTTGCTCGTTTCCCGACTTTCCTATAATGGGGCATGAGGAAGGAAGAGAGCCCTCCGGTTACCTCACTCACCGACTGAAACGCAGAAACACAAGACGCCTCTACTTCACGCCGGTATTCTGTGAGGCTGTCGTATCCAGCGGTGACCGCCACTTCTTTTGCCTTCCCGTATTCGATGTAACGTTTATGCGAGAACATCGAAAGAATTGACAGATGCAGCCCGGGACGCAATATGACATAATCAGACCGAATAATTTGTAAGTTGTACAAATGTTAGGCTTCGGCTGGATTTCAAACCCTGGACCTACAGTTCAACATACCCTCGTAACACACCTATAACAATAATATTATTATTTTACTGTTATTGTAATTTTGTGTTGCAAATACAGACAGTAAATGTACAAAGTTTTTTTTAAATAAAACAAAAAAAAAATGTTGCAAGAACTTTATTAATTAGCCAACAATTTCGTTACACTTCTATGGCTATATTCACAAAAAAAAAGTTTGTCCTCAATTAAGAATTTGGTGACCAACCAAATTAAACAAATAAATGGAATAAGACGGTCCGTTTGTAAATTTGTGTTATTATGTACTTTTCTTCGATAGTAACTAAAGTATAAAGAAGAAGTTTGAAAGTGAATTATGGTTTTGCTTTAACTCAACTCACTTTTAAATTGAAATTAGATTTAACTTAACTGTCTTTCGGTTGGTCTATAACTCAGATCACTACTAAATCCATAGACAATTTCTATACAAATACTCATCACGCAATACGAAACAGGTCTCACATAAAACATATTAACAGTAGGGAGACTATGGGAGGTAAGGGGGAAAAGGTATAAGTAAGACTCCATTCGTGTCTTTGAAACGGCTCACTGATCTCATTCACCTATCTTTGAGTATATAAAACGTTACACCGAAGGGGGTAAGCAAAGTTTTGCAAAATAAAGGTATTTAATGCATTAGTAGTTCCAACTTTAGCCGTCTGTTACGACACCCCCGGGAAGGGGATTTACAGTCTCTTGCTACCCGCCTCTGCATTTAACGGGAAGGTAATTTAACACTAATAATATCCCCTCGGCACGCACGGCCTCGCAGAATACCGGCGTGAAGTAATCACTCACCATCAGGTGAACCGCTTGCTCGTTTGTCGCCTTCCCGAAAAAAAAAATTCCATCCGCATCTGATGTACTTATAGCCTATTTTACGGCGACGACTTCGAAAAAGGAAAGAATAATATTTCACTGACATGAAACACTATACCACATAATTTTTCTAAGAGATAGTACAGTACTGCTTTAGGATTTTTTTAAGGGTTTGGTGTTAAAAAACGAGCTTACATTTCACCTGATGGTAAGTGGTTACTGCAGCCTATAGACATCTGTAAATAACTTCGAACCAAAATGGTTACAAACATGGTGTCATCCCAGAGGAATAAGATTGAATACCAAACAGCCCGTAATCACCGTCCGTAATCTCAGTGCGCGCCGAGAGTTCCGTACAACCACAGTATATACCTGTGTTTTAGTGTAGGTAAGTATTTTTTTAATGTTTGTTAGGATATCGTCATAATAACACATATTCTGTGATTTTTTTTATATCTAACTTTACTTTTACGTTTCAAAAGCCTTGCCCTTTAAAGGTAGAACAGGACGGACGGACAGACGTAGGCTTAGTAATAGAGACCATAAAAGATGTACTTCTCGATAGGACTAAATAGTCCTATCCCATATCCTAAAGTAGATAAAATTATCGGAATAATTTGTAAGTTGTACAAATGTTAGGCTTCGGCTGGATTTCAAACCCTGGACCTACAGTTCAACATACCCTCGTAACACACCTATAACAATAATATTATTATTTTACTGTTATTGTAATTTTGTGTTGCAAATACAGACAGTAAATGTACAAAGTTTTTTAAATAAAACAAAAAAAAAATGTTGCAAGAACTTTATTAATTAGCCAACAATTTCGTTACACTTCTATGGCTATATTCACAAAAAAAAAGTTTGTCCTCAATTAAGAATTTGGTGACCAACCAAATTAAACAAATAAATGGAATAAGACGGTCCGTTTGTAAATTTGTGTTATTATGTACTTTTCTTCGATAGTAACTAAAGTATAAAGAAGAAGTTTGAAAGTGAATTATGGTTTTGCTTTAACTCAACTCACTTTTAAATTGAAATTAGATTTAACTTAACTGTCTTTCGGTTGGTCTATAACTCAGATCACTACTAAATCCATAGACAATTTCTATACAAATACTCATCACGCAATACGAAACAGGTCTCACATAAAACATATTAACAGTAGGGAGACTATGGGAGGTAAGGGGGAAAAGGTATAAGTAAGACTCCATTCGTGTCTTTGAAACGGCTCACTGATCTCATTCACCTATCTTTGAGTATATAAAACGTTACACCGAAGGGGGTAAGCAAAGTTTTGCAAAATAAAGGTATTTAATGCATTAGTAGTTCCAACTTTAGCCGTCTGTTACGACACCCCCGGGAAGGGGATTTACAGTCTCTTGCTACCCGCCTCTGCATTTAACGGGAAGGTAATTTAACACTAATAATATCCCCTCGGCACGCACGGCCTCGCAGAATACCGGCGTGAAGTAATCACTCACCATCAGGTGAACCGCTTGCTCGTTTGTCGCCTTCCCGAAAAAAAAAATTCCATCCGCATCTGATGTACTTATAGCCTATTTTACGGCGACGACTTCGAAAAAGGAAAGAATAATATTTCACTGACATGAAACACTATACCACATAATTTTTCTAAGAGATAGTACAGTACTGCTTTAGGATTTTTTTAAGGGTTTGGTGTTAAAAAACGAGCTTACATTTCACCTGATGGTAAGTGGTTACTGCAGCCTATAGACATCTGTAAATAACTTCGAACCAAAATGGTTACAAACATGGTGTCATCCCAGAGGAATAAGATTGAATACCAAACAGCCCGTAATCACCGTCCGTAATCTCAGTGCGCGCCGAGAGTTCCGTACAACCACAGTATATACCTGTGTTTTAGTGTAGGTAAGTATTTTTTTAATGTTTGTTAGGATATCGTCATAATAACACATATTCTGTGATTTTTTTTATATCTAACTTTACTTTTACGTTTCAAAAGCCTTGCCCTTTAAAGGTAGAACAGGACGGACGGACAGACGTAGGCTTAGTAATAGAGACCATAAAAGATGTACTTCTCGATAGGACTAAATAGTCCTATCCCATATCCTAAAGTAGATAAAATTATCGGAATAATTTTATTCTTGTGAGCAAATTTTTTTTTGATTATGGTAACTCTGAAGAATTCTGGCAACGTTACCTTCCACTGTAGGAATTTCTCCTGTATCGCGGTGGCAGTTGACATATATAAATTCCACATGAACAAACACCCGGTCCCGAAATTATTTGTAGTTCATACAAATACTAGTCCCGTGCGGGAATCTAACCCGCGACCTACAGCGCCGTAGATAAACACTTAGCCGCTACGCCGCCGAGCCGTCACATAATCGAGTCGTTACAACATGACACGTTACAATGAATGAAGTCGCACAGAACTTTTACAAATGGGGAATAGACAAAAGATAGCGATGACACCGTGTTAACAGGGCCGGGGAATATACGAAAGGAGATATTCATATAAGGAGTACCAACATTAGTTCAGGGCGAACGAAAAATAAGTTATCCGGGGTACCCTTCACGAGCCCACACTCGCAGGTCTAATTATCTCTATCCTAAGTTTAAGTACATATAGTTATTTCTCTCAGTCAATCCATAATCGACATATATCAGAAGTCGCTAGTTTATTAATGGAACAGTTACAAAAAAACATGGTTTTAAAGGGATATTTTCTTTTATTTATTTATTCTTTATCAAACTAAAGGTTACAATGGGCAGACCTAATGGCAAGTGGCATTCTCTACCAGTCAACCCTTGTCACAGTGAAAAGTAGATGGCAGGTGTAAAATAAAGCATAAAAAACCATAATAGTTGAAATCCAATAACCATTTTTTAATATATATATATATATATATATATATATGTATATAAACACGTATTATCTAATTAAGTCTAAATAAGCATTTATAAAATAAAATACTTAAATAGGTATGTAGGTAAAATACAAATCTATATATATATATATATATATATATATAGATACTTAGATAAACATATAAAAATAATATACAATTTAAATAAGGAATATTTTCTTGAATTCGTAGTATTGTATATATATATAACAAGATAGAGTGACCACTTGCGCAGTGATGCGGGGTGTCGATGGATGCAGGTGGCTCAGGGCCTTCGTGGTAATCTTTGGGGGAGGCCTATGTTCAGCAGTGGACTTGAAATGAAAAAAAAAATGGGCATAGTATTTGCCTGAAGATTCAACTTGCGCACCAATTAGGCATGAAAACACTAAGATGTATCATTAGGTATATCTTCTTTGTAACATATTAATAAGGTATGTCTTTTAGAATTTGGGCATAGTATTTGCCTGAAGATTCAACTTGCGCACCAATTAGGCATGAAAACACTAAGATGTATCATAAGGTATATCTTCTTTGTAACATATTAATAAGGTATGTCTTTTAGAATTTGGGCATAGTATTTGCCTGAAGATTCAACTTGCGCACCAATTAGGCATGAAAACACTAAGACGTATCATAAGGCTTATCTTCTTTATAACATATTAATTAGGTATGTCTTTTAGAATTTGGGCATAGTATTTGCCTGAAGATTCAACTTGCGCACCAATTAGGCATGAAAACACTAAGACGTATCATAAGGTTTATCTTCTTTGTAACATATTAATTAGGTATGTCTTTTAGAATTTGGGCATAGTATTTGCCTGAAGATTTGACTTGCACACCAATTAGGCATGAAAACATTAAGACGTATCATAAGGTTTATCTTCTTTGTAACATATTAATTAGGTATGTCTTTTAGAATTTGGGCATAGTATTTGCCTGAAGATTCAACTTGCGCACCAATTAGGCATGAAAACACTAAGACGTATCATAAGGTTTATCTTCTTTGTAACATATTAATTAGGTATGTCTTTTAGAATTTGGGCATAGTATTTGCCTGAAGATTTGACTTGCGCCAAGCATTTAGCAATGATGTCATTAAGTCGGAATTAGTTAATGGTAATAAATCATATCCATCCGTCGGTTATTTACAAAAATAATAGGTATTTATTGTATTAATTAAGGCTAGTAGTGCATTTTCTTTCCTACACGTTATTAGCAATGTTTTGATAAGCACAGATAAATACTGACACGAACATGACAAGTTTTCAAAGGTAATATTAGGTATAGGTAATATTGTTCAGTTCTTTAATGAGCACTTTCTATTTATGGAACTAAATCTCCAGATTTTTGAAAGGTTCAGTCAATGCTTGTAACATATGCAGCTCATTCCTGTTTTCATTTTGTATTTTTGTAACATCGTTTTATTTTTACCACAAGGAAGACATATTTTAAAAAACTTCAGCAGAATTAAATGCGTCAATAATAGTTTCATTTCAAATGTGTATTATTCGCGTAAATAACAGAAATCGTTACATTCATTTTTCAGATCCTTTTCAGAAGAATTCACTCTACCAAGCCCTCCTAAATGAGTCAGAAATCAAAACAAGGGTAAAGCGATTCCGCGACATCTATTAACAAACAACGAACATGCGAAACATCTCAAAATTAGTGAAATGTTGTAAAAAAATCGGAAGTGTACGATATTAACTTTGTTTTATTGAAATTAAACTATTTACGGATTTCATAGCGTTTATTTAGGTTTTTATTCCAGCATGAGATATCGTAATGCCGTAAGTGTAAACAGAAGCACTTACTCATCTTTACCTTCAGGTATATGATGTAACGCACATGCAATAAGATGGTCAGATGCAGTAAGGGACAACGAAAGGCCGGCTCGACCGTGGTAGTACACCCCGGCCTCAAATAACACGTCAAATAACACAAATGATGACGTCATTTTCTGCGAACAATAATTATAATTCGTTAGATACTATACTTTTATTCCTATGTATATATTTTGTGCTTGGTAGAGCCAAGCGGCAGCTTTTGTTGCTATTCGAAAGTGCCGGCCCGACCGAGTTAGTGCCACGGCCTCGCAGAATACCGGCGTCTTGTGCTTCTGCGTTTAGTTCGGTGTGTGAGGTAACCGGAGGTCCACTCCTCCCCTCTCCCATCTCCCCCCTCCCCATCATCCCTCCCACCCCCAAATAAATGTCATGGCCGGCAAAGCACTTGTAGCTGCTTTGTTACTGCAGATGCAAGTGGGCGACGGTAATCACTTACCATCACGTGATTTACACTTCCGTAGATTGTGACTTGGTGAAACACCGTCAATTATAAATTTATAATTGTATACACTAAAGATGCCGTAAAGCGAAACCGTACGGTTCGTTATATAAATATATTCGACTTCTGTGTTATTAAATTTAGTACGTAGTTGCAGTTGCTACCTTTTACTAACTAAAAACTAAGATGGAATATCTCACAGGCTGTGGCTGAATTAAGGATATTATTTATTCTTCGAAGTAGAAAAGAGAAATTCCTCAAAAGTCAATTGTAAGTGTAAATATTTTTTACAATCTACCACCATTTCATAATGAGGTTCCTCTGACGAATAAGTAACAGACAGGACTGATCTTCTCTTTCTGAATTTTCTTTTTAATTATTTTTTTCAATAATGGTCTATTGCTGAACTTAGGACTCCCCCCAAATATTACCACAAAACTCGGTCCTGATGTATACAATGTTATTAAATAAAGGGCGTGGTCTCATAGGCAACAGGAACTATAATACAAGAATATAAAATCCACAAAATTAAAGCACATGTGCACTACAAAATCGACCAGACCTGATTCCACAAGCAACATCCGTCCAGAAGTGTGCCGCTTGAGGCAGCCATCATTCTCTTCAATCATCTTGAAGGGATGCAGGTGACCCCACGACTGTGACTATTGATAAGCGGCAGAAATAGGTAAGAGTTGAGCTTACTCAAGCAGAAGAAAGAAATGGAATCCAGGTGCAATGATACAATTCCGAACGCCGTACAGAATCGTCAGATCCTAGGATACACCACGTGAGATGAAGTTGGCTTTGAAAGGAAAAGGTGGTATATTATACCTAACAACCCTTCGAGAATCATATTTAATCACTTAAATAATTTTCATATCGCTTTTCATAACGGTTCAAAAGGAGGGTAATTAACTAGTACTACAGTAGGGAAGATATTAAAGGAATATGATTCTGCATAAGTGCAAGGGATCAGTATCAAAGATTAATAGCTATGAGCGAGATCTATCGCTTTCCCCTTCCTCAATCTCTTAAATCTATCAAATGGTTTCACGAGGGGTCATCGAACTTCGACCCTCGTTTTGGAGGCCGCTAAAACAAATGAGGGTCAAACGTGGAGATACCTACGAGATCTAAGTAAAGCCAAGTATAAGTCGAACCGACTTAAAGTTTTGCTTACAAATGTGGTATTATTTTAATAATCATATTTGACCGATGAACCCTGATTGAAACGTTAAAAAACAGTTTATGAACAGCCGCCTATTTGGAAGTAGAAAGAGCCAGCCATGTTGCTCAAGTACTGGTCAGCTGACTTTAAATGTCCGTGAAATATTTTATTCATTAGAAATGCAAGTTTTGCAAATTCTCGTGAGAGAATCTATCACATTACAACCAGTCACAACAAGTAACACAAATCTTAAAAATCCACCCTTCTTTTAAAACGTAAACCTCCTTGTGGTTCTCCTGTATCACAGATTACATACAAAATTGCACATGGCCAAACAGATGTACCTTGCGATATAGAATGATATTTTTGGCATTGTTATAAATATATCATAAACTAAGCTCGCACGACCGTATACCTAATAGTTTATTTATACTATAATAGTCGTTTATTTTAGTCGTTCTACCCGCTGTTCGGTTTTAAAAGACTAAAATAAACGACGAAACCAGAGTTAGTTTAGAGCAACGTGTCAGGTAATGAACCCTTCGCCGACGTAGTGTTCAAACCAACGATACAAATTGTACTCACATTACATAATCGTTATCGAAATTGTTTAGAAAAACATTGGTTCGAGATTAGGGAATCGAACGCGGGTCTCCTGATTCTCAAGCAAATCCCCTAACTGATAATAAAAGTAGTGAAAAGGCAAAATTAAATCGATTGGATGTGTAACAAGTGTACTCAGTGGAGAAAACATTGGACAACGCCGAACCCAAATCTCTGTGTTTTGGACTCAAAAATTGTGAAACACACAAGTTATTAATCCTGAGTCTCTGACATTGCATCTGATCCTTCCTCTGATTCTTTTACATAAGTGTTATATCGTATCCGGAAGGGTAAAGACGTGCTTTTGTAAATACGCGTCCACCTTTCCAGTACTATATGTACTATGTATGTTGCCGTGGTTGAAATCGGCAAAATACATCATCAACATATAATGTTTAAAATATTAAAAAATTTCACTCAGCATACCCTAGAGCAGGTGTTCCATTTCTAAACTCACAAACAATTTGCGTTTCTTTTGACCGTTAGCCGCTTTGACTTTTAAAGAAAACCCTGATTCTTATCATTGATTTATTAGTTGTGTATTCCGTTTCTAGTTATCGTGAATACCATAAATCTGATGATATCTCATTCAGATGTAGAATTTGTTTATGTTCTTTTTGATGCGCTTGCTATTTTGTTGTTCACAATCTCTTGCCGGATTGGATTAAGACTTAAAAGGGTGGCCAAACCAACTTAATTTTTACTTTACCTTCTTTACCTTCCCAGTCTGTAAATAGTAAACCGTAGTATGTCTAGCATAGGCCTCTGCCATAAGGAAGCTCGGCAAGCGGATTGGCGCACTGTCTGTCATCTAAGGTCTGCTAGTTTCGGCCTGGTATGTATTCGAGTTGGTTACTTTTTTATTTTTATGGGAAAGGCGACAAACGAGCAAGCGGTTCAGCTTATGGTTAGTGATTACCGTCGCCCATGTACTTCTGTAACACCAGAGGTGCTGTAGGTGCGTTGCCGGTCTTTAAGAGGATTTGAGAAAGATAGGGAGGATGAGGAGGGGGAAGGGCAGGGGAGTGGGCCTCCGGTTACCTCAGCCTCAACCTCACTCACCGAACGAAACACAGAAGCACAAGATGACTCAACTTCACGCCGGTATTCTGCGAGAGTGGTACCATTCCGGTCGAGCCGGCCCTTACGTGCAGCAGCAAAAGCCATCTCTTGGCTCTACTACGTAAGAAAATGGCGGTTATCACGCCGTCTGTCGGTAGCCATTGCGGCATTTACAAGGCTTTTCCCTCATTAGCCTCTTACGACACCAACGGGAAGAAATGGGGACATTCACATTGTTACAACCTATTGCAAAGTCAACTGCAGAATATAAACCAACTATTTAATATAGACTATTTTCACCAACTTTCCACAACATTTTGATAGTTCGGCTTTTCCCTACTTGATGATCATCTTTACTGATAACAGGCTGTCATCTATGTGGAATAGACGCTTTTCGCTTCTGCTTTAACTTCATGTGTATAAAAAATTATAACCTTCATTGGCCTATTAATAGTACACAGGCCAAAGGACATTCACAATACTCTTGCTTAATGTGGTAATTACAGCTCATATGCCAAAAAATAAGGATGCTCGTAGAAAAACAACTAGACATGACAACGAACCAGTAGAGAATAATATAGTTTTATGTTTACCTGTTTGCCCTTTGCCAAGGGTTTTTTCCAGTCTGAAGGGCCCGACATACTGGTAGGCCTCGGAAGCCGTCGTGGTCCCCCCGCTCTCCATCTTCACGTTCTACACCACGGCATCCAAATAGAAACAGTATGAGTCATAGCGCGATCACTCGCAAATGCACCGGGTCATGTTGATAGAGTCACGCATATATCACTTCGTTGGATATTGTCAAACATTACGCTTAGATGGAAACACTTTTGATATTGAAGAAATATGGACGGTCATTCACCTTTTTACTGAACATCAATCGTTGTACATTATTCAGTTACAGATATTTATTGATTTCAGTGCTTCGATTATTAGTCATTTGTAAGGATATACCTTGTAAAGTACATGCATTAACCTATAAATTTATATCTTCGCCTTCTACAATTTTTCTACCAATATCGGAATGACCTGCCTATCCTAAATATTAAGGCGTAACCTCTTTAAAAATAACAAGTAAAGTTAATTCGCACAATTCCTCTTATTACTCTTACTTCTTCTTCTCTTGACCGACATTGGGCAATACACCACCAACATCAATAATGCGAGACGCATATCGCCTCGCAAGGAGGCGTTATTAAGTCCACTGACTTTATTCTTAAGACTATTAGTCTTTGCGATGCCCAACCACTGTGAGTAACTAGATACTTACTTCTTCCTCTTCTTCTTCATCAGCACCCGTGCATAAGTCCACTCCTGTACATAGGCTTCTTCGAGAAAGTGTCAACAAGAGAGCCTGTATTTCTTAGAGAGTTTGGCCATACTCTGCACACTGGCTCGACGTTTTGTTAATATTAATACATCGAAAAATCACACACGTCATTCAGTCTCAACTAGGATTCCCTGTCTTGGTAACTAAATGGTGATAATATCGTTGTAAATATACTTACATAGGAAAATAATCGTATATACATGTTATATTCTGACAAATGATTGGCCCTAATGGGATTGGAACTCGCTTAAAAACTTGTAATGAATAACTCGGAATGGACGACGACCTTGTTCTTGATTATTACATGCAACCTCATCTCACTCGGTGAACCTAGCTGTCTGACAGGCGGGGCTCTGCAACCAAACGATGGCGGAAAACCCATCGGAACATACCGAACCCTAAAATATAGAAGATTTCTTCTATAGTATGTGAGGTTACATTTTTGGGTAGTAAATAGATATAAAACATAGTAGATAAGGAGAGCATAAATTACAGGCATAGAGCATTAAATTGCTATGCCACAAAAATAATTCACATAAATTCCGTGTGAAGTAATTTCATGATGTAATCGTACCTTATTATTTTTCACATCCAAGACTTGATTTCATTTATTGGTAACTACATCTTGGATAAGCCAAACAATCTTAAAAAATAACACGGTATTATTTTGTGGTGGAATGAAGTTATATGGAATATTTGTGATTTTTTTTAGAGCACAGAAGATATAAATGGACATGTTGTAGCCTGTAATATGAGAATGCTAACATACTTCTAGTAACTGAAAAATAAAGCAGAAACTAGGGAATCGTATAAAACAAAACTATTCAGAAACTGAAGTTACCCGCGTAAATAGAAAGCAGGACAAAGAACTAGCGGAAACTGAAAAAAATAAAACTTCCCTTAGCGGTTAAATAGGCCAGCGTTTAACCTCAACGCTATGAAGTCCGGGATATTTATCTTTAGCACACATCGCCCTCAGTTTTCCCCTCTACGTGTACCATAGCATCTCATTATTTAACCGAGCATTTGGTGCTGAATCCAAATTCGTTGCTAACTAGCTAAATGCGCGACTTTATCCGGGATAACGTAACAAATAAAGATATCGCGCTAAAAGAAAGAGTTAATTAATCTTACATATATCATACATAATATGTGATAACTTTGTATCATATATAAAATGTATTTAGCTTTAGTAGTTCTGAGTTTAATTATATGTAACCGACAGAGATATTTTTTTTTAAAGGCACGTTCTTTAAATTAACTTAATAAATAGAAATGCCAGAATTTGCGAGTCACAGAAAGACCCTTCCATGTATTTTATTTATTAATCATTTTTAATGAAGCATTAATGTTTTAATTTTGAAATCCTCGTGTCTGATTTCGACCACGGCGATAACTTTCGAATACTACCAGCGGTTGTCAACTGCCCAGGAGATATAATAGTGCCGGGTACACTTACGAAAACGCGCAAACATACAGGCACTATCTCGGCTTTTTCTTACCGTATCCAATGTAACGCTTATACTATAAGATCGAAGAGAGGGTCAGATGCAGAGTCAGATAACCAGAACACAACACAACCAGATCCGAAAACCAATAGTTTGTGTCTTTGCACAAATATTGACTTCGACTGGGATTCGAGCCCAGGACCCCTGGCTCAGCAGTCAGTTACGCTAACCTCTAAGGCCCCCATTCCCGTTTTGTAATATAAATAATAAAATAAATAAAAATACCATGGCATTTACACATGGTATTTTTTACACGTGGTAGAGCCAAGAGGTGGCTTTTGCTACTCCTCAAATGGACCGGCTCGACCGGGTTGGTACCACGGCGTCGCAGAATACCGGCGTGAAGTAGAGACATCTTGTCCTTGTGCGTTTCGTTCGGTGAGTGAGGTAACCGGAGCCTCCCCCTTCCTTCCCCATCCCCCTCCTCATTCTCCCTCCCATCTCCCAAATATCCTTAAAGGCCGACAACACACCGGCAGCATCTATGGTGTTGCAGATGTACGTAGGCAACGGTAATCACTTACCATCAAGTGAACCGCTGGGTCATCTTAGCCATAAAAAAAAAATAATCTACACATTTATATACACGATATATAGATGGTTTCCGGATAATAGGTATTGTTATAATTTAAAGAATTTCTTATAACCGCTCTTTTAAATGGTTAATACGCCAACTATTGGGAATGAGATTATTTTCACACGATCCACGGACTGATACGACATACATTTACATTCACACAATCCCTGTGGTATAGGTTTAAGAATCTGCCACCCCCTTTCTTCTCGTGGATGTCGCAAGAATCGACTAATGGAATAGTCTTGAAAATCGCAATGGGTACCGACATATACGGGATAACTATTTCCAAAAATATCATAACAAAATTAAGCATACCGATGACGGGCGCAGCGTCTAAGGTGGCTGGTACTGCGATCGACAATCCGCTAGACGAGAGATCATTATAAAATAAACCTATGTCCTGCAGTGAACTAATATATTCACAGGCCAGTAAGATAAAAGGTTTAAAAAAGTCAACTATTTTAAAAATAGACCGCAATCAGCATTCACATAAAGCAGAAATAAATAAAACGCAGCAGTTTATTTCCAACACTATTTATTTCTGCTTTATGTTTGAAAACACTTTGTGATTGTATTTAGGTCAAAATAGTCTCTTGAGGATAACCAACATCGTCCATTAATTTCTCCTGTGCATGTGGTGTTAATGCTTATTCGTATATGTTAAAGATAACGTGTTTAAAATATGTTAACCGTGCCGGTCTTTAAAATTGCAATAAAAAAAATATAACATAATCCTATATTGAAAAGTTAGACGGCCGATTTGATCACTATTGCGGTGTTATCGGGCCGTACCAAAGAGATCATTTTCAGGGCTTGGCTGTGTTCCAGCATCTAGAGGTACAGGCGTGTTCAGTTAACATATCTGAAGGTAATAATAGTCAAAGTTATTGAAGTGAATCCTATAGTAGAAATATGAATCTTAAAGAGGATATTAATGAAGTAAGTACTATTCAAGAAGTTGCCGAGCTTTTGTGAGTTGTTGAGCATAGATCTTCCTATATAGATTTTTATGTAACATTGGCAAACGATATACTGATCGAAGGTAAGCTTCCAGCTAATGGTAAGGTTACTTCTATTCGAGATGAAGTATCAAAATGCGTGGCCACCCCTGAAGTCTAAGATGGAATGTTTCACTGCTTGTAATCTATGCGGCCTTATTGTTATAGGACAGCGCTGTCACGCGGTGTCATGAACCGAAATATTTAACACTAGCAACTGCCTCCAGCTTCGTCCGAGTTACGTTAAATAAGGCCCCAATGAAATCATGATCCAAAAAAAAGTATAATAACAATAAGTATACGACATTGATTCATAAATCATTTTAGAGATAATGTATTTAAATCTATCTTTTTAATTTAATCGCATTGGGCATTATGTTTGTCTTCTTTATTGTGTAAAGTATGGAAGTGATTGTGTGTAAACAGAAATTATTTATTTTGATATTCATGTATATTAAAACTATCCCTGATGGTTTAACATGGGGTCTCGATTCATCTGATTATTACTAAATATGATCGACGGTTTATAAGTAACCATTCAACAGTCTTTTAACAATCAACAACAAGAGCTCGAGGCGTCTCCCAAAAGGAGAATTTGCAATATTCTGTCGCATTCGGGTTGACAATCGCAGACGTTTCGCACATTAAACGTTACTGTCTAAACTAAACGTAATCATTCAGGCATGTATTCGCCATCTGTAGGATGTCGAATAAGGGAAGAGCCTTGAAAATGTCGGGGATATTGTTTAAAGAAAACAGAGACAATATGATGCGAACAGTTTGAGATGCAGTGTCAATGACACGAGGTCGGCTTGAAAAGCAGTAATTTTCGTGATGCTCAAACATTAGATTCTCCACAAACTTAAAACAAACAATTTGACTAAGCATTCCAGTTACATGTTATTATTATGTTTTATCACCTTAATTAAATATTTACAACTTCTTTTGTTTATAACTAAAAACGTTCAATAAATTCTTGATATCATATGCATTGTTGGTTTTTTTGTTTATTCAAACAAAAATGAGCTCTAAAGGCACATACAGTGTGCTCATTACTTCTAAAAAGTTATTTTAGAAGTCATATTTTTCTCATAGTTTTGATGTTCAATGAAAATGCAGTACATAAACTCTGAATAAAAGTAAAAAAGTAACAATAAAAAGTTTTTTAAAAATAAAAAAAAATGAAAAAGAAATCTACGATCTACGAAAGCTACGACGTGCTACGAAATAGTTACATACCAATATTCGAATTTATTAACTGGACGCATTCGAATATTAGAAAAATGTTTTTAATACTTTTTCACATATTTGATAAAATATATTAATTCATGTCGTTGGATTTAACACTGTCAGCAAGATAATTCAAATATTAACCAGGAATTACAACCTATCACTTGCCTGTCAAGAGACGGAAAATTAAGAAAAAGATTTCAGTAGAAATAAATAAATTCTGTAGTCTGTAGAAATGACAACAAAGCTTGACTACAATCGGTGGAACAATCCTTAACATTTAATTACACAAAATTGACAAAACTAAGGCATTCATTCTCATCATTATGAAATCTATAAATAGACAAATCTCCTATGTTTATCTCGTAAATATGGCGTCGATAATAACGTGAATTTGCTTTTATAAGTATTAAAATATATAATATCTAAGAATACAGGGTAACAGATAATTTTCAGGTTTAATTTTTTTTTATTTTTGTAATCGAAGCACTGATATCAACCAGCTTTTTATACTAAAAAAACTTCATACCAAAATCATGTCTAAATAATTTTTTTTCTTCATTCAAAAGGTTTATTTACACTAAGACCACGCACATATTCCAAAATTAAAACACAACTATTAAAAACACCGTATTCCGCATACAACGTTCCTGTCGCACGTCACTGGAAAATCAATATATTCTCAACTTAACATCACATATCTTTAACAACAATTTTTAACGGATTCGCGGATTCGGTGCCGCGGAATACTTTAGCGGAGACCATCGCGAATTTATTTACAATTTTTATACGTACAAAATGTTAAACGTTACATAATATTCTAGTTGAATTTTTAATGTTTTCCGTGCGGTGTGAATACGCGTGCCGCTCAGCAACCCCAGGCAACTTCGGTTGTTTCCGACTGGGGTGCTACGAGTGAGTCATAAGCGAGGGTGCTTTTGCGTTCCATTCTACGGAATACAACGTCCCTTAAAATTTAAACTAAAGAATAAAATATATTTAGAATCTATAAATAGACAAATCTCCTATGTTTATCTCGTAAATATGGCGTCGATAATAACGTGAATTTGCTTTTATAAGTATTAAAATATATAATATCTAAGAATACAGGGTAACAGATAATTTTCAGGTTTAATTTTTTTTTATTTTTGTAATCGAAGCACTGATATCAACCAGCTTTTTATACTAAAAAAACTTCATACCAAAATCATGTCTAAATAATTTTTTTTCTTCATTCAAAAGGTTTATTTACACTAAGACCACGCACATATTCCAAAATTAAAACACAACTATTAAAAACACCGTATTCCGCATACAACGTTCCTGTCGCACGTCACTGGAAAATCAATATATTCTCAACTTAACATCACATATCTTTAACAACAATTTTTAACGGATTCGCGGATTCGGTGCCGCGGAATACTTTAGCGGAGACCATCGCGAATTTATTTACAATTTTTATACGTACAAAATGTTAAACGTTACATAATATTCTAGTTGAATTTTTAATGTTTTCCGTGCGGTGTGAATACGCGTGCCGCTCGGCAACCCCCGGGCAACTTCGGTTGTTTCCGACTGGGGTGCTACGAGTGAGTCATAAGCGAGGGGTGCTTTTGCGTTCCATTCTACGGAATACAACGTCCCTTAAAAATTTAAACAAAAGAATAAAATATATTTAGAATCTATAAAACAAGTATATATAATAAATCAACCTAATTTAATTTGCGTTATGATTTAGTTTATATCAAGCCGCTTATGTTTTTTCTCTACTCTATCTATAAAATTTCTTCTCTCATACATCATGTACATATTATGTTTAGTAAATATGTTAGTTGTGCTATCGTCGTAAGTAAATGCCACCCCCTTTCTTCCCGTGGATTTGAAAATAGCAGTGGCTACCGATAGATGGCGGGATAACCACCTGGAAAAATACCATACTAAAAAGCAGCAGACCGAAGACGTGAAGCAGAGTCTAAGGCGGGATGTCTGGTACTTATAGGAGAGGCCTATGATCCCCAGTTGACTGTTAGCGTAAGGTAAGATATCAAAACTGTCTGCTATCAACAAACTTCCTTCGTACATCTGTATACTAGTAGTTTTTATATGTAAATACTGTACAACAGTTTCTCATTGGGACTGAATGTTAATTCTTATTAGTACTGTCCCGTTACTCTGACATGTATCTCAGCCTTCCTTCGATCATATAGTATCAGCATTTCATCATACGGAAGTTTCTATATTTTTGTTTTAATACTGCTGAACAAGATCGGTAGTAGCTTAGTGGCCAAGGCATTCGTTTTAAATATTTAAATTCATAATACGCGGGGCCGGGCCGACCTGGCTCCGTGTCCCGGTGAAACAACCACCAAAATTCTTAATTACCATTCAATTCTTAAATTTTTTTACGCGTTCGGCGATGAAGGTAAGCTTCTTATATTTGAGAAATATTAAAAAGAATATTTCGTGGATATGTGAAGTCCCTCGACCTGCACAAGAGTAGCGTGGCGGGCCCTTCCCAGCTTCAAAACCATCACAACTATTGGAAGGAGGCCTTTTCCCAGCATTGGGACCTTCACATTTTTTTTTTTTGGTGGAGGGAAAATGATTTAATCATACCCGTTGTTGGCCGGGAGGCCTCCCAACGGGTTATGTCGGACTCGGATCTCGGACATACCGACTAAAAAACCATCTACGTTGCTGTTGGCCCGGTGGCCTTTACAGCTTCATCTAAAGAGACTTGCGAGAACGGAGGCCCGCAAGTTTAACGAAGGTCGATGCTGTCAAGCGCTGCAAGGGACCTTTACAGGCTTTACTAAGGTTTTGAAATGAAACAACTAGATACGAATCTGATCGCGTTTAATAAAAGCCATAAATAATAGTTTCATTTCAAATGTGTAGTGTTCGCGTAAATACAGCACCTATATAGGCAACTAATTAACTTTAGTTCACTATACTTAAAGTATGATGGAGACGTCGCCTCGTGGCGATGGTGAAGAGATAGGGTATTCTCCAGGCCAGGCCCAGCGCCTGCAAGTCTCGTCTACGAGTTCGTTAAATTATGTGATTAATAATAATCACTCAAGATCGCCCAACAAAGAAGACCCAATATAGGGGTGGTATAATAGAGGATACCTACGGAGTTTCTTTCACCTGTTTCTTCTCCGGCAGAGTTACGTACGTTAGTGAGAAGAAACGTTCTCTTTACGTAACGGAGGTAGATGAGATGTGAAATGTATGTTTCTTATGTTGATGAATAAATGATTTGATTTGATTTGATTAATATAGTTCTCCTCGTTTATTTTTGTCGTTTTAATCTAGTGTTCACCAGGACCTATTACATACTCGTAAGTTTTTAAAAACTCGTAGGTACAAACCTTACAAATGGAGGATTGTATTAAGGTCTCGTGACTCTGAAACGGATCCAATACCACTCTGCTATTGTGGCTTCAGTATATCAATAATAAAATATCGTGACGTGATGAATAATAGCATCAGATCCAAATCTATGTCCTCTTTTTTAGACGTTAGATTAACCTGAATAAAGTCTAAGCGAGCAACCCTAGGGGTGGAGAACAATGCCCCTTTAGAAACAATTAAAGCGCTGCATTGTAGTGCTTAATAGTTGTCGAGCGCAGTTCGTTAACATTAGCAACAGTTCACAGCTCCGGTTAAAGAAATAAATATTTGCATATTTATAACGGGAGTAGCAATCCGTATTTTGTCTGTGTATTAGCTTCTGACTTCGATTCGAAGTCAATTTCAATGCGTTTTTCAACATCATTAAGAACATTTTATGAGGAATTTTTATACATATAACACATGGACATCTTTAAGGCCAAAGTGTACCTTTTAGGCAATCGTGTACCTTCCTAGGCCTCAACTTCGCCTTCCAACAAGCAAGATTGAGGTCAAGCGTAAGCCTATTTTTTATAAAAAAAAAAACATTTAGTTTATATATTACAGATCTGTCGGCGCGATTCGCTTATAAACTCTACACTGTGTTTTGTTTGTTGTACTGTCTTTTTACCATGTTTTTATTATCACGCTTTCTTGTGCGTCTGTTCGGTACATAATTTACAATCGATTTGAAACTGACTATATGCGCCAATAGCTCCAAGTAATGCTTAGTTGGCGGATTAACAGGAATATTAGTTATGTTACTTTAAAAAATAGGATTGCTAGTAATCATTTAAAATAAAAACAATTTGCCGATGAGCTAGATACTTGAAACTTTAAACATTGCTTAGAACTGGATGACAATGCAATATTAACTCGCTTTCTTGTGTGTTTATTCTCTGCAAATTTTGCAATCGATTTTTAAGTAACTTCTCGATAAGCTAGATTCTCGATACTTCAAACATAGCTCAGAACTGTAATATGTGTTTCATACTTCAAACTTACTTGGTTTAATTTCTGTTACCTACGCGGATGGACTTATGTTCGAATCTCGATTACAATCGGCATCACTACAATTGTTGTTATGTAATATTTGATATTTGACGAATTAGTATTAATTTCTCACGTGCTTTGCGGTGAAAAAAAATATATCTGAGAAATAATAAAAAATATATCAGGAATGTCCGCCGACCCGCATTCGAGCAGTATGGCAAACTCCTGGATCTAAAAATACCTCAAAAGTGAGAAAGCAGAGGGCCATTTATGGGTTGTTACTTTATATTCTAGATATTCGAATTGAAACTCTATTGTAAATACGTATGGCTATACTTAAACGTATTAACCTCTAAACAAAATTAAATATCCAACGTTTGAAAAAAGAATTAGAAATTAAAATCATTTGTTTTGTTCTTATGCTAATTGAGGGTTATCAGAGGCGGTTCATTTTTATGTTTTATTAATTCAGTTGACCTGTTGACTCCAGATGCGCAAAAGAATTTTAGACATCGTACATACGCTTTAAATAATTTGATTTAAGAACTAATAACTTTAGATATTTTAATAAATTGGAAATTCATTGTGTCTGTGATACTCTCGATTTATTTTTATCATATCTCAGACAATTCAAAATAATACGACCGTCCGTCCGTCTATCCTACCTTTAAAGGTATGTATTTTTCATAGGTATCTGGTTGAAGTTTTCTCACCAATGTACTCGTATTTGATAGTATAGCGGATATCATAAAAGAAAAGTAAAAATTAAGGTAATTTTTTTTTTATTTTTGCTTTATCTTAAAAACGGTAATATAGAAGACTCAAGATTGGTGTGATTAGAGTTTCTTTTATATGTTATAGGGGGCAAAGGTAAGTGTTCAGATCGTACCATAAGTACCGACGCCCACGTATATCTGCAACACCATAGAGGCTACATCTACTTCACGCCGGTATTATGCGAGGCCGTGGTGCTACCCTTGTAGAGTCGACCCATTCGAGCAGCAGCAAAAGCCACTAATTGCCTCTATCACGTACTAATGTAAAACGTCTTAAGCGTGGTAGAGCCAAGCGGCGGCTTTTGCTGCAGCTTGAATGGCCCGGCTCGACCGGGTTGGTACCACGACCTCGCAGAATACCGACCGAAGTAGAGGCATCTTGTGCTTCTGCGTTTCGTTCGGTGAGTGAGTTAACCGGAGGCCCACTCCCCCTCCCTTTTCCCCTCCTCTTCCCTCCCATCTTCCAAATATCCTTAAAGACCGGCAACGCACCTGCCTGCAGCATCTATGGTGTTGCAGATGTATGTGGGCGACGGCAATCACTTACCATCAGGTGAACCGCTTGCTCGTTTGCCGTCTTTTCTATAAAAAAAAACTTTAAAGTAAAACAACAAATAATAAAAACCGACCAAGATCCCGGAATTGAATGAAAATAGATAATGTATTTACCAGAAAGATTCTGTTTTCTTGACTGACATATTGTGCGTAACACTGATTGCAGTGGCTCATAGACACCTTATATCATCTATCAGATGCGTAGTTACCCCTGGGAACTAATTTGAAATCCCGCGTTACCAGTAAATGTGTCTCCGATGGGCGTACACCCTCGTCAGTTACAAAAATATTAAATATACGATTTCAACTATATGTTGTTATGTTGTTGTGAAAAAATGTTACTGACACCTGTCTGTTGAAAAGAGTGCACGCAGAACCTAAATAGTAACATTGGACGTTCGTTCATTTATATTTTTATTTTCCACGCATTAAGACCAGGTGAGACGAAATAAGTTTATTTAAAAGTAATACTTTGAAATAAGTTTAAGTGTATTTCTAAAGTTTTTTTTGTATAAAACACATAAAGCAATTGTCTCTATTATTACGTGATTAATAAGCAACCAATTCCATTTTGATCCCCGGTACTACACCGCCAAATAATTAGATGCAGTTTTAAGTCCGCCAACCTGTCTACTAGTACCTTTATCGCAAAACGCGCCTAGGGAATTGTCATATCTAATGTGCCAAAAACCATTAAAAGGGAAATATATTTATGTCATCTTTTATTTTCATTCTCAGCCTATTCTTTTTGTATTAGCATTGCCATCGCATATGTTCAGTAATGGACTTACCATTACTGAACATAGGTCTCTTCAGGAAGGGGCCAGCAAAAGCCACTGTTCATCGCCTGAAAGATTTGCCAATACAAGGTTGGTGTACGCAGTGCCAGGACTCTCCCAATAGACATGGGATTGGGGTTCAGCAAATTCAGATAGATATTCCGCTTTCATTCGGTCCTCATCGTTCGTTTGTTAAGAGGTTCACTAGCTTATAGGTAGGTATACCAATACGCTGTGTAACCTGGTAAAAGGTGGTATATGGCTTCTTACATTCTATTATATATTATATTTCGATATTTTAGGGATTCAATATGTATTATTTAAATGTAATTATGGTTGCAGTATAGATAAGTATTATTATTTTTAGGGTAAATAAAAAAATGGCTACATCCAAGGTTAACAATGTTGACAAGACCCAGAACGATGTTTGTTGGTCCCGCTACCACAAATTCCTGGATAACTTGAACGATCCTAAGAAAGAAGTCATAAAGGTGTTCGATCAATTGCCGAAGAAGCAGAGGGTTGAATTGGAACTCATCCGAGAAGTCTCTAGAGAACTACAGAAGAAGAAAGATGAAGATATGAACAAGGCAGCGGCGGTGAGTAATGCCAAGCGAAAATAATGAACGCGTGACCCAGCGGTCAGGAAGTGTCCTGTTCTCGTTAGTAAATGATGGACTTGGTGGCGCAGCGGCTAAGCGTTTGACCGCTGCGGGATGTAGGTACGACTCTCGCACGGGACAATATATTTGAATGAACGACAAATAGTTGTTCCAGATCAGCGTTATTTTGCATGTACAATAAATATATATGTAAACTCCTTACTATAATGAGAAACGACAAAGGAAGAAAAAAAGGCCTAGAGTACAAATCCTAGCCGAAGCCAAAATAGGCATTGCATACAAATCTTGATTTATTATATCTATGTGCGGACTCACACTAAATCCGATTCCACGATCTCCTAGAACTAGTCATATTGCTACAAGCGATTACTTCCAGACAACCTTAGTATTTGACAACTTTTAGAAGATAAGCGATTAAGAGAGAGATTACAGATCCCCATTTGTCATGATACATTGCAGCGAAATGGGGTTGCGCAACCCACTTTTCGCCTTTCCGGGATATAGAATGTAAGAGATGACACTACCCTGGTCGCCTAGTTTGCTCCTGAAGATTGCTACGAGTTAGTCAATACCTTTCCCTTGGTCGTCTTTTACGACAGCAACGGAAAAAATATATTAGCACAGTACATTCAAGTATGTACCTACAAGTACTGGCAAAAATTTCTACACGATCTTCAAATGAGGCAGTGGTCAAACATTCCAAATTTGTATCACAAATGCAAATTTTCCAACAATTATTATTATAAAATATTCCAGAAATACAGTGTTTTAACTTTAGAAGAATGATAATGTTTAACAATATGCCTTTAAAAAGATAAAGTGCATCCGATCCGAATTTCGAACCTTTCTGTTTCCTTTTGTATCATTTAATGTTCCAGTCTATACATGGACGTTAAAGCGAATACCAAGGATTGCGTTAATAATCAATACGTTCATACCTAAAGTACATCTATACGAAAAAAGTAACTATTATATTAAGGGAGCTGTGTAGCTAAGACTGGTGGTGAATGGAGGTTGGAAACTTAGTGCTAAAGTTAAACAAAACTTGTGCGAATTTTAAGACATACGGATTTACTTATATTTTAGCCAAAGAGAACAATTTTAGTGATGCCATTAAAGTGTCTTAAGCCCTGTCCTCTGAGCTAGCTTGGCTCTAGATATTAAAATATAATAATTATATTTTTTTTATCAATCATAAGGTAAGCTGTTTATTTGTTACATTAATTAGCATATAACACATTTATTATTTTACAGCAAGCCGCAAATGAAAAAGCCGAAGTAGAAAAAAAAGAAATCGAATCTAAAGAGTCCGACGAAAAAAGCTAAATCTTATATAACTTTAAATTATTTTATGTATTACATGAATACAAGAATGAATATCCAGAACGGCTTATGTTAATCATTTTCTATAACAAAGCAAATCTAGAATATACTAATTTATTTTATATATCCTACGTATAATTGAAATCTTCTTTTGAAAAAAATATTAGTTTATCCTAAGGCTACATTTCGTGTTTCGTGCTATTATAGCCAGTATTGCATGTATTAGTTATAACATATCGTATTGTTTTGGCGCAATGCCGAAAAGTAATGGTGTTGTCTTGAATAAAATTTTGTTATTTCTGTTAATATTATAATACTATCAATATTATACATCGAAACTCGAAATACATTTCTAGTCTTTGTGTATAATATTGGTAGTGTATTATGCCGCAAGTGCTTGTGAATGTGTACAGCAATTGGAAAATTTTATCGAAGGTATTTTTTTAATTTATATAAGCGCAGTACCTATCAATACTCTTTTCATTGTATTTTTTGTAAAAACTTAATTAAAATCACTTTAATGCATATTTATACAATTAGTATAATTACCTATATTATTTTAAAGATAACGAATAAAGGCTTATCTTAAAAAAAATCATACGTGTATCTTTCGCCATCAGCCTTTTTAAATCCACAGCTGGACATAAGAATTTCTATGGCAGAACCAAAAAAAGTAATATCTACTATTAGCTATTGCTACAGATGGATTTGTCCATAATCACAAAGTTGGGTTAGTAGGGTTGGTGGTGTTACGAGAATTCTCTTACACCCATCATTTTATATATCATTCTCGTATTTTTTACATAGTAGTATATTGTGCACATGTAATTTGCAAGATAGCCGAGTGCTCCTGGAGAAATCAGGAGACTCTGAGTTCAATTCACCTACTCGTTGTACCTATTCATAATAAAGGATTCATATAAAAATAAGTCTAAAACTCATGCAGGATTTGTAGACCCGAGCTGAACAGCCCCCACGATCAGGACCTGTTCACAAGCATTACTCATGTGCCAGTCTTCGCACTCTTCAACCATATTAAAGAGCATGACATACTCAAGTCCACCACTAACAATGATAGCTCAATCGTGTTCGAGGAATGTTGCTTCGACATTACTAAATATCCTTGTATATATGTATATATATCATTAATCATAATTTATTTATTACATATTATAAGTTACCTCTCTGCCAAATCTTTTTTTGTGTAATTGTTGGTGTTAGAGATCGTGTAATTACTGAACGTACATATGTACTTCATGAAGTTCTTGCTGTTCGCCGTTTTGCCTTTTACAGGTTCATAGGCCTGCACCTGCGTCCTTGAGTACGCAGATGATATAAACTACAGAACGACTTGACCCGTTGAGGTTATATATATATAGGTTATATCGATGGGTCATAGCCATGCTAGGATCCGATAGGCGGCGCTATAGCCAATTTATTAACAAATCCTATATTCTTGGACCAAACTCATATGTTATGAAAATCACAAATTCTGGACCCGGTGGTTTTTGGTCGAGCCATTAAGTAATTAAGAAATCAAACACACGGCACCACCTACCGGAAAGGGCAGAACAATGTTTGCTTGGTCAGCTAGTTTCAATTACATCCGAGCAGCTTTTAGGCGTGATTGAATGATAAAATGGAAAGCTAGCAGACCAGACACCTTACACCATAGACCCTGATGCCCGCCGCGGCTCTAGCGTCAATACTCAAAAAAGTTATTCTGTCAGCTGTCAGAGACACTTAGGCGGCATTTGACACCCAAACCGGAGAACCCCCACGGAATAACATTGCACATCAAATTTTAGTCCACTGCTGAACATAGGCCTCTCTAAGAAAGTGCCAACAAAAATCAGTTTGCTTTTCTTGGAAGGAATTCCCATACTCACCACACTGGAGGGAGGAACAGCACTAGTGATGCTGTTCCCCCCTCTTTCTAGTCTCTGATAGGATTTGGGTTTAGCAAATACGGATTCAGTGCCTGGTTTGTTCGCTGGCAGGGTGTAGCATGTGCAGGTGAGGTTGGTTTTTGGAGAAAGAGATGGTATTATCACCATACATGGTACAGGGGTAGCCATTAATATTCTATAAGGCACAGATATATAATATTAATTTGTTCCGAGGTTATCAAATCCCTACCGGTGAAGCATAATAATAAAATTTAATTATACTAGCCAATTACAACCAAAGTAAAATTTTTGGTTAATAAACAGATGAAGATGACATAATATCCACTTAGGCTTTATTTTGTAGCGCCTACCTACAACTCCAGTTTCATACAAAAGAACAATCTGACATACAGAGAATAATCAGGTTATATCATGATAATCAGAATACAATACAACCAAATCCAATAATCTGAGTTGCACTAAAATTTGGCTTTGCCTGGTATTTGAAGCACCATTACCTCTATACCACTATTAATATCAATATGAATGAAAAATTTATTTAACTGGAAATGAAAGTTGAATTAAATTGTTATCAAATTTTATTGTCACATTGTCGTATTTTATATAAAAATATACTTGAGCCACAGAATATGCACAAATACACAATAAAAAAAATACATTTAACTTTAAATTATTCAGTGCATTGAAAGATTTATCTTCAGTCACATTCAACTAAACAGAAATAAAATACAGAGTTATTTTTTAGCATAAAAAAGTATAATTATTATCCGATAATAATACATGATAGTTACATAACTAAAATCTAAGAATTGTCTGTCATTACATCCTCGTCTTCATCCTCGGGTTCAGCAAGGTCAGGGTGACAAACCCTGATGTGGAGATTCAGGTTAATCTTAACAATGAAACTTTTACCACAGGTAGAACATTTGTGAGGTCGTTTCACATCATCATCAACTGTAGTGGGATGAGCCCTAGTGATATGTGTCCGCAATAATGATGAATGCATAGTTCTATCACATTGTGTACATTTTACATGACAATCTACAGGCTGGCCTTCATGAGTCTGTCTGTGTTTCTCCATAGTTATTCTAGATACAAACAACTTTTGACAGAAATCACACTTAAAATTTTTCACTTTCGTATGCTTTTTCATATGAATTTTTAGACAGTTTTTAGTAGGCAACATTTCATCACATTTTGAACATTTAAACTTCTTTATATCATTATGTAATTGCATGTGAAGTTTTAAATATGCTTGACCTGTAAAATTTTTGTTACAAATCTCACAGTTAATAGTGCTAGTTGAGGAATGGGTCTGCATGTGACTTTTTAGGAACTGCGCTGCAACGAAACTACGGTCACAAACATCACAAATGTATTTTTTCGATGTAATACCTTCGTGTTTACTGCGATGTATGTCGAGATGGTACTGAGAGTTCACTTTAACATCGCATAGATCACACTTAAATTTACGACGCTTCTTTGGGCCTTCTTTAACCGGTGGCGCTTCAGGTTCCATTGGCGGAGTGTCTTTATCGTTACCGTGAAATTTTTTATGCAGTATCAAATACTCCATTCCCTCAAACGTTAAATCACACACATCACATCTATACCTTGTATCGTTGTGCTGTTGTTTCATCTCATATGTTACATTATTGTCACCCCCATTGTATTGTTCAGACATCTTTTCGCGCTTTACACATCTATTGTCGTTTTGCATCTGATTTTCACTACCGGCCGGCTCCATAACACTCTTCATCCAATGGTCTTGAATGCCGACGCCGGATTTGGTCTCCATTTGCAGAAGTGACGCTAGGGACACATAACAAGGCAAGGCCGATATTGATCCGTAAAACGAATAATCTTACATTCAATATCGCGTAAAAGGTGTATTATTGCACAAGAAACGTTATTAGTGCATTGTTGACATTATTGCACCGAAATATTTTAAGTTTTTCGTAGTGAAACACAAAAGCGAGCCTTGTTACAGTACCATAAATTCCAAAAGAGAAGCGAAGCGCTTGGTTTTTTTTTCATATCATTAATGACAGCGATTACTTATTACCGTTGACATAGACTTTGTTGCCAGTGTAAATGTAAAGTTAAACGAAATTTTATTATATTTAAAAAAAAATAAAAATAAAGTATTTAAAACAGCAAATATGGTTTTATAGTTCAATGAAATCAGAATAAACATTTTATTTTTATAAATAATTTCTCTCTTCTTAAATCATCATCATTATTACAGTGTCACAAACCACTGCTGAACATTGGCCTCCCAAAAACGTTGCTACAAAGCAAGTGAGAGTGAGAGACTCACGTGACACAAATTGTGGTTCAATGTTGAAATTCGAGCTCAACATTGAACAACCTCACTCTTTCATGTTCCCACTTATATTATAACAATACGAAGGAATCGAGTCGGAAAATTTTATATTACAATGCATCCGTATCCAAGGGTACAGAGTAAGACAGTGCCATGGAACTTCGCTACTATTTAAAGTCAAGCGGAAAACTGAGTATCTGACTGAAGTTAATAAAGATATTGGACGGGTTTTATGTGAAAAATTTAGCATATTACACTAACAAAACTAAATGCATTAAATTTGTATTGCCAAATGTAAAACATACACCTAATAAGGTTATTATCAAAATACATGCATTAGAATTTATTGATAGGACAGTATTTTTAGGGATCGCGATTGATTGTAAACTTCATTGGAAAACCTATATAGAAACTTTAGCAAATAAACTAGTTCAGCTGCTTATGCTGTTAGAAAAACAACAACTGACTTATGTAGCATCTGCTCAAACAGTTTACTTTAGTTACTTTCATAGCATAATGTCTTATGGTATTTTATAATAGTTGATGCAAATGCATCTTTTATTTTGCAAAATAGAGCCGTCCGTGCTATGTATAGTTTGCGCACTCGTGATTCGCTTACGTAGTTATTTACATTAACAAAAATATTATTTAATTGCGTAAACATGGATCTCTATTCCCAAGGAATAGTGAGGTATGATTTTCTATTAAGAAATAAATAAAAACTAGAAGATCTAAAGATTAGATCATGTAAAGTTCAAAAATCTCTTTAAGGTCAAAGTACATGTGTCTATAATAAAATTCCCGAAAATATACTCTATCACACAGAATCCATTTTTAAATATTACATAAAATTCTATCTTGTTTTCTGCTCTATTTACAGCTCGTATCATTTATATGCCGATGACTTACAACTTTATGCTCCGGCTAAAGTGAGAGCCGTGGTAGCCTAGGGCGCTCATTTTAGTTTCATAGAGCGCGAGTGACCTGGGTTCGATCCCCGGTCCCGGCACCACTGAAATTGTTAGTAGCAATTTTAAGTGCTGTTTTTACCACGTGCTCAGCGGTGAAGGAAAACATCGTGAGGAAACCTGTTTGTCTGAGAAATAGGAAAAATATTATTTCGACTACATGTGAAGTCACGCTATTCGGCGGGCCCTCCCCGGATCCTAATACCCTCTCTGATACTCGTATTTCGGAAGGGGGGCACTGCAACTCGATGGATACCCCGTCTATGTACTTATTAATTAATACTTGTATAATTTATGAAGGTAATAAGTAAAGATATCAAAGGTGAAGTCAATTGATTTAACGTCTCTCTGAGTCGTCTACAAAATTCGTAAATATTTGCCAATACGGGCAAAAGGAATTATAATTCAAACGTTGATATACCTATGCTGGATTACGTGGATGTGTATTATACTGACGCCAATAAAGAGCTCTTAAACAAACTGAATCATCTTCTCAACAATTGTATAGGCTTCATATTTGGATTACGCAAATATAACTTATCCTCATTTTGTTCTCAGGTTAATTGTTTGGCTCTCCCACACCGCCTTTTGGCTTTCTGCCACACCGCCTTCTTATGAAATTCTCTTACCCATCATGCTGTCAGATACTGGAACGCGTTGCCAATTAATATAGGTACAGCCACCAGTATCTATATTAATTGACACGATGCAATAGCAGTTCAGTTGTTTTTTTATTATGTCTTTTTTAATTCCATTTTAATTGACAGTTATAATAAAATCATCTATGTTTACGCATGAATGTTTATATATATATATATATATATGTATGTAGGGATTGTGTGTAATGTGTTTTATATAATGAACAACTATAATTACATGTATGTCTAAGTACCGTCATATATAAGTAAAGTATGGTAGTTTGTATTTGAGTATATTTATAATCATATATGTTATCATAAATACATAATATTTGGTTAAATTTTCTCTGTTCAACCTAATGGTAGACTGGAAGAGAGAATACCTCTTGGCATTTTATATACAAATAAAGTTTAAATAAAACAAATAAAAAAGCGTGTGTGCTCCAAAACTTACTATAGTTTGAACGATTATTTTAATGATAAGGAGGTGTGATAGTACTCATACAGTGGGACAGTGACAATTCTAAATGTGACGCTACTGTTAGTTGAATAGTCAGTAATCTTAATTTTGAACAAAATTGTAGTCTCATAGAAAAGACATGTGTCATTATTGTGAACAGGCGCCGTTATTCATATAATTTCTTTTAATTGCCTGTCTTCAAGAATAAATCATAAATTTACTTAACAAAAAATCCACGAAATCGATTAAATAGATTTTTTTATGAAATTGTTGCAATGAACCGGTTTTTCAATAAAATTTACGTTGATTATTACCGTGTCTGTGTCCATGGCTTGGCTTGATTCCACAAATCTGTGATTATATCAACCAGACTCTTGATAGTAAAGGAAAACTGTAACATGTACACATATTAGTTTAGTATACTTTACACAACATTATTTACTGATATTAAAGGGTACAGTTACAGATTTAACATGGGTATTACATACAAATCTTTCGATATAATAAATTATTTGCATTCAAAATATTTTGAATAGAGTTTAAATTATCTATACACACTTAGAGATTCGAAGAAAATCTAAAATTTACATAGTCAAAATAATAAAAAAAAGTTAATATTCTATTTTAAAATATGGCAACATAATTCTTATCACGGTGAATTATTTTATGTTATGCAAACATTTACAATATTTCTAATAATGATCACTAAAAAATTATAAATTCATAATTTTATAGAAACAAATCAGTATATGTTTAAGACTACTTACGCAAAAAATGTAATTTAATGACATTTTAAGGTAATACGGCTTTGCAGCCTTTCAAACTGCAGTCTGCCAATACATAATGAACATTCACTGTTTTATACACAATTAAAATGTATGTTTCATACGTTAATTTAAGTTAAGTTGTAGAATTAGTCGAAAACGTACATTCCCATATTGTATCAAAAATGCTAGTTGGCAGAAAGGAAAAAAAATCTCTCTCTTCCACAGGTTAAAACATATTTTCATCTTAGTTAAACATTCTGTGTCGTAATGTATGACTAGATCTAGTACTTCTTAATCTGAGGGTACATCGATATAACTAATGAATGTACATCCTCTGTGTATGAACGTTCCTAGTAATGGTGAAAAATATAGCGTTCAGAGCCAAAACATAGCACATTATATAGGCGCGTGATATCATGCTTCTCGTTTGATACTAAAAATGAAACGACGCGAACATCGATCGTTTATACCTATGCGCAAAAACCATTTAGCGCGGTTGCGGTCGTGCCAACTAGTCGGTTGCGGTTGTGTGCCAGCGGTTGCTATCTGACACGACGTCACGTTACACGTTTGTTACGGCAGCGCGCGGTTTCACTTAGCTCTCGTTATAACGTAACTTATAAAACAGCGCGAGTTTATAGTCTCTAGCGCGCTATTCCCAATACTAGTTCTACTTATAATTTTTTTTTTTATTTACCTATAATGTTTCTTCTCTATGTTCGTAGGTCCTATTTTTGACACCTTTCAAAAATGGCTGCAAATATCCGATATTTATTTTTATTTACACTGAGATAATATTTAATTGTACAGAAATGGTAACAACTAGAATTTAATACATACTTTTACTAATAATGGCGTCGAATACAGAAGTTCCAAACTCACAAATCAACGAAATTTCTTCCGAAGACGAAGTTTTATCAGTACTCAAAAGTAAAGTCAAAAAGAAAGCTAATAAAAGAAAAAGACCACCAAGAAAAACTTATGTTGATGAAGCTTATGGAGAAAAATCACTAATGCCTCATATGTGCGTGCGCGTAGAAGTTGAGGAAGTAGACGACCTTCCATTGGATTTCAGCGGGGTAAATTTTTAAATGTGTAAATCTTCTTTTCCCTTAATCTTTTTCTTCCAGTCTTTAGTGTTTACTTTAATTGTGGTCACCATATATATTATCATTTTAATCATATCATTTTAAATTCTATCGTTGCTCGTAGCCAAAACTGCGACCTGTTAGTGATACATGGTTACAAACTTGGTCTGGATTTTATACAGTAGGCAGTCTAACATATTAACATCTGTTCCTAATAAAATAACAAGATAATAGTACCTCACTGGTGTGCTGCTTTGTTTAAGTGTTGTTTCCCTAAAACTTTGATTGAATTTACTTGTTATTATACCATCATATAAAATTAGCGGCCTTAGCAGGTTACAAATTTTTTTGTTGTTTTATTTGTGACAGTAGGTCACAACGTCACATCACCTGGGCCCTTTGGGGGTACTTAGTAGCAGTGGGGTGGTTACTCACAGTGAAAAAGAGACCTACATGGCAGGACTTGTTGCATGGTGATGGACTATGGGGTAACAATGCCAATCCTGGCATTGTTATCTCTGCCTTCTACAAACAAGGTGAAGTAGTGGGGGAAAAGGAGCTTTGGTATTGCAATATGCATTCCTCTCTATTGGTGGAGGACCGTGGGGGCTATGGGAAGAAAGGTGTGTCAGTATTAACAAAGTACAATATTTAACTATTTCCTTTTTACACAAAGAAAAAGTCTAAATTACTACTGAAGATGTTTTACTGTACCTTTTTTACTGCAGTAACAAACAAGGGATTTGTGAAATATATTCAAATATTGGTATTTAAGATGAGTGGAGTAAGTTATTAGCAGATATTGATATTTTTCATTACTAATGAGTTATATTTTGTGAAAACAATATCCTTTGATTTTGTAAAATGTCCTCATCTAAAAACTTCTACTGGAAAAATAAGAAGAACCAATAACATTTGAGAATATTTTCAAGACAAAATAAAGTAATATCTCCTTGAAATGAAATTGGAACATCTGCCTTAAAGGTAGAATAATGTATCTACTGAAGTTTTTACATTTATAGTTTATTTTTTGATAAATTAATCATTATAACTTTAATTTTTTATATCAGAGTTATATAAATAATGTTAACAGGTGGTAGATTTTTTCTCTGCCTAAGAGATGTATGGGTTAGTACCTCACCACACTCTTACCCATTTCTGCTGCCAAAGAGCAATTACTGTTGTTTTGGTTTGAAAGGTATAGTGTAGTAGTGCTGTATAATTATAGGTCCTCAGAGAATAATATATAATGCATCTTAACCTTCTTTGATTTAAAGTTGCTTGTAGGTGTTTTATTCTGACTTTGGTATCTCTAACCCAAAAATTTATACTTACAGTATCGAAAAGAAGCTAAAGAAGCTGCCACTGCATCATCCAAAACAAAACCAGTAAAACGTAGAAAGAGACCACCCTATATACCCAAAAAGAGAATGTATAAATGCCCCCAGTGTGATGCTGCTTTTGAACAGAATGCAGACTTAAAGATTCATGCCAAAGAACATCAAGTTGTTACAAGGTATGCAGAAATCCTAATCCACGAAAATTGTGTTTATGTGTAAATCTATATAAGAAATCATTTTTTATTATTATGTTAACACATTGATGTTACGTTACACCTGACATACTTGCTGTGTTGTGTGTGTAATGTTCTCTAAATGTACTGTGACAAGAGTTATAAAAAAAATTGACAATTATTGTTATCTATTGTCTAATTTCACCATGCTGACACAGACTAGTGATGCCCCATCGCTAGATTCTGGAATTTAGGTTCAGAATCTGGTCCAACACCCAAGCCTCGTTTGTTAGATCGCATGGCGCACATGCAGATGAAGTTGGCATTTGGAGAAAGAGATGGAATATTTCCTCTAGAAACATAATAGATAATCACAGCAAATATGTTATCTAACAGTAGACACATATATGTAAGTAACAATATAGGTAGAGGGAGAACTATCATGTATGTTTTGCGATTTAGAGTTAACATTTTGATAGTATTGTAATGTATATATGTTTTAGGGTAGTGTATTTTAAGAGATAAAAGTATTATAAGTCAATGTATGTCTCTCTCTCTCTTCGATTAAATTACTACACCAAGCAGACTACTTTTTTGGCTCCAATATTGAAGTCCCCGGTCGACACTACAAGCAAAAACTATTAAATGGTGTTCAACAATGACAGTTTTGATTGATAACTTATATCAAGCAATGTATCACTGTAAGTTTTCCCACTAAAATAAAATAGGATGATTCACAAATGCTTTTAAGTTTTCAATAATACTTCTGTCCTGCTTACGAAGATGGGGTAAAGGAACCCCAAAATTTTGTCCTGTCTAAAAAAAATGATTACTTTTTCCAGACACAAATGTGAACCCTGCGGACGCTATTTCAACAAGGCGTTTAGTCTTAGATTGCATAGTCGTGTTCATATGGAGAAAATGGAAGTATGTCCTATATGCGGAGCCGCTTATACTCTAAAAATTAACATGGTAAGTCTTATTACAGCTATTCTGGGCATACATGAAAAAATTTATGTGCAGTGTAAAAAGAAGTAACGTAGAAGCCTGTAAGTGCCGACTTCTCAAATATCTGAGAGGGTTTTGGAGCCGTGGGCTCGCCACACTGTTGCAATATGGGTTGGCGTGTTTCACATATCTTCGAAATAATATAAATTTTTTCTCAGACATACAGGTTTCCTCACGGTGTTTTCCTTCACCGCGAGCATATGGCAAATACAGCACTTAAAATTGTTGTTAAAAATTTTAGTGATGCCGGCCACCGGGGATCGAACACAGGTCACTCGCGGCCTATGAAACTAAAGTGAGCACCCTAACCACTAGGCTATCAGGGTGCAGAAACCCGATGGTGCAGTGTAAAGAAACTTTGCAATTATTGTATACTGTACTACTACTTTATTAGCATATTTGAGTCCACTACTGAACATAGACCTCTCTAAGAAAGCTCCAGTTAAAGACTGCATGCATTTCTTAAAAGGTTTCCCATTTATATGTGGCAAGAGCCAAGCGGCGGTCTTTTGCTGCTGGTCGAATGGGCTGGCTCGACTGGGTTGATACCACGGCCTCAGAGAATACCGGGGTGAAGTAGGGGCATCTAGTGCTACTGCGTTTCGTTCAGTGAGTGAGGTAACCGGAGGCCCACTCCCCTCCCCATCACCCATCCATCCTTCCCAAATACCCTTAAAGGCCGGCAACGCTCCTGCAGCACCTCTGGTATTGCATACGTACGTGTGATGGTAAGTGTGATTACCATAGGCCTCGCTGGTCACCTGACCGGCTTGCTCGTTTGTGTTCGGCAAATTCGGATAGATATGTCCGATTGCTAGCAGGGTGGAGGTTGGAATGTGCAGGTAATGTTGGCATTTGAAGGAAGAGATGATATGTTTCCACTTACACTGCAGCAAGTTCTATTGTATACATGTAATGAAAACACCTGATTTCAGCTCCGTCACATGAACTCTCATGAACCCACGGAACCCTGTCCGAAATGTCCCACAAAGTGCCAAACAAAGGAACTGTTAGAGGCACATATGAGTGAGCATGAGATGCAGCAAACTTCGGAGGAAAATTCCAAGTAAGTGCATTATTTAAAGTATGCGACGTTCTGTGCATCTTATACTGACTAGTTATATTTATTTAGTGTCATGTTTGGGGGTGTGAGAAAGTTTTTAGCAATCTATGTAAGCTATGCAGATAGTCACGGACTTCAATATAATATCTTTATATGATTATGATTTGATCCTTGATTAATATAAACGAAATTAAATTGCAGTGCAAGGAATCTATCTGTGTAGGAATGCGTCATAAGTAGTATATTTGAGGTATTCACAACCACTCATCTTTTTCTCTTAGCAGAAGGTACTTTTGTAAAACAAACATCAAATCTAACTGCAGTAATTTATATATTCATATACATTGGAAATATATATATATATATATATATATATAAATAGCTGCAGTAATATGTCTCATTTATAAAAAAAGAAAAAATCTTTTTAAAAATGCTTAGCCCTTTTGACTTTTGTCTACAAATGAATTGTTTGTAAACAGGCCTCATGTATTCTCCTAATACAGAACTTTATATTTTTACAGAAATGAAAGTAAAAAAGACAAATCGAAAGAAAAAGTAAATGCCCACGAAAGTTCGGAAACTATTAAGCCGATACACTTAGAACAGATTAAAAGTGAGGTAGATTCAGATGACAACACCATCAGTGATAGCTCATCAAACAACCCTGAAGTATATTTAAAAAGGGAAGACTTGAATCATGCAACTCAGTGTGCGATTGTTAGCAAAATGCATAGGGGTAGATCTGTGCCTGATATTTGCAGGCTATACAAGTTAACACCTGAAGTTGTGAACGAGATATGGGAGGACCGAGATAAATACGCCCTGCCAAAGAAACTTCTGGGAAAGAAGTATATGAATAGTATGCTTGATGCCAGGATTGTGGAGTGGTTCCATGACCAAAGAGCAAAGGATATTCAAGTGTCGGGCAAAATGCTACAAGACATCGCCGAAACATTCGCCAAAGAGAGTGGTTATGTCGCTTTTAATGGTAGCAAGAAATGGTTGGATCGCTTCAAAGCGAAATATAAAATTTCGTTGCGAGGAATCCCTCCTAAGAGAGACTATAGTAACGTTGCTTTTGGGTGCAAATGGAAAAATCTTTTCTTCAAGGAGACATGGTGTGACGTCCGACTCGGTATTGACGACGAGGATATCTATACAGCAGATGAAGTAGGGTTCTATTTTAATCCATCTAAAGGTAGAATTAAGAAGATGGGCGGAAAGAAATACATCCAGGGTTATGTTAAAGACCGTCTATCAATATTCATGTGTGCCAATGTGACCGGTAATGATAAAAAACGATTAGTTGTGTGTGGAACTGAAGATCCATTAGTGCATTCTCATAGAAATCCAGACACTTTGCCTGTAACTTACATTAGACATGCTCAAGCTCATTTCACAACGCAAATGTTCGAGGAATATGTCAAATATTGGAACAGAGAGTTACAACTTCGAAATCAGAAGGCGGTGCTCATATTAGACAGAGCAACAATACACTCTAAACTTGTGTTATCTAACTTAAAACTAGTATTTGTCCCCTGGAAGGCGTCATCGGGTTTGATACCCGTTAGAAACGGTATTTTTACAAGATTTCGAGATGAATTCCGTAAATTGTTTTTAATGGAGAAAGCTATGAATGTAGTGAGGGGAGTTGATAGAAATATGACATGTTTAGAATCTTTGAATATGTTGGAAAAAGCCTGGGAACGGTTACCCAGGCACGTGATTAATGCAGGTTTCGTATCTACCGGCTATGATGTACAGAAAATAGAAGCAATTGACGAAATAACTAAATTTATCGATAGTGAGGAGATGATGTGTCAGTTTTTAAAGGATTACGACGTGGAGCCTTATTACACAGACCTGTCAAACCTAGACATGTATCTGACAGTTGATGAGGAATTTTTAACTGGGCAGGGGACAAATGGATCGGTTTTTGGGGGGAATCATAAAGTCACTGATCCCATATCGCGTGAAAAGGAGAAAGAGGAGTTGCTTCCAATCGGGACAGAGAAACCAGAGTCAAGTGAAGCTGAGAATATGATAAGAAAAGGTAGGGCTTTGGAGGACCTAGAAATTGTAAGAGGGTTTTTACAATCCACAGACACTCCATTCGCTGCATACACTGATTTTATGATCATAGAAACATTCCTTTTGAGAAATCCTTTCAATGAAGAAGCCTAAAGTATATTTTTACGATTGTCTAAATCGAATATTACAATAACAAAGTGAAAGTCATAAAACTAATTGATATAACAAATGATTATGCATAACATTATAATCACCTAACCTAAAACATGAAAATATTATTTTTTATATTATTTTGACAAACTGATATGTAGGTTACCTTAGAGGTACTCATTTTTAAAATCGTTTTCAAAATTTTCAAACCTAAACCATTTATTTGGCTTTAAAATTATTTCACTGGGTCGTATAGTTGCCATAGATTGGACGCTTTTAAACAGTTTCGGCAAATTCATGGCATGCTAACTTTTGCTAGAGCCTTCATGGAAAGCCCTACGTCCAGCTGTAGGCTTATGATCTAATAAAGAAAAATGAAAAAAATATGGGCGTGCACTTATGTACAAGCGTAAGAAGTTATACTTTTTTGGCGTAAATAAATATAGATGGAGTTAGTGAACAGGTTTACCTTTTCTGTATGAAGTTGAAGTCTTTAGCGGTTACATATAGATTTTATATGATCCTATGAAAATTGTGTGAAGACGCGCCAAAAGAAGCATAAACTTACCACAGATCACAGATTGTTATCTGTGAAATATTATAATTAAACACTTAATAATTTAAAACTGAATACAATTTAAGAATTTTTATATATGTAAGTATAAGCCAATTCTGTAGTACTTCAATTGTAAATGAAGTATTATTGAATGAGGATATAAATATGAAAAGTTTCTGTTGATTTATCTGATGTTGATTGATTCTGTTTATGATGTATAAAAAAGAGCAGTCATTTAAACTGGACATATTTCTTATACATAGCCCACAATGGTGGGTACAAACGAGGTTACATTAATTCTTTAAGATTGCCATATTCATTATTCAAACACCATTCGAAATTTAAGCAGTAAAATTGAGAATATTACAGTTTTTGTTACTTTGTTATGATGTACAAAATTAAAGTCATTGGTATGGTATAGTAACTAATATTAAGTGCAAGTTTTATAGTTGTCGTGATAGTGCAAATTTCCTTCGTATTCAACTGTAGGCTATTCACTAAACTTCCCTAAATTATCTTTACGGAGGTGCTCGATTTACGAGCATATTTAAATAAGGCTTAGACATAATTGCGATTTATGCATATTGTTTATATTCTATAGATTAGTTAAGAGGAAATTTAGATTTAAATAAATGATTTAGATATAAACTACTATGTTTTTGTATTTACGCGAATACTACATGTTTCTATTGAAACCATCCGTAAATATTAGTTTAATTTCAAATACTATCTATGTTTTACTGACAACTGAAGCATTCGATTTTTTAAGTACAGGACTGAGGAGGATGTTATAACGGGCTGGTATCCGCAACTTCGATTTTACAGAAAGGGGTGATATATATATATATATATATATATATATATATATATAATATTATATGAATACGTCATATAGTAAAGGGATAATTGAAGAGTAGCATAATCATAAAATTTAGTAAGTGTCCTGCCACTAGTGCGAGGTATAGATATTTAACCTTTTTTTTGTAGTAACATCTAATAGGGAGATGTTAGAAGTGCAGGGGAGGGACGAAGGCGAAAGGGCTAACTCACTTGCACATATCTACCTCAACTGAAAATTAGTCTCCAAGAGAGAGCCGGCATAAAATACGAAGCTCGGACGACCGAATGATGGCGGAATATCCATGCAAATTTGTCGAACCCAAATCCCAGATCAGTGATGGGGGGCAGCATCACTAGTGCGAAAGACCTAGTAGCCATAAGTAATATCGTAAACATAGACATAATCTCTTCGCAGCATAATTTTTCTTAAATTGATACATGATAGATTATGGCACCCAGGTCAAAATCGGTATCGACCGTCTTCAGCCAGAGTTCGAAATCGCCGATGCGGCACAGAAATTCTGCGATTTCGCCGCTCTCGCCAAGGTCATTAAAATATTTAATTTGCTATAAGGATTTTTTTCTTTTCTTATAATATTTTTTACTATTTCAAAATAGTTGTGACCACTAATACTAAATAATTCTCATTCAAAATCCATAAAGTCGCAACTACCCTGTACATTTGATAATTGGTGTATGACCTGTAGAAAATGAGGTTAAATTTAACGTAATGTAGGACCACGGAGGAAGTAAGTACCTTATCATCAGTTACACTTACGTAAATAAATATATGTACATATTATTTTATAATGTTTGTGCATGTAGATGCTTATTTATTTATACTAGTATCGCTTGTGACCTAAACTCGACTCACACATGATATTCTTTTGTACACATTAAGTCTTTCGTAGAACATAAGTTTCATTTATCTAACAATTTTTGTGTTCACCTATTAATATTTCTTTCCCCAATATTACCATTGCTTAGAATGTAGCAAAGCACATTAAGATCTGTACTCCTATTACACTTGTTAAGGATACTATCCGATGGTGGTTACACAGGCCCTCCACAGCAATGTCATGACTTCAGAAATCATATACGAATGTTACCAGCGCTTAAACGAGGTATTTCAGTTCAATAATATAAACCTACAATCGATAAAAGATCGCATGCGGCGGACGAGCTTGCCCAGGGCGGGTCTGGTGGGTGTTCTATTGGACCAGATATTCCACTACTCTTTGGGTATGTTCGTTCACAAATACGAAACCGCTCTAAGAACCATCATGCTTATAGATAAGACAATGTAGACAGGCTGGAGAAGCCTTATTAACAGTTAATAATCGCATAACCAAATTGCTACTACGCCTGAATAAGCTCCAAATTCGGATAGTAACTAGCACCATAACAGGACTTGGATTTTTTAACACCCATCTGTCTACTACAGGTTTTGCAGACAGTCCTCTATGCCCAGCGTGTATGGAATGTAAAAAGAAACGACGGCCCCTGTCCGGTTGCAGTGTCCGACGGTCGCGGAATTCAGGGCTAAGCTCTCTGCTCTGCTCGCCGCTTAGCCCAGAGATGCTCAGAGGCGACGGCATCACCGGTAACTTTAACAGTGTACTGTGTTTCCTCGAGGAGCTTGGTTGGCTTAAATAGTTGATATACCTGTCCACACGCAAAATAAGCGCACAGTCGTGGAGTTGTGGATAACAGCAGCCCACCATAACATAACATACATTTGGTCAAATGGTTTTAATAAAATAAGTCTTTTATTCTAAGCTTAAAGGTGCTATTACTTTCAAGGGCTTAAACAGCCTCCTTTAATATCTTCCACTGCATCCCATCTCTCATTACGCTTCTCTATTCAAAGTTTACAGTGTGTTAATTTATACATTTTATAATATCTCAATTAAAATTAAAAATCAAATCCAGTTGCAAAAGTATATAACATTTATTTACATAACATTTAGTTGGCATATTAAGCCATACCCACAGCAATTAAATTGCTTAATATTGTTAGATTAATGAAAAAAAGTAGCATATGTAAAAGACTATAAAGTGAATTTCTAGAATCATGATTAATTACAACTAATTTGAATTATCTTTATGACATCAAGTTGTTTTACATCAATGTTTAATCAGTATGAAGTGTCAACTTTAAAATTATATTATAATAACTTCTTAAATGTAAATTTTAAATATATTTACAACTGATTATTGTCATATAAGTCCCCAACTCTTTTATTTAATGTTCATGTGAAACTATTTGTACCCTATACATATTTATGATAAATTATGTAGAAACTAAATAATTTATCTAGCAATACAACTATTTAACAATGACTAGTGTTTCTCCAATGATGGCGATAGATTCTTCCCAAGGACATTCTCTTGATACTTTAGCTTTTTTACATTTGTTGGATCATCTAAATTCTCCTCTTTAGTTAATCTGTCTAATCTTTGGTCTTGGACTGGCTCTAAAACAACACAATTATTTTTATAATACATCCAAAGTAGATTGTATGTCTCTAACACTCACATCTATCACTGTGGTTAAGTATGACATTTGACATGACTGACTCAATGTAGCCAAACAGACAAGCAAACCACTGCCTCTTCAGTTCAGTGGTTATTTTTTCTTTTTATGGGAAAGGGGGCACACAAGCAAGAAGTACATCTGATGATAAGTGATTACTGGTGCTCACATACATCTGCAACACCAGGTGTGTTGCCAGTGTTAGGATATTTGGAGAGGTAACAGGGAGGAGTTGGCAGCTCGTTACCCCATTCCCAAATGGGGTAACCAGCGGTCAACTGATTTTATAAGGTAGAGTCAACTTCTACTGAAGATTTGTTGAACTGATGGATTCAACATGAAAATTGATGTTTTCTGGCCTTATATTGAATTTTCTAATTAGTGTAAACATTTACAAGCATATCAAAACTCAAAGTATTCAGAAAAACAAAATTAAATTCATAACATAACTACACAATCACACTTTTCAAGTTCATTCCAAAATATTTAATAATATATTTTTTTAAGAAAACATCAAAGGTTTTTTGATCAAGGTTACCTGAGATAAATTGGATACTTACTATTGTAAGGAGTGTATCTATCTGATAGTAAGCTCTCAAGATTGTAACCTATGATACCAACAACTGCAGCAATCGGTAGAGTAATATATGGAGCATTGGTGCGCAAGAATTGCATAAGTATGGGCCACATCTGAAATAAAAATCAATAATCATAAAAAAAATTAAAACAGTGTGTTTGATTTTTTTTTATCTTTTTTGTTTTAGGTTATTGCCACAGTTGTACATCCATGTCAAAACTGTCTAAAGAGGTCTAAGGATTATTATCTCTGTCCGTTTCTTGGTGCCTCACCATAAGTCAAATCAAATTATTTATTCATCAACAAAAGAAACCTAAATTTCACTTAAACTTTTTTCAGATAACTTTTGAATTCTTTTACACAAATAGGTAAGTGGCTTAAGAGCTGTGCTTATGCCATAATGGTGTAGTTTCCTGATAAGTGTTTCATGGTGCATACAGAGAAAAAGAGACAACGCATGTAAGTTTGGTAACATCACACTGTGGGTATTATTCGTGTTAGTGTCCAGGATAAAAGTTAGGTTACATTGCTCGGTGAGATGCAGGTTATAGGGTTATTTTATGATCCTATGAAATAAACAGATACTAACGTTCGCAAATTATTTGTTTTCGACTACTCAAATAAAATTTTATGTCTTCATGCAATTACTTTTACGATTTACACTGAAATGTTACGATAAAAATAAAAACATCGGCATTCAAAAATATTTTAGAATGTCAAATTGACAAATCAATTTTTTTAAACAGTAATTGTTATTATGGCTTTGGCTACAGAGCCCTCAAACAAAATGAATATTACTATTTCCAGTACTATCTTGAAATAAAAAAACCAAATTCTCACAACAATCAAAACTCTAGAACACTGATCACCCCCGATCAGTGTTCTAGAGATTTATTTTACTCCTTTGACGCTACTGTATACATCAACTTTCCGCAGGTTGTCACTCCATATAGTTTGGGGTCACACCAATACCGGTTGTTGTTAGGAACAATAAGCTTGAAGTTGTAGACGAGTACGTATACCTGGGACAAATTGTCTGATTAGGTAATTCCAACTTCGACCCAGAGGTCAATCGAGGAAAATAACTCGGCTGGGCTGCGTTCGGGAAACTACGTCATATCTTCTCATCGAGTTTACCGCAAAACCTACAATCAGTGCGTGTTGCCAGACATACGGAACTGACACTTGGTCCTTCACTGCCGTATGAGGTAGTTCAAAGTTGCTTAGCGCGCTATGGAAAGGGCTATGCTCGTGTTTCTCTGCGTGATAGAGTCTGCAACGATGATACCTGCAGCATAACTAAGGTAACCGACATAGCCGTAAGGATCATCAAGCTGAAGTGGCAATGAGCCGGCCACATAGCTCGCAGAACTGACAACCGTAGAGAAAAAAAGGTTCTCGAGTGGCAGCCACGTACAGGCAAACGCAGTGTAGGACGACCCCCCACAAGATGGAGTGACGACCTCCGCAGTGTTGCGAGAAGTCGATGGATGCAGGTGGCTCAGGACCGAGCTTCTTGGCAATCTTTGGGGGAGGCCTATGTTCAGCAGTGGACTTGTGATAGGCTGAAATGATGACGACAGTTTGGAGAAATCAAACACTGCGTTTGGCTGTACTCGAGAACCTTTGTGGTTAAGTACAACAACAGCCATAATGTGCCCGGTCCTTTGCTACTTTACTTTGCGGATCCTCATCTGTATCTGATCGGTCGTATCTGTTCCCATTCTATTTCTGCTGCAGAATCTATTACGTAAATAAACACTAAGTATAGCCCGCTGAGCAACTTTGAGTTTCTTCATATGGCATTTTGCAGCTTCTGTTCTGTAAGTCATTACCGAAAAAAAGAACTGGTTGTATATTTTAGTCATATTCGTAGTGGCGAACAAAAAACTCTAACTAATATTTTACAGTCGATAGGTGAAGAAATTGCATACTATGACACGACACAATTTTCAAGCTGTTGTCATAAGGGGCTCGTAGTCCGAGATAAATAGAAGAATCTGCTAGAATCAGAGTCGTAGATAAATCAGTGATAGTCAAAACAACAGTTTACTTCACTTTCTACAGACTTTATGGAATCAACTTTAAGGATCGTAATCTTTTGCCATTCAATTTGGGATAAATAGTACAACAATAGTAACAGCCGTATCCTCGAACAAATGATTACCTGAACGGAGCTACAGCTTGGTGCCGATTTTGTACAAAACTGCCAATTGAGGTCTTTGTAATAGCATATATAAGAGATAGCTCACGTAAGATTAGTAACGTCGCATAGTGTGTGTTACCGCCAAAACATTGCGGTTAGGTGCAAGGAATATAAAATTTTAAAGAGTGGTTTTGTCGTGTCGTTAATTTTAAATTAAACTAAATTTGATATTGCAAATTATTACCGAACGAGCGTTAACTAAATAATATACATTATCTCAGAGATGGCACTGAATTACGGTGTAGTAAAAACGCTAACGTTTTTCTATCACAACACAGTTTGAACTGGACACGGCTAATAAAATTATTTTAAAGTTTTTATTAACATTGTGATTTAGTGATTGAAAAGAAATAAAAGTTGTTCATTTTGCAATAAATACCACATACAAAAAGTACCTTAAGGACTATACTTATAGGTACCTTTTGTATGTGGTAGAGTTAAGCTGCTTTTGCTGCTGCTCGAATGGGCCGGTTTGCCCGAGGTGGTAACACGACCTCGCAGAATACTGGTGTGAAGTAGAGCCATCTTGTGCTTCTACGATTCGTTCGGTGAGTGGGGTAACCGGAGGCCCTCTTCCTCTGCTCATTCTCACTCCCATCCCCCAAATATCCTCAAAGGCAACGCACCTGCAGCTCCTATGGTGTTGCAGGTGTACTTAGGAGACTGTAATCACTGCTTTACCTTAGGTGTGCCGTGAGCTTGTTTGCCCGCTTTCCTAAAAAAAAAGGTATATAGAAAGGTTTTTTAATTACTTATTTATTGAGACATACACGCTCGTTATTTTAGAAAAGAACCATTACTTTCGGTTAAAGAGCCCTGGCAACACAGGTTATGTATAGTCTGTTGTGTTGGGTATAGCCGTCACTGTTGTCTGTCAGATGTCAGAATTTTAAAAATGAATTTGAAGTCACAATAGCAAAACAAATAGTTTCATTTGATTTTTATTGTGTCGTTTCCATAAAGCTTATATTTTTGAATGAAATGTTCCATACGACACTTTTAAAATCTTCGTTAAATATTCTGTTAACCAATAAATTGCTTAATTCAACAAAAAAATTACGTAACATTTGTAGATATGGTTCTCGGGATCAAAGCACAAATACTGCTAAAATAAAAACTGCTAGTTCAGTTTATCGAAGTATGAATATTTTTGATCGAAAAGCGAAAATAATGCAAAAAGAACGTTCAGCCCTTAGTGAAGAATATGAACAGGCCGAATATATTAAAGAAGAGGTGGGCTGGAGAACAGCAGATAGAGTCTTCGACATAAAAAGAACCTTTAAAAATGCGGTCGAATTAGGTAAGTTTATTTAAAGATTCTTTAAGCATTCTCTTTTAAAAATTTGTAAATCTCAAACTTTCCTATCAAAGTTTATCTAATTAAAATATAATTAGAGAATATTGTGGTATTAATAATGGCTTAATAGCATAATAAATATATTATATTAATTGCCTATAGGTGCTGGTCGGGGATATGTGTCCCGCCATTTTCTCCCAGACAGTGTGGAAAAAATTACCCTTTGTGACACATCACAGACACACCTGAATAAAGCTGTTGTTGGTGATGGCGTTAAGTTTGAGAAGCGTGTGATGGATGATGAGAATTTTGAAGTAAGTAAGTATTTAAAGATCTTATTCAAACAGAACCAATTATCCTTAATTCAGATTGATTTTGTTTGTTAATTCTGTTATTGTGTGCATTGCTTAAAAAAGGTTTACATTTCTATATGAAGCATATTTGTTAAGTTTCCAGATAACAGTGTTGACTTATTGGTGTCCTCGTTGGCACTGCATTGGGTCAATGACTTACCTGGATGTTTTGATAGAGTCATGAGATGTCTACAGCCTGATGGAGTGAGTATACATATTTAACCTTTTTTTTGTTACGGGAATGGTGGCAAACAAGCTAGCGGTTCACCTGTAGGTAACTGATTACCGTCGCCCACGTACATCTACAACACCAGAGGTGCTGTGGGTGCGTTGCCAGCCTTTAAGGGTATTTGGGAGATGGATGGGAAGGGGGAGTGGGCCTCCGGTTACCTCACTCACCGAATGAAACACAGAAGCACAAGATGCCTCTATTTCATACCGGTACCGTCTGCGACGCCGTGGTACCAATCCGGTCGAGCCGGCCCATTCGAGCAGCAGCGAAAGCCATAGCTTGGTTCTATCATATGTAAACTATCTTTAATTGAGATGAGAAATGAAGTATATATGGTAAAATCCACATTCAAATTTAAAATGATGTATGTGACCTAGTTTGAAGAGTAACACCCTACCTCCCTCTAGTGCATGCACTACTACTACCACACCAAGCACCAACACACCACCACAAAAATCGGCACCTTCCTTGCCTACCCCTCGAATTGGGATAACCATGTGACTTTGCGTATCGTCACTGCGCTTACTAACACGGCTCAGCGTCAGCGAACAGGAAGTTTCGGCATGGATCCTGCTCCTTTTTTTTATGTATTGGGGTGATAATTTAGCTGAAAGTCCACCTGATCACGTCCCGCTCGACAGTAACCACTTCTGAATTATGGTGAGTGGTTACGTCCTCTGTTGTGTTCACCTTCCCATATAAGATCGCAAGAACGGTCGGATGATGTGTTAGAGATAAGGGGCTAAACATAACCAGACACAAAAAGACAACAATAAATTAATTATCTTCCGTTATTTTTCGTTACTGAAGGTATTCATGGCGTGCGTATTCGGCGGGGACACTCTAATGGAACTTCGCCAGGCGTTGCAGCTGGCTGAGACGGAAAGGAAGGGAGGAATGGCGCCGCACATATCGCCTTTCACTCGCATAAGAGATATCGGTGGTTTGTTAAATGCGTAAGTGTCAAATGTGTTCAATGATGTTTTAAGTAAGGAGATATGTTAAGTGGTGCCTGTAACATAGGAAAGGGCGCTTGCTCTAATTTCACAGTACGCGAGTTATTAATAAAAAAATGGTCTTCCGGGTAGTACTCCTCTTAGACCGGGTATATCGACGAGAAGTTGTCTCTTTCTTTTATTTCGTCTTTATCTCATTATTATTTTTAAGGCATGCTGGTTCAGGCATCTTTCTTTAATGGAGGGTTTATTCGTATATCCCGAACATGTCACCCTTTGAACGGATGTAACTTAAAAGATCATTCACGGATTTTGATATAAAAAAATATTAAATGTTCCATATAATCCCAGAAGTGCCTATAGGCTATGTTTATCTTAATATTACAAATGGGAAAGTTTGTATGTTTGTCATCAAACGAAGCTTAAAGGACTGAACGGGTATGAACGAAATTTGGTAGAATTGTAGATTATGCCCTGGACTAGGATATAGGACAATTTTTATCTCAAATTTAGAGTTGTTTGGACGAAAATGTAACCATGAAGGCGAAGCGGCGGGTCAGTAACATATGAATTATCTGTTTATATGGCTCTGAAGAACAGATGTTTAATATAGTAGCAGACTAAACATGACAGTTGCAAAAACGCACACTAATAAACAATTCACACATATACAAAACCAATAAAAGGATAATCCCGCAACATTTTCGTAGGTTGCGTTTTCACACATTTTAACATTTTAATTTTATATTGTCGCCACATTGAAAGATAATTAAGTAGTTTCGTTATTCTACGTTACGCAGCTTACTAAGCTGAAACTTAACGCGTGAAAGAAACATGGCACAGTTCACGTGTCATTGTGGTAGTGACACTAGGAAATACTAACCTTGAAAAAAAAAAAGGACAGTATTTTATAATGTGTCATAAGTGTGACGGAATAAGATATATGTAATCATATTAAAAAGATATACGCGAGAATAGGTTTCGTCTGCTATATGCTGCTACTATATTAAATCACTGTGTTGAACGGATTTTACATGATTTTAGAAGTGCTTTAGACTATGTCTTGTCCTAATACTACAAATGTGAATGCTTGTAGTAAGTTTGCTATTCAATTATAAAAAAAAATTGATCGAGATTTAGATGGTGTAGAATAGAATAGTCCACTTGACCCAAAGTTTGTTACAACGCGGGCAAATCCGCGGTCAGCCGCTGGTTTTATACATTCGTTTAGATTCAGCATGATATTAAGCGCGGGGGTTTTCAACAGCGCGGGCTTCACCCTTCAAACGGTGGACGTGGAGGCGATCACAATCTGGTATCCGAGCGCGTGGCACGTGATGCGCGACGTGCGCGCGCTGGGCGAGTCCAACGCGGCGCTCAACCGTCCGCTGCGGCTCGACCGCGACGTCCAGTTCGCCGCCGCCGCCGTCTACGACGAGATGTACGGCAAGGTGAGCGGATATTGTTGTGGATCGGTGGGTTCGTCATTTTTTTTTTTAATTTTAACATGGCAACAAACACGTTTGTCCACGGTATAAGATACAACACAGAGGACTGAAAAAGTTTAATTATTAAAAATAACTTATAAATTAGAGTAAAACTAAGTCTGTGCTGCAGCATAGTACAGCGACTAAAAATAATATACTCCTTTCAGACTTTCTTTACCTGATGACGGAATACCTAATATCAGTGCAGCGGTTCAATAGTGAACGTGAACCTTACAAAACACAGCAGCTTTATTTACTATTTCACGCAGGCATCCTATGAGAGCTGCAGCTATGGTACAGCAGGAGCGTGACTTTAGCTCATGTGATAGGGAAGTCGACTGATGCGAAAATACTATTTAAATACCTTAGCATCAATTACAGCCAAAAAACAAATATTCATACAAAACGTTAACATGGTGTAATTTTGAATTTTATAAACCATATAATATTTTGCCGTCCAAAACGCTCACCTAAAAAGTTAAATGGTTAACAAGTCGATGGATGCAGGTGGCTCAGGACCGAGCTTCGTGGCAATCTTTGGAGGAGGCCTATGTTCAGCGGTGGACTTGTGATAGGCTGAAATGATGATGATGGTGATGATAACAAGCTAACTAGTACAAGAGATAATAATGATAGTCAATTAACGCTGTGTATTTTGTATTTTATAAAAATGTATATTATGGATATATAGGTTTTTTTCTAATCCAAAACGCTGACGTGTCATCGCCTCTTGTTCGAAGTCAGAAGTGCAGGTGGAATATTGAAATAATTTAAAGAATATTAAGAAATTGAAAAAATATTAAGAACACTCTTCGCAAGGATCTCAAGAGGCTCCCAATTCGTTTTCGTTTCGAGACACTAGGATTTTATGTATGCTTTTTAATATCCTGCGTAACCCAACATCCCGGTCGTACCTGCGCGAGCGATTCTCTTTCGCTCGGCCATCTTTTACTCCCTGCAGAACCTATCTTAAATCCCTCCTTAAATTCCCTCCTCATAAAAGCGCTTCATATTCACACTCTTTCTCTGTGCATGCAGTTAGATTGTGGAATTCTCTTCCACCAAATATACGTGACTGCAAAACTATTTCTGTATTTAAGAAAAGAGTCGAAGACCACTATATGTCATTGGCAGTGTGAATTATTGGTACTATTCTATTATGTATATATTTATATATTTATTTAAGTGTATATTTATGTATAAGTAGGTGTATGTAGATTTATATAGAACGTTTCGCATATATGTATTTATTTTTTTCTATATTATACGCGCGCAATCTACCATTGACTAGCTATTCTCCTGTCGCAGGTCTGCTGGAAGAAATTTCTTAAGAAATAAGCAGTGCCTTTGTACAGACCATTTCCTCCTATCATATTTCTTTTATTCGGTTTTACTTGTGTGTACATATATCATTAAATAAATAAATAAAAATAAACACTTCGCGTAATGTTAATGTTTATTTAATATTAAAAGTATTTGTTCACTAGAAAAGTTAATATTCATCGCTACACAGTGTAATCAGGTGTAATTGTATACAGGAATTTCCGGAGAAGAATTCACGAGGAGTCCCAGCAACATTTCAAATAATAAATTTCTTAGGTTGGAAGCCAGATTCGTCCCAGCCGAGACCTCTCCAGAGAGGCACTGGTGAAATTTCCCTTAAAGACTTACATAAGATAGACGAAATAATAAAAGATACTAACAAAGTTAAACTTAGTGATGAAGATATGAAATAAAATATTAATGCGTTGTTTAGTTTTAATAGTTTGTTTTATTTCTAACACCTACGACAGCCTATGTTAGCCCACTGCTGAACATAGGCCTCTCGAAGTAAGTACTAGCAATGTTTCTTGGAAAGTAGGGACAAACCTTCCACCACCACACTCACCAAGCTGAGATACGTTTTAAAACGTGGTTGAGCCCAGCGGCGGCTTTTGCTTCTGCTCGAATGGGCCGGCTCTTGCGGGTTGGTACCACAACACGGCCTCACATAATACCGGCGTGAAGTAGAGGCATCCAGAGTTTCTGCGTTTCCTTCAGTGAGTGAGGTAACCGGTGACCCACTCATACCCTCCTCATCCTCTCCTATCTACCCTTCCCAAATACCCTTAAAAGTCGCGCACCTGCGGTAATAACTTACCATCAGGTGAACCGCTAATGACGAAAAAAATATGGTACCTCAGGTGTCCGGGCACTTGCTTTAATTTCATAGCTTCGATGTAATCTGCGTTGAAATCCTGTTACCAGCATAATTGTCAATGTAAATGTGCTAAATTTACCATGTGTATGGTAGTGAAGAAAACATCTTGAATCTATAAAAATCTGAGAATTAAAAGAAAAATTGAGAACATGTGAAGTCCTCCATAAGCACTAGAACAACGTGTTTCTTCTCAGCTCCCAAACTATCTCACAAACAATGAAAGGATATAGCAGATATTAATATTTATTTAATACATACAGGAGTATTGCGTAAAATTAAATAAAACCATAGTGTAAAATATAAATTTTATTTCTTTGCCCAAGGCTCTGAATGTCTTCATTTTACCAACTTATACTTTAGTTTACATAATATGGACTATTTACAATAATTTGGTAACATTTGTGTTACTAATATATAATGTTGAAATACCTATAAACAATGGAAAGTATTGTAGTTTTTTTTAATATTGCAACATACCTATACCAACTTCACAAATCATGATGGATAATAATTAGATACATTTAGTTTTTAAACATACTTATTTCTGTACTAATAAAATATCTATGTCGTAATTTTGGTACATAGTATATTTCTTCGTTTGGTATATTTGTCAGACAGTCACAGTATCTGTAAGTTTTATATGACAATGCCCAATTAAAAATTAAGCTTAATTATCTGTGGTCGTCGCCTTTATTTACATCTCCCAACCTAGCCATACAAAAGTTATTCCTTTTTATGTAATCAATGTTAACGTTCATGTTCCGATAACGTGTACATTTCCGATTTATAAAAATCAGCAAACAAGTGACAGGATGGACCACACGCTGTACAGTGCGAAGGCGAAGAAAATGATTCGAACTATCTGATGAAGATAGTATAATCTGTAACAAAAAAATATTTTAAAAATATTAAAGCGTAATGACGTCATTATATAGTTAAGCACACTAAAATCCTGAGCCACGACTGCTCCCCGATTTCGAGTTTTTCGAAACTTATGCACGACCATAACACTGAGAAGCGAGCTCATCATCTGTCACCGTGTCCAAAATAAGCTCTTGTGAAAAGTGGTTTGAAAGGACTAAAATATCGATCTCCTTTCACCTACCAACCCAGTGTTGGGTTCATGGTATCATGAGAGCCTATTTTGTTTTTTAAATAAAACTTTGCCGTGTAATGATGACGTAAGAAATATATGTAGCACTTGTGTGTTAGAGTAGTAGATGACTAAGGGAAAGTCTTTAAAATACCATGGCGATCTCCGAGAGTGATGCTTCTGTCTTCATTTATTATGTTCATCAGAATTATTGAAAAAGACTAGAGTTTCTTTCGCCTGTTTCTTCTCCGTCAGAGGTGCCTCATTACGAAACTCTGGTAGATTAAAAATTTATAATAATAGTGTATATTTAACAAACGACAAATTTCATTCATTCATGTCTGTATTGGCTATTCGTGGCATACGAAAACTCGAAGGTATGGCGTTTGGGTCTTTTTGGGTGGCAGGCTTCACTTAAAATATATGTACAATTAAAACAGCCATCAGGCCCCACTGAACACCAGCGCTGTAGTCTCGTCTCAACTGCAGCTGTTTGCCCCATGCGCCACGCAACGCTTCTAGAGGAGCCCACGTTAGATACACGTAGAGCCCACGTTTGTTTAAATAATTGTTGTATTAAATGTTTTGCAATGTTTGTTTTTTGAGTGGCATATTTGTGCAATAAATGTTTCTTTCTTTCAATGCTATAGCTACCTTTTCCACTTTATCCTGGCCTGAGGCAGTGTGTCGTCACTCTCCTTGAACAGGTACCGCCTGATGCCGGCCAGGTAATCTTCGAAATAATCGTGCCAGTCTATTTCTCGCATGCTGAACGGGAATATCTGTGAATTGAAAGGTAATTAATTATGGTTTACATTTAAATTCTAAGCTATTTTCAGTACCTCCATAGTGCTCCTTAAAGTAAATAACTAATTATTTAAATGCTAAATGACATTGCCTGTCAAGGGTTATGGGCAATGTTTAGCTATCTATTTACATCTTATTCATGTGCCTTTAAGTCCACTGCTGAACATAGATAGGCGTCTCCAAGGAAGCGCTAGCAAAAGCCCTAGTTCATTTTGCCCATTCGCCACGCTGGGCGAGCGGGTTGTTGAGAATAATTCCCGTTCTTGAGCACTAGTGTTGCTGCTTCCCGTGTCTTGTCAGCGGGATTCGGGATCAGCTATTTCTGGATGGATTTTTCGCCATCATTCGGTCGGCAGACACGTTGGCTAGTGAGCAGGTGGCACGACGTGTAGGATGGGGTCGGTATTAAGTTATCTACGTGATCGATTCAATATCTTGATTATTTAATTATCCTTATGCCATTAGGAGCATTTATAAATAGAGCACATTTCAGATTCGGAACAAACACACAGTTCACCACAGATTATCTGGACACAGATACTTTGGACTAGGTACGTAGTAACAGTTGGTATTTTATAAGCAACCAGCTCGACTACTATTCCGAACCTGAGCTGCACCACCACCCATTAAACATCAACCAAGGATCGTATCGAATCAATAATTTCTATAGATTACTCTGCGTGGCTCTTAACTGATTCTTAAGCTATGGGTTCTGGGTTCGAATCCCAGCGAATGTTAGTGCTTCTGTTATGTCGCGTTCCGTATCTCTCCGACACTGCATCGGAAACTTCTTCCGATATTTTTGCATAAGGTGAAGACGAGTGAGTATGGCCCGTGCGCGTTCATTCGTAATTAACCACTTAGGACTACCATTAGGTATTTCCTATCTGTCAGTAGGCCATCATAGTCATTCATCAAAAGCCAAGGAACTGAACTGCATGCCTGTACCTGCTTATCGACTTCTGAGATTTGCTCCCACAGCTCCTTTGTCCGTCGGTTGCAGAACTTGATCTCTCTCGTGCAGAAGTAACTGATCACCGACGAGAACTTGTGTATTTTGTTGTATACCTTCAGCATTCTGGCAAAAAAATATTAATAAGGGTGTAAAAATACGTTAGTATTTTCTATCGCTGTTTAAAATAAAATAAAAATTGTTCGTAAAGATTATTTAAAAAAAATTGTTTTCGAAAGAAACTGATTACAGCTCTAGATTTAATCAATATACAGAGAAACATTGATTTAGTAAGAACAGGCAAGGCATCGCGCGTACATGCGCTTCTTAAACTATAATAACGAACCCTACGAGATTGAGTGACGACCTGCAGTGTTACGGGAAGTCGCTGGATGCTGGTTGCTCACCTTACTTTGTGGCAATCACTGATGGTAAGCTCGTTTTTTCAGTGGTGGACAATACACCAAGAATGACAAGCGAGTTTGGTTTTTATTTTTTTTACCAAAAAGTCCACCTGAGGAAACAACTCCAATCGAAGGAGGATACAAATGCGTTCTTATCACCGCGTGCTAAAACGTAATGCCTTTAATTAAAGGACGATTCGAACCTTTCAAACCTGAAGATGCATAGTAGCGGCAGAAATATGCAAGGGAGCGGTACCTACCCAGGCTGCTCCCAGGGCGAGAAAGAAGCCCACCACGTAGGAAATGTATTTAGCAAATGGTTATGCAGTGTGTCACTCACTTAGGTTTCCTCCCGATGCAAACGGCGAGACCGTCCACCATCGCGGCCGGTATCAGATGCAGGAAGAATATGTAGATCTGGTTCATTATTGCCGACGACGTTAACCTTAAAGATATGTACCTGGAAGTTCTAACATTATTTTTATAGCTCCTACGAACGACACAATGTACACGGGCTCGCTAAGTTAGACACATGAGCGGAACCTATAGTCTACAGGCATCAGTTTAAAAAAAAAACTTTTAACTCGGAACTTCTCTTGTGTCGTTAAGACAGTTTACATACATGCACACATTTAAATCCGACAGTATTGCAAATGCAATATATATAAAAATATAAATAAAACAGATAATTTGGTACAAAGGATTTGTCCATTTAAAAAAAAAACAATTACCCCTTTCATGGACAAACACATCGAACGAATTCGAAGTCATAGTATGTCACAAATTGAATTGAAATATTATTGTATTGTATATTTATATATATATATAAATATTATTGCATTGTATATTGTACAATATGTATAATATCGACGGCGGACGACTCACCAAACGGCGTTCGAAAATGGATGCTCGTCGATCCTTGCCATGTTCAGTTTCATAAAGTCTCCCCACGTTATAGGGTTCTCTACCGAGCTCACATAGTTAAACAAAGGCGGTTCGGGTGGGGGCGAACTGTAATAATATAGACAGAATTATTTAAAAAATATTATTTAACTATGATGTAGTTAAGTGGTTAGCGTCCTTGATCGCTGTGTCGAGTTTTCGAAGAAAAACGCCAATTATTTATTCGTGTTTGTGTTTAATACAATAAGTAAAATTGACTGATTGTGTGTGTTTTTTATTGAGACAGCGAATGATACAAAGCGAAGGAAAACAACATTTTTACACAATTAAAACACTATATCAAATTTTAATTCTACGATACGATAGTGTACGATACGCCTGTAGCCTTAACACTGGGCGCGCCTTTGTCGCGCGGGCCTGGGTAAGTTTGACATTTTTTAAATGCACCTTAAGTTTATTGCAATTTTCTAATATACAACTTGTGATTTTATAGTTAAATTTTATGTCCGTAGCGTTTACTGCAGTTTAAACATCTATTGGTGTATATTTCATTTAGAATTGAGGTATTAAGAATGTTGAAAGCTAAGGAACATATCTTTAACAAAATGGCAGAATCATCTCAGTATTAGTCTATTTTTATATATATTTAATATTTAAGTTATTAATATATTTAAATAAATATAAATGTATGTATGAACGTGTGTATGTATTTATTATTATTATAAGTATTTATTATTTGTATGTGCATTTAAATATTGTATCTATATATAGATTTACATTCATTTTTATTTTTTTTTCTCTTTAATAGTCTCTATTTTATCGCCTACACCATTTCATCTCTGCATCGTCCAAAGGTTGAGTGGTAGAGAATGCTTCTGGCATTAAGTCCGCCTATATACATTCTCATGTTTATGAAGCTTAAGAAATAAGTAATTAAATAAATTAAAGTAATAGGCCATATCGAAGTGGACGTAATCTGGGTAGAGAGTCGACTGCTTTTAGAATTCTTTGGAACTTGTATAATTTACTATAATCATCTACTTAAAGCGTAGTTTACAGGACTTTTGTTTGATGTTTCTCTTATTGGCTTCTGCCAATTATTTATGTCTAGGTGTGGTGTGTCCACGAGGCCATCAAGCGGGGGGTAATTAATTTAGGCTGCAGGCAGGGAGCAGTATTTGTTGAACAATACGTAAGATCGGACCGGTAAATCTTTCAATAACACTATAAATATTACCTGCCGCAGTAAGCCTTGTGCACGCTTGCAGCAGACGCCATAAGACAGTTGACAACATAGTCGACGGGTACCATGTCCGCAGTAATGTTTTCGTTGCACTGCAGAGTCCGCAGCATCCCAGTCACTGCAGTGGAATGAAGATCTCATAGTTAGTTAACGTAGAAAATTGTATGGGTAGCAGCGCCGTGCTGACAAGCCCGTAAGGTGGGGGCAAAAGTACAATAGTAGCCTATATGTCTCACCGAGAGCTCTACGTCGCGAATATATATATATATATAACATACTAATATATAATATATATATAAATATATATGTGTGTAGTTTTTATGATAAAGTGTCCGCCACGTTGATCTAGTGCGAGTTATAAATACTGTCATAGTTAGAGATACACAATAGCAGCCACTATGGGCGTGTGGTTGAGGGACCGGGCTCCGAATCAGAAGACTAGAGTTCGATTATTTCGAAGCTTTTGTACGACTCTACAGACTCTAGACCACCAGGGATCACGGGATCGCGTCATGAGATATTGATGGTTCAGTGTTCCCACACAATGATATTTTGCCAAAACAGCATCACTGAATGGACCCTTGTTAGACGTGACGTTATTTGTAGCACTCTTTAACATCACTGTAGATAACAGCCAGTTAAGTTTTAATTGAATTATAGTCTATGGTATTTTTAAAATTTTTTAAAAGGTCAGTCATCGCTTAAAGAAACTCGACTAGGTTGAAAGGACTAAAATGTCTGGACCTCCGACCATCGCAGCATTGGGTATAGGGTCGTGAAAGCTTTATACATAGCATAGAAGATAAGGAGAACACAGGTTGTATTTTGAATAAATTATTATTAATACCTGAAGTTATAACGTTAATACAGAATATAGACTTTATATTATGTTGGTATATAGTCTTCCATAATAGTATGGATAGATGCTGATGGCTCAGTAGCGTGCTTTGTGGCCATCTGGGAGAGGTCAATGTTCAGCAGTGGACTTGCGCCGGGCTGATCAGTACAGCCCGGCGCAAGTCCACTGCTGAACATAATGATGATATTAGCTAAAACCAAAACATACCGCTTCCCACCGCTACGCCAGTCGGTCCGTACATGTTGTCCAACCAGGACTTAAGAGGTTCTTTGGCTGTTGAAATCACTGAAAGAAATCAATAGCTAATTAAAACAAGATACTAGACAATTATTTTTTATTTTTCAGGTAAAGGCGGCAAACGAGCAAGCGGTTCACCTGATGGTAAGTGATTACCGTCGCCCATGTACATCCGCAACACCAGAGATGCTGTAGGTGCGCCCTTTAAGGGTATTTGGGAGATGGAAGGGGATGGGGAGGGGGAGTGGGCCTCCGGTTAACTCACTCACCGAACGAAACGCATAAGCATAAGATGCCTCTACTTCACGCCGGTATTCTGCGCGGTCGTGGTACCAACCCGGTCGAGACGGCCCCTTTCGAGCAGCAGCAAAAGCCGCCGCTTGGCTCTACCACGTTTAATTCAAGAATCCACCCAAATCGGGCATTACTTTAAGATGTTATTAATGTCGTATCTCAACACTTTAATTAAGTTCTTAAATATTAATTAGCTCGTATATCATTTAGACAATTATATACTCATTAGGGAATAACACAACTTATTTACTTTTTACACAGTAAAGGAACCACCATACATTTTTGTTCGTAGGAATCTTCAAAAAGCGAAGCAAAACGACAAAACTTAGTGAGAAATGACAGTTATTCACAGCAAACTCTAATAGATAAAAATTACTGAGACGTGAGTTCTGGGTTCGAATCTTCGCCGAAACAAAAATAAGTGCATAAGAAAATTTTCGATTTTCTAATCGTGCCGTGGCATATTATCGCATATGCGTTACATCGGATACGGGAAGGTAAACACGAGCGAGTGGATTTGTCTTCGCGTACACATGCGGCACTGTGCAGCCTGCGCAGATGGCAGCCGCCGGTGGTATTCGGAAGTTGTCACCGTGGTCAGGAGATCGGCCAGGAGGACGTCATCGGATAGAATCGAAATCACGTCGGCGACTTTTTTGAAGCCTTTTAAGAATAATTAAAGAACGGAAATTCTTCCGTTCCCGGTTCACCGATTCACCGATTTTTATCTCTCTCTATTCAGATGAGACAAAAATCGATGTGCCTTTTCGAATCGCAAAGAATATGTGTGGAATATAGAAAAAAACGTCTCTGTGTGTGTACGTACTTATGTACGCACGTAAGAAGTTGCATTTCTTTAGCGTAACAAAACAAAAATAACTAAAAATTTTGTCCCGTGTGCCAGTACTCTTTGTTTGTGAACGCCTAAGTAAATTAAAGTAGCAGCCTATAAGAGCCCACAGCTGGGCAAAGGCCTCCTTCTCAAATACGAGTATCAGAGAGGATTTTAGGAGGCGGGAAGGCCCCGCCACGCTGCTCCAGTGCGGGTTGGCGGGCTTCACATATCCTCGAAACAATATTTTTATTATTTCTCAGAGGTGCAGGTTTCCTCACGATAGTTTCCTTCACCGCTGAACACGTGGTAAATGCAGCACTTAAAATTGCTATTAACAATTTTAGCGGTGCCGGCACCGGGGATCGAACCCATGTCCCTCGCGCTCTATGAAACTTGACCACTAGGCTACCACGGCTCTTCACGCCTAATTTCTGTCAACAAAACTCACCTATAGCCGGCCTGAATATGCCCAGGGGCACGCTACCGACATTCAAGCGCAATTCCTTTTCCGCTAATGCTTTTGTAAAGGTATAGGTGTTGGGCCAGTCGCCGAGTATGCTGTAACGTTAGGATTATTATATTTATTTATTTAATTGAAATCAAGTGTAACTATTACGATAGATAATAAATATTATAATTTAATCTAATAAGTGATAATAATCTGTAAATATATATTGCGTTTGAATATTAAAGCGATAATCTTCCTTACCAAAATACAAGTAAATGTAATAAAAATATAATTAAATGTTAAAAATATTCAGTGTTAGAGTCTGATTATTTTGTACAAAAATATAAGATCCAAATAAATTCGCCTTGAATTAAATATACGCAATTATGTATTAACTGAACAGTGAAGTAAAGCAACAGCCTGATGTCCCAACGCTGGGCAAAGGTCTCTTCTCATCAGTTAAGATGGATTTTAGAGCCAGGAAGAATCCGCAATATAACCCGGTTTTAGGTTAACTACTGGATCGCCAACCATCAGTGGTTACATACAGACAGATCTAACATACTAGGGATCTGAAATTTGGGACACGCCTTCATCTTTAAAATTTGGCTTCATCTTGTTGTAGCTTAGTGCACTAAAACGGGATTTAAAAAAAAACAAAACGAAGCAGTTTACAATAATTTCGTATCGTCAATACTACATACTATTAAAATAAAATTAAAAAACTGTATTATATAAATGCCAATCGACTAGATATAAATTTTACTCACGTGGGTAAAAGTTTGTCGATCTCTGCGTCTGACAGTTTGTCAATCATATTGTGCAGTTGTTCGCAGTCGGCTGCGCAAGGGTAGAACTTCTCTTCTATCCGGGATAGATGCGAGTTCGAATACGCGGTCGAAATGTGCATTAACACCTGAAACGACCACTTATTAATGATATATAATTTTAAACAAATGTTAGCGATAACACCTCTATCTTACCTTACATTAGCAGCCTAAAAACAGGACATAGGCCTATCTCATAAGGATTTTCTCTAATCGCCACGCTCGGCAAAGGGATTGGCGATGAGTAGCGGACTGCTGGCACCTTATACGCTGCTGCCCGTCATCGGTCTGCTTCATTTTAGTTTGGCATTTTTCGAAATAGTTATCCCGCCATCTATCGGTAGACATTGATACTTTCAAGGCTTCCTTGTCGCGGCTGTATCACAAAGGAAAGGAAAAGCCTTGAAAATCTTAGTGCAATCTAAGGGAGCAAATCCGGATCCATTTCCCAAAAAGATGTATAAGTTGGCTGCGAAAATCCATTTGGCTATGTCCAGTCAAGCCAAATGAAAATCCGATATTCTCTCCCTACCCCAATGGAATGGGAACAGGCGTGGTTATATTAAATTTAACTTCTCATAATGGAATACTAACGTTTAAGCCCTTCATATCCCTCGCCAGGCGCAGGAGATGCAGCGGTGCACGCACATTGGTCACCAGCGCCGCCCGGAGGTGCTCGTCGAACTTGACAGTCGCTGCCGAGTGAAATATTATGTTCACCTGCAATATTCACAGCAAACATATTAATGTAAACATACCACGCAGTGTGTTCTGTGTAGTTTTTTTTTAACATATAATAATAGACATATCGTTCTAAGCTGAAGTGGCAATGGGCCGGCCACATAGCTCGCAGAACTGACAACCGTTGGGGAAAAAAGGTTCTCGAGTGGCAGCCACGTACAGGCAAACGGAGTGTAGGACGGCCCCCCACAAGATGGAGTGACGACCTGCGCAGTGTTGCGGGAAGTCGATGGATGCAGGTGGCTCAGGACCGAGCTTCGTGGCAATCTTTGGGGGAGGCCTATGTTCAGCAGTGGACTTCTGATAGGCTGAAATGATGATGATGATGATATCGTTCTTCCCAGTTAACAAACAAACAAGGCTCTGGAAATGTATCCCAAATCTGCTGGACCCAAATGACCCATGACTAGTGATAGGGAGCAGAATCACCAGTGTGAGGCAACCGACACTGCGCGCTCACCGACCCGCTCACCCAGCGTGGTGAGTATGGGCAAACCATTCGAGAAACTTGACGACTTTTGCATGCCCCATCATGGATCTTATCTATCAGACTTATATTCAGCAGTGGACTTAGATAGGCTGATGAAGATTGGTACTGAATGATGAATGCGAAAGAAATAATGGTTTAATAAATCGTTTAACAAGCAAAAATGTTCATCGTTTAGACCGGTTAAAGATTTTATTATTCAATCAAAATATGAGTACTATAGTTAAATAACTATTGACTGATAACAAACAAGTCTCAGGTACATTGTAATTATTTGCCTATAATTTGAAAATGCATTTTATATCTCTATTGACTTGAACTACGTGAGCTGGTCAATGTTAGTATTGTGACAAAATAAATAATCTCAACAAAGTACTCTAAGTATATTTACGTTCAAAACAAATAAATTTATTATATGTCGTGATTCAGAAACACCTACCTTTCCTAAGCTCTTTTTTAGGAATCTTAGAAACTACTGAACCGATTATCACAACACTTATACAACACACTACACTCTCGGTTCGAAGTTCCTCGTCGAAATACTCGTGGAGTGAAGTTAGCCAAGTATATGTATATATATTACTTGTACGCTCTGAACGTAGGCAATCAGGACGTTTTTTTTATTTAATTCTTAATTAAAAAAAAACTTTCGAAAAACGGTTGTCGACGGGAGCGTACCGACAGCGTGACAGCGACGTGTGTGTTAAATTTTAGAAATAGAAAAAGACTTACAATTTTATTTTCCTAGAAAAGTCAATCGTTTAGGAGTTTATTTACCCGAGTCACACTCCTAATTAATTCTACTGTATAATACAGTTTTTTTTTTTTTTTTTATGGAATAGACGGCAAACGAGCTAGCGGTTCACCTGATGGTAAGTGATTACCGTCGCCCATATACATCTGCAACACCATAGATGCTGCAGGTGCGTTGCCGGTCTTTAAGGATATTTGGGAGATGGGAGGGAAGAGGAGGGGAATAGGGAGGGGATGTGGGCCTCCGGTTACCTCACTCACCGAACGAAACGCAGAAGCACAAGATGCCTCTACTTCACGTCGGTATTCTGCGAGGCCGTGGTACCAATCCGGTCGAGCCGGCCCATTCGAGCAGCAGCTAAAGCCGCCGCTTGGCTCTACCACGTTAAAAACACCACCACAGTAGACCTATCCAACAGTTCACAATCAAACTTATTGGAAAATACCCTTAGCAGCACTGAGGGCTTTTCTACGCATGATTGCAAATGCCTCAGCAAACAACAGAAATAAAAAAAAAATCTTACCTTCTCGGTGAGTATTTTTCTATCACTAAGTGTAAGCCCTAAGCCGGCCGCCTCGCAGTCGGCCGGAATCACAACCACTTTATGCCTGAACTTTGGTACGTCTTCTTTGAGTCTGTTAAATACCTGCGAACAAAAGATATTCTAAATTTAAACAGCTAATGATTGAACTTGTCAAAGGTTACGACTGCCGAGTGTTGGAGGGTCTATCTCCGAACCAGGGGAACCGATATCTATAAGCGTATATACTATTTGGTTCGGTGGCCTGAACACTGAGACAAGCTTACCACTTGCCACGTTGATCCAAATATCGACTGACTACTCCAGTCAGTATACAATCGTGAGTAATATAAGCTAGCACACATTTCAAAATAAAATTCAAAATTTCTTCATTTACAATACCTAGAATCTAATAATTAAAATTATCAACCAAGTCAAGGTTAAACTTAACCTCTTAAGATTTCTTTATTCAATCCTTTTTCATTGTTTTCTTCAAGCCATTGTGAAAGTCAAAGCTCTACATCGGTTTATGCACGATTAGGCCATCCGAACGAACCGGCAAGAAACTCTGAGGGGGAAGGCTGCCCCCTTCTTCATCATTCTTTCAATTTATAATAATAATTACATCATATTATATGTATATACATATATGTGATCAATTTATATTATTAAATTTGGCGGGTTATTTTTTTTATGGGAAAGGGAGCAAACAAGCAAGCAGCCCACTTGAAGGTAAGTGATTACCGACGCCCACGTAAATCTGGAATGAGCCTCCTGTTGCCTCACTCACCGACCGAAACGCAAAAGCACAAGATGCTTCTACTTCACCCAGGCCAGCCCATTCGAGCAGCGGTAAAAGCCGCAGCTTGGCTCTACCACGTATGTGTGATAGCATCTTCAGAATCTGACACCACCCTTTCATCCCGTAGATGTGCGATTTAGGGAAACGCCTTGATGCAATGACAATCTTTGGGAGCTAACATGGTGACAAATGGAAATTAGGAGTCTCAAGGCACGAGTGGTATGTTTATTAATGAATGAAAGTTGTTTATTCTTTAACGTAAGAAAGATCATTTCGCTTATCAATGTACCATCGCTTACCATCGTTTCGTAATGAGGCTCCTCTGACGGAGAAGAAACAGACGAAAGAATAAATTATAATGTACATCATAAAATAAAGGCTATGGTCTCATAGGCAACTGAAAGTATGCCACAAGAATACAGTGATCCACCAAACTACAGGATAAGTGTAACGCCTACTCGAGGAGTCCAGCCTCCACACACAGCACCTGTTCACAAGTATGACGCATATGGAAGCCATCGCCCTCCTCAGCCATATTAAAGGGATGTGGACGACCCGGCACACGACGCCGCCACAAGCAGAGGTCTATAAGCGAGCATGAGGTATTCGAGACCACAATACACATGGATAAGATAATTATAGCAAACACTTATCATATTCACATAGAACACACTATTTTCTATGAGACCATTCACAATGACATGAATGTACATTAAGAAATAAAACTAATTAATTATATACTAGTTACAAAGAGCGGCGTGAAGTTACAAGTTAGTTCGTATGATCAAATTGTAATGTCACTATTTATATTTTATATATTTCCATGCTTCCTTATCATTAAGGTTATAGTAAGCTTACTGAATACCGAATTCTCTAGGCGTGTTAGATACTTCCCTGTGTGTGAAACTGGTTTACATTAGATTAATTTTCAAGGAAAGGGAGGGAATAGACTATACTATTCTGTAGACGTAAATTTGTCATATCATAGACACAGGAAGGGAAGGATACTAGGATTAGTATAATAGTGGATACGTTTGTACTTAAAAAACTTTTTTAATAATTAATTGAATTAACAACAGCATACCGCATGATATCATACAAGGATAAAATACAAAACAAATATGAAACAGCAGTGAATTTACGTGACAAAATAATGATGAAACAGACATAAAAGCAAATGTCGCACATGCAAGCATTTATTTAAGCAACAATATTTGAAAAGGAAAATCCTTGGTGTAGTTTATTATAGGCGATGTTGATTTAAATGTAGTTAATGTTAAACACGCTGTAGCGGAAGTCTGACTGTTACAAATGTCAATTGTTTAAAAAATATAGATAGTTCTTCATCAGTCTTTAAAAAAAGTCGCTTCGCACATGGTCGAAACACACGTTTGTATTTAACTAAACGTAAGTTAACTAACGTAAGCTGAACGCTCAACCACTGCGCCAACACCGTGGCAACGTTCAGTGCGGAAACCGGAACTGCGATCGGTTTTGTTGAATCCACTTCTATTGATTCCTCCGGAATGGCATCTCGCCTTGTCGTGGCGGACGCGGACTTGACGTGTCCACTTCGGAAACGAGATGGGGTCGCTCTCTGCGTCCGAAATGCAGGTCGCAGTAGGAGAGAAGGTGTTGGTATTGCGTTTTGGCGACTTTCTGTCTATCCTCCGTGACTTTGGCAGGGATGTACCGCTAATGCGGTGAGATAAGGTCGAAGCGGGAGAAGAGTGTCGGCACTACGTTGCCTAAAAGTGGTCAGAGACGCAGCCATGGACCAGAACCGCCCTTAAAGATGTTTTTGAGTGCTTGCTTTCCTGACCTCCATGGTAGTGGATAGGTATTTTGCTCATGTGGGATACAATACCATGTAGCAAGGTTTTTCAAAATCCTTTCTTAGCGAACGCGATCTGCCAGTAGCCATGATTTTGTAAGGCTTTTACCGTTGACATTTACGTCACCCACAGCATGAGATGAGATGGTAGGTATCTCTTAACTCTAAATGTATTTTTGCTATCCCGAGAGTTAATTCTGTTTTGCATTTTCTTCAGAAAAGAAAAGGCCTTTGCCTTAACTGCCGGACTTAGGCTTATCCAGCACTTAAGGCAAAAGCCTATGATACATTTAGACAATAAAAGCTACAGTTTGAGATTGGATTGCACGGTTCATCACCTGAGCAGAAGCGAAATGAAGTATGTGCCAGTGAGAGGCGAGGACCACTATTCAGGTCTTACGAACACAATCGGAACATATAACAAGCTCAAACTTGTGGACTATAAGCCTGAATGTAACCATTGTGCATTTAGCAGTTTTTTTTAAGTTATCGCAAAAACTATTTAAGATACTTGTAAATAACAAATAAACGGAATATACTCTTGAACTTGACATCAATAAAAACTAAAATCGTGTGATGCTTGTAAATATAAGTGAGATCAATACAAATATGCACACGATCTCTCATGCAGCCCTTGCCTTGACCGAGCTTACTCGCTCAAGTGCCGAAGCGAGCATTGTATTAGTAGTGTACATTGTATTATATTAGTATGAGATTTCATTAACAAACTTAACCCCAATATGTTAAGTATGTTTATAAATCTCGTACTATTCAAAGATATTACGATGAGATCATTGTCATCTCAATAAATATAAGAATTCACAGCTGAGTTGTTTTAAATAAGAGAATATGGGCCATTCCATACGAGTCCCAAATATCAAGAATAGAGACTGGCCAACCAGAGCAATATACTAGTCTAGATATGATAAGCGATAGTCGATTTCATCCTAATATGAGCAGTTCTCAACTGGCCAGGAGAGATATACTAATCTTTATCTTCCTCTATTCGATATAAAACTATTACTATAAGATCGGAGCGAGGGTTCGATGCTGTGTCAGAGACACGGTATACAACACAACACAACACGAACAGACTCGAAAACCAATCTATTGTGTTTAAGCTCAAATTTTGGCTTCTGGACCCATGTGTCAGTAGTCAGACTAACAACTAAAGGGATCGTCAATCTTCATCACCCAACAAACGTCAATAAAACCAACCAAAAACAAAAAAACCAAAAAATCGTACTCTAGTAATACAGGTATTATAGTGATAAATATCTACACTGCCTAGATCTGCGCATACCTCTGTCAGAGTACTAATACTCTTAGAAAATAGAAAAGTAACCTATAACATAGTACATGTCAAATGTAGCTCTGCCAAACAACGCCTAGGTTATAATTAACCTTTGTATTAATTTGTAGAGGTCCGCAAATAAATAAATATTTCAAAATTGGGTAATAACATTGTTTCAACGTAATATTCGTTTAGCGCGGTCGGTTATTTAATATTATTATAGTTATTCTTCGTTATTTGAAGCTTCGTGTAATTTTTTAAATATTCGCTAGATAAATATTGATTCGCATTTAGCAATAACACAAGTGATCGTCTGAGCAAATAGAGCCTATCGTCACCACGCTGTGCGGCGTAAGAATTTCCCGTCCTCTTTCTTCCCGTAGGTGTCGTAAGAAGCCACTAAGTAAAAAGCCTTGAGGGAGTCAATGGCTGCCCGACAGATGGCGGGATAACCAATTGGTTATCGCGCCATCTGTCGGTGGTTTTCCCGACGAAAAATACAAGACCAAGAATAAGACCAAAATTAAGCAGACTGATGACGGGCAGCAGTGTCTTAGGTGTCTGTTAAAGCGATACGACTACGGCAAATCCTTCTCATCGGAGAGTGTTATGTTCTGTACTTGATTAATTACAGGTTTTTAAGGTAAGGTCTAATAGTCGTTATTTTGAACAGTAAGGCTGTGTGCCTGAATGTACAAGTTACGGACATTTGATAATTGACGATCTCATGATTTCGATGTCAGTGTACCTAACGGGTGAATCGTTCTCCGGTCCAGATTAAGGTTTCTACCCATACTTTATAACAGAGTATTGTACAGTGCTTTACTATAGATAAAGCCGTGGTAGCCTAGTGGCCAGGGCGCACGCTTTAGTTTCATTGAGTGCGAGTGACCTGCATTCGATCCCCTGTGCCGGCACCAATGAAATTGTTATTAGCAATTTTAAGTGCTGTATTTACCACGTGCTCGGTGAAGGAAAACATTTAGAGGAAACCTGCATGTCTTAGAAATAATTAAAAATTATAATTTCGAGGATATATGAAGCCCTCCAACCCGCACTGGAATAGTGTGGCGGGCCATTCCTGGCGCCAAAAACCCTCTTAGATATTTGAGAAGGCACTTACAGACACTTACACTTACTGACACTTGTTGAATGAGCTTTATTGTTTATTTATACCGTATTTCTTATATTTGTATGTACCCTGTAGAGATACAGTCATTTCAGACTATCACAAGTCCACTGCTGAACATAGGCCTCCCTCAAAGATTGCCACAGAGCTCGGTCCTGTGCCAGCTGCATTCATCGATTTCCCGCAACACTGTGCAGGACGTCGCTCCATCTTGTGGGGGTTGAGGCTCACTACGCTTGCCTGTACGTGGCTGCCACTCGAGAACACAGAGCATAGCCCTTTCCATAGCGCGCCGGGCAACTTTGAGCTTTCTCATACGGCTGGCAAGGAAGGACCAAGTCTCGGTTCCATAAGTCATCACTTAATGATAGAGATAAACATCTATCTATTTATCTAAAAGCCACATCTCTCCAGCAGACTTACACTGGCTGATAAAGAAAGAGAAAGATTGTACTTTATAATGTACGCAAACTTATATCAACAATATTATCTTAAAAAAATTGCATCTCTTCTATTTTTCCCGGAAAGCATATGGAGTCTAACGAAGACAGGGTCCTCCTTAGGTAGTGGTTCAAATTTTTTTGAGCTTTTTTCATGAAACTATCAAATTACTTTATACAATATCCTTGACTTACGGGATCTTCGAAAATCTCTTCTATCCTTGTGTAGATATCTTTGCCTCGCTTCTGCCTCACCAGGAGATACAGGTTCTCTACACCAGGGCAGCACCTCAATAGCTTCTCAACCAGTATCTTACCCAAGAAACCTGAAACAAAAATAATGTTACATAATCATTAATTTCGTTTTAGTTATGTAATCTTATGTTGATAATAATAATTGCTATGTGGTGGCGACGTAAGAATACCACCCACTTTCTTTCCGTAGAATAGAAAGAGTCGATAAAGGGATAAGCCTTAAAAATCTCATGACGTCAAATAGACGGTGGACAATCAATCTCGAAGAAGATCGAAAATACATTCACTGGTGACAAGCAACAACGTAAGGTTGAAAGAGATTGATACTGTGATTGCTGAACTGCCTGTGAAACGAGGCCATACTGTCAAATCCTTCCAAAGCTATGAAGACCAACGAGCTGACGGTCCATATGGGTAAGATGTTAAGTGGCTACAGCTGACAAGACACACCTTCAATCGAAGAAGGGTACGGCTGTACCCGTGACGACTACTGGAACTGGACAACTGTACTAACAGTCCACCTGCTGGTAAGTGCAGCCCGTGGACACCTGCGTTGTCACCCCAGAAGACTAAGATGGGATGCCTCTCAGTTCTCAATTATGCTGGCTTACTATACATTTTAAAAGGAACATAACAGTGGTTGTACTACTGAGTATCGGCAGAAATAAGTAAGAGAGTGGTGTCCACTCAGACGGCTTAAGAGCAGAAAAGGAGCGTCACCACTTTTATCGTTATAATTATGCACAACCCCGGGGTACCATCAGTGTTCCATATAGTCGGTGACGCTGTAAGTGCACCATGGAACGGATATCAGAGTTGCCAGCGCCACTGAATAGAGCGAAGGTTTGAAGAATATCCGGGGTACTCCCGGATAGGTGAAGAGTGGGTTGCGGAAGCCCTATTCTGTTTATATCTATATAAGGTATAGTATTCCTAAAGTATGTATGTTTATACATCGAACTACTCGACGATACAACCAGCTTACAAGACACGTTCTGGTCGTTGTCGGTACGCTTCGTTTCTGGGGGAATACTGTAGCTGATGTTGGGCCACACAGATCTTTTATATAGGCATCAGACACTGCTGCTCACTGGACTGGATAAATTTAATCCGGATGAGTAGGTTATTTTGACTCCTATCAGCGGCCTCTAGATTTTCAATTCCAAATATTGTCTATGTATGCGGTAGAGCCTCCTTACAGTTGCCACACGAATGGGTCCGCAAGACCGGGGAAGGACAACACTCTCACAGAATACCAGCGTGAAATAACAGCATATGGGGCTGTGTTTCGTACGGTGACCGATCGAACAGGAAACCCATTTATTGGTTAACGAGGCGTTCGATCTTAGTTCTTAGTGGTATTCTTAATCTAGCAGGAGCAGAGGGTATAGACCGCAGCGACTATCAGACCATTGTCCATTTCTACAACTCTTACGAACTCCTTACGCGACGGAAAGCTCATGACATATGTCCTTGTCTACTACCTATTTACCTACAACCTGTTTTCTCGTTTACATTGCCATCAGAAGACAATAGGTCGTCACGAGTTTACGTTGAGCCAGCTGGGTGGTTAGGAAATACGTCGCCAAAAATACATTCCATTATTCGAAATTTCCTATGATTTATATCATTGACCTAAGCATAGATAACCGACAGACTCACTAACTGTCACGCTGTTCTAAATAAGCTCTGATGAAAAGTAGGTTAAAAGGCTAAATTAAATGAATGTTGAACTAGACCTCTGACCGCCTCCACATTGGGTATATATTTTTTTTATTTTCATTCTACGTTTCGCCACGTATTTGTAACAATTAAAGCTGTTATGTAAACAGCGCTAACTGCCAAAAAAAACCTGAACAAATGGTAACAGTCGCACAGTTCAAGTTGCCCAGTTCCGCATAGACACGCAACGCGAAATCTTTTCTTCCGACCTTAACCCACTGACGATCGGTTACACAATGAGAACGTTCATGGAAAGCTATCGTATAATTTGTGGGTCGCCAGTTTAAAAAATGCATTTCGTAATAATTTATTCTGCACCTGTTTTTAATTTTTAAATGTCAAATATGATTATGTCAGTTATAGGAGGAAATAATGTTTATCTCTTAGTTTGTTCGAGAGAAAGATCTATTATAGATAACGTCGTTCCCAATTATTCATTGAATTTTTGCATTTCTTTATAGAGAAAAGATAACGTTTTCTTTTCAAAACTAACTCACATTGTGCGTTTTATTAACGTGTTATAACAATAGAATGACTTTTGACGTAACGCGTTAAGAAATATTTATTTATTGTAAATATTTATAAAGAGTCTATACGTGTATTTATCTAACGAATCACAAGATCAGTTCCAATCTCTTTCCAACGCGAATGTCTCTATTTTCCAGACTGACTGCCGTGATTTTATTCAATGAAAGACTGAATCGAACGTAAAACTACCAGCTTTTAAACGCCCACAGCTGGGAAAAGGCCTCCTCTAAAATTTGAGATAGATTGGAGCCGTGAATTGTCCACTGATATTCTAATATGCTATTGACATTTCTCTTAATAAAAAATGATAAAAAAGTTAACGCTAGTGCTTAATTTTGACTTCAACATTACAAATGAAATGTAATGTTGAAGTTTGGATCAACATATAAACATCACACATTTACTTTACTATCTATACATATAATATATACACTTTTTATTTAAAATGTAAAGTAGCAGCCTGTAAGTCCTGGGCATAGCCTCCTTCTCAAATATCTAAGAGGGTGCAGGGAATGGCCTCATTACGGGGTGTCCTGTGTGTTTCCTCGACATAATATTATTTCATTATTTCTCAGAAATGCAGGTTTCCTCACGATGTTTTCCTTCACCACCGAGCACGTGGTAAATACAGCACTTAAAATTGCTATTAACAATTTTAATGATCTTTGTATTCAAGTTTGTACGCACATACAAATACTAGTAGCGCGCGGGAATTGAACCCGCGAAATGTATCACTCAGCAGCACCGCAGTCTTAGTCACTGCGCTAACCAAGCCGTCATGCATTACTTCCCTATGTTTCCTTTGCCTAAATAAATAAGTATTTTTATTAAAAACTTACCAGTAGCTCCGGTAATAAGGACACTCTTGCCGTTGTAGAACCGCTGGATCTCCGACAACTGCTGAGTTTCGTTTTGGTTACCATCGACTCTTACTTTCTTTGTACAATCAAGGCAATAACTTGCATCCACATCGATATTTTTATCAACAGACTCCAACTCTGGACGTTTCCGCAATTGTATATAATTCTGATCTGATTTTGTATTGTTATATAAATTTTTCATATTCTCCTCCGCGCAAGTGCTCGCAGCACTGTTCAATTTCACGGTGGCCATTTTGTTTATTGATGACTTCTATGATGACGTCATTTTCTGCGAACAATAATTATAATTCGTTAGATACTATACTTTTATTCCTATGTATATATTTTGTGCGTGGTAGAGCCAAGCGGCAGCTTTTGTTGCTATTCGAAAGGGCCGGCCCGACCGAGTTAGCACCACGGCCTCGCAGAATACCGGCGTGAAGTAGAGACATCTTGTGCTTCTGCGTTTCATTCGGTGAGTGAGGTAACAGGAGGTCCACTCTTCCCTTTTCCTTTCTCCCTACCCAAACATACTTAAAGACTGGTAACACACCTGCACCTCATCTGGTGTTGCAGATGTAAGTGGGCGACGGTGATCACTTACCATCAGGTGGGCCGCTTGCTCGTTTGACCCAGTTTGTGTGGCCAATTTCGACCACGGCGACAACTTCGAAATTGGGTTGTCATCTACGCAAGATGTAGTGCCTCTAATGTACGCAAGCACACACATCTTTACCTTCCCGTATACGATGTAACGATGATGCGAGAAGTTTAAATTTTTTTTACACGGCCATTCCCTTCCCCACGAACCCCTACGAAGAATGGTAATAATTAATTGGTTTCGTGCGGTCGCAGAGTAAGTAAATGGTACCACTCTCATTCTTCCCGTGGGTGTGGTAAGAGTCGGCAAGAGAAGGACGAAGAATCTCATGGCGTCCGACAGGTGACAGGTGAACCATCCCAAACAATGCTACATTGAAAATACACGGACATAAGGACTAAGGCTCGAGGTGAAAGGCCTTAAAGCAATATGATCGCCAACCCGTTTATCAAGCGTGTCGATTATGGTACAAGATACTCGTATACATGTAAGCATCTATGACCCAGATACAGACATTTATATGCATGATGCGAAAATGTTTTCCTCTAGCGGGAGTCGAACCAGCAACCATCAGCTTTGAAGGCCGAGTCACTACCAATTACGTTCTCTGGTCGTCAAACCCCTCGACTCTTCTAAGCTGGCCCTACACTGGTCATGAGGACACTTGACTAATGCAAGAGTACATTGTTGAGTTCTGGTTTGAAAGGTATACCGAACCGGACCGTGAGGCTTTCCATCTTAGTCCTCATGGGTGACTACGCATCTGAAACCACCTTTAAATGAAGTTATTTGCTGGTGTCCATGGGCTTTAGTAGCCACTTATCGTCAGGTAGAGCGAAGGCTCGAACCCGAAAAAAAAAATTGGTAATCTCAACTTTCAAGACAGATTTATAATGACATTACTTCAAATTTATAAGCCGATGACTGAAATCGGATCATCCTACTAAAAAACTCACGGATATGCTAATGCTACAAAATGAAAGAACAAACTATAAACTATGCTCGAGGTCGTTGACATCTCGCTAAATAACGTTGCATTAAAAAATTCAATTAGATCCAATTCACAGCCTCCAATTTACAACTGTGAAATATGATACTTGTGGTTGAATAAAATATACGATAACGGGTTTACATAGTATGTAGATAACTTGATAAAAATTTACAACAGTACAGTTTTAACAACAGTTATTTATGGTTAAGAGGATTTTTAGTTTAGTTGGCAACCCTGACTTCAAAATCATGGCTGAGGTTGCAGGCTCGAATGTGGCGTGGGGCGCATTTGCAGTATATTTTAGAAATTCAAGAAGTATTTTAAGGTTTTATAAAAAAAAACTTACGTTATACCATCTATAATCTTTGCAAGATTAATTTAAAGACGTAGCTTCAGTACGTTATTACAAGTTAAATCTGGTTGGATAGACCCACAGAAAACAAATTTTTCAAGATAATAAAGTATTATTTGTAGCATATATAGTAGTCTAGTAAGCGAATAAAGCACAGGAAAAACTATTTAATGAAATCGTAAAAAGTCACAAAGAGACATTTCTGTTTTATTTATGTATATGACATTCTTTATCTGTGTATGAATCTATTTGGTAATAAATTGCAATTCAGTGCCAAAGATGAATGACATGAAGTAAGAATAAAAATAAACATAATATGAGTCAGAAAATAATTGTTGTAAAAACCGAGATTGGCCTGTGTCATCACTCATCAAAGACAACGATAGAATAACTGAGAACTATAACCTATAGTAAATTATTAACTCATTAAATTTAATAAAGATCAATAACGTTCATATTCAGCTTCAAAGCGTAGCTTTTTTTAGTTTTACGTGGTGGGGAAGGTGGTAACACCAGTCAGCGGTTTTGTCGAGATCCGCAAATAGGTTGCCGGATCGACTGAAAACCCCCCCACGTTTGAGATACGCTGTTGGGCCGATAGCCTTGACTTGAGCTTCAGCGGAAGAGACTCGCGAGCAGAAGGCCCGCAAGTAATATAGTTAATACAAAGCATAATTTGTTTATGTAACAATAAATAAATGATGCTTTGTTAGTACTAGATAACTGTAAACAAACAATATCACGCTACGTTGTGAACAGTCGTGGTCGAGCGGTTAAGGCATCAAACTTGAACTCAGATTACCTCTGGGACCGTAGTCTTTTTTAAAGTTCTATGGTTTTCAGGTCATAGAAGAGTTTAAAAAGAAAAATAATAATTGCGGTGACTTATTCGTTTATGAATAACTAATGTATCTTGTCACTGAAAATATAAAAAAAAATAATATAGTTTATTTGAACTTCTTTGTCTGTGTGCACGAAATGGTAATCGTAAAGTCGAAGACAGGGGCTAACAGTTAGTTTCAAAATAATATCACACGTCGTAAATTGGCATGCTTTTTTAATGTATGCTCTGAGGTAAGGACTATGTTCAACTGTGGACTTATGTCAGAATGATGTTGTAAATAGTTCTGAATACGATTATACATATATAATTTAGTGCAAGCACTTACGCCTGTCACCCGTAGGGCAGGTAGGCAGAGATTAAGGATTTTTATTTTACACGATCTTGTTGAGAGTAGCCTGACAGGTTTATTAGCAATGAGTTCTTTGATATTTTCGTATGAGATAATTTCTAATTTAAAAGTCCTCCAACAAATATTAGTTTGAAAGATGTCAATTCATATCTCCGACGGTATTTTCTTTAATATCCTTGCACTTTTCCTATTCCTCGGACCTTCATATTTATTAAAAAAAAAAGTAAAGTAATGTAGCAGCCGTGCCGTAAGTGCCTAAAGCGGGTCTCCTTAAAAAAAAGCTCTTACGACTGCATACTCAATACTGTTTTAACCTAATTTTCATCAGAGCTAATTTTGAACATCGTGACAGGTGGTAAGCCAGTCAGCATCTCAGTGTTCAGACCAACGATAGAAATCGTACAGAAGTTTCGAAAAACTCAATAATACAGCCCTCTGCATAGGGGGGTTCGAACTCGGATCTCATGTTTTTAAGCAGATACCCTAACCACTCGACTATATTGGTTTATTATTTACTATAACTGAAAGTATTTTCGTAATTATGTATAATTTGTTCGGGTAGATTGTAAGTCTCAAACTGTCTGCGAAGTTATACCGTTTTGCGTTTACTTTACTACTTCTACTTGAAATTAGTATAAAACAAAGTCGTAATCTGTAGTTATCTGTATATTTATGCTATGCTTATAACTTCTCAACTTCTCCGTGAATTTCAATGTAGTTTTCACGGAGAAGGCTACAGATCTGTTTCAAGCCAGTGCCGTTTACTATTGTTATACAAAATACATTTTTATTTCGATATCAGAAAAGCGAACGAAGCAAAATTACTAATAAGGGAAAATAATAAAACATAATGAATTAAATTATTTTAATAATGTCATACAGACTCTTTGTAACCTAGTGGTCATGGCACTCGCTTTATTTTCATAGCATCTACGCGATGAACTTGGGTTCGATCCCTGGCTGTGGCACTATTAAAAATGTAGCTGCAATTTTTAATGCTAAATGTTTAAGCGCTAAATCCGCTTAAATATTTTTTTTATTTTGACACATTAAGGGTTAAGTATTTTAATATCGAAGGAAGTGTCATGCATGTAATATCATGCAATGTCAATACAATATACAGACAAACAACTACAGCACACTAACGCACGCTTGTAATCCTTGCCGTGGTCAGTCAAAGGTTACTTTTTCCAACAAAGACTGTCAAAAGACAAATATAATTTATAGAAAAGACTTAAAAATTAAAGTGGAATACTTATTTTCAAGTTGTTTTCGTGGAATTAACTTTTTATATTGTAAGCATCATTAATAACTTGGCTGTTGGCGCTTCACATGTGCCTACGAGAACATACTTATGCGTCATTATATAAAAAAAGTGATATGCCAATATTGAGGTTATGTACGCGAATTTACTTTACTTGAGATAAGCAATAGATCTGAATAATATTAATATTCGTTTAACTAATATTTACTACTGGCATTCTGCGGTTGCCTTTAAGTAAGGCAACCACATGCCTTTTTTTTTAAAAACATTTTTATAAAAACAAAAAAATTGTTATGCGTTAGCCTTGTTGGTAATCCTTAATAAATAAATAAACATTTTACACAAGGGCTTCTCTACTGATAATCCATAGTTATACCGTCTGGTAGACGTCTTTAGAACCGTGATTTGGTAATCTGTCAGTACATTTTTTGACATGACTAGCCCCGATGCCTCTACTACAATTAAAATAAACATCGATTTAAAAAAAGTGGTTCTACCGAAATTCAAGTTAGTTAGTGTCTTAGTCTCGTTAGCCGAAGCTGTGAAGGTCGCCGGGGCAACAGCGTTTCTCTTTTCTTTTGGGTCTTAGTCGGTTTGCACTTAGTGCAGAGCCCGTCATAACTTGACATTTGACACAGGTCACTTGACACAGCATGTGATTGCGAATTACGCCGCGTAACGATAAAAAAAGTTACAGATATTTTGATTTGTTGCCTATGCCATGTTTACTGTATCTTTGCTCCAAATGTCGTTACTCTGCTAATGAACAAGGCTCTGGAGACGGACTGATAGCGGAAAATCCATCCAAATGTGATAGTTGTGATATCCTAAATTTGCATATAATGCGAATGTAGGATATCACAGCAGTGTCTCCGGTTCCCGCCACACACCATGCCACACGTACAAGACGCAGCATCATCCTTCTGGGAATTCTCTCTGACCACTTTGTACGTCACAGATAGCAGCTACTGAATTGTATTTGTTTCAACAACAACAATGTTACATCGCAATGCTAGACATACGTAACTTGGGTCAAGTAGGCTAATGGCCGACACGTAATATCGATGTTTGCCGCTTTAGTATAATATTGAAGTGTTATTGTGTATCATAATATAACCCCAATTGTATCGATATTATGCTTATAAAAATATATAAATAAATGTAAATAGGACAATTCAAAATATGCACGCCGGGATCCGTCCGTACTATAATTTACTTTAGAGTATCGATCGAGTCAGACGGCCGGTGTCGTGTTAACACACATACAGACATCACATCAATTGACGTGGCTCGTTATAGAATTTTAATCGCATTTTTCTACATATTTGTGAAGGTAAATCCGCGGTGAAATATTTTCTTCAAATTGTAATCGAGGTATATAGACTGTTGAATTTAAAAAAAAGGATCATTGGAATCGGTTTACGTACGTCAGTATTTATTAAATCTTTGCGTTCCTTTTTTGAAGCATGTTGAAAATACAACTTTACTTTGTACGGCTATCTATTTTCTTACAAAGGAACTGGCGGCTGTTTTGCTCAACGGGTTGAGTTCCTGTTTTAGATATTTTTTTCGAAAGCATTAGGTTGTTTTTATTTTAAAGATGTTTGAAAAAAAAATTTTGACATTTCCGCATGGTTTTTTGAACCAACATTGACTTCGATTGGATTCGAACCCAGGATCCAGCAGTCAGTCATCACTAAGCCACGCGGTCGAGGGTCGAATTGTATCGTCGTTTTGAACACTAAGATGGTGACAGGCTCACAACCAGTTAAGTTCCGATGTAAAGTAGGTTGAGACGATTGAAATTAGCGTCTAGACTCCTGACCATCCTATTTACGTATACGGTTATTAAACTTATTTTTATTTTTACGAATACGGAAGCACTTATTCGTCGGTCGCGGGAAGGTCATCTTATGCCTCAAGGATTAATCAAGGCACGGACAAGAGACTCCTTTATACAGACTCCCTTTCTAGGATAAATTAGAACTTGGAATCTGCGGTTCATCAGTGCTTAACCACTTCGTTCTAATGTGTTTAAGCTGTTATTTTAAAACACTAGCATATTTAATTATTTATATTTAGTACCCCGTATTTATAGTTCCGTAAGTTAATTTTGATATTTAAAATAGCATAATGTATGAAGCAAAATTACTGAAACGGACGGTATTTGTTTATTTTTTTCCATATTATCTTAATATTAAATAAAAACGATGCAAAAAATTTAAAGCAGAAATTTAAAATTCAAATTAAGAATTCTGATATTTCACAAATAACTAATAGGTGTGTGTGTCCATGTAACGGGGTTCAGATTCAGAATTGGTCAGGTTGATCGCTTTTACTTAGTACGTGAGTGACTTTGGGCGATCCCCGGAGCCCACAGCACAAAATTTGTTAAAAGCAATTTTATGTACTGAATTTATAACCGGCGGTGAAGGAAAACATCGTGAGGAAAGCTGCATGTCTGAGAAATAATAAAAATATTTTTGGAGCATATGTGAAGTCCGTCAACTCGCACTGGAGCAGCGTGGCTGGCCCTTCCCGAACCAAAAAACGAGAAGGAGGTCTTTGCCCAGTTGTGGCCACCTACAGGCTGCTACTTTATAACGAGTTCATTGTATTTTTATAAATGTCCCAAAACACTATTAACCTTACATCCAAAACACTATAAAAAGGAGGCCTTTATCCAGCGGTGGGATATTTACGGGCTGCTACTTCACCTTTAACTTTAATTATTTGCTGTTACATGATACCAAAAAGGACACTAAACTTCAAACTAAAATTTATATTTATTTATATTGATTGGATTGTAATAAAATATTTATTATTTTTATATACGTACCTGTTTGAAATTAAATAGAAAAAAAAAACTGCGCGGAAGCAGAGTTGCATTGATAGCAGCTCTGCGCACAACACTAACTGCCCACGGACATGTGATGGGTCCTTATATAAATGTTTGCAAAGTTTATTTAAGAAAAAAACACTACAATCTTTCAAATGAGATACTTACGTTATGGTCACTGGAGAACTTAGCTGAATTGATACTTTATACCAAAACTCAATGTATAACATTAAAACGTAGATTAGTTTGAAATTTAATTATATTGTAATAACAGATGTCGCTGTACATATTTATATCGCGTTATGGTTTAACTTGTTTATAATAGACAAGTATAACTAAGATTATATGTATTAAAGTGAGAAAAGAGATTACCGACCATTTGTCTTGTGAGTAAGTAGCTTTGCTACTGCGACCTCCTGGGATGAGCACGAAGTCGTTGTACACTCTATGTGACTTGTTTCGTTATCCTTAACGGGATTGGCAGAGACTGTAGTATGTACGTAATGCACAAAGCAGTATAATACTCGTAAAATTTAATAATGTACTGGATTGTAAGTCGCGTAGCATTACGCCAGTAGTGAAGTAACTCTGCTAGATATCATTATTATCGTATCCTGAGTGTAATAATGCCTCTACGCATTGACAACGGCAGCAGCAGCACCCTACAAGTTAACCATCAACCATTGTCGTGTAAATTTGTAAGCACATTATGAAAAAGTCTTTCACACACTTCCACAATGAACAAATGAGATAAAGACTTGGAATTTGATATGAACATTTACCAACTTATGCAGTTGTCGACACCCGGAATCTCCACCCGAATTTGCCGAAACCAATTACCACAGACTAGTGACGGGGAACAACACTACTAGAGTGAGGGTACCGGGGCTGCGCTCACCAGCTCGTTTGCCCAGCACGGCGAGAATTGGAGAAATTCCATATTTCTTGGGCTTAGGCTGGCACTTTTTTGGGGATGCCTATGTTCAGGAGTGGACTAAAACAGGCTATATTTCAAGTCCTCTATCTTATTACGTTGCCGAGATACGAAAGTAATACGAAGTGTAGTGGAAACAAAACGTACAGGGATTTAATGCTTATATATCTGTTTTAATATTTATTTTATTTTCTTTAAAAATAATCTTTTAATATCTGTCATAGTCTACAAATTAAAGAATTTTATTTTTAAACAACTCCAATAGATTCGATATTGTCTCTCTGGTTTCCTTGTATTTATTCAAATTTCGCGAAAGGGTAGTTAAAATCAGTTTAATGACCGACTGCGAATTTTGCGGTCTTATGCGATGTTTTACATTAAAGATTTTATATGTTTTAACACAAAGTTGAAGCTAACAGATAGCGTGTACATATATTTACTTACATTTAATAATAAAACATCCCATCCGAGCAAAAGAACATGCACAAGTCATTGTGGTGCTACTCTGTGTTACATCAAGGTCACGTAATTAGCTATGTTGCTGTAGGTTTGCATACCCAACTAGTTTCTTTGTCTTTGTGTTCTCTGTTTTGATGCGTCTTCTCATTTTCATATACATGACATTCATATATATTACATAGAGAAGTGTGCCTCCGGTAACATAATTCATCGAACGAAACGCAGAAGCACAAGATGCCTCTACTTCAAGCCGGTATCTTGCGAGATCGTGATATTACCCTGGTAGAGCCGGCCCATTCGAGCAGCAACAAAAGTCGCCGCTAGGCCCCATCACGTGCAGAATGCTTAAATTCCATCAAGATTCCGGACAGACTTGAGGGTTAACTTGCGGGCCTCCTGCTCGCGAGTCTCTACCGATGAAGCTGTAAAGGCCACCAGGCCAACAGCATATCTACCGTGGGGGTTTTAGTCGGCATCTTCAATGCTGATCCCGACCTAACCCGTCACCGGAGACGGGTAGGTGCGAACACTTTTGCCCCACGTTAAACTAAAAAAAAACAGACTTGAGAGTAGACCATAGAGTATATAACCAATGCGTTATTAGAGACGAGATGTCATTACAAAGAAAGGCGTTTATATTAGTTGTTGTGGTAAGTGACTCATAAAATCGTGCTGAAAGCTTTGCTCTGCTCGGAGGAGTGATGCGAATACTATTCCGAGAGCTGGAAGTTCAATACTTGCTATATCGGACAGTACTTAACTACATCAACATTTTGAATTATTTACGTTTCTTGTTTGAAGAGTTTTTTTTTATTTAGGTATTTAACGAAAATATAATGCCTGACTGCGTGTCGCCGTCACTGGTCCCTTGTGTTCTTTTTCATTTTAGTTGTTTCATTCATCGATGTATAATATTTTAGTTGTATCCTTAGACTTAAGTCCACTGCTATACATATACTTCTCCAAGAAAGCAGCAACGAAAGCCAACACTAATCTCATGAAAGGCTTGCTCATAATCATCACGCTGGGCAAGAGGGCTTGTGAACGCTTTGCTCGTACCAACGCACTAGCGATGCTGTTCCCCGTCACGCTTCTATTTCCCGCCATCATTCGGCAGCCAGAGCCGCGTGCAGGTGACAATGACAGGTTCGCAATATGGCGTATATTATACATACACAAATGGTTAAAATAAAGGCTCAATCGTACGATCGCGGATACTAACTGTGGTCAATAAAAATACACTGAGATGCGACTGGCTCGGAAGGCTCGGATTACGTAAGATCACGATCCGGACGTTTGCGACCGCACGCCGCTAATGCACTGAATCCGGAAAATCGTACGGAAACCGAGTCGCACTGACTTAGTATCACTAGCGCATCGACATTCGTAGATCGACATCCAGTCGCGTTGATAATTCTATAAACTGTTATGCAACAATAGGTCACGATATACTCACGCTTGCAATCTGATACAGAATGGATAGTATATTGTGTATCTTACACATTTGTTTGTTCGAAATATCGTACGCCTGTCAACCAGGGTAATAATAATAGGAACACTTGTTCACACGTTGTAAGGAACTTTGCACCTGCTGCAAGGCATACCCATATCTGTATTACAATGTGCCTTATCCCCCTAAAGGCCGGAAAGGCTGGCGCTTCTGAGTCCGTGTTTCTTCTGGATCCATGTGAGGCATGTCGCGCCCGTTATTCGGCGTTCTTTATCAGAATGGGAAGGAAAAGTATTCCTCTGCCGAGACATGGAACTCAGTAGGGCGGCCATCGATGGTGGTCACGATGTACGCGTAAGCTTTCCAATAACCAGACGATACGCGGCGAAGGTGGAACGCCATGGGGTTTGCTACGCTAACTAAAACCCTACTCTCACTTTCCACTGCGAGGGTGGGTTTGGTGGTTTTTTTCTCCACGTATATAAAAAACATTATTTGCGTTTTTATTCCTAGAATAACATCGTCAGCGTTTCACCACGCTGATACGTGCCCTAAGCTTTTCTTGGGTCGACTATTCTAAGTGAAGACGAACAAATTCGAACGAAAATATGAACTGCAAAAATTAACAATACCTATATTGCATTATGTTAAACTAGCTGTAACCCGCGGTTCCACCCCCGTTATATTTGTATTATAAATGTCTTTTTCATACACGTAATGAATATATGAATACGTTTTATGATAACTGCTTAGCTTCTGATTTTTCATCCCCACAGACGAAGTCGCGGGCGAAAGTTAGTTATCTGTAACTCGCTTTTCTTTTGTTTTATAGAAAAGGCGCCAAACGAGCAAGCGGTTCACTTGATCGTGAGTGATTAGGTGATTACCGTCGCCCACGTACATCTGTAACACCAGAGGTGCCACAGGCGCGTTGCCGGCCTTTAAGGGTATTTGGGAGATGGCAGGGAGGATAAGGAGAGGGATGGGGAGTATGCCTCCGGTTACCTCAATCACCGAACGAAACGCAGAACTTCACGTCGGTATTCTGCGAGGTCGTGATAACAACCCGGTCGAGCCGGCCCATTCGAGCAGCAGCAAAAGCCCCCGCTTGGCTCTACTACGTTTAAAAGACCCTTACATCCTGTATATGAATTTACTAACACCCTTTTATGTTGGACTTTGGTAAAATAATACAAATTGTTAGAATGTTGATTGAAAGAAGTCGAATGAAAAAAAAAACTATTCTACCATTTTGTCTACTTATAAATCACAGGAACCCTTATTTCATGTACATGTGTTTTTTTTTAAGTGTATGTAGTTTTAAATGTTTTTTTCATATACATTGTATGTAATAATAAAAAATAAGTGTGTTAGAACAGAGGGTACATAGGTACATAATATAAGGGCTATAGAGAGCCAGTTGAGTTAAAAATAGCGTGCGTACTGCAGCTATTGTTTGATATAACTCCACATACAAGAATAAGGTAATTTTATTATAAACCGTGTCATGAAGTCATGGTCTCTCGCCGTAAGCAAATTAGTTTTTATGATTCGTAATGTAACAATGTGGCAAAATATATATAAAATTATAGTCTATTTTAAATTAATTTTATATTTACTTCCTTTTTTCATGTAACTAAAATAAAATTAAAGTGTCTGTTTAAGCAAAAGCTGTTACTTGGCTCAGATCATATTATGCTCATATCAACGAACAAAACTTAAAAAAAACATTTTTAAAATTATGCACGTGTCCATCTGTATGCCCAAGGTACTCTTGGAAACGGTATACAATTAATTATTATTTATTTAATTCGAAATATTAAGGGTTTCATATCAAGGGATGCAACTCTCGAATGCATCTGTTCTTGACACTCTTAGATTATGTGCTGTCCTTATACTAAACTACTAGATGGCGTTAATGTAGCGGTTTGTTTTCAGTTTTCGTCTATTAGTAGAGTATAATATGTGAATGAATGTAATATAGAAATTTAAAAAAAAAACGTAGATTCTTTAGGATGTCGGAAACGCATAACGCAATGGCTGAACACAGGTAAGACTGATAATGGCTTAAGAAGATGCCTATTAACCTTTACTCACAAAAAATGGAAGATAATTGTTTGATACATCGATAACAACTAATGCCTTGGGTTACCATAATTGCCGAGGACGGTGGGAAAGGTGCTAATAGTTTTTCGCCCAGTAATATATGGAAGTCGATTTCATTTCTTTAACAAATCAAATCAAATTATTTTATGCTTCTACACGAGGAACACAATTGTGGATCCACTACTGATTAGCGGCAGAATCATATGTGAGGAGGGTAGGTTTCGGTCGCTAGAAATACGAGTCCTACCACCTTTCACGGTCTAGGCGACCTATTGCAAAACCCTTCCTGTAGTTAACATTGTCGACTAATGATGGTGTAAGCAGAAATACAACACTGTCTCGTCAACCGATCTTCACTCTTGTTTCACGTCAGTAGTATTGATATGGTTTGGCACCCAGCCTGTAATTATACGGACTGTCTATGCCCTTGAAACCCAATCACATCGATGCACTATTGATTAGCGACTAAAATAATTAAGGGTGGTTGATCATCGGAATAAATGTCTTTATGTCATAACTTATGGTTCCTAGATATACAAGTCCTACCACCTACCACGGTCTACGGGACGTATTGCAAAACCCAACCTATTGTTAACATTATCGATCAAATATGGTATGATAAGCAAAAAAATAACTCAGTCACGTCAACTGATCTTAGCTCTTGCTTCACATCCTAATACTAACCAATAAACCGTATCAAACCTACACGAGTTACAACTAAAAATCCTTAATCGTCCTCAACAAAAGACCAACACCTTTTTCGTGATTTGGAAAATGCATTAGAAGACATTGTTGAATCACTAAGGCATAGAATTGGCCAGATTTTTATCGCAAATTACTACAAAATGACAGAAGTGTATAGATATATATACAGATTACTTTCACTAAATATTTTTTTTATTTTTGACTAATAAATATTTTTTTCAATAAGCTATATAAATGCTTATAAAAATTTCTAAGGTCAGGTAGGTGCAGCAGGTGCAAGACCCAACCCCCGGAGGGAGCTTAAAAAAAAATTTATATCTCATTTAGAAAGCCTTGAGTCCAAAAATTCATGACATAAATGTTCGTTTTAAATGCGCAACCCTCAGCTTCGAAGTCAAGGTCAGAGAATTATGAATTTTTACTATAAATATGCCCTTCACAAATATGTACGATATTTTCATTTATGTACTTCATCGTTTAACGCCTTTGTGCTTCTGTGGTTAATTTTACTCACCTCTAAGAGTGATTTAAGGGTGAGTACGTAATCTTATAAATAAAATAAACTTTTATTTTAAGCACCCAGGCGATTTCGATTTCTGACATATTTTCTCCCATCGACCAGAAAGAATGAATTGATAATTCCGATTCATAGATATTTTTTTTTTTTATAGAAAAGATGGCAAACGAGCAAGCGGTTCACCTGATGGTAAGTGATTACCGTCGCCCACATACATCTGCAACACCATAGATGCTGCAGGTGCGTTGCCGGTAATAGGGAAGGCCGAGCTACCAACCCGCACGAGCCGGCCCATTCGAGCAGCAGCAAAAGCCGCCGCTTCTACCACGCTTAAAAATTAATATTATTTCTCTAGGCTCAATGTAAATTAACAATCACAGAGAACACAAATATACGTGTCTGTTAAATGATGAAGTGTCAGTTTCTATGATTTTTATTACAAAGTTATAAAACATTCGGTTCTAAAGCTTATAGAACAAATATAAGCAAGATTATTTTTAACGAAACTTAAAACTTTAACATTTTATATTTAAGTTTTATTTCAAATGTGTAATATTCGCATAAATACAAGAAATCATAACATTACATGTGTTTAATTTTTATATGAAATACGTAATAATAGTTGGTTGAAATTATGAATATTTATGACGGATTTAAATACGAGACAGATACGAGGAACTGTTTTTTTTTTCACCGTTTTAAATTTTTGCTCTTACGTAAAAAAGGTAATACATACAAGCATCAATCTTGGTGTGATTTTAGTGCAAACTCTGAAGTAAAACTACGAATAATAAAAACCGGTACCGATCCCGAATTGAATGAAAGAAAACATGGTAAATACTTAACACAGATATATTGTGGAACTCTCGGTGCGCCAGACCGTCTAGCTTCACAGGTCTTTTTATAGTTATTGTCACGAGTTGGTTAGTTCGTTTTATGAATTAACCAGCTTTCGCCCGCGACTTCGCGCGCGTAGACTATCCTCCAGCGGCTTTCCTGGGATAAGTAATGTCCTTCTGAATGCTTCAAGCATTAATTATTTTTAGGTATAATATTTAAATGTTCACTAGGAAGGTATTCCACTATTTAATAATTGCATATACAAAGTTATTGTATGTGCAATTATTAAATAGTGGAACCTACTGAAATGCCATGTAGGCGTAAGCAGAGGTTACTAATTTAGTTTTGACTAAGCTTAGCCGTAACCCACTATTCACTGAGAGAGAACAGTATGAACATGACGAATCTCGTCGCCAGGATTGCTTTTGATGATATTTGTTATATATGGCTATATATAAGGCTTTTGCATTGCTCTTCTATTCTCCTCCGTTAAAGGAACGATATTACTAATAAGACGAAGCGATGGTAGATAAAAAAAATACATTTATGTTTCTCATGTCGAAGAATATATGATTTAACTGACTTGACATTGACAGAATTTTAAAAAGAGAAGCCGTCAATTAAGAAAGAAGAAGAAGAATTAAGATCTGTTTTGACATACATATATCACAAACATTGCATCTACAATAATCTAGAGGTATAGCTGCAGCATTACAATAAAGAATTGTGATTCGTTCTGCAATGCGCCGCGCTTGCGTAAACGTCGAGTGAAAACGTCCGTGGCATGCGCACTAAGTGCGAACTTGAACCAAATTTAATACTTATATTTGAACGCTGCCTAAATAACATCGCAGAGCTACGACCGACGCTTTATGTAACAGCGTTATGCTAATTAACGATACAGTTTTTTAGGTTGCGATTAAGCATACAATATTTTTAATTTCAAAAATCAAGATTACTGGTGCGTATCACCTCTGGGAATAGGTATAGAATTCTTTGTTTCCCGGTTGAAGCATGGCATAATGATACTATTCATAATATGCTGCTACAAAATAGCACGTACAAAGTAGCAGTCTGTAAGCACCCACAGATGGGCGAAGGCCTTCTTCTCAAATACCAGAGCGGGTTTTTGAGTCGGGAAGGGCCCGCTACGCTGCTCCAGTGGAGGTCGGCGGGCTTCACATGTTTTCGAAATATTTTTTTTATTACTTCTCACACAAGCCGGTTTCCTCACGATGTTTTCCTTCACCGCCGAGCACGTGGTAAATACAGCACTTAAAATTGCTATTAACAATTTTAGTGGTGCCGGCACCTGGGATCGAGATAGATCACTTATGAAATTAAAGTGAGCGCCCTAACCACAAGGCTACCACGGCTTTAATAACACGTACAGACTAAATACCGCTATATTTAGTTTGTAAATGCTGTTTTGTTATTCTGTGGTATAAATAGCTTTACCAGACGAACATATATATTATTACTAAAACTGATTTAGGCACATACATCACTATTATAAAGCCATAAAGTTTATAAAATATAACGCCAATAAGTATTTTTCCTTTTCAGTTAAAAGAATATCTCTACATTTAGGCGCCATAATATTGGTTTCACCTTTCTACATGTAGGTTAATAAAGTGTCAATAATTAGAATTTGATATATCATAAAGTTTACTTTTACATCGCTGATATCTTAGGTATTATACGCATAGTAAAATATTTATCATTAAATCCCTCTTGACATTAAAAAAGCTCCTAATAAGTTTGCATTTAAAAATGACATCCGAAAACATTACAGAAATGTTGCAAGTCTGTACTAGTACTGCTTTCTGTTTGTCATTGTGCCATTTTAGTTGTTTGTCCTGACATGTATATTTGTTCGTATTCTGTAGTAAAACTCATTATTCTATATGTATATGGTATATTTGTATATATTTTATTTATGTATCTACCTATCTGAGTAAGTATCAATTTTGATATTTATATCCCTTTACTTGTTTTTTCTCTTAGCTGTATCGCCTCTATTACGTATATATCTCTGCTTAGCCTAATGGTTGACTGGGAGAGAATGCCTCTAGGCATTAAGTCCGCCATATGTACCAATATCTGTGCATAAAGATTAAATAAATAAATAAATAAATTTACTTATAAATATTCATAAATGTTATATTTGCTTAATTTGCTGTTGATACTTGTAAGTAAGTACGTATACTGTTTTTCTACATGTCAATTAATATGATAATAAGGACGAATGAGAAGCGCAAAAGGTAACAAAAAAATCCTAATTTAAACTCTTCAGACTATATAAACATGAAACAATAATTTAGACGGCTCGGTTTCCAAACGAGCAGTTTGGCTTTCGAGCCAAACACTCTTGTGTTCAGCAAGTGCACCGCTTCACGGAGCACGTACTCGAGCGCTTTCAAGAAAACCCGAAAAATCGGGTAGGAGCTCTATTTTTCGATGTCGCGAAGGCATTCGACAAAGTTTGGCACAACGGCTTGCTATACAAGCTGTACACTCTAGAAATGCCAGACAGGCTTGTGCACATCATTCAAGCCTGTTTGTCAAATCGCACTTTTCGCTATCGAGTCGAGGGGACCCTCTCGGACAGCAGACCCATAAGGGCCGGCGTTCCGCAGGGCTCGGTTCTCTCGCCTACCCTCTACTCGCACTACACGAGCGACATCCCAAAAACCAATAAAGTCGAAACGGCTCTTTTCGCCGACGACACCACCCTGTACGCCTCCGATACTAACGTATCGCGGGCGGAGGCGAATGTGAATCGCCTCCAGGCCGCCCGATGGCGCAGTGGCTAAGTATGGAATAAGAATAATTGTTTCGGGTCTGGGTGTTTGTCTATGTGAAATTTATATATGTAAACTGCCTCCACGGTGCAGGAGCAATTGCTACATTGGAGGTAACGTTTTGATGCTCCGACGCTACTATGAGCGGTCGATGTACGTTTCTGTCCGAGCTTGAGGTAAATCAGCGAACATTTAAAATTTATCATATATCTAGAATGATGAAACCTGTCGGGTATTTCGGAAGACATCATCTGCGCAGGAAATATTATAGTGCCTTAAGTAGTGACGTTCGTAGTTTTTACGTAGTGACATTCACTGTTCATTTTTCTTTATAAGTAAGATGTAACGCTTATGCGACAAGATCGGACCACCTTTTCTCATCGGTTTTAGAGACACTAGACACAACATCAGATCGGGAACCCAAAATTATTTATGAAATAATGTTTGAAATACGTACTCGTATATCATAATCAAACATGAAAGGATGTCCTTTGACTAACTTATGATATTAGGACATCAAACACTGTCTCTTCTGTCCCTCGGGGACCACGGTAAAAAGTAAATTAAAGAAAATGAATTAAAATGATATAAATTAAGTAAAATATTATAAATAATAGTTTAATTTTAAATATGTAGTGTTTGCGTAAATCTAAGATATAATTACATTTATATGAATTGAATTCACTTCCTTTTTTAAATATGTTAATATTAGTACTCCAATATATTCTAAAGATAACTAATAATTCATAAACGACGAAGAATCAAACAGAGAATATTATATAAAAATGGTTTCGTCAACTTCTATGTCATTGCACAATCATATTGTGAAAGATTAGAAGGAAAGTGTCCTAGTCTTAATAAATATTTTTTAGGTGATAAAAAAGGACACACCCTACTTAAATAAAGGTATATATAAAGTATTTTAATGCTTTTCATATATTAAATAATACAGTAATAAACCTATTATTATAATATAAAACAATATACTCCAATCAGCCTGTAGATCTATGCAACGTAATAATTTACTAAACAATAAGTATTGAAATCAGTAGATCTGTAGATCACTGTGGACTGTACCTCTATTTGTTTGATTTCTTTTTGCAGTATACCCACATAACTAATGTTACAATATTCGTTGAGTTGAATAACGCAATGATACCGCAGTATGCAAATATTCGATTGAACGAATATCAGTGAATACTGGTATGTACACAAACCTATGAAGGTTTCCTCATACTTATGTCAAATAAAAATAAAATCCTATTTCGACTAATACTAGACAGAGTGTTCACTGCCGATAGTATTCGGAAGGTGTCAAGCAGAGAGCATTTGTTGGGCATTCATCACTCCTTTGATTTTCTCCGATAATACCGTAGTGTGCACAAACACAGAGACGATCACTCGTCTGTATGTACATTCCCGTATCGAATCGCTCTGCGGTGTGATCGGAGCAAGGATCAGATTCGGTGTACGTAGACGCGAGTCCTACTAAAACATTTCACAATTTCGTGTGAATTTATTCTTCGACAAAATACTTTATTTTTCGATACCTTATTTTTCACATCTAGGACATGGTTTCGCTTAATGGTAACCATATACTGGATAAACGAAACCAAGTCAAATAATAACACCGTATGATTTTATATGGGTATGTCATAAGAGACACGAAATTTTTGTAAAATTGTTTGTGGTGTGATTTGCGTAAAATATATTGGCTTCGGCTGGGATTCGAACGACCCATAGCTCAGGAGTTAGGTTCGTTAACCACTTAACTATGGCATGTATTTTATAAATCACGCGTTTATCCACAGTAAATCAAATGCAATATCACATAGAACTCTGTATGTACGATGTACTCATGTCAAAGAGTAAGTATAGTAGATTCTTTATAATGTGCTCATGTACTGCGGTCGTATTGCCACTAAGTTTCATATGCCCAGTAATAGAGCTTAACTGCAGAGCTGTGGGTCGTAGGTACTATTCCCGCATAATCTGTACTATAAATTTCGATAGCGTGCAGCGTATTTGCAGCGTGGCGGACCCTTCCCGTTTCTAAGAACCCCTTTTAGATATTTGAGAAGGATGCCTTTGCCTAGCCGTGGTCATTTACAGGCTGCTACTGTTACCCATCGTGATTAACAAAGTCCGTGAGAACCGTGCGGTTGGACAACATTAGCTAATTTTCTTCCAAAACATTGCCTTGAAGTGTACTTTCTTCGGGCTGATATATCCTATTTAAATGGAGGATGGACCCGTAAATGTTTTTTTTTATGGAAAAGGGGCAAACGTGCAAGCGGCTCATCGGATGGTAAGTTAGTACCGTCGCGCAAGATCATCTGCAACACCAGAGGAGCTGCAGGTGCGTTGCCGTCCTCAAAAAATATTTGGGAGATAGGGGAGAAGTCAAGGAGGGGGGATGGGGGAGTAGGAAGTGGATCTCCGGTGACGTCACTCACTGAACGAAACCTAGAAGCACAAGATGCCTCTACTTTACGTCAGTATTCTGAGCTTAACAGCGTCGAAACAGCCCTCTACAGTACATACAGGCCTGTTGCATAAGGAGGATATGCACCGAACAATATAATTATACATTGCGTTAAAGTGAATATGACCGATGCATTTAGGGTATATGCTAATGAAAATCGCATGAGCTGCTCAATCCCGAACAGAGTCTGATGTTAGTTAGAGAGATTAGTTAAGTAATTAAACGTAAAATATTACAATATTTGTTTTTCAAATATTCCTGATACCTACGTACGTGTATTTCATAATCTAGATCAACTGTTTACAAAACATTTCATGCGGAAGTTCGCATGCGTAGTAATTACATTGCTGATCTTACATTTAATTTAATTTACGTGCAATCCAATTCTGTATTAGCTTAGTGCAATTCGAAGTATCACACTGTATTAATACACGTGTTACAACAATAGAAACTCCATAGTTTCAATACGTCATGAATTGTTCTTATTACTGTCCTTCTAATTGAAACTTTCAATACATAGACACTTCAGTTATAGCTTAATAGATATTAAACTTTAACGATATGGTCTAAAATACCATACGTTCCAACGGGAAACGTAACTTTTACGTAAATGATTACAAACAAATTTGAAACACGTCCCACGACGCTAAAGTGTACAGATTAGCATAGGAAGTATGTCACGAGGGTCAAATCTTTAATTTCGCAAGCTAGAACAACATCGGCTTATTCAATACGACAAAATTAGGCAATAGGACATTTCTAGTGATCAAACATACATCGTAATGTTGCCTACAATAAAAAAAACAGATGACCAGCGCATTTCCACGACTAGGAAACAGAAACATCGACTTTCACAAGTCTTGTTTATAAAAACCAGAAAAACCTTTCGAAATACTGTATAAATTAAATGTAGTTCAGAGACAATGATATAACATATAATTAGTATTATATAATCACTCACCTAAATATTGTTTATGTCAAATTAATAAATTAACTTCACTATGCACTTATTTGAAAATATCACTGGCACTCACGGCTAGATATTAGAATAAAAACGAAGTTCATGGGTGAAAAAAAAAAACGATTAATTTGGACTTCACTGAATTGTCAAAAGGAAAGCGCGCGAACTACTTCGGCCATGGCGAACGACGGACTATCGCAACCCGCCAAAATATGAGGCCAAAATGATTGTTACACAACACTTTATTACAGAGTATTACATAAAAATCGCCGCTGGGTACACGGCGGTATATTATGCAAAGAACGGTCAGATTTCTCGACGCTTTTTTGGGTTATCGGATGCGTCCTGCTCGCAGTGAATTTTTCGATACAGAAGCTTTGCTTATAGAAAGTCGCAATGCATTTGCGCTTTGCCTTGTGATGCACAAATGAAGTGATAGCCGATGTCTTCGCCGTGGTCGGAACGGACCCCCACCAAAATAAATGTTTAGCGGGGCGTGAAGTGGGTAAGTCAGCCAAAATTGGTGGCGAAACGATGAATGGACTCGATATTCGCTTTGCCGTGCCGGTTTTGCTTTGCAATTTGAAGTCTCTAAAAAAAAATCAGGATCTCTATGTAGGTATTTGTTAGCAAGTGTTTTAAGTAGTTATAAAAAAATTAATAAATAAGAATAAAAATTAAGCTTATTTTAAAGTCTATAGGATATTTTTAACTGCCAGTCGCGCAGGGAGCGCTCTCTTTAAATTTCATAGACCGCGACTGACCTGGGTTGTATCACCAGTGAAACCGGCATCACTGAAATTGTGAATTGTATTTTTAGATGCTGATTTTATCACATTCTGAACCAGTGAAGAAAAACATGTCTGAGAAAAAGCAAAAAAAAAATACTCAGTCCGCTGTGAAGCAGTGTGGCGGACTCTTCCCTTCTACAAATACAAAACCATCCAACCATACCAATAAGCAAACTGATTGCCAATTGCAGGATGCATTTGTCCCACTGATTGGCAAATGCATTCTGCATCGCTGCCTGAATAACTGATTGGTAAACAGTTATTACGATATAATTCGTAAAATGGGTTTCATTTCAATGTTCTATGTATTTGGCGTAAATTTAAAAAATAAATAAATAAGCACGTTTCGAAGAATGATTGACAAATGAAGCCAATCATTAAAATTTAATTATAGTTGGTCTAAAATACATTATGGACTTACGGAATAATATAAATTTATTGAATTAAAAACGGACTATCTCCTGTAGAGGTGATACCACAGAGGTTCCTAAATTACGATTGGCTAAAACTAAAAAGTCTTTTCTAAGTAAAGGCATACAAATTTACAAGAAAATCTCTTAAAACATAATGCAAGAAACTGACATAAACTTTAAAAAACTTGTTAAAAATGCCTTTAAGATATATAAAATAGGTATTAAAAACAATGGTGTCAGAAAATTACTCTTAGTCTGCATAAATCAATAGCCTATTAGTAAAAATTGACAATTAAAAAAAATACGTATTGATTTTATTATAAATATAACAAGGCACAAAAAATACCCCTGAGTTTCTTGCTGGTTCTTCTCTAATATCATGTTTTGAGAACCGGTGAAGACCTATATTTAGTGAAAAAAGGTTTGGCTTTGACTATGAAAGCTTTACCGATAAATCCGTCCCAACCGCAAAATAATATCTTAATTATAATTTTTTTTTAATATACAGACAATATATACCCAAACCATACATAACAAAAATAACATGAAAATATCGTACCTTTAAGCACAGATATTTCGTTATTTTTATTTATAATCTCATTGAACGAAATAAATATTATTGGAAACTTGATGCTAGTATTTTGATGCCTTATAATTAGTTTTAAAGAATTTAATTTTTTTTTGTTTTTAAAGAGTTGTGAATGAGAATAGTGTCCTGAAAATCATGATTATCCATTATCATTCAGGCAGCGATAGGCAAAATTCTTTGTAACTTTTCAATGCGATGAATATGGTGTTTACACATTATACATTAAACATACATTAGGACACATCACACATACAAATATAACATAGACAAAGTCAAAAATTTATCTAAGAATCTTTTATGTTATGGTTAGCTTAGAGCGCTTAGAAATCACTTAATGATATCTCGACTACGAAATGCACTTGACAATGCACCTTCATCGTAATACTTAATCGGAAATAGGTTTAAGATTCTGTAGGTTACTGCTCACAGCGATCTAAGAAACCGGTGGACCGAGTGCCCATAACTTGCACATATCCTCTCTTACGTAAAATAACTTTGCTCTACTAATCTAAATTATATATTATATATAACCACGAACGGCGAACGAATGGCTCGATCGGCGCAATAGCTGAGAATTGATTTCTACTCCAGGAGGCTTTAAAAAAATAAGGTCCTCGGTTTTCTTTGTGAGATAGAATTTGCAACATCAGATCGCAGCAGAAATGGGGAATATCTAGATCACCTTAAGGATCAGTCAGCTAAAAGGTGACGGCTAAAGGGAAGAAAGTTTTTTTAATGGCAGCCTCGTAAGTAGGTACGGACAGCATCATAATTTTGTAGAGGTAGTATAACCTGCATAGTGTTGCCGAAAGTCGATGGATGCGGATGGTTCAGTAGCGTGCTTTGTGGTAATGCTTGTGGGAGGCCTATGTTTAGTAATGGACAGTGGGCATCGTATCGCATTTTACAAAAATAAATTAAAAGAGAAAAATTTTTCTTCACAACTTGCCTGTAATCTTTAAGTATTTATGAATTTCTCTAACATTACCAGTCCGATAAATATGGAAACAATTTAAAAAGTTCAATTCTATTCTTTCCGAATTCGAATTTGGAATGTGTGGTAAGAAACTTCGATAGATTTGCCTCCATTTCTAGGCCTCTAACCACCTGTGTAAAGGTGTATGGTTGTGAGAGTTTATTATATTTATTTTTAGATACATTAGCTACAACTGTATAGATCTTGTTTTTAATAATAATAATATATCAAAAAGAGATAAAATATAAATTTATGATACAAACCGTTTCTGAATAACATAAAGTATAGCGAAAAATTATAGGCAATTAATGTTTATAATACAAACGTCTGATTACATTAGAAATGTAATTAAGTAATTTTTTTTTTTTTTGGTGGAGTGAAAATGATTTAATCATACCCGTTGTTGGCCGGGAGGCCTCCCAACGGGTTATGTCGGACTCGGATCTCGGGAGGAGAAACATACCGACTAAAAACCCATCCACATTGCTGTTGGCCTGGAGGCCTTTACAGCTTAAGTAATTAAGTAAAGACACGGTATGTTGGTTTTAAGGCGTCGCGATCCGAATCTTACATCTTTAACATAATTAAATTGTATAAAACATCGTAGCAAGACGCGTTTGTATACGCTTATAAATTTTAAACTTCTATGTGGATTTCCTTGCTTTTTTCACTATCATTTAATAAATATTCATGTGAGATTTATATATAACACATTCGCATGTTGGTTATATAAGTATTACAGATATGACGTAAATGGTTTTTTTTTCCTGAAGAAACATTTGTTTGTTTATTATTTAAAAAAAAAGTTCAAAAATATTTTTTGCTGTCTTACTTTCTGTCAACTCAAGTATAAGCCGCCATTATCGATTCGATTCTTTATTGTCACGGCTTATACAAATATTTCGTTCTGCAGTCAATCCGATTCGTAACAGCGTTGTGACAAATAAAATTTAATATGCTATGAGAACATGATAATTTTCGCAGTCAGCATCTAATTGCTGTGTGGCTCTAATCTAAAAATGTCACAATTCGAACGCGAACGACTATCCGAGCGACCTTGTTATACTAAACTGCAGTATATTGTTATAATTAATTAACGTCAGCATACAATGGCATGCAGACACGACTATTATTCCGTTGATTCACGATTTATTTAGTGCAACATTTCAAAGCAGTATAAAAATTTTACTAAAATGCACTGTAAGCGATACAGTGACTTTAATTCATAATTTTAACCTGTCACAAGTCCATTGCTGAACGACACACACACCTGCTCCAAGTACTTTTTTTTTTATGAGAAACGCGGCAAACGAGCAATAGGTTCAGCTGATGGTAAGCGATTACCGTCGCCCACATACATCTGCAACAACAGAGGAGCTACAGGTGCGTTGCCGGCCTTTAAGGGTATTTGGGAGATAGGGAGGGAGGATAAGGAGTGGAATGGGGAGGGGGAGTGGGCCTCCGGTTACCTCACTCACCGAACGAAACGCAGAAGCAAAAAATGCCTCTACTTCACGCCGATATTCTGAGAGGTCGTGGTATTAATCCGGTCGAGCCGGCCCCTTCGAGGAGCAGCTGAAGCCTCCGCTTGGCTCTACCACGTTAAACTGTCACAAAGCACCGTCCTGAGCCAGCTGCATCTATGGAATTCTCGCAATACTGTGCAGGTTGACACGCCATCTTGGAGGAATGTCGTTCTACACGGCGTACTAGAAATTTTTTCTTACCTAACAATTGGCAGTTTTGCGAGCTATGTGGTCTGCCCATCGCCTTTTCTGCCGGTTACCATGATGCTCCGCTGCACTGCACTATAATCATTGGCACCACGTTCTAGTTGTATAATTTCATTTTAAAGTTTTGAGGTATACTCGATAATTTATTCATCAGTACGTATTTAATTGTAAGTGTCAGTTATTCATGTATTTTAGTTCTTTCTTTTAACAAATTTAATGTTTGGCGCCCTTACAATATCTCTCCACGCCCCGTGTTGACTGGCAGAGAATGTCAAGAGGCATTAAGTCCGCTATTTAATTTACTTTTATTTAAAGGTATTTAAATAAAGTTTAAATAAATAAATAAATAAGCAGATGATGTAGTTCCCTGAACGCGGCCCAGCCGAGTTGAATCCGATTCTTCGTTGAATTTGGACTTACCTATGCGAAATTTTATTCAATTGTTTATAAGACGGCTCAATTTGGTTTGAAAAATATATTGCGCGCACATCGAATCATGTGTCTTTAATCTTAGTACTTAGACGACCGTTCTTCGTTCGTCGTATTTCGAGTTTGGCAATTATGAGGTATGATTTGAAAAGTCACTTAAGTTTAGTGTAATTCGTATATTGCATTCCTATATTACTAACGAAGCACCATAATAGTGTATGAGATTGCGTCATTAATATTTATTTTATTTATTTGTAAGAAAACGATTTTTCCCAGGGATGGCACAGATCCAGATAAACTTGGAAATAAAGTAGCATGTAAATGCCCACTGCTGGGCAAAGGCTCAAATATCTGAGAGGATTTACAGAACCGGGAAGGGTCCGCCGCTCTGCTCCAGTGCGGGTTGGTGGACTGTATATGTCCTCGTAATAATATTTTCTATTATTTCTCTGACATGCAGGTTTCCTCACGATATTTTCCTTCACCGTTGAGCACGTGATCAATTCAGCACTTAAAATTGGAGTTAACAATTTTAGTGGTGCCGGCATTGAGGATTAAAACCCAGGTCACTATTACTATATGAATCTAAAGTGCCCTGACCACTGCTAAACTTGAAAGATGTTGAACTTAAATTGAACCAAATTCGAATACAAAATTCATACAAATCGTAAGAAACGTTTGCGAGAAACCAATTACATGTTGTATATTTCTATACATATTAGATAAGAGCGCCGCCGCCAGGTTGCGTGGTCGGCGCGCCTTATGGGCCAGTTTTAACCAAACACGTTGCGAACGATGGGAAAGCCCTCGATTCATTCAAAATTTGGGCGGAGTTACATTCTGTTCAGCAGTACAAAAAAGACTCCCGGTATATCGATGTACTGAGATGTTTATACAATGAGGTTACGATGTCTATCCGAATACAGAACCGGAGTGCGAAACCAATCCAATTGCAGAAACGTATAAGACAGGGTGATATTATATCACAGAAATTCTTCACCGCTGCATTGGAAATAGCTAGTAGTAGTAGTAGATGCAGTTTTAAAGCTGCGGAGCTGGAAAGGATACGGTATCAACATCAATGGCGAATACATCACTCACCTTCGATTTGCCGACGACATAGTTCTTATGGCCGGATCGCTGTAGTAACTATGCTCAATGATCTCAACAGTGTCTCCCATCACGTTGGTCTTAAAATTAACATGAACAAGAAAACCAAGTCTAACGTCCATGTCTCACCAATACCGGTTGTTGTAGCTTACACTTACCCCGAAGTTGTCGAGTACATATACCTCGGACAAATATTTCGATTGATTGAGTCCAACTTTGACCCAGTTGTCATCTTCTGTCGGCAGACCACGTCACATCTTTTCGCCATATTGGACTCTACTGCAGTGTATGCTTTGCCGTACCCTCGTCGCCTCTCCTCCGGTTATGCGTCACAAGTACTTTTCAAAACTCCCATGCAATAAGCACCACCATCAGGCGGAAGGTTGCTTAGGGCAAGACGTAAAACCTCGGCAGTCCTGCTGCCTACCCTTGATTGGGCCAGGCCCTCTTTGTACAATGTCACTGAAAAGGTTTTTTGAGAGGTAATAGACTAGGTTCACTAATTTTAAAGGCTTCTGTGTTGATATTGTCTTCGGTATGTACTTTACAATATTTCATTTTCCGGACAGGTACGTGGACTTCGAAACCGCGGTAACGTGACCTGTGTGGAGGAATAATCGATGTTGAATTCAAAGCGAAGGTTTAGGAGCTTTGTAATTATCTGTGTAGATTTCATGAATTCTTCAAGGTCACGCCGCCGACGCCGCCGATTTGAAAAAGTTCGCCGACAAATTTACTATCCGTGCTAATAACTAATAGCCGTTAACATACAAACATACATTAACAGGTTACATTTGCATATATGATTTCGAGAAATCGTCTTTAACTAACGTTTCGAAATGCTTACTTATGTCACCAGAACGTGCATCTTTGTGAAATATGGGTGAACAAGCACGGATCTTCTTTTTTTTGTCTTCCAAGCCAAACTAAGTTGTTCTTCGCACAGACACGACTCTGGGCACGGATATCCTTGAAACAATCTCTAAACCGGATAAAGTGGCACGTGCGGCTTCAACTAATTGTTATCTCAAATCGTCTCGTTAACCTACTTAAAAAATTATTATTTGTTCTTTGGGACCCCATGTAAATAACTGAAATAAGTATTAAATTTGTATGTATGTGTTTACAGAAATAACACTTCATTTTATAATCTCTGGTATAAAAATATAACGAAATTAGTACAAACAACACAAATGCATCCAGTATTTATAGAAAAGATAAATATTTGGAAGGCAATCTTGTAAGGGTTAAGCATTTTTGTTTTGTTTTCTTTATTTATATATATATTAATAGGTTTTAGTGCCATTCTCATCTGATAGTAAGTGATTACCGACCCCCACGTACATCTGGAACGCCAGAGGGTCTGCTGGTGTGTTGCACTCACTCACCAAACGGAATGCAGAAGCACAAGATGCCTACGACTATATATACTCGTATATATCCCGGTCGAGCCGGCCTATTCGAGTAGCAGCAAACGCCGTCGATATATTTTTTTCACTACATAACTACCATGAAACATAATTAGCAATCTGAAAAACTTTTAATGTCATGCAACACTGTCGTCTAATGACAGCTGTCAATCGGAGCAACTATAATTGTAATTTCGAACAAAGAACGTTACGTTATTAGAACCGCAATTCAAAATTAAATAAAAAATACCTCTGTGATTAGAATAGAATAGAAAAAACTTTATTAATCATCGACAAACACCATCCACTTAAGCCAGGATAATTAATTATTAATAACTTCACCTTGGCCTTCATTGTCCACGAGTTCATTAATATAATGTATTTCAGAAATTGCATGCGTAAACATAATGTCCGAATAGTTTAAGACATAGCATGGAACGACCGTAAGGAATGAACGCTAGTGGCCTCGCTGCAAGGCTAATTTCACCGTCTTAACAGTGAATTTAATGCCAATATCATTGGATTGCGTGCATTCACTGAGTGGATCGATATGTCACGCAACGCTTAAAGGTTTTGCCACACAGGTGCGATTCACGCAATCGATTTCAACATCGATTTATAACATTCCAAATGTGCCGGCAAAGTTTGTCGCACAGACCTTTGTGATACTTTGATAAAACTGTGATTATCTTGAAAAATTTAATGTAGCTTCAGTACATATTTTTTGAGTTATAAACATTAAACGCACTGACAGAAAAGTTAATAGGAATTAATTTGTAGTTGTTTAATCTTGTGGTACCTAGCTCCGTATAATTATAAAGAGTAAAAGGAGCTATGATGACTTCAGTTTTACATCGGTTCTTACACTAGAAATAATGGTCGATTGTATGTTAATTCTTTGTATGTATGGTTGAATAGATTTAACTTAAAAAGAATTTCACGGATTTTTTTATAAATGCTTACAATTCCAGAAGGGTAAGGGTAGGGTAAGATACTTTGTAAGGGTGTCTACTATTAATATTACAAATGTTTAATTTTTAAGTTTGTATGTTTAGCACAACAACGCTTAGTGGACTGAATAGAGTGTGTACAAAATTTAGTAGAGATGTAGTTTATGTCGTGGAATAGGATATAGAACGTTAGTTAAAGACGATTGCTCGAAATCATACATGCAAATGTAACCAAAAAAGCAAATTAATGTATGTTTGTATGTTAACGGCTATTAGTTATTAGCGCGGATAGTAAATTTGTCGGAAAACTTTTTGAAATCGGCGGCGTCGGCGTCGTGACCTTGAAGAATTCATGAAATCTACAGAGATAATTACAAAGCTCCTAAACCTTCGCTTTGTATTCAACATCGATTATTCTTCCACACAAGTCACGTTTCCCCGGTTTCGAAGTCCACGTACCTCTCCGTAAAATTAAATATTGTAAAGTAGATACCGAAGACGATATCAACACAGAAGCCCTTAAAATTAGTGAACCAAGTCTATTACCTATTAACAAACCTATTCAGTGACATTTTACAAAGAGGGCCTGGTCCAATCAAGGGTAGGCAGCAGGACTGTCGAGGTCTTGCCCTAAGCACCACCTTCCGCCTGATGGTGGTGCTTTTGGTGCATGGGTGTTTTGAAAAGTACTTTTGCCGCATAACTGGAAGAGAGCCAACAACCATGTGGCACCACTGTGGCAGCGAAAAGGGTACGGCAAAGCATACACTGCAGTAGTGTCCAATATGGCGAAAATATGTGCCGAGGTCTACCGACCACAGCCCCCAGTTGCCCCCAGTTGGATTGTCGACAGTAGATGACATCTGGGTCAAAGTTTGATTCAATCAATCGGACAACTTGTCCGATAATATGATTGTAAAATGTACCGATAGGTATATGTACTAGACAACTTCGGAGTAAGTGTTACCAACAACATCCGGTATTACTGTGACATGGACGTTAGACTTTTCATGTCCATGTTCATTTTAAGACTAACGTGATGGTAGACACTGTAGAGATCATTGAGCATAGTTACTACAGCGATCCGGCCATAAAAACTATGTCGTCGGCAAATCGAAGGTGAGTGATGTATTCGCCATTGATGTTGATACCGTATCCTTTCCAGTTCCGCCAGCGTTAAATACTATGCTGGCTATCTACTACTACTAGCTACTTCCAATGCAGCGGTGAAGACTTTCTGTGATATATAAGGTCACCCTGTCTTACACCTTTCTCCAATTGGATTGGTTTCGCACTCCGGTTCTGTACTCTGATAGACACGTAACCTCATTGTATAAACATCTCAGTACATCGATACACCGGGAGTCTTCTTTGTACTGCTGTAGAGAATGTAACACCGCCCAAATTTTGAATGAATCGAGGGCTGTCCCATCGTTCGCAACGTGTTTGGTTAAACCTGGCCCATAAGGCGCAACCACGTAACCAGGCGGCGGCGCTCTTCTCTAATATGTATAGTCTAATATACAACATGTAATTGGTTTCTCGCAAACGGTTCAAACGATTTGTATGAAATTTTGTATTCGGATTGGGTTCAGTTTAAGTTCAACATCTTTCAAGTTTAGCAGTGGTAGCCTAGTGGTCAGGGCGCTTTAGATTAATATAGTGATAGTGACCTGGGTTTTGATTCTCGATGCCGGCTTCACTAAAATTGTTAACTCCAATTTTAAGTCCTGAATTGATCACGTGCTCAATGGTGAAGGAAAATATCTTGAGGAAACATAACAAACGAACATGCGTGTCTCAGAAATAAATGAATATATTCCAATCAAATGTTAAGTCTACCAAACCGCATTGGAGCAGCGTGGCGGATTGGAACAGTCCCTACTCCAAACACTCTCAGAATATGGACAGCTGCGGATCATTAAATTATAGGCAGCCATTTTACTAGTTTAGACTTTATAATAGTTAAGTACTCAATTTGCCTAAATGGGTTTAAAGGATGTGAAAGTTAAGGCTCAGTTCATAACTAACACTTGATAACAGAATTGATTGAAAACAGAAATTGAGATAAGCTACGTATATGTAATTAATACGGGCGTTATTTTAAATTAATCGTTATGGTACGTTATGTACTTGGGGCAATGAGGAAGCAATACTGCTCTGATATTCCCCTTGGCTATGATTTATTTTCGCAAATTGTAATTTAATAAAGTGGTGCTATTCTGTTCAAATTTGCTTACTGAAAATTGTAAATCGAATGTATATGTCATGATTGTGCCTTCTGGGAGTCATGAAGACTTCCAGAAGGCACAAGTCCTGGATATTTATTTATTAATATATTCATTAACGTCGACAAAACGTGCTTTAATTATTTAGAATTTATATTGGTAAATACGAATTTTATAGGCGTTAATTGTTAACTTGCGACTTTAAATTTGATAATCAATGAAAATCACCAGGGGCAAAGTCCAGGGAATATGGCGTGTGATCAAAAATATCGCAGCCAGCCTTGCGAATCGCCGTGAGTACAACGTCGTTGCGATGAGCCGGTGTGTTATTGTGGTGAAACAATACGCCTACCGTCAACTTTTCCTTTAATCGTGTCACGGAGTTTGGGTATTCAAGTTGCATAGTAGGCACCAGTTATAATTTTATTAATTTCAGCGAGTAATAAATGAAAATAATTCCTTCACAAACCAGGACCATAGACACATAAACATTAAAAATAAATTATCGGCGGTCGATACAACACGGCATATTTTTACGGGCGGAAAAGATTGTCATCTCCAAGACTTTTGACTTTCATATGTTTTGCTATTTCGTTTCAACCCTGAATGTGAAACCACTCTCGTCTATGGTTACGAAACAGCGACAAAAATTTACCAAATTACGGTGAAAGATTTGGAGATTCGGCCTGGAAACTCAGAAACGTCGTTTCTGGTTTGCATGGGTTAACACTTATCATGCACTTATCATGGCGGGACTTTTTTAAACCCCTTGTAGTGATGGTGCTTGTAAAAATGGAATGATCACCTGATAAAAACTAAGTATTTAATTTTCGTTGCCATTCCTTTATACAGAAAGACATAAAAGACGGGCTTAATGACTATTGGCATTCTCTACCAGTCAACCATGGAGATATTTTAAGGTAGGCGCACCAATGTACTAAGAAAAGACATTAACTCATAAAAACTGAATCACTAATAAATACTAGTACATTTATTACATAAATAAAAACTAATTAAATGCATAATATATATAATACACTTACATGCATATATTGGAAATTACTTACATACATACCTATTTTCATATATACATACACACATACTAATAATCATACATACATACTTTACAGTAGCCATAATAAAATAAATAATATCATGTAGCATTCGGTATTTCCAACAAATGCTCACGAACCAATCTTTTAAAAGAGACCTTACTAGACACTTGTCTTATATCATCAACACCTATTTTTCTAATACAGTGAGTTTCCTTTATATGCGTTTTTGAGAACTTTTTGATGGATACGTCGATACTGACATTCGATGAATATTTGGTTAGTACGTCCATAATTATTTCCAAGCAATTTTGTGCTACTCTTACTGAGGCTGCGTTAGGTCCATAAACGTCACAAATTTTCGCAGCTTGTGTCGCATTTTTGTAATATAACTTCAAAATGTATCGAAATTCTTCATAAGATTCACTCCTTTTGGCGGACAGAAATACAATAGAAAAATGGCGGAAACTGTTTTTATTTTTATTTTTCTGTTTTTAATATGTCATCTATTTAATGGTATCAAACCCAGCCGAATACAGCCGTCAAACAGTATAATCAGATAGATTTTACTGCGACTTTTTACTTATAAAATACGAAAAAACTTTTCCCCGTCCTATTATATACATTTACCAGATACACAAACACGTTTATATATATATAAAGATACATAAAATATATCAATATAAATATTAGGACCTTATAATTTGAGTTTTGTCGAACTGGCCACATTGATCTCAAATAATCTGGCATTCCAAGTACAAGTATTATATTTCAAATTTAAGCTTGTGTTTCATAACAACGCTGGACCCCGTACTCCACGATAGACGGTCACTAAATTAGAGGAGTGCGATTAGAATGTTTCCGACACCCGCCATACTCCACGGACCTTGCTCCAACAGACCACTTTTTGGGAATTTGGACAATTTCTTGCAAAGAACAAAATTGAATTCCAATGTGGCAGTCCAAACCGCTTTCAAATATTTTATGGATACTCGCTCACAAAATTTTTTCGTCAATGGAATCTATGAACTACCTATAAATGGCGAAAGTGCATAAATAATAATGGTACATACTTCGATTGATAAAATATATAATTTTATTTAATCAATCGAAAAAATATTATTTGTATTATATGGAAAAAGTAAAAGTAACACGCTAATTTCATATGTATGGACCTATATATAAATATACATGTAATTACCTAAGTGAGGATGAGTAAAAGCTATGTATAACATTTCATCAATGTTACATTCGCAACGATTTTTAAAGTGTTTACGGACTTTACTTTTAAAAATAATTGTAAGGAGCTTTTTAATGTCAATAGGAATTCCGTTTCAAAGTCTTCTAGCAATGAGGGTGAGGGGTTTTACTATTAACAAGTAGATAATCATTATATTTTAATAATTTGAACCTAAGACTAAACATATAATACTAGTGCCGTGCGGCACCACTAAAAGTTATTCCAAGAATAACAGTAATCAAGGTCTATCTCTTTCCCATTTATAAGTACATTGACACCAGTGGTAGATGTTCAGAATTTTATATATTTATTTTAGTTTCCTTTTTAAAGTAGATGATTAGCTTTAAACCAGTGAACTATTTTTAACATTATTGATTTCAAAAACGTATGCAGTATCATCGGTAAATAATACTATATCATATTTAGCTAAGGTAAGTCATAAATGTAAGTAATAAAATAAATGGGCCGAGAATTGGGCCCTGCGGAACGCCCATTGTTTACTTTTAATTGTTAACCATAGCAGTTACTTTTTCATTCAACCAAAGCCAACCGACTGATGTGATATTTCGTGGGTCAAAATTATTAGTTCCGGAACTGCGCAATTGTCTACATTAATAATATTTTATACTATATCATTGTGTTGATGTTTTCCTTCGCCGCCGAGCATGTGGCAAATTCAGCACCTTAAATTTTATTCAACAATTTCAGAGAAAAGTTTCGTCCCAGTACTATTTTCACTCTGTTGCCATCTCTTTCATAGTCCTTTGTACCTCTGATACAATGACTTCAGACGTGAAGGTGTTCATCTCCATGGCGAATTACGTCTTGGTCGAGCGGTGTCTGCGGCAACAGAAAATTACAACTCAGTAAATTCGTACAACATTAAGCACCAAGAGAAACAGAATACCGGATTATGCATTATATATAAGCATGCACACCTTTGTGTATTGGCATGACTTAGCTTAGCCAAAGGGGATTCTTCAATCTACAATCCTCTTCGTGAAATAGACCATGATAGGTGGCGAGCCTCGTCGCCGGATTACAAGCTCAGAAAGTACGAAACCGAAAACAAACCCATTGCACGCAGCATCGTCTAAGGTGGCGAAGGTGGGACTGGTCGCTTATCTACCTAGGCCGCAATTCACAAAACATTGGAATATATGAGAATACTAAAACGTGGTTAGATTGCAATACCTATCGATACATATAACTGCTTTCCAATCTCGGACACATTCTTGTCTTGTCTCGTAAGATTCTTTTTTAACCGCCTTATAAAAGTTTCCGAGCAAAATTCGCTTTCAATACAGTGTAGTACTTATTTCCGAAGCTTCAGTTATAAACGGTGCGGTAGATCCACGAAGAAGGCAAGGGAAGGAAAATAATATAAAAAATAATTTAATAAGAAAATTTTCAAATGGAATTGAGGGAAGTATTTTTTTCTAATATCCACTTGGTTCTATTAACAATCGACCTGTAAAAGGCAGCGCTACATCTGGCATCGGGACAGACGTCATGGTCCCCCGCGGACACACAAGTTTGCTTCGCAATATCCTATAGAAACAGGGAGCTATTTGTGTCTACTTGTCTAACAATAAGTGCAAATGTGTCGATAGCAAACAGTGAGAAATCATAACATTCCGAGCAATAACATTGATAGTACACTATAGACTATAGACAGTAAACGTTTGGAGAGCGCTATAATACTTTAGACAAGTCTACCCATTGTAGCGCTTGATTTGGGGTGTTGTACATGAATAAATGTACAACACCCCAAATCAAGCGCTTCCATCATCATTTTTACTTGTCATGTTCACTGCTAAGCATAGGCCTCTCCCAAAACATACCACAAAGCACAGTCCTGAGACACATGCATCCATCGGCTTTCCGCAACACTGTGCAGATCGTCACTTCAATTTTGTGGGGTCATCCTATACAGTGTTTGCATGTATAGGATGACCCCACAAAATTGATATACAGCCTCATGCTGCCCCTCAAGAACCTTTCTACCCCAACGGTTGTCAGTTCTGCGAGCTATGTGGCCAGCCCGCTGCCACTTCAGCTTGCTGATCCTTACGGCTATATTGGTTATCTTAGTTCTGCAGCGGATAACGAACACTGAGCATAACCGAGCATAGCCCTTTCCTTAGATCGCTGATCAACTTTGACCTTTAGAAAGACCACATCTTGGTTCCGTAAGTCGTCACTGTCAACACGCTCTAGTTATTCACTTTGGTCTAGAGGTTTGAGGTAACGAGAAGAAGTGACTTTTGGGTCGTACTTGGGCTTTCCTAGTCGGACAATTTGTCTCAGGTATACGGACTAGTCGACAACTTCGGGCGTAGTGTTCCCAACAATAACCGGTATTGGTGTGACATGGACGTTTGATACTTCCATACTTGTATACTACATACTGAGATTGTGAGACAGTCATGCATACATGAGTTTATGGTGATACCTTAAATCCTGCGAAAGAAATTAAGCTAATTTGTTTGCGGTTAAACTATCTACGCAGACGAAGCCGCGGGCTCAAGCCAGTGAATAAATAAATGGTTAAGATTAAAGTAAACTGACGAAAATCGGGTAAATCGAAAATCGCGTATGATACGCATACTTATTAGAAGTTCGTTTTATGAACCGTTTTTACTGAAAGCTCATGGCAGTAAATCGTCTTAATATTAATATGGTATGCAACAAACACTACTCTCGAACTCGTGCCTACTTACGTACCTGCAAAATGACAGTTATTGATAGTGTCAATAGAAATACCCTTCAAAAGAAAAGTTACATAAACCTTATCTACCCATAAATCTGTTACGTTCTCAATTTTTATATAACACTATTATTTTTTGTTAAAAGAAATTATAAATATTTTTTATTAAAATAATGTGTGTTTTTACGTCGTTAAGCCAAGCGATGGCTTTTGCTGCTGCTCGAATGGGGGTAATATATCACGGCCTTGCAGAATACCGGCCTGAAGTGTTCTTCTGCGTTTAGTTTCGAGAGTTAGGTAACCGGAGGACTACTCTTCCTCCCTTCCACTTCTCTCCGTTCCCCTTTCCCCCTTCCCAAATATCCTTTAAAGCTGGCAACGTATCTGCATCTCCTCTGGTGTTGATGATCTCCTACAGATGCACGTCGTCGTTGGTAATCACTCACCATCAGGTGAGGCGCTTGGTTGTTTGCCCCTTTCCCATAAAAAAGTATTTGTTTTTTAATTAAATTATTTTGCTATTGCATTATTTATCATGATGTTGTACGTTCTTAGACCATCGAATGTTCACACATGAATGCAATAAATAACTTTGACTTTGACTTATTAAATAGCAATAGGTCATTTATGATTTAGAGAATAAATAAATTTTGCGTTTAATTTATTTTAAGCAATCATACGTAGGATATTTTCTGAACATATAAAGAATTATTGATATTTTTACAGAGCGTCACGCCTTTATATATTTGTGTGCGTTAGCCAAATTTGCTGTGACAATGACAAACATTGTTATCCAGCGAACGGCGAATATCCTGTGTTCGCCTGCGCGGCTTGGAATAACTTATTTTAGACATTATAAGACATTTGTCACTGTCTCAGCATTGTATTAAATTATTCTATTAGCAAATGTTATTTTTAATTTATTCTTTACATTTAACCTGACTGACCTAAAGAGTCTGTAAAAAGTCCACTGCAGGACATGGGCCTCTCACGATAACGAAGTTTTCCAATAATCACCACACTCTGCCAGCGGACGGATGATGGCAGTACCATACAATCCGCTCCTAAGACGTTGCTGCCGTTTTGGTTTGGTATGGTCCGAGATGGTTTTCCCGCGACCTATCAGTAGCCATTACGAATTCCCTTAGTCGCCCCCAATAATTAGAAATTCCTATATGAAATGAGATAAGTACTAACGATAAGAGGACTAATGATAATCTAATCCTTGTCGGATAAAGTAGTTGACAAGATCTAAGGGAAATGCCTGAAAAACCTCCTTGCTCTGTCACATATCTTGAAATATCTACAACAACAAAAATACTCTTTCGCCTATCAAATGTTACTTGATATCCTCCCGGCGATCAAGAAATAAAATAAGAGGGAGGGAGAGGAAAATAGTACATAGTCACGATGGTGTATTTTATTTTGCAATGTTGAATAGCCTTTAAATGTTGCTAATATCGCAGAGCACTAAACTTTTTATTCATATTACAAATAATAATTTTAATTGTGCGGGCGTACTATGATATGTACTCATGTAAGGCGAGGGCCCTTTATTTCTTTAATATGAAATTGATACCAAAAGCGCTCCGCTGGAGATCTAACACGAGCACGAGAAGTTGCTTTCAATTTAATTTTTGTATTCATAAATCACCAACTTATTAACAGCAACAATATTAAGCTGAAAGGAATTGGTGTAATCAGATGATCCGTAATATCTAACGCCGACCTATTCTTAACAACATCACTTCCTGCCTTTCCTCATTAGGTAACAATAAACAGCTGATCACGGAACTCAGATTGTGTTCGGTATGACAATTGGTTTCGAATGCCTTTAATACCATCCTATTATCTGTCCTTTCCCATTCCATGACCTCTCCCGAGGCGCTTGATTGCTTCTCAAATTTTCTTCGAGGGCATCAGCTGTTGTACCGCATCGATGAGTCCACCTCAAATTGGTGAATACAGATCTTAATAAATACGATCGTCTTTTTAATAACAACATTCGATTAATTTTTAAAACTCATAATTAAAGTAGTTACCTATTCATCCGCGTAGTATCCATGCACTCAACTTTAATTCTATCCTGATGTCTTCTACTGCTCCTTTTTTGCTGTCGTTCTACTTTCTATTCATTAGCTCCCTCTACGAATGAAACCCTCGTTCGAAAAATAACCTTCTACTCTAGTGTCCCTCCCATAGCTCTGGCTTTGTCCATTCATCCTTTTCTGTTCAATCCGTCCTTCTTTGGAATGTCTTTGAGTCTTGAAATCAGGGAGTCGAACAGTCGTTACGCTTTTAAGGTGAAAGTCAAGGTACACCTATTAAATAAAAAATGTTTAGTAAACCATATTTTGAATTTTTAGTAATGGCTGGGGCTTTATTCTCGCAGATCGAGTACCGATATAAGTATAATTATGTCCCTGTATTTTCCTGCGAAAAATAAGCTTGTATGTTAATTTGAACAGAATATATTAAATAGAAGGAGGTATAAGGGGGATGCATCTACATCTGGACGCGGTGCACTTTAATCAATGACAAATGAGGCTCTGGAGACCGATTGATGGCGGAAAATCCATCAAAGTATACAGATTTCGAGCAGCATCTTTGATGCGACATTAACGGCACTGCACTCACAAACACGCCTGTCCAGCGTGGTGAGGATTACGAGTCATAAATCTGGAAATTGTATAAATTTATTCTCGTAGTTTTCTTTTTACCTAAAGATCTCGTAGCCTAATTAAAAAAAATAATGTGTTGGCATAAATTTAATACTTATTGCCATTTACAAAAAAACGACCAGTCTGGTCTGTTGTTTTTGACTTTTGTTTTCATTTACTTGCAATTTTATTTATGCATGTTCGCCATTTGCTGATCTAAACATATTTACGGCATATGTATTTTTGAGCCAATATAAAAAATGTTTTAATAATTCAATAAGGTTGTGTAAAAGAAAACCGACTGATGTTATTGATTCGAATCGTGCCCTGTTTTACGAAATTTTATCAAAATACTTTTTTAATAATCTGATTTTGCAGGAAAACTTGATTTTATTATATTTATAAAAATAAATACTAGGCAATAGATTTTAATGTAAGTGTATATTTATTGAATTATTTAACACATGACACTTAAACTTTTGTAACCGTCGTTTAGTATTCAGTACCTTTCTAAATTTCATAGTTTTCGCTTATTATTTTCAGTTTTGAAATATGTTACCACGACCTTATTACACAGAACAGGATGTTAGAAAACGTCAAATAGATACACTGAAGATTTTTAACGCTAACGTAACGGAAATTGAGGAAAATGCTGAATACAGAATTGAATTTTCTGCTAATGAAAGAAATATGAGCCTGAATATTGTTTTAAGTCCAGAGTTCCCAAATGAGAAGCCTGCAATCTTCATCAATCCTGTGTTTTCTCATCCTTGGATTGCGGAGAACACAAACCAAGTAGTTGGAGCACCTGGGTTAATTAATTTTACTATCCACTCCGACTTAGGTAAGTTTTATTTCTTTATCATTAATTTTTAATGCTATTCTCTGTCCAGAATTTTATTTTTCCTTGAATTAATGAGTTGTTATAGTAATTTTATATGGTGTCAGGATATGATAGATACTTGACTATTGTCCATCTGTATGACTCAGTATTTTCCTTTGAAACTCTCACTTGAAATTAACCTCTGTTTAAAAGGTCACTTTAATTGTTCCCATTGCTGGAGCCCCTGATTATTTAATATTAAGCAATTTATTAAGATATTTATAGATCTAATAAATCCTATCTTTCTAGCCTGTAAACAGTGTACTGTAGGACTTAGGCCTCTCCCATAAGGAGGATTTGCCATATAAATAAACAAGTATTCAACTTCCACATAAATTTTAGAACTATTGCAATTTTTTCATCTAGGATCATTTAAAATTTTATTCTACTTTTCACAGGTCGTGTAGTTCAAGCTATAACAAGAGAGTTCCAAAGATCTATTCCAAATATAACAAGTCATGAAGATAAATCAACAGATACAAGTCCACAGTCACATATAAGTTCACAGTCTTTGATGTTTCCAGATTTAAGTGAACTGAGCATAGATGAGCTTCAGGAGATATTAGAAAACCCTGATTTGCAGGTATGTTCATTTGACTATATGTGACAAATTAAAGAAGTAGCTAGGCTATATCCCTTGGCCTAGCAAAAGCCTTCTCAATATTTAGAGAGTCATGTTTTGGAACCAGAAAGGCTTTTTGTCACATATTTTCTATCACTGCGGTGCATGTGGTAAATTCAGGGTTTTTAGATTCCTTTTTGACAATTGTAGTCGTTTAACTGGGATTTGGATTTACTCAAATCATTTATGTTGTGAATGTAGCTTATGATAATAATGTCATTTATTAATTATATATGTATGTACATTATGACCCGCCAATAGTTATACAAAACAGAAACTTTATTTTATTTGGGTATAGTAAAACAAATGTATCACGCAATTAATAATAGGTATAGATTTAGTACAAATATAATTGAAAATTTCCTAACAGCTAATCACCAATAAATCAATCAAATAACAGAATGTCTTCTTAAAATATAATTTCATCATTTCAGCCTACTACAAGTCCACTGCTTAACATAGGCCTCCCCAAGATTCTCGTCATAAGGGGGGTTTTGCCATAGTTGCCACGCCTGGCGAGCGGGTTGGCAATTGCAGTTTTTTTTTTGTGGTCTAATGCAGCATCTTCCGGCATTAGACCACAAATATTAATTTTTCCCTCTGTCGACTTTTACGACACCCATGGGATGAGACGGGATGGCAGATTTTCTTCTACCGCTACCATACGGTAATTTAAATATAATTTAGTATAATATAAATTACAATAATTAGTAGCCAACATGACAATAACAAGTTGACGAATATTAGAAATTAGGATAGAAAGTTTATGTATACTAATAAAAATAATGAATATTTAGAACATAATAAGGTCTCCAAGACATTTTTTTTTAGTTTTGGGGACCTTTCTATGTTCTAAATACATAAATTGTTATTTAAATTTGTTGCTAAGAAATACCAAGAGCTACCATGGCCTTGTTTTACTTACCTATAATTTACTTACAATAACAAATTTCAGGACAAACTTCTCGAAACCAATCCACAACTGGTTGAGCTGGACTTAGAAACAGAAGAACTCATGAACAGTATAGAGGAGATAGCTCAAGACAACATTGCCAAACAACAGATGCTGGACAATTTGAAGACAGAGGTGATAGACCGAATCTCAACAATAGTCCAAATGAAGATGAATTATGAAGAACTGAACAAGAAGCATCAAAAGTTAGCCGAGATGTACGACCCACATAGGATCAGAGATTGTTTAAGAGAATCTGCCTTAAAAGCAGATGAGGATGCGGAGATCATAGCAGAACAATTTTTGTTAGGTAAAAACATATTTATTAGGGTATGTGGTTGGCTTAAGGGACCATGACACTGCTGGACAAAGGTTTCTCCATGAAAATGCCAACTAGTGTAAGTCCTCCAAGTACAGAAGATTTGCTCATTTATTTATCTTTCTTTTCACATTTAATTTTGAAGAAAATGTTGGCACATTCTCTCTTAATCCGTATGTTCGTTTTAGCAGCATCTTATTAGCTCGCTGCTGAATAAAGGACTCTCCCAAACATGGAAGGACGACTCAGTCACAGACGTGAGAGCTTATACATATAATAACGTAATATGCATCCTTGTGGCATAATGCACCATTAAAGCACAAGTCAAACAGGATACATCGCGCACAGCTGTGACTGTGGATTTTTATCTCCTGCAGCAAATCTGTGTCGTGTCAAACCTCACATCGAGGAGCATGCGGCGCGACGCTGATGGAGCACGGATGGGTTTCAGACCCAAATCAACATGCACATATACTTACATATAGATATATATGTGTATGTATACAGGCATGTTCCTTTTCGTCTGCTTCAGTTTAAAATCGGTCCTGTGGATTTGCAGATTAACCTGCATAAAGAAATTAAGTTACTCCTTTAAATATTTGTGTGAGATCATATTTATTGCCATTCAATTAATTGAACCGTTATACAAATATAATTTAATGAATAATATATTAAATATACATTAATTAATTTTGTTATAATAACCATATCTAAATTATATGTACAATACAATGTCACGAAAAATGTGCGACGTTGCCGCTCTTCACGATGCCGTCCTGCTCTCTGTTTGTCATACCGAGCTTGACGCATGTGACAGCTGTAACTGTTTAAATTGTCATATTATCCTAGGCAACACAAAAGTGACAGAATGTGCTTGATTATGCCCCGTGCTTAAATGATATATCACTCCACCAGCAATCTGCGCCGCTTGTGTGCGTTCTTTGAACTACCGACCGTGTGACACAGTGGCGATATAACAATTATTTTACATTTATACATTAAACGATACTTGATTACATGATAGGGAGCACAGTGATCTGAAAAAGCGAAGCTGACTTTTTTTTTTTTGTAATATCAAAATTTTTGTTTTCTTCTGAATATGTTATATTTGTCGCAGGTAACATTCCAGTGGAAAGTTTCATAGCCAAGTTCGCAGAGAAGAGAGCTCTGGGCCAAGCGAGACGAGCTAGAGAGGAAAGGCTAGGACACCAATTGGCACAATTGGATAAAGCAACCACTTAAACATTAGCATAATAACAATGCAATATTCACAATACTTTTAATTATTTATTTTAAAAATATGTACCTACGGTATTGATTTTTATATGTAGCTTAAATTAAGTGGATGGAAATTTAAACATAAAATATAACCGTCTTCCACAAGTATTTTTTGTTTCTAGTTAATAAAGTTAACAAGTTCTTAGCTACTCTTCGTTATTATCTTGTATGAGTTTGAGGTGTTGCAAAATATATACCTTGTTTTTCATAAATATATTTATAAAGTATATAATACATTTACATCTATGTGCATATCTCTAAATTACAAATATTCACTTTTATAAGCAATAAATTTCAAATGAATTAAATATGTTGATCTTTTTTATTCATAACTAGTTCTTAAAAGATAACAATATATATAAAATCCTTTTGTCGATATCATTTATTTTCGTGACTAGACAATTTCATTATATTTGTAGTATTAAATCGGGTGTATGGGGGAATATACAATCTCTTTCTTGTATCTGTAGAGCACCTTTGTTCAGCAGTGAACTTATTAAAGCCTGCTGAAGAAGATAATTTAATGTAAATTATTAAACAATGCAGGTACTTCTTTAAGTAGGCTCGCATTGGCAAGCCTCATACAGGTAGCATAAAAAATATTACATCATTCTAACAGAGCGGTTAGGAAGACCTACGATGTTTGCTTTCACGGCCGAGCAGGTGCTAATACTGCTCTTAAAATTGCTATTGACAAATTTAGTGATGCTGGGCACCGGGGATCGAACCCAGGTCAATCGCGCTGTATGAAGCCCCCTGACCTCTAAGCTACCACGGCTTGTTAAGACGTTAGAATAGATTTATTCATATCAGTTAGGTTTATTTATCATTATATCTTAAGTTCGAATTCTTTAATTTCCCTTGCAGGCTACGGCAATGGGTATAGTAGAAGGCGACTTATGGATGTCCGATAATGTCTTCTCAACTTTTGCGTCTTCGAAGACAAGTCAAAAGAAATAATGTTTTATTAATCACCAGTCGTTGTTAACATAACTGATACGTAAATATGGTTGTACACTGGTTGAAATAAAAGCCTATTTTCTTCAATAAAAATTAAATGCTGTTTCGGGAATATTCTGGAATAGTCAAAAATAAATAGACAATCGAAATTCGGGACAAACGCGCTAGGGACAGTTCAGTGGTGAATTCGGAAGTGGAAGAGCAAAATCACGAAAAAAAAGCGGAGGAAAAGGAAGAATCGACAGAGGTTACTATCAGGAAGACCCGTGGAAGATCACGTGCATGGGACAGCACATCAAAAAGAAACTATTTACTCCCTTTGTAAGTGTTAAAAATAAAGAGAAGTTTAAGAGACCGGCCTTTTTATTCCGTTCTCCCAACCTTTAGCTCGTAACAATGTTTCAAATATCCAAATATGTATTCAGTTACCTACTGCTCTCAGTGAGAGTGGTCAAGTGCAATTAACAAACAACTAACCAATTTAAAATATGTAATCAGTTACGTGTATCTTGCTGGAACGATAAATAAATATATACAAAATACATAACACTACCACAATTGAAATCCATAAGAACGCAAATACTCAAAAAAATACCACTTAAAGTAAAAAAAGTAGCAGCCTGTGAGTGCCCATGGCTCGAAAAAGGCCTCCTCAAATATCTGAGAGGGTGTAGGAGCTGGGAATGGCCCGCCACGCTGCTCCACTGCGGGTTGTCGGGCTTCACATATCCTCGAAATATATCATTTCGATTTTTTTAATTATTTCTCAGATACGCAGGTTTCCTCGCGATGTTTTCCTTCATCGCCGAGCACGTTATAAATACAGAACTTAATATTGCTATAAACAATTTAGTAAATACCAATTGACAGCCTGTAAATAAGCCACTGCAGGCGCATCGGTGGTCTCCCATAAGGTAAAAAAGTAAAGTAACAGCCGGGAAGGACCCGCCTCGCTGCTCCAGTGCGGGTTGGCGAGCTTCACATATGTGAATCCTCGAAATAATATTTTTATTATTTCTCAGACATGCAGGTTTCCTCAAGATGTTTTCCTTCACCGTTGATCACGTGGTAAATACAGCACTTAAAATTGTTATTAACAATTTTAGTGGTGCCGGCACCCGGGAATCGAACCCAGGTCACTCGCGCTCTATGACACTAAAGTGAGCGCCCTGACCACTAGGCTACCACGGCTCACTCCCATATGGTGAATATGCCATAATCACCACGCTCGGCAAGCGGATCGGCGATCACAGTACCAGACGTCTCGCACCGTAGACGCAGCTGTCCGTCATATTTTTGGGTGGGGTAAATAAAATAAAAGCTTGTGTTTAATCAGTATTTATTAAAATGGGTACAGTACTGGTACCATTAAATGCGTAATGGGTTTAGATAAACCAACGATAACCTTACAATTGGAAGTACATATTGACGTAATGTACGTCAATGTAGAAATAATTGAATTTAGTTTTAGATTGGTTTCTTTATATTTTCTTTTGATATCTTAACTTCATAACTGAATTAAATCGTATAAATGCCTACTCACTTGTTTAGCGTTTTCACGTTTCTCCAATGCGGTATGACGGACTTCACATATCCTCGAAATACTCTTGTTTATTATTTCCCAGTCATGCGAGTTTCTCTTCAACGTGATAAATTAAGAACTTAAAATTACTGCTCAAATTTTTGGTAGCACCGAGGATTGAACCCCGTGCATTATGAAATTAAAGCGAGTGTTCTGCCCACCAGGCTATCACGACGCAGTTGGTAGATTTGTGGTAGACTTCTCTGCCTAGGAGTCGTCTGAGTAGATACTACACTCTTACCCATTTCTACCACCAACCACTTGAAAAAGTAACAAACCCAGCCTTAATTTCGCATTTTAAATTAATATTGGCGATATATTTTTCCACATCAGCCTAAAGTCCACTGGTAAATAATGGAATCTATAAGAAAGCTACAGTCTATGCATTTCATGAAAGGTTTGCCCACACTGACCGCACTGCAGATCGGTCAACGCGAGGCCGGTACCCACGCATTGTGATTATGATAATGCGAATTGATATCTGTCTTGTGTATCTTAAAAAAAAAATAACCAAAAGATGATTAATCTCCGACTGTCACTCGAAATTCGAACGACATTTTAGAAAATTATTATCAGTACTCCGTTTATCCTTTCACTAATTTCAATTGTCTGATTTTCGTAACTTCAATCCCACCCGGTGTCAAGTGGTAATGAACCCTAGGTGGTAGAGCAACTGTTTAGCCAGCGCCCATTCGGTATTCACTGTTCTCTTGAAGACACCCACGCCATGTTCCAAGTCACTAGTGGAATGTCTTAAGGCGTGTATTGACAATATTTTGTCGTCACCGAATATTATTTAAAAAGCTGAGCATAACTTTCTACTTCGTCAAAATATACGCTTATCTCGTTACATCCCCTAATCTTAATCTTAATAATAATAATTAGGATAACACTAATTATAATTCCACATATTAGTATGTAACAATTGTAAGTAGACATTTTTGAATAAATAAATAAACATTAAGTTTTTTCATTTTATAAATATTCTTAGGCGTATTGTGTTTAATAGAATATATCTTCTCTTTAAGACTATAAGATTGAGTGTAAAAAAAAAAATATCTACAACAAGATAGTACCGAATGTCTAGCGATGTGTACAGCACACTTTAACGGACTCATTTGAATAATCAGAATGCGGAATAACTGTCTAATCAGCCACTTATCCATGGACCATTGTTCTATTTACACCGTTGCGTATTTTTTTTTAAAAAAAGCTTTTTTTTTTAAATAATACGAAACATACAGCTACGGGTTGCTTGTTACCTTACAAGATATTACAGCTCCAACTGAAACTAGAATCATTTGCCTCTTTAGATGTGTTTTAAAGTAAGATCTGTTAAAATTATACGACTGTGATATTAATCCTTTTTTTTATTTATTTTAAGCGTATGGGAAAAGTAGTTACTAACTTTATATCTTAAATTTACTTTTAAATGATTATACTCATTTAAATTATAATTAATGCCTTATCACAGTTATTAGTATTGCAATATGCGCTAAATATTAATAAATTTGTTATATAGAATAACTGACAATTTACAAATGCCCAATAATTTGCAGACTTACTACCGGAGAAAAGCGTGTCCAGCAGTGTTAATGCCAATCTTTTTATAATAAGTGACTAACAAATACTGTAATGAACTACTTTACTTGGAGTTCGAATAAAGTAAATATACAAAAATAATGGGAGACCTGGACTCATCATTGGGATATTTAGGAGGCTGTTAATTTTTGTTTTATATACATTATTATCACTTAGCGTATCTACAATATCTAGTCGTTGGTAAAATATTACGCCATAACGCTACGGTGTAATAGATAGTCATAAAGTTTATTAATATATTTCCCGCATGATGAAATCTTCGTACTATTTAGCAAAGCTGCAAAGCGAGTTGGACAGACCAGTGTTGTTTAGACTTGAATGTAAACGTAACGACATTTTGTTGCTCAATACAATTAGTAAACATTAAGTTTTTAATGTGTTTGACGACAATTAGTATTTTAGATTCATGCTTGCGATTTATTACTAGTGATATTAGTTGATACAGAACTAACCTAAATTAAAACATCTTCAACTATTCGAGTGACTGAAATGGGCAGGTTTTTCGTGCTTTTATTATTTAATATCTATTTAACGACTATAATAAATGGTCTCACATTGCAGCAAGTTCTTATTTTAAGCAGACATAACATTAGAACTCCTCTGACCGCAAAACTTGAGAACACGTCACCCAACCAGTGGCCCGTTTGGAAAAATGAAGTTGGAGATTTGACAGACAAAGGCGCTTTATTAGAAAGTTACATGGGCGAATATTTTATTCAGTGGCTATATAATCAAAGGTTATTGGGGCCCGATTGTCCAATAGACGATGACGTTTTTGTTTACGCAAACACAAAACAAAGAACGCGCGAATCGGCCAATGCTTTTGTTAAGGGCGCGTTCAAAAACTGTAATATCAGTGCTTACAGTATTGACTCAGAAGAAATGGATCCAGTTTTTAATCCAGTACTCCGCGACACATCCGAGGAAACGAAACATAAAATAACAGCGGAAATGTTGAAAAAATTAGACGAATTGCAACTCGACGAAGCGTATAAGCAACTAAGCGAAATTCTCGATTTGAAGAATTCTGATATTTGTAAGACTGAATTATTTTGTGATTTTCTTCAAGATAAAAATAAAATTGTGTATATAATAGGACAAGAGCCTATTGTTGTAGGACCACTAGCAACGAGCAACAACGTAGCCGATGCATTCATTATGAGTTTTTACGAAGGAATGGCTGATAAAGACATAGCGTGGGGTAAAATACGCAGAGATGAACAGTGGGCTCTGTTAAGTAAAATAATTAAAGAAAACCAAAATGTCCGCTTTAATAGCTCCGTCCTAGCGAGAGATGTTGCTAAGCCTTTACTGAAGTACATTAAAGCTGTTTTTAATAAAAACCCACCGCAAAAACTGACAGTTCTCTTTGGTCACGACTCAAACTTAAATTCAATAATGGCTTCATTAGGATTTAAGTACTACCAATTGCCAAATCAATATGAAGCAACACCACCAGGCGGTAAGATCGTTTTTCAAAAATGGCTCAACGAAGAAAACAATCAGGAGTTACTAAAAATCGATTATGTTTATCAAACGACAGATCAAATACGGAACGCTACGCATTTATCGATCACTAATCCGCCTCGATGGGTGCAACTGGAGTTAAAAAAATGTGCCGTAGACAAGGATGGATTTTGTCCTTGGAAAAAATTTCAAAAATTGTTGAGCTCTTTCTAAAAATAAAAAATAATTAATTTAAAATAAAAATATAGTCAAAAAACTAATATACCCGCTATTCTCTTCATTAGGCCCTCGTCTTCAGGTGAAATGAATAGGACTCAAGTTTACTTATAGCAATTCCGTTACCTACTTTCCAGCTCCTTCATGAGACAAGATCGGTACCATATCATTGCTTTGTGGTCAGTTCTTAACACGTGCATAATTTTTAATTATTCTGACAAGTTCGGGGTCGCATTCCGCTAACATTTGTATGATGTTATCTTTCACATTACATTGATACATACATAATACAAGTCAAGCTAATAAAAATGTGTTGAAACCCCGACTGCTGAGACATTCAGGTCCTTGTTTCAAATCCAGGTAGCAAGCAGCACGTCTGATGGTAAGTAATTACAGTCATCTATGTACATCTGCAACACCAGAGGAGCTGCAGTTGCGTTGCCGGCCTATATTGGAGGGATGGGAAAGAGGGTGAGGATGGCGAAGGGGCAGAGGGTCTCCGGTTAACTTACTCACCATACGAAACGCAAAAGCACAAAATGTTTCATGAAGATGTGCATGTAGAACGATGAATGATTAATAGACAATAGAAATAAGATTATATTAGCAAATAATCTATACTATGATTTCAATCACAGACAATTAATATTATATAATTTAAACTATTCGTTTTGTACGTTATACTACTATTTATGTTCTTACTTGGCGATTGAAGTCAAAGTGGGTGTTATATTTTAGTTCCCTTTAAATAATCATAGATAGTCTTGCTGATTGTATATTAACTTGTTTCTAGCTCCTGATAAAAAAAATTGTGTATTCTACTTTGTGTATTTAGCTATAAGTTTTCCCTAAAATAATAAAATAAAAATGAAATAAATAAATATATGAATGATATGAAATCGTCTTAAAATAACTGAACATGGTGATAAAAGCCACGTTATAATATACGTACAGAAGTATTATATACGTAGTAATATTACTCACTAACATGACTTCAGGCACTGATATCCTTGAACCAATCTATAAATCGGATAACGTAACACAACGTAACGTGTGGCTTCAATAAATTGTTATCTCATATCGTCTCTACCCAACACAACAAATTTATCATTTGTTCTTAGTGACCCCATGCCAATTAAAATTTCATAAAAATGCTTAGAAAAAAGACATGTGCAATGTATTGTTTTCTTTATTTAATCTTGTGCAACTTTAAATGTAATTAGTTTCTTGTTTGTTGTGCTTCTTACAATGTTCTTTTATCAGTCTAAGGAAACATGTACTGTGTGACTATTTCTACTCGGTAAACATAAAAATTTAATTTATATATCAGTACCTAATTATTCTGAAATCATTGAACTGACTGTATAGTAAACTACACACATTTTATATGTTTTGATTTAAAGGTAACGCTGGTAGAAAGTCCGTCTCTAACTTCTTTTTTTTATTATTCTTCATTAAGCTAAATGACTATGGAGACGCCAGAACGGGCTGTCCGTATACTGTCAAATAGTTCGCCATCATCGCGGGTATTGTGTGTGACGTATCTCCGTATTCATCTATCCTTGCTAATCGGAGAGCGTCAGGTGGTGCCACCATTCGGCCAAATTGCACGACCGTTGTGTGCGTTGCGTCGGACGTCTGTGCGCGGCTGTAACGCTCGCATTTACTGCTTGGTGTATTATTCTTTTTGCATCCCACGCTATGAAGTGTAAGCTAATCGCAATTTGCTGATGATATCGTCTAGGTGTCGCAGAGAAACCCAGCTGTTGGAGTGAGGATTGCTTTCATTCGGTGAACACGTACGTGATTATATTGAATCAGCCTCTACCGGGCATAAGCTACCTTTCATATTTTGCCTACATCATCTGGCTTTCCACAATAATTAATCCCGTGTTATCCTTAGTTAAAAACTAAGTAATTTCATTGTTTTCTTTTCCACGAACTGTGTACCTACATCTACCAAACCAGTACAACAGTACTATACATTATCATATACAGCGCGGCCGCTTCTTTTATTTCTCTCTCTCTCTCTCTGTCTCTTTCTCTTAACTTATAAAGTGTATGAAATCAAATTTAACATTAAGATTATTGAACTAATACACTAGTGCAATTAAAAAAAAATATAAGTACAAACCCTAAACGGAAAACGTTTTTATCGAATATGTCTATATACAATTTTAAAATCCCATCTCCCTAATACCCTTAAAGGCCGGAAACGCACCTGCAACACCTCTGGTGTTGCGGGTGTACCTGGGCGACGGTAATAATACCGGCGATAAACCGCTTGCTCATTTGCCGCCTTTCCCATAAAAAAAAGAAGTTCTTTAATTTCAAAAGCCCTAAGGGGAATGGTCTTAAGTTGCCCACTGGTAGGTAGTAGGGAATGAAGTACCCCTCGCCCACCAAAGTCAAGAGACCTAATGAAAAGTGTCATATCCCCGATACATTTGGTAACGATATCAAACTTTTCAAAATAACCTCATTTATATAACTGCCTGAGACATCACGCGTACGAAGCTTGGGACTTCGGCCCGAAGGATGATCCAGCGAAAGATGATGGTGTGGCGGTGTCAGATGATTGGAATTACCTCACTCACAAGGAACATAAAACAAAAGTTTAATATAAATGATATGCTTTGCAACAGCGATAATAAAAAAACAAATTTGTCAAAATATCAGCAATTACTGTTACTATGGCAAGTAGGCGTTGTGAGTGAGTGCACTCAAAATACCAGGTAATCGTAGTAATCTGAACGAAATTACAAATGAAAGTTATCACACTTATATGAGTATGATATTAGTACAGTAATATTATACTCATATTTGTCTATACTAATATTATACTCATATAAGGGTGACCTCAGTCAGAGATAGTAGATATTTAATTTAATTGTTTCAACCCACTTTTGACCAGAGCTTTTTTTTGGAACAATGTGATGAGCCTGTCGCCGTTTTAGTCTTCAGCCCAATTATACCAATCATATATATTTTTTGAAAACCTCATTGGTGCAAGCTCTCCACGTAGTGGAATGAACTCGGGTCTCCTATCTCAGAGGCCAATCCCCAAACCAAATAGCTATCTCTGTAGCTGTCTCAAAATAGGGTATATACAACATATGCACAACACATAGGTGCATATAAGTATCATTGCTAGACCAAAGGTCAATGATAAATATTTTAATTTGGTTTTATTTATTTATTTAATTATTTATACTTCATATAAAAGAGAATGTATATAACCTGTGGGCGATGCAGAGATGAAATGCAGTAGGTGTAGGTGATCAAATAGAGTACTAAAGAGAAAAAATATTAATAAACATATTTTAATACATATACAATAATAAGAACATACACATGTACATTCATACATTTATATTTCTTTACAACTAAAATCTTAAAAAGTTATACATTTTTTTTTATTTTATTTATGTACTTTGTAACTAGTGTATATTCACAAATTTTGACAAATAGTATGAGGAAACCTTCATAGGTTTGTGTACATACTAGTATACACTGATATACGTTCAATCGAATATTTGCATACTGCGGTACCATTGCATTATTCAATTCATCGAATATTGTAACATTAGTTATGTTGGTATACTGCAAAAAGAAATCAAACAAATAGAGGTACAGTGCCACAGTGATCTACAGATCTACTGATTTCAATACTTATTGTTTAGTAAATTATTACGTTGCATAGATCTACAGGCTGATTGGAGAATATTGATTTATATTATGATCATAGGTTTATTACAATAATATTAAATATATACAAAGCATTAAAATAGTTTATATATACCTATATATTCTCATTAATACATATATATGTTAATTATTAATATTGTTTAAGTACTGATTTTTATGTTTATACTTATACATATAGATAATATAGTATATTATATGAGGTTAAATATTTTTTTATTTTTTTCTGGAATATTGTACAATATGTTTACTAGTGCGTTATTTGTTTGTCTGTCGCCATTAAAATTGTTTGTATTTGTTATGTTATATCGAGTCATAAAGGCTTGACGCGTGTTTACATTATGTTGGATTATTTGTAAGGAAGGTATAGTAGAAAAGTATTCAATTACACGTTTGAATTTAATATCGACAGGTAGTATTTTACAAAGCTTAAATAATAATTAATAATTATCTCCATAATTTTGTTTGATTTTGTTACTAACTATTTGTTTTAATATACTAAGCTGTAAATTATAAATTTTAAATAGGTTAATTTTAAATCTTTTTCCATAACTCGCCACCATATGCCACAGTAGGTTCAATGATTGATGAAATCTTAAAATAAAATAAAAAAATTAAATAGACTATTACTGCGATGATTCTGCCATTTTGTTTAAGATATGTTTCTTAGCATTCATTTTAAAAGTGTACCGACTGTTAGACGCTCAGATTTCGAGAGGGAGTGCATTCCAAAGAAGTAAAGATTGAACAGGAAAGTATAAACGAACACAGCATATGCTATGTGAGGGACACTGGAGTAGGAGATTATTAGACGAATGAAGGGTTCTGTCGTGGTTGGAGCAAATGTAACGAAATTGGGAAGACAATAGGAAGAAAGGAGCTGTAGGAGACATCAGGACAGAATAAAGGGTTTGCAGTTATTGAGAAGACGATCGTATTTGTTAAGATCTGCATTCAGATTAAAATAGCACACATTACCATATTTGAAAAAAGAAAATTTGTAATTTGAATTGTAGTAGCATAACAAGTCAATTTCTTTATTCACAATGCAAATTGTATATTGCGTTCAGGCGTTTTTTTATACGTGGGAATTACCAAACGTATACACGCCTTCGCAGGTGCAAGGACAGGTTAATTTGGTCTTGCACCGTCCAAATCCCCACGGTGTTCCGCCTTCGTCCCATGGCTCTGCCACGGGAATTCTTTCGTACATATCCTGGCGTCTTGCCAGGAGCTGCTTAGGGCGGCCGGACACAGATGCGCCTTCCTACTCGGCCATAGATCCCGCACGGGTAACGGACCTCCCCGAGCCCGGGAGATCAGGATGCTAGCTCTCCCGGGGGTAGGCCCCGGGAGAGCTAGTGCTTCCGAGCACGCAAAAGGAGTTCGGTTTCCACCAGAGCCGCAATATCAAAACTCCTCTAGTTATTTAAGTTTTGTTCTAATAGGTAAAACGATTGTGTTGAGGAGTTTAATCAGGAATACTTAACTTAAGTAATAAAATCATAAAAGATATCTATTGCTCAACTCAAAGGATACAGAGAGTGAATGAAGTAAAACTTAAGTATATAAAAGTGTGATTAATGACTAAATGCTTTTGTTTTTCATAAGGCGGTTTATAAATTATGTTTCAATAGAATTAAACCTAAGCATAATGTAAATATGAATTTAGACAGAACTATAAAATTAACAGATTTTATTTAAGCCGTCTTAAATTCCATTTCATTATTTAGCTAGTATATAACTAGCTAAATAATGAAATGTTTTTATTAATTATTTGTTTTAATTGTAGTAGAATAAATTTAAGTAATAAAAACGCAAAGAGAACGATCTAAACATAAAAAATGTGGTGACGATATTTGATATTATTCCATCCTCTTTCGATCCACTCATTACCCTTCCTCTTTGAAATGGATTATAAATATTTATTCTTATAAGAAGAAATATATTATAATATATTTATTCTTATAAGAATAAATTTATTATAATATATTAATATATTTATTCTTATAAGAATAAATTTATTATAATATATTGAAAAGAAATAAAAAAATCGAATCTTGATTTTTGCGTGTCATATGTCGATTCACAGGATTGATCCATTGCTGAAGTACAGTTCGATTTCAGATCGCCCCTAGTGAGAGAGAGAGAGAGAGAGAGTATATCTAGAGATTATATTATGTTAAGTTTCGTGGAACGACTTCCCCAATTGACACTTTATTGTTTACATTATTTTAAAAATTAAACATTATGTATGTAATCATTATTCTTAAAACACATCTATTTACAAAAAAAAAAAATATTATGAACTGCAATGTTTAACCTCGATTGGAATAGGATATTTACAAAGGTTTTATTTTTAATCAGGTATGAAGGTAGATGTTAAGTAAGTTTAAATACTCGTTAAGGATTGTTTATATTAATGAAAGATATGGCCCTTCACTTGTTATAACTGAAACAATTGAAATCTTGTCGTATCATAGAGAGTCATATTAGGACATTATGACACTCCCAAGTCCCTTCTAACTTTAAATAATTACATTCGCAACATTCTAGCTGTATCTATGACATAATAAAAGAGAAATGTATATTTCCCACCTTCATATCAAATCCAGAAATAGTTCATTACACAACGATATTGCGTAGGTGTATTCTTGCAAGTAATGTTTTATGAAGTAGATGAATGTAGTTACATTTATTCAGTAAGAAAAGCTTGTTGGTACTTAAATAGCAATGTGGATATAACATCTTAAACAATATGAGATGATCTAAAAATCATGTTTCTAAAAATAAGTATTGTCTTTTGTGCATTTGCTGTAAGTACAGTGGAAAATAAACATATTTTGAAACAAGTTGTGATATTGAGTAGACATAATGTGCGTACTCCTCTGTCGAAAAATTTAGCTCAGCTGACTCCTAAGCCATGGCCGCACTGGAGAGAAAAAAGTGGATATTTAACTGCTAAAGGAGCATATTTAGAAGGTAAATTGGGCAGTTACTTTTCCGACTGGTTGCATAAAGAAGGGCTATTGTGTGGTTTTTGTCCAACAGAAGATGTATTTTATGCATATGCAAATTCAAAGCAGAGAACAAAAGCTTCTGCTAAGTCATTTGTTGATTCAGCATTTCCTAATTGTAACATAAAAGTTCACTTTAAAACAGAATCAGATCAAGTGTTCAATCCAGTAATTCATAATGCAACTGAAAGCTTCAAAGAGTCTGCCTTGAAACAAATGAACAACAGGCTTAAACATTTGTCCTTAAATACTTCATTATTATTCATAGAAAATATCCTAGATTATAAGGATTCTGAACAATGTAAGAGCCACAACAAATGTGATTTATGTACGGATAGAAATAGTATTAATTTTGCAGTTGGATACAAACCAAATATATCAGGACCTCTTAAAGCTGGAAAAGCAGTTATTGATGCCTTTGTAATGTCGTACTATGAAGGGTTCCCCATTAAAGATGTAGCGTGGGATTTAATAGACAATGAAAAACATTGGGAACTAATAATGGAGATAAGTAAGGGTTATCATGATGTTATTTTTAATACTTCACTCATAGCAAAAGATATAGCTGCGCCACTCATTACATACATATCAGGTATATTTTTAAACAATAATAAAACACCAAAAATAACATTGATAATGGGCCATGATGCAAATTTACTAACAGTATTAAACAGTTTTGATTTCAACTCTTATACTTTAAAGAACCAATTTGAAAACAGTCCAGTGGGTGGAAAGATTGTGTTCCAGAAGTGGTTTGATGAAGAATATAAAAGGGATTTGTTAAAAATTAATTATATTTATCAATCAACAGAACAATTGAGAGACGGTTTGAATTTAACTTTAGAAGATCCTCCCCAGTTTACATTGTTAGAATTAAAAGCTTGTAAGGTCAATGGTAATGGATTTTGTCTATGGCATGACTTTATAAAGTTTTTAAAGAATTTGTTATAGAATGTGTAACACAAAACTAGTACAAAGATTCATTTACTTTTATTTCATGTGATTAAAAAGTAGTAGATGCAGGCCTTATTGGCTTGCATCTTACATTAAGACAGATATCTGAAGAATAATATTGTGAACAAAAGTTTGAGATTTATTTTTGTATTGTTTTTTTTATTAAGTGTAAAGATTTGTTGTACTTGTTTGGCCATAGTATATTAATAAATGTATTTAAAATTATCATATGTATGCTATTAAGTGCCTATTAGATATAGTTAGTATCAGAGAAAAAAAATTAGTCTATTAAAAATGTTGTATTCATTTTACTTTTAAAATTTTGATGAAAACAATAATTCCTACAGTTATAATTTAGCAAGTGCTATATAAAGCAAAAAAAATTAGATGCGACGATACATTTTAACCTCATATTCCGCAGGCCCGGTATCTTCTCGAAGTTTTCCTACACCGCCGAGCATGGGGTAGATTCAGCTTTCTAAGTATTCTAGAATCAGCGTTTTAGTGGTGCCGTCACCGGGCATCGAACCCGGATCACTCGCACTCTTTAAAACTGCTCGCTGCTGGGGTGTTAATCCATGTGCAATTTATGTATGGTTACTGAGACAGGAGAAAGTCTTCTAATAATAGGTGACGATTTTATTTAAAAAAGATCATAGTAAAATATTATTCATTACGAATGAAATGGCGCATTCTTTTTTTTATAATTATTATGCTGTGTAATTTATTTGAAAAATTATTTTTTTTCAATTTCTTTTTTATGTGATATTTCGTATAAAAATATGAGCTCTTGTACTTAACATGTTACTTTAAAATAGCGATCACGTCTCATCCACCTCTGTATAATATTCCCTACCCTATAAGGTTAATCCGTATAATCCCCATAATGGTTGATGCAACTTCTTCTGGCTAATCAGTTGTAATTTTTTCTGTATTTAATATTGACAACCACGTGGCATTTTGGTAAGCCTAGCAGACTGCAAAACCATAGGTCCTGGGCCTTTGCTGGGTGGTAGAGTCAAGCGGAGGCTTTTGCTGCTGATCGAATGGGCCGGCTCTACCGGGGTAATACCACGGCAGAATAGCGGCGTGAAGTAGAGGCATCTGCAGCAACTGACGTAACATTGGTAGAATTCTACAGAGAAGCCATAAATTAAGAAAGAAGAAATCCTATGCTGAGAACTTTTAAGCCGGTCCATTCGAGCAGTATCAAAAGCCTTGGTTCTACAACTTACAGAATACAGGGCTCAGAGTCTACGAAGGAAAGAAAATTAAGTTAAGTGAGTATTACTCTATGGCATGTATTACAATTATTAATAAATAATAACTGCATACGATTTGTCTTTATCCTGCGTAAAGATAAGGGTTAAGAGGTGAACGATACGCCAACCCAGAAATTTTTGTATTTCAACCGTTTACAACTGATAGTTATGTTCTAAAAGCGTTTGTGTTTGAACCAGTTAATCTAGATCTCAATCTAGAAATCCAGGAACTACGAACTTTTTTGGCTTTAGATAGCTCGTTTATAGAGCAAGGTTATAGGTTATCACGCTATGACTCGCCCGGGTACTACATACATACAATCAAAAGCATGACCCTCCTGGGACAGTCGAGCACAAAGAAACAAAATAGAAGATTATTCAACCACACCGTCTTAACTCGCTTTGGCGTTGACAAATAAAGAGGCTTTTAAAGCACGTCCTTCGTAGCCGAGACCGTAAGCCCATATGATCACAAACTTTAGCCGTGATTCACCCCCTCATCACCATCACACACTCCTCAATAAAACAAATTAAATTTTAAAATTTTATTAAAACAAAATCTACTCTAACTAAAGGAATTCGCATATAATGATAAATTGTGAGATTCGGCAACAAAGGAACACAACACGTGCGTTACAAAATAAAATTATTACCATTATTACAAACAATAGAATATACAAAAAAAAATCGAGATATTTGTGTCACTGAATTGATTACGAAAAAGAATTAAAAAGTTATTCAATTTACAAAATATGTCACAAAAATCAGATGACGTAAAAAATCTTAAAATTTTTTTCGATAAATAAAATGGATGGAATACATCAGTCAAACGGAATATTAAAAATCAGTCATAATGTATATAAATGCTACACAATAAAAGCACGGTTAATTATATTTTGTTACATGGAATGCATAATTTGCTTAATAAGACTGCTTAAAAAAACTTGCAATGCTGCCAATTACACAAATAAATGGCCAATTTCCAATTGCATAATTTCTTTATATCATAATTAATTGAACTGGCTCATATTATTATATAATTTAATAGATTATTCTAAAGATCACTCTAATTTTATTTATTTTATGAACACTTGCTAAAAGAATTTAACTTGAGACTTTTAATTTTTATGCAGTTTTATCATAAAAAATTCGTGTCGAAAAAAAATAGAAAAACTATGCTATATATTTTTTTATAACTTAGCATCTATTGAGATTACAGTTACAATTATTTGGTAATGAAATAAACTAGAAAACCGTGTTATTTCTATGTATAATATGTAAATGCACACCCCACCCCATCCACCGATTCTACTGATTTTCTGTGGAAGAAAGGTCGGTAAAAAATCGTTAATTTAAAACTTCTTAAAAATGGAGAATTCTGCCAAAAACTAAACAATTATGGGAACAGATTACAATAAAATAAAAAAGTTTCTAAAACTCGATGGTACGAGCCCTGCACATAGGGTATTAAACTCGAGTCTCCTGATTCGGAAGCAAAATTCATAACCAACTCGACTATCGTGATTATACTAACAGATTATAATGAATGAATTAATTGAGTGTTGCTGTTGTGTGCCAACTCACACCTGTGTTGCCAGCTCACAACACCAGAATGGGATGGGGTATTTTATTTACATAAAATTGTCGTACACTAGTTTGTTAAACACATTGCAAGATTAATATAAAGCTATTCACTCAAAAACTACTTAAAACTATCTGAAAACCCATGTTGTTTGAAAGGGTAGGGCATTTAGACAGATCCTCATAACTCATGACGTTTTGTAACTTTAAAAATTACATTGTAGAATGTATATTTGTTTTACTACACAAGTATTCAGTAATATACAAATACATTTAAAGATATTCAGTTCATGTTTTATTCTAACAATATTTGCCGTGAAACACGTCTTAGCATATTCTACTGTATAAGACGACATATCTAAGACAACACTACACTACTTGCGACGCGATAGCTTTCAAAAATTGTACAAATGTAAAAAAATCACCGTCTAGACTTATCTAAATTATATTAAAAATGTGAAAATATTTTTTTGAGATTTTTTTAGATGATAATCTCTGAAAGTACTAAACAGATTTCAAAAACTGTCACTGTTATAAAGCTATATAATTTGTTTGCAATTATATTTTTAATTGAAATTTACCGTTCCGTTCTGCCCACTAAAGATATTTGTCCGAAATTCCATGTAAGTTAATTCAAACATCTTTAGTAAGTAAAACAGGCCTTAGACAGTATAACCAGTCATAACATTCATACTTAGTGACTGACACCCAAGCAAGCAAACGCATTTCATAAAGATTCCACATTACATATTATTTCAAACATATTTTATAGCATAGCTTCGTCTAATCTAACAACCTTAACAATGTTGCTGATATTGGTATAAAAATATAAAAGTATGCGTACATTACAATACCTCCATTTAATTCTGTCATCTGTGAACACAATTCAATAATGCTTGGGCTTCCGTTATAGAATTGATTTTTACAACATCTTTAATTATTGTAATTACTGCATGCACTGACCGGTAACGAACGACGAAAGTCTTTGTGTTTATTACAAGTTGATATTTATATTGATTGTATTTATTTTTGCAGTATAAATATTTATTATGCATTTTTTTAAATATTTGTGGAATCAATAACAAACCATCACACAAGCCACGATGGTGATAGGATCGGTTATACGTATACCTATGTAGATAAATAATTATTATATACATCCCTACGGACTTTAGCTTCGAAGGAAGGGTCACCACCGACTAGGTTATCGGGCCGTCTATACATGCCGAATATGCAATAACATATTTTACTGATACATTGCGTGTTAAATAAATTGTTGGTGTACGGCAGCCCTTCTTTTTTTTAAATGCTCCGTACATTATTTGTTATCTTAAAATCTAATGTTACCCATCTAAAAGTATTTGTAAAGTTTTTGAAGTGATGTCTTATTTCATTTAATAACTAAGAGAATCATTATTATTTCAATTTATATTTAAATTCATTTTGCGTTTGTTTGTAGTATACTGAAATATTAAAAAAAAATATTTCTCATAAATTTTTAAAGTACATTGGAAATATTGAAAGCAAAAGAGTAGTATTTAAGAATTGTAAACAAATTAATACTTCAAGTTTGTTTCAAGTCAAGAAGGAAAGAGGAGGGTAAGCAGGTCATGAAATACCTTGTAGTTCCTCTCTGAAACAATTATTATGGCAATACCGATTTAATCAAAGAAGAAGAATGGTTATTGCCATATGAAGTGACAAACCCAGCTAATCTATGTTTAGGAGAAGGCTTTGGGAGGGTAAATAGAAAGTAACTTGAAACTAGCCGTCCATATGGACTGGGCAATGGGCTTAGTACATCTGGAAAACTTTCGATAACTTGCCACAGAATTCGGTGGTGTTTTAAATTATACTATAGATAAATTCGCGAAATGTGTCCAGTCGAAAATACATTCTTTATTCGTAACGCACGAGAATAGACAATATAATCGCAAACGATATTTGTAATATAAATGGCACTTTAGTTTGGTGTCATGTTTAAAAACAAATTGTTTGAATTAAAGCCTTATTTATATATAGGTGTGTATAAACAGAATATTACAAATTTTCAGCTAATAATTGGGTTCATGTTTAATAAATGTCTGAAATGTTATTTTTCAATATCTCCTACAATTTGTTAATCATAACCTATTAATATCTATATATTAATCTAATATTAGATGCAAGATTTGAAATATAGTCTACAGTAAAATCATCTATTTCTTTTTACGTCACTATCTCACATTTAGAAAAACTTGAAAGTTAAGTTTGCAGTTAAAGACGGCAGTTAAGAATTTTCTACAAATTTCGCGCCAAAAATAGAAAAGTCACAACTTTTTAAATCATTCCGATTTGACAAGTTAAAATAATAAATTAAGGCTTATTAAAAAAATCCATAAATGTGTATATTACAATAAAATAATATACACTTGGTGTTTCTGCTACCATGGAAATGCGGTATGATATCATAAATCTATTTCCTAACTTCGTATAAAACTTTGACCCCCATAATATATTATATATTTTATTGTTATTATTGTGCTTTAATGCATAAGACATTTAAACTTGCAGATGAGTAATAAAAAAAATTGAGCAGTCAATAAATAAGGGTTCATTCAAATTGAAAACAAATGAAAATGTACTAAAGCAAAAACCAAACCAATAAAGATAATAAAAATAAAACCAATTCTAGGTCAACCCAGATGGCATTGTTAGTCATTTTCGTTTCAACCTAACCTAGAAAAAACTATGAAGACTGACAGATATTATTATTTACATGGAACCATTATTTCTTGATGTGTTAAAACAATGATACGTTACGCCCTAATGGTCCTTACTTTCGATATGAATATGAGAAACAGTTTCGTGCATAGCAAACATTTTTTTTTCATATTATTAATTTTTCAATATTAAATACATCCATATTAAAGCTTCTGGATGCTTTCTTGTCAAAATTTCCATCTTCATTAACGTTCGTGTAAAGACGTAATGGTACGTTTGTAAGTTTTCATTTCAATCATTCAATTTCAAATACTTGATGCATTAAATCCGACTTAATACGTCGTTACTTGTTTAATAATTAAAACATTAAATATGTTGTAAATCACAATATGTGTACACCAAAGGCGTACATGAATGTATAGTTCATTCATGCAAGTCATTCATTTCAACCATTCAATCATAAAGTCAGTGTAAATACGACAAAAATGTCGTGTATGCGAAATTATAAAAACATTATTAGTTGATATTAAATATGTTGTATATCAATATAAGTTTTATCAAAACGGATGAGGTTGTGAAATGCCTTACGGCGGAGTTGTCCGGATCTCCGTAGATCAATGGGTCCGGACGCAGGCCGGGGTAGTTAATATCTGGTATTGGCGATTCTATAAGAAAACACATTATCCCATATAAATTATTGGTAAAGATGATGTACACATAATTGCAAAAGGTTCGCAGCGAAAACGACTATAAAAGCAAAACTAATCATTATTTAAAGTAAAAAAAAATTTAAATCATGCAAATAAATAAAAAAAGTCACTTTACTAGTACCCTAATATTATGAATATTCCGCTACAATGGAACAGGATTTGCTTGACATAACATGATATTACAGACACACGACTCCATTTCTATAAATTAAATTTATTTTCCTTAATTGGTATCACAACCTATTTGTTTGCAAGACATTAAACAATTACATTATTTTTTTTTTCTAACTTTGGATGAATTTAGTAACAAGTTTGCATATAAATGCGTTAAGGATGAAAGGCAGTAAACAATAAGCAATCTCAAGAAGCGAGCTTACGGCTCTTCTAAAAGTTAAATACACGTTATACCGAGAAAGTAAATTCCTTCCATGACATTGATATCATTCCCAGGGACGTCAAATATCTCTAGCAGTATTTCCTAATGCCGAAACATTGTTTTGCAATGACTAGGAATTTTTTTTCCCACTCGTCAGCTCATTAACTTAACTTTCGAGACATCTAGAATTCTAGAACAATGTGCTGACCTAGTTAGTAAGGAGAAACTACGTATCAGTCCATCTGATGTTGGTCACTGTTCGAGCAGACATAAATGGTTTATAGACCACGAGAAAAGTAAGTCCATTGTCGAGTGAATATGGTGGAATAATTCTGGTTCTCATTACTTACCACACGAATATTTTAAGACATACCTAGTAAGCTTTCGAGCAGTAGATCTGTTTAAACATACCTTGGAACGAGGTAGATGCAGCCGAGCATTGTACCTTCTAGTGAGACAGTTGACGTAGGTGAGTATTTTAGCGAGTAAACACCTTGTAGCGAGGCAACGATGTCGGCGAGTATTATAGCGAATGCAGACAACGTAAGCGAGGATAACGCCGAGTTCATTCATACCTCCTGGCGCGGCATCCGACGATGCCAAGTGTTAGGGCGCATTCATACATACCATCTAGCGAGTCAGACGACGTATGCGAGCATAAGAGCAAGCTCGTACATATTCACGCTATCTTAGCGAGGTATCCGTCTTTGACAAGTATTTCAAGTACATACATACCTCTTAGAGGGGGCGCCGACGAAGGTGAGCATAAGGGCGAGTCCTTACATACCGCCTCAAGAGCGTGACGACGTAGGTGAGCGAGCACAAGGGCGAATTCATACATACCTCCTCGAAAGCGTGACGACGAAGGTGAGCATAAGGGCGAGTGCACAGGGCGCGGCGGCGGCGGCCCCGCTGCCGTAGCGCGCCTGCCCGCAGGCCGGCGGGCACACCGGGATGATCGTCTCTACAGCAACAGACGGAGCATGCGTTCAAACGGGTGCATGCCGCCGTGCCGCCGCACATGCTCGGCGGCCAGCGTTACAGAAACACAAAAGCAACAATGTTGCGCAATTAGAAAGGCTCAACGCTTTTAAGCGAATCTATCTACTATCATATTTGCATTAAGCAGAGAGAAGCTCTGGTAGCTTAATCGTACTTTCATTGCGTAAATACTTTTTTTAGCACTATAAATATCACTATTATTTAAAAAACACTTAAAATAAACAATATGTTTTAGGAGATCATAAACAAACATTTAATATACAAGACCATTACATATTAAAGTATCTATGTACTGAAGTGTGGTGGGGTCCGATTCGAATGAAATCCAATTTTTGGGTACATCATGATATCACATAATCTTTGTATGTAAATCTGTGTGTGTACAATAAAGTATATTTCATTCATTCATTCATTCACATATAGGAGTAATAATACAATGGCGCGAGTTGATGCTTCTGCATTTATAGGGACAATCAATACTTTACTATGTATTCTGAGAGCGGCTTAGTGATGGTTAGCGCATCGGACTACTGACTATTGGACCCCCACTTTCGAATCCCAGTTGAAGTCAATATTTGTGCACATCAGCACAAACGTTACATTGGAAAGTAAAGACATGTTAGTGGCTGTATCTGTGCGCACGCATACGGCAATAGAATATTTGTCTATTATATAACAGTATTCACGATTTGTCGTCGCAGTCGAAATCTACCAGGACTTAATCATTATTATATTCCGAGCTACATCTGAAGAAGACATTGTTGAAAATTACTCAGAGCTCAGAGAATTTAAAATTTATAAGACCAATTTTGTATGAACTCACCAAACAGCTCGACCTGTCCCTCATCGGTGCCGAGCTTGTTCTGCGCCTTGCAGGTGAACCGACCGTACTGACGCTTCTCGATTGTGATGACGCGGAGGGTTGTATCGGTGAACTCGTCGGCAGTCGCGAAGTGGGATATTCTAGGATGAGGGCAATAATAAAAACATGATTAGGTGATGAAAAAAAAAATTGACATATAGTTGATGATACCTTCGCAAAATCTCGACGGCTGCGACAGATGGCAGTAAAATCTATTTTAGAACCATACCTTATTGTATATTAACAGCGTGTAAATAGTCCGCTGACACATGTCTCTCCCATAAGGAGGATTTGCCATAATCGCCACACTTGGCAATCGGATTGGCATTGGCGATAGCAGTACCGGACACTACACACCTAAGACGCTGCCGCCCGTCATCGGTATTCTTCGCGGTGGTTAACCCGCCATCTGGTCGTTTCAAAGGCTTTTTCCTTTGCCGCCTCTTGCGACACCCACGAGAAGAAAGGAGGTGGCAGATTCTTACGCCGCTACCACACGGCTAGAATAGTCATAGTCACACGAAATCATTTAAGAGAAAAAAATTACAAATATAGTAGACTGAAATTATTCAGATCAATGACATCCAGCAGAATCAAAGGGACGATGTTTTACTGGTTCTACCTCCATTGATCGCCTTGTCAAGCGTTGGGATTGCGGCAAATAGACCAATTGAAAGATATTATTGTATGTGTGTGTGTACCGCACACATACAATAAGACTCATGGCCACACCCACAAATATTTACGTGATCACACGCTTGTAAAAACAATATATCTGCTTAAAATAGAATATAAAGGTGATATCTTTAACAGTTTTGATGTTACTTACCTATAGTGCTGATTATTAGACAGTTGTACTTCGTCCTTCAACCAAGAGATGGCAGGGGGTGGGTAGGCCTCCACGTGACATTCCAGATCCATATCGTATTGCAATGCCTGCAAGTTACAAGATTTTAAGTTTAATCTAAGGAAGAATTAAACAATTTAAGGGATATATTAATTCATTTCTCCAAATGTCAACCTCATCTGTACGCGGTGGGCTCTGCTGTCTAACGAACGAGGCTCTGACGACCGACTGATGGAGAAAAATCGAACCCAAAACCGACAGACTAGTGATAGCGCGCAGCACAGCATGGAGACCCGTCTGGCCAGGGTGGTGACTATGAGAAAATCTTCCACGAATGGTATGGCACCTTTTCAGGGACTTTGTCCGGCAGTTGACTTTTACAGTCTGATAAAGAAGAAAGAACAATGTGTAGATCATTCAATGCCTATTTTATAAAAAATCATATTGACAATATCATATGCATACATATGGCACGACTCATCTTTTTAAAACTTGGTACACTAAGCAAAAGACACTATTAGATTTGAGTCGCAGCTCACCTGTCCCAGACGTGGGCGTGGTACAGTGACGACTGGCGCGAATTCTACTTCCAAGTTAATGTTCCTGCGAGCGCCTTTGCCGACTCCGTTCTCAGCGACGCAGTAGTATGTACCGCGGTCTTCTTTGTGCACGGAATTTAGTTTTAGGATGTTGCCTCTGGAAATAAAATAATAGATTTCGAATGAAGTTTAATTTAATAATTTCTAATTAAAATTAAATTACAGTATTTAATTTAAGTTAAATTTAATTTAAAAAGTTATTATGTCCTTTGGTTACCGGGGGACTAAGGTGTTAGACGTTTTGATGTCATAGTTAACAAGTTAAGTTCAATCTATGCCAGAATGCTTACTATATCTTGAGGTTGTGCAGTGGTTATGCTTGGTTTTAGATTTAATTTTATTTATTACAGTATCCCAAGTTTGTGGAAACACCCAGCCATCTTCTTTGTTGAAATTGGGTTTTTTTGATTTGTGGTCTATCATAGGGTTGCCATATCATTTGTTACCTGTAAATAGAACCTCCTGTGGGCAAGATAGCGTTGTTCTCTCTGCGCCATGAGATCTTCGGTGGTGGAAATCCACCAGCGTAGCACTCCATTTGTGCGCCTGAAATACAGAGTGATTAATTATGTCGGTCATTGTGTATCCAACACCACGTAGAGACACACAGAGTAAAACCAAAGAAATATTTTATTACAACACACAAGGCTCTTTCTTATAAATATGATGGGAATACTAAACTTTCTAGGTTATCTTGAAAAGTTTTTAAGGTAATATACCTTATTTTTCTCAAAATGCCAAACTCACTTGCATGCACCCACCCTGCAAGCTCACAAAGGAGGCTCTGGAGACCGAATAATGGCGGAATGTCCATCCAAATTTGCCGTGCAAAGCTAGGGCAAAGCCTTTGACTCGAGCTCAGCTCAAGCTCTCTAATTTTTTCTGGACTTATTAAACAGTGTGATAGATATTAAAACTTCAGTCTCCTAGATATCGTCTATTATAATCAACAGTTTAACATAGTCGCTTACTTTCTTCCTCGCTAGCGACGAGCGACCGCGTCGAGTTGTCGGAAATGATCGGCGGGCGTCGGACTTGCAGCTCGACCTCTGCCGTGATCTTGTTACTCACCGACAAGATCACCTGACACTGGTACCAACCCGCATCGGTTTCTTGGATGTCTTTTATCTGAGTGAATGGAAAAATGGAAATTGGAAATTATAAGTAATATTTTTTTAATTTTTTAAATCTATATCATATAACAATCGTTAATGTAACAACATTCTTACTAATAAACACTAATATATATACTGAATAATGTTATTAGTCTGGACTGTTTTTGAGGTTGCTCAATCGATGTATGTAAAAAGGGTCTTCGGGGGTTTCGAAATGATGTCACATGGAACATTTTTAGGGTACAGCGGTTAAGGCCCCTGATGACACCGTCGTTCAGCGGCCGCATCCCCCTTGCTACAAAAAGTCCGCGCGAAGTCATTCCTCGATGAAGAACAAACGATTTAATTTTTATCACTCAATCCATGGTTCTATTTATGGGTAACCACTAAGTGGATAAACGAAACCAGTGTAGAACAAAACACGTATAATGTAAAAATCAAATCACTCACCGATAGTGTGAATGTAGCAGAAGCAGCATCAAACCTCATGGAGAATCGCGAATCCCTGATGATAAGGCCAGAGTTAGACGATAGGGGCAAGGCTTCCATGGTCTTCTGTCTGTCGTACTTCATCTGGAACGACAAAAACAACATTTACAGCACTAAATCTATGATAAATACATCATTTTAATTATCTTTCAGTAACGAACATAGGCATGCCTCAGAGATCCAAGTTAATAGTAGCCATTGCTGCAGGTTTGTATTTGCGCTGTTGCCACTTTGAGCTAAAGGCTGCTGCTCTCTATACACAGACTATTATACTTCGGCGAGGAAGTGGAGCAATAGAGTGGATTTAAAACATGGTCCTTCGAGCCGGATGAAAGAGTTCGTTTTTTATTTATAAATAAATTAGTAAATATAATTTTTAACGCTAGGCTACGAGTTTATTGTACGGTGTAAATTATACAAATTCAAAGACAATAAAACGCTGCAGAGAGTACCTCGCTTGTGCCTATCTGTCTGCAGTCTGGTTGAGAACTCAACAGTATGTGACGTAATCGCCACGCTTGGAATTGGATTGGTGAATACAGTATCAAGCTCTATGCAAATTCATCTCATACCATAGTTTCGGTAAAATAATTGCATTTATAAACAATTGCATAACGAAAACTATCTGCGTGATGTTATTTAGTGACCGATCCATTTTTAATTAATTCTTGACACGTAGAAACGACTGTTATGAGACATGAATGGTTAATAGAAGAATCTTGTATTTAGTTTTTTTTTTATGTGAAAGGCGGAAGCGAGCAATAGGTTCACCTTATACACCAGAGGACCTACAGGTGCGTTGCGGGCCTTTAAGGTTATTTGAGAGATAGGAGGAAGGATAAAGTGTGGAATGGGGAGGAGTGAGCCGCCGGTTACCTCACTCACTGAACGAAACGCAGAAGCACAAGATGCGTCTACTTCACGCCGGTGTTCTGCGAGGCCGTGGTATTAATCCGGTCGAGCCGGCCCTTTCGATCATCAGCTAAAGCCGCCGTTTGGCTCTACCACGTTGGTTATACCTCGTAAGAAACCAGTCAAAGTAAATTTTCTTATTATGTTTCTTTTTATTCATGTTACTTGCTTGCAGTCAGACCTGATCGTTAAAAAAATGAAAAGGATCTCATTTTCCGTTTCACAGGGAGGATAAATAACTAAAGTTTTGTGCATGTGTATGTAATGTTAAATGTGTGTATGCATGTATATATTCACGCCTTGTTCCCAAAGGGGTAGGCAGAGACAATCTTCTTCCACTTGCTACGGTCCTGGCTTACGTCTTTCGCTTCTCCCACTTTCATCAATCTTTGCATGCATACTCGTTGGTTTACTAGGTTGGCATACTCTTGACCTGGCCTTTTTTCAGAACGTCTCCGATTTGATCGTGAAATGTTCGCCTAGGTCTTCCTCTCCCGACTCTACCATTTACACTCTCCTCAAATATTTGTTTCGTCAACCTACTTTCATTCATCCTCTTCACATGTCCAAACCAGCTCAGCATCCCTTTCTCCATTCGTGTCACTACATCGTATTTCACGCCACGACGCTTTCTGATCACATTATTTCGAACCCTGTTATTCTGAACCTTTTTATGTTAAATAACATTTCTATTCTAAGATTGATTATAAATTTCGCGGGGTTTAAGCTTTGTCTCCAAATACTAGCTAGCTTAGGTAATCGTGGTGCCCTCTGCTAGATAACAAACGAAGCTCTAGCGACAGAATGGTGGCGAAAAATATGCGGTAAATACCGAACCTAAAATCCGCAGCCTAGTTGTGAGTAACATCATAGCAGCACTGTGCTCACCAGTCCGATTAAGAAGCGAAGCTTTTGCAGACGCTTTTGAAGAGCAAAGAAGCCAAGTCACACGTGGTATGTTCATTAGTGGTCATAAATTTGCTTGTCTGTAAGGGCATTGTAAATTTTCCGTCAATTTCAAAAATCCCAAATGTAACTTTTAAATTTCAAATCGATAAAATAACATTTTACTTCGACGTCTTATACTGCCATGATGCTTTACAAAAATGATCACAAATTAAATACGTTTTTAACGAGAAAAACCGTCCACCGTGTTAACGCCTTATTAATCTCAAAAAAAGGTCGCGTATACCTCTGCATACATGGAAGTTGTTTTTCTAAATTGTGCTATACCCTTTTAGTAACGGATCAAAAAGGTTTACATAAGGGTATGTAGCACAAGGAGCGCTTTCAACCCCATCCCCTTGAAACACAATGGTCGGCGAAACCGCAGCGGAGCAACGGGTCGAGCTCTGTACTTCTCATTACTTGAATCGTATGAACTAACATAATATGTGTTTGCACGTAGTAAGTTTCTGTATAATTACATAGTAATTGTACTTATATCGCAACCAGTCATCTTATAAAACAATACAATTTTAACCCTTATCTAGTCATAATAATACTACAGGAATATCCTGTAGTTACAACAACATGAGTTTAAAAAGGTGAATGAAAGGTGATGAATTTCATATAGGTTTAATTTTTTTTTTATTTGGGTAATGGCAAGTGAGCCAGCGGCTCGCCTGATGGTAATCATTACCGACTTCCAAGTACATCTACAACACCAGAGGAGCTGCAGGTGCGTTGGTGACCTTTAAGGATATTTCGGGAGGAGAGAAAGGGAGAGTGGGCCTGCGGTTACCTCACTCACTCAACGAAACAACGCAGAAGCAAAAGGTGCCTTTACTTCACGCCGGTATACTCCAGAGGTACTCCACCGGTCGAGCCGGGCCATTCGAGCAGCAGCAAAAGCCCTCGCGTGGCTCCACTACGTACAGCCTGTGGTGAATATATTCCGCTACTTCATACGTAACATAGATAAGGTCAATTATATAAACTATAATTGTTAATAATGAAAAGAAGTAATAAGAATATTTGAAGCGCGAATAGCGTAATGGGTTAGGGTATGGACTGCGAAACATGATTTCTCAGGTTCGAACTCGCCATTCGACTATTGTGAACCACTCAAGATATCAGATGCAGTGTTAGAGATTCTGGACACAACCCTGCACGATCCGAAAAGCAAAACGATTTGTGTTTTTTTGTGACAAATATTGTCTTCGGATGGGATTAAACTCAGGACCCATGTCTCAGCAGTCGGTAAAGTCACCCACTAAGCCTCGCGGTCATTTTAAACATACGAGAGATACATTTGGGGGAACACGAACATGCCTTAAGAATCTTGCTAGATAATGAACCAGGTCACGACTGCTCCGTTAGGTTGTTGTAAAACTTCCGATTTTCAGCTTTACACATCAGGGTTGTGTTAAACTAACAGCGTCATCGGATATTCAGCATCACACACAGACAGGGCCAATGTCAGTGGGCGTTAAGATAACAATGTTAGAGATGGGCCTGTCTGGAGTAATGTATAGTCCGTGTTAAGAAATCCCGGGAACATTTATTCCAATTATTAATAACCTCAAATCTCATCCTGAGAGCGTCGACGAAGTTGACTAGAGGAAATTCTGTAAAATATCATGACGGGATACACCTACATCTCGGATATACATCAGATCATTGTCATATGACTAACGATGACTTTTAACTCTTTCCAGGACATGAAAAAAATATAGTAATGTGAATAAATACGACGCTTTAAGGGGGAATATACCGTGTTTTTCTTCTAAATGCCAATCTCAGCTCCACGTGGCGCAAGCTAACACCTAGTTCGGCTCTGGCAATCGAATTATACCAGAGTATCCACCCGAATTTGATGAACTTAAATCCCGTAGACTAGTGATGGGCATGCGGCATCACTAGTGCGAGACTACCGGCACTTCGCACACGAACCACCAGCTTGCCCACAGTGATGAGTATGGGCAAACCTGCCACGAGAGGTAGAGCCTAGCGGCGGCTTTTGTTGCTGCTGGAATGCGCCGGCTCGACCGGATTGTTACCACGGCCTCGCAGAATACCGGCGTGAAGTAGAGGCATCTTATGCTTCTGCGTTTCGTTCGGTGAGTGAGGTAGCCGGAGGCCCATACCCCCTTCCCATCCCCCTCCTGATTCTCCCTCCCATCTCCCTTATACCGGCAACGCACCTGCAGCACCTCTGGTGTTGCGGATGTACGTGGGCGATGGTAATCACATTCCATCAGGTGAACCACGTGCTCGTTTGCCGCCTTTCCCATAAAAAAAAGAGGTTTTTGCTGGTGCGTTTCTTGGAGAGGCCTATGTTCAAGAGTTGGACTAAAATATGCTGCTGTGATAGACTTCGATCTTAGGACTTTTGTGTGTGCTTAATTAAAGCTATTGCTGTTATTTAAGTGTTGTTCTTGTCCTATGCGTATAGGATTTAAGATTGCGCGGCCGCAATGTAATTAATAAATTAAAGTACATGTTTTACTACTATCTGTGAAAGAAGAATAGGTTTAATTAATTGTAAAATTAATTCAAGCTGAACACGTATGGAAGCCTAGTAGTTAGGGTGCTCGCTTTAGTTTCATAGAACGCGAGAGACCTAGGTTCGATCCCCGGTGCCAGCACCACTAAACAATTTTAAGTGCAATATTTACCACGTGCATGACAGCGAGAGGTAATCTGCATGTCTGAGAAATAATATTTCGAAGATATGTGGAGCAGCATGGCGGACCCTCCCCGACTCCAAAACCCTCTCATATATATGAAAAGGAGGCCTTTGTCCAGTACTTTACTTTTACGTATGTAATTGTTTTACATAGTTCAAGTACAATATCTGTAATATACGCAATAAGTAGATCCTTTTGACCTCCTACTTACACTTACTGATTACTTAGCTGATGATAGCCTACTTGAGACAAATAAATATTTTTATCGTCAGAGAAAAACAAATGAAATTATCTTTGCCCGGAAGGTTAATTGGGTACAATTAAAAATATTTATATTTAAAGAAGTGATGTAAAACGGTAAACAGTTTAATGAACTTAGGTATAGTTGACAATGCATAAGGGGGATTTTATTTCTGTCTTTAATAAAGGAATGCTACCACAGGAACTTAAAAGGTTCCTGTTTGAAAGATATACCCGAGTAAGTATAATTACAAGCAGTGATGCATTCCATCTTATTCCTCAGTGGTGACAACGCATTTATAACTTCTCTCGATTGAAGTTGTTTACAGGTACCCATGGGTTTCAGTAGTTAGGGTGCTCGCTTTAGTTTCATAGAACGCGAGAGACCTAGGTTCGATCCCCGGTGCCAGCACCACTAAACAATTTTAAGTGCAATATTTACCACGTGCATGACAGCGAGAGGTAATCTGCATGTCTGAGAAATAATATTTCGAAGATATGTGGAGCAGCATGGCGGACCCTCCCCGACTCCAAAACCCTCTCATATATATGAAAAGGAGGCCTTTGTCCAGTACTTTACTTTTACGTATGTAATTGTTTTACATAGTTCAAGTACAATATCTGTAATATACGCAATAAGTAGATCCTTTTGACCTCCTACTTACACTTACTGATTACTTAGCTGATGATAGCCTACTTGAGACAAATAAATATTTTTATCGTCAGAGAAAAACAAATGAAATTATCTTTGCCCGGAAGGTTAATTGGGTACAATTAAAAATATTTATATTTAAAGAAGTGATGTAAAACGGTAAACAGTTTAATGAACTTAGGTATAGTTGACAATGCATAAGGGGGATTTTATTTCTGTCTTTAATCGAGTAAGTATAATTACAAGCAGTGATGCATTCCATCTTATTCCTCAGTGGTGACAACGCATTTATAACTTCTCCCGATTGAAGTTGTTTACAGGTACCCATGGGTTTCAGTAGTAGACTGTCAGCTCGTTTGTCACACTAATCACATATAAAAACCTACCCTACTGGCTGACACTCGAAGCTGACCACGCCTGGCAGGCAGAATGAGCTATGGGATCCACTTTTAATTTTAATAATTGTGTGAAAAAAGTATTTTCTGGAATATGATGATAAAACTTCCATGTAAATTGTTACCGATCTCACGTCTGCCGAAAACCTAAATTCGCGCCTGTTTTCACGTGAACCAAGAAGCAGGATAACCATAGTCTACATGGCGCTATAGTGAGACACATGTTGTGCTTCGTCGCGGTGTAAACTTTCAACTATTTAGGGGGCATCGTGTAAGGGGGATGTGTTCAGACACTGCACTGAACCACGGGATTAAAATATAAGCTGTTGTAAATAGCCGAAGAAATTGAAAGCACTTTTAATGTTATTTACTATGAATATATTTATTTTTTAATGGCAAAGACGGCAAACGGGCAAGCCTGGTGGTAAGTGATTACCGTCGCCCACATACACCTGCAACACCATAGATGCTGCAGGTGCGTTGCCGGTCGTTACGGATATTTGGGAGATGGGAGGGAAGAGGAGGGGAATAGGGAGGGGTTGTAGGCCTCCGGTTATCTCACTAACCGAACGAAACGCAGAAGCACAAGATCCCTCTACTTCACGCTGGTATTCAGCGAGGCCTTGGTACCAATCCGGTCGAGCGGCCCATTCGAGCAGCAGCTAAAGCCGCCGCTTGGCTCTACCACGCTATAGAATATTGTATGTACTAACAAAATTTGAAATAAGCAGAGGTCCTAAAAATTTCACAATCTATTTGGTAAAAAAGGGGATGGATGCACTTTAAGGGTAGGAGGTAGGAATAAGCAAAGTTAAATAAGGGAAAAAGCTTTGAAAATCACAAGACAATCTACGAGACAGATCCTGGAGACGAGACTCTATCTCATGGAGGCGAAAAATGAGTTGTAGAAGTTCGAACAGCTGTTCAGAGTCGTGCCATATGGAAATCCGTGATCTCTGCTTGGGGGGTAGGTCATACGTGAATACTATTAAAAAAAAAAAGATTTCTGAAATTTATTCAGGATTTTTCCAAAATCCCGGTATTACGATATCTATCTATACCCATACATACACAACTCTATACTCTGATCTTCGATATTGGTTGACACACACTGGAGGTCGGACGTACACCGCAGAGGTATGTTGCGTTATATTTCTATTTTTATTTTTAAAATTAATATGTTAGTTGACAGCGGGTTTGTTTCCGTATTCAACGCCGAAGATATTACGTGTAAAAAAAGGCTTGGAAAAAAAAGGATTTTATCGCTTTAAATTTTTGTTTTTACACCGGCTAGGGATTCAGTAATAAATAAAATTAAATCTAAAACCAAGCATACCACTGCACGACCTCAAGATACTGTAAGCACATACTGCGTAAATCGGACCCAAATTAATTATTGAAAGCTTTTTATTATTTTATGAAAAATAGGCTTGCGTTTGACCTCACTCTTGCCCGATGGAAGGCGAAGATGAGGCCTAGGATGGTACACGCTTGACTAGATGTCTGTTCACTTTGGCCTTAAGGTAGTCTGAGTTAAATATGACATCTGGACGTCTACAACCTCAGTCTCATCGTGACCATCGCTGCCGTGAAGCCCTCGAAACGCAGGGAATATAAAAACAAAAATCATTCGCTATATCCGTAAATAACAGTTTCAATTCAAAACGTAAATACAAGAAGTCATTAAGTACCATTTTTAATATGTTTAACTGATAGAGAGAACTAGATCTAACCAATTAACGTCACAATCACAGTCTTCATCACATAGTAACAGCACTCTTATACTTGAAATGATTTCTATGTGGCTTCTGCTGCTGTTCGAATGTGCCGACTCGTCCCGGCAACTACCATGGCCTGGTAGAATACCGGCGTGATGTAGAGGCATCTTGTGCTTCTGCGTTTCGTTCGCCGAGAGAGGTAACCGGAGGGCCCACTCGTCGCACGTTCGTGGTCGTAAACCATTCCAAAGACAAGCATTGACTAATTTTTTTTTTAATTTTTAATTATTTATTCGGTCAGCTGATGTCGAATTTAGGAAATAGTGAAATATTAAAGTCCTGAAATCAATGTCAATAAGGAATCGTGAGTCGGGAACGGTGTGGATTTATTTTGCATCTGCTCAACACATTTCGGAATTTTTATCTCATATTTTAGCTATTTTAGAATTCGAAAATAAAAATTACAAGTCTGTTTGGCCTTATATTATAGTATGACCAGACCACACCAACTTTGTATTATTAACACAGGCGTTCTGAATTTTTTATAGTATATTTATTATTTTCGAAAATTCACACAATCCAACAGTTTTAAATAACTAACTGACACGAATAAAGATTCTTACAAAAAAGCTAGGGTATACCACAGCTAGTGTAAGCATGAGTACAAGAAGTCATCGAATCAATCAATTCTTTTTATATAAGTGTTAAACTAAGGTCAGTGAGATGAACAAAGTTATCAAAACGAAGCATATAAATAAACGGACAAAGAAAGTCGGGTCATAGTAATCGTTTGATTCCCTGTTCCTCATACTACGAGTAAAGGGGTGCGAGGAAAGCGAGAGGGAGGGTGCCCCCTCCTGTACGAAGAGTTCTACGTAAAGAGGGGGAGGAAATTCTATTACAGAAAGTAGCTTATAGCGCCATATAGCTTTCCACGTGCAATGAATAACAAATGTTGTACAAGTGCACGTCGCATCTTAGCTTTGGGTTATGTGCAACTTGTATCAGTACGTTTTTGATCAAAGTCCAGTTAACTGAATGTGAACGGTGTAACTGTTTAAGTATGAACGGAATCTGTTACGAATTCAAAATAAACCATTATTCCTAGTTTAAATTAGTTTCTTTATTTTATTTTTTTACATCTCTCCAAATGACATTTGTTACATAGAACTACGTACCAATTTTGAGGTTTTTATTTAACAGCATTTTTTTTTTAATTTTATGATAGTCTTACATATTTTTATTTCGCTAGAACCTAGTCGGCATCTTTTCTAATGATAAGTACTTGTTGCAATTAATAAGCAAACATTTTAATAATAATTATAGTTGTCAGGTTTTCAGGCTTTCCTCGCTGTTTGATTACGGAAAGATATATTCTAAGAGGGATCTTAAAAGGATCGTATATAACTGAGAATCTGCATATGCCTATAAATGTTATACTGCTGGACAAATCCTCCAATTTTTGAGAGGAGTTTTGAAGAAGGAATGTGCATTGGCGGACTGCAGGAAAGCAGATTTCATAAGTGCATGAAACATTTATTTTTAATTTCTCAGACATGTAGGTTTCCTTGTGACGTTTTTTTCTCAGCAAACCTATTGGTGTCGGCATCGAGATTCAAACTCGGGTCACTCGAGTTCTATGAAACTTGAAGCGAGTGCGCTTGACTTGTTAAAATGGTGTAACTTTCTAACAAGGATCTTAGACAAGATCCACTTGAGATTCCTAGTAGTAATGCTGACTTCCTACTTACCGACGTAGGTATTCGAAATCTAGAATATACCTTCAAAACAATCCAATAATTGGTTCTAATAAAAGCATATAATCTAAACTGAACGTTTAAACTATTTTCAAGTGTAAAGTTTGAACAATAGCTTATAAGTATTTATTAACAAGATTTACGTGATTTTGTATTAGAAGTTGTGTAGCCTTGGCGGAGGATACCAATAAGCGTTGAGCCCGCAATGCAGGGAATACTCCATTGCCTGCGGTTATTCTGCAGCAAAATGACTGCATAGATACTGGAGTACATACGTAAAATAGCTAATCCAATAAACGTTGATGTAAAGAGCTATTTATGTAAACTAGAAGCTATTTATATTAGGCTAATTAGTTCTTCTATAGCCTAAGTTTGTTTTGTTAGGTGGTTTTCAGATAAGAACTAAATTACAATTATATACTTAAATATGTTGTACGTTGCCAACTACGATTGAGATGTTATAGTGTCGCATGTGCACGCGCGAACTCGAAGACAATCACTAATCCTTTACCACTCACCATAAGTAGAGCCGCTTGCGCGTTTCCCCCCCCCCCCCCTTTGTCATAAAAAAAATACGCTCATTCGATAATATTGAAGGATCAGTCAGCTGTAGTGACAGTGATACAGGACACAACTAGACACTGAAGACAAATAATTAGTATTTCACACAAATATCGGTTCTGTATGAACCTAGGGCTCATGGTTCAGCAGTCAAGAGTGCTAATCATTAAGCTACGCGGTCTTCAAACGTCGTACACAGTAGGTAGGTACATTATGGGGTTGTTCAATTTCCCTTGAGGGGTCTTTCTTTTTACTGCGTCCCTGGGGAATCATCTGCCCCTTGCACCGGAACCAACGTTAATATGAATTTAAACACACATTAATTAAATATACGCGGTTTGTTTTGATTTTTTACTTTTTTTTTTTTAAGTGTGCAGGTATATCGAGCACTGAACCGTCCGTTATCAGGCCAATACTGGACATAGTAATAGCAACAATAATAAATATCAGAACATAGCATGTGGTGGTGTGACCGACAAGACGTCTCCGCGAATGGGTTAATCCCACTCTGCATCTGTACACGTATTTGTTTCGTGCGTGAATAGATCCCGCGCACGTTCAATCAATCCGCTTAACCATTGCTCTAACACCCTTTGTATATTATAAGTGGGACGGACGAATTAAACCCATGTTACAGTGAATGAATACTTACCCATAGCACTGGATAGTCTTGGGCATAGTGAACTGAGCAGTCCAAGTCGACCTGCCCGCCTATATCCCTGATCTGCTCTTGAGTGATGTGGGAAATCGTCGGTGTGCGAAGACCGTAGGCTGCAATAGAATTTTACATATTTAGTTACTTTTAATTTTAGGATCAATCTTTGCCTCAAAAGACGATGGTCTGCCGACCGACAGGTGGAAGTAAGCTCATCCAACTACGCCAAACCCATATCACACAGATTAGTGATGGGGAGCAGCAAGTCTAGTGCGTGGTTTCCGGCACTGCACTTACTAAACTGCCATGGGAACATGGAATTACGGCTTTTGATACTGCTCTTGTGGAAAGGGCTATGTTCAGCCGTGGGCTGACAAAGGCTGATGAAGAAGTTACTTTTAAAAGAAACGTATGTGCCCGAATACGTTCCGCATTCATCATCAACCCAAACGTTCAATGTAGCTCTAGACAAGAAATGCTGCTCTGATTCACTTATATATAGGTTTATAAATAAAAATTGCCTTCTGGGCATCATACCACATTCGAAGCACGAGATGTAGTGCTAGGTATCTGGTAAAGTAATAGACGAGGGCCTCTGTGTACATACACTTTATGTCATAATATTATAATCCTTTAAAATTAACAACGGACAGGAGGACATTATCTGTCTGTACGTTCGTCTAAACCAAAGTCTCTTTTTCTTGAAAACAAAGTAATCTGAAATTTGTATGGAATACTAGTTTTTGGCGCGGCGGAATAAATAGGTGCGGTATTTTAATATTAAAGATTAGTACTGGTTGACATTGAAATAGACGGAAGAAGTCTATATCTATATGAGACAAATAATGAAAAAAAACCAACATTTCTGCATTTATAATCGATTCAAGGTAAATTCCGATTGCTGCGCAAAAACTGACTCCTTCACAAATATCTGCGGCTCATCTGATGGTAAGTGATCACCGACGACAAAAAAAGTTATGGAAAGCTTAGGCCGTGGGTCCCACTCGCACACGCCAGAGTCTCGTCCGTCAGCCGTTGTCTACTGGTGTAACACTCGAGGTTAAGGATATAATTAGGGAGAACTATTTCGTATTTTATATATGTTGTGGTAGTCATATAATTAGAAACACTTCTTATGAATAAAGAAAGTATAACTTCAACGTAGAAATGTTCGTAAGAAATATATACTTTCAATAATTAATAATCATGCAATAATAAACCCACTCAAATAAAAAACTCATTAAATGCATAAAATATAAAACATCTTACTTTTAATTACAAAATGAGTCTTACACATGTAGGAGTTTATTTTCTGTTACTGGCCGTTTGGACGCCTAATCAGAAACATTTTAAAAAAGCATCCATAGCTTGTTCTTTTTTTTTAAATTGGAGAATAACATTTCTTTCTTGGCTTTTTCTGTTATATTGGCGGCAATTCAAAATTTAATCTGAATTTTATTTTTTAGAAATTGGGCAAAAATAAAAGTTGTGACGCTTCAACTAGCCAAATAATTGTTAATTTACATATAGATCATAAGTAGGCGTACAGAAGAATAGCTGAGCATTTAAATTGTTCTGTTAAGAAAGTTTTTAATCCAATTGATCATTATAAAACACCAGGAATTGTTGAAAATGTTCTTATAAAGGCTCGGCCAAGAAAAACCTTAGAAGCTATTTCGTAAATAACAATACTAATTACTAATACTGTATAAATTTACTGTATAATTTTGTTTTTTATACTTTTTTGTTGTTGTTTCTAATTAGTTGACCATTATTGTTCATACCTTAAAACTGATTTAAATGTTTGTCCGTAATGTAATATTGAAACTGCATTTGTGTAATGGGATTTATATTGTTTTTCTAATAAATGATAAATCGTTGAACATATTGTTGTCCTATTTATTGTTTAATTTCAAAATAAAAACGATTGCGGTGAAGTATCTTACATAATGTCAAGGACCGTTGGTAGTGTTTCTAATTATACGACCACCACTGTATATACAAACTCCCCGGTGTACCCCCGGGAAGTTGTTTGAATTTCGAAATTAAGCTTCCTCGCATAATAACAAAAAAACTAATAAAAGTACAACAAAACAAACTCGCTTGAAAGCAAAGTATTGAAATCGATGCAGACTTGTTAAAGCCTCCCCAGGCTCCCCACCTCCCCTCTCTTCTTTCAGTTAATAGGTCCGGCTACGAATGACTGATACGTAATGGGGAGAAGGGGGAGATATTGCAAATTGTTAGGCACAACCGAACAACAGGCGAACGCGGCTTCCCACTTCCGGAGTTTCAATTAGGTTTTTCTGCTTACTCTAACGAAAGTGGCTTCGGGGTTTTTCGAATTGAATGAATTTTGTGCCTTTGCCATGGATGCTGTAAAGCAATTGAGACGTCGGGAATATAAAAACATATTTAAATAGTTTCAAATATATTACCATACCTTACTTTCGCAGCCTGTGCATTTTAGGACATGTTTTTGAAGATAAAAAAATTTATAATCCTTTATAAGCGCGCTTTGAGAAAAATAAACATATGTATATATAAGGGCTGTACGTTTGTATGGGAATAAAATATTTGCTGTTATTTTTAACTTAAAAGTAATTAAAAAATAATAATTTTAAAAATATTAAACTGTATTTTAAAATCATAGTTTATTTTCGAATATAATATATAATGATAAATAAATTACAATCCAAATGTACAAAGTCTCGACGAACTTACTTACTTAGATTAATACTTATATACTTAGATAAATAATCATATATATACAAATATTTGCTACTGCTCGAATGGGCTAGTTCGACCGTGGTAGTACTACGGCGTCGCCGAATACCGGCGTAAAGTAGAGACATCTTGTTGTTCTGCGATTCGTTCGGTGGGTGATGTAATCGAAGGTCCACTCCTTCTCCCCATCCCCTATCCTCATTCTCCCTCCAAACTACCAAATATGCTTAAAGGTGGGGAACACACCATCGGTCCCTCTGGTGTTGCAGATTTAGGTGGGAGATGATAATCACTTACCATCAGGTGAGTCACGTGCTCATTTGCCCTGTTTGCATTTTTTGAAGTGACAGTTGTTTTAAAGTATACATTTGGTGATGAAAAGATATCTATTTTGTAGTGTGAAAGACTCATATGCAAGAAATGTGAGTTTTATTATTTTTTATTTATTTATTCTTTATTGTGTCCCTAAAAGTAAGGATGGGCAGACTTAATGCCTATCTATTAGCATTCTCTATCAGTCAACCCTGGGTGAGAAAGAAAACAGTTGGCAGGTTCAAAATAAATAATAAATATAAATTATCAAATTTTATATATCATCTGCATACTACAGCATTTGTGTCAACAGCCACCATTCCTTCCTTACAAGGAAATTACAACCCCTCACTAGTCGCATACATAAAAACATAAGTACATTTAATAAGAATGGTGATATTCATAATGTTAATACTAGGAACAGACACAAGCTTGTGATACCAGTAACTAGACTCCATAGAGTTCTTACTCGTTCATGGGGCAATATATATATGTTTCTACAAAAAAATCCCAGCAAGTGCGCAGTCTTACTATCAATAGCTTTAAAAATATATACATCAGTGTGCACTGCTTGAGAGGCATTGCCATTCGAAGACAAAGTTAGTAACTTAGGCTAATGATATACATATTATTTCTTTAAGAGAGGAACTACAAAGATACTGTTGATGAGAATTACGTAGGGTCACAATTATAAAATATGACAATAAAAAAAGTAATGTAAATTTTGTTAATTAAAAAAAAAATCTATAGGATGATAATTATTCTTTGAAATTATAATAAACCTTTTTGTCTTTGTTCAATAGATTTTTTAAAACTATTGAAAGACACTTTCTAGGATTTTATTGTAATGTTGGAGTCAATAGCTCTTTGTAGTAATAAATAACCTTTTAGAAGTTTTGCAGCATGTTCATCAATAAGTCAATAAAAAATGCAATCCCTCTATATTAGATATTATGGTTTATTATAATTTTATCAGTATATTTTTAACATACTTATTATATGCAAGTACCAAGTACCTTACATGGGGGAACATATGATGCTTTTCTCCAAAGATCAATTACCTGCATGTGGTACAGCCTACGAAGAGAGGAAGCTCTAGAGATTGACTCATAATGAAAAATCCATGCAATATTTCTAATTCCAAATACCACAGACTAGGAAAAGGGAGCAGTATCTCTAGTTCGAGGATATACACACTTTACCCACCAATCCACCTACCCAGTGTGGTGAATATGGGTAAACCATTCTTCCTTGCACACCATGTCAGCTTTAGTTGAAGAATTTAAGGAAAAGCCCATGTCCAACAGTGGGCTTAGACAGGTTAATAAAGAATATCATCTAGCTTAGTCTAAAGCATAGCTTAGTATAAAGCTAGTTATTCATTTTACATCACCTGTACCTCCTATATTCCGAAGTTTTTAAGATTTATTCCATTTTATTTTATTACTTTATATAATTAGTTTGTATTAATACATGCTTTTTGCAATACCAGTTTTGTTACTTTTACTTTTATCAATAACCCAAACCCATGTTTTTATTTACTAGACTACTGCTAAACGATTTACTCTTGTAAGCGTGAAACATTGTTTTACATTGATGAACAATTCCCAAGGAATGTGTTCTCAAGTTGTAAGAGTAACATTGGAGACAAAACTTTTTTTATAAAGTTTTTTCTCATCAACTTTCTATTACTTTTCTATTATTTAATTTTAGATTCTAAAAAAAGTCATTCTATATTTTAAATGACAAGCGATGTTGTCACGCGAAAATTAATTAAATTCATTGAATATCAGTATCATATCATGGTCTTATTGGAAATCGGAAGTGAACTTTAACAAGAGTAGCAATGTTTTTAACGCACATTTATTAAACTTGAAGTATTATAATCGGTGAAAACATCGGATAGTAATTTTTACGAAAGGTTTAGAAATAACGTTACGTAAATTTTGTTCTATAAATTTGTTAATGATTGTTTTGGTGATCAAAAATAAGTAACATCTACATATAAAAATAACAAGAAAACAAAACAAAAGAACGTGATTTATAGGGTGTGTCTGTTAGCCGTTACGTGTCTGGGACAGTAAACAATTGAAGAATTATGTAGGTACTTGCAACGTAAAAGATACTTGTTTAGGAAGCGTCAGCAAACAGTCCAAATTTTTGGAGAAAAGGACAAGTCAGAATTAAATATAACCCTTTTTTTTAATAAAGCTTTCACTTACCAATTGTTATGATACATAGTAGTAATACCGGACAGTATTTGAAAATAAAACACGCCATTGCTATACAACGCTTCAAACCACAACACGCAACAGACAAGTTTTTGAAACTGATTGAAATGAAGTTGTTGAGTTGATTGAATAGAAAAGAAAATGAAGCTTCACTTCACTGTTGACGTATGTATTATGTACTCTGTGCTGTTGACGAGTAAAGATGCTCGTTATAATACACAGCTCATTTAAAAAGCAGAAAAAAAAGCTAAGCAGTTTTTTCACATTTATCTTCAATGCGGTCTGCTATCTTAACTGTAGAAATATTATTTATTCTTGTGAAAGTTCGATTATAATCATGTACCAACGCCGTCTATAATGGATATTTTAAATTCTGTCGAGTGTCACCTGTGTCATATCTATTTTGTTCCATTATTTATCAAGAGATGTTGTTGTTTCGCAGTAACGCTTATTTCAACCTTTATTTATCAACAATAATGTTCACACTTTCGTTCTGCTGTCTGCTACTTATGATAAAGCAGAAAAATAAGCATATAGAATCGCTGTTCACTCCCTATTGTAGCGGTAAGTTGGTGCGCCTCTCGTTAGAGAGTAGGATGTTCTTTGTCGCGCACACAGTTGTAATGATATATTAACCTCACATTACCTTACTTTTACAGCCTGTAAATAGACTACTGCAGAACATAGGCCTTTCCCATAAAGAGGATTTGCCTCAATCGCTAAGTGTGGCTAGGGGGTTGGCGTTCGCAGTAGGTACAGACAACGCGCACCACAAACCACCATACTTTGCTCCCGACATCTGTAAGCTTAATTTTAATCTGATATATTTTGAGATGGTTATCCATTTGGATTTGCGATTTTCTAGGTTTTTCTCTTAGTCGCTTATTACTAAAATTTTGAACTGAAAAATTTACTTAAATTGATAAAATTGTGTTAAACTAATTTTAAAAAGTTATAACTTCTATACCTTAGTCAATTAAATATTTACAAAGGTGCTACCTTTGTAAATATTAGTAAATTGGAAATGGTGGATCCGGTCGAGTTGAAATTTAATGAAAATATATTTACTTTTAGAGATCATAGTTATTTCGAAATAGTGAAAAACTTTTTTCGAAATAAATCCTTTTTCAATCAAAAATGGTCATGACTACAATAAAAATTTAATGTACTCGCCCTAAACGACGACCTCACAGGATTTTATTGTTGGTGAGTCGGCGACTTCAAACGCGGCCAGTGGATGACGGTACAGTTGATCGATATGGTCCTTGACCTGGGTGTCGTTCTCCTAATTAACTAAGTAGCGCAAATGTATCTTGAGGTAAAATAACAAAAAGAAAGCGCTATCACTTTAATTGTATCATTTGGCCATTTAAGTTGTTCAAAAAAAGGTTTTAATGTTTTAGATGTAAAAACCAGAAAAGTCTTGGACCCGACACAGTGAGAGCTTCCAATTCTTGACAGTTTTGTGTATGCAAATTTCATTTTGTGATTTAAATAAATATAATATCGTTAGCACTAGCATACTGATAACAAGTAAAAATTTAAGTAATGTTTAGTTGGTAATGTGTTAATGTATTCGAGTAGTAGTTAACGATAAAATAGTTGTTAAAGACTTACGTATCAAATGACAGTTCTAGATCTTTTATTCAACGATCCGCATCTTTTAATTTTTCTGGACGAACAGTACTCAGCTGCACATGATATATTTTCACTTTTTACAAAATCTCTGGCCAAATCAATGAGATTTATTAACATTTAACTTTTATGCGGCATCAAACCGCTTTAACCGACTAGTCGGTCACTCATTGACACATGGATGTGTAAGAGTGGCAACAAGCTATAGCACCAAACTTTTTTTTTTATAGAAGAAGGGGCAAACGTGCGTGTGGCTCACCTGATGGTAAGTGATCACCGACGCCCACGAACATCCACAACGCCAACGGAGCTACAGATGCGCTGCCGGCCTTTAAGGAAGGAATAGGCTCTTTTCTTAATGGTCCCTAAGTCGTAGCTGTTCGGAAATACTGCTGGCGACAGCTGATTCCACAAAGTTGAAGTGCGTGGGAGAAAACTTCGATTAAAACGCACCGTGGTGGAATGCCAACCATCTAGGTGGTATCGATGGAACTTCGAATTCTCTCGCGATGTACGATGATGCTACTCAGCAGCTGGGATCAAACCGAACAGTTCCTCAGAATATTCCCCGTGGTAAATTTTGTAAAAAATGCAGAAAGAAGCAACATCTCTTCGCAAGGCCAAAGGATCAAGCCAATCAGAGAGAGTTTGGTCGCCGACAATTCGAGCCGCTCGACGTTGGATGCGATCAAATGGAAGGAGTTGGTACTGGGGTGCCTCTGCCCAGAGATGAGAACAGTATTTCATGCGGGGCCGAATTTGTGCCTTACAAAGTTGCAAACGGTGAACCGGCATGAAATACTGTCCCGCTTTGCAGAGCACACCAAGCTTTTTGGAGGGCAATTTGGCCTTTCCCTCCAAGTGGCCACGGAACTAAACGTCGCTCGATATGTCAACGCCTAGGATTCTGATACTGGCTGAGGCAATAAGGGGAAAGTTCTCAAAAAGAGGAGAAACGACAAAGGGATTCTTTTTAGCGGTAAACGCGCAAACCTGTGTCTTTTTGGGGTTGAATAGGACCAAATTACGTCGACCCCAATCAAAGACTTTGATTAACAAGGTCTCGACTTCTGACACAAGTTTGTTCCGGCACTCTTCGACGTGTTCTCGAGAAATATTCGCACGACCTGTATATACCCGTGCTGTCGTCTGCATAGCAATGAATGCTACTGATTTGTAACATGTCGTTGATATGGAGAAGGAATAGGGTGGGAGATAGCACACAGCCTTGTGGAACATCAGCATTCACGGGTTTGGGGTCCGAGCATGCACCGTCGACAACAACCTTGATGCTCCGATCCGTGAGGAAGCTGGTGACCCAGTTGCACAATCTCTCGGGAACCCCGTAAGATGAAAGCTTTGAAAGAAGCGCTTTATGCCAAACCCTATCAAATGCTTTCGCTACGTCCAGACTAACCGCCAAAGCCTCCCCCTTAGACTCAACTGCTTCTGCCCATCGGTGAGTCAGGTAAACTAGAAGATCACCAGCTGATCGTCCGCGACGGAAACCGTACTGTTGGTCACTGATCAGCTGATGTTCCTCCAGGTACCTCAGGACCTGAGTGTAAATAAGTAACTCCATTATTTTTGATAACAAGGGGGTGATGGCAATAGGCCTGTAGTTGGACGGATCAGAGTGGTCGCCTTTTTTGGGTATTGGATGCACAAATGCTGTCTTCCAAGATTCCGGGACGACGCCTGAAGAGTAGGAGTGCCGGAAAAGACGCGTGAGAACCGGTGCCAACTCAGGGGCACACATCCTCAGCACAATTGGAGTGATTCCGTCCGGCCTACTCGACTTATGAATGTCCAGGGAGCAGAGTGTCTTTCGCACTGAGCTCTGCAGAAACTGAATTTCCGGCATGGAGCACTTACACCACGGGATGGTAGGTAGAGAGTTTCCCTAGTCATCAAGAGTCGAGTTGGATGCAAAAAGAGAGCCCAAGATATCGGCTTTCTCTTTTGCAGTATGGGCCAGCGAATCATCCTCCTTCTGCAGAGATGGGAGAGATGGCTGACAGAAATTCCCCTGGACAGCCTTGGCGAGAGACCAGAATGCGCGGGTTGCCGATGGGAGGCGAACTAGTCTCTCGCCAATTCTGTCAATGTGCTTTGACTTTGCCGCAGCGATAACTCTTTTGAAGGACCTGGAGGCAGAGTTGTACTCGTTTTTAAGAGCGCTGGTTTTTGCATCCCGAGACGCCGAAGCATCGGCCCTGGCCTGGTAGCACTTCCGCTTCAGAATGACGCTATTTTGCAGGTGCGACCAAACCAAGGCTGGGACTTACCTCCGAGAGGCACTGCCGAGAATGGAATAAAAAGTTCCATTCCCTGAAGTACCACATCGGTGACAGAATCTGCAACGGCTTTGGGATCATCCAGCGAGAAGCAATAAAAGGTCCGAGTATTTTATATAATACAATATACAGAGGAATGCGACTTTACGTCATTAAAATTAACCTCATATTTTACAGGCCATTTCTAGGACATACACTAAATATTAATTATGTAAGGACATTTGTAAAAGGTAATATTTTAGTTTTAGTTAGTATTTCGCACTATATATTTGCGATAATAAAATTAGAGCACCGACACACAGGTCAAAGACCTTATCAACAGTACCCGGAGGGCGCTGCCGAATTTTGAAGTAGCTGACGCACCACCAAACTTTTATTCATGACGAATGGACGGCATTAGGAGCACAGTCCAAATAAAACGTAAGCGATAACTTTATTTGGATTGTGTTTTTTTTTTACTTTCATGCAAAAAACTATGATGAAGAAGAGTTAGTCCCCTTCACGGACATAGTCCGCGGCAACGCCGCCAACCCACCTGCCGCGCTTGGCATACACCCCATATCGTGCAATTTGACGCTGTTGCCCATAACCGCTCTGATAATTCAGCTCTGGCACACACAATCGTCTTCCTCTTAATTGGAAACAATGACTTTAGTTTTCTCTTAGTTAAATTTTACGAGATTACTCAGTAATTAGTGACCTTCATTGTACATTGCTCTCAGAACTGACAACAGTTGGGTAAGAAAGGTTTTCGAGTTGAAAAACCTTGTGCAGACAAACACAGTGTAGGAAAGAACAATTCCTTTTCGACCTGTACCGTAATGCGGAAAGTCAATTTTCGCGGCTAGCAGTGGACAGGCTGTTGTTTGCAGCATGTTGTGCTAATGATGGTGATGATGGTGATGATGATGACTATGATTATTATTTTCCAGGCTGCCAAGAACACCACGTCCGCTGTTTTTCATAAGTTTTATAAAAAAAATACGTGAACAAGTAGTTATAAACTCCTCGTCTGTTCCAATTTTTCTGTCTTCGTATCTAATATTGACTCATTGACCTTTACAGAGACAGTGTATGATAAACAGACCAGATAACATTCAAAATATCATTTTAAACTTTTTAAAATGACTTAATCGCGATGTGTTCGTTTCTGATTATTGATATTTTTATTAAGCAGTTGACTAAAATATGCTCTGAGTTATCTATAGGTGTCGGAGTGAGTGATGGTAGGGGGTAAAGACTAAAAAAAATATTTTAAAGATGGGAATGCGTTTTAAGACATTTGGGTAATGTTGGGCAAACAATAAATAATGCGAGAAGATATAGATAAATAAGTTTTTTGTTGTGTAAGGACATGCGATCCTCACCTGCATTCGATGCACCCTGCCGACTGACGAACAAGGCTCGGACCATCCATCCATTTTTTTTTATGGGAAAGGGAGTAAATGAGTAAGCGGCTTACCGGGTGGTAAGTGATTACCGTCGCCCACGTACATCTGCAACACCAGAGGAGCGGGGTTGGGGGAAGGAGAGTGGGTTTCCGGTTACCTCACACACTTGGCTCTACCACGTACAACTAAACTTCTGTGGATATGTTTTTAATGTTATTTTAACTATCCATCTTTAAGTGAGTATATTTATTTTCCACGTCAAGTAGAGCCAAGTGGCGGTTTCGAAGTGGCCGGCTCGACCGGGGTAGGACCACGATGACACAATACCGATAATCAAAGACATCTTGTGCTTCTGGGTTTCATTCGGTGACTGAGGTAATCGGAGGCCCACTCCCCCTTCCGATTCTCCCTCTCAACTTCTAAATATCCTTTAATGATCAGATGATACGCTTGCACGTTTACTCCCTTACTCTGAACTCTGTTATACAATCACCGTATCTTCAAAACAACAGGAAACAGTTGCATAAGTTCATCGTATAATGAAATGGTGGAAATAAGCCTTTGGCTCTACCGAGTCGTGCCCAATGGAAAACAAAGTTTTCTGCTCCTCCCCGTAGGTATAGGCAGAGATTTCGGATTGAACGAAGGCAGAAAAAGGTATTAAGAATCTAACTACCATCAGACGAAGTTTCAAAAGCAAAGCACGAGTAGATCAGATAATAACATCTGATAAATACCCAATATTACATTATCGTTTTAACCCACTTTTCACCAGGGATTATTTGGGGCAACGTGATGGACGAACAGATGGAGCCTAACGCCGTCTTAGTTTCCAGGCCAAAATATAAATCTTACATCAAATCATCAATTTATTGTCTATTCACAAGGATGGTGCAAAGGTACGAATTTTATTTTATTATCTACCTACGTAACTAAAAAGCCGCGGCTATATCTGTGATAATGGTTGTATAACATTTAACAATAACAAGGCAATTATATTATCAACATAATAAAATACAGAAAAGGATAACCATCAAATATTGTAACATGACGGATTAAATATAATATGTTGTCTTCATTTTAAAAACGTTACCTTCCACTGTAGGAATATATAAATTAGATGCTTCGTTTTAGGAAATTTCTGTTTCGAAGATAGGGCTTAAAAGCGCTTTATTTGTTAACTGTACAATAATCATTATCAAAAATTTACAATTTGTTTAATCTCCAGGAGAGGCGAAAGGATACGAACTTTCGATACTTTTGGTAGTTGTGAACTGCGCAGTAGATATTATAGTGCCGTAAATGTACGCGCAAACACAGAGACACTCTCTTATATTATTCGATGTAACGCTTATACGATAAGATTCAGATGCAGTGTGAGAGACACGGGACGCACACAATAAAACCAGATCCGGAGACTAATTTGCGTGTTGCACAAATGTTGGCTTCGGCTGGGATTTGAATGCCACCACTCATGGTTCAGTATCCACTCGGTCGCCTACCTCTGCGACAGGCGTGGTACACTCAAATTATTTGTTTCTTGTTTTATTGTTGCACCACACAACTACCACGATGACATCAATCGGCAGAGTTTGTCCACTAGATGTACTCAACTGAAAACTGAATATCCGAGTGAAATTAATAATGCCCTAATTAAGATTTTGGAATGGTTTCACGCCAAAAATTTATCACCTGAGAAAAAGGAAAAAACTAATAAATTCGTCACAGATTGCCGCAATCAACTTACAGAACACCAATCAGGATTTTGAAAGTACGTTTGTGTTTTTCGCAATCTCTATTGAGTCCAAGTTTCACTGGGGAGCGCATATTGTATCCTATTTTCCCCTTTAGAATGATCAGACAGTTGACTGATGAAGCAACAGCCAAATTAGATTACTACATACTTCATCATCATCATCATAATTTCGGCCTATCACAAGTCCACTGCTGAACATAGGCCTCCCCCAAAGCATAGCAAAACATACATCATACATCATGTTATATGGTGTGCTACTGTTGGCTTCTGTAACTGAATTGAAGACAGTATTAATTATACAAAAGCAAGCGTTACAGCCCATCTATAACTTAGGCCCGTTGAGTCACTACGCGACCTGTTCAAAGATACTAATGTCTTGACAGTCGGTGATAGTTTATTTTTGAGAATGCTATGTACGAACAGAAAAATATGAATGTATTTAATCAAAAACAAATACTGTCTCCTGTAGAACAAGTGGAGACGAGGCGAAAGGCGGATTCTAAATTTAGATTGGCTAAAAGTAGAGAGTCCATCTAAAAGAAAACTTAAAGTTTTACTAAAAGATCCCAAAAATATAGTGACCCAAACAGACCCAATTTTTAAGGAGTTTGTTAAAGAAAACTTTATTAAATAAGGCCAGAAGTAATATAAAGTTACAAAACATCGAGGGCAAATGCCACTTACTCTGCTGATATATTGTTAAAAATGATATTTAAATTTTTTTTTATTGATTTCATTGTACAAAATATATATTTACATTATAGTGTGAAAAACAAAAAAAAACCGACCCCAGAGTTTTTTGCCGGCTCTTCTTTGTGAAGGTCTTGTTTTAGGTACTTGTTAGGTTAGGTTAGGTTAGGTTAGGTTCGGTTAGGTTAGGTTAGGTTAGGTTAGGTTAGGTTAGGTTAGGTTAGGTTAGGTTAAGTTAGGTTAGGTTAGGTTAGGTAAGGTTAGGTTTTTTTTCTTCTTTCCTTCTATCTCCAACATAATCGGAGCTTATGTTTTTGGAGTTTTGTTTATTATTTCTTACTATTCTATTTATTTATTTCTCAAATGTAATATATTGAGTAGTTTTTGCAGGAGTTTTATGTACATTGTTTAATCTAATATTCTTAAAGAAATTTATACATCTTATTTTTAACAGTTTGTTCTTACACTCTACATTTTTATTTATCTAATTTCTTACACTATACTAGTCTATAATATATTTCATTATATTATGATAGCATTATTACTTGCTTCGCTGTTTTGTTCCTCTTTACAACATTTTGAGCGATTTCGATGCAGTATTTTATGAACACGTCTCTTTTTTTACTGTTTAAGATGTTCGGTACGTTTTCCCTTACTATATTTTAATTTATTTTGTTTCTTAGTTCTAGTCTTTGTATTGCAGGTATTGGGCAGTCAAAAAGGATGTGTGGGACGGATTCCTGCGTTCCTGGCTCGCATGCGCACGATGAGCTCTCTTTGCACTTAAAGCGATTCAAGTACTCCGAGAACCCACCGTGCCCTGTCATAATCTGCGTAACCATGTAGTCGACTTTTATTTTGCGGATCATCCGGTACGCCGTCACAGCATCCGGGAAGAATATTTTTGTGACCGATGCGGTTTCTCCAATTTGATATCTACGATTCCATTCGTCAAGCGTTGCAAGTCGAATGCTTCGCTTGGCGAATGAGACCGGGTACAAATCATAAGCAGGTCTCCCCCTGGAGCCCAAGGCGGCGCTTTTGGCAAGCTGGTCAGCTCTTTCGTTGCCCTCCATCCCTGCATGGGCCTTTATCCAGAATAATGTAACAACTTTACCCTTGAGAGATGCTGTTGTTAATTTATCTCTGCTCTCTACTGCAAGAGGATGGAGGCAACAATGATTTATGACCGTTTGTAGAGCTGCCATTGAGTCGCTGTAGACTCCAAAGGAAGACGCTGAGTGTCCGAGAATTACCTGTGTGGCCTTGCATATAGCCAGAAGCTCAGCCTGGTAGACAGTGCAATACCCTGGGAGAGCAAGCTTGATGGCCTTTGTTTCGGTCTCGCTGTTCCACACAGACACGGCAGCGCCAAACTCAATCTTGCTCCCGTCAGTAAATATACGAACGTCATAGTCACTGTTTTGAATGAGCTGCTCTCGATCTACCAGGCTCACGAGCCTCAGGCTGATACGCTCGGCGGGATGTGGCGCCTCAATGGCCAGGGCCATCCGCTCGATCTCCCTGTCCCCCAGACCCAGCTGGGGCACTCCCCTCTTGACCCCGTACAGTGAGGCTGCCTCACGCACTCTGAGATCAAGGGGAAGTATCCCAGCCAGCAGCAGTGCCGAGTTCAGGGAGACCGTCCGATAGCCCTTACAAATTTTCTGTGCTATCCCACGCTGGACCACTTGATTCTGTTTGATCGTCATCAGCTTCTCCGCCGCCGGTGCCCACACGCTAGCAGCGTACAGAATGATCGGCTCTATCGTAGCCGTATAAATAATTTTAATTATTTCAGGGTGAAGACCCCAGCTCACTCTCGCCGCTTTAGAGAGTTGTTTATATATTCCGATGGCCTTCCTGCAGACATTCGCCACGTGAGTGTTGAAAGTCAGCCTGTCATCCACGGTGACACCAAGGAGCTTTATTTCCCTGGACATGCCAATGTCGATCCCTCCCATCCTCAGACATGCCGCGTCGTGTTTAAGTTTTCTGGTAATAACCATCGCGTTTGTTTTTTCCGGCGCAAATTTAAGCTTATTTATGACACCCCTCGTCCGAACATGTTCGAGAGCGGCATTGGCGCGTCAAGGACGCACCTCTAGTGCGGTGTCACCATCGAAGACAAGCACGGCGTCGTCCGCGAAAGCCTCACCATACACAACCCCATTTTCTAGGCTTTTTAAGAGGGGGTCCAGGAGGAGGTTCCACAAGATTGGTCCTCCAATGGAGCCGCACCCCTTGGTAGTGATTTTAGTGCACTCCTCTCCCGCATACCTAACCACTACCTCTCTGTTCTTCAGGTAGCTATCAAATACCTTCCTGAGGTTCAGTGGGCACTTTTCCTCAGCCAGTCGGACTCGTATAGCTGGCCACCAGGCGCTATCGAAGGCTCCCTCTATGTCCAAAGAAACCAGAACAATTATTTTCTTTCCATCTAGGGTTAGGTTAGGTTAGGCTAGGTTAGGTTAGGTTAGGTTAGGTTAGGTTAGGTTAGGTTGGAGTTGGGTTAGGTTGAGTTGGGTTAGGTTGGGTTAGGTTGGGTTAGGTTAGGTTAGGTTAGGTTGGAGTTAGGTTGGGTTGGGTTAGGTTAGGTTAGGTTAGGTTAGGTTGGGTTGGGTTAGGTTAGGTTAGGTTGAGTTGGGTTAGGTTAGAGTTAGGTTAGGTTAGGTTGAGTTGGGTTAGGTTAGGTTGGGTTAGGTTAGGTTAGAGTTGGGTTAGGTTAGGTTGGGTTAGGTTGGGATTTAGGTTGGGTTAGGTTAGAGTTAGGTTAGGTTGGAGTTAGGTTGGGTTGAGTTGGGTTAGGTTGGGTTGGGTTAGGTTAGGTTAGGTTAGGTTAGGTTAGGTTGGGTTAGGTTGGGATTGGGTTAGGTTAGGTTAGGTTAGGTTAGGTTAGGTTAGGTTGGAGTTGGGTTAGGTTGGGTTGGGTTGGGTTAGGTTGGGTTGGAGTTAGGTTAGGTTGGGTTAGGTTGGGTTAGGTTAGGTTGGGATTGGGTTGGGTTAGGTTAGGTTAGGTTGGGTTGAGTTGGGTTAGGTTGGAGTTAGGTTAGGTTGGGTTAGGTTAGGTTAGGTTAGGTTGGAGTTAGGTTAGGTTGGAGTTAGGTTAGGTTGAGTTAGGTTAGGTTAGGTTAGGTTGAGTTAGGTTAGGTTGAGTTAGGTTAGGTTAGGTTGGAGTTGGGTTAGGTTAGAGTTAGGTTAGGTTAGGTTGAGTTAGGTTAGGTTAGGTTGGGTTGGGATTGGGTTAGGTTGGGATTAGGTTAGGTTAGGTTAGGTTAGGTTGAGTTGGGTTAGGTTGGGATTTAGGTTAGGTTGGAGTTAGGTTAGGTTGGAGTTAGGTTGGGTTGGAGTTGGGTTAGGTTAGGTTGAGTTAGGTTAGGTTGGGATTAGGTTAGGTTAGGTTGAGTTAGGTTAGGTTAGAGTTAGGTTAGGTTAGAGTTGGGTTAGGTTAGGTTAGGTTGGGTTAGGTTAGGTTAGGTTGGGTTAGGTTAGGTTAAGTTAGGTTAGGTTAGGTTAGAGTTGGGTTAGGTTGGGTTGGGATTGGGTTAGGTTGGAGTTAGGTTAGGTTAGGTTGGGTTGGGATTGGGTTAGGTTGGAGTTAGGTTGGGTTGGAGTTGGGTTAGGTTGGGATTGGGTTAGGTTGGGTTGAGTTGGGTTAGGTTAGGTTGAGTTAGGTTAGGTTAGGTTGGGTTAGGTTGGGATTAGGTTAGGTTAAGTTAGGTTAGGTTGGGTTAGGTTAGAGTTAGGTTGGGTTAGGTTAGGTTAGGTTGGGTTAGGTTAGGTTAGAGTTGGGTTAGGTTAGAGTTAGGTTGGGTTGGGATTGGGTTAGGTTAGAGTTGGGTTAGGTTGAGTTAGGTTAGGTTAAGTTAGGTTAGGTTAGGTTGGGTTGGGTTGGGTTAGGTTAGGTTGGGTTAGGTTAGGTTAGGTTGAGTTAGGTTAGGTTAGGTTGGAGTTAGGTTGGGTTGGGTTGGGTTGGGTTAGGTTAGGTTAGAGTTAGGTTAGGTTAAGTTAGGTTAGGTTGGGATTAGGTTAGGTTAGAGTTGGGTTAGGTTAGGTTAGAGTTGGGTTAGGTTGAGTTAGGTTAGGTTAGGTTAGAGTTAGGTTGGGTTAGGTTAGAGTTAGGTTAGGTTAGAGTTAGGTTAGGTTAGGTTGGAGTTAGGTTGGGTTAGGTTAGAGTTAGGTTGGGTTAGGTTGGGTTGGGATTGGGTTAGGTTGGGTTAGGTTGAGTTAGGTTAGGTTAGAGTTGGGTTAGGTTGGAGTTGGGTTAGGTTAGAGTTAGGTTAGGTTGAGTTAGGTTAGGTTAGGTTAGGTTGGGATTAGGTTAGGTTAGGTTGAGTTAGGTTAGGTTAGAGTTGGGTTAGGTTAGAGTTAGGTTAGGTTGGGTTAGGTTAGAGTTAGGTTGGGTTAGGTTAGGTTAGGTTGAGTTGGGTTAGGTTGGAGTTAGGTTAGGTTAGGTTGGAGTTAGGTTGGGTTGGGTTAGGTTAGGTTGGGTTAGGTTAGGTTAGGTTAGGCTAGCAGATTGGCCCGCGAGTTTGGCGGGATGACGATTTATTTTAATGATGCGCGGATTTATACGCGGAAGGATAAGACGAAAATAGTGGTGCGGAGACCGGTGAACCCTGACAAACCGACGCGACAGACCCCGATCTTGAGACGCTACGGCAAAGTGTATATAGCTGCTTCTTAACCTTGGGGTGAGCACACGTATGCGCGGAGCGAAGTCGCTAAAAGGACCGCCGCGCAGCGTGCGCGGGACACGGACGGCACTCACTAGTAATGGCTCGCGATTGAACGCGGGAAAAATGGTGGAGTCGAAGCAGGGACCCGCTGATGCGGGGCCCACTAGCGATATACTGACACACGACATATTGTACTGGGAAACTCCGACAAAGTGTTATGCCTGCTCAAACCGGGGGGCGAGCACACGTATGCGGGAGGCTAATAGTGGCGTGAAGACCTATGACCCTGACAAACCGACACGACAGAACCCGATTGTGAGACACTCCGGCAAAGTGTATATGGCTGCTTCTAACCCTAGGGGCGAGCACACGTAAGCTGAGCGAAGTCGCAAACGGGACTGCTGCGCAGCGTGCGCGGCACACGCCCGACACTCACTACTTAATAGCTCGCGAATATGCGCGGGAAGATGGAGGCGCGGCGACAAACGGCCCTGACTAACCGACACGACAGAACCCGCTTGCGAGACACTCAGCACAGTGACCCTAGTATGCGGAGCGAAGTCGCAAACGCGACTCCTGCGCAGCGTGCGCGGGATGTGGACGGCTCTCACTAATTATTAACTCGGGAAGATGGAGGTGGAGACCGACGACCCTGACAAGATATATATGCGACAAATACTGAGTACGAGACACTCCGGCACAGTGTTATGGCTGCTCAAACCGGGGGGCGAGCACACGTATGCGCGGGGCGAAGTCGCAACCAGTACCGCCGTGCAGTATGCGCGGGCGACGGGCGGCGCTCATTTTAATAACACGAGGACTAAGACGCGGAAAGACAATAGGGCCGAGTAGGCACCCGCAGGTGCGGGGCCACTAACGACCCATTGCGAACTAATGACTCATCCCGCTGCGAAACATTCCGGCACAGTGTTTATGGCTGCTCGGACCGGAGGCGAGCACACGTGTGCACGGCGCGACGGCGCAAGCGGGACCGTACAAAGAAATACTTTTACGTCTTTATATATATAGTATAGATGTCCGTAAAACGAGCAAGCAGCTCACCTGATGGAAAGTGATTACCGTCGCGCAGGAACATCTGCATCACCAGTGGAGCAGCAGGTAGGTTACCGGCCTTTAAAGATATTTGACAGATGGGAGGCAGAATGACGCTGGGGACACCAGATGTCTTTAAGTATATTTGGGTAAGCAGAAGGGAAGAGGGGCCTCCGGTCCCTTCAGCATCCGGTCCATTCGTGCAGCCGCTAAAGCCGCTGCTTGGCTCCACCACGTCCGGTAGCAGTATGTATTACACATATTCGCCATTAGTCGCCTTCTAGGACCCATGGGACATTCTTTAATTTTGAAAAGCACACGGATCGATCGATTTTAACTACTTTCTTTAACAACTTATCTTGATATTGAATAAGATCCTATGTGTTTGTGCATACATTGAGTTTTCAAAAGTCATCCTGGATAACTCGAAAATAGGGTTTTATACAATGGGAATGTAAAGTAATTTCATTCACATTGTATGCTTATTGGACAGTTCAACTATTTATAGTGTATTCATGAACTAAACTTTGAATTGTCGGAGTCCCGTACGCAACGGGATAGTGGGGACTGGGTGATATAAAACTTTTTGTTACATTAAAATGAATTCATTCGTTCTAGCGTTCTTAGATAAGAAGGTAATGCTTGATTTTTTTTGTGTACATGAGACTAATTTTTGCTGGCGTGAATTTTAGAATTCATTTGTGACTAAACGAATAGATAGTTGTAGGATTATTGTCTGTTGGAACTATTATAGTACTATTATAGGATTAAACTAATTATATTTTAATTGGTTTTGAAGTTATTTTAATTCGGTTTGGACAGAGAAAAAGGTAAGAGGGCACATCTTTTATATACATTTTTAGTTTTGATGCGTTGAATAAGTGTTACAGTAAGCTACAAAGGAGAGTCACAATTCTATACACAACTAGCTTCTGACCGCGACTTTGTCTGCACTGAATTTTTTCCCTCGGCTTTAAGGGGATAAAAATATTCTATGTTCTTCTCCAGGGTTCAAAGTATTCTTCAAAATCGATTCAGCGCCTTAGTCGTCAAAACGTAACAGACTGTCGGTCTGAGTAACTTTCGCTTTTATAATATTATTAAGTAATTATTAGCTAGATGGTACTAGCATGTAAATAGTCCACAGCAGGACACGTGACTCTCCCATAAGGAGGATTCGCCATAAACGCCTCGATCGCCAAGCGAATTCGCGTTCGCAGTACTAGACGCCTCGCACTTAAAACGCTGCTGCACGACATCGGTCTGCTTATTTTTAATCTAGTAATTTTCGAAATGGTTATCTCGCCGTCGTTGCGAGTTTCGGAGTGTATTATATATCAAAGACAGACAGTGACACTGTTATCAATACACGGCTAGCGCTGATGGAGTCGCGAATGTTTGAGAAGGCGTTGCCGTTGCCCTGAAGACGGACCACCGCGGGGGTCTTGGTCGGTGCAAGCTCGACATAACCTGTCGATGCTCCGAGAGGGTGTGTGCGTTACGTACTTCACCACGTATAGAAAAAAAAAAGGTTACTTTCGAGCCCTCAGGTACCCGAGCGCGTGCTGTTTTGTTATCGAATTGAAAAATGCCCCTGGCCGGACGTTTTTATTTAATTTGTGACAATTCGGGCAACGTGTAGTGAAACTTTGTATTCTCCATGTTATTCGGATGTTAATTTACATATTTATTTGTTCCATACATAATTCCTTATACTCAATTCTAGTACCGAGAGTTTCTTTTTTAATAACATTTTTAACATATTTCGGGTTTAATTAAAAAATCACTTGTAGAGCCGCTGCACTACTTAAAAGGTACGATTTGTTGTTGTATGCAATTTTTGTCATGTGTGCCTGTGTAACTTCAAAAGGCGTAAAACTCGGTCCATTGACTGCAAGTTATTGGCACCCCTGCCTACCCTCACTAGGTGAGGGACATGCAGTTCAGTGCCTTTCAAGCATGAGTTGTGATTTGTTCGTTTCTTAGTTATTTCAAATAAAGGTAATTTCATAACCATAGTTTTAATATTTCGACTCATATACTCATACATAGACAGGATCTATTTAGGATTCTGTACCCATGTAGGAGCTCTGTAAGCCTACGCTGTCTGTCCGTTCGTCCGTCCGTCTGTCCTACCTTTAAAGGCCTGTATCTTTTGAACCGTAATAGGTAGCTGCTTGAAATTTCCACATAATTTTGTTATAATGGCGGTTATTATTCCTAACAAATAAAAAAAAATATTTATGAGAACACTACACATTTGAAATTAAATGTTTACTTACGGATTTTATCGTGTATAATTTGAATTAAAATTCGCGTTAAATTTCCGGGGGGTTTCCGTGCAAAAAAAAAAAAGATTTCTTCAACGTTTTTGCTCTATGGTGAAAAGGGTAACACATACAGTATTACGAACTGAATGAAAGAATCTCTTACTCAAGTTTTACTCGTTTAAAACAAAAGAAGTCGTGTAGTCTATGCCTATGACACCCGGGACCGTCATCGAGGATAATGATTTTTTATAATACAACTCCTTAAATAAGTATTTTTATCTTGACTATGTAATTACATACATACATCAGAGTTATTTATGGAATATCATACAGTCTACGACCATGTCATGAAGCTCTAAAAACGGTGAAAGAATTTTTAAAATCGATCCGGTAATTCTAGCGTTTAGTCGACACATATATGCGAACTCATAATCTCACATATTTATTTCGAAAGCTTACTATGTATACTCGTACATCCAGAGCTTTTTGCCGGTTCTTCTCTGAGAAGGTCATGTTTTACGAACCGGTGTAGATTTTGACGTACGTAAGAGCTTTAAACAAACCTAAATTAAAAAAAAATTGACTTTGACTTTGAATATAGGTTTAGATTTAACATTTAATTAAGCAGGCATTAGAGATGGCTGTAGCCATTCGGCTTAAACATGAGCTCAAATGCATTAGCGTCACGGACTATTTAGTGGACTAAGCCTATCCAGTTTTAATCCGTTCAAGTTCCCGAAACAACACATCCCCTATCCACTACTTACCCTACCTTATCTGCCTAGAAATGGACCACTGTAGGACATATGTCCCTCCCATAAGGAGTTACCACTAATCGCCACGAACGGAAGCGGATTGGCGATCGCGCCATAGACGCTGCTGCCCGTCCTCGATCTTCTTCATTTTAGTCTGGTATTTTTCCGAAAAGGTTATACCGCCATCTATCGGTAGCCATTGCTATTTTCAAGGCTTTGGTGATAGTCGCTTCTTAAGACGCTCACGGAAAGTAAGGAGTAGGCTTATTCTTACGGTGATATCATATGCCGCTCCACCACTTAGCCCCCCTTAATAGAAGTACAGTTAGTTAACCACATGGGCAGAACAGCGTTGCGGATTACTCCCTGGTTCAGCTACTTAACTTTTTATAGTAAACTAAGGTTTCAGTCTTTGTTTTTTCTTTATCCTGGCTACCCTAGTGGCTCTTATGTAAAATTTGTTATCATTATTATTGTCAGCGTAGTCTTGTTTAGAGACTGCGGGAACTTGATAAGGAACGGTCGATTAGGTAAGTCGCACTTTTCTAATATAGCTATTATAGAAATCTATTAATATCACGCTTTTTAAGACCTCCTTGGATAATATAGTTCACATGAGACACAGTTTTTAAATTAATCAATTTAATATCATGTGATAATATTATGATCATGTACCATAAAATATAGCTATTATAAATCTATTAATATCTCGCTTTTAAGACCTCCTTGATAATATTATGATCATGTATCATAAAATATAGCTATTATAGAAATCTATTAATATCACGCTTTTTAAGACCTCCTTGGATAATATAGTTCACATGAGACACAGTTTTTAAATTAATCAATTTAATATCATGTGATAATATTATGATCATGTATCATAAAATATAGCTATTATAGAAATCTATTAATATCACGCTTTTTAAGACCTCCTTGGATAATATAGTTCACATGAGACACAGTTTTTAAATTAATCAATTTAATATCATGTGATAATATTATGATCATGTATCATAAAATATAGCTATTATAGAAATCTATTAATATCACGCTTTTTAAGACCTCATGGATAATATAGTTCATGAGACACAGTTATTAAATTAATCAATTTAATATCATGTGACAATATTATGATCATATCATAAAATATAGCTATTATAGAAATCTATTAATATCTCGCTTTTTAAGACCTCCTTGGATAATATAGTTCACATGAGACACAGTTTTTAAATTAATCAATTTAATATCATGTGATAATATTATGATCATGTATCATAAAATATAGCTATTATAGAAATCTATTAATATCACGCTTTTTAAGACCTCCTTGGATAATATAGTTCACATGAGACACAGTTTTTAAATTAATCAATTTAATATCATGTGATAATATTATGATCATGTATCATAAAATATAGCTATTATAGAAATATATTAATATCTCGCTCTTTTAGACCTCCTTGGATAATATAGTTCACATGAGACACAGTTTTTAAATTAATCAATTTAATATCATGTGATAATATTATGATCATGTATCATAAAATATAGCTATTATAGAAATCTATTAATATCACGCTTTTTAAGACCTCCTTGGATAATATAGTTCACATGAGACACAGTTTTAAATTAATCAATTTAATATCATGTGATAATATGATCATGTATCATACAATATAGCTATTATAAGAAATCTATTATAATATCTCGCTTTTAAGACCTCCTTGATAATATTATGATCATGTATCATATAATATAAGCTATTATAGAAATCTATTAATATCACGCTTTTAAGACCTCCTTGATAATATTATGATCATATATCATAAAATATAGCTATTATAAGAAATCTATTAATATCTCCTTTTTAAGACCTCTTGGATAATATAGTTCACATAGAGACACAGTTTTTAAATTAATCAATTTAATATCATGTGATAATATTGTGATCATGTATCATACAATATAGCTATTATGAAATCTATTAATATCTCGCTTTTAAGACCTCCTTGGATAATAATATAGTTCACATGAGACACAGTTTTTAAATTAATCAATTTAATATCATGTGATAATATTGTGATCATGTATCATAAAATATAGCTATTATAAGAAATCTATTAATATCTCGCTTTTAGGACCTCCTTGGATAATACAGTTCACATGAGACAGTTTTTAAATTAATCCAATTTAATATCATGTGATAATATGATCATGTATCATAATATAGCTATTATGAAATCTATTAATATCACGCTTTTAAGACCTCCTTGATAATATAGTTCATGAGACACAGTTTTAAATTAATCAATTTATCATGTGATAATATGATCATGTATCATAAAATATAGCTATTATAAATCTATTATAATATCTCGCTTTTTAAGACCTCCTTGGATAATATATTTCATGAGACACAGTTATTAAATTAATCAATTTAATATCATGTGATAATATTATGATCATGTATCATATAATATAGCTATTATAGAAATCTATTATAATATCTCGCTTTTAGGACCTCCTTGGATAATAATATAGTTCACATGAGACACAGTTTTTAAATTAATCAATTTAATATCATGTGATAATATTGTGATCATGTATCATATAATATAGCTATTATGAAATCTATTATAATATCTCCTTTTTAAGACCTCCTTGGATAATACAGTTCACATGAGACACAGTTTTTAAATTAATCAATTTAATATCATGTGATAATATTATGATCATGTATCATATAATATAACTATTATGAAATCTATTATAATATCTCGCTTTTAAGACCTCCTTGGATAATACAGTTCACATGAGACACAGTTTTTAAATTAATCAATTTAATATCATGATAATATTATGATCATGTATCATATAATATAGCTATTATAGAAATCTATTATAATATCTCGCTTTTAAGACCTCCTTGGATAATATATTTCACATGAAACACAGTTTTAAATTAATCAATTTAATATCATGTGATAATAATATGATCATGTATCATATAATATAGCTATTACAGAAATCTATTATAATATCTCGCTTTTAAGACCTCCTTGGATAATATAGTTCACATAGAGACACAGTTTTAAATTAATCAATTTAACATAATGACACGTGATGATATTATGATCATGTATCATACAATATAGCTATTATGAAATCTATTAATATCTCGCTTTTTAAGACCTCCTTGGATAATATATTTCACATGAGACACAGTTTTTAAATTAATCCAATTTAATATCATGTGATAATAATATGATCATGTATCATATAATATAAGCTATTATAGAAATCTATTATAATATCTCCTTTTAAGACCTCCTTGGATATTATAGTTCACATGAGACAGTTTTAAATTAATCCAATTTAATATCATGATAATATTATGATCATATCATAAAATATAGTTATTATAGAAATCTATTATAATATCTCGCTTTTAAGACCTCCTTGATAATATTATGATCATATCATAAAATATAGCTAATATAGAAATCTATTATAATATCTCGCTTTTAAGACCTCCTTGATAATATTATGATCATATCATAAAATATAGCTATTATAAATCTATTATAATATCTCCTTTTAAGACCTCATGGATAATATATTTCATGAGACACAGTTTTAAATTAATCAATTTAATATCATGTGATAATATTATGATCATATCATATAATATAAGCTATTATAGAAATCTATTATAATATCTCGCTTTTAAGACCTCCTGATAATATAGTTCATGAGACACAGTTTTAAATTAATCCAATTTAATATCATGTGATAATATTATATTTCACATGAGACACAGTTTTAAATTAATCAATTTAATATCATGTATTAATATTATGATCATATCATATAATATAGCTATTATAAGAAATCTATTAATATCTCGCTTTTTAAGACCTCCTTGGATAATATAGTTCACATGAGACACAGTTTTTAAATTAATCAATTTAATATCATGTGATAATATTATGATCATGTATCATAAAATATAGCTATTATAGAAATCTATTAATATCTCGCTTTTTAAGACCTCCTTGGATAATATAGTTCACATGAGACACAGTTTTTAAATTAATCAATTTAATATCATGTGATAATATTATGATCATGTATCATATAATATAGCTATTATAGAAATCTATTATAATATCTCGCTTTTTAAGACCTCCTTGATAATATATTTCACATGAGACACAGTTATTAAATTAATCAATTTAATATCATGTGACAATATTATGATCATGTATCATATAATATAGCTATTATAAATCTATTAATATCACGCTTTTTAAGACCTCCTTGATAATATTATGATCATGTATCATATACTATAGCTATTATAGAAATCTATTATAATATCTCGCTTTTAAGACCTCCTTGGATAATATAGTTCATGAGACACAGTTATTAAATTAATCAATTTAATATCAAGTGATAATATTATGATCATGTATCATATAATATAGCTATTATAAATCTATTATAATATCTCGCTTTTTAAGACCTCCTTGGATAATATATTTCACATGAGACACAGTTTTAAATTAATCAATTTAATATCATGATAATATTATGATCATGTATCATATAATATAGCTATTATAGAAATCTATTATAATATCTCCTTTTAAGACCTCCTTGATAATATAGTTCATGAGACACAGTTTTAAATTAATCCAATTTAATATCAAGTGATAATATTATGATCAAGTATCATAAAATATAGCTATTATAGAAATCTATTAATATCACGCTTTTTAAGACCTCCTTGATAATATTATGATCATGTATCATAAAATATAGCTATTATAGAAATCTATTAATATCACGCTTTTTAAGACCTCCTTGGATAATATAGTTCACATGAGACACAGTTTTTAAATTAATCAATTTAATATCATGTGATAATATTATGATCATGTATCATAAAATATAGCTATTATAGAAATCTGTTAATATCACGCTTTTTAAGACCTCCTTGGATAATATAGTTCACATGAGACACAGTTTTTAAATTAATCAATTTAATATCATGTGATAATATTATGATCATGTATCAATTATATAATGACGGTCAAAATGTGGGTTACAGGGCTATGTTATGTTTGGTTACGTTATTAAATAACCTTACATGAATAACAATTTGAAGCATATTGATGTATCGAATAAGTAGTAATAAAATATTTTATAAAGGGTTTGTGGATATACCACTCTCGAAATCACCCTAAACAAGAAAGCCCACAAGGCATTAAATCTGCACTTATAACTCTTACTAAAGATACATTCTCATAGAATTTTATACATTCTCGTAGAAAAGTTGAACATTGAAATAGAGCTTATATTTTCTAGATTGAATGACGCATTCCAATCTTGTAATAGGCAACTGTGGAGCTATGCAAATGTGATCACGTGTCATGCTTTCGCTCTTAGTTCAAATGGTTGATGATGCGCCAGCGCCGACATTTTCGAATCCTATGCACTTTGTTTTCAATCTTTTATGATTCTAGCGCCCCTCTTTATTTAAAAGAAAGATTTAAGATTCAGTTCCTTAGTGACTCACATTCTCAAAATCTTCGCTCTTCACATAATTTAGTGATTTAAACTTTTAAGGTTATTCTGGCTTTATGTCAAACTCTTTTACAGTAACTGCGATTACAGTTTGGAACAGTTTGTCTGCCATACGCAAATCTAATACAGCCTGTATTGAAGATGCGATGAGAACGGAACAAAGGCTCTGAAGTTTTCTATCGGGAGTACTGCCTATCGGGAAGAGCCAATTGGCCAAGTTAAAGATCAAGAGAGTATGCAGGAGCTGAGATTTTTGGTGGGATCGAGAAATGTTAGACCCAAGAGACAAGCTTATCGGGCAATATTTCGATGACATCCCGGACGTCAGTCTGAGCATGATTAGGATGGCACACAGCTGGCAGGCGCAGAAACGGCAAGTTGCTCGATGAGGACAGAGTTAAAGCTGATCTTCGGATAGCAAGTGGAAAACCGGTTCTAGTAGTCCTTCTGAAGCTGTTTAATTTTATTTATCGTGGCGGTGTTACGCCGAAAGCTTGGCTGCCTTATTCATCCAGAAATTCCCGTTTGATTACTGCCTAATGAAGAACTATAGACCATTTATGTTGCCGAAGTATAGATTACCCTAAACAGAGATAATTTAAAAACGTTTATTTGGAGTAAATTGACATTGAAAGAAGTATAAGAATAGAGAGCAATAAAAACTATTTTAACATTAAATAATACGCACAATTTCTTATGATTAGATAAGAAGGTCAATCTTCAAGGTTGAGCAAGACCGTGAAACAACAACGTTGATTAACAGTTTTTATCATCCTATGTAAACAAACAAAGAATTGACAAAACACTATAGTATTTTATTTTGGTTTCGTAATTCTCGTTGTGGTTGTAGCGTGTGGTAACAAGATAATGGTGCGACATACTCAATATATCATACCGTATAGTAAAAAACGATAAAGAGAAAAGTCAGGAAAGTCTCGTGGCTTGTGATAGGTGTCAGAATGCCTCCGAAGTAGATATGCTCGAATGGGCCGGCTCATCCGAGATAGTACCAAGATCTCGCAGAATACCGACGTGAAGTAGAGGCATCTTGTTTCGTTCGGTGTGTGAGTTAACCGGAAGTCCACTCTGTGCCTTACAGCAACGGTGGTCACGAGGGCACTGAGGTGTTAGACGTACTGATGTCATAGTTAACTAGGGCTGGTTTCAGCTTATTATTATTAATTTTGGTCCGATATATGCTTATGTACATGTTCTTAAAAATTACGTTAGAACTGTTGAACATATGCCTCGCCAAATACGCGCTGTATTTTTTGAGCTCGGCATACAATTTTGGAGACTCGGTCCGCACTAACTAACCATGCTGGGTAGGCGAGAAGGTCTGTGAGATTTGGATTCGGCGAATTCGGAAGAATTTTCCACCATTAGACGGTTACCAAAGACTCGACCGCGGCGCCACATGGGGTCCGTGAAATTGGCATTTTGAGAAAAACACAGTACATTGCCCCTTCTATCTGTCTTACATTATTAAATTGTTTTGATTCCCACGTATTTTCGTGCATATTATTGTTTTCGAATTTTGTGGTCTCTTATTAGTTAAAGATTTTTATAGAGCAGAGTATTCGGGTTACGAATATCTTCAGTCACAACTTTTTTATTTCGTTCAAGATAAACAATCATGGAGGCGGTGTTATTCGATGGGAAGTCCCTCACACTCAAGTATGACCCTAAGTATCCTGTGCCGAAGATCGTCAGAGATGATGACGTTATCGTCAAGGTGGAGTATTCAGGGGTCTGCGGCACTGATGTTCACATTATACAGGTAATGAAATAAAATATTTTAAATTTATGGAACGACGTGGTGGTGATATACCTCGAATCGTCTTCATCAGCTAAAAAAGTTACTACAACCTTAAGCTGTCACAGCCAAAGCAGTTGATTTCCCAATAGACAGAGCGACCTTACTTACGTTACGGGGAGGATTTGAAAAATGATGATGGTTAAGTAAGTAAACGAGCAAGCGGCTTACCTGATGGTAAGTGATTACCGATATCCGTACACTACCCCATCCACATACATTTCCAACACCAGAGAAGCTGCAGGTACGTTGCTGGCCTTAAAGGAGTTTTTGGCAAGTGGGTGTGGGCCTCCGGTTACCTCGCTCGCCGAACGAAACGCAGAAACACAAGACAACTCGTCTTCACGCCAGTATTCTGCGAGGCCGTGGTACTACCCCGGTCGAGCAGGCCCATTCGAGCAACAGCAAAAGCCGCTGGATTCTACCACAAAAATCTATTAACATGCATTGTAGTCTTTTTGCTAGGTCTATGTTTAGTCTATGTGTAATAAAAAACAAACATAAAGTGTTGATAATGAATAGACTGTGACCAGAGTTCGAGCAGCACGGCGGACCCTTCCCGGCTTTATAACTATTACTTAATTTAAAAAGAGAATTGTTTACAGGGCGAATTCCCCGCATCCAAAGAGCGCCCCTTGCCTCTAGGTCACGAGTTCAGTGGGATTGTCCATGAGGTGGGAAAGGCGTCTATCCTAAAAAAAGGCCAAAAAGTTGTCGTGGATCCTAATCGGTAAACCTTCTACTTGAAGTAAAACAAGACATGTTTTTTAAGTTGTGTTTTAATGCAAGGAAGAACAACAAACCTCATAATAAATCATAAAAGCTCATTTTATGACTTGCCAATTGAGAGTTTTTAAAGAAATTTTTGAAATACATTTGCTGTATAGTGATCTTTAATCAGCCTATTTAAGTCCACTACTGCACATAAACCTCTCCGTGAAAGCACCAACAAAACTGGTATGCCAATATTTGCATCAGATATATTTCCCCCCACCACTAGTTGTTGGATTTTGGAGACTGTGAGATGCGGATTGTAACAGACTGACTTTATTACCGTCGCCCGCGTAACGTATTAGACGACCCGGAAGACGTAACAGCACCGGCAGACCGACAAACTGAACTAGGTTCGGTTAACACTACTCAACCTGAACACACTGTACATACAGTTAGGAGTAGAGACACATACACAATCCCCCGCCGACGCGTAAGAGCGTATCGTGCAAATCAAACACCCGCGTACACACCTTGCACCCGGGATTCAGGGCGGTCCTTACCGCCCATTACTACCGAAACACCACGACCGTCCGAGACGAGGCCCGAACCTCCCTCGGACGGTCCTTAGATTGCTTACCATAAAGAGGTAAGCAGTAGATGTACTCCTGTACATCTATTTAAAGCATAAACGCCCGCGGCCTCAAGGCCGCAGGCGCAGACCTATGAAGCTGTAAAAGCCAAAACGGCTAACAGCAATAACTTCATCGAATACGGGGACTGACTTTACGTATATGTTTATATATTCTACTTATACATATATTCTTCCAAAAAATTATAATGGAATTTAAAAATAAATTATTTAAACAACATTCTATTTCAGTTGATGGGTATTTTTTTAAACATAGTGGTTATTGCTAACGTAGTGTAAAAAGGCGCAATCAAATACAAATAGTTAACGTATTTTCTACGAGTAATTCTATTTACTTCTAGAGCCTGCAGTCTGTGTAACTTTTGCCGGGATGGTAACTACCAATACTGTCTGACAGCTGGCATCAACAGCACGGTTGGCATCTGGCGGGATGGGGGCTGGGCACAGTATGTCCTGGTCCCTCAGGACCAGGTGTACGCCTTACCTGATGAAATTACCACAGAACAGGGTTTGTATAAAGTTCTTATTAATACAATGTTTCCTTGTTTAATATATTCATCTTACCATTCTTATCATTCTGCGTAATTGGGAATATATTTAAAAAAAAAAGTAGCAGTCTTTAAACGTTCATGGCTGGATAAAGCCGAGAAGGGTCCGCCAAGCTGCTCCAGTTCCTTCAGCTCCAAGGTGGCCAACATCATACGTCTCAAATATACTCCTCACATATATTTTCCTCCTGATGATTTTCTTCACCGCCGAGCACGTGGTAAATTCAGGATTTGAAAATTGTTATTAACGATTTTAGGGGTGCCGGCACCGGGGATCGAATCCAGGTAGCTCGCACTACCCTACTACTATAAAATTAAAGCCAACGCCCTAACCTTTTGACTGCCACGCCTATGAATATATACCAATACACAGAGTACAGCTCGCACAACTCATGGACACGATTTTGCAATGCTGCATTTATTAAATCTATTTATCCTTGATTATAGTTAAGTTAGTTTTCATTTTATTTTATTATTGCTACTGATATTTCTTAAGTTATGTACAATATTGTTGATTATAACTTTCCCCGTATTTATACGAACGTCCGTACGTCACTCGACACACAAGCCCGCTGAAAACCAGCGCTGTAGTCTCGACTGCAGCATTAAGCTGAGTGTGGTTTATTGCCCCATGCGCCATGCAAAGCGTCTAGAGGAGGCAACGTTAAACATTGTTTGTTTAAATAACTGTTTTATTAAAGGTGTTGCAATATTTGTTTGTTATTGAGTGGCGTATTTGTACAATAAATGATTCTTTCTTTCTTCTTTCTTTCAATAATGATAAATTGTAGTGTACGCGCAAACTCGATCGCAGCCTCCTCACAGAATACCGGCGTGTGCGTGGGCGTTGTTAATCACCATCAGATGAGCCGCGTGCTCGTTTGCCTTCTTTCCCATAAAAAAAAAACTCACTACTTCTCTCTCTCTCTCTCTCTCTTCGTCTTTACCTTCCCGTATCCTATGAAGGGGCAGACAGTATTATTTTTTTGTATAGGAAAGGCGTTGTAGGTAAAGAATACTATATACGCGTATACAGTCGTCCTTATAAAAAGTATTGTTTACAGCTGGTCTCTGCGAGCCTTACTCCTGTGTCTCCCACGGGTTCGACCGCGCCTCGCCTCTGTCCGTCGGGAAGAAGATTCTCATCGTCGGCGCTGGAATTATTGGTAAGCAGAATTAACACTCGTTATACACTTGCAAAGCTTCAGTTTCTCATACACTTATCCGAAAACCGCAGCGAGCTAAAACCTGTGTCATCACCTGGCCGATATTGAGATTGAATGTATTGAATTTGGGTCTGGTTAAAATGGTGATGATATGTTTGTTGGAATAATAATCTATATGAATAAAGTATTCGTGTTAAAATCTAAAATCTCCGGAAGTTCTTCACCGATTGCTCAGATATTTAGACAAGATGTATTCGAATACGAGCGTGTCTTATACAGTTAACATGTATTTTTCAAAATTATAATGGAATTTAAAAATAAATTATTTAAACAACATTCTATTTCAGTTGATGGGTATTTTTTTAAACATAGTGGTTATTGCTAACGTAGTGTAAAAAGGCGCAATCAAATACAAATAGTTAACGTATTTTCTACGAGTAATTCTATTTACTTCTAGAGCCTGCAGTCTGTGTAACTTTTGCCGGGATGGTAACTACCAATACTGTCTGACAGCTGGCATCAACAGCACGGTTGGCATCTGGCGGGATGGGGGCTGGGCACAGTATGTCCTGGTCCCTCAGGACCAGGTGTACGCCTTACCTGATGAAATTACCACAGAACAGGGTTTGTATAAAGTTCTTATTAATACAATGTTTCCTTGTTTAATATATTCATCTTACCATTCTTATCATTCTGCGTAATTGGGAATATATTTAAAAAAAAAAGTAGCAGTCTTTAAACGTTCATGGCTGGATAAAGCCGAGAAGGGTCCGCCAAGCTGCTCCAGTTCCTTCAGCTCCAAGGTGGCCAACATCATACGTCTCAAATATACTCCTCACATATATTTTCCTCCTGATGATTTTCTTCACCGCCGAGCACGTGGTAAATTCAGGATTTGAAAATTGTTATTAACGATTTTAGGGGTGCCGGCACCGGGGATCGAATCCAGGTAGCTCGCACTACCCTACTACTATAAAATTAAAGCCAACGCCCTAACCTTTTGACTGCCACGCCTATGAATATATACCAATACACAGAGTACAGCTCGCACAACTCATGGACACGATTTTGCAATGCTGCATTTATTAAATCTATTTATCCTTGATTATAGTTAAGTTAGTTTTCATTTTATTTTATTATTGCTACTGATATTTCTTAAGTTATGTACAATATTGTTGATTATAACTTTCCCCGTATTTATACGAACGTCCGTACGTCACTCGACACACAAGCCCGCTGAAAACCAGCGCTGTAGTCTCGACTGCAGCATTAAGCTGAGTGTGGTTTATTGCCCCATGCGCCATGCAAAGCGTCTA